>JAROYE020000002.1:54344446-57203196 GCA_029619315.2 Dynastes maya
CCTTTTTCCTAGTGATTTATAGCTGCATTCTCTAATGAACCACTACTTTTATAATCACAACCATTCTTTTCAGTTTATAGCAAGATCAATTTTGAATTGTCTTTTTGTTTGAACACCTAAATTAATATAATTCCTTCTTTTTCTTCATTTCTTTGTTTCATACCTTATTTTCTTTGAAACTTTGAAGGACATATCTACTTTTGTGCTCTTTCATTAATCTCATTTCCGTGTATTTTGTTTTGTCGGTATTTATTACTAGACCGTCTTGTTTCGCTTCTTAGTTCCATATGTTCTTCCGTACTCCCAGAATCACCAGATTACTAACACGCACTAGTAATCTGCTAATACAACAGGGTCTCAATTTAATTGATACTGCTATTCCATGGTCAATATATCCTGGTGGAGTGATCGCTTATTCTTCATTCAAGATTGTATGCTACACATCCATTTTTATTTTTAAAAAGGCTATTCTTTCCGTTTCTTGGCGCTTTCTTATTGTGCCAATAGATGTATTTTGCTTTTTCCTTTGACATCTATTTGGGAGTAGGAGCAAAATACCCGGGTAGTGCTTGGTGGGCTGATCTGCAGTACCACACACCGATGAGAGCCGAGAAGCTCGGAACACCGGTGTCTGTGCGTCTGCAGATTTGCTTACCAAACGCTGTTTTTATGCTTGTAGCTACGGAATGTGTTGATCTATTGCATTTCACACGTGTAAAAAATGTTACCTTTGCATGTGAGTTTATATAGCTTGCTTACGTTGCTTGTGGTGGCATTATAGTGAGTTACATTTATTTCATTTGTAGTCACTTACTGAGTTGTCAATCATATAGCAATGACCATTTACACACGACGCCAACTTGAATTAGCTATGCCAAACCGAGATCGTTAGACCGAATTGTCGCTTTCTTGTTGTGGCAATAGATGTCGCGCCTGCGGGTTCGCTTACCAAACGCTGCCTTTATGCTTGTAGCTGCGGCTGCGTTGGCCTATTACATTTCACACGTATAAAAGTATTTTATCTTTACATGTGAGTTTGCTATTCTTTCCCTTTACTTCCCCTTTGTTTCTTCTAGATTAAACTAGACTTCTCTGGTCTGGTTATCTCTATTGCATACTGCAGCCAGAACAAATGGAAACAGGTTTTTTTAATGAGTAGGCTCCAAAAGACTTAATACTTACCCGTAACAAGACCACAGCACAATTTTTACGTAAAATCTACTTCTTTCATCCTCGTCCTGCATCTAGACAAATGAACAATAAACCTGTTTTGATGTCATGAAGAAACATTGGCATCAAGTCCCAATTATATTAAATTTGTGGTAATTTCAATTCAATAAGTAATTGACAAAGTGCATATTACGCTTCAAATTTAGCATATGTATTATTATGTTAAATAATTATATCAGAAATACCGGCTGTCAATCTAAAAGGTATAGGGTATTCAGTATAGCCACCCGATAGATATGGAATTTCATCTGGCGGGTAAAAGCTATTTTTCGAAACCCACAGCTTACCCCCGGCCAACTGGCCTTGGAATGTGGGTATTAAATAATTTATTTAACTCCAGCCAATGACGATCTTGGTGGATCGAAGACTAAACTACTCTTCTTTTTATTCTCCTCACTTCGTAAATCTTCAAAATTGATATAAAATACTCCTAAAACAAACAACAGTGTAAATTCAAAGGTGTTTCTAACATTATTTCGTATATTAAATGTGTTTCGTTAAGGTATCTTCGTTTATGGTAGTAAAATTTCGCATTTAAGGATTATTGTGGCGGTTGTCTAGCATAGAGTCGTCTAATTTGAGTCATCTAGTAGCGTTACTACATTCGTTCTCTCATGCTACGTCTAAAAATAACTTTATTTATAAAAAAATTCCTGGGTAGATTGTATTTAGATAGAAATCATCAAAATTTGCTGTGGAGAGAAACAATTGCCATTGCGATTAAAATAAAAGAGATGGGAGACGCCAATAAATTCATCAATTCTGCTTAAGCTTTCTTCGAGATAACTAGTATTTTGGCTGCGGTCCCAATTTAAAGTGTCTGATATAGAAATTAGAGAATAAATTCAAGGTAAAAGAAAAGGTTGGAGGTTAGAACAGGCAAATTCCTGTGAATGTCATAAGGAACTTAAAGATTGTATGACATCTTCGTAAGAATCAAGGTTAGTTTCCATTTTCAATTTTAACATTCGTTAATTTCCATTTATTGATATTAAAATTCATTAAAAAATTGCCGAAAGAGTATGAAAGAATACTCCCGAATCCCACAAAAGAGTTAAAAATTTAATCAATTTACAAAATTCCAATTTTTTAACAATTTCTTTGAGATAAATCATTTCAGTATATTTTTCGTTACATTTGCCTTCTAGTTGAATTTATTTCTTTTGTCATTTTTACATGTTGATAATAAAAACCTAAATGGTAGTCCAGAATAGAAAGTAAAGATGCACGCACACTCAAGGGAGTTTCAACAAGTATAATTTAATAACTCGAAGTATGAAGTTACAGAACTTATTGATAATGTAACCCCTTATCTACGGGCAAACACCTTATTGCCCAGTGAAATTAGTACTTATATACCGTTTATTATTGTAAATTCACATAATTTGGCATAATATTAAATAGGTAAGCATTGAAACAATAACAATGTAGTATCTTTTTCTTGATATCAGGCTAACCATGAAGCACTTTGAGAAACATTAGATGGAAATGTATTCTATGATATGAAAGATGATGTAGGCTTCAATTCCTCGAAGCGTTAAATGTCAATTAGTGATTTCTAACAGGAAGAGAATGTTAATATAACCTACCTAAAGCACATGCTTAAAGTGCCTATATGTGTGCATTCATAACTGGTTTTTAAACTCATATAAGGTAGAAGGCTATTTAAAAGTTGTCTAGTGCTGGGTATGAGTAACGATCGCGTCGTTAACTTCTTTTATTTTAAAGAGAACCCCGAAAGAACTCATTGTTCTATTGTTACATAGGCAAAAATGCAGAGTTGATGTAATAAAATGCGATTTTCAAAGGTTTGATAAGGAATTATAGAATTTACTCCCCAAAAAGAGAAATGTAAGATTTATTGGATAATTATTTTTCTTAAAAATATCTCGAGGTTTCGCTCACAAAGGGAGTAGGCATATCCAGAAATAACGAACAGCCATTTTGAGCTTGATATATTCATTTTTTAAGTAAACATTTTCGTTGTCATAACGTCCTTATCTTGTAGACTATTGCACGTTTTGCCACATTTGTTTCATTTGCCAAACACTAACACAATTTTTGTTTAATCTAAGAATATACAGGGTGTTTATTAAACATACGGCAAAAATTCAAGGGGTTATTCCATGAACTATTCTAAGAATATTTTGTCCTTTGATGATTTTTGAAAAGCCCCTTTGTTTCGAAGATACAGGACGAGAAAAATTTTCGACAAAACCAACATTTTATTACCAAAAATTACATTTAAAGTTTCTTAATCTACAAGAACTGTTGAAAATGACTACCTCCAGCTAGGATGCAAGAATCCAATCTTCTCTTCATTGACTGCCGAACTCTTTCAAAAACACCAGGTCCGTTTCTTATTGCGTTACACCCAGCAATTATCCGATTTCTCAAATCTTACACATTTTCCACTGGAGTAGAATAAACTAATGACTTTAGATGGCCCCATAGGAAATAATCCAGGAGGTTTAAGTCCGGGGATCGAGCAGACCATAAGTGAGGACCACCTCGACCAATCCAACAATATCCGTATGTTGTGCATAAACCACATTGCATTTCTTGTTGCCAAAGGTACATCCTCCAGAAGCAGAGGTAGCGTTTGTTCCAAAAAGTTTCGATACACCTCGCCGGTATGTCTTCCTGGTAGAAATACCGGTCCAATTAGCCAGTCACCCACAATTCCTAACCAAACGTTCAACGAGAACTGATGTTGAAAACGATCTTCAAGTACCTCATGTGGGTTTTCTTCAGCCCACACATGGTTACTGTGAAAATTCCTTATTGCATTTCTTGAGAAATTCGCTTCATCGATAAAAAGAATCAGTGTCAGTAGTCGAGGGATTTGAACCAATGTGTGTAAAAGCCACTGACAGAATGCAATCCATGGAGGAAAATCAGCAGGAAGAAGTGCCTGAACGCGTTGTATGTGATATGGGTACAACAAATACTCCCTAAGAGCTTTCCAAATAATCCCATTACTTACATTCAAAGTATTTGCAACTTTTCCAGCGGAAGTACCTGCATCTTCCTCTATCATGTCCAGCACATTCTCTTCTAATTCTACCGTTCTTACTGTCATTGGCCTTCCTGGTCCTCCACTTCGTTTCAATGTGTATGTTTCATGAAGACGTTGATGAATACTTTGGAAGGTTTTTCTATCAGGAAATCGTTCAATGTTGAACCGTCTAGCTTCTAATGAATTGCCATCAGCAAGTCCATAAATGAAATGCACGTCAGTCATCTCGGCGTTCGTATAGCGATTCATGATAGAGGACTTCACTAACAAAAGTTTAAGTATTAAAAGACAGAAAATACACGTCAACCAGTCTCAACAAATTTGACACATACCAAATGATCAATCACGAAACGTATTCAAATAAAATCCATGTTTTAACTGATTTACTTTTCTATGTCTGCACTTGCCTATTGTTAGTGGATAAAACAGCCGTTCTTTGTAATCGGAATGTTGTTAAAAGATAACAACGCGTTTTTACAACTTTTTTATACTCGGTAAGTCCAGTGTTGTACGCCATATTTTTATTTCGGCTACATTAATAATTTCAAAAATATCAAAATTCGTTTTGTCGAAAATTTATCTCGCCCTGTATCTTCGAAACAAAGGGGCTTTTCAAAAATCATAAAAGTACAAAATATTCTTAGAATAGTTCATGGAATAACCCCTTGTATTTTTAAATATTATTTTCTCTAAAGCACTTGGTTGGCGAATTCAATTTTCGTAAGTAATACTTAATAATGATAGCAAGAATTGCGGGGTAGTATGGCATACACTGAGGTATCGGCTCACTCCACACCACATAAATAATTTGATTGATGTTCTATTCTTACTTTGAAGGATATTTACAAGCTGTAGATAGTCCATGTTGAGAAGAGCTTAAATTTATAAAAAATGTAGCTACTTATAATGGTTATTCTTCTATAGATCTCGATTATATCCTTAATAAAGGCCAACAACATCGGGAAGGAAAGGTTGGGAAATTACAAAATTGCATGCGATGACTGTGATAAAGCCTGTACTAAACAAACGTGTGCTATAGGCACCAGGTAGAAAGAACACATAGCGCACGACCGCTATGGAAGAATTGAATCATCAAGTGTAGTGTAACATATAAACGAAACCGGACATAATATTAAATTAGAAAACCTCAAATTAATTAAGAATGTAACTTCACTGCGAGAATTAGACGGTTACGAAACCATTTATTTGAAAAGGAATAAAAATGTGTTAAACCTAGAAGCAGAGCCTTTTAATCACTGCGTGTTGATGGATTTATTGGGGTAAAACGAACATATGTTTATGTTTTTGTGTCACAGGCTAGCTCTCTTTCCTTTAGTTCTGAGTACTTCGGGTGTTTTAGTTTCAGGAAAGATAGGCGGTAAAAGTAGGTACTTGTAGAGTGGGAATAGAACAAAGCATGTTAGAATTAAGATTTTTTCTCACATAATCAGGTCATTGACAATGGGAATCTACGAATTCTCGAATCATTTCTTCTGAATTTAATCAAATTATTTGTGTGGTGCGGAGTGTGGTGTTGCTTTAGTGTTTGCTAAGTTAGACTTGGGTTAAATGCTGTGGGGAAGCAATCAAAATTGCACTGTCGCATAGTTGGTTACTTAGACAGATTACACGGTTATAATTATTTCTGTGATCTAATTAATTCTAAATGTGTCCGCTCATTAATTTGTGGTGTTTTAAATAACAAGTAATATTTTTTATTGAGAAAATTACGAAGTGGTACCCAAAAGTTCCCGAAATATAGCAATAAATAAAATTGAAGAATATCAGAATTTTATTTACATTGGTCACCCTCAAAATAGTCCCCTGCCACAAAAGGAATGCATTCTGAAAGTTTTGTTTTGTTAATGTTAATGTTCAGTACTGTCCATAATTCAGCTTCACTCTGCTCTATTGTGTCAAATCTTCACCCCTTCAACTTGATTTTTATCTTTGGAAAGAGGAAAAAATCTCAAGGAGCCAAATCAGGCCAGTACGTTGTATGCGGAACAACGGCCATATTGTTTCTTGCCAAAAGCTGCTGTACATAAAAGCAGTACGTAGTCTTGCGTTATCGTGATGGAGAACCCAGTCCTTCTTGCGCCACTTCTCTAGACGTTGCCTTCTCGTATCTTCCCTTAACCGCCTTAAGACGTCACGATAGAACTCTGTATTCATCATCTGACCTGGATATACGAACTCTTTATGTATAATCACATCAATATCGACAAAAAAAAGATCAGTAAGGACTTGATGTTGCTCTTACACCACCAAATCTCGACCCAAAAATAAGCCAACTTCGAAAGCTCGCAAACCCCCAAAACCAAGCCAACCCCAACATAGTCATTGTACTTATATTCGATGGTGAAAAAGCTGCTTATTCTTGTACTATTGGAAAAAGATATATTCGGAAATCATGCTCCCTATTTTTATCATTTTTGTACGAAAATAAGGAAAACAATGGAAATATGTTTGTATCTATAACCATTCAATTCAAAATATAATCCCAATAAATACTATTCACGATAGAATATAAACTTAACACAAATAACGTCGCTGTAATATACCTGCATTATTTGAAATTACAAGTTATAACTTCGCTTTGTGCCGATGGCTGAAGATGCCTTGCGGTCCTTTTTCTATGTAGATTGAATTTTGCAGAATCAATTTTTTGCCCACCACATCGATCAAATACTCCACGGCTAAATTATATCAACCTAATATTTAGCTTTACTTTTTAGAGATAAGAAAATTTAATTGAAACTCAACTCTTATGTTTGGAATACAAGAATTATGTAGATTAATAGAAAATCTTTTAATTGTCTCAGTGCGTCGATGGATATCCATATGTAAATAGGTGTCCTTCAGGGCTATACTTCGACGACATAAGCAAATACTGCACGTTCAAAAATGAGGCAAGATGCGGACCTATTGCCTCTAGTAAGTTGAGTATCTTTCATATCCTAATAATTACACCACTTATAAACAATTCAAATAATTAGCTCCAGCGCCTATTACGGAACCTCCAGCGGATCTAGCGAAGAAGTGTAATCTGGCGGAGTGTGATCTTCCGTACTGTTTCTGTTCAAAAGATGGTACATTGGTACCAGGAGGACTAGATCCAGAAGAGGTAAGGAAAGCAGAAAAATAGAATAATTGTGAACTACCTTGTAGACATTGAAATTCAAAACTAGTTTTAGTTGATATATCTTGGTTTCTCTGTGCATTTTTTTTAGAAAGACTTGCAAAGTTTTTTATTATAATATATTTACATATATTAAGTATTATTCAATAACTTTTGCACCTTTCTCTTTATATACTTATAGTCTTGACCTTGTCCATGAACCATTTATATTTAATTTAGCTGAATGATTATGTGATATAGTGTGTGTATACGTATACGTATACAATTGTGTTATACAAGACATAAGATAAGATCAAATCAAAATGTAGGAGCACAAATGTAGACATACACTCCCTCTGTCAGAAAATATGATATACATTTGGGTTTAATTTTTGTCTGAAAATACAATGTTCAATTTCAATTTCAACTAACAAGAGAACACAGGTATCTCACCGATTTAAATAAAACTTTGTGGGTTTATAGAGCGATGTAGTGTAAGAACAACGGTAACTATCTTAGCTGCCCAATCGCACACTGGCGAGGTGTAAAGCACCCTAAGCTCAACACTATCCCTCGCTGTTTGACTCAATGACCTGGGATCTATAAGAGATATCAAAAAAAGTTCAGGTTTAAACTGTTTTACGTGGTCTTAACGATGGCGTAAATATTTTCCCTGTAACAAATATTTGTTTAAGAAAACAACCCCCTACCCTCTTATTTTTTTGCAAATTTCATAATTGTTATATATATTTCATCTGCCAGGAAATATTCTTATTTGTGTAAAAAAATCATAATTGATGTGCCATAGTAACGAAAAAAATATGCAAGTTGTTATAAAATGATTTTATTAATAAAATGTGAGTTTAGAGTTTACTAACGACAATTGTAAAAGTAACTTAAGAAATATATTACGATGCGATACATTTTGTGGTATAATTATAAAGAATGATAGGTGGTACAATGTGGAACATATTTCATAAATCGACTACTTATAACAGTGTACGGTACATAGTTACTGCAATAATGGTAATCCGTGTTGAAACGTTGAAAACAAAATTGCTTACACCATGCTCAACGAATAAATGCAGGCTTGCAACAAATATCGCATTTTGATGCACTTGGTGTATCCTTCGGGAAGCAGAAGCTTACAGTATTTTCCAAATGGGGTCGCCGTTCGGCGATGTATCCACTTGTATACCATTCATGTTTAAATGGATTGAAGAACCTTGGCAATGACAATTGATTATGAATTAAAAATTGTAACTGAATAATATTGTTTCTTTTGTATAGAATTATGTCGTGATCCGTAAGTAGTACTCATCTGAAAACGTTCTCACAAAATTTTTCCATATATACAGAACTTTGGCAATGTTGATTCTCATGAGTTCTATTGTTAAGCAACAATATGGTGGAACGTATTCGTCATCAATAAACTCTAAACTGCACATATTATATGCATTTGGAAAGTCTAACTAACCAGCGTATTAGAAACTGTCAAAAAGCAACTAGAAAATACTTAAAAAAAAATAACCAAGAAAATTTAACCAAAGAAGATAAGAAAAAGACTGGAGGGGTTTACTACGAAAATGATTCAAGCATTAACTGAAAAGGAGGATAATAGGATTAAAGAAGAACTACAAACGATACATTCACACACACATAATTGTAAGCAAATCAAAATTATATTGTAAGTGAAGAAGTGTAAACAATAAGCGAGATTTGATTATCATTTAATTTAATATTTCATCTTTTAAAAAACATCTCAATATTTTTGGACAGAGGGAGTATTAAACAATATATAGTGAGCATGCAAAGGTTGGAGAAAAACGCTCGAATTCGTCAACTTTAGTATTATATTACCGTTTTTTTTGGCTAAAGGCATCTTATACAGGGTAATCCGTAGTAGATATAACGTCAGAGATAATTTTTTTTTAACGAAAACCCCCATTTTTTACTTACATCTGATATGGCATACCTCACATCTAAATTCGATCGTTGTTTCAGAAACAATAAGAATAAATTAAAATTAAGCCAAATGTTGAAATTGTCCTTCTTCAAATAATTTACAAAAGCCTAAATTACATTCGAACTCATGTCAAACATTTTGTACATCAAGTTGAATGGATCTAATTTCGTGTACAATTCCAGTTCATCGATGTTGTTTCGTTTGTAAATCTTTGATTTTGGGTATGCTCGGAGGATAAAATCGAATGGAGTTAGGTTCGGTGATCTAACTGGCCATTCGTACCCTCTCTACCAATCCAATGATTAGGGAAAAAAATTTCTAAAAACTCACGCACGGGACATCCGGGTGTTCATTATTATCAAATCGTTTTGCAGAAAATCATTCAACGTTTCTTCAATAAAATACGAACCTAAAATTCTGTTGACTACAAGGCCCTCCTAAACGTTTACCTTATGTATTATTTGCCGCTTCATTGTCAAATGCGGATTTTCAGCAACCCAGTAGCATGTGTTTGTATTTTATGTCGCAATTACTTCAATGTATCTAAATGATATTAAAAATAAAGACGTTCTTATTTATGCTCTCCAGTAAATTTCTCGTCGTTCACAATATTTTGCTCACAAATGATAAAAAACGAAAAAAATCAATAATTTTCACTCGTGAGTGACACATATGATGCTATTAAATCAGATTCGGTTGACAACCGGTATGCATTGTGGCCCACCTTCCCGAACCTATATACTTTCCGAATCATTTTAAAATTGACTAAGCCATGTACTATTTTATGGAAAGAAGCATTGATTAGTCTCATTTATAATTAATATATTTAAAACATTTTCTATAAATTCATATATGACTAAAATGGTTTTAGTTGGTATAGTCTTTTTTTATAGATTCCGCAAATGATATTAATGACATTTGATGGGGCTGTTAATTTAAACAACTACGAACATTATAGGAAAGTATTCCATAAACGACTGAATCCAAATGGTTGCCCGATCAAAGGTACATTTTTTGTTTCTCACGAATACAGCAATTACCACATGATCCAACAGTTGGCTAACGATGGACACGAAATTGCAACCGAGACCGTATCGTAAGTTTAAAATCTTTACTTTTTTATAGATTCTAAATAATTTGCTTTGTTGATTAGGTATATATGTTTAAGATTTTAATTTGACAGTTTAATGCTGGGTCCACACCAACTAGACACTGATAAACAAAACACAAATTGCTCTCTGAAAAAAAGAGAAACACAAACTAGTCGAATGAGTCCGTAAAAACAAAATACAAACTGCAGTATACCTCAAAAGAACAAAGTATTGTCAGTTGAGTCATTTCGTCGTTTTAGTGAAAATTGGATGTTGAAAAAATGTAAAGAACAAAAAGAGACATTGAAGAGAAAGAATATTTGTTGCTTTTGGCGGCTACCTGCTTTTTTTAAACAATAAAAAACGTCCTCGTCGATTTAGTAGATTTAGTTTAGAATATATTATTATTTACAGAGCTCGGCAATAACTTTCCAAAAAGGAATTAACAATTACAACAATTACAAACTACTTTAGAAATTAGTAATTGTAATTGTAATTTATTCCTTTGTCTTTTCAAGCAATGTAGAACTGTAATTGCTTAAAAACATCGTGAAGTCTTTGTAATTTGTATTTAAATACTTTTTGCTTTTAAAAAATTCAATTACAAATTACTTTTCCAATTACAATTACTTAGTCGCAGCGGTTTTGTCTGTAGGCTTATTTCTGTAGCCGATTTGTGACTGTTAGTGATTAGTAGAGTAACCAAAACTTGCGGACTCGCATAGGCGTCGGTATTACGGGTTAATATAAGAATACGAAAAATTCATAAATAAACTTACTTGCTAATTATTCAACAAATTAGAGGCATCAGGATGTGAACTAATGTAAACTTGCATCATTGAATATGTTTCCATAGTTACTTCTTTAAACCTTGTGCGTCGACAAGAAAAAATATTCTTATACACAGAAAACGATCTCTCCACATCTAAGGAAGTTACATTTGCATGTAGAAACTGTTTTTCAAAATCACTTAAAAGTTCACTATTCTTACACTTATTATAAACGGCCTCTAAAGTATTAACATCGGGATTTTTCCTTAAAACATCTGCCAACTTTTGACTAGCGCATAATCCTGGCGTATCATTTAATGTGTGTAATTTATTTTTTACACTCTCCACAATGTCTAATGATTCCTGCAATGACAATTCAGTACATTGTAATTTTCTGATGGCATCTAGTAATACTGTATAATTGGTACATATTGTTGTTAAATCTTCTAAAAGTTGAGGAATTTGAAATTCTCTTTGACTTTCTCTAATTGCTTTGGATTCATTCCGATTAAATCGCATTATAACTGATTGAATTTGTTGAAAATGGATCAAATAGTAAGAAGCTGCTGTTAGCCAAGTACCCCATCGCGTTTAAAATTGGTTCAGGAGGTTCTGGAATACCTGGACAAAATTTACGAAATTCTTTTAAACGTTTAGGAGATTTACGAAACACTGCTTTAGTACTTCCAATCATCTGATCAACGTTTCCGTAATGTTGTCGAACAACTTCACCAACTAAATGCAAAGCATGCAGCACGCAGGTTATATGTATTAAGTTAGGAAATATATGTTTTAAGGATCGCCCAACACTTAACATCGTTGCTGCACTATCTGTCACAATCATCACAACTTGATCTTGGGAAATTTTAAATTTTTTCAAAGCGTTCATTATCACTTTTCGAATATTTTCCGCGGTACATTGTTGAACGCGTTCGCAAGCTAACAAATATCGAGATGCTGTGTTCTCGCTAGATAAAACACGAGCTATTACATTCACAATACTGTTTTTCCTTATATCGGTCGTCTCATCCACGGTAATCCATATTTTTTTGGAAGACAAATCACGTTTACACACATTTTCTAGCATCTCTTTCATTCGCCGCAAATGATTCTGTAATTGTGTTTGTGAGGGTAATGGGTACTTTGGAACGTATTGTCGCCAAAACGTTTTAAAAGCTGCTTTTCTCACCAACGACAACGGAAGATTACAAGAGGTAAACATAATTAATAAATGTATGAGGAATAGTGTATAAGGTATTTCAATTCTTGCATTTCTCATATGCTTAATACCATTGACATGCCTCTGGCAATCAGTTCTGTTCAATGCAGCCAAACGAACATTGCATATTAAGCAAAAAACTGCACTACCGTCATATTTTAAATGGGGAAAAAGTGACACATACTTATGTACATTAGTAGCAAATCTATTACGAGACATTGTTTTCTTAAGTATGTAAATATTAGTTCTATATGAAACGATACACTAATTATGTACTTGGTATAATACTACAACACACAAAAAACACCAGCTATATTTTCAAAAGCGACACGTAAGTACATAACCTTGACCGTTCGACTAATCTCTGCAACAGCTCAACCGGTACTAAAACGAAATCTCTCTCAGCGCGGTTTAACATGATTTATATTCAAGGTCGACACTACATGCCTGCTTCTCTACCGGTTTAGTTTATTTATGAATTTTTCGTATTCTTATATTAACCCGTAATACCGACGCCTATGCGAGTCCGCAAGTTTAGGTTACTCTAGTGATCAGAGACTAATTTGGGTTAATCAACGCATGCGTGAGCTAAAATTGATTTGTAACTGATTTAACAAATTAACTTTACGAACGCTATATCCATATTATATTGGGACACCGGGCTTTATATATAATTTTAATTTTTTGGTCACTCCCTCTAGTATGTCAACTGAATTAATTCTTCGTCGCTTGAAATAGATACAAAGTAATTGTGGGGAAAAATGTACGATCCCTTAAACCAGCCCAATTTTTTCGTCTTATAAAAATGAGATTTTACTAGCAGTAGCACGCTTCTTGGTCATATTGCACAGTGGTTTTTTTGATATTTTCACTTTTACACCAGAATAAGTTACCGTATTCGAATGTTAGTAAAAGTAAGTTCGTCCCTAAAAACAATAATGTTCATGGTGTAATTTTTTGTTACGCCTATTATTATAATCACACATTTTATTTTATATTTTCACTTGGATAGTTGCTTTATTTGTTTTGTTTTTTTTTTAACATAATAAACAATGTATTTTTTTTAATAATAAGTTATTAACGGGTGGGTTGGAATTTATTTGATTTCTTCCTGCAAGCCGTAGTTGAGAAACCCCGTATTTCTTTACGCGAAATTGAAAATACCATAGACGTTGCCCGATCAACAGCCACCCTGCCAAGGGCTTCAAAACGGTGACGAAATGAGAAGAATGGAATTTTGTCAATGGTTCATCAAAAAACATAATGAAATTCGAAATTTTACTATGTTCGGACGAGAGTCGCTTCCCCAAATGCGGATTATTTAATCGCAAAAATACTGTTTTTTGATCCAATGAAAAATGTGGAGTTAGGCAGCAAGTGAAATGGGGGTTTCATGTATGGTTAGGTGTTGTTGGCACCCACATTCTTGGCCCTATCTTTTATAATGAAAATTTAAACTGAACTAGATATTTACGCCTCTTGCAAACAAATGTAGCAGAACGAATTATGGAACTTCCGCTTGCTACTTTACAAAATATGTATTTAAAAAGTTATTTAAAAAGTTTGTCAAATAGTGACAAACTTTTTAAATAACGAATATCTTGATAAGTGGATTGAAAATCGAAAGACCAGTAAGGTGGCCTGCTAGGTCGCTGGATCTCACGCCTCTCAATTTTTTTTATGGGGCTATTTAAAAGATTTGGTGTACTTGAGATCCTATGAAACCGTAGAAAATCTACATCGAGCAGTTGAAGCAGGTGTAAATGGAATTGGTCCAGACACAATCAGGCAATCATGTGAGGCAGTCTTTAAACGTTGTAGATTGTGCATACGAGAGAATGGTGGCTTGTTTGAACATCTACTTCAGCCATAATTCTAGGATTTTGTTACTTTTTTGTTGTTGCGCAAGCACATACGTTAAATCACAGCCTACTACGGTTAAATCGTAATTTTGTTATTTTTTATAGTCCTCCTTCATTGAATATAGGGATGTTATACGTAGTTGAAAAGCATTTTTTATGACAATTTCAAAAATGTAAAAATTCAATACGGCGCCCATAAGAAAAACAAAAGTTGGATACAAGCGCAAAGAACCCAGTGAGCCTAGAATCTTTCTAAGGCCATTTTTTAAGTCTTCATTACTAACTACCCCTACGCTGGATATTTGATGACTGTACTTTTTATAATAAAGAAAGTATTAACGTTTTTAGAAAACACACACTTTCGGTTTTCACCCTGTATCTCAGTAACAGAATGGTTTTTAAAAAATGTAATCCCGGATTGTACTTAGCCGTATGAGTGTGCAACTTTTTCCTCATTTAACCGACCTTGTATTTCTAACGGTTTCCAATATACTTCATGTTATCCTGGACACCCGGTATACAACAAAAAACTAATAACAATAATAATAATAAATACCTTTATTATGTAAATATTTTAAATTTATAGAAAAAAAAAGGCCAACAAGAGAAAAAAAAATAGTTACACAACCTCAGCGTGGGGCCTAGTTACATCAAATTGATGTGCACTGCTTTAACCCAACCCCGAATTAAAAAGTACAAATGAAAATAAAAGTTTATGCCTATATACTAATCTTAATTTTAGAAAAAAAAAGAGAAGAAAAAAACAAGTAAGTGTGCGTGTGCCAAATTAAATATACCAAGAAAGTAAACATTACAATTACATAAGGGAAGTGCAGCTATGTAAGTTAATACGGAAATTTTCCAAATACACAGTAAACAAATAAAGAAACTAAATAGCAAAAGAAAGATGTACTTAAAGAGTAAACTTGTGAGCGCACACCAATTATCCTAGGAGTCAATCTAACTGCGGCACTTATGTTTGAAAGCATGTACAGAACTTGATTGTTATATTTTCTATAAATGCAAAAGGAAAACGACCTTTCAAATAAAGCTGTTCTATGATGAGGAGAAGAAATCAAACCGCAAAATCGGGTAGGGAGATTGTGAATGTCTGTCCTAAAGTGAATTCTATTGTAAAGATAAGGCGGAGTCTTACTAATTAGTATCTTATAATAAAGAGTTAAAGTCTGAACTTCTCTTTTATTGCACATATTGAGCCATTTGGCGAGCGTCAGTTAACTTGTGTGAAATACATATGTTGATATTTCCTAATATAACGAAGACAACTGTTTTTGCACCCTCTGAATACGACACGACGTCATATAATCCAAACAAGGATGATAAACTTCACAGCAATATGTAAATGCGGAGAGTATGTAAGCTTCACAAAGAATTTTTTTAATATTTTGATTCAAAACTGATCGAAACGGATATAATTTTTTTAAATTAGTATAAGATCGTCGTAAGCAATTGTCAATAAAGTCTCAATAGCGAAAAGAATTATCAATTAGTAATCCGAGGTTCTTAGCACTGTTTATATTTGGAATAGAAGAGTTGTTAATACTGACGTCGATTAACGTTACTCAGAGTGGCACAAATGTCTCCTTTACCAAAGATCAATATCTTCGCCTTAGCTGGATTAATAGTCAACGAATGCAGAGAGGAAGTTGAATAAATGGACACTAGATCATTGTTGAGATTTGAGATAGCGACAGCCCAATCACAAGCCGCAAAGAAACAGTACAGTTGAATGTTATCTATCAGCATACAAGTGAGCTCTAGAATGTTTAATATTCTGAGTGAAAGACGCCGTATATACTGAAAATAAAAGTGGGCTTAAAATAGAACCCAGAGGTACTCCTTGCTTTATTCCTAAAGGTAGAGAGCCAAATCGCTTACTTGACAGCATTTCCAATAATTTACTATGAGACGTGTCAAAGGCCAGCAGCACAAGAACAGTCATCAATCCACGATCCGAAGCATGTAAGGTATCATTCGTCACACACAATAATGCAGTTGTGCAGCTGTAGCCAGAGCGAAAGTCAGATTGTACATCTGGTAGTAGATTTTCATTTATAACGAAATTTTTAATTTGGCTTTCTAATAAGCGGTCTAAGATTTTAGATAGAACAGACAAAATGCTAATCGGTCTCAGGTTCTTAAATTCCTACATCACATCCCTTTTTGGTATTGGAATAACTACAGCTTGCTTCCAGCTGGATGAGATTGCATTTAGTAAAATGCAACTATTAATAATGTTTGTGACGTATGGCACGATATATGGAGAACAAAGACGAATCATATTGATGTCAGGTCCATCACATCCAATTGCATTCCGAATAATATCCGCGATAGTATAACTATCTACTGGTCGAAAGTTAAAACTGTTTGGGTTATATTGTTGAGAATATTGCGATGCGCAAGGTATAGAATTTAGGATACTATTATTACTAATAAAAACTAATTAATATATTTTGACTTCCGTCAGTGAATATATTTGCAGATAAAATAACAATTATGTATTAAAAAGTGAACGTTCGTGGCATCCAAGATCCCCGCGGTGTAGCACGCCTGTCCGACAAACGGGGGGTGTCAGATTCGATTCCTTACCGGGACGAGATTTTTTCAAGTATTTAGTTACGTCGGAAATTCCAAGGAAAAACCGTTTTTCCTCAGATTTTATAAACAAATGTAATTGCAATTGTAATTAAAAAAACAATTGTCAGTTACATTTTATTTGTAATTGTAATTATAAGAAAAAATCCTTTCTTAATTTCTTGTACTTTGTAATTTCGTTTAAAAAAGAAGTATTTTGTCATTGTAATTAATTACTATTTGAAAGTAATTGCCCAGCTCTGATTATTTATACCATTATTTACGTTAATTAAATTATTAACTTGAACTTTTCAATAGCACACAGAAGTTTTCAAAACACGGAACACGCTGTCACAACAAAATTAAAGAAACTGTTTGTATATATATGAGACCAGTCCGCTATCTATGTATCCTAACCAGGCAGACAGAATTCTCAAAAACCAAAACAAACTAGAAACTTTTTGATCTTTTCCGATCAGTGACGGGACCTTGCACGTCCGTTGAAAACTGTTCAGAACGGACTTTGTATTTTGTTCTTCAGCTGTTTTTAAAAAGTTCACGAACAGCTTGCAGGTAGTTACCGTATGACTGAGTTGATGCTTTATTTGCCGAAAGTTCGTTTGGTGTGGACCCAGCATAAAATGATTAATTATGGCGCAACCTCAAATATATAATCAATTCGTTCTCTATTCTAAGAAGTAGTTTACACTCTTCTTACAAAAATTTCATTATCCATTCACGTATAATTAAAAATTAAGATTTCAAAACAGATCTAATTTTAAGTGTTTTTTTTTCTAGAACTCTAAAAAGAGAGAATTGTGTATTACATAAAGTATTCTATTTCCAGTATAAATAAGTATATAAAATGCTCGTCTTGGTGTTTGTTCTCTTTGTTCAATTATCATGACTACTAAGGATTATATACTTACGTAAGAGTAAAAGTAGATACAAGAAAAAAACTACACAGTTAGAGGCTACCGGATGTGTTTTCCTATCTAATTGAACATATACACAATAGATGATTCCAGCAATTACTTCTCTTTGATTTCGATATACGAAGTGCTGTTGTATTTTGGTATATCATTATTTCCTACCTGATGTGAAATGATATTGACATTTTTAATTTGTTTGCTAGTTTGTAAAAACCATTAATATTTTGTAACGCTTAAACTTTCGGCTATTATTTCGTACTTCGTATATCATGTGATTCATTCTTACTTATGTGGTTACGGATTCTTAGAACTCTTACTAATTCTTTCCTCTTAGAAAAGCACTCATCTTACAATCTTCTAAGAAATTTTCAAATACATGTTTATAATTCAAATGCGAATCTCGCTTATTATTGGATATTTAGCATTTAAATTTGGCAAAGTTGCTAAATTTTGTGTTTGTTATAAACCCGAATAGAAAAAGAACCAGCGACAAAATACGTTTGAGATTAAAAAAAACTCTCATTTTCTTATTTTACCTCTAGCACCTTTATTTGGCCTTGCAGAGAAAAACTAAAAACACATTCTCGAGGCCACTTTCGATCTCCTATCTTATGGTGTACTCGAAATTTTTATATGATATATCGGTTCCTTCTGGCCATCATCAACTTTCCTATTTCTTATCGGCGCACTATGGTCGAAATACCTTGAAAAGTCCACTTTATAGGATTTTACAGTTGTAGTCTTCATGTTTGGTACATCAACTATCCACGTCGATAGTACTATGCTGAATAAGTAGCATTGAAAAAATTTTCAATCTCTGAGTATGTAGCGACATGAAAGAATTGATAATTTATGGTTTTTATTTCATTACATTTTATTTAATTGTAATTATTAAAAAATGGATAAATGGAATCATACCACATTGTAACTAATATTTAAATTTTATTTTGTGTATAATAAGATATACAAGTTTTTCAACTTTAAGAAAGGAATCTAAAGCTCTATGGGGAAATTTTTTACAAACTAATAAATTCCTGGGGGCGCAAATCCTTTATAAAGCGTAAGAAACAATACATCTGCACTTAGCAATTCATTAGGAATAGCAATTTCTCCTATATTATCATTCCTCAACCAATTCCATAATGAACAGCAAATGTTTCAACAATTGTCACAAGTGAACTAAAAAGAAGCAAGCCATAAATAACATTTAAGAATCGATATTATGCTCAAATTGTAAAAATATTTAGCAATACATATTATTCGCGGCTGTTAAACACTAGAACCATAAAGACCAATAAGAAGTAAGTATACTAATTTACGCCAAATCCGACACAGTCAAACAGGGAACTTTATCAAATGGAACAAAAACATCCTAAATATATATTTGTGAATAACGTATAAAATCAAACAACCTTTCTACAGTATTATTCACTTGAATAAGTTGAGGTTGTGAACTTTAAAGTAATAAAATAGATCTAGGCTTGTAAAAAATAAACGGAAGACCACATATATAATTCCTTATATTTTCCAAAGCGGTTAACAGCGGTTCTTGGTATTTATACACAATAATCTACATACTAAGAAGTGTTGTAAATATCTCCACGTACTTCAACGTACATCGTACGTCGTCTTCTAATCTTCCCACTAGCTAGTTGCATACTCCAGTCGTCTTAGATTATCGCTAGGCTGAGGCTAACATGGGTGTTTGCTTTAAACTTATTTCCATGGAAAGTTCTCCTTACGCGAGTCTGGAGCGAATTTAATTCACCACTGTGTATGCAGATGTTAATGGATTATTTGTCCAGAAAATGCGAGATTTATATGAACTATGCAAACATTGTGATTGATTTTCACTCAAATTCCTCTTAACATAAATATTTCGCGGCTCGGTAAACGACCCATTCTCGTCCAAGCTTCTATCAAGATCTAAAAAAATGATGGCTATTGTCATTCTGGATATAATTGTACTCGCTATTGTTATATTTCGGTTCGACGAATAAAAAATACTTAACATATCTCGTTTCTCTTCTATGGTGTACGACATTTTTCTATTATTAATGAACAATAATTGACATATTTGACAGTTTGAAATTTCATGGCTACCTTATTTAATCTTGAAATGTCTTTTTCGTCAATTAAATAAAGCATAATATCGAAAACTTTTGTCAACATGTTATACATGGCTGAAATTAGAAAAAAAAACTTTGACGGTGTCAAAATTCAATATCACGCCGTTAAGAAATAAGAAAGTTGATGATGACCAGTAGGAACCAATACATCATGTAAACATTTCGACTACACCATTAGATAGAAGGTCGAAAGTGGTCTTCAAAATGTGTTTTTAGTTTTTCTCTGCAAGGCCAAATAAAAAGAAAATGAGCTTTTTTCATTTTTTTAAATCTCGAACGTTATTTGTCCCGGGTCCACTTTCTTTTCAAAGCACAAAATTGGGCACCTTTACCAAATTTAAACCTACCCTCTATCTCCAATCTTTCTGATTTCGAATTCATATTTTGGGTTCAAAATCGATTTTTTTTACAGTAAGAATTCGATATTTTAAATTTTGAAAAATTAAAAATCCGAAAATTCCAATTTCGAAAAAGCACCAAACTATTTCTTGCGATGCCCAGGTTCATTCAAAAAGACCGTTGCCAAGGGCAATTGACAATGCCACCCCGAATCGCTCGAGTGTCGGTCTACTTCAAAGAAAACCAATCAGAATAGAAGGTGGTACCTACTGGTCTCACGCGCCCGCGGCTTCAGTTGTGATTCAGACTAGATACTTTCACTTATTTTTACCTTAATCACAAACATCCGGAATGATTTTTTAACTTTCCTTCGAAAGCTTGAACATGTAACATAACGAATGATAGGAATCTCAAAGTTACTGCTAGTCGTTCAACAGCAAAAATAGCTTTTCTAAATGACGAATTTTCCTTCTTCATTTTTTGTGCAATCAAATTCAAAAGGACTGAAAACTTACTGCCTTTCATCCAAAAAAGATTTTGAAATCACACCCAAATCATCTGTACTCGAGATTAAATTAGTTCAAATCTCCCAATAGTAAATCTTTCATTAAGTCAATTATTCCATATCGTGCTTTACTTTGAAGACTTGGACGTACCTATGGGTGAACGTTATGCGAGTAAATGCCAACACAAATGCAGATGTTTTTTATTTCCACTTGACTTTGGCAGTTGGTGCACAGCTGCATAGTGTGCACGCGCCTTTATGTTGTCCAGCAACAATCTCTTTGGATTAATCTGACGTTACAAAAGACAACTTGGTTCCTTTTGCTAGGCAACTTTGATAAAGAAGCAGGGAAATATATTATTAAAGCACTGTATATCGTAATAATTCTTAAGTGAAAGTGGTATCATCGGATTCGTCTTTCCATTGCCTTTACAAATACGTCAAGATATACATGGTGTTCCGCTTAAAATATGAAAGTTGACGTCACCTCCTGTGACACCGGAAATGCAATTTAGCCGCCAATAACACCAAATAGAAATCAAACTCTAAGAGCCAAATTCATAGTCCTAACTTGGTTAGCACTCAACTTCATCTCATCTGCTACTCATATTAAACTCACTCATTCAAACCTCATTTTTCGGATTCATGGAGACTAGGAGATGAGTTCCTAACATGAAGAAAATATGAGGAGGCGTCTGTATCTTACGTCAGAGTTTTAGCGACGTTTTTAGCACGAGTATATGCATAGCCAAATAATTTTGAAAGGCGGCAAGTGAATTATTAGGGGTTCTTTTAACGGTCCGAAAGTTAGAACGTAAAACACGTGTTGCGTTTGCAAGAATTTATTATTGTACAAAACTTCTATTATGAATAATAAAAGAAGTTTTTCCACCGGGGACAAGAAACTATTTTTAAAAGAACTCGTGGCAAAGTACAAGGACATCATAGAATGCAAAAAAAACTGATAGTAGGTTTGGCTAATTTTACCAATTTCACCAATAACCCTCTAAAATTGTATTACCTCAATAAACTAATGAAAATGCATTTTTACTAGAAATGAACCGCTTGCATAAAACTGTAGAGCAATACACAATTTCATAATGGGAGGTATTGGTAACCTACGTTGATTCATCGGTGGATCATCAGGATAAATTAGGGAAAGTATATTTTGTATAGTATTCCTTGAAAATCTATATCTTTGCAGTAATTCATTATTATTATATTTTTCTAGAGGATTCTGCGTATCCCTTATTATACGTCTGTAATAAACTGTGGGTTATACATCATTCATTAATCGTATTTGAATTTGTATACCGTGGTACGCGTAAATAAGGAAAATCATCTACGTAGTCAACAAATTCCCAAAAATCATCCATTACAAAATTTAAGATATCCATAAATGACTTTTGTTTTATTTTCCAGCTACCGGATGCCTTTACTCTTTCATAAATAATTATGAGTGGTTAGTTAGTATCCCACCCCGGTACCTTAACAATTGCTTACTTCTTACTCACTCACAACTCAAATATGAGGCGCCAATGAGTACCTAATTGTCTATGAATTCCGATTTGCGTTACTTAAGGAACATCTATGAATTTGGCTCTAAGTTAGCATGAGGGTAAGGGATACTTTAGGATCTTACTCTGTACATAATATACTTTCATCTTAAATCGATGTAAATGTTAAATAAATACTACTAAAAGTATTTTACAGCGATGGTTTTATTAAATTGAAAGGGCACCAGTTTAAGACGTGGTACATATTACCACGTATTACATACTTACGCATAGTTCTCTATACAGAGAGGAATGCTAATAGGCATAGGTGTAAAATACTTACATACATATTTATGTATGCTAAAGAGAAGTTGTTTCTACACGTAAATTCTAAGAATGTAATTGTGGCGATAGTGATAAAAAGGAGAGACTTACAGTTATGTAATAATTAATTATAGGAAGTATATGTAAGGTTGAAACGATAGACGAACAGCAAAAAATTTAAATATCAAAAGCTAAATGAACTTTAACAATCAGAAAGTCGTAAATAAAAGCTAGTATATGAATATGTGTTAATATTGTTGTACGTCATCCTATTCATTTTAATTAACTTTCTTAATTGGAATTAATAGAAAGAGGATAATTTCTCCTAATAATTATCGAATTATAGATTCTCGTTTATATTATTAGTATTATTACTAATTTACTAAATAAATTTCGCTATTCCAGATTACAACAAGGTCTTGAAGACAAGGGATACGAAGAGTGGGTTGGCGAGATGATCGGCATGAGAGAAATTGTTAACTATTTTTCAAATATTTCAAAGTCTGAAGTTGTTGGTATGAGAGCGCCCTTCTTGAAGCCTGGACGTAACACCCAATACAAAGTAACATTTTCCGTTCGATAAATATTTAAGTTATTTTTAATACAATTCTCCAGGTGCTAGAAGATTTCGGCTACATATACGATAGCTCTATAGGAGTTCCACCGTCACCAGTTCCGGTATGGCCGTACACCTTAGATTACAAAATCCCACATGAATGTAAATCTGGTACTTGTCCATCAAAATCATTCCCAGGTATAAGCTTTTATTACTTATATTTATATATTAACAATAAAGTAGTATTGCAACATAATTTACAAATGTAATAATAAGTTAATCGTTTTCCATATATCAATTCCATATGATATTAATTCAACTCCTCAAAGCCTCACTCACTGACTACTGCATGCTCCATGCTTTATGCACCTTGCAATTGTCACGCAGAAGTTTTCTGAGCATAATTTTGGGGTCTTTTTTCGCGTATAGTTCCTAATTGTGCCTTTGTAGATATTTCCCACCATTGTAGTTCCTTTTGGCATATACTCGACTAAGAGAATCCCCTCCGGGTCCCAGAAAACTGCGTCCATCACCCCGCAGAAAATTGCGTTTTCACCTTCTTGGGTGGTGGAGGGCCCTTATAAACCCATTGCATAGATTCTTGTTTCGTAGGAGGGTCCTAGAGGTGTACCCAGACCATCCCTGGTTACAATTCTATGGAACAAGTCTTCATCTTCGGATAAAGCAGTCAAATTCTCCTCGCAAATTTGTCGTCTACACAATTTTTGTTCGGGACTGAGCAGTCTGGGAATCCATCGTGCCACTTTGCTTATTCCCAAATCTTCATATAGAATCTTAAAAGCACTCGTTTCTGACATTCCTATTTCTCTAGCTATAACTGAAACTTTTACTCGGCGCCAAATCTTCAACATTGTTGATAATTTCTCCTGTTCGTGCTTCCAGAGGTCTTCCACACTTTGGGTTATCATGAATGGATTCCCTGCCCTATTTGAACTGCTTCCACCAATATTTGGATTGGAGATGTAACACATTATTTTCTCCATATGCTACCGCCATTCTCTCATGAATATTTTTCGAGCTGCTGCCTTCTTTCGATAGAAATTTCATGACACTTCTATGTTCAAGATTCATTTTCGCTTTTTTAAACTGATATATAAATGACAAACGTTAAGCGACTGGAACCAAACTTGGAGATAACACTATAAAATGTCACTAAAACTTGTCATAAGAAAATTGTCACGATGATACATTGTTTTTATAGCTAGGTAAATATAAGAAACTCCCCTCGTATCTGACATTAAAAACTATTACTTATTTAGACAAATACAGCGACTGGACTATTTCTACAAATTAATGTCTTATACGACTTATTAAACGAATTTGCATTATGCAAATTATAAAAACTGCAAAAAACAACTTTGCATTCATCACTTACCTTCGAACAAGTAGAAAGCTTTTTATCCAAAGTAGAGAACAAGCAACAATGTCGCGAAAATCTAAATATGTGCACCATGCAGAAGTTTGGCCAAGAGTTTACAATACTTTCGATCAAAGAGTTTTAAAAGATTCAATAAATATGAATTTAATGTATATTTATTTTAAATACACCCATAATTCAAATAAAGGGTTTATTACTAATAATAAATTTGCCGCATTGGGTTAAAGAACAAAAAAACAATTTCTTAAATTACAAACATTGTATCCATAGAAACTAGCAGATAAGAGGTTTATTCCACAACCTCCTTCTTCCTAACCTAAAGACCCTTATTTCTTATCGATAATCATGTCTTAGCGTTTTTACTCGGTTTCCATATGTTACGATAAGTGAAAATGTGTGCATAAAATGCCTCGTGGTAAAGTAACAGGTGTTACCAAACGCTTTAGCGTAATAACAATCAAGCGAATCGGTACAAACGAGAGAATTAAAAGACCGTGTGCGTCCAGGACAATTAGGAATAAGAATTGCTACCGATCAGAAAACTAATCCAGCGAAAAACAGCACCGAAGGTCACAAGCGAACTCAATCGCAGAAGGCCAAATCTGATTTCTGTCCGCACGGCGAAAGGTTGACTACGAGAATGTATTTTACACGGTCGTATAGATTCTTGCAATGTGGTAATCAACTAAAAAGGCTGTAATAGGAACGAGACATTAAAATTAGATGGTGGAGCAATGGAAGAATGTTGTGCGGATTGATAAATCCATATTTCAAGTGCTCTGTCAAAGAAGAAATGTATTGGTGAAAGGATCCGCGAACGACAAGATGGTTTCCACGTGTATTGTACCAACTTTCAAACACGGTGGTGGTTTAATTAATGTATAGGGTTACTTTGCATATTTTGGGACAACGACTCTGCATAGGATCGAAGGAATTATGTGGAAAGAGTAGCACCGTGAAATCCTAGAAACCCATGCTATTTCTTCTGGTTTACGATATATTGGCCAGTACTTAATTGACAGTGGTCCAAAGCATACCGCCGGAATTTTCAAAGATTATTTGAATTAGCAGAACCAACCAAACATTTTGAAAATATTACATGATCACCACAGTATCCTGACCTCGATCCTATCGGATTATTATAGGATGAAATTAATAGAATGGTATTGTGTGACTGGTCTTACTCCTGATAGCTATGGATTGCACTCCAAAAGGAATGAATGGAATATGACATTCCAGGCCCAACTTTGCGGAAATTAATTAAAAGGACAGGACCGACTCGGCAGTTGTTATTCCCAATGATAGTAAATTTATGTTCCTAATTTAAATCAATCTATACCTTTACAATTTCTGAGGGTTTTCTACTTGGTCAAACTTCCATGAGTGGTAATGTACATACTGATGATAATAATTACAAATTGGATGATTTCACGAGATGCCTTTTTGTGGCTCACATAAACTGTTGTTCAAGATACGGTCAAGTTTTTAATTGTGCATTTTTAATTAGTTAGCCACATATTTTAGAAGTCTAGCTGAATTTTGCCGCTTCAGATATATTTTACTCGTTTACTTCATTACGATCATAAGAAGAAAAATTAGATACCTCTCTTGACATCTCCTCGTTTAGATGTTGTTGCTATGTTGTTTGTTTTTTTTTTAGTTGTATTAAATTGGATTTTTGTGTCGCATGAATATGATTTTGTTCCACTCTTCTGAATTATAAATACAGCAGCTAAAGTGCATTGTAGAGATCTCCTTTCGCTTATTAGTTTGGAAAGAGAACTAGAATTTATCGTGAAATAAATCATACGTATTTATTTTTGTTGCTTCTTTTCATGAAATGGCTTGCATGAAGTAAAAGGGCTTGTGTGCCTGATGAAACTAATAATTGGTCGTTTCATACTCATCTTGCACTTTTATCATCATGCATAGCACACTATTTCTGGAGAAAAGTGCAATTGATATATTATTCTATTGCTTACTCTGTTACCCAGTCAACTCTACATTTTAGTACATATAGTAAACTAATTCGGATGCGGGTTTGTATATTCTTCTAAAATTCCTTACATTCCCATAGCTGTTCTTTGTCAGACCTTATTTTTTCTAAGGTATTCCTTTCTCTTTTATCAAGTTCTTTTGCTTTGAGTGTTCGCTCTTATAGTCAATAATTATTTTACTGATACATAGAAACTACCTATCTTGATTGCTCACGTTGTACAGATTTTTTTTATTGAATAAACTTTTCAAGATTATTTGAAGATCTCGTTGTTAATTACATCTCAAATTCCATATATTCTCTGTAATTGTTCGCTGATTTGCTTTAGATTTCTTTGCAGTGCTTCTTCTATTTTCACTAATAAGTACTTGCAACCTATTGTCATTAATTTTATTTTATAATTTTTTGATCTCGTCTTAAAATGCCCATTTTTAAAAATAAACAACGTGTTGGTACATATTTATAATTACTTCCTAAATTTTCTTTTGTATGTCTTATTCTTTGCAACGTTTAAATTAAAGGCTTTCGTAAAATATAAATATAATCATTTTAGACTCCTTTTTTGTCGTTATCCTGATTTACATTTTACACAGGTGTATGGGAAGTGCCTTTAAACGCTCACTACGTTGAAGATTATGAAGGAGGTCATTGCCCATATTTAGATCAGTGTGTCTTACACAATCACGACGCAGATGATGTCCTAGAATGGCTGCAGGAAGACTTTAGCCGATATTATGACCAGAATAAAGCTCCATATATGATGCCTTTCCACACTAACTGGTTTTCAATTAAGGAACTGGAACAAGGTCTTCACAAATTCATCGATTGGGTTCAAAGTTTGTAAGTACACATGCGCGAAATACATTAGTTTCTCGACAACAGCAAAAATCAAATAAATAATCATTTGATACAACAACTTCTAAATTACGTTTTTATTTTTATAGACCAGACGTATGGTTTGTAACTGCGACACAAAGCTTAACGTGGATAACTGATCCGAAAACTGTTAAAGAACTCTCAAAATTAGAAGCATGGGACTGCAAAAAACGGGATCATTTGCCCGGTAAAGGCTGCAATAATTCTAACAAATGCGCTTTGAGTTTTAAAAAACCCGATGCGAACTTCACCGATACGAGGTATTTAGAAACATGCGTTGAATGTCCCAACCAATATCCTTGGTTAGGCGACGCAACAGGTAGTGGCATCCCCGGAAAAGACAACTACGTTCCTGATAATGTTTAGTAGTAGTTATGAATAGTCTTAGATTTTATATAAAATATATACCTAGCCCATTTAAATAATTTAAGACCAAATATGTACAAGAATAAATACTTGTTGTATATTTTTTTACAATTAAAATATTGTTATATCTGTAAGTTGTAGTAAATTATTGTTGTACAATTGCCTCATGAAATGAATAAATACCAATGACACGTTAAAGTGTACCGTTTTTTGTTAGCAAGTAGCTCTAACAAGAAAGTTTATACTTCACTTTCAATTGTTATTGATCAAGTTTTACAGAGGCATCTATGAATTGTACTACAGATAAGATTCACATAATTTAAGTAATCATTAAGCTTGTTCATAAAAGAAACCGTGAAAGGAAATGTCATGCCATCCAATCAGCTCTGACTGGTTTGCGAACAAGCCTATTAGCAGCAAATGTGAATAATATTCCCCTACAAGCGTTAGGATATGGCGTAGATGGCTCCCGAACGAGCGATTAAACGAGTAAGCAACGCGTTTAAGGTAACCACAATGAAGCGTTTCTTGTCGCTCAGTACACAGCATACTTTTTAGTTATAGTAATTATATCAGGCAATATTTTTCAACCAAATTCGTTTAAAAAAGTAAGCTTGAAAATCGCATATTCAAAAGAAGCAGAAAATGGTTTAAATTTTATTCTATAATTTGTTTCCAACTTGTTCACCTAGTGCGTGGGTAGAAGATAATTCCTTCACTTTTTCTTTAAATTGCTTTGGGAAGACATCTCTTCGAAATTACATCACTTTCATTAAATCATATCATTCACAAATTTGTTTTTGGAACAAGATATCTAGAATAAGTCTTAAATTAAAAAAAAAATTGTTACCAAATTTGGTAATGGATCTTCTATTAAAATTGTTACGGTGCCAAATAGTCTTTGGACATTCATTCCCTCGAGTCTTTCCGTTGCATATCGTACACATTGTACGATGCAACGGAAATACACGAGGAAAGTCAAGCATTCTAAGTGACATCCCAATTACGTCACCACCAGCCGTCACTACCTACAGATGTAACTTAATTTCAACATTTATGGTTCCAAGTTAGAAAATTACGCTACTATCAAATAAAATGTACTTAAATGCTGCCTGCACTTTCCTTTGATAGGATATGTTTTGAGTATTCTATAGTAGCCCTTCATTAGATGGATTTTGATACAGGTAAGTATAGTAAGTGATAACCAAACGTACAATAAACTTATTACCAGGGATGCGTTTATCATATGTGAGAATATATTGTGAATGAGCGGCCAACCGGCGTGATAATAATGCACTGCAGCAACACTAACAATTATTTGTAAGTGTCATAGTACATTTAATTAACTAAAAATAATAGAAAATTAATAGAAATCAAACTAGTACATAATGGTATAAATAGAAGCAATTTGTTACGATAAAAGAAACAAATTATTTTTAATGTTGCCACTATAGCGTTGAGCATATTACAAAAACAGTGTTTTCCCTTGAGAAAACACTTATGCCCACAAATAAATTAAATTAATTCTTTCTATACAATCCTGCATGCATATCTGTTCCTATCATATACACACTTACACACATACAGACCATACAGTAGTCGCGTCTCTACGTAAATAATGGAAAGAAAGAATATAAGCGCAGTGTGCATGCCCCCACCTGCATTCTCCGTTTCACATATTTACGTAGCGGCTTGAGCACTACAGTATATTATACTAAACACTGCAGACCAAAATCCCTACCAACGGCCCTGTTCGTATTTCCCGCCTCTGCATACACTCAGAGTAGCAAATTTTCATATTTTGTATCTCGGCGATGGACAAAAATCGCATCCCTGCTTATTATATATCATTAATAAAGCACATAAACTGCCATTCCAATATTGCGCGACATGAAGGAGTAACTATTAAACATCTTAACTGTTGTTTGAAATTTACCAACAGGATTAAAATTTGTCTAAAACGAACATTATAAAGACTATCCGCTTAAGAGAATGTCCGATTTAGAGAGATTTTAGTGTACCTACAATTTATATCGAGTGCTTTAACGCTAGCTGCTGAATACTATTTAGAGAAAGAAGTAGGACAGTAATCTTAATACATTAAAAACTGCAGTATGTTCTTTATATGTTTGAACGAAAATTTATTCTAACAAATGCAAGTTCTATACATTCTTGCTCTCCTTTTTTTCACCAAACTTTGGATGTTATTATTTCGTTGTCTTTTTATATATACAATACCTATTTTAAGTATTTATGTTTGCAATTTTGTTCAAAATGGTATTGCAATAACAAAATGCATGATTCTGGAGAGAACTCTGGCGCAAAGTTATCTATTTACCTATTTTCAAAAGCCATTCCATTAGATAATTTCACATTTTCTTTTCCAATTCTATTATCCAAGAACAGGTATATTGCTTCAATAATTAATCATAAACACAGAGCTCTATATTAGTCGATACTTAATACGGACCTGTACAAATCTAAATTTGGCAACATTGCGTAATAATTACATCAGTAGATTAAACGATTATTAGCTTAAATGTAACTGCATGACGCTTTATTTTGACAATTGACAGAAAATGTAATGTAACGACATGGCGGGTTTTACTGATCGAGATAAAGCTTTATTTCCTTTAAAAAACATTTCGTCAGTCGTGGAAATTTTTAAGAATCAATTAGAAAGTAATCATGAGCCAGATTTAGCACTACTATCAATTATAGGCGGTGCTGTGGAAAACTCATTAACATGCCGGTCGAACGTAGCTATACAGGTTGTTGAGCCAAAAACTCTGCCAATATTGGAATTACATACCATAGAAGACTTATACAATAAATTTCATGCAATTATGAAGGGAGCAATTGATGTGTCAAAGAATGAAAACAAAGTTTGTACACGAGAAACAATAAAAAAGGTTTCAGATGTTGTATGGAATTCACTTACAAGAAGCTATTACAAAGATCGAGCCCATTTACAGAGCTTATACAGCTATTTAACTGGAAGAAAGCTTGATTGTTTTGGCGTTGCTTTTGCAGTAGTGGCAGGTTGTCAAGCATTGGGGTTTTCCGATGTTCATCTAGCTTTATCTGAGGATCATGCTTGGGTTGTATTTGGTGAAAAAGGCACTGAAACTGCAGAGGTTACATGGCACGGTAAAGGCAATGAGGACAAGAGGGGACAAGAAATTGGTAAAGGTGTATCAGCCCGATCTTGGTTATATGTTAATAATAAACCTGTGATTTGTACAAGAGCTATGGAAGTAGCTGCTTTGGTTTCTGCTATAAATCCATCGCTTAATGCTACTTTAGATGCATGTGAAGTAGCATGTTTACAGCAGGAATTATTATGGTTATTATATGATTTAGGACATCTAGCTAAATATCCTATGGCTATTGGAAATTTGGGTGATTTAGAAGAAATTGCTCCTACACCTGGCAGGTATATCGCTGACTATAGTAGTAATTAAAATCTTAATTTTGATAACATTTTAGAGTTCCTTGCAGTGCTTTATTTCAAGAGGCTATTTTGTCTGCGAGAACGTATTATAACAATCAACATGTGTATCCATACACTTATCAGGGAGGCTACTTTTACCGCAATAAAATGTACAAAGAAGCATTTGAAAGTTGGGCTAATGCTAGTGATGTTATTAGGCTGTAAGTATCGATAACAGGAAATATTAGTATGTATTAATAAGGTAATAGTAGAAATCAGCTTTGCTTATTTCTTTTACTTTGCTTTGAAAATGTCAAATTTTATAGCATTCTTATTTGTTTCTATAAAAAGCTTTGGTTATATGTACATAAAAGAAAAAGTATCAAAATTATGAATATCATTTTTAAAAGGTATCTGTCATTTTTCAAGGAATCAACTAAAAGCATTTTTTTGGCGAGTAACTGCTTGTTCAATGGTAACCATAGGCATTGATATCGTACTGTTTTGGCGATAGGAATAGTTGTGACCAGGTTACAACTATGACATCATTGTTGGTGACCGTTGAACAAATTCTGTGACCAGGTCGAGGAGGTGGGTAACATGCGTTACCATTTTATTAAGGTTTTGTTGTGCTGTACTCGAAAAAGAAAAACATGGAGATGGATATAACTTTAAACTATTGAGGAATGGATATCGGTTTAAATATCGATTTGGACATTGCGAATCAACTTTTAAATGTTAAGGACTTTTTTATACCATTTGACGTATTGATTTACAGTACCGTTCATGGAAGTTCGGGCAAGCTGACAAATTATATTAACTGTTTAGGAAAAAATTTTAAAATTGTATAATATACATTTCTGTGAGGAATTATTAAAACTAACCTTTTCTGGAAGCCTTTTACCAATTTCCAGGTAGTATTTGTCTATTATAAGACCATTATCATAAAATATATAATTATGTTAGAAATCTCCAATAATTACAGTGACAATAAAGCTTTATAATAATCCCTGGGAGGATTAGCTGATTCACTCGTGTTACCTGGAAATATTTGTATACCCTTTATAAAGTATTATAACATTTGTAAACGCAGTAGTTCTGAAGAGATTGTTATTGTGAAAGTATCTGTGGTTGTGCAAGTGAAAAATAAAATAATTTCGGTTTGACTGCTTAAAATGCCCCGTGGAGAGCCTCTAGCTGTTTCAAAACGATCTGCTATTATTACCTTGCATCAGGAAGGGTACGCAGAAAGACGGATTGCGGATAAATTAAAAATAAAAAAATCTACAGTACATGATACTATAGTGCGATTTAAGATAACCGGTGATGTGCAAGATCGTAATCGGCCAGGACCGTCAAGAAAAACGACTCCTGCAGAAGATTTACGAATAAAAATAATCAGTAAACGCAATAGAAGACTAACAGCATCAGAAATTGCTGCAGAATTCAATAATGAGCAAGTTTCCAAAGTTTCTGTGAGTACTGTGAAACGTCGGCTGAAAAAGGCTGGGTTGCGTATGCGAGTGGCTTGTCGAAAACCGTTACTCCGAAGAGGAAATAGGCTGAAACGACTGAAATGGGCACAAGCTCATAGAGATTGGACAGTGGACGATTTTAAAAACGTTTTGTGGACTGACGAATCCAAGTTTGAGGTTTTTGGAAATAGACGGAGAGTTTTCGTACGCAGATCAAAAGGGGAAAGAATGTTACGGGAGTGTATAGTTCCTACGGGGAAGCATGGTCATGGCAAAAATAGAGCATGTTCTATTCAATTCAATTAATCGATAAATTGTTCAAGAAATCGTACCAATTTTTGCTGCTTTACACGGTACGATAAAATCGAAGATCAACTTTTAATCGATAGTTAATTGGCCAATAAATCGCGGCGTGTAAAACAGGTTTTAAAAAGTATCTGTGTGATATATTAAATTTTTACAATGCAATCAAAAATTATTTTAAATGCGTTTTTAAATTCAAGTATCTATATATTCATTTTATTTATTTCTACGCTAGAATATTTGTATGTCCCTTTGTTGATTTTTATTAATTACAATTATTGCTTTACTATCTCAACAATAATGTAGATATCTAATACTTATATTAGAAGTACTCGAGTTCCGATACAAGGTAACAGATACTGAACACAAGTCAAACGAATGGAGGCAAGTATCGAAACTTGACATCACTATCTATAACCATATATTAAAATAAAGATTTCAGGAAGAGAAGCCAGCAAATTGAGGCTTTGGGTGTATGAAATCATATTAGATCAAATTCTTTTTTTCTGCAATGCTTGTAATTGTATTAAATTATTTTAAATTCAACTTTCACTCAAGCAAGGCATGAGCAATGTGTGTGAAGGATATCATACGTTATTTGTTTATAAACTGTATATCCTTATGTTTGTCACTGTGAAGACACAGAATATAATAAACTTTTATGTGAAGTTAGCAAAATTTCTGATCTCCATCTCCATTTCCAAAATTATCTGGCTGCTACTGGTAACTTCATTATTATTGTAACCAATTAAATTAAAGAACTAAGTGATGGAATTCAAAAAATTAAAAAAAACATCACATCTTCAGCCGCGAAATGTATATTTAAGTATTAATAAATTTCTGCGGAGATGGATTTTTATTTCCTTTTATTTACCATATACACTCTAGTATAATTTTATATTATGCACCATTTGTCCCCGAAAATTTTTTGTTTGAAAGTCTTTTCTCTAAATTGCTCAGGAAATGAATTACCTTCCATCCACGGACTAGGTGGTTAAATACTACGCAACTCACAATTCTATTTAAGTGTATAGGGTGTTCAGGTTCCACTGCGCACGATACAAGTTCGATTTTTTAAATGGAACATCCTGTATATGATTCCATTTTTGAATGCTTCCCTTCAATTCATGTCAACTTCTTCAACATTCCATATACCCATCTATCTTAGTTTTGGAGATAATAAACATAATTTAAGATTTTTGCGAAATGCTGCTGTTTCTTTAACACTTACAGGCTATGTATATTATGTAATAAAAACGCCTAAATAACTTAGTTTCATTTAAGAACGTTCACAACGCTAAAATTTTGAACATTTTTTATTTTGGGATATTTAGAATACCCCCACTGACACTTATGGTTGCAAAATATCTTGGGCCTGTAAGGGTTAAGGACCAATAATCTTAAACGCCTTGCGTGCTAGAGCGATGATTCAAATTTTATTCGGTTAAGTATTTCTTGGGGTTTGTGGCAAGACATTGAGTATAATTTTATGTTGTGCAACATTTATTTCCAAATATCCTTTATTTGAAAACTTTTTCGGTAAATTGCTCAGGAAGGGAATTACCTTCTGTCCACGCACTAGGTGGACACGCTCTATATATATTCTCGGGTAACTGCCTCATAAAATAAAAACTGCTCTGGTACCACTGGTGGCAAATGAAACGTGTAGATTAATCCAGTACACTCCCACTTTCACTTCCTCTTTCTCGACATTGATACAACCATTCTTCATTATAGTCATTCTGATGTAGTGTTGGCTCTGTTTAAATTTGTTTTATTTACAAATAATTCAAAAAATTTAATAGTCTGCGTGTTCTATTAAATGACTTAGTGAGATAACCCACTTCTTTTACCTTTGCAAGTCAGAAATAGTAAGCAGATAACGTGAGTTTTTTTATCCACCAGATGGCGGCAATAGTGGTATCCGTTATCCACCAATACGTTTTTACTTGATAGTTGGATTAGTGATTAATCAATCAGTGATTGTTTTGTATTGATGGTGAGTCCATCAAAATATCAAATTTTTCTCCACCTACTTTTAAAGTCGGTGGATGATATATCAGTGTGATTGTTATTACCGTGAAGACATCTGATTCGGATGAATTCATTAGCCTTTTTTTTTTTTTGCTAAAATGACCACACCAATTATTTTATCAACCATTTACCTTTTCAATAAAGATGAAAATTGAATTGATAACATTAATGTGTCAGCTATATTGTCACTCCATTTCCACCAAACCGTTTCTAAATTGTTTAGTTTGGTTGAAGCAACAAGATGATAATTATGCACGTAATATCACTATTTGAGATTTGATTTTTGTTAAAATCTAACTGTTAGATGCGCCGCATATAGAATATTATAAACGTATTTCCCATAAAAGTGTAATACCTTCTAAAATATTGGAAATAAGTACTACGTTATTGATACCATTTTGAAGGTAATTTTACAAGGAAAAGGCTAGCAATATAAAAGATATTGGTTCTATTTAAAAAAATCGAAGAGAAAGCGTTTCAATTACTATAAAAGCGGCACGACATATCTAACATCCTGTACGTATTTTTACATTATACGATCTTGAAACAAGTGTTATCTTCTAAATTGATAGCAAAAGAATAACTCGCAACACTGTTGCTGTTTTCTTAAAATGTCAGAGTCTGCAACTGTCTAAATTTGAACAGCATTTGCAATATAGCCAAAAGTAATTAATAATTATCTGAAGTACATAAAACCGTATATCGTTGCAAAAGTAATCTAAGTGGCTATTAAAATGATTAATAAAAGGTATAGCAATACTTTTAAAATAAAAAAGTTGAAGGCGGTTGCGGAAATCTGGAGCACCCTGTATATTTGATAATAATTTTACAAAATACTTACTAAATCTTTGATAGTTTTCACGCTCAACTCCGCCGACACACTAATGGCACAGCCGGTATAATTATTATGTCTTGATTTTATGAATGTATTTTTTCTTTCAGTTACAATTACTCACGAGATGATGAAGAAATTTATAAAGAATTTTTGGAAATTGCAAACGAATTAATACCTCACATAATGAAAGTAATCAGCTCTGGATTCAGTGCGAACTCTATTCTCAAAAAACCGGAATGCTTTGCTAATTTACTGCGATTTTACGACGGAATATGCCAATGGGAACAAGGAAGTGCTACACCTGTGCTACACATAGGTTGGGCCAAACCCTTAGTAAATACGATATCCAAATTTGATGCTGATGTTAGAGCTCAGGTGAATATTGTCTGTGAAAGCGAAACCTCTAGCCTTGACGAAAAAAAATTGCCGCGATCCAATGGTAATACAAGTTGTTTTAATAATAATAATAACAATTACTGTTTATCTGAAGAACATGCGAAAAGCAACAATTTAATTAATGAGATTGAATCAAAAGTAACAAAAGAAGATGAAGTAACTAATCTACATCCCAGTATAGAAGCTTTAACTGCTGGCTGCTCTGAAAAGATTCTGAATCCAGAATATCTGCTTCAAGGAGGAGGATCGCCTTTTGTAGGTTCGTTTTAGCATTATTATTTAACATTGCAATTAGTATTATATGAAATTGAAACAGGTCAGAAAAACATTTGTTTGTAAGAAAGCTTTTTAGATTTTTGCAAAATAGTAGTAAATAGGCATTTAAAATTGAAAGAAGCTCAAGAGTAAAGTACCCTTATTTTTCATAATAGAGAAAAATGTTATTGATAAAAGTTGTTTAGAATTAACAGTTATATTCAAACATGAAATCAACGCCTCCTATCTCAAAAATAAAAATTTTGCCTTTTTCTCTGGATGACCCTTTATGCACTTCACATTTACAATATCTAATCTGCTTAAAGTATTCGCAATTGATATAACTAATAAACAACGGGAATTAGTGGCACTCCTTAGGCGTTTTGAGTTGTTATCAAGAATTATTGAAATGTACGTGAAAAATGCACGTGTCTTTGGTGCAGTTTGTTTCATCTCCTCGGTGAATTAGGACATGAATGGAAGCTATTCTAGAAATTACACTTTAAGATACGTAATTTTTCAAATTATAACCTTTTTTCGTTAAAGGTTTTATTTATTTGATAGTATTCAAACTTATGAAGGAATAAGTAGCAGTTTGGGGAGAAAATGGTTTATTTTTCATATTCCTGTTTTAAAAATTAAATTATATATTTTTGCAAATAAACATACACTACTAATTTGCTTATTGCATATAGTTTTCTCTCTGTTGTTATTTATCCGTTTTTTAATTTATTTACAAAAGTTAAAAAGAAAAAAATATCAGAATTAAGCTTAAGGTGCATGTATGAAATGTCCATCCTCGCGGTAGTATGGATCAAGTCCCACTGTCTGTTCTATTCGGGCTGCCCCCACCATTCCAGAACCACCATTGCGTGAGCGACAAAATTAGCATGTTTAGTGTAGTATTAAAAATTATAACTTCGAAGATAGAGCAAAATTATTTTAAGAAGAACATGACGTCATGCTCCGTAAATTTGGCGGTAAACTTCAGTAGCGTCGCGAATTTTCTTAAATGTGGTGTTTTTTAATAATTATTTATGTTTTATAATGAAATTGTGAAGTGAAAATATATATAATAGCAAATTTTAAAGACAGAGTATTTCAAATTGAGCAAGAGCGTGTTTTTTTCAAACGCTTATGTTTAATCACAATACGAAGGTATCTTTATTGATTATCAAATAATAAATTTTAAGTTGTATCGTGATTTACACATATACGAGTTGTGGCAATTAAATAACCCGATTGGTGCTACAAAACATTTTATTGATCACCAATTACATTACAAAGTTTATCCCCTTCAATGTACTCTCCTTGCCGATCCCTACAACGCTCCATACGAATTTTCCACTGTCGAAAGCAATGCTGGAAGTCTGCTTCTGTCAGCTTGTTGAAAACCTCTGTCGCTTTCGCTTTCACCGCTTCCATACTGTCAAATCTTTTTCCCTTAAGCTCCGATTTTACCTTAGGAAATAAAAAAAAGTCACAGGAGGCCAGGTAGGGCGAGTACCGGGGGTGGTCCAACACGGTGATGCCGGATTTCGCAAAGAACGCCTTCACAGACAAGGCGGAATGGGCTGGCGCATTGTCTTAGTGGAGCATCCAGGATTTGCTCTTCCACAAATCGAGTCTTCGTCTTCTCACTCGTTCACGAAGTGCAAGAGCTCGGACACTCAAACAACGATTTTCGCGGATCAATTTACCAATTTTCTGAATGTTGCCGTCCGTTTTTGATGTTGAGGGTCGTCCAGGCCGCGGATCGTCTTTGGTCGTTTCACGTCCCTCCTTAAACCTTTTACACCACTTCAAAACTTGTGTGCGCGATAAACACTCACTTCCGTACACTTCCTTTAACATGGCATGAGCTTCTGTAGCAGTTTTTCCCAGTTTCACAAGAAACTTGAGGTTAACTCGTTGCTCGATCTGAACACTGTTTTTTTCCGACGCGACGCTAGCGTAAGGACTTGAACGGACGATTGCTACAGCAAGACTGAGCGACGTACAACCGTGCCCATCGAGCTCAGGGTGCCGTGGCGTGCTCGCTGTTTGCCGATAGTAGCACCAGTCCGGTTATTTAATTGCCACACCTCGTACAGTAATAAAATATATACAGGAATTTCTCTGCTTCCCATACATATTTACAACTATGGACTGTACTGCCCTAAATTGAACTTAGAATTGCTCAACTTTACAAGTGCAATTCAAGGATAATAATTAAAACTACATTAACTTTCACATATCGCATATAACAGTAACTGTTCCATTTAAAGAGCAATTAAGAGTTCGTAATAACACATTAGGATACAATAATAAATAAAAATTTCAGTATAATCTGCTGCGGATTAATCAGATTCAGGTTCATTATTAGAATAGCCCTCGTCTGAAGAACCTGTATTAACAGTAAATTGCAATTTAACTGCTTCATCTAAAAGGCCTTCATTTCCCATGTAAGTCCTTTCTATTTTTTTGTATGTTCGCATACAGCTACCCAAGTTTTTTATATTTTTATGGGCATTGGCTTTGTAGTTAATCCGTCGCACTTGAAAGAATAAGAAAAATCCATCTTGGCGCTAATATGCTACGATTTCCAGTTTCAACGAACAAGCAATTCTATGCAATCGAAATAACTTATAAATACAAAAATTAACAATGCCTCTTAGAATTTAAGAAAAACTCTAATTCAATAAATCATTAGTTTGATGACTTTCTCGCATTTAGATAAGAAAAGTGCTGCGTGTCGCAGTCTCGCAGTGCAACATTCAACTATAGCGTTCGGGTCATTTCCGACCGGCCGGTATATGCATACATCACAAAAAATAGACTTGATTTAAATATCAGCAATGCATCTGCAATAAATCCCATCTCACCACCAGCATGACTAATTATTAATCGTTGTTCTTTTCCAATTGGTTTTGAAAGACCAGATGTTGTGTTGTCATACCAACCTTTCGGTGTTGTATGTGAGCTATGAATGTAAGTTTCATCTATATAGACAACGGGTCTTCCCTCCTGTCTATATTTTAAAATAGCCCGAAGAAATTATACTCTTTTCAGGCGAATGTTATGGCTTTCCATAAGTAATTTCCTGTTATCGGCTACTTTTTAACATCTATAATAGTTAAATTATTTATATAATAATTAACACTACCTTAGGTAACTAACTTGAATCCTAGGTTGAAAATAACCATACGAAGAGTTGCCAGGCTTCCATCAAAAGGAGATTCAATATCTTACAATTTAGCTAATATTCCTGAAACATCGCTAAGTGAATAGAAATACGTTTTGGATATACGAGTATGTATGCATTAATCTTTAATGTTGGTCGTCTTTTCTCAGTTATATAAAAGTTATGAATAATTTGTCTGATTATTTCACCTTCGCTTGGGGATAAGCTGCTTTTCGGACAAACCTTTGTTCTACATTTTCTCGGTGAACTAAATGAAGAACGTTCGCCACTCTCAATAACCTTGTACTTAACCATAATACGTTTATATGTACTCTCGGATACCCCCGTTGCAACCAAAACTCTGTCTTTATGATCCTTCAAAGGAATAGAGACCTCTCTTCTGTTTGCCTCTTCCTTACAAAAGCGACTAACATTATAAATAATTTCTCGGCCCTGGGAATGAATAATTTTTCCCCTTTTCCCATAGCTAGACATTTGTTCAACCATGTTTGTTGTTTAAATAATAATTCATTATTAAATAATGTAAACGCAAATTTTAGGTTATGTTTACTCGAGCAAGTGTGAATTGTATTGCCTGAAAGGGAGACTCCTTAAATTCTCAAAAGCCTTAAAAAAGACTGATTGAGAATTTATATCGGTAGAACAAAGTAAAAAATGTAGATAGAAAGAAACAAAACCTCCAACGAAAGTACACAACATCGACGTCAATGTAATATTACCACCCCTATTTTATGTAAATAGACTCGCCCTGTGTTAAATTGGATTCTGCGCGTTGTGACGTCATGTTCTTCTTAAAATAATTTTGCTCTAGCTGCCATTAGCGCCGTGAAGAGTGTCGTTCAGGCGGTGTCCACTCGATCGACTTACGGTTTCCCTCTCCGTGTTCTTGGTATTTTTATTAGTAAATTATATTGCCATCCAATGATGATCTCGGTGAAACGGCTAAATAACTCGTCTTCTTTTAATTTTCTTTAGGTCGTAAATGTTGGTTGTTAATGTAATACTTCCTAGAAAAATGTGCAGAATAAATTCAATTGCATCTTTAGCATAATTTCGCAAATTAAACGGTTGCCGGTATTCCCTTATGTCAGTTTGTTAGGCGATACACTACGAACTCGTATGTGATTATACAAGCTGTAATATGATAGTTGAAAGGAAGGACATTTTAGTTAGAACTAAATTTAAATTGTAAGAATTTAAAATATTCTCTATTATGAAACGTGTATCGTAATTGGCCGTTATAGTTAACAAATGCTACGGGAACAAAAGAGGGAAGAGAAAAAGACAATCTTTCTGTTTAATACAAATCGCCTTTGAGTGAAGACAACTTTGGCTAAGTGTTTAACTTCCCAAGTAAATCAAGTGTTTTAGCGTTTAAATTTTACTTCAAGTAGAAAGTTAATTCAAGTTTTGGTTATTCAAATGAACGCGGAGTTTTGAGTGCGTGCCGCGTTGCCATAGAGGGGTCTTCTGCTGTCCACCCTCTCTTTTTTAGTCTATCTAACTCTGTCACTCATCCGATCTGCTGGCAGAAGTGCTTGGCCACAGGCACAGTCACAGGCTTGATCGTGTGCGGTATCCAATTGCGCATTAGGCCTCGGCTTGGTTATTACATAATTACGTAAAATTTCCTGTTGACGTTAATCTTTCACTAAAAAGAAATCTTGAAATCCTATTGAGTTCGCAATTATTCTCATAGGTGGCGATGATGCAGTGGAGAAGACAAACGGATCAAGCCCGAGTACATCAAAAGTAGAAGACGAGGAACGGCCAGAAGAGGACACACGGCCAACTATAATCCTTCACAGTCAGAAGATGAAGGAATTAAAGGATTTACTTCCCGCGGAAAAGCTAAATACGCATGCGATATCTTTACATTTGACCGCCCAATCGCAAGTGCAGGTTAGTAAGAAGGGTAGAGGCGATACGGAGGGAACGACAATGAGGCCGAAACGCGCACGACGTGAATAAACAGTAACTCAGTCAATCAATCGACAAACTAACAAATACAAATCAAGTACTTAAAGAGATAACATTTACAAAAGAAAATGAACATAAGATATTTACAAACAGGGCATTAATCACGTGGAAATATAGAAAGAGTAGAAGTAGTTTATATTTTTGACTTTCTACTATTTCAAATAATTTTTATATTATATATAAAGAAACAAAAGAACGCCTAGATCTATTAAGAATCTCAAAATTACAAAAACTGTAATCAACGTGGTGGTATTTTTAAATACGTAGATGATTATTTTTTATTAATTCCTTCCAATTCATTATGTATTAATTTAATAGTCGTCTTTTAAAGTGAATTAAATTCATATAAACTTATATGGTTTATCAATACCACCATATTTAGCTCAAGATGAAATCCTTACTTAAAGTATCAAATATTTCCAAAAAAAAAAACGGGCTGGACCCGATTTATATAAAATTTATTTGTATAAACTACTTGCCATGATTATATTGCTTGATCTTAAGTGAATTATTTTGACACGTTACATTGAATAACCGTCATATACGCGTAAAATATAGGCTATGTTTGTCTTTTAATTTTCAATGTTGACAGTATTATTATGCATAAATATTTTATAAATACGACTGAATTTTTTTATCTGAAAGCCTCAGAAGTTTATCGCACCGACATCATTAATTTCGATTATCAAATCAATTTTACATCGATTTATTATCCAATAGTGTCCTCATTTGATTTTATCCTCTTTTTTCCTTGCGCATTAACTTATTTTCAGTTAATGAGGATTCTGAAGCACTTTACATGCAACTGATTCAAAAATCATTGAGGATTTTGCCGTATGATCAAAAAATACATAGTATTTTATTTAAAGATTATACGTAAGCTTTTTTTATATCCCCTTTTTTTTACTTTTTTTCAAAGTGTAAGTAAATGTGTTTAATGTAAGTAATGATTTTTGATTGTACGGTACGTAAAAATATGTAGAAATTTTAAAAATGAGTATTATATAAATTGTAACCTAACTTATTCGAATTAAAATGGAGAACAAATTGAATTTTTGATAATCCTGCAATGAAATCCTATCATATCACTTAAAAAAACTTTTTGGTGATCTTTTTAAAATAGATTACTAACTAATTTATATGGAAAACCGTGATCTACACAAACGCCCAGTGAATATTACGTACTTGTATTTTATGTAAAAATGTGGACGTCACTGTATTAATACTCATTTTTAAAAGAATTTGCGTATTACATCGTATATTATCGTTGACATTTTTTACTGCGTTTTAATTGAATTGACATTTTTTAGCTATAAGAATATTTTGCACGTCTTGTTCTTAGCTGTTAGATATATTACGTTTTTATTTATATCCCGAGTAATCAAACATTTTCACAAGTAAAATAAATACCCAAGATTATCGACAAACTGTGCATTGACAATTAATTGTTAATTAGTTGTATAACATTCCTTCCATGAACCTAATAAGATTAGGTTTAAGTATTTTGATTGTTAAAGCATTTTATGCAAGTAAATGTTTTTTATTAATATTATTAATAACACTATTTTTATTGCGCTATTTATTATGTATTGTATATTAGCAAATGCAGTTTAGATTGTAATTTGCGTTTTAACTGATTTTTAATTTCGTACAAAATAAAGCTATTTGCTAATAAACCCACAATGCGATTAAAAAAAATTGATGGAATTCTCTTTAGTCACTTGTAGTACGTTCATTGTGAGTCCTGGAAATTTATTTTGAAATTTCATTTTCCGTATTTTCGAATGAACGTATTGCTGAATTTAAATTTTAAAATAACCATTTTAAATGGATACTACAAAACAAGACTTTGTTCTAACAGATGTTTAACGAAAATATATAGAACACGAACAGATTTTCTTGTTACTACAGTAACTTTAAATAATGGAAATTTAATTGCAATTTATTAAAGTTCCACATACTAATGATGCAATAGAACACAGAAACTAGAATCTCTCTCCGTAAATGTTAAAACTTGTCAGTAGGTTATCTTTATAGCACTTCTTGTTTAGGTAGTTGAATTTAAAATGTAAAAGAATAACAATCTTTGCTTCTTGTAAAATAGTTTGTAGTTTATATTAGAACTCACAACACATAAAGTAGAACTTCACATTTCCATCTTTGGATCATTATCAGAGTGTACTTTTAACTAAAACTTTCACTAATACAGTTATAGTAATAATGAGTACGGTAAAATAGAACGTTTAATACGTTTTGATGGATGTAATCATTGAATGAATGAGAACTAACATGTGCTTTTTAAACCAGAACATCGATCAAAGTGTACGAAGTTAATTAGAGGTAATTTACATTTAGCGTTCAAAATGCGTTTATGCTGGTTGCTTAAATCTAAATAGGTATTATTTTCTAAGAACATCTACGTACCCTGAAAATAAAACTATATTTTTTGAAGTAATAACCATAAAAAAATCACAGAAGTGTGTCTAGAGAAACATATTCCTGAAGATATAAAAGAGACTCATTTATAAGAAATTAGATAAACGGCCATTTTTTCTTCATAAACTGGCACACAAGATAATCAAATTAAACCTTCTACTTCATCTACATTAGGGACAAACCAATTTTAGGAAATCGGTATCCTGATTTGAAATACCTTAGCAGTTCCCTAAAATGTGAACTTAATGGTTTACGAAGAACGAGATTGCAAACGGCAGCTGGAATCAGCAAGACAGACAAAATATAAACAATTAAATACCATAGCGGGCTTTCTTGACAGAATTTGTATTTAAGTGTTTGTAATATTCCACAAACCATTGTGTGGAGTAGGAGACGTTTCGTTTATTTTGGGAAAAATATGTTCCTGGAAATTACCGAGCAGAAGCGAATTGTGATGGCATTTTCTGCTTATGAAATTACAAATTATAAATATCGTATACAATATAAAAAATGATAAAATTTGGATACACGTAGACGAAATTACGTTGCTAACAAAAACAATGTAATAAATGTTGTGGCGCGTACTTTTAGATTTGATGGCCCGTCGATACCATTTGTTTTGTGCAGCAAACGTCTTCAAAATACGAAGGTAGAAACTATAGTGCAGGTAATAAGAGATGCTGTTAATTTCTTTGGTGTACAACGAAGTCAATTAAGGATATTTGTGGCTTACAGAGCCGCAACTATGATTAAAGTTGGAAGATTACTAAAAACAGATTTTCAGCATCTTTTTCACATAACATGTTTATGTTATGGTGAAACGCATATAGTAATATGCGTGTGGCACATACCATTAGATTCAGTTATCCAAGGGTAAAATAATCCATAGCTAACACAAAGGCTTTCCTCAAATTCCCTAAACGGATTCACCAATTCAAGAACTTCTGTCCGGGAATTGCACCATCGCCTGAACTTATATTAACCAGACGGGCTACCACTTTTTTTAGTAGCGGAAACTCATGTTTATCCACGCCTAGGTTCTGCGGCAGTGGATAGTGTTGGACTAAAATACCTTCTGCATTGACCTACCAACCAAACGCCTCTATTCTTCTTTCATCCTGTACACTGAAAACCGCCTATCATTGTGGCATAGCACCAAATGTGTAGAATTGTCTCATTTCTCTTTGACACTTGCTCTTTACGGTTTATGATTGAATTGTTCTCGCATTTATTTCGTTTTGACCCATTACCTTCTTAATATAATCATGTATTTTTTATAATTGCTTCTTGAAGATGTCATGGTTGCAATAAAGATTGTAGTATTTAGTTTAGCCTCTGTCTCCGCTTCTAACGTTGCCTAAGAGGTTTCCACATATATTTCGCACTGTCTGGATTCCCACAGTATATGCACAAATCGTCTTCTGTTTTTTGTTTTTTTTTTTTAAGTTTGGTAAGCTCCGTGTTGTTGGGCTACCTGGCTTAAAACAGTACCGTATTGTAGTAAACATTTCCAGAGTATCAAATACTTTACTTCCACGTTGAAACTACAAGACTCTGAAGCTATCCAAAGAGGCTAAGAACTGTTTTCGGATCATCAACTTGAAGCAGATATAACGAAGATTTGCGAAAACTAATCGGTTGTTGGAGAATCACTTGAACAATTGTAAAAGTAGTGCATTATCTTTATCGAAATCACTTAACATTATCATCACATAGCCGGGAAATTTACTACCGTTCTAAATAAAACTCCAGATTGCAGAAAATGCGATTTATAAGCCAACATATAAATGACGCACTCGAATGTGAAAACTATGGGAAGAAGTACATATGTGAAATACGCAAATATTGCTTCAGTAGAGGTAGAACGGTCATTCTCCAAGTACAAACTCGTATTTTCACCTCATCGCAGAAGGTTAAATAATCTTCAATGAAAGCAATATTAATGCTGGTGTACGTTCCATCCAGTCTTCATCCTTTCTCTTCTTCTCTGTCTCGAGTGCCATCCAAATCTGATTAAGGTGTCTTCTACCATAATTGTTGTGTTGCTTTATCTCTTCAAGTGTAATTTGTATTGCCTTACTTCTTTTCTATTATAGCTCTTGTAGGAGGAGGGGATTGAGTAGAATCCGATCGATTCGATACGGGTCGTTAGTACGCTTATAACAACGTTGGCATGTAGACCTAATGCGTGCAAGAGCGCACGTAATAATTTGTAGTCATGGTCGACTGGAAATGAGAGTTTCGCATATTTATTTTGTTGTTGCTACAAAGCTTAGACGAAACTAATAAGTCTAACGACGAAAATAAAAACAGATTCTGATGAAATAAAAGAAAGGAAAAATAAATAGAAATTCTTACTAAGATCGTCCGCACATAATGCAGTCTACCTCGTAACTAACCACATCAGTAATCATCGTGAGCCGTCGACCGCCGCTAACCCCTCCGCTTGTGGTGAATCACCCATTCGCGTTTACCGCTGTCGCATGTACGCCTTTTTGTATAGCTAGACATTTTCTTTCCTTATGTGTATGTATGTTGACGGTTTTGTACACCATATTCCGTTATTTCATTGAATTGTGGATTGCATGGAGGTATCGTGAGACGCTTGACGAACAAAATTGTTTTTCCTTTGATATGCACAATTTCAAAGTTGAAACTTGGAAAGTGTACCTTTTTCAGCGGTTTGCGTAGCTCATTAGATTGTTCTCATATTTCCAAAAATTAGTGCTTTTGGATCCGTTTTTAAAGTAAATTTTTTTCCACACAAATATTTTTCAAATATTTTATTCCAAAATAACATGCCAAATTTTCTTTATGAACTGTAGAATAATTCTTTTCGGCTGTGTGTCCTTGAAACACAAGCGACCATTTTCTATTCTCCATTTTTTATTTGTGATAATACTGCCGTGGTTCCCGTTTATCGACACATGTTACTATAATGGGTCAAAATAGATCGAAACTTTTTGTGATTCTTTATTTCCCCAAATGTTTCTTCACATTCATCATTACAGCAAGGCCTTGATAATCTGAATCCAAGCTAATCCGAACACCTCTATAATCCGAACGCCCTGCCTTTCGCGCCCCACTCACTTACCAGTTGTCTGCCGTGCACTCTTGATGTCACACATACATGTTTGTCGTTACTCCTGCCGCCATTTTGTTTACCGTTGCATCGCGTCGCTTGTACATTCCGTCAGTATTTCGTGTTTATGTTAAGTCATGGCTTCAACATCGAAGAAAAGAAAACATGTGACCTTAGCTATTTCTCAGAAATGCGAGATTTTAGATAAAATAAAAGAAGGTGTTTCTTTAAGTTCTCTTGCGCAGAAATATAATGTTGGAAAATCTACAATTTTTGATATTAAGAGCAAGGAAGAGAAGATACGATCTTATGCGGTGAAAACGGAAAAAGGCCCAGGTATTCGAAAGACTTTAAAAACACCCGAGAATCCACAGCTTGAAGATGCGTTGTTTACATGGTTTATAGAACAACGAAGAAAAAATGTTCCTTTGTTAGGCGATATACTCATGGAAAAGGCGAAATATTTTCATGAAAGGCTTGGGCGAGGGGAGTTCGCTGCCAGTAGAGGCTGGCTGGACAATTTCAAGAAAAGACATGGCATACGCCAACTCAAAATTACTAGTGAGAAGTTGTCAAATAATGAAGATGCCTCAAAGCCATTTCAGGATAAATTCATGGATATTATCAGAGAGAGAGAGATTTAATCGCAGAGCAAACCTACAACGCTGATGAGTCTGGCTTGTATTGGAAAACTATCCCGGATAAAACGCTGGCTTCTGGATCAGAAGTTAGAGCCCCAGGTTCTAAAGTATCAAAAGAGAGAATAACATTTATACCTTGTGCAAATGCTGCTGGTACACACAAACTGCCTTTGTTGGTCGTTGGCAAAGCACAAAGACCTCGTGCATTTGCATCAGTAGAAAAGTTACCAGATCATTACACGGGGCAAAGAAATGCATGGGTTACAAGATCAATATTTTTAGAGTGGTTTAGAGGACATTTTATCCCGGAAGTGAAGAAATTTTTGTCAAATAAAAACCTACCGCAAAAAGCAATTGTATTTCTCGATAATGCGCCTGCGCATCCGCTCGATGAAGACTTGCAATCCATTCATGAAAACTTTTCTATTGTGTACATGCCACCCAATTGCACAGCTCTCATACAACCAATGGATCAAAACGTTATCCAAAATATAAAGGTGAATTATAAGAAAAAACATTTACTGCAAGTTTTTGCACAGCAAGACCTGGATCTTGAATGTTCTGTATATGATGTCCTCAAAAAATTCACTATGAAAGACGCAGTATATTCATTGGCTCAAAGTTGGTGTCAGTTAAATTCAAATCTAATAAAAAAGTCCTGGACAGCCTTGTGGCCTCAGTTAAACATTGTGTCGATGATTTTGAGCCCGAAGATGATCTTCCTTTATCCTTTTTCCGTAATAAAGGCTATTCTGAGATTGCAATCACTAACTTCTTAGCAAGCAATGATGACATTGATGAAATAACAAGGCAAATAACACAAGAAGGTGACAGCCAATGTGAAGAAACATTTGTTTCATCTGAACCAGTACGAGCATTTCCCATTCTAATGCTGCATCTGCCTTAAACACATGCTTAGAATGGGCTGACCAAGTGGATATTCCTATGCCAGAGAAGATCCTTTTACGTAAATTGCGAGTCAAAGCCTTTTACATGTCACTTAATACCTCCCGACAAACTGCCATTTTAGATTTCTTTAAACAAGTGTAATAAGTTCAATAGTTACGTTTCTGATTGAATGTCATTGTGTTCTTTTTAAAATACATTCCTTATTTCGCAAAATCAATGTTTTATTTTAGAAAATACCTAGTCAAATATTCTCCATACTATAATCCGAACGCTTCGTGGATCCGAACAGGGTGCAAATTTCTGGTGTTCGGATTATCAAGGCCCTGCTGTATTACGATAGATAATGGATAGATATTCATATAAGCAGTCATCTGTAGTACTGCAGTAAGATAGTATCATTTAACGACTTCCTAGAAGGAAAGAAAAGAAAGAACATAATTTTAAAAAACTGTTCCACAACTACGAGACGCAAAGCAAATCAAAAATAACAAAGGAGCAAAAAATCGAGAAAGACAACGACAATCAATTAAAGAAATAATCTAGGAGTATAACATACTCCCTACCCAATATTGTCATATTTCTACAAAGACTTATGTAAGGATCTACGTCCTTGCTATTCAAGAATCCGCATTTTAATTGGCAATTTAACATGAGCATTTTCTTGTTCTAGAGATAGGTATACAAGACACCACTTAAATTTTGAAGGTATTACTCTAAGTTGAGAATATAACGCAAAGAAATATTGCGTTTAATAATTAATTTTTAAAATTTTCGGAAATTAAATTAAATATGTTTTATAAAATAATACCAGTTTAGCCTTAAAATCAACCAACAGTGTGATAACTTTATAATCAAAAGCAAACACTTAGATTTAATATTAATGTTACTGTTGAATACTCTATTTTAATAGTTAATATGTTGATAGAAATCAAAACATTTTGTTGCATTTCTAGATTTTTATTAGTAATATTTTACTAGAACATGAGTTAACCAGCAAATAAAGAAAGAAACCTGTAACTTATAAACTTCTTTTTGAGGAGATAATATAATAAAATGGTGTAGTATTCAATATTCTGTAGTAATTTATCGAGACATCCTTAAATAAACCAAGTATGAAAAGTGTACACATGAAAAAATGCCTAGTAATAAAAACCAAAAATAACGCTCAGGCGCAGCGGCACCTTGTGTTCAGCAGTCCATGAGCTGCTCGATAGATGGCGGGCATCTGTACTCCGGTGTGTGTCGCCACGGTCTCAGACGGCATGACTGTGTTTCTTGGCGCTAGGGGGCGCCGGGAGATATTTTGAATGCTGTTGTGGACATTGGGAGGCATAAACCGAGAGGTAGACATAATGCAGGCAGCATAAGGAGAGTGCTCGTAGCCGCGTTGATGACGCCGGGTAGCTAGAAACATGTCCGTGTGCTAGTGCTTTCCTTTCTCTGCTCGGATTGTTTGCCGGGAATGATTCCACCAATACTATAAGCTATATTAGCATTATTTTTGGTTTATGAAAAGTGTAATGAAATTGTGGGTTGTTTACTTGCTCCAAATATTCCCTCTTGACTTTGTTAATAATCTCCACGACACTGTACAATAGTGCAATATCTCTGATATTTTAGAAAGTGTAAACTTTCTTTGCTGAAACCCCTAATATTGTTTACTTACATTTATATCTTAATTCATTGCGTCTTATGAAAACCAATTAGACTATTCAAATGAACTAAGATGCTGCCCTTAATAATTGATAAAGATGCTGAGTATGATTTTCTCTGATAATGAAACAAAGGTGAAAATGTGTAAATGTATATCGGGATTGCAAAGCTAACTACGTTCATACCTACCGATTGCAGAATGCATAGAAATTATTATTTTACAACAATTTTAACATGCTCTGTATGTTCGTAGCAAAGCACGCGAATCTTGTATGTTATATATTTCTGTATACGTACATATAGATTTATATATGTATGAGTTATTACAAAGTAGCTTCAGAAGCTATTTTATTTTTGTATTTTCGGATTGTAAGATAATGGTACAATTTACAAAGAGATTTTCGATTTTAAAATATTAAGGAGTTTTTATTATCGACCTCATGTTTTAATAATATATATGCGACTCTATATATATTATAATATGAAATTCAGGTGTAGTTGATAAGTTGATTTTTATATTTTGCGATTATATATTTTTTTTTCGTTTTATTACTTGTCTTTGTAAACGTAGAACTAACAAAATTAAATGATTGTAGTCTGTGATGTATTGAAGGGTGACTAAAAAACTATTTATTATGGTAGATCATATATATTATAGAAGTATTATTGAATAATTGTATTTTTCTATATTCAGAAAGTGAATGAAAAAAAATGATAACGTGTAAGAAATAGCTTCCGTTTTTTGTTTGTTGTGGATGTTATATTATTATAATTATTATTATGATGAAGTTTGAAGTCATATTGTTATATCAAATTGTAAGAAATAGCATAATACCTACAAACGTTGATCATGTACAACATCACATTTTAAGTAATTTCAACAAAAGAAGTGTATACAACGTAGATCTTGAAAAATATTACCTGTATTTCGCCCTTAAACATAAATAAAGAGATATATACAATTGATATTGGTCTTTTATTGATGTTTTATATTCCAGAATAGTACTCATTGAAGCAAAAACTCATTTCTGTTTTTAATCTTGACATTCATTTATTACTGATCAATTAAATTATACAAGATCACGCGATCGATCATGCCATCATGTGACTGATCAACTGTGTGCCGTGCTATGTATTACACACAGTGGGGTGATGATTGATCCAAACTAGTGATAAGCAAAATAATAAAATCGTACGATGTTAAAATAACACATGTAGAGATTATTTAATTTGACATATTCATATCAGTAAGCAATATTCGTTTGTTTGCCAAACCAGTAAAAAAAAATACATGGAATACATAAACCAGTTGAATATTATACAATTACTAATTATAACATATGGTTATCGAAAAGGAGTCCAACACCCAAGCAGGCAAGAGCCGTGAACTTCACGACGCCGTAAAAACAATAGATCAATATATAAAAGACACTATTTGACGCAACGTATGGATTAGAATATTTAGATGAACATCGACCAGTTGCGCCAGAAATAGTGGAGGAGGTTGAAGAATTATGGGAAGATATTAAAGAAATTATGCAAGAAGAATTGGAAGAAACGACACAAAATGATTTGAATATAATATAATAGTGTTCAAACTCGTTTAAAAAAGTGAAATTCCAGCAACAATTATGTAGATGGGAAGAGTCAGGACTAAAAGGTGGTGCAAGAGGGGATAAGTTATTGACAATTTCGAAGAATGTATTTAATCAATTTGCAGCTAGTTTATATACGAATTTAATTCAAACAACAATATTCTCGGCACACTTCGCACCACACAACTTATTAATTAACTCGGAACAGCCGTTTTGTAGACACGTGGGTCTTCATCCTCAATCACGTACCGATTGAAGTGAGAGAACATATATTAAATCTAACGAACCCACTCTATCCCTACTCCTCAAGAAGAATATATTCAAGTGCCTATTTTTGCCTCTTAAGAATAAAAAGCAAGTTAAAATAAGGAGAGAAGGCGGGAAAGGTCTTGTCACTACGAAACGCAAGAAATGTGGCCATCCCACCCTAATAAAAATAAAAATTGAGTGAGACAACGGTTATATCCTTTCTATCAAATTTGTGTTCTTTCCGCTGATACCTCTAAACTAAAGACTAGACACGTGGAATATACGAAAGGATCGACGTCTCTTGTTATAGCACATATGAATCAATTTAATCAATTTTAGGTTATTAATTTAATATTATGCCCGGTATCGTTTATATGTTGTGCTACACTTGACGCTTCTATCTTCCCGTACCTGTAACATCTGATGTGTTCATTGAATTTGGTACCTATTGCTCGTTTCGTTTGACCAATATAGGCTTTATCACAATCACCACATGCAATTTTGTAAATTCCCTACCTTTTTCTCAAGTCCGGTTTATCTTTTGGATTGCCAAGAAGGTTTTTGAGTGTATTTCGCGAACTGAGACATACATTTATCTCTTATCTCTTAAAAACTTCACTAATACCTTTCGATACTCTGTGGTAGGTAACTTTCACAAATTTCTTATCGTGGGTTACTGTTGGGATTAAGGTCGTGGAATTTCTGACATAAAGCCTATGTTGGACTTTCCTAAGCATGCGATCGACTTCTATAGAAGAGTAACCGTTGTAAATAGCTAAATTTTTCATGAATTTTACTCTTTATTGTACATACGTTTACTCAAGGGGAACTTCACCAATCTATTAATTAAGAAGCTAATCGCGGCCATTTTGTGTTGTCCACAGTGGTTGGAGTTGGACATAATGTATCTATTAGTGTTTGTTTCCTTTCTATAGATGTCAATTTCCAGTTTTTTTATTTCTAATTACTAAGCTATCCAGGAACGGAAGTTGATTGTTCATTTCTTGTTCTACTGCGAATTTAATAGTTTCGAATTTTGAATTTAGTGAAAAGGGACCTTTACACTTGAGCGTTCATGCAAAACCAGGAATGTCCGCTTTTGGTCGAAATTTAGTTTGATACGGTTTCGTAGTGTTCTTGATCATTTCTATCGCCTACAATGCTCAGAATTGTTCAAACTCAATTCTATCCCATAGTAATCTGGGCCTGAATATCGACAGTCGGTCAAAACAGGACATATCCACTCATATTGAAAATATCTGTAATATACTCAATATCACAAAAGCAGACATATCCATATGATAAATTCTGAATATGTATGTATGGTGTCCTGTTTGATAAAAAAAAAGAAAAACGTTTTTCACACCTGGACCGGAAACCGAGTTGGTCGTGGCTCTACGGAAATTGGATCAGCTTTGTTGGCCCTTCTTAGATCTCTAAATCTAGAAAATGTAGAGTAAGTCCGTTTATCTTGTGGTGGCTGTGGAGGACAAAATAAGAATGCCTACGTTATTCACATTTTCGCATTTTGGCTTAGAACCGAAGGCCCAGCTTCTGTCAATAATCTGGTTTTGCATTTCCCTGTAAGAGGCCATTCCTACTTACCAGCCGATCGTGTTTTTGGCCGTACAGAAAAGATATTGAAGAAACGAAATATCATCGTTAACGCTGAAGAATATAAAATTTTATGAGAAAGTTGGGGAGGTTCGTACGTTAGGTACAGACTGGCAATTATATAATATTGAAAACCTGTCTGTAACTTGCAATAAAATAACTGGAAGCAAAGATTTAAAACGAATTTAGATGAAAAAGTTTATTTCTAAAAATGAAGAGGCGGTAAAATTTAGAGCAAGTTCTTTTTTTAAGTTCGATGAAAATCAGTTTTATGTTTCTATTGTTAAAAGGGGTCGCAGTGAGGGAAACTGCAACACAAAGGTTCTACCCCTAGTATATTTTCGTCCACCCTGTATAATTTTTAGGGATCATTTTTATTTTATCATTAAGTTATTAAACTTAATGATAAAATAAAAATGCTTCGACTAAAAATAAATACAATTAAAAATATCTAGTTTAAATACGTAAGACATGCACGCCTCTTAAATTTTGGTCTACATTTTCAAGAATAGTTAAATGTCTCAAAAACGGCTTGAGTTAGGCATAGGAAACATAACAGCAACTTGCCTTTATTTAGCCCGCACTATTAACATATGCAATAATATACAGGTATTCCATTTAAGTTTTCATAACTTTGCTGTGTAACTTCTTTTTGAGTCAGCCTGTATATTTCAAAACAATTTTAAAACTTGCTCCCAATGAACCTACGTAGCTCTTGACAAAAATATTTTGCCATTTTTCGTATATAAACCGACGCGAATGTGGTGCGCCATACTGTATATACGATAATTTTTTCCTAATAGGAAATCCTATAAGGTCTACAAATCACCCAAGTTTCATTAAATTCTGGAAGTGCGGGTTACTTTTTCTTGCTAGTTTCACCGCAAATGTTTCTTTTCATAACTTCTTTGGAGTCTTTGACACTCATTAAATATTTGTTTATTTCATTTGCACATACATATGCATAAGAGATTTGTTGATTATGGAGCATATAAGCGGAGAGGAAACCACGATAGAACATTTAATTACTGCCATACGCTTCTATATTATAAATGAATTGCGTGATGATGAAAGGAATAAATTCAATAAAATTCCAGCAACTTTTAGTGAGTAAAAATACTGACATTTATATATAATTTTGGTTTGCCATTTTAATTGATTTGAGCGCAAATGGCAACAAGTCTATTATTTTTAAATAGAACATCTGTATATGTTTCGGATTTGGCTAGAAGATTAAGTAAAGTTCTTCAGTAAACCTTCCATATGCAGATTTAAGTTTGTGAGCTATTGTAATAAATACATAAATTAAATAAAACATGAAAAGAAATAACTTGACCAGGTTGGAAAATAAACTGAAGTATTTCTTAAAGGAATGTTCAAACTGTCGCTCATCTACTTCATAGCATTTCTGATTAACAACTGCTGTTTGAGTACGTAATCGATCGAAGCCAATCATCATAAGAATCTCTATTCTTTCTTTTTCAGTTAAACGCATTTTGAATTTAATTATATGTGCAAATTAATTAATAAACACTTGTAGACATTTAAAACAATTTTGACATATGGTTACTGTGATTTTTTAAATTGTTGAGTTTATTTGCCGCCTTGGTCAAGTTATTGTTTGTATTCATTTAATTTTCTCACAAACTATTTACAATAAACCTGTATATGTAACCAGTAAAAATATACAGGGTGTTGTAATTTAAATAACAAGAAAATAACTGGAATGCGAATGTGGAACGTCCTGTACATACGAATGCACTTTTTGGGAAGTGCGTACGAAGAACATAACATCAACATATCTGACCTTTTCTATACGTGCACACTTTTTTACGAACATTAAAAACATGCAAAAAACACGGATAAATCGTAATTCTTTTAGAACATATCGGATCATAGTTTACCTACAACTCTAGGTAAGAAACGTGCTCCCTTACAAAAATAATTTGATTCGATTAGAAGCCGCTAAGGAATCAATTATGAGTTCTACCGAAGAAGAATATTCTATTGCTCTTTTCGAAGACGGCACGAAAGAAATGATACCTCGATCTTGGATTCAAGAATATTTAAAAAAAGATATGGGTAAGTGCACGTCAAAAGTAAGCACATATATATATATTTTACTATTTTCTTTCTTATTGTATGTTTTGATTATTTTATATCTTGTAACGTCAATTTAGGGCTTGATTTAGGATATTTTTGACGTACTAGATGTACAAAAAATAATATTTCTGCTTTTTAAATTTAGACTTCTTAAATATTGTGGAATTTTATCAAGTGAAGCGCAAACTTTGTAGTAATGAAAATAAAGATAGATAAATAAATATAAGAAGTCACTATAGACCACTAAGATCTCTAAAACACACGGAAGATTATTTTCTTTAGTCTTTTAATGATACCTAGTACCTACTATGTACCTACCTAATTTGATTAAGATTTTTAACCATATAAACTAAGCATAACAAATTTTATATAACACAGAAATAACGATAATACACAAAATTTTATCTTTTTGTGTATTAAATGAGAATGAAAAACTACTTCTTACAGTCTTTTGTTGCTGATTTTAAATCTCTATACCCGTATTTCCTCTTGGGAGGAGTTTTTACTTCTTTTGGATTTTAAGCTGTTCAGCATCAGATACATCTGTCTCATTAATAGTCTGGCAGTCAGCATATTTGAGTTAAAATTTTTTTAATGCTTTTCAAACCTTCATTAAGGAGCCTTAATTTCATTTAAAATGTTTTCGAATGTGTATCATCGATGGCAAAAGCTGTTCTTACAGTAACAAGTTATATACAGGTTGTTCAAAGCTATCGGGCCGCTATTACTAGCTTTGCTATTATTGTAGCTACGATGTTAGTTAAATTACCAAAGATGTAGTGATTTTTCGCTGATTACAATAGTATTGAGAAAGAAGCAATTGCACATTGCATTTCACTGATAATTTGAATTGTTTATAGTTTTTAAATTGAACATCCTATATATTTCTTAATTATTCGATAGGAAATGAAACTCTGCGTAAAATATCCTTGTAGGACTGTAGCCCTAAAATGAAAAACAAAAGAGATACGTTGAAATATGATTGTATTGGGCAATTGAAACTGTAATAACATTATTATTAGAGCAGCTATTGAGATAGTCGAAACTTGAAAAATATGTAATTTTTTCCTCCCAATAAAATTGTATAATCAAAAAACGACATCGCACATCGTATTTCAACGTTTTGTTAAACAATTCGCTTTGTTATTAAACATCCTGTATACTTTGTCACAAATTGATAGAGAATGACACTTTAAATAAATTACTCTTATAACTAGAGCGGGCCAAATCGGTCCCCGCAACAGAATCGGAGTCAGACGCATGGCCCGCTTATTATAAATAGCGTATATGTGACTCACAGCAGACATGTGATATTTTGAAATCAATACAGCAGAGTAAAAAGTTGAAGCCGACGCAATAATAATGTTTGGTAAATAGAGCGAATACATGGACACGCAGAGGTGTTTTTATTAGCCTTTTCTTTTTTAAACGGTATTATAAATGTGATGTAATAAGGTAATAACTGTAAAAAGTAACCAAAGTAGTTATTCAAAAATCTGTTGTAGTTAATAACGTAACAATAAATAATAATATAAAAAATAAACCGAGCTTCTTAATAAAGCGGATAGGCCTGTTGAAAAAGTTGCACCATCAGGTATGTTTCCACATTTGCCTCGGTGAAAGATGTTCGCTGCGATGAAAAAATGTACTTATATTTCAAAAAAGACTGTTCCACATCTACCGAAGTAAGACAGGTATAATTAAAATAATCTTTAGAGTTAGTTAAAGAATTTGCAGATGACCCACCACACATTTGTCTTAATCTCGTGTAATCGGAATTGTTTTTTTAAAACACTGTCGAACTTAGCTAAAACGCGACCACTTATTGTGTCGTTTATACCGTGTAGCAATCTATTAACTTCGTCCACGATTTGCACTGACTCTACCAACCACAATCCAGTATTTTGCAATTTTTCTATTGCGTCTGCTAACCCTTCATAATTGTTGCTAATCCTTTTTAAATCTGATTCAACAGAAGGATCTAGAAATTCTTTCTGGCTCTCCTTAATAGCTGTAGCTTCGGCAGGGTCGAATTGCAAAATCACAGATTTGACTTCTTGGAAATGTTGAGAATAATAAAAAGCGGCTTGCAACCACGTTCCCCAACGCGTAAGAATAGGCTGTGGTGGTACGCGAGTACCAGGACAAAACCTGTGGAATGCTCCAATCCGTTTAGGACTTTTGAGAAACACTTTTTTTGTATTTGCTATTAATCCATTCACCTCCGGGTAACATTCTCGAGTAGTTTGTGCCACAAGATGTAAAGCATGGACTTTACACGTAACATGTAAAAGTCGCTCATACTTTTCTGTAAGAGAACTGCCTACACTACACATTGTCGCTGCACCATCGCTCATGAACATCAACAGTTGACTAGTTGACACTTGGAATTGTTGTAACGTATCGAGCACTACGGCCGTAATTGCTTCACCAGTACACTCTTTTAGTCTTGCTAGCTAATAAAATTGCAAATTTCGGTTTAACAGGATCTAATACTCGTACTATAATATTCAAAATAGAATTTTTTTTGCAATCTGTCGTCTCATCAAAACATAGCCACAGCTGTTTACCTTTTAATTGATGAACTAATGAAAAAGTTTTTTTATATGTTACAGTATAATTAAATTATTTCTTTAATAATGTAATTAAATAGGAATTATTTCTATGTAGTTTAATAATTAATGAGTTAATAGCGCTTTTATATGAGTTAATAGAGCTTTTAGTTTATTTGTCCCTTTTTTATTATTATTTATTATATATTTAAAAAAACTATAGTTAAATTAATACACGTAGTAGAAAGTATTACATTAACCGGTACCTTTTGAAAATATTTATGAAATGTTGTACGTTAAAAGTTATATCATTGTATGGGTAAGTATGGCATCTGTATTCCGGTTTCTGTCGCTACTATCTAGGACGGCTATATCTCTTGAAAGTGCTGTTCTTGAAGATTAGTGTCGTAAACCGAGAGACGAACAACAATGTGGGCAGGAGCAAAAAGCGTTGGTGCTTTTCTCTTCCCACATTGTTTTTGCTGGGAGTGATTCCATCAATGCCATGAGCTATTTTATTAGCATTATCTTAGTTTGCTTCTAGGCACTTTTTCATGTGCTTCTACTTTAAGTTCACTTTTGTTTGAACATTATACTGTAGATACTTGTACGTTAGTCTTTTTAAAATCACAAGCAATGTGAATAATTTACTGCATTATGTACGGATCATTTATCTTTAAAGGTGTTCTCGTTCTCGCAAAATTTTCCGACGAGACGTAGAAGGTAGGTTCTATTAGCCAACACCCCATCCGCAAATGTTTCGCTGTAATACTGCAGAACTCTTTCGCAGTTCCTACTGCATGCAAAACATGCTTTAAGCATGTCACACCTAGTAACAAGAACATACTTACTCCATGTCCAAAGCTATTTACACATTATTGATAATTTGCTATTTAGATTGATGTGTAAAAACTAAAAAAAAAAGAAATAGATCATTATATATTTTTAAAAAATGCCTCAGTATAATTCTTGTTTTCGATTTAATAGAATCAGATGATGCATCAGACACACATTGTGAAGATCCGGGGGAACATCAGTACTCGGTTAGTCTAAGTACTCAATTCTGTGAATCAACAAGTAAGATTATTATCAGTTGTAGATCTAATAATATCTTGTAATGTATTTGTTTTTAGAAAAAACACTGCAGACTTTGGTGAAGGACGTTTCTGAAAATAAGAACGCCATATTGAGATTACAGAAAAGCATGGATCGGTTGTTATGCATTGCTACAGGAGAACCAGAACCTGAAGTAAATTTGTCGCAGCCTGCCGAAACGTTGAATGAATTTATTGCTTTGGAAGAATATATTAAAGTTAAACAAAATTATGATGACATGGTAAGGCACTTGTCACCGAAAGTGTATGTTAACATTGTTACTGCTTAAGAAAATTAATTAACAAGAATTTTGCTGTTATTTAATGGTTATTAGTTAAATAAGTACATAACTTATAGGTCTGTAACCTATCGAAAATCGGTGGTAAGACAATAGAATCTGCAACAAGAAAAATTTGGAATAAACTTTGCACAACACACTTGGCATCGACAATCTGTTGGACTGGTGCCAATGGAAAATACTGCTTAAAACCGTTGCTTCTTAACAGATTAGTCAGAGGCAAGTTTTACATATTTAATTCTACTCTACACCAACATCGCTCCGTAATCTATTGTTACATTTTTGTTCTTTATATAGACGCAGTACTAATAACACATCCTCTAGGGAAAGAATCTGATATTCAGAGGGCCACGATGTTATGGTTTTCCCACGCTCAAGATCGTTTGAGGGCTAGAAAATCTATTTATTTGAAGAACTAAGATTTGCGGAATTATAGAAACGCATATATATTTTGCGAGCCAAAAAGTGGATTCTGTTCAGTTTTCTCCTTCTTTCACTTTCTTACGTAAAAAACCATTAGTTTTTGTTTTATAAAAAATGATAGGGACATATATAATTCGTTTAGAATAAGCACTTATTATTTTTGACACTTAAAGGACAGTATTTGGTAATTTTTAAACAAAAATATTCAATAAATATTTTTGAAATGAAAGGTTATCGTTTAACTTGTTTTTCTTGTCGTCTGCATTAATATTCTCGAAAATACAATTCTGTAACACGCATCCTTTTGGATTCTCCCATCTCTGGATTTGATCCTGCTGGAAATATTCATTCTATTGATTTTGAAATAAAAAAAAAAGAATTATAATGCTACTACTGATACTATAAAATAACATTGCTTTTAACTTAGGCTTGCGTTTAACCATTTAGCTACATATTTTTAAGCTAAATTCAAGCTAAAGAATCTAAATTGTGTTCTCCGTTTTTAAACAGATTTAATTTTTTCAATGTTATGTCAACCAAAACAATAAACAATCATGTTGTACCATTGTTTTCATAAAAACCTAGGGCAAACAATACTTTGATGATATTTTCCACTTTAAACATGTCTTTTGTAAAATTGCCAAATTATCTGTCAGTGTCAATCGTAAATCGTCAAGTGTTGTGCAGTACTTCATTAATAAATTAATAGTATGCCCTGTCAATGTAATGTGGTTTTGAAAACCCAAATCCTGGCTAAAATTCAAAATGGATGGCCTATACGAGCATGTTAACGTAAGTAGAGAAAATAGCACTAACACACGGACATGCGTATTCGGAGTCATCAGCCTGGTTTCGAGCGCTACTTTCCGCTGTCTACATTGCCCTCACCTCTCAGTTTATGCCATTAACTTCTAAAAATTGCACTAAGATATTTCCTGGTACCACCTGATGCCAAGAGATGTAATTATGCCGCCTAAAAAGTGGCAAACAAAAACCGGAATGCAGATGCCTACCACCTATTGAGCAGCTCATGAGTTACCTAACGCAAGATGGCGTTGCGCCTAAGCGCATTAATTTTTGGCTATTGTTACTAATCACGTTTTTCTTCTTCTACCTCTATTCTTCTCCTCTGTTTCTCCTTGTGGGGAGGGGCGTCGGAGGGTTGGTTGATGTTTATGTACCGTTCACCCATCTCCTCCATTCCTTCCGGCCCCTTGTCACCTGCCTCATTTGTTGCATTGCTTTCCCTTTCTTACTCCCAATCTCCTCGATCTGTTTTAACCACCCCTTTCTTGGTTGACCTCTTCTTCTCTTCCCATACCTTTTTGCCTCCATCACTCTCTTCGTCAACCTATTCTCATCCATTTTGACTATATGTCCGTATCAGTTCAGTTTCCTCTTTTCTACTTTTCCCTCTATAGGTGCTTGCTTTGGTTGTCTTCTGATATTTTCACTTCTCTGTCTGTCCAACTTTGTTACGCCTGCTATTTTTCTTAGGTATTTCATTTCTGCTGCATTTATCATGCTTTCAAACTTCCTATTCATCACTCAAGTTCCTGACGCGCATATCAGTGTTGGAATAGTGATTGCGTCGTATACATGTAATTTTGTTTCCTGGTTTATTTCCCTTTTTCCCAGTACAGTGTTCTTTATTGCGTAGTATATTTTCGATGCTTTCCTTGTCATATTTGCTTATTCTAGCTCGAATTTTCTTCTGTAAACATCACCCCCAGATACTCATATGCAGTTACGTTCTCTATATCTTTTCCTCTGCACGTTACAAACTTCCTTATTCTATTTCCTTGGACTTGTTGATTTATTATCATACGATTGATTTATTATCATCGGTTTGTAGGTGTTTTGTTCGTTTCTTGTTGTTCTTGAGAAGGCTATCTCCCTGCTTGATTCCTCTGTTCATCTCGAATTCGTTTGATCTACTGCCGGCCATCTGTACCTTTCCTTTTACCCCATTATAGGTGCTTCTGGCTACTTTTATTAGTTTTTCCGTTAAATTTAATTCTTCCATTGTTTTCCAAAGGATGTTACTGTCTATTGAATCAAACGCCGCTTTCAGGCGCAACGCCATCTTGCGTTAAGCAGCTCATGAGCTGCTCGATAGTTGGTGGGCATCTGCATTTCGATTTGTGGTCGCTACGTTCTAGGCAGCATAATGCTCGTAATAACATATAATGTATGAGATAATGTGGATTATTAAAATTCAAAATTGTTTTGAAGATAAGGCAGAAAATGAAATTTGGATAGGTGCTTCCAGCAGGATGGCGTTACCTACCATACGGCGCTTTTCAACCAACGGAGGAATAAGTTAGTTGCCAAAGTCGTGCAACGTTGCATTGTACAATTTTCTCCTCCGGGTATTCCTGAAGTCTGAACGAGTCTTGACTTCAAAGAAAAAATTCAAGTAGGGTCCGAAGGAATTGAATCATAGTTAGACGAAACGGTGATTGAGAAATTCGTAAAAAGAATCCGTGAGTGTCAAGTGGAATGTAATGGATATTTGTTAAAAATTCTGTTTTCCATACAATGGCAATATTTATACTTTCAAATAATGTTTCTACTTCCTCAATTTGCAATTAAATAAAATGTTCTTTTTGAAATGAAATCTTGGGACACTGTAGTTCCATCTCTAGAATAGGATTTGTAAACATAGAAAAGAAAATCAAAGGTAAATCCGTATTCCAGTGTAACTAAAAATATTCAAATCTGCATAACAGCTTAGTTCATATATTAACATACTAATGCGCTAATATACGGAATTTTATTATGCATATACAAACACGCGTATATGTATGTAAAACAGCGTTCCTTCTCTGGCATCGTTACGGTAAAATTTTATCTTCTCGTATTTTAATGATTTTTGTTCTTCTTAATTGGATACCATGGTATAAATTCCAATATTTGCATCCTTAATAATTATGTAGAAATCGTGTTAATTTAAGTCGTAATACGGGAAAGAATGTTATTTATTTTGTAATTCTCACGTTAAGTAAAAAGGTCAAGTGTTCTGTAACTCTAGGGGTAATAAAAAAGTACGTAGCAATTGTTAACAATTGCAATAATGACACAGATTATGTGAGAATAGAGAAACACCAATTAGAACGAGAAACAAAGTTCACATATCTGGGAAGTATACCGGCCAAAGATAGAACTTGCCATAAAGACATACGAAATAGATTTAATAAAGCGCAGATAGCATTCAGTACAGTAAGGGAGATATGGTCATTAAGAGTTGACAACAAGAACGAAAATCAGGATTTCCACAACAAATGTTAAAAGCGTTTTACTCTATGGTTGCGAGTCATAGGCAATGAAGTTTTTGTTCCCTCCAATTTTCCCCAGATCTGTTTTCCTTTTTGTCTTACAGAGTCCAGTAAACAACTTTTTGTGTGAGAAACTAAATTTACCAACGGAAACTCCAATTATACTTCTTCGAAATTATGTTACTGCATTGTACATGGACAAGCATACTGCTATTGCTATGCAGTCATTAAATTAGAGCGGTTTTCATGGTAACCATTCTGACATTACCTTACCTGAAAATTTGGACATCACCATGAACGCGAAAGGTATTTTCGATGGATTTTGAAAACACCAAGGATGTTACTTGATTTAATTCAAATAGTAAGATGTGGATCTGAATTGAAAAACAAGATGGGATAAACAATTTTCGGCAAGTTCCACATCAAAATTCTTCGATAAATTTTAAAAGTTTCAATAATGTATGAAACTATTTCATCAGAAATGTTATAAACATCATTTATTAAACTTATTTGGATCATCGAACAACAAATGATGAATTCGATCAAGAATTGAAGAAAGAACATATTTGGTTTTGAATCAGGCGCAGCATCAAGTCAGCTTCAAGACTATCAAGAACGGACATCGAGGTTCATCAATTTACTAAAGAACGGGTACAGTAAACTTTGTACCCCCCCCCCCCTATTTTGCCAAATAAACAAGAATATTCAGTTTGGTTAAATTTTCTAAATTTCAAAAACTCAAATACATTAAAATGTTAATATAGCCGTCGGTTAAGAATTGCGCTAGGGCTTTGTTTACTTTTTACGGTTATTACTAAAGCTGGCCACGAGCGGTACCGCGCAGTAGCGTAGAGTCGACCAGGCCTTGCGTTCCACTAGAGTTATTCTGCTAATAGAGATGTTTGCTGCCGCAAATAATGTCGCTCATCTTTTAAATAAAAATTAAATAACACGTGCTCAAACACTTACCATTTTAAGAGTCCTCCGTGAAATCGCACAGTCTGTGAAATTCGCGAATACGTTTCGGTGATTTGACAAATACTGCTTTGGTATGCGCTATTAAAGCGTCTACCTCAGGATAACATTTTCTGATACTATCCGCCACAAGATTGAGAGCATGAATTTTACACGTAATGTGTAACAAATTAGCAGAATGCTTTTTAAGAGACCGGCCTACAGAAAGCATGTTTGCAGCACCATCACTCACTAACATCAAGAGTTGGTTTGTTGAAAGTTCAAACTTGTCCAATGTATTTAACACTAACTTTGAAATTACTTCGGCAGTACACTGTTGTATTCGTTTGGAGACTAATAGAATTGAAGGTGCCGATTGATGAGGTTCCAATTTGCGTGCCATTACATTAAGAACAGAATGTTTCTTCCGATCTGTTGTTTCGTCGACACATAACCACAATTTTTGATCTTTCAACACCGATTTTATTTTTTGTTCAATATGTTCGCGTGCAGATGGCACAATTCTTCGTAACGATGTTCGACTTGGTAATTTGCACTCCGAATAGTTATTCCAAAAGCAGATAAATGGTTCCTTGTCTAGTAAATTAAACGGTATATTACATGCGATAAACGTAACGCATAAATTAAATATAAATTTTTCATTGTCTCGTGCGCAATTTCTTTTTGAGACATGCTGCACTATTTACGTGTCGTAGACAATGTTATCTGGACCAACACATTAACGGGATTTTACAGATTACACATTTAATTTTAGCACCTTCATATATTAAGTCTGGAATTTCTGCAATAAATTTCCGAAGTTTGTCCGACCGCGGTCGTTTTGCAGACGAAATCATAATTTTTCTAGGACAGATAAACAATTGCGCAAATGACCGGCAGCGAAAATGTCTGTTCCTCTCGGTCCGAACTGATTCTACGCCGATGCGCGGTACCGCTCGTGGCCAGCGTTAGTTATTACATTACATATACGACAATTGCCATATGAGAAATGCAAGAACTCAAATACCTTATACACTACTCCTCGTACATTTATTAATTATGTTTACCTCTTGTAATCTTCCGTTGTTGTTGGTGAGAAAAGCAGCTTTTAAAACGTTTTGGCGACAATACGTTCCAAAGTACCCATTACCCTCACAAACACAATTACAGAATCATTTGCCGCGAATGAAAGAGATGCTAGAAAATGTGTGTAAACGTGATTTGTGTTCCAAAAAAAATATGGATTACCGTGGATGAGACGACCGATATAAAGAAAAACAGTATTGTGAATGTAATAGCTCGTGTTTTATCTAGCGAGAACACAGCATCTCGATATTTGTTAACTTGCAAACGTGTTCAACAATGTACCGCGGAAAATATTCAAAAAGTGATAATGAACGCTTTGAAAAAATTTAAAATTGCCCAAGATCAAGTTGTGATGATTGTGACAGATAGTGCAGCAATGATGTTAAACATATATTTCCTAACTTAATACATATAACCTGCGTGCTGCATGCTTTGCATCTAGTTGGTGAAGTTGTTCGACAACATTACGGAAACGTTGATCGGATGATTGGAAGTACTAAAGCAGTGTTTCGTAAATCTCCTAAACGTTTAAAAGAATTTCGTAAATTTTGTCCAGGTATTCCAGAACCTCCTGAACCAATTTTAACGCGATGGGGTACTTGGCTAACAGCAGTTTCTTACTATTTGATCCATTTTCAACAAATTCAATCAGTTATAATGCGATTTAATCGGAATGAATCCAAAGCAATTAGAGAAAGTCAAAGAGAATTTCAAATTCCTCAACTTTTAGAAGATTTAACAACAATATGTACCAATTATACAGTATTACTAGATGCCATCAGAAAACTACAATGTACTGAATTGTCATTGCAGGAATCATTAGACATAGTGGAGAGTGTAAAAAGTAAATTACACACATTAAATGATACGCCAGGATTATGCGCTAGTCAAAAGTTGGCAGATGTTTTAAGGAAAAATCCCGATTTTAATACTTTAGAGGCCGTCTATAATAAATGTAAGAATAGTGAACTTTTAAGTGATTTTGAAAAACAGTTTCTACATGCAAATGTAACTTCCTTAGATGTGGAGAGATCGTTTTCTATGTATAAGAATATTTTTTCTTGTCGACGCACAAGGTTTAAAGAAGTAACTGTGGAAACATATGCAATGATGCAAGTTTACAGTAGTTCACATCTTGATGCCTCTAATTTGTTGAATAATTAGCAAGTAAGTTTATCTATGAATTTTTCGTATTCTTATATTAACCCGTAATACCGACGCCTATGCGAATCCGCAAGTTTTGGTTACTCTATTTGTTAGCCATCAAAAAAGTCAACGCATATCCTTTTTAAATGTTTTTAAGTGTTTGAAAGTGTGTTCTATAACACAGGGGAATGGCTCCGTTCAACTTGAATCAATCGATCCATTTTGTTGGTACATCGATTTATTCTAATTGGCACCGATTTAGCGCTACACTTTAATTTGAAAATCTGACAATTTACTGTTTATAAAAATATTAATAGTGAATAATAAAATGAAATCATGGCAATTACATTTTATTTCACAAATCTAATTAGCCGAGGGTATCCAATTGAGAGACCTTTAATATCCAACTAAATATTTTTGTAAGTATTTAAGTACGACAATTTATGTTTTGCGAGTATGACCAGACTATAAAAGACAATAAATTTGAAAAAATGTAAAAATCGGCAATGCGAGCTTCTATTCTCATTATAGTTCTTAAACTGCAGTTAATTAACCACAAATAATAGTAGTAGCCATCTAGTTTAAAAGTGATGTTTACACTAACCTTTCTTTATATGTAGTTATTTCTTGATTTATTACTTAACTATTGTCATATCTCTTTTACGGTACATACATATATCTATGTAAACGATAAAGCGTTGTAAAACCCCATTATTAAGTTTATAAAATGGATAAAAACTGACGAAAAATGTATATTTTCATTTTCTAGAAGTGTCTGGCACTTCTTCGTAGTCACGTTAGACACAACATGACTGTAAACACAAAATGTGGTAAATATAAATACTTACTTTATGTATATGCGGACCCATGGAGAAGGTCATCGAGTTGCACATGTTGGTCATTCAAATCAACAAGTTTAGTGCTTGCTGAGAGTGTAAAGAGTTAAGTTTAGCGATCTTTTCGACGCTAGACATATCGGTTTTGATTTTATTATTGATAGATGTGTATAAACAGAAGAAAAACGATAAATTTATATTAAACAGGAATGTTAGATATTTTTATTTTCGCTGTAGTTTGTGTATTTTAATAAAAAGTAAGTATATACATGTATATATTTTTTAATTTACTTTTGATATAAAATTTTGTGCTAATATAACGATTTTGTACGACTATGTTGTAATACAACCATTCATTGTTGTTTGAATAATTTTGATGTGATGCGTGGATAAACTACTAACACATCTTTATTATCCTACAAAATTGCGGATTAAGTATTTGAGAGCCTAAGATTGTTGAAAATATATGTATGTACACAAAAATGATTAAAGAGCTTGGAGATTATAAAGAAATGCGAATATTTTTGCTTTATTCAATCAAGAAAACGGTTTAATTCTTTATCGATACTGATTTTACATCTGCTCTTTACAATTATATATATTTTTAATGTTGTCATTTGTTGATAATTTGTCTAATTTTATTGTAAATATACTAATAGCTTAAAATATTTGGTTCTGCTAAAAATAACGTCAATTTTGTTTCCATTTCACGTCGCATCATATTTTGAAGTACTTTGACTCCACATCTTTATAATGTTTTTTAATTTAATTTGCATTAAATTATCACAGTTATGTATTTTGTACTTGTGTAATAAATAACAAATAAATAGGGAACTTATACAAGGACTGCTAATCTGTACAAATTAAATGAAATTCCGTGTGTTCACATAAGGATTATAACTAATTAGAGCCAATCGGAATTTTATTGTGAGTGAATATTTACAAGAGCTAAGCTGTTATTAGTTTGGTTCTAGCAATTCATTAATAAATGACGCAAGTATTGGCTCTTTCTAAATGTAAAAAAGAAAAACTGGAAACGATACCTTTTTCGCGGAAGAATTATATTTCTCAATAATAAGTAATGTCTGTGAATGCATCTGTTTGAGTTCCAAATACGTTGTTTTAATAAAACTACAGCTACAGAGGATTTACTCCTAAGTATTAACGACATTTAACAAAAAACTTTGCAATGTTTATCTTCATTCCTCAAATGCGCTAGATACTCTTTGTTTTTTTAAATTTCGCGGATGATTTAAGTTGGTAGTTCCGGCAATAAAGGATATATGTATTTAGATTGGACATTCACACGTTCAGATCGTTTCTTGCGTTTTGAATTGGTTTATCCAAATTATATTGGTTTTATTTAAAAAAATACTGTGTAGTGATATTTCCGTACTTTGTTGGGGATACCTATAATGTTTTTCTAGTGTTATATAAGCGATAAAACCTTTTCTGAAACGATAAAAACGGGATAACCTAAAAACTGTGGCGTCGACTGTTTTGTATGTTTTGTTTGTGAGTTACACTTTGTAAAAGAAGATATTATTTATTTTCCAACAGCTACAGATTCAAGAACCGGTGAAACTATAACTGTAAGTTTAAAAAATCCTAAGCTTAAAAAATGCTATTTCAAATCAATTCCCTAACTGTCCGTTGTATTTAACAAAAAAACGAAGATTTTGATTTTATTGTTCAAATAGTTTTACATTCTTACGTTACATTTAACAAAATTATTTTTGAACACGAAGAGATGTTTTTAATTGCGTGTAATAAACGTTCTGTTTTAATACAATATATTTTAAATTATATCACCGAACGTAGCCATTTGGATACGGATATATGTAAATGTCATATTCACAGCAGTGAACGTATTGCAACAATTATAATAACATATTCTACAAATACCCTACTTAAAAATGATTGTGGGAAAAGTAATGATAGATTAGGTAAAACACCACATAAGAGGAAAGATAGATTAGGTAAAACACCACATAATAGGAAATTAAAGACTGGTTAAATAGCATGTCTGTAAATTTTCTCGTGAAATTGAATAAAATTTCAAACAAAATTGCAGTTACTGTATCATTTGAACCTTAGTTTCATCCAAATACATGTACAATTACAAATAATACTAATTAGTCGATTAAATATCAACCACAAATACATCGTTCACGAAAACGGTGCTCGTCTAAGTGTTTGGTTTTTGCTTTGAAACTTCGTTTTTCCAAAATACAATCGAATGGGACGCAAAGAAGGGCTCAGTTGACGACTGGCATTCTCTTCAAGCTATAAACCCTTCAAAATTTAAAAGAAATGTAAAAAATCGTGCATGGCGGTACATCAACCCAGCGAAGAGCGCTGAGCCTTGTCATATCGTAGGTAACCGTGTATGTCATTTATTGCTGGAACTACAAACTTAAGTCATCCGCGAGATTTAAGATTCTAATAAATTTTAAGTTAAAATATTGTTCTTGCTAATTCTATTCATTTTAGTATGCATTACAAAAAAGTGATGTTACCTTTTTGTATAATTTTTTGAGAGCATGTTTGCTGTTGTAGTTTTAGTACATTTGTTTTAAAATATGACTATGATCTTCTTTGCTATCGTTTGCTTGTATTATACCACTCTATGCTTATTCTAATTAGTACACGCAGAGAAATGGTTTCGTGTACCAAGAAAATAGACTTTCTTGTAAAAATCAGTCTCTATTCAAGAAAATATTTTTATTTAGAGACTATAAAAATGTATACTACAAGAAAATAATTTCTTGAAATTTTATTTGGATTAAATAAATATTTTCTTGGGGTTAGAAAATTTAAGACAGAAAAATGTTTCTTCCAAGTAAATCGTTTAGTTTTAAATTAAGTAAATATTCATCTTAAAGGCAGGAATGAAAAAATGGTGCAGATCTCACAAAGTTCTATTGAAAAATTAGGCCACCAGTTTCGTATTCAGAAAACACATCAGACTAGCTACAAGGATATCCAATAAAAGAAAAATTACAATAACCTAAAGTTAATAATTAAAATTAGGAGTAAGTAATTAGGAGCAAGTAAAGTTAATGAAAAAGTTTTTTTTTTATATGTTACAGTGTAATTAAATTATTGAATAGTTAAATTAATTAGGGATTATTCAATAATTTAATTATTTAATAATATGTGGTTTGAGGTTAGAGTATACTTCGACGATTTTTTTGGGTTGGTTCTTCCCACCAAAGACAGATGTCTCCTTATTTGTTACTAACATTTAAGAAAGATCATTATATATCATAAAAAAATACAATTTGTCACATCTAGTTTTATTATAGTAGATAGGGTTTTAACCTGTTGTATACGTGTCCTTTTTACAATTTTATTTATAGTTTTATATTTCGATTTAAATGAATATTACACTGACAAAATTTTATTTTCTCATGAATGTACACTGTAAAAAAAATTGTGTAACTTTACACAGTGGGTGCCTGGCAACAAAACGGCCATGCACCCACTGTGTAATCTTACAGAGACAAGTAAAGATACATGTGAACGTTCGCATTTGCTGAAACTATGTAAATTTTGCATATTTTATGTAAGTTAGTTACATATCATACGTAGTTGTACACAGCTTCGTTGTAATTCTTACAAAATGTATGTAAATGGATTTACTTTTGAAATGTAAGGCTACATAGAATGTGTAATTTACTTACCGTTAATATGTAATTATTTTACATTTCTTTAGTAAATTATTACAATGCTTAGGTAAATATCCACTGTCGTTCTGTAATGATATACACGAATGTAATTACCGGGTGATCGAAAAAAACTTCCATTTAGCTAGGCATTGAAAACCGGTTTAGTCTTGACGATACTTTATACAAGGTTGCGAAGAATGTCAGCCAGGAAGAAAAAATAAAATCTGCCACACTGACATTTTATCTACAGTATACAAAGTATTGTTAAAACCAAACAAACAGACTTCCAGTGCCTATCCAAATTGATATCTTTTTCGACAAAATACTAACATGGATTAGCCATATAATTACATTAAATTTATTTGTAAGAATGTTTGCAGGAATGCCAGAAAATCAATTAATTAGCTCGAGCAACAAATTAATTTTTCAGTAATATTTTTATGAAATTTCATTAATCTTAAAGCAAACTAACTATACTTAATCCAACTGTTTTATCGCATGCCGCCGTATAAATTTCACCCCCACTCAGTAAGACACAAGTAAATTGCAATAGGTTTATTAAAAACCCTAATCCAACATAACAAATTCGTAATGAAATATGTACATAAAGTAGAATGCACACAACAGAAAATTTTATTTCGCTGAACCTTATATGTTCTTTCTCCAACAGCAGCGTTGTATAAAATCTGTTATCGCAGATTAAAATTACAACAATTTTTTACAGTGTAGTTTACACAATTTTTGACATCACCTCCTACTGTTTATATAATTGTAACTGGAATTTGAAGATAATTTTTCTTCTCTCTTTCATTACCAATGACCACGTGCACTAATTGCACCACATAATCTGCAAAATCTACATAGTAAGATTTTTGGTGGCGGAAGGGACAGGAGGAGGAAGAGTCCTTTTATACATTTTGATACCTAATAATTTAGATAGACTAAAATCTAATTACATTCTATAGTGTAGATGTTTTTATATTGCAACTTATACTCATATTTTAGCTTTTAAACTATTGCAGTTAAAGGAAACTTAAAGACAAATTTATAATACATTTAAGTTTTAACAAACAGTTTAGCTTGTGTTCCTAGTTTTATTCTTAAATTAATTTGATTGTTACATATTTTATATACACTTCCTGTAAACAATGAACGTTGTAAACGTTATGCAATCTAAATATTACGGGTTTATTTGTGCATTGAGTAAAATCTTAAAAGTTTAATGTTCATTAACAAGCTCCTATTTAAAAATTTATGTAATTCTTTCTATAAATTAAATTATTGGTCAAAAAAATTGGAGTTTCCAGTCTACGCCCTAACCTTGGTGTAGTTTCTATATAAACAAATCCAACTAATTGGAAATGTCACGTCAACAACCTTGAATGGCACTTAAATTAGTCATTGTGAATATTATGAAGTCTGACAATAAAGAGGAAATTGACGAGAATTATTTTAGTGGTAACAGCAAGTCTGATTATTAGAGCAACGCAAACTGCGCTGAAAGCTAGTGGCTGACGCATAAAAGTTTACACAAAATAAACACGGCCGGGACAATTCGGTATAAGCGTCAGTATAACTGCGACTCGAAAGTCGATCTGTTGTGTATGCATCTATGCTGTCGTATACTATATCGTAGTTCTACGTTTGTTCTGAAAATGTTTCCTACGTCGCGAAAACGACCAAAGTTGGACACAATAAGAGAATTTATTGCAGAAATGCCTGATTTAAAGTGTGATGGCGCTAAAATTCAATGTGTAGTGTGTAAAATAGATTTAATGTGTTGATCGAAAAGTAATTGTCTACGGTACGTAAATAGTGCAGGGCATGTTTCAAAAAAAAATTCCACACGAGATTATGACAAATTTAAATTTAATTTATGTGTTTATTGCATGTAATTTACCATTTCATTTATTAAGGAAGAAAGCATACGTCTCGTTTTGGAATGAATATTCGGACTTTAAGTTACCAAGTGAGAGAACATTACAGAGAGTTGTGCCGTCTGCTCGTGAGCATGTCGAGAAAAGAATTAAATCGGAGTTGCAAGATAAAAAACTGTGGTTATGTGGACGAAACAACAGATCGTAAAAAACATTCTGTGGTTAATGTAATGGTACGCACAATGGAACCACATCGACCGTCACCCTCAATTTTACTAGCTTCCAGACGAATACAACAATGCACTGCCGAAGTAATTTCAATGTTGGTGTTAAATACATTGGAAAAGTTTGAACTTTCAACAAATCAACTATTGATGTTTATGAGTGATGGTGCCGCAAACGTGCTTGCTGTAGGTCGATCTCTTAAAAAACATTGTGCTAACTTGTATATTATATGTAAAATTCATACTCTCAGTCTCGTAGTAGATAGTATCAGAAAATGTTATCCCGAGGTAGACGCTCTGATAGCACATACAAAAGCTGTGTTTGTAAAATCTCCAAAACGTATTCGGGAATTTCATAGACTATGCCCCGGTATTCCTGAACCACCACAACCTATTCTTACTCGTTGGGGAACATGGTTAGAGGCTGCATTTTATTATCTTAAATATTTTGAGAATATAAAGAACGTGATTTTAGAATTCGACCCAAAGGAAGCTGCGGCTGTCAAGATAAGCCGCTTGAAATTTCAGGATAGTCAAGTTAAAACAGATTTGGAAATTATTCGGAACAGTTACGTGGGACTAGCGGATGTGATAGAAAAACTACAAAATTCTTCGGTGTGGTTAGTGGAATCTTTGCAAATAGTGCAACATGTTCACGCACAGCTATGCGCGATAGAAGACGCAAGAAATATTTGTGTTTTAGAAAGATTTGAAAGTGTTTTAGATAAAGACTCCGATTTTGGCACATTAAGACAAATTTGTGAAGGTGCGTCAACAGAACCGTTGAGTTGTTTGAAAGATTATTTTACTTACGCAAATATAACGTCACTAGATGTAGAACGTTCGTTTTCGGCATACAAAAACACTTTTTCTTCACGCCGCACTCACTTTGCCGAAACAACTTTGGAAACATATCTAATGTTACAAATATTAAATAGACATTATCCACTTTGTGATTTCACGGAGGACTCTTAAAACGGTAAGTGTTTGAGCACGTATCACATTAAATTTATTTTGTGTAAACTTTTATGCGTCCGCCACTGGCTTTCAGCGCAGTTGCGTTGCTCTACTGATTATTGAGTGTATTATGCCTGCATCTTTAGTACATACATTACGCATAAATACTGGATTATTTTTGTCGCTGTTTATTAACGAACATAACCATTTTTATTTTTATCTGCTGTTTATTGACAACCCTAATCTTTTATTATTTTTATTTGCATTGTAACGCGTAACAAGCTCAGTCTTTAAATGTAATTATTTAAGGAATTGATCCGACTTAACATCTTCAAGAATATTACATTAAAAGTCAATAACATTTTACCATTCAAACTGTATTAAGTTTATTTAATTTTCTGCAAAAAAGTGGAACGTGTATTAAAGCAACCTTAAGATTTGTATTTATAAATATACGAGGTGCAGTATACGTATTCTACACCTTAAGGTATCTAATAAGGAGGTAATCAAAAACAAATACTACCATTTGACAGATCTGTCTTCATTCAAATAATAATTTGGCAGTCTATAGCCATTGCGCAGTTAAGTGAAACAACTAGAAGTTGCGCAGTGCATGGTAAATTTCACTTTGGAAGGAAAGACACCATCCGAAATTAAAAAGCGAATGGACACGGTTTATAAATACTCTGCACCATCGTATACCGCAGTTAAACATTGGGCAAAATTGCTTCGTTGGGGCAGAGAATCTTTTGAAGATGATCCAAGCGAAGGAGGGCCTGGTACTGTAGTGACACCAGAAAATATCAAATTAGTCGAGGAAGTCGTATTGAACGATTGACCGCTGAAAGCTAAGGAGAAAAAACTAGTAGTTTGAAAATCATGAGCGCACGAGCATTTGGATATAACAAAAATTAGCGCAAGATGGATTCCAAAATTGCTCAGTGCGTTTGAGAAGGAACGTGTCGAATGTAGCTGAAAGCTTCTTGAGCTATATGAAGCCGACAAAACGACCATTAATCAAATAGTGACTGGGAATGAAATAATGGTTCCGTACCACTATCCGTTGTCTAAAAAGGAAACGATAGAGCGGCATCGGAAAGGCAAACACGTCCCTAAGAAGCCCAAGGAGACAAAAACACAAAAAAAGTGATGGCTAGCAATGTTTTGGGATACATAGCGCATCTCATTAATCGACTTTAAAGAACGCAACGCTACTTTGCTGAAGGTGGTAGCTCCACAAACGTACACCGACGAGCCGTAAACGACCTGCACATGGTGGATGTTGGTAGTTTTTATCATTGAATTTGAATAATTTCAATAAAACATTATATTTCGCTTCTACTTTCAATGTGTCAATTTTCAAAATTAAATTAATAACCTGCATTTAAAGTATCTTTTTAAGTGTGGTTGCTTCAATATTCATCCCCTTTTATCTTCCTAAATTTTATGTGTTATTTTGTTTGGACCATAACTGAAATTGTTTGCAAGGTATTTGATGTATTATATTACTTTATTTTTGTAATGGTGCTTTTGATTCTAAATTAGTCAGTACATTGCGAAGATTGTTTCTTTTTTGTAAAGTAAAATAATACTGGGGAGTAGTAGTATTTTATTAATTCTTTCAAATAAAATATTTCTATATGGTATTAGATATTTAATTGTGTGTTGTTTACATAGTCTTAGTTTTCTTATCTCGGTCAGGAAGAATTTATTGTAAACATTAATCTTAGTGCAGTGATAAATTATTTGTTATTATGAAAACAGTTTGTTAAAAACTTCTTTTGGTATTTACAAGCGACATATGAATAACTATATAACTTATAACATAACGGTAGTTCTAGAAATGCAAGTGTTTACAGAGGCGCTTAAATACTTACATGCTTTCAAATGCATAAACAGCAATCTTCATATGCAGAGTATGACGCCTAACCACAACTTCGTTCTAGGTCAATTCTGAAACATATTTTTATATTTTCTTTAATACTACATACACGTTTCATTCAACGCTCTCCGTAATTATCCACCGTCTTTAATTAAATTTAATTTAATTAAATTATTGTGTAAATAATATGCGATCAAAAATGTGGTGCATATTGATATTCAGGGCTGATTTCAATCATAATTCAAAACACTAAAAGAAAATTAGCAGAATGTATTCTGGATATTTTAAGATGCACTACTTTTGCTACTATCACATATTTTTGCATAATTTATCATTAGAGCAGGCACTTTTTAAATTTCGCGGATGATTTAAGTTGGTAGTTCTGGCAATAAATGACATATACCGTTACGGTATAACAAAGCCTAAGCGCTCTTCGATGACGTCACGCTGGGTTGGTGATGTATAGCCATGCACAATATTAGCCTAATCCGTAAAGGAATAGTTTTTTTGCGTTTCTTTTTTAAGTTTTGAAGGGCTTCCGGTTTAAAGAGGATGCCAGTCGTCAACTGAGCCCTTCTTCGCATCCCATTCGATGTTATTTTGGAAAAACGAAGTTTCAAAGCAAAAACCAAACACGTATCCGAGCACCGTTGTCGTGAAAGATGTATATCTGGTTGATATTTAATCGGCTAACTATTATAATCAACTTGAAGATCAATATATAGTCAGCAAGTACAAGACACGGCCTATGCAGATGACATAGTGATTATTGCCAGAAATAAAGAAAACATAATAAGGGCAGTAAGAAAGATTGAGCTATCAGCAAAGGATAAAGGATTAAGAATAAATGAGGAGAAAACTAAATATATGGTTCTAGAAGGGGTACAAGGAAGAACGCAAGGGACAACACTAGAAGTAACTTCAGAAGATGGAACACATTATGGTTTCAGAAAAGTAGAAGAATTTAATAATTTAGGCATAACAATAACGAATAAAGGTGAAGAAGGCTCAGAGATACAAGAAAGAATTGTAAAGGGAACAAAATGTATGGCGTCACTGAATAAAGTCTTAAGATCTAAAAACACTTCAAGGAAAATTAAAATTAGAATCTATAAAACGATTATAAGGCCAATCGTTACATATGGAAGTGAATTATGGAAGTTAAACCAAAAAGAAAAATCAATGTTGGAAGTTTGGGAAAGGAAAGTACTAAGAAGAATATATGGAGGCAAAAAGGACGGAGAATTGTGGTTGAGAAGAACTAATAAGGATCTGACAGAATTATATAGTGAACCGTCAATAACAGGTGTGGTCAGAGCGCAAAGAATGAGATGGCTGGGACATGTCCGAAGACTGCCGGAAAAGAGAGTTACAAAGCAAGTGCTGATGGTAAGAGTCACTGGAAGGAGGCGGAGAAGACGACCACGCACAGGATGGTTAGATGCTGCTGAAAAGGACCAGCGAAGTTTGGAAGTTACGGACTGGAGGCAGATGGCGGAGGATAAGAAGAGATGGAGAAATTTATGCAACAAAGCTATGGGCCTACTTGGCCTGGAACGCTGATTTTATATGTAACTATTATAAGGTTGAAATGATACAGTAATTGCAATTTTATTCGAAATTTTGTTCAATTTCACGAGAAAATTTTCAGGCATGCTATTTAACCAGGGGGTCTTTAATTTCCTATTATGTGGTGTTTTACTTAATCTATCCTTTCTATTATGTGATGTTTTACCTAATCTATCATTACTTTTCTCATAATCATTTTTATCTAAATAGGGTATTTGTAGAACAAGTTATTATAATTGTTGCAATACGTTCACTGCCGTGAATATGACATTTATATATATCAGTATCCAAAATGGCTACGTTCGATGATATAATATGAAATATATTGTATTAAAACAGAACGTTTTATTACACACATTTAAAAACAGCTTTTCGTGTTCAAAAATAATTTTGTTAAATACAACGTAAGAATATAAAACTATTTGAACAATAACATCTCCACGGTTTTTGTCAAATACAACGGACAATTAGGGAATTGAGTTGGAATAGTATTTTTTTAAGCCTAGGATTTTTTAAACTCACAGTTATAGTTTCCCCGGTTCTTGAATCTGTAGCTGTTGAAAAATAAATAATATCTTCCTTTATTTACAAAGTGTAACTCACAAAATACCCAACACCATGCTAAGTTAGGTTACCTTGTTGCTTATACAATACTTGAAAATACTACAAAAACACTGCATGTATCACCAATAAAGTACGGAAATATCATAACACAGTATTTTTTAAATAAAACCAATATAATTTGGATAAACCAATTCAAAACGCAAGAAACGATCTGAACGTGTGAATGTCCAATCTACAAATATGATTAATCGACAACTTACGGCAAAATACGTCAAAGCCGGTTAGCCTTGTTTTCGGTAGTAACGGTTGAAGTTGAATTAGATATGACGTTGTTGTTTTTTAGCAATTGACAGACATAAATAAAGCTTCACATTTTCAAAGTTAGTTATGAATTTTACTAACGAAGACATGGCAGACATGCAGTTAAAACCAATATAAATTGGATAAACTAATTCAAAACGCAGTAGTCGACCCTAACGTATGAAAACAACCGACACCATTTTAGGTTAGGTACCTCGTTTTTATCGCTTCAGAAAAGGTTTTATCGCTTATACAACACAAAAACATTGCAGGTATCACCAACAAAGTACGGAAATATCACTACACCGTATTTTTTAAAATAAAACCAATATAATTTGGATAAATTAATTTAAGAGGCAGAGGTCTCAGTGTGTAAACACGTTTGTATGGCCTAAATATAAATACCTCACAGCCTGCTGACGTCAAAGCTGTTGAGCCTTGTTTTGGCGGTAGTAACGCCTGAGCGCTCTTCGATGACATCACGCTGGGTTGGTGATGTATCGCCATGCACGATATTAGCATAAGCGGCAAAGGAATCGTTTTTTTGCATCTCTTTTTTGAGTTTTGAAGGGCTTCCGGTTTCCAAGTTTTTTCCGATACGGTCTGTTTGGTCGCCTACTAATTTGGCGATGCACACTATTGCCTATAACTAGGACCGGCCCTGATAGATCATAATTTTTATTGGAAAGTAAAGGAATTATATTCTCCCCTTCTTTTATGCTCTTAGGGAGCATTTTGTAAGCGCTGAATTTTTTGTAAAGAATGTAGTTGTTTTTGCGTTCTGTTATTACCAAATAAAGTATTAGAGATAGATAAATAATTTATATGTTTATACTTGGAAATGTAAAAAGTCCCATGAGCACGGAAAGTCTACCGGAAATTCTCTCACAGCGTCAGATTGAAAAAGAACCTCAAAATTCGTTTTTGTAATAAATGGGTCCTCTTAGAACATGTTGCATCTCCCCCATACCACGACATTATAGCACAAAATTGTATGCAGTAGTGCATAGTAAGTATATGTTTAAGAGCGATCTCACATCCAGCATATCCCTAAGTTCCTGGAACAAAAAAATGTCTACCCAAACCTGATCCAGATATTTTTGTCAATTCATATGGTTATCCTAGCAATTTACTTGCTTTTGAGCTGCAAAATGAGTTTGTCGTTAAGGTTAACGCTTAAATTTTCAATTTCTTTCTCACTGGTAAACTGAACGTACGCGGTCTTTTCAGCATTTATTACTTTCTGGTAATCCTACACCACCGGAACAAGGCGCTATTCAACTTTTCTTAAAGAGCGCTACAATAATTGTAAAGTCATCAGTATATAGCACTACACAGAGAAAAAAAGTTAATATATATCTTTGAAATTAATGCTAATATAGCTCACGGTGTTGGTGGAACCATTGCCGGCAAAAAATTGCGAGGAAAGGACAGTGTTCGGAACCGTGCTGATGACGCCGGGTAGGCAGAAACATGTCCGTAGGTTAACGCTTTCCCTTTCATTGCTTTGTTTTTGCCGGAAATTCCACCAATACCATGAGCTATATTAGCATTAATTTTTTGGTTATTGTTCCTAGGCATTCTTTTCATGTGTATTTAAAAAAAATTTATGTAAATAATATGACTAATTCAATAAAAATTAGATTTTTTAGTACGTTCCCATTTTGGGAACGTCCGCCATTAAAAGATGAAGTCAAATAAATGATAAGGAAAAATATGTTGTTGTTTCAAACTGACGAAGTTCTTTAAATGAAGGAACTACATTGTTACATCAAACATATTACATATATTAAATCAAACAGACATATTTTCAAATCAAACTTGATGTTATTTGTTTCAAGAGATCATCTGTTTGAATCAAATAATGATGTCAAAAAATTACTTCTTTAAATTAAAAAATATATCTTTGCCTACATTTAAAATTACGATTTAGTTGACTGAATGCATATTTGTTTGACCCAAGAACTTTTTTTTCTTTGTGCACCTTTCCTGAAATAATATTCAATCGGGAGGTCATTTAAAAAAAGATGGGCCCAGCACTGATCCTTGTGGGACTCCCAATTCAACAAAGTGTACATCGGAATACGTATTATCTGCTTTGATGGATGCTTTTCTATCGAATACATATGAAAGTATCCGGTCCACTTCATTGCCCCTAACATCCAGCCTTTTGCATTAATACAATTGAATATTTATTTCCAGATGAAGTTGCTTACGGCATTAACTATTATCCATTCAATGTACCTCCACGTGCAACCGCAAATGGTATTTCCTGATAGTATATATCTGCAAAGAAGTATTAATCCAGTAATACGGAAAGCATCTTATCCCAGAGCGAGTATTCTAAATGGAACACTTAACCTTCAAAACGTGCAACGTGGATCACCCGAATATGAGAAACGTGTTGAGGAAATCGTAACTGGAGGTATATCAAAATTAGCAATAGCTATTAATAACTTCTATTTGAACCAACAAAATTTGGACAACGTGGTATTCTCTCCAGTTAGTATAGCAGGTATGTACGCAAATCCTCGAGAGCGGCACAGTTATTTGCACACATAATTTATATAATAATTGCAGTTTTCTTATAGGTGCTTTAGCATTAATACTACTTGGTTCTAACGGAAAGACGTTCGATGAAATTGCTCAAGTTATGGGTATAGCAACTGGAGTTGATATAAGTTCGAACTCTCGTGTAGTCCATGAAAATCTAGGAAAACTCTTATTCAAATTGCATCAATCATCAGAGCTGGTTGAGCAGATCAACGTAGCCGCTGCCATATTTGTACAAGAGGGATATCCAATACGAGATTTGTATAAGGAAATGAGCAATCGCGTATACGGTAATGAAGTTTTAAACGTCGACTTCCACCACAATGGTGGACATGCACAACAAGTGATAAATACGTGGGTTTCGAGCAAAACAAATGGGAAGATTAAAAGTATTTTGGCCGAACCACCTCCAGATGAAACTAAAGTAGTAATTGCGAGTGCCCTCTATTTCAACGGTGCGTGGGAAAAGCAGTTCTGGGAAGGATTCACAAGGAGGTGTGTAAGCTTTATTATGTCTATCAATATGAATTAGAAGAAATAGGACTTGCAAACTGAGGTTTTAAAAATCAAAGCTTTACTTACAGCGAAGGAGAGATTTTGAGAAAATAATACAATTTATTTAGTTCCTCCTTTCTTCAATACTGTGATCACATTTGTTTCTCCATTCTTCTAAGATGTTATTACTGCAATAATTGATAAATTAAGTATAGTTTTACCTTTCCTCATTATCGAAAATTTGTTAGGGTTTAAGGCATCTACATATACATACTTCTCTAAAAATCTAGAAGCAGGTAATCAAAAATACTATCATAATTACTTTTACTGGTGAAAACTAAAATCGACATTCACAGGTTCTTCCGTACTGATAACATCAAGGTTCATTACCGAGAACAATTTGACGCGACAGGACAGTGTATCAAATACAGAACGACAAGATCAAGCACAAGTTCTTATGCACGCCAGTTGTGTAATTCACCGAGCAACAATTTTGTGGTAGTTAATACTAAAGCAATTTCTAATTTCATTTGATGCTGTTATACAGCACATGGAATAATATTCGTATTATGCCTTAATCAAAACACTATTCTTTGGCGAAAAAACTCTCCCACAAATGCTGACGAAAGTACATGTGCAAATCTAAAGCGTTTGTTCCTTGGGGGGCGAAAGAAATTAAATTAAACGGAACACGGGGTCCTCGAGGTCCCAGCAATTTTTTTACAGAGTTATAATCATTTAAACCTTTTCCCTAAATAAAATAATGAAATACCTGAAATTTCATGCAAAATCTTATTAAAAAAATATACTTCACTAAAATGATTATTGTTGATTACTATACACATACGTAAATACATAAATTTTCGTTTTTGGTGACCACCTCTAATTATTACGTCATCTTCCATGTTCACATTTGGATCTTCGGCTTCATTGCCTTTTACATTTTCTTGGCCTTCAGCAGTAAATTGCTGTATTAGTAAAACGTTATTATTTAAACATATACTATGAGGTACGCAATAAGCTAGTACTGTTGCTCGGACCGTTTCTATATTATTCATGTCTAAATATTTTAGGCGCCTAAAATGTCCAAATAATAAAGCAAAGCACGTTTTATGATCTGACGTGTCTGCGAAATCTTATTAGTAATAAGTCTCTTCTGTGGATTCAGGTTTCCACGGTCGTTGCAAGGTGGTCCATTCCAGTAGAGAATATGCCTTATCCCCTACTATAAAATGTTGTCTTTTGGGAAAGCAGCATTCATAGTTGTCTATTGGGAAAGCAGCATTTATAGTTACGATCAACGTTTCTATAAAGATCACCATTGCTACATATCCTTGTGTCACTTACAGACCCAGCAAATCCAACAAAACAATTTGTCATTCTAAAAGTAGCGGTTTTAAACGAACTTTTACGTCTTCTTCCATTTCATTGTTGAAAAAAGGTGGAAAGAAATTCATTAATGAAAAATATTTGTAGCAGTTTTCTTTTATCCATAAAACCTTCACAATTCAAAAGCAAACAAAATTACAACCAGACGTAAATAACCCGACACCGTCAATTATCAAAAATATAAAATTCACCCTTCATCTTTCAAAATTTGTTTACAATTTTAGAGGGAGGGCAGGGTAACTTTACGATGACGTCACTTTACATTGCTTTACCTTCCTCTGCCTCTACACGTTATTTGGAAACGCACTCTGGACACCTAATACCGTTATCATGGCTAAAACACCTGAACTACGTTATTATAACTGCAGCCCGGATTTCGATATCTATGGTCGTCATTTGGGCTAAATCGCATTTGATTTTTAATCTATATACAAAAATTTATAGTAATTTTATATCCCCCGAGGTATATATTGGAAACTCGACATGGTTGCGCAACTTAATTGTACTTCCATTAATCAAGCCTCATTATTTCCTATTTTGAACAACGTGCGGCTTAAGTTCTGCCATTATATTCTCATTTTATTCGCTTTTATTTTATATACTGCTAGTTATTTAGATTTGGCTACAAGGTTTATGAACTCATTGAATTCTAGTTTGCAGTTATCCAGATTATACGAGTTATGTGCTAATTAGATCTTGATAGAGTACTTATTTTTGAATCTTTATTATTACCATGTTTCAATGCATTCTACTACCCATGTGTGATTTGCAAGACATTTTACTTGCTTATATATTTCTTGATATTTGTTTGTATATGTCTACTACATTCTTAATAAATAGCACTGTACTTGTATTAATGGAATTAGTGCGCTTTCATTGTAGTTATGATAACTGATCTTAATTTCGCGTAATTCTAAACTTGTCTTCCGTTAAGCAGAGTCACTGCTGAAAACCATTGCTAATAAATAAAAGGAATAGTGTTAATATAATTTTCAAGAATATAATTTTTAGAAGGATGTGCTATAAATCATTACAAATTATTGACACATTTAGAAAAATAAGTTTCCACATCTTCCTTAGCAAGGAAAAACTATTCGAAAAATATTTCGATATTTAGTAAACGATTCTTTCTGATTCTAGTCATTTATTTGCCTTGTAGAGTGAAGTTTTGTTTTAGAAGGGTCTAGAAAAAAACTCGACTTATCCAAATTCTCTATGTAAAACATGATTCATCTAGCAAATTTAGAATTTTCTTCAACAAAATAAATAATCACTTTTTTCGTACATATTCAGCCGGTTGTGGTTTCTTTATGGATAATTTACGCCCCGGCCCAAGAACCAATCTTCCCTGGCAATGCCATTTTCAAAGGGCGTTAAGTTTATTACGCCTTACATAATCTCCTGCAATTCTTAAAATTTCCACCCAATTTAATCACCAGTCCCATTTCTCCATAATCCGCATACTATCAGCCAATTTACGTTACTTCTCAATTGGAATAGCAGTGTTTCTACTTTGAGTACTACATTTCTTTGCTCCTTTTGTCTCTTGTGTGATAGTTCATCGTCATTATCGGTATACAGTACTTGTTACTGGCTTTGTAAGCGATCATTCTTCTATTTTTAACCTCTTCCATAGCTAGTTCCAAATCCAGTTTAGTATAAGTTTTGCCTTTGTCAATTTCTCTTATGTAAGTTCTTCCTATCTTAATGAGATTCACTGGTTTATTGAATAGTTTTATGTTAGGGAACTTAACATAAAATTATTCAATGAATGCAGTACCTAGTATAGGGTAAGTGTGTGACACTTACACATTTAACCCCAAAAAATATACACACTTTCCCAATACTAAATTTTAAAGGGATAAGTGGTGATGTATGCGAACTTAAAATTAGGACTATTTTTCAAAATTATTTATTAATCAAAGAAACATGTAATAGTATTATAATCTTATTTCTTAACCACACTTAGTGTCCCATAAACAACGGCTTCGTTAATTTTTGTGCGATTGATCTGCAACAGCCTCTTCAAATAATCTTGACCAAACTCTTTAATTTTGTTATTGATTCGTTGTTTCAATTGTCTAAATGTCGAAGCTGACCAGTTTTCATCCTACACTTTATCTTTTAAATGAGACCAAAAGCGCTCTATTGGTCGTAACTGTGGAACATTTGGAGGTTTCTCACTTTTTTTACATAATTTATATGTAATTCTTCCAACTTAGTAACCGTCTGGTTGGCATAATGACATGACGCTCCATCAGGCCAAAATATATATCTACCTGTTTGATAATTTTTGCCTATAAATGGCTTTAATCCTCGTTCCACACATTCTGTTGTATACCTTTCTGCATTTAAAGCGCAATTTGCTGCTCCAAAATAGAATTAACTGGCACCTTTTGCTGAAATTGCCATCCATATGCACAATTTTTGATCAAATTTTTTGCGGAATTTAAATTTGATAAAGTCTGGTACATTCTCTTGATTTTCTGCATAATAGTGTTTATTATAGAAGTTTTGTCGCTTTGGAAGGGAAAGTACGATTCGTCATCATAAATTATATCTTTTTTTCCACATAATCCAAAGTCACCAGAAACTAGGGTGTTTAACCTCTCTCTCTCTCTGACGTTCCATTGTTCAGGTATAGATTTTTGTGCATCAATTTTGGAATAACGCTTAATTCCCTTCTGTTTTAAAATTTTCGATATATGGCGATCTGACATGAAATCTCTTCGCCACTTTCGATAGAATCGCTCCATTTTTCTTCGCTAGTCTTACAATTTTACCTATTTCGTCTTCTGTTAACTTCCTTCGTGTTTTTCTGAGTCCTTCTTTTCTTTCTATACCACCACCTCCATCCAGAATTTACCAAACTCTGTACACCGTACTTCAACCAATTCCATAAATTTTTAGCTCTTTGGTTGCTAAATATGGTGTAATTTTTGGTTCTCTGACGTATATTAATTTTATTAACTTCCTTTCTTCAATTTCTTTTAACGACGTATTGACAGTTTAACCTGAAATAAATAATTAGCATGAAAGACAAAATGTCAAATTTAAGGTGGCACCGCGCCACTTGATTATTTATATACGAGACTCGCAAAAATTATAGTCCCAATTTTAAGTTCTCATACCTTATTACTTTAATATGCTGAAAAAACCGTAGTGTAAAACAAAAATAATTGCTACAGAATAAAATTTAGTGGCATCTTACCTTATTTATACAAAAATATATTCAAAAAAGGAGGTAACTCAATTTGCTGATGATGTTTGATTTAAGGAAGTGGGATTAATCGCACACCGTTGTTCATAGCAACACCAGGAAATAGAGCAAACGAGAAGCAATGCTTCGGGTACCGTCTTTGATGTTTCGGTGGCATGGATTGTGTGACCATTGGCGATTAGTTTAGTTGTTAGCGGGAAATTTAATAATTTACTGTGGTTTAATTTAGCCTTTTCAACGTCACCAACTAATTCAACTAAAGTTAGTTTTGTAACGTCCTACGGCCTGTAAATGAAAAGTGTTGTAGCTTTTCTTTTACACGCGCTTCACTTCATTTGTGACGTCAGCCGAAATATTATGGAAATGTGTCTTCAGTGTTTGCTTTCAACCGAACCATTTCAGAAAGGTTTATCAAAAAGTGCATTTCCACTTCACTTAATTATCAAAACGAAGGCCGTTTGCAACTAAAGTGAAGTAAAGTTTTGGAAGTAAAACGAAAACCAGTCTTAGCAGAGAATAACAACAGGTTGAGAAGCAACCAAAAAGATGATGAATACGCACAAAATCTAAATTTTGCTGGGAAGGCGAAGTGTCGCTTTTCGTTTGCCTTCATTTTCTGACAACACTTTGCAAAAGAAAGTAATTTTTCATTCTAATTACAGATATCTACTTCCTGTGCTGTGACACATTTAAAGCTAATATCTTCTTCAGTATGTTATAGGTGGCAGTATTTGTACATTAGATTTTACGGAATATATTTGATTTGCACACTTGCTCTATATACAGACTTACCCCACCTTATCATAACGCCTAATTTTTTTTGATACACGTGTGCTCCTCATCGGAGCTAATACAAAACAGATTCGCCATGGTTAATCAATACTCCATTCTTTGCCAAAAAATGTTCCCACAACCGAAATGAGATTTTCCCATGGTTAATTGTTTAATGATATAACCTATTAAAATCAATATAGATAACACAGATTCTAGGTTAGCAGGTACATATGTTTTGTCCCTAATAGTTGGTGCTTGGTTCACATAAACGGTTACAGATTCTTTCTGCATTATACCTGCTTTAATATTCTTGTGAATCACTTATACAGCATAATAACAATGTCACAGACTGTAAACCTTAATGTTTGATCTCCGAATTAGCTAAATGTTGACAATTTAACATATTTGAATATAAATAATTTTATGATTTATCATTTCAGACGACCATTTTACCCCAATGGGCGTAAATCGCATACCAACGTAGAAGTTGAAATGATGTCTAACGGTGGACTTTTCGCTTACTACAAAGATATGATATTAGACTGCGATATAATGGGCTTTCCCTATAAAGGAAACGCAACCACAATGTATGTAATCATCCCTCAAGATTCGAATATTCAAAGGCTGAAGTCTTTCGAAGCATCTTTGACTTCGGAAGATATTCTCAGATTAGTAAAGAGCACCTCTTACACTCAATCAGTAGTCCTGTTTCCGAAAATGAAGGTGGAAACTACGAGCGATTTAAGGGAACCCTTACAAAGTCTTGGCGTGAGATCATTGTTTGATCCGTACGAAGCAAATTTAGCTCTCTTATCTCCTGGAAATGAACATAAACAAAGCGATGCAGGAAATCAGGTTTATAATACTGTTGCTAGTTCAGTACCGCATACTGCTAGGGAGCCTGCTGGACGCGAGCGAAGTGATGTACTAATATTCAGTAGATTCGGCTCACCTATGAACTGTACACAGATTTTCAATCCTAACAGCAACCTTAGTGAATGCGAAGAGATCGATAACAATACACAAAAACAAGTAACTTACAAGAAATTTGGTGATAAACTTGGCCGAAGAGTAACTAGAGACACACCCGATAGTTTAGATAAGCTACGCGTTTTTCTGAATAGAGACCCTCATAACAATAACATGGAGAACCCAGGTATTTACGCTGATCAAGTTATTCATAAGGTATACATAGATATCACCGAACGTGGTACCGAAGCAGCTGCAAGTACTTCCGTAAGCTTAACTCGTGGTGGCGATATTACTATCTTTAGAGCTGATATTCCATTCCTATTCTTCATTTGGCACGAAGAGACGAAATTGATACTCTTCTGGGGTTCAGTTTACGAGCCCACGCCTAGGTTTAGTTAGTCTTTGTCTTTTATATAAAAAAATATTTATCGTTTATTTATTCTTTTGTCTTTTTAATATCGACTTTTTATAGATATGTACAAATTAAGTAAATAAATAGGTAAATAAATAATTGTAACTTATCTGTGTCGTTTCTATACCTGAACGTTTTGGACTGTTTTTTGATTGGTCACAAATACAAGATATTTGGGATACTTGGGAAGATATGGAATGATAGGTACGGCAATGGAACAGACGTGGTAAGATGCCTATTAGGTACCTAGATAGCCTGATTACATCGTCTTGATGGTCAGAAGTAGCAAATATTGCAGAATTCGTCAGAGATTATAGTCCGAAATCATTTGAATACGATGTAACATTTTGCTACCTTGCAGTTTTCTAATATAGATGCCAAAACATGCTTAGGTCCTATAATTCATTGTACTTGCGCTATAAATAACAAACTATGGGGTTGAGATGAGTTATTAAACCATCAATTTGATCTGCTAGTTCAATCGAACAAAAAAAGTTATTCGATATCTCAAAATTACTTGATCAGGGTTTTCTCTGAGGGAAAAAAAGGTTAAATAGATTAATAACGTTTAAGTGCCAAAAATATGTGAAGGTGGTTATTTCATCGAGAATGGTATAAATGTCATACATTAAGATACTACGCGTTTTTTATATTAAGGGATGTCTTTATAGTCTAAATGGCAAGAGTTCTAAATTGAGGTAGTGGAAGATATGAATCACAAATTTTAACTTCTGTTTATTCATTTCTTAGTTGCCCGCTATAAGTAGGATTATCAGACGTACAGATTGCTTGGATTTTCAGAATGTCCAGGGACATTCGGTCAGGAATAATAGAGCAAATTCTTCGTTGGTGTTCTTTCCTTGTTTCGTCGTAAAGTAATCGAAGTGTTGTTTCCTTCAAGTTAGACTAGACTTGATAATGGCAACCGTCGAAGCCGGTCGTGACACTACGTCAAAGAAAAATGTCCGTCAAAACAGGAAACAACACTTCGATTAATAATAGAGCAATCCTAGGAAACCCGTCTTTTTTGTAAAACGAAAACAATTCGGGCGGTTTGTAGAAAGAAAGTTTGAAACGCTCTTTTACTTAAATAATCAGTTTAAATTTTAAAATCTGTATCCAATAAACGGATGATAATCGTAGTAACACGACTAAATAATAAATAATAAGTAAAATTAAAAGCTAAACTTAAATTTTTAGTACGCTTAGTATTTGGCGTCATAAATTTAGCTTTCCATGAATTTACTTTACTTTTGTACAGTGCATTTCGTTAGAGAAAAGTACATTGCAGCCAGAGCGAACCCGGCTACCCTGGCCGAGTATAGACTGGAAACACACTATTATAGTAGAAAAATCCGTGAATCAATAGAGATGTTCAAACATCTCAATAATTTAAATCGTGAAGATGGATACCCCTTACATTATGCGTGGAAATCCCAACCTCCTAGCAACCACCATGCTTCATTGATTCACAACTTTTCCGCTCCATTCACCCGAAACAAGCCCTATATAAACCCCTCCGGAGTGAATAGTTTCCAGTCAGTGTGCAGTAACAGCCCTGAAGATGTCCCATAAGATTGCGGGACGAAACGTCTGCAGAAGCTACGACAACGACGCGGTTCCAACCCGGAAACCAAGAGCATAATGTTAGTGACGATCGTGGAAGCCTACGTACCGAGTGGTAAAGGTAGTCTGCAGAAACAAGTATTGGAGCTGGTAGTTGCTCTCTACAAGTTAACTAAAGAAAAACGTTCTAGCGGAAGACGTATTGGTTCAATGTTCTAAATTTTAAGTTGTGGAAATATTTTAATATTTCTTAGGAAAATCGTACACGTTATGTTTGTGTTTGTAATAAATCCAGGGAAAGGAATGAATATCATGTAATTTTTACTAGACAGAGTATAGCAAACATTACAAGAATTGAATTCAAGCGACACAAAGTTCCTGAAAAAATAAATTATTATTCCACAGATCGAAGACCATAGCCTACCAGGTACTGTTAGTGTCAGTATTAAACTCAATAATAAAACAAGAATTTTGAAATAAGAAAATTAAAAATTCTTACTTCATTTCCAGAAGATATTAATTACTTATTCTGTTTTATGAAAGTTTTAATGGTTGTAATTTTTCTACAGGAAATAAGTTTAGGTTTAGAATTTTATCAATAGGCCATAAACAAATGTCGATGTAAAGGTAACGTAAAATAAGTTGCCTACAAGTAAAAGTTATTTATTATTTATCATTCATCATTAGTCTGGGCAAACAGCGGTAACAGTCAGTGTAGTAGATATATGGTGCGGAGTCGGCGATTATTTATTTCACGCGTTCACAGCGTCAGTACTAAATTGATGCTGTATTCGAGTAGTTTTGTGTATATGTCGGCTGTCGTAACTTATTTCGTAATTGTACGCTTATGTTTGTTTAAAGATGTCACAGTTAGGTACGTCGCGAAAACGACCAATGGCAGACACAGTTAAAAACGTTATAGTGGACATGCCGGTCTTAATTTTTGATGGAACTCAAATTCAATGTCTAGTTTGTAAAATCCCTTTAACGTGTTGATCCAGAAGCCATTGTAAACGTCACATCGAAAGGAAACAGCATTCTTCTGCAAAAAGTGGCATACGAGACCAAGAAAAATTTACATTTGATTTATGTGTTACTCTTATTTTATGTAATTTATCGTTTCGTTTACTAAACAAAGAAGCATTTGTCTCCGTCTGGAATAAATATGCGGACTGTAAGTTACCTAGTCGGACATCGATACGAAATGTAGTGCCATTTGCTCGTGAACATATAGAAAGAAGAATGAAAACGGAATTGAAAGATAAAAAACTGTGGTTGTGTGTGGACAAAACAACAGATCGTCAAAAATATTCTGTGGTTAATGTAATGGTACGTACAATGGAACCACATCGACCGTCATACTCCTTCTTACTTGCTTCCAAAAGAGTTATAAATTGTACTGCCGATGAGATTTTCAAGGTGGTGTTGAAAGTTTCAACTAAGCAACTTTTAATGTTTATGAGTGATGGTGCCGCAAACATGCGTTCTTTGGGCCGATCTCTTAAAGAACACAGTGGTAATTTCTTACATGTAACGTGTAAAACCCATACTCTAAATCTTGCGGCACAAACGATTCCTACATGTTTTCCACTAGTAAATGCATTGATTGCTGGTACAAAGACAGTGTTTCTAAAGTCTCCGAAACGTACCCGACTATTTCACAAACTGTGTCCTGATTTACCTGAACCACCACAGCCGATTGTGACACGTTGGGGAACACAGCAATCAAGAAAAGCCAGGAAATATTTCAAGATAGTCAGGTTAAAAGAGATTTACAAACTATTCACAACAATTACTTCGGACTAGCGGAGGGAAAGGAAAAATTTCAAAATGTTTCGATGTCGCTAGTGGATTCTGTTCAAATTGTGAATGATGTTCACGCACAGTTATGCGCTGTAGAAGGCGAAACAAATTGGTGTGTAATCCGGAAACTTGAAAATGTTTTATAGAAAGACACCGATTTTCTTATATTAGGACAAATTTGTGAAGGTGCGTGTGAAGATGCATTAAATTGTTTCAAAGATTATCTTAAATATGCAAATATAACATCGCTAGATGTCGAACGGTCTTTTTCGGCATTAAAAAACATTTATTCCGCACGTCGTACTCACTTGACTGAAACAGCTGTGGAAACTTATCTAATGATTCAAATATTTAACAGATGTTACCCAGTTTGTGATTTCACGGAAGACTTTTAAAACGGTAAGTGTTTCAGCACGTTTTATAATTTATTTCTTACCTTCTATTTTATGTATAAACTTTTATGCGCTCGCCACGCCTCTGGCTGTTACTGCATATTTACCCAGGTTATTCATCATTCTAAATCAACTTTCTTTTCACGTTATAAAAAAGTATATAAGTATAACTTAAAATATACGATTTCCGTTAGTAAATATTTACTATTAATAATTAATTACATGTAGATACTATAAAGGGAAACTTCTATAAAATATTTTAGCTAAGAATAAAAATATAAACGCTATTTTCGTATTTAATACTGGCAACATAAATGGGGGGGTACATAAATGTTTCAGCTTACATATTCCAACTTAGAATGCAATAAATCAAACTTCAGGTGGCAGATAAAGTGAAAAGTGTAACATTTAAATCAATAGCTTTAATTCCATATTATTCGGGATACGAGTTTTTAAAAGTTATCTGTTCTTCAACCTTTTACGTATGATAGAAACAGCATAAAGATACAATTAACTGTATGTAAATAATAAGCTCATTATAAGAGTTGGCGTTTCTGGCGACGCTCCAGCATCGTAAGAAGTATATAAGTACCCACAAACAACCAGCCAACTGTGCGAAACGAATATTAACATCGACCGCCGATCGGAGATGCATATATACCACGTATATATATCTACACACAACAGCGGATCCGATCCTGTTGCGCCGCCCAGGGTGCCAGCTCTACTCATTATTCCCTAAATGGTTTTATTTTTCAATATTTACCGTGGATTCTGGTATTGATATATTAGTTTCAGAGTGTAAATAAATGATGTAACGTATGTCCTTTTTAATAAAATAGTTCTTGGTTGCTTTCCATTTGATGATTAATATGGTTAAGCAGATTTCTAAATAACGTAGCTCAAACTTCAGTCTATTTTCAACAAGGCAGAGTTTAGGAGGTTTCTTACATTAAACCGCACACCTTCTTATGGATTCACTGAAGTGCTGGAACAAAAGTTAGCTTCTCGTTTAGAAATCATATCCAGGTCGTCATTTTTCCTTTGGGACATAATTTTTTCGATCACCAGGCCTACAGATTTTAAAGCAGAAGATAGAGCATAGAATTGATTCTATTTCAATTATTATTATTGTTTTAATATTGCAACAACTGGCAAGCATTTGCATTTCGTTTATATGTAAACTGGTCAAAATAGCTAGAGTCGTACTTTTTATTTTCATAATTTGTTTTTAATTTCTCTTTAAATAAAATTAAAAATGCAAAGAGACAACCACATATTAATGTTATGCATTTTTATATAACATGGCGCTATTAGTAGTAATGTGCATGTGCTTGGGGAATACGAATAACTTTTGAAAACCTCTGTGGTGTACTTTGTGTAAACTTTCGAAAATCTTGTGGTCTACTGTCCCATTCTTCGATTAAAGCTTCTGTTAATTTTTGGAGAGTCTGGTGTGTATTTGGCATAACAAAGGTGTGAATTTCACGATCTTGCAAAAACTAGCTTCGTATTATCTTGCGTTAGACAGAATTTGGGCTGATGTCATATGCAACAGGTATAATTGTGCTTCCAGTACTATCCCAATGTACCCACATGCGCTTGATCTTCTGGATTCGTTTGTCTAGATAAATTCCACTGTGAACCATTTTGGGACCTCCACTAAATATCTCAACAAATTTGGATGGTAGCAACGGAACACCGTTCACCTGGGCATCTGTGAACATGTACGGAACCATCGTAGGGTGTAGGAAGAAAGTTAGACGTACCTGTGAATAGTAATAACTCCATTATTACAGTAGCCAAACGATACGTTCACGACTAAGCATTGGGCAGGAAGTTTTGCAGTGACATAGTCTTCTTGGGCCGCGGTACTTCTCTTGGCATCATAATCAAAAATTTGTATTTGATAAGTAATGCGAAGTTCATTTTAGGATCTTTTGCTCTAGCGATAGGGATGGGCAAGCAAGAAAGAACTAAATGATTTTGGTTGGTGTCCTCTTTACAACCTACAACGATTTGATAAACGGTGAATGACAAATAATTTGACGTTAATGTTCCTTGTACCAATTTCAATCAAGGCAACAGCAGCAGCAAGTTCTATTATGTTAGGATGCTTCATTTTGATGCAGTTTCTATCGAACTGACATTTTGCAGTAATGTTTGGGCATTCGTAAATGTTTTTCGTAGTATGTTCTCATTGTTACCTTACCATAAGAAATTGATAAGTTGATAACATCTGTGTATCTTTCGTAAATGTAGTAATTAATCTATGTAGACGATTCTATCTAAGAAGTCATGACTATCCAGTCAAATTTTTGCAGGCTAGCCAGTTAAGGGACATTTTCAAGGTGAATACAGTGACTTGATAAATTGATGTTTACAAGGAACAAATAAAATACATAATAAAGCACGGTTGTTGCAAAGAGAATTTTTTGAATTTAGTTATTTCGCTTTTCACCATAGTTACACAATTCTCTATTACAAACTCGTTCGAACCTATTCCGAACTGGAATTGATAGACATGCATGCAAAGAATTTATAATTCTCAAACCGTTTCGAACTGTTCTGAGATGTCGCACAAACCTAATAATAACTGCCTCTGTAACGTATAGGACACAACTGAAATAACTTCATCTGTTAGCGTAATTCCCACTGCAGGTAATTGTAAATTGGGTGATTAATATTACTGTAGAAAGAAATCGAACAAATCTAAAATCGCTGGTTTAGAAAAAGTTTTATACCTATTTATACGTCCTATAAGTGTAAAATTTTAATATGGAAATTGTTTGTGACAAATAAAATTCACAATTCTAATAGAACAATAACTATTTTGCAAGAGTCTAATATAATTCATTGACTATCACTAGGAGTAATAGTTACAATACAGGAAGTGAGTTTACACCTCTCATTGTGAAAGTATTCAAGATATTACATTTCATTTTACCGTACGTTCTTCCAGCCAGTAAGCATCTGAAAATCTAAAATTTTGAGCGTGTTGAATGATACAATAATATAATATTTATTGAATAAACTGATTTATTTTTTGGATATATTTATAAGTTTGATCCTTTTAGACTAATTATCTATTTCAGATGACGACAAATTGAGCTTTCTTAAACATTCCATAGCGATTTTTTGCATTGGTATAATTTTGAACGCTTTCATTCTTCTAATTGTATCCACGAACTCCCAATTTTATTTCCGAAATTTGTATTTGTTTTTTAAATTTAAGCTTGCATTATGACTAAAGTAAGTTTCCGTTATGTATTTCCGCATACATTGGGTGATCGATAAGTAGCGAACCAGACACCTGCTTTATTACTTTAAATCGGACATCCTGTGTATTATTACATTTTTAGTTTCCCCTTCTAAAAATAAACTAATATAATGTGGTTTCGTATGTCTATTTCTAACATTTCGAGATATTTGTAATTTGTCCTCAATCATCTAAATTTAAATACATCTAATTTCCTTAAAAAATCCGAAATGCATATACATTCTAACGTAAATCTTTATGAGATTAAAATTGCATACCTGCCTCTATCCAGACATGGCGTTAGAACGCATTTGAAATATACAGGCTGTTCATTATCGAACACCAAACTTTACCAAATTCAAAAACCAAAAACATCATTTTTTAAAATAGCACCATATACTTTTTCTGTACTGTGTTCCACTGGATAGGAAATGTACAGTGCGGTTCTAAAGTGCCCCCCATGCTAACTTTTGAACAACAGAAGTTAACATTTTTAGCAAAAGTAGGTCGATTTCTATTTATTGTAAACTAACTTTTGCCGTTATCAACATTTCAATTGTATTTCCGGTTTCACCGGAAGTAACGTCAACTTTCTTTTCTTAAATAGAACACCTTGTAATTTTTTACGTTTTTTGGAAAGCTAATCGAAAGACGAATCCAACGATACTACATACAGCCTTGGCCAATTGTATTAGACATCCTTCCTTTTTATAGATTCGGACCAAATAGGATGAAACAGAATAAAACTACAAGAAGAAAAATGCGTCAAACAGTAATTTATTTGCAAAATATAAGAACCAATAATATCTCGTGCTTCCTCCACCTGCTTTTATAACCGCACGGACTCTCTTTGGCATACTTGCCACAAGATGATAACATTCATCTGCAGATATTTTCTCCCATTCTTCAAATATTTGTTGTTTTAGAATGTTTTTATTTTTACATACATGTTTTGCCACTTTAACTTTTAAAATCTGCCACAAATGTTCAATTGGAGACAAGTCAGGAGACTGCGCCGGCCACTCCAATATTCGCACGTTATTTTCACTGAACCAACGCACTGACTGTTTTTATATTTTTTTGCCCATTGAAGGCGTTGTTTCTTGTGCATTGCAGTCAAACGAGCTATTCGTGCATATAATCCACGTTTTACTGGACGTCTTCTTACTGTACATGCAGAAACAAAAACTCTATGGCGATCTAGTAGTTCACTAGCTAGATCTCTTGATGATTTTGTACGATCTCGTATAGCTATCCTCTCTATAATACGATCGTCTCTTGCTGTTGTAAGGCGTTTTCGGCCGCTTTTTGGTCGATTTGGTAGCGATCCACTAGTTTTATATCGTTGGAGCGTGGTACGAACCGCACATCGCGAACATTTCATTGTTCTCGCTATGGCGGCTAAAGTCTTACCTTGTGACTTAAGCAGGACTATTTGGCCGCGTCCTATTTCAGTTAATTCTCGAATTTTTTGCATTGTTTCACTACTTTAAGTTTAACAATCAAAAATAAAAATATAAAACACAAAATATCCTGGTTATAAACTCCTAATACACACCGCTCTGTTATCACGCCGACAATGCACTGATATTTAAAATTGAAACATTGTTCCCTGCTAAACTATTGTCGCACAGTAAGCAATTAAGTCATAAAAATCCCATTAAATATGCAAATTAAGTACAAATTCCGTATTCATTTTCTTGGAAATATAACATTACTCATAATAATGAGATTTTATGAGGGTGTCTAATACAATTGGCCAAGGCTGTATATTATACTTTAACTTAAGAAATATAACGATATGCAGCAACAAAGGTTTTGCTAATCTACTTTTGTTGTTACGTAAAGTTGGCTAGGAAAGAGCGCTAAATTGACTGATCTAAAGACCTCGTTGTTAAGCAAAGTAATAGTAATAATTGCCAAACTATCGAATCTCAATTCCAAAAGCGTAAATTGTTCTTGTTATTTATTGTTATTATAACCTGCATTTATCATACTTCCGTTCTTTGTGCTCGTTACTATTTTATGTAATTTCAACTTGTTTTGTCAATTGTTGTTTCTCCTTTATTTTATCGAACTTTATTGTAATTACTTAATTGTGATAGATTTGTTTAAATTTGTTAGTTTTTGAGGGGCAATGTGCTTAAGTTTCAGTTTTTTTATGTTGTTGACTTTACAATGGCGTCCGCATATACCATGTAAGATAACCATCAAGTACCAACAATGTAGAACAATTACCACAAAGTAGAACATAATGAACACTGCCCTTGTACAGCCGGAAATATTTGAATTTTGCGGTAAGTAAGCATAGATAGTATAAAATCTACAGGGCGAACTGCTTTAACAGAAGATAATATGATTTAATTTATTGCATAATTTGTTGGGCAACCATGGCAAATAAAGTGATAATTTTTGCCAGATTTCGATAATATTAAAATTGACCCAGCAATTTGAATGGTTCGTGCCGAAGCCGTCATAAAAGTAACAGCACAAAAAGTTTAAAAAACAGATATATTGTCTATCAAAAACTAACATATTTAAACAAACTTACCATAATTAATTAATTGCAATAAAGTTCGATAAAGTAAATAAATAACAACAATTAACAGAACAAGTTAAAATTAGGGAAAATAATAACAAGAACAAAGAAGGAACCTATGACAAATGCAGGATATAATAGCAATAAACAACAAGAATAATGTACGCTTTTGGAATTGAGATTTGACAGTTTGGCAATTGCTATGATTACTTTGTTTAGCAACGAGCTCTTTAGATCAGTCTGGCGTCACAAGAAACAATTTGGCGCTCTTTCCTAGCCAACTCTGCGTAAGAACATAAACAGATTACCAAAAACTTTATTGCTGCATATCGGTATATTTCTAAATATAAAGTATAACATATATGGTTTGGCTGGATTCGTCGTTCCATTACCTTTCCAAAAAGGTAAACATATACAGGCTACTCTATTTAAAATAAGAAATTTGACGTCACTTCCGGTGGAACCAGAAATTCAATTGAAATGCAAAAGTTAGTTCATAAAAAAGTAGAAATCGACTTATTTTTTCTAAAAACGTTAGCTTCTGTCGTTCAAAAGTTAGCATGACGGGGTGGGGGGGGGCACTTTAGCTCCGCACTGTACATCTCTAAAGTTGCACGTGTCCTGTATTTGGGTATTGCATCCAGGTGGTTCCTGATGTTAGCAATGTTTGGTTACCATGACAACAGTAAACAAATGGCACTAAAATTGATGTTTTAAAACTATTCATTCAAAACTTTGAGCCCAAGTACCCACTTGCAGTCAAAGGAGTGTTTTGCACTTAGAAATTGCATACAAATGGTTTCTGGTATTAATATAGTTTGATTACCATGACAACAGCGAACAAAACACACTGACATTGATGACAATTGATTCAAAATTGCGAGTCTACGTAAAGAAGAGTTAGGTAATAGGTATAATTTATTTATGAGGAAAAAGTGAAAGCAAGGATGTGTTTTAGCCAGCAGGATGTATAAGCTGCGCTATCCTGACTGGCGATATCAACAACCGAAAACATTTGTCAAATTAAAGAGATTTGATGCTACTGAAAACACTCATTCTATTGAAAAGGACAAGGGAAATAATATTTTATTAAAAGTTTATACGGGCGAGCAATAAATGCTGTAAACATACATACGTCAACATCAACTTAATATCAACAAAAAATCCAAAAAACACATGCGTTTTTGAAATGCACTAGGAACAAATTTAATAATCTTCAGTGTAATTTTTGTTGCAATAATTAATAGCTATCTATTTATATATCTATCTGCAGTCACTGCGTTAAATTCCTTCCTTCCGCCTTTATATACTTCCGCAACCGTTTGTAAAGGCTGTTCTGCACTTTCCTTAGCACACTAAGTACTCCAAAACGTTTGCGTTATCCTTAATTTTATACATAAATCTTATGTATCAACGCTTTTCTATGTACTTCATTTCGTAAGTACCTACCTAAGCTTAACATTTTTAATGAACAGTTAAGAACAGCAATGTCAGCATATTTTAGTTACTGTTGCCATGGTAACCAAACAATACTGATTTAGGGAAGACTATGTATAAAAAGTATTCTTTGAGCCACTACTTGATTCATTTCTATAAATGTGCATTCTTTTTGTCGGGTATAATCCATAAAATGATTTTATTAAGAAAACATGAATAACTACTTTTAGTTAATGTTTAAAATAAAATAAATGTATAATTTTTTTGGTGTTCTCTGTATAAAATATTGATTATAACTAACTATTCATATTATCCATTATAAGAACTTAAGCAAACTTCAACACAAGTAATTTAGTAAAAAATATTTTCTCTGTAGTCGTGGTCAATGACTATAGATGAAAAGAGATATGAAAGTTACTGCTGAGAGGAATTTTCGTAGATTTTATAATTAAAGTATGTGCATAGATTTTGCGCATGTATAACAAACAACAGGGTCAATGTCAATAACAGTTCCAATGTATAGGATTCTAGTAGAACGGGATAGTGAAAGTAATAACTATATAAACCTCCACCCAATTCCCATCAGACCATCAGTTCATCGTATTCCATCGACTCAAGCATCTGTACCATGAAAACATTCGTAAGTAGTTTAGTGGAGTTCTTATTGGTATATGAAAGTTGAACGCATTTAGAGAACTGTTACGAGAAAGTAGTTCTAATTATACTCTTATCTTTCTCGTTGATTTTTGTAATTATAAAAATACATTAATGAATCAAATGAAGACAATTAAGCATGCGCGGGCAAAGCTTTTATAATTACTTTTGCGGTGTGGTAATTGAAATGAAAGTTATAAACCAGCATAAATATATATTGAAATAATTAGAAAATACAGGAGTATCTCCTTCTTCCCCGTTATTTGATACAGATTTGTTTTTAATTTACAGGTGTGTGTAGCTCTTTTATGCGCTTTCGCTTCCGTAAATGCCGGTTATGCCGGTAGTTATGGTGACGATGATGATCATGGACATGCCGGCCCAGAAACTGTCGTGGTCCAGAAGCCAGTCCACGTACCCGTCTATAAACACGTGCCAGTGCCAATACCAACACCAGTACAGATTGCGATCCCTAAACCGGTAGCTGTTGCAGTACCACAACCATATCCAGTCAATGTGCAAAATGCTCAACCAGTCGCCATACCAATGATCAAAATCATCGAGATTCCAGTTGAAAAACCAGTTCCTTATCCAGTAGAAAAAGTAGTGCATGTTCCAATTGACAAATACGTACCGGTTATTGTAGAAAAGCACGTTAGGATCCCAGTCCCAAAACCTGTACCTGTACCAGTTCCAGTCCACAAAACCATCTACCACTCAGGCAAGCACTAAATGACATTGTGGGCGGCGGGCAGTAGTCATTCGTCTTAAAGTTCATTATTGACTGTTTTGTTGTGTATTTATTCTTGTTTTTGTTTTCTGTTGTTATTGTTTTTTATATATTTTTAATAAAAAATCAAAATTACACGACAGTTACAATTTTTATATGTTAAGTGAAATTAGAGATTTTTTGAGAATGTAAATTGGCAGTGAATGTTTGGAATAAAGCCCGTTATTTTCTATCAAGCAGTTTCGCAGTAAACGACAAAGCTCAATATGTTTCAATATTGCCAATTCTTCCTTGAAATTGTTTTTGTTACTGTACAATAATACTTAGAAAACCTTAACACTACAGTAGTTGTTTCTGATTCTAAAAAGTAATCTACGATAAAGTAAAAGGAGGACTAATAAAATTCAGCTAACATCTAGTATCTTTTAAACTAATTTGGTATCATAAAATTGTTCTCAGAACAGAAAAACGTTATACATTCATGAACTACTTTATGTATAAGCATCGTAAACATTGTTTTCTATGATTGTATACTGTTTAAGAAAAGTAGCCAATGTTTAAGGAATTAAGGTTTTATGCCATGTATGTGTGTTGCCTCTTTTATTTTTTGTCTGCCAAAAATTTAATTTATCTTATTTGGCTCTATTTTATTTGACCTGAAAAAGTCGAATACACTCAGTTATTTTAACTGTCACAATATCGAACTTCACTGATTCCATAACACCATTTCAAAGTTAGAAGAGCCCTTATAGATAAAGGATCATAGTTTTTGAAATTGAAATTTCTCGTCGAGATCATTCAAATAAGTATTAAGACAGTTTTGATTTGTTACCAAACAGCCAACTTTAAAAATGGTGCGAGAAGGTATTTGGTTGAAAATACAAAAATTCGAAAATTAACAGTTTCACCATTCTATCTGGGGTATCTGGTGGATTTTGACCCACTAAGCACGTTTTTTCTTTTAGCTTTTATTAGCTCTTACTGTTTTCAGGTGATATAAGCGAATAGAATATTTGGCTATCAAAATCGGTAAAAACGATCGAAGGCTATCAGAATTTGTATTTTTCTCGATGTCACTAATTGTGGTGTTTTGCCAAATAAAATAACATTTCTACATCGAAAATCTCCGGCAGAATTGATTGCAAGCAAGTTCTCAATTTTTCATAAATTTGGGGGCTATCAGGTTTAAAAGATGAAACACTTTTCTAAACTTTAAAACGGTCCAGTGTGCGAACGGTTAGAGTAAATCGCGCATTTCTTCGACAAAATATTCATCGAGAGATTTTGAACGGATATACATTGACCCTGCACCTCTTTTGGTTGTCGATATATTAGAAAGTTGTAAAAGGTTAAATCCAATTTGAACGTGTTAATTTTTTATAGATTTATATCAGTATATTATATAAAAATATTTTGTTTTTTTGTGAAGATTAATATTCTTCTTCTTTCATGGATAATTTAGAAAAGATCCTATAAGAAATTTCCATAAAAATGTGTAATTGTAAATCTCTAATATATCGTAATACTTTCGGTTTTATTACGTTGAAAATTGTTATACGAGGTGTGGTAATTAAATAACCGGGCTGATCCTACTATCGGCAAACAGCGAGCACGCCACGGCAGGTTTGAACATGTCTGTGCTTGTAGATGCTTCCCCCACCCTGAGCTCGATGGACATGGTTGTACGTCGCTCAGTCTCGTGGTAGCAATCGTCCGTTCAAGTCCCTACGCTAGCGTCGCGTCGGAAAAATGCAGAGCGTTCAGATCGAGAAACTAGTTAACCTCAAGTTTCTTATGAAACACGAGGTTCTAACTATCCTTCGTGAACGAGTGAGAAAACGAAGACCCGATTTGTGGAAGAGCAAATCCTGGAAGCTCCATCATTCCGCCTTGTCTGTGAAGGCGTTTTTTGCGAAATCCGGCACCACTGTGTTGGACCACCCACCGTACTCGCCCGACCTGGCTCCCTGTGACTTTTTTTTATTTCCTAAGGTAAAATCGGAGCCTGAGGGGACAAGATTTAACAATGCGGAAGCGTTGAAAGCGATGGAGGTTCTCAACAAGCTGACAGAAACGGACTTCCAGCACTGCTTTCGACAGTGACAAATTCGTATGGGGCGTTGTAGGGATCGGCAAGGAGAGTACATTGAAGGGGATAAACTTTGTAATGTAATTGGTGATCAATAAAATGTTTTGTAGCATCAGTCCGCTTATTTAATTGCCACACCTCGTATTGATACTGACTTTGGTAACTTAGGGAAGGCATAACAAAACTTGTATGTCAAAACAACAAATTACTTACGAATAAAAAAAAAAGAAGTCAGAAGCATTACCAACTAATTTAATCATCAGACAAAGATGTATATCCTATTCTCACTGGGTTTAGATACACCCTACGAAGCTGGATATTAGTAGATGAAAAGGGTGAAAATTACGTCAAACGGATTCGGAATAATAACATAAAAAAATCCAAGTTAGAAGAAGAAAATGGTCACACCAATTCTTACATGCGGGGCAGAAGCATGGAAAATGACAATTACACAAATGGATAAAATAATATCGATAGGAATGGAATTTTTAAGAAAAGCAGAAAAAAAGACAAATAAAAGATAAGATAGAAGAGACATAACTAAGATTATATGGACGTGTAAAAAGAATAATCTAGTAAAGCAAAATTTGGAATGTGAAGACTAAGAAGATGACTGAGGGCGTTAGAAGTGCAGTAATAAAATGAAAATTGAAAATAAATAAAGCAACAGAAAATATGAAAGGTATGAAGAGAAAATGGAGAAGACTACCAAGAGGGAGATCCTCACAAATGCTTCCCAGCTATAGAGTAGATACACAAAAAAATGAAGTAATTTAGCTGCCTATAGACCTTGTTTGCGTAACTATACGGAAAATTATCGCAATATCAAAAAAAAAGAATAAAAACTATATGTGGCTGTTATCCAGATAAAAATTACTGTTCATAATATTTGTATATGCATACGCTCAAGTTATTATGAATTGATGAGAAGATGTACTTTCTAAATAATTTTAAAATAATTGATGCCATGTTATTTCCGCTGGAGTAAAATTTACCATACTTTGCTATTGTTTCACGCAACTTTGTGCTTGGAAAATAGAAGAATACCCTCAGTATGTAAATTGCATGATGCTTAATCTCAATGGTTTTTATCTACGGACAAATTTTCTAGATAATTACTTTGGGCGCTACGGTCTGATTCTCATTGTAAGATACAAGCTACTGTTTTTAGTTATTATTAGCATGTCAGAACATAGAAGTGTGTCGAATTTACCGTACAATAATGTGGGTTCTTTCATGATGATTTTGATGATTATATAAATGAGGACACTAGCAGCAATAGTATTTTAACTTGTATTTTCTAATGCATATCAAAAGAAATTGTAAAAGAAAGCATTGTATAACATGTTGTATACTGTGTAAAAAATATTCGTTTTGTCTTTTCCAGTAAAGTTCTCTTTTACTTTACTTTAATAGATAGGGCTACTCAAAACTAAATTCCCATTTTGAGAGGGCTCTATATTTTGTACATACGAGGGGAGATTTTTGTATTATCTACCTAGCTATGAAGAAAAAGATTTTGGAAACAAAAATATTGTTTTTCAAAATATGTTGTACTAATGATCACGTATTTATACCAACGTTTTTATAATAAATCTACAACCTTCAAAAAAAACCTTTCAGTAGATCTTCAAAAAACTCTTCCATGGCCGCTTTCGAGCATTCATTTGAAGAAAAACGCCTTCCTCTCAAGTATTCTTTTTTTATTTAGGGTAGAGATAATAGTCGCTCGGTGCTAAGTCCGGACTGTAAGGTAGATGTCACATCTCTACAATACCGCAGTCATGAATTACTTTTTGGATTTGGTGAGCTTTGCGGACTCTGGTATTGTCATGAAGCAGCATAATCTTTCTATTCTTTAATCGTTTCCTTATAGACTTTGCCTGTTATTGTATGTAATGCCTTTCGCTATATATTTAATTAACAATATCCCTTCTGCATCCCAAAACATCGTACTCATCAGTTTTCCTAATGAAGACTGTCCTTGCTGTTCTTGGTGGCGGAGATCCCTTATGAACCCAGTGCATTGATTCTTGTTTTGTCGGTGGGCCTCACTTATACACCCACGTCTCGTCACGCGTTACGATTTTTGAAAAAAGATCTTTGTCGTCATCCAATGCCGCCAAGTATTCCTTACAAATTTGTTGTCGACTAAATTTTTATTCAGAAGTAGGCAATTTCGGACCCCAACGTGCTGATACCTTATTCAATCCTAAATGTCTCTCTAATCACTCTACTTCAGCACCAATCATTGAAACCCTTATTCTTCGATCTGCTAAGACCAGTTCCTCAACTTTCTTGATGTTTTCATTAGTTCTTGCTTCAACAGGCCTTCCGCATCTTGGACCATTTTGAATTGATTCCCTGCCTCATCGAAATCGTTTATACAAAAACTTTACCATCAAATATAACAGCGTATTTTCCCATAGACATTAATCATCTTGTCAAAAATATTCTTGGGTCCACTTTCCCTTCTTGATAACACTTCTGTGTTCTAGCTGAATTTAACTCATTTTTGGTTGACTAAACCTTTATAAAAGCAACACAACCTTTTAAATATGAACGAAACTTGGTCAAGTTGTATCAAAGTGTCACAGCAAAAAGTTGCCAACGTCATTTTTTTTTTCATGGTTAGGTAGATAATATAAAAATCGACCCTCGTATTAACAGTTTGGTTCCATATAGACATCATTATGGTTTAGAGGGATTAGGGTGTTTTCTATATGTAGTAGTAAGCTAATATTATTCTATTGATGTGAATAAAAACGCAATTCGTTTTAATAAATTTATATGAAAATATTACATCTATATTTACAACTTAGGTAAAATAGGCAAGTTTTCTGTTTAGGTGCTAATACTTGCTCAAAACAGCAGTTCCTTATCAATCATCTAGGTTGTAGAAAACAACATTTTATGATAGTTTTCTCCATTTGTAACTGCTAATAAAGTCATTAGTCATTAGACATTGCTTTTAAGCATTTTCTCACATCATCGCTAGTTCTGACCTAGAATGTATATAATATCTTCCACGTATTATTACATTCAAAATTATATACTAATCATTCATAACTTTGTAGGATTTTGTTCCTGAATTAGATATAATATAAATACTATTATTGTAAATTTTCTTTCAAATCATGTTCAGGAATTAAAATATTAACCAAGTAAAAATCACAATTCTTCAAAGTAATCATTTTTGCATTTGGATCTTTGCATTGATCCAATAACAGCGAAGGCAACAATAGTAAGTGATTAAATAGATGCTGGAGTATGTACCTCTCTAGGGACATATTTTCTCAACCAACTACCACCATTTCTTCCTTTTTATGTTTATTTTCTCATCTTACAATTAGCTTCGTTCTCTTGCGTTGATCCAGTTGGTCTGAAATTGTTTGCCTCTATGTGTTTCTAATATTCTCAACTTTCATTTTGCCAACTTTCGCTTTGTCAATTTAGCATAAAATCAATTGATACTTTTTCTTTGATGTAACTTCTATTTTCTCTCCATTCGTAATTTGGTGTGATTTTCTATGCGGAATGTTGTTATATCAAAATATATGTAATTAGAAATGAGTACTTTGTAGTTTTTTGTTCAGAACTACAATTAACAATATGTGTAAATGTACATGTGAACAATATAATATTATCTTTTTGTTCAATAAATATAAATAATAAAAACAAAAGATGTGCTTGTATGTGTTATCTAATAATAATAAATTGTATTATATACATATGTATGTATCTGTGTATTATGAGAATGGGTGTAATGTATTTCATTGTATGTATTGTATTGTGTGAATTATTACCATTAAAACATCTTGTTTTTTTTATATATTTTTCTTTATAATATGAATGTAATGAAATTACTCACCGAAAATCCACAGAGGAGAAGTTTGTTGAAAAGTGTTAATGGAAAGTCGAGGATTTGTTAAAATTTACATTATGAATATTATTTAGTTAAAATCGATTAGTTAGATCGATTTTGATTTTTTATGAATTAACTTTTGCCGTTATCAGCATTTCAATTGTATTTCCGGTTTCACTAGAAGTGACGTCAGCTTTCTTTCTCTAAATAGAACAGCCCCTATATTTCTAGGTTTTTGAAAAGGCAATCAAAAGGCGAATCCAACGATACCACATATGCTATACTTTATTTTAAGAAATATGACGATATGCAGCAATAAAGGTTTTGGTAATCTGTTTTTGTTTTTACGCAAAGTTGGCTAGAAAAGAGCGCCAAATTGTTTCTTGTGACGCCAGACTGATCTAAAAAGCTCGTTGCCAAGCAAACTAATCATAACAATCGTTAAACTGTCAAATCTTAATTCCAAAAGCGTAAATTATCTTTGTTATTTATTGTTATTATATCCTGCATTTGTCACACGTTCCTTCTTTGTTCTCGTTATTATTTTTTCTCATTTTAACTTGTTTTGTTAGTTGTTGTTATTTCTTTACTTTATCGAACTTTATAGCAATTAATTAATTATAGTAACTTTGTTTAAATATGTTAGTTTTTGATAGACAACATGTCAGTTTTTTTCAGGTTTTTTGTGTTACTTTTATGATGGCTTCGGCACCAACCATGCAAAATTTCTGAATCAATTTTAATACTACGTAAATCTGGCAACAATTATCACCTTATTTGCCATGGTTGCGCAACAAATTGTACAATAATTTAAATTATATTATCATCTGTTAAAGCAGTTCGCCTGTAGATTTTATACTATCTTTCCTTACTTATTGCAAAATTCCGGCTGTACAAGGGCAGCGTTGATTATGTTCCACTTCATAGTAATTGTTGACAAATTCACCGAATATTAAAATTAGGTACTTGATGTTTATCTTACGTGGTCCATGCGGAGGTCATTGTAAAATAGACAACATAAAAAACTGAAACATAAGCTCATGTCTAATTAAAAGCTAATAAATTTAAACAAACCTACCACAATTAATTAATTGCAATAAAGTTGGATAAAGTGAAGCAGGAACAATTATTAACAAAACAAGTTAAAATGACATAAAATTATAACGAGCACAAAGAGCGAAAGTATGACAAATGCAGGTTATAATAACAATAAATAACAAGAATGATTTACGCTTTTGGAATTGAGATTTGACAGTTTGCACTTGTTATGATTACTTTGCTTAGCAATGAGCTCTTTGGGTCAGTCTGGCGTTACAAGAAACAATTAGGCACTGTTTCCTAGCCAAGATTGCGTAACAACAAAAATAGATTACCAAAACATTTATTGCTGCATATCGTCATATTTCTTAAGTTAAATTATAACATGGGTAAAACGTAAAAATATACAGGATGTTCTATTTAAAATAAGAAAGTTGACGTCACTTTCGGTGTCACCGGAAATACAATTGAACTGCCGATAACCTTATAAGGTAGTTCAGAAAAAATTGAAATCGTTTGTAGGGAAGACTAGTAATTAAACAATTAAACAAATTAAACAATTTGTATTCTATTAGTATAATTACAATTTAATAATATATAACCTGTCGCAAATATTACATAGTTTTATAAAATGGCGTTTCCTCTTGTAGCTTGAAACACTGAGGGTCGTGTACCTTGAAACACTTTTCATTAATATATTCTTAATACATGCTTTATTTCAGCATTTGTATCTTATGCCAAGAAATAAAGCAGGAGTAAAGCGGCCACCAGTTGACTCAGATCGTCTTAAACAAGCCATACTGGCTGTTCAACATGAAAATATTTCTCTTAGAGAGGCGGCTAAAGTCTACAAAGTATCTATTGCTACTTTGTCGTGGCATCTTCGAGTTTACCGCAGTAATGGAAAGAAAGAATTTAAATATGAAACTAATTTGGATGTGAAAAAGGTGTTTACGTTGGAAGAAGAGAAGAGTTTGGTAACTTATATTATGACTGTCACAAAAATGCACTACGCTCTGACAAAAAAAAGGTGTACGAGAGCTGGCATTCAACTTTACAGCTACAAACAAAAAGACGCCAACAAACTGGGAAAAGAAAAAAATAGCTAGTAAAGAATGGATGCGTCACTTCATGAAACGACATCAGAAGGAATTATCGATAAGGAAGCCGTAGGCAACGAGTTTGGCCCGAGCTACGAGTTTTAATAAATATAATGTAGACGCATTTTTCTTTAATATAGAAGACATTCACAAGCGATTCCAACCGATTTCTCCTGAGAGAATTTGGAATATGGACGAAACTGGATGTACGACCGTTCAAATACCACCAAAAATCGTGGCACCTAAGGGCATGAAACAAGTAGGAAGCATAACTTCTGCAGAAAGTGGACAACTAATAACTGCAATCTGCGCAATTAACGCCATAGGAAATATATATTCCTCCAATGTTGATTTATTCTAGACGCAATTTTAAGGATTTCATGATAAGCTGTTGATGAACAATTCATTAAATTTATGCAGCACTTTATGGAACATGTAAATCCCTCGACAAATCAGCCCGTGCTTTTGATAATGGACAACCATGAGACACACTGTTCGTTTGATGCTGTAGAAATGGCTTCAAAAAATGGGATCAAGATCGTTACTTTTCCACCGCACACTAGCCACCGTCTACAACCACTCGATATTACCGTATACGGCCCGTTTAACACATTTTATAACCAAGGTTTAGAAGTATGGCATATAAACAACCCGGGAAAAACTTTCTCAATTTATAATGTAGCTGAAGCTTTTTCCCAAGCTTTTACAACCACTAAACATTTGCAACTAACATTTGCAATGGCTTCAAAAAAGCTGGAACTTATCCTCTAGATAAAGGAGTTTTCTCCGAAGACCAATTCTTACCTTCTTCGGTAACTGACCGACTAATTCCGTAGAATGACGAACAAATTGTTACTGCAGGGCATTCATCAAGATCCAATGAATTAGCAACTCTCAAGCAATCTGATTCTCCACCCGCGTTCGTAACTCCAGAGGAGATTAGGCCTTTCCCAAAAGCATCAGCAAGGAAAACTAGCAAAAGAGCCCGTAGAACAACGAAAATACTAACTGATACGCCAGTGAAGGAGGAACTTTTGCGCAAAAAGCATGTAAAACAAGAAAAGATCGAGAAGAAAAATAGAAAGATTTTTTAACAAAAGAAAAAAGTTACCAAAACTTTGTTTAGTCGCAGCTGCAGTAGCAATGGAGAGGAAGTTTTCTATGAAGAAGAGAGTGATCTCGAAGGTAAAACTCTTCGTGACATATTCTCGTCTTCATCTGATGACGAAAATAATAACGACGTAGATCTACAACCTCCAAAATCAGATGAAGTGGCAATTGGAGATTTTCTACTCATTGCCTTTAATGGAAAAATCGACACTGTGCACTATGTAGGTTCTGTTTTGGATTGTATTTCCAGTCATGAATTCTTGATAAGTTTTCTATGAAGAAAAGCAGGTCAAACATTTTATTATCCATCTGTGCCAGATGCAGCCACACTCCACATTCGAGATGTAGTCAAATTATCTTACATAAATAAACCTGGCACTGCAAGAACAAAAGACCTGAAGTCTTTTGTGTTATTTTATCATCAGCATTACTTTAATATACATATGTATTTTGCTGATATAAATAAAAAATTTCAGTTGGATTATTTGTTTGACATTTTGTATTTCTACAGCGTTTCAAGGTACAAAAGTGCTTGTTCCAAGGTACACGAACATTGTTGTACCTTAAAACAATGTGCGATTTTTAAAAAAAAAATTATGTAAATTTTATTTTTTAAACAACCTGTGTAAAAATAAAGGATAGTTTTAACAAAAGTACAAATTACATTTTGCAAAAGAAATTACGTCAAAAATTAAAACAGCCGACTTTCAAATAAATAAAATTTATATCATGTTCCGAGGTAAAACAGCTTCCCGTAAGTAATTTCATTACATTGATATTATAAAAAATGTATAAAAAAAGAACGTTTTAATGGAAATAATTCAAATAATATAAACCATCAAATACATTACATCCATTCACATACACAGATACGTACATATGTATATAGTATAACACAATTTATTATTAGATAACACATACAGACATATTACAGTTTTTTGTTTTTACTGTATATTTATTGAAAAAAAAAATATATTGTTCACATGCTAATTTACACACATTGTTAATTGCAGTTCTAAAGAAGATAATAATAATTAATAATGAAAAATTACCCAAGCATTAAATACGCCCACTTTCTTTCCTTTCATTCACGGCTGCAAAAAACACGAAGTACTTATTTCTAATCGTACTTGGATACAGCCATGAAGAAATCACTTAGTTGATATATCAAAATATTATTAACAATACTTGCAATTTTACTATATATTTTTTTGGGTTCCGTCTTCGTTCCTCAGGCCTGTAATAAAACACGAGGCGTAAATTATGAGAAGTTATACTTGTTTTCTTTGGCTTATATTCTACGCCTACAAATTCTTCTGTTTGCAATTTGTTCTGTGTCTCCTCTTTTATGCTTACTACCAAGTTTGATAAAAAAACAGAAGTAATAAAATTCCCCATTGTTGCTTAACATCCTATATTAGCCAAGATTTTCGTTTTCTTACAATAATTTATAGTCCTTCTTTGTAACTTCCTTTAGCCGTAAAAAAACATATAAACCCTTACCTCAATTATATAATTGCAATGGTGCAATAACTGCAATTGGTTTGATGTCCAACATATTTTTGGTCCTTCAGTTGCTTTGCGAAAACAGGTATTTTTCATTTTCTGAAACATCTAAACCAACCAAAACTGTCATCAATTTTTCATCCATTCCATTGGTACATCCATTTATGCTTTAAGAGAAACAAACCCCTTCGTGCCTAAATTGCACCTTTTAATGTCAACTGAAATTAAACAATTCACAAGTAATTGCCGCATAAACCTCACGCCCCATGTAAACATACAAGTGTCCGTATTCATACACATATTAAAAAAATGCTCAAAAATGCCAAATAATGAGTTCCACAATATTGAGACTCGCTTATGTATAACCTGGGCAAATATGCGGTAACAGCCAGAGGTGTGCCGACCGCATAAAAGTCTACACATAAAATAGAAGGTAAGAAATAAATTATAGAACGTGCTGAAACACTTACCGTTTTAAAAGTCTTCCGTGAAATCACAAACTGGGTAACATCTGTTAAATATTTGAATCATTAGATATGTTTCCACAGCTGTTCCAGTCAAGTGAGTACGACGTGCGGAATAAATGTTTTTTAATGCCGAAAACGACCGTTCGACATCTAGCATATTTAAAATAATCTTTGAAACAACTTAATGCATCTTCACACGCACCTTCATAAATTTGTCTTAATATAAGAAAATCGGAGTCTTTCTCTAAAACACTTTCAAATGTTCGTATTACACTAGCGACATCGAAACATTTTGTAATGTTACTATTCCCTCCGCTAGTACAAAGTATTTATTGAAATATTTCCTGGCTTTTTTTGATTGCTGCAGCTTCTGTCGGATTGAATTTGAAAACTACCTTCTTTACTCGATCAAAATGTCCTGGCTTTTTTTGATTGCTGCAGCTTCTGTCGGATTGAATTTGAAAACTACCTTCTTTACTCGATCAAAATATTTGTTGTAGTAAAGCCCAACCTGCAACCATGTTCCCCAACGTGTAACAATCGGCTGTGGTGGTTCAGGTAAATCAGGACACAGTTTGTGAAATAGAAAACATGTAGGAATCGTTTGTGCCGCAAGATTTAGAGTATGGATTTTACACGTTACATGTAAGAAGTTACCACTGTGTTCTTTAAGAGATCGGTCCAAAGAACGCATGTTTGCGGCACCACCACTTCTAAACATTAAAAGTTGCTTAGTTGAAACTTCAAATTTGTTCAATGAGTTCAACACCACCTTTAAAATCTCATCGGCAGTACAATTTATGACTCTTTTGGAAGCAAGTAAGGAGGATGACGGTCGATGTGGTTCTATTGTACGTACCATTACATTAACGACAGAATGTTTTTGACGATCTGTTGTTTCGTCCACACACAACCACAGTTTTTATCTTTCAATTCCGTTTTCATTCTTTTTTGTATATGTTTACGAGCAAATGGCACTACATTTCGTATCGATGTCTGACTAGGTAATTTACAGTCTGCATATTTATTCCAGAAAGAGACAAATGCTTTTTTGCTCTAGTGAACTCTAGTGAACTAGATTACATAAAATAAGAGTAACACATAAATCAAATGTAAATTTTTCTTGGTCTCGTAATCCACTTTTTGCAGAAGAATGCTGTTTGCTTTCGATGTGACGTCGACAATGGCTTCTGGACCAACACATTAAAGGGATTTTACAAACTAGGCATTGAATTTTAGCGCCATCAAAAATTAAGTCCGGCATGTCCGCTATAAAGTTTTTAACTGTGTCTGCCATTGGTCGTTTTTAAAGCATTTTTAAAGCAAACATAAGCGTACAATTACGAAATAAGTTACGACAGCCTACATATACATAGAACTACTCGCGTACAGCATCGATTTAGTACTGACGCTGTGAATGCGTGAAATAAATAATCGCCGACTCCGCACCACATATCTACTACACTGACTGTTACCGCTATTTACCCAGACTAGTTATAAGTCCGACTTTCCTGCATAGAGAAAAATATATACATAGTTCAAATGACAAAAAGTATAGTAAAATATGTGACAATACTTTATGGTTATTTATTTATTTAAGTATAATATACCCAACAGATTAACTAATTACAGGGTTATTTCTATTCCTAAGTGAATTAAAATGTATAATAGAGAGACGCAAAAGAAAAAAAAGTATTGTAAACATTTGTGAATATGCATGCATAAAGAAAACAACTACTTAAAAAATGAAATAAAAATTACACCATTACAACTAAAGTAAGCATTAAAACAAACATTCTCTGGCGGGATTCAGGTATTTGGCGTAATTGTTGTTAAACACATCCAACGCGTAGTTGCGCATGTTGTTAATTGTAAATAGAACATGTACAGAAGAATTCATGAGATAGTTTGTGTTGGCTATATCGCACATAGAGTCTGTGAGTTACGCGAGTTGAATCGGAGAATATAAAAGTAAAGTCTTTCCAAAAACACCGCGTTATCTACCATACCGTAGATAAACTTGAAGAGCAGCTAATTTTAGGCAATTATCCAACGATTTAAAGTTAAATTCTTCAAGCAGATCGACATACGAAACATCAAAATTAGGATACTGTCGATGCTTCACTAGTATTTAATTTTTTTTTGTACCGATCTCAATTGATTTATGTATTTATTATATGAGGGAAAGTCACAAAAAGCTATAATAAAAGTAATAAGAAAAATAGTTAGCCAAAAGGTTTATTTTTCAACATAGTCTCCATCTACATTGATACACTTATCCCATCGCTTTATTAATGCCTCAATGCCTGCTGCATAAATGTGTTTGGGCTGCCGTCTGAACCACATGCGTACCTCTTGTTGAACATCATTATCACTCTCGAAATGTGTTCCGCCAAGATGTTTTTTAGTGGACCAAACAGATGATAGTCGCTTGGGGCTAGGTCGGGACTGCAAGCCGGATGTTGAAGAAGTTCCCACCATAATTCTTCAATTCTCGCCTGGGTCAACTGGGCCGAATGCGGCCTGGCGTTATCGTGATGCAGCAATATTCCTCTCGTCAGTAGACCTGGACGTTTTCGTCGAATTGCATCCAGAAGCAAGAACAAAACTCTACAGTATGATTCAGCAGTCACGTTCTCATTTCTATTCTGGAAATGGGCTAGGAACACTCCCTGAGAATCCCAGAACACGGTAAGCATAACCTTACCAGCTGAGGGGACAACCTTGAATTTCTTTGTTGACGGTGAAGAAGAACGTTTCCATTGCATTGAAGCACGCTTTGTTTCGGGTTGGTAGTGGTGCACCCATGATTCATCACCAGTAACAATCCTGTTAAGCATGTCCTCCCCTTCCTCTGCGTACCTAGAGAGGCGTTGCAAGGACAAGCCCATTCGAATCCTTTTGTGTTCCTCGGTCAGTTGTCTAGGCACCCACCGTGAGCAAACTTTTCGGAAATTCAAACGATCGTGCATCAGTTCGTAGGTTAAACCATGAGAACACCCTATTGCAGTTGCTATGCTGTCTATTGTTACCCGCCTGTCAGTTCGAATCATCTCTTCCACCCTTCGAAGTGTTGCATCTGTCGCAATCTGAACGGGGCGGCCACTTCGCTGACCGTCAACAACTTTTGAGCGCCCTTGTGAGAATTTCTCGACCCAGTTATACACGGCTTTACGCGACAAACACTTTTCACCGTAAACAAGGGACATTTCCTTATGGATATCTTTTGCAGGGAGTTCTCTTGCCCAGAAAAAACGCACAACAGCACGCTGCTCTTCCACAGTACACTCTTCGAGCACGGTCGCCATTTTAACACTGCTTGCGTTCGCGCACGTCAACTGTCACTTGATTATCATTAAGCTGGATAGTGCTGCCCCCCAATGACAGATACGGCAAATAGCTCTCTGCTATTTTCAGCTTTCCCACAACAGTTTGTGACTTATTTAATGACTCTCCTCGTACATGGGCGACCATACAATTGAACAATATTGCAATTTGATTTTTGTCATTGCACAATATAAAGTCGTGATGGTGTCGGTGTTTATGAAGACTCTGCAGGTGCGAACAATAAGTCCTAATAGCTTTTAAGTATGCGTGCAAATATTAGTGATGTGGTGACTAAAAGTCAATGCGGAATCAAATGTTAGACCAAGATCTTTGAAGGTTGTAACACGCTCAATTTGGATGTCGTTAATGAAATAGTTGTGATTAACAGTATCCCATCTCCTAGTATAAGACATCACTCTCTTCTTATTAATATTCAGTTCCAAGCCATTTCTGCTACACCAATTCGCAAGAATGTTCTGTTGCAAAGCATCACAATTCATGGAAGATGTTACTGTCGAGAAAATCTTCAAATGGGCAGCGTACAAAAGAAACTCGCAATCACTCGAAAATACTTCAGTGACATCATTAATATACAACTTGAATAAAAGTGTGCCAAAGTTTGAGCCTTGGCCCACGCCACCAGCATTGTATATTCATGACTTAATACCTTTATATTCTATGTACTGTTGACGATCGCTCAAGTAGCTTGACATCAAAGAAATTAAATCTTGGTGTAATTCATATAGATACAATTTGAGTAGCAAAATGGAATGAGGAATTCGATCGGATGCTTTACTGATATCTGTGTATGCAACGTCTACTTTTCATCCTACATTCGTCGTGGTAGAGCGTCCCTTCATAAAACCATGTTGATTGTGGTGTATCAGTGGTTTAACGCGAACAAAAATAATTTCATAGAGGATGACCTCAAAAGTTTTGCGAAATTACATACAACTGCTACTGGGCGATAATTTTGTACTTTATTCTTAGCGCCTAATTTAAATACAGGAGTCACTTTAGTCTTGTTCCAAACATCAGGAAAAGTTTGAGCTTTCAGGGTAGCATTGAAAAGAAATTCCAAAGGCTTAGAAAAGCATAAATCACAATCCTTAACTAAGAATAATGGCAAGTTATCAGGACCCATAGTTAAGTTTCCCTTTGACTTCTTGGCGTACAATGTCCGTGTCTGATATATTTTTAATTTGTAACACGTTTTTCTTTATTACAGAGTCCACTGTAATATCACTCCCCTCATAAGGATGCTTAGAGTTTACACTGCTAAAATATGATGCAAATGCGTTTACAATATCCGTCGCGACAGTCTGGAGAATTCAGTATCGTTTAATAACAGCTGACCTGGGATCCTGGTGCGTCCCTTTTCCTGATTTACGAATGACCAAAACTGTTTAGGATCTAATCTCATAGTTGATTCCGTCTGTTTATTGAATTCCCGATACGCGGCCTTGATGTTAAATTTAATTCTGCTACGAATTATTTGAATTCTGCTTCTGTAATATTGACTTCCGTATCTCCTAAATAGTTTCATATAACGATGTTTAGATTTAATAGCCTGAATAATATTATGTGTAAACCAACGCGGGCATAGTCTTCTGCTATTAATTTTTTTCTTAGGTACAAAAACATCAAGCACCTCAAATATCTTTGTATATAAGCAATCGCATGTTCCATTTACATTCAATGAAGAATAATCACAAAGAAACTGGTCCCAGTCAATCTTTAGAAAAGCAGAATACAACGCATTGTAATGTTAAATCCATCTATATGTTAGATCTAACTATAATTTTTGTTAAAACAACTACATATTTTATTGGAGTAATTAAACGTGTTGTAGTTCCTATCCTAGTAGGGATGGGATATCGGTGATAAAACATCGATGTTGATTATCGATGTAAATTTCGAGCACCAATATCGATATTTGAAAATTATCGACTATAATTATCGATAGTTTTCTAACATCGATATTCTTTGTGTAACTAAACATTTTTCAAATTTCCCAAAGGCAAAAAGAACTTATTTGTAACATAAATGAAAATAAACTCCAGTAATAAATAACAATATAAATAAAAATAAAGTCTATCAACAATAAGCTCCACTACAACAAATTTGGGAGTCTTCTTCGTTTCAACCTATTTCTTTGCTGTGAGAGCGTTACACCCGCGTTTGAAAATAAAGGCTCCGATGGTAACGATGTTGCGACAATAGCCACATATTGTTGAACTATTTTTTAAAGTGACGGGTGAGTTTCGTCATTTATCTTCCACCAATTTAAGGGATTTACTTCAAGCTCCACAACAGGACTTCTTAGACACAAAGGCAATTCCGAGAGTTGGTCACTTTCCCCAATTTGTGATAAGTTCTTTTCCACTAGCCGTTGGTGACTTGGCCACAAACTAAATGTATTATTGTTATATCATCTAGACAGGCTAGGCGCATAGTTACGATCTGTGATACGATACATACAACACATCATTTTTTTTTCTTTTAATAGATGGCACTATACATATGATTAGAATATAAAAACGTAAGTCGATGTTTGTCCTTCAACACAGATACTTGTATCGATGTTAACAGATAAAAATATCGATAAAAACCTTTCAAAAACATCGATATATATCGCCCATCCCTAGCTTCTAGTATAAATTGTTGTTATTTTAAAGATATAAGGGTTCGTTGACCCAAATTTTTCTCCGTGCGTGTTCACTCTATAAGTTCTGAAAATTTAAAATTTTTTAGCTGAACAATGTGATGCTTTGTATGTGATACCCTTCTTTTAGTTTCACGTACCTCTCCGGAAGTTGGTAGGTGTATTTGAAATTGTCGTATATATACGAAGACAGTGAATAATAGCATGGATGGGAGTATCTAATTAAAGATACACTAATCACTGAAAATGTCGAAATTAATAGTTATATCGACTTCTACAGAAGTGAGCAACTCGTAATGCTCCACGTTTTCTGTGGGGGTAGCACCTCGACTAGTGGCTTAACCCGCCAGAGGTAATTAAATAATAATGAAACCAACTATCAATAACCACCATGTACGGACGCGCGTTTCGCCGTATTACGGCTCATCAGCGTACTTCCGTAGAACGGTTTTTGCATTTTTACATTTTGTGATCATAGGACCGTCATTTCCATCAACAAATGCTTCTGAGAGACAATTACGTTGTCGAAACGTTACGTTTAATCACCCATTCTCAATAAAGTCGATGTTATCAGAAAAATACCAATTTCGCTTTTTATTGCTATATACAAATATAGTTTATTTTCTACAGTTGTTCAGAAGTTGTAATACCTTTATAAATAACAGTTATTTTGCGTGAATAGAATAATGGTGTTGATAAAATATAATAACCTCACATTTGTATCATCCTGTATATAGATATCTAATGATAGTTTTCGAGTAACCATACATTGTAATTAAATTAATTTATCTTCAGATGAAAATATTTGTATTGAAACGCGTACGTCTAATAGTTACGTTTCCTCCAATTATTTCTTAGAAAGTGAATGCATTCTTTTGGTACTGCCGTGAACTTGTTTCTCTATACTTAACTTGGGTTTATTTTTAATAGTTGAGAAATGCGGCGAATAAATATATTTCTAATGCAATTGCAATTTCTTTAATCAAAGATTCATTACTCAGATGTAATAGAAATAATTTAAAGACCACAGACGATTAAAAAGCACTTCTGGAAGCTAGATACTTATATTAATTACATATTGCGAACCCTCAATTTTAAGAACATACATACAACCTCGGTCAAAAGAACTGAACACCTGCAGATTTTCTCAAATGTGTAAAAAGTACCAATATTAGCAAAAGAATAATGAAATATGATTCTGCGAATTACCCTAAAATGGCATGCAGGCATTCCTCTGAGAAACCAAATAAAATCAAAACACGAATAATACTACGCCAAAATGGTTTATACAAACGTGTTCAATGTTTAGTAGCACTCGCGTTTCAGTTGCGTACGGGGTGTCAAATCAGGTGCATAAATTGTTATTTGGAGTTCTACAGAAATCTCTCAAACTAAAACTGCTCAAAAGCTAAAATCTCCAAGCCACGAAGCGGATGTACCAAAATAAGAACAACAAGAGAGGACCGTCTATTGGAGAGGCTTCCCCTTCGGGATAGGAAGAAAACTTCTTTGCAACTGTCTGTAGAAATTAATGCGGAAAAAATGAAGTTTGATTAGAACACGCTTATAATCCAGGATTAAAAGGTTGTAAGGCAAGGAAAAGGCCGTTATTGTCCGAGATCAACAAAAAAAAAACGTTTAAAATGGGCAAAAAGTCACCAACATTGGACAATCATAATAATAAACTGGGAAAGAGTGTTGTGGTCTGACGAAACGACTATGGAGGCAATTACCAAATTGATATTGCTTTCAAACTAAACGCTACCACCACGATAATGCTATTTTTAAAGGGCAAACATTGCTTTTGACGCATAGAGTACATACATAGTTCCTTGGTTCACCTCTGTGCGTTGTACAGGAGGAATTTCATAAGGATTATGTCGTTCCTACTATTACACGGAGGTGGTAGAATTATGATATGGAAGTGCATGTCATCACAGGGCGTTGGGAAAATGTTCACAGCCGCATGAATAGCCAAACGTACACAGAGGAGCTTTCAGAAAAAAAATCCGTGATAATGCTCCCTGCCGCACAGCTCGAAAAACTAAAGATTGGGTACACAAAAATGGATTTTATCTTCTGGATTGGCCTGCCCAATCTCCAGACCTAAATCCAATGGGGCACTTTGAGAAAACTCAACGAAAGGGTCACAAACAATCTTCAAAGACACTACTTGAATTGGTGCATATGCCCAAACGTATACAGGCAGTCATTAAAGTTCGAGGAACTCATATACGATATTAACTTACATGTAGAATTTTATAATGTAATCACGTTGCAAATATGTTTCAATAGTTTTAAGTTTTGCAAAACTTAAGGTGCTCCGTCATATTGGCCAAGACTGTATATCTTATTTGATTTACGCTCTACGTCACGTTAATTATATTGTTTTAACAAGATACTCGTTCAGAATGTCACATCGGTGTTATATTAAGAAGATATGTCACTATAGCTTTGGAAGTACACCAACTGAAGCCAATTTTATTTCATATATATATTTCTAACATTAAGGTTTATTAAATAGGACATTTTATTTGTATGTTTTAACGCACATTAGCTGTATTTGTTTGTACATTGACATTGCGTTAAAGCTCCGCGTAACTTTCGCAAATTTTGAGATGTTTTATCACCTTTTGCGAGTCATTTACAAGAATTGTTATATATGACAACATTGCAATGGAGTACCACGTTATTTGACAATTTCATTTGATTGTTACGCAACTGTCCATAGTTTTACCACTTCACTGATTCGCATTTACCAGAAACTGGTGGCGAAGCCTAGCGCATTCAGCTACCAGTCTCGAAATTCCAGGCTCGAACCCTGGGTTCCCACTTCGGTAAGGCTTTGCGTAGTTTTCCTTTTTTGTCAAATTTAGCCAATGGTGAGGTTGAACATCTTATGACTCTTTACGGGCGAAAATGGTTGGGAAATGCAAAGGCATTATTATATTACTATTATTATTATCACTGCTAAATGTACTACCGTGGAAAAATTATAGACAATGTTCAATATATTAATTTTTACTATTAATTAGTAACATATTACAAATAACAATTTAGCTTTGCTCATTTGATTCAATTGAATAAAACGTAAATTTATTAAGCGGCTTCAGCAGAATTTGCTTGTTGAACTACGTACGGCTTTAACACCAATTTCGACGCGCAATTACTCCCGGTCTAATCTAATTCCGTATTTGCTAGTTCCTTAACTTTCATTCTATAAAGGCAGCATGTGTACAGTATTATATAAGAATAGTTTTAGACGTATTGGAAAATCCAATTTTTATGAAGGTGTGGTTTCAATATTCAAAACTAATAAAATGAATAGCTTGCAGAAGCAGGAAGAAAAGGCGTTGTAAACAAAATAATGAAATGATCTCGAATGGAATGGTACAGAATTAGATAGGTGCATTCCATTTATAATTCTAAAACCACAAACTGAAATTAATTTGAGTTGGCATTTAAAAACATTATGTATATTCATACAATATGAATACGGCACAAGATTTTGATAATCAATAATCATTCCACTTTTTATTTTTAATCAAGTTTATGTAAAAAAATGATTTTTTTCTCCACAGCTTTCGTATAGATACCTAACGTGCATTTCCGATTTTAAGAGAAGCAAGACACGTACACATTGTTGCTAAATATCTTTTTCTTGTTTGGTTATATTTGATATACATAATGTAGGCTTTAAATAGACTATGGCAAATTAGTAAGTTAAGTGATTGCCTTTCGTTTTGAAAGCATCAAGTATTCGTTTTTATTATTATGGCGAAAGTGAACGTAGAAGAAATTGTCGCACTTTCAAATAAGATTTGACAGGTAATGATAGTTTTTAATTCGATGCTAATAATAAAAGTATTTTCTCTTAATAACATTTCTTATCTATCGTATTATTTCCTGGAGTAGTAAGTAATTTATACTTATTGACATAAAAAAATAATAATAATGAATAGCGACGTTTAGATATTTTTCATTTTATTTTTCTAACAAAAAAATTTAATAATAACAAAAACAACACACAACAACGGTAATAGAACTAATTAGAGAAGTGAGGAAAAACAGTCTTCTATTAAAAGTCCGTCAGGAGAAGTGCTAGTGATGTTTGCTGTGATGGTAAATTGTTTTGTACACTGGTACTTTCACGGCTACTGGCTTTTGTACTGGAATTGGTACATGTTTTTCTACGTGAATGGGTATTGGCTTTTCCACAGGATACGGCACAGTCTTGATGACTGGATAGAGCACTGGTTTCACCACAGGTACCTTGATGGTTTTAAGAACAGGAATGGGAACGGGTTGTGGTACTTTGATATTAACGGGAACGGGATTGCCGAATGGAATAGCTACCGGTTTAGCGACTGGGATTGGGAAGGGTTGTGAAATTTGAACAGTCTGGTGTTGATATATGGGTATCGGTACAGGTTTTTCGACTTCGACCGTTTCTTGAACGGAATGGTGTCCTTCATCACCGTAACTACCGGAATAACCAGCATTTACGGCCAAAATTGCACAGGATAGGACAATACACGCCTGTAATATTTAAAAAGAAATGTGTTAGCTTTTAACATTTAAATTATAATTTTAATGCAATTATTTTTTTTTATATAGATAAGTATTTTAAAATTATTATTATTATGCCGTAATGCTACACATAAAAAATTATACGCGAAAATTTTTTCACCCGGCACACTTACAAAAGCCTTCATCGTACACTTGCTTGTTATTTTGGAATCTAGATGAACTGATGATAGATTTGAACTTGAGACGGGCTTTTATACCTTGAGAATCGTAACGTGCTTTCACTAATTCTCTGTTTATTTTGCCATGACGGCGAGATTAGAGGTGCCAAACATTCTCTTCACTCTTCTAGTTACATCGGTTTTTTGTTATAGGAATGCATGTACTTACATATGTATTATACTTCGCTTGGTTCCTATTTCAATACTTAATTAGTTCTATGACATCTGTACTACTAAAATAAGAAATAATTCGTATATAGAATAATAAATAGATAAATAGAATAAAATTGAATATTAATCAGGTAAAGTATGAACCAGAAAAGAAGTTAAATAGTATAACTAGCGACGTATTAAAAATACCAAGAAGATGCATACTAAAGACAAAAGAGTTGAATGAAAATTAATGCATTGCCCGGCAAAAATAAATAAAAGTCTAAGAATAAATCGAGTAGAATTTTTCCGAATAGTTTCAGTTTCTTTTTTTTTATTCAATAATGATTTCAAAATATTTTAAGTGTTTTGCCTGCATTGAAAATGTACACTTGAAATAATCTCTGAACATATTTTTCCTAAAATAGGGTCCTACAAAACAGCCGACGCCAAAGTTTTTAGGTTATCCCGTTTTTATCATTTCAGAAAAGGTTTTATCGCTTGTACAATACTAGAAAAACATTACAAGTATCACCAACAAAGTACAGAAATATCACTACGCAGTATTTTTTTAAATAAAACCAATATAATTTGGATAAACCAATTCAAAACGAAAGAAACGAAAAGACTTGAACGTGTGAATGATCGACGTCCTACTTCAAAATACATCACAGCCTGCTGACGTCAAAGCGCTCAGGCCTTATGTATATCGTAGGTAACGTCTACTGTCACTACTCAAGCAGTTTTAAAATGAAATATTTTATAAGATCTAGTAAAAAGCCCTACCACACCATTAAGCACGACAGCACAACATTTTAATATTTCCAGATCGACAGCATTTAAAATGTTGGAGATGTACAAATACAAATCTTATGTTTTCTAATGCTATTTGATTTGTTAGATGAAAATTAGAACATATTAAACAAAATACTTTTTAATTGATCCAATGCGGCTCTGTGTCATGAAATTGGAGGAAAAGAAAAGTTTACTTTATTAAAAATGTAATAAAAAAGAGCGACCGATTTCGAGACTAACTTCCCATCTTCAGGCTCGAGTTAAAAGTAGTAGTAAGGAAATTAATAAATAAAAATAAAAACTACACATACTATATATCAACAATTGTTGGACTACTTGTGTGGTGGGTAATTAGAGTAAATGAAGTTTTTAAAAAACTTGTAAATTGGGACTTACACAACATATTAAAAACGGTCAAAAATACTTTTTACTAATGAAGCATTCATTTCAATCAATTGTACAGTCAACTTTAAAATTATCGGTAGGTATTTGTTCAAAGTTCCTTGTTTTGTTTAATTTTAACTTGTTCATCACTCGGTAGGTATTGATCACCCATAAATAATCTCCGCGAAAATTTAACACACACACAATATTATGTCAGAGTAAACGTATGGGCAGGTATTCGTGTCATTGGAGTTACCCTTGTGGGACCATATTTCATTAAGGGAAATTGAAATGCTAATAAATTCTTCAATTTGTACCACAAATTCATGTTATGTATATTGAAGATTCGTAGTTTCAAATGAATTCTTCATTCCATTGCTGTAATTACCACTTTCTTAAATGCTAACATTCCTAATCCCTGGAATGGAAGATTTGGACCAATAGCTTGGCCAGCTCGGTCTATAGATTTATCTCCGAATGATTTCTTTCTCTGGGGTTATCTTAAATCAAACGTTTACAATAATTATCCTGTAAATTGCTCAGAAATTTCACAATCGACTTTCAAATTGTATGGAATGTGAACGTGGGCGCTTTGTACATTGTTGAGATATTAAATTCTATTTGTTCTATTTTGTATTTCTATTCCATTTCAACATTTTCTTAGTTCATACAGAATAATCGCCTTCTGTGACCCGTTAATTAGATAAGAAAAAAATGTAATGTCTAATTTGAAGTACATATTTGTGTTTTATTTTCCCTGCCTATTAAAAGGATAGATAGACACTTTGTAATTTTTTGCCATTGGGCATTTAATAAATTATTAATTTTAAGCAAATAAGAAGGTAATTAATCGCGTTATAACAAACTTGAATTGATACATTAATTTTTACTTCAATTTTTACTTGAATAATATGTACAATAATTTTACAATCATTAAATGTAAATTAACAAAAACAGGTCATGTTTAATGGACACATCCGGAGAAATAGTTTCTGTAAATGTCGACTTTTTCAGAATAACTATAGCAGTCGATGCCTAAGTGTTAGTGTATTTTGCAACATAATGCATCTTTCAATAACAAATGTAAAATAAGAATTAAATATTTATATAATGATCTTATTAGTTCACAGTCTTACATGTATTGTGTTATTTTCAAAGAAGTTAGAGTTTGAGTAATATTTCGATTTGATCAGTTTGCAGTTACCTACTCTGTGGCAAATATGTATATAAATACTTATGGAGGAATTGCACAAAAATTGAGTCCGTAAGAAAATTCTATGCAATAATAACAGAGTTGCGATTTAAATAAAATCATTTTCTGGGAAGCACGTATTTTTTTAAAATTGTTCAATATTTATAATCGTGTATCTTGGCGAGTAAAAAATTTAGATATCTTTAAGTTTATTTTCTTTCATTTTAATACGAGAAATAAAGTTTCTAAAAGAAAACCGTATTGTCAAACAACGGAAAAATTTGAGAAATCTCTCTACAGTCTTTAAAACGTTTCTTGAAATCTTGCTCTTCACTTCATAGCCTAGCAGTAAAGGCAAAGCTGTACTAACAGTTAAGATTCTAAATACAATTACTTATTAACCATTACGAACTTACGAAGTTCCAAATTTTAATGCTAATTTGAATTTTTTGTTGTGGGTTTGTGCTTGTGAATTTAAGTTGGATAACATGCGAAATTCAGCATTTTCAATTCATTCGACGCAACTTCGTTGTATTGGGTGTGTGTATGGTGTATTGTAGGGTAAATTATTCAAGTAGTTTAAATTAATATTAGTTTATAGAGTAATGCGTACCAAAAATATTTTGTAGGTAAGTTTTGTATACAGACTATTTATAAAATGTTGATATTTACTTTTCCATTATGTCATTGTAGATCGAGAAATGAATAGCGGAAGTATTTTTTATTGAAAGGTAAGTAATCATTTAGTATCCATTAAGAATCATTAGTGTTGCTAAGCTCATTATTTACTTATGCCTTAGGTATATTCTTACTTATTTTAAACATAATTTACAGATTGAATTTTATTGTTTTAACCTCATTAATTTTTTCTAGAAAATGGAAATGAGAGACTACTCAGAGTTTTGCGAACAGTTAAATGAAATGAGAGTTAGATTCCACAAATGGGACAGTTGTGAACGTACTGTAGCATTGTATTACCTTATGGTAGGATTGCCATTTGCCAATGCGAAATTTCTGAAACATGCATTAGAACAATGCATATCTGTTGCAAATACAACGGAAGCTCAAACGCTAGAAAGAAATGCCAATGACCCTGCATTTATATCAAATTTACTATCAGAAAGGCGACAAGTAGCTCTATCATCACTTTTAACACATTTGCCTTTATTAAAACCAGGCAATAAAGAAGTAGCTGATTGTTATTTAAATATTATAAAAACAGTGTTGACGGAGTTTATTACACCTCCATTTAAAATATACAACGAATGTGTAGAAATTATGTCTTACGTATTTGTACATCCTGCTTTTGACAAAGAAGATAAAAAATCATTCAGGCAGCTTTTACGACATGTATTGAATCGAGTGTCTCCCGAAAATTTTATTCATTCACCAGTAAATGAATCAAGCGATGAATCCGTTAGTCCTAATCCTGAACAATGTTTGTTGAATACAAGCTCTTGTCGTTTAAATAGACGATCAAATAGTTTAACACCTGCTCAAACTAGTTCTAATGAGAATTTAACTCCAACGGTAGACGTTTGGTCTTCACAAGAAAACCTACAACATTCATCTAAACCAAGAAGTTATTCACTATCTAATGATAAGACTTTCCCATTAAACATAGCAACTTTACAATCAAGTAGTTCAGAAACGAGACTCCAAGACCTACAGACTTTAAATAATTCTCCTGCTATGAGGAGTATTGTTTCATGGCTGAAGTCTTTACGATTGCATAAATATAGTTGGGTATTTAATAATTTAACATATGAACAAATGCTAGGTCTTACAGAGGAATCTTTACAATCTATAGGCATTACTAAAGGTGCCAGACATAAGTTGCTATTGAGCATTAGTAAATTAAAAGAAAGGAGTACAATGTTAATGGAGTTAGAAACTGAAGTTATGAATGGAGGTGATTTATTGAATGCCTTGAAAAAATTAAAAGGTGTACTTCAAACCCCATTGCAAGTTACATCTGGTGAAGATCTGCCTTCTCTGTTTGTAAAAGTTATGGGCAAAGGTAAGAAATCTCAGTATGTTTAAGATAGTAGGGATTAAATATATTTTGAATGTAATTCTAATAGAGTAATCACTAGAGTTGCTCAATTTGCACCAACAGCCAGTGGCGGGCGCATAAAAGTTTACACAAAATAAATGGTCAGAAATAAAATATAATATGTGCTCAAACACCTATCGTCTTAAGAGTCTTCCGTGAAATCACAAAGTGAATAGTGTTTGCAACATTAGATATGTTTCCACAGTTGTTTCGGCAAACCGAATGCGGCGTGAGGAAAAAGTTTGTTTATATGCAGAAAACGAACGTCCTACATCTAGTGACGTTATATTTGCGTAATTAAAATAATCTTTGGAACAACTTAACGGTTCTGTTGACGCACCTTCACAAATTTGTCTTAATGTGCCAAAATCAGAACTTTTCTCTAAAACACTTTCAAACCTTTCTAGAACACAAATATTTTTTGCATCTTCTACCGCGCATAGCTGTGCGTGAACATGTTGCACTATTTGCAGAGATTCCACTAACAACACCGAAGGATTTTGTAATTTTTCTATTGCCTCCACTAGTCCGAAGTAATTGTTCTGAATAGTTTTTAAATCCGTTTTAACATAACTATTTTGAAATTTTGACTGGCTGTTCTTGATAGGCGCAGCTTCCTTTGGATCGAATTGTAAAACCACGTTCTTAATACATATTCTCAAAATATTTATGATAATAAAACGCGGCCTGTAACCATGTTCCCCAACGTGTAAGAATAGGTTCTGGTGGCTCAGGCATACGGAGGCACAGTCTGAAATTTGCGAATACGTTTTAGGGATTTGACAAACACTGCTTTTGTATGCACTATAAAAGCGTCTACCTCAGGATAACATTTTCTAATACTATATGCCACATGATTGAAAGCATGAATTTTGCACGTAATATGTAACAAGTTAACACAATGTTTTTTAAAAGACCGGCCTACAGAACGCATGTTTGCGGTACCATCACTCATAAACATCAACAGTTGGCTTGTTGAAAGTTCAAACTTTTCCAATGTATTTAACACTAACTTTGAAATTACTTCGGCAGTACATTGTTGTACTCGTCTGGAAGCTAATAGAATTGAAGGTGACGATTGATGTGGTTCCATTGTACGTACCATTACATTAACCACAGAATGTTTTTTATGATCGGTTGTTTCGTCCACACATAACCACAGTTTTTTATCTTTCAACTCCGATTTAATTCTTTTTTCAACATGTTCAGGAGCAGATGGCACAATTCTTTGTAACGATGCCCGACTTGGTAATTTGCAGTCCGAATATTCACTCCAACAGAAGATATATGCTTCCTTGTCTAGTAAATTAAACGGTAGATTACATGCAATAAAGGTAACACATAAATTAAATTTAAATTTGTAATAGTGTCGTGTGCAATTATTTTTTGGAGAATGCTGTTTACTATTTACGTGACGTAGGCAATCCCTTTTGGACCAACACATTAAAGGGATATTCCAAACTACACATGGAATTTTAACGCCATCATAATTTAGGTCAGGCATTTCTGCTATAAATTCTGTAACTTTGTCCAACATTGGTCGTTTTCGCGACGTATGCAACATTTTTAAAACAAACGTAGAACTACGAAATAGTATTTACGGCAACGTACATGTATACACAACAGATCCGGTTGAGACTCGCAGTTATACTGAGGGTTGTATCGAACCTCCGCCGCTGCCCGTTGGCACTAGTGAGCAACTCTAGTAATCACATAAATATTCAGTATCAAGCATGTTTACAAGCCGCGATTTATTGGCCAATTAATTGAACAAGTTCTTGACCAAGAAATCGATGGAAATGAGCTGTTTTACATGTTACAATAACTTGGACAATTTTTTAATGATCGTGAATGCTCGTTTAGCTTCGTTAGTAGTTGAGCGGGGGAATTAATAAATAGGAAATTTTCGGCTCCATATAAAAATAGATTGGTAATCTGCTTTCGGCGAATATTTGGCAGTTTTGATACAGGTACAGTTATAGGTTAGGTTATTTCGGCTTCGGTTAGTTAATTCAAACTATCAATTACATTATAATCGTCGTAAATTTTCGAAATTTAACCTCACTTTACTTTAAAAACACTATGCAGAATTCGTAGGTACTTTTCTGTTTCTGGGATGATATTAAAACAGCAAAGTTAGTGAAAAGTCGCCGGAAAATCGTGGCAAAAATGGAGCATGTTCTATTTAATTCAGTTAATCGTACGATAAATTGTTCAAGAAATAGTTCCGATTTTTTCTCTTTTACACGGTACGATAAAATCGAAGATCAACTTGTTCAATTAATTGGCCAATATTTAATAATTTATACAATTACCTATTTTTAATGTTGTAATCTGGTACATTGACATTTTCAATAATTTTATTTGTACATAAAGAATTCACCTTTCAGAGTTTTATATTATTATTAACTGTAATTGTGCACACAATTAACTGGAATTATTGTTCTTGAAAAGGGTTTGAATTGGGGAAATTTTTGGAGATTCACTTACACTGAATGATTTCAGTCAGTTTAACTGTAGTTAACAGAAAACCAGAATTCTTTGATAAAACGTATTTAGATATAAAGAATCGAATAGACAATGGGAATTTCCATTTATTTTTCATGATTTTTATGTACTTTTATTAATTTATTAAAATGTCTGTTTTATACTCTCTGTATGAGAAAAAACTTGCATTATTCTTGTATGTTAAAAAGTATACTATAAAGCTTCAAAACGCAAACAAAATTCACACATGCAGTAATATGCAGGATATTTCATTTAATGTAAGTAGTAGTAGCGACATCTCCTATAGCCGAAAGCAATAGACGTGTTAACATTTTAGCTGAGTTAATCCCACTGTTAGTAAACTACCAAATTTCGAGATTTCTTTAATGAATGTGCTTCTAGATATCGATAGTTGCAATTCTTAGGTGGTTCACTCTCTACAGGTTGAGTCATTGGTTTGACCAAGTATATTTTTTCTTCAAATAGAAATAAAATTACAATTTAACGTATACTGGGTGACTGACAAAAAACGCCCCAAGCCATAGCTCCGTTATTTATTATCCAATTTTTAAAAACAAAATATCAAATAAAATGATTAGATAAATACGATTAATTGGCTTAATTAAAATATTACTAGGAACAAAAAGTTTCCATATGTAATAGTCAATTTCTTTTTTGTAATGGCAACGAATATACAGCGCGAGCATAAATGATTGATTGAGTTGGCAATTACTGGTAGGTCACTAAATGTGCTAAATTCAGTACAGTTCATATTCAGTGGCGCGCAAATAATTTTTTAAACATAAATAGTGAAATGTAATGTATAAATAAATATAACTTCCAGATGTCAAAATATGTACGAGATTTAAATTAACCACTTGAAACAATTAACATGTTTAACATGTAATTTCTTTATGAAACGTTATTGTATGTTAATTTATTTCTCGCAAAAAGACAGCAACTAATGGTTTGGCCATTGTGTAATTAATTGATACTTGTTTCCAGAAGTATTCTTTTTTACTTTTAGGGTAAAAATGACAAAACAGATATGCACCACTTGTTAATTTTTATTTGTTGTATGTTTTGCTACAAGTCGAAATTACTAATTCCAGAATATTTACGATTAGAAATATATTTATATATCTTAATATTGATATAAATAAATTATAAATATAAGAAACTTATGAACAAACTGAGCAATTGATTATCATTAAATTGCTTATAATAGTTTTTCAATAAGACAGTCTCTGCTTCCAGCGTTTAGAACAACTGCTGGAAATGCTGACCTTGATTTTTCAAAAATCAATTTGTACTTCTTTTTACACTTCCGAAAACATTTGTAGGCATTCTACCGGAATATTTCCGATTTCATTCGTAATGGCTTATTGCATCTCTTCCCAGTTGTGTAAACGGTTACGAAAAATTCTATTCTTTAAATAGCCGAATAGAAAAAAATCAGGAGGTGTAAGGTCTGGTAATCGTGCTAGCCACAATCCTCTACTTATTATTCTTCCTGGAAAAAATTGTAGAAATTGGATTGTGGTATTGGCTACATGAAGACGTGCTCCGTGTTGCTGAAAATACCCGTCTCGTCACGCACTTCATTTATAAATAGCTCTAGTATTGTTTCTGTATATCGTTGACTGCGAATTGTCGCATCGAAGAAAATTGGACCTATACGACGACGAGAGGGTAGCCACCTATACACCAGTTTTAATCGGATGCAAATCACTCTCTACAAAATTATGTGGATTAACTGCGCTCCAAGTTTCATACTTTTGGCTACTTATACTATAGGAAGTAAGTCCCATACATATAGCGAATAATGTTGTCGCTTGTGCTTGGAACGCCCTCTTCACTCCTCTGTCCCTAGACAATCAATCCACCACAGTCGCAAGTCAGTCGGCTAGCGCACGTGTTCGAGGTATCTGCTCGACATAGATTTATGGAAACACGTAATACCTCTTATTTGATTTTTATCCTATTGATGGACTTTAATCGTTAATTATTTCCAAATAAATACTTAAATGTAATATTGTCGTATATGAAACAAAGAAAACGTTCTTAATTTAAAAGAAAAAATGACGAATTCCAAAACTAGAACCCCTCATTATAAAATAACTAGATTACATTTTTGCATTTCCAAATATCCAATGTATTAAATGTTTAAATGATGGTAAGTGTCCAACAAACACATAATCTTTTAAAGGCAAATTCCAAAACGAAAACATGTTTTCTAAGTCTAATTGATGGAATTTTATGTCAAAATGAATCGTATTTGTATGTGTAAAAATTCAGTTGAACCTATTATTATAATAGATGTTCAAATAAGCAGTCATTTCCAGTGCTATCCCTAATGTGGTACTATTGCATGACTTCTTAGTTTATAAGAACGTAATTAAAAAGAAAAGTATTGCACAGTATAATCTCGAGACACAAACGAAGCAAATCAAAAATAACCAAGGAAAAAAGTTGAAAGACAAAGATGATGAATTTAAGAAATAAACTGTGGGTACAATGCATGGCTAGAGTCTAGCGCGATCATCTGACGGCGATTGGATTCATATTAATAGGGATAGATTGCTTCGCCCGGCTTCCCACCTTATACTACAACACTGTCCATATATTTTAGCGGTTCACTTTACTACGGAACTTACTAACGCGGTATATCCAGAAAGATGAAACCACGCTTCATCAGTGAAAAATGTCAGGTGTCATTGTCATTTATATTTTGTTCAAACCAGTGGCAATATTGAACACGAGCTATGTAGTCGACGGGAAATAAATGTTGTACAACAGACATCTTATACGGCTTCATATGCAAATCTTTTTTAAGTACCTTTCTGCACATTCCATATGAAAGACCTATACAAAAAAATTATAACCAATTATTTATCTAAGAGATTTACACATTCCTGAATGTATCTGTTTGTTCAGATAGTTGTCTTAGAGGTTTACATGTACGCATGTGGAAATCTAATTAAGATATCCTCATTTGTACATTTTTGTCGAATTAATTGTTGGCGGCTCTACAGAACTGAACAAATCATATTGTTCCAAATTCTGAGGCGACAGCAGCCCTCGACTGCTGGTGTAAACCGCCATCGTTAATTAAAAGAAACGTAAAAGCCATCACCTATCCACCATACACAGATGCGCGTTTCGATGTTTACATTTCCTCAGTGTGTCTTGTGCTTTTACGTTTCAATTAATTAACCATGGCGGTTTAAGCCAGTAGTCGAGGGCTGCTGTCGCCTCAGAATTTGGAACAATATGATTTGTTCAGTTCTGTAGAGGCGTTTTCAGCAATGAACTCGACACAAATGTACAAATAAGGATACCTTAATTAGATTTCCTCATGCCTACATGTAAACATCTACTTCGTATATATACGATTTAAAATATTGAAATGCCATTACCTTCCACAAGACACACTGAAGAGATGTAAACATCGAAACGCGCGTCTATGTATGGTGGATAGGTGATGGCTTTTACGTTTTAATTGTCTTAGAGGTTTATTAGGACTCCGTTCCATTCGTGCCTGAACGTCTGCTACAACCTCCTATGTAACTACTGTTGGTCTCCCAGAAGATTTACCTTTAGAAACATTGCCAGTTTCCAAGAAACGCTGAACAATACGTTCCTGGTATTGTTGAAAGTCCAGATAAGCAATATCATTTTCAGGATATGTTGCTTGAAATTGGTTATAGCATTGCAGTACAGAATAGGAAAATGAACCGTAACTTACCTTAATCACTAGATTTTTATTATAAAGTTTGTTTTGAAAAACATTTTTGTACGGAATAAAGACAAGATAGAAAGAAAATAAATACAGCGGGTAACAATTTTGTTAGTGATATTAAAATCGTTACCAACCTAAGTTTGGTTCCAAGTATTGCCAATTTAATCAATCATTTATGCTCGCACTGTATATTTTTTAATGTGTCGGATAAAGATTTTTTTCTGAATTTAATGATGTATAACAAGTTGATTCTTCATAATAAGTTTCAAGTGTGCCACGGTCAATAGTTCTGCAAAATGTCAATTTTCCAAGTTAAACACTTTCAAAGTTATAAGATTTCACAAGCACTCCTCCATCTGTCAAACATTTTCAAAAATGAAAACGCAGTGGTACCTCGGTTTACGGAATTAATTGGTTCCAAAAAACACTTCGTAATCCGAAATTTTGTAACTGGAATCAAAATTTTTTGTAAGATATAAAGGAAATAGAAATAATTCGTTCTCATGACCAATAAAAATAGTCAAAAATTAATTTTAAATGTTAAAATAATGTTAAATAGAGAAATTAATAAAAAGTTATATAATGAAATTAAAAAGAAATAACTTCACTTACATAGGGTACCTTTGATAAGGACTGCTTTTGGCGTGTGAAAGACGATGAGGGTGGGGTGGCTTTCGACTTTGTTCTTTGAAAAAGGTTTTACACGAAGACGAGTCGTGCGGAAATTTTGCTGAATAATCCGCGTTTTGTGTCCGGGAGCACCATTCGATTTCGAAAACAAAAATTCATCCAAATTTTCTTTCCAAATTTGTTTAATTCATTTTTGTACGTCTTAGCGAAGTCAAGTTTTTAAAATTGTACCTATTTTGTTTTTCTTTTATTTAGTTTTATATTACATATCAACCTATATATTATTATGTATTAATTTTGAGTATTTATCTGTTTACAGTATGTACGCAGTTGTTAATGCGCCGCCAGACTTCCGAGGAATGTTTCCTGTTATTCATATCTCTAAGCGAACGTGTTGAAAATTCGGATGTTTTTAACGAGGAGCAAAAAAGAAGATTATCTATGTGGCGAGAGCAACTAATTCATGTTAATCATATCCCTTCGTATGCTCACCGACAGCAAAATAACAATAGTTATAGGTAAGTGAGGTACAAATCCACGTAAACTTTTATTCCGCCATTGTTATGTTTAGAATGTTCAATTGATTTTTTGAAGAGAGTTTTGGTAGACTACCTCTTTATTACTTTAAAGATATGAACTCCAGTTTGTCATATATTTTGTTGTTTCTAGCAATATTTGTTGCAGTTATATTGTTCTAGTGCAGTGATTCCCAAAGTGGTTCAGGTGGACCCCCAGGGGTCCACGGGAGACTCGACGGGGGTCTACATTGGCGTGAAAAAAAAAATGGGGGTTCACAAGTTGTAAGTGGGGGTCCACGAAAATTTATCTGGTTTCGATAGTAAAGAACAAAAATGTTGGCTTAGCTTTACCTATCAATGTAGGCAGATAATATACTACTCAAAAAAAAGGGAGCAAAAAAAAATTCCAAATTTTTCGGTAATTTTTGACAGGCTGTATTTCGGTGAAAAATGGTCGTATTAAGACTTTAAAAAAGCATTTTGAAGCTTTAGGATTCTAATTTTCAGATTTTTTGGCTAAAAATTTTTAGGAGCTACGGTTCTCATGCAATTCTAACTGATAGCGCGAAAAAATAATTTTGCAATTTTGTTTTTTTTTTGTCCACGAGCTTGAAAAAATTTTTTTCAGTTAGGCCGGCATATGGATCAGATAGCCTGTTTATTTAGCTTTAATTTCCTTTTTTTAAAACCTCCCTTAATTTTTTTGAATAGTGTATTTTCAGCTCAGCGACTGTTACTTGTAGAAACTTGCATATTCGATATTCAGTACAACGCGTGTCGAGACTTGCAAAGCGCCGCCCGCCCGCCCGCAACGCTTGTTCAGGCGTGCAAAGGGACGAAATACGACTTATGCTGTGCTTGCAATCTTGCATGAACTTGTTTGATTCTTCACCAATATAAATACGAATGCCAAGGACAAACGTTACTCATTTGTTTCCGGAATTTTGGAAAGAAAAGTGTGAGTGAATCGATATCAGTGTTTGCTAGTGCCGGAAAAAGTAAGTACCTGCCTATTTGTTATACATACTTTTATTTTATATTGTAATAATATTATATTTGTTATGTTTGCGTGTAGTAGGTACGTAATAAAAATTAAATACTGAACAGGGCCTTTATTCGATACGTCTATAAAAGAACAGAAAGCCGAGAAAGATTGAACTTTGAGTACTTTTTATTATAAAATTATTTATTTACCCGACTGTGGTGATTCACTAAAGGAGAGATATATGATTGACCTGCATGTTTGTACATATTTCAGTGCCCTCGTAGTTGTTAATGCTAAATGACTAAAAATATTTTCATAAATTGTACGTGTCTTGATGTACCACTCGTAACGTATATCAAAGTAATAAATAAATCATTAAAATCGTGAAGTTTTGATGTCAAAATATTCTTTAACTTTAAAAGTATTTTCTTTCGAATTTACAGAAATGTATCAAAATATAATTAATCAAAAAATGTTTTATATTACATTACAATAGGTTCAGCCGTTTTGTGAAAACCTCTATATGGGTCTTAGCGGTTTATTGCTTTTAATAATTTAAATCAGTTTTGCCGCTGGCATTTTGGTTTTTTCATTGCAATAATTAATTAATCCTATTCTATTCTGTTAAAATACCCATATCCTGTTAAAATCGCCTTATGATTACTAAAACAAACATTTTTTTCTTTACAGTTTACTTACAGGTAGGTAACTGATACGAAACATGGCTGAATCTAAGAAGAAATGTCGACAGTACAGTGTTGATTATTTGAAATTTGGTTTTCTTCCATCAAAGGCAGATAAACGATTGCCCATATGCCTTTTAAGTTTTGAGCAATGACTCTATGAAACCATCGAAGCTCGAAGATCATCTAAGAAGGTGTCATCCTGATAAAATAGGTAAAGATTTAAAATATTTTCAAACATTGAAGGAAAAATATGAAAAGAGACCCACCGTGCACAGTATGTTCGCTTCAACGTCTCAAAGTAACGATGATGGCTTGCGGGCATCTTACAATATCTCATTGCTTGTAGCGAAATCTGGAAAACCATACACCATCAGAGAACAGTTAATATTACCCGCTGTTGAAGAGGTTTTAAAAACTGTACTGCACAAACCTCCATTTGACGTTCTAAAAAGAATTCCTTTGAGTAACAACACTGTACAAAGACGTATTGGTGATATGAGCTCTGATATTGAAAGCTTCTTGTGTAATTATCTGGAAACAACTCATTTTTCTATTCAACTGGGCGAGTCAAACTTTACCTGGTAATGAAGCATTATTATTGGCATATGTTCGATTTGTTATGGATGAAGAAATCCATGAAGAGCTGCTATTCGCGAAAACTTTGGGGACGGACACTAAAGGCGAATCAATATTTAATGTCCTGAGTGATTTTTTTAAGGAAAAATCGATTCCATTTACAATCATTATTTCGGTGGCAGCAGATGGAGCTCCTGCCATATTCGGGCGATAACGTGGGTTTATAAGCCATCTTAAAAAAATTATACCAGGAGTAACTGCAATTCACTGTGTCATCCACCGACAACACCTGGTAGCGAAAAATTTGAGTGATAGATTGCACCAATCGCTTCAATTTGTGATTAAAGCAGTTAACAAAATAAGAAGCAATGCGTTAAATACCAGTTTATTTGCACAATTGTGCGACGAGAATGATGAAGACTTCCAACGATTGCTCTTACATACTGAAGTACGCTGGTTGTCGAAAGGTGCATGTTTAACAAGATTTTACTCACTTTTTGAATCAGTTTTAGAGTTTCTGGGAAGTAAAGATCCAGATTTAAAGGAAAACCTGATCAAATTGAAAGCAGATATCGCGTATTTGACAGATTTTTTCAAAAAATTTAATGAGATTAACTTGCAGTTACAAAGGGACAGCCTAAATTTAATAAAAACAAAGGGTGTAATTTCGGCTTTTCTTGGAAAATTGAAATTTATGAAGCAAAATATTAGTCGGCGCGAATTCTCCCAGTTTCCAAACTTGTCACAGGCAGAATGTCTTGATGAGGATATTCAGACATACGTTCAACATTTAAATGCCGTGCATGATGACTTCAAAAATAGATTTGAAGATATTCTGACGATGGAAATACCACCATGGATCGTAAATCCATTTGATGAAACGGAAGTGGCGAATGGGTATATTACAAGAGGAGCCACTCGAGCTTAGCACCAATGAGGAGCTGAAGGTGAAATTTAAAAAAGGCTATCAAACATTTTGGCTGCAGGCAGAACTACCCGAAAAATATCCTGGGCTGTGGGAAATTGCGAGAAAACTTTTGATAGCGTTTCCCACGTCATGCCGAAAAAAGTTTTAGTGTCATTACAAACCTATTAACAAAAAAAAAGGAGCAGATTGAACATCACAGAACGGGGAGATTTGCGGTTATTCCTCACAAAACTGAAGCCTAATATTGATAATTTGCTGTCAATCCATCATGTACATCCCTCCCATTAAAATGATTTTTTTAATTGTTGATTTGCATTGTTGAAGTTACGTTACGTTATTGATGTTTAATTTTAATTCTATTAAGTCTGTAACCATATTATTTTAATAAATAGAACACAAGAAAATATACTATTTTTCTTTTTATTTTTACCACTCCGAATTTAGGGTTAGAACTCAGCCGCGACGCAAATTTCCATCGTTAGATCTAATTTTCACATTTTTTGACGAGTTTTGGGAATACGGTAGAAATGTAGCAGCAGGGGGTCCATCGAAACCAGTAAAATTTTGAAAGTGGTCTACGAGAAAAAAAGTTTGGGAACCTCTGTTCTAGTGGGACCACATTTTAAGAATTCATTATAATACCACACCTAAATCAGCTTTCGTTTTTTATCCAATCTTAAACAGACATTCTTCGGTGTATAAACGTATAAAGAATATAAATTATTACTGTATTAAATATATAAAATTATCAATTTTTCGAATTTCCCGCCGTTCTTTCAAATTTTAAAGAGGGTGAATGTTGTTATTTACCACCAAGCAAGTGGTGGAAAATAATTCATAGATGCGGTTGTACGGTTGAGAGTGGATATCCACGAATTCCCGAAACAATTGTTCCGAATTAATCATATAACTTGTGTAGAGCGGAATTTGCCAATATTTTAGTGTTTCAATTGCATAAAACGCAAAAAATTAGAGTTACAGTTTTCAGAAAGTTCTAGAGAAAGTAATTACATATATCATTTCATTTAAATATGCCACATATATCAGTGAGGTATAGTCGCATAGTTTGCATTGTTTTTTTTTTTGTCTCTGTAACTCCTCTTTTATAAACATGAAGAGAATTACCGAATTAATTCTTTTACGCTCTGTTTTAAAGTAACAACTTTTTGTAAAAATACTTCAATTTGTTTTAAGTGAAATTATGTAGAAATTATGTAAGAAGTAAATTGTCACAAGCGTCATTCTGCCGTTAGAAATCTAATACCATCCTAATCTAGTCCCATATTTTTTTATGTCAGACTTAATAAGTTACAGAAGGATCAAATAATAGTTACTATATCAACGCCAATTGACTTGATTAAATTTGGAGGTAAACTAGTCATTATAATGCGAAAGTGTGAAATGAAAACATGCAAATGTTATTATTTAACATTGAAAGAACTAATTGATGAAGTACGTACACGTTGGTCCAGATATGAACGGAGGATTGCTTTGGGAATGGCAACAGCGCATTCGAGTCTCGTAATATTAGAATTCAATGCCTTCTGACAAAATGTGTTAATACAGAATTACTGTGTATTTTTTCTGTATTCTCAGATTATGTTAGAAAGTACAGTTTCTTATATTTATTTTGTTGCTGCTATGCGATGTAGGAGAACGAAAAAGTAATTCTAAGTAGGAAAATTAACAATGATTCTTATAAAATGAAACTAAAGTAAAATAAATTCGATAATTATACAACATAAATCGAAATTCTAACAATGTTACTTTATGAAGGGTTTGAAAATAACCTCCTCCGTGGCCAAACAATAGCCGAGTCTATCGTAAAACTCCCGCTTCACTGCCTCGAGATTTCTAGGGGTTATTGAAAATTCTCATCAGTTCTACTTGCAACTGTTGCAAGTTCGGTACTGTTGTAAAACTGTAGAGATTTTGTTTGACATAATCCCACAGAAAAAAATTGCAGGGATTGAGGTCGGGTGATCGAGGTGGCCATTTTATCGTACCCTTCCCGGCAATAACATGATTAAGAAAGGTGTTTTCTAAAACCTCCATTACTGGTTTTGGTGTTATGCGCGAGACAACCGTCTTGCATAAACCAAATTCCATCAAAATCGGCATTAAGTCGACAGACTGCAGGAATAATTTGCGTTCGCAGCAAATCCAAATATTTCACTCCGTTCAAATTGCCGTCGATAACAAATGGCCCTATAATGTTATCACTCAAGATACCCGCCCAAATGTTAAGTTTTTCAGGCTACTGAGTTCTTACATTACGGACCAGATGTTGATTTTCTCGAGACCAATATCGCACGACTGAGGGATTATGCTTGCCATGACGTGGAAAATAGTACTCGTCCTTAGCCTTCTCCACCACGGACGCACAAAACTCCATTTTTGCAAAATTGTCCTCGGGAAAAATCTCCTGGCATTTTTGTAACTTTTGTATTTGTTGCGTTTCAAAATACGATTCACAGTACTTCTACTAACACCGATTTCGTCTGCAATTTGCTGGCTAGAGCAAGGTTGGCCCATTTCAACCAACGAACAAACCCTCACTTCTCTCTCCTCCCGCTCGGGAGGCGTTAGAGGGATCTGAGGCTGTTCGTGTATTTGTTGGCATTTACGGCAATTCCCGACCACGCAGCCAAATTTCCTAAACACTTTGACGATCCTTTCCATCGTCGAATGCGAAGGAATAGGACGATCCACGTACTCTACGGCAAATAGATCGACCGTGCTTTTGTAGGAATTTCCGGCAAGATACCATGTAATGATTTGTACCTTCTCTGCGGTTGTATAAACTAATATAGTGCATCCGAAATCCACGATCACTTGTTAGAACCTTGCGAGCGGATAGATAGACAAAGAATGCGTCAGATAGTCGTCTCAGAGCTACGACAGTTACGCGCGGCGAGGCTGGCCGGCGGGGATAAGTGCAAGTATGCCAGATCGCGCATGTACAATATATCTCGCACCCCGGTGAGACCTGGGCCAACATGTATACAAGTTGATTACGGTGTGGCGTTATAATGAGTGTTGGTTTAGCAATTTGATATTATTTCAAGCAATTTACACTACATTTTGTTTACTAATTAGGCGCTACACAGTAAAAACAGGTATCTATAATAAGAAGTAATCCTAATAGTTATCGTGTGCTTCAATAATTTCTGAGTTTTTGTGGAAGGAGAGAGAAAACAAATTCGATTGTTACAATGTAATGGTTATTAATAGGAAAATGGGTGTATACAGCGTGTCTACCTAGTTGCGGCAATCCCACAGTATTATGAAACACAGTCGAAAATTTAAAAAGCGTATTCGTTGACTTTCTGAGATGCCGTTGGAAGATGCTGGTTGTTTTAAGTTGAGTTATCATGTTACGTTACGTTCGGAATTTTTCCCATAAAGCTCAAGAAAACCGTTTGAAAAATGAATAAACCAAAAAAATTGGGAAACGTAACGTAACATGATATAAAAACTGTTCGCTTAAAACAATCGACATCCCAAAAAAAAACGTTTTTTGGAGTGGATTCTACGAGATTCTACGAGATGGCCATCAAAATCATTATCGAGTTTGATTCGTATTATATTTTATCTCTTGGTACGCCCTATACAGCGTGTCCTTCTGGTTCGTGGACGGAAGATGATTCCTTTCCTGAACAATTTAGAGGAAAAGTTTTCAAATAAAAAAATTTCGGACACAAGCGCTGCGTAACACAAAACTATATTCAAGTACACAGAGTGTTCAGTTTCCACAGAGCACGATGTAAGTTTGGGTTTTTAAATGGAACATCCTGTATATTATTACGTTCTTGGATGCCTCTATTTTGGTTTTCAAGATGATTGAAATAATTTGAAATTTTTGTGAAATGGGACTCATTAACAGGCGAGAGCGGTGATTCAAATTTTATTCGATTGAGTATTTCTTGAAATTTTCGGCAATACGTCGAAGATTTTTTATATCAACTAGATTCTACAAGATGGTCATCGATACCGTTGTTAAGTGTGATTCATGTTATTTCAATTTTTAATGGAGCATCCTATGTATTTCTATAAAATCTAAGAGAAAAGCTCTTCTAGAATTCTCTCTAGAAGAAAATATGAAGCTATGCAGGTAAGTTTTTTGTTTAAAAACACAGAGTGCCGTGACAAAGTACTCTAAACTGTTGTTTCGCTAAAGATATTCATTAAAGCAAATCTGTAAACGTTATATTTTTTGATATAATTCTAGCATCTATTCGAAGTAACCATCATTTTCCTATACACATTGTCTAGTAAGTTCTAGTAAGTTAACAAGCACGTAAAAATAATAAACAGTGTAAATAAGTATACAAATGTTGATTAGAATTCAACATAAAACGAATACATTTATTTAATGAGTCGCACACTTCACCAGCAAAAAAATATAGCAAGAACATGGTGAAAGTTGTTTAATAGTTTTCGCATTTTAGCTAAACGGAAGTGTGTATGAAAAAACTTTCTAGATGAATGTGCTAAGCCAATGTGTAACGTGAATATCATACAAAATAATACTCCCGAGATAGTAAATGTTCAACAAAATACAAGGAATTGGATTACAGTTTGTAAGAAGGAAAATGCTGTTTGACTTTGAATAGATGTTGAGATGGTATGCATACATCAAATTTTACAGATTATTTTTATCCTTACAAAATAAAAGTTATTTTGTCATAGCAAAAAACTTATCTGGATAGCTTCATATTTAATTTACTAAAGAACGACGGACTCTAGGTATAGTAGTGTCTGGATATAACGAACCGCAAGGAACCGAGAAATTCAGTTCGTTATATGCGGAGTTCGTAATAAACAAACCGGTTGAAATACATTTGACAAATTAAAAAATTCGTGATAACTACATCATTCAAACAATATTTATTTACAAGAGTACAAATTTTGAGAAACACTGCATACATGTATTTTAATATTACATGTATTAAAGAATGTATTAACACTGGAAATGTTTATAAAAAATTCTAGAACAGTTTCTCTATCGTATCTGGAAAAATATATACGGTGTTCCATTAAAAGAAAATTAAATGTCATGAATCAAACATAACATCGATTTCGATGGCCATCTTCTTGTAGACGGTAGTTGATATAAGAAATTTTTCGATGTATTGTTGAAAAAGTCTAAGAAATACTCAATCGAATAAAATTCGAATCGCCGCTCTAGCCTTTAAGATGTTTAAGATATAGGCGTCTCCCAAAAATTTCATATTACGTCAATTATCTTGAAAACTAAGATAGTTAGGTATAGGGAATATTGATGAAAGTTGATATGAATTAAAGAGTGGCATTCAACACAATAATATACACGATGTTCAATTGAAAAAATCAATCTTGTGTCGTTATGTTGTGCAGCATTTGTCTCCGAATATTTTTTATTTGAAAAGTTTTACTCCAAATTGCTCAGGGAAGGTATTATCAGCCACCCACGCACTAGGTGGATACGCTTTATATGATAAATAATTTCCTGCACCTAAATTGCGACTATGGAGACAAATTTTTATGATTTTATTTTTATGATTAAGGAATCACGGTTTACCATCACCCTACTTGTCACCGGCAACAGACAGCAGCTTACAACAGATATACAGTCATAAAAGCTCCTCCTATCCTAATATGCAGAAGAACTCGGGGGCCAGTGCCCATAGACATTCAGTTGGAAGTATAGCTCTGACAAATATATTCCAATCTGCAACGCCAATGCAAAATTTGCAGCTACTTGGTAGCGATACACAACAGAATTCCAACGGCCATCACGTTAGATTTCAAGACGCCGAACTCGAATCGAAAAACAAGAAAGCATTACTGAAGAATGTGGATATTGAGAGTAGTTTGGAATCTCTATGCTTACAGATGATGGAACATGCTTTAGGGCCTTAATCTATGTGAACTTTTATTTTTTTATTATTGTGATTTGCTGGAGGGATATAAAACAGGGGAAATTTTTCATTGTCACAACACTAACCATAAGCAAAATACCGAATTGATTTAATTTAAAAATTTAAAAGAATTAATCCATGTTTTGGATTTTTTTTAATTTAAATTATGAAGCTAGTGAGAATTACTTTATATTATTTTAAAAGTTTACTATTGCTACATATTTTAACTACTTATTCAAAAGTGGCATAATTCTACATATTTTTGTTGTATTTTAATAGTATTCCACCTGATTTTAACTACTTGATATTCACAGCAATTTTATTTTTGTTGTATATGCATATTTCTTTCGCGTAACACATGCCGACATGCCTACGTAAAAACATAGATTTTGCTGTCATGGCTCCGGTATATATCATTATTCTAACGGTTTATCTATGACACAATTTTACTACATATTAAATAATTTGGGAAATAGAACTATTTATAATAACTAAAATGTTTATAGAAACAAATTCAACTATATATTCATGTTGTGTTGTATATGTTTATACTGGTGTGAAAAAAATTATAAGGCCTATATATTTTAATACTTTGTTAATTCTAATACAAATTCCTAAAGTACGATGGTAAATAATTGAAATTATTAAACTACATTTTGTGTTGTGCATGTGCGACGTATATGTAGATGTATTTATATACAGATTTTTAAAAATTCACATCGATCGCAAAATTTCATAGTAATTAATAAATTAACTGGCAAGGAAATTTCAGGTTTCAAATCTCCTATTCGATCATAATCGAAGAATGTACTAGAATTTTTATGACACTGTATATACACATACATATATAATACATATTTAGCTTTATATGTTAATAGACTATACTGCTGGCAGAGTTTTATTATATATTTAAGTAAATAAACTGTTTGTGTTTAGTTTATTTTATTTTATTATTATATGTCTTTGTTAACTTCTGTTTTTATACACAATTGTCGATAAGATGTATCAGATTTATGTACTATATATTTTCACATATAGCAATGTCCTCTTGTTATAATTAATTGTTTAAGACTGTATTTTGTTCATTTTTTTTCTTGTCATTTCTTGTCTAAGTCACAAATTTTGAGTTGTTTTAAATTTTTAAGCACACTGAAAAATTTAGATAGCAAACCGACTAACTTATCTTCAAAACTCTTGCGAAAATTCAATTAGAACATACAAAGTTTTCTAGTCTTTTGTCTTTGCTAGACAGTTATCAATTAATTATATCGTCATCCAAAATTGTATTACTTTTCTCGTATTGTCGAACTAAACATTAAATAAATGAAAACTTTGTAGACATTTTGTGACTTGTGCATGTTTTTGTGATTGTCTGTGTGATACGAGTTGCCATCACTTGTTGGCTAAAAAACTGATGCAAAAGACTGATTTCTTAAATAAAAGAATACAATTATGAACGTAGTGTTTATTATTATTTGTTATATGTACCTTTTATTTACTCTACATTCAAAAGGAAAGTAAGTACTCTGACATTAATTTTATGTTTATTACAGGTCTATTAATCTCGCTTTTACCTTCTTTAATAGGTTGCTGCATATACCGCGTTAGAAAGTTCCGCAATAAAGTGAACCGCTAAAATACATGGTCACTGTTGCAAAATTTGCTCGCTATTAATAGTATAAGGGCGGGGAGTTGCGCGATACGAATGAATCAGTATCGATAATAATCTAATCGCTGTCATGAGAAGATTGCCCTAGACTCTAGTCACGTGATGCGTTATACCTGTAGTTTATTTCTTTAATTGATTATCCTTGCCTTTCTCGATCTCTTGTTCCTTTGTTATTTTTGATTTGCTGTGTTTGTATCTTGTAGTTATACTATGGAATAGCTTTTTAAAATTATGTTCTTACTAGGAAGTCATTAAATGGTACTACGTTACTAGCAGTTCCGCAAGTGACTGCTTATTTAAATGTTTATGGTAATAGTAGATTCACTTGAATTTTTACACATACAAATATGATTCATTTTGATAGTTCCATTAATTAGATTTAGAAAACATGTTTTTGTTTTGGGATTCAATTTACATGAGAATTTATATCTGTTATGCACTTAGCATTATTTGAACATTTAATATATTGGATATTTGGAAATGAAAAAATTTAATGGTTATTTGATAATGAGAGGTTCTATTTATTTTTGGAATTTATATATTTTTTTTAAATTGAAAATGATTTCTTTGCTTCGTATACGGCAATATTACAATTAAGTATTTATTTGGAAATAATCAAATTCATCAATACCATAAAAATCAAATAAGATGTATTACGTGTTTCCTAAAATCAGCAGTGAAGTCGAGTTCATACATAAGGATGTGTTTATAGTGAAGCTGTGATAGTCGATAAGAGCGATGCGTTAGCAAAATGGGCCAATCAGTGAGCGCTGTAACTTTGCGTAATCATGGCTACAGAAGCGAGCTGTGATACTCGATAAGGGTGTGTTTATAGTGAAGCTGCCATAGTCGATAAGAGCTGTGAGATGAGCGACGATACGAGCAGCGATGATAACGTTTATGAAGCTTTGGCAAGCGCGTCAGTTTGACAGTTTTTTGACATTTGGGTGTTTTTGGCCCCGTATTGGGGGCCAAAGATAAATTTCGCTTATTAAACTCTCGATATCTATTAAAACTAGAACTGATGAAAGCAGATAAAATTTGGCAATTCGATTATAAATGCTCTTATCTTTGCTCACCATCGTTGTTCACAGATGGCGCACAGTTCCAACAAAATCACCCGCATACAAACAATGTATCTCATCGCTTCACTATTATCGCCTCTTTTATCAAGTATCACAGCTCGCTTCTGTAACCACGGTTACGCAAAGTTACAGCGCTCACTGATTGGCCCGTTTCGCTAACGCATCGCTCTTATCGACTATCACAGCTTTACTATAAACACGCCCCAAGAGCGGCGATAATTGCGAAGCGATGAGATACATTGTTTGTATGCGGGTATTTATGTTGGAACGCGACATCTGGACAGCGATGGTGAGCAAAGATAAGAGCATTTATAATCGAACTGTCAAATTTTATCTGCATTCGTCAGTTCTAGTTTTAATTGATATCGAAAATTTAATAAGCGAAATTTACCTTAGGCCCCCATTACGGGACCAAAAACACCCGAATCAAAGAAGAAAGGCACCAATAAAAATATTTTGACAACTGTCAAACTGACGCGCTTGCCGAAGCTTCATAAACGTCATCAGTGATGGATATTTTTCGACGCTTTTTTCGCTTCTAGTATCGTCGCTCTTATTACAGCTCTTATCGACTATCACAGCTTCCTTCTAAGTCAAGCACGTATGAAAGGTGACCACAAATAGATGGCTATCTTAATAGAAGGTTGCATACCTATATTTTAAAGCAGCGAAGAGGCTGCCAGAGATGCAAGGGAAGTTTAGGAGTGGCTGTTATGCAACCAACGCTACCGTAGTGATTTAGAAATGGTGGATCGGTATTTTGTTGTCGGGGCGTGTCGCGTTCCACAATTCGCGCTGTAGCTCGACAGGAGCGAAGCTAAGTCGACTATCTTCGAAACCGTCGCGATTTACGTTCGCGATGTTCCTGGGGAGTATTAACTTCGCTAAAACGATAAAGATCGTCAGTCGCGTTCTCACACAACCGATAAACATGGTATGCGTGCATATTATTCAAATAGTAGATACTATATGTAATATGTGTAATCTCTTTAGACTACATATACGTTACGTAATTCTTAATTATAGCAGCGTAAAATAAACACGTATATAACTACATTTATTTACTAAATATTTATTAAAAATAAGTTGTACTCTAATAAAAGAATAAAAATATTTAGATCTTTAAAACGCATATTAAATATTCAAAACAAACAAATTCATAAAAAAAAACAGATTTATTAAAAGAACAAAGTAGATTATAGGTATAAAAGTATCTATAACAAGCTAGCATTTTTTACATTTTGCGGATGATTTAAGTTGGTAGTACCGACAATAAAGAACACATTCGTCTGTATTACGTTTAGAAATTGGCGAATATGTCCTTTATTGCCGGAACTATCAACTTAAATCATCCGCAAAATTTAAAAAATGCCAACTCTGGCTATAACGTAAAGAAATTAAAAATGTCTTTGTTGTAATTTAAAAATAATAATCGTTTGAAATTAGCTGAACTTAATCTGCTTCTTTTATCTGATAAAATTTGGTCCGTTTTTAAAAATGCCTTTATAGATCTCAAATTACAGCGTGTCTCATGTAGGTGTGTAAAGAGATCAAACAGGTGTAATAAGTGGTAACACCATTTCATATAGATTATATTATATATATATTCTTAACCCTGCTGTACTGTTTAAATTTACTCTACACGTGTATCGTTCGGGTCAATATGACCCGAACCCTTATTTGCAATAAAAAATAAGTGTACTGTTTTAAAAGAAATATTTTATTTATAAAAAATAGAAATCTACATGTTCTAATAAGAAATACTTACACTTAAATATAAAAAAGTACTTATTTTATAAAAAGATTATGGAGCACAATTTGGGCAAAAGAATTGTACATGCTTCTTACAGAGATGTTTATTGCATGTTACACATGAAATATTTGTTTGTTGTCATTAGTTGACGGACAAAATTTGCATCGTGCACGTTTTACATTAATGTTCGCTGCTGTTGAGGGTTCATTTGATGTTGTGGCTATATGTTGATTTTTCGCTTTTTGAGCTTTTACCACTATGTTGCGAGCTTCTTCTCCCTGGGTAGGTACGCTCTTGACTCCATATGTAATTTTATGAGCGATTTTCCTAATTCTTCTAGAAATAGTCTTCTTTTTGTTAGTTTATTGTTGTTCCAATTTGGATTCGCAGCAGTCCACAATACATACGCATTGTAAGCCGAAATGTCTAGCATGTTATAAAAAATTATCATAGGCCAGCGATTGGATTTTCTTTTACAAGTATATGTGCCCACTAATTGATCGAGAGTGTCAACGGCCCCTTTAGTTGCATTGTAGTCTAGTATTATATGAGGTTTCCGATCAGTTCTTTCACTAACTTTGTTGTCGTGATGCAATGTGCTCATAAGGATCACGGTCTTACCCTTTTTTGGTACATAATTTACGACAGTTGTATCATTTGTGAAAAAGAAAGAACTGCTATGTACGTCTTTGTTAGCTATTGGCTGAGGAAGTTCCGACTTATTTTTTCTAACAGTTCCTACCATCGTAATTTTTCTTTTCAGCAGTAACTGTCCTAGGTTGTATGATGTGAAAAAATTGTCACACGTCACATTACGTCCTCTTAGTTCGCTGGTGAGATCGCAAACCACCCGCATGCCCTGATTTTTTTCTGGTGGAGCACCTTCTTCCTTTCCTGTGTAAACTTGTACTTTCAATGCATAAGATGTTTCACTGTCACAGAGAGTCCAAATCTTGATACCATACTTCGCTGGTTTAGTAGGTATATATTGCTTGAAAGGGCAGCGACCTCTAAATGCAACTAACTGTTCATCCACCGTTACATTTTCTCCAGGATTATATAACTTGGGAAGATTTTCTACCCACATTTCCCAAATGTCTCTTATGGCCGCTAATTTATCAGTACGTCTTCTTTCCTGGCGTGTAGTCTTGTCATCAAAGCGAATCACACGGGATATCATGCTGAATTGTTCAAGAGACATGGTTGCTCGAAAAATACTTCGACCAGTATCATTGTCCCACAAACTTTTTGTAGCTTCTCCGTGCGATCGGTAGACGCCGGCAAGTAACAAAAGACCAATGTAAGCTTGAAAAGTGGTACTATCCAAAACTTTCCACTTTGTATCGTTAACTCGTAATCCTTCAATATTTGTCATCTTTATCACTTCCTTTTCGATCGCAGGTAAAAATACAATTTCAAATGCACTTTTTATGTCTGTAATTCTCGCGCATGCATATTTTGTAATTCCTGCAGGAGTGCGAATCACATTGGCGGCACAAAAACGGCCACGTTGCTGAGGTGGAAGTAAATTCCATTCAATTTTACGATCTTTAGAAAAAACTGTCTGAACATTCTGAGGCATTTGACGATTTTCTTGGTCTTGTTCACTATCTGAACTATCACTTTCCGACACATCACTTATATGATCTTCAAATTCAGAAACAGATTCACCACTATCAGAAGATTGTGCAAGAGCTAGCAGTTCTGCATCACTCAGTGGTCTTCGATTTGCCATGTTGAAATCGAGAGTAAAACTAACAAGCAAATTCAGTGCAACGTTTTATAACTAAGATATGACGCATGCGTGCAACGTCCGAGACGTACCGCGCAAAAGTATGCAAAAGTTGTCATACTACATTTATACAGAATGATATAAACGAGTATAAACAAGTTTTTGCCTGTTGTAACACGTTTGAGCTTGAATATACGTAAACAAGAACATGTAAGAAAGTAATATGTGACAGTCAAGAAAACAAAAAGATAAAACAAATAAATCATTTTTATTAGTTTCTATCATATTACGCGCAGAGATGGACCGTTATTATATGCACAATTGTGTTATATATAATAATAAATAATACAAATGCGAAAAACATATCCTAGATATATGTATATAAGGTTAATGACTGTCGGGTCATATTGACCCGAACGTAATAAATGTAAGACATGGAAATAAATATTTAAAACAAAAATAAAAAAAAGAAATGTTTATGGAATATTAACGTTAACAAAGTAACAAATAAAGTCAGTGAACGCCAGGAACATTTTTTAATAAATATTCATATTACAGCGAAACAAAATTCTGTTCGGGTCAAATAGACCCGAACAGTGCAGCAGGGTTAATCGATTCAAAGTAGCGGTATTTTTGTGTCATGTTTCGCCTTGCTAATAAAATAAGTAGTAACAAGTGTCTTTGGTGTACTTTTAAATAAACTTTGAGTGTTGTACATACTACATACAATAATGTTTCTTTTCTATTTTTGTAGAAAATTTCCGTAGTCGTTCTGATCGAATATTACGGAACATTGGTACCATACATAAAACGTTCTATTGGGTATCCTAATTTCTTTCATTGCAGCTTACGTTTGCACTAATATTAAAAATACTCCCGCTTATTAGTAATACGAGGTGTGGCAATTAAATAACTGAACTGGTGCTACTATCGGCAAACAGCGAGCACGCCACGGCAAATGCTTCCCCCACCTTGAGCTCGATGGGCACGGTTGTACGTCGCTCAATCTCGCTGTAGCAATCGTCCGTTCAAGTCCTTACGCTAGCGTCGCGTCGGAAAATGCAGAGCGTTCAGATCGAGCAACTAGTTAATCTCAAGTTTCTTGTGAAACACGAGGTTCTAACTACCCTTCGTGAACGAGTGAGAAGAAGAAGACCCAATTTGTGGCAGAGCAAATCTTGGATGCTCCACCAAGACAATGCTCCAGCCCATTTCGCCTTGTCTGTGAAGGCGTTCTTTGCGAAATCCGGCATCACCGTGTTGGACCACCCACCGTACTCGCCCAACCTGGCCCCCTGTGACTTTTTTATTTTCAAAGGTAAAATCGAAGCTTTAGGGGGACAAGATTTGACAGTGTGGAAGCGGTGAAAGCGAAAGCGACGAAGGTACTCAACAAGTTGACAGAAACGGACTTCCAGCACCGCTTTCGACAGTGGAAGATTCGTATGGAGCGTTGTAGGAATCGGCAAGGAGAGTACGTTGAAAGGGATAAACTTTGTAATGAATTGGTGATCAATAAAATGTTTTGTAGCACTAGTCCGGTTATTTAATTGCCACACCTCGTATATCGAACTTAATTACAAAGGTAGATGTATAAAAAAACTCTCGTAAGTACGTATTATCATAAATATGCAGTTTATTAATCAAACGTAAATATCTTGATTACTATCATTTATAAAAGTACATTTTAACGTTCCCTATGAATTATGAAAGAATGCAGTGCATGATAAAATTTTTAAAATTCTGTTATTTGCACTGTGAAGGTTCCAATATTTCCTTATTATAGGTACTAGATGTGCATAAACATTAATATTATGAAGAAATCTGAACATTTTGTGTATCGTGTGCAAAGTTTCCTTATTTAGTAGGAATGAATATAATTAATAATAACAAGCAGCTCTATTTCGAACACATACACAACAATATACGAGAATGTATGACCGAAATAAATCGAAAGCAACAAATTATGAAAAATAAATTCTAAGAAAATAAGCCATCTAACAATTTAAGTAATCTTCGACTGAATAACAACTTATGTTCAACAATACTAAATTTAAATAGTTTTTTCACTTCCATAGAGGTGCGATGCAATAGGTTTTATCGTTGTTGTTTTAGAATCTGCGGGTACTTATTTACAATATTAATTAAATACATCTTTAAATAAAAGTCATTATCTATGATTACAGGGTATTACGCTTTGCAAACATGGATGAACTACGTAAAATAATATCAACATTTTTAATTTATAGAAATAAAGATAAAATTAACCTTTACTAGAAGCGCCTGTTCCAAGTTTTCAACTGTAAAGCTGGTTCATAATTCTGGTTCTTAATGTCGGTATTTCTTTAAATGCAGGAAATGTTCTTTCAACATCGCAACCAGTTAGTGGAGCAAATTTCAAATATGGGATAAAAGTACCGTATTTTGTGTCATGGGTATTTAGATTTGCATTAATACACAGTTAAATTCGTATATGTATATGTAAATCTGTGTTTCGGTTGAACACAGACATAATTTTCTGATTTAACTTGTGTCCAAATTCTCGGGGAATAACTTTTAATTGATTTATTGTATCATTTAAGATATTTGGAGTTTCCATTAATGTTATGTTGCTCTTCTCAAAATATTTTCATGTTATGCTTGTAAAACGGTTATCTATAAATTGTAGTAAGTTACTTTCTAAAATTAATTTACATTCAACAATATTGCTGCCATCATCGGGAGAATAAAAAGAAAACTCTGGGATGAAAAACTAAATGCAGATTTGTTTGAAACCATGTATCTAAAGAATAATTTGAAAGAAAATCGGCAGTATATGTATAAAACAAGGAAGCTTCAAATATGTAGAAATAGGATTCGGTATCAGAACGATGTGCTATACCTTCTACTATCTGTGCAATACTGAATATTATTGTACACTCTCATTTCCTACCAACAAACGCGAACAAACAGATGCACTAGCAATAGCGTGTTGTCGCACGGATTGCCGAACCTTGCTTATTAATAGAGACCACCACTTGATTTCCCTAGCAGTGGCGTCAATCCTGTGGCTTTGGTCAAATAAAAATACCAGTAATATACATAATATAATAGAATTTATGAAAACATAGGTATAATACAGTAAACAACTAACGCAATATGCTTACACAGCAAAAAATCCGGATGGGCGTGGCTAAATACCTGCATCATTGCATACGTCTGCAATTGTTTCTTTGAAATTCGTTCTTTGCGGTGTAAATATTTGTGTATATTTTTAATCTGGGAATTGCCATAAAAATCTTTTTACACTGTTAGCAAACAGGCGGGTTGATGCGTTTTCAGGAACTTTTAACATTTTCAACGCATTCGGTCCCAGTTACGCGTACGTGTGTTCGTAAATAAGTCAATAAACAACTTTACACAACAACAGCTGCTCAAGTACTAAATACTTACAGGGCGGGGAGTAGCGACTAGAAGCCGCTGGCTCGTACACGCCTTTAATAGGTAACCCAGAATGGTGATCTCTACTTATTAAACAACTTACAGCCCATACACAACAAGTTCTTTTAAAAAAGAGCTATGGTGTGTGGTGCTGGAAGTAAGGAAGTAACTAATCTAGTACTGTAAACAAACAACTTTGAGTATAAAATATGTTGAAATGTCAATATTTTATTAGTTTTGAAAGTGTCTGCAAGATTCTCTCGAATTTAGACCGAACATAGTACGTATTGCACGTTTCTGCTCCCATAATCGTCCTTTGAGTTTCTCCAATGTATGTATATGTAATTCCATATCGAATATTAGAGTAAAAATTTGATTAGCAGATTGTCTTTAAAACAAAAAGATTATATGATTGTTTGAGATTATGTAAAGCATAACAAGTTTGGGCAAGAGCACCGCACATATCACTGATGTACTGTGACCAGTCCAATTTCTCATCTAGTATTAGGCCTAGAATCTTGGTAGAACTGGTAAATTTCACAAAAGTGTCATTTAGTAAAGTACATCTAGGTATATTTTACATTATTGTGGAATAAAATAAATTTTGTTGTATTGATTATTAGTCTGTTGGTATCTAACCAATCCTTAATATCGTTAAACATATTGCTGGCAGTGATTAAGAGATTGAGTAGGTAGTTAGAATTAATGATGTTAATATCATCAGCCTAAAGAGAAATAGTTACAGACGAATCTATAAAATTGGGAAGATTATTGATAAAAAGTAAAAATAATGCAGGACCCAGCACTGATCCTTGGGGAACACCAATGTTTATGATACGAGGGGTTGATTTGGCATTGTGACATGCCGCACTCTGTTTTCTATTAAGCAAATAGGATTTAGGATCATTCGAAAGACCTTTTATATCCTAACAATGAAGCTTTCAATCATAATTTTTGATTGATCGTATCGAACGCTATGGAGAGGTCGATGCACATAGCTAAACAAGAAGTATTAGCATCCAATGATGGGAAAATGTTTTTGGAGGATTGGAATAAGACGGTATCCATGGAGCGTTTGAAATCCGTGCTTGGAAGGTGAAAGTAAATTTCAATTATTCGGATTCGAAAATTTTAAAAAATGTAGATAGATGACAAATTGGTCGGTAGCTACTGAGATTATTACGATTTCCTTTTTTAAAAAGAGGAGGTGTTTCAGTACTTTAGTATTGCCGGGAAAGTCTCTTGTTGAAAGGATAAATTGATTAAATAATAAAGAGAGAAGAGGATCGGTTAAGGATTCATAACATCACTGGACGTATAAGACGACTGAAGTTCAGAGATGGCAAGTCTAATCTCTTCTGCGGTTACAGGTGATATAAAGAAAGAATTATCTTGTGAGACCAGTGAGGCTGTACATTTATGTAGGTCCATGCCAGAGGAGTGAAATGAAAACGGAAGATTGGTAGAGTTGCAAAGTAGACATTGAATTCCCCAGCGGTGTTTTCTGTAGAGTCCGGTAAAATTGTATTATGGGAGTGATTAGATCGTTTACTGTTAATTAATCTCCAAACGGATTAAGTTCTATTTTTTGAATTTAAAATAAAGCGGTAACTTGCTTCCCTTTCTTACATTTGATAAGTACTTTATAAAAGGATTCGTAATCTACGTATAATCATTCTTAAACTGAGGGTATTTAATACAAATATCTTTCAAAAATAGTAACTTGTTCTTGGCAGCAGGATATCATCGTTAATCCATTTTTTATGGTTAACATTGGTAACTTTGACGAGGGAAAGGATAAGTGTGTAAAAACTATCTTTTGAATCGAAGCATTAACAAACCTATAACCAGGCTTCTTTCGATTTACAGAATTGGTACAATATTTACGCTTAAGAACAAAGTCATTATTTAATGAATATAACATCAATTAATTGGCTAAAATGATCAACTAAACAATTATCAGAGCATAATATATTAAAGATTGAAGTGGGAACATTTACCAGAAAGTTATCTAGACAAGAAGAGGAGTTACCAGATACCCTGGTTGGAATATCAATAGTAACATGAAAACTAAAACTATGTAATAAATCCAGAAATACTTGTAGAGTGGGTGACGCTGCCATAAAATTGATGTCAAAGTCACCTTCCAGAATTACGTTTTCTTGTGCAAGTAAATTCAGTAGTGAAGAAAAGTTATTTGTAAAAGCACTAAAGTTTGACTGTGGGGGTTGATACATTACAACAATTGGACGCATTCTTTCATTAAAAATATTACGCGGTATCTATCACGTTTACAGGGTAAAAATAATACAAAATAAGTTCAAAAAACTAAGTACTTTTATATACTAAATGCTTATATATAAACATTTGAATTCATATTGTTACAAATACAATTTCTGTACAATACTATCACTTACGTAAGAGTTGAACACGTTTAATTCAAATCGGGAATTAAATATATTAAATCATAATTATTATGATTTTTTCAGAAATATAGTTTAAATGTACTATATTGTCATTGACCCTGTTTTAAGAAGCAAATTTGATCGAACTCGTCGAATTCGCCTATGTATTATCGCAGATATTAAAATACCCAAAGCAATGCCGCTGAAAAATATTACCAGAATAAAAATTTTGACCGTCCAAACAGTTACAGAGTCTAATACGTTCTTTTCATTTTTAAGTTCTTGAAAATAAATCTTTTCGTTCTTTAGAATTTCTTCCAGATGTTTAATTCCTTTAGTAATTTTTTCATCATCACTTAGGTATATGTTTTTTAGATTGATGTCATCTGCAAAGCCAAGTTCGATGGAATTTGATAGTGTTGTAGCTTCTTCTTTGGCTTTCCTTTTTGTTTTACACATTTTCGGACCATCTTTATCGTAAATGTTTATATGCGACTTCTTGTCATCTACACAAGAAACTGGTTTGGTTATCGCAAAGATATTGTTATCTGTTAAGTGCTTCAGCATTTTCACAGTATCACAATTGCATTCCCATGGATTATAATCAATTTGTACATAAAAAAACAGTTTGGGGATGGTGAACATACGATGATCTAATGTAACCAAGTTATTGGAGCTTAGATACAGCAACCTTAGATTGGGTAAATTTTGTATGCTCTCATTTGAAAAACGACTCAGTTTACATTGTGATAAATCCAGTACTTCCAAACTTTTCGAAATCAAAACTGGCGTTTGGGATTGGAACAAGTTTTCTGAAAGATCTAAAACTGTTAGTTTCTTATTGTTAGCTACTATATTTTCCGGGATTTCCGCTAAAAGGTTTCTGGACAAGTCGATGAATTCTAATTGTGGTAAATCTTCAAACGTATCGTCTTCAAGGTACGATATAGAGTTATCATTTAAATATAGAGTCACCAAATTTGTAAATTCATTAAAATCAACTTTGAATAATTGTTCCAAATCATTTTGAGACATATCCAGTAATTCTATTTTATTCTGAATATTCACTTTTGGTACGTTATTCAGTTTTTTTTCCGAACAGGTCAATTCCGTGTCTGTTTCTTCACATTCTTGTGTAGATGCTGATGCCACAGCATAGAAGATGAAGCACAAGTTTAAAATCAATAATTTTTTTGCCATGGATACCTGAAAATATCTTTGTTTAAGTTTGAATCTTAACACAATGGCAATTATTGTTTTCAAGGCATGTTGTATTTTTTGTGCGTCACAATAATAAATAAACATGTTTTTTATCAAATATAGAGCTATTTAAGCTACACCAAGAAAATTTACAGAGAATATACATACTTTGATGTCTGTAATAAATATTTTGGTACTATGATGCCGTTGCAAAATAATTTATCTAAAACCTACCTTGAATAGTATGGTAATTTAAAAGATGGCACTTTTTACAACGTCTTAGCTTTACTGAATGATATAAATTTCTTATCTAGTTCTTATCTGCGGATATATTTTTGATATCGATGGAATAATAATGAATAGACAGATATTGCTTACTACTGCGAAGTATAAAATGTTGCAGTACTGATCTTATCGTAAGCGAAAATGTTTTCAAAGTACTGAGAGGTTAGCGTCGTAAAATAAATATTTGAAGGAAATATATTCTCTCACAAAAATATTGAGAGATGGCATAAGTGTTGTTTGGTAAAATACAGGGTGTACATATGTCATTGTATTTATTGAAATTAGTAAGAAAGAAAAATGTTAATAATGTTCATTATTTAGTGCGCCCACCTAGTGCGTGGGCGGAAGATAATTCCTTTCCTGAACAATTTAGTGGAAAAGCTTTGTTTGATATTTCTTGGAGTTTTCAGCAGCACATCGAAAACAAATTATATCAATTGCATTCTACAAGGTAGCCATTGAAATCGTTACCAAGTTTGATTCATGTTATTTCAATTTTTTAAATGGAACACCTTGCATATTTTTATAGAATCTAACAAAGAGATGCATCCTTGAATCTGGTACGTTGGCTTCCGCGGTCGTCAGTAACACTATACTCTTGGTTTTCGGATTGGAACCGCGTCGTTGTCGTAGCTTTTGTCCACGTTTCGTCTGCACCCTTATGGGACATCTTCAGGGCTGTCACTACACACTGACTGGGGACTATTCATTCCGGAGGTGTTTACATAGGGTTTGTTTTGGGTTAATGGAGCAGAAACATTATCGAAGTACCTTTTAAACCTTCTAAAACCTTACGCTCGACACAGTGAGCCTTTCATCCAAAATTCCCAACATTTCGTCCAACGACCGAAAGAGTTGACGGTAAATCCTGGCGATTTACTTGTCAGCTTTGATGTCAAATCTTTATTCACCAAAGTTGTATCCATTATTAGAGAGTTCCTCATCTCCAATGGCCAACCGGATGATCTGGCTGACTTGCTTGAATGTTGTCTTTACTCTACCTATTTACAGTTTCTTGGTAAATACTACAACCAAGTCTCAGGCGCAGCTATCTCCTCTGTTTCCTGTCGTCGCCAACATCTTTATGGAACAACAAGCCCTACTATCTTACAACCTTAAGCCACAATATTGGTACAGGTAGGTTGATGACACCTTTGTCATCTGGCCCCATGGACACGAATCTTTAAACAATTTCCTGACGTTTCTGAATTCCCAACATGATTCCATACACCATGCCGTTTAGCGAAAACCCACGCACACGGATAGATATTTCAGTGGCCTCTCACATCATCATCCACCAAAAACGCGGTGCTATCAATCTTTTATTCAAAGGGACATTTCTATATCTGAATCCAATTCGCTTCTTCAAGAACTGAAACTCTGATCAGCAATAATTATTCATGAAAAGATATTCAAACTCCCTTCAACAACCCTAATTTCCGTAAGCAAGCGTATCTACCCTACATTCAAGGTGTTATCGATCACATCGGCAAGATTCTCGTCAAGAACAACATAAAAACCATCTTTAAACTCAATTTCAAACTCTCAAACTACTTTCCCATCAAAGACCGCAATCATTTGGAAGCCCCCGGTGTCTAGCAGATTCCATGTTCGTGCGGCAGTGTATACATTGGTGAAACAAGGCGATCCGTCAGCACTCGTGTTACTGCGCATGAGCGTTGTACGCGGTTGTTGCGCAAACATCCCAATAATTGAAATCGCGCTACACCTCTTACGTCACACGTGGAAATTCCAACTGATTAAACCTCCTAGCAACGGTCACGCTTCATTGATCCAGAACTTTTCCGCTCCATTAACCCGAAACAAACCCAATGAAAACCCCTCCCGAATGAATAGTCCCTAGTCGGTGGGTAGTAATAGCCTTGAAGATGTCCCATAAGAGCGCGGACGAAACGACGGCAAAAGCTACGATAAGGACGCGGACCAAGAGTATAGTGAAAATGCGTCCTTCTTTAGTTGATTAAATATGAAACTATGCGGATAATTTTTTGCGAGTGTATAGCATGCTGCGATGAATTGAAAATAATGACTATCTTTAGAAAAAAAGTGTAATAGAGTATTTCTTGTACAATTACAAGATCAACTGGAAGTGATTTTCATTTTCCTATATACATTGTGTAACAAGCATTTATAAATGATAAATAGTGAAAACAAACAGGCAAATATTGATTAGAGTTCAACATAAAACGAATAGATTTATTTAAAGCATCACACACAATACATTTCAACAGTAAAAAGAAAATAATCTATCGAAAGTTGTTTAAAAAACTACGCAATATAGCTAAACAGAAATGTTTATGAAAAAATGTTTCTGGATGAATTTCTTAACCCAGCGAAGAACTATATGCATTTTAACAAAAAAGGCTTATCTGTGTAGTTTTATATTTAATTTACTAAAAAAGAGAAATTAAAAATAAATACACACCTGCACATTTGTTTTTATAGGTGTAGCGGAGTAGTTGAGCAATCAGTTTATCTAAAATAATGATATTAATGATTCAATTTTTCGTTTGAGTAAGATTATTTACGTAAACCAGAGTAAATACGCAGAAATTATCGCAATCGAAAATATGTTTATGAAAGTATGCAACGAATTTACGAATGCAGACTTTTATGTATTTTACATTGGAACTAATAGACACTGCACTATTGTAGGTACAACCTACAACCTACACCACCGGCCATAGTTATTTGCCCACCTACGTTTCTGCTTGGTAAGTGCAATTAATAATGAATTCAAGAATTCTAAGTAAAAAATGCCTTATTTTAAGAAAATTAAACTATTGGTTTATGAGCAATATCTAAACGCTTTCTGGAATTAAGAAAACTATTTTCTATCCTTAGGAAAATATTGTTTTGTGTTCTAATGGCCATTTAATTATGCTAAGAATCGCATTCTTCAAATTTTCTGCAAGATTTTCTTGAATCAAGTTAACAAATGTCTTAAACAAAGAAATACAATTATTTCATTACAAATATATACTTCTCTTAAGCGGAGAAAGAAACGCTAAGAAAATATTTCTTTTGATTTAAAACAATTATTGTATTGCGGGTAATTGAATAGTAATTGTCTTGAACTAAGGCGGACAGCTTTGATAGAAGTAAATGTTTCTCTGCGTGGAGTCTCCTTTCAAATTTTACAAAACTGTTTGTATAATTTCGAATAATTGCCCTAGTATTCATTTTAGGTATAGCGAAATGTAATATCATTTGATGAAGAATTTAATATTCCATCATCTGCAATAAAAATATACACGGTGTTCTATTTAAAATTACATAGATATTAATGATTGAATTTGATATACATCGATAAATACTGACTGCAAGGTGTCAGTAATATCTGTATAAAAATGGAAATACTTTTCAATAGCTCGCAACAAGTATTAATCAACACGTTTGCGTATCGAGGAAATAAGCGATAAAGTACTACGATTACTTTACTGAAATCTTCATAAAAATCGAATTAGCTTTACAACGGTGATGTTTAGACCTATCGAAATAGATCGATTTTACATTAAATTAATTGCTGGATTCAAATGTTTTATCAAAATTAGGGCAATCCATTCAAGAAAATTAAGTGTACGTTACTTCCGGTGAAACTAGACGTTTTCGAAGTTGACTAGACCTGCCGATACTTTCTAATAGTTAGTCATTGCAAACAAAATAAGTCTGGAAATTTACAAATTTTGAACCTGCATAGTTTCTGATATACGGCAAACGTAAGCTCATCCTGTAACACCCTGTATAGAAATAATTTTGTGTTTACCTGTTTCCATATCTATATCGTCATTGTAGTGCATACTGGACGCCAATAAGATATTTTTTGGTATGTTGAAAGCAATGGGTATTTGCTTCCAAAGGTGGACACACTGAAGTTTCTTGGTTTCGAACATTTTTGAGACGATGTTATGCGGACTATTTAAGAGCCTGTATTGACTTTCAGGTTGAGAGCCATTTCTACTTTGCTCGTATAAAACAATTTTGGATCATATAGTGATATTATTTTTACGCATTACCTGTTTTTCTTTTTATAATTAATCGGTGTGAAAATTAATTGTTTTTTTCTTGTCCATCAACTTACGTAGTAGGCGCCATAAATTCTCGGCCTGAAATAGAAAAAATAAACTTGGTAAAATACAAGAATTTTTATTTTTCAATACAATCTCCCCTACCTTCAATACATTTATTACAATGATCAATTAATAATTCTATACGCTTGTAAAAATAATCTAAAGTTTTTCCTTCAAAATGTTGTATTACAGATGCTCCAACACACTATTGTCCTTAAAATGACGTCCCCTAAGGTCTTTCCTTAAATGAGAAAATAAATAGTAATTACTTCGAGCCATGTCCAGACTATACGGTGGAAGTTCCAATTCTCGAAGGCCATATTCGCGGATGGCAGCTTGTGAAATGGCGGCAGTCTGGACGGGTGCGTTGTCATATAATAATCGAACACCTTCTGTCAATTTTCCTCGACGTTTTGCACGAGTATTGTCCCTCAATGTATGCAATAAAGACGCATAATATGTGCTGTTGACAGCAAATACATTTCTTCAATAATTGAGGCGTGTTGATCAGTTCAATTGGCCGACCGGGGACCATACTGTACCAACCGTATAGCTGGACATATAATGTCGCAATATCCTTAGCATACTTATCAAATACTTTATTGTTAATTATGTGGCCGCTTGATAAAATAATTAGTATGATTTGAGACCCAATAACTCAATGGTTACACCAGTAATTTCTAGTACTTTTTTTGCTTCTTTAAAGAATCTCCTAGCAACACTGCCAGTATTTGATGTTACTTTTCCTGGAATTACCTTATCGACCTCTGTACCATTTGCCATAATCTATCACCAATATTTTCGTTCTCTGGCTGAACAATTGAAACTCTCTACTCGGTCTACCTCTTTTGCTTGTAGAAGGACTAACATTTTCATCAATATCTTCAGTATCTTCAGCAAAAACGATAGCATTTGCATTTAGCAATGCCCTGTGCTTTGAAATAAATACCGAAGTCCGATTAGAAGATTTCCACTTTCGATTTAAGGATAAAATAAAATTAACTATTTTTCTGTTCCAAAGTTCAATTTTTACTAAATCTCTTTGATCACTTAATGGAGATTGTATGTACTCTAAAAGAGTATCTTGGTGTTCTTTAGTACAAATATTCAACAAACAGCTCGACTTTTTTAGTGCTTCAATTAACTTCCTATTTTGAATTAATCTTGGGTTGAATTGCACCTACCGCACAAAAATAAAAATGTTTAGATTCTAGGTACGATTTGGCAAATAAAATATATAGCATTGTAAAGTAAATATATCTACTAATATAGTAAAGCTATTACGGAAATGCAACTATTTGCAATTTTTTTTCTACTCGTCCAAGTGTTAAAAACGGATACTTTTTTAAATGAAATTTCTCATTGTTTAGTATATGAAGTACATCAACATATTAAATTACATATAACAAAAATAAAAGTACTAACTTTTAATATTTTACTTCATATCACTTGTTTAGTTTACTTTCCAACTCATTCAACTTACACCACTTTTTACGTTCTACTGTAAACAATAACTAAACTTTCAATACGAAACCCAAAGGTAAACATAAACTTTTCAAATGTAAAATATGTATTTCTTTTATCGCTAGTATATGCTAAACAGACACTGCTATGTAATAATTAATTTAAAAACCAATTTTGGCCGCTCAATGTGTAAATTTGGACCACTGTGCGCCGTCTAAACGTTGTGTAATGTGATTAGGCGTATGCCCTTTTTTTGTTAAACCGACGCGGCACTCAATTTTTGTTACCTGAGACATTTTCATGCACTAGTCACGTTGTTTAGTTGGCTACTACAAACTACTTCGAGCCGTAATATATACAGTGTAGACCTCGCACATGTACAACTATGACGCAACGGAATTTGAACACGTTCGAACCTGTATAAGCCTGTTAAGCCGAGAATTTATACCTCGTTGGTTGCTGTAATGTAAATACTTTTATAAGAACAATATTTACAAAAAATGATTATATCATAGTTACGACACGTTTTCGACATATTGTACACAAAGTGTATATGAATTTTTCCATAGAATTGAAAATTATACTTGTTATCAATTTTGTCGATTCCAAATTTTATTGCAAAATTTAAACGCCCTGTATAGTATTTTCAATCTATTGACGCAGCTAATAATAATACGGACCTTCTATATTAGTTTAACGAAACAACCCTTCCATAACCAGCATAATTTATAATAAACAAGGAATTAAAGTTAATAGTGCAACTGTAATTTTTTTGGAAAAAATCGATTTTTTTTTTGCAAAATTATAAAATTTAAGTAAAGGTAATTATGTATAATATTGTTTCAGAATTTCAAGAGGAATTATCTACTTTCCCAAAATTTCGATTTTCTACTCTACTTATTTCTCGAAATACTTTTGCCCTAAGCTCAAAAAGTCATACCCTGTATGCAAATAAATTATTTTAATGATAATTAGAGACGGGATTTTAGGACGTAAAAAACAGCTAAAAAGGCCCTTTTTTAGGCCTTAAAAACTATGTATTTAAGACGAAAAACTGTGATTTAGGCATGTTAGGCAAATACTTAAAAAAAACGGTAAACACAAAAATCATTTTATTAAAAAAAAACATGAATAAGAAGATATTTAATGTGATTTTAGGTACATTTCAGCCATAAAAAGAAATAGAACATACAAATTTTAACTAATAACTAAAATATGTAGATTCATTTGGTTTAAAATAATAAATAAATTAATTAATCGCCGTGTAACATGTCCTCAAATTTCGCATTTGCGTAGCACACAAGATGTTTTTCCAAGTTGTCGTTAGTAAAATTTGTTCTTCGGTCGGAAAACAGCAGTTTGTACGAAGAAAATGAACGTTCTACGTCACACGAGGTTGTAGGACAAAACTTAAATATGGACCAGTCAGCTGTGGTATGAGCGGTAGCTTCAACTGCTTCGCCACTGAGCAGCTCAGCAAACTCTTTAACCGTTTTGAAACCTGGATTTTTCGAAATAACTTAGTTAAACTTTGACAAAATTATTTTGCCAACTTTTCCTGGGGCATTCTTGAGAGCTGCTTCGGCATTATTAATTACTGCAACAGAATCTGTAAGAGGAAGGCCGAATGTTTCTAATCTTTTGATGTTATCAATGAGAAATTTATAATGCGACTTGATGTATAAAACATCGTTTTTGACATTTTGATTGGAAAAGTATTCTTGCGCTTGCTCAATACAGTTAGCTGAATCTTTGTCAAACGATATTACAACCTAAAACATAAAGCGTTAAATAAAAACAATCTTATTTAAAAATTTTGCTAAAAAAGTACTTACTGATTTTATTGCTTCGAAATTATTAGCATAAAAAACTACCGCCTCTAACCAAGTTCCCCAACGTGTTAAGACAGGTTCGGGAGGCAAAGGGAGATCTGGCAGATTTTCTTTATACACTGCCACACTCAGTGGAGCTTTTAAAAAGACTCTCTTGGTATTTGAAATTAAACCATTAACATTAGCATATTGATTTCTTAGATATTCACACACCAAATTGAGTCCACGTGCAAAACATGTTAAATGATTAAGATTTTTATAAAAAATCTTCAAATTTGTACCACATTTGAGCATATAAGAAGCACCATCCGTGACTAAAAGCTTGACTTTTTCGTACTTAATTCCATCTGTTGGCCACAAAGTACCTAAAATACGAGAGTTGCCTTTAACTTAAATATCTAGCATTAAATTTACAATATTATTAAAGTAAGTTTTTTGCATAATATATCTTACCTAAAGCTTGGTTCACGAATCTTGCCATTGTATTGCAATTTGTTCTTTCAAGTTGCTTTGTAGCCAGTAAATACGGTTTTCCTGGTGTTTCAGAACAAAGCTTACCCACAATCATATTTGCCATAATACGACCTTTAGAGTCAGTCGTCTCATCTGTAGATATCCAATCCATCGTTGTTACCAACTTCTTCGCGAATAGTATTAATAGTCTTAAAAAATTAATAAAAATATTATAGGTGTAAACAAAATCTTAATGACACTCAAGTATGAAAATACATTTTTAAATTATTATTTATTATATTAATTACCTCATTGTAACATTTTGTTACATATGTTGTTCTTAAGGTTTTCACGCTTGCCACATTCTTGTTGCAGTATTTAGTGAGAAAATTTCGCAGTTTTGAATAGTTTAATCTGTCCAGAGGAATATTTGCAGACATAAAAGCGTCGCATCTCGATTAAAAACGTCGATTTCTCTTGAATTTTTGGTGTCTATTAACATTTGGTTCCTCAACGGTTTCCTAAGATTTGCCTGATGTCCGGGAGCAGTAGCATGTTGCTCTAAATGATTTTTCTTTTTGCAAGTTAACTACAATAATATTTTTGAAGCAAGTTAGGAAAGAAAAACAAAAACGTCCTTTACCATTTTTCCGCACGCTTTACAAAACAACTCTTCACTGTTGCTTGGATTCAGCTGAAAGACAGTAGTGTCTCCAATTGCCTTCAGCCATTTTTGAACTTTATCGCTATGTGATTCCTTGGATTTTGGCATTGTTGTAGATGGAAATACACAATACACTGAGTAGATAAACAAGCACAAACCGACAGAAAACTACCGAAAAATATTCGTTGCAAGCTACGATATAAATGAAAATTCAAAGTACGTCTTTCACTATATACTGATTCGTAAATAGTCCACCTCGCTATAGGAACACACACATATACGCTCCAGAGAAACATTTAGAGAATAAATATAAAATCTAAACTGCAATATCAAGATGTCCATTGTATAAACTATGAATGGGCATCGTGTATTCATTAATCACGTTAACAGGGAGAAGAAATTTGCTTATATGGTTTAAATTACAGGGCGTAAACAAGCCGATATGGATTCCCGTAAAATAAAAACGTGGATGCAGATAAATGAACCCGAGAGCGATAAGCCGATAATTGAGGATATATCTTCAATAGGGTAGTAATATAAATTTTACGGCAGGCAAATCCAAACTTTGCCCTTCACACAATAGACGGGAAAACCCATCGTTGTATTAGTTTATAGTATTTTAGCTGTAAAACTAAAATTTACATTTAAGAAAGATGCAGCTGTGTAAAAACCATATTTATTTAAAATAAAATAAAAAAAACGTTTAGACCAAATAAATATGATTTTAGGACAAAATAGGCGAAAAACCACGATTTAGGCTGTTAAAAGTCCAAATAGGCAACTAGGCAAAATAAAACATAGCTAGATCGCTTTGATTTGTCGAGAAACATATAGATTTTGTATTATTTTTAATTTGCCTTGAATCTAAACAAAGAGGCATTTTGCCTAAAATCCCGTCTCTAATGTTAATGAACATCTCGATAATTGCTTTAACTTACTAAACAAATTGTGTAACTTACACGGATATATGTACATATGTACATACATAACGTGTTAAGTTATCGACCTTTCAGCATAGAATGTAATGTAATTAATTTAATACTTTCCAAATAAAGTTACATGTATATATAAATGTGATATCATTTATCCGATTTTATGATATATCTTATCTTGTATGTACAGAGATAACTCACACCTTGCATTCTACAACTAGAAAAAAATTATAGTGCGTCGTTGAAAGTAAAAACAAAACATGATGAACAGTAATTATAGACCGTTTACTTGTTATTTTTGCAATAAACTTATTCAAAGGGAGACCGAAAGTGTAAGTATACACTGAATAATATATAAACTTTGTGTCATTTTACTTATTTTAAGATTCACATAACTACCTGCGGTTCTGTCTTAGAACCATGCCCAAACAAGTGCGGATCTTACGTCCCACGTAATATGAAGGTGAAGCATATGCAAGAATGTGCAAATAAACGAAACAACACTTTTCCAAGATTAATGAAACAGAAGCGAATTGAACAGGTTGATTTGCCGAGTTCACCGGCAAGTTCCACATCAGGTACAGAAATTTCTGTAAGAGTGATAAAATGTGCCTTATAGGTGAATAAAATCGTGGAAAATTAATAAAAACAAGTACAATTAATTTATGTATTGAAAGACAAATCAGAATGAAACATTCTGATTAATTTTTTTCAACAATTTGATAAAAAACAACACAATAAGCAAAAACAATTATGAAGCATAAATTTATGCGCAATTATATAGTAACATTTATATCTGGAACAAAGATAGAGTAGTCCTCTTCGTGGTAAATATAATGATTCATGCCTAATCTAATTACATCGAGATATTCGCTCTCGGGAGCTGACTAGTTATGTACCGCGTCGATGAACTTATGCAAATATTAACAACTATTTCGCCCTTAATTAAGGATTTTAGTAAATTACTGCAAGCAATTACGGAAAGTCTTTATTAGTTGTACGCAAAAATTTAATTCATAAAAATGAATTTATAAATTTTATTTTGTTGAAACGTAGTAAGTGCACACAATAAGCTTATTAAATAACATTATTACGACACTGGGGTCTCCTGCAAGTTAAAGTTTATCCTAACTATGCTACATTCAGCTGTTGCTCAGATTTTTCCTGGCCTAAACCTTTCGGCTTGTTTCTGAATTTATTTAAGTTCAAATAATGATAACACCTTTAGAAATAAAATCTGTGAGAAATTAAATGTGGTGGACAAAAGGCGTTTATTTATAGCATAAGATGTACTTCCGTAAGAGTTAATGGTCTCTCTCAATCTCAGTTAATGGTTAATGCAAGTGCAACTTCCAACAATTCATCTTAATTTTCAGATTCTGCTAGTTCACGCCTCTGTCCTGTTTAGCTTAGAGTTCTATGTTTTGCATTTTCTACGTTTATTAGTATTTCCCTTTTTACTCCTTCTATTGGTTGCCATCTTCCAGTTTCTTTTTTCTTCTTGCGAGCAAGACAACATCATACATTTACGCTAGACTTTGGTTACATGATGGCTTTATTTATATATAAATAGTTCCTCTTCTATTTATCTTGCTGTCTCTTATCTTTTTCAGGACTACAGTCCTTGGCTATCGAAATAGGACCACTTGAGAAATACTAAACTTATAAGAATGTTTATTAAATATAATTTTAATTTCGAAAATCTATAAAAGCATAATTGTTGTTTGAGTAATACCCTAATACATTATGGTCACAAATAATTGCTGGTTATAGAAATAATGCTTAGGGGTGCAATAAACCGATTATCCACCTGCTATGAATCACGCCTCTTGCCATTCGTATGACAATAATTATAATGTATCGTTCATTAGTAAAGCGTAACAAACGGTTGCACCCGCAGCGGAGCTGTGTTTACTATGTACATACAAGGAATCGAGTGGACATTCGGTTATTATCGGTTGATCGGTGTGCGTGTACTATTTATAATGTTCGAGAAACTAGTGGAACCGTCCGGGGCGTACCACGCAAAAGTAGACACAGTATTAATAAAAAAAATAATAGATTGTTACCTTTTATTGACGTATCGATGACCACTGCGGTAATGTGTGACTGCCATGGTACGCCGCGTAGTAGTGCAACATAAGCAATGCTTCCATTGTCGATTCGGTCAGGCCTCAACGACGGCCTGAAAACGTTCTCGTATACTTTACAAATGATCATTCAGCATCTAATGAAGTAAGATTTGCGAAATTCAAATACTCCTGTATCTCCTCTGTGCCGTCTTGAATTCCAGATATAGATCGAACCCTTTCTAAATCCTGATTTTTATTTAAAACTGCACGAAATTCCTATAGGATCCGTCAAGCTTTCTAGAACGGCTGCTAGATTGTTGATGTTATTTAACGAGTCTTGTATAGATAAGTGAGTATTTCCTAACTGCGAAATAGTTTGTGTCACTACAGAATAGTTTATGGAAATGTCATCTATTTCTTTTTGAACGTCCGAATCGGAAAAAAGTTGCTGGCTCTCGCGAACCGCTTGAGAATTAGAAGAATTAAGTTTGAAAATGACATCATTCACTTGGGAATAATATTTGCGACAGTAAGATACTGCCTCGATCCATGTTCCCCATCGCGTCAATACAGGCTGAGGTGGTAGCGAAATTTGCGGATACAATTGCTTGAATACGCGGATATGTTCATTCACCCTAGGATACTTGCTTCGAATTGTTTCTGCTACGAGATGACATGCGTGTATGAGGCATGTTATGTGAAGAAGAGTCGGAAAGCATACTTTTAACATTCTACCAGCTTTCAGCATTGTTGCGGCTCCGTCAGAAACTAACAACACTTTTATTGACTAACAACAAGGAAGCTGCTGGACCATTACGTTTTAAAGGACGCACCACAATATGAATCACGCTGTGTTTCTGAGCATCAGTAGTTCCGTCCACAGTGGGCCAGATTTTTTGATTTCTCAACTCGTTTTTTATACAATCTTTTACTGTACCTTGCACATCTGGTAAATTGTACCGCAATTGTCTTTTTGTTGGTAGCTTCCATGATGAAACGTATTTATCCCAGAAAATACGAAAGTTTTCATTATCTACTAGGTGTTGTGGGATGTTGCACATGCTCAACATGAAAATAAAATCATACAAAAATTGCCAGTATGGAATATTGTTTCTTAAATTCAATACATGACGTTTACTTTTAATATGACTTCTACATTCAAATGTCGTGCGACCTAGCAACCCTATACCGCAACATTTGCAACGAATGTGCGAACCTGTAAATTACAAACCAGGGAAACGCCAAATATATTTCTTCACATGCGATGCAAGAGGTGCACCAGGCTTACGTTCCACAATGAGAATCCGATAAATAACCGAACGACCAAACTCCTCAATGTCTACCGCATTACTGAACTCTGCATCCACATACGTACATACTCCCCCCCCCCCCCCGTACGCTTTATTCATTAGTTTCATTGCAAATATAAATAAAAACAATATTTTTACCGATTTTCCAAAGAACTTACATTTCAAAGAGTTTTATTTGTGTGCGTCTATTTTCGCGGTCAATTATATGAGAAAGAAGAAGGGTATAACCAACGATATAAAGAGAAGGTTCTCTCAACGTGAAGTTGCACAAAAAGAGGTTGTATCACAGCAAACTGTTCTTTGAATCGTAAAACAACTGTAAGAGGTGATCGTTGTATAGTAAAAGTGGCTACAGAACATCGTTTTTTATCCACTAAAGGTGTTCATAAAATTCTTAGTGTAGAAGGTGTATAAATATCAGCCCGAACACTGCGTAGACGTCTTCATGAAGCAGACTTGAAATGTAGATGTCCGGCAAAGAAGCCAAGGCTAACATCTATAATGAAAGTGACACGATTTCAATAGGCTAAAGAATATAACAAATATACAGTTGAAGATTGGGGAAAGATAAGTTTCACTTATCATCTGTATTTTTGGTCAAATTCATCCTCACAGTTCGCTTAATGGTTCTCAACATTTTTTACGTTTTCCTAGATTATCTATAGCGACGAATCACGGCTAGAAGTGCTGACGGAAAGAAGCTGCTCGTCGACGTCCTTCAGAACGTTATAAAGAAGCATGTACAATCAAATCTATTAAGCACCTCACATCTCTAATTGTTTAGTTGTGTATAACAGAAGGACCGGGATCACTAGATTTCGTTAACGGAACAATGGAGCAAAAACAACATAAAAAAGTTTTACAAAACTATTTAATATCTTATATGGGTTCATTGAATTCGACTCAACGACCATATACTTTCTTGCAAGACAATGCACCGAAGGACCATATACTTTCTTGCAAGACAATGCACCGTGTCATAAGGCAAAACGTGAATGTAAAAATCTGCGTGTACTACCTTGACCAGGCAATTCACATAACTACCGGACGTAAACCCAATTGAAAATGTGTGGAATGTCTTGAAAAACATCGTAAGTACACGAAACTCAACTACAAAGGAAGAATTACAACATATTGAAGATGTATGGCATAATAGCGACGAAATTGAAAAAATAATAAAAGCTGCGTTGGCAGTATGCCAAAAAGTGTTGAGAAAATAATAAAACACAGAGAACAAGCAAATGTTAGTAAATATGTGTTCAAATTATACTTACTTGCATGTTATATGTAATCAAATGTTTTTTTTTTAATTTTACCCCAAAATCATAATATTTTTAAGTGATCCTAATTCGATGGCCAGGGACTGTGAATTAAACAAAGTTGTTAACAGTGAGTCGGCCTTTCTTCTTCTTGTGTTGCAAAGCCTGAACTTATTGTTAGTCGTTTTTATTTTGTTTAACTGCACATTTAGCGTGTTTCAACTAGAGCGTGCTAGTGTGCGTGAATACGTGTAGCACGTGTACACGAACTAGTCCCAACCTCTTCTGAACGGCATGTATGCGAACTGCACGTGTATCTAAGGTGCGCAATGTACGTACATACATACAACGTGTATTGTTAAATTCACGTGAAATTTCTGACGTGAAAGTTCGCGTAGGCGAACGGTTCGTGTTTCAAAACTCGTGTTAACCCGTGTCTGTACTCGTACAGTTCGACATCCGTGTATAAACTAAACACATGAGTATAAAAAGTTCGTACATATATACGTGTACATGTGTGGTTCGTGTTCACGTTCAAAACCAGCAGCTCTAGTTATAACGTCATATTTATTGACCTTATAATAGTAATCCATGCCTTCGCATGCACCAATAGCTTTCGCCAATTACAGAGGGCATCGACTGGTCAGGAGTTATTGCTATGCCTGCGCCTAAGGAGCTTCTTAAGATGTTTACCCTTGGCATTCGCCAAGTTTGGAATAAGGAAGACCACGGAAAACCTTACTCCGAGAGCTTAAATGGAATTTTGAGTTCTTACAGCATTCTTATCAGCCTAGTTTTTATTATGCTTACCATTGAAGTTTATAAAAATAACACGGTTTCGTATTTAAGAAGTAATTTTGAAAACTTAAAGCATAACAATTCGAAAAGTGCACTTGGTTCATTTAAAATGACGAACACGAAAAGAAGCCAACTTTTTACGTACTCCCATGAAATTATAAGACATTTTTCCAGAAAGGGGTTAATTTTCAAGTTTGTGTGGACGCTAGATATTAATATATCTAATAGAAGTTGCTTGTTTTAGATGTTTTATTATAAAGTAGTTTAACAATGTTTCCTATAAATATTCAATTGTATGTTGTGTATAGATTTGAGTAACTAATACTGCTTGATTTTGTAGGAAATGGCATTTACAATGGCGTGTCACTACCACCGAATCTGAGCCCATATAGAGACAGAGAAAGAGAGAATGAAAGAGATAGGGAAAGGGACAGAGAAAGAGATCACATAAATATCGTTACGAATAAGTTTCTGGCATTAGAACAAGCTTTTGCGCAACTACAAAAAACCACTGACATCATAAAAAGTAGGCAGGAGCAACTACAAGCTCGAGCGGCAGCTTACGAAAATCTAAAACTCCAAAATGAAAAGACACAATACCAAACTCAAGTGTTACAAGAATGGAAAAAAAATGTGGACATGCAATTAAATTCTTTAAATTATGAATCAGGACAAAACATAAAAAGTCGGACCGAAAGTGAAAGAAAGTGGTTAGCAATAATTGATGAAAAAATGAGGCTTGTACAAGATCTTAATGCCAATTTAAACACGCAGAAAGACAATTTCTTGAAAGAACAAATATACAACCGTGAAACTCAAAATGAATTGCAAGCGGAGGTTAAGAAATTCCAAGTATTTTATACTCAAGAAAATGCGACTGTTTGTGCTTTATGGAGTGACCAAGGCAAGCAAATCGAAAGCATAAAGGAAAATATAGCATCTCTTAAGTCGAATTTAGAAGATCAAAAGTTAAAGCATGGCACCGTTGTATTTGATTTAAGAGCTATATCCCAAGTATCTTCCGAAAATGCTGAAAAGTTAGAAATGCAGGAAAGAGAATTAAAAGAACTAAAAAGAAGTTTCCTTCAATTAAAAGTAGATGTAGAGATGCTAGAGGAAGCAACTATTAGCAGAGAACACGCATTGCCAGGTAATTAATTATTATACTCCAGTACTGTAAGTTTTAGCCTACTATATAGGGTTTTAGGACACATCGTTTGGAAAATTAGCGATTTTGCGCTCAAATTGGAAACAGCAAAATCAAATAATTTTGTTTTAAAAGGCCCCATATTTTATAGTCATTCTTACGGGTATAAGATTCGAGTAAGTGCTTACATTCATTATGTCGATAATATAAATTGGTTACAAAGATTGTAGCTTATAGTTTACTTAAATGGCATCAAGAAATGGAAAGGTCGACACATGATTGCTTGCTTGCATGTCCTCAGAGGAGAATATGACTTGATGCTAACTTGGCCCTGCAATATAGAAGGAAACGTTATCATAAGAGATCTACAAGATTATGCCACGGTAAGAATTTATTCTTTGGTTTACTGCAGAAGTGCTTATTTATCTTGTTAGATTGATTTCAACAATCTATTTTCACTTGCGCTATTTATTATAGGTACAAATTAATGAAAAGGTAGAAACTTCCCTTCTCTAGACTTATATATGCGCAATTATCAGACATAATTTTTTTTTATATAAGCAAGTACGAGGATCGTTTGGAAACTACGTGGCCTAACAAAGAAACATCTTTTTTTCGACAAAAAACATTTTATTTTTCAATATAGTCTTCCTGCTCGCTCAACACACTTGTTCTAACGATATTCCAAATTAGCAATACCTTCCTTGAAGGTCGATGAATCCAAGTCCTCGAAATAGCAATTTACAGCAGCGATTACCTCGGAATTAGACGAAAATCTCTTACCGCCGAGCCATTTTTTCAGATTTGGAAACGGATGATAATCGCTGGGAGCCAAATCTGGGGAATAGGCCGAATGAGGTACTAATTCAAATCCCAATTCATGAATTTTGGCCATTGCAATCGCAGACTCTCACAGGGCAGGTGTATTATCCTGACGGAAAAGCACTTTCTTCTTTACCAAATGAGGCCGTTTCTCTTTGATTTCGTCGCCAAGTTGTTGCAACAAAGTGGCATAATACTCGCCATTTATTGTTTTCCCCTTTTCTAAGTAATCGACCAAGATAATTCCATGAGAATCCTAAAAAACAGTTGCCATAATCTTTCCTGCTAACAAAACCGTTTTTGCCTTTTTTGGTGGCGAAGAACCTTTGTGTGTCCATTGTTTGGACTGTCCTTTGGTTTCGGGAGTATAATGGTGGTCCCAGGCTTCATGGACGATTATGAAACGTTACATAATTCTTCTATATTCCATTTATGTTGCATGTTTTTTCTTTTATTATTAGCTTTTGTTTTTTGTCTTATTTTCCCAACTACCATAAAATGGTCTGAATCTGCGTTAGCTCCGCGGAATGTTCTCACATCTACTATTGATGATAGCTTTCTTCTTGTGGTCAATATATGATCTATTTAAGTTTGTGTTCTCCGGTCAGGCGCCCTCCAAATGATCTTGTGCCTCTTCGTGTGTTCAAATTTAGTACTATTTATTACCATATTCGTTAACTCTGCCAGAGCACATAGTCTATGGCCATTATTGTTCGATTTGTCATGTACCGTTTGTTTTTCGGCTACATTTCCAATATAATTTTCTTTCCTGATTTGGGTGTTAAAATCACCTCCCCCTAGTATCATGTCTTCTCTTGTCATTCTGCATATTTCTTCCTGTATCTGCTCATAAAATCTTTCTTTCACCTCGTCTTCTGCCGCCTCGGTATGCGCATACACGTTTAGTATTGCTAGATTATTTGGTTTTGCTTCAATTCTAACATAAATGAGCCTTTCACTTATTTGTTTTATTTCCATTATTTTTTCCTTTGCTTTGCCAAATATCATAAATCCAACAGGTTGATGACCTTGTTCTTCGTTTCCTGAGTATAGTATTGTATAGTTTTTTTATCAATCCTCCCTTTCCCACCCCATATAAGCTGTCCTTTAAATTAATTAATGATTTTGTTTTCATGGATGATATTACTCGGTTAACAAAAACTATTTTGGGAAACATTATTTACATAACTTTCGTAGTAAATTATATTACAAAACCCACTTGTTGAGAACTGCAGGCGTAATTATATGGAATACGTTGTAAATGTATCTATGACGTCGTTGTCACTTACTATTTAAGTGAATAAGTAGTTATACGAGGGTCAGTCAAAAATTACTTACACTTTTAGTTCTACAACTGTATTAAACAAAGATAGGTGTACAACAGATACATTATTTTTCGATATAGTCCCCACCTTTAGCAATGCACTTGGTTCAGCGAGCCACAAGCTTCCGTATGCCTTCCTGGTAGAAGGTTTTCGGTTAGTCGTGAAGCCACTTTTGCACCGCATCCCGAACGTCTGTGTCTGAGGCAAATTGACGACCTTTCAAAGCTTCCTTGAGCGGTCCAAAGGGATGAAAGTCTATGGTAACTCGCCTATTTGCTGTAACCATCTCTCGAGCTTGCTGAACGTTGTCGTCGGTGGTCGAGGTTGACGGCCGTCCAGCTCACTATTTTTGTGTTACGCTCGTGCGTCCCCTTTGAAACATTTCGATCCATAAAAAACGCTTTTACGAGATAAAGCATTGGCCTCGTATTGTGACAAAAGCCTCCGTTGAATTTCAGCACCTTTCACACCCTCTGACCACAAAAATTGGATCACTGCTCGTTGTTCCTCTTTGGTGCAACGAAACGCAGCTTGTTGTTTATATGTGAGCACTATCAAAAGATGATTCTTTTGTCTGTTTCTAATTCTTGTGTAATACTTTCGGAAACAGCACCTGCAATATGTTTTAGAGAAAATTACATACATGAATTTCTTTAAATACTAAAAACTACTAAGTATCGGTTAAATTACAATCTCATTATTATTTTAGCCAAGAAACATTACAAAACTTATAACAGCTAAAAGACATTACGGAGATGAAGATACAGAGGAACCCCAAGAATCTTCCTCGAATTATATTTTCGTGCCACACGCGCAATTGCTGAAATCCAATTACGTGAAGGATGATACGATATTCATCGAAGTTAAGGTGAATTCTCGCAAACGCCAAGAGGAAACAAGCTTATGATAATTACACTGAAAAAAGATGGATTCGAAGAGTGTTTGTCTAGATGTGCTATCTAGGACGAGTGATTTTTTGATTTTTTCTTAATTTATTATTTAGTTTAAGTGACCATGTAACATTTTTCCTATAATAATTGCTTATGGTAGCATGCGATTAAGATTAAGGAATACATTTGTACACAAGTTTTTGCGAATATAATTGGTATGTAATTAATATTATTTTTATTTATCTGCTCAGAAGTGATAGCCAATTTTGTTAATTTGTCAGTATGCCCTACAACGACACTGAATAATTAGAGAGAAAATTTTGATTCATTGTTATATTTCAAACTAGTATGTTGGATATGTGGCGACTGCCAAAAGGAAGCGATTAAATAGAAGCTTACAATGGAAATTGTTTCAATAATGACGTTTTTGAAAATTGTCAAAATCGAAAATATGCTATATTTCAGAAAATAAACATGTTTTTAATAAGTTTTCTTTTGTTGCTTGTTAGTGTTAGCCCACTGGACAACTTCCTCAGCGATTGAAACACTTTTTGTTCTTCTTGTGACTTTGCTTAAGCAACCAAGCTTATAAATACAGTCCTTTCAGAGATGCTGACAATATAAAAAATGCGATTAGAGTGTGTTGCTCGTTATATTAACATGTTGAAAGAAATGTATGACAGAACCCTATTAGGGAATGAAATTTGTCGTGATGTACTTACAAAAATGTGTTTGGAATTAGGATTTTTTAGCTAGGAGACTAAATTTTAAACATTTTCTATTAACAAAACCTTTCTCTGTATTGACCAAAATGTCTTTTAAAATTTTCTTTGAAATGTTAAATTCGACGGATAAAGAAAGGCACATGACAACATTGGTTTATCTCATTAAGGGCCAGTTGTACCAACTCTAGTTAACTCTCGGTTCAATTGATCTGCAGATCATAGATGACGCTAGTTGAATGAGGCATGCGTTGTACAAGCAGAAATAAAACCTTGGTCACCTGATCCCTTCTCAATAGCAGTTGGTAACACTTTTTGTTGGTATCTTTTAAAAGTGTGGAATTTTTAAATTTTTGGAATATTTTCAACACTTTTTTAGGGTGTAAACTTTATGAGAGCTTTACAATTACTAAAGTTAATAGAAAATGTTAACGGTTCAGTACAAAAAAATAAAACATTTGTGTAAGATGTGTAGAAGATTTTCAGTAGATTTTATAATTTCTTCTTGTGACTTTGCTTAAACAACCAAGCTTATAAATACAGTCCTTTCAGAGATGCTGACAATATAAAAAATGCGATTAGAGTGTGTTGCTCGTTATATTAACATGTTGAAAGAAATGTATGACAGAACCCTATTAGGGAATGAAATTTGTCGTGATGTACTTACAAAAATGTGTTTGGAATTAGGATTTTTTAGCTAGAAGAAAAAATTTTAAACATTTTCTATTAACAAAACCTTTCTCTGTATTGACCAAAATGTCTTTTAAAATTTTCTTTGAAATGTTAAATTCGACGGATAAAGAAAGGCACGTGACAACATTGGTTTATCGCATTAAGGGCCGGTTGTACCAACTCTAGTTAACTCTCGGTTCAATTGATCTGCAGATCATAGATGACGCTAGTTCAATGAGGCATGCGTTGTACAACCAGAAATAAAACCTTGGTCAACTGATCCCTTCTCAATAGCAGTTGGTAACATGGAAATGTTGTATTTGCTAGATAAGTAATGGTATTCAACAGAAAAAGAAGCGCGCCAACCATGTTTATAATTGACCTAAGTTGTGTTTTTAGTATCTCAACATGTGATGTGGCGATTTTTTTTAGAATGGGCAGACAAAGAAGGAACTGGGAGAGCTACAAAGAAATATTTTTTAGAAGAGTACAATTAAAAATTTAAAATAAAACTACAGCTCTTGAAATAACAAATTAAATAAAATTAGAAATTCTCAAAAAAGAAAGTAATGATGGAAGAGAAGCAGCAAATAAAAATGAAAATTTTACGGAGGAAATAAAACGCCTAAAATAATACTGTTTTGTTTTGTTATTTTAAAAAATGATTTGAAAATTGTATACATTTTATGTTTATTCTTCGAATAATAATATTGTGCATATTGTTGAATCCTTAAAATCCATTCATATTTATTAATTGTTGAAAATATTCATTAATTAGCATATGTCGTACAATTCCATTATTATTAGAACTTGGGTATTCATTGAAAAGAATGGGAGCCGTAAAGTGCATCATTACCAAGAATCCTCTTCGGTTTCTATAATTTTCCACAAAATCATCTCTACTTGTACCATGAAACTGTTGTTTTGTTTCATTTATTTCTGCTAGGAATTTTTATAAAATTTTGAGTTAATCCAACAATTGTTTGGATTACTTTTTGAATACTTCTGCTTGCTGTCGACTTATCTACATCAATTATATCTCCAGAAATGATCCAGATGAAAGGAAACTACTACTAAACTTCTACCAATTTATATTTCATTATTTTAAGGTTGCATTGGCTAAGTAGTATTTAGATGTACATAAACTTTGCCTATTACTTTCGAAACAAATTTCATTTGAAATTTGAAATATCACATTCCACAACTGGCTTGAATAACCTAAATATGTCCCTAAGTTCTTTATTCTTTATTTTTGGATTGATTAGGCATATTTCTAGTTTCTAAGTTTTTGGCTGCCTGGGGTGCATTACAACATTAGATTTAAGAAATCTACACCATCGGATAATTCCCCTAACATTCATTTTCACGCGAATGGCGTTAATAGAAAAAAGAGATGTTTATATTTCAAGTGGAATGTCACAACACGGTTTATAGGTTATATTTTATGTCGAAATTTACTTGAACTAGGCTTGAACGGCCGATCTTGGGCGCTCAGTTGACTGGGATATTGACTCTCAGATCAAGCTTGAACTTAGTTGGTACAACGGCGTTCTCTTGTTGAACCGAAGTTCACGTTGACCAACGGGTGAACTTGGCTGGTACAACTGGCCCTAAGTTTTTGCGATTCATTTTAAATCTTTCATACCCTTGAGATTGAATTAAGTGCAGTCGAAAGCAGAAAACCTACCTTAACGTACTAAGAGAGCTACAGATATGAAGTGCAACACAGGTTAATAGAAGTTAATTGAAAAATAAAATAGTGTTTACCATTTTCTCTGCAGTAAATTGTTTGTTAAAAATAGAAATAATAGTCTTTGATGGCAGCTACTGTTCGTGGAATACCTTGTTGGTCGGTCGAGAAGATTTTAATGTATTTCCCAAAGGTTTAGCTTGTTTTTAAATACCAATATTCCACGAATGTACTTTTAATTCTAATGAAAAGAAAAATAATTTGGTTCTGTTTTGTCTTTTATAAATTTATATTCAATTAAACGCTACGTTAGCGTTCACCACCATCGGTTTTCAGAAAAATTCTTTGTCTTGTATTAATTGTGAGTTTAATTTTTTCAATACTAACTAAAATCTAATTTAGGGAGATAGGATTTAAAAAGTTACCACATTTAAGTTTATTGATTGCCTTAAGTATTTGAATAGTGAATACTTCATTTTTTATAAAAAATAAATAAATATTTAGACCGACATTGTGTACAGGATGAATCAGAAGTAATTTGTAATATTATCAGGAGTTGCAGAACAACAGCAAGTATATCGAACATTTGTTTTTATTTTATTTTTTTTTCGGAATACGGACCTGTGCAAGCAGTTGCCTACGGCAGATCCCTGTAAATAAAATACAGTGTTCGTGAGTTTTAATGTAGTACACTTCTAATAGTACAATTTGTCTCAGATTCATCCTGTGTATTATGCAGTGTGTCTCTGGATTAACGCATGGATAGGTAAGGCAGACAGGAAATTATTGAGTTGTCATCCTTTTGGGGTTTAGCCATACTTACGCACTAAGTACTACCATAATGTATTACTCTGAATATTGTTTTTTAACAACCCTATTATCGTATCTTCTATAGAAAATATATTTTAATTTTCTTTCCAAGATGTACTTGACTTATCAGCAATAAAATTATGGCATAAATTATTTACTGTTCAAGCATGGCTGAACCCAAAAGATGAAATTTCAACTCATTAATTTTCTGTCTGCCTTACCTATCCATGTGTTAATCCAGGGACAGGCTGTATAATTAAAAACTACGTCAACAACAATTAATAATAGCGACAATTAGAATAATCACAGATTTTAATTTTCAGATTTTTAGTAAAATTGCTTATGTTTCACTTCCCCTTCTGGGGATTCATTAGCATTTTCTTGCTTTTCTTCGGATAAATCACCAACTTTAGCATCTGCCTCTATGTTTTCAGTAGATTTTTCTAAATTGTCATCTACTTTTTCATCATTCCTCTCGATATTCCCTAGTGCTTCATCATTTTCAGTTGTTACATTTTCTGCTGGCACTTCGGAATCGATATTTGGTGTTAAGTAGTGATCTTTATTCTCTACATTCTCTGAGGGTGATTCAGACTTTGCTTCTGCTAGTATTTCATCGTTTTCATTTTCTAATTTTGCTAAGCTTGTAGTATCTTCTTCATGTTTATTTTGCTCATCTACATCGCGTGTTAGGTACTGATCTTCATTCTCTACATTCTCTATGGGTGATTCAGACTTTATTTCTGCTGGTATTTCATCGTTTACATTTTCTAACTTTGTTAGGCTTGTATTATCTTCTTCGTGTTTATTTTGTTCATCTACATCGCTTGATATTTTATCAATTTCAGCATCACTCTCTTGAAGCAATTGATTTTCGATTGGTTCTATTTGGCCACCTTCTTGTTGTTCTGATTCTCTAAGTATTGCCTTATCTTCCTCATTTTGTTCTGGTTCTGCGTTCTCAGTGGAAACTAAACCATAATTTTCAATACTTCCTTCTGGACGTGTTTCGTTACCCTCTATAATTTCGGAGTACATTGGGTACGTATCAACAAAATTTGTGTTAATTGAATTGTTTTCAATTATGACCTCTGGTAGAATATCCTCTTCATTATTAGGACTTTCCCTTAGTCTATTTTCAGAGTATGTATGTATTACTGCTTCCTCTTCAAGCCCTAAGGGCTCTATATGTCTTCTAATTGCTGGTGGCTCCGGTACCGAAATGCCATCTTCAATTTTCATTCCTTCTATGGATCTGTGGTTCACTTCTCCTTCTTGGATAATGTGTGCGGAGGTTTTCTTTTCTGAAATATAAATAAACTTATATTTATACTCCATAAAACTTCTATTGTATCTTACGACCTTTACGCCGAGTGCCACCTCCAAAAATGAATCTTTCAACAGCAACTATTGGTGATTCGAACAGTAAGCACCATACAAACGCCAGCGCTACGGTCATCAATACATCTCCAAGGAAAGAATGGAACTAAATTATGAAATCTTACATTAATATACCTATTCATTGTTTTTTAGAATACCTGTTCATTGTTTAATATTATTGTGATGGGTTGTAAAAAAGCTACTTTTGTCGAACATTAAAAAAATCACAAATATATAGGATGATTCACAGAAGTAGCTTACTAATAGTATGTGAACATTTTAAATGAAAGTGTGGATTTTGGCGTTACTACCGCGAACATAAGGCTAAACAACTTTGACGTCAGAAAGCTGTGACGTACTTTGAAGTAGGCCGTCGATCAGTCATAAACGCGTTTACACGTTCAGATCGTTTCTTTCGTTTTGAATTGGTTTATCCAAATTATATTGGTTTTATTTAAAACAGTCGTGTGTAGCGATATTTCCGTACTTTGTTGGTGATACCTGTAATGTTTTTCTAGTGTTGTATAAGCGATAAAACCTTTTCTGAAACGACAAAAACGGGGTAACCTAACATAACATGGCGTCGGCTATTTTGTATGTTTTTTTTGTGAGTTACACTTTGTAAAAGAGGATATTATTTATTTTTCAACAATTACAGATTCAAGGACCGGGTAAACTATGTATAACTGAGTTAAAAAAATCCTAGACTTAAAAAAATGCTATTCCAACTCAATTCCCTAACTGTCCGTTGTATTTGACAAAAAAATGTTATTGTTCAAATAGTTTTATATTCTTACGTTATATTTAACAAAATCATTTTTAAACACGAATAGATGTTTTTAAATGTGTATAATACATGTTCTGTTTTAATACAATATATTTTAAATTATATCACCGAACGTAACCATTTGGATACTAATACACCTATGTAAATGTCATATTGACAGCAGTGAACGTATTGCAACAATGATAATAACTTGTCCTACAAATACCCTATTTAAAAATTATTCTGGGAAAAGTAATGATAGATTAGATAAAACATCACATAATAGGAAAGATAGATTAAGTAAAACTTCACATAATAGGAAATTGAAGACCCTGGTTAAATAGCATGTCTGTAAATTTTCTCGTGAAATTGAACAAAATTTCAAATAAATTGCAGTTACCGTATCATTTCAACCTTAGTTTCGTCCAAATATATGTACAATTACAAATAATAATAATTAGTCGATTAAATGTCAACCACAAATGCACCTTTCACGAAAACGGTGCTCGGATACGTGTTTGGTTTTCGCTTTGAAACTTCGTTTTTCCAAAATAAAATCAAATCTTATGCGAAGAAGGGCTCAGTTGACTCTTCAAAACTTAAAAAAGAAATGCAAAAAAACGAAACCTTTACCGCTTAGGTCAATATCGTGCACGGCGATACATCGCCAACCCAGTGTGACATCATCGAAGAGCGCTGAGTCCTTCTAGTTTCGGTGGAAACGATTTTGGGCTATAGTTACAATTCTTATGCAACTTTTATCAAACATTATTAGAGTTATCAGTCACCGTTTTAGAATTATTTCCATTTTCTTTAAAAAGTGCACTCACAAAACTTGTTGCATAAAGAAGATAACAGCTATACTATGTATGGAAAAAAATTTCTTGTATGGGCTGCCAAAATTCAGAATTTAAAGTAGAATTGATATACTTTCTAACGAAAAAAGTTTTTGATGCGGAATTAAATTTTGCCTTCTGGTACCTACCCCTATCTACACTTTTAGACATATTCCTGGCACCGGCCTGTGGAAGCTGGTAAATAATAAAACAGTGTTAGTTCCTACTTAAACGATTTATCAAATCATTTGTGCTTTTATTCACGAAGAATGTAATAAAATTATAATCAGGATCTATTGACCGTCCACTGATAGATATTATTTGCCTCCAATCAGTAGTAGACTATTTGGGGATGTTTCGAAAACATCGATATACATCGCCCATCCCTAGCCTGAAGTATAAAGTTAATAAAAACACTACCTAAATCAAAAAATTTAGGCTTAAATCCAAAATTTCAGAATTAAATTATTATTACATATGTACTTCCATCGATTGATCTATTCAAAAGCTTTTAATGGATCAGGTCTATGAATCAATCTGTATGAAAGTAGTTTGAAAAGTCTCCAGCCTAACACAGAAGCAAGCAGGATTTAATAACGGCTGGATTTTCTATTTTTTCCATTTTTATAGAAACACTAATATCAACTGACACAAACGACTGCTAAACAACAACTCAGTGTCCAACATGGCTGAAATTATCAAAAGCATCTTTCAACACATGCGCAACTGTATTACCAGAATATATTTGGCGAGTAACGCTATCTTCATGTTGAGGCTTGAAATTTTTCAGACCAGCCTCACATAATAACGTGCAGTGATAGAGTTTAAGAGGGAGTTTCAGCAAAATCATATGGGTTTGTGCATAGAATAGATGAGATCTATTGCCAATAGGATGCAATTATGCTCGATCAGTGGCATACACTCTGATTGATTTAACTTTTCTGTGGGCAAGCCTAATGTTAACTTTATTGAAACGTATGTATGTATATGATAAATATAACAATAAAACTTTGTAAAAGGATGGAGTAATTTGAAATGATATTGAAAAGGTATCTGAATTACAGAAGTTAAAACGGAAACTACATACATATAAATTACATATCGTATATGCTGCAAATACTTACTACTTCTAGGTCTCCAAAATGAGCAGGATATCTCGTTCTAGCTACATTATGCAAAATGTAAGTTATGTGAACTAAATACATCGCATATGTAATCTTCGATAGTGTCTGAAATATGTCTGCGGATAGGATGTAATTGAATATCCCTGAAATAGGAAAAAAAACTTTCAATAGGCTATTACAAATATGCACGGCACATTTATTTTAAATTTGCATGGCTGATCATGACAAAACGCAGAATTCTTTATAGACAACACTTACCTCCACGACCTTTAACGCAGGCGTACACAATCCATGACAATCCGCAACACCAGGCTGGTCTATAAAGTGATAAATAGAGCGAAGTAGATAATCTGTCGTAATTGTAAGTAACATCAGTCGATGTGAGAATGCAGGCAACCATGCCAGAGACTACCACAGCCCAAATAAAGATGTTTATGATCTAAAAAGTTACAATTTAAACTATTTATTACCATGCAAGTCAATTATTGCGGGAGATAACTAAGGATAATTCTAAAAAACCAGAACTCTCAATTTGCAATTTATAATACTCGAGCTTGTTATAATAACAATAGATGTCAAAGGAATGGCTGAACTTATTTGAGTCTTAGACTAATACTCTGTTATATGTAAAATACTACTAAAAAAACGCTATAATTTGGAGACTGAATAATTGTCAAAGTATTTAACCTAACTTGTGGCACCATAAAACGGAAATGGATAAATAAGATTCGGTGGTCAAATGGTAAGAGGACCTGCCCCTTACGGTGGCTGGATTAGACGCTGTGCGTTCAAGTTCTGTATCGAGGAGTAATTAACTGGGCTCCACCAAAATGCAACTATTACAACAGTGTCTTCGTCATATGTAAGAGATGTCTGATAAAGGAAGGAGTAGGATATTGTCTTGCTGTTCAGAAATCGATTCTTCGCCCAGAAAACAAGCAAAGACACGAAAACATAAAGATTGGACAACTGAAATTTGAATTACTTAGTTCTAAACGAAGACAGTATGTTCGAAAAGCAATAGTGGTTCAACCAACTACTAAACACGGCAGTGGTTCTGTTTTTATTTGGGTATGCATAGCAATATCTAGTGTCAGTTCTTTAGTCAGAATCACTGAAACATTAACCAGGGAACGTTATACTGAAATACTATCAGGACGAGGCTTAATTGGTCCGAACTTCATGCCACAGCAACACCATCATCTCAAACATGCTCGCAGAATCGAGAAAAATTATTTGCTACAAAAATTAGAAGAGGGTGTATTAGAAATCATATAGTGATAGGCTTCACTGTTAAGACGAATATTTGCAATATTTTATACAAGCAAAAGGGAGTGTATTTATTCAGTTATAATTATTTTCTCACCTTTTATATAGCCATTTTAGTTTTTAAATATATAGGAACATATAAAAACACAAAGAAAAATGAAGAAATACACTGGAAAAGGAATAGGAGAATACCAATATGGCCGAGGAAGATCAACAATAGATCCTATTTTTATAATAAATCAAATAGAGGAAAGAAGCTTCGTACAAAATATCCAGGTACAAATCCTATTTATTGACTTTAAATAGGCATTTGATAGTTTAAAGCGAAATAAGATTACAGATCTTATCTAAATGAAAAAGGAACATTCAAAGATACCAGTCCTAACTAAACAAAGTACATCCAAAGTGTTTCCAATAAGCCTGGGAATGAGACAAGGCTATCAAGCACACTTTTTAATATACCTTTATATGGAGCAAAAAAAAGACTGCAATATTGAAAGAAGGATAACTAATAAGTCAGTGTAGTTGCTAGCATATGCAGATGACTTAGCCATAATTGCAAGTGATAGGAGAAGTTTGAGAGAAGCATTAGTAAAAATTCGAACAGCAGCTAGACAAAAAGGGTTAGAGCTAAATCATATGGAAATAAAAATAGAGACAACACAATAGAAAATAATAGAGAAATAGAAATTAAAGATCTAAAATTTGATAGTAGTACAGAACTTTAAATACCTAGGAACAACAATCAACAACAAAAATAACAGAAATATCAAGATTACACAAAGAATTCAGGAAGGATATAGAACAAACTACAAATATAAACCACTAATGGAAAGCAAAAGAATAAATAGAAGGACAAAGATGAATAAATACAGAACTAAGTGGGACAGGTATAATAATGATATAAATTCTTATAAAACTACTTTAATAGATCGATGCTGCGGTTTCGAGCAAGTCAGGTCATCACCAGGCAGAAGTTAATTTACTGCAGGTAAAAGATATGTCAAAATATGACAAAATATTACAACTAAAATTGGTCAATTATACTTCGTATAGAATAAAATCATTTGTCGTAAATTAACGTTAAAATGTAAAAATTTACAAGTAATTTTATTCTATACGAAGTATAGAATAGTTTGAGCTGTGAGATTTTACCATATTTTCGCATATCTTTTACCTGCGGTAAATTAACTCCTGCCTGATGATGAGCTGATTTCCTCGAAACCGGTAGCATTGATCTATAAAAGGGGTTTTGTGAGAATTTAAAACATTATTACTCACACAGAGTCACCTTGGATTGTTTATGTACAGAACTGTCATTAGATCAGCGGTATGCAGCATAATCGGTGACACTAACAGCCGGAGAAGAAGAAGAAATGAGAACTGTTGAAATGCATACGACAGGCTGATGAACCACGAGATCGAGGAAATGCTGACGAAGATTATATACTTAGAATAATAAAATCCCGAAGAATAAGATGGCTCGGATACACAAAAAAGATGGATGGAAATAAGTACATCAGAGAAAATTTGGAATGGAACCCAAATATAAACAGACCTAGGGGTAGACCAAAAGCTCGGTGGAAAAACCAGGTAACAAGGGACAGACACAACATAGGAGTTGAACAATGGACAAAACAAATGCAGGACAGGAAGAAATGGAAGGAGATTACGGATGTGGCAAAGTCAGCAAGGACAAGCTGGGAAAGAAACCCGTAGACATACTCCTCACAAGAACTGGGTCGGAAGAGCTCAATTTGAGCGGTTAATATTCTGTTGGGAATGTAAAACCCCATATATAATATATTTTATATCCTAAATAATGCGAAGTGCTTCATACAAAAACGTAGTGGTTGGCAATATATTCAGACTCCTATATGTCAAAAAATGTCTCTCTGGGTGGATCGTTTTAAAATGAATACAGTGTATAAAAAGTATTTGCAAAACCATACTTACTGGATGAATTGTTAATTTTGCATTCTTATAAATATGTAATATTGCTCCTGTAAAAGTTCCAATCAACCATGGCGAAAGTCTTGTATGAGTTGGGTAGTAGTAGTATTTATAGTAGTCGTCAGTAAATCTAAAACAGCCGCAAAAATTAATTATGGCCTTATAAGCTAGTGATGCTTTTATACGAACATTTCTGTTTCATAGTAATACGTGATGAGAAACGGGCACACCATAGAAAGCAGGATCAGTATAGGTAACCCAGCTCTCATCATAAGCTTTCTGCGCCTAACCAATGGAAGTAGGACTAAGGGTGATATTATGAATATTTGCATATCCATTGATAGATACCATGTGTGCAGCAAACACTGAAAATTCGTAAAATTAGTGAGAATAAAATTAATTGCCTTATATTAAGTCTACTAGATTTAGAATAAATTATATACATATTTAACCCAAGGATTGTAGTATAGGATAATAATACTATACTTGCCATATTGTTATGATCCAAATAATTTTGATAATAGAAAAAGAAGGAAGCCCATCTATTCAAACAATTTTCTCGTGTCCTTTCAGTTACATACTTCCAGAAAGGACCATCTCCAAGATGTAAGAATACAGAAACGTGTAAGAAATAGACTACTGCTAAAGCTGGTGTTAACCTATTGGGAAATCAGTGATATTACATCTGTCCCATATTTATTGGTGTATTACCTAGCGATGGGTGATGACGAGGGCGTGGACAGCGATTCGATTCCCTCGTGTATTTTCCTTTCATATTGTGTACATTGTACTATGCAGCCGAAAATACGAGGAAATCGAATCGTTGTCCGCGCTCTCCCGTTTAGACCCACCGCTACTGATTACCTATAGAAAATATAAACATGAGCAAACAGAAGTTAATAAGGAATAACGACACAACATGTTGAGGTTGTGACTGCATTTAACATAGCATGATATTGAAAAGTACATCTTTTTTTTAAAGTTATTACATGAATTAACTACCTTGCCCAACAAATTTTGTTGAGTTCTTTTGAAAAGAAAAAAGTGCCGTGTGGATATCTGTACATATTTTTCCATTTCCTGTGTTTTCAATTGTTTGATATTGTCAAGGTTTTATATAAAATGTGAAGTGGAGATGATTATTGTTCCCATCCGAGATAAATATTAATCTTTTCAGTTTAATAATAACCTGATAATAGAAAAATATTTATATCTATAATTGCTATGGAAATATAAGAAACTATTAATCGAATCAGAAAAATGAATGCTTCTAGTGTTGTTAAGTAACTTATGTGAATAATTTCGAACTGTTGAATGTGTATTATGTTGACTATAAAATATAAAAGGCATTAAACTGTTAAAAAACTGAACTGTAACAAATAAGAGAGTTATTCATTTCGTCGCCCACGCAGTGGTGTGGTGTTACGATGGTGAAGGAGCCCGAAGAGATTAGACGCATCATGCACGATATTAGCCTAAGCGGTAAAGGAATCGTTTTTTTTGCATTTCCTTTTTTAAGTTTTGAAGGGCTTCCGATTTAAAGAGGATGCCAGTCGCCAACTGAGCCCTTTTTCGTATCCCATTCGATTTTATTTTGGAAAAACGAAGTTTCAAAGCAAAAACCAAACACGTAACCGGGCACCGTTTTCGTGAAAGATGCATTTGTGGTTGATATTTAATCGACTAATTATTATTATTTGAAATTGTACATGTATTAAGACGAAACTAAGGTTGAAATGATATAGTAATTGCAATTTTATTCGAAATTTTGATCAATTTTACGAGAAAATTTACAGACATGCTATTTAACGAGGATCTTTAATCTCCTATTATGTGGTGTTTTACCTAATCTATCATTTCTTTTCCCACAATAAGTTTTAAGGAGGGTACTTGTAGAACAAGTTATTATAATTCTTGCAATACGTTCACTGCTGTGCTATGTTCGGTGATGTAATTTAAAATATATTAAACAGAACGTTTATGATACACTTTTAAAAACACCTCTTCGTGTTCAAAAATAATTTTGTTAAATATAACGTAAAAATATAAAACTATTTGAACAATAAAATCTTGAGTTGGAATAGCACCTTTTTTAAGCTTATGAATTTTTAAGTTTAGCTCATAGTTTAGCCGGTCCTTGAATCTGTAGCTGTTGAGAAATAAATAATATCTTCTTTTACAAAGTGTAACTCACAAACACAATATATAAAACAACCGACGCCAATATAAATAGACTAACCGAGTCACGCTTTTAAGTTAGCCCGTTTTTATCGTTTCAAAAAAGGTTTTATCGCTTATACAACATTAAAAAAACATTACAAATACCACCAATAAAGTACGGAAATATTACTACACAGTATTTTTTTAAATGAAACCCATACAATTTGGATAAACCAATTCAAAACGCAGAGACGGTTTGAATGTGTAAACGCGTTTGCGGCTGATCATTCACCTACCACAATATACGTCACAGCCTGCTGACGTCAAAGTGGTTAGGCCTTGTTATACATATATCGGAGGTAACGACTCGATCCGCACTACCACGAGGATGGATCTTTCATATATGCTTAATTCTAAAATTTTTTCTTTTTAACTTTTGTCAGTAAATTGAAGAACGGATAAACAACAATAAAGAAAAAACAATATGCAACAATCAAACTGGTCGTGTATGTATAAATAAAAATCCCTTGACCAGTGTGGGCTTTGTCCGACCAGAAACGATTATTTCATTTACTAATAACACTATTGCTTCGTCTGTCTACAAAATTTGATCTAAAATGTCTGGTTTACCATCAAGCAGTTGCACTTGCCACGCAATAAAAGTCAATCGACGATCAAAATCTGTTGGCCGTAAGTGTTGCACTGAAATAGGTTTATATGGAAACAACTTGTGTCCTTTTACAGTTCTGTGTACCGTTGCAACTTCTTGAGCTACATGGCTAATGGACGAACGAGGATGTAGTCGGCGGTAGGCCAAAATCTACAATTCCCGTTCTTCCTGCTCACCGTTGGCTAAGTTATTTATACGAGGCTCTCTATGTTGAATTCTTACTCCAGGAAGTAATTCTTGTCGTCTGAAGCACGTTTTGATTTTTAGTACGTAAGTATGTGGAGGATGATATCTGTCGGAATACTTTTCTGCATACAGTGCGGCAGCTGTTGGTGGCTTGCGCTTATACTCGCCAAACATTAATGGTAAATCCACCTTTTCACTGTTATTCTTTTTTTTCACATAAAAATTGCGACAATTTCCTAAAATTTTCTCTAATTACATGTAAGCAAACTTTGGCAGATGTGAAATACTAAAAAAAAAGTTGTTTTCAAGGCTATAGATATTTTTCTTTTTTTAATAGCTGTCTTGAACACGTAGAAATCGTTTTGTAGGATCAATAGCAGTCTTCTTATACAACAGCCATAGAATTTTGTATGTATAGAAAGAAAAAAAAATATGATGAATCAAAAAATGTCAAAGAATATACAGAGTGTCAAAAAAAACCAAAGTTGCGACCGTTTCCGCTTTAACCACAAATGGAAAAAGTCATTTAAAAGTACCGCCAAATAGCATGCATGATCTCAAACAAAAAAACATTTAATCCTCCTGTTTTGTAAATTTCAAGCTATTAAAGTTGTTGAGTGGTCCTTTTTTTTTGAATACACTGTATATAACCAAAAAATTAATGCTAATATAGCTCATGGTATTGGTAGAATCATTTCGGCAAAAACACAAAGCGAGGGAAAAGGGATAGCGTAAACCCGCGAACATGTTTCTGCCTACGTACGTGTCCTTCTCCCTCGCTATTGTTTTTGACCTCTCGAGTATATGTTGCCATTCACCACGAACAGAATCACGATATATCTCCCCACGCCACCTAGCGTCGAGAAACATAGATATGCCGTCTAGAGAATAGCGACGACAACTCGGGATGCACTCCTACCACCTATGGAGCAGCTCCTGGGCTGCTTAACGCAAGATGGCATGGCGCCTAAGACGCCGGGTGTCCACACCTTTAAATGATTCCTACAGGCTTACCATGATGTATTAAAATACACACTCGGGATGCAGACTATGGTGACTATCGTGATTCTGTTCGTGGAGAATGGCAACATATACTCGAGAGGTGAAAAACAGTAGCGAAGGTAGGCAGAAATATGTTCGCGGGTTTACGCTGTCCCTTTTCCCTCGCTCTGTTTTTTGCCGGAAATGATTTCACCAATACCATGAGCTGTATTAGCATTAATTTTTTGGTTATTGTTACTAGGCAATCTTTTCATGTGTATTTTAATACACTGTATATACTTTTAATAAAAAGTTACAGAAAAAAATATTTACATCTCTGCTGTGAATATGTACCATCCACTAATTTGATCTTTCAATTGAACATGATAGATTTTCCATTTAACCTTCAGATTATTGTGACTAAATACATCTTTATATGTAATTCTTTGTTTAACTCATTAGAGTACATGCCTTTTAATGGTCCTAACCCCTTCTGTGGTCTCCAAAAGAGCCACATAAAACAAGCAATTAAGACATGGGAGGACAATCGAAAGGCCTCGTACTGGGAAAATGTTCCAGGACAAAAACAGGCGAAAGCACTCATATCAGGCTCGCCAAAGACAGCAAAAATAGTGCTATCGTTGAGCAAAAGGGATTTTAGATTACTGGCAGGATTTCCGACAGGCCATGTAGATCTAATATATCACTTATTTAAACTAGGAAAAGCTGAAGATCAAATTTGTCGTCTATGCCAAGAAGATGTGGAGACGTCTGAACAAATTCTTTGTAAATGTGTTGCCATTAGTCGCACGCGACACAGACATTTCAGTAGGCCATTTCTTACACTTACTGAACTGAAGTAAGTAGATCCTAGAGTACTATTAAGGTTTATTAAAAGCCTCCAACTATTCTAACACACATAAGGGCATTTTGTTACAATAAATATTTTAAGGTCGCAATGATTAAAGGCATCTGTGCCATGGCCCATTTATAATAATAATAATAACTCATTAGAGTAAATTGTTGCCCTTCGCAGACGTTTTATTCGTAGCATATTCTGTATGTGTTTTAAAATTTAAATTTTCGTCAATAATTGTTCCCAGATTTTTCATTTCTCTTAATTTTTCTCTTTGTTACATATACTTCTTTGATCTGAAAAACTGAGTTTTTAAAATAAACTGAATACGCGCGGATTGAGTGCAGACTGTTCTCTTCGGGCTCCCCTCACCATCGCAACACCACACCACTGCGTGGACGACAAAGTGAGCAACTCTAAAAATAATTCATAACCAAGTGTGACGTAGTAAAGAAAGGATACGTCGTAATATCATCCGGATGGGAGGACGTCCCATAAAAGTGTGGCGTAGACTAAACCGCTAAAAGTCAGTGCTATTAAAATATTAGTTAAAATAGTTTAGAGTGCATAAAAGAGTATAGTAATGAATAACCGAAATAACAAGGATTCAATAGAAGAAAATAAAAGAACCTTTAAAGGACAGGTATGTAAATTTAGGTGCAACTAAGAGAATTTTATATTTGGTAAATGAGTTTTTTAGAAATACAGTGTGTTCATTTGAAAACTTCCCCTACATCCGAAACTAATAAAACCATGATAATAATAATAATAAATTAAAAAATGCAAAGACAGGTCAATTTTTGTTTCGGGGGGGAACCATTTTGATTAATATATCATGATACTAAACTTACCCCCTTAAGTCCCCTCACCCCCAACATAAAAATCTTAAATAGGATGATACCATTTGTGACACATTGTTGGAAAGGTATTTTCATTAAGAATTCAGTAGTATATCTTACTTTAAACGGGTACTCTAAAACTGTGGCACTGGAACACTGAAACAGTTCACTAAAACCCTTACCACAACACTTAATTCGTACGAGCAGCAAGACAGTCTTGCTGCTGATGATGATAGCTTGGCTATCGAAACGTGCGTCCAGTACGAATTAAGTGTTGTGGTAAGGGTTTTAGTGAACTGTTTCATATTTTACTTTGACAATTGGTTAAGGTCTGGGAATTATAACAGAATAAATATCATGCTAAGCAAAAATTGTAAAATTATAAACTTTTATTCAAAAAAAATATTCAAATTAGTTAATTAAATGTTCATCATTTTGTTGAAGACAACAATATAGCCTATTTTCAAATTCTCTTCTGACCCTTTCAAAAAGTCTTAGTTGCTAATATTCTGCGGTTGTGTTTGGTACACAACTGTTTTCAAGTGAACCTACAAGAAAAAATTAAGTGAAATCAAATCTGGAAAGCGGGCAGGCCATTCAATTGATTTTGGCCGCCCTATCCAATGATTTGGAAAATTATTATCCAACCAATTTCTAACCTGCGCGACATAATCGGGAGCGCGCCATTTTGTTGGAAGAAAAGCTCATTTTCATTAATTAATTAATTTCTCATTTGATCTTGCCGGTTCGAGGTATAGTTCGCCGGTAAGATTTTGATCAATGAAAACAGGATCGATTACCTCATTTCCAAGTATACCAGCGTGTGAATTTCTTAGAATAAATGAGGATTTTCATTGTCTCTGTATCTACAGTTATGGCGGTTTACAAAACCACTTAGATAGAATGTTGATTCATCACTGAAACAAATATCGAATAACCTTATCTCATTATTATTAATTTTCTCTGTCATCGTTTCACAAAACTCAATTCTCCTATCAAATTCATCCTCATTGAGTTGCTGAACAATATACATCTTATAAGGATGGAATTTGTGTAATTTCGGAATTTTGTGCACGGGCCTATGGCAAGTTGCGGATGCACGAGGATTTACGCCGCAATGACCTAAAACTTCTATTTGTCTACCTTCATCAACCACTTTATTCCCAATGCGTTTCTTGTTAAGTACAGAACCAGTTTCTAGAAATTTTTGAACAAGGTCCAATAGGTATACTACAATAGGTACTTATGTTTTCATCAGGATGTTTTTGATTAAAGCAGCCGTTCGCCTTTTATTCAATACAATTATCATTTTTGCCATACAAAAGAACTAGTTCCGTTCGCATTTCAAGAGTGTAAACCATATTGTCAAAAAGAATAAATATCGCAATGAGTGATTTTCTATTTTATGATTGGCAACTAACTGAAAATAAACATTAAAATAAATGAAAATAACTATATGCCTCGAACTTATTTTTTAAATTCTTTTAGCATAATAAAAAACGACTATAAAATAAAGTGTTGTATTTTAACCGTTTTAAGACAACCACAGCGAAAACGTTTTCTATGGTTAGGCTGCGATTTGGACCTCTCAATTTGTTTCTTTCCGGTTAACACTAATACAATACCGTATAAAGCAAGAAAATATGTAAGCTGTAATGCATTCTAAAATACTAACAACTCAATATTTTACTTAAAAGAAACCTACTAAATCTTTAATAGTTTGATCAATAAAATTTGATTTAATAAGTAAAGAAGGAATAAAATCACATACTACCCCCACTAACCTTAGATAACGATGAATGTAATAAATGATTATATTGAACTTAGTCCTTGGTTTACTATACGCCTTAAGGAATGTCATTGCTATCAATAAACCCGTTAGAAACAGGAACGTGTCCACTGCAGTGGGTGCCCCTTGTACATATTGCGTATACATATTTCTCCGCCACTGAAATATCAAGTGAATGAAAGTTAGTAAAACACTTTTTGCAAAATTATAAAAAAACATTGACGCTCCTGATAGTTACCTTTGGAAGTAAATTAAAATTTTGAAGACAGATATTTAGCTTCCCTTTCTGGTTATAATTATATTGCATCACGTAAAAAATAGGCGCGCTGTATTGAAGAAAATACAGTAGTATCCGGATATAACTAACCGCAAGGGACCAAGAAATTCAGTTCGTCATATGCGGAGTTCGTAATAAACAAAACGGATGAAATACATTTGACACTAATTTAAAAATTAGTGATAACTACGTCATTCAAACGATATTTATTTACATAAAAGTACAAATTTTGAGATATACTGCATACATATATTTTAATATTACATATATTAGTTAATGACTAAAAAAGTCTGTAATTTTTGACTGTTTCAATTTCGCGCCAGCACAAATTTGTTCAATATTATCCCTAATGTTGGCGAATATATCCAAAGCATCTTTAGGAGTATTATGAGACTGTAAAAAGTAGCGAAACTTCCTAACACTTTGCAGCGCTTCTTGATTAGTAGGGATTGGCATGTCTTCGCATGTGTTACTTTCATCACTACTGGAATCGTCTACTTGATCGTCTACATGAACGAATTCGTTAAAATTGATATTCTGCATAAGACTTTTTACGACTTCATTATCAACGACAGATAAATCAGTTTCTATGCATCAGTAATAACTCTTAATCCCACAGTCTCAGTTCTTCCATAAACAAATCGCCAGTCATGCATGCTCTTTATTTGATTTATAATTCACAGGAATTTGTTTGATGTGTTTGAAACAACGTGGATTTTGTGACTTGCCTATCACTAACAATTTTCTTTTTTCACTTTCCCTTAAATTAGCGCACAGAAATAAGGTTGATCTCTCTTTTGAAAGCTACTTGTCGGTGTTGCTCGGGCTTTCCCGATATCGTGTATTGATGGAGTATCTAAACAAGTTCGCTTTAAACAGAAACTATTTCTGTTAAGATTCTAAAATTGGTTCGTATTATACGGAAGTTCGTCATAAGCGGGTTCGCAATAATAAATATTTCTTAATATTATTTTTATGGCAAATATAACCGAATCCTCGGTTTTGGTACGCAACAGCCGGTGTTTCGCTTTAAGCGGATACGTTTTACCCGATCACTACTATATTTGATTATGAAATCTTGAAAAGAAACCAATTTAAACGAACTTTAAGTGAAGTATTCTAGAATAACAGCAATAATAAACTGATGATCATACAAGAATGAGGTAAGATATATTTTTTGCGACGTACTTAAGAAAAAAAGATCATATCTTGTCGATAATTGTATTTGAACGTAATTTTAAAAAATTAAAAAAAAAAATTTAAAAGTACAATTCAAATAGCTTTGGTGACTTGTTTTAAATAGCTTTTTTAATTTTATTCATAGCAAGCAATTTATGCCGTACGTCGACTACATGAGTGTATCGGCGCAGAAGTAATTATTGAAGCGTCTTAATACACTCATTGAAAATGTACATAATGTTATTGGATTACATGCATTTACGAATTCGGTTGAAAAAAGCAGGGAGATTCTAAAATTAAAAACGTTATTGATGTACCGACTTCTTTTTCAATGTTGCAATTGCCGCATTACCGCTGAAATTCAGGACAATCCATGCGATTCATAATTTGCTTGATTGATAACCCTAGATACTTGAATGGGACAAGCAAATATAAATACTAGGTTATCATAACTTTTATTACATCAAAAAAAAACCTGCTTTTCTAAATAAGTTTTGTTACACTCAGAAAAATAGCTTGGCTAATTTTACCAAATCATGAACGCATCTCTGCGGTTGAATATAATAAACTTATGAGGTAATCGCCAAAATTTCCCGGCCTGATATTCATCTAGGTATCGCAGCGGGTCAAAATGTTGCTAAAACATTGGTTCAAGTCTTACTACCCTTGGAGAAACAAACATATATTTTACATCAATTAGTTTTCCTATAACTGTCACTCGTTCATCATGATTTAATAAATTAATTTATTCATGGGAGGTTTTCAAAGAAACGTTGTTAGCTCTGTTATTATTAACCTTGAGTAGTTATATTCACTGTAAGTTTGGGTACATGCACCAACTTTTATCAAGAATAAATTTCTTTAGAAAACCAATGATAAAAAAGTTTCCCATTTGTTGCATACCTTTTTGGACACACTGTATGTTGGTTAACTTAATTTCAACCAACACCTATTGCTATTCGCTGCAACCTTTATTAACCTTGCGATATTAACGTGGCCTGCGTATATGTATAAAAGAGTGATCGCAAAAATAGTCTCTTTTTTCGCCCTTGAATTTAGACTTCTACTTGGTACTAAATGAGTCATGAATTTTCAAAAAGTTTCGGATTGAGCCGGGCTTTTATTTTCAAGACATGGAGGGTCAAAGTTTTTGATTTCACCAACTTGCGTATTCGCTGTTTTAAAATCTTGAAATAAAAACTTACATAATAATAGGTTCAAAAAACGTATTCGTTCGCTGTTATGTGATTATTTCTAGGTATACGCGAATATATGTTAGTATAAATGTGATTAAAGTGACTCCCCTCGCCTCTCACTTTCGGAGTGCTTGATTAGAGTGAGTCCTCTCGCCTCTCACTTTAAGGGTGCTTGATACATAAAGAGCAACAAAAAGTAGGTATCGTCCCTGAGCATTTGATAAACTTAAATGCAATTTGGATTTTTAAGTTTGCTTTTTCGGAATAGTTATTGATGCATTACATATGATTGTCATTATATGGCTGCAACAACCAACAGTGCGGGAACCACTCACACAGGTACAGTAATATTCCACTATTGAGTCTTTCCCTGTTTTCGATTTATCTGCAAGTACAAAAATATGATGGTGTTTTCCTCCGCGATATCGGGATTTCATATAGGCTTTCACGAGGAGTGGATCTGTGGTGTTAATTCGTGTTCGGCGTAGTCTAAATTCGAAGTCCGATGACGTGGATCAAAAATGAACTTACGAATAAGAAAGGCAGCATTTTTTATATGATAAGAACCAAGACTGATATAATATAGGTCATCCTTCGTCAGTTGCGGAAATTGGGGAAGTTGATTATTCTCCTCATTATCAATTACCACACAGTTAACCTCGATATATGGAATTTTTACTTGAAAAAGATTGTATTTCTCAACAATACCTTTCAAAGCGTTTGAAACATTCACTCTTGATTTCATTAGACGTGCAATATCTTCATGCGTTCTATCACTCAGGATGGGTTCATGAAATAAGTTAAGGAGTGCAAAAGCAATTTGAAGAATTTCGTAGTTATGAATTAAAGTAGCGTTATGAGCTGGCAAAGCCAACATTTTAAGCTTCTTTCTAACTCTACCAAATACTTGGATTTACATCAGATTTTCGTAACAAATCTTGCCTTATTCGTTTCCAAGGTGTCACGTTGTCCAACGCCAGGAATATAAGCAAACATCTTCTTTTCTTCAGTAAGGCCTTTAAGAACACCACGAAATCCATTATCGACCACAATAACATCATTTTCTTGTAATATGACCAATATATTTTCGTATTTTTCGAAACATTCTTCTAGTATCGTCGCATCATTATGATTTGCGTCAAATGGTCCGAAGACAAAGAGAATATAGCCATCAGGTGCACATCCTACCATTGGTTTATAAAGCGGACTTTTCTTTTGTTCACTCCATAACATTTTTTGACCAGTAAAATTCTTTGATTTTTGTACTAAACGGTATGTACCATCGAAAACACAACATCCCTTGTCATCCGGAATGTCAAGTAATGTTTTTTCCACAGGCGTATTGTTCTTTCATTGTTATTAATGAATTTTTGCACTAAATTTTTATACAAATCTTTTCTTGCAATATTCCGATAATTAATAATTGTTCTATCGTAGCAACCAAACAGAAAAGCCAGTTGCTTGTTTGAGAGTGACGTACGCATTTTACACAGTAATACAGCCACATGCTTAAAATGAGATTCTTTAGTATATTCGCAGATGTTAAAAAACTGATTTTTATCAAAAGCAAACCATGTTTTGAAATTATTGTTTTCTATTGACTCAATATTGTCAAGATCAAAACAACATTTTTCATTCATTCCTAAATTTTTGTAATAATCGAACATCAGATCACTAATTACCTTCTGGTCTTCTTGTAGTACTTCGTGAGCAATTTGTTTCACAAGAGGCCAGTAGTTTTTAAGAGTTAAATGTTTAGAGCACATGCGAGTATTAGGCAAAACAAGAAACTAATTCATCAATAGTAACTCACGCATACGTCTTAGAACGGCAATTATGTTTTCAATACTGTTGCAACCAAATATGCAACTTATGTGGGAGTTGAGGCTTTTCCTATAAAAAGTAAGATCAGAATGGATCTATCGGAACAAGGGGATGTGCCATCGAAACAAGAGGATGTGCCATCGAAACAAGAGGAGTATTTCTGGTCAGATCGTAACACGATCTACAGATTTTACTAGCTACTGGAATTTTATCAATTTCGTCAAGTTTTCGTTTTCTTGTACTATACTTTTGTCTCAAGTTGTTAATACTGATTAAAGAAATGTCATCAATAGAATAAAATTTGTCTTTAAACCTTTTCTGAACTTTACATACAAGACAAGAAATGGAAGGCATTTTTAAATGATTTAGTTTTACGTTATAATAACAAAGAAAGGAACCAAAGGAATTAATGTATTGTAGGCTTAAAAAGGGCTGGTTGAAAGTATATTCTTGTCATCTTCAGTTGTTTGGTGGTGGCATCTTCTTGTTAATCCCCAATTTATCGAATCTTGCAGTTATATGTTTTTATCCTCGGTTTTTATTCTGTCGTAGACTCTTGGGACTATTGTTCTGTGGGGTGGTCTGTCTTACGGCTGTATCGTCATCTGGACAAGCTTGACAATGTTGCTCTTTCCCAATATCTCCCCCATAGGTGTTGCAGGAAATCCTTCAGTGTTGGGATATTTAGGTCTTTGTGGATCCTGTCGTTCCGCATGTATCGCGGAGCTTGGACCATGTACCTTAGAAGTTTATTCTGTAGGGTTTCGAGCTTCTTGATCTTTCCCGGAGCAGCAGTGGACCACACCAGTGCAACATACGTTAGGATGGGGTGCAAGGTAGAGGTGTAGATTAATAGTTTGGCTTTTATACTCAGTTCACTTCTATTCCACATGAGCGACATCAAGCGTCCTTTCGTATAGTTGAATTTCTTGATGAGTTCTTCTATATGGTTGTTTCAGGTCAAGGTCTTGTCGATTGTTACGCCGATGTTGACCATGGCAGCAAAAATCGGCCTACTCTCACGTTGGACAGCGCGTCCTTGCGGCGACGCGTGAAGCGAGCAGCTACATATTTTTCATCATTTATTCGTAGCCGCCATCGGGCAAATCACTCCATAAGTTGTTCTGTGGCTCGCTGCAGCCTTCTCGTTATTAATCGCTCGTCTCGTGATGAAGAGTACAGTACGGTGTCGTTCGCATAAATGACAAGCTTCTGGATATATCACAGGTATAAAAGATGTGTGGATCCGGGGCCAATAGCGATCCTTGAGGTACTCCCGCAAAAATCGGTCTGGGAGAGGACCTCTCGCTGCCTATTTTGACGGAGAAACTTCGTTCCTGCAGGTAGCTCTTCAGTAGCCGTACCATGTTGGCATTAACGCCCAGCTGCACGATCTTGAACGGCAGTCCCTGGTGCCAGACCGAGTCGAAAGCTTTCCGGATGTCGAGAAAGATCGCCTGTACCACATCCCTTCCTTCCATGGCGTCTCTGATGTAGTCCGTAAAGCGTAGCAGTTGGAGGTCCGTTGATAGTCCGGCTGTGAAGCCGAATTGCTCGTGTGGTATTGGATCTATAGAGGAAGTGTCCTCCCTCAATCGGCCGAGGATCACGGCCTCCACTATCTTTGAGAGGTAGGAGAGAAGGCTTATCGACCTGAAGTTTTGTGAGAATATTGGGATCCTGCCTGGTTTCGGAAGAACAACCACCTCTGAATATCTCCATTTCTTTGGAAAATACGTTAGTGTCAACATTGAGTTGCGGTTTGTTATGGTGTCTCAACCCGGAGCTTTCCCATTCTTAGTTATGCTAATGATATCGCGAATCTCGTTGGTGTTGGTGGGTGCCAGCTTCTCTTGCCGTGCAGTTCAAGCAGCGCAGTGGGGTCCTGACATGCCTCTCAAACTCCTCATCGTCATTATCGTCCTTTAGTTCCCGAAAACCCGTTTCGAGGTAGTCCGCGTGAGCCTCAGCATTCTCCGCTTCGGTGTACACCAGACCGTGTAGGCCGTGAATAAGCCTTCAACCTTCAATATCGTCTTGACTGTGACAGTCGTAGTGTCTGGCGAAAGGTCGACTCACATTATTTCAAGACCACGGCTTCAATGTTGAAAAGAGTTGACATGAATTAAAGATAGGTATCCAACAATGTAAGCACTTTCGGACATTTGATTTAAAGGAAACAATCATTTCTTGAATAACAGTATTTATTTTTGCTTTTTGTTATTAATAAAATGTATGTTTTTCACTCTTTAGTGACTTTATACGAAAATTTTGTTATGTGAGGTATTTTGATGGTCCCATTTAGACAGTTAAATGAGTTATCGAAATAAAAAAAAATCGTTGTCATGACGTCATTACTTGAAAACCAGGAGCGGGGGAAACTTCAAATTGATATAAAAACGAGAATTTCTTCGAAAAATAAATTGCTTCAAATCTAATGAATTTAGTCCATAATTTTGTCCCCAACAATATATAGGGACAAATTAATCAACATCGTATATAGTATGAAAATAAAGTAATTTAACAAATACTATAAATTACTAAGACAATGAATAGTGAGTTTGCTTACTATTTCAACATAGTCCATATTTACGAATGGTAAGATTTCGAGGATTGAATATCTGTGGCCCATAATAACCCATAATATACTGAAAACTCGAAGTCCATCTAAACAAGTTATTCTATCTTCATTAGCAGAATGACTGATGATTTTCTGGAAATTTCGCGTAATCGAAAAGGATACAAAGATTTGATGCGGCGGCTCTAAAAAATAATATGATTAACATCACCATATTGCAGAAAACTGTTTTTTACTCACTTCTTTTATCTCTAAAAATCTCATCGTAGACCGTACAAATGATCACTAAGGCTACGATAATTGAGATAAAGATACTAGAATGAAAGAAATGTATAGTGAAAATAAATTTTCAGGAATTTTATGATGAATTGTTAAATTGCAAATTATAAATAATAAGCTTACATGAAGCCTATGTCTGCATTAGTCATTTCTGGGGTGTCGTTTGCAGTTTCACATTTAGTAACCGAGTCTATAGTTTGAATCAGTGGTTCTAAATTGTTTAGAAGCAGAGATTCTAACATTTCAGCTGGTGTACATGCATCGGGCAAGCAGACAGAAGTAACTAGTACCCTGATGCCTGTTTCAGGTTCCATAGGTAATCCAGATCTAACAGAGAGACTTCTATCACCAAGAACAGATTTGCTTCTCTGTAGCATACATTTAGAGAAAATTTAGTGTGCTAATATATTGAATAGAAACACAAAATCATACAATTTCTACTTACTGAACTTCTACTGTATATTTGGTCGTCCATTGTCAGATGTATGGGTAATACAACTGCAACTGAGAATCCACAATATTTGCCTAAAATTCGGCCAGTTTCGCCTTCATATTTCGCTCGTAAGCATTCATCATAGTTTCCAGTTTCCATCAGATTCCCCGTTAGAATTCCATATGGAATTTTTGGTGTTGCATCAAGGACTAGCAAATGAAACAATATTACTTGTAAATAAATATACATTAAAATACATATTTATTGAGGAAGCAGTGTTTTTCGCAACCAAAACAAAATGGTTATTAATTAACAATCGGGACAGTGTAAAGAGAACATGATTTACAATGAATTAAATGTTATATTTATTTTTACGTATAGATTAGTACGGTAAGGATCTGAAAAAAATTAGCTAGCCGGAATATCCGGATCTGTTATTACTTTGCTATATAGAAAGTATTTAATAAAGAAAACATTGAATTTATGTTAGGTGGAGAAAAAGTGCAATAATTTTTATAATGTTCATGCGCACAATTCCAAGTTACCGTGCATTACATAGGTGTTTAGTAAATCTGGGGGTAATTACAGTCAGTGGCGACTGGTGGTGCCGTGAATTGAAGGTCAATTACATACAACGCTTCGATTTCGTCGTGTATTTCCGTTGTATAGTACAACGTACACGACATGAAACGAAAATACAGGAAAGTTGAAGCGTTGTAATGCAGCTTCGCAGCCACAGTGTACCAGTCGCAGAAGATCTGCTGAAACGCCGGATGATCTAAATCCTCCAGACGATGGAAACAGTCTAAATAACAACAGTAATGATATAAATCGATCTTTCAGGCAATACGAAAAGACCTCCACTAAACATGCCAAGGAATCTAACCACCTTATATTCCTTCACAAAGCTCGAGACAACAACGTTATTCCTAAAGGCTTAACAATTGAACTCCCATTTAAAAATCGCAAAGCGAGTAAGCCAGGCATTGCTAAGAGAACGAATCAACTCCACCGTTCCCAAAAAGCAAGACTAAAGGAACAATGCGAAGAATTAAAACAAAGTATCAGAGACCTAGTCAGCGCCGAATACTATAAAAACATACAAGCGGCTATCACACCTAGCTACGAAAAAACTAACCAAGGGATGAAACAAACACACAAGAGGAAACTGGATTCACTCCTAAATGTGAAAACAGAAACACGAACACCAGATGCTAAGAAAACACTGATCAACTTGTCCAAAAAGATATTAAGTCAGGATGCAATAAATAAATAAAAATAAATGTTTATTGTCTAATTGACCAATTTGGTATAAAACAAGTCAAAAAAAAGCACCAATAGTAATAGTACAAAACAAAGCAATACAATCTGTCACTATGTATGTAAGTGCAATACAAAAAAAGAAATACTATTACACAAAAAACATCGTTATCATATCTAAATGTTGTTAAAATATTCATTCAAATTGTAAAACACATTATCTAACAAGAAAGCTTTGAGTCTATTCTTGAACGCTGAAAGATTATTTATATCCTTAATATCGTTAGGTAAAGCATTGTACATCTTTATGCCCATATATTGGGGTGATCTCTCATAAGTTGTTAAGTGGTGTTGGGGAATACTAAAGTTGTCTTTGTTTCTTGTGTTGTAATTATGGAATGAGCTATGCGCTATGAAAGTACTTATATTACTCTTAACAAAGACGAGTATTTCAAAAATGTATAAGGATGTAAGAGTTAAAATACTTAGACATTTAAATAACTCTCTGCAGGAAGTACGCCTACTAGCTCCTACTATGTTTCTTACTGCCATCTTTTGAAGTACGAATATTCTTGTGCTATAAGGAGAAGTTCCCCAAAATATTAATCCGTACATAATTCTGGATTCAAAATGTGAACGATAGTAGGAAATGACAATATTTCTACCAACAAGATTTTTTAAACGGTAAAGAGAATAACATATAGACGGTAGCTTCGTTTCCAAGTACTTAACGTGCGTTTCCCCATTTAGGCTATTTTCTATAAATATACTATCCAAGGGGATGAAATTTGCGATTGGACCGACCAAAATTCCTATGATGGATATGATCACAGTTATTGAAGAAACGGCAACAAGAATTGGAGACCCAGTAAAGGCGGAAGAATATATGTGGAGAACAAGAGCAGCTCTAGAAACAGCTAAATCCAGAAGGCCGAAGATTAACATCATGAAATCTGAAAACAAAGCACTCAAAGAGCTAAAACCAGACGAGTCAATTAAAATACTGCCAGCGGACAAGGGAAACGCGACAGTAATAATGGATGACAATACCTACAACAGTAATATCCAAGAGTTATTACAAGCAGGAACCTACAAAAAACTAAAAGGTGACCCTACAAAATCAGTGGAAACAAAAGTGTACAAGGTGTTATACAAGTACAGAGAGGAATTCGAGAGTCAGTATCAACGATCTAAGCTTACCCCCATTTCAGCAAACCACAATACGGACTGCCGAAGATCCACAAACCAGATATCCCCCTAAGACCAATTGTCAACTCGCGAGACTCACCATGTTATCCATTGGCCAAATTCCTTCTGAACATCATATCCCCTGTGGCGGGGAATACATCGTCAGCCGTAAAGAACACAAAACAATCCGTAGAAAAAAAACAGAAATACGCATATAAATGAAAACGATGCAATGGTTAGCTTCGACATAACTAGTCTCTTCACGAATGTTCCAACAGAACCTACACTGGCAATAGTTAAAAACAGACTTTCCAACGACATAACGCTTTCAGAAGGAACCACACTCAGTGTGAAATATATACGAGTTCTACGAGGGTTGCCTGGACTGAACTATCCTGGTGCTGCCATCCGCCAGCCGACATCCCTATCGTAAAGTTTGAGTTTTTGTCGGTATACTTTACTCAGAACGTTTTGACGTGTTGTTTACAGCGAGTTGAAAAATTCATCTCCGTAAAAAACATGAAATTAAGTCGTGTCGGGTACGTTTCGGGGACTTTAGAAACACTGCCTTTGTACTAGCAAGCAATGCATTTACTAGTGGAAAACATGTAGGAATCATTTGTGCCGCAAGATTTAGAGTATGGATTTTACACGTTACATGAAGAAGTTACCACCGTGTTCTTTAAGAGATCGGCCCAAAGAACGCATGTTTGCGGCACATTAAAACATAAACATTAAAAGTTGCTTAGTTGAAACTTCAAATTTGTTCAATGAGTTCAATACCACCTTTAAAATCTCATCGGCAGTACAATTTATAATTCTTTTGGAAGCAAGTAAGGAGGAGGATGACGGTCGATGTGGTACGTACCATTACATTAACCACAGAATGTTTTTGACCATCTGTTGTTTCGATCACACACAACCACAGTTTTTTATCTTTCAATTCTGTTTTCATTCTTTTTTCTATATGTTCACGAGCAAATGACACTACATTTCGTATCGATATCCGACTAGGTAATTAACAGTCCGCATATTTATTCCAGAAGGAGACAAATGCTTCTTTGTCTAGTAAACGAAACGATAGATTACATAAAATAAGAGTAACACATAAATCAAATGTAAATTTTTCTTGGTCTCGTATGCCACTTTTTGCAGAAGAATGCTGTTTGCTTTCGATGTGACGTTGACAATGGCTTCTGGACCAACACATTAAAGAGATTTTACAAACTAGACATTGAATTTTAGCGCCATCAAAAAATTAAGTACGGCATGTCCACTATAAAGTTTTTAATTGTGCCTGCCATTGGTCGTTTTCACGACGTACCTAACTGCGACATTTTTAAAGCAAACATAAACGTACAATTACGAAATAAGTTACGACAGCCTACATATACATACATAGAACTACTCACATACAGCATCGATTTAGTACTGACGCTGTGAACGCGTGAAATAAATAATCGCCGACTCCGCACCACATACCTACTACACTGACTGTTACCGCTGTTTGCCCAGACTAATCATAACTGAATTGAAACTAGAGCAACGCAAACTGAGCCGAAAGCCAGTGGCTGACGCATAAAAGTTTATACAAAATAAACACGGCCGGGACAATTCGGTATAAGCGTCAGTATAACTGCGACTCGAAAGCCGATCTGTGGTGTATGCATCTACACTGTCGTATACTATATCGTAGTTCTACATTGGTTTTGAAAATGTTTCCTACGTCGCGAAAACGACCAAAGTTGGACACAATAAGAGAATTTATTGCAGAAATGCCTGATTTAAAGTGTGATGGCGCTGAAATTCAATGTGTAGTGTGTAAAATAGATTTAATGTGTTGGTCGAAAAGTGATTGTCTACGGCACGTAAATAGTGCAGGGCATATTTCAAAAAAAAATTCCACACGAGATTATGACAAATTTAAATTTAATTTGTGTTTATTGCATGTAATTTACCATATCATTTACTAAGGAAGAAAGCATACGTTTCGTTTTGGAATGAATATTCGGACTTTAAGTTACCAAGTGAGAGAACATTACAGAGAGTTGTGCCGTCTGCTCGTAAGCATGTCGAGAAAAGAATGAAATCGGAGTTGCAAGATAAAAAACTGTGGTTATGTGTGGACGAAACAACAGATCGTAAAAAACATTCTGTGGTTAATGTAATGATACGCACAATAGAACCACATCGACCGTCACCCTCAATTTCACTAGCTTCCAGGCGAATACAACAATGCACTGCCGAAGTAATTTCAATGTTGGTGTTAAATACATTGGAAAAGTTTGAATTTTCAACAAATCAACTGTTGATGTTTATGAGTGATGGTGCCGCAAACATGCTTGCTGTAGGTCGATCTCTTAAAAAACATTGTGTTAACTTGTTGCATGCAGAACGTGATTTTAGAATTCGACTTAAAGGAAGCTGCGGCTGTCAAGGTAAGCCGCTTGAAATTTCAGGATAGTCAAGTTAAAACAGATTTGGAAATTATTCAGAACAATTACGTGGGACTAGCGGATGCGATAGAAAAACTACAAAATTCTTCGGTGTCGTTAGTGCAATTTTTGCAAATAGTGCAACATGTTCACGCACAGCTATGCGCGATAGAAGACGCAAGAAATGTTTGTGTTTTAGAAAGGTTTGAAAGTGTTTTAGATGAAGACACTGATTTTGGCACATTAAGACAAATTTGTGAAGGTGCGTCAACAGACTGTTGTATATGCATGATAAAGTAGATTTGCTTATAAAGGTTAATTTCAAATTAATAGAGTATATTAAATCGTTATTTGTAAAAGGGTATACGTTCTCATTCATTTAAAAAGGATATTTCGTAAAATGGAACATATGTATTTAGATATATCCATGTGTACAATAGGATTAGTGAATGGCGATTAATAACGTTGTAAATGAGGCATTTCCTATATCAAAACATCTTATTTTAGACGTTCTGATACATGTAGTTATCATTTTCTATATTTTGCGATAATTCCAGATTCATGCCTGGTGCTTAACTCCATTCAAGCGTCTGTTAGTTATAAGGTGATTGATTACACATGATTATCAGTTATATTCCGGGAGATGCTATGTATGTTTATTAATTACATTTATTATTAACACAGTTGTCATAATATTTACAACTCAGATACCAACAAAATAGCCAAAAGTTAGAGATAAAATGTTTAGATAATAGATTTATTTCTTAGCTCTTATCTTGAAGCACATGCACTATCCATACAGATCGACCTTAATATAAAGAATATTACTACGCTAAATTTCATTGTGGTATGAGGAGTCGGTTCATAACTTGGATCTTCGTACTGTTAGTCTGATCACGGTAGGGTGTACACTAACAGTATTATATTATGTCTCCCCCTTGCGATGATGTATCTATATTTTCTACCGTACGCTATAAACCGTGTATAGTTCATTTCAAATTATAAGAATATAACTGTAGACTTACAAGAACTTTAATACTTTTATTGCACCTTCTGTGACGATAATAACCTGGCAATGCATATGGAATCTAGGGGCCGTATTGACTATAAATTACGGCCCTATAAGATAATTATATGTTTATGTATATATATTTTACAAACAGTATAAATTTACATAGTAAGCAATTCGATGTTACAAGTAATTAAAGAATTTACATATTAAATGAGATTTAAATGTACAAACAGGTAGTTACGCATATCGCAAATCATAATTCCATTTCTATTCAATTCACTTAAATTTTGTGATTACGGTCTTCAGCAGTTTGTTTGCGTATCCAGGTAGTTATTACCGCAGGTGGTGCAATAACAGCATTTAAGCCCTTCAAAGTCATATTCTTAAAATTTGAAATAAACTATACTTCGGTTATTTCCAAATTCGCAGGTATGATTTTCATTTTGCGAATAAATAATGATAATATCCTTCTCTGCTCTTCTTCTATCTGTGAGTCCGAGCTGAACCGAAGTACTTGGCCCACCGTGCGGAAGATAGTATCGATATTTAGTCGTCGCAAGGCCGAGACATATTGTCACGTTACGTCGCTTCTTAGGTTCGATCCACGTACAGTGACAAAATTATATAACATCTCCCCCTTGTGACGACTAAATATCGATACTATCTTCCGCACGCTAAGACGCTTGTGACGATTTACATAAAATTATACACTCATGGACAACTTTAAAGGAACGCCAGAAAATAACTATAATAACAAAGATTTTTTATATGATTAATATTTTAATTCGCATAAAGGTGGTTTACAAGATTTTCTGCTGATTCACAAGAAATATTTATGTACAATTTTGCGTTTTATCCAAAATTTAAGGAAATTTGTAAAAACTAACGATTTAACCAAAAACAAAATTAACATAACCAACGCAATTAGCAACGAATATTTAATGTTTAGTACACGGGAAAAAGATGTCAATATCATGTATTGCCTCCTCTTAGAACATTTGTTCCCATTGCTCCAGTAGCGCATTTCTACGTTCTTGTAGGTTCTGAGGTGCACGACTTCTGTTTTAATTGTCTCCCAAGTCTGTCCCAAACAGAGTTTAAATCCGGGGACCTCGCTGCCCATTCCAGGGTGTTCAATGTCTGCAATGTGAGGTCTCGCATTATCATGCATCAAAAGAAAGTTGTCAGCAATATATGGTGCGAAAGGCACAACAAGGTCTTCTAAAATGTCTGTCGCATATCTGGCAGCTGCTAAGGATTCACCTTCTACAATGTGAAGCCCTGTGCGCGCTCCCAAACAAATACCACCCCATAGCTTCAGCGAACCTCCACCATAAAGAACTCTTTCGACAATGTTACATTGGGCATATTTTTTACCTGATAGCCGCCGCTCTTACCCTTCCAACATCTGGCCGGAGTCAAAATCTGGATTCACTACTGAAGGACACCTGACTCCAATTCCTTATAGGCCAACGACGGTGATTTCGAGCAAAGCCTTATGAGTAGAGCCCGATAATTGGAGAGCAATCGCAGCGGCGGTATGACTGTGTTTAGGTGGGCGGGGAGGGCTGGTCGATTATGATACGACACGACAAATCATCATCACTCAGTTCAGTTGACCATTGGATAGCGGATAGGGCTTGTTGATTTTATTGATATAGACGTAGTTATTAATTGTAGTTATTATTTAGTGTAGTGCGTTTTGATTTTATTGATACAGACGTAGTTATTAATTATAGTTTTTAGTGAATATGTCGAAGGCTAAAAAACGACCCTTCAAGACATAGTAGATAAGTTTATTTCTGACTTTCCCGATTTGTTTTACAACGGGAGTAAGATAGTTTGTAGAGTGTGCAAAATACATTTGATGTCAAATAAGAAGTGGAACTATACAAGACACGTACAGTATACAAAACGAAAATTGGGCATGCCACCGAGAAGTGCATTTTTTTTTAAAGTAATTCTTATGTTGATAAACTGTAACTTGCCACTAGGCTTACTCGATAAACAACCGTTTAAGTACTTTTGGGACAAATACAATCCCGAGTTGCGGTTGCCAACGGAGAAAACGGCACGTAAGCATGTTGCATTTGTACGCGATGACGTGGAAAAGAAAATGAAACGCATATTGAGAAAACAGTTTCTTTGGTTATGGGTTGACGAGACAATAGATTGTAAAAAAAATCAATTGTAAATATTATGGTACGCATACTAGACCCTAGTAAACCTACATTACCACTGTTACTAGCTAGCCGAAGACTACAAGAGTGTATTGCTGCAGCAATTACGAAGGTTGTACTTAGTACGTTGGAAAAATTTCAAAAGATAAAGTGTTGATGTTTATGAGCGATGGCGCAGCGATAATGCGTTCGGTAAGCCGTTCTCTTTTTGAACATGGTTGCAAGTGTTTACATGTTACGTGTAAAGTGCATGCTTTACATGTTGTGGCAGAAACCATTCGACAATTAATTAATAGCAAGCACAAACAAAGTATTTTTGAAATCTCCCAAACGCCTACCATCATTTCACACAGAGTGTCCTGGTATACATCAACCACTGGAGCCAATTCTTACACGTTGGGGAACATGGTTGCAGGCAGCTTTTTATTATGCTGAACATTTCAAAATAGTAAAAGCTGTTGTTGCACAATTCAATCCTGCCGAAGATGCAGCTATTAAGGAGGGAGAGTCAAAATTTCAAGATATTTCCGTTGAAACAGATTTAAAAAATATTCGTAGCTACTATAAAGGATTAGCTGACGCAATAGACCAATTACAAAATAGATCGTTATCATTATTGGAGTCTCTGCAAATTATAAACGGAGTACATACACAGCTACTGAATATACATGACGCAAAATACAATCGCGTTTTAGAAAAAGTTCGAGAGTGTGCTACAGAAAGATCCCGATTTTAGCACACTAAAACAAATTTGTGATGGTGTATCGAATAATCCACTGACTAAGTACAAAGAGTATTTTAATCATGCATGTATAACATCGGTAGATGTTGAACGCTCTTTTTCAAAATAAACTCATTTTCTCACCACGGCGAACATCGCTCACCGAGACAACTATGGAAACACATCTAATGGTGTCAACTTTTTGCCACTCTTATCCATGTGATGTTAATACTGATAATGGTGCTTCTAGTTTTACTGTTCCGTAGCCAAGGATGGTTAAAAGGGTAAGTGTTTCACTACTTTTCACATATTATAATTATGTATTACTTCTGATATTTTTTTTCTATTTTCTTACTATTGTTTTTGTATACTAGGCAGGTACGGCTATGGCACGGCTCCCTGTTACCGGGCTCTACTTATGAGCTATTCTGTGTTGCTTGATTAATAACGGATCTTTGGCAGGTATACGTGAAACCGTTCCTGATTCTCGGATCCTTGGTTTTACGGTATTTGTGCTTTCACCTGATTTGTCGAAAGCCGCTTCATATCTCCGAAGCAGTGGCAGTGGATTTTGAAACATTCAGCATTTCGGCCACCTCTATGGCTAAGGTTATGGTTACTGCTTCTATCAATTCATCAATATTATTTGGCGAGGTTTGATGTTGTAGTGACTGTATTGAGTTAAAAAAGCCCAAGCCTAACACATTAAAGTCCGGGCCATTTGGTGGCTATGATTTCATTTGTATTTTCCATCCATCACGAAATCCCTCCTCTAATACTAAGGGCTCATTATCTTTTAGATGTGGTTTTGCATTATCTTGTTGAATAAATATTGGGCAATGTATTGACCATTTTGACAATTTTTTGCGAATTGTTGGCAGTATGTTTTCAAAAAACATTTTCCGTATCTCTGTACTAGTAACAGATTCTATAGGTTTTGTAACAAGTGTTCCTTTTGTTCGGTTCTTACTATTTCGTTGGGCTGGCGTTTGCGTAATAAATGGCCATATGCCAATGTTTCCACCAAAAAGGCGGAACCCATCTGGGCCGAGCTACTGCTGCCATAAACATTATCTTTGATATAAATCTCTTACTTTTGCAAGTTCTGTGAGTTTCCTCGTCTAAAAGCACATAATAAGATCACTTGCATTTTGTCAAGTAGAACCACTTTTCATCAATGTGAATATAACCTTAAAGTTTATAAACTTTCCGTCAGAATGTACTTTTGATAGACAAAATTCTACGCGTTATTTCTTATTATTTAAGAAATGGCTTGATGGTGCTTGAAACTTGTTTTATGAATTTTCCTTTTTTCAAAATTCGAAATAATGTAGATTTTGGAACTTCAACGGCGTGAGCCGCTGATTTTATGGTGCCTCTTCTGTTAAGAGGAATATGTCTAAGTTTTTCAAGTTTTTCGCCATAATCTTTGCATTTACGTCCACATTTTTCTTTTTTGATATGGTCATTTTGTTACACTTAAATTGTTTTGCAGCTAACGTAATTGCACCTTTTTGCAACTTTTAGTTTTTCTTTCGATTCAACAAGAACTGAACAATCGCAACTCGATCTTTACTTTTAACATTCTCTTTTTTTCATCTTAATTTTATAATGGGTTGATATTCAACCGAAATAAACCAATTGATTTCGATCAGCGGATGAAATTAGAAAAATACTTATAACCTTTAATAAATTAGGTGAAACCAAACATTGAAATATGTGTAAAAAAAATGACAGATGTCATGAAACATCGATTTTGATTGAAGGCTTCGCAATTTTGCACTACAACATAACTTACAGCCAATAATTCCGCCAATAATCCCTGTTTAAATATTCACTTGCTACTATTATTATGGGATAATAATTTACAATAGACATATGTATGTTAGTCTTGTTTTGAGATGCAGTTTTTCTATACGTTTACATTTAAAAAATGATAAAAATGTAATATAATAAATCCGAAACACCTGCGAGAACACCTGTAAGTCGTATTGTCAATTGTAATTATTAAGATAATAAATAATCTCTATATAATAGAAATAATATCATATATACGTCTATCTGGTTTCAACTAATAGTGTGAAATGCAGATGCTTCAAAGTAAATGTTTTATTGACAGTGAATGCACATATGTATGTATTTAACAAACATAAGGCGTTTTATGCTTTAATGTTTTTCGTACAGTAAATTCAATGATTCATAGTCTATGCGAGTTCTTGATAATAATAGGGTATACACATGGATGATCCGAGATATAAAAATGAATAGACCATCGGTGATTATGTCTAGATTAATTGTGCGTAATCAACCAATGATGTCTACAGCTGAACTTTGTATCTCGTACATATGTAGGTACAGGTAAAATTGAAGGTTTGTAATACTCAAGATTATTTCGACTGGTATGTAAAGTGGAGATATACTTGTAGTGCTTTTGATACTGATAACTAAACTAGGTATTATTTGAATTGTAGCAATTATGATTGTTGGGTTGAGTCACAAGCACGTATGTAAGTCCACCTGTAACACGCGACTTGCATTATTAAGTATGCTATTGTAATGGATACTATTTGATATACATTCATCATTGTTATCAGTAGAGTAACCAAAACCTGCGCACTCGTATAGGCATCGGTATTACGGGTTAATATAAGAATACGAAAAATTCATAAATAAACTTACTTGCTAATTATTCAACAAATTAGAGGCATCAGGATGTGAACTACTGTAAACTTGCATCATTGAATATGTTTCCACAGTTACTTCTTTAAACCTTGTGCGTCGACAAGAAAAAATATTCTTATACATGGAAAACGATCTCTCCACATCTAAGGAAGTTACATTTGCATGTAGAAACTGTTTTTCAAAATCACTTAAAAGTTCACTATTCTTACACTTTTTATAAACGGCCTCTAAAGTATTAAAATCGGGATTTTTCTTTAAAACACCTGCCAACTTTTGACTAGCGCTTAATCCTGGCGTATCATTTAATGTGTGTAATTTATTTTTTACACTCTCCACTATGTCTAATGATTCCTGCAATGACAATTCAGTACATTGTAGTTTTCTGATGGCATCTAGTAATACTGTATAATTGGTACATGTTGTTAAATCTTCTAAAAGTTGAGGAATTTGAAATTCTCTTTGACTTTCTCTAATTGCTTTGGATTCATTCCGATTAAATCGCATTATAACTGATTGAATTTGTTGAAAATGGATCAAATAGTAAGAAGCTACTGTTAGCCAAGTACCCCATCTCGTTAAAATTGGTTCAGGAGGTTCTGGAATACCTGGACAAAATTTACGAAATTCTTTTAAACGTTTAGGAGATTTACGAAACACTGCTTTAGTACTTCCAATCATCCGATCAACGTTTCCGTAATGTTGTCGAACAACTTCACCAACTAGATGCAAAGCATGCAGCACGCAGGTTATATGTATTAAGTTAGGAAATATATAATTTAAGGATCGCCCAACATTTAACATCGTTGCTGCACTATCTGTCACAATCATCACAACTTGATCTTGGGCAATTCTAAATTTTTTCAAAGCGTACATTATCACTTTTTGAATATTTTCCGCGGTACATTGTTGAACACGTTTGCAAGCTAACAAATATCGAGATGCGTGTTCTCGCTAGATAAAACGCGAGCTATTACATTCACAATACTGTTATTCTTTATATCGGTCGTCTCATCCACGGTAATCCATATTTTTTTGGAACACAAATCACGTTTACACACATTTTCTAGCATCTCTTTCATTCGCGGCAAATGATTCTGTAATTGTGTTTGTGAGGGTAATGGGTACTTTGGAACGTATTGTCGCCAAAACGTTTTAAAAGCTGCTTTTCTCACCAACGACAACGGAAGATTACAAGAGGTAAACATAATTAATAAATGTATGAGGAATAGTGTATAAGGTATTTCAGTTCTTGCATTTCTCATATGCTTAATACCATTGACATGCCTCTGGCAATCAGTTCTGTCCAATGCAGCCAAACGAACATTGCATATTAAGCAAAAAACTGCACTACCGTCATATTTTAAATGGGGAAAAAGTGACACATACTTATGTACATTAGTAGCAAATCTATTACGAGGCATTGTTTTCTTAGGTATGTAAATATTAGTTCTATATGAAACGATACACTAATTATGTACTTGGTATAATACTACAACACACAAAAAACACCAGCTATATTTTCAAAAGCGACACGTAAGTACATAACCTTGACCGTTCGACTAATCTCTGCAACAGCTCAACCGGTACTAAAACGAAATCTCTCTCAGCGCGGTTTAACATGATTTATATTCAAGGTCGACACTACATGCCTGCTTCTCTACCGGTTTAGTTTATTTATGAATTTTTCGTATTCTTCGTATTAACCCGTAATACCGACGCCTATGCGAGTGCGCAAGTTTAGGTTACTCTAGTTATCAGGTACTTGTTGCTTCTCAGTAAGTATATCGATGCCACCTATGTCAAATTTATGTACTTTTTGGCACAACAAATTTCAGTTAAAGCAGTACATGTTGTTTCATTTTGTATTGTATTAACGGGATCAAATATCTTGCTGTGCTTATAGGTGAAAGATTTGCATTGTTAGACACTTAACTGTAACAGTCCGAATTGGTGAACTTTAAAATTCTTAGAGATTACCAGGGACTCGATTTCAGATCACTTATTAGCGTAGCATTCTTCACTTGACTATACTGGAATTGGTATTGGCTGAAACTAGCCCTCCCCGAGTACGGAGCCACAATGTATGTATTTTATTATATGAAAATATATTGCGTTTGGGCGGTCGGCCGACATGATAATAATGCACTGTAGCAATACTTGCACTAACAATTATTTGTAAGCGACATGGTACGTTTAATTAACTAAAAATGTTAACAATTTCAATATAAATCACACTAGTACATAATGGTATAAATAGAAGCAATTTGTTGCAAATAAAAGAAACAAATTCTTTTTAATGAATGCAGCCGCTTACCAAAGGTGACTGTAGCAGCATCTTGCACACAGTTGTATATGTATCATTCCACTGTAATCTGTTGATGGATACTATTCGTTTTGTGATTATATATACTCAGTGACATAGAAATTGCAACAGCTAGAAGGGGTTCGAATTTCTGGATGAGATTTGGTAGGAATATTCACCTATGTAATAGTAATAAATGATCAAAACTTGAATCCTCTCAGTGAAGAAATAAAGTTGTTATTGTTCTCAGCACTGATATTGAATGTTTTTTTTGCGGTGTTTTTTATAACTTTCTTGATTTGTGTTGCTGTTCTCATTGAACTGCGGTTCAGTTAAGTGTTAGCTGTGCCTAGAGTAAGAAGACGAGCAGTGTATCGACAATTAAGCGAATTCGATAGAGGTCGAATTATTGGTTTGCGCGAAGCTGGTTTTTCATTTGGGGAAATTGCTAATCGTGTAAATCGAAATCGGTCTACTGTAATGCGAGTGTGTCGTGCATGGTTTGAAGATGGCCAGGAACGTCGTAGAAGAAGAACCGGGACTCCAAGAAGAACAAATAAGCGTCAAGATCGTCACTTAAGACAACTGGCATTTAGAGACCGATTTTCATTCGAGGCAATATGACAGCAGAACGGTACATTGCGGAAGTGGTTGGAACACATCTTCTGCCATACTTACAAGGGCTCGAAAATCCATTATTCCAGCAATATAATGCACGTCCTGATGTAGCAAAGATTTCCTTGAACTTCTTTGAACAAGCCCAGATTAATCTTTTGTCCTGGCCTCCAAGATCTCCAGATGTCTCTCCCGTCGAACATGTATGGGACATAATGGGTAGAAGGTTGCGAAACTTGCAGCATCTTCCTTTGACTTTGGAGGCTTTGAGACATGAGGTGCAACTTGCATGGGAGGCAATGCCCCAAGACGAGATAAGCCGCTTTATTCAATCAATGCCACGGCGTGTAAATGAATGTGTAAATCAGAGAGGCGGCCCCACATATTATTAACAATTATTAGAAAATTTTGTTTAACTAATAAAGATTTTCCTCCCAAATTTTAATCATTTATTACTTTTACATAAGTGAATATTCCTACCAAATTTCATACGGAAATTCCAACCCCTTCTAGCTGTTGCAATTTCTATGTCACTGAGTATATAATAGGAAAAACAGTATAAAAAGAACATTTGGGCTTGCTGAGTATATTTAAACAAATATTCAGAGACTTGAGTTTTCGTATATGCATTATACTCGCATTTCGTTTTATTACTAATTTAAAAAGCACTTTTGTAAGAGACATTTCCAGGATAGATTTTTTATTTATTTGAATGCATATTTTAGTGGACATTTTGCAAATCGTCTATTTTGTTGTGGGGTAACATAAGCTGGATTTATTTGTGTCGTGCTATTTGTTGCACTTGCTGACCCATTTTGTTTTACCTTATCGCCGAAAGTTACATTGGTAAGCTGTATTTGTGGTTGTTGAGGGATTATTGGTTTTTGAGTTGTGTATCTTTCCCTTAGTTTAGGGTAATACTTCTGTTGCAGCTGCCATAGCCTCTGTAGTTGGCGGGATGCTTTTCGTCACAGTTTGCACATAGGACTACATCACTTCTTGTCTTTCGGGGGCATTTATTGGTGAGATAGTTGTTCGCGTATTTAACACAGCGTGGATTTTTATTACAGAAATTTTTGGTATGTCCATACCTCTGGCATCTCATGCACTGGGGGATGCTTCTTTGGGGTGCTTCAAATATTACACTAATATACATTAGGTGCGTAACTTTGTATATATCCTTGTTATTTTTGTTCTGCTTGAGATCAATGAAAAACATAGGCAATTGTCTGTTGGTATTGCGTTGTCTTATATTCCAGAGATTTATCACTTCATGTCCCCGTTCTTTTATGGATGCTTCAAGTTGCTCTATGTTTGTTGAATGATGCATATTTTTCAAGACAACTCTGAAGCTTTTGCCTTCTTTGGCTTTATATGTGTGGAATTGCGTCTTTCTTTGGGTTAGTACTTGAGTGATTATCGTGTATACTTAATATTCACTTGTTTTAATAGTAACTTGATCAATGAAAATTGTTACACACATATAAATATTTGTGTAAACTTCATATAGCGTTGAGCATATTACAAAAATGTTCAGAAAACACTTATGTTTACGAATAAATTAAACCAATTCTTTCGATACAATACTAGATGCATTTCTCATCTTAAAAGTTATCGTCGTATTTGTTACACATACATACAATAGTGCTTACGTCTTTACGTAAATGATGAAAACAAAGAATATAAGCGCGATGTGCGTCACTCATGGTCCCACTCGTATTCTCCAATTCATATATTTCGTATTCTCCGTTTTTATATTTACGTAGCGGCTTGAGTAGTACGGTATATTATAGTAAACACAGCACACAGCAGACTGTAATCATTACCCACGGCCCCATTTTGTTTTTCCCGGGAGTGATTCCACCAACACCATGATATTAGCATTATTTTTGGTTATCGTTACTAAGCACTTCTTGCGTTAAGCAGCCCATAAGCTGCTCGAGAGATAGTTTGGCATTTGCACTCCGGTTTCTGTTGCTACTTTCTTGACGGCATGACTATACGTCTTGGCACTAGATGGTGTCAGGAAATATTTGTCTTACTGTTGGGAGGCAAATAGTGGTGTGAGGTAGGGAAACAGTCGGAGCAACGCTGATGATGCCGGGTAAGCAGAAACATGTCCGTTTGCTAGTGTTTTCGCTCCTCACATTGCTTTAGTATTGCCAAAGATATAGGTACTGTTTATGTTTTTCTTACTTAGGAGGACCCGTTTGTTTTAGACGTAATAAAAAAGTAAAATAATAAGGATTAAATCTCATAGCAATTTATGGTGCATAAATCACCATAGACTTCATATACACTAGTAACGCACCTGCAAAATTTGAGATAAGTGACTAACAATCGATTATACTATAGGATGATATGATGATACCGAGTGAAATGAGTTTACTCTTATAAAGATTACTGTCGATAGGAACATGGAAAATATGTAATAAGCATATCTATCACATAAAAATATTTTTTCGTTTCGATTTAGGGAACAAAGCATGTACCCGTAATGGGATAATAGATTCTTGCTCAATCTAATACAGTATTTAACCTCGTACTTCCTTATTGCAATGTACAAAGATAATAAGATGTATGTAAGAACCAACAATGAGATATCTGAAAAATTTACTACAGAAATAGGTGTAAGGCAGGAATACGTGCGAGTCTTTTATTATCTGCAGCACTAATGGATGAGGCAATTAAGGAAGCAAAGAAAAAAATTAGGAAATTAAATTTTGGATACTGGAAGATGGAAGAAACCAAAATTACACAACTGATGTTTGCCGACGATATGGCTGTTCTGGCTGAATCAGAAGTACACTTACAACATAACATAAATATCTTTAATAGCGAATTAGAAACAAATCACAAAAAGACAAAGAGTATGATATCAAAGGAAAATAAAACACATGATATTGAATGGACAAACGGTAGAACAGGTTGAAGATTATAGATATTTGGGGACGATTAGTGAGAAAAATGGAAAATTGGATAAGGAAACAAACGAGATAATGAGAAAGGCAGGAAAAATATTTAACACAATAAAAACGACATTCTTAGGCAAAAGGTAAATTGATGAAAATATAAACACCAAAGTAGTAAAGAAAAACAAGAAGAAACAAAATGCGAAATGAAACATTCAGACACTAACTCAAATTCGATCCTATCAACGACAAAATAGCGGAAAATCAGCTAAGATGGTTTCGACGTGTATGACGAATGCCCGAAGAAAGACTTACCGGAAGAGTTTATGAAACGAAAATACCAAGAAAAGTGCCGAGAGGAAAACATGAGAGGAGGGAATAAAGGAAGAAGCAAGAAAGACATAAAGAACAGAAGGTTGTGGGGAGAGAAATGGCAAAGAAGAAGGGAATGGACTCAACTCAAGCTCCCATACATTTGCGGTAGAGAGACACAGGGTTAAGAAAAAGAAGACCTCCTATTATTCCATAATTATATTTGTCAAGTTAAAATTTATCTTATTCTATCAATTAAATTGGTTAATGAAAGAACAGTTTAGATTAAAGGAAAACCTTTCATTTGTTAATAGGAAAAATGCTTGTGAATACAGCCACGTAATGATAACTCTACACTTTTTCGAATTGTTCGAACATTAACAATTTATTATATTTTTCAATGTGAATTTTTTTGTAAAGTAAAGAAAATATGTGCTAACAATACTGAATGGCCATTGGGTTTAATAGGAAATGAAGGTAACATATCAAGACTAGGAACCATTTTTAATTAATCTACACTCCTTGAAAAGATTTTGCAACTAATATTAAACCATTACCATATTAATCAAATACTCGAGCTCTGTGCCACTGGAACACTGATATACTTCACTAAAACTCTTACCACAATACTGCACTCGCACTGGAGGCACGTATCGATAGCCAACCTATCATCATCAGCAGTAAAACTGAACTAACAGATTATGCGAAAGCTAACCTTATATAGTAATTCTAAATTATGCAATACGCAAATCTAAAGTAAGGTACTTTAAAAACAAACAATTATAAAAATAAAATATGTTATGTTTGTTTTTATAAATTTCCATGCCCTCATAACAATTTAATTGAACAATACTGCTTACGTTGTTAGCTAACTTTATATTATCAACCTTATGATTATTTTCCAGCAACACTAGATTTATCAAACCTTCTGAATTTGAGATAAGCCAAATGCTCTAACTCTTATATTTTTGTCTGCCCAGTATACACTTGACCACAAACTTTACATTACATTTTGTAAATTCCTGATTTATGCTAATTATCTACAAGGTCTTTAGAACTTCCTAAAAAGTTTTTGAGGTTACTATTTGAAGAAAAAACAATTTTGCGATCAACTTTAAAAAAGGTTTTCTGGAGACCTTTCGTGTAACTTGAATAAAAGGGTACTACAACATATTTTTATTGCCACCGTCAATACGTTCAAGTGTGTTTATATTTCTATATTTTCGAAGAATCCGTTAGTTGGCAATTTTGATGATTTTTTTAGTTTATTTTGATATGTATCTTTAGTTAAAGGAAAATTGAGTAAACGATGTATCAAAAAGTTAATAGTTAAGATAAATCTATTATTACTAGTAGGTTTCCTATATACGTCTATTTCTAACTTGTTTTTGTTTCTTATTACTAACAAATCGAGGAATGGAATCCTGTTGTCTTTTTCTTCTTCATGGGTAAATTTACTAGAGGGAAATTTTGAGTGAAGTCGTTCTATGAAATCATGCATAAATTATATAAGGCTAGTTTTCGCTTAGTCTGTCAGTTCAGTTTTACTGCTGATGATAGCTAGGTTATCGAAACCTGCTAAGGGTTTTGGTGAAGTGTTTCATTACCATATTAATATGGACATAGATGGTATCTAACTATGCTTATCATTAGACTTCATCATTTTTCACTTAATTTTAAGTTATAGTATAGAATCTTATGTTCCAGATTACTTATGATAATTGTCTGACTAAACTAAATTAAATTGCCTATACAATGTTTATAAAATTATCTAATATATAATTCTTGACGCAATAAATACATATCTACATTTTTAATCAGAAGTACACATAGCAAACATATGTTTTAATCTGGCAAATACTGTTTGAGTACCTAATACGAATAAAAAATTAACAGAAGAATATCGCGTTCTTTCTAAAGATAAAAGCTTTGGGTTAACGATATTCGGTATCATTTAGAATATTTTCCTTTGAGATGCGCAAAAAAAATAATTTCGGGATGTCAAGGGAAGAACGCGGCATGTGTAGATGTATTGACTCCACGTTATCTCTGAGGAACTGTCAAAAATAGAAAGTGTGGGTAGGGTGAGTCAACGGTTTGACAAAGTCAAAAAAAAAGATTAAATTAAAAACTTGTCCGAACAAGTTAATTGATTTTTGATGAGACATCCTATATATATATATTCTTTAATTTTTGTATTCTATACTTCTTTCTGCATTTTCTTAATTCGGCGTACACTGTATTTTAGTCTAATAGCTTTGGAGATATCTGCAATTGCAAAAATGTTTTGCAGGTGTTTACAAAATTCCTTATATTCCATGACAGCGTTATACCTCACCCCCATAAGGTACTGTACTGCCGTTATACAAGACGTTCTAAGACTTTTATTAAACGTATGTTATAGTCCATCAGGTACTAATTTTTGTTAAATCAATTGTATTTGCATTAGGCGCACGTTTTGGACCAATATTTTGCTAGTAAGTTCTTATATTTGTTTGTTTTCTTGTTTATTTGGCTTTTGTTGTTGCTAGTTATATTCTGTTATAAAATTGTGTCGATTTAACCTGCCATTACTTGTAAAGGTTTGCCTCGTTCGAAAAACTAATAAGATGAACATGACATGTTGGTTGCTATTTATTTGTGCACATATGATCACAAAAACTTCTTCTGTAATCTGCTTTTTCATTTTCTGTGTAATTGTTGGAGTTTGTTAAAAATGTGGTACCGGCAGTGGCGCACCGCATAAAAGTAAGTACGTAATATACAATATTTGTGAAAAATAATATTGTTACCCTTTCCTGTCGTCTTGATGTCCACTGTGGCAATTGGCAACCGTCCTGGTAAGCTGTATAGAATTGCAACATCAGCAACGCTTCCATTGTCGATTCATTCAGCCGTCGACGGTGTTGTGAATACATTGTCGTATACTTCGAAAATGATCGACATCCAGTGAAGTAAGATTTGCAAATGTCAGATATTCCTTTTCCTTATCTGGGCACTCTTGATTTTCAGTTATAGACTGAACCTTTTGTAAATCGGGATTTTTCGTTAAAATTGCATCAAATTTTTGAGCAATATCGACTCCTATAGTGTTCGTCAAGTTTTCTAGAGCGGCCTGTAAATTGTTTATGCAATTTAATGTGTCTCGTGCAGATAAGTGATTGCTTTCTAATTGTTCAATAGCTTATGAAACTTCAGAATCGTTCATGGAAATTTTCGTTTATTTGTTGTTGAACGTCCGAATTGGAAAAAATTTGCTGACTATCTCGAACTGCTGAAGAATCATTTGAATCAAGTTTCAAGATGACATTTTTCACTTGTGAAAAATATTTCTGATAGTAAGGTACTGCCTGGAGCCATGTTCCCCATCACGTTATTACAGGCTAAGGTGGTGGCGGTAATTTAGGACACAATTGTTTGAATACACGGATGTGTTTGGCAGATTTGATGAAAATTTTTTTGGTAGATGCTTATCCACCATCGGATACTTCTTTCGAATGGTTTCTGCTACGAGGTGACATGCGTGTATGAGGCATGTTATGTGAAGAAGAGTCGGAAAGCATATTTCCAACATTCTACCAACTCTCAGCATTGTTGCGGCTCCGTCAGTAACGAACATTGTGACTTGGGTTCCTGTGATACAAAATTCTCTCAACGAATCTTTTATTATCTTGACAACGGTTTCTGCATTAGTTTTCTGAATCCTTTCACTGGATAACAATAATGAAGCTGGTGGACCATCACGTTTTAAAGGACGCGCTACAACATGAATGACGCTGTGTTTCTGAGCACCAGTTGGTTCATCCACACATAGGCAGGTTTTCTTATTTCTCAACTCGTCTTTTATACATTCCTTTACTGTACCTTGCATACGTGGCAAATTGTATCGTAATTACATAGATGTTGGCAGCTTCCATGAGGGAACGTACTTAGCCCAAAAAAGACGAAAGTGTTCATTAGATACTAGGTGTTGTAGGATGTTGCACACACTTAACATAAAAATAAAATCAAATAAAAATTGCCAGTATGGAATACGGTTTCTTAAATTCAATACATGACATTTACTTTTACAATGTTTTCTACATTCAAACCTATCGCGACTTAGCAATCCGCTATTGCATATTGTGCAATAAATACGCGGACTTCTATATTCTAATCCAGGGAAATGCCTGAGATATATATAACGTTACACTCTTTGGGCGTCCCATCTCCGCGTACTTATTTCGCGTGCAGCGTGCAACGTAATGTCGCTTTGAACTCTCTCGCGGTACTGTCGAGATCGACTACGAGTTGAAAATTACCCCTACCCACGCCGCTATCGCTGCGCTACTGCCATCCGGTACCACCTTTTTAACAACCTCTAGTAATTATATTGGACAAAATTAAATTTTCTAGTTATTTTGTTGATGGTTAACAAATCACCGTTTATAAAGATATAAGAAACAATTAAACGAGAAAAAATACGAATGTAACTTCTTAGCAAAACGTGTAACCAAATCGTATTAGTCAAACATTATTTTTGTTTCAGTTTATCTCTAGCTACTTGGATAATTATAAGTAAACGTAATTAATTCCCAAAACTATTAGAACATTTTTTTATACTGGCAGTGAGAGCAATGTTATTTATGTTATACATACATATTGGTAGAACGTTTGTAAAAATTACATAAATTCCTATGGATCGTATTTTTTAAATGCAAAACTGGAGAAAGTAAAATAATTTTCGAGTGGATATTGCAATTATGTATTATCTTTCTGTTTTATGCTAACGAATTCTTTCTAGGTTATCGGAGTTTAATTACGAGGGAAAGTCAGTAAGTAGGTCGCAAAAAGCTATTATAAAAGTAATAAGAGAAATAGTTAGCCAAAAACAAGGTTTATTTCTCAACATAATCTCCATCTACATTGATACACTTATCCCATCGCTTTATTAATGCCCCAATGCCTGCTGCATAAAAGTGTTTGGGCGGCCGTCTGAACCACGTGCGTATCTCTTGTTGAACATCATTATCACTCTCGAAATGTGTTCCGCCAAGATGTTTTTTTAGTGGACCAAACAGATGATAGTCGCTTGGGGCTAGGTCGGGACTGCAAGCCGGATGTTGAAGAAGTTCCCACCATAATTCTTCAATTCTCGCCTGGGTCAACTGGGCCGAATGCGGCCTGGCGTTATCGTGATGCAGCAATATTCCTCTCGTCAGTAGGCCTGGACGTTTTCGTCGAATTGCATCCAGAAGCAACAAAACTCTACAGTATGATTCAGCAGTCACGTTCTCATTTCTATGAAATGGGCTGAGATTCCCAGAACACGGTAAGCATAACCTTACCAGCTGAAGGCACAACCTTGAATTTCTTTGTTGATGGCGAAGAAGGACGTTTCCATTGCATTGAAGCACGCTTTGTTTCGGATTGGTAGTGGTGTACCCATGATTCATCACCAGTAACAATCCTGTTAAGCATGTCCTCCCCTTCCTCTGCGTACCTAGAGAGGTGTTGCAAGGACAAGCCCATTCGAATCCTTCTGTGTTCCTCAGTCAGTTGTCTAGGAACCCACCGTGAGCAAACTTTTCGGAAATGCAAACGATCTTGCATCAGTTCGTAGGCTAAACCATGAGAACACCCTGTTGCAGTTGCTATGCTGTCTATTGTTACCCGCCTGTCAGTTCGAATCATCTCTTCCACCCTTCGAAGTGTTGCATCTGTCGCAATCTGAACGGGGCGGCCACTTTGCTGACCGTCAACAACTTTTGAGCGCCCTTCTGAGAATTTCTCGACCCAGTCATACACGGCTTTGCGCGACAAACACTTTTCACCGTAAACAGGAGACATTTCCTTATGGACATCTTTTGCAGGGAGTTCTTTTGCCTAGAAAAAACGCACAACAGCACACTGCTCTTCCACAGTACACTCTTCGAACACGGTCGCCATTTTAACACTGCTTGCGTACGCGCACGTCAACTGTCACTTGATTATCATTAAGCTAGATGGTGCTGCCCCCCCAATGACAGGTACGGAAAATAGCTCTCTGCTATTTTCAGCTTTCCCACAACAGTTTGTGACTTATTTAATGGCTTTCCCTCGTATCAATACTATTAATAACTGTTAAGAACACTTCACATTTTATTGTTATTTTATTATAAATTCAACGTTTCGTTTTTTGCCTTCTTTTGTGAGTTCAACATTGTATGTGTCTTATTGGTAAAGCCTGTTGTCGCCCGACCAGACGCTCAGGCTCCGGTAGGGTTTGATGGTGGCCCTAGTATTACACATATGAACGTTGCGATACATACAAATGTGTATATGAATTATATACAGATTTAAGGAAACCAAATTATGCAATTAATATATACAGTATTTATGTATTTGCATATTTTATATAGGAGAAATAGCACGTTTTTCATATTAGAAAGTGAACTGTTTATTTAATAAATTGATTCTTTATATCTACGTACTGTGTTCAATTTATACAAGAATTATATACATCCAAACTTAAGCAATTGGTCCTCCCTCTTCACAAGGAAGACAGACTGAAGCAGACGACTAGCGGTATTGCTCTTCAAACCAGCAGAACGTAACAATAACTAACACGGTAATTCTAAATTAATAAATTTTATTAATACAGCGCAGATTTACCTTCGTTAATGCATTGAAGTTTGCTAAAATGCTAAATTTTACTTACTGTTCCAAGCCCAAGACTGATTATTTAACAATCCATCGAGATAGGAGGTCATCTGCGCTTGGCACTGGTCACTTACAGCACGCGAGTTATTAAGCATAGAAATGTATTCCTCTATGTTTGGTATAAGTTGTGAAGCAGTACATTGGAAGAATAATAAAATCATAAAAGCATTAAACAAACACATCATTTCGTCGATACACACTAATCACTAATTCAAAACACTTCGGCAATAAAGAACGCTCTTATTTGCCGAAACAATTATAGCTTATTTTGAGATTATGTTATCAATTATGTAGATAAAAAGTTAGGTGTTTGTGGTGGAATTTGCACTTTCTAGTATCACTAATATTACCTTAAAGAACATGGTGGGCCTATGTTTCAATTGTAGCGCTTAAAGAAGTGTTTTGATCCTTTTAAAGGCCATAGCGGTGAAAACCTTTTCTCCGTAACTTACACACGATAAGTTTTAGTTGTTCTTTCTTATGGTACACTTACTATATATCATGTATTCGTACTACATCGATTAATTCTAGTGCTTCTCTAACACAATCGTTTACTTGAATGGATAGAACATTGGCTTTAGGCTTCTGATAAACCACTTCACAGGGTTTGGTAAAACACAGTGTCAGTAGTTACAACAGTAAATGAGTTTTATGAAGTGTTTTTTATAGGTTTATTATTAGCAACTAAATCTTTACACATTCAGTAGGATTTGCATTTTATTACGAATTGTGGATCACCTGTAGTTACTTAAGATATTAGGGGAAAATTTAGCCAAATACTATTGATGATTGTGATTAACCTAACTAAGTAATTAACGTGATTAATTTAATTAAACTAAGGAAACTAGCTGGGTATGTTTGGTGTTGTTTGAACTGCATTTCTCATAAAATTGCGAAAATTGCTCTTTGTTTTCGAAAAATTCTACAAATATCTGACGCAACCAAGGCTCCATCAGCGATGGGAACATTTTAAATAGATTGCAGCAGGAATATCCATAGGAAAGCTCCACCTGGAGCAATTGTTGTCATTAGGGAAGATGACTACCGTCATTCAGGCGAAAATCTTGTTACTAGACCGCAACGAAGACCCATCTTTGATCTTTTAAACAAATAGTGTCATTGGAGTATGGCTGAAAACTCACACAATTGTAATACTGGCAACAAAGAAGCGAACATATTGCCTGGAAAGGAATCAGTCATGACCGTTCATGATAGAGACACACATAAAAACCTCTGTGAAGATGGATTGACATATTTGAACAAGCATTAAAATACCTGTCATTGTTTAGAAAGAACCTTGGCATGATCGTGGGGATTCTGATCGGACATTACAAGCTAAAGAAGGATCTTTTTAGCTCACCGGTAATCTGTCGTAGAACTGCCATACCGAAAACGAAACAGAGAAGTATCCTCATTGGAAATGTCCAGCGCTGACGTCAATAAGAACGATTATACTGGGCGAAAACGTTACCAATGAAACAAGAAGGCCAAACAGCTTTGACGTCAGCAGGCTGTGACGTATATGGCATTAGGTAATCGATCAGCCATATTCGTAGATTGGTCGTTCACACGTTCAGACCGTTTCTTACGTTTTGAATTGGTTTATCCAAATTATACTGGTTTTATTTAAAAAAATACTGTGTATTAGTGGTATTTCCGTACTTTGTTGGTGATACCTGTAATATTTTTCTAGTGTTGTATAAGCGATAAAACCTTTTCTGAAACGATGAAAACGGGATAACCTAAAAACTGTGGCGTCGGCTGCTTTGTATGTTTCCTTTGTGAGTTACACGTTGTAAAGGAAAATATTACTTATTTTTCAACAGCTACAGATTCAAGAACCGGTGAAACTATAACTGTAGGTTTAAAAAATCTTAGGCTTAACAAAGATGCTATTCCAACTCAATTCTCTAACTGTCCGTTGTATTTGACAAAAACGTGAAGATTTTATTGTTCAAATAGTTTTATATTCTTACGTTATATTTAAAAAAATTATTTTTGAACACGAAGAGATTTTTATCAATGTGTATAATAAACATTCTGTTTTAGTACAATATATTTTAAATTGTATCACCGAACATAGCCATTTGGATACTTATATATGTAAATATCATATTCACAGCAGTGAATGTATTGCAATAATTACAATAACTTGTTCTACAAATACTCTACTTAAAAATGATTGTGGGAAAAGTAATGATAGATTAGGTAAAACACCGCATAATAGAAAATTAAAGGCCCTTAAATAGGATATCTGTAAATTTTCTCGTGAAATTGAACAAAATTTCGAATAAATTTGCAATTATTGTATCATTTCAACCTTAGGTTCGTCCAAATACATGTACAATTGCAAATAATAATAATTAGTCAATTAAATGTCAACCACAAATACATTTTTCACGAAAACTATGCTCGGTTACGCGTTTGGTTTTTGCGTTGAAACTTCATTTTTCCAAAATAAAATCGAATGGGATGCGAAGAAGGGCTCAGTTGACTACTGGCATCCTTTTTAAACCGGAAACCCTTCAAAAATTAAAAAAGGAATGCAAAAAAAACGATTCCTTTATCGCTGAGGCTAGTATTGTGCATGGCGATGCATTGCCTAAAGAGCGTGACGTCATCGAAAAACGCTGAAGGCTTGTAATATCGGCGATAACGGCGAACAGCGGCTTCGTCTAGACGCCATTAGAACAATCTTTCTAAACAACATCTTGACCTATTTTCAGACAATGTGCTGGTTGTTGACCTATGAGACTTAGAAAGAAGATACGTGAAGGGCCTATTCGAGCTTAAATGGTATATAACTTTTCATTCTCTCGCTGTTCATAACCATAACTGTCACATCTTCAATTTAATAAACACGCAATACATAATTAACTTACAGCAAAGTTAGCAAGCAGATTTTTCCCAAAAATATATCTGGATTTTCATGAACATTCATTAAATATACTCTTAATGCTAGGATATATTAGGTCTGTTCAATCTATTGGTCCCATTTATATAATTCCTTTTGCATCTTTCGATTTAGTATTTGCAGTGAAACTTATTAACTCAAAATTATGCTTATACCCTTTTTTAAATTTCTTCCGGAATATTTAGTTTCCATCGTACTGTGCGTTTTCAATTCTTTTTACAACAGCATATAAAAGAAAGAAGTATTGGTTAATAAACCTCTTATATCATATTTCTCTTAGAACCAAGACCTAACAATAAGCACGGATAAAACAAAAATGATGGTAATTGGCCAACGAGAAACAAGAGTTGAAATTAAAGTCAACAATGAGCCGATAGAACGAGTGACCAACTATAAATACCTAGGAAGTATAATCAATGAGAGAGGAGGAAATGAAGATGCATTAAGTGCTAAATTCAGGGGAAATTTCTCAACCACAAGGAAATAACAAAGAAAACGAAATTGACTTACTATTATATGGAGGGGAAAACTGGGTAGGTAACAAATAAAAGGCAACAGGGAAGATTACAAGCGGTAGACATGAGATTTTTGCGTCGAATACAAGGAGTAGGAAAGATAGAAACAAGCTGAAATGTAAACATAAGAAAAGAATTCGAGGTAATGTAAGTGAGGGAAGTGTTAGAAGAGAAAAAAACTGATGTGGTTTGGGAATCTACGGAGAATGGAGGAGGAGAGAGATAAAAAGAATTTGGAAGGCTCGAGGCTGGAAGGAAACAGAAGAGGGAGACCCCGAAAGACGTGGAATAGTGTGGTCAATGAAATACTGAAGGAGAAAGGGGAGAACTGGAACTCAGCTAAGAAAATAGCAGAAAACAGGAAAGAATGGAGAAAATTCATAAACACCTCGACACCGTAAGGTACCAAGGGGATTGGGTTATGTATGTATGTAATAGTACATTGCTGTTTACATTCTTAAATCATTTTATGTTATGAACATTATGATTCTTGTTAAGCGTATGTAGAGCGGGACTAGATTTGTGAAACGTTATGAATTTAAATTCAGCGAGATGCTCTTTGTACCTAACGCCGATTGCTCTTCTCGTTTACTCAATATATATTTGATCACAATCTATACATGATATTTTATAAGTTCCTGACTTATCCATGTTATCTATTGGTACTTGGGGTCTCCTAAAATATTTTGAGATTATTATTTGCCAAAAAACAATTTTGCGATCAACTTTAGAAAAGACATTTTGAGATCAAATACGTTTAACAAATCTAGTATCGCACTACATACGAGGGTGGTCTGAAAAGTATAATCTCAACATGAGGATGATGTTACTGGTCAAAAATATTCTGGTAATATAATTACGCATTCGGAAACGCCTATTTTGTTGAACAGGATGCCATCGACTAGCTGGACAGATTAACTACATGGGAGCATCGCCGGTAAAAGGATACAGACGCACAAGGATACTGTGTTGAGAAATAAAACTGAATTTGTCAAAAATAATACTTGCTTCTGTGTTAGGCTGGAAACTTTTCGGACCACCCTCGTTTGAAAAGAATCATAAACACTTTAGAAACCTTTTGAAGAAGCTGACAACATGATCAGCGAAAGATCAGAAGTGTACTCGATGACACAGCAGCACCCGGAAGATTATTCTACAGCAGACAAAGACCCAAAGTGAAAGTCTACACTCAATCATAATTAGAGTTGGCCACCCGCGCCAACGGGTAGCGGCGTTGTTTCGATTGGGCCTCGGGTTCCACTAAAGCTATTGTGTGTAGATGTTTGCTGTCGTAAATACTTTCGCGTAGTTGCTAAATAAAAATAAAATAATGCGTGCTCAAACACTTACCATTTTAAGAGTCCTCCGTGAAATCACAAAGTGAATAATGTCTCTTAAATATCTGCAACATTAGATATGTTTCAACAGTTGTTTCGACAGACCGAGTGCGGCGCGAGGAAAAAATGTGTTTATATGCAGAGAACGAACGTTCTACATCTAGCGACGTTATATTTACGTAATTAAAATATTCTTTGAAACAACTTAACGGTTCTGTTGACGCACCTTCACAAATGTGTCTTAATGTTCCAAAATCAGAATCTTTCTCTAAAACACTTTCATATTTTTCTAAAACACAAACATTTTTTGCGTCTTCTATCGCGCATAGCTGTGCATGAACATGTTGCACTATTTGTGCAGATTCCACTAACGACACCGAAGGACCTTGTAACTTTTCTATTGCCTCCGCTAGTCCGAAGTAATTGTTGTGAATAATTTTTAAATCCGTTTTAACCCGACTATCTTGAAATTTCGACTGGCTTTTTTTGATAGCGGCAGCTTTCTTTGGATCGAATTGTAAAACTACGTTCTTAATATTCTCATAATATTTTAATATTCTCATAATATTTATGATAATAAAACGCAGCATTTAACCAAGTTCCCCAACATGTAAGAATAGGTTCTGGTGGCTCAGGTATACGGGCGCACAGTCTGTGAAATTCGCGAATACGTTTCGGGGATTTGGTAAACACTGCTTTTGTATGTGCTATTAAAGCGTCTACCTCAGGATAACATTTTCTGATACCATCTGCCACAAGATTGAGAGCATGAATTTTACACGTAATGTGTAACAAGTTAACAGAATGCTTTTTAAGAGACCCGCCTACAGAAACCATGTTTGCGGCACCATCACTCATAAATTATGAGTGATGCCGTAAACATGGTTTCTGTCGCAAATGTTGGTAATATACAGTTAATTAAATACGTAAACAGCAATGAAGACATGGAAATTTATAAAAACAAATGCATTCAGATTTCATGAATTCAGAATTATGACCCCCAAATTCCAACTTTCACTCTGTTAAATCAAGCATGACCACGACCGTAACTTTAAAAGTAGATTTTAATTTAGTTTGTTAGTTCAGTTTTACTGCTATACTAGCTTAGCGACGGAAACGTGCGTCCAATGTTAGCAAAGTATTGTGGTTAGGATAATGGTGATGTGATTCAGTGTTCCAATGTTGTAATGTTTAAGTGTGTGATTTAACTACAGGATTAATGGAACTAGTGAAAATACTTATGATTAAAATATTTTATTTGTACTTATTAATATAGTTTATTCTGAATAAAGCTACAATAATAATGGATGACTTCCGAGTATAAATGAAACACACGTAATTAACGGAGAAACATTTTCACTAAACTCCGTATTTTACCTTGGGCATCGGAAATAATTTAATATGGCATTTATTGTATCTACATCAAGACACACACTGAAAACGAACAGGATAAATCCCTGTAACGACGTACATACTCTATTAATACTTAGTAGAATAATACGTAACAAATTACACGAATAATACAGTCTTATATATCCAAATATCCAAAATATTCCTAGGAGAAATGGCAAGAAAAAAGCTATTTTTGCTTCAGTTAATAACGATTTTCCATTTACTTCCTTGGTTCTTCTATTTGTCAATAGATTGTAAATGACAAGAAAATATATTACAATATTTATACAAATTATAATCAAGGTTGGTATGCCAACGAATATAAGGGTCATTTTCCCGCTCTGAGGATGTCTAAAAAAACATGCTATAAGAAAAGGTGGAATTGGTGGTAGCAACCAGCCAATTAACAGGAATTTTTTAATATTTGGCTTTACAACGTAAAAAACTTTGACATATTTTATATATTGCGTGATCGCCAATAGAAACATCCAGAAAAATTGCACCAAGACGCTCGAATAGAAAGCTGTTAAAACAATTATTGATTCGTGCATAACAGATAAAAGAGTTTTCTCTAAAAGAATTAAAGTAAAAACAACGCTTAACTGCAAAGTGAACATTCGTTTTTTGAACCAATCTTTGATCAGTATTGCACTCAGAAAAACAGAAATTAGTCCTAGGAACGACAAAATTGAACCGGCATACACCATTATATCGATAAAAAACAATTCATCTCTACATTTGAGCTTTGTTAATGATTTATTAAGTGCTAAACCAACTTTGATTATAATGTATTCATAGGTAGTGTTGTAGTGATTAACTAAGATGGCATCCAAAAGATAATCCAAACGTTGTAAAATATTAACTTGTGATAAAAGTTCATTAGAAAGATTTACATTTATGTTTACAACTACTTTCCACAGTTTAGGGTTATTTGCTGTAATGTTGAATGATTTGGAATTATCAGTAGTATTCGTGACATAGAAGATAAACAGCTGATATTTTGTTAAATTCAAAATCCTTTCTCCTAAGACGTTTGCTAACCATTTACTAACTGCAAAGCTAACATTATTCCAGTTACTAAAACATTTCCTTGATGTTCTAAGAAATGCAAACGTAATAGTTCTATTCATTCCTCTTCTCCAAGAATCCTCATTATCTCCAAAAAGTGTCTCTATATTGAAATTCCAATTGTCGATATTTAAACACAAAGTCAGAAAACATGAAGAGCCAGTCTCGTTCTCCCTAATGTCGAATCCAGCATTTTCTACACTTCTTTCTTCCATTTGATTTTCTTCCGTACAAGGGAAGCATCGAAAATTCATTACTGTCTGTATTTGATCATGCTGCAAATAAAAATTGTTTATTGTTATAGTGCCAATGCAAATATATGAGGAGGTAGATTGCAAAACACAGTTTTTGATATAATTCAAAATACAATATTTATTTCTTTATATATTCCTGCTAAATTAAAAAACCGTGCAATATTTATGAATAGAGTAAGATAATCGTTCGTCGCGCCATAGGCGCGCGGTTTCTTCAATATTTATACTACCGAAAAAGAAGTAATAAAGCGAGTAATAATAAAAAAACTAATCAAGAATTATAATATATATAGGGCTGTGTAACACTCACCCTCTTAAGTAGCGTAATCAAGTAGGCTGGCGGATTGCATTGGAATTACTGAACATGAGAAGTAGAAGCACTATCATCATCATCAGTATTAGAACTAGAGTTTGTTAAAAAGGTGGTACCGGATGGCAGTAGCGTAGCAATACCGGCGTGGGTAGGGGTAATTTTCAACTCGTAGTCGATCTCGACAGTACCAGTAAAACAAAGATGATAACGTCATTACTGTTGGTGCAATTATGTCATCATTTTTTTCAATAGTAACCTCTGCCTTTCTCTATAGTTTCCAATAGACCTTCTTACCGCTTACCAATATGATTAACAAATAATATTGGTTCATAACATTAAAAAAAAACTGCATGTTTAGTTTAAAACAAATTTAGTTCAAAGCTATCTTTCGGTACAATGGGTCAGTGCATCCCCACAATTGTTCACCTTGGTAATGAGAAAATCATAACTGGGCTCAACAAGCTCGGAGACACCAAGGTAAGTTAAATGTGTGAATAATAAGAGGTTTTTATTTAGTACCACACTTTCTTCGGGGAAACCTAATGCTGTTTGTTGCTGGCGTTTGCAGTATTTTTCTCAATATTAAAGATACTGATACACCCCTAAGGTCTATCGAAAATAGTAAAAAGTGAAACCTTAGAAAAATTCACGGGTGTGTTTTTTAATTGCTCTAACTTTTGATCGAACAGTTGTTTGTACAATTTTAAAACAAAAGTTGTAATTTACTCCAATTATAAAAAACGCGTTTGTTCGGTTTAATTTTTACGTTAGGAGATATACATTATGTTTGTAGATACATCATTAGATTGCTTATGTGGAGGATAATTCCCTTCCTGAGTAATTAAAAAAAAAGTTTTTACATAAAAATTATTCGGAGACAACATAAAATTATATTCACCTTTACAGACTGTTCACATCATACGCTATCAGTCATGTACTAGGGAGAGCAAGGAAAGTCGTTGAAGAAGAATCGGGGGCCGAAGAAGGACTAATGTGCGGGGCCGCCATCTTCGCCTAATGGTACAAAGAGGCCGTACTAGTTCAATTGGTGATCTATAGTTAAGTAGTGAAGGTCGTCCTGCGATCCTTCGAACCGTTTATCGCCGAATCAGGGCGTTTGGCTTGCAATCGTATCAACCGCATCTTGTGTTATCACTTACGCCTCAACACCGACAGCAATGTTTGGGGTGGTCTAGGTTGCGAATGCACTGGAACGTGGAGTGGCATAGGGTGGTGTTCAGTGATGAATCTCTATTTTGTATAGGAATGCATGATGGCTGCATTAGGGTCAGACGAAGACGTGAGGAACATCGCAATATTCAATTTTTTGTTAAAAGGCGTGTGTATCGAGCTGTGAGAGTTATGGTATGGGGTGTTATAGCATATGGGAGCACGTCTCAGTTGGTGTTCATCCGAGGAGGTAGAATCCCATATTCTTCTATATCTTCAGCAGCTTGTAGAGGCACTTTTCCAGCAGGCTAATGCCCGCCCCCACGTAGCGAGGACTTTTCTAAACCAGTTCGAAGCGGCCCATGTCAATATCTTGCCATTGCCACCCAGATCTCCCGACCTCTCACCAACCGAACACGTGTGGGACATTATGGGAAAAAAATTCAGGAACTTAGCGAATCCTCCGCAAACACTGCAAGCTCTCTGGCATGAATTGCAGGTTGCTTGGGACACGATACCTCAAGAGGACATCGACCACCTACTGGAATCAATGCCACGAAGAGTGAAGGATTGGGAAACTAGAAAACTAAATACAATTCTGTATGGAAAAGTCTTTAGCGAACAAAGGAGAAAATGTTTTATTAAAAACCAGAAATAATACATGAATACAAAATAGAAACATCGGTTTCGTTACGTCAAACTATTTCAGTAAATATTGCTCTTTTGCTTCTATAATTCAGACAAATTTATATTTTGCTTCCAGTTGTTTAAATTTTCAAATTTTATATATTTAATTTGATGCAATATTCATTTGAAATACTGTCACTTGAAGATTGATTAAGGTAATTCAGAAAAACGTGAGATCAGTAATTTTTTATTAAAATATTTTTGATTAAACTACTTTAAGTGATTACTATTTGCTAATATAGGTGAAAACAGTTTCAAGTGCTCCGATTTATAGTGTTTTATGCAGAACTCTGTCTCGTGGGAAGAATTTTTAATAAATGCCTTATTTTAATTTTTATTTATCTATAAAGATGTTAATAGTCAATAGTTGTAGTGACTTGATTTACATTTTATGTAGCAACACCGTTAAGTACGAGGGGTGATCGTAAAATAAGGCTCACATATTTTTTTAAAATAGACAGCATTCTTTATTTCCTTAACATTGCACATCGTTTTAAAGGTAAAAACTTAAGCTATTTTTCGACATAATTGCCATTTCTATCCGAGCATTTTTACAGACGGTGCTCCAACTTCTGTATCCCCATGTCGTAAGATTCTACCGCTAGTCCTTTCAAGAATCTTTTCAATTGTGGTGTTGAAAATCTCAAGAATCCGAAGAGCGAGTTGACGAATGGTGATCCTTCGATCTTCAAGCAGTATGCTCTCGACCTTTTCAACGATTTCCTCTGAAACTGATGGTCTTCCGCTCCTCTCTTCATCGTGAATTTCTGTCCGACCTCCAGTGAATTCCCTACACCATTTGCGGACGTGTTGAACAGCTATACACTTTTCTCAATAAACTTTGGTTAATTGACGATGAATGTCTATAGGTGAAACCTCTTTCGCGTTTAAAAAACGTATCACAGCGCGAATTTCACAACACTGAGCGGCGTAGCGAGACGGGAGTGGACGTATATAGAGTGAGAGAGCTGCTGCACACGCCAATATTGTCGGATTTCGCCTAGCACGTCTTATTGCTGGTGTAGGGCTTTGGGAACCTTATTTTACGATCATCCCTCGTACTTGCACCTTTTATAAAAACCCATAAATTTTTAATGTTACAAATGGGACTTAGCCCGATGAGATAAATATTGTTGCCGTAGATTAATCGTCAAATCGGAATTCTCAACTTGACACTCTGTCGGCAGTTGAATTAAATAAATTTAAAAAATATAAAGTACTACAAACGATTAATAAACTACAAAAAAAATATTTTTTCTACTTCAACGTTTAACACCCCACTCCTTCAAATGACCTAATACACTTAATAAAAATTGAAATTTGAAATATTTTTTAACCTCTAAATTCATAAATTAAACTATTTTTGAATACAACTCACTTCCAAACACAACCTATCGGCTAATAATAACACTTTACGATACGATTTTATTTGAAAACATTTATGGTTCTTAACAAAAACAAAATTATATAAAGTGGACATATAACGTGGAATTTAATTTTAACGTTTAACAATTTTTTTAATATTTCTAAATTTTTACTATTATATATTCTCTGAAGAAAAGATTTACCAGAAATCAGACGCAAATGTAGTACATTAAAAAACAAGTAGTTAGGAAGTACACTTTTGTCACATCTTATTTAAAATTATACAATTTAATTTATACGGCGTGTCCCACTAAGAGTGGGGACCTGCGATATCTTGGAAACTAAAATAGCTATAGTGACGGGAAAAAATGTTGTGTGGTTAAGGGAAACTTAATGACAATATTTTTAAAATCCGAACTTGACCCTTGGGGGGCGCACATTATTAAAATGCTTAGTTAATTACGCGACACTTTGGTTAAAAACGTTTTGTCATATTGTGAATAATAAGTAAGGTTCAGCAAACGTGTGCAAGGTCAGAGGCGTATCGCGCAAAAGTAGGTACGTGAGATACAGTATTATTAAAAAATAATACATTCTTACCTTTTATTGACATCCTGATGTCAACTGCGACAAAATACTACTGCCTCGGTAAGCCCGGTTGTCGCAGTGGACATCAGGACGTCAATAAAAGGTAACGATATATTATTTTTTAATAATGCTGTATCTCTCGTACCTACTTTTGTGCGATACGCCTCTGACGTTCCACTCGTTTGTCGAACCTTAACAATAAGTGTAGTAGGCGTTGCCAAATCATGTAAAGCTAAACCGGCTATAACTTCTGTAGTTTTTACCCGAATTAAAGAAGTGTGGACATGTTTGAAAGGGCATTCAGCGTTGTTTCAGACGTCGTAATTTGTGCCACCTGCTAATGTTCAAGAAACGTACCAGATGGCGTTATTCCCAGCTGAACGAGTTTTTCTCAGTTATCTCCAAAAATTGAAATGCAACAATATGCTTTCTTTATGTTGTGTTTGAAGAGTTTTGACAGACTAAAGTGTGGCGAAAACCGCGTAGTGATATCTTTTCCCTTATTCCAGATAATAACGAAAACAGACCATTATCAGTAATAATTTCCCTATTAGTTACAAATACCTATTTAATAATATCGAAACTTATCTTAGTGGGCCATGAAACAAAGGAATGACAACAATAACAAAATCTAGCAGTTACAAAACAAACAAATAAATGACAACAATGCAAAACCAAGACAGTACCAATAATACATAATATAGTGTTACTTGAAATGAAAATAAACAATAATTTAAATTTATTTTAAATTTTTAAACTGTTTGCCCTCATTATTTATACGCAGATTTCTACTCTTGGTAGACTGGCAATATCATTATGAATTGCTTGAATCAGCTTTCATTGTAGGACGTGTTTGGTAAACCAGATCTTTTATCCTTCTCCATAAATAAAAGTTAAACACAGCCAGATATGGGGATCTAGCTGGTCACAGAAAAATAGATTCTCTTCCAATCCACTGACGTATTATGAAGATAGTGACGGACGATTCGTAAGCAATGAGCTGGACAGCCGTCATGCTGAAACCACCATGTTTTTCGAGTTTTCAACGAAACATCTTCTAAAAGTATTGGTAATTCCTTACGTAAAATGTTTAAGTATGTTCCACTGTTTAAATTGCATTCAGAAATAAATGGTCGAATAACTTTATTACCTAAAATGTCACACTAAACGTTTATACACCACCAATGTCGATGATCAACCTCTCTCATCCAATAAAGATTTTCTCTGGACCAGTAATGCATATTATGCAAATTTACCGGGCCATTAGCAAAAGTAGCTTCATCATTCCACAACACGCAGTGTAGGAAGGCAGCATCTTTATGATAGATGTCTTTTAACCAATTACAATTATTGGGTCTACGGTCAAAATCTGTATGGGTGCGATGTATTGTTTATTAGGGTGCGATGAATTGATGACTTACTTATACGTCGCCAAACGTTAGAATACTTCTCGGCTGAAATGTTTTCTTTCAGGATACTTAACGGGATATTCACGTTCAACAATACACGCGTTTTCAAAACATTGCAAGCATATCATACGCATGTGCATTAGAAAACAACATTTTTTATCATTCAAAGGCTAAGCAGTAATCTTTAAGAGTCAGTGCGCAGTAAAATTCTATGTACTTGTTACGATTGTCAAATAAATAATTGTTTCATAGCATGCTAAATTCTGCTATTGTACTCAAATCATACTAGATTTTGTTACCTTTATTTGAAAGGTGATCAAAAACAAACATATTAAACTAATACCGATACAATATTGTGTGTAAAAGAGTAAAAGTTATCATCCCTTTATTTCATGGCCAATTAAGATAGGCTTCGATATTATTAAGTAAGTATTTGTAACTGATACGGAAATTATTACTGATAAGGGGCTGTTTTCGTTATTATCTGGAAAAAGGAAAAATATATCACTATGCGGTTTTCACCACTGCTTTAGTCTGTCAGAACTCTTCAAACACAACATAAGAAAAGCATATTATTACATTTAAATTTTTTGAGATAATTGAGAAAAGCTCGTACAATTAGGAATAACGCCATCTGGTAGATTTCTTGAATATTAACGGGTGGCACAAATTGCGACGTCTAAAACAGCGGTGAATGCCCTTTCAAACAAGTCCACGTTTCTTTAATTCGGGTAAAAACTGCAGGTTTAGTTTTACATGATTTGGCAACGCCTGCTACACTTATTGTTCACAATATGACAAAACGTCTTTAACCAAAGTGGTGCGTAATTAACTAAGCTTTTTAATAAAGCATTTCAAATTATAGTTAATCCTGGAATTTTTACCAGCTAATTTCAAATTTACTGTTGACCCTAACAACTGCGCCCCCTAGCGTTCATGTTTCGAATTTAAAAATATTTTAATTAAATTTCTCTTTACCACTTTATTTATGAAAATTTTTTTCCATCTATTGTATTTTCCAAGATATCGTCGGTCCCCACTCTTAGTGGGACACGCTGTATAAATGATTTCAAATTACAAATTTCTTTCTAGACTTATGTTAGGGTTTACCGTCTAGCAACACCGCGAAGTGTCATCACCATGTATCTGTAAGCTTGAAATGTGAACGTTCCGTAGCAAGCCTGACGAAGCATTGTAACTAGATATATTTAATTTGGGAAATTATTATTTTATGCCAAATAGAATTATATATTTTATACATATTTTACGCGTTTTACTTCACAAAGAAGAAATTTACAACTTAAAAACCGAAAGAATATAGAACGAAGGAGAGTTATGTTTTAGTTTTTGAATTATCATTGGTTAAAGATATATTTACTGATTGAAACCCGCAGGACAGGAAGTGGGGATCCAATAGAGAGGACTCAGCTGTATAAACCGCTGCAATGTTGTTAGGCGTCGATAGAGAGACGATAGAGCGTCGTTGTTACGTGAATGTATATGGTTGAATAGCGCTAGTTATAACAATTATCATATATATATTTGGATGTATTTTTTGTGCGTTTGTAGAGAAGTAAGTGTTACGAAAAGTACTCAAAATTTAAGATAATAGTAAAAGTAGCACTTAAACATTTATAAAACTTTTTTAAAATAGTTTTAGTAATTCAAAGTGGGCATGTATATTCTTTTAAATTATCTGATGTGTAATGGCGTACATACTAAAATGTTTAAAGCGGCTGTTAAAATATCTAAGAGTTTTTTGATTTATCAACCCCTTAGCGTGCCAGTAAGTTTTTAGTAATGTATCTAACCACATTCACAAGACGCGCTTTTGGCCTTCGTAAGTGATTTTTCTAATAAAGAAAGGTTCATTTTGCTGCAGGGGATGGCTTACTCCAGTGTTGCCAGATTTGGCGATTTGTCGCAAAACCAGCGATTTGATTTTAATTTTTACTCCAAATTACGGTTTTTGATCGGGTCTTTTCTGCATATAGTTTTCATAAGTACCTCAAAAGTGGTTTAAATGGAAACTTTCATGCATCAAATATTTGAAGAAAAAATGAATTTCTCAGTTATGACGTCCTAAATCAAACATATGCGATATCATTGCTCTTCTATTTGAAAAGTCTATACGCACAATGGTTGAACGTGTGAGAAATATTTGTTTAGTATACATTTAATGGGAATAATCCAAGAGCTATATGATCAAAACACTGCATTCATTAAACATAACAACATCTCAGACCCCATACAAACCACAAAAGGACTGCGACAGGGATGTAGCCTATCGCCGATATTATTTAACATATGTGTATATGTAGAAACTGTATTGAGACACTGGAAACAAAGCTGTGAGGGAATGGGGGTACCAATTCAACATCAACATCTGTTTACCCTATGTTTTGCTGAGCAATCATCACTCAGGACACATATGACCTGGAATTTATGGCAACAAGGTTGTATAAAGAATATGAGAAGTGGCGCTTGCAGGTTAATACTGAAAAGACAGAATATCTTGTTATCAACTCGGACGCTCTATTCGAAGTACTAATAAGTATGTAGATGAAGATGGACATATAAAGCAGGTAGACAAATTTAAGTACCTGGGCTGTTTACTGAACAAGGATGGGATAGGAAGATTAGAAATAAGACAAAGAATCCAAAAAACAAACAAGGTAGAGGGTGCGCTAAACTCCGTTTGGTGAGACAAGAACATCTCGTCCCGAAACAAGAAAAATATAGGGAGAGCTATTGTTGAAACAATACTAACGTACGGAAGTGAAGTGTGAGCAATGAGAGAGCATGACAAAGGAAGGTTATTGGCCGTTAAGATGGATTACTTTAGAAGGAGTGCCACGGAAGCAGTTGTAGACAGTATCGAAGTTAAGAGGTTTAAATGGTTTGGTTACTTACTGAGAATGCCAGAATTGAGATGGCCGAAGCGGCTGTTTGTATGTAATCAGGAGCACGAAAAAAAAGGAAGACCGCGAAGGTCGGAGCATGATGGGATACGAAAAAGTATGACAAAAAGGAACCTAGAGGAAGAGTCAGCACAAGACAGAGAGGCATAGAAGCGGAGGCTGGGTAGTGACATTTAATGTTTTATTGTACATAATTGATCCACTACAATATCACTACAGTATTTGGCTCCACGTTGGGAACCAAATATTGTACTGATATTTTTGAGTAAATTATAATTAAAATTGTAATTAAATAAATTAAATGGATTAAAATTAATCTAAATTATCTCAGGGTGTACTTTTTAGTAAATCGTGGGGAATCTCACTTTTTGCCTTTTTGCAAATTAACAAATTAAATGAAAAAATGAAAGGATTTAATAATTTTAAAGAGAGGCAGTGATTTTTTTTTTAGATTATATTTCTTTCGAACAATAGTAGATGTACAAAGACCTATCACAAACCCTAATCGATAGATAATTAATATTTAAACTGTTATTATTAAGTTTTAAATGTTGAAATTTGGATTTTAGAACAAATAATTGGATTTTTATTTCAATTTTGTTATTTGGTCAATTTTTTATAAACGTTCGGTACCTGTGCACTGTTGTATCTTCGGTATCCTTTTCTTTGGATCGTAACCGGTCTTCAATAGGCGGACTGGAAGCTTGGTCCTCGGGTCTTGATATTTACAAATTACAATTGCGAAAGAGCTTTTGACAAGCTTATTCTCAGTGAAGTTTCATGTTTATTTAAATATTTAAAGAAATTATCGAAGAATTTTGCAAAATATGTGTGTATCAAAAGTTTGTTTATATCTCTCTGATCGCTTTTTGTTTTGAAGCTCCAGTTGACAATATTTTGATAAATAAACTTGACTCTTGAATGTCCATTTGAAATTCCATTCGCTTCCTTGGTTACGGTGATTTAATGTTGTAGGTACGGTAGTGCAATAAAATGTCATTTCCATGTAAACAATGTATTTTAAAATTCTTTAACTGTATGTGTTTGGCCATTTGCCTATCCAAATTAAGTACATTTTAAATTATTTGTTTAAAAAGAAATATAATTTAAATTTTAATTAGTAAATTTAGTGTATCACTGAGTACGTAGTTCACTGGACTCTTTTTTTAACAAGAATATCATTAGTCTTAATGTATGAGACAAAGATAAAATGAAGTAGAGGAATTTTGAGGGAAGAGGGCAACAACATTGCCTCGCCCCGTCTAAACGATGAACTAAAATAATTCAAACTGTCAAAGAATAATCACTTTTAATAATGTAAACGAATATCACAACAATCTATACATATATTTTTTTTTTTTCGAAAAGTAAATGATTTTTCAGTCTTTTTTTAATATTGAGGGGTATTCGATAAAAAAAAAACAAGAACATTTTAATTTTCTTGGCAATAAGCTATAATTATTTTCTTTTGTTAATTGTAGCTTAATCAGCATTAACACTACCACCTTGCTAATTTAACCTATTTTGTAGTATTAATGTTAATGGAGATAATAATGGCGCATATTTAATTTGTATCGCCCTACCTAATTGGTAATATGCGATCATAAATGAATTCTTTTGAGTTGATTCCAAATGGGCTGCTGAGAGGTAAGAAGAACTGGCAACGCTGGTCCACTACAGAAGAGTATTCTTAGTGTTTAATATATTTAAACGTTTGTCAAAGATATGAATATCGCAAACAAATAGTGCAGCACAATACTAAATCTTATATACAGACCTGTTAACCAGACAATTTAGTTAATTTTACTTAAAGTTGACCTAGCAAAGATAGAAAAACCGACAAGCGATTTTTTACCGAATTTTGTTTTATTAATAATTTTTGTTAATTTGATTTTGATGCTGAATATGATTTTTTGTCACGAAAAAACAAAAATAAACTTCACTTGCAAGATAGTAATCTTGTAAATTGCGATTTTTTCTTATAACTGATTACGATGTTGTAGATTAGAAAAAAAAACCAAAAAACAGCCTCTAATCGTCACCCACACAACATTAATTAATACCACTATTTATTTATAACATAATGCAAAATTTACTTACCTTATTAATAAGCAAGCAACTGCATATATCAACAAGAATAAACAGCAATAGTACCGCCTTCATCTTTAACTATTGTAATATTCATCATTGCATGACAATTTAATAACGTTCAAATATACGTTAAGAAAAATCATCCTGGCAACTTTCAAGGTTGACAACATACAAAGCCTGTAATGAAGCATGTCACACACTCATAAAATTCTTTATTTGGCTGTTGATCATCAACACGAGCAATTGTTTGTATTAGTAGAATTTTGAACACCCATAATTCCGTTTTTTTTTTATTGCAAAATATATTGTTGTTGTTTGTTCTTCAAGGTAATCTATATTACAATCAGAGTTTTCAGGAAAACAATTTAATTGTATTTTTAAAACAGCAATCTGTAATACAAAAAATATTGAAAATTCCTTTAATTAGTTTTACTAGCACTATTTATCTCGAATAAGGTGTGCAGGCATCTTCTAAAAAGGTATTTTTACTATTAGTTATTACAATGAAACAGTTCACTAAAACCCTTACCACAAAACTTTGTGGTAAGGGTTTTAGTGAACTGTTTCAGTGTTCCAATGCCACAGACTTAGAGTACCTCTTTAGTGTTACTACAATGGTTGAATTAGCCCTTCGTCAAATGAAGGAGCAATATAGTAGAATAATCTTAACCAAGGGCGTACCCAGCGAGGAGTGGGGGGGCTGCCCCCCCCCCCCCCCGGTTTAGGAGCACTACGGGAAAGGAAAGGCTGGCTGGATTATGCCTGATGAGCGTGCATCGGAATTTTGTGAAAGAACAACCGTGAGATGATGGAAAAGAATGTTATAGAAAAATTTTCGGTAAATCCGAAAAGATAATTGCTAACATAAAAATCTAGTTATCAGTTAACTACATAGTATGGGATATAAAGTATCATTACTATGATAATATTAGTATTAGTATGATAATGAATAATAAAAACAGTTTTTCAATAGTTTTGGGTTATTTTGTAAAAAATTGTCATGTTTCACTCTCCCACCCCACTTTCTCAAAACTAATATGAGTTACTCCCCTCTAGTTCAAATCCTGGGTACGCCCTTGATTTTAACAGAATAGTTTGGGGTAATCCATTTTTCTTTATAAAAATTGCCGTTATGATCCCTAACATAAAATCTTGGTAAAATTTATACCGTATATCGAATTAAATTACGTTATTTTTAGGAATAACGGACCCAATCAGAATTTAGTTCTTATAACTCCGCATTCACACAACTAATTTTGTACAGCTGACTGCAAATAGATTCACGTTAAAAATGCGTATCTTTAGCCGTCTCAAATACAATAAACTGTTGTAAAAATGATACAAAATATTAGGTTTGTTAGAATCCGCAGTTCTGAGCAATTCTAGAACTAGTGCGCATGTGTATTACGAGTGCACTGTTCGAGCCGTGCAGTTCTAGAATTACAAATTCTGAGAACTGTTAATTCGCTGTTCGAACCCCATACAATTCGTAATTTAAATTCCGTTCCGAACGGTTCTAACAGTTCTTGCAGTAGAGCAGGTATTTGTAATTCTCGCCGAGCTTGAGCATGCGCAATCGTCATTACTATAAGAAAATATACTGTCCATACAAATTAGTTTCCATAACTAATTTATTTACGAAATTAAGGTAATCCAATTCTTTGAATAGAGCGCGTCATCCGTAAATGAATAAGCGCGCTGTTAGTTCGTAGCCGTCGATGAATGAACTTTTTTTTGTAGTGGCCCACCGTGAACAACGCCCTATTTATCAACGAACACCCAAACTGCAGGTGTATATTTGCGCGTCTTCACGACGTAATAGACAGTGGTTTTGGTCCTCGTCCTAATAATTACATATTTAAATTGCCTGATTGCGAACCTGGCGCGTGGCGCTCTTGGCCCGCTCTAGTTATGATAGACAAAGCATGAAACACGCTGAACATAATACGTTTTATGAACGTCTGTTGTGCTAATTTGCGCGTAGAATTTATAATTTTTTGTCTTTGAAAAATTTATGAAGTCTCGTTGCAAATATGTAGGCCTAGGAGTATAGTTTTTCCATGCAATAAAATGCTAGAAAATATAATAAAAATTACAATATTAGAGTATAGAAATTCGGTAAACAGATTCATTGCATTTATTAAAACCTTTTATTATGGCAATTAACAATTTGAAATGAAATGGATTTTTCGGTAAATAGGTAACTATAGTTTCATGTATTTCTTTTGTTTGTGTGAAAAAATACTATTCTGACAAATATTTTAAAACGAATATGTAAAAGTTTTAATTGATGAAATGATGTAATAATAGAGATAAGATGACTTTGGGTTTATTTCGTAAATTTCTATATCCCGTTTTAGTTAGTTTACAGGTAGGTAATTAAGTTTTCTTGTCTGCACATATAGGCAACCCAAATAGCAGATCTTGCCTTGAATCTTGAAAGTTGGCAGCGCAATTGAAATGTCTTTACTTACAATGTGAAGGTTATAATTTTAAAATAGGTATAAAGTTTATAGCCTGAATGTATAAATGATGCTCTAAATTAAGTAATATTTTTTATTGTGTTTTTATTGATATATGGGATTAGTTGTGTAAAATATCCATGATAATAAAGAACACTGTAATTACCTGTCAACAGTATCAACCTCACTTTTTTCCAAGTTTATAAGGTAACTATTGATATTTTTTACAAGTTTGTTAAACCATTAATATGCGGAGAAGGGCTGGTGTTGGTGCAATACACAAACAAAAGCTAGAACAAGAAAAATACAAAGATAAAGGTAATGAAATTCAGGAGAATCAGTTCGAACAAATGACTAAGCAATTGGAAGTATTTCGTGTAAATTTGGAGGAATTTGCTGCGAAACATAAAAATGAAATTAAAAAAAATCCAGAGTTTAGAAGACAATTTCAAGAAATGTGCGCGTCGATAGGCGTAGATCCGTTGGCGAGTGGTAAAGGATTTTGGTCCGTTCTTGGTATTGGAGACTTTTACTACGAGTTAGCAGTGCAAATAGTGGAGGTGTGTTTATCTACAAATCACAAGAATGGAGGCTTAATTGGACTCGATGAATTACGCACAAGATTAATAAAGGCACGAGGACAAAGCAAGCACCACCAAGAAATATCAAAAGATGATCTCTTAGCAGCAGCACGTAAACTTAAAATACTAGGGAATGGTTTTACTGTTTTATCAGTTGGAAAAGGACAATACATGGTTCAGTCAGTGCCCGGGGAGCTGAGTTTGGACCACACAACTGTTTTGCAATGTGCTGATCAAAATGAAGGCTGTGTTTCCGTTAATTTATTGAAAGATAGACTTAATTGGGGGGAAGAACGGTCTGCTAAGGCTTTAGAGCATATGTTGACAGAGGGATTAGCATGGGTGGATTTGCAAAGTCCAGATGAAAAAATGTATTACTTTCCTAGTTTATTTTATGCTTGCATTAATTCACGGAATTAATATTTTGTCTGTATATTTGTTTTTTATACATAAATATAAAACACGAAGAAGTTAAACGCACATATTTGTATTTTTCTTGTTACACTTTATTGCATTGTTTGTAATTTTACCTTTAATAACCAATTAAATCAAATGTAGTGTAGAGTATTTTTTTATTAAAGTCTTGTTTTATTGAGTGTGTTGTGATTGTTATAGTTAGATTAGAGTGTGACTTACAAGGACTTCATCTTAGCCTTACTACTTGAGTGGTGATATTTTGGGATACAATTAAGAATCGGCCCGATCTCCAACTCTTAAAGAAATTGCTTTATTTTCAAGTATGTAATTAATTAGTTATTATTTATTTAAACTGAGTTGTTTGAAGTTTTGAAAATAATTTTAAAGTGATGTGAACATAAAACGCGAAACAGCAACATCTGTGGCACTTTTTAAATTTGGAACATTAATTTTTAGCAAAATTGTACATTTCATGTAATACAATTGAATCAAATTGGTTGTGCAAGTAATTATACTGATTGAAAAAATGCGAAATTAGCCATATCGCTATCCCCTCTTCGCTCTCAAGCGGAGAAGTTACCGGCAGTAGATAGCTCAAGGTTGCCGATGTGGTTAATCACGAGGTAGACTGCCTTATGTGCGGACGATCTTAATAAGAATTACGTGATTAACGAATACAAGATGTCCATTTATACAACTGCAGAAAAGGTTCAGATTATTCAGTGGTATTTATCTGGACATAGCCGACAGCATACGATCGTTCTTCCCTGTAGAGTACGTCAATCGGCATATTCCAAGCGCACAGACGATTTCAAGTATCGTCGATGCGTTTAAGAAATTTGGCTGTGCTATCGGGTATTGCAGAAAATACCACCAAATGGACGCACAGCCTCAAATCCCTCGAATTAATCTCGGGTGGGAGGAGAGAGAAGTGAGAGTTTGTTCGTACGTTGAAATAAATGAATCTTGCTCTAGTCGCCAAATATCAGACGAAACTGGTGTTGAAAAAAGGACTGTCAGAAATATTTCATAAAAACTTGTTTTTATTTTCGTCGACTTTCTGATTAATTTCGTCTAAACTTCGTAGTAACAATATCATAAATATGCGAAACTCTCATTTCCAGGCGACCTTGACTTCAAATTATTACGTGTGCTTTTCGCACAGTAGGTCTACATCCCGACATTGTTCGAAGTGTAGTAGCACGTCCCGCATCGAATTGCTCGGATTTCACTCAGACCCTTCCACGCTCTCTCGCATGTACGGCGAGAGAGCGAGGAGAGAATACCAATATAGCTAATTTCTCATTTTCCCAATCGGTATAAACCCGAATTCGATTTTAATCATGGAATGACAGGAATGTAGCTTTGCTATTGAGCAAGGTTACCAAACGTCCGGATGTGTCTGAATTTTTAGCACGTCCGGCCGAGGATGATGCGGCTATTCACCTGGGTTGTCCGAGAATAGAGGAAAGTCTGAAACACTCTTTTATTCAAATAATCAATTTAAACTTGAAAATCTGTACCCATTGAAAGAATAATAGTTACGGAGAAGTAAAATGAAATTGAGTAAAAGTGTTATTTTTCGTTTGCCTATTGATTGGCGCTATAAACTTAGCTTTCTAAGGGAGTCACATAAGTTTATGTTATTTCGGTTACTTACTAAAGTATTAAGTGCAATGGGGAGGTGTAAGTATAAAACAAACCCTTAAAGTAAACATTTTTAGCATTTAATTTTGCGTTATCTAATAATAAAATCGATAGCTTAATTTTTAAAAAAAAAGGAAAATAGCGTCTAGATTTTGTTCTAACTTAAAAGAAAAAATGTCCAGAGATGGGTAAACTGCATCTGGTATCCGTACTCCCAAGGTACTTTTCAGTAAATCCTCGACAATTTGAGTTCATTGTTTAGTATCTACTAATTAATAGTTTATGTAATTTATAAACATTTTTTCATTATTTGTATGAGACAACACTAGCACTGACGCCATTTTCATATAAAGATTTAAATTTTTTGTAGCTGTTTCTTTGCAGGAAGGATTACTCTAATTATTAAATTATATTTTAATTATCAGAAAAGTGCTGTATAAATATCTACAAAATACAAAAAGTTAAAATGTCAATTCGAGAATACCAGCATGTAGGATGTGTTAACTAGGTATCTGTGATCTATCAATTAATTGTAGCTTACCATCAACCGGGGTGAAATCGATCCAAAAATCACGATTTTTTCTGGTAACTGAACTTCATCGATGTTTAGGTTGTCGATTGGTCACTGGATTAGCATGAGCTTGTTTTTTTTTTAATTTTTGGTTAAAAGGTGATCGATTTCACCCCAAGCTTGGGTTTGCATTGTTGGGAGAGTTATGCAATTGATTATCACCACGAAAAGTTAATTCTCTTTCAGCGAGAAACTATCATTGCAACAACCCTCTTCAAGATTTCAGTCCAGTATTTGCACATTTCTCATTTTCGTTCTGGCGTTCAGCATTAATTCGAGTCCAAGTAGACTTTTGGTATTGCATACATCATTATCGACAGAGCAGCGGAATAATCTATTGATTTTTCATGTGAGGTTATCCTAGTAATTGAATTTTTCTAATCCTCGAAACCAGTTATAAATTGATTGCTTAGTGCACTAGCTCTATTAGTGTTAGCAACAAATATCTTGCAAATATAGCAACGCACTTTATCAGTTAAAGGCAAATATATGAGCCAATCCCTGCTGGCAATTTCTCCATTTATCAATTTTCTCATAAAATATTTTTCGCATGCATATTTTATTATTTCTGAAAATAATATCCTAAATGGGTGTTATAATAAAGTAATATCTATCAATTGCTTATTAAGTAAACATGTACATAAACATTATAAGAACTTTATTATCTTTTTATAAATATAATCAATAACGAAATATCAGCTAGCCGCAATATCTACATTAGTATTTAAAAGTTTTGCACTTGACTCTTTATCAGTTAGGTGCTCTTTGGAAAAACTAGCTATTTTCGTAACGTCTAAACACAAAGATCGCAACCTCTCTTTGTATTCATTTAATTCTTCTTCTGACGTTTTTAATTTTTGTCGTAATTCTTTCTTGGATTGTCTTAAGGTTTGACTTTCTTGCTTCAAGTCGTGTACACGCTTCTCTAATTTTTGTATTATATCGTTCATCGTTACTTTCCATTTTTTATTGAATTGAATTTGCGCTACTAATCGTTTTTTAATGTTGCTATTTAATTTAGAGTTCGCTACTTCAATTTCTTTGATTTTGTTTGATAGAATTTTTTCATTTTTCCTGCAAAACACTGATTCGTAAATGCTTACGTTTAGATAGGTATTATACAGTGATGGCGAACCTTTTGAGCTCGGCGTGTCAGAATTTTGAAAAACCCATATTCATAATTTTTTGATATTTGCAACCATAGTAAAAAAACTATTTATATTTTATATATTTAAATGCCATTTAACAAAGAAAAATCAACCAAAAGATATGTATAAAATGAACAAAAACAGAAAAACAATGTACATTTAGGAAAAAATGATAATAAAATCAATGATAATCAAATGGTACGAAAACTAGAAATTAGTGACTTTTTTGGCGCTGAAGTTTGTCTGCTAATTCTTCGATTGCAGGTTCATTCTTGGTGCACTTCAAGGCTAAACAAGCGCCACTAACTTCATCTGTTAGCCGGTTTCTTTTGCTCGTTTTAATATTATTCAATGCTGAGAACAAAGTCTCACAAAAATATGTTGATGAAAAAATTGTTAGCAAAGCCATCGCTAGATTTTTATCTCGCTAAAAGTGTCAGGTAATCTGTTCCAAGCACTCAAAATTTCTTGTTCATAGTTGCACTCTTCTTCATTATTCAAACGATTTCGTTCCAGATTTTCAAGTTTCGACCTTAAGTCGACATACACAAGAGTCCAAATGCTATCTTGAAAATCTCAATTGCTCTCTGCAAGTTGCATCTCTAAATCATCAATTTGCATCCATTAGAAGTGATTTCATTCCAAAGTAGTGTAAACAACTACATCCGGATACTTAATTATTGTAGGTCTGTTCTAGGCTTCTAAATTGGTTGAATCTTTCACTGAACTGTTCAAATAACGAGTTTACTATATTCTGGTACGTAAGTATGGACTCCATTACACTCGTAGTGGCTTTCTCGAAATACTTTTTTATCAGAGGAAATACTTATAAGTTTTAGTTTCAAAATCTCGCTTAAAAATTTTAAGTTTACTTTCAAAAGATTTGATGTATCCAAACATAACATCAATACTTTTGCCAAAACCTTGCAATTTTAAGTTCAGTTCATTCATATGAACAAAGAGATTTGTAAAAAACATCAAATTGCTGACCCACTTATGATCATTGATCTGAGGAAAGTTTGCCAGACCCTTATTCTCAACAAATACCGTAATTCTTCAAAGCACTCCACAAATCGCTCCAGTATTTTACCTCGACTCAGCTATCTCACATTATTGAACATCAGTAGTTCACTGTAGGCTGAATCAACTTCTTGTAAAAGTGCAGAAAATTCTCGCTTGTGAAGGGGTCGAGCAGCTATAAAATTCACAATTTTTGTTACAACTGACATTAAATCATTCAATTCTGAGAATCCCGATTTGGCGCACACCTCCTGATGGATAATGCAATGAAAAGGTACACGTGCATGTATAATAGCTTCCATAAACAATTTCACGAATCCCACATTTTTTCCCACCATATTTGGTGCCCCATCTGTCGTGACTGACACAATTTTAGAGATATCAGTGTTTAGGTCACTGAATGTTTTTATAACAATCTTTCATATTTCGCTTCTTGATGTACTTATTCGCACTGATTCTAACTTTATCAACTCTTCTCTCATTGTGAGACCATCAGAATATCTAGCAATAATGGCCAACCGAGCATTTCAAGCAGCAATTATTCTGTCTTTGGTAGTATTTCTACTGAGTGGTAACTCAGAAATTCTTTTAATAACATTATCTTTATTTTTCATATCGTGAAATAGAGCTGGTGCACGTCTTAGAAATGTTTCTTTAATAAATTCTCCGTCATTGAGGGCTTTTCCATGCTGAGCTATGAAGTGAGCAATACAGTAACTTGCTGATGTTAAATTTGTAGAGCATCTTACAAATTTAATGATGGAATTTGATTGACCTTTATTGAGGTGTAGCTGCCTGGAAATGTATTCCTTCCTTTCATTGATACTTTTTTTTCAAGAGCTGACAATGATTAGTTTCAAAATGTTTCTTTACATTCCACGTTTTGCTTATTACTAGAGTAACCTAAACTTGCGGACTTGCATAGGCATCGGTATTACGGGTTAATATAAGAATACGAAAAATTCATAAATAAACTAAACCGGTAGAGAAGCAGGCATGTAGTGTCGACCTTGAATATAAATCATGTTAAACCGCGCTGAGAGAGATTTCGTTTTAGTACCGGTTGAGCTGTTGCAGAGATTACTCGAACGGTCAAGGTTATGTACTTACGTGTCGCTTTTGAAAATATAACTGGTGTTTTTTGTGTGTTGTAGTATTATACCAAGTACATAATTAGTGTATCGTTTCATATAGAACTATTATTTACATACCTAAGAAAACAATGCCTCGTAATAGATTTGATACTAATGTACATAACTATGTGTCACTTTTTCCCCATTTAAAATATGACGGTAGTGCAGTTTTTTGCTTAATATGCAATGTTCGTTTGGCTGCATTGGACAGAACTGATTGCCAGAGGCATGTCAATGGTATTAAGCATATGAGAAATGCAAGAACTGAAATACCTTATACACTATTCCTCATACATTTATTAATTATGTTTACTTCTTGTAATCTTCCGTTGTCGTTGGTGAGAAAAGCAGCTTTTAAAGCGTTTTGGCGACAATACGTTCCAAAGTACCCATTACCCTCACAAACACAATTACAGAATCATTTGCCGCGAATGAAAGAGATGCTAGAAAATGTGTGTAAACGTGATTTGTGTTCCAAAAAAATATAGATTACCGTGGATGAGACGACCGATATAAAGAAAAACAGTATTGTGAATGTAATAGCTCGTGTTTTATCTAGCGAGAACACAGCATCTCGATATTTGTTAACTTGCAAACGTGTTCAACAATGTACCGCGGAAAATATTCAAAAAGTGATAATGAACGCTTTGAAAAAATTTAAAATTGCCCAAGATCAAGTTGTGATGATTGTGACAGATAGTGCAGCAACGATGTTAAGTGTTGGGCGATCCTTAAAACATATATTTCCTAACTTAATACATATAACCTGCGTGCTGCATGCTTTGCATTTAGTTGGTGAAGTTGTTCGACAACATTACGGAAACGTTGATCGGATGATTGGAAGTACTAAAGCAGTGTTTCGTAAATCTCCTAAACGTTTAAAAGAATTTCGTAAATTTTGTCCAGGTATTCCAGAACCTCCTGAACCAATTTTAACGCGATGAGGTACTTGGCTAACGGCAGCTTCTTACTATTTGATCCATTTTCAACAAATTCAATCAGTTATAATGCGATTTAATCGGAATGAATCCAAAGCAATTAGAGAAAGTCAAAGAGAATTTCAAATTCCTCAACTTTTAGAAGATTTAACAACAATATGTACCAATTATACAGTATTACTAGATGCCATCAGAAAACTACAATGTACTGAATTGTCATTGCAGGAATCATTAGACATAGTGGAGAGTGTAAAAAATAAATTACACACATTAAATGATACGCCAGGATTATGCGCTAGTCAAAAGTTGGCAGATGTTTTAAGGAAAAATCCCGATTTTAATATTTTAGAGGATAATAAGTGTAAGAATAGTGAACTTTTAAGTGATTTTGAAAAACAGTTTCTATATGCAAATGTAACTTCCTTAGATGTGGAGAGATCGTTTTCTATGTGTAAGAATATTTTTTCTTGTCGACGCACAAGGTTTAAAGAAGTAACTGTGGAAACATATGCAATGATGCAAGTTTACAGTAGTTCACATCCTGATGCCTCTAATTTGTTGAATAATTAGCAAGTAAGTTTATTTATGAATTTTTCGTATTCTTATATTAACCCGTAATACCGACGCCTATGCGAGTCCGCAAGTTTTGGTTACTCTACTTATTACCGTTTCATTACACAGTACGAACAATGATCCGTTGTTTCTGTCGACAATTCCGTACATCTCGGTTCGTATGTCTTGAAAGGGTTGGCTACTGCTACTTCCACTTCCTTTATCATTCAATCTTGCTTTTTTATTTTTTTGATTCTCCATCACAAGGCTGCAAAAATAAATAAATATAAATCATGGCGTTTTTTATAATAGGTTGATAGGTTTCTTACCTATTAACTGTTTGCAGTGTTGCTGCACTGATTCCTGGAAATATATGGTGCTATAATCAATTATCCGACACGCAGAATGTCTCGTCGAGCACTGTTGCACTGTATATCTTTTTCTAGTGTTGGGCGATTATGAATGATATAATCGAGATATATCGATTATACCCGAATAATCGATCATTCGGTTGTGGTTCAGAAATCATTCAGTATTCGTTTCGACTGCGCAGGAGCACCCAAACGGATTACGATTCGAGATCTGTATTCGAAACTTCGAGGTTTCGAGTTTCGAAATAATTCACTCGTCACTCGGATTCTGTCAAATAATCGTGGAAAATACTTGAAATCGCTAGTAAATTTCGAATGATCATTCGATTATTTTAAACGATTATTTCGATTCATTCGATTATTGAAATATATCGATTATGCCCAACACTGTATTTTTCTTCTAACCCTACCACTCCTGTTTCCTAACGAACATGGCGATCAAGTGCGTCCGTTTGCCGAATGCACCCGAACGCACGCGAAGCTTACTCGAGGCACATGTTGACAATAACGAGGCCGTTTCCGGGATTGGGCATTTTGTCACTGGAGTAAAAATGAAGTGCTATGTGTAGAGGTTAATCTCTTTATAATGCAATTCTTAATCTCTTTATATTAATGTCAATATTGGAACAATGTATCTTGAATGTTTTCACTATGTATCTTTGCCACGCAACACATATTACTCGAGTGATGCCCAACTCTGGCCGTTGCGGAGACAAGTATTTGAATTATGCAATTTTTTGTCCCCGACGATGCGTGTCACCCAAAATGAGTTCGCCCGTCACCTCTGACACGCGTGTCATAGGTTTGCCATCACGGTATTATGATATACTTACACATCTTTTAAATGAAGTTCCTTTTTTAAATCTGTTTCTACTAAGAGCAGTTTGCTGTTTACTTCTTCCATTTTAGACGCTACTTGTACTAGATTAGAATTACTAACTTCAAGGTCATTCTGCAAACCTGCAATCTTATTTTCCAGGACAATTTTTTCACTTTCCCGAGATATGACGTCTCTATTATACATGTTTGCCATTTGTTCCAAGTCATCTCTTATGCTCTTATTTTCAGCTTCGAGTTGAATGTTTTTCTTTTCTGAAAAGAGCTACAATTGAAAAATAAAATATTTTCGCAGTATATACATCGGTATCTAACTTACTAATTTTTGAAACGTCGATTCCAAATTTTTTTCTAACAGTAATAATTTCGATGTACTACTAGTTTCTATACTTAAATTTCCCTTTTGCACTATATCCAATTTCTCTTCCAGCACTTTCGCTGCATTTCTCTCTTTTTCCAATTCTAGATCTTTTTGCTTGAGAAATTCTGTTAGATTTTTCATGTCAGACTTCAGCTTTTGTGCTTTTTCAATGTACTGTTTTTTCGCTGAATCCAATTCTGTTTGTGCTTTTCTGTTTGCTTCTTCTACAGATTCTGACAAAGCTTTCGTAAGTTGTATCGCTTCATCTGTGTGATATAACAATAAATTATTTATTTTGCATGTGTTCGAGTGTTGCCGTGGTGGCTTTCTTAAACCTGATATTTCGCTAACTCTGCTGTGAGCTTCATCAGAAATTCTTTGAAGATTTTAATGTTTAAGGGTTTAGTTAAGTTTAAGAAAATATCCATGACAGCGACTGAAAAATACTTCAGTATTGCATTATTCAAATTCTTACCTTTTGCCTTTTTTTCTCGAAATAAAGCAGCATCCTTTTCCACCAAAGCTGCTTCAACTATTTGAATCGCTTCATTAACTTTTATTTGCGACTCCTTCTCTTTGACCCTAATCGTGGAAATGATTTTGTTCTTTTCTTTTAGCGCCGACGTCAACTTGCCGTTTTCAGTTAGTAGATTTTGATTCTCCTGTTGTAATTGCTCGATCTTACTCTGCAAATTTTGTACAGCTTTTGAAGTTTCCTGGTGACTTTCGTTCAGTTGCTTGAGCTCATTTGTTTTCATATCAAGAATGGATTTAGTTGATTTTTGATTTTCCAAAAGTGACACTTTCGTTTGTATTAACTCCGTTTCTAATTCCTTGATTTGTTTTTTATAATCTTCTTTGAGCTGTAGAGCGCAATATGAAATTAGGGATGCTAAACAGTGTAGTTGTTGCATCAATGTGAAAACGAAAGAATTAAATGGTGCTACAACTTTAGAAACTATTCAGTTTGTGCATCGTAGTATTGCATGTATAGGTACCTTTTTAACATCAACTTTTGACACATACCCATGAGTTCTACCCTCATATACTCTCAATTCATCCTCGAGATGATCTATGGTCTCTAAGGAATTTCTCCATAATTCGGTTGTAGATTCCTTTTCCTGAAATGCAGTAGTTGTCATTAAACGAAACCATTTTTATTATTAAGATAACCTTCATGAGCAGCTGAATTTGCGATTTTAGGTTTTGCACTACGTCATCTTCGTCATATTTATGTTTAGGTTGTTCATCTCTTCCGCTGTGAACATTTGTTTTAATAAAATTTGAGAGCGCTTTATTTTCTTCCACTAATATGGCAGATTCATTTCGTAAGTGATTTTGTTCTATCTGTAATGAACAAATAGTGTGAAGGTGCAGGTTTAACTATGAAAAATAAAATATCAGTAAATATTTATAACAAGAAGTAAATTTTAGATGAGAAGTTTTATGAGCCCAAATACGTATGTGTTTCAGTATAATTCAATAAGTTATCATTATCCTAATTGTAGTTCCCTTTAAATTTCTGAAAATTCTTAGGTCTCGTAAAACTAACCTTTGATGCAATTTAAAATATGTATAACACGTTTATTTAAATAAATTGGAAATCCGAACAAAAAGCAGCACTGGACCAAATTTCTTAATAGAAAAGATCGAGAACACAGGTGACTATTATAAATGTATACTATGGAGGACGTGCTAGTACACTTCATTTGTAATTGATTTAGGAAAATATATTCCACAGAAGTTCAACAATTTTTGAGATATCCGAATTTTTGTGTTTACATACCAATATTTTACGATTATAGATAATAATGAAACTGTTTTCAGTATAGAGTTTACGGTAGTCCATTTTTCCTTATAAACATTGCCCTTATGATCCATATCGTAAAATTTTGGTAAAATTTATACCGTATACCGAATTAAATTACGTTATTTCTAGAAATAACGAACCCAATCAGAATTTAGTTCTTATAACTACGCATGCCCATAACTAATTCTATATAGCTGACTGCCTTTTATCCGTTATATTTTACATGCACAGTGTGAGGTTAGAACACAAAGGATGCAGAATTCGTGACAAAATTTCACGAAAGTGACATTATTTGGCCCCGAATTTTAAAGGTCGTATAATATTTTCGTTAATGACGACGATGCTGTGCGACAAGAAGTAGGTAGCAACTAATTGGTAGCGCATGTTGTTTTCGTTTCACAACATGATATACGTCAAATATAACGTTTAGTGCCGACGCTCCGTAAACGTGTTTTTAACAATCAGGTTATGTTACGTTATAATCCAAAAATGGCTGTAAAACGGAAAATGCGCTACCGCAAACTCTCTATATTTCACATTTCTTCGCTAAATCACATTTCAAAAGTGTGTATTTATTTCGAAATTTTCATGATACATTAAGGGTATGCGCCCACTAGTGACTGTCACTGTCACTCTTCAGTATGAGCCGTTGAAGGGCATGAAGATGCGCACACGACTTTTTTTGTTACTTGGCAACTTTTCCCTGACGAAACTCTTACTGTCATATGCGCACACGGGTAACTGTCACTTTGAGAGAAGTTATATTGAACTTTTGTGTTATTCTTTTCACATTTTGCTAACATAATTATACTCATTACAGATATGCATTCAGAATATATTTTAAATGTGCATTTATTTCTGCATTACGTGCATTTTGTTTGATGTTTAGAAAAGGTGTTTTGATTAATTGAAGGTGTCAAAGCTGCAGCAATTTGACAAAGCTTTTTATGCTCATTCTATACTATCCAAAAAACTTCTTAGGATAATACTTCAATTTCTCGTGCAACGTGTAAAGTTTACTAATTAAATTTATTAATCGATCACTCAAACTGGATGAACCCAGTAATATTTTTTATGTTCTTTTTCCGATATTTAATTAAAAGAGCGCACATGACTGCAGTTTCGTTGAAGTCCATTTTGAAACTAAATTGAAAATTTCTAAAAAGTCACCATGACAGTCACCTATTCGTTGGCGCACCCGAATTTTGAAGGGTGACAGTGACAGAAACTCTTACGTGACAAAAGTCACCAGTGGGCGCATACCCTAAGCTTATAAATGATTTTTTGTGTTATTGCGTAGTTTTCGAAGTATACAAAGTTTTTATTAAACTATCTTTTGTGTATTGCATATTTGGCAAAAGAAGTTGCAAATGAGCTCCACTAACTCAAAGCCCTCTAAGATATACGTTTATGCTCCGTCATCGTATGCCGGTAACGTACATATACGCGGGTAACGTCTTAAGTTTCTATAAAGTATATATAGTAGTTTGTTTACAGTGAGCGTTTAAAAAAGCAATTTTGTAAAAAAATAGAAATATCACGTGAAGGGTTTCGTTGGATGAGTTTTTACGATTTTAGTAAAGGACTAACATAACAAATCGCTGTGTTCAACTTTTGGAAATGAAGTACCATCAGAAGAGTCTTTGTAATTGGTTTGCAGAATTTCGTTGTGGTAGTACTGCCGTCAGTGATGAATTACGTGAAGGTCGACCAAAATAGGTTGTTGTTCCAAAAAACATCAATACTGTGCGCAACATGATTGAAGAGGATCGGCATGTGTCTTACTGTGAGATACAGGCATCTTTAGGCATATCGAAGGCTGCAGCACATTAGATTCTGTATGAAAGCTTAAGCGTAAAAAAGATCTGTTCCCGACGGATTCCGCATAAGCACAAAAAAGGCTCATGTCAGTTGGTGTAAGGATATGCCCAAAAAATTCGACAGAGGAACTTTAAAATCCGTATACAACATCGTAACAGGTGATGAAACTTGGATATATTCGTACGAGCCGGAAATTGAGCAACAATCAAATGTTTGGGTGTTCCCAGATGAACCAAGGTGAACTGAATCCAATAAAAGTTGTTTACGAAGCACTTTCAAGAAAAGGATTGCTTGCTTTTCTCGTTGTACTGGACATGTCATAAGTATTGTTTTGCAGGATCAAAGATTAATGCTGAATGGTATACAGCAATTTGTTTGTCAGAAGTTATCGATGGATTCACGAAAAAAATCGATAACATCACATCATCCTCCATCATGAATCATGATAATGCCAGTTCTAACACAGCGCGTCAAACAATTGATTATTTGAAGGAGAAGAACATCGAATTAATGTTTCATTGCCCGTATTCACCTGATTTATCACATAACGACTTAATTTTGTTCCCGAATATCAAACAAAAAATGCGTGGACAGCGATTATCACCTCAAGAAGCCGTTGAAGCCTTCAAACACAACGTTTTGGAGAATTTCAGAGTGGAAAAAATATGTCGAGAACCAGAATGCAAAACTGTATAATGTTAATGGCGAATATTTTGAAAAAGGATAAAACGATTTGCACCAAAAATTTTGTTTTCTTTCATTGTTTTTGTAAATATTGTGAAAAGAAAGGACATAACCGTTGTCTCACTCGATTTTTATTTTTATTAGGGTGAGATGGCCACATGCCTTGCGTTTCGTGATGACAAGACCTTTTCCGCCTTTTTCTCCATATTTTAACTTGAGTTTTAGTCTTAAACGGCAAAAGTAGGTACTTGTATATATTTTTCTTGAAGAGTAGGGATAGAGCGGGTTCGTTAGATTTAATATATGTTCTCTCATATCAATCGGTACGCGGCTGAACATGAAGACCCACGTGTCTTCGAAACGGCTGTTCCGAGTTAATTAATAATGTGTGGTGCGGAGTGTGCTGAGAATATAATCGTTTCCCACTTGCACATTTATTTACATTTCTCCCTTTCAGCATAAGTTGTTTCAGTTCGGTTTAGTTTTTTCGAGTTTATTTCTGCAAATGTCTTTGTTAAGGTTAAGTATACAAAAATTAATTAACAAAAATAGTTATACACCAAAATTGCAAAATATATATTTGGAACTATCTATTTTAGTTGAGGAGCAGTCTAGACGGAAGCAAATAAATCAGTTGTTGATCAACAACGATCTTGGCATTCTATTGAAAATTAGACTCAAAATTTAAATTATGCAAGTACAATTATATTTTTGTTATACAGTCTCACGCGTAAAGTCCGCATCATATGGACAATTTGTTTATTCATTAATCTTGATATATTCCGACGTTGCCATTTGTTTGTGCTTCAAAAATAATATGAAATGATAATGGTATGCATACAAATACACACGTGACATTTTGGACTGCCAAATTTGACATTCTTTTCAGAAAATTACAAAATTTTGCATTATTTGTAATTTTTTTTTGGGTAATGTCAAAGCTCTGGTACAATATTAACTTTTTTCGATTTTTTCTAATTATTCATTTTTATTATTCTAATTAAAGTACACCTGTATACAATTATTTAAATTTAAATAATTTAATTAAAGTCAGCATATAAAAGTAATATACACATAAGAAAAGAAAATGACTAGCTATACGAAAAAGCGTACATGCGACAACGGTAACCGCGAACGGGTGATTCACCACAAGCGGAGAGGTTAGCGGCAGTCGAAGGCTCACAACGGTTACCGAGTTAGTTGCGAGATAGACTGCATTATGTGCGGACGATCTTAGTACTTATTTTCCTTTTCTTTTTTTTCATCAGAATCTGTTTTTATTTTCCTCTTTAGAATTTCTTATTAGTTTCGTCTAAGTTTCGTAGCAACAACAAAGTAAATATGCGAAACTCTCATTTCCAGGCGACCATGACTTCAAATTATTACGTGTGCTTGCATACAGTAGGTCTACATGCCAACGTTGTTATCAGCGTACTAAGGAACGCATCGAATGAATCGGATTCCACTCAATCCCCTCCTCGCTCTCTCGCCGTACATATATAGATATATGTAGCTAATTTCACATTTTACCAATGTGTATATATAAGTTTGTTATAATTTTTTCTAGGTAGATTAACTTGATGCAAAGTTAATTTAGTTACAATTTTAGTACAAATAATTACAAAATCTATTTTAAGAAACACGTTCTCGTTGTTCAATAAAATGTTATTAGAGGCATTTTTTGTTAATATTTATTTAGAATTCCATTCATGTACACATCTGATTACTTTCTAAAATATCGTAATAATGTAGGTTTTGTAATTACTTTCACAAATTATATAAACAAATTTTGTATAGGCTTGCTTTAATTAGAATATTTCAAAAATAAGCCGTAAAAGAATTGTAATGATAAAATTGTACTAATGTTAAGAATTCGCAAAAGGTTAAAAAACAAGCAACCTCTTCTTTAATGCCATACTTGTAATTTTCTGGAAGAAATATCAAATTTGGTAACTAAGAAGGTAACATGATTGTTTGTGTGTATATCATTTTATATCATTTTTTAAGCACAGATTAATGAGGAAGTCAAAATTTACCTACATTGATTAATATAAAATTTTCCCATACAATGCGGACTTCATGTGTCAAACTGTAAAAAGAAAAAATAATGATGAGAACATTGTTGAAGCCAAAATGTTAAATACATGGCCGTGAACGAAACAGGAAAGAACATACTGAAGAAAAGAAAGATGGATCTAAGTTACCAAAAATTAACAAATGTAAGAATTGTTCCCGCCACTTTAGCATGTGAATTTTCTTTCATTGGACGTTTCGCTGGCGATGCAGCCAGTTTTTTCGGTTTGTCGGCTAAAGATAGCTATTAGAGAAGAAAAAAGGAGAAAAGTGAAAGGAAATTAATTCTCCAGCAGCTGGAAGCAACTTCGATATCACGTTAAGATTGATATAATCAATCCGATAAGAGGAAACTATTTCTGAGTTAATATAGCAGTGGAAAAATGACAGCAAGCGGGAAAATTTGGAATAGAAACTAGCCGAATGGCAAGGAAGCAGGCAATAATGCAGATGATATCAGAGAATGTGACTACGTGAAGCAAAAATCTCTTCTTCTCTGTTTAATTGCTGCGAACACCGTTTACGATAAAAACTACTTAATTACTTTAATATTAATTTGATGCAAAAGTAGATGTACATATTCCTTACAATAATTAATAAAATTAAACCCCGGAAATCTGCGATATTTAGGATTATGTTGCAAAAGTGTTTGCGTTAGGTTTGTTGTACTCTAAAGGACGTGCAAAAATTAATTTCTGATGATAACTTAAAAGTATTTATGGGGTTTTATCTCAAGACGCGAGTAAAAAAATATTTGAAGTCTGTATTAAAACTATTACAGTTTATCCATATTGTAATAAATCTAAATTTCTTGAGAGTCAAGAAAATATTTGCAACGCAAATGCCACAAATATATTCTGTTATACTGTTCCTTGTGGCAGCTCAAAATTTATGGAGCATTGGTATCTCATTTTACTATATTTTTGTATAGTTTCATAAATATGCAGAATGTTTCAAGAGGAATGGGAAGTAAAAAGTCGAAATCAGAAAAATAAACCTATAGAAGAATTCGAAAACATCATCGTACAGTTTCGATGTATCTTTTAGCTCATTTGTAACTTCCTTCATGTTGAACTAAACGATGATTGTTTTATTTTTTTATAGAATCGAGGGAGTCGAGAAGATTTTCGTCTTTTGAGTATGCGCTCGAAATATCTTCCTTTCTTCTTAAAATTCTTTGTACATACAATGTTGTTCTAGTTGCATTTTGTTTTTTTGTCATCTTTCGCTATAAATGTTGCATATTAATTTATTTCAACGACGTCATATTGTAAGTTCTGAACATTAGAATATACTTATTCTGGAAATATTTCGCTCACGAAAGTAGGTAGGTCTAATTATTATTTCCCAGTGAGTGTTAGCTCGCATAAGGAGAATGTGATAGTGAAGAAAGTAAAAATAAAATACTTAAATGTTATGGAATCAAATACTAGTTGTTTGCAATTTTTAAAGTCAGCTATGGTATACAAAGAATTACTGATGTAATTATGTAATTTCTATCCAGTGTTTTAATGAAGAAAAAATGTATTAACCTGATTTAAGCAATGACTGTTTTAATTAATTGAATTAGTAATTATAATTGTGTTTCTAAACTTTAATAATAATAGAAACATATATTCTATTTACTTAGGATGTTGATGGAAGTAAGCAGCAATTAACTTTCACAAGGTTTAGTAAGTTTTTAGATGCTCAAAATCCTTTTGTTTGTAGACAATTTATTCAGTTATTATAGTGCATTATTATTTTGTTAAATACCTTTTCCCACTGACCTTAGAGTACTCTAGTTGCTCCTTAAGGGTTGAAAATAAGATTTCATATTCTTTTATTAATGGGTTTAAATTCCTAAAAATGTTTATTTCAATTAAAATTTATAAACAGCTAAAATTAAGGTAAAGTTCTAATACTTACGGTAATTCCATGTCTTCCTCAAATGTTCTATTCATTTTTTCGTTTACCATAAAATATGTTCACCACAACGAAAATTTTTGAAATCGAATTGACTTTGTCATTTTTTCATTTGACAAGTTGGCCCATGCCATGCACTTCAACATTTCGCGTTCCGTTTAATTAGCACATACATCGCATAACAATCTGGCTGCTTCTGCTTTCCATATAGCACGAATTTGATAATAAAAATGTAGAATTATTACGTAAAATGCTTTATTCTTTAGAGTGGGAAGGTATTCAATACAAACAATCTAACCTTAGGTGTCCGCCGAGGGAGAAAATCAATATCAAGCTTATAGCGCGAAAATTTCCGTTTTGAAAGTTACTGTCACTAGAAGAATAAATAAAATGGAGTAAGTATTGTTTTATAAACCTAAGCATATTTAAATGGATAATTAATTTTTCAGTTCCAAATTATATTTTGATATTAGGGAAACACAATGGCCTATCGTATACAGGGAGGAATACAACGTTCATTTTTTGGGATTGGAAAAGTTGCATCCGTTTGATGCGGGAAAATGGGGTCGAATTTATCAAGTAAGTATTTTTCTTTTCATATATTATATGCAGCATGATTACGGTATAGTGCACCGCAATAGGACAGGAGAAACATGCTAACAAATTAAACTTAAACACAAAAAAATTACATTTCCATTTTTATGCGGTAACCCGCATCCCCTATGAACATTAAACTATTCTCTCGTTTCAATAATATTACTACATTTTACCTGGAAATATATAATATGCACACATATTTGTCTATTTGAACAATAGTACGTGCAAGTTTTCAAAACAAGTTTAATAGGGTACTTTCTTATCGGTGTTTCACTATCCTGTGCTAGTCATTTGTGTTTATGGCGTGTATCATCAACGAACCGATTTATTTTTGTATTATTGAATTTCAAATGATTTAACTCACAAACCTATACGTATGAGTTTTACTATGATGGGCCCGCTTAAGGTGAATAAATTTTGTTTTTTCAGTTTATACAATGTGTTTCCGGATGGGCTATCCCATTCTTCTAAACGTTTTTATTTTTGATTTTTTTTAATCATTCTTGATGGTTTTGCTTAGGTCCGTTTGACACGATCAATTTTAATGTACATTAAAATGTATATTTGCATGTCAATGATTTAATGTATCGTGTCATACATAAAATTGACGTGGAAAGCCGTCAATGATTTTCATGTACATTTTAAAATAGGACGTGTTCTATTCCCGTCAATGATTCTTTACATTTTCTGCGCGAAATAAAATGCGCATAATATTTGATTATTATTTGACCTTTCGATGGATTATGTTTGTCCGTATCTTCCCTGAAATGATCGTCGAGGTAAGAAAGTGGTGCAAATAGTAAATTAATAAACTGAGAAACTGGACAGAGGGTATTCGTAAAATATTGTTCTTTCTATTTTAGATTCGCTTTTGTTTTCATTCTATTTAAATATGTTTTAAATAATTGTTGGTAATTTTTATACAAATGTGGTTCTTCTAACAACAATTCCTTGTTTAGCATTGTCGAGGTGCCATGGCTGCATTACCTTCTGAGTATGCATGGTTTTGTTCGGACTCTTCTTTTCAATTCCTTTTTTCTTATCAGTTAACGTTAGCATATTTGCTGTAATTATAGCAGCAGCAGTTAGTAACAATTGCTCTCGACTATTAATTTTAAGTTTAGTAAATGAGAAAAGTTAATAAATGTACATTTATATTCCGAAGCAGGTTGACTGAAAATGAGTTGAACGATTATATTTTCAAAACCATAGTCGGGATCCCAAACAAATTACGCATGCGCCGCTGTGTGAGACCTTTAAAAATCATGCATGTGTAGCAAACAGAAATTTTTGCTTCATTTACATGAAAATCATTGACATGAAAATGTACATTTTAATGTACATTAAAATTGATCGTGTCAAACGGGCCTTATTTTGGAATATTGAATGCAGTGGTCAAACACCGTTGTTTGTCTCTTGGCTTATATCATTACCCTTCGACATAGCATCTAGTGCCAAGAGATGGCACTAGATGGCTACTTTTAAGGTCGGGCCGGAGTCCTTATAGCCCTTAGTCGTCCAGGATGCAATCCAAGTCGCGCAGGACGTAGGTTCTACTACGACATTCCTAGGTATTGATTGGTAACTTCTTACTATTAAAGCCGATCATGGACTCTTCAAATTGTATCTTCAGGCTGATTAACTGGTAGTCTGATATTCTTGATCACACCAGTACCTTAGGTAGTAGGCGCCATAAATTCTCGGCCTCATATAGAAACAATAAACGTGGTAAAATATAACAACTTTTATTTTTCAATATAATCTCCCCTAACTTCAATACATTTATTACAACGATCAATTAATAATTCTATACCCCTGTAAAAATAATCTAAGGTTTTCCCTCAAAATGTTGTATTACAGCTGCTTGCAATTCACTATCGTCCTTAAAACGACGTCCTCTATGGTCTTTTTTTTAATGAGAAAATAAATAATCACATTCGCGGATGGCAGTTTGTGAAATGGCGGCAGTATGGACGGGTGCATTGTCGTGCAATAATGGAACACCTTTTGTCAATTTTCCTTTCCATTTCTTCAATAATTGAGGCGTTTTGAGGCGTTATCAGTTCAATTGGTCAACCGGGGGGCTTATCATCTTCAAGTGATTCTTGCCCCAAACGGAAACATTTTGCCCACTTTTTTACAGTGGAATATGGAGGAGATACGTCACCATAAACACCGTCTAAACGTTGTTTAACGTGATTAGGCGTATGCCCTTTTTTGGTTAAAAATTTAGTGACCGCGCGGTACACAATTTTCCTTTACCTGAGACATTTTCATGCACTAGCCACGTTGTTTTGTTAGCTACTAAAAGTTACTACTCTTTGAGCCGTAATATAGATCGTGTAGACCTCGCACATGTGTAACTATGACGCGACGGAGATCGAGAATGCTCGAGAATTTATGGCGCCTACCTCGTATATATTAAAGTAATAAGGTAGATTAATATATACTGGCTTCCGTCGGTGAAACGTGAACATTCGTGAATTTCCTTGGTATTTCCTACGTAATTAAATTTTTGGAAAAAAATTAATTACGTCGGAAATATCATTGAGTTAGATTGTTCGCTTATCCTGTACGACGATTAAACTGCTCCTTCCTATTAGTGGCAAGAGGTTCTGTCTCGTCATTAGGGATTTCTTCTTAACCTTTGCCACGTGGAGCACCTAGGTCCATGACCAAGCCTTTCCTCTCAGAATTCTGCTTATTGTTCAGATGGAATTATAATCAGTCGTGAGGGAGATACTTCTTTCGCATTAAATCCATGATGTACACAAACATATTAGTAAATTACCAAATTTCCAACATTTTGTGATTTGTATATGACCAGATTCTGTATGAAACAAGCTTCTCCAAGCTAATGTAATCGGTGGAATTTAAGCCGTATTAAGAAAATTGTATTTTCAGTACCTGAAAGCTGCAGGAGTTATCTGTGATCGTACTATTACAATCCCTAATGCTGCCACCAAAGAAGATTTATTGGTTGTTCACACTAAAAAGTATTTAAAAACCTTAAAGGTTTGTTTACATTCGCATTATTTACGCATATTTAGTAATACAATTGCTTACAGTGTAGCCTAAACGTTGCATACATAGCAGAATTACCTCCATTATGTCTTGTGCCAAATTATTTCGTTCAAATTGGATATTTACGTCCCATGAGGTAAGTAGTAATATGTGGCCCAATAGGAGCCCAATATTTAATTCTTTAATATAAGATATTTCTTTCGAAAAGCTATACAATTTTTATTGCAACTTAAAATTTACGAACTCCAACTAATTATGAAATAGGACATCCAACAAATGACCGCCACGACTTTTTTGGCACACTCTTACACTTTTAGTGAAATTTTCGACATTTGCGCACAATTGCCGCTCAATTTCAGCGTTGGCACGTTGGATTCCATCCTTAAGCTCATCAACTGTTGTCGAATGATTATGCGTGAGATTTTAGAAAATCCCACAGTTAAAAATTGCATGGCGCAAGATCACACCATTTCGGCGGCTAATTCTGGTTGCCATTGCGTGAGATAACATAGTCCGGAAATCTTTCTTGCGACAACTGCGTTATTTTTTGTGCTATGTGGCAGGCTCCTCCATCCTGCTGGAACCATATATCGTCCAGATTCATATCAATGCAGGCTATAAGAACTTCCTTAAGCTGCGTTCACATAGGGTAGCGCGAAGTTTGTGTAACTGAGACTAACGATTTGCTTTGTCATAACCTAACCTAAATGTATCTGTTGGTATTAATAATTACTTTTGTAATGCATGGAATTGCACAGGAGCGTTACATTGAATGTTTATCAGCAGTTTCTGCAGTAATCATGATATACAAATTCAAAAACAAAAGCAAAAAATAATGTTAAAGTTTGACGTGTGTATATAGGGTGGCGCACCACATTCGCGTTGGTTTACATACGAAAAGCGGCAAAATATTTTTAAAATATTTTCATTAAGAGCTATGCAGGTTTATTGGGAGCAAGTTTTTAAATTGTTTTGATATATGCAGGGTGACCCAAAAAGAAAATACACACCAAAGTTGTAAAAATTTAAATAGAATATCCTGTATATTATTGCATATTTTGATAGTACGGGCCAAATAAAGGCAAGTTACTGTTATGCTTCCTATATCTAACTCAAGCCGTTCTTGAGACATTTAACTATTCTTGAAAATGTAGAGCAAAATTTAAGAGGTGCACCTGTCTTACGTATCTAACCTAGATATTTCTAATTTTATTATTTTTAGCCGAAGCATTAGACTTGATAATAAAATAAAAATTATCCCTAAAAATTATACAGGATGGACGAAAATTTAGATTATCATTGAAGTCAAATAATTTTCTTATATTAAATGGAACATCCTATAGCCATTATTGTAATTAGATTCTAATTTTAACCGTTTATAAAATTCTATTAAGATTTCCTATACTTATATCTTATATTTTCTTAGTAATTTAGCATTTTCAATTTTGAATATTAATTTCTTGCCATTTATTTTACAAAAGTAGGGTTTGACGGAATTGACGTTATTATTATTGCTCCAAGTTTTCCGAAGAACAGGTGTGTCTTATAAAAAAAATGGAGCGACAAAAGCCAATTACCAGAAAAGAAGAAAATTTAGTTCTGGAATCTCTAATTGAAACTTCGCATACAAGATTACGATCGCTGACTCGAATTTTGTTTATGGGCTAGAAAAGTTAGAAGATGATGAACATTTCTTAGATTTTGTACTCTCTTCAGATGAGTCAACTTTCCATTATAACGGATTGGTTAAGAGACATAATTTTCATTTTTACAGTGATAAAAGTCCCAATTTCTTTAGAATCCTCAACCGTTAGCACAGATGGTCTACTAATGTTTGGGGTGGAATATGGAGGAGTTTTGGCGCCATGTTTCTTGGATTTATAAAAGGCAATTTACCTGTACTTTAGAATTAGGTAGGCAATATCCCAATAGAGGGATAGGACGTAGAGGTCCACAAAATTGGCCAGCAAGGTTTCCAGAACTAACGAGTTTCGATTTTTCTTATGGGGATATACCAAAATATTGTTCATGATATATCGCCAACCTCATCCGACAATATGAAAGACCGAATAAGAACCGCGTTTCGTTCTATAACGCTAGATAATTTGTTTAAAGTTAAAGAGTCATTTTAAGAAAGAGTTCGCTTATGCATTGAAAATGGACATCATTTTGAACATTTGTTAAAACATTAGTTTTTTTTTACATTTAAGTTTATTTGTTCAATAAAGTATGTATTTGCTATTTATTGCTATGTCTCTTTTTAATTAGCATCTATCTATTTGTAAGCAGTAATAGTAACGTCAGTTCCGTCAAAGTCTACTTTCGTACAATAAATGGCAAGAAATGAATATTCGAAATTGGAAATACTAAATTACTAAGAAAATATAAGATATAAGTATAGGAAACCTAAACACAATTTTATAAATTGTTAAAATTAGAATCTAAATACGATAATGAATACAGGGTGTTCCATTTAATGCAAGAAAGTTATTTGACTTTTATGATAGCCCAAATCAAAAGTATATTTTCGTCCACCCTGTATAATTTTTAAGGATCATTTTTATTTTATCATTAAAAACGGCTTGAGGTATAGGAAATATAACAATAACTTGCCCTGATTTAGTCCGCACTATCAAAATATGTAATAATATACGAGGATCGTTCGGAAACTACGTGGCCTAACAAAGAAAACGCAATTTTTTTTCGACAAAAAACATTTTATTTTTCAATATAGTCTCCTGCTTGCTCGACACACTTATTCCAGTGATATTCCAAATTAGCAATACCTTCCTTGTAGGTCGATGAATCCAAGTCCTAGAAATAGCAATTTACAGCAGCGATTACCTCGGAATTAGATGAAAATCTCTTACCGCCGAGCCATTTTTTCAGGTTTGGGAACAGTTGATAATCGCTAGGAGCCAAATTTGGGGAATAGGCCGAATGAGGCGCTAATTCAAAATCCCAATTCATGAATTTTAGCCATTGCAATCGCAGACTTATGGGCCGGTGCATTATCCTGATGGAAAAGCACTTTCTTCTTTACCAAATGAGGCAGTTTCTCTTTGATTTTGTCGCTAAGCTGTTACAACAAAGTGGCATAATACTCGCCATTTATTGTTTTTCCCTTTTCTAAGTAATCGACCAAGATAATTCTATGAGAATCCCAAAAAACAGTTGCCATAACCTTTCCTGCTGGCAAAACCGTTTTTGCCTTCTTTGGTGGCGGAGGACCTTTGTGTGTCCATTGTTTGGACTGTTTTTTGGTTTCGGGAGTATAATGGTGGGCCCAGGTTTCATAGACGGCTATGAAACGGCGTAGAAAATCCTTTGGATTGTGGCGAAAACGTGCAAAAAGGTCACGAGAAACACTGAAACGATTCAGTTTTTGCTCCGGTGTGAGCAACCGCGGCACCCAACGCGCCGAGTATGTTTTCATTACCAATTCTTCAGTTAAAATTATGTGCACACTGTCATTTGAGATACCCACTATGTCTGCTATCTCGCGTACTTTTACTCGACGGTCATCCAATACGATACGGTGGACTTTTTCAATCATATTCGAAGCAGTTGCAGTTTTAGGACGTCCGCTACGGGGTTCATCGTTTGTGCTCGTACGACCACGCTCGAATTCGGCAACCCAGTTTTTAACCATTGAACAAGAAGGAACGGATTCCAATAGTGTTGAATCCAGCTCTGCTTTAATTTCGGTTGGTGTTAAGCCTTTCAAATGAAAGTACTTTGTCACTGCTCTCAACTCAGTTTTTCCATTGTTTACAAAACCACACGAGACGGTTACTTTGGCGTACTGTCAAAAACATACTAGTTGACAGATCGCTCTCTGCTGTCATATTTAATCTATTAAAAGGTGATTCTACAGAATGGTAATGAAAATTCCTCCGAATTCGTGCCATCTCTGTGTTAGGTCACGTAGTTTCCGAATAATCCTCGTACAGGGCAGGGTATTCCATTAAAATTTTCACAACTATGGTGTGTAACTTCTTTTTAAGTCACCTGTATGTATCAAAACAATTTTAAAACTTGCTCCCAATGAACCTACATTGCTTTTAATAAAAATATGTTACGTTTTTGGTATGTGAACCGACGGGGATGTGGTGCGCCAGTCTGTCAGTTTCGCATTACGCTACCCCATGTGAAGGCTACTTTATTGTGTAACGATAATGGGTGCCATTAACTGGATGGCCGGCTTCGTCTTCGAAGAAATTTGACCCAATAACTCCGACATTCCAAAACCGTGAACAGTTACGTTTTGTGGCTGTATTTTTTTCCATGAACTCGCTGAGGATTCTGAGCAGCCCAAACACGGCAGTTGCGGGTGTCCATACGCATCCAAATGAAAATGCGCTTCATCACTAAACAGGATTTTTTCAAAAAATCAATATCCACTTCTTGATTTTGCAGTACCCAGTTGGTAAATGCAAGCGTATGATCTATACGTTTAATTTCCCAAGTTAACTCCACCTTATAAGTTTTAACAATTAAAGTGCGCTGTTCAATCGTGTCACGCTGCATTTTTGATAATCGGATTATTTATGACATTTTGATTGCAGCATGCTTGATTAAAATAAAATACAATGAAAATCAAATACAGCGCTGTTATCTTATTGGGCAGCTTCTACATGTAATTGTAATTTCGACCGGGGTTGATTATAAGAGTATGAGCAATAGGGGTTTCAAAATTTTGACTTCACTCTTTTCTAAATTTAATTACTATTTCTGCATGAAATCTTGGAAGTTTTAGAATAGAGTATGAACTTAAGACAATCTGATCAGAAATTATTGGGAATACTTATTTGAGTTTCCAAGATAGTTTTTGATAAGTCGCCTCTGTTTATTATTTAACGTTATTATAATAAACATGTCATCGTTACTCTATTTTTGAAAGTTCCAAACAATTATTGTATGTGACCCATACGATGTTATTTTCCGATTTCATTTCTTTAAATAATATCTACTTTTACTAGGTATCAAACAGGAGGAAGTATACTAGCCGGAAAACTAGCTTTAGAAAGAGGCTGGGCAATCAACATTGGTGGAGGATTTCATCACTGCTGTTCGGAGAAAGGCGGAGGATTTTGTCCTTACGCTGACATTACTTTGCTTATACAATTTGCCTTCAATAACTTTCCTCAGAAAGTTAAAAACGTCTTAATTATAGACTTAGATGCACATCAGGTAATTCAATTAAGTCCTTTGAATAGTTACTTGCTTGCTGTGATGGATTTGAACATTTCATATGTTTGTGTTGATTTTAGGGAAATGGTTATGAACGCGATTTTATGGATAACGAAAACATTTATATTATGGACGTTTATAATAGACAAATTTATCCATATGATCATAAAGCTAAAGTTGCAATCAATCGTAGAGTAGAACTATTGAATTACACTGCAGATGAAGAGTATCTGCGTAAAGTTGACCAGTAAAGTATTCCTTTATGCCGTAGTTTAGTAGTTATCGTAGTAGTTTTACATTAAATCGCTACACTAAAGGAAATAATACATTAATCATATCAGTAACCAAGAGACGGGGTATTTTTATTTGCTCTATGTAAGGTGATCCGTAGGTGTCGGACTATTTTCGACCTGATCACTTGCTACCTGATCAATAATCAGCTTACTTGCGGCTGAGATGTTTTTGCGCGATGTCATAGGAACCGTTTGCTGCCAACATTTTGCTTCATAAACATAAATAGCTGCAAGCAAGTCTAAATAGACGGCATTTCAAGAGCCAAAAACAAGCTCGGGAAGAAGACATCGCAGAAACTATGTGGTATAAATCATAAATAAGGCAAGTCTACGATCGAGCGGTAGATTTTATAATTACAACTTAAAATTCTTATCTGTGAAACACCGGCCGAAGGCACACATGACGTTATGGGTATAATTAAGAACTTCGAGAATTGTGAGAGTAGCATGGTCTTCAAAATTTCCATGTTCTTATTCACTGAAAAAGAGAACGGCGAAGATAAAATATTAGGTTTTGTGGAGATTAAAAAAAGAAGTACTCAGTAATGGCAAAAAACTGTACTATAAACCTGGGGAAACCTATTCTTTGGTAATTTTCTAAAAAATTTAATGTATTACCACAAGGTTTTTTCGTTCGATATTTATCACATTCTATAGATTTTTGATAACGCCTAATTATGATTGCATTTGTTACATTTCGTAACGTTTTTGGCGCAATGTTGCCACAAGTGAGGTATCATGGATAGGGGAGTATCATAGACTGCATTTTTTACATATTTTCAAAGAAAGTAATTTAAGGGTTTTAAATCGAATGACCGCGCTGGTTTTTGGTTTTGGTCTTTTAAATTTTGAGCACTTATGCATTTTCTTTCAAGTTTACTTTGAGATGTCTTCATTTGTCTTTCCAGTTTGATAGATAAAAGCTTTTAATAGAATAATGTTGGTGTTGTTACCTTTGTAGATAAAATTTATCATTGATTTGATGTAGAATTAATTAATTTATTCTAATTATTTCGAATTTAATTTAGTTACTCAATTACTTTCTTGAAAAGTACAACAGATAGGTTTGTTATAAAAGTTATGTACGTGTACCAACTTCCTAAAATCGAATAAAAAGATGGATGTTAGATTCTCCGAGAATATGTGTTCTCAGTTGACATTTAAAGTAAAATTCACAACATGTTAAAATCTTCATTCCGTGTTACTTCCGGTGTCCTTCAGGACTCTATTTTGGGTCCTCTTCTGTATACAGTGTACACATCAACATTGTCTACTTGTCTTTTGCATTGTAGTTGCCATTGTTATGCTGATGAAACACAAGTTTACATTTCTTGTACTCCAGACAGACTTGCTTCAACTATCGATCTGCTTAATCGAGATCTTAACAGGCTTGCAGAGTACTCTAAACAACATTCTCTTGTTTTCAATCCACAGAAGTCGGCGGTCCTTGTCTTTTCTGGAAGAGCTGATGTTAGGTTAGATAATTTGCCCATTCAGATAAATAATATCCCTATTCCGATTGTCGAGACTATCAGGAATTTGGAATTATACATATATGGACAACTCTTTTCGTTTTAAAAGCCATGTTTATAGGAGCCTGTAGCGTGCCTACACTGCTTTAAAAATGATTTCTCCCCACAGACATGTTCTTAATCTCAGAATTAAAACACATTTATGTGATCCTCTTGTTTTGTCGCAGATTAATTTTTGTGATGTCGTCCGTGTATTAATGTTGTTACAAAGAATCGAATTCAAAAATTACAAAATTCTTGTCTTCGGCTTATCTTTGGTATTAGAAAATATGATAAAATCAGCCATAAGTTGAAGGACGCTAATTGGCTTAATATGGAGCGGCGTAGATTTTTTGGTTTTTTTTTTTTGTACTCTTTTTTATACTTTAGATAGATCTTGATCTAGATTGTACATTCGAGTTAGATTTGCGCGTGTCAATTCTTATCATCTATCTTTTAGGTTAAGCTTTCCTATTCTTCTTCTCTCTTCCTGGTTAAGTTAGAACAACGTTAGCTGAACTTCGCCCTATGTTGTTTACCGGATTCTTTAGTTTTCTCAATCATTTGTTCTTTCTGTACGTGGTATCAATAAAGCTTATATTATTATTATTATTCTAAGATATTACGCTGTGCCATTCCTCGCCGGACACACTGTACTATTCGTTTCTTAAAAAAACTAAGGCTGGCAAAATGTATTTGTGGATAAGTGAGTTTATTAGGTTGCATATTCGAACATGTTCTTTCTGGGCTTATCACCCAGCTAATGGTGTATTCGAAGATTCGTTAACCATTATGTAAAATCGATCCAAGAAGTCAAAGATTGATTTAGGTATTCCATTACTATTTTGTAAAAGGGTGAAATCAAATCTAAACTAATTAAAACATAAAATGAAGCATTTCATTGGGACTTGATCTTTCAATATATGCACAAATCTCCTAGGAATATAGCAGATACATCTCACTGCCTAAGTACTGGTTGCAGGTGGTTTGATTGATAACGGATAGAAACATCTTGGCCGCAACTGGTTTGGTTTTCGACTGCAATTGGTTCGTGACTTGTATAGTTTAATTTAATGTAAAATGTCTCTATTTCTATAGATAAGATCTACAAAATGTAAATTGAGATGAAGGTACAATTTGAACTCAATAAGTTTATTACAAATCACACACATTATGTAGTTTCACATAATATTTAGGAGATAAAATTTGGAACAGCATTCCAAGTTTCTATTTTCTAGAAAATACAAGTTATAAACAAATGCACTTTTTTCTTTCTAAATACATCTAATAGAATATTCTCTTGTTACAGAAACTTAGTAAAGGCCCTAAGAGAGTTCAAACCTGATCTTATTGTTTATAATGCAGGAACTGATATATTAGATGGCGATCCCTTAGGTCAATTATCAGTGTCTGCCCAGGGAATTATACAAAGAGACGAAATAGTTTTCACAAAAGCTCGCCTAAACCGAATTCCGATTGTTATGTTAACAAGTGGAGGTTACATGAAGAAAACGGCTAAAATAATCGCCAATTCAATCATAAATCTACGTGATAAGGAGTTAATTAAAGGACCAGCTAAACGCTACTGATTGTTTTTTTTTCGATTGCAGGAAATAAATGAACACACTCGTTGAATTTATTTTTATTTAAATATTTAAAAGTTATGTATAAATAGTGCCAATAACAGTATGTTTATTATCTTGTCGATGTGTTGAATTGGTCAAAATAAGCTGCTGTAGGTTTGTTGGTATATACGACTTTTTCCAAATAGTCTTTTTTATTTTTCTGTTCTACACCCATGCGCCTATTTTCATCTGCCAATTCTTTTTCCATGTTCCTAAAACAAATTTTTCTCAGAGAGGTTTTCCTGTAGATTTAAGGTACATAGCTAGACAAGTAGTTTCTAATTGTAATTATACGGTATTGTAAAATTCTTTATAAATGAAAAAATAGATAACTTTCATAATCGTAAAGTTTTGTTTCCCTATTGAATACACTGAATGCCCAAGAGCTAAAAACTTAACGAAGAAATGAGTAGGGGCCAAAAATTGTTACGTGTAATATAAATACTAATATTTTGTATAGTGATGAAAAATAAAAATTGGGACAATAATTTAATAGGGACTTACTTCTTCCTTCTTTCTAATTCTTTGTCCATTAGCAATATTGATTTTTGAATACCATTTGTATAATCTTGCCATTCCCTTTCAAATCGTTTTTCCATTTCCTTCTTTGCCTATTAAATAGATAAGAATAAAGCGTATAAGTTAATAAAGAACAAATAGAGATGCCCATATTACCTTTGTTTCTTCGATTTGTGCCTGTTGTATTTTTCTAACTTGCAGAATTTCCTCTGGAGTCATTCCCTTGTAGAGATAGCCAATCTTTCGGTTTATACCTAAGTTACTTTGCGCAACATCCGGGTTTTCTGTCATCATATCACTGGTTAGAATGTTGTACATTTCGGCCATGCTATCCTCCTTTTCTTTTCTCTCTTCACATTTCTTTTGTAACTCTCGTTCATCAGCCTAAAATACGTATAAATTTGGAGTTTTTGGAATCTTGTGTGTTTATTTTTAATTGCTTAATACCAATGCTTTATTATATTTACAGCAAGCCAGTTCCAATCTTTTTCGGCATTCTCTCTCCATGCCGTCTAGTTCTATGGCTCGTTGATCTCTTGCTATAATAGCGGTTTTGTACGCATCCTCTGCTGCTTTTCGTTCCTTTTCAGCGGCTTCCTTTTCGAGCATTTGTTGATCAAGCCAAGATTTCAGCTGGTCTCTTTGTACTTTCAATCTTCCTTCGCTTGATAAATCTTCTCCTTCAAATCTAACAACATTAATAATAGTAAGACTGTTTTATTAAAGTATTTATATTTCAGTATAGTGATCCTCCAAGTTATGCGAATAGGATTTTATTTCATTGTTTTGGTGTTTATGCAAGGCAGTTTTTGTTTGTTCAAATTTTTAAGAAAAGATTTTTATTTTGAAATAAATGATCCTAGTCCTTTGCGAGGGGCTTATATTCTAAAATCCAAACAGAATGCAAAAGATGGTATACATAGTAAAAAATATCAAACAGAAGTCATACAGGTACAATCATATTATCATTAGCATGTTAAATAATAATTAACTGCGCTTCTACCTTTACGGCGAGGCGGGGATAGTAACAGAGCCTTGGAAAACTTTACACACAAGGTTCCTGAGGTTATGACAAGCTTTAAAACATTATACCCCGGTGGGCCGTCATCACACGTAACAAAATACGGAATTGTATAACAGAGTTGCAAACATTATTCAATTATATTTATAATTAAAATTTCGAGTTGTATTGTAGATACCATCACAAAATCAACATAAACTGTCATAATTATTAAACCTAACTTAGTCGTAGCTACATTTTTTATCTACCTAGGTACCACAAATAAAATAGTTTGTTAAACTTTAAATCTACTGCTGGGACTATTGACTAATCCTAAGGTAGGCGAGAATTTAGATAAATCTTGTGGGTTTGCAAACCAGTGTTATCTTTAAGACGTGCTAACTCACGATATGAAAGCTACAACAATTTGGTTGCTTAATGACATTTTGAGTTTTTGCACTTCGCATCATACATCAAAATTACCATTAACTTGATTGACACGATTGTTTTTGACGCGCTGTAGGTTAGCTCCTTGGCTACGATGCCGTGGCAACCATTTCAATTTAAATTTTATACCAGCTTATTATTATTTTATACCAGTTTATTATTATTAAATATGTCTACTTCTAATAAAGGCTGTTCATATCCGAAATTACATCCAATCAATGCAATAATGAACAAATTGGAGCATATTTTCAACTTCAACAAAAGAGGTGGGGAAGGAAGGGGTTGATAGCTTTTGAGTTGTCCCCGTAGTATCCCATAAATGTTCTATTAGGTCGCCACCTGAGTTGTTATTAGTCGTAATATTAGTGACTGGAGTGGATGAAAATGTTGATAATAATAAACGCAGCTTCCAACCATGTTCTTCATCGGGCCAAAACTGGCAGCAGGGGTTCTGGGATATTAGGACACTGTTCATGAAATTGCCCAATTCGTTTGGGAGATTTCACAAATACACATGCAGTATACACATCACATGTAACAAATTAAGGAAAATAGGTTTAAGCAAGCCGCCAGCACGAAGCATAGCTGATCCGCTATCAATCACAAACATTAACAGTTAAATTGCCGACATTTCGAACTTTTGTAAAGTGGTTAATATCATGTTTTTAACGGCTTCACTATTGAAGTCTTGTACCGCGGCTTTTTAATTTGTGGTTTGTATTATTGACATGTTTTTCGCATTGTGATCTTTCGGAATCAGTAAGTTCCTATTACACACCTCATACGAGATCCGTTGTATTTGCTATCTAGATATTTTGAAATAAACTTTCAAACTGGTTACCAAGTAATTACTTTTGATGCATTATTTCTTCACTCATATTTGCTATTAAAACATGGTAACGTTTCTCCCCTTTTAGGTATGTGCGTAATAAATGTTTTTATGCATATCGGGCGTGGTATTATCTGAATATCACCCGCCCCTCTACATCCTCGTGGTCTGGCACCGGCTTTGCGAATGAGTTATCATTAAAGACCACCATTCTGGGTTCCCTATCATAGACGTGTATGAGCGAGAGGTTCAAAACATTCAGATCTCTAGTCGCCGCTCCTCGCGCTGTATCTAGTACATGAGTAGCTGTTGTTGTATGGGGTTGTTTAATGATGTATTTGCGAATACGCGTAATTCGAGAATTATATGAAAACCAAAGTAAAAAGTAAAAGACTGTGGTTAACTATAGGTGAAACTATAAACATTAAAAAATTTCATTCTATCTAGCTTAGTACGTACAATGGATTTGCAAGGACTATCACAGCCTTATTTATTAGTTCTGTAAAAGACTGCAACAATGTATTACGTAGTAATCTAGAGTTTCCTAGATTACGACAGATTAATGATAAAAGCGCTTCGACAGATTCGTTCAACAAGAACGTATATAGAAAATCGGGATTATTAGATTAAATATTAGCGTAAATTAAATTTACATTATTTTGAATTGATTTATGTTATTGATGGTTTTTGTTTTGATATATGTATTCTTTTATTTAGTTAGAAATTTATCTTTTTTATCTTTTTATAGGTTCCTCACTTAGAATTTATTACTTATTACAGTTTGTTATTTATTTACGTGGAATCTGTTTATTTACTTAGAATTTTTTTTTATTAAAATCAATTTTGTCGGACATTTAAAGATATTTAAATAAATTAGTTTTTAATTAATTTGTACTTCCACATTTGTTATACCTCTTCCTCAGCTTCTTTTCATGTTACAAAATGGATACATATTTACAAACCAATGTACATATACATCTCTGAGCTAAAATTTTCTTGTGTATATTTGTGACCACATAGTTACATTAGTTTTATTGCTAAGCAGTGGCATTCTGTGTTCCACTTCCCTGTCTTGCACATAAATGTCAAGTAACGATAATAATAATAATAATAATAATATTTATTGGTCACGTTGATACAAGAGAAGAAACAGGAAGATTAAGCATAATCATTAACCTGGGCAAATATGCGGTAACAACCAGAGGCGTGTCGAGCGCACAAAAGTTTACACATAAAATAGAAGGTAACAAGTAAATTATAAAACGTGCTGAAACACTCATTAGATATGTTTCCACAGCTGTTTCAGTCAAGTGAGTACGACGTGCGGAATAAATGTTTTTTAATGCCGAAAACGACCGCTCGACATATAGCGATGTTATATTTGCATATTTAAAATAATCTTTGAAACAACTTAATGCATCTTCACACGCACCTTCACAAATTTGTCTTAATATAAGAAAATCGGAGTCTTTCTCTAAAATACTTTCAAATTTTCGTATTACACACCAATTTGTTTCGCCTTCTACAGCGCATAACTGTGCGTGAACATCATTCACAATTTGAACAGAATCCACTAGCGACATCGAAACATTTTGCAATTTTTCTATTCCCTCCGCTAGTTCGAAGTAATTGTTGTGAATAGTTTGTAAATCTCTTTTAACCTGACTATCTTGAAATATTTCCTGGCATTTCTTGATTGCTGCAGCTTCTGTCGGATTGAATTTTGAAACTACCTTCTATGCTTGATCAAAATATTGCCTGCAATCATGTTCCCCAACGTGTAACAATCGGCTGTGGTCGTTCAGGTAAATCAGGACACAGTTTGTGAAATAGTCGGGTACGTTTCAGGGACTTTAGAAACACTGCCTTTGTACTAGCAATCAATGCATTTACTAGTGGAAAACATGTAGGAATCGTTTGTGCCGCAAGATTTAGAGTATGGATTTTACACGTTACATGTAAGAAGTTACCACTGTGTTCTTTAAGAGATCGGCCCAAAGAACGCATGTTTGCGGCACCATCACTCATAAACATTAACAGTTGCTTAGTTGAAACTTCAAATTTGTTCAATGAGTTCAACGCCACCTTTAAAATCTCATCGGCAGTACAATTTATAACTCCTTTGGAAGCAAGTAAGAAGGAGGATGACGGTCGATGTGGTTCCATTGTACGTACCATTACATTAACTATAGAATGTTTTTGACGATCCGTTGTTTCGTCCACACACAACCACAGTTTTTTATCTTTCAATTCCGTTTTCATTCTTTTTTCTATATGTTCACGAGCAAATGGCACTACATTTCGTATCCGACTAGGTAATTTACAGCCCGCTTATTTATTCCAGAAGGAGACAAATGCTTCTTTGTCTAGTAACCGAAACGATAGATTACATAAAATAAGAGTAACACATAAATCAAATATAAATTTTTCTTGGTCTCGTATGTCACTTTTTGCAGAAGAACGCTGTTTGCTTTCAATGTGACGTTGACAATGGCTTCTGGACCAACACATTAAAGGGATTTTACAAACTAGACATTGAATTTTAGCGCCATCAAAAATTAAGTCCGGCATGTCCACTATAAAGTTTTTAACTGTCTGCCATTGGTCGTTTTCGCGACGTACCTAACTGCGACATTTTTAAAGCAAACATAAGCGTACAATTACGAAATAAGTTACGACATCCTACATATACACAGAACTACTCGCATACAACATCGATTTAGTACTGACGCTGTGAACGCGTGAAATAAATAATCGCCGACACCGCACCACATATGTACTACACTGACTGTTACCGCTGTTTGCCCAGACTAACAATCATAATAATTAAAATTAGTTCCAATACTTTTATTGCTACACTATTAGCAATTAGGTAGATAAAATACCGGAAACATGTAACTCGAGTTTACATTTGTAAATATCATTCAACAGAAGCACAGCACCAATTTTATTGGGAATACCTATTTATCTATGAATTGTAAACTAAAACGGCAATACCTAAATGGAAAATGTAAATCATACCTGCGAATCCGAAAATAACCGAAGTGGCTTATAGCGTGCGGTAGAAAGTGTCGCAAGTGGGAGACATAATATAGTTTTGTCGCTGAACAAGGGTGTAGCTAGGTAAGCGCAAGAGTAGCCACTTGCCCCCTTAATGCTGCCCAGTCGTGTAGCACAGCGACGATTGAGAGGAGATTTAGTACTCTGGGGCGTGTGAAGACATGGCTTAGATCAACCATGACACAAGACCGTTTCAATGGCCTTGCATGATGATCGTACATAGAAAACTAGTGAAAAACGACAGGAATTTCAAAAAGTTTTGTTGCGATTTTCAGAAGATACAAGAAAATTGTACCCCCGTGTTGCGGTGAGGTACGCTGATGAGTTGTAAAATGGCGAAACGCGCGTCCGTATATGGTGGTTGTAGGTAATTGGTTTCGTTATTATAAAAATACCTTATCTGAGTGAATATTACTCGTAGACTAAGGAAATAAATAAACAGTCAATACTTTACCTTTGGGCCGACGAAGGGCCACACCTTGGATCGTCATCTCTTAATCTCGGCGGAACTGACTTTTTGAATAAGTTTGGATCGTTTAGGTCAAATTCCCGACGATCTTCAGGCTTTTGGTAAGTCTTTCGAAATTCGTTTATTTCATGTTGAACTTTCTTACGTTCCTAAAAAATGTACGTTTGTTGCGTAAGCGCATATCATCGTCTCAATTTTCTATGGTTAACGGAAGCATTACCTCCTTTTCTTTGGCCTCTAGAGCAGTGGATATTTCATCATATTTTTGTAATTGGATGGCATAGTAGTCTTCAAGCTGCTTCTGTTCGTTTTCGCGCTTTTTCTTTTCTGCTATTTGACGATCTAAAGCTTGGTAATCAATCTACAATCAATAATTGCACCTTCTGAGTATTAAAATAAAAATACATGGGTTTAGAAAAAAATATATTTTGAGCAATTTTCATCTTCTTCTGCGCAGGAATTGTGAATTACGTTTGATTATTCTTACCCCAAATAATCTAGTTCTTGGATTGAAGATCCTCTTCTTCCTTTCTTCTTCAATAGTTCTCTTTCTTTCGATTAGAGCTGCTTCTTTGCGATCCTTTTCCGTCATCAATTGAAAATTTAACATTTTGCCTCGAAAATATACGCACACCTGAAAACCTAATTTTCAAATAAGTTATAGTGAAAGCGATATTTGTATAATGACACTTGTTGACGGTTTCAGAAAATACTGTCGGTTTATATAGCAACAGATTTGTTTGTTCGATTTCAATCGCCGCTATGATATTATCTACTGCGCGATGTTTCTATTTTCATACTCTACAATACTTATATCCGTAGTTATTGACGCTACATTATCATATTTACCATTAAAATGTTTAAGGTAAATGAATATACTATTTATGCTAAAGCTTGAAAAAAGGGCTTCGAGGCGTCAATAGCATTATGTCTATCGCGTGGAGACTATACGGGGGCTGCACGAATAACGAAGGCGATGGTAAACGGAGCGACTGAAGAATGCTAAAATGTGGAAAATATCGCAGGGTTTCCTTAAATGGGGTGTGAGGGTCTGACCAATGAAAGGCGAGAAGTATTACTGAAAAACTAAAGAAATCCTAAGATGATATTTAATTAATCTGACGAAATATTGAACTGAGTATATTACATTCGGATGGGAAATAGATAATGCTTTCTAACGACACTTCGCTTGTAGACAAAATATGCTAGGTGAGAAAAGATATCTCCGATCAAGCGCTACCTGTTACCTATGTTGGAATTACCTGCTTAAGTGTAAAGTGGAAAGTGGTTTTGCCGTTGGAATTATTTAGCGTGTGAATTGTAAATGAAATTAATTGAATAGTGATATAAAATAAAATTAATAGGAGAATATTAATAAAACAGATACTTCTAGAAGTGACCTATATGACTAGGAGCTCTGGACTGGGCAGACAATTTTTAAACTTCCTAGAAATAACGGTTTATAACTACCAGCAGAAACAAAGAAAATACTGTAATGTTATAATATTACAATTTCAAACGTAGCTGTCATTAGCGGCACGTATAGTGAGTTCAGTATGTCCACTCGTCCAACGTCAAAATCGCTCTGGGGGCTATTAGTTCTTTTCCGGTAGCTCTTATTCCTTGCATGGCCTTCTATCACGGGAGCAGGGGCGCTACGGAATTATTATAAGTCCAGTCAACGACGAATATGGTAGAACGGATAAGTAACTTGTCTTCTGTTCATTTTCTTCACATCTTTAAATCTTCAATTTTAATAGAATATTTTCTCACAAGTGACAGCTTAAATTCGGAAAATTCTTTAGCATAATTTTGAAAATTAAATATCGTTCACCACGTTCACCAAGTAATCGTCTTGTTCGTCAGTAGATTTTATTATTGTTCAGTTGTTGGTGGTGTTATATAGAGTGCCATAGATTAAGTATTCAGTAGCGTCCGTGCATATCATGCCACTTTTCAAACTAAGAATATTCGCTGGAAATTCATTATCAAATTATATTTCGAAAAGTAAAGTTATCCAAATTTCTGTTTAAACAATCGCTATCGCGATTAAAATGATGAAGTGGAGGGATGCTAATTAATTTTTCAACTTGAGTTAAAATATTCATCCAGTGTTGCCTCCTGTGTTCCCATTTCATAATTGTTTAACGTTTAAATCACACCATAAATACAAGGTAAAAGTCAAGTTTGGTGGTTGGAAAATAGGCAGGTCTCCGGTAGGTAATATATAAACATATGTTTATACGGGTTCATCACAATTTCAGGTTAGTTTTCTCTTTTCCAGTTTTAATACTCCTAAAATTTCATTAATTGATACCTAGTTTAATTTAAATTGCCGAGAGAGTATGTTTAAGACACTCCCGGACCTTCAGACCGCATAATTAATTGATTTCCACAATTTATTTTTTTAATAATTTTGCACGTTTAAAACATTACAATATCATGCGTAAAGAATATGGTACATACAGAAAGATACCAACTTCGCGGAATGCAATAGTCTTTATGAGACGCTTTTCTTTGGTTAAGAAAAAAAGATTATTCGAAAGCATAACGTACATTTAGCGCACTAATTTAATATTTGGAAGATCTAGATAATATTATTTGTTACTTAAACTATAGTAGGGTATCATATAAGAATTTCTAGAAATGAATTTGATCAACATAAATTGTCTACTTTATAGATAATACTGTATTGTAAATTTATCTAGGTATAAATGTTAGAGAACAACACCAACTATGGTAAAATCAATGAAATAAAGTTTTATTAATTATAATAATATACGACAGATCTCGTGCTTTTTAAAAAGAATTTCTTTGATGAATTAAATAATTCATTGTTTTTGTAGTAAACATTATAACGTTGTGGTATTTTATTAACTGGAGACAGAATATTCAAGCCTGTGCACATTGGAGGACCTGGTCTTGTGCTATAGTAAAGGATATGTAGCCGATAGAACATACAGTGCGACAACTTCTTGCCGATGTTTGAGCGGAGGTACCCAAATTCCTGTCTGTGGAAACTATGTGATTCAAGAGGAGGATTTTGAAATATAAATATTTTAAGAATCTATTCTAACCCTCTCAATTAAATCAATATCTCTTTTTATAGTGGGATACCATACCGAGGAAGCGAATTCTAATTTTGAGCGTACCAACACGTTATACAATAAAATTATTAACCTGATATTTGTGAAATCGTATGTATTCAACCTAATAAACCATTAGTCACTACCTGCAAATGTTCGGTAAAATGAAACAATGATTGGAAAACAACACCTAAATCTGTAATCGAGTATCTACGGAGTAAGGGTAGAGCGCTTAACTAATAATAATAAAAATATAATAAAACGGTGGAGGAAGCATTTTAGTTGAAAAAAAAAGACTTACCTGTAGTTAATAAGGATTGATATCATCCAAGTATTAAGGCTCTCATTATTTATAATGCTGAACTTACTGTAAGTATCCCCAATAACACTGCTAGCAAAAGTTTTAATTTTAGGAAGGCTCGTAGGTCTCTATCATGCACTTTTAAACACTGATTGATATTTCCTTTATGATTATAAATGGTATGGATACCGCCTGTACAGCCTTTTATGATATTATATGTACTCACATCAAATTAATTGTTCCTTTAAAAGTTAATAGTAGATCTCATTATCTCATTATACCAGCTTCACAGATGTACCTGCATTCCTCGATGGTCCATCAATTGACGTGCCAACTATCACCGAATCCGATATTCTTCGAGAACTGAAAAGACTGCGTCCTAATTTTAACCTAGTTTTAACCTTTGTTTTAAAAGACTACGCCAATGTATTTGCGCGTCCATTATGCTACCTTTTCAACTTCTCTCTTTCCACGTCCACATTCACTGAGATTTGGAAAATTGCTAGAGTAACTTCTGTTTATAAAAAAGGTGATCGACATTCTATTGAAAATTATAAACATATGTATAGCCAAATCTGTATATATATATATATATATATATATATATATATATATATATAATAAAGAATCTAGCAAAAGTTTTTGAATTATGTCTATATACACCGTACATTTTTTTTATCACTGAACATATGCATTTACCTTCCATGCCTTGACGCGTTTTTTTATAATTAAACATAGGGGCGTTTAGCATGGCGAGTAGCTACTAGGATTATTACAGAAAATAAAACACAAATACATCAAATTTGACATTTAATTTTTGATTTAATCCTGTTTACGGGTCGCAAAAAGACAGAATTGATTGTGTATTAATTAAGAAAATATTGCAAAGGTAATCGTAACGGAGGCACAAAATGGAATAAGTAGAGTTTAATGTCTTAACATGTGTTCGAAGTAGTTTGCAAGCCATTTGTGAAATACCAGGGCAGAATAATTTACGCTTTTGGAATTGAGATTTGACAATTTGGCAATTGCTATGATTGCTTTGCTTAGCGACGAGCTCTTTAGATTAGCCTGGCGACACAAGAAACAATTTGGCGCTCTTTCCTAGTCAACTTTGCGTAACAACAAAAACAGGTTACCTACCAAGATCTTTCTTGCTGAATATCGTCATATTTCTTATATTAAAGTATAACATATGTGGTTGGATTCGTCTTTCGATTACTTTTCCAAAAACGTGAAAATGTACAGGGTACTCCATTTAAAATAAGGGAGTTGACATCACTTCCAGTGACACCGGATATGCAATTGAACTGCTGATAACGACAAGTTAGTTTACAAAAAATAGAAATCTATCTATCTTTTCCAAAAACGCTAGCTTCTGACGTTTAAAAGTTAGCGTGAGAAGGGGTAGGGGGTATATATACTTCTGAATTTTTTCATAGGTTAGTGAAAATTGCAAGGTATTAAACCAAGTGAATAGTGTAAGCACAAAAAAATTTCTCACTATGTAGTGACGTAGAGGTTGTCTTCCTTGGGCGGATAGTACAATGAATCTTACATGGCTGTATACTTTAATAATGTTCTCGGAGAACTTAAAACCTATTCACTTATATGCGTTTTTAGCCAGAACAGGAAACACTATTTTATGAGGTCTTAGTAATAGTAACTACCAAATTTCATCAAAATCCGTTAATCTCGGTTGGAAACGTTTCCGTCTTAGTTATACGAGAGCTCCCAAGAATAATAAAAAGGTGCATTTGCTAAACGAAATGTTAATAAAACCCCTAAGTACATTTATAATCTATTTATTGTGTTTTTTGCAGGACACGTATAATCTTAAAAATCTTTTGATTATTTCAAGCAAGTATTTTGTGATGTTTATAGTGAATTATAAATTGAGACATTATTATTTATATACAATAATGTAACTTTGTACAAAAAGGAACATAGTCGTACTAAGAGGATCTACGTTAAAATGAGTTCTATACAACAATAACAATTATCATTCTCAAAGTTATTTTTAACAGATTCCTCAGTGCATCCAAAGATGGATTATTAACGCAAGTATAAATAAACAACTATTTTACAACACATATAGGCTAGCTCCAAGATTTTAGAACAAACGCTTTTTCGATAAGTTCTTCTTATGGCAGTTAGATTGTCAATAGCAACTAATCCATTAACTGTAATCCTTTGTAACTAAAAGCAATGTACTTTTTGATCTTTAGCAAGCAGGTGCTAATCTTAAGAAGACAAATTATTATTTATTTTTTGAATAAATTCTTTTCTTGACCTGTATAGATGACCTATATAGCTCAGCTGCTATATTGGTTGCATATCTCACTGGTACCATCTGGTACCTTTATTAAATGCTCCTATAAATGAAGCAAGTCATTAAATTAATATTGTTAAACATGAATACTCTTACAATTATTTAACTACTACTAATTGTTGTTGACAATCTGTTGACTGACCAAGAAGATTTAAATTTATAACAGTAATACGTAATTAGGTGCTTCTTATGTATTAGTGAGTAATATAAATTGGCTTGTTAATTAACTTAAGCTAGAAACTAGATACAGCATCTAATATATGAAAGTTCAATTCAATTTTTGTTTATATAATGTGAACGTGAAAGAAAAAATACTTGACACGGAATTATGGTAATTGAAAGTTTTAAGAAACTTTACGAATTTTTGTAAGCTCTCTTGAATTCCCGTACTTATTGAAACTTGCATGTCAAATATTTTTTATACATTGCTGCGTTAGATTATGAAAAAAATATTTGTTCGATGTATAATCCATGAACATTCAACAGATCTCTTAACTAGAGTCATAGAAAAAACATTTCCATCACATTGTTTAAAAAACGGCTATAATAATGCGATGCTTTTTCTTGGTCACTTATCAACACTTGAAGAATTTAGCCCATGATATTTAAATGTAATTTACTCTATATTCTACTTTTATATCTACAGGTATCCTCGTAATTTTTTTCTATGACTGATACAATTCCAAAATTATTTCCTGTTATGTTATTGATTGTCAGTTATGTCTAAAAAGGAAATTAAAATCATCAGCGTGGGTAAGTTATCTGTGGCAATTGTTGACAATATAAATTGCAATATATGGTACAAGTTAACATTCAATCTATAAGCGTTTTTTAAATTATTTTTTATGTATTTCATGTATTGATAGTTGATACGCGGTTTCTATGTATACACTTCTCTTCCAAAGGCAGAAAACAATACTTCTTATCGTATTTAATTTGTTAACATCGCTTAATGAACTAAATGGTTCAATTTCAATAGCATTTGATTAGTACTGTATTGCGAAGTACGAGGGACGTTCAGCAATTAACGAGACAAACTGCATTAGCGGGAAAACTACTGAATCGATGAAACTTTCTGTGGGTCAAGTTGGCAACCTCGAGGACAAATTAAGTCAGCTGCTTAAAAGAAATAAAAGCAAACATAACCCTTTTGTTCATTTCAAAATGTCGGCTCCTTTTGAAACTTGTACGGTAGAAGAGCAACGTTCAGTAATAAGATTTTTGTTATCCGAAGGTGTGAAGCCGGCCGAAATTTACTCGAGAATGTTGAAACAATATGGTGAAAAGTGTTTAAGCCGCGGAAACATGTATAAGTGGGTTGAACAATCGGGCAGAACAAGTGTCACCGATATTCATCCCTCTGAACGACCAGTTGAAGTGTCTACCCACGCGCTACAAAATCACATAAATGATCTTATCCTCGATGACACGCATATAAAAATCCTGACATTAGCTGATTTGTGTCATGACTTATCTTTCTGGCGATATTACATTATATCGCCATCAGACAATTAATTAATTCTACAGTTTAGTATCTGGACATAAAACAATAGCTTTATGAAGGTATAGTTTTTCCAAAAAAAATAAGATTGTAAAACGTTTTGTTGTAATTTTTCTAACCAATTTTGCGATTAAGCCACCGGATCTCATTGAAACAATTCAAATTTTAGTACTCCGCAATTAAAAATCATCACAACAAAAAGTCCGCAAAATACTTGCAAATGAAAACTGATGGAACTAAAATAGAGAGCGTGAAATATGAAGTAATTAATGGGGTGCCTTCTCTTGGTATGAAATCGGTCTAATTTATTAAATAAGATAGAATATGGAGAAAACTTACATCTTCCATTGGTGTCGTAGTGTCTTTTTAACCCCACCGAAAATTTAGAAACATTACATTACTTGCCCTCTTTATTCTTAGGGCGCGCGGGTTGATCCACTTTCAATTAACATAGCCAGTCATCAAAATTCATGAACGTTTTCATAATTGAGGTACTTAGAAGAAAATATGATAATCAAGACTATGAGAATACAATGAAAGGTCTGAAACAAAAGAGCTCACTATTGGACTACCTTTTAAAACTTAGAAGGAGGCACAATACATGCTTCAGGAAATATCGATGAAAGAAAAATATGTTCAAGAAAATTAAAAAAAAAGACCAAAATGTACTTGCAGTTCCTGTCAACTTCTCATGTACCTACCTAGAATGAAACTATTCATTTGTTATCTGTTTATTACGTAGAGGCCAATGTTAGCATTTTCTATTGATGGAGTCAAATTAGAACGGTTTTCCACCAAGTCTGCGATACTCTTGCATAAAGAGACCTGCATGGCTTCATTAAAGTACCACCCGTTAAGCATGAACCTTCTAAAAATTGAATCGTAATTGACGTAAAAAAATATTTAATTGAGTTGCAAGTGTTTGATATCGAAAAACAGAAAAAATGCTAATATTACGTACAGTACACGCCAGAAAAAAATGCTTTTAGCTATTTTTATTATTTTCAGCAAGTCAGTAAGCAATTAAATATTTAAAAATATTTATATACAAATCTTTGATTCCCGAAAAATAATGTTATACAGATTGGGAAAATGAGAAATTAGCTATATCGGTATCCCCTCTTCGCTCCCTCGCCGTACATGCGATATCCCAGCAATTCGGTGCGGGAGATGCTAGTCCACTTGGAACAATGTTGGGATGTAGACCTACTGTGCGAAAGGCGCACACACATTAGTAATGAGAGTTTCGCATATTTATTTTGTTGTTGTTACGAAGTTTAGACGAAATGAATAAGAAATTCTAAAGACGGAAATAAAAACAGATTGTGATGAAATGAAAGAGAAGAAAAATAAATACTCTATAAATTCTTACAAAGATCGTACGCACACAAGGCAGTCTATTTCGTAACTAACCACAACGGTAACCTTGAGCCATCTATTGCCCGCTTGAGAGTGAGGAGAGGGTAGCGATATGGCTAATTTCGCATTTTCCTAATTGGTGTATGTAGCTTTCACTATACTGTGTCTAATATTACTGTTTAAAGTGCAGAAGTCGTACCATCGTATGCAAAAGTTAGAAGAAAACAGTAAATATAGAAAAAAAACGATTAATAGCTTAGCTTCCATTAGTTTCATTAAACGTTTTGTAGAATTAAATAATTTCGCTTATTCACAAAACTTGAAAAAATATTTAGCCATTGCGATATTACTATCAATCCATCAATACTTTATTTATGCATATTTAAGCTATCCTACTGTATATATTACTACGTAAAAGCAATTTTATCACATTTTCAAGAGCATTCTATTATTTATAGTTTCTCAAGTGTCTTGTGAATGATATACAGATACACTCATTTGCTTCCTTATCTAGTATTCTAACGTTATCGAAAAGGGTATAGTAGATAACTTAAGACATTAATGTACAATTTATCTAATACTAATTGAATGCTTTAGCACAAGATGTGTGGATTTCAATTAGAAGTAACTGATGCATTCACCAAATTTTATAACCCAACAAAATGTTTAGAAAATTATAAAAACTCGGATTAGGGTAGTGTGTTCAGTTCTACATTTCAAGTACTGTTGTAAGGTTTTCTCTGTTGGCACATAAATTAAATATCTTGCACAAAAGTTCGCATGAAAAATGGATTTCGGGGCAAATGGAAATGTACTTAACGTGTAAAAGCAAACAATTAGAAATCCTATTTATCCTACTTTTATTCGTAAAACATTAACAAGTTCACTCAGTAATTAATTGAGTTAACAACCAAAGGGTCCGTCTGAACATCACATACAAGCTGTTAGATATAATGGAGAATTATTATATGAAGATTTTTATCCCCCAAAAAGGGTTTTATTTCAAAGCTAAATTGTGTTAAAAGTTCAATCGTTATTCTAGACAACTCTTTAATATTAATTAACTCTGAATGTCTGGAGTCGGACATTTTTGAACTAAGAGACAATACGATATTTTAGATTTGGATGAAACTTTATGGAGTGACATAATACGATTAGTATGCTAGCAACAAATTCAAATCTTCGGATTGCCGTTGTTCCCTTGTAAGTAAACATTTAACGATATTCTACCATTTTATAAAGCTTGTTAATGGTGTTAAGCCAGATCCTATATCCCGGGATGGGGCAATAGTGCGATAATACCTTTATTATTGACAATTCAAAATTATTTTTACATACACAGGGTGAGCAAAAAAAGTAATATATCAAACTTATATTCTTTTAAATAAAATACTATATCTTAGTACATATTTAGTTTTTATTGTAGAATCTATCGCTTATTGTAGGATTACCTATACCTACAGTCAACTGTTTTCGAAAGAAATTGCAGAAATAATTATAATTCGCATAATATTTAATATTTTGTTTTTTACTGTGGGCGTTTTTTTTCCCGTGGACCTATACATCTAGGAATATCTTCATTTAAAATAAACGAACATCTTTATCATAAACCATCTTTGACAACGTACTAAAAATTTTATTTTTCAAGTAACATTTTCCTGGCTATTTTAAATAGAACACCATGTCTGTTTCTGTGTTAATTATGTAAAGCACTCCCTATATCTAAAGCCAATCTTGCTTTTTTCATTTATTATTCAAACTCGCGGTAATTAGGCATCAAAAATTAAAATTTTAACATTTAGCAAAAAATTATCGCTAGAGCAAACGGTATAATACCACCGGCATACTTTCAAATGTACAACAAGAATCCTCTTATCAACTATAATGTTGTCAACAAAAATAAACGGGGAACTTTTTGAGCAATTGATTTAATTTAATTATATAAATCATTCCTTGGAAATTCTAGTTTTGTGTATAAAGCAATTTTTATTGGTTGTTTAGAATAATAGTTCCAGTTATTGTTTCTATTGGGTGAACGATACAGTTCGATATAAATTTTATTTCTTTATTTTAGAATCCTGTTTTTATTTAAAATATTTAGCTTCCTGTTTTAAGTAAGATATAAATAGTAACAAACGGTTTACTTTCTCGCTTTGTTTTCACTTCAAACATTACGCTTTTTAGTTAGTAGGATTCTCTAGCAATTTATAAACGTGTCGCAACAAGACAGTTCGCCATTATCAAAAGTGTATCGCTATTCGACACAGCAACGCATTCTTGTTGTCAAACATTACTTCAAAAACGGTGAAAGTTTGACTGCCAGGATTCGCAAATTGCGTTCAAATTTTTTTGAATGAAATGTTCCAAATGCATCAACTGTGAATAATCGAAAAATTCGACGAGACAGGGTTGTCAGACTATCCATACGTGTTCGTTCAGGTCGTTCAGCAGAAAACATCACAGCTGTTCGTCAGAATGTGGTCGAAAGGCCGAGAACATCCATTCGGCATCGTACTTAAGAATTGAACGTTTCAAGAAGCACTGTGCAGCATATTCTATATTATTAAGATATGCATCTTCATGCCTACAAAATTCAATTAACTCAATAGCTCAAGTCTATAGACCATGCATGGCGAAGAAAGTTTGTCAATTGGGTTATTGAACAACAACAACAAGTGGAAGGTGAGTTTTCCAACAAAATCATCTTCAGCGATGGCACCCATTTTCATGTTGATGGCTTCGTAAACAAACAAAATTGCCGTATTTGGAATGACGGAAACCCACATGTGTTCCATGAGAAGGAAATGTATTTCAAATGTGTTACTGTTTGGTGTGGATTTTGGGCTGAAGGCATAATTGGACCTGTTTTCTTCAAAGACGCTGTTGGGAATGCACAAAAAGTCAAAAGCGAACGGTATCGGGGCATGATAACTCAAAGTGTTTTGTGCCTCAAATGGATGGTATGGATTCGGAATACGTGTGGTTCCACTTGCCACACATCACGTGAAGCAATGGCACGATTGCAAGAGACATTCCCTGATTGTGTAATCTCTCGTTTGGGTGACCAGAATTGGCTACCTAGATCGTGCAATTTAACGCCCTTGGTCTTATTTTTTTTTTTAAGTCAAAAATTTATAATGAAAGAATAAGTAAAACGGCCTACTAAAATAAGTAAAACTCACAAAAAATTCTTTAATGTCTATTCCAATGCTACCGGTTTTGAGCGATCGCTCATCCTCAGGCTAGCTATAGGGATACTAGAAATGAATACAAGCTGTACTAAATTAATCTAAAATTAATTATATGACTATGATAAGCATGCTTCGTTGATTTGGGAAAATAGATAGATAGATAGAAGAATAGTTGTCAATTGTAAAATATATAAAAAGTTTTTTATTACTATAATATTTAAAAGTAAGTTTGTTGTTAATGGTGCCCTCTACTAGCGGTGTTCCCAAATGCAAAAGAGGAAGAACGTCTATGACAGAAAAATCTATTCGAATAGTGTCTGAAAGGTGGGGGTTGACTCAAACTGCAATTGAATATTTAAACAGTTATTCCGGTTGTTATATTGTTCTCTCATAATCTCGAAAGATTCGAGATTATTCAAGTAATAACCTTTATTGGCAACATGTAAAACTGCAAAATTATTGTTTATTGAAAAATTGTGGTTGCAATTGACCAAGTGTTGTGCGAAATTTTGAAAATTCAGACGAATCTAGTCGCAAACACCTGACGTGTTCCTTGATCTGAGTTTCGAAACTATGATAAGTCCTGCCAACATAACAACGGTGGCAGTCATTACAAGTGAGTTTATAGACGCCACGTTTTTTAATCTTACCAATTTTGTTTTTGTTATTTAGAAGTGTATTGCGAAGGGGATGGATCATCCTGTAAGGAACGTTAAAATGGTTCTTTAATATTTCCCCTAAAGAATATGAAATTGGACTTATCTACGGAATTGATATGTAGTGTTTCAAGCTGATCTACCAACAATAGATAAAGGTAAACACTACACACTATTGTTACAAATATTTAAATATTAGATTTATATATTAAATTAATATCTATTTTTCTAAATCAACAAAGCATGCTTATCATAGTCATATAATTAATTTTAGATTAGTTTAGTAAAGTTTGTATTCATTTCTGGTATCCTTATAGCTAGCTTGAGGATGAGCGATCGCTCGAAACCGGTAGCATTGGAATAGACTTAAAGAATTGTTTGTGAGTAATAGACCGCTTTATTTATTCTTTCATTATGAATAACTCACAACGAGTCAACATCGAACACTCAAAAATTTATGTCGACAAGTCCACAATCACCCAAGCTTTGAAGGAGGAGATTAGACGCTGTATCACTGAAATCCAGCCATAGTTATGCCAGACCGTGATTGAGCATTTCGTCGAAAGAATGCTAATGTGCCAGCAAAATCGAGGAGAACATTTATCAGATGTGTTTCATACATAATTCTCACATGTCTATTTTACTGTGTTTTATTTAAAATGTTAATTGTCTGCTCTTGTTGGGACACGTTTAGATCACAGACATTTTAAAGTTAATTCCTTTATAATTGAACTCAGGTTTTCGCTATTATGCGAACTATAAAAATAAATATTATTACATATTATAATTTTATTTCACAGACCAAAGGTTTGAAACAAGTCAACAGAGTACAAAAAAGACAAAGAAGAATTGCTTACTTACAAACCTAACACTAAACTAAAACTAAAGTATAAGCTAAATTAAAACTAAGGTATAAGCCAATATATGATCAATATTTTCTTTGTCACTATACTCTGGGTTTCCGGGTTGGAACCGCGTTGTTGTCGTAGCCTCTGCCGACGTTTCGTCCACATTCTTAAGGGGCATCTTCAGGGCTGTTACTGCACACTGACTGGGTGCAGTCAGCCCTGAAGATGTCTCTAGAGCTAGAGAGCTATATTGAATAGTGATTGTTAGATCTGTTCTAAGGTAAGAATTAATACTTACTTGTTTATTTCAAAGAGTGATTATTATCTAATTGAAAAATAAATTAATCAGCTGTAATAATATTGAATTTATAAGTAAGTCTATGTCTGTAGTCAAATCTAAATATGTTTTTGGACATTTTCAAAACAGAAAGCAGCATTTTTTATAAAGAATAACTTTTTTTAGTAAAGCGCATATTAAAAGTTTTTCTTCTTTGTAACCTTATCCATGGACACCAATAATATACACGATGTTCCATTTAAAAGAACTTTGATATGCGCCTCCTCTTTATTTCACCCTGCATATGTCAAAATAATTTTATATGATGCTGTATATGTATGATTTTCGTCTAGAAAGCTGTTTTGTATTACCAATAGTAAAAGTACTGTCGAAGAATCGCATTATTGTATATTGAAGAATTTGTGATAAATGCCTATCTCATTTTTAAATTATAATTCCTAAGACAGCCGAACACATTTAAAACACTTCTACATTAATACATCATTAGATATCTAAAGCATTTTAGTGTTCGTTAAAGTATAATTTTATACAGGAGTATAGAGAATATACATCTTATTTACAATGTACACAGCGGAACAACCTGTAGTTAGTAAATCATTCTACAATTAAGATCGTACATATAGAACGAAAGTGTTGACAGTGAAATCTATACAGCGAAGAGAATTTCGCCTTTCAATTTACTGTTCCTTTGTCAAACGAGCTGAACTGGAACAAATGTATAAAATTACGGTCCTGGTTAATTCCTTGCAGTTCTATTATACAGTGTTCGTCCGAGAAAATCAGATTAAACAAAATAGGCGTTTATTGTGCATTGTTACTTCAATGGATTATGCTGTATTATTCCAGCAGATCGGCTTAATTAAAATGCTAATTTTGGCGAAAGTTCTTGCAGACTCCTATTCTGAAATTTTATTGCAAATTTTATATTTCTTATTTAAAACTTTTCAACTTTGGACGAAGCTTTAAATGATAAATGGAAAGGAGTATTTACCTTGATAAATTTCGTTGTTATTACGTGTTCCTTTTGTAGTGCAACAAGTGGTTCGTGAAGATTGAACTCGATTTCCCAAATAGTTTATGATTAATTAAAGACACACACATTATAAAACACTTTGCTAGAATTGCACCACTGTAATTTGTCTTACTTATTACTTTGTGAATAGAAATAAAATAGGAATTCATAGTTTGAGTTCATTAAATCTTACAAAATAACAATTGGAGGAGTGTAGAAAAAAAGTTGCAGCACTGTTGTTGGAAATGTTAGTTAATTAAAATATAAGATACGTAGACCCAGAATAGAGTTTTTATACCTTAATTTCTAAAATAGCTGCAGTTGAGGGTATGCGTTAAGTTTAGTATTGATTATGTTCCCTTTTTGATTTATGTTTTGTGTGCCTTTACCGTGTAGTATACGTCCACAAATTGATACAGCAGATGATTATGCATATATATGGGCAAATTCATGACATATATTAAGAATAAAGTAGGGCCTAAAATCGAACCCTGTGGTATACCCCTCGCGATTGTAGATAAAAATTTCATGACTAATAGTAGAAAACGCTTAAGACGACTCATAAAAAATGCCTGCTACTTTTTCGCGATTATCTAATAGATAAAACGTATGCTTAATAAAATCAGAATGGCCACTTCTTATTAGCTAAAAAACCGAACTGATTTGGAGATATTACTTTATTCTTAAGTTAAAAATGAAGTTAAACGTACGTTAACAACCATTTCGAAAAATATTGAGATTGGTCTATAGTTCTGCGGATCTGTTTCGTTTCATTTTTTAAATGCTGGCACAACTTTTGCATATTCTAATTTTTCTAGTAAAATGTCCTGAAACATTGAATATTAATAATAGGTACTAAAGGTCCAACTATGAATTCTAAACACTTCTTTACTAGTGAGAAAAGTGTACCGTCATAACCAAAAGAATGTTTGTTCGGTATGTTGTTTATTATTTCTATCACTTATCACTTCTACTCCATCAATCGCGAAAAAAAAGAAAGATTTATTATAGCGAGCACTTTGGATATATTTGTCATCATTTAGGCTGGATGGGAAAGTGTCAGAGTAAAGGTCTCAAAGTGGCACCCAAACCTAGTTGAAGTAAATAGAATTGGGGGTTCCTACAACAACGTCATTGACAACTTTTAAAAAATCGTGTAGAAGTGGAAAGGGCAATCGACATTGCGCCATAAACAAAGAACCCAGAGTTGACTAATATGTAATTTTTTGATTTAATTTTTAATGTATATTATTTTTGGAATAAATAAGAACTATAGACTTACTTCAGATTTTAGACTTCCAGAACGAATTAACTAATTTCCCATAAAAATCTATGCCAAATCAGCATCAACACCATCAAGTTCATTTGATCTTACTCTTATAGATTATTATTTATGGGACCGTATGAAACGAAAGATCTACTCGAAAAATCGCCTTCTATTAAAATTGACCGTGCTGAAGCAATAAAAAATAGACCAGGGACAATATTAAGAGTCCAAGTACTAATTTTACCACCTATGTTACTGTGTATTGAACGTAAAGGTGATAATTTCTTGTAAACAAAATAACAAAATCGCTTTGGATATTTATATTTGAATATTTATTTTCATTAACTTAAAATTTATTCTCAAATTGATGAAATAATCAACGACTCAATAGTGGTGAAGGTTAGGATAAATGTTTACACACAAACTTCGAATAGAAATTTAGTCTTCTTTTAACATTTGTAATATTTTAAGGATAATTTCGGACACCCTGCAAATTACAAGCTGCAAGGAATCGGGAACCTTTTTAAATTAAATGATACTCAGTTGCATTACCTATGATATTATTGCTTTAAATGATTGAAGTATATTGAAGCTAATTTAAATACCAATGCTGGATTGTGTACGGTTACATAGTTACGTGAGTCTGTGCAGTCTTCATTAAGAATTGTCAAAGTACAGTCCGGCGTCCCTGCGGGCGGCGTCTATATGCTCATCAAGGGTGGCATCTTCCGGCATATACGGGTGCTTGTAGGCGTTGAGAAAGTAGCAACTACCCTGAATATGCGCTGGAAAGTCCTTTGGGAGACATTCTCGAGCCCGCTCTTCCAAGTCGAAACCAGGGTAATCCCCTATCATCCTGCAAATTAATGAGAACACAATATTGCGTATATGGTGTAATCTTATTAAACGCTCTCCATCGACTGATTAGCGGTTTCGGTTAGGGAGATAGCAGTGTTGGATTGGATGGGGGTGTGAACAGGTCCTTGGCAAAATGTGACATGTGAATAAATGGTACAATCAGTGGAAGACGTTTGATTTACGTATTATACAAAACATTAACGCGAGAATAAGATAATTAGAACCTATTGTTCTTAGGTAAAGAAAACAGTACTCACACTGTCTTCACGTGTTAAATTGAGTTTAGTAGAGATAATTAAATTTCGGTTTTCTTATTATTTATAATACAAAAATTCTCATTAGGGATTATATCAAATAAATCTTCAGCGTTGGAAGTGAGAGATTTGTGAAGTGTCTTGTCCTCAATTAGCGAAGTGGGAAATAAATTATAAATTTGAGAATGAATTAATATTTCGTTTTTATTGCAAAGGGTGCTTCAGGATTTTCATTATAGCTTGAGGTAGTATTGTTCTCCTATACTTTCTGCATAAAAGATCTAGAAATATTTTTTCTTCACCGCATAGTCTTGCTATTAGGAAAAATTAACTAGTAACGTTGTTGCAGTTGCTTTAACGGAATTAACTAAAAAGTAATTTAGATTCACGAACTTCCCTAGGATGTTTTTTCGAAACCTTTGCTTGATAATAGTAATAACTTTCTCTAAAGCAATAACGATTTTAATCCAAATATTGATGAAGCCTTTTTTTTTGAAGAGTTCAATAATCGGTGCAATTAGTAAAGCTGACTCAAAATGAGGAGTACATACACCTGACGTCATATGCGCAAAGAGACTACTTTCATCGGGCGAATCTATTATTACGCGGCATTTGAAAAATAGGGGTGGAATGATATCAGCTGAAATTTCAGTAGCGTGCCAAGCTTTGATTAGGTTACAGCTTGTTATCTTGGATAGACTTCAGTTGTTTTGTTATTCTAGGCTGTTATCGTTCCGTTTTTTATTAACAAAACTATATTTTTCAAGGCTTTTGAAAGGAGTATATTACTACAGTGGTAAAGTTAAAAAACAAATAAATAAAGTAGGTAGATATTGAGATATCTTTCTCGGGGTTTTTACTCAGATTTTGTTAAATTTTCAAATTTAACTCTTATAAATGATTTTTGTAGGTTCGGGGGTATCCCTAGATACCCTTACGGCAATTTTAGAATAAATTTCCAACTCAGTAAAATCAAATTAACGAATTTTTAAGATTTTAAAATTAACTAACCTTTAAACTTTCGAACGACGCCAATGTATATAAACCCTCTGTTTATATACCCACCACAGGAACTGCCTGCTCTGGATATTCAACCTTATTTACTTCTTTAATAATGACTTTGAATACACAACGAACACTTATCTTTGGATTGGATTCAAGACAAACTTTGATTCAACCAAGGCCGAATAAAGATTGATGAAAATTTAGGGCGTCGTTCCTCTTTCTTTTATTTTAAATCGCGAAAGACCGGCGATTGTTTTCTTTCACAGCCAATTTTGATAATTTACCCAAGTAGAAACTAACTTTTCAATGACTTTCTATCAAATGATATCAGCATACGAGAACGAATGCAGTGACCTAACCAGGAGGTTGTTTGTTGATGATTCTGTGGTACGAACTGTCACCAACAAGCTTTAAAATAGAAAATCCACTGCTAATTTATAGCATAAATGTATGCATAAACAGTTATTTAGGCATATAATTTTATTCTTATTTGTGCATATTACTGTTATTTATATTTACACATGTATTTAAACTACTATTACTTCCTATTTTATAGTTCCATTTATGTTTTTGTGACGATTATTCCAGTAAACGTCTATGTTTTGTAATATCGTGAAGAAATAAATATATACCTTTATAACTATTTTTGAATAATCCTAAACAATATAGTAATAAAATATTACACAAAGTTGAATAATTTTGTTGAAAATATTTTAGGAGCAAAAGAAAATGTTATAATTGGAATTTTATTTGAATTATTTAACGAAGCAAAAATAAGTCATGGGGTGGGTATAATGATAATTCATTTTACTTCCTTAAATTACAATACGCAGATATTTTTAATCTAAGTTTTAATGAAGCAAGAAAATTATATACCTACTCTTTCGAGACTAAAATATTATTTTGTGATGAGATTGTGTCAAGGTTTGGGTAAAGCGTTGTTAAATGAGGTATAGCAATATTTTCATTTATTAATTCCTATTATTTATCAATCATCAAACTATTTTCGTTCTATTTTTACCCTATTAAGGGCCTGCATTTGTATAAATTACCGACGCCGCTGGCACATTTTGTTCGCGCAGCTAACGATGAGGACATATGTACTTCGCATTTTGGGTGAGCTCTACTATCTTTTAAATAATTACACAAATGTTCATTACAGACATCTTTGGAAGTGTCCTTTTACTTACTTGAGCGAATAACAATCAAATATAGAATTGTGGATGTTACTCAACATACATCCATACGAGGGTAGTTTGAAAAGTGTCCAGCCTAACACAGGAACAAGAACTTTTCTGTGAAGATTCAGTTTTATTTCTCAACATAGTCTCCTAGTAAGGTTACACTTTTCCCGGTGATGCTCCTATTTCTTTAATCCGTTCAAATAGTGGTTGGCACCTTGTTCTTCAAAATAAGCGTTTATGAATGTGATGGCCTCCTTATTCGATGAAAATCTGTCCTCCGAATGAAATTTTTAGCCTAGGAAACAGAAAAAAGTCACTGGGGGCCAGATTTGGTGAATAGGGTGGTCCATCAATTCGAACTCCAATTCGTGAACTTTCGCTACGGCGACCACTGAAGTGTGAGACGGTGCTTTGTATTGGTGGAACAAAGCTTTCTTGTTCTTCCGCAATTTCTGCCTTCAGTTTGTCAAGTGATGCTGCGTACAATGCCCCCGTTATTGCTTTTCCTTTTTCAAGATAGTCGATTAAGAGAACTCCATGGCAATCCCAAAAAACAGTCGCCATCACTTTCCCAGCCGTCTTTTTCGGAGTCGATTGTGTTTCGCCTTGACTTCAGGCGAGTACTAGTGTATCCAAGCTTCATCTACAGTTATTAATCGACGCCAAAATTCCGAATTATTTCGTTAAAACTGCTTCAACAGAGCTTCGGAAATATTCACTCGAATGTGTTTCTGGTCCTAAGTATGCAAGCGTGGTACCCAACGCGCAGTTAGCCTTATTATGCTCAAATCTTTAGTGAATGTATGACAAACGTGTCACCCGTGAATTTTTCCAATGTGGTTGCAATTTTTGATAATCCTGAACGTTCATTGTCAACCAACTACGTTTAAATTCAATCCAAAATTTCACTAGGGCAAATGATGGTGCAGGGTCCCCGCAAACAGCGTCCATTTTGGCTTTAATTTGGGTTGACATATCACCTTTTAAATGCAAGTTCTTACGGAAATACCAACATCGACTGACACACGACTATTAAACAATGACTGAGCGTTCAATATGGCTGAAATTTTCAAAAGTACCTTTCAATGCATGCGCAATTATGTTACCAGAATATTTTTGACGAGTAACGCCATCTTCATGTTGAGGTTTGAAACTTTTCAGACTGCCCTAGTAAGTATCTAGAATCAGTGCGGAATGTACACTGACAGTATTATAGTATGCGATGATGTATCTATACTTTCTACTGCACGCTATAAACCGTGTACTTCGGTTATTTTCGGATTCGCAGGTATGATTTACATTTTGCTAATAAATAATGATAATGTCCATCCTTGCTCTTCTTCTACCTGTGAATCCGAGCTGAACTGAAGTACTCGGCCTAGAGTGCCGTGCCGTGGTATTGAAACTTAGTCTTCGCAAGGTGGAAACATAATATAACTTTACTAGCAAGTGGAACGAATGAAAACCTATTTATATTTTATTAGAATTTAGCTAAGCAATTATTTTATTTAGTACAATATCATGAGCTGTTCAATTAAGGTTGCTACTATTGCAAATGTAATATTTCAAAAAGTTTTGAGAAACTCCTCAACACTTGCGGTTGAGTAAGAGATTACCAAGAGCGATAAATAAATTTGGGGAAGAACCTCTCTTAATCTAGGCTTCTGTCTAGTGGTACGACAGGCACTGAACACGACCCTACTTTGTTTAATATCCTAGCTAGAGTGCTTATTGTATTTGCTGGTGACGTCTTTCTGATTTGAAAAACAGAAATTTAAATATAAGTCTAGGCTACAAATTCGAATTTTCGATTTTGGAATTTTTCAGAATTCGAGATATAGAATTCTTAGTGTAAAGAAATTTGCAGTTGAATTTGAATTTGAATTTCGTATAATAAAATGAAAGAAATGTTTTTGCTTTTTCTTTCATTCTGCATACATGAACTATAATAGTTGGTAGATGTTCGAGATGGTACCACTTGGTGCTGAGGTATCAAGTCCTGTCATTCCTGTCGAATATATACATGAAGAATTCCGTACATATTCGACACGAAACTAGGTGGTACCCTGACACCAAGGAGCAGCATCCCAAACATCTATCAACTATTATGTGTATCTTTCGGATAATATGAAAAAATTAATATCAGTTTCAGATCAAAATTAAAGTCAATTCTGATAAATAATCATATCTACACCATAGATAAATTTTATCACATCCAGTTTTAACTTACACAAACTAAATTATCATTTTACCTAGATTTTCTTTATTTATATATTCGTCTTTTATGTTTTTACCAATGTTTTCGCTTCTCCAGAATTCTTCATTATGTGCAATAAAATTACTGGTAAAGCCAAATCTTTCTTTTTTATATTCATTCGAAGAATATTCCTTGTGCGGTAGTATAATTTCTAAGTCCATCATTTAAACAACTCCAAACAATTCTAACTCGATCATTTAAACACTTACAACATGAAGAATTTAATTGGTGGATGACCTGTATTGTATTCCATGTTTTTTTTATTTACGATTTACAAGATGTTAATCTTAAACTCTTGTTCTTTAACGCTAATTTTTAACTATTTAATAAACATGCTTCGATTAAGCATATTAGTACGTGCAAACCGCCTGCTTCATGGTTTACATATAATATCCAGTTAATGGTCGCTAAAAATAAAGCATTACAGAGGTTTCATAGAACAAGAAACCCGCTTCGATTTTTATAAACAAGTTAGGATCGAAACAAATAGAGCTATTAGACGGGAAAAGCAGGCTGTGCAGAATTTCTGCAAGGTTAATGCTACTAACAAAAATACTTTATGGAAGCAGTTACATAATCTTAATTTCGGAAAAAACAAAACATCCCAGACGCCAGATAATCTCAAAGACGTTAATGCCATAAACCTGCATTTCGCATCTTCCGTTAGAAACCCAATTCAAAGAACACCATTAGTGACAAGCAACTGCTCAAATGGTCAGCCTAGTTTTAGTTTCAAAAAGTTGCTACCGGAAGATTTATACAAGGCACTAAATAGTATTAAGAGTAACGCTGTGGGTAATGATGTTATTAGTTTGCGAATGTTGAGACTGTGTGCGAGGGTTGCCTTTTATATTTCGAGACTGGACTATCCTGGTGCTGCCATCTACCAGCCGACGTCCCTATCGTAAAGTTCGAGTTTTTGTCGGTATACTTTACTCAGAACGTGTTGACGTACAGGCATTTGCGAGTTGAAAAATTCGTCTCGATAAAAACATGAAATTAAGTCGTGAACATTTCTGTACGATAATTTTTTACAACTTTCGACGTGGATTATCGCAACAACAGTGCATCGATGAACTGAATTCGGCTTTGAGCGACGAAGCACCATCAAAAACCACCATATACCGGTGGTATACGGAATTCAATCGTGGCTGTGGTTCGCTCAGTGACGAATTTCGTGAAGGTCGTCCTAAATCGGTTGTTGTTCCAGAAACCATCGATGCTGTGTGTAAACTCATATTGCAGGATCGTCATGTGACTTATCGTGAGATAGAGGCATCCTTGGGCATTAGTGAGACGAGTATAAATTCAATATTGCATGAACATTTAGCCACCAAAAAAATTTGTTCGCGTTGGATACCACATAATTTGACACCCGTACAAAAAAAATGCTCATGTCGATTGGTTGAAAGGAATGCTCAAGAAATACGATTGCGGTGTTTCCAAACACGTCTATGACATCGTTGCAGGCGACGAATTATGGATCTATGCATATGAGCCCAAGACTAAACAGCAGTCGAAAATATGGGTCTTCAGAGACGAGCCGAATCCAATAAAAGTTGTTCGTGTACGAAGCACTTCGAAAGAAAAGGTCGCCTGTTTTTTCGGAGAAACCGGATATGTGGCAACTGTACCGTTAGTGCAACGTCGGACGGTCAATTCTGAATGGTACACAACTATTTGTTTGCTAGAAATCTTCGGCAAAATGAGGGAAACCAACCGCCGAAGACGCATTGTTCTCCACCAGTACAACGCGAGTTCTCACACATCGGCTCAAACAAGAGAGTTTTTGAGGACCGAAAAAGTCGAGTTGATGAGTCATCCGCCGTACAGCCCTGATTTGGCACCCAATGACTTCTTCTTATTCCCGCACATCAAAAATAAATTAAGAGGTCAACGTTTTTCAATGCATGAAGAAGCAGTTGACGCGTTTAAAATGAGACTATTTTGAAAAACAATAAAGCCATTTGCGATGATTAACTTTTTTTTTGTTTTCTATTCCTGAAATGTAAAAGGCAACCCTCGTATTCCACATCTTGCTAAGTACATCTTGCATATTTTTAACTGCTGTATCGACACCAGTACTTATCCTGGTGCTTGGAAATCCGCTGTTATAAGATCCATTCCGAAGAGTAATTCTGTAGAGAGTACGACCAATAAGTATTTTACTAACTCTCGGGAAAGTATTTGAAAAATGCATTGCCCATCAGCTAATTGGATTTATTCGCTCCTACAATATTTTTCCATCTCATCAATCTGGATCTCTGCCAGGATTTGGTTGCATCACCGCATTAACACATGTAGTTGACGACATACTTTATGCAGTAGACCAGCGAGACGTAACGGCTCTTGTTCTGTTAGATTTCAGTAAAGCTTTCGACACAGTCTATCATGAAACGTTGCTCTCAATTTTGAAATCTAGTGGTATATCGAATTCGTATATAGCATTTGTTAGTTCCTATCTACGCCGTTTTCTATACAGCGAATTGTAATAGATGGCATGATATTTAATCCGGTAATAATACACCACGGAACGCCACAAGGAGCGATTCTCAGCCCAACTCTATTCAATATGTGTACCTTACTGTTGCCTCTGGTTTTGAATCACTGCAACTATCATTTATACACGGACGACGCCCAAATCTACCTTTCGTTTGAGCAATGAACTTCAAGCCCAACAGCAATTAAATGAGGATCTCAAACGGATATCAGAATTTACAGGTAGCAATCAATTGGAAATGAACCCTTCCAAGTCGCAGCTGATAGTGTTCGGGCCACAAAAGGCTCGCGTTTTTGCGGAGTTCAATCTAGAGATTTTTATTCGAGGGCAACAATTAATACCGCAAAAATCAAAATTCGTGTATGCGCTTGATATACGGATGCGGTGTTAGCCATGCTATGTCAAAATTGAGGACTTTAAGCATGTGTAATCCCCAAATATTACATAGTGCCATATTCTTCTACTTGCATAAGATGGGGATCTACAAAGATGAGCCCTTATGTAGACTTTACAATGAGGAGGAGGAAATAGCCCCTCATATTATTTTCGAATGTGCAGCGTTAGCTCAACGCAGATTCGCTATGCGAAGCACAATTGAACTACCAATGGAGAAAGATTTACTACATAGGCTGTTAAACCTGATTGCGGGAACTAACCTGTTTAAGTAAAACAAAACCGAAGTAGGAATAATACAATAAGCTACTAAGCTTCAGTGTTAGGGATGTAAAGACCAGCCCTGCTCTGGTAGAAAATCAATCAATCAATCAAGCCATATTCTTCTTCAACATTTTGGAAAGAAAGGAGCCTCCATATCTGTATAGTAAAATTCAATTTCGATATGATAACCATAGCATCAATGTATGTACGTAATAGACATTTGTTAACTATACCAAGGCATAGGACGGAAATATATAAAAGAAGTTACTCGTATAATGTCGCTTGGGTGTGATGTAATTTTTCTGTATTCTCAGATTATGTTAGAAAGTACAGTTCCTTGTATTGATTTTGTTCTGCTATACGATGTAGGAGAATGAAAAAGTAATTCTAAATAGGAAAATAATTGTTTATTTTCTTATAAATTTAAACTAAAGAAAAATAAATTCGATAATTATACAAAATAAATTGAAATTCTAACAATGTCACTTTATTAAGGGGAAAAATCTACTGGCAATATTGAACTTTGAAACTTTTGTATTTGTTGCGTTTCAAAATACGTTTCACAGTACTTCTACTAATACCGATTTCATCTGAAATTTGCCGGCTAAAGCAAGGTTCGCCCATTTCAACTAACGAACAAACCCTCGCTTCTCTCTTCTCCCGTTCGGGATGCATTAGAGGGATTTGACGCTGTTCGTCTATTTGTTGACATTTACGGCAATTCCCAAAATGCTATTTAATGATCTGTACTATCTTTGCGGTTGTATAAACTAACATAATGTATTCAAAATCCACGATCTCTTGTTAGAACCTTATGAGTAAAGCTGGCCACGAGCGGTACCGCGCAGTAGCGTAGAGTCGACCAGGCCTCGCGTTCCACTAGAGTTATTCGGCTAATAGAGATGTTTGCTGCCGCAAATAATTTCGCTCATCTTTTAAATAAAAATTAAATAACACGTGCTCAAACACTTACCATTTTAAGAGTCCTCCGTGAAATCACAAAGTGAATAATGTCTGTTAAATATCTGCAACATTAGATATGTTTCAACTGTTGTTTCGGCAAAACTAGTACGGCATGAGGAAAAAATGCGTTTATATGCAGAGAACGAACGTTCTACATCTAGTGACGTAATATTTGCGTAAGTAAAATAATCTTTCAAATAACTTAACGATTTTGTTGACGCACCTTCACAAATGTGTCTTAATGTGCCAAAATCAGAATTTTTCTCCAAAAACACTTTCAAATTTTTCTAGAACAGAAACATTTTTTGCGTCTTCAATCGCGCATAGCTGTGCGTGAACATGTTGCACTATTTGTAGAGATTCTTCTAACGGCACCGCAGGATTTTGTAATTTTTCTATTGCATCTGCTAGCCCGAAGTAATTGTCGTGAATGATTTTTAAATCCATTTTAACCTGACTATCTTGACATTTCGACTGGCTTTTCTGGATAGCGGCAGCTTCCTTTGTATCGAATTGTAAAACCACGTTCTTAATATTGTCAAAATATTTATGATAATAAAACGTGGCCTGCAACCATCTTCCCCAACGAGTTAGAATAGGTTCTGGTGGCTCTGGTATACGGGGGCACAGTCTGTGAAATTCGCGAATACGTTTCGATGATTTGACAAATGCTGCTTTGGTATGCGCTATTAAAGCGTCTACCTCAGGATAACATTTTCTGATACTATCCGCCACAAGATTGAGAGCATGAATTTTACACGTAATGTGTAACAAATTAGCAGAATGCTTTTTAAGAGACCGGCCTACAGAAAGCATGTTTGCAGCACCATCACTCACTAACATCAAGAGTTGGTTTGTTGAAAGTTCAAACTTGTCCAATGTATTTAACACTAACTTTGAAATTACTTCGGCAGTACACTGTTGTATTCGTTTGGAGACTAATAGAATTGAAGGTGCCGATTGATGAGGTTCCAATTTGCATGCCATTACATTAAGAACAGAATGTTTCTTCCGATCTGTTGTTTCGTCGACACATAATCACAATTTTTGATCTTTTAACTCCGATTTTATTCTTTGTTCAATATGTTCGCGCGCAGATGGCACAATTCTTCGTAACGATGTTCGACTTGGTAATTTGCACTCCGAATAGTTACTCCAAAAGCAGATAAATGGTTCCTTGTCTAGTAAATTAAACGGTATATTACATGCGATAAACGTAACGCATAAATTAAATATAAATTTTTCATTGTCTCGTGCACAATTTCTTTTTGAGACATGCTTTTCACTATTTACGTGTCGTAGACAATGTTGTCTGCACCAACACATTAACGGGATTTTACAGATTACACATTTCATTTTAGCACCTTCATATATTAAGTCTGGGATTTCTGCAATAAATTTTTGAAGTTTGTCCGACCGCGGTCGTTTTGCTGACGAAATCATAATTTTTCTAGGACAGATAAACAATTGCGCAAATGACCGGCAGCGAAAATGTCCGTACTGCTCCGCAGACGAAGTAATACTACCGTTCCTCTCGGTCCGAACTGATTCTACGCCGATGCGCGGTACCGCTCGTGGCCAGCGTTACTTATGAGCGAACAGAAAGACAAAGAGTGCGTCAGATAGGCTAGAGCAGTTGCGGCTGGCCGGCGGGAATAAATGCAAGTATGCCAGATCGCGCTATGTACAATATCTTTCGCACTCCGGTCAAACGTGGACCACCGTGTATACTTTCATATACTGTGTTAGTAAGTTTTGTAGTACAGTGAACCGCTGAAATATATGTACATTCTTGCAACATTTGCTCGCTATGGAAGTGAAAAGGCGTGGAGTCACGCAACGGAAATAAATCAGAATCAGTAACAATCCAACCGCTGTCAGAGGACCATTGCCCTAGATCCTAGTCATGCATTATAGACCTAGTTTATTTTTTTAATTAATCATCCTTGTCTTTCTTGATCCTATCTCCTTGGTTATTTTTCATTTGCTTTGTTTGTGTCTCGAAATTATACTATGCAATAGTTTTCTTTTTAATCATGTTGTTATGGACTAAGAAGTCATGAAGTGGTACCACATTAGAGGCAGCACTGCAAATGACTGCTGACGATTAATAGGTTCAACTGATTTTTCACGCATACAAATATGATTCATTTTGATATAAAGTTCCATTAAGTAGGTTTAGAAAACTTGGAATTTGCATTTAAAAGTTTATGTATTTGTTATGCACTTACTATAATTTAAACATTTAATGTATTGGATATTTGGAAATGTAAAAATGTAATTTAATTATTTTATAATGAGAGGGTCTATTTATTTTTGGAATTCATCGTTTTTCCTTTTAAATTAAGAACGTTTTCGTTGTTTTATATTCGACAATATTACATTTAAGTATTTATTTGGAAATAATTAACGATTAAAGTCTATCAGTAGGATAAAAATCAAATAAGATTATTACGTATTTCCATAAATCTGTGTCGAGCAGATATCTCGGGCATGTATGTTTGGTGACTCACTTGCGACTGTGTGGGTTTGTCTAGGGACACTGAGGAGTTGAGAGTGTGTTCCTAGCACAAGGGATAACGTTATTCGCTAGATGTACGGGACCGGCGCTTATAAATGAATCCTTACTTATCCAAGTATACACTGTATACAATGAACGGATTTATTGATATGGAGAACATTTATTAATGTCTAATGAAAAATCCCTAAAGTTTGTTTCGCTTCTCACAAAGTAAGTTAATAAACGGGTGTTTATTATATTGATAAACTGGTTTCAATTTGATGAAAGTTCACTGTTGTAATAAATTTACTAGTTAATATAATAATTTTTCTTGTTGCTTTTAACAAAACGAAGTCAACGAACACGATTTATTGAATTATTTTTTTCAGTGTGACTTAATATTTATTTTTTTATCAATTTTTAGTGTTATTGCCATTTTTTATAGCTTATACCTCTTCTACAGCATTGGCTGTCCTGAAAAGGTTGACAAAATGTGTTTTAGCAAATTTGCTTTTGGAAATAGGCTACTCAAATGTGTACCCTTTTAGGCTATAAGTTTTGTTTTTTAGATTAAGCTACTGGAAAATTTTAAGATCCTACAAGTGCTAGCGGTTTAGATATTTTCCTGAAAGAGCAATTGCTGAAAGCAGTTATTTACTCATTCATTACAATACTTACAGCTTTTCAGAACAATTTAAGAGAAATGGAACAGATGGAAGATTTAATCACCAGATCGCTTTATGTCAGATACATTCTGGAATTAGTCACGTGCATCGTTAGTGTTGCATTGGGTATTATCTATTATACGCTTATATATTGGTATAGACATATTGATCGCAATATCTGTAAACCGAGACCTATATACCTACGTATGAGTAGCTTCTAGTCGCTAACTAAATTTCGTTGAAAATACTGCTACGAATACATTTCATTACGTTGAACTGCGTGAACTGAAATATATTAGGGTGGTACTGATAGCAAACGCAAAAAATAGCGTAGCATCTGAAGCGTTAATGGACTGAACAAGGATTTCCAATAAGAAAAATGTGCTCAGCGTGAATCTACGAGTCCGTACTGACAAGATTATTACAGGAAGGGAAAGTACATTTTGTTTGAAAGTCAGATCGGTACGATAATTCAAAAAGACTTTCTTTCATTAAATGGACGTTTTTGAGGGCAGTGTGAGCTATTACCCGATTCCTTGGTAGCTTGTACACGTTTTGGGAAGCATATTAGCTTTAAATTGCGATAAAGGACATCAAAATAATATGTACATGTCTAAGAATTAACTTAAAGGATATCAATGAGATGTTGAAGATAATTTAATGTACCCAGAAAACATTTATTTATTGTTACATAATAAATTTAATTATTCTTTGCAGTAAAAAGTTTGTTTGAAAACTTATATCAGTAAACCTTATATATCCTAAAGTGTAAGGTTATTAATCTAATTAATAGATTAATTGGACATTCTAACTATTTCTCTCTGTCTACACAATCTTCGCCCACAATTTCTTGTTTTTGGATATTTCTTTAGCTCGTCTCCATCCCATGTTTCTTTTCTTTAGTATCAGTTTCATCGTTCCACGTCTTCTTAGGTCTTCCTCGTTGTCTGCACTTTACCACTCGTGCTTCCCATATTTCTTTTGTTGGCCTTTTGTTGTTCATCCTGTTTAGGTGTCGAAACGATCTTAGTTGCTTATTTTCTATTCTTTTCAATATCGGATCTATCCCTAGTTCTGATCGAATTGCCTCATTTCTGATCTCTGATCTCTTCTTGTAACACCTTCGAATTTTCTTAAATACTTCATTTCCATAGCTTGCATTCCACTCTTCTGTGAATTTGTTAACACCCAACTTTCGCTTCCGTATGTTAATATTGGTTTATAAACTCTCTTATACATTGTCATTTTGGTTGTTCTGCTAACTTCCTTTTTTCCTATAAATTATCTGTTTAGGGCGTGGTACATTCTTGCTGTATTTAATATTCGTTCATTAATTTCTTGCTCCATATTTCCTTCTCGCTGTATTTGGACTCCCAGATACCTAATCACTTGTACTTGCTCAAGCTTTTCATCGTTCAGACAGGTATTAATTTCTTTGTTCTCTCGTCCTATCATCATTACCTTTGTTGTAGGTCTTTTTCCTTGGCTACGCAAATCATTCTGATAGTCCAATTGGTCTTAAATTGTTGTATCCTATGTGGACCTTCTTTATAACGCTCTTAGTTGCTTTCATTATAGCATCCATGATTAATAAGAGCAGGGTAAGACTCCTTCCTGTCGTAATCCACCATTTACAGCAAATGGTTCCGATTCCATGTTGTCTTTTCTAACGTAATTGGTATTGTTAATATACAAACTATTGATCCCTCTTCTTAGTTTTGATTTCACTTTTCTACGTTCTAGACATTGTCGTATCTCTTTTATAGGTACCGAATCAAATGCCTTCTCAAGGTCTAAGAATGCTGCATATGCTTCTGAATTCCTGATTCTGTTCTTTTCTATCATCTGTTTAATGGTGAAAATATGATCTCGCGTGCTCCTTCCTCTTCGAAAGCCGCTTTGGGATCCTTCCCCTTGATGTCCTACTATGTTCTTCAATCTTTTTTTTATAGGATGCTTTCGTATGTATTTATTGCGAGGATACTACTCAAGTCTAGTTCTTTTTCATTTTTCTTATTCAGTAACTTGTGAAAATATTCCCTTCACCTACCCATTATTTCTTTCCCGTTGGTGAGCATTCTGCCGTTTTTATCTTTAGTTTGTTTAAATTTATGTGCTTCCTCCTTTCTTATATTTTTGATTACTTTGTAGAATAGCTTCTGGTTTCCTCTACTGTTTTCTTCCATCTTTTTTCTAAATTCTCTCCATGCTTGCGTTTTTGATTTTTGTACCGTTTCTTTTACTCTTCTTCTTTGTTGTTTGTATTGTACATACTGCTCCTCAGTCCTATTTCTTAGGCATTCTTTCCATTTTTGCTTTTTAATTCTTACTTGCATTTCTATATCATCGCTCCACCATTTTGTTTGTTTTCCCTTCTTGATTGTGAGATTTGCTCTTGCTGCTGCGATACATATTTCTTTGAATTTCTGCCACATCTGTTCAACATTATTACTTTTTCATTCGTTTGCAACTCGGTTTGCTTCTTTTTCTACATTCCTTTTAAAGTTTTCAGCTATTTCAGCTTCTGTTAATTTATATGTCTTGACCACCTCTTTTGGCTTTTCCTGTTCGTTCTTATCCTGATTTTGTTTTGATCCCTCTTTGGTTCTGATTTTTGCCTCCAGTGTAAATCTGGGCCCCTCGTTTAATCCTTGCACCCAGTATTTCTTTCTTAAACGCTCTATTAATACGCCTCTACTTTTTACTTCTCTCGTTTTCCAGGATCGGACCTGCTTGAAAACTTAAAATCTTATTACTTCAAAGTGATATGTGGAATTTCTCCAATTTTACTTTCCATTTTCTACAAAAACTGTAGCTTATCGGCTTTAAGGTATTTTATAAACATCGAATTGGTTTGGAGGCGTCAGAAAACAAAATTATGATATTTTTAAAAAACTAGGCTCAAAACAGTTATTTCTTCAAAATGTAATCTTTCTGAATTTATCTGCCTCAAAGAAGTTGTACTGAACAATTCAGTCCGTGCCACACATAATAAACTCCAAACAAATATATTTTCGGAATTAATTATGTCTAAGAGTGTCCACCTCGTGCGTGGGCGGAAAGTAATTTCTCTCTGAGAAACTTAGAGAAAAAATTTAAAAATAGAGGCAAGTTCCGTACAACATAAAACTCGAATATTCAGGGCATTCAGTTTCTGTTGCGCATGATAGAAGTTTGGTTTTTAAATGGTACATCCTGCTTTTGGATGCCTTCCTTCATTTCATGCCGACGGAGTTCAATATCCTCTATATGCATTTACCCTAGTTTTTGCGATAATTCATATAATTTGGAATTTTTGTAAAATGTCACTGTTTCTTTAACAACCGATATCTTAAACGCCTTACATGCTAGAGCAGTTAGTCAAGTTTTATTCGATTGAGTATTTCGTTTTCGGCAACACATAATAACATACACGTGGAAAGAATGCCTAATAACAATCTTCTGCCAGCAGAAGATTGTACTCAGAACCATGCTGATGACGCCGGGTAGGCAGAAACATGTTCATGTGTTAGCGCTATTTTCTCTGCTGCATTGCTTTTGCCAGGAATGATCCCACTAATACCATGAGCTATATTAGCATTAATTTTTTGTTACATAATAACATGTTTATATATATTGGGATTCTATTAGGTATTTCATTACAAAATTGAAACAAGCGTCCTACATAGAGGATTGGAATAAGATATTACTTTCTACTTATTGTCCAGATTATAAATACGTATGCAGTAATCATTATGAGCTGCCAGGAGATATCTATTTTGAAAGCAACCTACCGCTTAACATCCAAATTGTACTTGCACAGTTGAGGACAGCTAACGGCACAACATTGAAACTCTATATTCAGAAGAACAGCTATGCCATTGTTCCAGAAAGTTTCCCACACGTCTTGTTTGCTTGGCCTATATATAAGAACCTAAGAAAGGGTATCCTACTGTGAAATATAATGGACAGTACAGATATTTTATGACATGAGGTACTGGTGCCCTACGTTAGAATATTGTGCACTTTCCTTATGGAAGCACTTAAATTAAGAGCATTTGTACTAGGTTTATTGGGCCTGATGTGTACTCTGGTGTTTGCGTCTGCCGACTAACATATAATTATGTATGGAGACATGGTACGGAAAAGTACATAGTCGGCACCAAAACAACACTCTACCGTTTTCCCAGAAGGAAGGCCACTAGGGCCTCTGACGTCAAAATAACTATATAGTTATGTACGGAAATATGGTACGCAGAAGTATATAGTCGAAACGTCACTTTCCATCGTTTTCCCAGAAGGAAATCTTCTAGGGACTCTGACGTCAAAATAATCATATAAAAGGGTCTGTCATCTTGATCCAAACCCGCTTTTACTTTCTACACTGGTTCTTCTCAGGCGTTGTGCTAGAAAACACCTAGTTTAAGTAAATTTAAATAAAATTCAGGTGTTGTTTGTAACTACTTCTTAAATAAATCGTTTTCAAAAAGTGACCTCTACAATTTACGAATTTAATTGTAGGTAGGTTCTTCTTATAGCAGAAATTAACATTTAAAATTCAAATTTATAAAATATATAGTTCATTTGCATAAAGATGTTTTGTTTGGTCTCTTTCTCTTGTCTATAATGCATAAGTATTAGAGAGACAATAAGTGTTATTATTGTTTTTTATATCAACTAGATTTTACAAAATGGCCATCGATGTCATTGTCAAGCTTGATTCATGTTATTTCAATTTTTTGAAATGAAACATCCTGTATATTTTCGCAGATTTTAACAGAGAAGCTCTTCTAGAAAGTTTTTTATAAGCATTTACGTAATACCTCAAATGTCTTTGTTTAGTAAATTAAGTATGAAGCTGTGCAGGTAAGGTTTTCGCTTAAAAACATAGAGTACTGCGACGAAACTTTTGTTCCTCTAAAGATATTCATTAAAACTAATGTGTAAACGTTTTTGTTACAATTCCAACATCTACTCCAAGTAACCACAATTCTCCTACATACATTGTCTAGCAAGTTAACAACCACGTAAAAATAATAAATAGCGAAAATGAGCTGATAAATGTTGATCACACTTTCAGTAGTAAAAAATAATATGCTGGAATCTGTTTGATAAATATCCCAATTTAGCTTAATAGAAGTGTTTATGAAAAAACTGGAACAATTTCTTAAGACAATGCGCAACGTGGACGTTAAAAAAAATAAAAATATCCCGAAATGTTCATGTTCGACAGAATACAAGCAATCGCATTACAGTTTGTATGGAAAAAAATGCACTTACCTCGAATAGATATTGAAACTGTATGCATAAATTAGCTTCAGCGACGAAGTTAAATATTTGGGAGTTACGTTTGACAAAAAACTAACATGGAACTCCCATATCTCCAACTTACAAAAAAGCTATTACGGTATCACTAGTATGTCGAAGGCTGCTTGATAAGAACGGGGGTCTTAAGCCTCAAATGACCTTTTGGTCCTATACAGCAATAATCAGACCCACGATCACCTACGCCTCTCTAGCTTGGTGGTCAAAAACAATTCAGAAGACTGTGTAACAGCAGCTTCAACATATTCAGAGACTTGCATGTCTTAACATCACCGGAGTGATGCGTACCTATCCCACAGCAGCTCTGGAAGTCCTGCTGGGAATAACGCCGCTTCGCATCCATATTCAGAAGCAGGCTATATCGAGTATCCTCACTCTTAGTAGAACGAATGGATTACAACCTGGGGATCTTAGAGGGCATCTCAAAATCCTTGAAGATCCCAACATAAACTATCTGATGTATACTGCAAAGGACACGATCCCTAGGCAATACAATTTTGATCAACCTTATAAGGTAACCATTGAAAGCCGTACTGAGTGTGCATACGGTGAGCCTCAATGATAAAGAGGTACCCTGGAATGGTGCACGGACGGCTCGAGGATAGAAGGTGTCGGAACAGGTATAGGCATTATTGGTCCAAACTATCACCCAAAAATGCCTATAGGATCCCACACCAACATATTTCAAGCAGAGATTTCTGCTTTAAACATGTGCGCCATAAAGAACCTCGAGAAAGGGATACGAGGAGCAAGTCAGGCAGTTCTAAAGGCTATTAAGGACTACACATACGAATCTGCTCTGATACACGAATGTGTTTACAATCAACGGCAATTGGGACGCAATAACCACGTTACTTTGCGGTGGGTTCCAAGCCACCAAAGGGATCGAAGGAACGGAGAAGGCAGATAAGCTGGTCAAAGAAGCAGCGAACATGCTTTTCATTGGTCCTAGTCCATTCTGTGGTCTAGACAAGAGCCATATAAAGCAAGCAATTAAGATATGGGAGGACAATCAAAAGGCCTCGCACTGGGAAAATGTTCCAGGACAAAAACAGGCGAAAGCACTCATATCAAGCTCGGCAAAGACAGCAAAAATAGTGCTATCGTTCAAGAAGGGGGATCTTAGATTTCTGGCAGGATTTCTGACAGGCCATATAGCTCTAAAATATTACTTATTTAAACTAGGAAAAGCTGAAGATCAAATCTGCCGTCTATGCTAAGAAGATCTGGAGACGGCAGAACACATTCTATGTGAATGTGTTGCACACGACACCAACATTTCAGTAAGCCATTTCTTGCACTTACTGAACTGAAGGAAACAGATCCTAGAGTAGTACTAGGGTTTATTAAAAGCCTTCAACTATTGTAACACACGCAAGGGCATTTTGTTACAATAGATCTATACGCAGTGCTCTATGCATTTTGTAAAAAAAAAAAATTACATATCTGCACTGCTTCATACTTAATTTTACTAAACAACGCATTTTAATTGTACAGAATGGTTTATAAAAACAGTTCCTTCATAAAATCCTGGAAAAATACGCAGGATGCTCCATTTAACAAATTTGAAATAGCACGTATCAAACATGGCAACGATTTATTGTCGAAAACTCCAAGAAATAATGGAATAAAATTTAAATCACCACTTTCGCATTTGAGATATCAGGAGTGAAAGAAACAATTATCTCAAAATTAAGATAGGTTTATAGGGAATATTCATGAAAGTTGATACGCAGTTTTGATGCACAGTGTTCCATTTAAAAAACCAAATTTGTATCGTGCGCTGTGGAAACTGAACATCCTTGTACTTGAAAATAATTTTACGTAGTGCAGTACCAGTCTCCGAATATTTTTTATTTGAAAATTTTTCTTTAAATTACTTAGCGAAGGGTTTATCTTTCATCCACGCACTATGCGGATAGGCAGCGTAACATACGGCATTGCGTATCGCTCTCGGTAAATCCCTGCTGAACCTGTAAATCATATATCAAACAGCTTATATGAATTCTAGCTTAAGGATTGAGTAAGTAAATAGAAAATTTGCATGGTAGACAGGACGAAGACAAAATATGTTTCTTAACAGTCTAATTGGTAGGACTAGGGTAAAAGAGTTTCCTGAATATAATATAGCGGACTTGAAATTCTTCGCGATTGTTTTAAAAATAAAAATATGCGCTTAGAGAAATTTTAGCTTTAGTAAAATCTTCTTAAAGTCTTTTGGACTTAAATATTACACATTTATTCCAAAAATATTGTTTATACAATGTGACTGAAGCTAAAAATATTTCAACAGATCTACCACCATCAGTTATTTTGGACAGCTCGCATTTTTATTCTGTTTAGTTTGTGTTAGGAGAAGCTAAGTTGAGACATTAGCTTATACATTAAGGCTGAGTCACCAAATTACGAATTCTATTGTTAAATAAAGAAATAATAATCTTAAGCGACGTAATTATTTTTTATGTGTAGAGATTTAGTTTTGCATCAGCACATGGCTGATGGATAATTGCAAATATAAATAAAAAGTGTTAAAAGAAAGTATTTCTAAGTATTAATATACTAGGGTAGGTAAGGATTCATTTATAAGCGTTGGTCCCATACATATGGCGAATAGCGTTGTCGCGTGTGAAAGGAACGCCATTACCACTCCTCAGTGTCCCTAGACAATTCCACAGAGTCTCAAGTCAGTCGTCTAGTATACGAGCTCGAGATATCTGCTCGACACAAATTTATGGAATTACGTAATACATCTTATTTGATTTTTATCCTATTGATGGATTTTAATCGTTGATTATTTCCAAATAAATACTTAAATGTAATATTATCGTACAAGAAACAAAGAAAACGGTTTTAGTTTAAAAGGAAAACTGATGAATTCCAAAAATAAATAGAATTTCTCATTATAAAATAATTAGATTACATGTTTGCATTTCCAAATAACCAATATATTAAATGTTTAAATGATAGTAAGTGCATAACAAATACATAAACTTTTAAATGCAATTTCCAAAACGAAAACATGTTTTCTAAATCTAATTAATGGAATTTTATGTCAAAATGAATCGTATTTGTATGTGTAAAAATTCAGTTGAATCTATTATTATAATAGATGTTCAAATAAGCAGTCATTTACAGTACTGTCTCTAATGTGATAACATTTCATGACTTCTTAGTTTATAAGAACATAATTAAAAAGAATACCATTGTACAGTATAATTTCGAAGCACAAGCAAAGCAAAAATAACCAAGGAGAAAAGATCGAGAAAGGCAAGAACGATCGATTAAAGAAATAAACTAGAGGTATAATGCATGACTAGAGTCTAGCGCGATGGTCCTCTGACAGCGGTTGGAATGTTACTGATTCCGACACATTTCCGCCGGGCGATTCCACGCCCTTTTACTTTCATAGCGAGCAAACGTAGCAGTGTCCATATATTTTAGCGGTTCACTTTACTACGAAACCTACTAACGTGGTATGTACATTACACCGTATTCCACAAATGAAGGGAGGTTATGGGTAAATTAACTTCTTCAGGGCGCTGTTAATTAATGTACAGCTTCCCTTTAAGGATAAAAACCAAAATAGTTTATACTTACTCGTAAGTTGTAGGACTGATATTTATTCTCAGGGGTTCACTGCCTGATTCAAACTTGTTTGCTATAGTGACATTGTGTCCAAACATGCAATACCGTGGCATTTTTACACCCACGACTCCCGCTAACACGGAGCCTGTGTGAAGTCCAATGCGCATCTGCAACAAAAGAAATAGTAAAAAATTTTGAAGATCTCATTGCTGTTGTAAGCCATTATTTATACATTGAGGTCTTAAAGTCATCGGAAGTGGCGTTAACTTTCTCATTTTGAACAGAACACTCTGTATGTTTTTACGTTTTTATAAAGGCAAATGAAAGATGAATTCAACTATACCACATATGTTATATACTTTAGCGCAAGAAATAGTGCGATATGCAGTAACAAAGGTAGGTCAAATTGTTTTCTGTAATACCAGGTTGATCAAATGAGCTCATTGCTAGGCAACGTAATCATAAATTGCCGAAAAATCTCAATTCTGAAAGCGTAAATTATTCTTGTTATTTATTGTTATTACATCCTGGATTTTTCATATTTTCGTTCTTTGTTCTCTTATTTTTACCTATTTTATTAATCTTTATGGAACTTTTTTTCGAATTAATTAGTTATGACTAAGGTTTGCAAAGCCTGTACCAGACCAAGGGCGTGTAAGGAAGTGGGTGATATTCCGGTAGTACCATGTGCCGTACGAATAAAAACCTTTGTTACGCACACTAAGAAGGTAGGAACTTCATTTCGGTTCGTCCGACGTTACCGTGCTTTAGTAGCAAATATGTGTAAGATATAAGATAAAGATAAGATCAAATTGATTTACAAACTACTTTTAATGATTACCAAGTGATAACGAATGCAATCACAGCATAACAAGAGTCTTCATTACCGTTAGTCGAAGCCTTCCAAATAGTAAATAACGTATAAACAAGACTAGAATCCTTAAGTGACGAGAAAAGTGTTTGTCATGCGTGTACTACAAAAAAAGGTTTGCCTAGATTAAAACAGATTTATAGTAACAGTGCTCCTACAGATTCGTTTGGTTATTTCAAAGACCATTACGTTATTACATGTCGAATAGTCGTTTTCGTTATATAAACATATATTTTATTGCTGCGAACCAGGTTCAAGGATACGGCAATGGAAACGTACGCCATGATTCGATAACTAGATTTAAGTATTTCTCTATACAGGATGTTTCATCGGGAACTGCATCGATCAATATATGAAAGAGTATACATTGGAAAACTCTGAAAACTTGGTAATATACTATAGCCTACATGTACTATTAAACTAAAATATTTTTAATAATTGAATCATACGTTTATAACGGAAATATCTGTCAGCTTTGTTATTTTAAATGGAACTTCCTATATATTATTACATTTTTCAATCACTCATTCAATTTTGAAGTTTGTTTGATAAAACGACTGTGCTGCTATTTCTAACCATATTTGAAATATTTGCATTTTTTGAAAATTTTTGGCAGATGGACGAGTGCATGTGAGCTATTATAACTCTGAAAGTGTTTAACGTATAGGGTAGTATTACAATCCGAATCAATTTTTCAAAAACATTACATAACGTGTCCAACAATTGCGATTAAAATTTCAAATGGAAAATGTGTCAAAACTCAATTTTCTTTTAATGCGACTACCTATTTTTATCTGTCTTATCAAATTGCTCTTACAAAAATACAAAAAAAAATATATAGGCTGTTCCATTTAAAATAACAAAGATGATAGATATTTCCGGTATAACCGGATGTGCCAAATTATTAGAAATATTTTAGTTTAATAGACCATGTAAGCTGTAGTATATTACCAAGTTTTCAGAATTTTCCAGTGTATACTCTTTCATATATCGATCGATGCAGTTCCCGGTGAGACAGCCTGTATGTATTATAAAATATAACTTACAAATTTTTATTTAAACAAAGTTATGCATTTTCCAGTAGGAGATCTATCATTGGGAACCGTGATTGGAGGACCTTAGTTATAACAGGTTCTTTCGAATTTATCGGTTTTTGGTACACAATATGTCTGTTTTTTAGGCTTCTTGTGTTGTATGATACCATATGATCTCGTTGTACACGTGTTAATTATGTACTCTGTTTAATTAACTTTGTACTTGTAATAATAAAAAGAATTCTCAAGTATAAATATTCCTAATACGTTATGAATTCACAATTAAACATTGTTACTTTCATGCTTTCTGTGCTTGGACTTCGTTATCTCTACAAACATTGTCACAGGGTATACATCACGAAAACGGTAACATATATGTAATTTAGCTCTATTGTCGAAATCGCGACACATTAACCGTAAGCGTTAGGAAGAATAAACATAATAAGAGAATTGTCAGCTTAGTAATTGAAATAAAACAACCGGAAATTCCAAGCTGCGTCAGATTGTCAGATATTCCGCAAACAGAGTAGACGTACGGTAACAGTCTACCCCAAGACAAAAGCTACATATGTAATTAGGCGAACAAACCGCTGGAGTCAGCAATGTAGTAGTTGCAGGAGAAATCCGAAGCTCTTGTTAACAGTGGCATTGTTAGTTTACATGGCCTACTGAGTGTGCAGATTACGCTTTTAAAAATATTAATTAGTAGCACACGTATTTGACGATTGCTTGCGTACCTAGTATTGTATATTTGGAAAATCAAAAATTATGTCCTATTGTATTGTACCAAAAGTTATCCCAATAGTTTTTCAATGAAGGGTTTTCTGCAGATTCAAATTTATATCATATTTTTCATTATCTTTCTTATTATTTTATTAAGAATACCTTCCTAGGTTACATACTTGTTGTATTTCTGCAAATTATGAGAGATGCATCAAAGGTGTTTTTAAAAAGCTCTTGGTGTCCATTTTCTTGGTTGTCTTAATTTTGCGAGGTACTGTGCTCTCTCTGGTCTGTTTAGGAAACTTCAACACTCACTAAATTGCGAATAAACAGTTCTACTTATTACTCTCATTATCCATATTACTTTACACTTCTGAATAAAGATGAAAATAAAACGTTTTTCAATTATCTTGTAAAGTATTCTCCTTTTCCCAAATGCTTACAGGAAACTATACTTGCGGCTTAGCAAGATAGTTGACGGTATTGACGCATCCAGCTCATAGATGTCGCCAAAGGTGGGAACTGTCAAAATACTCAGATTATTCTTATAACCTACCACTACGTAGGTATTATTTAATTAAGATGTTTATGGACTTAGTGGTTTTGAAGTGAATTTACGGCGGTGTCGAGCACGACGTCCATCAACGTACAATCGGGATTAGCTATGGTGTCCAGAGCTCAGTGTTGGAACAAAAGGAATAGGTAATATTTACAAATTTATTTACAAACTTCAGAATCAATGTTTTATATTCTAGTCAGCTCAAACCGACTTGCCACGCTAAAGTCTATCGAAATGCAAATCTGAGGGGCTCATATGCAATACGTTGCACTTCTTGCTTATGATCAGAGAACGGCAAAATTATATGGGATGACGTCAGCCGTGAAAGAGCCGTATGGAGGGCATGTGATGTATGCGATATCGCATCGAGCTCTTTCCACAAATTATTCTATTTATATTTACTATATCTATTCTTTATTTCGTTATTATGTTTTTAGAATATTTATTTTCCATATTAAACACTTAACAGCGTCGACACAATACTTGGAAAGTCGAAATATAAAATTAAGAGACGCGTTCAATGTATTAAACGACACAATCAATAAGTTAAAAAGCATACCCGGTGATATTGGAAATTATATATATAAGCTATAAACAGGCCCTTTAGGCCCATAGCTGTGTAATTTGTTTCCACTGCTTCCTATCCCTTGCTTTAAATCTCCAATTTATTTGCTTCTCCTTTAAATCTTTTGAGATGGCTACCCTCCATTTCCTTCTGGGCCTACTTTTCTTCCTTTTTCCTTCCGGTTCTCTCCAACCTATTGTTTTCACTATCCTTTCCTCCTTCATTCTTTCCAGATGTCCTGTCCATTGTAGTAGTCTTGCATTTACCACATCACTGATCTTTGATTCATTAAATATGTCGTACACTTCTTTATTCGTTCGTCTTTCCCATCCTACTTCGTTCGTTCGTTTCCCTCCAAAAATTCGGCGTAATATTTTTCTCTCCCATGCTCCTATCTTTGTTTGTATTTTTTTGTTCATCGCTCATGTTTCCGATCCATATAATAAAGTTGGCCTTAGGACAGCTTTGTATACTCTTATTTTTGCTTTTATAGAAACTTCTTTCGACTTTAATATGTTATATAGTCCACTAGCATATCTGTTACCTTTCGTTATCTTTAAATCTATCTCTGCTTCTTCGTTGCATTTGTCATTAATTAATGTTCCTAAATACATGAAGCTGTCTACTTCTTTAAATTCCATATCCTTCTTTTTCTTTTACTTTATGATTTTTACCTTTAATTTAATGTAATTACTTTTGTCTGTATTTATGTGTAGCCCCTTCTTCCTAGCTGCAGTTACTAGTGGTTTTGTTGCATCTATTAGTTCTTCTAGATATTGGAAATAAACTGATGCAAAAAGCTGATGCAGTGTTCAGCAGAAACCCCGATTTAAATACACTATATCAATTGTCTACAGACTCTACAGGAGAAATACAAAATGCAAATACAGTGATACCTCGGTTTACAGAATTGATTGGTTCCAAAAACATTTCGTAGTCCGAAATTTCGTAACTGGAATCAAATCTTCTTATAAGAAATAAAAGAAATAGAGATATCCGGTTCCGTAACAAAAAAAATCACAAATTCGTTTCATGCATTTTAAATACAATTGAACATATAGAAAATAATATTACATAGAGAAATCAATTAAAACTCTTATGATTGAAATTAAAAAGAAATAACTTCACTTACATACATACATTACTTTTAATAAGGACTCCTTCTGGAGTACGGAAGACAGTGAGGGCGAGGTGTTTTTTTCATACATATTGCAATATTAGCGACGCGACATAAGAAATTGTTTGAGTGTAGAACTTTCGATTTTGTTCTTTGAAAAAGATTTTATACAAAGATAAAGATAGGATTTTCCAATAAAGTAAGAATAATATTAACTATGAATTCATGTCAGATGCGAAGCGGTGGAATAGTGGGAAGTTAACCATACAAACCATCACATTATATTGTATATAGCTCTCTTTCTAGCATATACACTAGTCGCGCGGAAATTCTGCCGAATCTGTAAGAGTTGTAAATTGCGTTTCGTATTCGGGAGCACTTTTTGGAAACAAAAATTATAAAATAAATATAAAATATAGAAAATATAGAAAAGTCTCTTGTGGTAATGGTTTACGATGTGCGACTCTGAGTCATATCCCTTACGATTTTGCCGTTCACTGCTTATGACGTAATGCGACCTAGTACGTGATGCGCACAAGCGGAACAATCATTAAGCCATATCATTACATAAGTTCTAATCTGTTTGATTAATGAAATATGTACACTGGGGCCCAAAAATAGTTTACAGCGTCTTCCAAAATTAATTTACAAAATAAAAGTTTAATAACATTGCAAGATAATTTAAAGAGTTACTAGAAAAGATGATTGTACAATTTTTATATTTTTTTCTAGCCTAAAAGTCTTTAAGTTTGTGCGAGAGTTCAGCGGTTCGTCACAATTTATGGACAAATGTTTCAGTGTATGTTGATGTATTTCGCCTATCTGTACAGAGACTCCTTGATTACCCCGCATTCATTTCTGACCTAGTCGGATGAACAGGCGAAACTCAATTCTATAATGTAACACGCTATGATTGTATATATGTAAGTGCACAAATGTGTAAGATCTACAATTGTACTGCATTGTGACAGAGCTTTATAGTGCGATAACTAATAAACGGCAATTTTAATGACAGAAACCAGAGTGCAGCAAACCAACTCAATTGTCGGCAGCAGCACGTGATGAAGTTATCAACACGTTAGTTGGGCGACTGTGGAAACTCCGGTGGCTTGCATATCGGTTAAAATTCTGATACATTTATTGGAGATTGTGGAAAATAAATAAAAAGAACATTCACTCGTTGTTTGATGAATATGATTTGATAATTAATTCTTAAATATATAATAAATAAATTTTCCTTAACAAATTGAGTTACCTTTGAAGCTAAAATATCTGTATTTTATTATTATTATTATTATCTACAATCTTCCATTCTACTGCTTGCAAATTTGTTAATAAAGACTCATAGTTTTCCCGGGCAAACTTGGTTTTAATAAATTGTAATTTAGAAACGAACAATTGCAATATTAGAATGTTGCGAAAAAGAGAATGCAGCCTGCAACCAAGAGATTGAGGAAATAGAGGAACGCTGGGACATATTTCTTTATACAACGACACTCGGAACTGAGCTTTTAATAACGTTTAATTAAAAAATTTACAAATTTCATGGACAAATTCGTAAGCGCGCTATGCACAGCACATTGAGGAAATGTTTTAATATTACAATAAAAATATAAAGCTACTCTTTGTTTCTAATTTATTTAAATATACTCTAGGACTAGTGTTACGTTATCGTCAGCTAGGATCTATGGTGAAAATTAGATCAATATATGTATTTCTAAAATCAATGAAGTAAATAATATTTATAACTTAGCTTCATAAAACAATTTCTCTCAATAAACTTTAGATAAAACTCCCATACATTGACTAAAAAAATTGAATCTGTAAAGATAAAAAAACCTGACACATTTTACAAACCCATCCATTTCCCAAATTTAATATCAAACCATATAAAAAAATACAAAATAGCTGTTCCGCTTGCTATTCTCTGCGTATACTTACAGAAACGATTACAATAACATAAAACTCAAATTAATTCCAAGCTTTGTAAACAGAAACTTTAAAGAGGACATCAAATAGATGATTCCAACGTAAAACTCCTTCATAAATCTTAAAAAAAAACACAGATGAATTTTTTTAGAAATTCTTGAAATAGAAAAACATAAAACCTGTTGTAATTTATTAAATGAACAAATAGAAACTTTTGATTAACTAGCTTTTCCCTTTATTAACCTTTCTTAGGCTATTCCTTTGGCGTGTGCACATTTAATTGGGCGCACGACATAATCTCTATAAATTTTGTATTTCTACTTTACCATATTATATTGCAAACCTGTTTTACTCTGTTGGAAATCCGATATTAGTTCCTCCACAACTAGTAGCAAATGTACATGCGGGAAGGTTTAATTAGTTTAAATTTTCATGTTTACCCGATTCCCTTTCGTTTTACATACAGCTTCAACTCCAAATTAAATATCCTTTTCCCAAACTTCCTTTCAATATTTTTGTTTCCATTTGACCTTTTACCAATTTCAACTTTACCACTTAAATTTTATCAATTTCAACTTTCACTAAATCATTTATGAGGATTTAAATTGACTGTAAGTATTGTATGCTTTTGAACGCTTATATTGTATTAATGTAATTTTCAACATAGATTATAACTGATGATGGGGTAATTAGAAACTAGTCCTAGGGTGTAATGAAATAAATTAGTAACGAACAAAGAAAAGCTTTATATTTTTACTTAAGTGCTTCAAACCTTACAATGTGGACAATCTGGAAGTTGTTTTAATAATTTTCTCGTACCTAACATTACACTATCTGCGTCAAAAACAAAGATCATTTTGAAGTATCACCATTACAAACTTTAATTCACAAATTTTTGCAGCGTAGACAATTTCATGAAATGTAATAGAGATCAAATACTCATACAAAGGTTGGTTCAATATTCAATTGCCACGCTTAACGCCTATCTCGGTAATTGCGCGAAAAAGAAGGATGATAAACCTTCTGGAAAAATGAAGATGGTGGGTACTTTTATATATTCGAAACGGTGGTGAATATGGGACACGGTTCCCTTTGGCCTAGCCCAGCCGAAGATGACGTGGGGGTTGATAAGCGCCACTCTATTTAAGTAATATGAAAGGATCAACTTGTAGTTTGACTATGTCAAAATAGGGAAATCCATCGCAGGATATCGAATAATAAAAGTTAGGTTAGTTTGAGTATGAAAATAACGGATTATTTAAACGGCCGCACAAATACGATTACAAATATAATTTGTCGTTAATTTTCTGTCACCCTATGTGTTAAAAATACTACTACTAAATAATAAGTACAAGAAAAATACACAACAACGTTTAACAAAATTAAATATATTGAAAATGAAAAAATACGTAAATATGTGACATACCGATTGGGAAAATGCGAAATTAGCCATATCGCTAAACCCTCCTCGCTCTCAAGCGGAGGAGTTAGCGGCAGTAGATGGCTTAGGGTTACCGATGTGGTTAGTTACGAGGTAGACTGCAGTATGTGTGGACGATCTTAGAGAGAATTTCTCGAGTATTTATTTTTCTTTTCTTTTATTTCATTAGAATCTGTTTTTATTTTTGTCGTTAGAATTTCTTATTAATTTCGTCTAAGCTTCGTAGCAACAACAAAATAAATAGAATAGAATAGAATATTATTTATTTATATTAACATAAAAATGTATATAAATCGTCACAAAAAAACAAAATGAAATCAAAATCATGCAAATAAACATAATTTACAATATAGAAATAAACTTAAATACAATAAAAATAAAACTAAAAAAAAAGAAAATTAACAAAAATTATACGCTAAGAATTAAGAAACTCTGGAATTGAGTAAAATACGTATTGCGGGAGGTAGCCTTTTATTTTTTACCTGAAAGTTTTGTAATTTCCAGCGTGTTTTAAATCGGCTAGTAGTTTGTTGTAAATTCTCATACACAGATTAAGGGGTCCCGTGCTCGTTACATGAAGAGTGGCCGTAGGTGTCTTATTCTAGTGTTGTAGTCGTGAACTTCATGGTTACGTAAATGAGTATGCCTATTAGCAAATATGAAAGAAGCTGCCTCGAAAATATATGTATATGCACGACAGAGGAAGGATATCTAACTTCTGAAAGAGCGGTTTGCATGAGTGCCTGAAGTATGCGTCTACAACACCACGGATAACTGCTTTTTGTGCTAGAAAGATGTGGTGTGCTTCAGGTGATGATCCCCACAGTAAGATTCTGCACTGCAGTCGTGGTTGTATCTCAGCGTAGTACAAAGAAATTAGGGTGCAAGTTGATACTTGTGAACGCAAGCAGCGGAATAAGTAAGTCTTGCTAGATATTTTATTTGCTAGGACGCTGCAATGTTCTTTCCATACGAGGGTGGATTAAAGACTTACTCCTAAGAATTTCACTGTGTCTCGCTGCTGTATTATTTCTCCGCCCATTTCTAGATCATCAGAGCTAACATTTCGCTGTCTTGTGTGAAAAGTCATAAACGTTGTTTTCTCTGCATTTAAGACTAATTTGTTTCGCACAAACCAGTCGTATAGAGTCTCCAGAAAATGACTTGTTGTAAGATTCGTATTATCTACAATAACTGAGATATTATCAGCATACATTGTAATGTAGATATTGTTAAGCAGTGAGGCTATATCATACATAAAGGCTGAAAATAACAAGACCAAGCACTGAGCCTTGAGCAACTACTGTATTTAACGGTAGATAGGTGGAATCTAACGGATGGACCATACCGTTGGAAGTCTTAAATCGCACGCGCACAAATTGAATTCTGTTACTCAGGTACAAATTAAACCATTCTGCTACATTTCCTCTAATGCCATACGAGCACAATTTCTTTAATAATAATATTGTGCTGTACGCAGTCGAATGCTTTCTTCAAATCACAGAAAATAGCTAGCAATTGGGGACTTTCTCTGTTCGATGTACTTCAAAACTTCTGTGTAAAATTGAATTAATGCTGAAGATGTTGAGCGACCTTTTCTGAATCCATGTTGGTTAAGATGAAATAATTGAATATTTTTCAAGAATACTGTTTAAACGATCAAGCATGCAATACTCTATTATCTTGGAAATAGCTCTTGCCTGCTCCCTTTCTTGTGTAATGGAATAAGTCTGCTATTTTCAGTACATCAGGAAAAGGACGTTTTTCGAAGAATATTTAGATTGACTAAATAAGTTAGTATTTCTGCAAGTAATATACTAGAACGTTTTATAATTGCAGCTGTCGAATACTTGTTTTTCAATTTTGCGATGATAGTAATCATTCATTTACAGAAAATGGAAGAATACACATCGAACTTCTTTTTGACGGAAGTAATCTAGCAGAAGAACTATTTGAGTATTGTGATGTAATATCTAGTACACTATCAATGAAGAAATTGTTAAACTTATCAGCTACAACTTTAGGATCTTGAAAAACGACACCATTTTGTATTATTTTCAAATTTTGATAACCTTCGCCGTAACTTGTGGAGTGTTTAATTATTTTCTACATCGCCGACGTTTTATTCGTAGAATTGTGATGTGTTATACGACTACTGTTAATTAAAGCTCTGTCTCAGGCTCTAGATGCTAAATAAAGTTCTTTTAATTGAGGGTACGTTTTTTGCAAAAGGAACAGATCGTGTAGATCCTTACTTGATTTTCTTACTTCCCCGGTTATCCATTGTTTATGCTTGAGATTAGAAACCGGATGTCGATTATGGGAAGGCATTGTAATGAAAGCAGAGGATATTCATAAAAACAGCAAATTTTTCTTTCACACCATCTGCGCAAAAAACCTCCTCCCACAACTCATTTGACAAGTAATTTTCACATTCCTGCTTGTTATTTTCATTAAACACTCGTTTCTCTATAGTGGTAAGATTGTGAACTTCCAGAAAGTCACGCTGCAGATACAAAATAACATAGCGATGATCAGATAAACGCGTGTCGGCAACGAAAATATTAATATGCGAAACTCTCATTTCCAGGCGGCTATGACTTCAAATTATTACATGCGCTCTTCACACAGTAGGTCTACATCCCGACATTGTTCGAAATGTACTAGCACGTCCCGCATCGAATTGCTCGGATTTTACTCGGTCCCCTCCATGCCCTCTCACATGTACGACGAGAGAGCGAGAAGGGATACCGATATAGCTAATTTCTCATTTTCCCAATCGGTATATTTAGAACAAACGTGTAAGCATGCGTGAAATATATTTAAACAAATAACTTTACAAGTCGTAGTGAGTGTAGTTGGGAAACAAAAAGGTATAAGCGCTACAGGATGGATTACATTAGCGCTCGAAAATGTTACAGTCTAAAATACCTTGTAGTATACAGCTTTCAAACATAATCACGAACTGGTTCTCGGAAACTTTTCAGCATCGTTTACGAGCCGTTCAGAGGGAACTTTGGGTTACTCACGCCGTTCTTGGGGATAGATAAGGTCTTCGAAAGGAGACATTAACATTAGCAAAATTAAAACTCGAACAGAAAGCTGAAAGGATTTTTACGTGATGGCGGTATGACATTAGGATCTAGCTCGGTACTATGAATTCCCCAACAGATGAATTTTACGATAGGAAACGATACGATACTTGTTTAGGTTGGTAGCCTTAGATCCCAGAAACGATATTCCAATAAAGTGGCAACAAAATAAGTGCTACAACGTACCTCCGAAGCTGCATACGTCCTTTCAAACACGCCGCTCAACCAAGACTCTCAAAACTAACGCTAATATCCCGTGATTGCAACAGGTGGAAGTGGGGATATGAAGTTACTGTTTCGATACTTTATTTAGGGATGCTTAAAACTAAGAATGCTTAATAAATGTAAATAAATTTAAAGTTAGCTTATAACAATAGCAAAATGTAAATCTATAATAGGGTTTTGAAATAATAAACGTAAACATTCGTTCCAACAAATGGCGTCATCTATTGGGATAAACATTAGATAGAAGGGTTAATTTACACAGCTAGACGCACCAATTTTGCACCGTAACACAATATCCCAACAATAATGTTTATAACACGTCTACCCTCTATGTCGATAGTTTCATCCGTGGTAACCCAAACGTAGTTCTCTGAAATTTTTGACTTAATTGTCGGTATTGTGTTTTCATACACTTTGGGAACGTAAAACCTCTCGATGGTAGTTTCGTCGGGAATTTCGTGTTTTGCATATTTACTCAAAAAGGCTGGATTGTTTAATTTTTTTATCGCAACGTTGGCGGCCGCAAATGATATAAATCTTCAAAAAATTCCTTACAGAATACACCACTTAAGATTTAAATATCCTTTTTTGTTTTAAGGTGCTGTATCGTTATACACGAACCAAAATTTTAACACAATTTTAGCAGTAAATTTGTTTATCTTTGACGAACGTAAGAATTGTTCCATATTAACGGAAAGTAAAATGAAATAAAATAAAAGTGTTGCCGACCACAAACACTGGTCTAAACTGAAAAGAACATGAAATGTAAGAATCCTAAAATGAGATAATTAAAATAAAAGTTAAATTTTATTATAATCACAAATATTTGTTAAAGGTAAACAAAAACGAAAAATTGAAAAGAGTGACTAAAACCTGAAAGATGCAAATGTCCTCTAAAATTGAGTGTTGATGCTGCACCCGTGATTCGTGCAATGCATAATACGCTATCCAAATACCTATGTAGATCTTGGCGGCCCGAGCCTAGCAACTATAGGTAATAATTCAATACCAAAAAATTCAATGTGGGGAACGAAATAACGCGAGGAGTATGTAAAATTCCTTCCAATTATTTTCGTCACTCATTGGCAATAATTTTGATAAGTCTTCTACTTCCTATTGTCAGTTGATCTATAACAAGGGTTGACAATCATAAGTAAGGCACAAAGGTGACTGTATTTTGTAGGATGTTGTACTTAAATTGACTATACTCTTTTACTATTGTGCTATTAATTCTTTCCTTATAAATATTTATCTTCTTTAAAATTGTCGGAGAAAATTAGTTGCAGGATACAAATTACATTTTTTCATTCGACGAGGATACATACTTGTAATTCTTCTGAAAGAAGCAGCTGAATGCCCGCCAGATTGAGTTGTGTATGAGAAGCGGACAAAGAGGGCACTAGAAAGAAATCCGTTTTTTATTCTATCCCTACAGACATCAAAGTGAAATCAGTTGAAATGGAGTTCCGTTTGTATATACGCATATAATGCGGAGAAGATGCAAAGGATATGCTCCTGTATTGGTATTGGCAAGTTCGTATAACAATTCGCAAAGAATCAAGGGAAATCTTATGTGCAAATCTCCAAATGAACCAGTAATGAATAGAAATGAAGTCGGGGAGGTAAAGGATATAACGCTTTGCATTTATTCTGGAAACATTAAAATGTTTTATTTTGTAAAGGAAATATAACATCCAGAAAAATTCTCAAAACTCAAATATAAAAACGTGATTTTATGATAGATTACCTTCCTGTTGAATCCGACATTTATTATATTGTCAGATTTTCGTTGGATTGAAATAAATTTAATATATTAAAGACTGACTGAAACGTTTTCCAACTCCTTTAGCATAAATACTTGATCATTGCCGACGACGAAATTAAATATGAAGCAACTTGGTTTTTGTGGCTCTTATCTGCTTCCACAGCCAACATAAGTACTAAGTAAGGTAAAACTTCACTCTTGCGCCAGTAAATTAAATTATTCAGGTCTGGAGGAGATTCTTGGGATATAATACGGAGGGAGAGAAGATAAGTGCATTTCCCTATTTTCATTAGAAGACTAATTTAATCTCGATTTAACTGAAGTACTGCTAAAGACACTAATGTCAACCATAACCGTAGTTCGATTTTAAGTTATAGAAACTTACAAGGAAAGGTTTCTGGGTGCCAAATTCAGATTTTAATGAAACTTTAATGAAGTATGCACATAGCAATGCTTTTGATCTGTCGAAATTCACTTTGAAGAGGGGAAACGCCCCTTTGAAAGTTGGCGGATTTTCGGTTTTTTCGGTCTCAATACATGTAACTACAGAATGAAAAGAGATCTTTTGGAATACGTGATTAAATAGGGTGTTGCATTTAAGCCTGACTTCTACGGGTCATCTTTTTATAACGACACCAAAAAGTGTTTTAAGTAAAAGTCATTTGCTTTTCAAGTGTGTTTAACGCCATATAGGGATCTCTAATATATAGGCTGTGCCTAATATGATTATCACCATATATGTACTTAGTTTAACAGACGAATAAGCTTTATTCTTCGAGGTGACAACGGAAAGTGGAACTTTTTAATTAGTACAGGTAAAAATTTGAAATATGGAGGACCGAACCACGTTGCGATTTTCGGGATAATTTTGAATGTTCAGTTACTTTCAGTTTGACGCCAACTTTTGATTTTTTAAATGTATTTTCTTACATTTTCTTAAATTTTTGATACTGACATTTTTCAAATCCGTTAGGGAATACATATACATCATAAAAAACCAAATTTTTAAGGTACCTAACATCGAGCACACAAGAAAATATCTAATTATACATAAGCCTATTCAGGACATCTCAAAATGACAGCCATTATGTGCAAGGCGTTCTGTTGCTTTTCTTAAATTCTTTTCTGCTACTCTTTCCAACATCTCTGGAGTTATCGTTCCAAACGTCTGAAACATTCCATGTACTAGCTGTTGCATAATAAAAACTGTAATAATAATAATAATAATAATAATAATAATAATAATAATAATAATAATAATAATAATAATAATAATAATAAGCTTTATTGCCCAACAGAGAAAATTCCAATTACTGGACAAGTAATTAGTTAAACAAATTACAAAACGAGTACAAAAAACAAGTAAGAGTAACAAGTTACAAAAAATTATTAAAGTAAAGAGCAGTGACTATCCTTATTGTATGTAAAGTATCGTGAAAAATATCACATTGCGAAGATATGAGATTAAAGTTTGCACAAATCACATAAATAGGTGATTTTAAAAGAGCATTTGTTCGAGGAAACGGTATATAAAACGTATTCGAATACCGGGCACCAGAGCGTAGGATTATAAATTGTAATCTTTGAAGTAGTGCAGAGCAGTCAATGCAGCTATTACACAATTTCCAGAGAAACACCAAACCGGAGGATATGCGCCGAAAGTTAAGAGAGGGTAAATTAAATCGGAACAACAGTAACATATGATCAACGCCTCTCGGTGGGTACACTCCGTCTTGCCGGAACCAGAGGAGTTTAGAAAATCTGCGTTGGACCAATTCCAATTGGCATTTATGCGTTAAATAGTAAGAGCACCATATGATGGACGCGTATTCCAGACGGGAGTAACGTAGAAAAGATCTTTAATGTCTCGGTGGTCGAAGTCGTTCGGATCAAAAGGCAAGTATGTTAACAAATGGGGCCGGGACGGTTGATTTTTAATTCCGGATAAAATCAGAGTATGCCTTCTTCTCGGATAAAGAAATAAAACCGTAGGCGCCTTGTGAATACGATGCTAAAGATCTCTATCAGAGGTTGAAACACCTCTGGATTTGGCAAAGTTCTAGTATGGTTGGCGAGGTGTATTCCGTAGCCTGACGTTCTGCCCAATAATACAACAACAAGAAGCTTTAATGTAACACCAAAGAAAGAAATCCAGCTGAGTTAAATCCGGAGATCTTGCTGGCCATCTCATTGGACAGTTTCTGGATATATTGTGTCCAAACATTTTATGCAAATACTGCGAAACATCCCTCGTTTTGAGAGGGGGAGCATTGTCTTCCTGGAAATCAATATTTCGATATAACTGCAGTGGTAAGTTATCCACGTCATCTCAAATTTGATATCTTGAAAATTCTAAATAACGTACACTAGGAAGCGTGCCTTGAAACAAAATAGGTCCAACAATTCGATTTGCTAAAACGCCTGCTCAAACACTTACTCCGAATTGACCTTGAAAGCGTTCAGACTAATAACTTACATTTTTACGGTTGAAAATAGTGTAGTTACCAAAATGAGATTCATCAGTAAACAAAATGTTATTTATGAAATTGTTGTCTTTGTATTTATTTGCCAAAGATGTGCAATATTCCAGCTGCGTCCCTGCCATACATATAAATGTTGGTGCAAATTATACTTATAAGAACGATATGTTTTTTTAATCTTTTTAATCGATTCACTTGATATGTTCACTTTAAAAGCAATTTCCCTAACTGAAGCTATAGGATGCAGGTGACCATGGCCAGTTACAAGAACTTGCGTATTTTCGTTAATTACTACGTAATTTTCTTGACTACGAACTTGATTTCTGGGCATTTGCTGTTTCATTTTTTGAAAATAAGTATAACCGGGAGCGTGACGCGCAAGGCGCCGGATGGTATATAATTCACAGGTTTCGCAGCTGTTCGTTCTGCATTCTTCGTAGAACAAAAACATGTCAATTTTGTCCCCATGCTTATATGAAGCGATATTATTATTATTCAATATTACTGATATTTTTATTTTTGTTTCGTTTAGATTTATACAGACAGAACAACATAGTCATTTAACACATGGTCCAAAAGTTTTCGGAACATTTGTAGATAGTGATAACTTGTTGAAAACTGTTTTACTCTTTAAACAAATTGTTATAACAGGTAACAATAAATATAACAAAGAATACTTAATATTCAAATTATTGATAGTGGACCATTATCTTCAATGGTCCTCAGTTTTCTTCTGACTTGTCGCACCATCCTTATGCGCCATTGTAAACAGTCATAAAACTCACATTCAACTTCAACTCTTTTTTCCCGCAAAGCTACGATGTTACTGTTGACATCTGCGCCACTTTGCTTTTAATTGGATCAATAGCGCCATCTGTATGACTAAACAGGTACTATTTCCTGGACTGCCCTCGTACATATACATACATACGTTCGGGCCTACGACGCGTCGTATGCCCGAACAAACATTTTTAATGACATACCTTCTACATTGAAATACATCACAGGAAAAAAACATGGCTTTGAGGACGATTGTCACCACACCAGTAACGGTTGCTTCTGTGGAGAGAAGTTTCTCTAAATTAAAACTGATCGAAACCTATTAAAGAAATTTAATGACTCAGAATCGTCTATCAGCTCTTGTTATTTTATCAATTAAAAATGACGTGGCTTCTTCTTTTAATTATAATGACTTAATAGATGATTTCAGTACAAAGAAGAGCCGTGTATATGTCTAATTTTTGTTACTCGTTTGACATTATGTAAATGTTACGTAGATATACTTTTTATTTTCAATTCCCTTATAATACAAGTGGACAAATGTGTCCATTGGACATTATTGTTTTAGTTATAGTGCCTATTGGATAGGTCACAGTTTAAGTCCAGTAACGTCGATATGTTAGGTTATGTTTCATCAAGTACGCATTTGGCGTGAATGTACCAGACAGGTATTTAGATGTGTATGTCGAAAAGACCGCTGACAGATAAAAAGCTGCGAAATATTACAGAAACATAAAATTTTTTCAAATATCACGTCTCACTTATCAAAATGTATCTCCAAACGTAAAAGAAAAATGATTGATTTGACACTTTTAACACACGCGTGTCCGTTTGCGTAAGTAAAAAATGTTGCCCGGATAAAGGCGTGACTAATTAAATAACATGTACCTAAAAAGATGTTTATAACAAACAAAATAAGAAACAACAAATCATCAGCAGTTCCTTATTTTTTTTTTAAACTGGCGAATGGAAGATTTTTCCATTCTTACATTTTTTTGAGTAATTTCCTTGAAACATTTAACATTCCCAATTTGTAAGACCATTATCTTCCATATCTTCAATCTTGCCAGTTTTAAGTTCGATAAAATTTAAGAAGATATGAGTTGTACAGATTAAAATTTTTATAGCTTCTATTATTTCCATAAAAATATTTCACATGGACCTACTAGTTCTTGGGATCGATTTCCTTTCAACCCCAAAGGAAATTTATCCATGTCTGCCATTCTGTGGGTTTTACTATTCTTAGTAGGGTTACGACTATAATTGTATGTATTATAAACTTACTTCTTACTGTTTACTTTGCTGTACAATATTGTTGTTCTGAATTTCGCAAGCCGTTAGGTTTTATAGGATGCAATAATACGAGAACTTGCCCTCGTATATCAGAAAGTAGGTCAGTATCCCTAAGATAAAGTTTAAGGGCAATGAGCATTCGTGTGTAGAATGTTCATATGTAAATTGAAGATATCTTAGGAACAAAACATGTCATTACTTATTTGTTTCTAGATTATTATAACACCGAGAATAAAACCACACTAATTGTTACTGTGTGGTAATCAATCCATAATACATTTTTCACTGAAGATTTGCGTTTTCGGCGAAAACATGTTTGCATCCGAATATAGTTCGCTTTAGTGGCGAAATATTTCCTGCACAGAAAACGTTCCCCATATATCTGAAGGGAAACTGACTTTAGAAATGGCCAAACTCGAGAGTATTACATTTTACCCCTCTTTAACACGTTGTGCATATTAAGGAAAAACTTACCCGTATGGGCTGACCTTGATGAGTTTGGTGATGAGCACATGTATTGATCATCTTTAGCGCCATCCATGCAATTTGCTGAGCGTGAGTTTTGCTTTCTTTGTGAAGCCCACCGGCTACACAATACGCGTCACCAATTGTTTCAACCTGAAAAATAAAATCCTATTAAGAATCTATCAATCGATATTGAAGCGAAAGTAAGAGTTCTCGCGTATAGTAGAGCGCTCTATTTTATTAAATATAAATATAGTGTATAATAGTTAGAGTAAATTTGTGGACTCGCATAGGCGGCGGTATTACGGGTTAATATAAGAATACGAAAAATTCATAAATAAACTAAACCGGTAGAGAAGCAGGCATGTAGTGTCGACCTTGGATATAAATCATGTTAAACCGCGCTGAGAGAGATTTCGTTTTAGTACCGGTTGAGCTGTTGGAGAGATTAGTCGAACGGTCAAGGTTATGTACTTACGTGTCGCTTTTGAAAATATAGCTAGTGTTTTTTGTGTGTTGTAGTATTATACCAAGTACATAATTAGTGTATCGTTTCATATAGAACTAATATTTACATACCTAAGAAAACAATGCCTCGTAATAGATTTGCTACTAATGTACATAAGTATGTGTCACTTTTTCCCCATTTCAAATATGACGGTAGTGCAGTTTTTTGCTTAATATGCAATGTTCGTTTGGCTGCATTGGACAGAACTGATTGCCAGAGGCATGTCAATGGTATTAAGCATATGAGAAATGCAAGAACTGAAATACCTTATACACTATTCCTCATACATTTATTAATTATGTTTACCTCTTGTAATCTTCCGTTGTCGTTGGTGAGAAAAGCAGCTTTTAAAACGTTTTGGCGACAATACGTTCCAAAGTAACCATTACCCTCATAAACACAATTACAGAATCATTTGCCGCGAATGAAAGAGATGCTAGAAAATGAGTGTAAACGTGATTTGTGTTCCAAAAAAAATATGGATTACTGTGGATGAGACGACCGATATAAAGAAAAACAGTATTGTGAATTTAATAGCTCGCGTTTTATCTAGCAAGAACACAGCATCTCGATATTTGTTAGCTTGCAAGCGTGTTCAACAATGTACCGCGGAAAATATTCAAAAAGTGATAATGAACGCTTTGAAAAAATTTAAAATTGCCCAAGATCAAGTTGTGATGATTGTGACAGATAGTGCAGCAACGATGTTAAGTGTTGGGCGATCCTTAAAACATATATTTCCTAACTTAATACATATAACCTGCGTGCTGCATGCTTTGCATTTAGTTGGTGAAGTTGTTCGACAACATTACGGAAACGTTGATCGGATGATTGGAAGTACTAAAGCAGTGTCTCGTAAATCTCCTAAACGTTTAAAAGAATTTCGTAAATTTTGTCCAGGTATTCCAGAACCTCCTGAACCAATTTTAACGCGATGGGGTACTCGGCTAACAGCAGCTTCTTACTATTTGATCCATTTTCAACAAATTCAATCAGTTATAATGCGATTTAATCGGAATGAATCCAAAGCAATTAGAGAAAGTCAAAGAGAATTTCAAATTCCTCAACTTTCCGAAGATTTAATAACAATATGTACCAATTATACAGTATTACTAGATGCCATCAGAAAACTACAATGTACTGAATTGTCATTGCAGGAATCATTAGACATAGTGGAGAATGTAAAAAATAAATTACACACATTAAATGATACGCCAGGATTATGCGCTAGTCAAAAGTTGGCAGATGTTTTAAGGAAAAATCCCGATTTTAATACTTTAGAGGCCGTTTATAATAAGTGTAAGAATAGTGAACTTTTAAGTGATTTGGAAAACAGTTTCTACATGCAAATGTAACTTCCTTAGATGTGGAGAGATCGTTTTCTATGTATAAGAATATTTTTTCTTGTCGACGCACAAGGTTTAAAGAAGTAATTGTGGAAACATATGCAATGATGCAAGTTTACAGTAGTTCACATCCTGATGCCTCTAATTTGTTGAATAATTAGCAAGTAAGTTTATTTATGAATTTTTCGTATTCTTATATTAACCCGTAATACCGACGCCTATGCGAGTCCGCAAGTTTTGGTTACTCTAGTAATAGTTTAAGAGTACAGTCACATATGTATATGCATTGAATGAAATTAGGTTTAAAGGTGTGTTCATTTTGTGAACTTACAAAATTGTATGATACAATTAGAAATACTTATTAAGTGTTTTGAACGAAGATTTCATTTAGTAAATATCTTTTACACATGGTCGCTGTTTGGATTTATATAGACATATATGTAGATCTATAATTTTGTAGATTTTTTGCTTTTTTAACTGGTGCAATTTTTGAAATTTTAAAGGAATCTGGGAAATTACTTGCTGTTCCAAAACTTGTGGGTAAATATAGAGGAACGCCAAAAAACACTTATAATTTTATAACAGCAATGGCTGAAGATGTTTTTTGACAGGCATTTATTTATCAACGAGTGTCAAAAAAATTGGCTGATTGATTAAATATAAAACATTACTCAGTATCAACACTCAGTAATATTTTATATTTAATCAAGGTGTAGCGTGTTTTTGATACTTTCAAGCACAATTATTTGTTTATCTGTGTATGATCTATATTCTGGTCGTTTTGTGAGATTCATGTGTTAAAAGTTTTTATGACAATTTAATTTTTCTTTTCAAATAATCTTTGTCAATGTTAACGCTTACTATCGATAAGCAATATTAAGTCAAGATGCGTGAACTTACTGAAGTTGAGGTTTCTAGAGCTGTCACTCTGATCGAAAATCGAAATCAGTGATCTTTCGTGTTGTGCGAGGGCATCGGCAGACGGGAAAATATAAAAAACGTCGAGGACAAGGTTAAAAAAGACCAACTGCAAATAGATACGACAGATTTATCGTTAGGTATGCGCACAGGAATAGAACTGTCACTGCTTCAGAGATAAGAAGTCAACAAGCACGTCAAGTGAATATAAGCACAAAAACCGTAAAACGAAGGATCAGAGAATCAGGAATGGTTTCACGTACACCTGCCAAAAGTCCGTTGTTTACTAGGCAATACAGAGTAGCTCGTAAGGCTTTTGCTCGAAATCACCGACGGTGGTCGATAAGGAATTGGAGTCGGGTACTCTTCACTAATAAGTCCAGATTTTGTCTTCTGCCAGATGACGGAATAGCAAGAGTGTGATGGGGATCAGGTGGAAGATATGCCCAATCTAACATTGTCGAAATAGTTCCTTATGGTGGAGGATCGCTGATGATATGGGGTGGCATTTGTTTGGGACCACGCACAGAGCTTCACATTGCAGAAAGTAGATCCTTAAGAGCTGCAGGATATGTGACAGACATTTTAGAAGATCTTGTTGCCTTTGGCACCATATATTGGTGACAACTTTCTTTGGATTCATGATAATGCGAGACCTCACATTGCAGGCATTGCCACTCAGTATTTGCAAGAGGTCAAGTTGAACACCCTGGAATGGTCAGCGAGGTTCCCGGATTTAAGTCCAATAGAGCATGTGTGAGACAGGCTTGGGAGATAATTAAAACATATAAATCCTGCACCTCTCAACCTACAAGAACTTAGAAATACGCTGTTAGAGGAATGGGATCAAATTCTCTAAGAGTACATTGATAAGTTGATTAGAGGAGTGCCTAAGAAGCCGCAAGCGGTGTTAAGGGCAAGAGGAGGCAATACACGATATTGACATCTTTTTACCATGTACCAAACATTAAATATTCGTTGCTGATTGCGTTGGTTATGTTAATTTTGTTTTTGGTTGAAATGTGTTTTTACAGATTTCTTAAAATCTAGGAAAAAAATTAAAATTGTACGTAAATATTTCTTGTGAATCAGTAGAAAATCTTGCAAAATATATTTGTGCGAATTAAAATATCAATCATATAAAAAATCATTGTTATGGCGTTCCTCTAAATTTGTGGATGTGTGTATTTTCAAGAGGTAAAATGATGGTAGCTACTGATTCAAAACTTTTAACGAGAAAATGGAAGATTTTAGACTACTAACGTGTTAGTAATTTTTTGCCTAAAGTTTTGCCAAAACTTCAAAACTAAAATAATATGCAGGGTGTTCCACTAAAATATGTCATACCTCATACAATTCAGAGTCACATAAGCGCGTGTGTATTAGGTGCTTTTATGCATCTTTTATCTATTCCGGAGAAATAACGGTATCTGTAAATGTCCACTATTTCAAGAAACGAAAAGTGTGTTACGAGTGCACTGTTCGAGCCGTGCAGTTCTGGAATTACAAATTCTGTTCCGAATGGTCCTAACAGTTCTTGCAGTAGAACAGGTATTTGTAATTCTCGCCGAACTTGAGCTTGCACAATCGTTATTACGATAAGAAAAATATACTGTCCACACAAATAAGTTCTGAGGTATCGGGTTCGAACAAACCTACTCCACTAATAACTCTGAGGAGTTATTAGTGGACAATAATATTTTTATGATTACGTGTCCAATTAAAATTTTCCGCCTAATGGTCTTGCGTATTTGTATATATTCTGAAATGTTTTATCTCAGGGAAATTGTTAAAAAAATTGGAAATTTGTACTTTGATTAAATTCTTAACTCTTTTGTGGGATTGGGGAGTATTCTTTTATACTCTTTCGGCATAATACATTTTGATATCAATAAATGGAAATTAACGAATGTTAAAATTGAAAAATGCAAACTAACCTTGAATTTACGAAGATGTCGTATAAACTCTATGTTCCTTATCTGCCTATTCTAACCTCCAACTTTCTCTTCTACCTTGAATTTATTCTCTAATTTCAATATGCGCTCCCAATTTAAAGTGGGAGCGCAGCCAAAATTTGTACTAGTTAACTCGAAGAAAGCTTAACTAGGATTGATGAATTTATTGGCATCCGTTTCTCCTTTATTTTAATCGCGATGGCGATTGTTTCTCTCCACAGCAAATTGTTAAGATTTCTATCTGAACGTAATCTTGTGATGAATTTCGACGAATAAAGTTATTTTTAAACGTAGCATGAGAGGATGAATGGACTGACTCAATTAGACGACTGAAATTATGCTATTCTATGATACAGAATAGCATCAATCAAACAACAACGAAATTTACTAACATTCTACTCAACAACCTTATGATAGATATTTAACTTACGAAACCTTGCTAGAAATACCTTTGAATTTACCTTGTTGTTTGTTGTAGGAGAATTTTACATTAATTTTGAAGATTTACGAGATGATGAGAATGAACAGAAGAGTAGTTCCAAGGCCAGTTGGCCTGGGAGGGGGATGAGGCTTCTGAAAAATAGCTTTGAACCACCAGAGGGAACTTCATATCTATCGGGTGGCTATACTGAATACCCTATATGTTTTAGAGTTACAGCTGGGCTTTCCGATGTAAATATTTAACATAACAATACCTATTATTAATTTTTTTGTGTTTGCAGTCACTGATATATAAAATGGTGACAGAGTAGCCTTGTACGTAATAATGTCAAGTTAGTGTCTATTGAATCTATAGTTTAAAGACGAAAAAGTCGTTTAGTTACTTCATTACTAACGACAAAAATACAGTCTACATTCACAACAAAAGCAGTACCTTGCTGCATTTTGCTTCAGTTTAACCAGGAACCCAAAAATGCATTAACATATATATGTTTTATTTAAAAAAATATATAATTTTGAATAGGTACGAACTTTGTTGAAACCATGTTTCAATGTAATTTTAAACCATGCCCACAATCAGATCTCATAATAAGAAAAGTCGATTTGAAAAATCTCCACTCACAAATGCACAATCTTCCGAGCCCGTGGAGATGACCCACCCTGTATAGGTAACATTATTTGCTTTTTTACATTGTCTCATAAATGAGGTGGAAATTCGTGAAAATACCTATTTTACAGATAGTTACGCAAGCGTATATCTTGTAAAAACATTACGTTTTTAATTGTTTTTGTTGCTCGCGTAAAATGGCCGATAAATTAAGATAACTTCATTCAACTTCAGACAGTAGCCTTAACTCCTCGAGTTAAATAAAACACTTTATGTCAAGTTCCTTCATGCATTACAAAATTTATGGGTTTCCTTAGGTAAACCAAACGCGAGTAATATCCTTCTTGAAAACATTGTAACTTTTATTCAGTCTAGAACAAGGCATTTATCGTTAATGTGGGTCAAAGACAACAACATACATCTCTATTTATTTTATATTATTCCTGCTTAATTAAGTAGAATTGACTTTAGTACAGTAATTAAGAAACATGAAAATGATTACGTGGTCAGCATTGCTATTTATTGTAATTACTGTTATTACCTGGTCTTCTGTTGTTTATTTTTTTTTTTTTTCAATAAATTATATATGACGTAAAACAAATTCAACCGGGATGAATTACATAAATTATAGATTTATGTGTGTATTTAGGGATTAGATATAAATTCCAAGATATGCTCATTTTTATAGAAAAATGTAATTACCTAACCAGACTGAAAAAACAGATATGTACGGGTTGGTGTTCCACAGTGCTCTGTTCTTGGACCGACGCTATGATACCGAAATAACCTAAAATATAGTATAGTCGATATACCTTTAAACAATAACAACATCAACTTAAGAAGCTCGGCCAAAATCCTTGGTCTAACCATTGATGAGGCTTTATATTGGGATTCACATATTGAAGATGTGCGTAAAGAACTCTCAAAAACATGTTTCGCCCTGTATCAGTTAAGAAGGTGTTGGAATGCAGATGTGGTTAGAACTCTATATTTTGTCAATTTCTACTCTAGAATGAGCTATGGAATTATTGTGCAACTTGAAATGTAGGGAATCTTGCAAAGAACATTTTAAATCCAATGGTCTACTAACATTTTATGATATTTATATTCTGCATGTATTGTATTTTGCTTAGAAATTTAAAGCCAATTTCACATGCAGTGTTGTTTATGACTATGTTGTCAGGAGAACTAGCTACCTGCTACCACCTCCGCATAAAACAGCTATATTTCGAAAAGGTGTATATTATCTGGGTTGCAAATTATACAATAGTTTACCTGTACCAATAAGAACACTCAGAACCCAGAATGAATTTAAGACGTCAGTCAGGAGGGTGCTGCTTCAGATCTGTTGCTATTCGTTAGATAACCTTTTCACATCAATGCTGCGCAACATATTTTAAATAGAAATAAAGTAATTATTATTATTATTAAAAATAACTATGCTAACAATTTAGGCATGGTTCTTTGAAAAAGCGATACCTATTTCTTTATGTAACATCTGCATATATCGTTTGTACGGATGAACTCAATACGCATTTTAACCGAAGCGACATGTAACATTAGTAAAGCCTGACAAACGGTTGCGCCCGCTGTACATACAAGGAATCGAGTGGACGTTCGTGTACTATCGATGTAATAGCACACGCACATCGATCAACCGATAATAACCGAACGTCCACTCGAATCCTTGTATGTACAGCAGGTGCAACCGATTGTCACGCTTGAAACATTAAATATATCAGACAAAGCTTTTCGATAATTTAACCGTCGCGTCATCTGCTTTTTGAAAGGCGGTTCAAACGAATAAATATTTTCCATGAGAACACCTTACTCGACGAAGTTAAGTTGCGTATCTTCATCTTAACAGTTACATCCCATTTAATTATTCATAATGTTTGCAAATTATATTAAAATGTAACTAAATTCATCATGTGGAAATAGAATTTGTTTAAATATATTCCGAATTTATTGAACATTACCAGATCATAAAGATAGCAGGCTGTATGTAAAAATCGATTCTCGCATTGTCAGCGTCCACTTGTTTATTATTCGTGCCAACGAGAACTGCCTTTATTTTCAATTTACTGTACGATGATAACCTGTAACTTGTCACTTCGTTTACTCGAAAAATAACCGTTTCAAGATATTTCCGTTGAAACAGCCTTAGAAACTGTTAGTAACAACTATAAAGGATTACATGACGCAATAGAACAATTACAAAATAGAACGATGTCGTTAGTGGAGTCACTGCAAATAATGGACGAAGTACATACACTGCTACGCACTACTACTTTAGAAAGGTTCGAGAGAGTGTTAAAGAAAGATTCCGATTTTATCACATTAAAACAAATTTGTGATGGTGCATCGACTAATCCATTAACTGAATTCAAATACTGTTTTAATCATGCATGTATTACATCCGTAGATGTCGAACAATCTTTTTCAAAATGTAAACACATTTTTTCACCACCGCGGGCATTGTTTAACGAGACAACTGTGGAAATATTTCTAATGCTGTCAACTTTTTACGACTCTTATCCAGTGGGTGATAAGAGAATGTTCGGTAATTCTGGTTCGGTAATTGGTTCTGCTTATTATTATTCGATTTATTACTTATTTTTTGGTATTGCACTTACTGAAGGAAGTGCCTATGCCGCGCAGAGACATCACCTCGCTTTAGTCATCATCCATAATTATGAATTTGTTTCCAGCAAAATGAATATCTATCAAAGATCGGCAACATGGAGAAATTCTCAGAAGATGAGCTTGGGTGTATTTTGGGCACATTCCTGTTCTCCTGTGTTTTACGTTATTTTTTTAACTCCTCGAACAATACTGTAGGAGTGGGAAACGTGGAAATGACGAGTAAGTTTACGAGTTGATGCTCCAACACGTTTTTCAGCAAAGTACAGAAGCCTTTCTTTAGCCTTGGCTGCAGCTAACTGTCGCGGCCGACCACTTTTCGGTAGATTTTAACAAGGTACACATTCGCGAGATATTATTCTTATTATAAATATTCTTTCGTAATTCTAATTTGTAAGATACTTTGCAACAACTTGAAGAAAAAGCAGCTCGTGACGTAAATAAACAAGGTAATCACGGTAACACTTGGGCATAGTTCACTCTTCAAAGTTATTTCTCAAATACATATCCAATAAAAAAAGATTGAATTAAGGGAAGGTATCCAGAGGCGCAGTAATTTATAGTTTGTTGGAAGTACCAAATTTGTATTGCGTGCAGTGGAAACTAAGTATTCTGTATAGTTGAGTACAATTTCATGTTGTGCAGGACTTATGTGTAAATAATTTTTATTTGGAAAGTTTCTTTAAATCGTTCAAGGATGAAATTATCTTTCACCTATTCATTGGATAGACGCGCTGTATAACAATTGTAGTGCAAAGGAAAAAAGAGGAAACGCAAAAAATTGTTTTTAGAAATGATATTTTAAGAACGTTCTATAAAAGTATAGTAATACAAAAAATGAAGCAATTGTTCATGTAAAAAATGACTTTTCCGGAATGAAACTTATCGACTCCATTTGTTTCCGTTAATAATTTGTTCTTGCCAAACCCAAAAGAGAGGCTCTTTTGCGTCAATGGATCACAGACCATGGTGAGGTACGGAGATATCTGTGAGATGAAAGAAAATATCCATTATGCATGAGTTCCCCACCGGTTTCTCTGCTAATCACCAAGTTTGGTACGCGATTTCGAAATTTTTATTTATACATTTAAAAATACGTTTTTCGTCGGTACCGACGAATTGCCGTGTTTCTAGTATTTTCATGAATAATACATAGTCTTCGAAGGCGTGGATTCTGTGTAGCCAAATACACTTTCGGCGTGATTAAGCGGTAATTTTGTTCCCTCTTTCTGTTTTAAACAGTCTTCTTTTATGCAGTGTTTTTAATTATTCCAGAGTAAATTATGACGGTAACCATCACAAGGTCGTAACTTTCTTCGAAATAAAACTTAAACGGATACGTACAATCCATGTCTCGCGGTTATACTTTCCTCGTCTCCGTGCCATTTTCTTAGCAAACGCGTAAATTTACTTTAAAAAACCATATCCTGCTTCAAACTTTATTCATAAAAAACTTTTAATACTTAAATCTGAAGAGAATACGGAACAATGAAGAAAAAATTTAGGGAGGAAACATCATTCTTTTCATATTAATAGTTTGATACGAAGATAATAAAAACTTTATTACATAAGATATAAAAAAGAGGGCGTGCGAACTCCCATAGTGTGAAATGTACTGCCTGTCCCACCGAACTGTCCCATTCGAAATTTATGGATTTCTAATAGCTACTTTGTCTGATATTTTGGGAATGATGAGTTTTTCAGACGTTATTTGACTTGGAGAAGACAGGTGGTTTCTGGTGTACCGCGTGGGTCAGTGTTGTTAGTGAAAAAATAGGTGATCTAATTTTTGGTATTACTGGCAGTTTAATTACATCCAGTCTCACCGGAAATATAATTATAATAAGAACACATACTATGTACCACTGTTATGTTGTTGATACATTAGTAGAGTTACTCAATTTGCGCCAATAGTTAGTGGCGGGCGCATAAAAGTTTACACAAAATAAATGGTCTGAAATAAAATATAATACGTGCTCAAACATTTACCGTCTTAAGAGTCTTCCGTGAAATCACAAAGTGAATAATGTCTGTTAAATATTTGCAACATTAGATATGTTTCCACAGTTGTTTCGGCAAACCGAGTGCGGCGTGAGGAAAAAAATGTGTTTATATGCAGAAATCGAACGTTCTACATCTAGTGACGTTATATTTGCGTAATTAAAATAATCTTTGGAACAACTTAACGGTTCTATTGACGCACCTTTACAAATTTGTCTTCATGTGCCAAAATCAGAATCTTTTTCTAAAACACTTTCAAACCTGACTTTCTGATGGCGTGATAGACCTTATAGAGTACCCTCCAAGAATATTTTCATATATACCGAGTGATCGCTAGGTAGAGAACCAGACGCCTACTTTGTTATTTTAAATGGAACAGCCTGTATATTATTACGTTTTTGGGTTTTCTATCTGGAAATAAATTCATAGAATACGGATATCATATATCTATTTCTAACAGATTTTAATATACAAGTTGCGGCAGAGAGGTACTAAATCCAAGGCTGTATAACTTGCGCAGTAGGTAACCGTGACCAATCCGGTCGCATGCTTTGGACATGTCAGTAGAGACGACATCAATCTGACCTTGAGCATCCATCGTTGCTCGTCGTTGTTTTGCAGTTATGGTTTCATTAATACAGTGGTTCCCAACCGGTGGTCCGCGGACCACAGGTGGTCCAACTAGGTACAAAAATAGCCCGGACTAATGTGGATAAAACTCTTCCTATCCTTTCAAACTTAAAAAAGTGTCGCCATCTCTCGTTTTATCTGGGAAGCGAAATATGTTCAATTGTTTTTGGACGAGGAAAAAATGACTGTTAAAACAGTTTTGCGACCCGCGATGCCAAACGAGTCTGGCATATGTTGCAGAAATTTTTTCACATTTAAATAGGTTGAATTTGGATCTTCAAGATTCGAGAAATATTAACTTAGAAAACTTATTGATAAAATTGACTTGTGGATTGAAAAGATGCAAACAAAAAATTTTTCGGCTTTCCCCACGCTAAAGAAACTTGTTGACAATCAAGATCAAGGCAGTGTGAATATAACGTCGGAAGTCTATCAAAGTATTACTTATCACTTAAAAACTCTTAAAGAGAAATTTTCTCGCTACTTTCCTGAATTCAAAGTTATTAGAAATCCATTCAACGTGAAAGCTAGGGACCTATCTGATAATATGTAGAAAGATGTCATCAAATTGCAGAAAGTGCATTCTGCAATTTGCAAAGACACTTTTAGTTGAGGCATAAGCCTCGAGGAATTTTGGTGTAGGAAAAGTCTTTCGTATCCAAAGCTGCGTGAAAGTGTTTTAAGATATCTGGACTCTCGGCGTTACTTTTAATAAAAAATAAAGACGGTTGGATGCAGACGACGATTTGCACGTAGCACTAAGCACTAACATCAACCCCAGAACTTCTTTGCCAGTGAAGCAAATGCAGGCTCAAAAATCTCATTGGAACACGTTTTTAGACACTAACAATAGTTTTAGTTATATTTTTAGGAATGTTTGTGCCTTGTTTCGCAATAAAAGTTTTATACGAAGATGTGTTTTTATAATTATACAGCAAGTGGTCTGTGAAGAGTCCAAATTTTACTTTAGTGGTCCGCAATCTCTCACTGCATTAATAGATTCGTGACATGCCATAGTTGTTGTTCTTTACATGGACATTCTTGCATTAAGAGACGCTTCAATACTTCTTCATATAAAGAGATTCAATCACCTGCGGTATCCCACCATTGTTTTGCTGCCACATTCACTGATTTAAATCTCTGTTATACAATCAACTGTTTTAAAAGAAAAGTAAACACCACCTTTCTCTAACCTAGCAATTTAGCCCCTTTCGAACAATAATATTTTGCAATGAGTGCATGCACGCGATGTATCTTGTATGATACGTGTATACACATTATCTGAATCTTAAGCATAACAGCACCAAACAGTACCAATTGTTCTGATGTAACAGTTTGAAGAGGAACACGTGCACGCTTGGTAAAAGCAAACAAACCCAGAAACGTTACAGGATAAGTTTTAACAGAATATTCAATTTCAAATGTGGTCCAATTTCAATTAATTTTAGAGAGTGAATTTTAAACAATACAACTATCCTTCAATACAATTTGTTAAACCTAAAAATAAAGTCCTTCCTTTTTAAATGTTACTTACAAAATGCTGAATAAAGTAACACGCATAGTAGTCAAAATTCCTACTAATTAATGTTTATTTGGGCACTTGAATTTGAGTAAGTTACCAGATTACTTCGGGATTCAAAATTTTCTCGTGATTTCTTGTTACGTTTTGAATTTTAACTCGTAATTGCATTAGAACAGGAAACAACGAAGTACGAAACGAAACTACCACAAGAGCAAACTTACGATTTAATCTAATATGAGTGGAGGGAACTATTCAAATTAGTTTACACCAAGAGAGAAATAAGGAAACATTAAGTTTAATGAAGAACGGCATCGATACAGATGCAAAACCGGTCTTGTTAGAAAGGGCTTTAATGGCAATTAGTTGGCGGAATTTGCAAACGCTAATGTCGACGTCCTATACTAGCACCATGTGTATATATCGAAATGCATAGATACGCTCCACAATTAACGGAAACAAGGAGCCAGCACTAACAGCGAAATTAACACAAGTTGCTGCTCATTGACGTAGATATAAACAAGGAGTATATCGTATAAAAGTACTCGTATTAATTTGCAATTTGATGAAAATTTAATATCGTTTTGCTGGAATTGACAGCATCAACTGTAATGAGACTCTGTAATTACGTTAAGCGCATGGGTTGGTACTGTAATTGCCCGATGATTTCGGTAATCCTGTTTTCGAAGTAGTAGGAACTCCATAGTAGCTTTATAGTTGGTTCAGCTTTCGCAAAACGTCGGTATGTATCCAAATGTGATCAGTACATAAGAAATGTGACAGCTTTAATTAATTTAATAGCATTTACTAAGGAAATAAAAAGGAATAAGCATTTTACTTAGCGAAACAAAAGTTTATAGTATTTCGTCGCAGGACTACATTTTCAAACGAAAAACTTTTCTGCATATCTTTATATTTAATTTACTAAACAATGCCATATTTTAGGCAAGGGAAATGTTTATCAAAAAAATTATAGAGGAGCTTTTCTGTTAGATTTTGGAAAAATGTATAGGGTGGCAACGATATTGATGGCTATTTTGTAAAGTCTAGTTAATATTGCGCTTTCCTCTCTAGATCATATACTCCGGTTTGTACAACTTTTAACGTTCATAAAATGCGGAGAGACAGTATTAGTTAATCTTAGCAAGTTTGTTGTGTATTTAGAAATAAAAATTCAAAAATTTAATCCTTAGTTGCTTTGTTTATTTCCTATAAATATCCTTATACTCTCAAAGTGACAATAAGGTCTCTACTTTGACGGCAAGTACTTAAGTAGTTGCGCCTTCCCCTACTAGATGGCGCTATAGATTCTTATTTACTACATTTGCTTGCGGAGTACAAGATTGTCAACTGTTAAATTTCTGTGATGGATAAGGTTCGACAAACGAGTGACAAAGGCGTATCGCGCAAAAGTGGGTACGTGAGATACAGTATTATTAAAAAATAATATATTCTTACCTTTTATTGACGTCCTGATATCCACTGCGACAACCGGGCTTACCGGGATAGCAGTATTTTGTCGCAGTGGACATCAGAACGTCAATAAAACGTAAGAATATATTATTTTTTAATGATACTGTATCTCACGTACCCACTTTTGCGCAATACGCCTCTGACGTTGCACTCGTTTGTCGAACCTTAGTGATGAGATTATAAACAATTACCCCGTGGGTGAAAATTAGTATTATTGATTGTGAGCTCAGTAAAAATGCTGAATTACGGTGATGTGAGCACTGCGTTCATTAACGATCTACCTTGGGATAGTGATTGGTGTTACAGTTATTCTAAACGCCATCTGCTGACAACAAAAGGCACGTTGTAAGGATGTTCTCATTACAAACACAATGTACTGTTCTAATTATGTAATGTTTGCCAACAAGTTGAAATTTCAATTCAGTGTGCTTCTGCTATTCACTTTGTTTGCTAAAATACCACTGATTTGGTACTGGCGATGTAAACTTTAGAAAATCACAATTCATGTTTAATGAAAGAAAACCATTAAGAGAAAAACAATTCAGAAAGAAATCATTGCTGCATTTCATCGAATCATGTAATAAAAGCAATAGTCTAAACGATTCAATAGGCACGGCAATTCTCTAAAAATAATCTTAAACAAGCTTCATCACTTGTTATCCTGCATTTCACAATCTAATTTAAGAAGTGGGCATATTTTTGATGAGAACTATACGAAGACGTTTACTGTAAATTGAGAGTATCAAAACATTACGGGTGATTTTGCCACATGAAATTTTGAAGTTTATCTCAAGAATAGACGTAAAGGGAAAGCATAAAGTACAAGTAGTGTATAAGTAAGGAATCAATTCGTACAATGAAGCAATTCTGCAGAAGTAACAATTACTAGTTTAACACCAGTTTATGAGTTTTTTACTCTTCTAGATTACCGAAAAAACTTTTATGGGACCACTGTTTCGCTTCCTGTTTGTAAATTGGACGTTTTAGCTAGATACAATAAAATGAATACAATTGATTCAGAACATTATACATACAGGGTGGGGCAATAGTGCGAAATTCTTCGATAGCACCTTTACTATTGATAATAGAAAAAAATATCTTATACAGAAATCATATATACAGTACATATTGAAATGTTTTCTCAGGAAAAATTATTAAAAAATTTGAATTTTTGCAATTTAATTAAAATTCTAAACTCGTTTGTGGGATCGGGAGTATTCTTTGATACTCTTTTGGCAATTATTTATGAATTTTTAAGTAAATTAATGGAAATTAACGAATGTTAAAATTGAAAACGTACACTAACCTTGATTTTTAAGAAGAAGTCACATAAACACTATGTTTCCTATGATGTTTGCGGGAAATCTGCCTTTCTAACCTCGAACCTTCTCTTCTATTTTGAATTTACCTTCTAATTTCTCTATCGAACACTTAAAATTGAGACCGCAGCCAAAACGCTAGTTAACTCGATGAAAGTCTAACCAGGATTGATTAATTTATTGGCGTTGTTTGGTATTTCAGCTCTGTTTGTAGAGTTGTCTGATGGATACCCGTTAAGAATGTAATAAATGTATGCAATGCAAACTGATATGAGGGACAGTGAAACACTTACCGACTTTGTAGCGGCGACGACCGGGGAACTCTTCAAGCGGTGATTCAATACAATCTTGCGGTTTATACGCAAGGCGGTTTATACACACGGTCACACACAGCGGGTTTCTAATGCGGAGCCGATCTACATGTGTGTCGATATGGCGACTTGCGGGGTAACACTGTGCCCTTTTTTGTAGAGGGCGGGTAAAAGTCAGGGTTGAACAAAACTGTGTCCACTGCCCTCTTTACTCTAATTTCGTAACCAAGACTACCACATTTTTTTAAATTGAATAAGAAACTGAATCCAACAGGTGTCCCTACGCTGCATTATTTTGATCGCGATAGCGATTGTTTCTTTCCACAGCGAATTTTGATGATTTTTACCCAAATATAAATTTTATGATGAATTTCGACGAATTAAGTTATTTATAGAAATAGCATGAGAGAATGAATGTGCTAGAAATACACCTGGCAACATAAATATGACAAATTTTACTGACGATTTACTTAACAACTTTACGGTAGATATTTAATTTACGAATTAATGTTAGAAATGCCTTTGAATATACCCTGTTGTTTGTTTTAGGAGAATTTTGAAGATTTGCGAGATTAGGAGAGTACAAAGAAGAGTGGATTTGTCCTTGTTCCACTAAGATCGTCGTTATCTGGATTTAAATTAATGATTTTGCGTCCACACTGTAAGGCCAGCCGGTCTGGGGAAAATTTGTGGCTTTCGAAATTAGCTTTTTCTCTGCTAGAGGGAATTTCATTGCTGTCGGGTGGCTATCTTGAATACCGTAACCGTCTAAGACTGACAGCTGATTTCCGATGTAAATATTGATCATAATATATATATTAGCAGCACACGTTAAAATTATTTTGACATATACAGTGTGAACCAAAAAAAAGTTACATATCAAAGTTGTGTTTTTTTAGTGAAATACTCTGTATATTAGTACATGTTTCGTTTATACTCGAGAATCTAAGGTTACTTTGTATAAGATTACCTATACCTAAACTCAATTGTTTTCGAAATATTTACGGAAAATTGTATTTGTAATGCTCTCCAGAAATAGCAGTAGTTTGCATAATATTTGACATTTTGCTTTGCACACTGGGTATTAAGTAGCCTATAGAGCTAGAGATATTTCCACTTAGAACAAGACGACTTCTTGATAATTGGCCGTCTTTGACAACGCAGTAAAGATTTAATTCTTCGAGCGACGTTTTCGTCATTATTTTAAATGGAATATCCGGTATGTTTTTTAATTTTTGAATTGCTGATGATATTTTGTGTTAGTTACGTAAAACTTTCTCTATACCTAAAGTTAGTCGTTTTTGAGGTATTTAGCATCTTCGACTTATTGTCCCGATTCGGTGTAATTAGGTATCAAAAATATAAATGTTAACAGAATTGCGTTCCTGTTTAAGTATTATCTCTTCAAATAGTTATACAGTTTTGAGCTTTTTTGAGAGTTTCTAGAAGTTGCCTATGATCAATAAGTTGTCTTGTTCTAAGTAGCTAGCTCTATAATATCCAATGTGCAAACTAAAATGTCAAATATACAAACTGCAGTATTTTCTGCAGAGCGTTGCGCTTTTCGTAAATATTTCGAAAGCAATTGAGTCTAGGTATAGGTAATTTTATACAAAGTGACCTCACATTCTCGAGTATAAACGAAATATATACTGATATACAGGATGTTCCATTTAAAAAACAAAACTTTGATATGTAACTTTTTTTTTGTTCATCCTGTATATGCCAACATTTTAGCGTATGCTACTAATGTATATTTATGATTTTTGTGCGGAAAGAATCTTGCACTATTGCTCCAACCTGTATATAGAATGTATGCTGCACCAAGCAATCCCAGGGCGAGATTCAGTTCTTAACCGGTTTTATCTAACCCTGACTGTATAGAGTAATAAAGAAAAATATATGGAAACAAATGCCTATAAATAAAAACTTTGCTAGGTTCCGCGCGTGTGAACCCATTTAAGGAGAAGGTTAAAGAATTTCTATTCTAGTTGCAAAAAAACCATTTACAATTCTTGCATTTATCTACCTATACAGTCATTAACCAAACAATCATAGCACACATCAACTACACTGACTCTCAAATAATAGTTCACGCAACTTTAGCCTGAACAAAGCAATCGAATTCGATTTAAGATGTGCTGGTAAGTCATTATTAAAGCTGGCCACGAGCGGTACCACGCAGTAGCGTAGAGTCGACCAGGCCTCGCGTTCCACTAGAGTTATTCTGCTAATAGAGATGTTTGCTGCCGCAAATAATTTCGCTCATCTTTTAAATAAAAATTAAATAACACGTGCTCAAACACTTACCATTTTAAGAGTCCTCCGTGAAATCACAAAGTGAATAATGTCTCTTAAATATCTGCAACATTAGATATGTTTCAACTGTTGTTCCGGCAAAACTAGTACGGCATGAGGAAAAAATGCGTTTATATGCAGAGAACGAACGTTCTACATCTAGTGACGTAATGTTTGCGTAAGTAAAATAATCTTTCAAATAACTTAACGATTCTGTTGACGCATCTTCACAAATGTGTCTTAATGTGCCAAAATCAGAATTTTTCTCAAAAACACTTTCAAATTTTTCTAGAACAGAAACATTTTTTGCGTCTTCAATCGCGCATAGCTGTGCGTGAACATGTTGCACTATTTGTAGAGATTCTTCTAACGGCACCGCAGGATTTTGTAATTTTTCTATTGCATCTGCTAGCCCGAAGTAATTGTCGTAAATGATTTTTAAATCCATTTTAATCTGACTATCTTGAAATTTCGACTGGCTTTTCTGGATAGCGGCAGCTTCCTTTGTATCGAATTGTAAAACCACGTTCTTAATATTGTCAAAATATTTATGATAATAAAACGCGGCCTGCAACCATGTTCCCCAACGAGTTAGAATAGGTTCTGGTGGCTCTGGTATACGGGGGCACAGTCTGTGAAATTCGCGAATACGTTTCGGTGATTTAACAAATACTGCTTTGGTATGCGCTATTAAAGCGTCTACCTCAGGATAACATTTTCTGATACTATCCGCCACAAGATTGAGAGCATGAATTTTACACGTAATGTGTAACAAATTAGCAGAATGCTTTTTAAGAGACCGGCCTACAGAAAGCATGTTTGCAGCACCATCAATCACTAACATCAAGAGTTGGTTTGTTGAAAGTTCAAACTTGTCCAATGTATTTAACACTAACTTTGAAATTACTTCGGCAGTACACTGTTGTATTCGTTTGGAGACTAATAGAATTGAAGGTGCCGATTGATGAGGTTCCAATTTGCATGCCATTACATTAAGAACAGAATGTATCTTCCGATCTGTTGTTTCATCGACACATAACCACAATTTTTGATCTTTCAACTCCGATTTTATTTTTTGTTCAATATGTTCGCGCGCAGATGGCACAATTCTTCGTAACGATGTTCGACTTGGTAATTTGCACTCCGAATAGTTATTCCAAAAGCAGATAAATAGTTCCTTGTCTAGTAAATTAAACGGTATATTACATGCGATAAACGTAACGCATAAATTAAATATAAATTTTTCATTGTCTCGTGCGCAATTTCTTTTTGAGACATGCTTTTCACTATTTACGTGTCGTAGACAATGTTGTCTGGACCAACACATTAACGGGATTTTACAGATTACTGCAATAAATTTTCGAAGTTTGTCCGACCGCGGTCGTTTTGCTGACGAAATCATAATTTTTCTAGGACAGATAAACAATTGCGCAAATGACCGGCAGCGAAAATGTCCGTACTGCTCCGCAGACGAAGTAACACTACCGTTCCTCTCGGTCCGAACTGATTCTACGCCGATGCGCGGTACCGCTCTTGGCCAGCGTCATTATACTTAGCGTAAATGTTGAACGAAAAGGACCTCTGGAATAAAGCGGTTTTGGGAGGAGGTGGTGATACTATACTGCGGAAACGCGTGGTAATACTATGCACACCCGTTCTGAACCTTATTTTATCGTACGATAGGGTGGGCACTGAAAAGCAAGAATTTTGTGATATAGTGTCAAACTTTGCAGTTCCCTCCTATTCCCCATATTTAGCCACCGATTATCTTTTAATTTGTATGAGATATGATCAAATTTTCTTATGCCGTAGATATATCTTAGACATGTATTTTGTACTTTCTGTATGCGATTGATTGAAACTTTGTCGAGACAGGAATGGCATACTTCTGTACAATATGTGAAACGGTAGAGAACGCATGACTCACACAATCGTTTCTTAGTATCTCCGTTAAGATTTCGGCGATGTGGATAGGGTTTTCTCGTGGCCGGATACGAAGATTGAATGCATTTGCCGATACGCTCTCGAAAACGAAATGTATTATCTATTGTTAGTCCTAGATTTCTTGCACTTGTAAGCTCGGGATTATATTGCCGACGATATGAATACCGATAACATTCCGCAAGGAGTTACAGACCTCACTGTTTCCAAAAATTAGAACCTGCGATTTGTAAGGATTGATGTGCAACACATAGCTAGCAGAGACACGATGGATGCTGTCGAGATCTATATTAATTATATTAATTATTGTGATAACCCCTATATACTCTGTTGGTTTAATTGAATAATGCAACTGACAGTCATCCGCCTAGAAATGAGCCCTTGTATATTGATGAAGATGTTGAATCATCAATGAAGTGTAAAGTTAGAATAAGATCGGGATTAGAAATGACCCCTGTGCGACGTATATGTACTTCATTCTTATTTTTATCACATTGGGTACGAATATATTTATCAAATATCTACTGCAAGTACCTTTTTACAGCGTTGTTGTCCTGTCGAAGCAGTTGTGAGAAAACTTTTCCTATCAATTTTAACGTATTCAGTTCCCCTTTTAAATTTGGATTGCAGGTGCCTCGATCCTTGTAGCAAACTTCAGGAAATGATTGCTTTAGATTCAGCATGTTGTAGTGAAACTTTTCCGTTTAAAATAATTTTCTACTGTTTACCTTATGTAGCAATGTACCACACACTATTTCAAGTTTAAAATATATTTTTTTCATCTATTTGTAAGTTCTTTGAAATAAACTTTTTTTAATAATAGAAGGGAGGAAATTGAAAACAATAAAGCTAAATATATCACTTACTTTTTTGTTTCTAGCATAAAAACGAAATTTATTCATATTTTTTAATGCCAATTACAATGCTATAAAGCTTGTAGGTTTAGAGAATTAGGAATTAAAGTCAAGGAAATAACAAGCATGCACGCTGAATAAACAATACGAGGTGTACATATGTAGATTTAATGCTCAAACACAACAATAAAAAACTTGTGCATGGAGTTTTATCTGTATTCGTTATGGAAAAGCTGACCATACGCTAGCAACTTTCGAATGTACCAAAAAACAAAATGCGAGTGTATGAAGAACAAATTTAAATTCATGGTAAACTGCTACGTTGTTACGCAGTAGCACATTAATATCATCTAAATAACATTTTAGCGTGAAATACGTAACTAAATTTAACTTTATATTTGTTAAATGCACTGAATAGAAAGCTGTCGCGATACTCACATCCATTAGCCCGTACACAACCGTAAAGGGTGTGTCAATCTAGTAAAGTTGATTTAACCGCGCTAATAATATTGAAATTGGGGTAATAGACGACATTACTTTTGCTACAGGATGATCATAGTTATACAACATTTTAGATATGTTTTATGAGGATTACCTTGAGTTTGAATTTGCTCATTGAATAAGAGAATGGATAACACCACGTTTTTGGGCTGAATGATGGTGTGAGAAGCCACTGAGGTATCTACCCGTGTGCGTGTGTTTTCAGTAGTCGCAATGTCTCAGTCAGGATGATGGTGTATGAGAACATCTAGAAAAGGAAAGGAGCCGTTCGATTCGACCTCCATGATGAAGCGTGTGGAATCATGTTGGGAAGTTAGAGACGATAGGAGATTATTTAAAGATTGATGAGGCCAGTTGGCAAGTACCATTAACATAGCTGTACCAATACTTCGGCTTAAGGTTGTAAGATAGTGGGGCTTGTTATTCAAACAAGCCTTAATCAAGTCAGCTATATCACTCGGTGGGTTAGGCGTGCGGTGTCTACATACGTAAGTGATTCCTCAGGCTTACTATGATGTATTCAAAATACACATGAAAAAGTGCCTGGTAATAATAACCAAAATAATGCTAATATAGCTCATGGTACTGGTGGAAACACTCCTGGCGAAAACGACGTGAGAAGAGAAAAGCGCTAGCAAAGGGACATGTTTCTGCCTACTCGGCGTCATCAGCGTCGCTCTGAACACAATTCCTTCTCTCCGTTCATCTTTCGGTTTTATGCCACCTACTGCCGAGAGATATAATTATGCCGTTTAGAAAGTAGCTACAGAAACCGAAATGCAGGTGCCCACCTTCCATCGAGCAGCTCATGGTAAGTCTGAGGAATCACTTACGTGTACAGATATCGTAGCGCTTAGGCGCAAAGCCATCTTACGTTGAGCCGCCCACGAGCTCCGGTTTCTGTCGCTACTTTCTAGATCGCATGATTATATCTGCTGGCAGTAGGTGGCGTCAAGAAATATGTTTTAATGCTGTTTGTGGAGGTTGGTGGCATAAACCCAAGAGGTGAATAACAACGATGAGAAAGAATTATGCTCGGAGCGACGGTGATGACGTCAGGTAAGCAGAAATATGTCCGTTTACTAGCGTTTTTCCCTTCGTTGTGTTTTCGCCTGGAGTCATTCCACTAACACCATAAGCTGTATTAGCATTATATTGGTTGTATTTATAAACGCAATGTTTTTTACTTATACGAACTCCACGTATTTTGAGATTGCCAAACTTGACTTTCACTTCGTAATTATCGTTGAATTTAATCAATAGACACTTGCAACAGAGCACTTAGATAAATACGTGTAGATGCAACGGCTATTTGACCTAAAGTGAGAAAACTATCTTAAGCTTAAGAAAGCTATTAGCGTCCCTTAACTTCTTTGTTCGCGATAGCGATTGTTTTATCATTGCCAATTAGGATATGCCTTTCGAATTTCAATTTGATATTAAATTTCTATTAACGTTCCCTATTGTAAGAATAGGTTAAATCTCTAGAGTAAACTGTCATGAAGGATCTCCATTTTGAAACGTAACTCTATGATCTCAGATACATGACACTACGGGCAACCATTGAATATGAAATTTTACCAAGGGACATGACTACTCCTTGACCAGAAATATTTAGCTTAGGGTATTAAGACAGCGATATGACTGAATTTATTCATATATTTAAATTGTTGTAGAAAAATAATTCATTCAATTGGAAGATTTAGGAGGTGGAGAAAATGAACAGAAAACTAGTTATTTACCCGTTCCACCATGATCATCGCTGTGGTAAGATAACATTAGCTTCCAACAGCCCACGCTAGATAGTAGGTAATAGAAGGGGTTGAAGACACCGAGAAAGAACACAGAGAGAATTTGATGTTGAACGGGTGGACTGGCTGAACGGATGATATGTGGCGCTAATGACTGCTTTCGATGTTGTAAATCGAAACATTACAGTACATACTATGCAGCTGTAATTAATATAAATACTTCAAATTATAATATGAAGGAAAATAACCTGTGTGTATATCTTAATTTTCGTTTTTCTACTTACTTCCTTTTTATTGATAAATGATTTTCATTATGAGTAAACCTTATTTGCATTATTTATCCGGTTATTTATTTCCGCCACCATATATCCATTCTTTTCTATCGCTGATCCTAAGTATATACACATTGGGAAAATGTGAAATTAGCTATATCTATATATGTACGGCGAGAGAGCGAGGAGGGGATTGAGTGGAATCCGATCGATTGGATGCAGGTCGTTAGTATGCTTGTAACAACGTTGGCTTGTAGACCTATTGCGTGCAAGAACGCACGTAATAATTTGAAGTCGGTCGCCTGGAAATGAGAGTTTCGCATATTTATTTTGTTGTTGCTACGAAGCTTAGACGAAACTAATAACAAATTCTGATGATCAAGACGAAAATAAAAACAGATTCTGATGAAATAAAAGAAAAGATAAATAAATATTCTAGAAATTCTTACTAAGATCGTTCGCACATAATGCAGTCTACCTCGTGTCTAACCACGTCGGTGGTAAGCCGTCGACTGCCGCTAACCCTTCACTCCGCTTGTGGTGAATCACCCATTCGTGTTTACCGCTGTCGCGTGTATGTTTGTTCGTATAGCTAGACATTTTCTTTCCTTATGTGTTAAATTAATTATGTGTATAATTAAAGAAATTTTCTGGGTAGGATGCTAGGAGTATTAAAACGCGACAAAATAAGAAATGAATCAGTCAGAGAATCACCTGGGGTAGAGTCACTGGAAGAGAATCATTGGAAGACAGAAAGTAAACAACTAAATTGGTGGGAGCATATGATGAGGATGCCAGATGCAAGGTTAGCAAAGAAACTATGGAAGGTTAAAGTTGGGAAGGGAGGAAGAATACGTCACAGAAAAACTTGGGATAATCAAGTGACTGGGGTTTTAAATAATAAAGGATGTGAGTGGAACAATGCCGTGGAGATTGCAAAGGACAGAAATAAGCGGAGAAAGGTTTGCAAGGAAAAGCAAAATTTAACTTAAGAAACTTCAGAAGAGGACTCGATAAGTAAGTAAGTAAGTAAGTATGTGAAGTCATTCAAAGTAGCAAAATCTACTCCAAAATAGGAGATATGGATCCGAAATAACGGATAGTGAATCTGGAAGCGTAGTTTTTGACAATGAATCCAAAAAATGATCCAAAAAATCGGCTAACGGATCCCGATCCGAGAACCGGATAGTGGAACCGGATCTGAGAACTGTATAGCGGATCTGGATCTGGATAGTTTTGGATCCGGTTATCCGAATCCCAATTTTATCGGATATCAACGGCATTAATACATCTAGCATAATTATTTAGTATGAAAGTGATATAAAGAATATTTTATTATTACAGATTTATTTGCACTGATTTCAAACATTTCAAACAATGTACATAAAAACACCTCGTACAATCCTTATATTAAATATTAATTTCTAATAGAAGGCAATGGATTCAAAACATTGATTACTTTTGGCTACAGTATAAATGCGCCTTGGTGTTTATTCTTTCTGACCATCACGTAGAAAAAAACTATACAATAAACTACCTCGCGAAATAAGAGTTAGCGAAAGATTTAAGCAGTCTACTAAGAGGTATTTAATAGAGCAAAGCTACTACACTGTAGAAGAGTTTCTCAACCCTAGCAACTAACCTATAGGGATAAGCCACCCCATCGCTACGTTTCGTATTTATCCTCATGTTTAGTTTAGTTTAGCATTACTCTTTATTTTGTTTTTGTTTCCTTTCCTTTTGTGTGATTAGCTGATCTTTTCTTGCTTTTTTGTTTGTTAGAATTTTTGTATTTGACCATTGATTTTACTATCCTTTCGGATACTTTTAATCAATAAAGTACTATTATTATTATTATTATTATTATAGACAAACTACGAATTGGATTAATTAATTAAGTAAAGATATACGGTTGACTAAATCATAGGCAGAATATAAAATAAGCAGGCTATATGTATGAGAATGTAAATGTAATATGATAGAAACATTATTAATAGAGTTAAACAATTAGGTCAAACAATACAGGTCAAATATTTCACATAATTTTAAGGCTTGTTAGCTTACCCGTCGATATGAAAATATTTACCTCAAACAACGACTTCATTTCCTTCTGGAATCGTTGATTGAACATTAAATATTCCTAATCCATCAACCGCGAAAGGAACAAATGGAGGATGTTTGTCTAACGAAGTAATTATCTGCTAAAAACGTAATTATTTCAGATCGAGTAGGTATCTAATCGAGCTCCTCTAATCGCTGTTGTTGAATTATGTAAATTGATTCGGTTCGAGTGGTATTAAGCTGTTGTAATAATATATGAATAATCGATAAGCGTATTTGGAGTCATTTTTGCTTATTTGTACCATGTGCGCGTTTTCGTAGGTAATCTATTAGCCATTTCCAATCCGAAAATAAATTATTACCGTTTTCTCGAATCATTAATATTGCTTAAGGGTGAAAAGTTCAATTTAACGCTTTCTCCGATAGAATAAATTCTTCGGGTTATGAAATCGACATCTTTAATTCTCGCGAACTTACATATCTTATACATAGATCTATATGAATACATTTATTTAAATGAATGAATTAAAATTCTGAGTGTGAAGAATAAAGTTCCAATGGTAAAAATAAAATCAAAATTTCTTCACAAAATTGTGAAATGTTGAATGCGCATTTCGCAGCACTTCATTGCATCATCAGGAACACGCTGAACTGTATATATTATCTGTAGTAATAAATAAAAGCAAATAGTTTATAAAAAGTATTTTGTATTTTTCTTATAACAAATAACAACTAAAAAGTACAATTAAAAACTAACGGTAAGTATTACTGTGTAGTAATGTGAAAATACAAAGATGTATGTATTTTCACATTACTAGGTATTTTTCTGTTTTTAGGTTGGCTACAGAAGCGCGCAGTTTGAAACTATATATTGCGTAAATACTTTATTAAGCGGAAATGTTAAAAATATACATACAAGTCTTAACAACACCCTTGCAAAAATTTAAGAACGGACAAAGTATAAAAGTTGAGAATGGAACAAGTGTAAACAATTTTATTCAAGGGCAGCCAAAATAAAGATTAATTTTCATTAAAGTCTAACAAACTGTAGTTATAAAGAGGGGACAAGGGAATTGGTAAGCTTGTTCCTGTATTTTCTCATACAAATTGTCTATAATACATCCAAGTTCTGAGAAGAACTGGATTTTAACAATCTTACGTCGTCGCAACTAAAACTGTATGTTCTGTATGTAAATGTTTTGCTAGGATTGATTTTCCATGTCCCTTTTTTTAAAATATCGTTTGTGTTCCCTAAATCTTATATTAATTGATTTCTTAGTCTGACAAACATAACAATCAAGAATTGCATGTAATTTGATATATTCCAAATTTATCAAAATTATTTTTAGTTTCATTTCTATACAATAAATTTCTTAAAGTATAGGGTTTTCAAAAGGCCGGTTGTAGGTTAAGTTTCTTAAATAACAAAAATATTTCATCCTACCAAGATGAATGAAATGGTACCTTTATTCATTTCTTCCTCTTTTTCTGTGCCGATGACGGTGCAAATGTTGTGATAGAAGTCAAAACATGTTTTTGTTTAAAGTTGTTGTATGTTTTGAATATACTGTTATGATGCTAATATAGCTCATGGTATTGGTGCAATCATTCCTGGCAAACATAACGCGAGCAGAGAAAGGAAAGTACTACATGTTTCTGCCTACCCGGTGTCATCAGCGCGGCTACGAGCACTCTCCTCTACTGCCTGCATTATGTCTACCTCAGGGTTTATGTCCCTAATGTTCACAACAGCACTGAAAGTATCTCTCGGCGCCCCCTAGCGCCAAGAAACACAGTCATGCCGTGCTAGACCGTGGCGACACACACCGGTGTACAGATGCCCATCACCTATCGAGCAGCTCGTGGGCTGCTGAGAGTGCTCATAGCCGCGCTGATGACGCCGGGTAGACAGACGCATTATGTTTGTCGGGTATGATTTCACTAATGAGCTATATTAGCAATATTTTTGGTTTTGTTTACTAGGCATTTTTTCATGCATATTTTTATACATCATGGTGAGCCTGAGGGATCATTTGCACGTACCCCCGGATGACTAAATCCAAATATAAATTTTCTGATGCCTTTCGATGAAAGGAAGTTATTTATAGGAATAGCATAAAAGAATGCATGCTGTAACGCTACTCGCTGACAGAAATCAGACGACTCTATGACCTAAAATTCTGACTGACAAGGTTTAAACGTGAAATTTTACTAACGATTTACTTAATAACATTAGGACAAAGATTTAATTTACGAAATGATGTTTGAAATACCTTTGAATATACCCTGTTGTCTGTTTTAGAGGGCTTTTACATTAATTTCGACGATTTGCAAATGGAGAAATTGCATAGAAGATGGAGTTTTATCTACGTTACTCTAGGATCGTCGTTATCTGGACTTGTATTTATTATGTAATGTCCACACTCCAAGGCCAGTTGGCGCGAGGGGAAGTGGTGACTCGCAAAATTACTTTTTACCCGCAAGAGGGACTTTTCATTACCAACGGGTGGCTATCCTGAACACCCTAATCGTTCTAGATTGATAGTTGATGTTATCGTTGTAAATATTGAACATTATTGTACATATCTCCAGAATCTTTAGTACTATTTGCTTCAAAAAAATGGGTACCTCCCTTTTTTTTCTTTAAATACTCACAATTTTAATTTCTACATAATACAGATTCAATACAGGTGGCTGATGCGTTTTTAATAACTATTCAATTTGCTTTGTTATTAACAAATTTCAATAATTTCGTAATAATAACAATATTGTTTCCGTTTCTTGTAAAATTTGCAAAAATGGAGTTTAAAGCGACAGTATTTAACTTAAAAGTAGATACATTAGCATTCTTCTTCCATTAAATTTATTGAGTACTTTGAAAATACGCTTCATAAATGTAAATTAGGTTACATACTATTATGTTTAGTAATTTCATGCAGTTATGCAAGTTTCTCTGTATCAGAGTACAGATTTTCTTCAGATACTATAGATAATGATAATACTATAAGGGAAATATTCCTTAATAAGCACTATTTATTCTTACTAAACTAACACATGAATCTGGAAATTTACACAAGATAAATATTTCCAAGAACATTAAAGTTGGGATGATGTAGAAGACTCATTACAAAAAACGTTGGTTTGCGATTCTTGATTTCAATTTATATCTGGTAAAACTTGCCAATTGGCCGCTGACCTAAGTAAAGGATTACATACATATAAGCGATAAGATAAAACTTCTAGTGTGCACTCTACCGAATAAATTGTAGTGCGGCTGCCAAAAGCTACTATAATCAGAACATTAACTTAAATTTGGACGTAGTGGTGGAGATTCTCAAATGGAATACAATGTAAATTCTTTGTAACTTTCGAAATGAATTTTTATAAGTATTGGTAATTGTAGGATTATATTACCTTGTATACGTCCAGCTGACCGCAATACACGTCGAATTGGTTATATAGATTCTGCAACATGTTGATAATCATCAGTGGGGTAGCGGTTGCACATATCGACGTGAAACCAACGATGTCGCTGAATAGCATAGTAACGTTTTCATGAGTTTGGGCCTCAATTGTTTCTCCTGAAAAAGTTAAGAAGTTATTTTTACACTGATAAATAAATTACGAATGCACATCAATAATATCATCACCCCATCAAATTTATTACCAGAGTTGGAGAGTGTAATTACATTTAAGGAGTTTCTTAACGCCCACTGATTGTTTTAATAACACTTCCGTTAGTAAATTGTATTAAAAGATGTTTCGTTCCGCCTGAATCCCATTATTCGCGTATCAAGCGGGGAACTTTTGCTAAAAGTGTTATTTTCGTAAATTACGGAGCTGTTTTAAACGCCACATTGACGATGCGTTGAATGAGAACTTCCGGTAACTTTTATAAAGATGCCATTAAATTGTATTAAAAAGTTAGATAATTAAGTGTGCGCATTCATTACTGATAATGAAATGAATTTTTTAAGAAAGGAGGACCTTCGGAGTTAAGAAGGAGATTTAAATGGTAGCGAGGCATAATTAAATTGTGGATTATTACATTTAACGTAACAAGGTGTGGTGCGCCTGTGTAGTTTGGAAGTAACATTGGAATAGACAAGGAGCTTTTTAAATAACACATAGCGCATCGTTTATTTATATGTACCAACGTACAAAGTAAAAGGTGTTTTTTTTTTTTCGCTTAGATAGAAATTACGAAAAAGTTTACTGTCAAATGAGCTGCCATATTGCTTTCACTTTTTAACATTTATGATCAGTATACTCTGGCAAGTCGTCATGAATAGACTCACGCTTAAACAACGCTACCAAATCATTCAAATTTATTTTGAAAATCAATCATCGATTCGCAGAACTTACAGATGATTTTTATGGTTCACATAATCGTCATTCTGAGCAAGCCATCCGTCGAACTGTAGATAGATTTCATACCACATACTTTCCACATGCTGCAGTAACACCAACACGCTGAAGGAATGTGTGTACTGAAGAGAATATCGTTGCTGTAAACGAAAGCGTAGAAGAAGATCCCAATTTATCCATTCGTCGTCGGTCACAGTTATTGGGACTCTGTCCGTCCACTACTTGGAAAATTTTACGCAAAGATCTTGGCCTACATCCATATAAGATTCAGTTGGTACGGGAATTATAGCCACGAGACCACCATCTGCGTCGTTCTTTCGCCGATTGAACTCAAGAGCAGTTGGAAACTAACTTTTGGCTTAACGGGTTTGTGAATAAACAAAATTGCCACATATGGGGTGGGACCAATCCATAAAAGACCCTACAAACTCCATTACAACCAGAAAAATGCACTGTTTGGTGCGGTTTACACGCTGGTGGCATTATTCGCCCTTATTTCTTCAAAAATGATGCCGAAGCTCGCGTTACCGTCAATGAAAATCGCTACCGCATCGTGATTAATGATTTCTTGTTTGAAGATATGGAGGACGTTGATCCGGACGAGATGTTGTTTCGCTCTACGTGCCATACAGCAACGGCAATATAGGCTTATTGAAATCAAAAGTTGACGATAAGTTAATTTCGAGGAATGGACCTGTCAATTGTCCTCCAACGTCTAGTGATTTGATATCTCTCGATTATTTACTGAGGGACTACGTGAAGTCACTGGGTTGTGTCAATAAACCACCAACAATTGACGCATTGGAAGCCAACATTGTTCGTGTTATTCGTGATATACGGCCAGCAGTGCTCGACAAAGTAACCCAAAATTGGACTTCCAAAATACGCTTCGTAAAGAATAGCCGTGGTGGTCATATGTCCGAAATCATTTTCAAATGTTAATGCCATAAATAAATCTTTCGAGTCATACCAAAAATTTTATTACAATTTAATTTTTCGTACTATTTTTTATAATTTTAAGTTCTATCGTGCTTAAAAGAGTTATAAAAGAATTATAAAGTATTATCTATTAAAATCGGTTCTATCGAACTTAAACTGTTATGTCTGAACCTAGTTACATTAGTTAGAGCATTATTTTCGTATGTGTGGTGAGTAGTCCGACGCCGTTTATAAGCTTGTCATAACCGCAAAAGCTTCTACGTGTAGATTGTGTGTATAAAATGTCCCCATTGTTACTATAATTCCTCGTGCAAATGGGTGATGCGCAGTTAATTACGACTCCTAACGCGCTATAGTCAGGAGTAGGCCCTCTTGCTACTGGACCACCGAATCGTTTATGACGTTTTTTTTTAATAAAATGAAAATATTTTGGATAAATAATGCATTTTGGTGATTACTAGTAGTATACAGATTAAGTAATACTGTTAAAATGCGTAAATGCTTTGTAAAAAGCGTCAATTTGGTCATATGAATTATATTGAGGACAAAGGAATGAACAGAATGTTCGAGAATTCAGACAGAAAGAACATATTCCTTTTCAGTAGTTGCTTTAGTCATGAGTATATGACATCATAACACGGCTGTTTTCGCAAATATTAGTGTTTAAAGAGGTGTATCACTAGAAAGCGATACACTTCGCAGAAGTGAAGGAATAGGATATTACGAAAGTAGTCTGAAAAAGTGTCAAGCCTTAACATGAAGATGGCATTCTTCGTCAAAAATATTCTGGTAATATAATTGCACATGCGTTGAGAGATACGTTTGAAAATTTCAGCCATGTTAGACACTCGGTTGTTATTTAACAGTCGTTTGTGTCAATCGATATTAATGTTTCTGTAAAGATGGAAAAATCGAATATCGAGCCGTCACTAAGTTCTTGTATTTGAAAAGCAATAAGTTTGCGCAAATTAAGGCCGAGGTGACAGCTGTTTACGGGGACTCTGCACCATTATTTGCCACAGTAAAATTGTAGACAGCTGAATTTAAACGTGGTTTTACTAGCTTGGTTGACGATGAACCTTCGGGACGGCCAAAAACGTGTTTGTCATATATTGATTGAAGAATTGGACATGAAAAAGTTAACCGCGCGTTGGGTGCCGAGCTCGTGATTTTTCACTCAGCACTTAAAAGGCATTCTAATGAATATTTGCTTTGCAGAAGTAGGTTAAGCCAAATAAGTCGGAGTTTTAGCGTCGGTTAGTAACTGTAGATGAAACTTGAACACACCAGTATATTCTTGAAGCCAACGCACAGTCGAAGTAGTGGACTAGGAAGGGTCAATCTGCTCCGAAGGAGGCGAAGATTGTTCCAACGGCCGGATAAATGATGGCGACAGTTTTTGGGATAGTCATGGAGTTGTATTAATCGACTATCGTGAAAAAGGAAAAGCAATAAGAGGGCACACTACGCATCATTACTTGACAAGTTGAGGGCAGAAACTGCGGAAAAACGGCCGCATTTCAAGAAAAAGAAAGTTTCGTTCCGTCAAGACAACGCACTCACACTTCAGTGGTCGTCATAGCAAACAGTCACGAGTTGGGATTCGAATTGATAAATCACCCACCCTCTTCACCAGATTCGTAAACGCCTATTTTGTAGAACAAGATGCCTACTACTATTTGGACGGATTAAAGAGATGGGTGCATCGCTAGGACACGTGCATAGACTTACAAGAAGACAATGTTGCGGAATAAAACTGAATTAGACAAAAAAATACTTGTTTGGGTATTAGGCTGGCTTTTAAGACTGCTCTTGTACACATATTGAAACGAAAAGGTTTCATCGTCAGGGCACTGAATATATTGTCTGTTGACTATCGAGAACACTGTCAGTCCTTTAGCTCAATTTTTTCTGGGTTAATGCAACCAGTGGACGTGCCAACGAAATCTCTTCTTTCTATTTTGCCCCTTCTTTCTAATGCACAGAAATTTCTGTTTGCTTTTACTTAACTGCGTTGTGACTAATTGACAAAGCCTATTACCTTTTTGTTACTAGCTAATGCTGTTATTTTATGAAGAATATAAGAGATTTTGCTGGTAAAAAGAAGACAAATTGTTGTTTATGGAAAATAATTGCAAAAAATATGGCTCAATATGGAACAACAAGCAATTTGGGAACAATGCGACGAAAAATCTGAAAAGGCAGTACAGAAAATTATTGATAAAGGCAGGCGAACTATTGCGTGGACATACTTTAAGCTAATGGACAAATTATTTCAAAATCCAGAATTTCATCCTTTATCAGTTTGCAGCAGTTCAGAAAGTACTGTTTTATAGCAAAGTATAAACAAAAGTACGCTTTTGTACAGTAGATACATCTGTACTAATTTGCTAATTGTTTAGAATCCCATTGTATCTGCCCCATTAATAACAGATAAGTCACCAAGCCCTACACCATCGTCACGAGATGAGATGTCCTTGGAATAAAACTACCAGATCATTAAAGGACATTTCTAGGAAATCTGCTACTGATTTACAAACGGATGTATGAGATAAATGAGATGAATAATATTTAGTTATTGCCTACCTATATGATTCTTGATTGGCTAACATCAGAAATCATTTAATTACTTGTCTATCTACACTATGTGTTGGACGGCTACCTTTATTATTGTAATTTTGTATTTTAAGCTATTTTCCCAATTAAGTTAATAAAGAGAAAATGAGCCTGAAATTCTAGAATCTTCAAATAATAAATTTAATGCAATTTCTTTTCTTAATCCGCTTTTTAATTGCAATATCAACACTTAAATATTCATAGTCAATAATATGGTTATTAAAATTACAAAAACGGTCGTGAACTACCTGAAACTACCGTGTAACCTTTTTACAACAGGTTAACTTGGTCACGTGATAGCCGATCCGCAACCCGCATGAAGTTTCTGAAAAGGCCTCTAGTTGTCGTGTCATTGTCATCACTCATCAATCAGGAACACCAGCATTAAATAATTAAATATTGTGTAATGAAGTTTGCGTAATGAAGTTCATTTCGACACGCGTTTGCATGCGGAAAAGTACATATTTCGTATGTAAAATACAAAAGTGTTTTATTGCAAAATCTTTCGAGGCAGGATTTGTATATACAGACTTTCTCTCTGACTTTCAAAAGTTTACAAGATTATTAATATTTTGACGGGTCTTCGAACTCGAAACATAGCGAGTCCCCATGTTGCAAGGCATGGGGTTTGTGGTTTGTCGGGTTAGACTAGTAAAATTATGCGCCGTGTAATTGGGACTTAACATTGCAGTCACATCTTGACCAATGCGGTTATAAATTTCCCAGAGTGGCAATCTTCTAATCCGCAAAATCCGTACAATACCACCATGTTTAAACTTCGACAATTAGCATTTATTTGTACAGGTGGCGTACCTATTACTTTTTGTTTAACTTCTTTATACTATTATGTTTACCTGTACAACGTGCTGATTCATTTTTTTTTAAATCCAAAGGAATTGTGTTCCATACAAATTCTAACTAAAGGTATTTTAGTGATAAATGTGCTTTATTAATTAACCCGGCACCCTCGTAAAATTATAAAACCAACGCAAATCTGCAACAAATCGTAAGAGAATCCCGGATCAATCGTAAATCTCTAGCACAACACGATATAGTTTGTGTGGCGAATAATCGTCATAAATAAATATACGAGAAAAATCTGAAGAACGCATCGGAATAACAAAGAACTTACCAAGCCAAAGCCGTTTTGCAATTCCCGGAGGGAAAATGAGATGTAGGAGGCTGACGTTCTTCTCCCTCTCCTTGTCAACCGCTCTACTTCCCTCTTCGATCGAGCTTTTCAATTTATCCATTCTCTTCCGTAAACCATCCTAAAAGCAATAAATGACTTTATTAACAACTGTTGTTCGCCGACTGCACTCGCATTTTGCAAGATACAATGAAAGCGTTTCATTTTTTATTGTTAGAAGTCATACTTTTTGGTAGTCATCGGAACTGTCTTAATGCAAACTTATCGATTGAATATTTCCATTTTCTCTTCAAAAATGGGTATAGCGGATTGGTCTGATATTTGTAGAATGCTCTAAAACACGCTCGGAAAATTTATTTATGATAACTAGGGTTGCAACATTCGGGGGCGCGTTAAGTTTGTGGTAAGTATGTATGGATTCATAAACCGTTAGCTGACTGGGTGAAACGAATATTAACATCGACCGCCGATTGGAGACGCATGTATACCACGTATATATAGGATGATTTATAGTAGATGTAAAAAATTTTGACATCTTGTTCGGGAAGTCATTTAAAACAAAAAAAAATCAAATAAACATAGGTCCAGCGTTCTTTTATTTACAGAACTAAAACAGATTTAAATTTTAATAAAGTAGAGGGGTTTATAAAAATACGACTTTCAAAATAAATAACTAGAAAGATAAGGAACTAAAAAAAGAAACAAATGACTATGTAAGAGAATATTGCCTATAATAGTTGTTCAAAACGCCCTCCTTCAGCTCGAATATAGGCATGACACCTGCGAACCACTGAGTTGTAGACACGCACTATTGCTGCACCATCTTGACGAATTTCGTTAAATCTAATTGTTATTTGGCGAAGTAATTGTTCGCGTCTGTTTTTTTCGACACTGTAAATCAACTGGTTCAAATGGCCCCAAAGAAAAAAATCTAAGGAGTTTAGGTCGGTAGATCCCGGGGACCAAGCAATAAAACCTCTACAATCAATCCATCGCTCAAGAACAAGTGTATTCAACCATTGAATGAAGTGTGTACCGTAGTAAGCTGAAGCGCCATCGTGTTGAAACCACATTTGTTGACATTGAAGAAGCGGAGTGTGTTCGATTTTATGAAAAAGCGTTTCATCTAGAAGAAATTGATAGTGTTCTGCATTTAGCCTGTGTGGTAAAACCTTTAATTCAAGCAGTTCTCAGTTAAAAACACCAGCCCAAGTATTCACACTAAACCGGTGTTGAAATCGTGATTCAGTAACTTGGGTCTCATCTGTCTATAATATTCTAGTTAAAAATAATTTTTGGCAAACCAAGTACAGATCTCTACACGCTGACCGTAATTTTCTAGTTGTAATGCTTGGATGCGTTGAATGTGATGGGGGTGTAACTGTTCACGATGTAGTGTTCGACATACAAAGTTTTTAGAAAGACGAAACTGCGCTGCAATGCGTCTAATGTTGAGGGTCGAGTTGCCCAACTACATCATTCACTGCATCAACTAAATTTTTTTCGTTGTTTACATTATTTTCTCATTACGTGGAACAACAAACGAACCAGTTTCTCTAAGTCGTTGGAAAGTATGCCCAAAAACTCTGTGAGAAGGTTAACGTCTATCAGGAAATCTTCGGCGATATTCTCTTGATGCCTGAAGACCGTTGCCATCACAGTACCCATACACATAAACAATATCTGCATATTCAGATGCAGTAAACTCATTCATTTTGAAAACTGTAAAATTAGTTTTTTCACAAATTATGTTGTTCGGCTTTTAAACATAGAATACTAGGCAACCCAATCTGTATGCATGTAGTAATAATATTAATTATTTCTAAATCAATAAAGTTTAAATCTGTTGTAGCTCTATAAATTAAAAAAATAGTACCTTTGTAATAGTACCTTTGTTTATATAGCACTTTTTGGTTTAAATGACTTCCTGAATAAGATGTCAACGTCTTTTACGCCTATTATAGATTACCATGTATATCTGCGCATACCAACGGATGTTTGTTTACGGCAATTTTGTTATCCTAATTGTCATTGAAGTTTTTGGTTGAAGCAACTGCAAGTTTATTTCAATGTGATTTTTTATTCATTTTGCTGTAATAGTGGCAAAAATGCCCAAATGTGAGAATTGTAAACATCCTTACTTTCTTTACGTGTACCCAAATTAGGAGGAAATTTCACCTCTTGTGGGGGAAAATAATAAAATCGGGTAATTCTGCCCTAAGGCATCAGGACGTAGGGTAAAATTTACCAAAAATGAGGTATGTGCACAAACGCAACTTGTGGAAAACACAGAACGGTCCTTGTTTACGTTTTACGCATGCGCGTGGTGTTGTGTATACTCTTTCGAGAGTAAAATATTATTTTAAAATTGTATCAAAGTTTGGGTAAAAACGTTGTTAATATGAATTAACAATTCCTATTATTTATCAATCATAAAACTATTTTCGTTCTATTTTTACCCTACTAAGCACTTCTATTTGTTTAAATTACCGACACCGCTGGCACATGTTGTTCGCGCAGCTAACGATGACGACATATGTACTTTTCATTTTGGGTGAGCTCTACATTTGGTGCGAATCGGAGACGTACAAAAGTTCTGACATCTTAGATGGACGTTGCTGCACATGGAGAGTATGTTAGAAAAGAAAGGAAAAGTGTTACTCTATCTAACTAGGCTTTTTATCTCCGATTTCATTTACCCCGCAATTATCCCCGTTTGGTAATAACGAAGGCAAACAGCTTTCATATAGAAATTTTTTACATTTGGTTTTTCGACGCGAGGGTAGATTACTCAGATCTAGGTACAAATCGTTGTCTTTGATTACGCTTAAAAAGACAAACTACTTTGCGAAGTTGAGATGCTCTAAGCTTTTAGCGCAACAATACGTCTAGTTAGCTAGACGTTCCATAAGCTTTCGTGAGGATGAGCGAAGCGGACTAAGTGAATAACTTTACGTTGGCGTATAAACTCGTAAATCTCGCTCTATTGCTTTGTGTTCGTTGAAAAAGTGAAAAAGCAATTTAAGTTGTATTAGAGCAGATGACAAGTAAATATGTTCGTTCTTCCGATACGAATGAAAAAAAGTTGCGAACGAGTTCGCCACATAAAGGAAATAATAAAAATTGTGTTTATCGGTTCTTCATTGACGTTTTCGAAGATCGTGTCCATATTTAAGTTCCCAAAGCACGCGGACGATATAATCGAGTTATTGAACAATTTTTCTTTGTATTGCGTACGTGTGTAAGTCTCAAAGGTAGTCTAAAGTTCTTATTAATTCTATTGTGAATGACTCTACAACATGCTATCTACGACATACAGGTGTCCCAAACTTCTAAAATTGTAAAATTGCTCCTATTGTGTACATGGTAGGAGGCCAAAATATTCAGCTAATGTAGTATATACAGAATGATCAATAACTAGAGAACCACGCGCTTACTTTTCTATTTCAAGTGGAATCCTATATATTATTACGTATTTGGTTTTCCCATATAGAAATTAAGGCACGTAATTTGTACTTTATATTTTTAATTCTAACAGATTTCGAGATATTGATAATGTTGTTCTCAATCGCCTAAATTTAGATATATTTATTTCCAAAAAAAAAATCGAAATGTATACTTTTTAGCGTAAGTTTTAATAAGATTAAATTACACGCTTGGCTCTATCTAGACATTGTATTATAACGCCTTCGAAATATGCAGGATGTTTAGTAATGAATACTAAACATTGCCAAATTCAAACACCAGAAACATCAATTTCTTTAATAGCACCATATATTTTTTCTGTATCGACTGTATGAAAAAAAATATATGGTATCTCTAACGTTTCTGTATAACGAAGCGTATGTCGAACAGTGAAAGTAAAACACGTATTTTCAGTTAAACACGGGTCCTGTATTTGGATATTGCATCGAAGTGCCTGCTGATGTTAATATTGTTTGGCTACCATGACAACAGTAAACAAAACATATTGACGTTGTTATTCTTACCTGCTGATTCAAAATCTTTAACTTAAGTAGCTTCTTATGAATAGAGACGGGATTTTAGGCAAAATGCCTCTTTGTTTAGATTCAAGGCAAATTAAAAATAATACAAAATCTATATGTTTCTCGACAAATCAAAGCGATCTAGCTATGTTTTATTTTGCCTAGTTGCCTATTTGGACTTTTAACAGCCTAAATCGTGGTTTTTCGCCTATTTTGTCCTAAAATCATATTTATTTGGTCTAAACGTTTTTTTTTTTTTAATTTTAAATAAATATGGTTTTTACACAGCTGCATCTTTCTTAAATGTAAATTTTAGTTTTACAGCCAAAATGCTATAAACTAATACAACGATGGGTTTTCCCGTCTATTGTGTGAGGGGCAAAGTTTCGATTTGCCTGCCGTAAAATTTATATTACTACCTTATTGAAGATATATCCTCAATTATCGGCTTATCGCTCTCGGGTTCATTTACCTGCACCCACGTTTTTATTTTACGGGAATCCCTATCGGCTTGTTTACGCCCTGTAATTTAAACCATATAAGCAAATTTCTTCTCCCTGTTAACGTGATTAATGAATACACGATGCCCATTCATAGTTTATACAATGGACATCTTGATATTGCAGTTTAGATTTTATATTTATTCTCTTAATGTTTCTCTGGAGCGTATATGTGTGTGTTCCTATAGCGAGGTGGACTATTGACGAATCAGTATATCGTGAAAGACGTACTTTGAATTTTCATTTATATCGTAGCTTGCAACGAATATTTTTCGGTAGTTTTCTGTCGGTTTGTGCTTGTTTATCTACTCAGTATATTGTGTATTTCCATCTACAACAATGCCAAAATCCAAGGAATCACATAGCGATAAAGTTCAAAAATGGCTGAAGGCAATTGGAGGCACTACTGTCTTTCAGCTGAATCCAAGCAACAGTGAAGAGTTGTTTTGTAAAGCGTGCGGAAAAATGGTAAAGGACGTTTTTGTTTTTCTTTCCTAACTTGCTTCAAAAATATTATTGTAGTTAACTTGCAAAAAGAAAAATCATTTAGAGCAACATGCTACTGCTCCTGGACATCAGGCAAATCTTAGGAAACCGTTGAGGAACCAAATGTTAATAGACACCAAAAATTCAATAGAAATCGACATTTTTAATCGAGATTTATGCGACGCTTTTATGTCTGCAAATATACCTCTGGACAGATTAAACTATTCAAAACTGCGAAATTTTCTGACTAAATACTGCAACAAGAATGTGGCAAGCGTGAAAACCTTAAGAACAACATATGTAACAAAATGTTACAATGAGGTAATTAATATAAAAAATAATAATTTAAAAATGTATTTTCATACTTGAGTGTCATTAAGATTTTGTTTACACCTATAATATTTTGATGAATTTTTTAAGACTATTAATACTATTCGCGAAGAAGTTGGTAACAACGATATTTGGATATCTATAGATGAGACGACTGACTCTAAAGGTCGTATTATGGCAAATATGATTGTGGGTAAGCTTTATTCTGAAACACCAGGAAAACCGTATTTACTGGCTACAAAGCAACTTGAAAGAACAAATTGCAATACAATGGCAAGATTCGTGAACCAAGCTTTAGGTAAGATATATTATGCAAAAAACTTACTTTAATAATATTGTAAATTTAATGCTAGATATTGAAGTTAAAGGCAACTCTCGTATTTTAGGTATTTTGTGGCCAACAGATGGAATTAAGTACGAAAAAGTCAAGCTTTTAGTCACGGATGGTGCTTCTTATATGCTCAAATGTGGTACAAATTTGAAGATTTTCTATAAAAATCTTAATCATTTAACATGTTTTGCACATGGACTCAATTTGGTGTGTGAATGTCTAAGAAATCAATATACTAATGTTAATGGTTTAATTTCAAATACCAAGAGAGTCTTTTTAAAAGCTCCACTGCGTGTGGCAGTGTATAAAGAAAATCTGCCAGATCTCCCTTTGCCTCCCGAACCTGTCTTAACACGTTGGGGAACTTGGTTAGAGGCGGTAGTTTTTTATGCTAATTTCGAAGCAATGAAATCAGTAAGTACTTTTTTAGCAAATTTTTTAAATAAGATTGTTTTTATTTAACGCTTTATGTTTTAGGTTGTAATATCGTTTGACAAAGATTCAGCTAACTGTATTGAGCAAGCGCAAGAATACTTTTCCAATCAAAATGTCAAAAACGATCTTTTATACATCAAGCGCATTATAAATTTCTCATTGATAACATCAAAAGATTAGAAACATTCGGCCTTCCTCTTACAGATTCTGTTGCAGTAATTAATAATGCCGAAGCAGCTCTCAAGAATGCCCCAGGAAAAGTTAGCAAAATAATTTTGTCAAAGTTTAACCAAGTGATTTCGAAAAATCCAGGTTTCAAAACGGTTAAAGAGTTTGCTGAGCTGCTCAGTGGCGAAGCAGTTGAAGGTACCGCTCATACCACAGCTGACTGGTCCATATTTAAGTTTTGTCCTACAACCTCGTGTGACGTAGAACGTTCATTTTCTTCGTACAAACTGCTGTTTTCCGACCGAAGAACAAATTTTACTAACGACAACTTGGAAAAACATCTTGTGTGCTACGCAAACGCGAAATTTGAGGACATGTTACACGGCGATTAATTAATTTATTTATTATTTTAAACCAAATGAATCTACATATTTTAGTTATTAGTTAAAATTTGTATGTTTTATTTCTTTTTATGGCTGAAATGTACCTAAAATTACATTAAATATCGTCTTCTTATTCATGTTTTTTTAAAATAAAATGATTGTTGTGTATTTGCCTAACATGCCTAAATCACAGTTTTTGGTCCTAAATACATAGTTTTTAAGGCCTAAAAAAGGGCCTTTTTAGCTGTTTTTTACGTCCTAAAATCCCGTCTCTACTTATGAGATAAACTACATAAAAATGAGTTACTACATTATTAATGTATGAAGTTAAGGATAACGTAAGCATTCTGGAGTGCAATTCTTAGTGTGGTAAGAAAAGTGCAGAATAGCCTTCACAAACGATTGCGCAAATGTATCGTGGTGGAATGCAGGAATTTTGAACATTCCTGAGCGTTGAGATAGATAAATAAGTAGATAGCTATTAATTATTGCAATTAAAGGTTATTAAGTTAGTTTATAGAGTACTTCAATTGTTTTACAAATTATTGCTTTTTTGGATTATTTGTTTTAATTTTAAATTTATGCTTTTATCAAAATTGCTTCCTTTGTTCTATTCCTATAGATGCGTTAGCATTATAATTCTTTTCTTTTTACTTCAGCATCAGTAGAATGAACGTTTCCTGCGGTTAGGTTAGCCCAGTTTATACACTACCGCTCATAAGTATTTGGACACCCTTGGAAATATATTCTAGCATTATTGAATAGTATGCTAATAATCAGTAAGATTCACTTAAATTCACTAAATAATATCGGTCTGTTTAAAAACCGTATTTCCTGAAATTAAAACATCCTGAAATAACAGCAGATTATTTTCAAACAGTTATTCTTCCGTAATAAAAGAATACTATGCAACTAAAAGGGATGTCATATTCCGAGATAATTATATTAAACCTAAATTATAACCTGTGTCTTACAAGATTACTTAATACAGTCGTCTTTAACAGATTATCTATATTAGATCCAACGAATACATAACAATCTTTGCGTTTTCGGAAATATTTTCAAGACTTACATGTAACACTCAGAAATCGTAAATGATTAATGTACACTAACAAAGGTACAGTATTACGTTGAAGATCCATTGAAATTGAGCTTTCCTTGCATATGAAAAAAATGCTTAGTAACAATAACTAAAAATTAATGCTAATATAGCTCATGGTATTGGTGGAATCATTCCTGGCAAAAACAATGTAGTAGAGAAATTAGCACTAACACATGGACATGTTTTTGCCTACCCGGCGTCATTAACGTGGTTTTGAGCTTGTTTTCTGCTGTATACAATTGCGTTTGTTTCTCAGTTTATGTTGTTAATCTCCAAAAACAGCATTGAATATGTGGCGTTGTCCCGGCGACACCTAGCGCCAAGGAACACAGTCATGCCGTCCCAGAAGGTAGCAAGACAAATCGAAGTGTAGATGTTCACCACCTATCGGGCAGCTCCCGGGCTGCCGAACGCAAGGTGGCGTTGCGCCTAATCGGGGCGTCATCTGCGCGTGCAAATGATCCCTCAGGCTTACCATGATGTATAAAAATACATTGTTTTTGCCGGCAATGATTCCACCAATACCATGAGCTATATTAGCATTAAATTTTGGTTATTGCTACCAGGCATTTATTACATGTGTATTTTTGTCCGTGTAAAAGAAGGTGCAATTAAAATTTAAGCATTTTATTCTATTGACTTCTTTTTGTCAATTTTGTAAATCCACTCACTTCAAGAAACAAATACTGGTACAATAACAATATAAATCCTATTCGTTAATATTTGTTTGAACAATATCTAAAATGCTTGATTGATGTACAACGCTTCGATTCCCGCGTGTATTTCCGTTGCATATCGTGTACATTGTACTTGGCAAAGAAATACACGAGTAAATCGAAGCGTTGTCTAAGCCCTCCCACTTACGTCACCACCAGCCGCCACTGATGTACATATCAACTAAATTTAAATCTGGATATTTTTTCTGTGGTATAAGCTGTGGAAATCGCCTAAGAGATTCTGATGAATCTTTCTAATGAACGACGGAAATTGCTATTTCTAATCATAGATAAATATCAAAAATATTACAGAAGCTGTCTCGAAAATCCAGTCCCAGCGTGGACGTATGTAACTAAATAAGTTATTTGTTCAACATTCACTGTACGTTTCTAGCTTGAATTTTGAAATATATTAAAGAGGTTATTTAAGACTTCCAAACATCTTACATGCTAGAGTGGTGGTTTAAATTTTGATGGATTAGGTATTCCGTAGGGTTTTCAGTAGCGTATAGAAACGTTTTTATATCGAGTACTGTTTGCAAAATAACCGTTAAACACGTTGCAAAATTTAATTCATGTTACTTCAATAACATTTTATATAGTCTTTCAGAATTTGAATAGATATGATGATTTTACTTTGCTGGAAATGCTAGTTTGAATGGTATCATTTAAAAGAATTGAGAAGGTAACATTTACATATCAAAACAGTGCCCAAAGTAAAGTATAGATAATTGTATGTTATTACGTAAAAAACTTAGTCATAAATAAAAAAGAAACCCTACACATCCATGGTTATTAACGTAGCTTGTACTAAGTTCCTTTAGTGGCTAAATTAACAACTAAACAGATGATTAAATATGTATACTCCTAAGCACCGATGCTTTGTGAAAGCTTTTATTGCGCTTTCTACGGTTTCAACAGGTAGCAGCTTCCTCTCTATAACAATAGAACGTTTTGTAATTCTAATTTATTTTCCTGCATTAAACAACGGTTAGAGGGGAAACGTTTTGTAAACAGTGAGGTGTTAAGTCAAGCCTCCGGAGCGAACGCGTGAAAATCTACTAAAAGAAAAATGAGAGCAATTTTCAATATTTGCGTTTGTCTAGGCGCAAAGCAAAATAGTACATTTTAGTTGATGAGTTTTTTATGAGACAGGCAAGCGAAAATTCAGTAACATATGGCAGAAATATACTTTATATGGGGGATCTCCAATAATTAATACATAAGACAAACTTGCTTTAGATATTGGGAAGAATTTGTAATACGTGCTGTTTTGTACAAAAGTAATAATTTATTAACAACGTGATATAGTTGGTAAGACTTTTTAATTGATTAATTGCTTAGGAACCTTCTAACACTATATACACTGCGTTTACGATGAAAGGATTCGATAACATTCTAATAACCTTTCTTTGGGAAAAATGCTCGCACATGTCGATTTATAATTTTTGATTTTTACTTTTTCTACTTATACCACAATTTAATGTCAGTTCCGGCTTGAATGGGAGCTTTGTTATTTAAAATATGTATATTTTGTATAAACCATGTATATTTTTACAGATTTGGATGAAATAAGCTTTTCATTGAAACCCTCATATATATAAATACACATGAAAAAAGTGCCTGACAACATTAACCAAAATAATACTAATATAGCTCATGGTATTGGCGGAATCACTCCCGGTGAAAACAACGTGAGAAGAGAAAAGCGCTAGCAAACCGACATGCTTCTGCTTACCCGGCATCATCAACGTGGCTCCCGGCACAATTCTTTCTCGCCGTTGTTATTCACCTCTCGGGTTTATGCCACCAATCTTCACAAGTGGCACTAAGATATATTTCTTGGCGCCACCTAAGGCCAAGAGATATAATAATGCCATCTAGAAAGTAACCACAGAAACCGGAGTGCAGATGCTCACTACCTGTCGAGCAGCTCATAGACTGCTTAACGCAGAGATGGCGTTGCGCCTAAGCGCTACGGTATTTGCACACGTAAGTGATTCCACAGGCTTACCATGATGTATTAAAAATACACACGAAAAAAGTGTTTTGTAACAATAACCAAAATAATTCATATGGGTTGCTCGGTAGGTGGGCATCTGCACTCCGGTTTCTGTCGCTGCTCCAATCGGTGGTCGAAGTTAACATTCGTTTCGCTCAGTCTGCTATCCGTTTGTGGGTACGTACATACTTACTACGGTTCTGGCACGCTGTTCGAAAGTTGCAACCCTAGTAATGATCGGTTTACGTAGCCGGTAGGAGGAAAATGTCTTAAATGGTAATTTGTATTTATATACAAGCATGGCAAAAAATGAAGTTTGTACAAGCATGGTAAAAGTTTAGATATTGGGAAGTATTATAAAAAATAAAAACGACTTCGCAGTTAATTATTCTCCAATATGTGAATGATAACACAGGAATGTACCTAACTTATCAGAAAAATCTACTACTTGATCATGTTAGGATTTGAATACATAGCGCCTAACTCTGCCACAAATCTCACAATTTGGCCAGTGAATAGCCTTCTTTGCTTTAAACCAAAATGGTTCCGAAAGTTTTCCAAGTTCGATGTTCTTAAAGGTTTTGATTATCGACTGTGTTCAGTTTTTTATGCTCTCTATTATACTATCGTTGCTATAAGCAAATATGTTGAACGGGATAAAAAATAACTATAGCATTACCAACAGGCTAAATCACATCAGTACTAATTTGTTCCATAATGCTTAACTGAAGCAAATATTGTTTCATGAGTGGGATTTATATTAACGGTACTAAGAGGGCATTCTTTATAAATTTTTATTTTTAGGAAGGCGTTAGGTATCTGCTATGCCGTTTTATGGTACGGTATAAACAGAATTGTAATGATCTCTGCATATCTAGAGCAACAGATTGCCATTTTCATTGAGAGCTTTATTCAAGTCTGTACCTACAGATATAAACGAAATTTTGAACGACACGAATATATTAGAATTTGAAAGCGCTGTAGCCCCGAAGGTCCCTAGCGACGACCGAAGGCTTCTGCGTATAATATGTAAATTTCACCCAAAGAAACCAAGCAGAAAATGCATTTCTAGAAACGAAATTGAATTTACTGCACCTATTAAGCGTATACTTCACCTGTGCTCGAGCCTGCTCTCCCACTAGAATAACGTCTCTTGTGGCGTCGTGCAGCGGTATATCCGAAATAAATAAACCGCTTCCTGTAAGCCCTTCGAGACCATCTATGAACGGCGAACCAATAAATAGTACCGAATCCGATTCGGGGCAATACACCATCTGACCCTTCAACTCCAGCCCCTGTAAATAATAGAAATTTTGAATTTATTACAGATATTACATTTACATTGGTATAAATATTTTGTCATATAAATAGATTTTCCATTTTTATACGGACCATTGAATTAAATAACTATTACAATTCGATACAAATGGTAATAATCAATAAAATATAAAATTCAAAATTGCTAAAGTTATATTATTTTATTTGTTGTTGTTGTTGTTGTTGTTGTTGTTGTTGTTGTTGTTGTGTATTGGGCGAAGCGTCGGGTTACGGAATACACCTCGCACTTCTAGGCATTGATTATTAAGATTATTAGCCAACCTCGCTAGAATTTTGCTGAATTCAGGGGTGTTCCAACCTTTGGTAGGGATTTTTAACGTGCCAAACATCGTACTGACACGGGGCCTACGGTTTCACTTCCTTATCCGAGAAGAAGGCATACCTTGATTTTTATCCGTAACTAAAAAACAATCGTCTCGACCGGGATATGAACCCGCGGCGTTCGGATCGAAAGGTTTTTTATTGCTGTTGAGAGAAGTAATGTAAATGTATTCTTAGTTGAAGAAAATGTATATACTTGTCTCCGTTACTTTGATAAATGAGGGTAGTGTGCATAATAACCGGGTATTATACATAACACCAAGCGCTTCTGATTAATGTGATAAATATTTTATATTTTAAAGAATTAATCACATTAACGTGTTATTATGAATAATATCCAGCATCCTCTGGTTAGTATGATAAATGTCACAGTTATGCAGGTTTGGACCTGTCTGTGTGCAAGTTTTAACCTGTCTTAGTTGCAGGTGGCATCTGAGTGCTTGCTTTCACGACAGTCGAGGTTGAGTGTTCATTGAGTGCAGATGACTTGTGTTATCTTGATATGGATACCGGTCGTTCTAATACAATGGAGGCTCGTTTCAATGAAAGATTATTGAATGCTTTTAAAAATAACGAGGAAAATAGTGGGATGATGAGTAAAGAAGGCTACCAGAACTTAATTGAGAAAGTGCGAGTGTCAAAATCTAAGTCCAGTGGGAAAAAACCTGAGGATTATCAACGATTGAAGCGGTACGACATTATGAAGTTGGGTGATAGTGAAAAATTAATATACCCAGTGAGCGACGAGTCATCATCAGTTCGTTATTATGTGTATATAGCGCAGATCTTTAATGTAATTCACGAGATACACTTGGCGATGGGACATGGAGGAAAAACAATAACTTTGAAGCAGCTGCAGAACAAATACAAAAACATCACTCAAGAACAGGTAAAAATGTAGTTGACATTATGTGAAACCTGTGAAAAGAAATCAAAAGTGGCAAAAGAAGGACTTGTGTGTTCCATGATTTTTAAGGAGATGAACTCAAGATGTCAGCATGCAAAGTCAGCCTGACTTTGACTACAAATTCATCCTCGTTTACCAGGATCATGTTACGAAATTTGTACAGTTGCGGTATTTAAAAAGTAAAAAAAGCAGAGGAAGTTGCACATAACTTGCTTGATATTTTCACAATTTTGGGCGCTCCTAGCATACCGCAAAGTGATAATAGCCGTGAATTATGCAATCGCATCATTCAAGAAGTATGCGAAATGTGAAGTGAATTGAAGATAGTTCATGGAAAGCCGAGACATAGCCAGTCGCAAGGCTCTGTGGAGCGCGCAAATCAGGACATTGAAAACATGCTGACGACTTGGACGGAAACAAACCAAACTTCACACTGGTCTGAGGGTCTGAGATTTGTTCAATTCATGAAGAATAGAGCCCATCATGAAGGCATAAATTGCAACCCATATGAGGCCATGTTTGGGGTTCCAGCAAAAGTCGGTTTTACAACATCATCACTTTCTACTGATGTCATCAAACATCTGGAATCTGAAGAAGATCTGGAAACCTTAATCGACTCTTCTTCAGGTGCCTTAGTACGAGATGAAGATGGGCAAACAGAATGGTGGCGAAGAAGATCGAGAAGTAACAGAGAATGGTGGCGAAGAAGATCGGGAAGTAACAGAGAATGGTGGCGAAGAAGATGGGGAAGTAATAGAGAATGGCGAAAAGGAAGATGGAGAAACAGGGGACGGAGATAGTGCTGTAGAGGACATTTCGGGAGAAAATATAATTTCAGACAAAATCAACATTATTAAAAAGAAGAGGGAAAATGCCATAAGTGCATTGCAGTGCCAGGCAAAAAAGATGAGGCTAATGTCTGAATCGAAGTTTCCAAGGGGCAAGATTGGAGATACTGTAAAAATACGGATTCTTGATGTCGACAGGGGTAGAAGTGACTCCAGAAACATTCTTGGGGTCATTTTGCAGATGGATGCTGATGGCAAGATGCATGAGATTGGCACTAAGGAAGGACGATTGACTCAAAAGTATTCTAGGAACCAGTTTGCCATTTGTAAGGACAATTTCATTTCACAAGAGGAACTTCCGGATGTAATTGTGATTCTTCGTAAGTGTGCCAGGAAATCTTCAATCGTAGGTGGTCAAGGTTGTTTGTTTACAAATGGTAAGAATAAACTATTTCTTTATTGAATAAAACAGTCTTTTTATTTCACAAACACTGATGAAAATTCCGTTCTTCCTAAATATTGTAATTTATCAGCCAAGAGGGTTTGGGTTGTATGTAAAATAACCGGTTAAAATAATAAATTGTATACATATTATTACATTAACCACCTTTATTAGTTATTATGTATAATACCCGGTTATTATGCATACTAACAGATTTATCAAAGTAACGATAGCATACTCAACTTCAAATACTCAATTCAAAGTTACATATTGTTATTGATTAACTGCTATTTTTAAATAGAAGATATTCATGTGTTTAATTTAAAGCTAAAAATATATCTTTAAACAGAAACAATGGTATTCGAAATAAATATATGAAATACTTATATGAGGTAATCTAATATTGTTAAAGGAAGTATTCAATATATTCAACTTAAAATTACAATAATCACGGTTTAATCATTCGAATAAATCGTTTTCAGGTGACCGGTAGAATAATAAGTGATGAAATCATGAACAACGTCCATTGTAAGGAATAGTAAGAAGTTAGTGTCAGCGAATAAAATTGCTGACGTAAACAACGTTCTATTCGAACTTTCGGCGAAAAATTGTTTCTTGCTATAAGAATTGTTCCCAGATGCTTTTTAGTGGAAATGCTTCCTAGGGTTTTCGCTGTACAACTTGTATGAAATATCCAGTCAGCTTGGATACTTTTCACGCTCGAGGTGATGTTTGCTAGCTAAACAAGAAATCGTTACCGACAAGCGTGAACAAAGGAGGACAAAGTGAATATAATTGAAGTAATTTGAAATGCATTAAAACTTTTTATAATCGAGACACCTGTTGTAACTCAATAAAGAAGGTTCTGGTTTTAATTGGTGGACAGTATCTAACGATTAGTTGATTACATCGAATTACATTGCAACTAGTGTTCGATAAAAATCTTTCCCTGAAGAATAGTAATCGATGGAACTATACGATTAAAAATAATAGGTACTATCAATAAAATTAACCAATGAAATCAAGGACTAGTTGCACCGACACGAACTATAATTTAATCCTGAATTAAGCTCAAATGACAGCTAGAATGTGGCAATTGCAGTCAATTAGGTTGAAAGACATCTATTTTTGCACCTATTTTAACTTTATTCAGGATTAAATTTTAATTCATGCCGATGCAACTGACCCTAAAGATCGATAAACTATATGTTTTAAGTTAATGATAGGAAAAGTGCAATAAAGAGCAAGAATAAAGACAGTACCTTGGATGTGTATAAGTTCCTATTAATCTCTCCCGGGAAATGTCAAGTAATGAGATAGGCAGTATAGGCACTCTTTCGCAACGTTACCACATATGTAGCAATCATTATAAATGGCTGGTAAAGGCTCATAAAGCCAAATTTGACGCTTTGCGTTAATGTATCAGCCTCAAAATGAAGCTGAGAGATTCGCAACAGTTTAGTCGATTATTTGGAGAAGGGGGGACAATCACGGGAAAGTACTATGTTGATTTATTGGATTGACTCGATGCTGAATTAAAGATAAAAAGGCCCCACCTAGCGAAGAAGAAAATTCCCAGTCATCGGCAATTGCGAACCCAAAACTAGTACAGTTGCGATACGAAATGGTGCCGCATCCGCCGTATTCGTCAGATTTGGACTCCTGTGACTTCTTTCTTTTTCCAAACTTTAAGAAAATGGCTTGGCGGGAAGCGGTTCATGTCAAATCAAGAGGTCATTGCCGAAACAGATGCCTATTTCGCAGAGTTCGACAAATCCTATTGTTTGGATGGCTTAGGATAGTTGGAGCGTTGCAGGGGATTATATCGAGAAATAAATTTACTAAATGCAAAAGAACTGTGTTATTTTTCTTGACACAGCTATTTATCATACCGTCTTCGTACATGCTTCAGTAAGTTCATAAATTCAATCGCTCTTGATTAATGTAGATGTGACTGTATTCGAGCAGTTGCTCGAAACAGACGCTAATCTAACTTACGCGTATTCTAGACTGCAGTAAAATGAAGTGATGCGGATTCTAATAATGAGTTTTAATTTTTCACTTTAGAGAGTTATTTTATTACCCTGCAAAAATATGTTATTAACGGTTAAATTCAGAGAAAAATGATGCCTTGCATTTTTCATTCCGGGAATTGACGGAGCCCAGGTAATTATCTCATCTTTTTGCCGCTTTATTGTTTTAGAGTTATTAATGAATTCGCATTTTTTTGTGGCCCCTGCTTGCTAAAATTTAAAAATCAAAATATTTTCCTGAAAAAAAAATCTATTAACGCTTTGTATTATAACCTTCCTGAGATTTTCCATTTTTTAACGTCTTAGTTCCTTTGTTTGCATTACTAAAACGTCTTTTCAAGTGCAACGAAAGCTAAAGCGAAGGATGTCTATTTCCATATGAGAAAACAACGTAAAGCTTTAGCTGTGACAAGAGGGGTCAAGGTTAAAGTCTTAAACATATATCTATATAAGTAATATTAGAGACCTGCCGTTAATACTTATATCTAAATATAGTTATCGATTTGCCCCTTTTATTTCCATAATGCTTTCATTTTTTTAATTAAATTTAAATATTTGGAAGCTTATTAAGGTAAATTATCACGTATAGTTTGGAAAAATACATATATGTCAGGGGTTTTTACACCTTAGTGAATGCGAAGCGTTGTTTGTAACTGAACTTGGGTAATTTGGTGTCCCCGATTTCAAGCCTGTATTTAGTTTTGTTGTTGAAAATCTATATAAATAATATAATGCGTAGAAAAATGTATGTTCTTATAATATTATATTTATGAAATATATAAAAACTCACAATTATAATAAAAAGAATACAAAACACAACACAATCGTTCACCCTGCTCTTCATTGACATTACCAAGGTTAGCAGGAAGGTAGTGCGTATAAAAAGTGAATTTTAATGCTCATATTGCAACCTAATGCTTTAAATTTGTGCAACATGTTCTCCACAATGTCCTTAACTGCCTTAAAGCTTTCCAAGCATTTTTTTTCGGTGATCTTTAATCTCTGCTTCTGATAAACCTTGAAATTTTTCACATAAGAATTGAAAACATAGACCTGTTTTGTCCAACACTTTAGCAAAGTGCGTCATTAGACCAAGTGGAGTGTAGGTAATAATACTTTTGCAGGATCAACTAGACTTTCACGCAGCACATTCTTGTTTCCACGTATTAAATGTTCTCCTGTTGGCCAATCTCTCTTTACCTAGTGTTGGTCTCTAGCTCTACTATCCCACTCACATAAAAAATATGGATATTTCGTGAATTTCGGTTGCTGACCTAAGAGGTGGCCTAAAATTTTTGGGTCACCGCATAGTAGCCGGTTGTAATTTTTGTAGTCTTTTGTCATGAGAAGCTCTTGAAGATGTTTGCAATTTTCTTCGGATTGGGTCGATTGACTAACAGAAACAGAAGCTTAACAGTTGCCGTAACGTAAAAGAATAGCGTTAAGGCTTCTCTTTGACGAGTCTATGAAAACTCTCCAGTGGATCTACATTCGGAACCACCAAGGGAAATAACTAGGTCAGCGACATTTGTGGGATATAGGCTGTTCAAAATATTCGACAAATTTACTCTCGCCAATAAAACGTGGTTCCTCGAGCAAGCCGTTGTTTTTATTTTAATGTAGATCCTAGTATTTCGGAGAGATCTTTGGGAAGTCCTAAATCATACAGTTCTTGTGCGAAAATACCTGAGGTACATTTTCAAGATGAAGGTTGAAACACAGCGTCTTTCTCATCAACACCAATACTTTGTAATACTTTTGGTGCCACATGTATGGGGTATCAACACCATGTGGTACTGGTCTTATTGCTGACTCAATATTTCGATACACATTGTGTTTTAAAGTTCTTGTATTATGACCATCATTGCAGCAAATACAAAAATAGCAATCGTTTGTATGTTTCTTGGGCACTCTCCACACCATCGGTGTGTCAAAAGATGGAGTATCCCTTGTTCCTTTAATCCAGTGCCTGAGGATGAGTTTATGTTGGAGCTACGATAAACTATAAGAGCGACGAGTCAGCAAAACCAACTAGTCGGAGCGCGATACAGAAAGGCGCTACGCTCACCGATTGGCCCGTTTTGCTAACTCGTTGCTCTTATCGTTTATCGCAGCTCCAACATAAACTTACCCTAAGGCTCTCTACGCAAACCTTACAAACATCCAGTGCCTAGGATTTGTTTTGATTATTATTAGTTTTATATAATAAAAATTATGATGATTGTATAGGAAAAAAACTGTGTGTGATAGAGACAAACGACGATTGGTTTGGTTATTAGTACTTCAAAACTATCTTAGAAAATCACAAATTGTCTAACTACAAATTTCATTGTTTTTTTATTATTCTATCAATTCCCAACCACACCAGTAGCTTAGCTAACTTTACTGAACAAAATTCTATTGATTATATTAAAAGTAGAAGCTCATTATTAGAATTCCGTGTACTACTTTAAAAACTGGTAAATGTGAAGAAATATCAGAAGTAGGTGCATACGATAAACAAAGAGAGCATGACACAAAATTGCGAACCTTATTTATTATTGGTTTAATATGACTATTTGATTTTGATCACTTTTCAAATAAAGGTAATAAAATCTAGTATGATTTGAATACAACAGCAGAATTTAGCATGCTATGGAAACAATTATTTATTTGACAATTGTGACAAGTACATAGAATTTTACTGCGCACTGGCCTTAACGATTACTGCTTAACCGTTGAATGATAAAAAATGTCGTTTTCTAATGCAGAAGCGTATGATATGCTTGCAGTGTATTTTCTATGTTTTGAAAACGCGTGTATTGTTGAACGTGAATATGCCGTTAAGTATCCAGAAAGAACACATTTCAGCCGAGAAGTATTCCAACGTTTTGCGACATGATTATGTGAAACAGAGTATGTTCAACCTCATGGAAATCATACTAGAGCACGTGTAGTTAGAACTGAAGCTAATGTGATAGATGTCTTTGCATATGTTGAAGTTCATCCTCGCACAGGCACTAGAGAAATGTTTTCCGTTGTAGGTATAAGTAAGTCATCAATTCATCGCACCCATACAGATTTTCACCATAGGCTCAGTAATTGTAATTTATTAGAAGATATCTATCATAAGGATGCTGCCTTCCTGCTCTGCGTGTTGTGGACTGATGAAGCTACTTTTGCTAATGATGGGCCGGTAAGTTTGCATAATATGCATTACTGGTCCAGAGAAAATCTTTATTGGATGAGAGAGGTTGATCATCAACATAGGTGGAGTATAAATGTTTAGTGTGGCATTTTAGGTAATAAAGTTATTGCACCGTTTATTTTTGAAGGCAATTTAATCAGCGGAACATACTTAAACATTTTACGTAACGAATTACCAATACTTTTAGAAGATGTTTCGTTGGAAACTCGAAAAATACGGTGTTTTCAGCATGACGACTGTCCAGCTTATTGTTTACGAATCACCCGTGACTATCTTCATAATACGTTTCCATATTAGTGGACTGGAAGAGGATCTATTTTTCCATGGCCAGCTAGATCCCCAGGTCTGGCTGTGTTTGACTTTTATTTATAGGGAAGGATAAAAGATCTGGTTTACCAAACACATCCTACAATGAAAGCTGATTTAAGCAGTTCATAAATCTGCATATAAAAAATGACGGCAAACAATTTAAACATTTAAAATAAATTTAAGTTATTGTTTATTTTAATTTCAAGCAACACCATATTAGGTACTATTGGTACTGTCTTTTTTTGCATTGCTATCATTTATTTGTTTATTTTGTAACTGCTACATTTTGTTATTGTTATCATTCCTTTGTTTCATGGTCAACTAAGATAAGTTTCGATATTATTAAGTAAGTATTTGTAACTAATAGGGAAATTACGAGAATGAGTCAAATATTATCTACACTGCTAGCTACAACAGCATAAGCATGTCAGCTCCGCTATTAGTTTGCACCAAAGAGGAACAAGCAGTGATCCGATTTTTGTGGTCAGAGGGTGTGAAAGGTGCTGAAATTCCCCGGAGTCTTTTGTTATAATACGGGGACAGTGTTTTATCTCGTAAAAGCATTGTCTTGTGGATCGAAATGTTTCAAAGTGGCCGCACGAGCGTAACACAAAGAAGTGAGCTGGACGGCCGTCAACCTCGAACACCGATGACAACATTCAGCAAGCCCGAGAGATGGTTACAGCCAATAGGCGAGTTACCATAGACCTTCATCTCTTTGGACCGCTCAAGAACGCTTTAAGAGGTCGTCGATTTGCCTCAGACACAGACGTTCGGGATGTGGTGCAAAAGTGGCTTCACGATCAACCGAAAACCTTCTACCAGGAAGGCATACGGAACCTTGTGGCTCGTTTCACCAAGTGCATTGCTTAAAGTGGAGACTATATTGAAAAATCATGTATCTGTTGTACACCTACCTTTGTTTAATACAGTTGTAGAACTAAAAGTGTAAGTAGTTTTTGACTTACCCTCGTATTACTGATAATAAGCTGTTTTCGTTATTGTTTGGGAAAAGGAAAAAGATATCTCTACGCGGTTTTCTCCACTACTTTAGTCTGTCAAAACTCTTCAAATGCAACATAAGGAAAGCATATTGTTGCACTTGAATTTTTAGAGATAATTGAGAAAAACTCGTACACTTGGGAATAACGCCACCTGGTACGTTTCTTGAACATTAGCGGGAGGCACAAATTACGACGTCTAGAACAACGCTGAATGCCCTTTCGAACAAGTCCACACTTCTTTAATTCGGGCAAAAACTGCAGAAGTTATAGCAGGTTTAGTTTTACTTGATTCGGCAACGCCTACTACACTTATTATTCACAATATGACAAAACGTCTTTAACCAAAATGTTGCGTAATTAATTAAGCTTTTTAATAAAGCGTTTAAAATCATAGTTAATCCTGCTAATTTAAAATTAGCTGTTGACCCTGGCAACCTCGCCCCCTAGCGGTCAAGTTTGGAATTTAACAATATTTTCATTAAGTTTCCCTTTGCCACTTTAGTAATGAAAATTTTTTTCCCATCACTATAGCTATTGTATGTAGTTTCCAAGATATCGCCGGTCCCCACCCTTAGTGGGACACGCTGTATAAATCGCCAAAGGTTTTCAATAAAGCATTATTTTTATAGTTCCTATTAATTGCTTTTAATAACTTGATATTCTTATAAATTTTAATTCGAATTCTTTATTTACTACAGGCGTCATCCATTTGTCTTTTAAGTTCGTCCAAATTACTCATGTATATACTTGAATTAAATGCATACAGAATGAGATATTTCCAGGTTGCATTCGCGTTTACTTATTCTGAGATACTCTACGTCTGTCCGCGAATCTGTGGTTTGCTGCATTTAATGAAATTAAATGAGACGTCTGGAATATATAAAAGTATTAAGTGTGCATGTTCCTGCAAGTAATTAAATTGTATGAACTTGCATGAATATTTATTCTAGTTTCGAATGTAAATTTGCTTAAATAAGTCTATTGAGTTAGTTGCTCTCCGGTTACTATTAAAATACTGCATCCCTTTAGCGCCATTGCTTAACTTACCTAATATATTCTGAACTGCAGCGAAATTTTCATGGGCGACGAGTTTTATGATTTTAATTTCGAAAGAGTTATATCCTTCTCTTTTTGTTTATGAAATATGTGTAATTAACAAATTAAGTTAAATATCTTTCTCTGAATTAAAAAAATGTTGTAGTTCAACTTTTCTGTTTGGAATAGGAGACGACCGACGCGACGTAGAAAGGAATTTACTAAGAGTGATATGAATTGTGCAAGCATACGCGTATTTGCGTTACTTACACTACAACAAACAAAAGAATTGAGTAATGATTTTGGCTTTAATATTCATCATTTACATTGTTTTCAAAATTTAAGAAAATCTATATCGCATGGCCTTTTACTGTTATACATGTTTATGTTTACGTCGTATTTATATTTATGTTTTCCATTTCTGTTTACCAATTTGAAGAATCGTGGCTGCTACATTTGTAGTAACACTTTATCAAACACTTAACTGAGCCCAATGAAGAGAGAAAGCGGTGTTGGTTTTTGGGTTTACAGCCATAGTAGCAGAATGTTAATTAAAATATTTACGTATTAACATTTTGTTTAATTTAAAAAAATGCTTTACTGCGGTCTCCATACATCGTTTGACAAATTTCGGAAAAATTCAAGAAGTTTTTTAACTTTTTTAAGTCAGGTGAGTTGAATGTCATCGCTGACGGATTAATTCCCGTTTATAGGTTTTGCCATTTAGCTGTTTCTTCTTGATACTTCTCAAACTTTCATTTAAATTTTATTCCTTCTATCAGTTGTTTCAGCGCCATTTTAAGCCTTCCTTTTTTTGTTCTTACTTTGCAGTTAATAACAAATGTGGTCTAGTTCGTTCCACATCTTTCAGAGTCTCTATATCTTTAATATTAATTCTCCCTTCTCATATTATTCCTAGAATGAATTTAAGTCACTATGGTTGTTGATATTTATACCGGCTGTAATGCGTTCTATATTTAATTAACTTTCTTTTGACGGCTACATTCATCGTTGCTATTTCATACCTATGGATATTTTATCTTGGTTTAATTTTAATAAGCAGCCTTTGAAATTTAAAATCTTCTTACGTTCCAATACTCTGTTTAACTACCTCGTTTACAGGCTACAGTCCGCAGCTAAACGATGGTGGTTCCTGGCCTGGTACTGTGACCTTTTCTGATCTATTACGGTTCCTCTATTTCTTCAAGCTTTACCTTTTCCACCAGACCTAGCAGCCTTGTGAGTAATCCCTCTGCTTAGGTTTCAGTTTTTGGATATTTTGAGTTCATTTCTGAAAGTCGTACTCCTGCTAGTCCTGTGCAATTTCACAATGTCTGGACGACAGTTTCCTCTTTCGCCTGGCAAAGCGACTGTACAGATGCCGGATAAAATACTGAACGGAATGTGTCCAACACCTCCCCACCATAAAGAAGATATATTGGAGAATTGTGGAAGCTTCTTTCATTTGGAAATTTCTGTTTCAAAGTCGCACGGTGAACCCTGTGCATCATGGTAGTCACGCCAAATATCGCGATATCAAGTTAAATACGGTATAAGAACTGGTTGGATGACGGGCTGATCACTCAGAGCACTGACTAGAGTTCCCTCTATAAAACCTAGACGCATTTAAGAGTGTCCACCGATAAATCGCCATATCATAAGCCCCGTTGTAAGTTGTGCGTTTCGTCGTCATTAGTATGATTTTGTGACGAATATGATCATTATTGGTCTTCAAACCATGTAAGCATATTTTTGTTGAACATCACCCTACGCCATTTTTCTTCTCAACCAACTTCTCTTGTGTATATCATTTTAACCACACAGAACAGCGATTTGGTGTAAATAAGAAACCGTGCATGGTCATATATGCCTGATGCCTCAAAAAATGGTTTGTTATGAAGCAAGGTGACATAGTAAGAGCAAGTGCAATTCTGATTCTACTCGCTGTTGTTACGTCATTTCCTGTCTCCTTTATTATGGTATACTGGTCATGTACTTTTGTTCTTATATTGCGTTTACGCAGTTTCGATAGCATTAATGTATCGTGGAGATATAGATAAATGACCATCTGGCTTTTCATAGTCCCACAGTACAATTTCGTGCAAATTCGGCTAATTGAGGAAATAGAATACACCAATCCATTGAAGCAATATGCAAAGTCGAATATCGCATATACAATTCGCGTATACAATAATGTTGCCAGTTGTAATATGGTTAGCGTTTTAAAATAAGTTTCAAGTGCATTACTTTGTTACTTTTGGCAAATGCGTACTTACTTTGTCCTTACCTTTTCTACCTTGCGATGTAAGTTTTTGAAAGAGGTTTCTGGGATGTTCCTCCAAAATTCCTACAACTTTTCTGTTCTTGGTTGTACCTTTTGTGTCTCCCAACGGCCACATTTCTTATTTCCTCTTCCCAAGCTCCTCGTCCTAGTAATCTATCTACCTTCATTCCAAACACATCCAGACCATCTTAGTTAATTTTGCTGAATATTGTTTTCTATGGGTACTACTTGTATTTGGTCTCGATATGTCCGATCTGTCCGTCCGGGTTTTTCCCTGAATTTTTATTGGAAATTTAGTTTCCATATTATTTACTTTTATTTTTTTGGTTAGTGTTAAGTGCTCATGATTCTGAAGATTTCTGAAAATTTCTGTTCATTCAGTATTACGCTATGTTATTCGTTTCCCATTGTAATTATCATTGTTTTTGTTTCTTGTGCAATTATTTTTATATTTATTTTTCAAATTTCTTCTAACAATATATTTACATTATGTTGTAAGTCTTCCGCTGTTCTCTTCTTTTACGGCTTCATCTAATATGACGTTCAGCAGGAGTAGGTTCAGGACTTTTGGCAAATACGTGTTGCAGTGATGCTACCTTTAATACACTATTAAGTTGGTTCTACTGTCTTTGTTAGTGTAACAGCTACGAGGTAGACGCCATAAAAAATTCGGCCTGGTAGGCTTATATAGGTTTTAGCGTTTTCAAACTCCGTTGTGTCATAATTGCACATGTGTGAGACCTACACTATGTATATTACGACTCGAAGAGTAGTAGTTTTTTGTAGGCAGCCAGACAACGTGACTAGTGCATGAAAATGTCTCAAGTAACGAAAATTGAGTATCGCGCGGTCATCAAATTTTTAACAAAAGAAGGGCATACGCCTAATAACATCATACAACGTTTAGACGGCGTTTATGGTGATTTATTTCCTTCATGTTTCACTGTAAAAAAGTGGGCAAAATGTTTCCGTTTGGGGCAAGAATCCCTTGATGATAATGAGCACCTCGGTCGGCCAATTGAATTGATAACGCCTCAAAACATTTCAATTATTGAAGAAATGATATTAGCAGATCGCCGTTCGAAAGTGAAGGAATTAGCAGTCATGTCTAACACTTCTGAAACAACTATTCGCCGAATTCTCCATAACCATTTGTGTATGAATAAGATTAGTACAAGATGGGTGTCGCATCTTCTTTCTGCTCTCCAACGTGAACGTCGGGTCGAATGTGCGTGCTCGTTTTTGTGTGAAGACGATCCGAAACCGATTTTGGAGTCCATTGTTATAGGATATGAAACAATGATCCTCGGATGATATTATGATCCTCTATCCAAAAAGGGATCGATGGAATGGCGGCGACCCGAAACTTTGAAGGAAAAACTTTAGATTATTTTTACAAGGGTATAGAATTATTAATTGATCGTTGTAATAAATGTATTGAAGTTAGGGGAGATTGTATTGAAAAACAAAAATTGCTATATTTTACCAAGTTTATATTTATATTAGGCCGAGAATTTATGGCATCTACTTTCTTTATGTAATATTATAACAAAAGGATATGAAAAAATGCTGTTCCACGAGGAGCATGTCGTTACACTAACTAAAATTTGTTCGAAACTACCTTTCTTTATTCACTCATCCGAAAATATGTCTTAAAATCAAATAAAATGCCGTCACATTTTACTTTTCAAGAGCTTAGTTTAAAACTGCAACATTCACATTTCAAAGACTAACTACGAGAAATTTATATCTAATACAGTTAAACTAAATGAAGTTGAAACGGTAAGATTTGACGAGGAAGCAATAATTCAGAATAGTCCGCATCAAAGCAAATTTATATACAAATAAGAAAATACCATCTATATAAAAGGAGATGCTCAGACAGGAAGATTCGATAAATTTGTGGGCAGATGGAAAAATCACGTCTCCTAAAAATATGGTGCTGCAGTAGAACTAATAGAACATATAGAAGAATGTATGATCGATATAAAAAGAGAGAAGACCGCAAGGCTTTTTTTCCAGCAACGAGTTCTTTCAGTAAACATTACAATCTGATCAATTACGCAGGAGAGGCGAAGAAAAGAAAATACTCCTTTTCGATTCCTATTATTTTTCCTTTACCGCTCAAATTGTTGTTTCTTTGCCTTGCTTGTTTCGTTACGATCTTCATCTACGAAGCGGCAGCTTTTATCATTAGTATATGCCGTGTAACACCACCTACAGATGTGCTCTTTTATGGCGTCGCATTCGCACAAAGCTTGATTAAAATTTCCATTTTTTACGCTCCAATTAATCTCAAATATTCGAGTATGTAATAAAATTTATATAACTGTTGGTAGAAAGGCGCCCTAGCTTGTTAGATTCACCATATAATTTAATCTTAAAAACTCAATTTTTGAATGAATTGCCGTCTGCTGTTCAATTATGCCTGAAACAGAAGATAAAATTGGATGCCTCAATTCTTGATTTATACACACATCGGAATGGTGTGAGGGGCAAGTTTAACAATAAACATTATTGCAACTGGTGGAAGTATTATGACACAACGATGAAATAACGCACAACGTTTAACAAGGAACTTTTATTTGTATAGCATAAATCAAAATGAAATGACTATAGTTTCGTTATATAGGGTATTCAAAATATATAAACCCAACTGAACTTCAAAATTACAACGTAAACGGAACGGAAATAAAGACTTACGCATTTAATACAGTGTATGGCCACTTCTATCCACTTCTAATTAAATTGTTCATTGCATTTTATTCAATTTGCTGCCACTGGTCTCGTAAACAATTTGAGAGCTTTTCATCTGTGTAAAACACCATGCTATGATTTATGACACGTCTTTGCAGTATATCCGACACGTGTTCTATGGGACTCAACAGTTGCTCAACGATTTTCGTTTCTTCACACTCTCAGTCTTATAAAATCTGGCCTCAAACTGAATCTGGATTCATCAGTGAAAAGCATATAACTCTAGTCTTTTCTTGCCAGTTCATGTGTTCTTGAGCCTATTTTAATTTCCATGTGCGATTACCACGGGATAGCACAGAAACTCTAACGGGACGTCGGACATGGAGGCCATGTTCATGTAATCTGTTTCTTACAGTTTGATCACGGACGTTTACTTGATGGACATTCTTGAGTTCAATGTTTGGTTGGTTAGCCATGAGATTTTGGTTACGAAGAATTTGCATCTCCAGAAGTACAGTATCTCTTTACTTTAGTTTCTCCATAATGTTGCCGCAAGCGTCCAATTGTGCTTCTAAGTGAGTTTCACAACTAAGATGCGCCTTTCCATCATTATTGATCCCAAAACAATATAAAACTCAGCTTGTTTCCTTCTCAGACAACTAATAAGCCAAGCCAGTGCAAGGATGGATGCCAAGACAGCCACATGAAAGTCATGCATGCTATATTTTCACCAAAATTTGAATAGCGTCCGCAAACATACGTTTTACGTTTGTCCCCTAGACTATTTTGACGTATGCGTTACATTTTATTACACATTAATTCATTTTTCAATAATTCCGATGAATACTTGGTACCTCCTAAATTACAAAATTTCGATATTCCAAACTTTCTCCGAATTTAAATTTTATTAAAGTATTTATTATTTACAAGTGGTAAAAGGACTAATACCTAAGTATTTAGCCTTGGATGTTTTTTAAGCAAAGTTTAAGCAAACATTACACTGAGTATATTGCTTGATATGTATTTTTTGCAGATTTGGTGACCAAAAATGGTGAAAAGGGAACTTTTATAATCAAGATATAAAACAACAACAAACTTGGACTCTAAAACTATATAACAGAGCATCCTGTCCCGTCTGTATATATTTTTCCGAAAATAGTTTGCATAGTCCTTGGGACTATGTAATGTACCTCAAATTATGTTCTAAAAAGAGTTGATATCGAGATATTGACGACATTTTAAAAGTCGTGCAAATTATTAAAGGAGGCTGTATCTCGAAATCGGGCGATTCAGCCGCTAAAGAAACTGTGTTGTTCTTATACCAGAGTACACTTTCAGTCTCTACAGTTTCATCAAAATCTGAATTTTGGGTTTGCCGGTCTTCCCTTATAAGATAATGAACTATTTCGCTAACACGTGTACGTAAACGCATGAGATGACCATTCTGGAGGAAATGATGGTTCAGTAATCTACGATGTATGTATGTACATACACCCTGAATTGTATTTGTAGGAATATAGTAAATATATCCATAGTATAATAACTTATGATGATTAGAATATTCTACAGGGATCGCTAAGCTGTGATTTGTTCAAGGTGTAAGTTTGCATCCACGGCTAACAACTTCCACGCCGATGCTTATCCAACGCCTAACGTGACGTTTAATCGGCTTATATACGCTGAGCCCCTACCGTCTGGTCCCTTTTCTCTATACCGGGGGTTCTCTCCAACTAACAATAATTACAGCGAAACGAAAAAATAACTTGTTGCAATAAGATATTCATGCAATAGTTATTTGGCTTAATATGAAATTTTTCCAAATTGAATATGTATATTGAATGAATGAATGAGTTCGCTGACAGACGTGCATATTTCGAGGTACACAGCGATAACAACGCCGGCATATGTAATAATAATAGTATCCTTTATTGACGCGTACGAAATACAAAAAAAAAGGAAACCATACAATTTAAGATTGCACGCATCATCTGGCGAAGCCCAACTAAAAGCTTAACCAACGACTTAAAAAGAGTAAAGAAATCTATAATGAAAAAAGTACAGTAATGAAACTAATGAATAAAAAAAAAGTACAGAATGAGTTTTAATGTTCGGAGATAGAGAGTCGCATACTTTCACTATACTGCAGGAGAAAGATTTCTCAAACAGTTTTAGTCTGTGCCTAGGCATACTTAATAAAACCCTAAATCTTAAATTAAGATTATGCACACCTGTCCGCAAGGTAATTCTGTTATACAGGTAAGGAATACTACAAAACAGCCTTAATGGGCCGCCCGTCCCATATTAAAAAAGCCCAGCCTGGCTCGCATCTGAAATATTCCAGTCCGACTCCAACCTGGCCCATGCTCATCTTTAAAGTTTACTATACATCTTGAGCTGATTTAATTCATGCTTAACTAACTAGAATTAAAAAGACATTTGCAGCACAAAATAGGTATGTTGGCCTGTATATTTGGATAATTATCTGTTCTATTTTAAAGAAATTTTTATTAAATTTATGTAAGGAACAGCTTTTTCCTTGGCTCCTTATTTTTACGTTAATATTGACCCATGTTAAACTGACATTTGATTTTAATCACGAATTGATTTAATCGATAACTAAAGTTGTTTAATCGTAATTAGTTGCACCATACTACTTTGTTAGTGATACCTGGTGTAATGTTTTTCTAGTGTTGTATAAGCGATAAAACCTCTTCTGAAACGATAAAAGCGTGACTCGGGTGGTCTATTTATAGTACTGTGGCGTCGGCTGTTTTCCAACAATGTATACTAGGGTTTGTGAGTTACACTTTGTAAAAGAAGATATTATTTATTTTTCAACAGCTACAGATTCAAGGACCGGTGAAACTATAACTGTAAGTTTAAAAAATCCTAGGCTTAAAAAAGATGCTATGCCAACATAACTCCCTAACTGTTCGTTGTATTTGACAAAAAAAGTGAAGATTTTATTGTTCAAAGAGTTTTATATTCTTACGTTATATTTAACAAAATTATTTTTGAACACGAAGAGATGTTTTTAAATATGTATAATAAACGTTCTGATTAAATACAATATATTTTAAATTATATCACCGAACATAGCCATTCAGATACTAACATATGCAAATGTCATATTCACAGCAATGAACATATTGCAACAATTATAATAACTTGTTCTACAAATACCCTACTTAAAAGTTATTGTGGGAAAAGTAATGATAGATTAGGTAAAACACCACACAATAGGAAATTAAAGACCCTGGTTAAATAGCACGTCTGTAAATTTTCTTGTGAAATTGAATAAAAATTCGAGTAAAATTGCAATTACTGTATCATTTAGACCTTAGTTTCGTCCAAATACATGTACAATTACAAATAATAATAATTAGTCGATTAAATATCAACCACAAATACATCTTTCACGAAAACAGTGCTCGGTGACGTGTTTAGTTTTTGCTTTGAGACTTAGTTTTTCCAAATTAAAATCGAATGGCATCCTCTTTAAACCGGAAGCACTTCAAAACTTAAAAAAGAAATGCAAGAAAACCATTTCTTTACCGCTTATGTTAATATCGTGGTACATCACCTAAACAGCGTGACGTCATCGAAGAGCGCTCGGCTCTTGTAGTCTCGGTGGTAACGGTTAATCAGGTGCTAATCTGTGATTAAATAGTTAATTCACTTTCTGCAAACCAGAGGTCAGTGTTGCAATGTGGTGCCGATTTCGTTTAGTCAAAAGTATCCAACATTTATTGTAGTTATAATATTTGGTTTCTGTTAAATGTTGTTTTTGTTTCTAAAATAAACTTAATATGCCATCATAGATGATATCTACTTGATTCAAAATTAGAGCACTTCAAATTCTTTTAATCAGAAATGTGATACATCATTGAAAACGAAAATCAATATATTATTTAATTAGTCGAACGTCCAACGTCCATTTAAAATGAAAATGTTGCTACCAATATCTCCGAAATCGCCATCTTGAATTTCATTTTGTTATCGGTCGTAAGTGTACCTAGTTAAATCAAACAACGTTTATTTGAAACATTTTTTCATGTCTTTTATAATGACGAAAATATTTGATAATAAAAAGATATCCATGCCTTCATATTTAATTTAAGACATACTGTTTAACATTAAAAATTGTATGAAATATCTCAGATAGTACTACAAGCAGGAAGTTTGAAGTGTTATGTGTTTTTCCTATTTGCTACGGCAGCCTTTTAGAAAAAAAAAACCTTTTTTGGTATTCATCCATTATTCATGCTTTCATAAATGTAACGGCGCTTCATCTTTAAAAATAGACCCGTCTCTAACCTATCCGGAAAGTATGTAACAAGTGTAAGCTAATTGTAATTCTAGAGAACTTTTTACGGTTACTTATGAATAAGCATCTTCGTTATTTATGCAGGTAGAGCTTCCCCAAAGGGCAACGACTTTAGAGAGTCGCTGCGAGCAAGATTAATGTAAAAAGTCCTAGTAGGTCCACAAGGATTACGATGAAGTGCAGGAGAGAAATATTTCAGTAAGATAATGATGACACGATTTAAATTTCATTCGCACGCCCAACATTGAAGAGATGGTTTAAACCCTCAGAAATTAATGTGCTTACCGCGAATAATGGCACAAGGTTCGATCAAAGGGCACCTGTTGTGAAGGTTGTATACGCGTATTTATTAAAGAAGATGTACACAGATTAAAATCTCGGAATTTCAAAGAGCGTGAGGGAGAAGTTTCGTGTAAATTAGGTTATTATTCGTACATAAATTTTCCATAATTGGATCATAAATAATCTACGCTTATGTTATTATATCTATCTTAAAATTATTGCAGTTCATACTAATTTATTACGCATTCACATCGGCTAGCAGTAATCAAATACGTAAAAAAGTTATACAAAAGAAGAGAAGCGCACTTCGATTTTGCTTTAGAAAAATACGATGGACTTTCAAAACTTTATTAATTTTAAACAACATTTCTGACACATTCTATTGGCTCCTCGTTTCGCAATAACCTTACCGAATAAAAACATAATGGAGGCTATTCGTTGAAAGTCTTTTCAAAACCACTTCTAAAGGTGAAACAGTGACCAATACTGTTTAGGACCTCTGACCTTTAAGGTTTTTTTTGACTAACGGAATAGGTAGAATTCGTGGTACTACACACTGAGGGAAATCCTTGTAGTAGTGATGGGTTGCTACGAAGCAACCTGCTGTTTTGTAACTGCTAACTACCGTCAGCACTTTGTAGCAGCTAATAAATATCAAATACCGCTTCAAAAACTGTTTCTTTGCATTAGATGCTAAGTTATTGTTAAATAGATTTTAATTGCTTTTTTTTTATTATATAAATCATTTCTCATCTCATTGTCATTCTTCTTGTATGTATGTGCGTGTAAAGAAAGCGAAGCAAAATTATTTAGAGATTATCCATCTGAAGATACAGTCTGTACGCAATATATTGGACCAACTCCATATTTCCTGCCAGAACACAAACCATCTTTCATATGCCCCAGCGAACATTGGTTGACAAAAGAGGAATTAAAGTACATGGAGCTACCTGGCTACAAGATCATAAGTTGGTTTTGTAGAAGTTCACGTATTCACGGTGGTACGTTAATCTACGGAACTGAAAATATTTCAGCAAGAGAAATTATCAATGATCCTAGTGCAGAGACCGAATTCGCATATTGTGCTGCTAAGTTTAAGATAGATTCACATACTATAGCAATTGTATCCATCTATATACTACCAAAAAGACGAGAAGTGCGATTACATGGTTCTCGGTGACGACTTCAATATCAACTATTTGAGTGACAGTCCTGAGAAAAGAATGTGAGTAGATTCATTTGGATGTTATGAACTCGAAACGGTAGTAAACGAACCAACTAGAGTAGTCATAAATAGGAACTATGTTGCTTCTGCGACAATAATTGATAATACTGTTGCTACCAACCTGCCTATCGGTAGATATATGCAGCAGTAAGGTGCTAAACATAGCTGTCTATCTGATCATAATGCAACTTCCATGCTCACTGAGTTTGATGAACGAATTAATCGCATTAGAAAAAGATATTATACGTCAGGGGGAATGACTTGTATAAAAAGGGAGTTACATCTTACAAACTAGAAATTTACGTAGCATAACAGCAATGTAGACACAGCATTTAACACATTCCTTAATTATATTCTTTGGCACTTGGATATGTATTATCCAGAAAGATCAAAGTTGCGAACCACAATCGAGATCTGCTTTGAATAGTTCGACAGAAATTTTCATAACCACGTGTATGAGATGAGACATTGTGAGAAACTGAGATCATTGCGTCATAATTAGGCCGGGCACAGAGAGCTTCGCGCCAGGTTAGAAGTGAGGTTGCTGCGCCCACGACGTGACGTATGTATGTGGATGAATCGGCACGGGCTATCTCAGTGAATGAAATTATTGATTTATTGCAACAGTTTCTCATCAAACCTTCGTAGCGCTAGCCGTAATTATAGAGATGTATGCATGTCTAACGTACGCAAGCAAAATAAATGACCGTTGGTTAATAAAGTCACTAAATTTATCAGTGAATTTCCGGATTTTATCTATAATGGAACTAAAGTATTGTGTAGAGTTTGTAAAATACTGTAAAAGACATATAAATAAAGTAAAAGACATATGAATAGTGTACAGCACAAAAAAGAGAAAAATGGCGTGCCACTTCAGACCCAATTTAAGTTGGATTTACTTTTAATGTTCATTGTTTGTGGTCTACCGCTTCACTTATTCGATAAAGAACCGTTTCGACAGTTTTGGTGTACACACAATCTCGAGTGAAACTTACCATTACGGACAGCGTTACGGAAAGAGCAATCAAGTATACGTAAAGATATCTTGATGAGACGACAGATTGAAAAAAAAATCTATTTTGAATATTATAGTATTAGATCCTGTTAAAATGAAATTTGCAACCGTATTAGCTACTAAATGACTAGTTACTCATACACTTACGGTATGAAGTACAACAAATTTTTCGAGAAACTGTTTTGTTTACTTTTTACGATTATTACATTTCATATACAACAAATGCCGTTTTCAAACAAAAGAAAACTAATAATGGCAATAAAAACACTTCAATGTGTGCATATATTCCCTTTATTTACCAATCATTTTTATTGCATCAGCTTTATTTTTTACAATGGGGTATTGATTTCTAAATATCACTTCTGTCGGTTGTGAGTCACACAAAGTCCGCGGCCCATGCGACTAATCCGATTCTGTTGCGAAGACCAATTGTACCCGGCTTAGTCATAATTCATAATACATGACATTTTGAAAGGACACCTGCGTTTAATTATGTGACTGTCTACAATAAGTTGCCAACGGAAATAGCAGGTGCGAACAATTTGATGACCTTAAAAAAAACTAAAACACTTACTGATACGTGCATTCAAATACTTTATTAATATTAATGCTTTAATATGTGTTAATATGTGTTAATATGCGTTTAGTATGTGTTAATATGTGTTTATTGTATTTTTCTATCTTTCTTTCGTATACGAGATGCTTTTAATGTTATTATTTTTACACGATTTGACCTGTCCAATATCTATATAGATGTCACGGACTGTAAAAATTAAATAAATAAATAAATAAATATTCTATATGTAGTAATTTTAGTATTATTACCTTTATTAATTAGCTTGACAAAATTAATTGCGAAAAATAATCAGAAAAAATAACGTACAGCGAGATCCGTGGGAGAAAGTTCATTTGAAAATTCAAACATGTAATAATATATAAAAACAATAAACATATTATTATTAAAATTTATAAAAAAAAACAGTACGGAATAAATAATGGTTGTAAAGATATAAAAAGGCAATACATATAAAACAATGGCAATAAAAAGATATCGTTATATCGAATTTATATGTGAACCTTTTTAGAATCGGATTGTAATATAGTGAGTAGCGCCGGCAGTAAGTAGTTCTAAGGCAAAGTTTAATGTATACCGCTATGTAAGGAAAACTGCTAGCCAAAAGTAACAGTAACAGGTTGTAGCTGCTAACGCAAACGGCAGTTTTACATATCACTACCTCGTAACAAATGTTAATACGGTACAGCAGGATGGATTTTGTAGTAAGAGTAAATAAACATCCCGTAATTTAGACTACACGTTTATCATTTGTTATTAAACGTTGCAGTAATATCATGTAGTATTTGTAAAATGATTATTATTTAATAAAATGTTACTTTTTGTAGTACGGATTGTTTCGTTCTATTACATCTATTGCACTTGTTATTTTTCTTACACCTTTACTTTTACTACAATATTACTGCTACAATTTTATTAATTTTGCTACAAATTGCACTTGTCACTATATGTACTACAAGATGCAGTAGAAATTTTTACAATTGTACTAAAATTTTCAACATTTTTATCTCGGTGCATCAGGATTATATGGGACGTACGACACGTACGTACATACATGATTCTTCTGCTGTTTAAAAATTATGTGGTAACATTAGTCACGTGCGGCGAGCGTTATTGTGGCGTAGTTCCCATTCTATAATCAACTTCGGTTATTTTTATGTGGCTCCTCCTTTTCTACTCTCCGCATGACCTGTTCTTTTATTCCTGGATCATATAAATATACCCAAGTTTCGTCCATAACAATAATTGTTGTCCAGCATTCTTTAAAAATTTCAACATTAGTTGTTCTGAAATATTTTGGTCGCTTACTTGTACATTCGTCGACAAGCAGAATGACTACTCATCCGAGCATCTGATCATTAGAGAGGCCCACATTTTAAGTGAGTATACACCGAGCGGCGGTAAGTAATTGATATTATTGGCACCACTGTATTATGTGTACACCCGTTCTCAAATTATTTTATTTCCTGGTTGGAATTTTGTTAATTTTACTTTAGTACTATTTAAAATAATTATTAATTATTTATATTCTTTATTTTTATTGTGTATGGTTATCCTTTCATGTGTGATACAAAATTATCCAAATATCAATAGTTTGGAAACTTTCTTTATATATTTTGAATAAACTAAAGACAGTATCCGACGAATTCTCCGTTAGATACATATGTATGTACATATATTAAGTTTATTTTGCCAAGAGGACTTCGATTTAGATTTGCAAATAAAATATTATGATTATTTGCAATATTTTAATTTTGCATCTATCATAAGTTGTGAAGTGAAAAGACCATCTTCAACGTTAAAAGATGTATTCACAATGAAGAAAACCAGATTTGCAGACGAAAAGTGTCCTTTGATTACAAACATAATTTTTAATACATCACTGGTGAGGTATTATCTTTTCTTTATTGACGAAAAGGCAAACTACATACATTCGCCCACCTGAGGAATCACCGTTAGCAATTCAACCGGTATAGATTTATGATTATATGCATATTACGTTTCCTTGGCCGTTCCTTGTTTAATAATTTAAAAGATTTTACTTAGGCGATTTTTTCTTGAGTCACTTTTGCTGCGTGAGGTATTGCATAATATTGTTGCAGCAACACCTGTTAACCAGAGCAGGCCTCTTTTTCAACAATTCAACATTTAGTTGTTGACAATAAATGTCAGTTGTAATCGTTTGGTTGTAAAAGTTCATAAACGCTTTTGGAATTGGCCATAATACTCCATTGGAATCCCACCAAACACACAGTAGGACTTCTTTCAGCGTTAACGTGGGTTTAGGAGTTGGCACTGGTGGTTGTTTTACAGAGAGCCACTGTCTGGAGCGATGGGGATTGGAGTAAAGAATCCACTTTTTGTCTCTTGTTACAATCCTGCTAAGAAATGGATCATTTTTAGTCAAGTTAATACTGAGCTGCAGATTGTGCGACGTTGATCCCTGTTCGCATCCATCGATAGTTGGTGTGGAATCCATTTACCTTGTCTGGAGACCTTACCAATTTCATGGACATGTCTGCACTGTCGATCTTGTAGAGCTCCTGTATCCGCTAATTCCTGTACCCTTAGTTTTGAATCAGTCTCGACTAGTGCTTTTAAAGCCTTATTATCAAATTCCGCATTTCTTCCACTACGAGGTCTATCAGAGAGATCAAAATCACCTGATGCAAATTATTTGAACCAACGTTGACATTTGTTTCCTTTTAAAACATCACCATAAATATGGCAAATATTTTTAGTTGCAGCTGTTGCATTCATTCCGGCATGAACATTAAACATCATACAATAACGAATATGCTCTTCGGATGGTTAAAAATCCGCCATTTTAAATCATAGAAATAAAAAATGTTTTTTAATTGCGCAATATTATGATTACAGTCTAGGTTAGGTAAGAAACTCACAAAAAACGTTTTGACAATTCCCCTGCTGAAACAAAACTAAACATAACGTAGCGTCAGAAAATAATTGATTACTTACGGATACCCCTTGATATATATATTATGTTCTTCACTTGGATTACTACATTTCATCTCTCCTTGATCTTGCCCTATGTACGAGTTCTCGCTAAATTTAAATGTAACATTTGTATATTTATTTGCATTGAACTACATATATTTCGTGGAAAGAATGCAATAATAACCAAACATTAATGCTAATATAGCTCATGGTATTGGTGGAATCATTTCCGGCAAAAACAATGTAGCAGAGAAAATAGCGCTAACACATGAACGTGTTTCTGCCTGCCCGGCGTCATCAGCATGGTTCTGAACACAATTTTCTGTTGTTACAATTGCGTTTGCCTCTCTGTTTATGCTGCTAATCTCCAAAACAGCACTGAGTATGTCTTTCGGCGACACCTATCGCCAAGAGACACAGTCACGCCGTCCGAGAGGGTAGCAAGACAAACCGCAGTGTAGATGTCCGCCAGCTATCGGGCAGAAAATTGTGCTCAGAACCATGCTGATGACGCCGGGTGGGCCGAAACATGTTCATGTGTTAGCGCTATTTTCTCTGCTACATTGTTTTTGCCGGGAATGATTCCACCAATACCATGACCTATATTAGCATTAATTTTTGGTTACATATATTTCGTTTATATTCCCGTGCGATAAGCGATACCAATCACCTAAAATACGAGCCCTCTACTGAGGCATGTGTTGGCACCGTGCGGTAGACTGTGATTAGGCCCTCGGACGAGCGGTTATTCTGCTCGTCGGTGAGTGTACAATACATGTAATCTTTAATTTTGATATGTTTCATATATTTGGTTTTCAGTACGAAGAACTTTTACACTTGTAAATAAATTTATTGCATTTTTGTATTAAATTAGAGTTTTGTGAGGATAGATTTTTGCTACCTTCATTAAATTTATTGCAATTTAATTCAAGGGTGGAATAGTGGAAGCTCACTCGAAACATTTTGGTGAGAGAAACAAACAAAATTATATGAACTAGGCTTTTGTAACTTTTTTGCCTTTTTAACTGGTGGAATTTGTTGACGTTAATATTTAGTAGTTGCGTTGTACTCCGTTACTTTTGTTCAATGTAATTATTTGCTTTTTGAAAAACTTGTGTTAAACGAGGAAAAGAATATTTTTCCAAGTTAGGAGATTCAGTGTTTTTGGCAGAAGTTCATGGAAATATTTTTGAACATCTATTATTACTTTCGATATGGGGCAAATTAAGAATTTGGGTACTAATATCTTAACTTAGTGGTAACATATTCGGATTTTTTTCATCACAAACTTTACTACCTATTGCAGTATTCATTTTATTAGCTACCAAACAAATGTAATTTTTTGAGTTGCTTCAAATGTACTGTTGTCGCTAAAAGCAGCATTTTTACCCAGACTAATGGTATTTGGGCACATAACAGAAACCTGTTATACAACATTAGTAATAGTAGTATTTAACTTATAACGGAAATGAAAGCGATTTTTTTGCAACTAAAGTTATAGTCTTGTCGTATTGCATTTTATTACAATAAAGCTGCCTGTACACAGAAATTAATTACATCTACATATGTACTTACTTCGGCAGGAAACGTATCGACACCGGGTAGTTTCTTAATGGCGAGAACAAATGGTGTATTGGCCCTTTTAACGATTTCGTTGAAAGAGAGCGTCAGACTTCGGGGACGGTGAAATTCGAAGTATGTAGCAGCCGCAGTTCCGCATGTGGTGAGCATACAGCCGAACACCCGCATAAAGCCGGAGCCTAATTGTACGAGTTCTAGGCGCCGATCTATCACGAAATGCCAAGGAAAAGCTTTGCAGAAAGTGGGAACTCCCATTTGTAAATTCGCTACAGGTGCTGAATTCTTAGATGATTTCACGGTCGGCGGGGCTAACCTTCTCTTATTTGCTCTTATCTTGTACCTAAAACAAAAGAAGTTCGTATTAAATGGATATGTTGCGGATGCAAAACGTGTGCGAGAGTTAACGAAGTGGAAAATTTAATTCCAAAAGTATGCCCTTAAGGGAAGTGTTATTGAGCTCTCGTACAGCATGTGATATTATTTTATAGGTCTGCGCTTGTTTAATTTAACAATAGCAATGTTACGTAAGCTCTTTGTTATTTTCTAACAAACTGCAATTGAGGTAATATTTTAAATTAAACGATTTCTGTCATGGAATACGAGACAGTGCCTTGTTTCTTTTCAATTAGTTTTTCATGTGTATACAAGAAGTTCATAAAATAACCATGCAAAGTTACCACAACTTGATAATTAAAATTTTAAGGCAATCTCTGCTATCTTTAAGGGCCTAATTCATTTATTTAATTTAATTGTCGAGAAGTTGCTGTTTTATCCGTTTTTTTGACTTACTTTCTTTAATATATTAAAAAAATCAACGTACAATTTTCTTTTTAACAAAAGCAGTTTAGAATTTTGAAGCTACTACACTGAAGGGCTTAATTAAAGGTATTTCATTTTTTTCCTTTTCTTACTTTTTTATTTGTGTCAAGTATTTTTTAATTATGAATTGACATAAGTACAAATTGCGACTACTTCAAGTAGATGTTGCAATTGTACGTATAAAATAATTTTGATGTAAACTCACATGTAAGGATAAAAATATACTTCTACACGTATGAAATGCGATAGACCAACACATGCCGTAACTAGAAACATTAAAAAAAGGCATCCGTAGGCGCACAGGCACCGGTGTTTCGAGCCCCATTCGTCCTCATCAGTGTGCGGCACTGCAGGTCAGCCTAACAAACACTACAGAAATATCAAAAGACATCTATTGACACAGCAAGAAAGCGCCAATTGGGTCTGAAAGCTCTCGTTTGGCACAGCTACCACAAAAGGGCGTTTCGTGTATAAATGGTCTAAAGTCACTGGGTATATAAGGTACCGGAATTTGCATCCTGCACCTTGGCTCCAAAACTAGGTGGAAGATTTAATATGATTTTATTTTTATGATTGTCCGTTTTTGTCATTTACACATGGCATTAATATCGCAACCGCCATTTTATGTCCAAACTGTAGTTCTCTCTCTAACACAACTTCATTACCTATTGCGGTACCTTATGTATCTAGTGACTTTAAAATGGTCATTGCTATGAGACTGAAGACTCAGTAAGTAATTACAAATAAATAAACTAAATACGTCATTTCCTTCGTTTTACCGACGTAATTATTTTTTTTATTTAATGAAATACTTCAACCCTGGTAAGGACTTGAACCTAACATCTCCCGTTCTTCGAATAGTCGTGCTAACCACTACATCACAAGGTCTTGTTAGGAACGAATCACTTTGAATACGTAATCCGGAGAACGGAGACGTTAAGTTCGAGTCGTTGTCCAAATTGAAATGTTTCATTCACATCGATGCTGCACACTAATGAGAGCCAAAAAAGGTCGAAACATCGATGTCTGTGTTTGCGGATTGGCCTACCAAACGCTGTCTTTAAAGCTCGTAACTAGGGCGTGCGTTGGACTATTGCATTTCATACGTGTAAAAGTATTTCTACCTTTACATGTGAGTTTGTATAGTTTGCTTATGTCACTTATAGGCATACAAATAATTTACTATTTAATTAATTTATTTCTAATTTTTACACATTATCTTTAATGTATTTAGACACGAAACTTGTCTACACAGTTTCATATTTAGTATACTAAAGAAGGACGCATTTTGGGTATAAGGAAACAAAATATATTTAGAAGAGCTTCTCCATCAGATTCTAGAAAGATATACGAGCTGTTCTATTTAAAAAAGTGACCACACCGGCAAGTACGACGTTTAAGATATTGGACATTGGATATCTACATTACGGAAGAAATTCGAATATTTCAAAAACCTATACAGTTAGGTATAGAGAATGTTGAAGAAAGCTGGCGTGAATTGAAGGGAAGCATCCAAGAACGATATATTTCGATTTAATTTTATGTTGTGCTCAATTATTTTCCATTCGAAAATTTTTTCTTTAAGTTCTCAGGAAAGGAATTATCTTCCGCCCACGCATTAGGTAGAAATGCTGAACATATACATATGTTCGTGTTCCCTGGAATGTAGTACATCTTAGCATGAACATGAATGTGCAACTTAGAACATGCAGCCTTTCGATCAATATGATACTGAAAGCTAAAGTGTGTCATAAACTTCAACTTTTACAACTTTCTCGGAAAATTATAGATAGCATAAAGTCCTGCATCTGCTGGTTATTATTGTAAGCGGTTTAAATGGCTAAAATTCTGTATAAGTGTTGAAATTGAGCCCATGAATTAATTTTTATACTTTATTTTCAATGAATAGAGCTTTGGAGAAACAAAAATGTATAGTATTTATCCTCAGCACTCTATGTACGAATAACTTTCCAAACGAAAAACTTCTCTATTTAATCATATTTCATTTTCTGAGGAATCACTCTTCTTAGGTATAGTGAAATGTTTAAAAAATAATTCTGTCAAGGAAAGATATATAGGTGTTAGCCAGGTCTAAAACTCTTCCAGTAAAAAAGATACTGTTCGTATGTACACTACCGGCCATAAGTATTTGTCTATCTACATTTTTGCTTGGATTTTAGAAAATTATTTATTTATTGTTATTCATGGGGTATAATTATTTACAAATAAAAGAAAGATATCACAATAAATAATTCCTCAAAAGACTCCTCTGAAACTTAGTTATCGATTGAATCTCCTTAATCCGATAATTAAAGGTCCAGATAGGGTCATAAAAAGACCCGAAATGTCCTTTATCCGAATTAGAATTATGAATTTAGGTTTTTTAGTTATTGTACTTTTAAATAGTGAATATCGTTAATAACATTATCTAAAATTAGTATTAAAATGCCGAAAATAGGGGAGTTGTCTTTAGAAATGCGCACAATGATTGTTCCTTCACATAATCTTGGCCGAAGTAACAGAGATATCGCAACAAAATTGAAATTAGGTCGCCAAACTGTTGACTCTAACGTTAAAAAATATCAAGAAGCTGCCACATTATTAAACAGAAAACGAACAAGACGACGGAAAGTGACAACACCGACGGGAGATCGTGGAATAATTATGACGGGTAAACGGAATTGACGAAAAACTGCACCTGAAATAACGACTGAAATAAATATTGAGCGTGAAAAACGAGTTAGTTTAACCACCGTGAAAAGGAAGTTAGGAGAGGATGGTATATTTGGCCGAATAGCGTTGCGTAAACTACCGTAGTTCGGGGTAATTTTGGAACTGGGGGTGTAACTTTGGGACAGCGAGTAATCAATAGCATCGGCTTGAAATTGGAAAGCTGAAAATTACCCGTTATCCCAAAGTTACACCCCCAGTCCCAAAATTATCCCGATCTACGGTACTCTTAGGCTGGCAAGATAAAATAAAATGGCCGCAGTGGGCTAGAGAGTATCAACATTGGACAGTTGAAGAGTGGAAATATGTTTTCTAGACCGATGAGTCCAAATTTGAACTCTTGGGTTCCAAGAGAAGAACCTTCGTTCGAAGGTCGAAAGGGGAACGAGCAGCAGAATCATGTGTAGCACCTACACTCAAGCATCGGTGACTATTTTATATTTCAACACGATAATGATCCGAAACACACCTCTAAACTGTGCCGCGAATATTTAGAATCGGTGGAACGCGAAAGCAATATCAAAATAATGAAATGGCCTCCTTAGAGCTCAGATGCTAATCCCATAGAGCTTTTGTGGGAGGAACTCGATAGGTACGTGAAAATAAATCCTCCAACTTTTAAGAATTCGTTGAGGAAACAACTACAAGAAGCCTGGCTTAAAGTAGAACCCGTTTGACGAAATTGATAGAGAGGATGCCGTAAGGGTGTGCCGCAATTATTAATAGTCGAGGTGGATATTTCGAGGAAAGGAAGATTTACTTTTTTTGTGTCAAATAAATTTTACAATTGAGTAAAATCACAATTTCTTTTTCGATTAGCACTTTATTTACGCTTATTTCTTTGGGTGGGCAAATAATTATGGCCGGTAGTGTATACTGCTTTAGCGATGGTTTCCATTAAAGTTTGTCTTGGCTTGCGGTGGTGTGAAGATCTATCTCCTTATTGATCAGGTTTAGTAAGAAATTGTTGCACAATCTATCACGTCGTTCCGAAAGGAATACCATGCCGTCTCACTCTAGCAAGTCCAACTAAGGCATGTCAACCTCCGTGAAAGTTCCATCCAGTTTATACGACAAGAACTTAAGAAACTTGCGGTGAATTCCATCAAGTTGTAAGCAATCACATGCATAAAATGGATATCGTACCAACGCTGCGCACTCTAGCTTACCAAAGACATATGCATTTTTTAAAATTTTAAATGATTAAACATTGGCAAAGTACAGGTATTAGGAATCCAAGAGACCTAAATGCGTTTTTGCAGATTGACATAATTTGCAGTTTAAAGGTGAGGCAAGTATTGAAGAGAACATCAAGATCCTTAAATTCTGTTTTTCGTTCCAGGGAAGTATTGACATTGTAATTCGCTATGATCGGAGAAATGATAAGTGTATGCAATACAATGCAACATTTCCCAACGTTCAGATTGAGCTTGTTGGATTTACACCAATTAACAAGTTTGTTCAACTTTTTCTTTTGTAGCAAGATCACGTCGTTATTGGCCGAGAGTTGTGCATAGAATTTCATATCATTCAGGTAAGATGATTTATGAACAGATTGAATAAGAGAGGGTCCAAATTTGAGCTTTGCGGAACTCCTGCATATGACACGAATTCTCTGGATGCAAAGCCGTTGTTGATGTGTAATACTCATGATTATTTAAATATGAGTTTATTAAACGAATAATAAATGGACAAAACTAAATAACTCCAACTTGGAGGGAAGCAGTGGGTACTCTATTGTGTCATACACCTTTGACAGGTCCGTAGAAATAACGTTCACTTGCCCACCTGTATACATTACTTCACTAATAAATTGTGCGAGACAGGTCAAATTGGTAGCCGTAGAGCGACCACTGATGAAGCCGTGTTGATTAGGGGATATATTATGAATTCCGAATTATAAGTAAAATTGAAGAATGATATTAAAAATATAGTTTTCTTCTCAAATATTTGATGTAACAGCTTTGACTATTGCAAAACTAGTGTGCCAAATTTTATTGCGCAATGAAGGAGTTGTTTCGTAGAACTTACCTTCCATGCTTTATTAGTTAAATAATTCGCAAAAGACACAGCTTAATTATAAAGTGTCTTTTAGTTATAAATGCAACTACTTTTAATTGTAATTAATTTTACTTGGAAGCTGTAATTGGAGGACTAAGTGAAATTAAAATAAGTTTCAATTAAATTAAATTTTGACTGAAACATCACCATTAAATAATTAACTGAAATTTCAGTTGATTAATGCCCAACTCTGTGTAGTCATTCCATTCATTTACTTAAATGAGTTAAGTATGTCGCGAAAACGACCAATGGCAGACACAGTTAAAAACTTTATAGTGGACATGCCGGACTTAATTCTTGATGGCGCTTAAATTCAATGTCTAGTTTGTAAAATCCCTTTAATGTGTTGGTCCAGAAACCATTGTCAACGTCACATCGAAAGCAAACAGCATTCTTCTGCAAAAAGTGGCATACGAGACCAAGAAAAATTTACATTTGATTTATGTGTTACTCTTATTTTATGTAATCTATCGTTTCGTTTAATAGACAAAGAAGCATTTGTCTCCTTCTGGAATAAATATGCGGACTGTAAATTACCTAGTCGGACATCGATACGAAATGTAGTGCGATTTGCTCGTGAACATATAGAAAAAAGAATGAAAACGGAATTGAAAGATAAAAAAACTGTGGTTGTGTGTGGACGAAACAACACGATCGTCAAAAACATTCTGTGGTTAATGTAATGGTACGTACAATGGAACCACATCGACCGTCATCCTCCTTCTTACTTGCTTCCAAAAGAATTATAAATTGTACTGCCGATGAGATTTTAAAGGTGGTGTTGAACTCATTGAACAAATTTGTAGTTTCAACTAAACAACTTTTAATGTTTATGAGTGATGGTGCCACAAACATGCGTTCTTTGGGCCGATCTCTTAAAGAACACAGTGGTAACTTCTTACATGTAACGTGTAAAATCCATACTCTAAATCTTGCGGCACAAACGACTCCTACATGTTTTCCACTAGTAAATGCATTGATTGCTAGTACAAAAGCAGTGCTTCTAAAGTCCCCGGAACGTACCCGACTATTTCACAAACTGTGTTCTCATTTACCTGAACCACCACAGCTGATTGTTACACGTTGAGGAACATGGTTGCAGGCTGCGCTTTACTACAACAAATATTTTGATCAAGTAAAGAAGGTAGTTTTGAAGTTCAATCCGGCAGAAGCTGCAGCAATCAAGAAAAGCCAGGAAATATTTCAAGATAGGAAAAAAGAGTTTTACAAACTATTCACAACAATTACTTCGGACTAGCGGAGGGAATAGGAAAATTATAAAATGTTTCGATGTCGCTAGTGGTTCAAATTGTGAATGATGTTCACGCACAGTTATGCGCTCTAGAAGGCGAAACAAATTGGTGTGTAATACGAAAATTTGAAAGTGTTTTAGAGAAAGACTCCGATTTTCTTATATTAAGACAAATTTGTGAAGGTGCGTGTGAAGATGCATTAAGTTGTTTCAAAGATTATTTTAAATATGCAAATATAACAGCGCTAGATGTTGAACGGTCGCTTTCGGCATTAAAAAAACATTTATCCCGTACGTCGTACTCACTTGACTGAAACTGCTGTGGAGACATATCTAATGATTGAAATATTTAACAGATGTTACCCAGTTTATGATTTCATGGAAGACTTTTAAAACGGTAAGTGTTTCAGCACGTTTTATAATTTACTTCTTACTTTCTATTTTATGTGTAAATTTTTATGCGCTCGCCACTCCTCTGGCTATTACTGCATATTTGCCCAGGTTATACATCAGTGTATATACGGTATTTCGGTGGGAAAAGGGGTATAAGTCGAAAAAAAGCAAAATTAAGTTGTCTTCTATGACATCTATACGGTCATCCTGCACCTTTGGGAAAATAGATATAAATGAAAGTGCCTTGTAAATGCCAGATATTTTACTGCGCAAAAGTAAGGAACTTTAATAATAAGCGGGTGTTGTTATTCTTAACTGCTATTTTCAAAATCATACTACTATACTTTTGGACATACATATATCCCTTTTCCCACCCATGTGCCATATATTTTTATATGAGGTAAAGAGCGTAACGCCACATGCACACAACCGGTGAAACTGCCGTCCGGTGAGTTCACCGTACGGAGATAATGCCCAGAAAAGCTGTAATATACCCAAGTTTATAATGCTTTGCGTACATCATGAACCCATTACTGTCTTACAGCTCTTCTCGGCGGTTACGCCGGTCATCTGCAAGTAGCCCTACGATAGACACGGTTGGTGGTCCATTTCATCTGCAGGTCCGGGAGTGTCCTTAAACACTCTTTCGGCAGTTTAAATTTAAATTAACACCGAATATTTACGTTTTTTAAGAATTAAATTTGAAAAGTGAAAATTAACCTTAAATTGTGACGTTTCAATATAAACTTTATGTTTATATGTTACATATACGGACACCTCGTATTTTGAAACCACCGAACTTGACCTTTGTTTCGTATTTAGACTACCGAAAGAGTGTATAGGGACACTCCCGGACCTTCGGACCGTAAATTTCATTAATTAATTTCGGTAAATCAAATTTTTCTCCCGATTTATAACATTACAATAGTTACAACTTTTCATAAATTTAATAAACGTAAATTTCATCGTACCTCTTTTGTTTTTCATTCTAGGGCTGTTATATTATAAAGATATTTTACGCAGAGTTTCATTTCCTATCGAATAGTTGAAAAATATACAGGGTGCTCAATTTAAAAGATATAAACAATTCAAGTTAGCGCTGAAATACGATATGCAGTTGTTTTTTCTCGACACCATTATAATCAGCGGAAAAATCACTGCATCTTTGGTAATTCAACTAACATCGCAGTTACAATAGTGACAAAGTTAGCAATAGTGGCCCGATAATTTTGAACAACCTGTATATTATGCCTTTTAAATAATACAATATCTAAATTAGTTGACGAAACATTAAATCACACGCTTTTATACACGCTTTTATCATTGTTTTATAAATCTAAAAGGTGTACTTTATTGTGACCTCCATTAACTAACAGTACAAAAACCATCAGAATTACCATTTCTTTGTTGTAATATTTTTGTTTTGCTAGATTGTTAAAATATCGCACGGCGTATTGTTTCAAAATTTCGTGTAAGTCATTTTAAGGTCTTAAGTTTCTTGTTCAAATATTTGAAGTGAATAATATGCAAATAAGTAAAATAGTAATATTAAGCAATTAACTACTTAAACCACAGATATATTTATTTGATTTTTCGTGTGATTCTTTTTGCATTTAAACAGGTAAATGTGTTATTTCGATTATGTGAATTTAAAATATTGTCACGTAATAATTTATCTAGTGCTAAATTATTCTTTTTAATTTATCGTGCCTATAGTAAACTTTGGAAAACGTATAAATATTTTATATTTTAAGAAACTCTCTTGAAAACATTGCATGAATATTTAATATGTCTAGCAAAACTTGCAACAGATATATTTCATTAATTTTGTAGTTCAAACGATGTAAACTTCGACCTGGCGCTATTAAATTTATATCTCGTAGCGTATATAAATTACTAATGTGACAAAGGCTGCGATGTTTAAGGGAAACTCACCTGAAATACCTGGCGTCGTGTGCACTTTGAGTCATCGAAACTTTAGCTTCAGTCGCGTATAATATTCGAGCTATGGCTTTTAAACTACCGACCAGTAAGTAGGCGACGGCTGGTCGCTCCGTCGTAAAGTCAAGTTGAAGATAGTCGTCCGCACTGGTGCATATAAAAACCGCTTCTCTGTCCTCGTCTTCCGCTCGCTGTTGATGTTGTAGAACTTCGTGTACGCCATCCAGTGTCGTTAAGAATTCTTTCAGGTTGTCGCCTAAACTTCGAAAAGCTCTTTCGTAACTTCCAGTACACGACGTTCTTATTAATTCTTGTCCAAGTCTATCCAAAAATTCTTGTTCATTGATATCTGAAAACAGAAGGAAATGAAAAGCGGATATTCTTCGATGTAACTGCTTTATACAACCTCCTGCCGAATTTTGAAGCTTACACAATTTATTTAGCAGCTAATAAACATAATTGTAATAACACTTTTTGCTGAATCATTTGTGTATTTACTTTTCCTTACATAAAATTGAAATCAATGGTTTGTTAATACTAAAGGTAAGCGGTTTGGGATGTGTAATAGTTTGTGCTGCACAAAGCGCAATTTATTGAAAAGAATTGAAACAAAAACGTTAAAACAAATGTTTGCTAAGCTCTCGTTTGTTTATAAGTAACTAAAGTGGGTACATATTTTATTTGATAAATTCACGTTTCATTCAAAGGCTATAGCATCAAATGAAAATATATTATAAACAAAGACAAAACGTTAACATTATCATTACCTTTATTTAATGTTTCCAGAAAGTTAGTAACGGCAATGAAGTACACAGATCAAATATGTTGTTGAATTATTCGTAGTTGCAGGACAATTATTAAATTCAATTGCCAAATAACGTGGTTCTCATTTGCAATGTTGCACAACGATACATACACATACAATAATAATTGTGAATGGCTCACCATGGCACTTAAGAACGGATCTGATGTTTTTACGTTACTGGTTTCATCTCAAACAACTACGCTACATAAAGCTTTAACGGGAATTTATATACCTACTATAGAGTGATATTTAATAATAGAAAATGTTTCTGAAGATAAAAGCGCAGTATGTTAATATAATATAGTGTTGTACATTGAAATTTTAGAGGAGGAGACACATATTTTTTCTTTTACTCCGTAGATTTTCTTTGAATTCAGGGGCATCATTTTGATTCTCTTTCGGAGTTTAATAAAATAAAAAAAAATAGAGGAAAAGTAACCCACTAATTTGACGCTTGTTGCACCCTCTCTACTTAAGTGTGTAGGTTATATAAAATTCGCGTTTGTTAAAATTACTCAGGATAATAAAAATGGAGCATTAAAATTACTATCAAGTAAAGCTCACTTCTTAACTCATCCACCTTCTACAAAAGCTAGCACTCAAGTCCTTGTTTGTCTTAATATCTGTTTTCTTATGTTTTCCAGTGCATTTGTCATTATTAGACCAACAACAATTTATCAAAAATTCCTATTTAAAATATTTAGTATTACTAAAATAATATTACATAATCTAATGTATTACATAATCTTATGTAAATGTTTTAAAGATTTCTTTCTAGACAGTAATATGTGTTAGGGTTGGCCGTCTATCGTCTGTGCAAAGTGATAAGTAACGCTGGCCACGAGCGTTACCGCGCATCGGCGTAGAATCAGTTCGGACCGAGAGGAACGGTAGTATTACTTCGTCTGCGGAGCAGTACGGACATTTTCGCTGCCGGTCATTTGCGCAATTGTTTATCTGTCCTAGAAAAATTATGATTTCCTCAGCAAAACGACCGCGGTCGGACAAATTTCGAAAATTTATTGCAGAAATTCCATACTTAATATATGAAGGTGCTAAAATTAAATGTGTAATCTGTAAAATCCCGTTAATGTGTTGGTCCAGACAACATTGTCTACGGCACGTAAATAGTGAAAAGCATGTTTCAAAAAGAAATTGCGCACGAGACAATGAAAAATTTATATTTAATTTATGTGTTACGTTTATCGCATGTAATATACCGTTTAATTTACTAGACAAGGAACCATTTATCTGCTTTTGGAATAACTATTCGAAGTCCAAATTACCAAGTCGAACATCGTTACGAAGAATCGTGCCATCTGCGCGCGAACATATTGAACAAAAAATAAAATCGGTGTTGAAAGATCAAAAATTGTGGTTATGTGTCGACGAAACAACAGATCGGAAGAAACATTCTGTTCTTAATGTAATGGCACGCAAATTGGAACCTTATCAATCGGCACCTTCAATTCTATTAGTCTCCAAACGAATACAACAGTGTACTGCCGAAGTAATTTCAAAGTTAGTGTTAAATACATTGGACAAGCTTGAACTTTCAACAAACCAACTCTTGATGTTAGTGAGTGATGGTGCTGCAAACATGCTTTCTGTAGGCCGGTCTCTTAAAAAGCATTCTGCTAATTTGTTACACATTACGTGTAAAATTCATGCTCTCAATCTTGTGGCGGATAGTATCAGAAAATGTTATCCTGAGGTAGACGCTTTAATAGCGCATACCAAAGCAGTATTTGTCAAATCACCGAAACGTATTCGCGAATTTCACAGACTGTGCCCCCGTATACCAGAGCCACCAGAACCTGTTCTAACTCGTTGGGGAACATGGTTGCAGGCCGCGTTTTATTATCACAAATATTTGGACAATATTAAGAACGTGGTTTTACAATTCGATACAAAGGAAGCTGCCGCTATCCAGAAAAGACAGTCGAAATTTCAAGATAGTCAGGTTAAAATAGATTTAAAAATCATTCACGACAATTACTTCGGGCTAGCAGATGCAATAGAAAAATTACAAAATCCTGCGGTGCCGTTAGAAGAATCTCTACAAATAGTGCAACATGTTCACGCACAGCTATGCGCGATTGAAGACGCAAAAAATGTTTCTGTTCTAGAAAAATTTGAAAGTGTTTTTGAGAAAAATTCTGATTTTGGCACATTAAGACACATTTGTGAAGGTGCGTCAACAGAATCGTTAAGTTATTTGAAAGATTATTTTACTTACGCAAATATTACGTCACTAGATGTAGAACGTTCGTTCTCTGCATATAAAAGCATTTTTTCCTCATGCCGTACTAGTTTTGCCGAAACAACAGTTGAAACATATCTAATGTTGCAGATATTTAACAGACATTATTCACTTTGTGATTTCACGGAGGACTCTTAAAATGCAAGTGTTTGAGCACGTGTTATTTAATTTTTATTTAAAAGATGAGCGAAATTATTTGCGGCAGCAAACATCTCTATTAGCAGAATAACTCTAGTGGAACGCGAGGCCTGGTCGACTCTACGCTACTGCGCGGTACCGCTCGTGGCCAGCTTTAGTGATAAGTAATAAATACAATTCTGTTTAACCCGGGAATCGTATTTCACACATCGTCAGCAAATGTTTTAAGCTTTTTGGATTCGTATATAGAAATTGTAGAGCGTTTCGAGATGTTTGAAGTTTGAGTACTCTGTTTTTTTTTCAATAATTAGATTCCAACTAGAATATACATCACTTGTTTATTCACAGAAATTATATGAAATTTACATACTATCTATTTCAAGGTTTTTACCACCGAAGAGGCTGCAATCACTCGTTTCTTTTAAATAAATTTGAATTTAGTTTTAGTTCATTGCAGGTGGGGAGAATAGTTTCGACAACTAAATTACTGTACAGTTTGGTGCACTGCATATTGGATTGTCCGTGGTGTAGGAAAATAAAGGATTATTATTATTTTTATTTATATTTAACTCAAATTTAACTTGTAACAAGTATTTTTTCTGTCATTAAACGTTTTCGATCTATTAACGGCAAATTTACCCGTGGCGAAACGTCCTAGACGCGTTATTGAATACACGTAATTGTCTATTGTTAGTAGTAACTGTCTTAATTGCATTTGCTATGTGTAATGATAATAGAAATACATACATTACAGTGTAAAAGGAACCAAGCAATTAATTAATTCATAACGAAATTTAATTATGACAGTAATTATTACAACATAAAACAAAGCGTAATATTGTATTTATATTTCTGCCTACTAAAATTATTTAATAATGATATACCATTTTATAATGTGTACATGTCGAACTAATTGCTGGTCATATATTTTAGATAATAAAGCCATGATAAAATACACGTACTCATAGCTTTTCGATAGTCACGTGTGTATAATACACGTACAATCATAATTACGTTTTATCTACAATCGGCTCTTCTTGTTACCCATTAGAGTGTTAGGGTTTCCTCTATTGCGCCTTCTTTCTTTCTTTTATTAGTTTTATCCATTCGTTTCTATCCGTTATCTTTTTCTTCGCTGAGTTCCAATCTCCTTCAGCATATTTTCCACTGAACTGCTCCATTTTCTTTTCGATTTTCCTCTTCGGTTTTTGCCTTCTGGTTTGATTTTCGATACTTTCTGTCCCTCATCTTCCATCTCTACCAAATCAGCAAACTAATACCAGTTTTTTATTTTTGATGGCTTCTATTGCAGACTTAATTCCCAGTTCCTTTCTTATGTCCTCATTGGGCCCTTTTGTAACTTATTCTTAGCATTCTCTGGTGGTATTTCATTTCTACAGCTTGTATTCTCTTCTCCTGTACTTCTGTTAGTATCCAGTTTTCGTTTTTAAGTAGTAGTATTGGTTGATATATAGCTCCATATACTATATTGCTATATTCGTTCTTTTGGATATTTCTTTATGCTGTATAAACTTTTTCTGTAGTGCATAGCACATTCTATTTGCTGATTCTATTCTTGCATTTATTTGATCATGTAAATTTCCCCTACTGTTTATTTTTCTTCCCAAATATTTAAAGCTACTAACTTGTTTTGTATCTTCTCCTCCTACGTTGATATCTATTTAAAAAACAAAATGCATGATCATAAGTGATGTTATTGTTACTTATGATCATGCATTTTGTTTTTTCCGTATTTAACTTCAAATTATGTGTTACCAATGTTTCAGTCCAAATCTTTCGATTTCTTTCTAACTTATTTCCTGAGTTTGTAAGCAAAGACAGGCGCTCGAGTATATTGGTTGCAGATTGTTGCATCCAATTAGACATGTTTCCACTTCTTGTTGACATTCCTTTATTGCTTCGTCGATTGCACAGATGAATAGTAACAGGCATAAAATACTTCTTTGCTTTACTCCTTCTGATGCATTAACATTTTATGACAGTCTGTTCCCTGTTCTTACTTGATTTTTTGCTTCCCCGTATAAACCTTTAACTACTTGTATAATTTCCGTGTTTTCCTTTTTATTTTCCAAACTTTCCCAAATCTTCTTTCTAATTATAGTGTCAAAGGCTTTTTGCAAGTCCAAGAAACAGATATATACATCTTTGTTTTTGGCTAATTTCTTCTGTTACCTGTTGCATTGAAAATGTATGGTCTTGAATGCTGTGGTTTGATCGGAATCCCCTCTGTGCATCTTATATCTGTTGTTCTATTGTTTTCCTCATTCTCTTTTCCAGTAATCTTTCACGCACTTTGAGACCCGTACATAATAGTATATCACTGCAATTACTGCAATCCTTTTTTGTGGATCAGGCGTATGTAGGTAATCTGGTCTATGGCGCTTACCCGCCATAGACCAGAGCCACGTATCATCTACAGCCACATAATGCCGTAGAAACCCACTCGTATCGCGTTTGAACATGTCCAAACTTTATCCAGCGAGCTGCTAACACGATATCATGAATATTAGTAATCGCATCGTGCGTAGTCACCTCAATGAGACAACCTGGTCGCCTCGCATCAAAGACGGATGTTCGGCCATGCTTAAATTCATTAAACCAGTATCTGATGGCAGTCATCGAAGGTGCATGGTCCTTATAAGCTGCATACAACTTCTTTGTGATTTCTGCACAGGTTTTCCCATCCAAAAGAAATCGAGTCACTGACGGGTATTGTTCTTTTTCTATGATTCCACAAATACATAAAATTACGCACTTTCAACAGCTTTCAAAACAACACTATTCGAAATTTGGAGAGATGTCGACTAAAGAATAGTACTCACAGTCGGTAATGCAGATTTTGACACACAGCGCCATCTGTCCCCAAACACATATAAATGGATCAAAAGTGGTATCCACATCTAAATCATATACAGTGAGGTCTTGAAGTATACCCCCTCAACCCCCTTCGGTGTCCCTTTTGAAGCACAGAAGCAAGCGGTTTCAGGAAAAAAATGGTCGATTTATATTTTCTGGGAGGTAAGTTTTGAAACTATCGGTAGTAGAATTGCATTTCTGATGTCACCGGAAGTGGCGTCAACTTTGTCTTTTTAATGGAACATCCTACATTTTTTTAAGTTTTTGGAAAGGTAAAGGTAGGATGAATCTTACGATACCACATATATTGTACTTTAACTCACGAGTAGAGCAACGCAACTGGGCTGAAAGCCAGTGGCGGACGCATACAAGTTTACACAAAATAAACTAAATGTGATACGTGCTCAAACACTTACCGTTTTAAGAGTCCTCCGTGAAATCACAAAGTGGATAATGTCTATTTAATATTTGTAACATTAGACATGTTTCCAAAGTTGTTTCGGCAAAGTGAGTGCGGCGTGAAGAAAAAGTGTTTTTGTATGACGAAAACGAACGTTCAACATCTAGTGACGATATATTCGCGTAAGTAAAATAATCTTTTAAATAACTTAACGGTTCTGTTGACGCACCTTCACAAATTTGTCTTAATGTGCCAAAATCAGAGTCTTTATCTAAAACACTTTCAAACCTTTCTAAAACACAAACATTTCTTGCGTCTTCTATCGCGCATAGCTGTGCGTGAACATGTTGCACTATTTGCAAAGATTCCACTAACGACACCGAAGAATTTTGCAGCTTTTCTATCTCATCCGCTAGTCCCACGTAATTGTCCTGAATAATTTCCAAATCTGTTTTAACTTGACTATCCTGAAATTTCAAGCGGCTTACCTTGACAGCCGCAGCTTCCTTTGGGTCGAATTCTAAAATCACGTTCTTTATATTCTCAAAATATTTAAGATAATAAAATGCAGCCTCTAACCATGTTCCCCAACGAGTAAGAATAGGTTGTAGTGGTTCAGGAATACCGGGGCATAGTCTATGAAATTCCCAAATACGTTTTGGGGATTTTACAAACACAGCTTTTGTATGTGCTATTAGAGCGTCTACCTCGGGATAACATTTTCTGATACTATCTGCTACAAGACTGAGAGTATGAATTTTACATGTAATATGCAACAAGTTAGCACAATGTTTTTTAAGAGATCGACCTACAGCAAGCATGTTTGCGGCACCATCACTCATAAACATCAATAGTTGATTTGTTGAAAGTTCAAACTTTTCCAATGTATTTAACACCAACATTGAAATTACTTCGGCAGTGCATTGTTGTATTCGTCTGGAAGCTAGTAAAATTGAGGGTGACGGTCGATGTGGTTCCATTATGCGTACCATTACATTAACTACAGAATGTTTTTTACGATCTGTTGTTTCGTCCACACATAACCACAGTTTTTTATCTTGCAACTCCGATTTAATTCTTTTCTCGACATGCTCACTAGCAGACGGCACAACTCTCTGTAATGTTCTCTCACTTGGTAACTTAAAGTCCGAATATTCATTCCAAAACGAGACGTATGCTTTCTTCCTTAGTAAATGAAATGGTAAATTACATGCAATAAACACATAAATTAAATTTAAATTTATCATAATCTCGTGTGGAATTTTTTTTTGAAATATGCCCTGCACTATTTACGTGCCGTAGACAATCACTTTTCGACCAACACATTAAATCTATTTTACACACTACACATTAAATTTTAGCGCCATCACACTTTAAATCAGGCATTTCTGCAATAAATTCTCTTATTGTGTCCAACTTTGGTCGTTTTCGCGACGTAGGAAACATTTTCAAAACAAACGTAGAACTACGATATAGTATACGACAGCGTAGATGCATACACAACAGATCGGTTTTCGAGTCGCAGTTATACTGACGCTTATACCGAATTGTCCCGGCCGTGTTTATTTTGTGTAAACTTTTATGCGTCAGCCACTGGCTTTCAGCGCAGTTTGCGTTGCTCTACTCACGAGTTATCATGATATGCAGAACAAAATTGATACAGGATTTTTTCCAAAAACTTTATCGTAATTAGGTGAATAACGTTCCCGTGTTAAGCAGTTTCCATTTTTTAAATATGTTAGCCTAGATAAAGGTAAGAAAAAGTATAAACTGAAACATGGAATAGCGTACGTATAAGAAACGCAGTTTCTTATATATTTATAAAAAGTATATCCGCCTAGGTTCGTTGGAGTGTACAAAATTCAATAAAACGTGACCATTCTTCTGTAAAGTCGGTCGTTTTTTTCTTCTTTGACAAGTTACAAACATCGTCCGAAATTTATTTTTATTACTGTAGATGGCAAGGGTCAGAATATGTTTAAGATATTAAAACATTAATGTTGAACCCTTCTTTATTTTTGTTTCTTCCCAAGAAATATAACATGACCTTCCTATTTTGTGACATTGCTTGACGTGGATACGGAAGATATAAAAACTTTCTATTATTTTTACCCTACAAAGAAGTATTCAATTTGAGTCTTGAAATTAACTTTGTGACTTACTAACATTTAGACACTGCGTTTTATTAAATATGTTACAAAATGATTCTCTTTGAAAAGTATGTACCTACTTACGGGAAATTAATTAGAAGTACGATTAATGATTCGCGTAACTTCAGAGTAGATGTCGCGTCGTCGTAAGTACAAACTGTTTTCACGAAAGATCCTCGCAATTATAAGATTTCAAGTTAATTACCGCTTTGATTCGATGAAGTAAAGTTATTAACAGAGCTTATTTATTCAAGTCACAGTGTAAGACTTCAAGTTGTGAATTTCGTGTGATTTGATGAAATATTACAGTTTATTTTGGTTAAAGGAATATATATATTGAAATGTTTTATCTCAGGGAAATTTTGAAAAAAATTGGAATCTTGTAAATTAATTAAATTTTTAACTCTACTGTGAGATTAGGGAGTACTCTTTCACATTCTTTCGGCATTTTAAACGAATTTTGATATCAAATAAATGGAAATTAACGAATGTTAAAATTGAAAAATACGAGCTAACCTTGATTTTACGAAGATGTCGTATAAACTCTATGTTGCTTATGACTAGTGAGCGGAATTTATGCAATTTGCATATCCCATATTTTTTATATGACAAGCAAATTCTTCAGTATATATGCGAATTACAACTTTTCGAATTGATTGACGTAAATTAATTATTGCATATTTCGCATATTTTAGTATTTTTTTCATATTTCAGCGATTATTGCATATTTTTGCATACTAGAGAATATTCGTGCATTTTTTAGCAAATTTAGAACAAAAATAATTTTTTCTTTGAACTATATTAGTGTTTTCCTGTAATACAACAAAACTTTTACCAACGAACATTTTATCGGACACGTGTGTATTAGATGCGGAGTCGGTCCTTCTGTCGCTGGACCTCTCCACCGACAAACAGCCTACTTCGCAAAGAAGCCGCCATCCTTCAAGTGGTGGGCAGTCGCAAATTCACTAGATAAAATTATCATATAATTTTCAACAACCCCCATGTCTGATTCATAGGAAGTCTAAGTATTTACCAAAATGTTTCTTATTCATTGTATAACCAGACGTTGAAGTAGATTGGTGCAGTAGTGAAAAATGCCAAAAGTGAGTACAAGTTTAATTGTTTCGTGGATCAAAAATGTTCCTGAACTTATTCTTATGAAAGAGTTTTCTGCAAAGCATGTGGGAAAACGATAAGTTTTGTAAGTTTTTGGTGATATTTTTTTTCTTTACAGGTGCCATGTGAACGCAAATTTCAAGTCACCCAATATGTTGCAACGGAAATGCATAAAAGAAACTGTCGGAAACTTCAAGTTTCAAAATTTAGCCAAGTGCCTTTGACACAATCTTTTGCCGGAACCTCAAAACAATGTGAGCAACAAATATCTAACGCAGATTTGTGCAAAGCGATGGTTACTGCCAATATACCGCTCAAAAGGCTGCAAAATCCGTATTTTCAGCAATTTTTAGAAAAGTACTGTCAAAAGAGTATTCCGGATGAAAGTTTGCTTAGAAAATGTTACGTAACCGATATTTATTCTGAAACGATCAATAGCATTAGGGAAATTGTTAAAAACGAGTATATATATTTTACCATTGATGAAACGACAGATTCTTGTGGCCGCTATATAGCAAATTTATTAATTGGTCATCTAAATAATAAACAGCCTGGTAGGTCGTATTTAATTGCTTGTAAACAATTAGAAAAAACAAACCATCTCAAAATATTAAGATTTGTTAATGAAAGTCTCATGAATTTTTTTCTTCCCGATGTTGTTCCCACAGGAAAAATTTTAGTCATGTTATCCGATGCAGCGGCATAGTCAACAGCTTAAACTTTTGTACCCTAATTTAATACATGTTACTTGTTTGGCTCATGGATTAAATAGGGTGGCTGAGGAAATTCGGCAGCAATTTCCAGCAGTAAATACATTAGTCAGTAACGTTAAGAAAATTTTCTTAAAGTCACCATTGAGAGTTCAGATTTATAGAGAAAAGCTGCCGGATACTCCTTTACCACCTGAACCCGTCATTATCCGATGGGGTACTTGGTTAAATGCTGCAATATTTTATGCAAACCATTATCTAGAGATCAAAAACATTATTTCAGAATTCTCTACTGACAACTGCAATTCTATTGCAAAATGTCAAGAAATTTTGAAAAACTCTTCTTTGCCTAATGAATTGATATTTATTAAAGCCAATTATAAATTTGTTTCTTTGACAATAACAAAACTTGAAAAAGAATCGTTGCCACTAACTGAATTAGTTAAATTAATCATCATTTGTAAAATAGTTTCAAATATTCCGGGTAGAATAGGAGTTTCCTATTCTACCCGGAATAAGTCAACAGTTTAAAGAAATAATTAATAAAAATGTAGGATACAAAAGTTTAGTAAAAATCAGTTTGATTTTAACTAGAAACAAGTATAGAATTAAGTCCTGAGATTATGAATGCATTATAGTACGCACCAATAATTCCGTTGATGTTGAAAGAAGTTTTTCGATATATAAATGCGTTCTCACAGATAGGCGACATAATTTTTCATTCAAATTTAGAAAAGCATTTAATTGTAAATTGTTTTCAAGATTTACGAAATGAGGAGAATGAAAAGAAGAGTAGTTTCGTTTTCGATTCACTAAGATTGTCGTTGGCTGGTGTTAAATAAATTATTTAGTACCCTCACTCCGAAGATCGGAGGCCCGGGGAGAAAAGGAAGCTTCCGAAAAATAGCTAATATCCGTCAGAGGGAATTTCATATCTATTAAGTGGCTGTATTGAATACCCTATACGTTTTAGAGTGACAGCTAGACTTGATGTAAATATTTAATAATTGGCAAGTGGTCTAAATAAGGAAAAATTAATGTTAAGTGAACAGATTCTTAAATGTCCTCAGAAACAAACATTGGTTAAGATAGATTGTCATAGCAACTGAGAATACGAGGTATAGTCGGCAACTCCACGCTTAGTTCGCATAATATATCTAAACGAAAGGACTAACGGTTAAAGCATGAGGGTGAGACAGTACTTTGAATTTGGGATTCTTGTCCTAAACGGAAACGTTTTACCTACTTTTTTTATAGTGGAATATGAAGGCGTATGACCTTTTTTTGTTAAAAATTTAATGACTGTGCGATACTCAATTTTCGTTAGCTGAGACATTTTCGTGCACTGGCTGGCTACTAAAAACCACTACTCTTCGAGCCGTAATATACAGTGCGGACCTAAAGTGTCCCCCCCCCCCTCATGTTAACCTTTGAACGACAGAAGCTAGCGTTTTTAGAAAAAATAGGTCGATTTCTATTTTTTTATACACTAACCTTTGCCGTTATCAGCATTTCACCGGAAGTGACGTCAACTTTCTTTATTTAAATAAAACATCCTGTAAATTTTTACGCTTTTGGGAAGGTAATCGAAAGACGATTCCAACGATACCACATATATTATATTTTAACTTAAGAAATATGACAATATGCAGCAATATAGATTTTGGTAATCTGTTTTTGTTGTTACGCAAAGTTGGCTAGAAAAGAGCATCAAATTGTTTCTTGTGGCACCAGACTGATCTAAAGAGCTCGTTGCTAAGCAAAGTAATCTAACAATAGCCAAACTGTCAAATCTCAATTCCAAAAGCATAAATTATTCTTGTTGTTTATTGTTATTATATCCTGCATTTATCATATGTTCCGTCTTTGTTCTCGTTTTTATTTTCTCTCATTTTACCTTGTTCTGTTAATTGTTGTTATTTCTTTACTGTATCGAACTTTATTGCAGTTAATTAATTATGGTAAGTTTGTTTAAATATGTTAGTTTTTGATAGACAATATGTCTATTTTTTTGGGCTTTTTGTGTGTTACTTTTGTGATGGCTTCGGCACGAACCATGAGTAACCATGCAAAAAACCTTAAAAGCACACATATTGTATATCAAAAACTAACAAATTTAAACAAATCTAGTATAATTAGGTAATTGCAATATAGTACGATAAAGTAAAGAAATAACAATTGACAAAACAAATTGAAATTAGATAAAATATTAACGAGCAAAACAGAACGAAAGTATGACAAATGCAGGTTATAATAACAATAAATAACAAGAATAATTTATGCTTTTGGAAATGAGATTTGTCAGTTTGGCAATTGTTATGATTACATTGCTTAGCAACGAGCTCTCCTTCTGGTGTCACAAGAAACAATTTAGCGCTCTTTCCTAGCCAACTTTGCGTAACAACAAAAACAGATTACCAAAACCTTTATTGCTGCATATTGCCACGGAAAGTTCAACTGGTAAAAAAAATGTAGTATCATCATCTAGATCATCGCACGATCCGGCTTAAATGGAGCGGAAGGAGGAAGTGTTGGTGGTTCAGGAACTCCGTCTGAATTAAGTAGGGTGGAGATGGGCCGCGCACTTTATTAAGCTTCGACCAGCTAAAAGGTTTTCATGTACCAAGGAAAAAGTATAATTGGCTCAGGAACTCGATCTGAACTGAGTATGGTGGAGATGAGTCGAATACTTCATCGAACTTAGACCAAGAATGGAAGAATGTTGCTAGCTCAGGAACTTCGTCTGTATTAAGTAGGGTAGAGATGAGCTGCACATTTTAGGACTAATCGTGCGAGTAGCAAAGAAAGCGTTCCACCGGAATATCCATGTAACAGAAATAGTTCAAGTAGAGTCCAATAATGTTTCGTATTGCTATCCATCCAATAATTATTTTTTCTATTTGTATTTGTAATGTGCATTTTCAAATAACTAATGGGATAAGGAATAGGTTAGTGGCAGTGGAACTTTGGTGGTCATAAATTTACTTTAACCTTAAGTATACCAATATGCTGGGGCATATTTTGCAAAGAGGAGGGTATTGCCACGGAAAGCTCCACTGGTAAAAAAATGTAGTATCATCATCTGGATCATCGGCCGATGCGCTGGAAGTCAGATAGACGCTGAAACAGCATGCGAAGTGTCTTCTGGCGTATAGATCGATGAGCTAGGGAGTTGTAAGTTAGATTTAAGTGAGATTAGATATAGAAAAACAAGTGTGTAGGGACTAGATAAATATACTGAAGTGAAACGTGTATTGGACTATCAAATTTAGGCGCTGGAGGTGGAAATCATCATCCTCATAATGACACTACTATTGATCCATGACTTTCTTTAATTGTAATTACCAATAAGGAACAAAGCAAAGAAAGGTTAATTTTGCATTTCGTAAACTTGACTAAACGAATGAACAATTCATGAAGAAATCATGATAATAATATGATGGGCAGTTTTATGAAGAAAACTTATATTTATCTGATTTGCTGTTCATAATATAACAAAATGCGATAATAATTCCCAGCGTTTCCCAAATTTCACGTCTTCGTGCGTTGAAGTTCTCTCTGCAGATTTATATCAGCGGCCTAGTTTTCAGAGCAGGGACAGAGAAGAAATTAGAATCCATATTACGTCAAACATCACCCCCGGGGACCTTGTAAGAAACTTGACTGGTAATATTTCAGTTGATATGCCTCGACATCGCAATTAACATCAATGAGTGCTACTTTAAATTATTTTTTCTTTCACCATTTAAAGTATTCATTTATAAGACGTAGACATATTCAGTGTTAGCTTTCTATGTGACATAATGATAGCAGAGTTCATTACAGCTCCAACAATTTAAATTTTTGTAGATGTCTAGATACAAAAGTATTAAAGAATAATGTATCTTTTTAATATGCTATTAAAAATATCTTTATTAACATTTAGTAATTTATCCCTGAATCTTCCGGTGATTATTAACACACAGAAAGCTGTTTTTTGATTACTCGCATGCGTAAAATTTGTACAAGTGAACGCTCAGAATAGAATGGTAGTATAGACGATAACCCATACCAGGAAATGTTCAATCATGCATATGCTTGCCTGGGCACTTTACACAGCTGGTTGAGTTTCTGTAACAGTACACTTGCAAATGGGGACCAGTGATTTATTAAAAGTGACAAACCGGTAAATACGATTTGCGTATTTTAGTAATTTGCAACGGTTTATTCCATTTTCACTTAGAATTGTTAATGCAATTGTTTCGCTAGGTTAACAAGGAGGATTAATATATTTGAAATTGTTGTATTAATCAATTCACCACCGTTTGAGTGACTGCAAAATTTGAAATCTGCAAAATAGCAATAACAGTGAACGTTTTTTTTCTGTTGCTTAAAACCATACAAAGAATATAGGAACAACACGAAAACTGGAGACAGAATGGACATTATATCCTTTGTCTTACATTAACGAACACAAGTAAGTAATCATTGATAGTGTATGGCTCCATATCACAAATACATCTAAATATAAGCAGTTGCTTCAAATTTATTGAAATGTTTTACTTTTTTTGTGCAAACTGGTAGGTTATTAAAAATTTTTAGACTCTTACAAGTAGCTGTTTTTGCAAGTGTTCCTAATATGGTGCATTGTAATAATTTTCAAATATTGTATAGATGTGACTTTTTCATTACTTTCAAAAAATACAAATTAGGCCTATACGATTTACGACTACTGCATTTGGATGACTTGCATCTGTCCATTGGTTCTTACTTTGCCCTGAAGAACTTTGCCCTAGTATTTTTGAAGAACTAAATTTTGGAAGTGCTTGAATGTCTGGTAAAACGTTAGAATAATAGAAAATGAAATTGCAGCTTCATGTTCCAACATCATCTTATGCATGCAAACGAACGATGTCTTCTACTCACGGAAGTATCGACAAAAAAAATAGCAAAAGAAATCCTTCCCGACTTTCTGCCCTGAGGATACTGCGTAGTCTGTTCCAAAATGATAGGTACGTTTTCTTCGTGGATAATGATATTCCAAATTTTATAGATCCATCTCAGAAGAATTTATGTAAAAACATATAATAATTTCGTAAGTATGAAATTTTCGATATTAGATGACATACAGAAACCTTTATAGTCGTATTTCTGTAATCTTTTAAAATTTTATCGCTTGTTTTTACTTAAAATACGAGGACATTCTAGAAAATAGTACCCGTTTAGTCATACAGATGGCGCTATTGATCCAATTAAAAGCAAAGTGGCGCAGATGTCAACAGTAACATCGTAACCTTGCGGGAAAAAGAGTTGAAATCCTTCCGGTGCGTGGTGTGAGTTTTATAACTGTTTACAATGGTGCATAAGATAGAAAATCCCAAGCGAAATTCATCGTAGGATTACTGAAGGGTATGGTACGGGAACAATGTCATCTGTAAGGCGCTGGGTTCGAAATTTCAAAGAGGGAAGAGATAATGTGCACGATGAAGAGCGGTCAGGTTGCCCGTCCCTTATCACCGACGATCTGAAGAAACGTGTCGATGATTTCATCTGCGCAGATCGACGCGAAAAACTAAAAGAAATGTGTAAGCAATTTCCTGAAATTTCACAAGTATTGCTCTATGAAATCGTGACGGACCATCTGAACCATTTGAGCAGAAAAATTTGCGCAAGATGGTTGCCCAAAATGTTTACCGATGAGCACAAGACCCACCGCATGGGTGCAGCGTTGACGTTTTTGACTCGTTACGAGCAACAGGGTGATGCATTCCTTGACTAAATCGTTACTGAGGATGAAACCTGGGTGTGCCATTTCACACCTGAGACAAAACGCAAGTCCATGGAGTGGCACCGCAAGTTTAAGCAGTCGTTTTCCACGAAAAAGGTTATGGCCTCAGTGTTCTGGGACCGAAAAAGTCTGTTGTTGGTTGATTTCATGCCCCAAGGGACGACCATCAATGCGGTCACATACTGTGAAACACTTCAGAAGCTGCGTAGGGTCATCTAAAACAAGAGGCGGGGAATGCTGACAAGTGGCATTGTTCTTCTGCATGACAATGCTCGTCCCCACACGGCTCGAAAGACCACTGACCTTTTTCGGAAGTTGAAGTGGGAGGTTTCTGACCACCCTGCGTGTAGCCCCGGCTTGGCTCCAAGTGACAATCATTTGTTCAGTAAACTCAAGGATTTCTTGTCAGGAGAACGTTTCCAAAGTGATGATGACTTGAAAGCATTGGCTGGCTACTTTGGTGGTAGAGGTTAATGCGGAAGGCATAAACAAACTGGTTTCAAGATACAACAACTGTCTCAACAACGGCGGCTACTACATTGAAAAATGATTAAATGTATTACTTTCATTTAAATAAAATCATTATTTACTTTCCTTCATTTTTCTTTTAATTATATGTAAACGGGTACTATTTTCTGGAATGCCCTCGTACAATGTACACTTTCCAATTAGATACGGTAGCTATCAAAACATGCCTAGTTCGTTTTCTAAAATGCTCACGTATTCACAGTGATAGATTAATTTTGGGGTACAGTAATAATAATCCATGATATAATTTTTGGGTTCTAAATAATACATGTAAGTGGACATAGTTGCACAAACACTAAATACACATAATATTTTTTTATAACGAGCAATAAGAAAGACGACAGTGTAATGTCGATTTACCCATCATCTGTTGTTGATTGGTCTCTTTTCTTTAATAATAATAATATGATATAGTAAGACTAAGAATGAATGAAAACAGATTGGTTAGAGGAGTTTATGATACAAGAGCAAGCGGAAAAACAAAAAGAGGAAAACCAAGAAGAACATGGAACGAAGAAGTGAGAAAAACAGCAGAACAAACAGGTGTTAAATGGGAAAACATTCGAAAGCAGACAGAAAATAGGGAAGATTTGAGAAAAATGTGGGAGAAGACATGAACTCAACTCCATACAACCTTACGCTGAAAGGCAAGAGGTATAAAAATTGACTAGGTAAACTCCAGTGGTTCATGGGTCTGATTACTGCGGCATAGGACCTGACGATCATTTGAGGCTTAAAACCCCAGTTCTTATCAAGCAACCTTCGGCAGACTAGTGAAGCCATAATGGCTTTTTTCTGTAGATTGGAGTTCCATGTTCTTTGTCAAGCATAATTGCCAAATATTTAACTTCGTCGCTGAAGCTAATGGTTTTCCTTTCGATGGAAGGTGTTTTAAGACAGACTTTTCTTCTCCTTGTAAAAGGGACGATTGTTAACCTTTGCGGGTTTATGCGCAGGCTATGATTTTAACATCACTTACGGGTATTGTCAAGAGCTCTTTGTATTACTTGCGGTATATTCTCATATTTTCAACTGATCATGATTACCAGGGGCAGCCTCTGTTAGCTCTTATTGTTGTCGTTTCGGATCTCAGCGTAGCGGTTATTCGTCGACCTTGGTGCATGGCTTTAATCCATTTTGTAGACGACGGGTGAAAACTTTTGGGAGAAGTTGCTCTCTCGAAGGAGGTGTTGTCAAAAGCGGTACGTCCAAGAATGCACAAAGAGCTGTTTCTTTTGCCATAAGTGCCGCTTCCAATTTGCTTGTAATAAATTGGAGGGCCGTTATTGATTTTGTCTTCTGCTTGCATGCTGGTTAGGATGAAGCGGGTTTGTTGCAAGCACTTCATTCCTTAGGTATCGGTCTAATACCTTTTGCATTCTTTTGAGGATCAGTGGTTTAGTTGATTTCAAATTCTTTCAATCCTTATTTTATGCATTAATCTGACGTTTGCTGTTCTTCGTAAATATTTCATTTGTGCTGCTTGTAGTTTTGATTGTTGTTTCTTTGTGGTAACCCAGGATTCCGTAGAATAAAGTGGGAAGATATATATCTATGTTAAATTGCCAGTTTTGTAACCTATTTTTTATTTATAAATCATTTTTTTCATACTATGGTATAATTTTGTGGTAGCCGTCATTCTACGATTAATTTCAACGAAATCAAATATGTTTTAAAAACAGAAATCTAGTGCATATTCACAACAAACCAACAATGAATATATGTCGCACCAGAGGAAGGGTTTTTGTTATGTTGGGAGCAATGTGGACTGGAAACATGAGATAGTGTTTGGGCAAGGTGATGAAGTTTCTGTCATTTTGTAATTAATTTAATCAATATTTTAGTTCTTTTTGTAATACGTATCTATATCCCAATAGGTTTCTACCATTAATACGGCGTGTTAAGCATCAACCGATTATTTCAGAGTGAACAAAGTGTTAGTACAATTCCAGTGTGTGATTCCAAAAATAATTATTTTTGAAAGTTTCTTATATTTCATATACTCGAATATGTGTTATGATATTAATTTTCTCTTGAAATTAGTATCCTGTAGTCAATTTTGCATATGTATATTAGGAATGTAGGACAGTTATATTTCCAGATTTAGTTTACTGGAATTTAAATTGAATTTTCCCTTTGTGATCATCAAATTAGGAGTGGATTTAGGTATTAAGTTATTTAAATAAAAGGCTTTTAGGGCGACCCTTACTTGCTATTAAGTGTTCTCATTTGCATTTGTACGAGTCGTGAAATAAACCGTAAATGAAATTTTGTACACGATCGTCTTATATCTGTATCTCATTATTTATAATGCTTGAAAGGGTTTATATTAAATTATAACTTGCGGTTACCGAATTAAAGGATGTTTCGACGTGTGCGAACAAGAGATTTAAAAATTGAACACCGTTTGAGCAAGCCGCCAAAAGGAGAGCAGAGCATCAAAGAGGTTCTAACCTATTTTTTACAGAATTTAAGTACTTAGTACGGAGCTAACCCGATTACGAAGGGTTCTGTATTTTACCTGATTCGTTGGAAATGATGTCGTAGAGGTCTTCCAGATAGGCGTAATGATTACAGCTTGTAACGTCATCGGGCAGCCGTGTCCTGGAACAGAAATTGAATTTTTACTACGTACCGACGAAAAAGAGGAGAAAATGTAGATTTAGTCCAATAAAAATCAAAAGATCTCTTAATTGGTTTCGAGCGGTACGTCGGGATTGTGATGTGTTAAATAACCTGCTCGGTACGAAACTCATTTATATTTATTAAGGGCATGTGTTTGACGGATCTGATTAAATAAGCGTTTGCGTATTTATCCCTAAACCTGAACATGTATTGTGCATTCGTTATGTACTGCGCAATCGTGTGTTTATAGGAAGAGCAATTAGGGAAAACGTTTATGTAGGATTACTTCAGCTAGCGTTATGAGCTACAAACCTGTACATTCATCAATTTAGATTGCATGTCGTAAAACAATGCAATATACCTAACCTATAGTTTGTACGTTAATCGGTTAGCACAGGGGTTCGCTATGTGTGCGCCGCGGCGCCCCGGGGCGCCGTAGGGAGTAAACAGCTTCGCCGCGAGGCACTCCTGCGAGGCGAACGTGGGCAGACATAGCGGTCTGGAACATTTTAAAATGAATATTTCAAAATGGCTTCGAAGCTAATGGAACTTTCTAGAAAAATATGGAACATTCTCGAAGCACAGAATATTTTTTAGAATTATTTTTTAGAAAAGTATGGAACTTGCGTAAAGTATATAGTAGACTTTTATAGCATACTATCGGACATTGTCGAAGTTTCGCGAAAGTTCTAAGTAGGTGGGGCGACTAGTATAAATATGGCATCACTTCGGCAAACCAGTTCAGTTCCTAAGTAACAATCCGAGAGTAAACATCTGAGAAGAAAAGTAAACGATTTTAGGACGCCCTCTACCTGGGCAGCGCCTGCTTTGTTTTAGTGTGTCGCTATGTGCTTTCGTAAAGTTGTAGGACAATGGAAAGATTTTTATTAAATAAGCAAGTGGATAGTTCAAGTGAGAGTGATCAAACAACAAGTGGAGGAGTTGCAGCGAAATGGAAATGTCGTAAATACGATGACAACTATTTTAATTTTGGCTTTACTTCAGTAGAAGTATACAATGAAGAGAGATCGCAGCGTGTGCTCTCTTTAAAAGTTCTAGCGACCGAGTGTATGCTCCCAAGTAAGTTAAAACGGTATCTCGAGACTAATCACTCTTACATGGTTGAAAAGTAAACAGTTTAAAGATGCCCGCTAACTATTTGAATATTGGTTTTCCTTCGGTAGAAGTAAACAATGAAAAGAGACGGCAGCATATGCTCCGTTTAAACGTTCTAACGACCGAGTGTATGCTCCAAAGTAAGCTAAAGCGACATATTGAGACCAATCACTCTAACATGGTTGAAAAGTCTCGCGAATTCTTTAGTAGCAAGTTGCAAAATTTACAAAAGCAAAAAAGCGTGTTTACTAAGCAAGCCTCAGTACTAAGCAACGCATTGCTAGTATCTTTTAAGGTTGTATACAGAGTGGCGAAGTGTAAAAATCTCACACCATCACAGAAGAGTCTATACTACCGGCTGCTTTTGATATGGGTAATATTATGCTGGGAGAATCGGCGGGAAAATTAATTTCAAAAGTACCTTTGTCCAAATCCATCATGTAGCTCTGGATCTCAACGATCAATTAATAGAGGAAATGAATGGCACGAAATTTGGTCTGCAACTTGATAACTGACCGTAACAAAAATGTACACTTTATTTGTTGTGTACGCTTCCAGGATAATAATATTACCGTTGAAGATCTTCTGTTTTGCAAAAGCATCATTGGAAGCGCAAAGACAGGTTTATAACCGAAAATGATTTGGATTGGGAAAAGTGCATCGGTATGTGTACTGATGGAGCTTGATCAATGTCTGGTCGCTATGGAGGACTTCAAGCACTTATTCGAAGCAAAGCACCATAGGGAAGCACTTGCATCAAAGTCAATGAGCTCTCAACTGAATTTCATATTAGAACGTGTCGTAGATGTAGTAAACTACATAAAAACTAGGCCATTGAAAGCCCGATTTTTCAAAAAGCTATGCATAGAAATGGGAGCTGAACGCACGGCCCTGCTATACTACTGCAGTTCACGATGACTTTCACGTGGCAACGTCTTATCCCGTTGCATTCGAGCTAGGTCAAGAAATTCACACCTTTCTACAAGAGAAAGGTCATGAAAGCTCCAGGTACTTTGCTGAACCTGACTTTTTGCTGAATCTAGTGTGTTTGTGCGATATATTTGATAAGCTGAATGCCTTCAACCTGTCTCTGTAGCAATAACATGCACATTTTGAAACTTCTGGAGAAGGTTGCGGTGTTTAGGAAAAAGCTGCAGTTGTGGATAAGAAAAATCAATGAGGACGGCGATCAACATTGTCTCCCTGAATTGCACAAATATAAGGAGCACCTTTCAAAGTTCACTGACTGGTTTGCAAAATACTTTGAGGAAGACAATGTCGATTTGCGTGGATCCAAGATCCTTTCCGCACTCAAGCTCCGCCAAAATTTACTTCGCAAGAAGAAGAGAGTCTAATTGAACTCTCTTGCGACAACAGCTTGAAAACAGAATTTGCTTCTTCCGATTTAATGAAGTTTTGGATTCCCTTTACGACAACCTATTTATGCGAAGCCGGATTCCCAGCTGTAGCTGTAATAAAGAGCAATCAGCAAGTTCACCTGTCACATGAACTTACTTGTCGTTGAAGGTTTTAAAATTTGTTACATATTTTTTTGTATTTTCATACTTTAGTTTGATGGTTCTATGTGATTCAATTTTAATAAATGTGTTGTTTTCATTTCTGTGCCTGATTTATGTCATTGTACACATACATATTTGGAAAGGGCGTCGGGACAAAATACTAAACCTGTAAGTGTGCCGCGGTTTGATAAAGTTTGGGAACCCTTGGGTTAGCATAAATTTTGGTTACTGATTTCAGTTTAACAATCTCTAATATCGTCGGATTTAAAATTCGTTTTCCTTTACTATACAGGGGGCATTTACGACAAAGACCTATACCTCTGAAAGCAACTAAAATATTCTTTTTACATTTTGGTTGGCGATATTATGGATAACCATCTACTTTTTGAAAATATTTTCAATGTCATACCACCCCTGATTACATCCGAAGCAGATACCAATGTTCGAATTTTAAATAGAATAGTCTGTATATCATAGATCTTTTGTGTAACCCACTTAACAGTAAGTGAAATGATATAGCATATTATGGGTATAGAAAGTACTAACTTTTAGAAATCAATTTTTTTCTGAAAATTTTGAAAGGTGCAAACTTCAGTTAAAATGTCAGTATCAGTATATCCATGTTATTTTTTTTTCATCAAAGTCAGTTTTATTTCAAAACATGTCTATGCACTTTTCTTAGCGATTATTCCATTCCTTCAATCCGTCCAGATAGTAATCGATATATTGCTCTGCAAAATAGGCGTTTTCGAATGTGATGGCCTCCTCATTCGATGAAAATCTCTGTCCTCCGAGCGAAATTTTGAGTCTAGGCAACAGAAAAAAGTCGCTGGTGAATAGGGTGAATAGGGTGGATAGTGTATCAATTAGAAGCCCAATTCGTGAATTTGTGCCATGACGACCACTGAAAGTGTGAGTTGTCTTGGTACAACAAAACTTTTTTCTTCTTCAAATGCGGTCGCTTTTCCGCAATTTCTACGTTCAGCTTGTTAAGTAATGATGCGTAGTATGTCCCCGTTATTGTTTTTCCGTTTTTAAAATAGTCAAACAACACAACTCCATGACTATCCAAGAAAACAGTCGCCGTCACTTTCACGGCCTACGCCAAAACTCCGACTTATTTCGTTTAAACTGCTTCAATAGGGCTTTGGATTTGTTTATTCGAATTCGTTTTTGGTCCTGAGTGAGCGCGCGTGGCAGCTGTGGCACGGTTAGCTTTTTCATTCCCTAATCTTCAGTCAATATATGAGAAACACGTTCTTTCGAGATGCCTACAGCCTCTGGTATCTCTCTAACTTTAATTCGACGGTTGTCTATCACCATTTGGTGAACTTTTGTTATCAGTAATGGCAGCAGTTTTTGGCCATACCGAACGTTCATCGCCAATCAAGCTGGTACGACCACATTTAAATTCAGCTGCCTTAAATTTCACTGTGGCAAATGATGATGCAGAGTTCCCGCAAGCAGCTTCCATCTCGGCTTCAATTTGCGTGGGCGTATTGCCTTTTAAATGCAAACAATTAATAACGGCTCGATATTCGATTTTCTTTCAACGCTCACGCAATTATAGCACCAGAATATTTTTGACGAGTAATCCCGTCTTCATGTTGAGGCCTTAAACCTTTCAGACTAACTTCGTATACTTATAAATAGATATCAATAGTATTACACAGGGTGTGTCGAAAATACTGTCCAAACATGACATATTAAGTTAGGAAAGGCGCAGTTTTTTAAATTACAACCCCTACTTTTGATTATTTTTGTATATTCTAATCTAAAAGTAAAGATACTTTAGTTCCCATACCCAAACTCACTCATTTCCGAAGTATTTGAAAAAAATTAATCAATAAAAAGTTGAGTTTAAAAACTAGGCTTGGTTTTCTTTACCCAAAAAATTGCTATAATTCTTCAGTATTACACTCCGCTTCCAATAGGTATTTTATTGGTGATTTGTATTAGCATAAGTGCATACCTTTACAGATAATATAAATGCTTAGCCACCAAACCGAATTATTGAAAAACAATTGCAAAATGATACATCGCAGATACACTATATTGTTTCTATTCTCCTGAACTTTGTTTTAGTCAATTTTCTCAAACAAGAATGTGGTTCATTAAAATCTCTTATTCCATCAACTGCTCTTTTTTCCCCCAATGTATTATCAGAAATTCAAAATATCTTGCTGGACTTCACCACATCAATCATAGTTGAGATTACCATTAATTTGAAAAAACCAAAGCTTATCTTATTAATTCCGCTGCGCCTTTTAATATAAAATGTAGTGATTTTATGAATTTCTTTAAATAACTGGAAAACCAGTATATTTAGGCATAGAAAATAAGATGTTTTACTTTTGTTTCTTGGAGCTGAATTTGTAGAAACGATCAAGAATGGGGGTTGCTGTTCAATGAGAAAGAGCTCTCTGCTAGTTGAGTACGCCTATGTTTGGATTTGATTTTCGGAATATTGTGTATAACACCTGTAACTTTCTTGGATTTTCAGACGTAATTAAATACTTGAAAAAATCTGGTCCTGGAAAGGAATCGAACCTGACACTTCCTGTTTACCGGACGGGACCTTGATGACAGGGACGTTCACTTTTCAATACCTAGTTGTTATTTTATCTTAAAATATATCATAATATTTCAACAGACAATTTTTAATTTTTATATGCCAGGTACGCTGATTAATTAATATGTTTTGGCTTGCATCGGTGAGTTGTGAAAATCTGTAATTTCATTGGAATTTCTGACGTTCCTGGTATCCAGGTCCCCATGGTGTAGTGATTGGCACGCCCGTCCGGTAAGCGAGAGGTGTCAGGCTCGATTCCTTACCGGGACGAGATTTTTTCAAGTATTTAATTATGTCGGAAATTTCAAGGAAATTACAGATTTTTATATTTAATCGACGGAAGCAATAAATATATTAATCCTGTATAACATTTTTGAGATTTATTTATAATCATACATAGCTATCTATGTAACTCATAATAATCTGGAATTTCATTTGCATAGCTAACGCCAAAGAAGAGGTACTGATGATTAAATTGAAATTTGCACCTTTTCCAATTTTCAGAAAAACTTCTCAATTATACTTCTTAGACTCATGATATTCTGCAATATTTAATTCGCATTTAAGAGGGCTGTATAATGAATCCATAATATACAGGATGTACTATTTAACATAAAAAAGTTGGTGTCCATGTCCGATGTAATTAAATCTGCCATAAAATTGAAAATCTATTAACAAATAAATCCTTATCTATAATGTCATTCATCAAGGTTTCAAAAGGATGTTTTAATTACTTTTAAAGGTACGTCTATAGGCTGTTGTTGTGAATTTGTATGTTTGGTATAGGATATCAGTTGAAAAATAGTCGAATTACTTTTGATAGTAGGCCCGTCCGGGCGTAAAACTGAATTTTACACTCCAAACTGACAAAGATTACCCGGTGGAATGTGCTGCTTATCTTAGATATTATTAGATTTAACAGTTAAATAGTTTACTTCATGAATCTAGAGTTGAAATCCAACTGTCAGGCTATTATGCTGTTCTTTCATTTCCAAAAGATTTTTTGTAATTGCTGTCAATATTGTCGTTTTTACATTTTGATAAAGATCAACACATTGACAAGAACGCTCAGTTTTAACTAAGAGGAAAATCTATATTAATACAATGGCATTTGGCCGATATTGACCAACTTAAATTTTTCATATTCGGTGACATATTTATTAATAATAATAATAAACCTGATTTTTATTGTAATAACAATTACAAAAATCGCCAAAGTAAAATAGTGTATAAATAAAATCAAAGTTGTAAGGATAAAGTACAGAACAAAGACATTGTATAAATACTTGAAGAACAAACAAACATTGAGAAACGAATTAATTAGGATGGCTAAGAAATTCAGCAACAGAATAGAAGGCGTTATTTAATATGTGTCCTTTTAATGTCATTGCAAATTTCTTACTGTCATTATTCAGTGATTTTTAAGGAATGTGACAATTAATGTAGTTCGCCAATATGTAGCTTACATTCCGTAAGAATATTGTATCTAGATTATGATATGTGAACTTTTGTATTGACAAATATTATAATAAACAACCAATATCTTTTGTCAACATTGGACTAATAGTCGTGGTTACTTTGTTGTTGGGTACATTAAAACATACAAAGGGACATATGCTTGTTATTTAAATTCTGAGGTAACAATGGGGAAGGTTTTCTGCGTAATAAAATTAATGGTAATGCATAAGTAATAAAAGTGTTCAACTACTTCCAGTTAATATTAATAGGTACTTACAATTCCCCGAATTGCTGTAGGTATTGCAATGATAGTATCACGAAGTGGGGTTTATTTATTTACTTTGGAGGAAAGCTAATAGAAAGAAAATCTGTTGTTATAAAAATTAATATAAATTAAGTACAATATAATATAAATTTGGAAGTTGTAACAAATTTCGAAGCGAAATAAATGTTCTTATCTACAGATCAATTAAACGAATCCTCTGCAAATACGTACAAAACAAAGATGGTGCAATAACTAGCTTACGATGTTATTAAATTGCACAAGCAAATTTATGTCAAGGAGTAATTTATAATAGGCATTATTTAATTCAGAATGCTATCTGTATTCTTAACTCCCGTCCATGCTCCTTTTTACCAGACAAATGTGGGTATACGAATGCATCTCTATCTATAAATATAAAAGCTTTGCATCCATTGAATCGATAACCCATTAGCTTCTTTTTACGACAGTACATGGACTTGTTTAGAGCTGAACAAAAGAATAAAAGACAGCATGACTCTTCAGGCACATGAATAGTGTGATTTATGGTCACATCGCTACCAGACTGTTTTCACCAATATTGATTTTTTAATTTTCGATCTTTTTTATAGAAGGACATTAATTTATGATAGCTTCCATTAAATTCTAATTAAGAATAACTATAAATTGTACACAGATACCCTTTTTAAAAACGTAATTTATTAACCTTGCATAGACACATACTTCCATATGTTGCATAAGTTCATCAGAGTTATAAATAATCGATAATATATTGGTTTCTCATGTATTCACAAATTTTAAATCAAGCAGGTTCTGGTTAGAGTTAATTATTAATGGTCACACTGAATTCCTTGGGGTGCTATTCATATAAATAGCAGTGTGGTAAATTAATGAATGAATTCTTTGACAGAATATTAAATTATGTCGAACCTTTCTCACAGACGCAACAGCTCGATTAATGTGAATATCGATATTATTTTAACTAGTTATTGAACGATAACTGGTAACGTATATATTGTAATGATATGTGTGTGAAATTAAACTATGTTATGAATTAAGTGAATCTCAGGGCTAACGTTTTGAAAATGTTTTCGTTATTTGTGGGATTTGACTTAATAACTTTTTGCAAGTCGAAAAGAAATATGAAAACTGAAACGATTTATCTTTTTAAAGAGACAGTAAATTCATTTGTGTTAAGGAAAATAATTTGGATAGATTATACTTCTTATAAACAAAGAATAGACAAAAACCTATGTCAATCCCTATCTGACAGCTACTTTAGTTATGAACTATTTATTTGATGTTTTTGAAATTTGGATATTAAGTTAAGATAATTGAATTCTTATTTTTGAATTTATTTGGCTAAATATTTAATTTTCGGTACGTGCACACCGTTGCAAAGTATCAACGAAACAGCTCTTTGGTGTCCTTTTTTGAAATCGTAACAACCTTGATTGAAAGCCAAGTATCTTGCTTCTTGGGACTTGCTCCATGGATCGTAATTTTCAAACTATAAGTCGGAAAGGGTTTGTTGGATGACGTACTGGAGTTTTTATTTAAACGGTTTTAAATTTATTCCAGATATAAATAAAAATATCGAAGAATTTTGAAATTTGCTGCTTGTCGAAAACCTGTTTTATTCTGTCTCTGCTTGTTTTTGTTATCCAGAGCCCCAGTTAACTGTTTTGAATAAATAAATAATAATAATAATCTTGATTTTTCTAAATCCACTCGAAATTTCATCTGCTCTCTTAGTTACGAAGTTCATTTTTGCATGTACGGTGGTGCCAGGTACGGTGTATTAAATGTGGTTAGCATAAATTGCATATGAATAGCAATTTGCCTATCCAGATATGATAGATTTACATATTTTCGATTTTTAAGAAATAATTTGAATTTCCGTTAGCAAAATATTGCTTACTGGACTCTTTTTTTTCTTTTTTTTTTAACGAACATATATTTTGTCTCCATGTGTAAGACGGAGAAAAGAAATCAAACTAGGAGAAAGTAGAGGGTAGAGGTCACCAACACTGCTTCTCCTCGTAAAAATAAGGAACTGAAATAGTTCAAACTGTCAAATATAACACCTTCCAACCAAGGTAAATCAATATCACAACAATATACGAGGGTGTATTGAAAATTAATGCCTCCATGGCTATAACTTTATTAGTAGTAGATATATTGTTTACATTTAAGTGTGAAATGATAGTATAAACTGTCCTCTATCCACTTATATAATCACTTTTCCACATAATCGCCATTGACAGCAATGCATTTACGCCAACGTACTACGAGTTGCGCAAATCCGTCACGGAAAAGGTCTGAAGTCTTCGCACGGCACCATTTCCGCACCACCGTTATCACCTCTGCATCCAAAGAGAAACGCTTGCCCTAGAGATGTTCCTTAAGCTTCGGAATGAGGAAAAAGTCACAAGGCGCAAGATCTGGGCTATAAGGTGAATGAGGTAAAACGTGATGAAGCTTCTCCAGTGCTATACGCGTTCTCTGACTTGTGTGAGGCCGAGCGTTGTCATGATGCAGAATTGGCACCTTCTCTGGACGAACCCTACGCAGCCGTCGCTTCAGATTTCTTAGGGTGCTAACATATCCTTCGGAGTTAACAGTACAGCCACGTTCCAAAAATTCAATATGAAAGATGCTATTGCAATCCCAGAAAACGGTAATCATGGCTTCCCCAGCAGATGGAACTGCTTTGAATTTTTTCGGTTGTGGCGAACCCTTATGTCTGTACTCCATGGACTGACCCTTTATTTCAGAGTCGTAATGATGTGCCACGACTCGTCGCCGGTCACAATTCTGTGGAGACAATCATCACTTTCTGCCTCATATCGAGTCAAGAGTTGTTCGTAAATTTGTTTTCGATTGATTCCTGTACTTCAGTACATTGCAGATAATGTGATGTACTCTTTCTTGTAAAATACCCACCCTATTGGCAATGTCAGTTTGTTTACACCTTCGATTCTCACGAACCAGTTCATCCACGAGAGCCAGCTGCCTTTCACCACACGCAGACACTGGTCGGTCACTGCGTATCTGATCTTGGAGATCCGTTTTAGCAGGATTTTCGTCTTTCACAGTCCTTACCCACCTCCTAACAGTACTCACTTCAACACACGCATCACGGTACACGGCACTCAACCTTCGATGGATGTCAATGGGCGCTACACCCTCCGCGGTAAGAAATTCGATGACAGCTCGTTGCTTTAACCGCACGTCCATGCCGGTCGCCATTTTTGGAACTGTCGTGCGCAAACGCGATGTTGCTGAGAATTTCTACTAGGGAGACTTATGTACCAAGAGTTAAGGAAAATGGCAAACCACTTTTGAACATTGTCTGGCCCATCATTATAAGAGTTATGGCCATGGAGGCATTAGTTATCAATACGCCTTCGTATAATGTTTTCTGGTAATGAACAAATTACTGACAGTATGTGATACGTACTGGAAGATAATTGGGATTATTTCTGCCGTTCCTTCTATATTTACTAACATTAATACATACTTATGAATTTGACATAAATTTGAAGTACGTTCAGGAAAACACTGCTTATAATAAGAACGTAAGATAATAATTTACTTTTATATCAGTTGCAGGTACTGCCGTATTTTGGTAATTACCATGCATTGATTTAGAGTGGCGCCTAATTATCTTTATTATTTTATTAATTTCGTTAGGGTCACATTTCTCCTACATTTTGTACTAATTCTTCTAAGTAAAAGAAACGTAATTTTAATTTCTGTTTGGTAAATTGAATTGACTTTCTAGAACGCAAAGCTTATATATTTTGCTTGTGATTCTTGCAAACATTGCATTATAGTGGAAGGCTTTGTTGCTTTTCGGTAATTTAACTGAACTAAAAAAAAAAAGGATTCCATAATAACCTACAGCACCAAACCTTTAGTTATAAGTGAACAAAGTTCAATTTGGATGGTATTTAACCCGCTAAACGTAGAACAATTGCTTACAAATGAAATGTGCCAAGATTGAAACGGAAGCTTTCTTAAGGCAACATATAAAATTGAAATATGGAAGTTCATCCACCAATTAGTTGGATGAATTTCAAGACATCGTTAAAATAATGGATATTCAGTCTTTTATTGCACAATAAGGGAATGTAAGGAAGGAATGCCGTGCCTTCATTTCTTAAAAAGTGACAACTCCGAAAATTGGCCTTAAACGTAGTCAATAGGCTAATTGAAAATTTTTGAAGCAGAGTTGGAATTGTCTTGCAAAAGCTTAATCATCAAGTTTTGTCGAGAAATGCTGCAAAATATCAAGAAAGAAGTTCAGTGGGAAAGAGTCGCCAGAGCAGGGCGTTAACGCGTAATCATTTTGTTGAAAACGTAATGGACGACAAAAAAATTTTCCAACCAATTGAGAACTAAAGGATAACATTGGTTTTTACATGTATTTGATATTGAAAATTATCAAATGGAAATGAAATTCAAGCTAAAAGTGAAATTTGTTTGTCATGTTGCACGTTTTCAAAATCGCCAATATAAAGATTATGCGTTAGATGCGTTAGGAACAAAACAGTAGATGCAGGTGTTTGCATCCGTAGAAGTTGGTGAGCTTTAGCAAGCTTAAGCTTATGTAAATTATGTAATCTGACTTGGTTTCATATCAATACGGTAACCAGTGGGTTCAATGATAACAACACAAACATATTGCCACGGAAAGTTCTACTGTTAAAAGATATAGTATCGTCTAGACCATCGGCCGATGCGCCAAAAGTCAGATAGACGCTGAGACAGCATGCGATGTGTCTTCCGGCGTATAGATTGATGAACTAGTTGGTTGTAAGTTAGATGTAAGTGAGATAAAATATGCAAGGCAGTTGTGTACAACTAAGATAAATAAATAAAATCAAGAGACCAGTGTCAGAGACTATCTTTGTAGGAGCTACTCCCTAAAACCTCCTCGTAAGGTAAGTAGGAATACATTTATACAGTCTAGATAAGCATAGCGAGATATTTTCATGACAAGTGGTGGAGGCGCCGGGTAGCTGTTACAAAGACAGTTCCAGGCACTGTTCACTTAACTTTATTGTTAGAGTCTGCATTCTGTGTGTCTGAAAATCTCTGTTTCGTATAACCCTAGAACAATACTTTCTTAAATATTATAGGAGATAACTATGTTTTCGATCCTATTTTCTTGGCTGAAAAAGTCGGTAGAGTTTATGTAAGAGTACGACACTTTTATTCTAAAGAATAATTATGTTTTAGCTAAATAAATTTTACATGACATTTACATTGTTGCAGTTTATTAATGACAGGTAATTCGACTTTAAAATAATACATAAGAATATACGTCTTATTGACCGTACTTGTAGAACACATTCTATAGTAGTAAATAAGATAAAATGTGCTAAGCATTGATACATTGATTCAGTTTTTTAAACTCGTTACCCGTAATTAACGAACATTGTTGAAATGACTGATTTTGCAAAACAGCTCTTGTTCTTAAACAATAACGTTTTCTGTATCTCCAGTAACCATCCAATATACCAATATTTGCAACATTTGGTAAGCGTTTCAGGATTAAGAACAAAGATAATTGCATTATAAATAAAACTGCTAATGTTCTTAATTCTAGTTAATAAAAGTGTTAAAAAACTTTACTGATAACATTACAGTTAAAACTTCTACAGAGCGGTCCTAAAGTGTCCCCTATCCATGCTAACTTTTTTGGACAAAATGGGTCGATTTCTATTGTTTGTGAACTAACTTTCGCCGTTATCTGCAGTTCAATTGCATTTGCGGTGTCACGTCAACTTTATTATTTTACATAGAACATCCTGTATATTTTACGATTTTATCTTACATAGAACATCCTGTATATTTTACGATTTGAGAAAGGTATTCGAGAGGCGAATCCAACGATACCACACATGTTATACTTTAACTTAAGAAATATGACGATATGCAGCAATAAAGGTTTTGGTAATCTGTTTTTGTTGTTGCGCAAACTAGGCTAGGAAAGAGCGCCAAATTGTTTCTTGTCACGCCAGACTGATCTAAAGAGCTCGTTGCTGAACAAAGTAATCACAACAATTGCCAAACTGTCAAGTCAGAAAGCGTAAATTAATCTTGTTATTTATTATTACAACCCGCATTTGTCATACTTTCGTTCTTTGAGCTCCTTATTATTTTATGTCATTTAAAAATTTTTATTAATTGTTGTTTTTCTTTTACATTATCGAATTTTATTGTAATTAGTTCATTGTGGTATGTTTATCTTACGTAAACATCAAGTACCTAATTTTAATATTCGGTGAATTTGGCAACAATTACCAGGAAGTGGAACCTAATAAACACTGCCCTTGTACAGTCGGAAATATTTGAACTTTGCGCTAAGTAAGGATATAGGTAGTATAAAATTTACAGGGCGAACTGCTTTAACAGAAGATAATACGATTTAAATTATTGTACAATTTCTTCGCAACCATGGCAAATAAGGTGATTATGGCTGCCAGATTTACATAGTATTAAGATTGACCCAGCAATTTTGCATGGTTCGTGCCAACATCAAGAAACAGACAAATTGTCTATCAAAAACTAACACATTTAAACAAACTTACCACAATTAATTAATTGCAATAAAGTTCGATAAAGTAAAGAAATAACAACAATTAACAAAACAAGTTAAAGTGAGATAAACTAATAACGAGAACAAAAAAGGAACGTATTACAAATGCAGGATATAATAACAATAAACAACAAGAATAATTTTCGCTTTTGGAATTGAGGTTTGACAGTTTGGCAATCGTTATGATTATTTTGCTTAGCAACAAGCTCTTTAGATCAGTCTGATATCACAAGAAACAATTTGGCGCTTTCCTAGTCAACTTTGCGTAACAACAAAAACAGATTACCAAAATCTTTATTGCTGCATATCGTCATATGTCTTAAGTTAAAGTATAACATATGGGTGGTATCGTTGGATTCACTTTTCCAAAAATGTAAAAATATACAGGATGTTCTATTTAATATAAGAAAGTTGACGTCATTTCCGATAACACCGAAAATAGAATTGAACTGCAGATAACGGCGAAAGTTAGTTCGCAAAAAATAGAAATCGACCTATTTTTTCTAAAAACGCTAGGTTGTGTCATTCAAAAGTTAGCATGAGGGGGTCACTTTAGGACTGCACCGTGTAAAGTTTTCTGGTTATGAACAAATTACTGACGGTGTGTGTTACGTACTGGAAGGTAATTGGGATTATTTCTGCCGTTCCTTCTATTTTCACTGACTTTAGTATATATTTATGAATTTGATATAAATTTGTAAGTTCAGGGAAACAGTGATAATAATTTATTTTTATATCAGTTGCACGTATTGTCGTATTTTGGTAATTACCACGCACTCAATTAGTGTGGCGCCTAATTATCTCTATTATTTTATTAATTTCGTTAGGGTGACATTTCTCCTGCGCTTTGTACTAATTTTTCTTGGTAAAATAATCATAATTTTAGTTTCTGTTTGTTAAATTGAATTGACTTTCTAGAACGCAAAGCTTATATATTTTGCTTGTGATTCTTGCAAACATTGTATTATTATGCAAAGCTGTGTTGCTTTTTGGTAATTTAACTGAATAAAAAAAAAATAATTCCACAATAACCTACAGCACGAAAGCTTTGGCTATTAGTGAAGAAAGTTCAATTTGGATGGGCATTTTAAAATATTCAGTATAATTTATTCTATATTCTCAATGGAACAGGAAAATAAAGTTTAGATCGATTCTACACTCAGAACTGATGCACATTTGCTCCAAGAGAGTTTTTCTTAGGGTAAATTGATTACGGTAAGAAATTTATTTTCTTAGCATAATTATGCTCATATTATTCACAAGTGCAGAGAAATTGGTGCATTGGCGCTCTGTGATCGGTAAGAAAATACCGTGAAAACTATATTTTCTCAACTTGAATATGTCCTTCTCCGCGTGCATTAGAATCTTAAAAAAACTGAGAATTTCTTCAAAACGCATGAAAAACACTTACATTGCCAACCAGTCGCAGCAATTTGTGTATATTAAACACAGTATTGTAGTAAGTACAGAAAAATCTACTCTTTCAGCAACAAATAACAAAAACTAAATTCTACAACGAAAATGTAGATGCATTTGTAAAACGACGGTATGGTCTTTATTTATAAGGGGATAGATAAAATAAAAAAACCCGGAGAGCATAGGTACATTCTTTAGACCAATAGTTCCGCATGGAACACTTTCATAAGATGAACGCAAGCGATTACAAATTCAACCAATCTAAATTTTCCCGTCTACATACATATACGGATTCAGAAATGCACTGCAGTGGTACTACAGGCACGTATGTACGTGATTTACGTTCAATTTAGCTCTCTGTATATGAATATGAACATACAAGCTTTGTTAGAATATATCGCTTTAAAACACTAATAAAATGCTACCGAATTGCATGAAGATTTCGACAATGTTGTTTAATTAACTTTTTCAATAGGTAAACGTAGTTGAGCATTTTAAAGATTGTAATTAACAACAGCATTTATGAGTGTCACTTTATAAACCATGAACTATAACAATACTTTTTGCGTCATCGTATTCTCTTTCTAAACATTTTGTAGCCGAAAGTACACGCAGAGAAACGGTTTCTTGCATTAAGAAAATAGATTTTCTTGCAAAAATCATTCTCTATTCAAGAAAATATTTTTATTTCAAGATTATAAAAATGTTTATTATAAGAAAATAACTTTATCGACATTTTATTTGTATTAACCCATTAATTATTTTCTTTCTTTGTATATGATGTGAGAAATATACCAAATACGTGTATAAGGGTTGTTACAAATCTAGTATCTATACAAAAATGCATTGGATACTACGCATTTCGTTATCGCCCTAAATAATCTATAACACCTATTTCTCGTAGATTATGCACTGGACTAAACAAAGTATTGTAAAAATACATCTAACGATTCTTAAGTACCCACTTACATCTGGTTCGAAATGTGGGCAATGTATCTACGGTGTCAGGTCATTATTTAAGTATTTTTGAATGTTTATCGCTAACGCTGGCCACGAGCGGTACCGCGCATCGGCGTAGAATCAGTTCGGACCGAGAGGAACGGTAGTATTACTTCGTCTGCGGAGCAGTACGGACATTTTCGCTGCCGGTCATTTGCGCAATTGTTTATCTGTCCTAGAAAAATTATACTTTCGTCAGCAAAACGACCGCGATCGGACAAACTTCGAAAATTTATTGCAGAAATTCCAGACTTAATATATGAAGGTGCTAAAATTAAATGTGTAATCTGTAAAATCCCGTTAATGTGTTGGTCCAGACAACATTGTCTACGACACGTAAATAGTGAAAAGCATGTCTCAAAAAGAAATTGCGCACGAGGCAATGAAAAATTTGTATTTAATTTGTGCGTTACGTTTATCGCATGTAATATACCGTTTAATTTACTAGACAAGGAACCATTTATCTGCTTTTGGAATAACTATTCGGAGTGCAAATTACCAAGTCGAACATCGTTACGAAGAATTGTGCCATCTGCGCGCGAACATATTGAACAAAAAATAAAATCGGAATTGAAAGATCAAAAATTGTGGTTATGTGTCGACGAAACAACAGATCGGAAGAACTGTCGTACTGTTTTAAATAAGGTAAGTGCAATCAATAATGTGGATGTAAATAATATGCATTTCAAGAATTCTAAGTAAATAAATGCTTTATTTTATGAAAATGAAACCATTGATTTATGAACAACACCTATACACTTTCTTGAATTAAGAAAACTATTTACAATCCTTAAGAAAATATTAATTTATGTTATAACGGCCATTTAAAAATCGCTTTCTTCAAATTTTCTGCCAGATTTTCTTGAATCAAGTATACCTCTCTTAAGTGGAGAAAAAGCGCCAAGAAAAAATTTGATTTAAAACGGTAATTGTATTGTGGATAATTAAAACGGTAATTATCTTGAATTGAGACGGGCAGTTTTGATACAAGTAAACGTTTCTCTGCGTGTAGTAAAAATTTGTAAGAAAATTTTTCTCCGTTTTTAACTATATTATTGACATTTACTATCAAAGATAATTTCTAAACAAAGCACGATTTTGTTTATTAGATTTACATTCCAGCGAAAATAACATCTGCTGCTGAAAAAATGTGCAATGGCGGCCACACCGAGCTTCCTAGATTATTAAAGGCGGAAGCTTCACGATCTTGCTCGAAAAAATGACATGCCATTAAATCACGAGACAAGAAAAAAGGCAATTTCCTCAAATAAAGAGGTTTATGTACTTGATAAGAATATTAAATGAACTTGTTTAGTGCTAGATTTTTCAGAATAGCTACGTAAAGCACTCGTTCAGAAAGATGCCATTATTGAGACGATGGCGAGTTATTTAAGGATCTGAAATAAATAACAGCAATCCTGTATGATACCACTGCTTTAATGTTGTGTGGCTATATAGGTAGTTATATTCTTTAGATGAATTACTTATAAAGGAACCGCGACGAATACAAGCTGTATTTATATCGAATAAATTAATCATCAAGCAGGAGGAAGTGCTATACCGGTAATTAATCACAGTGAGATTGAGAAGAAAAATCCAAATATGAAGGAGAAATTAATTCTACCGAGTGGTGGAGCTTAGTGGATAGTAAAATGATGAATTGGTAATAAAATTACATCAATTTAGTCTGCGCTTATATCTTGGTAAACTATGCAATTACGCATTGAAGAATAAAAGGACAGCAGGAGAGAAAAAAGTAGTAAGAAATAGTGAGAATAGAAAGATGAAAAATGAAATGAATATAGTGTAATTTTATAATAATTGTGAATTTCGAGGTTTGAGATAAATATTTTTTTTCATAGATTTATCGTGAATTCGCCAGCATCAACGTGATACTCTTTCGCCGGTTTAACAACTAAATTGCAAATGAACATAAAATGTTACAGATGATTACTAAATTTAAGGAAGGTAGTAATAATGGTTACTAAATTAAAGAAAACTTGACGTTTAAATTCTGGGGTTTCAAGCGCGTCGTAAATAAATTCGCTGTGATCAGACATGAGAAAATGTTTCTATTTACGTATGTGTTTCAATGCAAAACACTCCACAAGTCAGCAATACTGGCCATGTCTTTGCTCGTGTCGAGTACTCAGGGGACCCTAACAATTTCCGGAAAAAGAAAAAAAAACAGATATTCTATAGAAAAAAGCACTTTATTGTTTGTCAAAATATTCGCCTTTAAAAATAACTGTAGGCTTTCACGGCCGGTGTCTGAATTTGTACTAGCAGTATATATTTTCGGGCAGATGGGCCGTGGTCTTTGATGAGTCGAAGTCGATGTTTCACCAAACACTGCGGTCGGCATCTTCAGGACGATGATTACTCTTCACTGGTTGTCTGATGAGTGGTCCCGCCTTTAAGTTTTAAACACTTTTGCATTCAAGGAAACCAGTTGTCGAAACATTTATTCCACTCTGAAGTTGGTATCTCAGAAACACGCCTTTTAAATGCTTCATTGGTCTCTTCCGGTGTTGAAAAACGTTCACCACGCACTTTGTCTTAGACAAAAGGGAACAGGAAGAAGTCCTTGGGTGATAAGTCAGGCGAATGCGTTCAATGAGTAATTCAATGTTATTCTCCTTTAAATAATCGACTGTTCGATGTGCTGTGTGAGAGCTGGCGTTGTCTTGGTGAAGAATGAAGCGCCGACGTTCATTGTTGTTTCTACTTTCAGCGAAGGCTTCAGGGAAACAAATTGTTGTATACCAATCCGCGTTTACTGTTTTTCGATCCTCAAGAGCAACGGTAGCAACTGGCCCAGTTTTACGAAAGAGAAGTGCAATCATTTTTTTTAAGTGCTTGGTGAACGAACAACTTTTGTTTTGGTTCACTTTGGAACACCTAAACAGTCGATTGTTGTTTTGTTTCTGGTTCGTACGAATATAACCAAGTTTCGTTCTCTGCTACGACACTGTGTACGTTTGCAGAAGCACCGCGATTGAATTTTTTAAGCAATTTTTTTGCACCAACTCACACGAGCCATTTTCTGAGCTTCGATCAAATTGCGTGGAATCCAACGACTGCTAAGTTTCTTCACCGTTAAATGCTCACGAAAAATCGTCTGTATTTGACTTTCACCAATGACCAAGGATGCCTCTATCCCTCGATATGTCGATCCGCTTCAATAATTTCTCGCACAGCATCGATGTTTGTCGGAACAACAGCAGTTGATGGACGACCTTCACGAAATTTGTCACTGAGACCAGTACGTATACGCTTAAATTCTGTAATCCAGTCATAAACTGTGGTTTTGGATGGTGCTTCATCACTGAAATCAGAATGAAGTCGATCGATGCATTGTTGTTGAGTTAAGCCAATTTAAGATCGTAAAAAATCATCGCACGAAAATATTCACGAGAAATTTCCATTTTTTTACTAAATTGATTTCGATTGTCTTTCTGTCAATGGTGTTTATAACACTAAATGTCAAATTTTAAGAAAATCATATTAAAACATAGGGCAAATGCCATTTAGTGGTAATTTCTGGAAATTTTTAGGGTTCTCCTCGTAGGCACCAATTCTTACTGTTCTTGTAGTGAGGCGAAGCGTACCTATTTGATTTACAGATATTTCGAACTACGAAAAAGGGCGAATAGAATACGAAGGAATAGAAAATGAAGAAAGAACTTACAGCAGGTTAATATATTTTGGCTTCCGTCGGTGAATGAAAATCTATCATTTTCCTTGGAATTTCCGGCGAATTACTGAAAAATTCTCGTCCACGTTAAGGAATCGAACCTCACATCTCCCGCTTACCGGGTGGACATGCTAACCATTACACCGCGGGAACCTTATGTGAGGAAAGTTCACTCCTTAATACTTATAGACCGTCTCAACCTCCATATGCAGTATGGGATTTAGTAGCAATAGTGTATCTCTTTCTATCCTTAGAAGCTCATCAATAAACTTTATTTCCGGTTGCGATGTTGCGATATATATAACGTTCCTGTTGTCCCTGGCCGTACCTTTTCTATTGAGAATTTCTTGGGTTGTAAGATGTACAACTAATTGAGGTAGTGTGTGACTTTGATCAATTATTTTGCTAAACAAAAGACGAAAAATGGAATTTCCATTACCCTCGTTTATTATTATCACACTCGTCAATACATTACTACCGAAATATTGGTAAATGTTCAACAAACTAGCGGGAATCGCATTAGATACAGTTTGTATGAAAGAAAATGATGTTCACTTTGAAATTGTATGCATTAATCAAATTTTACAATATTTTTACTGAATATTTTTAGAAAACCAAAAGTTTGGTAGTACTTCGTCGCAGGCTCTGTGCATTCTAGCAAAAAACTTCTCTGAATAGCTCCACATTTTATTTAGTAAAGCACGACACATTTTAGGTATAGGGAAATGTTTACGAAAAGATTCTAGAATAGTTTCACCATCAGATCCTTGAAAAGTTTAAAAGGTGTTCCATTAAAAAAAAAAAATGGAAATAGCATGAATCAGCCATAATAACGATTTTGATGGCCATCTTGTAAATGCTAGTAGATATACAAAATGCATCGATGTATTGCCGAAAATCCCAAAAAATATTCGAATAACATTGAAATTACAGCCCCCGCGTGCCCGGCGTTTAATATATTGGCCGTTAAAAAACAGTAGCATTCCGCAATCTCAAATTATATCGATTATCTCAAAAAACAGGATATATAGGCATAGGGAATCTTAGTGAAAATAGATATGAATTGAAGAGAAGCATCCAAACGCGTAATAATATACAGGTTGTTCTATTTAAAAAGCCAAACTTGTATCGTGCGCTGCTGAAATTGAATTTATATTTGAATATAATTTTGTGTAGTGCGGCACTTATCTCGGAATATTTCTTGTTTGAGTTAAAATTACTCAGACAAGGAATTACCTCCCACCCATGCACCACGTGTACACGTTGAATATACGAAAGCAATTTAAGTATTAACATAAAAAGAAGTTGAATTGCCATTTCTTTCCTATTCCCATGTAGCTTCCTATCTTGTCATTAACATTACCCAACAGATTGAGTACAATTTGTTTGTGGTTTGAAAAAGCAGAATCGATTTTCCAGAAAACATGCGCTTTATACTGGTTTAGTATGAGAAATAAGAACATTCTTTGTAAATGTTTCGTTACTTTTTCATGTTTGCTTTTAAATGCGTAACTGCTTATTTTCTAGCGGAGATTGTTATTTTGGTTGCTAAATAAGGACTTATTTTTTCTTGACTGTTAGGGATTTATGTTCTTTATCTCGTGTAATTAATCATGCTTACAACTAATCAGTTAGTTCTAGATTTCTCTATGTGGTTGCTTAGGGTAGTGAATTTTATTCTTTCTCTCGGCTATGGGAGTCACAGTGTTACTGTCTTTATTTCCATTCTACGTTACCAACCCCTACACTACCAACTTACACATTATAATATATTATACTAAAACCATATACAGTGCCTTTCAAAAAAGAAGGAATACTCAATAACTTTATTACCTTGAAATTTACAAAAGAGCGATTAACTAGCTTTTGTTTGAGATCATGAGTGTCGTTTGGCCGTACCTTCAAACGGTTTTTTCCATTTGCGGTTAAACTGGAAACCCAACAGAACTTTGGTCTTTTAGACAAGAAAAGGTAGACTTGAAAAATTAACACTGGTTTCCGGGTTGGAACCGCATCGTTGTCGTAGCTTTGGCTGACGTTTCGTCCACACTCTTATGGAACATCTGGGGATTTATTCATTCTGGAGGGGTTTATATAGGGCTTGTTTTCGGTCAATGGAGCGGAAATGTTATGCGTCGATGAAGTGTGGCGGTTGCTAGAAGGTTTAAGCAGTTGGGATTTCCACGTGTGATGTAAGGGGTAGCCTTCCCGATTTATATTGTTGGGATATTTGAAAATCTCTATTGATTCACGGATTGTTCTACTATAATAGCGAAGATTGCGAGATAAGATGCGGGTAGAGTTAAATTGGATTTGGTGGCCAGTTTCCAGTCTATGCTCAGTCAGTACGGACCCGGCTACACGCAACAACCGCGTACAACGCTCGTGCTCAGTAACACGAGTGCTGATCGCTTTATTTCACCAATGTGCACACTACCGCACGAACATGGAATCTGGTAGACACCAGGGGCTTGCAGGTGATTGCGGTCTTTGATGGGAAAGTAGTGTGAAATCTTGAAATTGGGTTTGAAGATGATTTTTATGTTGTTCCTGAAGAGAAGCTTGCTGATGCGATCGGTGACACCTGCTATACGGAAATTTGGGTTAGATGTGGGGAGTTGTTGTGAAGGAGGGTTGGTGTAGCAGTTAATGGTAGTTTGAATATCTTTCCTCGAATAATTATTGTGGATCAAAGTTTCAGTGATGAGGTTCAGTTCTTGAGGAAGCGAATTGGGTTCAGATACGGAAATTGACTTTTGGATAAGAAAATTGATAACACTGCGTTTTTGGGCTGGATGATGGTGTGTGAGGCCATTGATATATCTATCCGTGTGCGTGGGTCTTCGGCTTCTCGGAATGTCCCAGTGTACCGTCAGGACGCCGGTGTACGAGAACATTTAGGAAAGGGAGGCAACCGTCCGATTCGATCTCCATGGTGAAGCGTATGGAATCATGTTGAGAATTCAAAAACGATAGGAAATTGTTCAAAGATTCGTGTCCATAGAGCCAGATGATAAAGGTGTCATCAACGTACCTGTAGCAAGGCTTTTTTAGCTTAAGGTTGTAAGATATATGGCTTGTTGTTCGAACGCTTCCACAAAGATGTTGGCGACGACAGGAGACAGGAGTTCCCATGCGCCTGAGACTTGTTCGTAGCATTTACCCCGAAACTAGAAATAGGTAGAAGAAAGACAAACTTCAACCAAGTCAGCCAGATCATCCGGATGGTCATTGAAGATGAGGGACTCTCTAATAATCGATACTGTATCCGGTATGGGAACTTTGGTGAATAAGGATTCGACATCAAAGTAAATCGCCACCGTCAACTCTTTCAGTCGTTGGACGAAATGTTGGGAATTTTGGATAAAAGAGTCGCTGTGTCTAGCGTAAGGTTTTAGAAGGTTAGAAAGGTACTTCGATAATTTGTAGGTAGAGTCATTGATAGTGCTGACAATAGGACGTAAGGGGGTATTGGGTTTGTTAATTTTAGGGAGACTGTATAACTTAGGGGCTGAGGAATCACTAGGGAGAACTGACCTTTGAATATCGGTAGAAATAGATGACGTTTTGATGGAGTTAATAATGAAGCGCTCAATTCGGGAAGTAGGCTCACGTTTAAGAAGTTGATAGGTGCCGTCTTGCAATAAGGAAAGAACTTTTTGCTCGTAGTCTTCGCTGTCCAGGATTACCGTACCATTTCCCTTATCAGCTCTTAGTACAGCAATTTTTGGGTCAGATTTCAGGTTTCTTAAGGCCCGGGTTTCTGACTTAGGAAGGTTTGATTTCAGAGGTTCGGCACGCGTGCGGATTTTGGATGTTTCAAAGTGTCTTCGGCAGGAATAAGTTTAGGTGTAGAGGCCAAAGCTATGACAACGACACCGTTCCAACCTGGAAACCAAGGGTATAGTGTTATTGACGACCGCGGAAGTTTACAGATGAAAAATTAACAATTAAAAAGATTCCTAGATGTTTAGTAGAGAAATGTAGGTGCAATCATCCCGGAGTCACCGCTGAAGGCAATCAACAATCAGTTCTTATCTCATATGTAGATTCTTTAATTTCATCTTTAAAAGCAAGGTTTTCCTCAGATAATGTAATAAGACCATCCTCAGTGTTATTTTTGGTAACATATTATGTAAGTCACTTGCTACAAGTAAAAATCTTGTGGACGAAAGATAATTAAAAATTAAGGACAAAATTTTCCATGTATTAAGTCGATTTTGCCGATATTCTTGTTTGGTACAAATAATTCTGCTTAGAATGTTTCTACAATAAACTTTCCAACTTCCTGTCACGATAAATCGCGTGCGAAATGACATTCTGTATATTCTTTGAGATTTTTCTATTCATGATTTTTTTCTTTTTGCACATATAAAATTTTGTAAGTGTTGCATAAGAAAATTTTGCGGTAAATAGATTTCTTCGACTCAAGACAGCTACTAAGAAAAACAAGATATCTATAGCATTTCACATACATCAGAGTTTGTTTGCATGTAACTAGGAAACATTTAGGATTTTCTATTAATACTTGGCGAGTGTAATCGCAATTTACAAAGAGCTGCCGCACTGGTTGTAGAAAGGTATCCTGACAGGTATCATCTCCACCTACTTGCATATTGAAAATGGAAAGGTACTTCAGACGACAAGGATCATTTTCTGGATTAGAAATGCAACATAGAGAGCTTCGCATAAATAACGTAGCCAACGAAGATCGAGAAAAACGAGAACTGCAGGTTTTGGCCTCCGATTACATCCACGTTTATCCATTAGCCACGTAGCTCAGGAAGTCGGAACATTAGTTGTAGCGGTACGCAGAACTGTAAAATGACATAACCTGCGTACATGTTATACCATTTCGGTGCAACACTTACATCCAGCAGATCCTGATCGTCGATTGACTTTTATTACGTGGCTAGTGCACCTGCTTGACGATGAACCAAACATTTTAGATCGAATTTTGTGGATCGACGAAGCAAGGTTTGCTAATAATGGCGTCATTTTATTCTTACTGAAGAATGTTGATCTTAAAGAGTCCACCAATTTTTCCTCTGTTAATGTTCTCAAGTATTTGATTTCGTATGAAAATTCCAGTACTTACGTTTTTGAGTTTCTTTACTAATCAGTAAGACATGGAAATTGCAACAACAAGAAGGGATGCGAATTTATGACCAAATTTGACAGAAACGTATAACCATTCAAAGGCTGATTATAATTTCAAAGAAAAAGAACAAAAGATTAACACAATTTAATTTTATTTTTATTATAAATGTGTTGCTCCCTGCAACTAAGTAACTAAGCACGGCGTACACTAACAACTCTACCTGTAGTAGCTTCTGCGTCCAGAGGTTCAGTAAAGGAATAAAAAAAAGTAAGTAATATTTGCAAATATTTCTTCTTTAAACACTAAAATAATATTAAACGGGTACTCTAAAACTGTGGCACTGGAACACTGAAACACTTCACTAAAACCCTTACCATAACACTGCCGCTTCATTGCACAGGACTATAAATAGTCCTGTGCAATGAAGCTCATTAAATTATACGATTTTAAATTTACATATTGCATAATTTATTTTCCTTATAAGGTTAGTTTTTCACTTAGCTTGTTAGTTCAGTCTTGCTGCTGATGATAATAGCTTGGCTATCGAAACGTGCGTCCAGTACGAATTAAGTGTTGTGGTAAGGGTTTTAGTGAACTGTTTCACTAAAATAATATAACCCTCAGTGTTGGCACAAAATTACCAAAAATTGTCAAATATTTATTTATTATCATTTCGGTTTAGAAAAATAAGTTTGATTTGGGTGGTTGCCTAAAATCTGATACACACTTCCAAATGTATACCATCATTTTCGGTTTCGGAAATTAATTTCATCTCTTGTTCAAATTCGGACTTTGTGCAAAATTTAATGGATTTTCTGATATATTTACAACTATAAAGGGAACGATAAGTTATGAATTGCGGACTTAAACGTTCTCGGTTATCGGTAACAAGATATACGTTGTTCGGATATCAGTGCTTCACAAAACTCAGCTAGGGGCCACCCAATTGTGCAACATTGACAAATTTCGGTTTCGGACTTCAATATTTCGCAGAAATCAGCTTGAGGCCATCAAATTGCACAACGTTGACACATTTTCATCCAACTTCGCAAGTTAGCTTGAAGCCGTCCAATTGTAGAACGTTGACACATTTTCATCCAACTTCGCAAAAGTCAGCTTTTAATGCCGTCCAATTGCGCCGTCCAGAGTGTTTTTTCTGCCTAACTTGAGCCACTGCAGTGTAGACAAAACTACGAAATTTTACACGGCTTATATACCCGTACCTAGAGTGATATAGCACTTTTTATTCATGACGCATAGAGACCTTGTGTGTGACGTGTATAAGCAAAGCAGTTTGAAAATACGTTGTTGCATAAATTTCGTAATGATTGAATTTACACAACATATACTCCAATGCTCGGTCATATACACCAATAATCGGTTCTTGTATTGAAAAAGTAATAAAATAAAAACTTACAAAATTGATACATGATTTAATGATTTACTGCAAAGGATAAATACATAATTTTATGTTCTTTTCCAAACTCGAACGGATTTCAATGGTTCGTCACAGCATAAAAAATTAAGCCACTAATCATTTCAAAGAGCAAACAGATATAGTTGCTTTTCTAAAACACATAGCTTTGGTTGATATGATAATTTGCGACATAGCTACAACGTTATCGTAAATCAAAAGACAAGATTTAAGGAGAATTCATTAGGATTTTTCCATTTCCTAGAATGCTATAATTGCATTATCCTTATCTTGATAGAAGGATATATCTTTCTGCATACACGAACAAAGGAAATACATTATAACGGTTGCATGATTTACATCTTTGTAATTTCAAGCCAACTTCCGGATTTAAGTAAAAGGTCGCCATCAACGAGCGAGGATTCTTCATTAATTCATTTTAAAAGGCGTAGGGAGACGGAACTAGAAGAAACCATTCCGGGACGTTTTCTTTTCAAAATCCAAGCGAGAAAGTGCCATGTATTTGTCGACCCTCCGCCGTTACAATGTTCAGATTTGACGTTGTATATTGATCTGCTTGGTTTTGGGGTGCAAAATTTATAGTCTCAAATCTGATGAAAATATTAAGCCTCGAACATTCGCTTTCCACCCATTTAACTTATTCCCTTATTATGTCGCAGCAATTTCATTATATCGTAACGTATATACATATACGTGATAAAGCCAATAAATATCACATAAAAAGCCTTGGCGACATATGTACATAATTGAGTAAATGACATATCGTATATTCTTAATTATACTTTTATGACAGATTTATTGTGTCGTAAATTAGCACGAACCCTTAATCTTTTATAAATTGCCTGGATATTTGCCTGTGTTAACTAATATCACTATATTGTTATTTTCATGACGTTTATCAAAATAATACTTTATTAAATTTTAATAGTCTTGTAAATAAGTTTGTAGCACATTTATTACAAGTTGTATCTAATTTTACCTTTTAAGATAGCTGTAGGAATTGTCGATATAATTGTGGTGTGGAAGTATCAACTAAGTACCATAAATTGAAACTTGGAGATATCTACCCAGAAGTAATTCAAGTGCAATCGCCAATGTCCCACCAAAAGTAGTAAGTGCAACGAGCCTCACACCGACTCTTAAAAATTCCTATAGATGTTGCTGGGGTTAAATGCAACACATGTTTTGCTATCAAACGCACCAAGTGCCGGCCATCGTCAGTCTTATATGTTGGTACAAGTTTCGTAAAACCAGACAGTGCTATCCTCTTAGTTCTACCACGGAAAGCACTAGAAAAAATTCTTCTGGACGATTCGTGAATAAACGAAAAAGCAATAGGGTGCGGGAAAGTCCCAGGCGAATAAAAAAAGGAGACAATCTCGGAGAAACTTCCACTAACCGATCAGGTAGGCATAGTTTGGTATATTTACCAAAGCTAATGTAAGCAGAAACCTTCACAAACCTCTCAAAAATTCCCTTAGTTACACGTTTTTCCCTAGGTGAAATGCAAGTGTTACTTTGATTGTAAAAAAAATAACTCTCGAAAGGAAACCTGAACTTTTTAACAAATTTTATGAAGAAAGTTTTCCTATGCAAGGAACTTAGAGTTGGTGAATTTTACTCCAATAAGGACGCGTCCCCATGGTAACTATGAAGATTCTGAAGATAGCTCATGGAAAGTAACTTTATCTCTTATACGGTTCCAATTGAAGATGGTACTTTCATTCATGTATGCCGCAAAACATTCATGGATATATTTGAAGTTACCTAAAAGCGCCTTTTTGTCGTTTCCCGAAAGAAGAAATTGGGTGACCCAACTTACCGACATAACAAGATCAATCACAAGCCACCGAAAGAGACCAGCAACTTGTGTATCCACATATTCTATTCATATCACGAGATGTACTGCATTATTCTTGCATTCTCTGCATTATTCGTGACTTATTATGTACACCGATTATACGCGTTCAAAACAAAATAATCCTAGTCTGGCACAATCTAAAGATTTTCCAATCTTGAGTTTTCATAAGCTAAGAGCTGATGCCTCCCATACATATGATCGGCTACACTGTTAGCCAAAATTAAACAACGACTCGAGATTTGCCGTCACAACTCAGCTTCAGTTTCATCACCAAAATATTGAACAACAATTTCCCGACAGCGATAAATTTTGTGTAAGTTTTAATATGTAACAGGTGATGTTTGTCCCGAGTTTAACACATTCAGATGTATGTATTCTATTTAAGTCAGGTCTCCTGTTACAATCTTGGTATGCATGTGGAATACAAGCCATGCTTTTGCACGAAGGTATGTATGTCTGGTAGAAGCGGCAATGAACTGGCATCCTGCTTGGTTTAGTTTTTCAACCGTGGCGTTACTCATAAAAAACATTTGTTACTTTGGAGTGATAATTGTGCCGGATAGAATAAGAACTGTATGCTTTTATTTGTTATGGTATTCTTAGTTTTCCATGGGGTATTTGAAACAATAGAACAGAATTTCTTGGTAAGCGGACATAGTTTCGTGTCTTGCGATAGAGACTTTAGTTTAATAGAAAAGAGAAATGCAATGGTGGCCACTGCATAAAGTTGTTCGTTTCGCAAAATTCGACCCAGCCTTTCCTATTATCGACACGGCAAGTGGGTTCTGATGTATGAAATCTGTAGCGAAATTTTGTCTAAATACAGAAAAATCTAAATATCAGCAAGGTAGTAAAAATAAAATTTAAAAGCGAAAACCGAACTCTTATGATGAGCTAAGAAACCTTTTCGGAAATAGAACAAGGGAAAATCACAAATATATAGAAAAGGTGTAACGTCCTCTCAAAAAAAGCTGTGGAATTATGAAAGCTACCGCCAGAAAATGAACTATCTGCTAACAAGAAAATCTCTTTGAAATCTGTTACCGTATCTACACAATGAAGATCATTTCCTTTCATGAAACTTTGAGCATGAATAATGATGATCAGGTAAGCTCAAATGGTACTTATGACTCAAATAGTGACTGATACTTATACCTTTTGCAGTGAAAATTTTACCTGATGTATGAACCTTTTCCAACATTTTTATTTTTAAAATCAAATTTCGAATTGTTGCTTTTGTTTCTTCTCGCCGTGTTTCCCTTCTTACCCGTTATAGTTTTCTGTGGTATATTCTCAAAGCTCGGTCACAACCACGCGTTTATCGATGTATGGGACACATAAGTTCTTTGACCAAGTTGTCATCGTGACTATAAAACAGAAATGAATGTTGTCTAAAAATTTCAGCCAAGAAATGAAGCGGGATTATTCCCTGACAACGAAAGGAAAACAAGATGAGACTTTTCAATTAAAAAAAGTCGAATATAAATAGTGCATACCCGATAAAAAGAAAGATAGTTTGCGCGAAAATTTTGGCAATGACTGGAAATCACAAACTGATTTGAACTGGTATAAAAACCTTATAAGGGCAACTTCAGGCGATAAAAAGAAGAAGAGCGAACAATGCAGTTGTCTACATGAAGAACACGCTGTGTTGACCTACATGGAAGGGTACATTTTGCTTTCTCTTAAAAAAAGTAAAAATGGATGTAGCCGGTTTTGCAAGTAAGCTCCACACTTGACTCTTAATAGAGGGCACGGCCAACAAAATATGTATTTGCGTTTCCTAGTGGGACTTAAATTTTTTCATTTTTGGATAGCCCTTCATCTTCTAATTTAAAAATATATAATATATAAAACTATTTTAAACAATTAGTAAATACAAAAGCAAACACAACGGTAGCGGTGGGTGATTACATAAAACGGAGGGTGCGGACAGCGATTTGGTTCCCTCTTGTATTTTCCTTGCATATTATGTACATTGTACTTTGCACGAACGGAAATAAACGAGGAAATTGAATCCTTGTCCGTGCCCTCACGCTTATGTCATTACCCATCGCTTGCTGCTTACTTAATTCGAATTTAAAGGAACGGCTCAAAGTGACCTCCATTCTTGTCTATGCGCAAGTGATATCGTCTTCATAAGAAAATCCGTGAATTAAATTTTTAAAAAATATGTACTCCGGTAAGAAATCGAACCTGACATCTCCCGTTTGCCGGGCTGGCATGCTAACTACTGTACCACAGGGTCTATGCCAGGAGTGAAATCAGTTTTTAAATTTCCATGGAGGAAATCACGGATTTTCACATTTCACATTTCACCGACGAAAGCCATCTTCTTAAGTATTGTGTAGCATTAGAAATGAATTTATTATTTCTTTCGTTCAAATTATCAATTTCTTCCTGAATTTTCTCTCTGATGTTGTTAATACTTGCAATGGAAACGAATTTTACTTTTTCTTATAACAAGTCTCGTGGAAAATAATCTAATGGTGTCAAATTGAGGTTGTCGACATTGCCAATCCAAACGGGAAGTTGATTGAAAACATTACGTAGTGGTACTTCACCTAGTTGCTAAATCATGTTGTCTAATTGATTCTTAAGAAGTTTCGCAATAAGTCATCTACTTGTAGAACTATTGTTCCCAAATATGTTTCCGCTGTTAATTTGACATTACAAGAAATTGGCCCAACTACTTTATTTTGGAAATTCTAAACCATACGTGTATTGACTTCCTTCTAGATTTGTTATTTGTATTATTTTTTTCTTTTTATCATTTTTTAGTTCCCACGAGGGCTTTTTTGTATTAAAAGCGCTGGAAGCAATTTCATTTGTTGGCAAAACTGTAATCTTTTCCTGTTCTGAACTTCTGTGAGCTCTGGGACTAATAATATTTTAAGCGGTTTCTTTTTTATGCGATGGATTGTGGAGATGCTTTTATCTAAGTCCCTTGCAGCAGTTAATAAACTGCCTTCAGAATTTTCTGTAATAAAAATATGAAATAATTTATTAGTGAGCAAATATTTAAATTTTATATTTAAAATAAAACAACGTTTTAAGATGTCATGCATTTATTCTGACGTCACGTTTTCTTTGTGAAAAATTTTTCATATATCTTACATGACAGGCAAACATTTACGAACGTATTTGCAGAAGTTTGTAGATCGGTGCAGTTCCATATATTCTCTCCTTGCATCACATTTGTTTTTATTCTCTTTGACGTAAATAGAGCATATTTCTGTTTTTTTCGGCTGTAGTGCACCCATGTAAATTGACAGATTGAGAGCTAACAAAAAACTAATAATTGCTTTATTTTAACATATCATTTTGAGAGCCTCCTTGCTTTCTAACTCAGAATATTTCCACATTTTATTGAGTAAAATAAGCCGCTATTTACTTAAAATAGTCTTATATAATAAATGTATTGAAATCAGGAGATGAAGGATTATCCAAGAATGTAAAAATATATAGATTGTTTCATTAAAAAAATCAAAACTATGCTTCGTTGACCGCGTTCTCTATATGCAATTCTGATCGTTCAATTTTTATTCGATAGAGGTGAAACAGAACAACTTTTATTTGAAACATTTTTATGCATTTGCAACAGTAATGGAGGTAAGTAGCGGTCAAAATAAGATGAAAAAGCTTGTACATTATTGTACAAAATTTTAGTTTTCATCTGAATGGATACTTGCACTATGAAATCCTTAAGTCTGTGTTCCGTTCTATCGATCTGATTATCTTTATCTTTTAAATATATTATTTTTGTGCAAAAACAGTATGCCTGCGGTTTTTATTCGTAACTATGTATACAGACATATTCTACTAGAGATGTTAATTGGTGCTTCCTTTAGGTAATTTAGGTAACCATCGATTCTTTCTGACATAGTTTTTTAATTTCTAAATCTGTTCTCCGAGGTTAGCTTTACTAGACTACGCAGAATTTTGTTAATATAATACGATGAACGACAGTTGAGTTTATCTTCAAAATGTGCAAGACTTGATATGTTTTCCAACGATTCCTATTACCAGAATACATAGACATAAACGAAATTTATATGTTAAATGAAAGTTACGAAGGCAGAAGTTTTCAAGAAGGTGTATGTACTGACGTTTTAATTAAAGTTGCTTGAAATATTGTTTTGCGAATTATCATAATAAAATTAATTAAAGCAGTGTCTGTTTTTCGTAATTTATTATTAAATGGTTTAATACTGTCCGTTGTTTAGCTTCCCCGCAAAATTTAATTAAATTAAAATCACGGATATATACACCGCATTGCTGTACTGTAATTAGTATGCATCAAAAGGCAATGAAAGCGGTAAATTAAACATAACAGCAGAGGATTACGTTCTTCACATTAAATATTTTAAACGAGAATTTATTGGGTATATAAAAGTTATATGTAATACGATGCGATGTTTAATATATTTACACTGCAACGCAAGTTCAGCGCATTATAGCAGGTAGGGTATAAATATGTAAGTAAATCATAATTAGAGCAACGCAAATTGCGCTGAAAGCCAGTGGCTGACGCATAAAAGTTTACACAAAATAAACACGGCCGGGACAATTCGGTATAAGCGTCAGTACAACTGCGACTCGAAAGCCGATCTGTTGTGTATGCATCTACACTGTCGTATACTATATCGTAGTTCTACGTTTGTTTTGAGAATGTTTCCTACGTCGCGAAAACGACCAAAGTTGGACACAATAAGAGAATTGTGTAGTGTGTAAAATAGATTTAATGTGTTGGTTGAAAAGTGATTGTCTACGGCACGTAAATAGTGCAGGGCATGTTTCAAAAAAAAATTCCACACGAGATTATGACAAATTTAAATTTAATTTATGTGGTTATTGCATGTAATTTACCATTTCACTTACTAAGGAAGAAAGCATACGTCTCGTTTTAGAATGAATATTCGGACTTTAAGTTACCAAGTGAGAGAACATTACAGAGAGTTGTGTCGTCAGCTCGTGAGCATGTCGAGAAAAGAATTAAATCGGAGTTGCAAGATAAAAAACTGTGGTTATGTATGGACGAAACAACAGATCGTAAAAAACATTCTGTGGTTAATGTAATGGTACGCACAATGGAACCACATCGACCGCCACCCTCAATTTTACTAGCTTCCAGACGAATACAACAATGCACTGCCGAAGTAATTTCAATGTTGGTGTTAAATACATTGGAAAAGTTTGAACTTTCAACAAATCAACTGTTGATGTTTATGAGTGATGGTGCCGCAAACATGCTTGCTGTAGGTCGATCTCTTAAAAAACATTGTGCTAACTTGTTGCATATTACATGTAAAATTCATACCCTCAGTCTCGTAGCAGATAGTATCAGAAAATGTTATCCTGAGGTAGACGCTCTAATAGCACATACAAAAGCTGTGTTTGTAAAATCCCCAAAACGTATTCGGGAATTTCATAGACTACGCCCCGGTATTCCTGAACCACCACAATCTATTCTTACTCGTTGGGGAACATGGTTAGAGGCTGCATTTTATTATCTTAAATATTTTGAGAATATAAAGAACGTGATTTTAGAATTCGACCCAAAGGAAGCTGCGGCTGTCAAGGTAAGCCGCTTGAAATGTCAGGATAGTCAAGTTAAAACAGATTTGGAAGTTATTCAGAACAATTACGTGGGACTAGCGGATGCGATAGAAAAACTACAAAATTCTTCGGTGTCGTTAGTAGAATCTTTGCAAATAGTGCAACATGTTCACATGTGCACAGCTATGCGCGATAGAAGACGCAAGAAATGTTTGTGTTTTAGAAAGGTTTCAAAGTGTTTTAGATAAAGACTCTGATTTAGGCACATTAAGACAAATTTGTGAAGGTGCGTCAACAGAACCGTTAAGTTATTTGAAAGATTATTTTACTTACGCAAATATAACGTCACTAGATGTAGAACGTTCGTTTTCGGCATACAAAAACACGTTTTCTTCACGCCGCACTCACTTTGCCGAAACAACTTTGGAAACATCTAATGTTACAAATATTAAATAGACATTTTTCACTTTGTGATTTCACGGAGGACTCTTAAAACGGTAAGTGTTTGAGCACGTATCACATTTAATTTATTTTGTGTAAACTTTTATGCATCCGCCACTGGCTTTCAGCGCAGTTGCGTTGCTCTAATCATAATCGATAAGCCATTTACGCGACTATGTCGAACACAAAAGTTCATGAAACTTGTGGACTATTAAGATCTTGTAATAGCCAGAGGAAAGGCAATTCAGTTGTTGATGTATATGTTTACTATTTAAGATCATTTTCTAAAATTCGTTTAATCTATGTGCGGTGTATATTTACATCGTCGCGCGCAGTTGTCATTCGAGCGCGTATAATGTATTCAGTATGGCCATTTGGTCAATGTGAAATTCCCTCTAGCGGCTACTAGCTCTTTTTCGGTAGCCTCCACTCTTCCCCAGGCCTACAATCTTCGGTGTGGGGGTACTAAATGCTTTTTAACTCCAGCCAACGACGGTTTTGGTGAAACGGAGAAGAAACTCCTCTTATTTTCAATTTCCTCAGTTCGTAAATCGTGGAATTTAATGACAAATATTCCTATAATAAACAGCAGCGTAAATTCAGAGATATTTCGAGTATAATTTCGTAAATTAAATATCTGTCGTCAAGTACTTAACGTTTACGTCAGTGAAATTAATTTTTTGTCCGTTGTCATTGAAGCTTTAGGTCATAGAATAGCATATTTCAGTTGTCCAATCACGTCACTACATCCATTCGATTATGTTACATTTAAAAATAACTTTATTCATCAAAAATTTATCGTAAATTCATATTTGGGAAAGAATCATCAAAATTTGCTGTGGATAAAGCAATTGCCATCGCGATTAAAATAAAGGAGAAGAGGGACGCCAATTGATTCTCTCGTTTTTGGACAAGCTTTCATCGAGTTAAGTCGTATTTTGGCTGCGCTCCCAGTTTCAAGTGTTAATATTCCGAATTGCAATATAAGTTCAAGATAGAAGTGAAGGTCGGTAATTAAGAATAGGCACGTTGTAATGTAAATATAAAGTTTATATTGACATCATCGTCAAATTCAGATTAGTTTTAATTTTTAGTTTTCATTTCCTTTAAAATCTTATTTGTTGATCTTAAAATTCGTTTAAATTGTCGAAAAAGTGTTTAAGAGCACTTCCGAACCCTCAGTTTACGTAATTAACTTGCGAAAATTAAAATTTTTCAACAATTTACCATTTTTAAGACATTACAATATATACGTATTTAACCGCACATACAGGCGTCCCAAGCTTTTGAAATTTTATGTATATTATGTAAATGACAGGAGGTCAAAATTTTCAACAACTTAACAGACATAATGACAAGTATCTTTTAAACTTATCTTCGTATATACAGGGTGATCGACAAGTAGCGACCTAGTTAAGTGATTTGTTATTTTAAATGTAGCATCCTATATATTATTGCGTTTTTAATTTCTGCATTAAGAAATAAATTTATGTTTTCTTCTGGTAAATTTCTAGATATTTATAGTTTTGGCCTTAGTCACCTGAATGTTTAGTTACTTATTTCTTTCGAAAAATCCGAAATGCGAACACATTTTAGCGTAAATTTGTGTAAGATTAAATTGTATACTTGGCTCCATCCGAACATGGTATCGCCTTCGAAGTGTACATATAGGTTTGTCAATATAGAACAACAAATTCAGCCAAATTCAAACATCAGAAGCGTGATTTTCTTAAATGACACCATACACTTTTTCTGTATCCACTGTATAAGAAATTTATGTCTCTATCGTTTTTGTATAATAATGTATACGTCTAATATTCAATGTGAAAAAGATATTTACAATCATAGAAATTTTGCATTTGGTGGTTTCTGCTGTTACTATTGTTTGGTTACCATGACAACAGCAAACGAAACATACTGACATTGCCGTTCTTGAAATGTTGGCTTTAAATTGGGAGCTCAAGTAAAGAAAAGGTAAGAAAGAGATAAAATTTATGTGCTAGGAAGAAGTGAAGGAATAGAGTATTTTATATAGCAAGATGTATAAGTTACGCTATTCTGAACAATGACGTCCACAACAGAAAACGTTTGTCAAATTAAAGCTGAAGTTTGTTACTACTCCAAACAATATTGTAATAAAATATTATAAAGATTAACAATAAGTGGTGTATATACATAAATATGTAAGCATAAATTAAAAATTAAAACGAAACATTTATGTTATTGCAATGCACGTTTATTTATTTACGTTATTGCAATTGTCTAGGTATAGTAAGCGTTCGAAATTCCTTCCTTCTACCTCAGTATATTTCTGCAAACGTTTGTGAGAACTGTTCTTCACTTCTCTTAGTGTACTGCTGCATTACGGAATACTTGCATTATCCTTAGCTACGTACATAAATCGTATGCATTAACTGCTTTTAGGAAATTCATTCTAAAAGTAGCTACTTAGACTCAACATTTTGATTCAGTTGAAAAACGTCGACGTCTTTGACGTCAAAGTCTTTTGTCTACCGCTGTCATGGTCACCAAATAGTACTAACATCAGAAACACCTTTGATTGTTCTGATACCAGGCCCGGGTAGAGCCAAGTATATAATTTAACCTTGTAGAAATTTACGCTAAAATGTGTTTGCATTTCAGATATTTTGAGGGAAATAGTTACTTCCACGTTCAGGCGATTGCGGCCAAAATTATGAATATCTTGAAATCTACCAGAAGCAGACATATCAATCAGATCTATTATATTAGTTTATTTTTGTCTGGAGAAATTAAAAACGTCATAATATACAGAGGTACTTGGCTTCTTACTTGTCAATCACCTTGTATACACGAAAATACCTTTAAAAGACTCTATTATGACTATTATGTTATCAGGAAATTAAAGCCTCTTACCATTTACACAATAGGCGCAATAATAGAGTCCCCTGTGCATAGAATAACAATATTACGTGTTTAACTTGATGTAATGCTTACGATAAGTTTATTACAAGAGCTCTTCGGAGAAAACTGTAAAATGACCCTGCTTTGAAGTGAACTCCAATCTGATTGTGCACATAATCCGCAGCAATCTATCATTTGTATAGAACCGATATCGACATTGTACAAAATTCGAAACGTAAGATTCTTGTCTGAGCTTCGAAAAGGTTTCGTTTATCGCACGACACCTGGCCACGTATATTATTCTCCCAGATAGTAACGCTGAAAAAGTTTTACCAGCAATATTTGAGAAAATCGAATAGTGTTTACTTGAATAAATGTTGATACAACGGCAATTTGTCGTAAAATCCAAGCATGCATTATATGGAGAAACACAAAAAATGAAAAGAAAGCAAACATGTACTACAAAAGGTTCCTATACTTAGACTATGGATACTGCGTATCAAATCTTAGAAAGTAATTTGTGTTGTCACACCTGCTTTTATCGGCAGAAGCTGAACAAGGTGCTGGTTTACAGACTCATCTGAATTGAATGTCATAACCACGCAAGGAGTTTTGAAGAAAGCGAAGCAAGTGGAAGTCTGACGGCGCAAGGTCAGGGGAGTATGGTGGGTGTGCTAACCCATCCCATCCAAGCTCCAATATATTTTAACGGGTGACTAAATTTGTGTGTGGTTTCGCGTTGTCGTAATGGAACACAACTCCTTTACATTAACGAGGTCTGGAGGTTTCTAGACGATGGATTCGTTCAAACTGTTCAAATGAATTGATTGTTTGGTTACTTGGTAGAAGCTTAAAAAACGTCCCACCTTTAAAATCCGACCACACTGAGTGCATAAGCTACCACTGATGAATGTCTGCTTTCGATGCTTGAGGTGGATCATCACGCCGGGACCAAGACGGTTTGCGTACCACATTGTTGTAAACTGTATAAGTATATTTTGTTTTCTTAGCCGTTCCTTGTTTAATAATTTGAAAGATTTTTTCTTGATTTTAGCGGCTTTATTGTTAAATATATTGTAGCCAATAACTTGACAAAGAAGATCAGAAACCTAAGTGCACTCAAGAACAAGAAAATATTTCTACTTAGACGTAAAGTTGTGGACATGTATTTCTGAAGAAGACAATAAAGATTGTCGAAACGTTAAAATTATAAGTTTTAATTAACTCTAACTACAATATATTTAACGATAAAGCCGCTAAAATCAAGAAAAAATCTTTCAAATTATTAAACAAGGGACGGCCAAGAAAACGAAATATACTTACATATACAGTACGAATCAACCCGATTGAAAAATGGTTGTCGATATCAACGAAAAATCACCATACATGCTGATCCGCACAAACTACGGAGTAGAAGCGTACCATACAGCCAATAAGTTGACAAAGAAGGTCAGAAACCTAAGTGCACTCAAGTACAAGAAAATATTTCTACTTAGATGTAAAGTTGTGGACATGTATTTCTGAAGAAGACAATAAAGATTATCGAAACGTTAAAATTATAAGTTTTAATTAACTCTAACTACAATATATTTAACGATAAAGCCGCTAAAATCAAGAAAAAATCTTTCAAATTATTAAACAAGGGACGGCCAAGAAAACGAAATATACTTACATATACAGTACGAATCAACCCGATTGAAAAATGGTTGTCGATATCAACGAAAAATCACCATACATGCTGATCCGCACAAACTACGGAGTAGAAGCGTACCATACAGCCAATAAGTTGACAAAGAAGGTCAGAAACCTAAGTGCACTCAAGTACAAGAAAATATTTCTACTTAGATGTAAAGTTGTGGACATGTATTTCTGAAGAAGACAATAAAGATTGTCGAAACGTTAAAATTATAAGTTTTAATTAACCCTAACCACAATATATTTAACGATAAAGCCGCTAAAATCAAGAAAAAAATCTTTCGAATTATTGTTGTAAACGATCCACTTCTTATCACCAGATATCAATCGCTTTAAAAAAGGATCGTTTTCTTTACGTTTAATGAACATGCCACAGATGTTTATGCGTACCGTCAAATGAACTTCTCTGAGTTCATGAAGAACTCAAATATCAAGCTTGCTAATGTACCTCAGCTTCTCCAGGTATTCGATTAACTTCTGCGTATAACGGAGGCCGTATATAATGTGTTGTGAGAGGAAATAGACTCTAGGGTAGGTTTTCCTTGCATTTGCGCGTGCATTTGATACGGTATGGCATGACGGCCTGATTCACAAATTGGTTGGAATGGGGATTGAACGAGCCTTGGTTAAGCTGATCACGTCTTACTTGGGACGAAGCTCGTTTTGAGTGCGGGTTGGATCGCAACTCTTTGGGAGTGCCTCAGGGTTCCTTGTTATGAAAGCAGGTGTCTCGCAGCCAGATTCAATAATAAATGGAGGGTCCCAGATGACAATATTATTATTAAGGATCGTAGACTACCCTGGGAAAAAGAAATAAAATATTTTGGACAAAAGTTGGACCGCCGCTTGGCCTGGAAGTCTCGTGTCAACTACATCAAAACTAAATTCATTGCGGCGAAACGCCAACTAATGCCATTATTGTGTGTCAACTGTTCGATAGATGTTAAAACCAAGCTAATCTTTTATATCGCTTGTTTGAGATCCATATTAATCTATGGAGCCCTGGCATGGTCAACTGCCGTCAAAAATCATCTGCAGACCTTGGAAGTTCTGCAAAAGGGAATGCTCAGACGTTCACGGGGCTTCCGTGGTTTGTGCGGAACCAACAGTTACGTTTGAATCTGGGAGTCCTGCCGCTAACTGAACACTTCCGGAAGCTGGCCACTGGAACATGGGAAAGAGCTACCAACTCTCAAAATATTGCGTTGACTTGGACGTAGGATCGCCCTCCTCCTAGATGAAGAGTGCTGCGGGTTTACCACCAACTGGTCCACCTGAACTGACGGGAGTGATCGTTCAATTGCATTTCAGCAGATTCTTCTTCAGTAGATGACCTAATTTGGCGCTTGTTGGATTTATATTATTTTTGGCAGTTTGTTCCTTTTTCACAAACAGCTTCTTTCTTGCAGGGCCCTGTCCTTTCTTAGTCTTGTCCAAACGCTCCTTCAGTTGCTGATTGAAATAATGCTACAGAAAGCCATTCGTTTTACATCTGCTATTCTTAAGTCGAAAAATCTTTCATTCATTTCTAATCAATATTTAACCAACAGATTTTCTAGTTCACTGGGAAGCACTGGTTTACGTCCTTATCTCGTTTTCGTTATCTCTTTCGGATCCTTTCTATTTTTTACATATTTCTCCAGGGTTCGTTTAGGGACACAAACTGTTTTAGAAGCTAACAAATAGCATATTTCTTTTAGATGTTAATGATGCAGCTCATAACACATTACTTTCTAACAGCAGTTCGATAAAATAAGTAAAATTATCATAGGAACTTACATTCATTATGCATCTTGACCAAAACAATATTAGTGGAGTCCTGCATACCCACGGATATCCGGTAAATGTTTGCGGATGAGGATAATTTCTATTATTGTGCATGCGGACATAGATCCGATAAAGTACGGTGCATCCGTATCCGCACTTAATCATTTCTATTTGTAGTATTTCGGTTATCGGTAGTACTGTATTATAATTAGGTGTATCAACTATATAAAATGCGGATACGGATCATATGAGGCGAGGAAACGGATGGTAGACATGCGGATACGGTTCGGTTGCGGATAGCAAAAAATGTATTCTAGCAGGACTCTAAATATTATCAGAAAATATAGAATGGAGCACAAACCAAAGTTACATTCTCAAATTTGTTGCACACTTCGTACTGACGCGACACGAAAAATAGAGTGGTATGCAATGTTAAACTACATATAGGTTTTTGCTATAACCAACAGATGATAGTATCTCTTAATAGGAGACTAATTTTTATTTGGCAACTTTACCTTACTCATATCCCACACAATTGAAGTGGAACTGCAGTAACTTATCAATCAAGAAACTACTAACATTAATCTGTCCTGGTCCTGAGTTCCAGAAACAAAACCTTCAAAAGAATTATTCAACTTAACTTGTAAAAGGTCTACTAACAGGAATTTTGAAATTATATTCACATAGATTAAATCATCATGTTCTAAAATTGATTTAAAATTCAAAAGTTAACAGTTAAACTTGTATTCCATTGATTTTTCAATACGATTTTATTTGTTCATTTTAAAACGTAAGTTAACAAAATGACGTGATATTTTTATAATCACTAGCAGTAAGCGACCGTATTTCACCGCTCACGCCGGAATGATCTGGAAAAAGCTCACCAGCCCGTTAGTTTAAATCCCTCCAAATTAATGAGTCGCCGTTCATCATAAAGCGTCTGTCATTTGGATGGATTTAAGTTTTGAAGAAGCTCTCGTCGTTAAAAAGGGATTTTTAGATTGGCGCAATATTTACCGTTATCACTCTTCCAGTTTTAAATTAATCGGCTTCTCTTACAATTCAAAAATTGTAAATGTACTATCTCTATGAATAATATGCATTTGTTGCTCATAAAAGGATTACATAATTAAGAGAAAAAAACACAGAGAAGAAAAGTTCTTGACCCAAACAAATTTACATTCAGTCAGCCAAATCGTAATTTTAAATGGCGGAAAAGATATATTTTTTTTAATTTAAAGAAACGATTTTTTTTTAACATTCTTATTTGATTAAAATATGTGATCTCTTGAAACAAATAACTTTAAGTTTGATTTGAAAATATATCTGATTGACTTAATATAAGTAATATATTTGATTCAACAATACATTTCTTTCTTTTAAAGAACTTCGTCAGTTTCAAACAGATATACTTTTCTTTCCCATTTATTTGACTTCACCTTTTAATGATGAACGTTCCCAAAATGGGAACATACTAAAAAATCTAACTTTTATTGAATTAATCGTATTGTTTGCATAAAATTTTTATGTTTTAAAATATACGTAGATGTAAACTTCTCTGATTGTTAGTTATAAGAATTTTATGCAAATAATATGATTAAAATATTTCTGTGGTTTAAAGTATGGTGTTAGTTTGACAAATATATTATTCTATTGGTATTATTACTCCACTGAAATGGTTAGTACGATAGATACTATCTTCTTTTTAGAGAAGAAAGCATCTATTTATGAACACATAGAATAACAATTAACGTGTTAAAAATACACAGTCTTTTGAAAAACTTTATTAGCATTGTGGATAAACTAACAAAAGTATATAAAGAATAAGTATAATGCTGAAAATTAATCTCCATTATGTAGCGACGTGATGCTTTTATTCTTGTAAATAAACCCCAGCTGCATAAAATACCATTAATTTCCTCCATTACGTTAAAGTGATCTCAAAGCCTTCCTAAAGATCTATGTGGACGCAAACAAAAACGGTGAGCCTGACATCTTACAAGTTTCTTCGAGATTACCCACATTTTCCAGGAACCTGTGAAGTGAATCTGGATAGGTTACGTTAGGTCTTGATGTCGAAGTTATAACCTGATTTCAATAATATTAATAACACCAAAGTTAGGTATGGTGCGCCGATAACTTTAAACAGACTGTAGTATGTCCAAATTATTATAATATGTAGCTGCAAAAATATCCCGATCAAAAAATTTTTGAAAGGTATGTACTTTAATATAGCTATCTATAAAAACAATAATTATATATGTATGCGTAATTTTGTAATTGTATACGTACAAAATTATTTCGATGAAGATGACATAACCACAAAATAACTTGTGTGTTGTGTGTGCAGATACATAAAGATTAAAGTGATACTTGTGCTACTTTTGTTTGCAAAGAATACTACAAAACGGTAATCTCGTAGGATTTCCGAGAATCGCGAACGTGTGCCAGGGATAACTGTATGGTTAGGTGCTAGGTATTATGGCAAAAAGGGTAGAAGGTAGAAGAGCAGATACCTCAACGGACTTATGCATGCAAGCATGTCTTATCACTAGAGCTCGGTAACTGGAGAGCAATCGCAGCGGCGGTGTGACTGTGTTTAAGTGGGCGGGGAGGGCTGGTCGATTATGATACGACACGACAAATCATCATCACTCAGTTCGGTTTAGCATTGGATAGCGGATAGGGCGTGTTGATTTTATTGATATAGACGTAGCTATTAATTGTAGTTTTTAGTGAACATGTCGAAGGCTAAAAAACGACCCTTTCAAGACATAGTAAATAAGTTTATTTCTGAGTTTCCCGATTTGTTTTACAACGGGAGTAAGATAGTTTGTAAAGTGTGCAAAATACATTTGATGTCAAATAAGAAGTGGAACTGTACAAGAGAAGTGCCTTTTTTATGTAATTTTTATGTTAATAAACTGTAATTTGCCACTAGGCTTACTCGATAAACAACCGTTTAAGGATTTTTGGGACAAATACAATTCCGAGTTGCGGTTGCCAACGGAGAAAACGGCACGTAAGCATGTTGCATTTGTACGCGATGACGTGGAAAAGAAAATGAAACGCATATTGAAAAAGCAGTTTCTTTGGTTGTGTGTTGACGAGACAACAGACTGTAAAAAAAATTCAATTGTAAATATTATGGTACGCATACTAGACCCTAGTAAACCTACATTACCACTGTTACTAGCTAGCCGAAGACTACAAGAGTGTTCTGCTGCAGCAATTACAAAGGTTGTACTTAGTACGTTGGAGAAATTTCAAAAGATAAAGTGTTGATGTTTATGAGCGATGCCGCAGCGATGATGCGTTCGGGAGGCCGTTCTCATGGTTGCAAGTGTTTACCTGTTACATGTAAAGTACATGCTTTACATCTTGTGGCAGAAACTATTCGACAATGCTCTCCTGAGGTAGATGCATTAATAGCAAGCACAAAAAAAAGTATTTTTGAAATCTCCCAAACGCCTACGATCATTTTACACAGTGTCCTGGTATTCGTCAACCACCGGAGCCAATTCTTACACGTTGGGGAACATGGTTGCAGGCAGCTCTTTATTATGCTGAACATTTCAAAATAGTAAAAGCTGTTGTTGCACAATTCAATCGTGCCGAAGCTGCAGCTATTAAGGAGAGCCAGTCGAAATTTTAAGATATTTCCGTTGAAACAGATTTAAAAAATATTCGTAGCTACTATAAAGGATTAGCTGACGAAATAGACCAATTACAAAATAGGTCGTTATCATTATTGGAGTCTCTGCAAATTATGGACGGAGTGCATGCACAACTACTGACTATACATGACGCAAAATATAATCGCGTTTTAGAAAAGTTCAAGTTCACAGAAAGATCCTGATCTCAGCACACTAAAACAAATTTGTGATGGTGTATCGAATAATCCACTGACTAAGTATAAAGAGTATTTTAATCATGTATGTATAACATGGGTAGATGTTGAACGCACTTTTTCAAAATATAAACTCTTATCCATATGATGTTAATATTGATAATGGTGCTTCTAATTTTACTGTTCTGTAGCCAAGGCTGCTTAAAAGGGTTAGTGTTTCACTACTTTTCACATATTATAATTATGTATTAGGAGGATTCGAACATATATTTGTTTGACTCAATAAAATTATGTCAAATAAAAACTTTTGTACATTCAAACAAATTCAGTCTGTTGCTCTTAAAAAATGTGCTTTCACTCAAATAAACCTTTGTTGAATTAAATAAATAATTGCAAAGATATATGTTTATTTGGTACAGGAACTTGTTTTTCTCTGCGTACATGGATAAGCTTAGATACATAATTTAGAATAATCCGTTACTGTAAACGCTAGAAAGTTACACGACCAGCATGCGAACGCATTTCCACCACCATGATTACAGGTAAAACAAGAAAAAAAACATGACTATGTAGTTAACAAGGCAAACAGGTAAAGACGAGTTTTCTGTAGCACCATACAAACAAAAAAAAAATAAAACGAAAAAAAGTGGATTTAATTCCATTAAGTAACTGAATTCAGATTCAAATGGTAAGACGGCGATAAACTTTTTACACACACCGGCCTATATAATCGCGTGATGTTAAATGCAGACGATCTTTCAATGAGAGTAGTGCGATAGGCAAGAAGTGTGGTATAATGCGGGAATCTAAAGCTAACGTTGTGCATATCACTTCTAAATCTTAATCTGTGAAAAATGTATGGTGGAGATTTTTGTAATTATAATGTTGTGGAAAAAGCCAACAACGAGAACGTATATTTAACCAGTTGAATTCTGCAAGTCTCCTGAAGCTGCTGTATCCTTTGTGCTGTAACACTATCAAGTAAAGGTCCACAAACAACGTTGCAATAATATAAAAATTTTATGAAATAGATATTTGGATATGGTGCGTTCGATGATTTTGTCTTTTGGTACGTTTTTAGTCTTATAATGGAAGGTTTGGGTAGATCACGTACAGGATGAGGTAACAGTGCGAGATTCTCCGCTAGAGCCCTTGCTATTGGAAATACAAAAACGCTCCCAAGGCAGAATTCGAACCAAAGGAGTTGTAGATCAAAGTTATTCTTCTTCGGTACACTCTGTATATTAATATGTTTGGAGTCACTTTGTACAGAACAACAAGTTAAAAATGAAAATACGGTTTGATATGTAAGATAGAGTTGAAAAGAAGTGCTGGCCGTACTCGTTAGGTCCACAGAAGATAGAACACTAGATAAGGCAGCCAAAAATAAAACAATATACACACTCAATTGATTAGTTTTATGTTGTAGAATGATCAATCACTTACATGTGAGTGTTATTGGCATGAACAGCAAGAATACTAAACAGTATTCAAAAATTAATGAGATTACATGTTAAAATTCATTAACTAAAACGATAAGATTGAAGATAAAAAGTTTCCACGGTGTAACGCATGGAGAACGCTGACGAAAGCGCAACAGGATCAGGAGGTTATGCAGCGACAGTTAGAAACCAAAAAGTTACTAGACAAGGGGATCTGCACAACATACAGGTCAGTTCACATATGTAAATCAGGCCAATGGGGGAAAAGTTGCTTCTGTCGGATTGAATTTTAAAACTACCTTCATTACTTGATCAAAATATTTGTTGTAGTAAAACACAGTCTGCAACCATGTTTCCCAACGTGTAACAATCGGCTGTGGTGGTTCAGCTAAATCAGGACATAGTTTGTGAAATAGTCGGGTACGTTTCGGTGATTTTAGAAACACTGCCTTTGTACTAGCAATCAATGCATTTACTAGTGGAAAACATGTAGGAATCGTTTGTGCCGCAAGATTTAGAGTATGGATTCTACACGTTACGTGTAAGAAGTTACCACTGTGTTCTTTAAGAGATCGGCCTAAAGAACGCATGTTTGCGGCGCCATCACTCATAAACATTACAAGTTGCTTAGTTGAAACTTCAAATTTGTTCAATGAGTTCAACACCACCTTTAAAATATCATCGGCAGTACAGTTTATAACCCTTTTGGAAGCAAGTAAGTAGGCGGATGACGGTCGATGTGGTTCCATTGCACGTACCATTTCATTAACTACAGAATGTTTTTGACGATCTGTTGTTTCGTCCACACAAAACCACAGTTTTTTATCTTTGAATTTCGTTTTCATTCTTTTTTCTATATGTTCACGAGCAAATGGCACTACATTTCGTATCGATGTTCGACTAAGTAATTTACAATCCGCATATTTATTCCAGAAGGAGACAAATGCTTCTTTGTTTAGTAAACGAAACGATAGATTACATAAAGTAAGAGTAACACATAAATCAAATGTAAATTTTTCTTGGTCTCGTATGCCACTTTTTGAAGAAGAATGCTGTTTGCTTTCGATGTGACATTGACAATGGCTTCCGGACCAACACATTAAAGGGATTTTACAAGCTAGACATTGAATTTTAGCGCCATCAAAAATTAAGTCCGGCATGTCCACTATAAAGTTTTTAACTGTGTCTGCCATTGGTCGTTTTCGCGACGTACCTAACTGCGACATTTTTAAAGCAAACGTAAGCGTACAATTACGAAATAAGTTACGACAGCTTACATATACACAGAACTACTCGCATACAGCATCGATTTAGTACTGACGCTGTGAACGCGTGAAATAAATAATCGCCGACTCCGCACCACATATCTACTACACTGATTGTTACCGCTGTTTGCCCAGACTAGTCATGATTTGTGCGTGTACCGAACTGAATAATTGCTAATTACAATAACTAGCTACCGATGAAATTTAATTTAACTGATACCATAATGTAAAGCGGAATTAATACTACATGTTAGCAAAGTTTCATTTATGTCCTTTAATAAACAAAGAAGCTACGGGGCTTAAAGTAAAGGAAGAGATGGGAATGATTTGTTCATACACAGTTAATTACTAAATATCTCATTAGATTAAGAATATAATTCAAATTTGTTGATATCATAAGCGGGAAGGGTTTATGACAAAGATATTAGCGGTGTAAAATTCTGAAATAATGGATATTAATGGTTTTATTAAATAATAAAGATCAGATCCTAGAATGAATTTAGGTGAATGAATTAGTTGTACACGAATACGGCGCACTATCTACGCGATGAAGTCATCCTCGCAGATATTCAATTTCGTTATATGTTGAAATAAGGGAATTGGCGCGAAATGAAATAATGTTGCTTGGAATGTTTTAAAGATGGATTTAACGAAATTGCAAATTAAGGTTAACATGTTACTCAAATTGTTTATGTCGTTACGGAAATTGATAGTGTTTGATTTAATAATAATAATAATAATAATAATAATTTATATCCCACAGGTAAAACCCAAGTATAGGAAATGTACATACTGAATGTTACACTTTGCGAATACATTCATTCAAAAAAATACAATGAACTCGATGAATTTCAAATTCTTTTGGAAAAAAGGTCATATAAGCAATTTAGAAATTAACAATGATTTCAGCTGCTGCTTTAAATGAACTACAATGCACATCACATTGTTCAGAAATTTTGTTACAATTATTACACATTATAAACACTGGTGACTTAACTAAAACATTTGTTCTACTTCTTGGACAATTAAACATACATTCATAACGTGCTTCTAATCTAGGAACATTAAAATTAATTCTACTGAATAACCACGGACAGTCAATACTGTTATTTAACAAACCAAACAAAAACTTTACACTTAACATATTACGCCTTTTAGATAATGAGACAAGGTCTAGCCTAGATAACATAATATTATAATCAAGACCTCTTTCGTAGTAAACTCCATCAATTCTAAACATTAATTCATATTGCTTTTCTATCAATACGTGCTCGTTAATTTGAAAATAGTAATTATGACTGTTTTTCATTAAAGCTAATAAAAAGTAATGAGCTTTTATGTACATTCCACGTCTCTACTTAAAATTCAAACGATAATTATTTTTGGAAAGGCACCAGACATTAAAACGGATATGGTGTTTCCTACAGAATGGAAGGGTTAATCTCCTCGGGAGAAGTTAAACCGTTAATTGTAGAACATTGAAAGGACGATAATTAAGACAGGAACGTTTTCCCTAGGCTCGGATGTTTTTCTGTTCATCAAATGCCGCATACATATAGCGGAGATAATGTATATAAATGGTGCATGTGCGTATTCATTAAGGGTAAATGCGGATGCGAGATTTTTTTTCATATGTGGGATGAAAAAAAGAACATTACATATATACACTTAAAATAAAAGTTGACCCCAGCCGGCACCTTACCACGTGTAGTATATGGATTCTCAACTCATTTTGCATTCCTCATTTACCTTTCACCCGACCCTTCTGAATAATAATATCAATCATAATATATTAATAGTACTTTAAAAAACGCCTTTGAACAGATTCAATATTATTTATATGAGATTGGTAAATTGGAGACCAGACCAACGATGCGTATTCCAGTTTCGACCTAATATAACTGTAATAAAGCAGTGTTAGGCATCTGATGTTTTTAAAATCACGGCAATTTCTACAAATGAAACCATATGTCCTGTAGGCGCTCGCAAATGTTACGTTTATATGATTAGCAAAAGTAAGTTTACTATCGAAGGTTACGCCCTAATCTTCAGTGTTGAGTTGCACATGATAATACCTACACCAGTCATTAACCGCTGATCTTTTTGCAGCTTGATGCAGTCTTTAATAGATCTTATTTCTCGAAATATTTTCAGATCATCAGCAAATATTAATAACGTTGGTGATGTTTATAAATAGTAGGAATAAAATTGGACCAAGATTGGAGCCTTGTTGTAATCCAAAAGACGGACAAAATGTGTCAGATCTCACCTGGCAGTATTCTATAAATTGTTCTCTTCCTATCAAAGCAGATCTAAGCAGCGCTAGCAGAGAAGGTGAAAAACCAATAGCCTGTAGTTTCCAAAGTAGCACATAGTGGTTAACTTGGTCAAATGCCTTTTGAAAGTCAGTGTAAACTGTATCAACCTAACTTTGTATGTCAATGGCTTCCGATACAAACTGAGTAAAACAACTTATGTTCGTAACCGTAGACCGTTTGGTCATAAATCCATGTTGACTAGATTAAATGAAGGTTTTAGGTGCATTATAAATAGGGTCGCATAGTATGGATTCGAAGGTTTTTGCAAAATTGCATAGTATAGATATAGGCCTGTATGTGTATGATTCTCTAATATTGTATACATAACAACGGCTTGTATCTTAAGAGTCTATATATAAATATTAATATTAATTCATCTTGCGAACGTTGGAGTGACGTGAAGTTATAGATTAGAATTTCGCATGACATTTGAAGCGCTGCCTTCGGTGCAAAATTTACTTGACGCGAATTAATTCGCTGAGGAAGTTTTATTATTAAATATATCACCTAAGCAAACAATCCAAATTTGTTAAATTGATCCCTGCTACCTGCGTGTGAACAGGATTTCCCCCGTATTTAAGCTCAATCTACGTGTCACCGACTATGCCAGGATCCTTACTTTGGTAAATGTATAATTTTGCGCATCAGCGAGTAAGCAGCTAATTTATTCACGAGCGCACCGAGGACGCCTAAGGCACCTTAAAGCTATTTTTCTTTCAAGTTTTTCGTAGGTTCCGTAATACTTTGCGACACCATACCTCGTTGAATTAATTTACCTTTTCTTAACAATATATAATCTAACTTGCAAATATACTGTTTCGTTGCATTGTCGGTTGAAGTGATTAAAGTTTTTAGATACCAGTCTCGATTTAAAATTTTCCTAAATATACAGAACGTTTCAAGTTTTCTACCCTTTTTGTATATTAAAATAATACAATACAATTGATAATTCAGCAACATTACAAAAAAAAAACCCTTTCTAAGGAAGTGGGCTTTATTATATATTTGACACATCTTGAAAAGAAAGTTACTAGGCTATCAATTTTTTTATATCAAAAGTAAACATACAGAGTGTCCCAACCTTCCGAAATTGTAAAATTGGGCAGATTGTGTAAATAGCACGAAGCCAAAATTTTCTGATAACATAATAGAGATCATAGAGTACCTTTTAAAAATATTTCTGCCCATACAGGGTGATCAATAAATAGCGAACCAGACTTTGCAATTTCAAGTACGTTTTTGGTCTCTCCATCTAGAAATAAACCAACATAATATGGGTTTCATATGTCTATTTGTAATAGAATTCGAGATATTTATAATGTTGTCTTTAATCGTCTAAATGTACAGGGCGGGCCAAATTGGTCGTATTTCATGGGTATACCTGTGAAGTAGCATAGCTGGACAAAAACGAAGTACATAATCATGGGCCCGTTTTTCAAGACAAATTAATTGTTTAAAACAGATTTTCGATATTTCGAGGGGTTCTCGAGTTACGAACGAAAACCAAATTTTTATAAATTTATCTCGATATATCTTAAAATAGTAGCAGCACTAACTTTCTCATCAGCTTTATTATAATGTTTTGGCCTAGGCTTTTCAAATGATCTATATTCTCTGAAATTGTCCCTGAATTTTTTAAATAAAGTGGTATTTGGCGGTTTGCGTTCTGGATATCTTTGAAAATACAATTCCGAAGCAACGATAGGATTTTTCCCAGATTCAATGTAAGCAAGCTTCATACATATCTGCTTTTTCGTATGATTCGTACTTCATCATATTAAAGTCAAATAAATAAAACAAATAGCGAAAGCAAAATAATATGATAACTATGTAAAAAAGCTATTGGAATAGAAACGTAAACGAAAGTAAAATTAATAAAACAGTTAAAACACAATAACAAAGATAGAAATATGAATAGCTTGAACACGTATAATGCTGTTAGAAAATCAACTTTGACATATGTGCCCGTTGCTATAGCATGTCATGCCATGGAACCCTTACTAATTTGAAATCTAAGAGAACATAAAATATATCGCCTATTTTTCAAAATAAATATGGAAAACTATATACATATACGAGGGTATATCAAATATAAACGGGACTCGTTTTTTAAAAATTCTAACTTTATTTAACTAAGCTTACAAATATATATTATTTTTCTAGATACTCTCCCGCCATAGAAATACATTTTTCCCATCGGATTGGGAGCTTTTTTATTCCATCATCGTAAAAACTCTTCGGACGTTCGTGTAGTCATTGGACCACAAACGCTTCCACCGCTTCGTTGTCGTCGAAACGTTGGCCTCCAAGCGCTTCTTTGAGGGGTCCAAAAAGATGGAAGTCGCAAGGTGACAAGTCTGAACTATAGGGTGGGTGTTCCAGCGTTTCCCATCCTAATGCATCAACTTTTTGCATCGTGGCGTTAGCCACAGGAGGCCCGGCGTTGTCATGCAGAAGAATGACACTTCTAGCCGATTGCTTTGTCCTTTTCCTTCGAAATGATAATTTCGCGGCATCCAGTACTTTACAATAATATTGCGCATTAATTGTGCGTCGATTGTGCAGAAAATCAACGTGAAAAGCACCTTGCCGATAAAAATAACTGGCCTTGGTCACACTTGTCCTTGGGCGGCGATCCTGGTTTTCGTTCTCGAAGAGTTGTTGTCCCCGAATTGTGTCTGTAATCGCCGCAAAATTTCGGTTGGGTTCACTCCTTCCTTGGTCAAAAACTTAATGATAATCCGCTGCTCCACGAAGACATGCACTTCTTTCTCGCTCGTGGTTTCTTTTGATACTAAAGGGACCCGAGAGAGTTGCAGTCGGTTCTTCCCTCTCCCTAACGGTACAGGCTACCTGCGCACCAACCCCTTCCAGGTCTAGAAGCACTACAGAATTTTTAAGAAAATCAGTCCCACTTATATTTGATACAGCCTCGTATAATGAAAGCTGATAAAATAACATTTTTAAGGAAACCATCGCTTACTATTGCTTCCATTAAAAAAAACAAAAGTTTGTTTTATTTCTTGTAACTGTTTAAGGTTATAACGCGTACGTCAACGGAGAATTAAATAGGGTCACATTACCTGCAAAAAATGGTAATAACATTTTTTCTTCATTTGAGAAATAAAAGAGAACGATTAACAGAAACGTATAAAAATTCGATTTCTGCTTATAACTCAAGAACTGTTTGAAATATCAAAAATCTGCTTTGATTAATTAATTAATTTATCTCGAGAAAACGGGCCCGTGACTCTGTGCTTCGTTTTGGTCTAGCTATGGTTCTTCATAGGTATACCCACGAAATACGACCAATTTGGTCCACCCTGTACATATAACTAGTTCCTTCAAAATACCCAAAATGCAAATACATTTTAGCCTAAATTCTTACGATATTAAATTACATACTTGGCTTTATCTGGATATGGCACTAAACTGTCTTCGAAATATACACTGTCCACAACACCAGAAACGTCATTTTTCTAAATAGCACCATAAATTTTTTCTATATCAACCGTAAAGAACATTCATGTCTCTAACGTGCTTGTATAATGATGCATATGTCTAATATTGAAAGTAGGAAAGATATTTACAGTTAGACGCAACTTCTGCGTTTAAATGGAACACAGGGTGTTCCATCTAAAATAAAGTAGGTCCTTGGTTCGATGCTCATCGATCAGCCTGTATATCCAGAAAGATTTTTGAAAGATAACTTAGTGTCTATATCTGAAAATGTTGACTTTATACCGTTTACACAGTAGGCACAATTCTACTATTCCAGAAGAGCCTGCATGTACAAAAATAAATAAGGTGAAATACTTTAATAACTAACTATGTAGTACGCCAAGGAAGATTTAAATGAAGAAACTTATTAAACTTTGAAACCTCGACTTTCTTTATTTCAGATGTTTGTGGTGTTCTTGAAAGGATATATCCAACTCAATGTTTACTTTATTTTAATAGAAGAAAGTTAGAAATATTCTAGATAGTTTAAATGAGTTTTGTAGGATCCATCTCCACAAATTAATTTAATATCATCACTGAACTTTTTGAAGGTTTGTCTAAAAAATAAATATTTCAAAATACAGACCGTAAAATGAAAAGAAGAAGTTGATACTTTAAATATTCTAAATAAACTAGGCAAAATACGCAGTTTTTGCACTTAATCCCGTTTTAAATATACTAAAGAGTTTTGGCAACGAAAATGTTGCATATAGTGAAGATGGCGGTTACAGTAATCTTGTATTCTAAAAAGGATCCAAGCGTTCGAGGTTATCTAATTACATTTGCAAGCGCTGTTGCCTATATCTATGTGAGTTATGCGCGACTTCAGAGTAGGCGGTAGAGGAAGATCTATTAGCACACATGCTTATGCTGATACAGTTCATCTTCGAACTACGTTGATGTGGGGTTCAATTTCAATGAGCTTGTAAGGGGATGGGGCTTGTACGGGGATCCGTCGCTGATTCGCCGTCGCCGGTTCGCCGTAGGGCCAGTTCGACGTCAACCCGATTAGCAGATGGCCCGATCCACCGTTGCGATATAAAATTGTGGCTTAACAGATATTACAGCAACATTTATTACAACTTAAATGCTAATAATAATAAATAAATTACAAATTAAAAATAAATGGGTATTTCTTTTGCACGTCTCAAATAATTAGCGATCAAATCTAATAAACTCCTTAATCCTTGTTAGCAGTGGCAAAGCCTGTAATTTATTTATGTTGGAGAGACAAACATAGCTACCTAAGATAAAACATCTGACATTTTCTTTAAATGTATGATCATTAGGTGTTTCGCATAATTCATTTTCTATGGACAGTATTTCTAAATTCAATAGTCAGCCATTTGATATAGAATTCTCCATGTAGTTTTTAATATGTTTAAGTGTAGCCAAACTCCTTTTATAATTTACAATTGTAGTAGGTACTATGAGCACTAATTTTACAAGTTTTCTGGTTTATTAGTAGACAATTCATTGTCTATAAGGTATTTTAAAATGCACTGAGGCAATCAGTGTTTTTTTCCTATATACGGAATATAGTAACGATCCGTAATTTGCTTTGAACGCCAGTATTCTGTCTTCTTTGGCGTTTGTGCCCGTTGGAAATACGGACGAAGCTATTGATATCTCACTAATGCTTTACCTAAAGAGTTTTCACCACTCCACAAATGGTTTGAAGATAATTATGCAGGACAACGGTTATTTGTTCGATCTTGTCCATCCAATGTCCTTTGGTAAAGGTTCCACACTTCATGAGGAAAAGGTGGCAGATATCTTTCATTTCTTCGTCTGTAAATGGTTAGAACAAATATAATATACACATCATTTCACAAGCTGCCACCTGGAACACCCACCGTATAGTCCGGTCATAGCTACAAGTAATTATTACTTATTTTCTAATTTAAAGAAAGACCTTAGGGGACGCCGTTTTAAGGATGATAGTGAGCTGAAAGCAGCTGTAATATAACATTTTGAGGGAAAACAAGGGTGTGAAATTATTAACTAATCGTTGTAATAAAAGTATTGAAGTGAAAAATCGAAATTGTTATGTTTTCCCAGTTTATTTTTTCTATATCAGGCCGTATTTTTAAATTATAAATTACTTATTTTTATTGGAATTTAAGTTATAATAAATGTTGCCATAATATCTGTAAAACCGTAATTTTGTATCGCGACGGCGGATGCGGCCAACTGCGGATCGGGTCGATGGTGAATTGACCCTACGGCGAAACAGCAACGGTGAATGGTGCTGAACCCTGTTGACAACTTAATTGCGCTTCATCACAAAATTATCATTGCAGTAAACAGTATAGTACCACCGATATGCTTTCAAATGTTCGATAGGAATTTTATTATTGACTAAAGACACTGTCAACAAAGAAGACGGGAAAATTTTTGAGCAATTGATTATGTAATTTACCGATATAAATCATGCTTTAGAAGCTCTAGTTTCGTGTACGAAGCAATTTTTCTGTTATTTATTCTAGGATGTCTAGAATAATAGTTCCAGGCGTTGTTTTTATCGGGTGAACGATACAGTTCAATTTAAATTCTATTTTTTAAATGTAGCATCCAGTTTTTATTTGAAATATTTAATTTCGTATTTTAGATGGTAAAATTTAAGTAGTAGCAAACAATTGTTTACCTTCCAGCTCTGCGTTTTTACTTTAAGGATTTAAGTTTTTTTTTTATTATAGTCAGCGTTATAAATAAAGTTGAATAAAATACGTTATCAACAATCATAATTTCTAATTTGTGTACCTCGATAAAAGGAATCGGGCCTATGTTCATATGAACTTTTTTTGCTTGGGTTGGTTTGCGCCAAGAGGACTTCGCAAAAACCTTGTATAATATCTTTGCGACCCAAATTGTAAACCTTGCATACCTCTAAGAAACGGCAGAAAATTTTTTTGAATAACGTAATCTACAAACAACGTCTTGAAACCTTTAAAGAAGTTGAAACTTCAAATTATGATTTCACACATGTACATTAAATTGTATTGCTAGTACAACGATTGGAGGTATTAGGTAAAATGTTTAACTGGGAAAGGTAAGAAATGCACTGAATAAGAAAGTAATACCTTTAGCGTCTAATTTAACCAATACTGAGGGATAACTTTGGATCCCCCTCGTTTTCCTGTATTTGCGGTTTCATTTCGTAATGTGAAGCAAATCTCATATAGCATCGTTCTTTTTCAAGTTTTGTCATGTGTCAAAACTTTACGCAATTTCGAGCGAAAGTTTTAACATACGAGAAAATTCAGAGATATTCACACTCCTCAAGGTGTAGATTTTACTCATCCTGGGATATAAAGTATATATTTACAACAAATAATTATCAATAGCAGTCTATCTACGCAACTGTAAAACAAAAAACAACTTAGAATGTAAAAATGTAATAAATATGTAAAAGAAAGGATAAATATAATACTTACGGAGGTATTTTTCTTACGTACAACCAATGTGCATGGTGGGAAAAAGCAACTTTAAAAAACTTGATGAGTGACAGAGGAAATCAAGATATTTTAAGCTCAAAAACTAACTAGAAGCAAAAATCTTGCTGTTTGTTAGATATCAAAATTACATAACTGTTCTCCTAAGTGAACTTTTTAGGTACCGCTGCTACCTAATACCTACGTAAACGGAATTTGTTTCAACTAGATACAGAGTTAAAATCTGTTTGAAATTTAACCATAAAAAAAAATTTGACCTACGGTAATTTTTGATAAACAGCTAGTACCTACAGAAAAAGAAATGAATGGATAGATAAGCTACTTGAAATACTAAAAAAAAGCGCTAGCAACAATAACAATCTGAAATGATAGTCCCCACCGAACGAACGAAATAAGAGAAACAATAAAAAAAGTTAAAAAACGGTAATGCACCAAGGGAGGATAGTATAGAAACAAAACTGATAAATACGGAGAACAAGAACTACATGGTCAAATCTGCGCACTGATAATACAGGTATGGGTAAATAACAAGATGCGGAAGAACTAGAATACCGGCATAATTACACCCATACAGAGAATTACATATAGTATTGATAGACTTTAAGAATGCGTTTGATACAATTAAAAGACAACAAGTAACAAAGGGATCGGGAACATGAAAATACCCAAAAAACTAATAATCGCAATACAAATGATATTAAGCCACACAAATGTCAAAATACGGTATCAACAATATAAAACAGAAAATCTATCCTTAAATAAAGGAGTGAAACAAGAAGATTCTCTCTCACCCACTTTGTTCGATTTGGTAAAGTCCTCTACATAGCATATTTTGTATTAGATATTACATTGTAGCGACTAATTTTGTTCCTTGAGCAATAAATGCCAACAACACTACAAATTTTGTGTGTGGGCCAACTGAAGCTGGACGGGGCTCGTATATCCTTTCTGTCCTTACTATTTAAATTTAAAGTGATTTAACATATGTCAGGGTCGTAGAGAAGGTGTACATTTGAAGGTTTGAGATACGCAGCGTAACACTTTGCGGCGATGCTAGATGCCTATTATATTGAAGTGAAAAAAAATTGAACATTTCAGGAATAATAATAATGACAGCAAGAACTGTGGGGCAGTATGGCAAACAATAATATTCTCGGCTTCTTAGTTAATAGACTGGTGAAGTTCCCCATGAGTAAAGGTAGGTACAATAAAGAGCTAAAATTCATAAAAAATGTAGCTGTTTACAACGGTTACTCTTCTATAGAGGTCGATCGCATGCTTGGGAAACTCCAACATAGGCTTTATGTCAGAAATTCCACGACCATAATCCCAACAGTAACCCACGATAAGAAATTTGTGAAACTTCCCTTCCGTAGAGTGCCAAAAGGTATTAGTAAAGTTTTTAAGGGGCAAGAGATGAACGCCTGTGGGACTATTTACATAAATAAGAATGCAAATCGAATCAATAAAGGGAAGGAACCTTTACACTTTTCCTGTCTTTTCGGTTTATTACGGTAGGTCATTTGATTTATAGTTGTGCTATACAAGAGACGTCGATCCTTTCGTATATTCCGCATATGTCCAGTATTTAGTTGAGGGGTATAGGCGAAAGAACACAAATTCAACGGATAGAAAGGACATAACTGTTGTTTCACTCGACTTTTATTTTTATTAGGGTGGGATGGCCACTTGTCTTGCGTTTCGTGGTGACAAGACCCTTTTCCGCATTTTCTCATTATTTTAACTTGCTTTTTAGTCTAAGGGGTAAGAGTAGGTATTTGTATATATTTTTTTCTTGAAGACTAGGGATAGAGCGGGTTCGTTAGATTTAATATATGTTCTCCCACATCAATGGCTACGCGGCTGAAGATGAACACCCACGTGTCTTCGAAACGGCCTTTCCCAGTTAGTTAATAATTTGTGTGGTGCGGAGTGTGCCGAAAATATTGTTGTTTTTAGGAATAACGTTAGATAAAATTACAAATACATTTGTTATTTCTGCGAATACAATTGAATCAAAATTAAACAACTTTTAAAGACGAAGAGTTTACAGTATTTAATGAATCCACAATTGTATTTTTTAAAAATTTTCAAATTTAACAGTTACCTAAATCAATATCTATCCGACAGCTGCTTTTATAAATTTATTTATTCCTTTCAGCCACAATTTTTTATGGTTAGTCAATTAGAATAGTCTTAGAGTTGGTGTCTTGCGTATAGGACATGGTGAGCGAAACGTTTTAAATTTATTTGAATTTAATTTAAATTTATTTGTTTAATTTGGACAAATTAATGAATTTTTAACTACTCACTGTAGTTCTTCTATGGAATGATATAGTTCGATGTTCCTTTGCTAAACTCCTGCCTCAACTTTGCACCCAATTCAAATCCAAGTGTTTTCGTTCTTCAAATCTCATTCAATATTTCATAATTTTGATATCGTAGGATCCAAAGTGATTTACTATGTTGTTTTCAGACTTTAATGTTCTCATATTTATTTGACACTTTTCAATTAATTGGAGAATCTTGGAAAGTTGTCGTTTTTAAAAACTTATCAACCCCTTCGATTTTGTTTCCTAATAGAGACTCCAAGTTACATTGTGAATAAAATCAAATAACCAGCTTCCTGATTTCAATATCCAGCAAAAATGTCTTTCATTTCCATCGAGATGATGTATATCGAAATTTTGAAATACAATAGGTCACAATGGTTACCATACTTACCATAGCATTTTAATAACTGCATGTAGGTAGTATATAATATGTCCTCTTATAATAATAATAAATGGCTTAGACACCCCACCTGGGGATTTCGCCGCTTCAGATGAAGGTTTCTAGATCCCTTATTAAGGGGAGGATCGGTCCCTGTTCTTTCCTATTCCACTCTTTCACGTATCCTTCTCCTCCGTTCTATCTTTCTTTTGCCTTATCGATCCCTATCCTCTTCAAGTCTTTCCTCACTTCAATCATCCAGCTAGATCTAGGTCTTCCCCTCCTTCTTTTTCCCGATGGCTCACAATTTGTTATTATATTTAATATCTTGTCCTCTCCCGCTCTCCACATATGCCCCAATCACTGTGCTCTTTGCTATTTTATCTTCTTAACTATATCTTCTCCACATTCTTTCGCTACTTCCTCATTTCTTCTTCTCCTATATCCCAAATCTTTCATTCTAACTGGTCCAAGTATTGATCTCAGTATTCTTCCATCCGCGACTCTTAACTTTTCGTCATCCCTTTTTGTCATTGTCAGTGTTTCCGGTGCGTACATTATTACCGGTTTTATGGTTGTTCTATAAATTTTTATCTTTGTATTCTTTGAAAGATTTTTGCTTCTTAGTAGGTGTTTATTTATATGTAGAGCTTTGTTGGCTGCCATTGTTTTCTCCTTTATTTCCATTTTTCTATTACCATCGTTTGTAATGGTGACTCCCAAATATTTGAACTTATCTACTTCCTCAAAAATATGATTCCCCACTCTAGTTTTTCTATTGCTCAGCTCTTTTCCTATTCTCATTATTTTTGTCTTGTTCTCATTTATTTTCAATCCCATCCTCTTACCTTCATCTACTATTTCTTTTAAGATGTTATTCATTATCTCCCTCTTTTTTGCCACGATTACTACGTCATCAGCGTACGTTACTAATTGTCCCTCTCTTGTGCTTATTGTACCTTTGTTGGCTCTTCTGGTGATGTACTCCAGTACTATATTAAATATGGTTGCCGACATCGCATCCCCTTGCCTAACTCCTTTATTTATAGCAAACTCTTCAGTTTCGCCTTTACTTGTTATTACACTAGCTTTTGTTCCATGCATTGTCATTGCTACAAGCCTTCTTAGTTTTGTTGGTACTTCTAACTCCTTCATCGCTAGCATAATCATATTTCTATTTAGAGAATCAAACGCTTACTGAAAATCTACGAAAAGCAGTTCGAGGTTTATATTATGTTGATAAGTTTTTTCTACAATTTATTTAACTATGTGTATTGCGTCAATTGTAGATTTCCCCTTCGTAAACCCGCATTGATATTCTCCTATTTTATTATACGTTACCTCTTTTATTCTTCTCTGTATTATCGTAGATAAAACCTTGTAGGCAGTTGGTAGTAATGTAATCCCCCTATAGTTATTACATTCAAGTTGACTTCCTTTCTTATGTACCTTTATCATTCGGCATTCTCTCCTCTTTCCATATATTTAATATCAATGCGTATATTTGTTTTTTCAGCTGTTCGCCTCCATATTTCAACAACTCCATATTTATCCCATCCTTTCCAGGTGTTTTTGCGTTCTTGGTTTTGTTTATAATTCACTTCTTCTAGGGTTGGTTCCTATACATCTATTTCCTGTCTTCCTTCCCCTTCTCCTCCTTCTTCTTCCTCTGTGAATTTTCTTGTTGTTGATCGTCATTTAATAATTCTTTGAAGTGTCTCATCCAAACCTCCTTGATTTGTTCATTTTCTACTATTCTTCCTTCTTTGGTTTTTATTTTTTCTACTATTTCTATTGCTGTTGTCATGTTCGATTTCTTCTATTGCTTTTGTTATTCATTCTCGTTTGCTTGTTCTTATTATTTTTTTACATTCTTTTCTTATCTTCTTATACTTCTTTTTGTCTTCTCTTTTATTCGTACTAATCCATTTTAATCTCGCTTCTCTGTCCTCTGATATACAATGCAATTAAATAGTTTTGAAATGAAGAAATATAATTGAACATTCTGTTAGTGAATTTTGTTATTCGCATTAAGTTGTTTACTGGACTTTTTCATTCTAAGCCGTAAATACGTCTTATCTACATGTGTAAGGCAAAGAAAGAAAGAGGGAAGTGAAGCCACCATCACTGCATCGCCTCGCAAGCATATGCAACTAAAAATGTAAACAAACCCGCTTTCAAATGTAAGTAATTAAAAATAAATATATTTTAAAATTATCATAATAATATACTGCAGATTAGAAATTTTAAATCATTTATATAAATTAAGTTAAGAAAACCGATGAGCGAAGTGACCCTACGACACATATGGACTTTCAGGCTGCTGTTGTAGAAGATGGACGCGTTTAGTGAGTAAACATTATTCTAAATTGTTATTTTTATAATTTGCAGTAGTTTGAAAGTACGCCGTGTTTGTGTTAGCATCCTTGAATTTATTAATCGTCGGTAACACTTCATGCATTATCGAAGAGGTATCAAATAGATACTCCCAAATTCATGGAAAATATTTAAAAGGGAATGAATTTCCTCATCTATAAATCTTTCCAAATAACAACATTACAGTACATACATGTATATGGTGAGAGCACGACCTGACCCGTAATGAATGTTGCGATGATAAATGTCATATTGTGGATTAAAAATATTTTCACGAGAACTGGGAAAACAGCGACCTGACAGTTTAATCATGTTGTAAAATTGACTTGAAACCAAAATGAGCATATTGGGATAACAGTTACCCAATATTTGTTTTCGTTTACTAATCAATCAACCTACATTATCAAATGGAATTAATTATAGATATGTATATATGTATAGTGGCTAAACACCCCTTGTGGGGTTGCGCCTTTTCTTTAGAGGATTTCTAGATCCATTTCACGGAATGGATCAGTCCCCAAATTATAGATATAAGAAAGGAAAATAAATACTTTCGTTGTAGAACGCTGAAAACAGACAGTAAGAAGTGGTATTTACTTCGATATTTTCATATAAATGAAATTCATCCTATATAACGAAATATCCATTACATGGACCGAACACCTTTCTATAGATACATTTACCCAATTAAAAAGCATAAAAATGAAAATTCTAATTTTGTTCAAGACATAAGAAGTTAAAATGCGATTATGTGGAAACATATGCATGTACACGGTTGATGTAATAACTTTCAACAATGAAGGCGGAAGATTAAAAAAGTTCATGTTTATGTAATGAGGCAGTTGTGTACACGTTGATATAACGACTTTATACACCCTTAAAATACCTATTTAAATGCTCTCCGTCCTTACGCTAACCCTGTGAATATTGCATAAAATTTGAATCAAGAAGAATGCAAGCCTGTTTCAGCCGGTACAAAGCCGTTTCAAAATTATAAAATAACTACAAAATAAGTAAACCAGAATATATGAAGTCTGTTGTTAACCAAAAATATTTGCTTCAATTTTTGTTTACTTAGTATATCGTAAATTACAACGTCAAATTTAGTCATTAGCGCCATGGTTAGTAACGTTCACCCAACCCCTGCTCGACCAACATCTGGCAGGCTTGAGCCGTTCTGACCTTTTTCTAGGATTCTTTAGGTGGTTTTTATGGCCTCGGATCCTACTCTCCCTGTCATTGGATTTTGTTAATTAATGTTATTTCCATCCAACGATAATCCCGGGGAAACGGCAATGCTGCTTGTCTTCGTTTCATTTTCTTCACGTCCTTAAAGTTCGTTTTTAATGTAACATTTTTCTACAAACAGGTACAGAATAAATCCTATTTTGTCTTTACAATAACTTCGCAAATTAAATATCACTCGGCAGGAAGTCTTCAAGTTTGGTAGTAAATGTCCGCATTGAACGGTTACCGGTATTAGCTAATGTTAAGGGTTAGATCGCGAACTCGTATGGCATGTTACACGTTGTAATATGGTGTTCTTAAAGACAGGAAACTTTAGTTGGTTGAAATTTTAATTGAAAGAATATGAAGTATTGTATATTAGAAATGTGTATCGTAATTGGCCGTGATATTTCACAAATGCTATCGAGAACAAAGGAGTGAAGGAACGAGGCGGCAATCACTTCTTTCAGTTCAAATCTACTTTGGGTGAAGACGTATTAGGCTAAGTGTTTAATTTTCCGTACAAATTCAGGTATTGTAGTGCACAAATTTTACTTCAATTACAAGTATAATTCAAGTTTCAATTATTCAAAAGTAATAATAGTAAATGGCTTAAGCGCTCCTTCTGGAGATTTCACCGCTTCAGATGAAGCTTTCTAGATCCCTTATGAAGTGGAGGATCAGTCCTCGTTCCCTCCTATTCCACTCTTTCGCATATTCTTCCACTCTGCTCTAGCTTTAGCTTTTTCTTTTCCCTTATCGATCCCTAGCCTCTTCAAGTCTTCCCTTCATTCATCCAGCTAGACCTAGGTCTTCCCCGTCTTCTTTTTCCCGATGGCTCCAAATTTGTTATTACATTTACTATCTTCTTTTCTCCTGCCCTCTACATACTCCTCAACCACTTTGCTCTTTGCTGTTTTATCTTCCTAACTATATCTTCTCCACATTCTTTCGCTACCTCCTCATTTGTTCTTATCCGATATTCCAAATTTTTCATTCTAACTGGTCCTAGTATTGATCTCAGTATTCTTCTTTGCGCGACTCTCAAATTTTCTTCATCCTTTTTTATTATTGTAGGCGTTTCCGCTGGATACATTATTACCGGTCTTATGGTTGTTCTATAAATTTTTATCTTTGTATTCTTTGAAAGATATTTGCTTCTTAATAGGTGTTTATTTATATTTAGGGCTTTATTGGCTGCCATTGTTTCCTCCTTTATTTCCATTTCTCTATTACCATTATTTGTAATAGTGACCCTCAGATATTTGAACTTCCTCAAAGGTATAATTCCCCACTCTTATTTTTCTATTGCTCAGCTCTTTTCCTATTCTCATTAATTTTGTCTTGTTCTCATTTATTTTCAATCCCATCCTCTAACCTTCATCTATTATTTCCTTTAAGATGTTATTCATTTTCTCCCTCCTTTTTCCACGGTTACTACGTCATTAGCGTACGCTACTAATTGTCCTCCTCTGGTTCTTGTTGTACCCTTATTAACTCTTCTGGTGATGTATTCAGGTATTATATTAAATATGGTTGCCGACATCGTATCCCCTTGCCTAACTCCTTTGTTTATAGCAAACTCTTCGGTTTCACCTTTACTTGTTATTACACTGGTATTAGTTCCATGCATTGTCATTGCTATAACTCTTCTTGGTTCTATTGGGACTTCTAACTCCTTCATCGCTAACATAATCATATTTCTATTTAGAGAGTCAAACGCTTGTTGAAAATCTACGAAAAGCAGTTCGAGGTTTATATTATATTGATAGGTTTTAACGTAGATAAAACCTTGTAGGCAGTTGGTAGTAATGTAATCCCCCTATAGTTATTACATTCACGCTGACTTCCTTTCTTATGTACCTTTATTATTTTCCAGGCATTCGGCATTCTCTTCTCTTTCCATATTTTTAATATCAATGCGTATATTTGTTTTTTCAATTGTTCGCCTTCATATTTCAACAACTCCATGTTTATCCCATACTTTCCAGATATTTTTGCGTTCCGGCTCTTGTTTATAATTTCGGTCACTTCTTCTAGAATTGGTTTCTATACATCTGTTTCGTGTCTTTCCTCTTCTTGTCTTCCTTCCTCTTCCTCTGTTATTGAATTTTCTTGTTGTTGATCGTCATATAGTAATTCTTTGAAGTGTCTCATCCAAATCTCCTTAATTTGGTAATTTTCTACTATTTTTCATTCTTTGGTTTTTATTCCCCTTATTTTAGGTTTATATCTTCTTTTTTGTTCCTTAACCTTGTGATAAAATTTTCTACTATTTCTATTTTTGTTGTGTCATCTTCGATTTATATTGCTTTTGTTATCCATTCTCGTTTGCTCGTTCTTATTACTTTTTTATCCATTCTCGTTTGTTCGTTCTTATTACTTTTTATATTCTTTTCTTATCTTCTCGTACTTCCCTTGGTCTTCTCTTTTATTCGTACTAATCCATTTTAACCTCGCTTCTACCTTTTTCTCCATATCTCTTCAACATTTTTCATCATACCATTCCCTTTTATTCCTCTTACCCTCCTTCCCGATTATTTTGTCGGCTGCTTGGTTCATTATCTCCGTTATCTTCACCATGTTGCCTCTATATCTTCTTCTTCTTCATTTTTTTGTTCGATTGTCAATCTATTTGTCTCATCTTCATATTTCTTGCTTACCGTTTCGTCATTTATTTTCCACATGTCCCATTTACTTCTTCGTGGTTGCTTTTTTATATGACTTCTGGTTTTTAATTTTAATTTTGCAACTACCGTGTCCGTATATGCTCCACGATAAGTCTTAATGTCCGTTATTGATGATTGTCGTCTTTTGGTAACTAAGACATGATCAATTTGACTCTGATTCTTTCCATCCGGACTACTCCAAGTTACCTTGTGTTCTTTTGGGTGTACAAATTTAGTACTGCTTATTATCATATTATTTCTAAGTGCAGTTTCACATAATCTCTGTCCACTATCGTTTGTCTTCTTGTGAATTGTATATTTCCCGGCTAGTTGTTTTATGTGCTTCTCTTTTCCTACTTACGCATTAAGATCCCCTAGTAATACTATCACATCTTCTTTCGGAATTCTTGCAAACTCCCCTTCCAACTTCTCATATCCTTTTCTTCTATGCTAGCACTTTCCGTGGGAACATATACGTTTAACAATGAAGCATAAGATCCGGTCTGAATTTTTATATACGCGATTTTGCCATTTATTAATCTAGTGTCTATTAACTTCTCCCGTGTATTTCCAAATATTCAAATTATTCAAAAATACCCAGGATTTATTTTGCGCGACGCGTTACTAGAGACCGCGTGGTTAACGTCATAGTTTGAGGTTTGTTGTTATCCTATCAATTGATTTTTTATTTATTTATATTTTTATGTGTAATACACAATATCTATAAACTGCCGGAAGAGTGTCCGAGGGACACTCTTGAATTTAAGAACCGTAAAAATATATTACATTAAAATGAAACAGTTTTTTTGAATACCATTCTTTTTCTTGAATACCATTGAAAACCACTTTAGAACATTCTGAATTCAGTGGTGTGGCCAAACTTTTAATTAACAAGTCGCTAACAAAAGTTTGGTACTTTTGAACTCGAAAAATAATCATAGCGTGCCTTGAAAATTTAGATAATCTTTTGAAATGTTGTATGCGAGTATACTCTTTGATCCACTATGTTTCAAAAAAAAAATAGTTTAATTCTAATGCAAAATATAGGTTTTATACGGGGGTGTTTCCATTTTAGATAGGTCACACTGTATATCAAGAATTGATTTTTAAAACAAAACCTACGCTTCGCTTTATAGATTGAAAATTCATTTAAATCATTTTGATGCACACGGGACAAAAATACTTTTCAATGCATTGCTGCAATTCCGCAGTAACTAAATTACTACGGCAGATACATGAGTGCACTAAATAATATAGATATAGCAGCAGAATTTAAATGGGATTTTAACTGGTTTAGATCGCGTAATTTGGAAAACGTGACTTGAATTAGCACAGGGGAGATTATTGTTATAAAGTACACGTTTACATGTGGATGCTAATTCAATATAGGGCTAATACAAAAATGAATTTTTGAAAAAACCGGTTTCCGAATACCAGTATATTTATATACCCTGTTGGGTTGCCACCACGCGTATAAAGAGAAACAGAAAAGTAACTAAGACAATATTATATAAGGGGCCGTCTTTTATAGTACTTGCTATTTGAAAAAAAAGTGTAATCAAGGTTGTGAGAACGTTCTGAAGATTATGTAACGGTAATTGAACGACAAACTTAATTGTGCGATGTTTAATAATTTTGCAAAACTATTTCTTTATTTGTTTTACGATGCATCTGCAGAGTTCGTTCTATGCTTGCATTCTCTTTGACGGGATGAATCATCGCAGCCCCATTTAGTTATTAGAGTCAACTTCACTATTCTATTCTGACCTAATCCTGGAATGTCTTCCCACCTTATCCCTCTTCTTTCCGCTGCCCCTCTTATTTCCTCTTTCCACGTTCTTCGCGGCGGTCCTCTCCTTCGTTTTCCACTTTCTCTTGCTTGGAACACCTTTTTCACTAGCCTGTCTTGTCCCATTCTTTGCACATGTCCCATCCATCTCAGTTGTCCCTGTTGTATTGTCTCTTCCACTGGTATTATGTTCAACTGCTCCCTGTATTCCACATTCCCTATTTTATCTCTCCTTGTCTTTCAGAACATTCATTTCTAACTCGTACGTAGCTGCTCGTTTCCTCGTATAAGCTTTTTATACTTTCTAATAATTAATGTCCTATTCCTCTTTTTTCCAAGCTTTTTCCACACGTTTTCTCTTTTTATCCCATCGAATGCCTTTTTCATATCTATGAAGCACACGTGTACCTGCTTGTTTGTTCGTACTTCCTTCTCATTTATTTGCCTCATTATAAAGATCTGGTCTTGAACTCTTTTTTATTTTCTAAACCCTGACTGACACTCTTCCAATTGTTCTTCCACTTTTTCTCTCAGTCTTGTCTCCACGGTTCTTGCGTATATACGAGGGTTAGTCAAAAATTACTTACACTTTTAGTTCTACAACTGTATTAAACAAAGATAGGTGTACAACAGATACATTATTTTTCGATATAGCCTCCACCTTTAGCAATGCACTTGGTCAAGCGAGCCACAAGCTTCCGTATGTCTTCCTGGTAGAAGGTTTTCGGTTGGTCATGAAGCCACTTTTGCATCGCACCCCGAACGTCTGTGTCTGAGTTCATCGTGGATAATTTGATAGGCAGACGTGACTGATGTTTAAAGAAGATGCAACCTCACCTATGGTAACTCGCCTATTTGCTGTAGCCATCTCTTGAGCTTGCTGAATGTTGTCGTCGGTGGTCGAGGTTGACGGCCGTCCAGTTCCCTCTCTTGTGTTACGCTCGTACGGCCACTTTAAAACATTTCGATCCACAAAAAAACGCTTTTACGAGATAAAGCACTGTCCTCGTATTGTGACAAAAGTCTCCGGTGAATTCCAGCACCTTTCACACCCTGACCACAAAAATCGGATCACTGCTCGTTGCTCCTCTTTGGTGCAAACTAATAGCGGAGCTGACATCCTTGTGTTGTTGTAGCTAGTAGACGAATGACGCGATCGTGATTAAATTCCGCACAAATGACCACAGAGGCGCCAACTCAACGCATGCGCAAGCGGCCCCCACTACGATAACATTCACAGCTTGTTATGGCGAAAGTGTAGATAATATTTGACTTACCCTCGTAGTACTTTCCCTACAGTGCTTGTTAGTGTGATACCTCTGTAGTTTCCATATTCCTTACTACCACCCTTCTTATATAATGGTGTTACGATTCCTATCCACCAGTCCTCTGGTGTTTTCTTTTCGTTTCTGGCCTAGTTTAGTAGGTCTAGTAGTTCTTGTTTTGCTTCTCTTGTTAGAAATTTAATCATTTCCCCAGTAATCTCGTCATGCCCTGGTGCTTTTCCTAGTTTAATTTTCTGTATAGCTTTTTCTAGTTCTATTGACCGTTGGTCTTGTATATGTACTTGTCTTTCACGTTGATTTTCTGGTTGTTCATTATTAGTTCTTCTTGTGCTACAATGCGTTCTTGCCTTTAATACTTTTCAGCATGGTCGGCTTTTTGTTTCTCATTTGTTTTAGCATTCCATAAAAGAGTTTTTGATTCATTGTATGTGTCGCTGCCATTTTTTGTCTAAATTCTTCCCATGCTTTTAGTTTACCACTCTTTACTAGGTCTTTAACTATTTTTCTTTTTACCCTGTAGTTCTCATAGTCTTCACAAAGTGTTCCCTGTTGTTAAGTATTTGTCCCATGCTTCCTTCTTCTTCTTAGCTTCTCTCTATATTGTTTCGTTCCACCATGGTGTTCCTTTCGGTCTCCTATTTCCAATCTTAGTTGTTCCACATATCATTTCTGCTATTTCCTTTACTTTTTCCTTGCAGTTCTTCCATTTTGTTTCTGTCTTTATAATTTTGAGTCCATTTAATTTCATTAAGGTTATTCTGATATTTTTCTTTTATATTTATTTGTCTCAATTTGTATGACTTTACCTGTTTCTTAGCAATTCTTCTCTTGTTTGGTTCCTTCTGTTTTCCTTCATTTTTTATTATTACTTCAACTAAATAGCGGTAATTGCCTACTTCTAATCCTCTCCTTACTTTCACGCCCCTAACTCGGTCCCATATTGCGGCGTTTACTATAAAGTAATCTATTGACGATTTCTGTTTTCTATTTGGTTCCTGTCTTGTGATTTTATGTATTTCTTTGTGCTTGAATATAGTGTTTGCTATTATGTAATCATTTTCCCTGCAGTAATCGATAATTCTCACCCCATTGTTGTTCATAGCTTCTTCGCCCTCTTTTCCTAGCTATCTCTCCAATCCATTATTTTTTTTTCCCATTCTCCCGTTGAGATCTCCCATTATTGTTGCATTACTATTTTCTGTCCTATATGTCTCTTCTTGTAATTTTTCATAAAATTTGGTTTTTCTTCCATCTTCTCATTATCATTTGAGGCATATACTACTATGAAGTACCATTTCTCTGCTCCAATAGTTATTTCCAATTTTAGGATTCTTTTGTTTATGTATTTTATGTGTATTATATCTTGTTCTTTCTCTTTACTTATTAATAGCGCTACTTCAGCCCTTGCGCGTGCTTCTGTCTCTACTTCCCCCTCCCCCACCCCATCATATATCCACCTTTCACTTGCATTATACCGTAATTTTTCTTTTTGGTTTCGGTAATTCCTAATATTTTCATATTCCCTTTTTTCATTTCTTGCACTAGTTCGTCTTCTTTCCCGTTAATCCACCGCACATTCCACAACCCCACCTTAACCAATTCCTTTTTTTATCTCTTTTTTATATCATTTTTCTTTTCCCTGTTTCGATTTAGTTTTCCGTTTGTGTGAATCTGTATAGCCGTGTCCCCATTCTTTGCCTGGGTCTTCCTTGTTCTTCCCATTTTTTTTTGTTAGTTTTTTGTTCTAGGAGATACAGAGGTATCCCATAGAACGAAACACATCATGTCGAATTATTTTACTACCGTTCTAATTCTTACATATTGATGTCTAGTCAGTTCTAAATCTACGAATAATCCCAGGGCTTCCTCTGCACTTAGATCTCGAAGCACGGTACGCTCCGTTGTTTGCCGGTGAGAAAAGGAGACCGGCAATCCGTTCCGTCGACGTTCGCTATGGGCTATGTGCCGTGCCGGAATAATGGGCGGTCCTCTATTTATTTGCATTGCCTTAATTTTATCCGTTTTTTGACGGGTGTGCCGTGACTGGCAAGTGAGTGACAGCCTTAACTCTGCCCAGTCAGAGCCAGCTCTTCTTATCACTTGACCACTGAGCCGGTTAAAATGCATTACATGTATATGTGAGGTACAACTATACCGGGAATGGTCATTTTATGAAGCCACATTTTCTTCTGAGCAAAAATATTCCGTCATTTAAGTATCAAGCAATTACATTTTGTAATATACTACTGAAATGCTGGAAAACATAAAACAAAACAACAAAATTCTAGTATGATTAAAAAATTCTTAACGGGAAGCCTCGTCTACAGGTCCAAAAGTTTATTGAAATAATAGCTAGTTACAAGTGACATCTTTGTAAAATCTTCTTAAAATGTACATATGCGATTTCTAAACGTAAATTGTACTTTTTGGGTTGGACTTGTGCATACAAATTTGCTTGTCTAGCATAAAGTATACCACTCTATGCTATTCTATTCTATTTTATTTCAGAATTTGAAGTACAGAATTAACAATTTTCAAAATGGAAACCACCTTCTTTGCATGTCATTTACAATTATTGTTTCTTTTCTACTGACGCTAAACAAGTTAATGAGATAAATTTAGATTGTCGTATAGATGAAATGACACGATATCTGGATGTCAATTAATGCGATAAAATTGTTAGCCAATTATTAGACCAGTGAAACGCAAGAGACAAATTACTTCAACTTCAAATGATGGAAATTGACGAAGTATTATCACGAAATACTTAGCAATAGAGGACAAGATTATAAGGAGTTTATGGGCTCGATCACAATCTGCTGTCTGTCAATATAATAATGTCTTCTTAGTTAAGTTATGAATGTGGTGTTATAGGTATTGCAATTAAATACATAGATAGCATAATTGTTTAAGGTTTGGAATTGAAATTAGTGAAAAACTAATTGGTAAAACCTAATTTAAAAATACATGGCTCTTTACTTGTATAAGTGCTGTAATGTTATAATTTACAACATCGAACGTAGCTGTCACTAGCGCGGCATGTGAGTTCAGTATGTCACCCCTTCAACGTCTCTAATTCCTTTTATGGCCTCTTATCGCAAGAGCGGGGGTGTTAGGAGATTATTGCAAGTCCAGTCAACGACGAGTCATTTTGATCACGTCCTAAATCTTCAATTTTAATAGAATATTTTCCTACAACAATTAACAGCATAAATTCAGTTGTATCTTTAGCATAATTTCGAAAATGGAATATCGCTTGTCAAGTAATCGTCTTGTTTGTCAGTAAATTTTAATATTGTACAGTTGTTAGTGGCGTTAAGCGCTATAAAGTAGCGTAGTCTTCCAGTTGCGTCCCTGCATGGTATGCATTCTGCCTTTTTAAATTAAGAATATTCGTTTGAAATTTATTATCAAATTGTATTGAAAAATATAGTTATCCAAATTAGTCGTGATTAAACAATCGCCATCTCGATTAAAATAAGGGAGTAGAGGGACACTAATCGATTTCTCACTTTGAGTCAAAATATTCATCCAGATAACACGTATTTGGCTGTGTTCCCATTTTCTCAGTGTTTAGCGTTTAAATTTTACCAGAAATACGAAAGAAAAAGTCAAGTTTGGTGATTTAAGAATACGCAGTGTATCAGTACGTAACATATAAACGTGGTGTTTATATTGGAACGTCACAGATCCAGGTTAGTTTTCCCTTTTCAAGTTTTAATACTCGTAAAATTTAATTAATGAATTAATTGTCGAAAGGGTGTCTAGGAACACTCCTGAGCCTTCAGACCGCACAATTAATTAATTCATTTCGAAAAATTAGTAATTTCCCTCGTTTATAACATTACAGTACTTACCTACATCCATTATTCAAAATTATTATTCCGAGAATCAAAAATGCTTTTAGAAACTGCAAAATATGTAAATTTGAATTGTGTTTAGAAGTACAAATTTCCTCCTTTAAACTAGATTGAATTCTTACTACATACTTATTGATAGATACGAAGAAGAAAATGGCGGCGACAGCTTGCAACAATTTATTTTCAGTCGACCAATATATTCTTATATTGTCTTGGAGGGTTGAGAGATTCGTTTAAAATTTAATAAGATGACGGTAGGGAGGTTAAATTTAAATTTACGACTTCTTAAGTATTTACGACATTTGAAATTGGCCTCGTTTTATTTGGTCGTTAAAAATAGTTCTTTTAACTTCGAATGAATGGTTATCAGTGAGGTCTTTATTTCTTTTGAGACGATGATTTTCCTTCAATTATCTAATAAATATATTGTTTACATTTCAGATTATTCTATGCAATAGATTTGTTCGATAGCTCAGTACCTCTTGAAATGAAACAGTGCGTATGTATAAAAAAAATTACCTAAACAGTTATTATTACATAGAAAAACAGAAAAGCTTCCCCCTTGCAAAATATATAAAAGATATGCATATATCTTAAGGTCGTATGTACTGCAATGATGTGTGTAAATAAAATTAAATGTGAATTAAATTAACTAAATGCGTCAAATGAATCGAATTAATCTCAAGGCTAATGTTACGATATTTGTTAATCGTAGGAAATCTCACTTTATGTTTTTGTTTGCAAATCAACAAATGATAAGAGAAATGAAACGATCTTATTTTTTCTAAAAGTGAGTTTATTTGTAATTTTAAATAAATTTGTATAAAATATATTTCTTGTGAACAATAAATGAACAAAAACCTAAATGAATCCCTATCCGATAGCTAGTTTAAATTTAAATTATTAAATTGAAGTTTAATTTTGAAATTTCGATATTTGAATTAAAAACGTTTGGATTTTTCTTTTGAACTGTATTTGGTCAAATATTTTAATTTACGGTACCTGTACACTGTTGCAGGATTTCAGCGAAACAGCTCTTCCGCGTCCGTTTTTGAAATCGTAACCTGCCTTCGTTGGAAACCAGGTAACTTGGTCCTTGGGCCTTGCTCCTTGTTTTGTAATTTTCAAATTATGTGTAGAAATGGATTTTTCTGATGATGTACTGCAGTTTTGTTTTAGAAAAGTTTCATGTTTACTCAAGTTTTAAATAACAGTATTGAAGATTTTGGAAAATTTCTGTGTGTCGAAAACTTTGTTTATTCTGTTTCTCATTGTTTTGTTCAGAGCCCCAGTTAACTATTTTTGGATAAATACAACTTGACCAATTGAAATACTATCCGCTTCCTTGGTTACGTAGTTCAATTTTGTAGGTACGGTAGTGCCAATTAAGGTGTAATAAAGTGTGGTTATGGAACGATGATTTAAAAATACACTGATTGCATACGATTAGCAATTTGCCTATCCATACTCAATACATTTAAATAATTTGTTTTAAAAGAAATATAATTTAAATTTTCCGTTGGTAAAATTACACAGGCCAATGATAAAAAAACTTTGTCCGAAAATAATAATAAAAAAGTTGTATCACCCACCAATTTTTCACATTTTAATATTCAAACCGCGAAATGGTAATTTTTTATCATTAAAATGTAACATATAACGTAATACATTGGCAGTAAAATCAAATGTTAATAGATTGGCAGTTCTGGTAAATGGGGCAGTTGTTTGTTTTCTTCCAATTAATACAACCTCACTTTTCAGTGTTTGTGGTGAATGGCAATGTGAAAGACTCAAACTATGAGCTTATCGTAGCTAATATGATTGACAAGCTAAAAAAACTGGGATGAGCCTCAAAGTCCGCTTCTTGCACAACCATCTTGACCTTTTTCCTGAAAATTTGGGCGATGTGAGTGAAGAACATGGGGAACGGTTCCATCAGGGCATAAAGGTGATGGAGAAATGGTACCAGGGACGGTGGAATATCAACATGATGGGTGACTACTAGAGTTTGTTAAAAAGGTGGTACCGGATGGCAGTAGCATAGCGGTAGCGGCGTGAGTAGGGGTAATTTTCAACTCGTAGTCGATCTCGACAGTACCGCGAGAGAGTTCAAAGCGACAGTACGTTGCACGCTGCACGCCGAATAGGTACGTGGAGATGGGACGCCCAAAGGGTGTAACGTTCCCTTCGAATGTGAATAAATATCTCAGGCATTTCCCTGGATTAGAATGTAGAAGTCCGTATATTTATTGCACAATATGCAATAGCGGATTGCTAAGTCGCGATAGGTTTGAATGTAGAAAACATTGTAAAAGTAAACGTCATGTATTGAATTTAAGAAACAGTATTCCATACCGGCAATTTTTATATGATTTTATTTATATATTAGGTGTGTGCAACATCCCACAACATCTAGTATCTAATGAACATTTTTGTCTTTTTTGGGCTAAGTACGTTCCCTCATGGAAGCTGTCAACATCTATGCAATTACGATATAATTTGCCACGTGTGCAAGGTACAGTAGAGGAATGTATAAAAGACGAGTTGAGAAATAAAAAAAATCTGCCTATGTGTGAATGAAACAACTGATGCTCAGAAACACAGCGTCATTCATGTTGTAGCGCGTCCTTTAAAACGTGATGGTCCACCAGCTTCCTTGTTGTTATCCAGTAAAAGGATTCAGAAAACTAATGCAGAAACCGTTGTCAAGATAATAAAAGATTCGTTGAGGGAATTTTGTATCACAGGAACCCAAGTCACAATGTTCATTAATGACGGAGCTGCAACAATACTGAGAGTTGGTAGGATGTTGAAAATATGCTTTCCGACTCTTCTTCACATAACATGCCTCATACACGCATGTCACCTCGTAGCAGAAACAATTCGAAAGAAGTATCCGATGGTGGGTAAGTTAATAGCATCTACCAAAAAAGTGTTCATCAAATCTCTCAAACACATGCGTGTATTCAAACAATTGTGTCCGAAATTACCACCACCACCTCAGCCTGTAATAATGCGATGGGGAACATGGCTCCAGGCAGTATCTTACTATCAGAAATATTTTTCACAAGTGAAAAATGTCATCTTGAAACTTGATTCAAATGATTCTGTAGCAGTTCGAGATAGTCAGCAACTTTTTTCCAATTCGGACGTTGAGCAATTAGAAAACAGTCACTTATCTGCACGAGACGCATTAAATTGCATAAACAATTTACAAACCGCTCTAGAAAACTTGACGAACACTATAGGAGTCGATGTTGCTCAAAAATTTGGTGCAATTTTAACGAAAAATCCCGATTTACAAAAGATTCGGTCTATAACTGAAAATCAAGAGTGCCCAGATGAGGAAAAAGGAATATCTGACATTTGCAAATCTTACTTCACTGGATGTCGAACGATCATTTTCGAAGTATACGACAACGTATTCACAACACCGTCGACGGCTGAATGAATGGACAATGGAAGCGTTGCTGATGTTACAATTCTACGCAGCTTACCAGGGCGGTTGCCAATTGCCACAGTGGACATTAAGACGACAGGGAAAGGTAACAATATTATTTTTCACTAATATTGTATATTACGTACCTACTTTTATGCAGTGCGCCACTGCCGGTACCACCTTTTTAACAAACTCTGTTTATTACTTTATAAATAATCCAAACAATTTGCATGAAAAAAAAAACAATTGGATAGAGGTAACTGGTTCTGTTTTGATTATCTCACAATTTTAAAACCAGGTGAAACGTGGTACTTAGTTATTGCCTACTACGTTATGTGGTGATACATATTAGAATTGTCTGGGAATAGATATAAAATGTATTTTGTTATGGTAAGTAAGGTATCCATCTTTGGTGGTTTTCATGTTAAATTCAACTGACACACTAATGGCATACCCGGTGTAAATTATTATATTATTACAAATTTTATAACTGGTGCAATGCGAAGAGGATGAAAAGGTTATATAGATTTTAAATTTCATAACCAGAACTCAAAAGGGCTTTAAAATATAAATTTGTCCGATGTTAATGCAATGTTAATATTCGTTATAATCACCTGGAAACCATAATTTAATGGCATTTTATGGTTCAAGTAGAAAGCTCATACTGTGTGCATTTTACTCGAATTTCAGGACGTTAGTGAGGGGGGTGGCAGGGATCATCGGTAATGATAATGGTTATATCTATAATTAGGTGTGAAAATAAAATCTTGATTAAAAAAGTACTTCCTAATTATTTTAATGTTTATGAAATTCTATATGCGGCCGGTTTCGGGTAGAACCCTTAAGTTCCAGTCAAGTCCTAAATTGATAATCGTTTTCTTTAACCGTTCAAAACTTGTTTTGGAAAAACGGATTTTGGGGCAAACTTCAAGGGCAAATTTCACCCCCTAAATATGCAGCTCTGCAGTAATGGAAGGTACCGTTGAGCAACACTCGATGGGATCTATAAACTGTTTCATTGAAATCGGCGATTAACACATCGGGTTCCCTTGTAAGAAAGAATTGGTAGCCGTAATTGTACCTTAGTGTGTGCATATTTCCGCATGTTTATGGATTGTGTTTAGGTAGGTCGATATAAATTACACCTATTAGCGAAACGCCATTATGTGATCGTGTTACTTTAACGAAAATTATACCGCCTTCCGGTTTTCCTGATGGAGGTCTGAAGGTTTACTCTGGCGAACGCACGCGGTTCACGGAATAAATGGCATGTATATGTAGTCGTGAACAATCGTTTAAGGTCACGTTTCAAAAGTAATCAAATATACTTACAGACAGGAGTACCTACTAGGATTGGTTTCGAGTTCGCGCTGTAATAATGCCTCCACAGCGGTCTGTAGGAATTCGTTCTGTAAGAGAAATAAACGTGTATTAGGTAATGTATCGTAAACCCACATATAATTTATCCGGGAAGAGGAAATGTAACGATAAAAATGTCAGAAACCTTCTTTCGGCTTAAAAGAACTGTAGTGCTATTTGTACACGACTGACGGGTCCGTCGGCAGACGGTTTCACCGTCCGAAAAAAGTGCCGAGAAGGGCTGTAATACATGCAGGTTTATAATAATAATAATAATAATAATAATAGTTTATTGAAAACTAGTGTTTTAAGTCAACAAAAGTGTATATATGCTTAAACAAAATTAACCTAAAGCTGTACTAAGGAATTCTTCAACATTATAGAAATTAAATTGATACAATATTCTTTTTAATTCCAGCTTAAAACTACTTAAACCTAAATTAATTATGTAATAAGGTAATTCATTGTGTAACTTCACTCCCAAAAAATAGGGACTGTTTTCAAAAAGACACAAATTATTTTTTTTAGGCAGAATAGAAGTATTTCTCACTAGATAACTGTGACAAGAACGAGTATTCAAATCTGTTTTATTGCTATGTACATAAATACAAGTCTCAACATAAATAAGCTAGCGGAAGAATTTTTAATTCAATAAAGAGCGGACGGCAAGATTCACGAGGTCTTACTCCCATCATGCATCGAAGGGCTTGTTTCTGCATCGCAAAAATTTGAGAGACATGAGGTGAATTACCCCAAAAGATAATTCTGTAGGTCAGTCTAGACCGAAAGTGGCTGAAATATATAGTACGCAGTACATCTAGGTCAACAGCATGTCGCAAGGAACGAAAATTGTTGTAGGGAAGTGTTACTAAAAAGTCTAGAGTAAGAAATTACACTATGAGAGTTCAGACTATTCAAATCAGGAACATCGACTACAATTAACTTATGATCAGATAAAAACGTATCTGTAGTAAAAGTATTAACATTGCTCGGAAAATTACAATAGACATTATCTACTTCAGTATTTGCATCCTTACTTTGCCTAGTATACGTTGATAAAGGCGAAGCAAACAAATTAATTAGTTCTAAGGATTCTTTAGAGCTCGATAATCACTTAACATTGAAATCACCAGTAAGAAATATAAAATTATTAACAGAAAACAATATTGTATTCACAGTTCCAAAGAACGTCATAAAATCAGCACGAGGCGAAGGCTTAATAAGATATTCGCAGCAGATCCCACAATTGTGTTTACCTTTTTAAGCGTATTGCGCTTTTTATAGGTAACCGTTGTAAAACCATCAGAAGATTCAGAATTTATATTTAAATATTTTTTGTTAACAGAAGTATTCCGTACGTGGACCTTGGACAACAGAAGAATAACTTGCCAGATCAGTACCCATTGAGGTTTTTTGTTCATTTCTCTTTTCTTGGTTACTTTCTGGATTTTTTTTGTTTGTTGTGTTTATGTTTGTATCAGAAATAATATCAATATCTCTAGAATCAGTGTTGCCATCTATATTATGTTTTCCAAATTCAGAACATCGCTGCAAGTTCAAACGCAGATCACTTACTCCTTTCGCCAGTTTACAGCTTTCTAGACTTAATCTTTGAATCTCAGTTTAACCAAACGCAATCTTTAATTACACTTCATGTATAATTATATTTCCAATCTAATTTACCATCTACTTCAAAATAGTCCGTAAACATGTCTCTGTAGGATCTAGCTATTCTTGTATCAGTAGTCCATAGTGTTGGGTATATTTTGCATGGCAATATAAACACTATGCTATTTCTTCAACATTCATTTTGTAAACGAACGCAGGCACACATCGCAGCCGCATATTCGAATCGTGACATTGGTAGCCGCACGCGGCTAACAGATTTGTGGAAAATAGGCCTTAGTCCTAATATTTCGTAATAGGAATCCTAGTAATATGATTAGATAAAAGAGTAGTACAATTTAAATCACTACTCATTTTTTTGAGAATAGTATTGATTTACTAAAAGTATACGAACTGAGAAAATATATAAAAATTGAATCCACTTTTTCATTCCATTGTCTTCACATTCAGAATTAACAAATGTGAATTGGTTTAAAGGAATTAGAACACCATGAAGTAAAAGCCTTTTACATACAGAGTTACTTTTTACTAAAATTTTTCTGAAACATACAATTTAAATTTTATCCACTGCTTATAATTAGGATTTCAATTTATGGTGCCTAAAAGTGATTTGGATGGATGGTATGCATCTTTCTCAAACAAATTTCGCGAGGCTAGTGAAAACCTTCAAAGGCGTCAATATCACCACCTACAGCATAGTCGAAACAGGTGTAATATGTACGGTAACCGAAAAGATGTACTTCAGCAATGAAGAGAAACTCAGCTCGGTAGGTCAACCAAATTCTGGCATCTCGATCCGTATAGTCAACGAAACAGCCCGCACAGTTCTCGGCACCAAAAATGGGGCGAATTACTAGTAAAAACGCCTGGGATGCTGGAGTAAACATCAAGGAACAATAAGGCTCTTAATCACATTTATAGTCTTCGTTCTGTCGCGATATCACGGCGATGAAGGAGGAATCAACAGAGCTTTCGGCCGCGGCTTTTTTAAAACCGGCGAAATTGCATTATGCGACACCGACGGATATGTCTACTTAAGAGGTCGCGCTAGCGAGGATAGCAAACGTGAGGGTCATTTATCGATCTATTTATCACCCTGCTTCTACGAGAATATCTTTGAGAGATACTCAATGACATGTATTACAATTCTACAATTTCAAAAGTTGGAACAGCTGTATACACCATATATGTAAAAAAAACTCATTAAAAAAAAGCCTTTCATTTATATTCTAATTCTTTTTTGATTCGTTACTTTATTTTACTCATAAACGCAGTTACATGTGTAATACGAACATACGAGTATATGTACTATGTAGATGGCATTTGGAGGATAAGGGTTTCGGCCGCAAGAGACATTTAGACCCGGTCAAAGTATATAATATAATGTTGTCTTTTATATTGTCGTTCATGGTTGACTGGTTCTTCTTTTTTAAATTACTAATTCGTTAGCCCCAGTGTAGCCCACCAGACCGATGGTTAGGCGTAATCAGATTTCAAGCTCTCGGAAACTTTTAATGAGTGATTTTGTTAGAAAGTTTTTAGTAATTACAAGGTTCAACATGTCACGACTGTTATGGAAGTTTCCTGTATTACGAGTACGTAAATTGGTGTAGAGAAAGCTTTGTTGGAGTTTGTACATACGTCTCTCACTCGAAGTATGGGGCCTGTTATGATATTTTGTAAGTGATAAAACAAAGAATACTAATCATTATAGTAACCATCGGACGTTTCTTTGTAGATTCTTTAGGATTGAGTGCAGCTTTCATGGAGGTTTGATATAGATTCATCATAAATTTATTTAAAGTGCCCCCCCCACCCCCAAGGCTAATTTTCGAACGACAGAAGCTAACGTTTTTAGGAGAAATAGGTCTATTTCTATTTTTTGTAAACTAACTTCTGCCGTTATCGGCAGTTCAATTGTACCTCCGGTGTCACCGGAAGCAACGTTAATTTTCTTATTTTAAATAGAACCCTGTATATTTTTACGTTCTTGGAAAAACAATCGAAAGGCGAATCCAACGATACCACACGTTATACTTGTGGTGTGTGTGTAATGTAAGAAATATGACGATATGCAGCAATAAAGGTTTTGATAATCTGTTTTTGTTGTTACGCAAAATTGGCTAGAAAAGAGCGCCAAATTGTTTCTTGTGACGCCAGACTGATCTAAAAAGCTCGCTGCTAAGCAAAGTAATCATAACAATTGCCAAAATGTCAAATTTCAATTCCAAAAGCGTAAATTATTCTTGTGGTTTATGTTTGTTATATCCTGCATTTGTCATACGTTCTTTCTTTGTTCTCGTTATTATTTTCTCTCATTTTAACTTGTTTTGTTAATTGTTGTTATTTTCTTACTTTATCGAACTTTATTGCAATGGATTAATTAGGCTAGGTTTGTTTAAATCCATTAGTTTTTGATAGACAATATGTCTGTTTTTTAGATTTTGTTTGTGTTCTTACTTTTATGTCTTCGGCACGAACCATGCAAAATTGATGGGTTAGTTTTAACATTATGTAAATCTGGCAACAATTATCATCTTTTGTGCCGTGGTTGCACAACAAATTGTGTAATAATTCAAATCATATTATCTTCTGTTAAAGCAGTTCGCCCTGTAAATTTTATACTATTTATCCTTACTTAGGGCAAAGCTCAAATATTTCCGGCTGCGTTTATGATGTTCCACTTTGTGGAAATCGTTACCAAATTCACTGAATGTTAAAATCGGGTACTTGGTGTTTATCTTGTGGTCTTTGCGTAGACCATTGCAAAATCAACAACATAGAATACTGAAGCGTATTGCCTATCAAAAACTAAGAAATTTAAAGAAACCCATCATAATTAATTAATTACAATAAAGTTCGATAATGTAAAGGAGAAACAACAATTAACAAAACAAGTTAAAAATGAGATAAAATAATAACGAGAACAAAGAAGGAACCTATGACAAATAGCAACAATATGGCGCTCTTTCCTAGCAAAGTTTGCGTAACAACAAAAACAGATTACCAACACTCTTATTGCTGCATATCGTCATATTTCTTAAGTTAAAGTACAATATATGTGGTATCGTCGGATTCGCCTCTCGATTACCTTTCCACGAACGTAAAAATATATAGGGTGTGTTCTATTTAAAATAAGAAAGTTGACGTTATTTCCGATGATACCGGTATGCAATTGATCTGCCGATTACGGCAAAGGATTGATCACAAAAAATATAAATCGACCTAATTTTCCCAAAAACGCTAGTTTCCGTTGTTCAAAAGTTAGTATGAGGGGAATACTTTAGGATCTCACTGTATATTTTTGAATTTTGTCGATACTCAGAAGACGAATTCAACGTAATGCTTAATAATAATTGCTGTTCATTTCGCGGTGAGGTTAGATGTATTTTGAAATTTAAATTATCCCACCATACAAAAGACATTTATAATTTATGCGGGCAAAGGGAAGAATGTGGATATCCACTTCCACACTGTACCAGTGCCTAGTTATTGAAATGTGTAACCACACTTTTTATTAATTTAATTTAGTAGCAATTTACAATTGATTTAGAGATTATTTAATTCAGTTTATTTACATTTTCTTGTTTGTGCAATTTTCAACGGACGTTAGTGCATAAAAGGTGTTCCGTAGCGTTACGTTAAAATTTTAGGGGTGTAAAGTAGTCCTACTTCTAAGAAGAAAAAAATCTAAAGTTGAAGGTTGATTGTTATTTGTTTCAAAGTTATATGCGTTTTAACGATAGTCATGGTAACGTTAATAAAATACTATTGATAACGTGCAAATGTCATTTGTGTTGGCATGTCAGAAGTTGATGTGTTATTAAAAGCAACTGTTTTGCTTATTTAAAGTGCCTTTTCGATTTTCTTCCGCAGAGTATGCGAATATGCATTATGTTTGTAGTTATTGTAACGGCAGTGCACGTCATGCAGTTCTCTGGACAGATGAAGCTACGTTCACAAATACTGGCGACAGCCGCTTATGCGACTTCCCGGGCCGCTTTTGTAAGAATTATGAAAATTTGTAATTTCCTTGGATTCACCGACGGAAGCCAAAATAAATTAATTAATCAGTGTACTTGGCATGTAAGAATTAAAAATTGTCTGTCGAAATATTATGATATATTTCCAGATAAAATAAGAACTAGGTATTAAAAAGTGAATGTTTCTGGCGCCAAGATCCCCGTGGTGTAGTTGTTAGTACGCCCGTCCGGCAAGCGGAAAGTGTCAGGTTCGATTCCTTACCGGCACGAGATTCTTTTAAGTACTTAATTACGTCGGAAAGTCCAAGGAAATTACAGATATTCATGTAAGATGTCATGAACCTGTCGCGTTACTATTCCTAGATTAACACTAATTTCACAAACAGTTATTCATCTGTCGTTTTTCAATAGATTCTCCACGGCAGTAATGTTTCGGTTATTTACAAGTGTACTTGGGCTGTGTCCCTCTTCCCCTTTATTTTAATCGCGATGGCGATTGTTTTTATCCACAGCAAATTTTGACGATTTCTATCCAGTAGCATTATCGAATGACTGTAGGGACGCTATTCGATGACTCAAAGTAGACGACTCCGTTATACAAAACCTCAACGATAACCCTAAAAGGCTAAAACTTCCTGACATAAATGACGATACCTTAACGAAACATTTAATATACAAACCAATATTAGAAATACCACCGAATTTATGCTGTTGTTTGTTTTAGGAGAATTTTTCATTAAATTTGAGGATTTACAAAACGAGAAAAATGAAAAGAAGAGGAGTTTTGTCCACGTTACCCCACATTTGTCGTTGGCTAGACTTAGATAAATAATTTAATATCTCCACTCCAAAGATCGGAGGCTCGGGGAGGAAAGGAGGCTTCGGAGAAGGAACTGATATCCGCCAGAGGGAATTTCATATCTATATCTATCGAGTGGCGATACTAAATCCCCATACGTACTAAAATGACAGCTGGGCTTGACGATGTAAATATTTACATAACAGAACGATATCTATACTGTAACTATTATTACTTTTGTTTTGTTTCTTTTTTTTGTAATTCTGTATGTTTACGTGCTAATGCCAATAAACTCTATTATTATTATTATACTTTTTGGTAACATAGCTTCATTACCTACAGGCTTGGTGACCAACGAGAGAACCACAAAAACAAAGACCATCTGTAAGCAAAGTCAATCTAAATCATTTCAATTTGATTGAAATATCTTTTTTAGTTGTAAACAGGAAAATATGTGAAAAGTTTTCTTCGATACATCCCACTGAATAACCAGAATAGATAAGCTACAGTACATCCTGTTCTATTGTAGATTCAGATCAAATATGGTCATTGCATCCACACCAGATGAAGATAACATTATTTCCTTCAACTTAGCACTAAACTAAGATTCTTAATTAATGAGATTCCCAAAGAATCTCAGATGAAGCTTTCACGTCTAGTAACTAAATAAAGAAAGGATCGGATATGAAATACTCTACGATGAAAAATATTCGCGCGAGATTTCCTATGTACTGATTATTTAATCTAAAATCAGTAGCCAACTGATGTATGTATTTTATACGTGTAGCTAAAACGTTTTTCCCTGTACTTCTTCTTAATCAGCACTTCACCTACATAACTGTATTCGACATCCTCTATGAATATTTGATTCGTGCTGTATACGGTCTATTAACATCCTAAGATTTTTTCCTGGTACATTTACATCTAATCTGTAATCACCCAATAAAAAAATAACTGAAACTATTCTAAACAACCAATAATTAACAAAAAGAATTTACAATATTAATTGAACGCACTGCCGGCTCTTGGTGAAACATTTTAGTAAGATTGGAAAACGTAAAAAGACACTTGGTATAGTTTCACAAATGATATATTTACTCGATGTACATCAGGAGTATAACAGTGTTCCTGATGATGCCAAAAGGCCAAATGTACATCGAGTAAATATATCATTTGTGAAACTATACCAAGTGTTTTTCTACGTTTTCCAAAGAAGAATTTGGTTTATACGCAGAACTAGATTTTCTAAGGAATGATGTATATCAAATGCTCAAAGATTTCCCCGTTGTTTTTTTTTTTGTTAACAGGCGATAGTAAAATACCTGTCGTACACCTGAAAGCTTGTCAGAAAGAGAGAACTCCACGTTAACGTAATTCGAAGATGACTGAATTGAATCATCACAAGCATATGCGCTAGTAGGTCTCCCCCTACCGCGATGCGCATAACTCACATACATATTGATAACAGCGCTTGCAAAAATACATGTAATTAGATAAACTCCAGTTTGGATCTTCCATTGCGGCATATTAATACATTCCATCATAACAATTTGCTTCATTAAAAAAATGGTCCTCTTCTATTTTCTGCGAGAAATGAAACTGAAATATAATTATATAAGTATTTATAATAAATAAAGAATTAATAATGGATATGTATATTATAAGAGCGAAGCTATTTTATATCTCTTAAGAATACTTAGATACAATTTTTATATAAAAGTTCCTGTCTGTTTAATATCAGGCATTTTGCAGTAAACGGACGCAGTGAAACAGTTTCTTTCAAGCTCGACAGTTGGTGTCGAGTTATATTAAAAGCGTGCAATAAACGTATTCAATAACACTTTTGTAAACAAGCTCGTAGAATTCCATTAGATGAAAATTTTGTTTCCAATAGAAGACGTCCATTAAAAAAATGCTATACTTTTAATTTATTGCAAAATTTATTATTAAATTTGACAAGATTGAAATATAACAAAGGCTATAGTATTTAATGTAATATTATCGAAGCGACTACTGTGACTGTTTTGCTAGAAAGCTATCGTTACGATTGTGTTTTGTCCCACCTTTAATATTTTGTCTAAGTTGCAAATATTGTTTTAGCCAGTGAAATATTGTACAATACATGGGCAAGTTTTCTAGAGAATTTATTAGGTATAATTTAATTATTAATAAGTATGGGGGTAATGTTGAATTTTGGCAGTCAATCATAGCAGTACATACAGCTCCACAAATTCAGTACATTGATAACCAGCTGTTAATACCCTCAATAGTTCACAATATATATACGTTACAGCAGTAAAAGCCATTGAAAGATAACCGTGTTAGAACTTTTCAAGGTGTACATAGAATAACTAAATAAACACTTTGATTCTCGTCACCTCCACTATCGCCTCTCCAATTTATAACTTTTCCTTTTTAGTATTTAAATGAAATATTGTTAAATTTCGACTTTAAAGATAGTAAAATACACAGTTTAACTACAACTTTGATATTCTAACAACCAAAATGTACTTATTTGAAAACCAAGTTTTTTTAAATTTACGTCAACGAGATTATATTGCATGAGTCACTTACATGCGGCACTCAATTTGTACAAATTTTGACAATTGCAAGTCTACTGTGATTGGTGACGTTTCTATTAATTTTTAAATAGTTACTTATTATACGAGGTAGACGCAATAAATTCTCGGCCTGACAGGCTTATACAGGTTCGAGCGCGTTCAAACTCCGTTGTGTTACGGCTCGAAGAGTAGTAGTTTTTAGTAGTCAGCCAGATAACGTGAACAGAGCAGGAAAATGTCTTAGGTAACGAAAATTGGGTACCGCGCGGTCATTAAAGCTTTAACAAAAGAAGGGCATACGCCTAATCACATTAAACAACGTTTAGACGGCGTTTATGGTGATTGATCTCCTTCATATTCCATTGTAAAAAAGTGGGCAAAATGTTTCCGTTTGGGCAACAACCCCTTGAAGATGATCAGCGCCCCGGTTAGCCAACTGAATTGGTAACCCCTCAAAACATTCCAATTATTATTAGCAGATCGCCATTTGAGAGTGAAGGAATTTGCAGTTATGTCTACATCAACATTTCTGGGACAAGTATTCTCCATAACCATCTGGGTATGGATAAGATTATTGCAAGATGGGTACCGCGTCTTCTTTCTACTCTCCAACGTGAACGTCGCGTCGAATGTGCCCGCGCGTTTTTAAACACGTGTAGAAACGACCCGAAACCGAATTTGGAGTCCATTGTCACAGGAGATGAAACAATGGTTCCGTATTATGTATTATCATCCATCCAAAAAGGAATCGATGGAATGGCGGCCATGAACCTCACCCCAAAAAGGCGAAAGAAGCATTTTGAGGGAAAAACCTTAGATTATTTTTACAAGGGTATAGAATTATTAATTGATCGTTATCATAAATGTATTGAAGTTGGGGGAGATTATATTGGAAAATAAAAATTGTTATATTTTACCAAGTTTATTTGTTCTATGTCAGGCTGAGAATTTATGGCGCCTACCTTGTATGTGTCGTAGAATCAAGAAGGGATCTTGAGGGGGATCTTGATTGAGAAATAAGCTTTCGTTTAAATACTACAAGTTCAAGATGGCAACGTTCTTTCATTGTTGCTAAAATGAAATTTAAAGGTAGAATGATAATAAACCAAAAATATGACAAAAATTCAACCAGACAATTCATTAATTTAATTTCAGCCTTTTCGTTTCCTTATTTTTTTTCACTTTTTTCGCTTTTGAACCCATCTAGTTAATTTTTTGTTCAGGCTTTGGAGTTACGTCCTAAGCTTTACTGAGGTCGGTGCAGAGCGTTTGTACATTATTATGTAAATACCACCTGGCTTAGTAATTCTTGGTCTAGAATCTTCTGCGTCTCATACCAGAATTGTAACTTTGTCAGTGATTTTACTATAGGCAAAGATTTTCACACACGATTTTCTCGGAAACATACGTTTGGTTTTTAACCTCTTTTCTTGATTTCGCGTCACATACATTTAGATTTGAATTTCTAAGAAGGGTAAATGAATATGGATTCAGTTGAATACCAAGCGGATTTTTTATTTTACTTTTAGCGATTGATTTCGACAAATGTCATCGTCAGGCTATTTCTGCAACACATTGAAATATACGTTTTAAAGAAAGGTAAACACCTAGCCCTAAACAACCACACTATAACAACAGATAATTTACAATTATTACATCATATACCCAAATGCACTAGAGTGGATTTCTATGAGAAATACGTACCCGATAAGTCTACTGTCTTATCGCAGTTTAGAATCATATTTTTACGCGTGCACCAACTTTTCGTTTTTGAAGTTGCTCCTTTGATAAACTGCTGCAGTTCGTCAGTAGAAGCAGCACCTATGACGATCGAAGTGTTATCCGCGAAGCCGACTAATGTCCCATCGTCGGGAGCCGATATGTAGTCTATTGTTGTCATGATACGTGGTTGTTATTGTTTACAAATATCCGCGTAAGTTCACTCGACATCATGGTTAGTTTAAAACAGTCAAAAGCATCGGTTAGCAACATCTTATAAATAGTGTCTGCCGAGTAATTAATATTGAAGTCTCCACAAAGTACAATGTAATTGCAGTTTTAATTTAATTTGGTTAGTAGCAATGTGATGTTCTCAAGAAATACTAGATGGAGATCTATATACATTTAGTGCGCTCATAGTTATGTCACCATTTTTAAATTTAACGAGGTAGCATTCAATATTTTTCTCTTCGGCATATTTTAATGTCTCGGGAATTTATATTGCTTCAACACTGTCTAGTGCGTAAATTATCGTTCCTCCACGTTGGTTACAACATTATTTACTCAATGTTGTATAACCTGCTAGTATACGAGATTATCTACTTCACTATTAGTCAGCCAGCGCTCATTTGAGCACATTAACGTAGGTTCCTACTACATTGATAGTAACTCCAAATCGTCCATTTTATTTCACAAACATTGAACATTCTAGCACATGAGCTTGAATTTGTCAGTTAATTTCCTCATTACTTACTTGTTGGCACATTCATAATTTTCTTGTCCAAATTCTTGAAGGCGTCCTTGTGTTATGCATGTTTGCCTGTTGTGTTGGTAAAGTTTACTAATTTGCTCGTCCTTCATTAAGAATTTAACCAGCTCCATATTTGACTCGTGTAGATTCTTTATTTCTGTTTCTAGCTCTTCCACCTCCTTAAGTACTTCATTCACAACTCGTTGAAGAATGTTATTTATTATTTGTATAAAATCATTGTTTTTAAGGAAATTCAAAACTTCTTCCTCACTATTACCTGTAGTGCAGGTTTTGACTTTTGGTTTATTTTTAAACATATGAATTATACACTTTTTCGATAGACAAACGGCTAGCAAACAACCAGCACACGACCCACGCACGACAGTATCATATCGATATAAAAGTTGGCTGTAAGTTTTCCGCAATTTTTTTAAGAAAAAGCTAACAGTTTCACTATTGGTGTACAAATTTTACTTTGAATTGTGTGTTAGAGTCTCTTATATTAAAAATGTACTCTATTAGAATTTGGACTGATTCTAGCTAGCTTGAGTGTGTAGAATTGTCTATAGAATATATGAGAAAGGCATATATTCTATTGTGTTTGAGATTGCCTTTATGTGCACTTCGGCTTACCTATTTGTTATACTTGTAGTATACAGAAATACGGAAAAGGGAATTTGTTTCGAGAACGCGACCTGATTTTTTTTGTGCCAAAGCTAGAAAATTACGCTAACATTTATATATTACCTTCTTTGAGTTTATTTTAAACTTACTGCTTTTTATAACCTTATTTTCAGGAACCGCTGGCCAAATTCTGCACCACGAAGAAGTGAGACATGACATTTATACATACTTCATGTAAAGCGTTTGGAATATCTTTGCAGAGCAAGACTCATATTTAAAAAAAGTCTCTCCGCTGTATTTGCACCTTGTCTATTTGTGTTTAAAACCAGTTATAAATCTTTGCTGACTTTCGGATTTCGGGCTGTTACGTAAGAGCGGAAAGCGGTACGAATGGATGTCAGATATCACTTCCTTTCATTCGGAAACGCTCCTATCTGAAGTCGAAGCAAATGAGCTTTTTTGATGTAAGGCGCAGTATTATCGAAAATTAAATCAAGAATTCGGTCTTGCTTTCCTCTTGCTATCTACAAGATTCGCCCGCTGCATGGCAAAGAAAAATATTCTATCAGAACTTTTGTTTGTGTCATTAAGCAACCGAATTTCGCAGCAGAACGGAGCAGTTGCGAAGTTGAGAGCGTAATTCTTATTTACACTTTCGGATACCAGAATTATTTCATAATAATTATTTCATTTGTAAAATGAAATGTACCTGTAGAAATAGTTATCTATGTCACAAAGGGCGAAACTACAGAAGCACTTACAGTCGGAATGTCATATTATATGTTGACTACTACTGGCCAAAAATTTCGAAAAAATCAGCATTTTACGAAAATATTTGATACTTACATATTTCCATAATTGTAAAGGTTGTAAATTTTTGTTATACATTTTATTATACATTGAAGGATATATTGCAAACCTCAGCTTCGCTTCGGTCTGCAAGCAACATCCTTACGTCCCTTGTATCACAAACAACTATTACATACAAGATGTAAAGATTTTGACATCCAATCACAAAAAACAAAGAAAATTATATATTTTATTTGTTATTATCAACAAAAACATAAACATAATTAATAATCGATATAATAATCATTATTTTTAAAGTTTAAAGTTAAATTCGTAGTTGCACAATTGTGAAAACTGCAACAGTTTCTTGATTAAGACAGAGGGTAATTATTGAAGAAGCATCACATCTAGTAGCAGACAGGATGGTATTGAAACTTCCAATTTTCGTTCAAGCGATTCTTCAATATAGCGAAATTAGCTTCAAAATCTGCTAGCGTTGTGGCAGATGACTTTCGAAAGTAGTGGCTGCTGTAGCTCTGTAGTCCTGGTATTTTTGGAATATTTATGGTTTTATTAAGGCCAGTAACCCGATTGACACATTTTCCGTTAATATATCTTGGGTGATAGTGTACTCTGAATGCAAAATATATATTTTCGACACAATTTGCTTACTTACTTAATCCTGTGCATCTTTTACCTTATTTATCCTCTTTTACCTTATTTATTTACGGCGTCAAGCTATTTGGGGCTAAAAAATGTTTCCATGCCCCTCGATCACGTGCCAGTCTTTCTGCCTGCTTCTAATCAGTGCCTCTTGGCTTTCGCTTTTGGTTGATTCCCATCTTCCAAATCATCTTCACCTTTCTATCGTCGCACATTCGCACCATATGTCCGAACCACAATTGTTTCGTTTATAGTCTTTCCAACTCCGATTCAACCTCACACCGCTCGCGTGTCACTTCGCTTTTCACGCGCTCCCGTCCCGTCACTCCAACAGCCGTACGTAAATATCTCATCTCACTTGCTTGGATTATACTTCTGGTTCGTTCATTCTCCGCCATACAAGAGAACTGGCTGATATACTGCTTTATATATTTTGATTTTTGTACGTTGGCTCACCTCTTTCTTTCTTTCTGATGAATGCTTTATTCCACGCATAAAACAATTTGCATTAGCTATCCTGTTATTTATTTCCGATTCCATATCTCGCCTTGTGCGTTTATTTTTGCACTTAAATACTTAAAATCCATTACTTGTTTGATACTAATTCCATTTAAATTAATATATAAATTATCTTGGCTTTTCGAGATAACTAGGAGTTTCGTTTTCTCATAATTATTTTTCATTCCGAGTCTTTCCAAACATTCATTTCACACATCCAAATTATTTTGCATGTCCTTTTCCCTTTTAGCCATCATTACTAGATCGTCAGCATAGATCAACTCCGATGTTAACACTTGTTCTAATTTATATGTACCAATTCTCGTTTTCTTCACTTTTTCTTTACATTCTTTTACAATTTCATCCATGAGGACAACAAAGAGTAGTGGACTTAGCACTCCACCCTGTCTGACTCCTACCCTGGTAATAAATTCATTAGATGTGTGGTTGTGTGTTCTTACTTGGTCCCGAGTATGTCTATATATGACTTATGTAGCTTGTAGCAATTTGTGTTCCACATTCCTGTTAGTATTTCCCATATTTTCCCCCTTGTTGTGCTCGGTACAATGCAATGTAGGTCAAATTTGAAATGGCAAATAATGTTCTTTGAGTGTGAGTTTTTGAATCTTGAATTTTTACAATCACTATTGCATCCTTATCCTCAATATCATCTATTGCTAAATTCAATAGTTCGCTTCTTTTGCATGCCCCACATATGCCTAATTTAAAATAATCTGAAACAATATAGGTACTTTATCAATAAAACCATACAAGTATTAATGAATTGACAAGAAGTCTTCATCAGGTAGCTCTTGTAAGAATTTCTCATTTTCCGCTTTTGTTAACTTTTGACTTTTTTCGACAATATTCTACATACTTATTTTTCGAATAAGGTTCGAACTTGAGATATTTTCCTATATTTACATCTTGTTTGATGTTTAGTGTTTTTCTGTGTGGAACAGCGGTTCATAATGTTGAATCTCAAGACCATAGCTTAATAGTAATACAAGGTGCGCAGAATGGGCTCCCACATTTTACAGGTCAATAACAAATAAACGGTAAATGTTAAGGAAAAGGACTTTACATTTTTCAATATTATCTATTATAAGGTTTTATCTATCTACGTTTTGAAAATAACATCGTCCAAATGGCGGCCCTCACGGGTAGTACACGGACGAAGTCGCTGCAAGAAGTTCTGCATAACTCTCTAGTACATCTCGAGAAATAGCGGCGATTTCCTGTCGTATTGTGTCCTTGAGTTGGTTAAGAGTTTGAGGCCGTTATCTGTAAATCTTAACTTTGAGGTAGCCGCACGGGCTCAGATCAGGGGATCGAGTTGGAAAGTCAATATCGCCTCGTAATGAAATCAAATGTCCAGGAAACATTTCTTGCAAGATGGTAAGGGAACGGCGAGTGGTATGAGATGTGGCACCATCTTGCTGGAACCAGAAGGAGTCTGCATCGTGCTCTTCGAATTGTGCCAATTGGGGCCGGAAAAAGTTTTTCAACATGTCACAGTACCGAAGAGAATTCACAGTTACGGTAACGCCATCTTCTTCAAAAAATGAGGCCCCACAATGCCCAATATAGAAATCGCGCACCATACGATGACTTTTAGGTTTTGAAGATGTCTTAGGTGAAGCTCTCGAGGATGTTCGGGAACCCAGTATCGGAAGTTCTGCTTATTCACTGTGCCACAAATATGGAAATGAGCTTCATCGCTGCTCCACCCAATAGCTTTGGGACGCACATTTGTAAGGGTTTCTTGACACAAATGTCTACGCCTTTCCAAGTCCTGCGCACTCAATTCTTGGACTATCATCATCTTATACGGGTGAAAATGTAGCTCACCGTGCAAAATACGCCTTACAGTTCGATCAGAAATCCTGAGTGCAAGCCGCATGTTTTCGAGTAGAACGCTTTGAAGACTGCTCTACAGACGCTTTAACAGCAGCAATGTTCTCAGGTATTTTGATGCTCCTAGGACGGTTCTTTGGTAATGCAGAATCAGTTGCCTTTAGATTTGCCACCCATTTCAGTATTGTTTTCCGATTTGGAACAGCCGTATTTGGATTCAAATGGAAGCGCGTACGAAACGCTTTTCGTGCCGCTGTCACTGATTCCTCGATTTTCAAAAAGCGCTTCAATCACATAGCCCCGCTGCTCACCGGACCAAGGCATTGTGTCTATTGACAAATTTTATTACTCGCACGATCGGTTGGCATACCCCGCAGTGCTCTTCACCCTCCCACGCCAAGCCAGTGGCGCAACGAAATGTGGGAATCCATTCTGCCGCACCCTGTATAACGTTACGCCATTCTGTTCTGTTGCTGGCCGCTTTCCTCCAGTACACAACTCCTCTGTTAGGTCCTAGGTTGCTGCGTGTATCCACTTTCGTCTCGGAATAGTTCTTCTTTTCTTTCCTTCAGGTATTGTCCAATCACATTTCTTCACCAGTCTGTCGTCTACAATCCCCTCGAGGTGAAGATCGATGGCTTCTCGTAGATTTCATAAATTCATGCGTTAGTAGGGTTCTTCCAAAAGTCACCGAATATCCTGCACAGTATTTTTCCTAGATGAAAATTTTCCGTGTATTCTTCTCTTTAACGTCCATGTATCGTATCCAAACAACAGAGTTGCCCCAAAAATTGTTTTGTAAATTCTTATCTTAGTTTCGTGGGAAATGTCTCTTGATCTTAATACCCTCCTGAGCCCTCCTATGCCCTGTTACTTTGCGCTATCCTACGGTGTACTTGAGTCTCTTCTTCACGTTCATTGCCTGTCAATATTCTGTTAATACTCTGCTAGTATGTGTGATCCACCACCTCATCAAAACTGAACATTTCTTGGGTTTCCGTTTCTTATATAAATGTTCCATTATTGATCTCGCGCCAAGTTTCATATATTTCACCTTATGTTTACTAATTTACTACATAGTTTCTCTCTTTTGTCATCTTTCTCGCTATCAGTTTTAATTTTTTCTTTGTTTCAGGCTATAGATAGGATATGGCCTGCGAATGCAAGACATTGGTGATAAATAGAGTTCCTTTTCTATTTATTGCTTTCTCCCTTATTACTAAAGATATGATGAATAATATATCTATAGTAACGTAGCTATATTCGAGGATTTGCCTAGAAATAAAAATTATCTTTTTTCAGATTACTTGAAATGAAGGAGACAAGCCATACATAATTTATACTTTGTTACACTTCCATCAAATCCTTTGAATAAAATATTTCAAGTACTGAATAGCGAAGATTATTATATAAATAATTGAGTGTACACATTTCGATAATAAAAATCTAATATTAACTAGACGAATCAATTACTTTCAGGGAGCGGTCTCTTCAGCGCTGCGCCGTTATGAAATCTATTTCTTTCACTTGAATAGCTGCATGAATTCGTCTCGCCGGCCTTGCGCCTGCATTCCGTTTTCTTCAATTTACTTTGCGCGAACGTATTAAACCCTCGATTTAACCGAGTAATTGGAAGAAATGCATTTGGCATTGTAGATCGTTCAATAAAGTTAAATGTCGGCAAAAGCCGTTTACATAAAAGCCTTAGGTGTACTAGCAATTGGTTCACGTACAGAAAACAAGGAACGTAATTACATCGAGATGCCCTATTTCGGGCTTATGAGAGATACGAAAAGTTCCATTTAAGGATCTCGTTCTAAATTCTGGAGGTAATAGTGGAGCTGCAATGTGGGGAGAAAGCATGTAGCTAAATGTAAACGTAAACATCTCTTCTTTATAAAATTCGTATGATCTGTATTAGGAAGCAGTTTATTTATTACTGTGATAGTTACTATAGTTTCTATATGAAGAAAATTATGTCGTCCTTAAATTTTTGGTAATAATAATATGTATTTTTACTCAACAATAATACCAGTAACAGGGTAAATACAAAGAAAAATGAAAATGATACATGCAGTATACAAATATAATAGTAACATGAGTTTACAATAATAATTAACAAAACACGTCATCAATGAAAATATCTGCATTCCTACACATAATTGTCACAGATACCTCAATATATCCAATCTCAATATTTATTTAGTACAAATTTTAGTTACATCCGGTGTACCGCAAGGTAGTAATTTGGAGCCTTTACTGTTTAAAATATTTGTGAATGATTTACCTGAGATTTTTCTAAATGCCTGTTATATGCAGACGATTGCAGGATTTATAACATTAATTCGATTAACAATGCCCTTGATTTATAAAACGATTTAAATAGATTGCTGGATTGGTGCAGAACGAATAAACTGGTTATAAATATAGAGAAGTGTGCAGTAATGAGCTTTACAAGAAAAAAATTCTTACATTTTTAACTATCAATTAAGCAATAGACTTGGAACGTAAATCATTTATTAAGGATTTAGGTGTAATATTTGAATCGTCGTTTGAATTTACTGAGCACATTAGAAAAATTACACTCCAGGCCTTTAGGAACCTAGGTTTCATTAGACGCAATACTGCAGATTTCGTTGACATTAAATCTATTATTCGGGTTTTTAGTATTCAGCCAGACAACGTGACTAGTGCATGAAAATGTCTCAGGTACACACACAACACATTTTACACACAACATTTAGACGACGTTTCTGGTGATTTATCTCTTTTATATTCCACTGTAAAAAGGTGAGCAAAATGTTTCCGTTTGGGGCAAGAGTCCCTTGATGATGATGAGCGCCCCGGTTGGCCAACTGAATTGATAATGGTTCAAAACATTTCAAATTTTCAATTTTAAAGTGAGGGACAATATTCGTTCAAAACGTCGAGGAAACATGACATTGTTCTATTATTGCGCGACAATGCACTCATTCAGGTTGCCTCCATTTTACAAGCTGCCATCCGCGAATGTGGCTTTCAAGAATTGGAACATCCACCGTATAGTCCGGACATGGCTCCAGGTGATTATTATTTATTTTCTCATTTAAAGAAATACTTTAGAGGACGTCGTTTTAAGGACGATAGTGAGTTGCAAGCAGCTGTAATACAACATTTTGAGGGAGAAACGTTAGATTATTTTTGCAAGGGTATAGAATTATTGATTGAGGGAAGATTATATTGAAGAATAAAAACAATTATATTTTACCAAGTTTATTTTTTCTATATCAGGCCGAGAATTTATGGCGCCTACTACGTATTAGCATTTTACTTATTTCAGTGAAGTACCATTTTTGTATTTAATTCAAATATTTCAAACAAGAAATTTAACATTTCTGATAAATGCAGACAGCATATGCAGGCTAGATATAGATATATGTATTGTGTTGTTTCAAATGATGATTAAAAATATTGAATATGGAGATAATCCGCGTTCCTTTTATTTTAAGTTTTTCACTTACACAGATTAAATTTATTACTTACAGTTAATATGTGGGTGTGTTATACGTGTTTGTGTGTTCCTTCTTCTAATGAGTCCTAGTTTTCTTTTTTCAACAGTATCAATATCCAATATCCTCTTCTAAAACCCCTTTGATCGCCTTCTCGATTAAATTTTTCTTGATTGCTTCTTAAAATTGTGTTTGCTTGATTAAATACTCTTCATTATTGTTTGTAACTGTTTCTATTTCACTTTTACAGTTTTTCAATACTTTAAACTTAATAATTTCAGCAACGTTTAGTTTTAAAAATGTAATTTCTAGATTTTTCTGTCAAAAAGTGTTTGTTTACTGCGTAACTAACTTCTTGTTTATCGGTTGTCCTAGCATTGCCAGTCTAACAACTTGATATTCAATTTTGATATTTTGAAGATCGAATTCGGTGCCGCAGGTGACGTAAGGGATTTTGATGGTTGTTTTTCAAATACAGTGCGTTTCTTGTGTGTGTTCGTGTCATTTTTACAAATAATTTTTAAAAATGTAAATAACTTAAAATAATTCGGAATTTTGATTATTCTCTGTAACGTAACATTAACTGAGTCTTTTTTTAAGAATAAAAGATGAATAATAATAATAATATAAATAATTAAAATGTCAGAATTCGAATATTTATCCAAAACAATTCAAATTGCGCAAATGTTCAGTTAAAATCTAATATTTAATGAATTTTGATATAAAATTGAATAGTGTGAATTTAATAACATTTAAACGTACGCTCTTCACGTCGAACATCCCACTACAGTATATTCAGTTCTCAAACTATTGCAATAGAACAATATGCCAAAGTGTTGTTATTCCAAAAAACATGCATAATCGAATTTGATGTTACATCTTTCGTGAAGCAAATCGCAAGCAAAATTCTTTCCAATTACTAGTAGCTCCAGATTTATAATCATTAATTAATTAGACTTTCTTAACTTATAATCCCATTCAACATGTGGATTGAACCAAATAAACCGAAGTAGGGAGGTAGAGTTGCTGGTTTACTGTACACGTCATACATTGATATGAATCACATAAAACAGCTATTAGTTCTTGTTTTGTAAAACTAATTATAGTTAATAGTATTCCAACCATCTCGAAATAAGTTATTATTGAAGGGTTAGAGTGCCACCGCGCTAGCATTGTCAGAAAACAAAACCTCTATACAGAGCAACATAACAATGCTTTATGACGCGACTGAATGGGAAAACAGTAAACATTTCATGGAAACCCGAGGATCTCTTGCATGTTTGTTTCTCTTCGCAAATGTATTCGAAGCTATCTGGAGGCAGGTTATTGTAATCCCGGAGACGGTTTGAACGTTAAAAGTAATGTTATGCACATATACACACAATGCACATCAATAGCAGACACCGCAAAAGTTATGAATTATGAAAAATGCATCTTTAATTCTGGAAAATTCACTGCTTTCTTTTTATCTTAGTCCGCTTGTTTTGAATAGCTTTATTTTGAAAGGAAGAATTAATTAAGAGAAGACAAAAGAAAATTTCAGCCAATTATCATTAAAGAGTTGCCTTTAAAGTGCCACTACATTAATTTCATTAACGTCCATTATTATTTAATTATTCGCCTTGCATTTATTGCTTTTTCTGTTTATGAGTACCTTTTCCCTGAAATTTAGCTCAAATTTGTTATTATATTGTCATTAAATCTTAGATTTTTCATATTTTCGTTCTTTGTTCTCGTAATTATTTTCTCTTTGTTTTGGTTGTTTTGTAAATTGTTATTTCTTTATTGAACCTTATTGCAACTAAGTAGTTATGGTAGCTTTGTTTAAATTTGTCAGTATTTGATTAACAATGTGCTTACTTTGAAATTCTTTATATTTTTGATTTTACAATGGCTTATGACCATGTAAGATAAGCTTATTACTGTAAATCTGACAAAAATTACCACGAAGTAAAACATAATGAATAAGGCCACCCTTGTGGAGTTAGAACTATCTGAACTTTGCACTAATAATGCAGAATAACTAGGATACATTGTACCTAGCGAACTGCTTTGACAGAAGGTAATAAAATTTAAATTATTGGACAATTTGTTGTGGAGTCATGTGATAATTGTTGTTAGATTCGCCGAATATTAAAATTGACCCAGCAATATGCATGGTTCATGCCAAAGCCATCCTAAAAACAACAATATAGGAAGCCAGAAAAAACATACATATTGTTTTAAAACTGATGCGATTGTAGTACTCCACTGTATAAAAGGCATTTATCAAATTAAAAAGAAATGATGTACAAGATTTAATTTTGAATGTAAAGCAAAACCTGATGGATGAACAGGATAAGTATGATAAATACGGAAAGGACTCCTGCCTTATAACATTTTCCTTTATCTAAGCACTATATTTTAGCACTTCAGATGTTTCTATACCTAGTTTTTTCCTAGGAGCCTGGTTTTAAAACCCGGAACTTCCTCACATAGGCCCTCGAGGTGTATATTACACCCACGCCCACCCGGCAACGGGAATGTGAGTAGTATGCAGTTTTCTGGCTCCTTTTTTTTGATTTTTTAATTTGACTTTTAATTCGGGGATGATTTCGGGGAAATTTTAGGCATTTCGTGGAATTGATTTTTTGTTTAGCGTCACGTTTTTAATTTCGCGATGTTTCGCGGATTTTTATTTAATTCCCCCAATCTCGCGGAATTTTTTTTAATTAACGCCTAATCTCGCAAATTTTTTTTAATTACCCCATCTCGCGGATTTTTTTTTAATTAACGCCCAATCCGGGGTTTTTTTTTTAATTAAGCCCAATCCGGGGATTTTTTTTTAAAATTAACCCCCAAATCTCGCCCCCTTTTCCAGGATTCGCGTCCCAAAAACTTCATGCATCGGGGTTCGGGGGTTATTTCAGGTCACCCCTTTTAAATCCGCGAGCAATTTCGGGAATCTAATTTTGTTTAGCGCCACCCCTTTACCGGGGGCAATTTCCTGGAATCGAAGTTTGATTAGCGTCTCGCGCCTTTTCTCCCGGGAAATTTCGAGGAATCGAAGTTGGTTGGGGTCGCTTTTTAAATCCGCGGCTATTTCAAGGTCGCGATTTTTTTTCCGGAGTAATTTACGCTTTATTTGGGCAGCAATTTTAATTTTTGCGCTTTTTAATCCCGGAAAAAGATCAGTGCGGAAAAGGCGTCCGCACTCGCTATCATGTTTCGTTTCGCGCTATTTCAAGGTCGCGTTTTTTTTCCGGGGGAAATTTTCGGGGGGGGGGAATCGAAGCAAATGTTATAGTTTTGTTGGCAGTGGATTCGAGGGTCGGGGAATCAAAGAAAAAGTTTTTTTATGGGTTATTAGCGTTTAAATTTTCAGGGTCTTCGGGGAATCGATCCCAATGCACTTTGCTCGCGGTTTTATATTTTCTTAATAGAATTCCGGAATTTTTTTAACACGTACCAACCTGATTCCCTCTCATTTCAATAGACTAAATAAACACAGGTAAAAAGTACCCTTTAGTGTTTGGGAAATTTTTTAACACGTCCTATCTGAAAATGCAATATTTGAAATTTTCCCTTTAAAAACTTTTTTAAACTAAATAGAATTACGTCACACGGTAGAAAGTCCCCTTTACGATTCTCGGAAATTTTTGTGTGGGGAATTGGCGCAATCCGGGCCCTTAAAAGTCTTTCCTAACACACCGGCAGCATGTAGCTATGGTGCAGACCAGGGCGACAGCGACTTTAAAATTAAAAATTTTAATCGACTCTTTTTCCGGGTTTTTATGGCGTCTTCGTTAGAAAGCGGCTTTTATTTTGGAAGAGCCCCCGTGCTCGAGACCCAGTTTGAACGCCACCCTGCTGAAGGGAAAAGGCGTATTCCCCTATAGCTACAGTCTTGTTGGGAAGCTCGCGAGGGACGCTGCCAGAACGGCGTTCCCAACTCTGTCCAATCCCCTTACATGCGCGATTACGAGCATGCGAGAGCGTCTGGGGGGAATTCAAATCCCAGACCTTAGGGGAGTATTCGGATCAAATTTTGAAACTGACGTTTTACTGCCGCGGACGTCCAAAAACTTTCCGGGAAAAGCTGCATCAAGAATTAGGGTTTGTAACCCCATTATTACACCACACCCGGACTTTCGTGGGACGCCATGTTGAAGCCACAAGCGTGGAATTAGACACTCCCCAAAGACGTGGACCCTTGATGTTTTTGGGAAAAAGGTATTCGAGGGGGCAGGGACGAAATCCCTTTTAAGGGTATAATGCGTAATATTTTTTTTTTTAAAATTCAAATTTCATATATTTTGTTTACAGGTACGCCAAACCAACAACAAGTCATTTCCGGACTACGACCCCGCGTTGCCAGAAACGCCCCTAGTTTAGGGAAAAATTTTGCCTGTACAGCTGGGCGATGTCGCAGTCTCTGCCGCTGGAGGCCCGAGGGGTTAGGACGCGGGAAATTTGAATTTCCACTTCCCGACGACAACCCGGGGGAAATTTTTCGGGAGGTCGATCTAGAATACCCACAGCACTTCACGATCGACAAAGGGCCCCTTCCGTGGGGGCCTCCCAAGCAAGATCGGGGGGTTGGGTAGAAAATGCTGGCCACCCTGAAACAGTAAGGAAAAATTTTGTCCCTACCGCAACCTCAACTATCTACGGGGGGATACGAGTGCCCAAGATACAAGACCCTTTTAAGATTTAGAAATCCCATGGCTAAACCTATTCGCCGAACAAAACGCTGCGCAGGGTGCGAGAAAGGGTTGAAAAAAATCTTCAAACTTGAACAATGCGTTTGGGGAAATATGGAGAACGTGAGGTGGGGAGGAACACAAGATCGTGGAAAAGTGGGACGGCCTACGGCGCAGGGCGTTAATCAGCCCGCCCAAAAATTTTAAGTGTTCCACAATATTTAATGAAAATTGAAGATGTATTTTGCTTTTTCATCCGTGATGCTCATTTCTTTGGTTAAAGCAGGAGCATTAATCCCTGCGTATTGATTCCCGGGGGGATGCCCGAATCGCTAAGGGTATTATTTTTTTCTGTGTTCGGGAATAAACTAAGTTTAAAAACCCTTTTCCCAAAATTTTTAAATTCTGTTGCAAATCTTTTTCTATCGTCCCAAGCTACCCACTGCGACTTCGATCTTCGTTCGGTATTGTAAATCGTACTCTCTCATCAAATTTCCCGCCATTTTCTTTAAATGTTTTTTTGACAATTTCCGTACTCGATAATATTATCAAAGAATGAGGCGTACTACTTACCCTTTTAATTCCCTAAACCCATTCCAATTTTATGCGCGGTTGGGGATTTGAGGATTAATTTTTTTTAATTATTTTGAATTTAGACAGGAGAATTTACAAAGAAAAATCAATTTTATTTAAAAGTGTCTATCGCCACGTAAAACCCTCAAATAATTCGGAAATTTCACTAGAAAAAAGAGAATGAAGCCAAAGTAAAATGCATGGGTGCAAATTTGTACTTTTACAGCGGACCCTGGGGTTTACAATTTGTGAACTAAAAAAAATTTTTCGAGGGCTGGAAAGCATACTACTTCAAAAGAACCGTTTTACTGCAAAAAATAAAAAAGCCTCTGTGGTAAGGGCTAAACTTTTTTTCTTATTTCCCACTTGAACGTACCGTACGAGCGACGTACTTGATCACCCATTTTCCTGTTTTAAAATTTAGAGATACCTTTGAGAGAGTGAAATGTATGCCCGTTCACCGGGCGAGGAATCTCTTAGCCTGCCGAAAATCTGAATTCCGCTCCTTCACACTGTCACATATACGCCCTTTTTGACGTTCTTTGACTCAGAGTTCGCGACCATACACCTTACTGGCTGTATGGGGAACGAAAATGAGGATTGTAAATTTTAAATTACCAGGATAGTCACGTGACTCCAGTCGTTTAAAATTTTAAGTGGTAGGACTGCATTTTATCATAAAAAACCTCGCAAAAAGTTTTCAACGCCACTCGTTTTTGCTTATAAAATAAAAGACGACCATCCCTTTACTAGAAAAAGACGATAACTAATAAAATTCAGTTTTTTGTTTCCCTTTTAAAGATTTTTGGCATCCCCCCAGAAAAAAAAACACCTACTGACCTATTTTCAATGAAAAAATACGTTACTAAAATTTTAAAAGGGTTTTTTATTTTTTTTTTTCTTTCCAGGTTCCAACCTTCATATTTGACTAATTTTAATTATACATTGTAAAAAAGAAAATTACGTTTCTTACTTTTTTAAATATTATTATCCGAAAAATGTTGAATACCAAAATTCATTCGCTAATTATGACATAATTTTCCACATTTCTTGCTCTTAAAAGGGGTGTTTGATATAACGTAAAGATTTTGCTATGTCCCTTTAATCTTTAAATGATTTTGTATGTTAGAGGCATAAATCCTTTTATCAGTTCATTTTATACAAGAGAAATGCCTTCCAAACCCCACCAACGACTCAATATCTTGGAATCTTTTTATCGCCAGCAGCTTTTGACGACGGTGGCCGTTCAAAGATGTTGAAGCCCCCGCATAAAACGGATACAGATATTACGGGCAGGTATAACAGGTGGAAGAATCGATTACTGCTTAAACCAGGTTTGGTGAATAAAATCTTACATTTTTTTTAAATAATGGTTTTTATTAAAAACCTAGTTTTTTGCAAAAAAAATAAGGGTCACTTTTTCGAACGCCATGTTACAATCGCTTCGGAAAGTGTGCACACGCGTTGCAAATTGCAACAATTTTTATGTACAGTGGGGCCCCCTACCAACCCTACCATCTTTATCGGTATCGTATTTTATACAGCCGACCTGCACTGTTCCCGGAATACCTTTATTGTATGCTCCTATCTACATTTTCAAAAGCAACTTCTTGGGTTTAAAATTTTTTGTTCGGCCAAAACACAAACAGCAGTCGGGGCTGAAAAATTCTTACTAGAAAAAAAGCGGGTTCCCTAAAAAACGCTAAACAAGAATTTCCCATAGAAAAGTTGCTTTAAAAATACCTTTATCATTCATTCATATAAATAAATGCTGTGTTAAAACCAAAAAAAGCCCAAACTAGTTGGAACGCTTCATGAAAAACGGGTAACCGTTCAAACCCCTATTCAAAACGACGTTAAAACAGATACCTACTGGCTAGAAATCGCGAACACACATGAGATTGTTTTTTAATTACCAGGATAGTCACGTGATCCAGTCTTTTTCATAATTTAAGTGGGTCTCCATTTTATCATCAAAAACCTCGCTAAAGATTTCGAACCCGCGTCGTTTTGTTCATAAAAAAAAGAGCGACACATTCTTTACAAATATAGACGAAAACCCTAATAAATTCGATTTATTGATTCCTTTAATTTTTGGCATCCTTCTAAAAAACAAAACCCCCAACCTGACCAATTTTTAAAAATTGAAAAAAATACGTTACGTAAAATTTATAATGGTTTTTTTTTTTATTTTGTCTTTCACAGGATTACACCCTCTACATTTTTGACAATTTTTAATTACTCCATTGTAAACACAAGAAAAATTACGTTTTTACTTTATTAGAATTTTTTCCCGATCAATGTTGCAATCCCTAATTAAATTCGCATAAAATGCAAATATTTCCACTTTCTTGCTCTTACAATGGGTAAATTTGCATAAAACGAAAGATTTTGCATGTAGCCATTTTAACTTTTTAAATGCTTTTGTATGTTGAGGTAAAAATTTTTTTTACAGTTCTTTTTAACAAAGTAAATGCCTTGCCAACCCCCACGACTAAATACATTGGAATCTTTTAGTAAGCCAGCAGCTTTTTGACGGGGCTGGCCGTTAAAAAGATTTGAAGCCGCTGCAAAACAAGGGATAAATAAAATTACAGGCGGATAACAGGTGAAAAATCGACTTTCTGCTTCACCAGGCTTGGTAAATAAAAATCTTACTATTTTTAATAAGGGTTTTTTTTCAACCTGTTTTTACAAAAAAAATAGTGTCATGGTGGTTAAAAGGGGGGGGAGGACAACTTTACAGTTTCCCAATTTTTGCCCGCTTCTAAACCAATTTTATTAAAACTATAATGCTTAGAGGAACGATGGGAATATTTTGTTTTATTAGGGAGGAAAAGGTGGGGGTTTGTTTAAACTTATGGGGAGGAAAGATGAGAATAGTTGTTAAATCTTATATGCATCTACTTGTCTATGGAAATATTTAATGTTACTCTAATTTTAATTCAGAAAATATGTCACGGGCCTATGACATCATAAAAGGCGTTTTTTTTAAAAAAAAAATTTGTTTTATAAAAATACGTTTATATTAAAATATGAATGCTCAGCGATATCTTAAATCCACTGCTACCTTTTCAGGGTGCGGGGGGCCTCGAAAATTTAACCATAGCGCTATTCAAAGGGGCCCGCAGGGGTTGGCCGAGTTAAAATCTCGAAAAAGGGGGGGGGGATTGCCATTTCCTTAACCCCCTTTCGACGATGCGGTTTCGCTTATCGTCCCTTCCCGACCCCCTTACCCTAGCGCCTTTAAAGTTACCTTACTTACAGCTGTTAAGAACATCGAAGTATTCATTTCGTATAAGAAAAAGTCCCTTTTTAACCAAAAACGATCCGTTGAAATCGTTTAAAATTGAATAGCTGTTCAAAGCATTTAAACTTTTCAAAAGCTTTTTAAAGCTTTTTTAAGCTGTTTAGAAGCTTTAAAAGGGCTGTTTGGGGCGGTTTAAAGTTTCAAGAGCTGTTCAAGGGCTGTTCGAAGCTGTTAGGTTGTTCAGGGGTTTTTTCAAAAGCTGTTGAAGCTGTTTAAGTTTTTTAAACATACTTTACAGGGTGAACTTTCCCCGGGTGTGATCGTTCCGAGTGTGAACTTCCGGGAAATACATGGTAGGGAAAAACTTTTGTTTTGGAGGGACTATGTTTCTGTTTTGGGGGTCGGATGGTAGTAGTAGGTGGGGGGTCAATTAAGCGGGGATTTTCATTATCTATTTACGAACCCACGTTTAAATTTGACCCCTTCTCAAACTACCTATCCGCCCCCAAAAACACTTTGGGAAACATGGTCCCCCACAAACACAGCTTCCATCCCATGTTTTACCCCGAAATATCACATCGGCTTCACCCCCGGAACGTATCACCCCTTAACGTATGTTTAAAAGCTTAAACGCTTCAACAGCTTCTGAACACCTCTTGAACAACCTAAAAGCTTCTGAACGCCCTTAACAGCTCTTGAACAGCTAAACAGCTTCTAAACCCCCTTGCCCAGTTTTCTAAAAGCTTAAACAGCTTTCTAAACAGCTTTTGAACATTAACTGCTTTTGCAGCTATTCATTATAAACGATTTAAAAGGACGTTTATTTGGTTAACAAGGCACTTTTTCTTACAGAAATGAAAAATCTTTGATGTTTTTGTAACAGCTGTAATGTAGAGGTAACTTATAATGGCGCTAGGGTAAGATGTCGGTGAAGGACATAAAGGAAACCCTTTCGTCGAAGGGACGAAGGAAATGGCAATCCGAAAATCTTTCGAGATTTGAATCGTGCCAAAACCCCTGCGGACCCTTTTGACTAGCGCTATGCGTTAAATTTTCGGGGGTGTCCTTTTTGCACGCCCGAAAGGAGAGGGATCTTGATGATACGCTGAGTCATTCATATTGTAATATAAAGTATTTTCTATAAAACAAATTTAATTTTAAAAATCGCCTCTTATATGCATAGGCCGTACATATTTTCTGAATTAAAATTAAAGTAACATTAAAAATTTCCTAGACAAGTAGCATGCTATGTATTTCCTATTCTTCATCTTCCTCCTCATAAATATTAAAAAACTATTTTCCATCTGTCCTCCTTAAATATTAACAACTATTCTCCATCTGTTTTTCCCCCATAGCATTTAGTTTTAAACTGGTTTATGAAGCGGTCAAACACTGGCAAAGCTTTAAAATTGTCTCTCCCCACCTTTTATACCCGCCAAAATGCACTTATTTTTTTGTAAAATCTAGGGTTTAAAAAAAACCTTATTTTTAAAAAAATGTGATTTTTTTCACCAACTGGGAAGCAGTTAAGTGATTCTTCCCCCGTTATACTGCCTGTATATTCTGTACCTTTTTATGCAGCGGCTTCAACCCTTTGAACGGCCCGCCTCGTCATAAAGCTGCGGCTTATAAAAATTCCAAATGATATTGGGTCGTTGGGGGTTTGGGAAGGGAGTTTTCTTGTTAAAATGAACTTAAAAGGATTTATGCCTCTAAAAAACAAAAAAGCATTTAAAGAGTTAAAGTGGGTAATGCAAAATCTTTACGTTTTATGCAAAACACCCCCTTTGTAAAGCAGAAATGTGGAAATAGTATGTCATTTATGCGAAGAATTAGGTATTGCAACATTTGCGGGTAATAATATCTAATAAAAAAGAAAAGTAAAATTTTTTGTGTTGACAAAGTAGTAATTAAAATTTGTCAAATAGTAAGGTTGGTAATCCGTGAAAGACAAAAAAAAAAATAAAAACCCTTATATTTTAAATAACGTATTTTATTCAATTTGAAATATGGTCAGGTTGGGGTTTGTTTTTTTTAGAAGGAGCCCAAAAATCAAAGGAATCAATAAATCGAATTTTTTTATTATCGTCTATTTTTTTGTAAAAGGAGATGTGTCCTCTTATTTATATGGCAAAACGACGGGCGTTTGAAATCTTTACAGGTTTTTGAGATAAAATGAGAGTCCTACCCATTAATTTTAAACACTGATCCCCGTGACTATCCTGGGAATTAATATACAATCCTCATGTGTGTTCGGATATAGCCAGTAGGTATCTGTTTTTAACTGCGTTTGATAGGTTTCTGACGGTTTCCCGTTGTCATGAAGCATTCCAACTAATGTTGGATATTTATGGTTAAAACAGCATTTACTCTTTTGAATGAATTGTAAAAGGATTTACTACAAGCAACTTATCATAGGAAAATTTTTGTTTAAGGTTATTTGGAGACCTGCTTTTATTCTAGTAATAGAATTTTTTCAGCCTCGATCTGTGTTAAAGCTGTTATGGCCCAACAAAATGTTAACCCAAAGAATTTGCATTTTGAAATGTAAAGGAGTATACAATAAGTGTATTCCCGGGAACTGCAGGGGCGGTAGTATACTCATACAGCATAAACGATGGTAGGGTTTTTAGGGGGCCGATGATACATACATTGTTTCAATTCGCAACGCGTGTGTACACTTTCCGATGCAGCATGTGTATCATGGCTTCGAAAAAAGTGACACTTATTTTTTTGAAAACTAGGTTGTAAATAAAAAAATTATTAAAAATATGTAAGATTTTATTCACCCAAACCTGGTGGAGTTAAAGCGATTTTTTCCACCTGTTTAAACCCCCTGTTTTATATCTGACGTTGTATGCAGCGGGCTTCAACATCTTTTAACGGCCGCTGTCATAAAGCTGCTGGCTGACTAAAAAGATTCCACGTATTGATCGTTGGGGGTTTCAAGGCAGTTACTTTGTATAAAAATGAAATGATAAAGGGTTTTTTAGCCCCAACAAAAAAATGCATTTAAAAAGTTAAAATGGCTACTAGCAAAAACTTTACGTTTCATGCAAAAACACCCCTTTGTAAAGCAAAAAATGTGGGAAAAATGTAGTCATAATTATCGAAAGAATAGGGATTTCAAAATTTTATCGGATAAAATATCTAAAAAAAGTAAGAAAAGTAATTTTTGTGTTGACAATGTATAATTAAAATTTGTCAAAAATGTAAGGGTTTGGGAATCCTTGAAAAACAAAATAAAATAAAAAACCCTTATAAATTTTCGTAAGTTTTTTATTCAATTTGAAAAAGGGCAGTATGGGGTTAGTTTTTTTTAGAGAGGGGTCCAAAAAACAAAGGAACAAAAAATCAATTTTATTAGTTTTTCGTCTATATTTCAGTAAAGGAGATGTGTCGCTCTTTTTTAAAATGAAGCAAAACGACTGGCGTTCGAAATCTTTAGCGAGGGTTTTTTTATAAAATGGAAATCCCACCCCTTAAATTATGAAAAAGACTGGATCACGTGCTATCCTGGTAAATTTTATTACAATCCTCATTGTCTATCGCGATACTACCGTAAGGTGATCATGGGCGGAACTTGACGCCGCGTCAAAAGGGGGGGGCCCGCATATTGACAGTTGAAAGGGGGCGGAAATTCCGCTCTTTCGCAGGCGTAAGAGATTCCATCGCCTCGGGGAAAAGGGCTAATTGCATCTTCAACTTGTATCTCAAATTTTTAAACGGGAAATTTTGGGGATCAAGTACGCTCGCTGTACGGGACGTGTCAAATGGGAAATAAAAAAATTGTTTAGCATTACCACAGAGGCTTTTTTTTTCGCATAAAACGGCCTTTTGAACTAGTATGTTTTCCCGCATCGAAAAAGTTCTTTCAGCTTCCAAAAGTAAAACCCAGGTACCGCTTAAATGTACAAAATTGCACCCTTTCATTTTACTTCGGGGTCATTTTCCCTTTCTTCATAGTGAAATTCCGAAAATATTTGAGGGGTTTTAACGTGGCCGATAGACATTTAATAATTTGATTTTTCTTATAAATCCTCTCCCGATCTAAATTCAAAATAATTTCAAAAATTAAACGCCAAAACCTCAACCCCTCGACATAAAAATTTGGAAAAAGGGTTTAGAGGGGTTTAAAAACGGTCAGGGAGTTATCGCCTCATTCTTCACGTAATATTATCGAGTACGAGAATTGTCAAGAAATCATTTAAAAAAAATTTCGTGAAGTTTGAGAGAATCACGATTTATACAATACCCAACAAGATCGAAGGTCGCGTGGGAGCTATGGCGCCCATAGAAAAAGATTTTGCAAAAAATTAAGAATTTGGAAAGGGTTCTAAGCTTAGTTTTTTTGCCCGAACACAGAGAAAAAATATACGTTAGCGATTTGAGGCTCCCCCGGGAATCATACGCAGGATTTTAAAGCTTGACTTTCACCTAAAGAAAAGAGCATCACGGGTAAAAGCAAAATACTCTTCAATTTTCATTAAAATGTGGAACCTTAAATTTGGACGCGATTAAAGCCCCCGGCCGTATCGTCCGTCCCCTTGTCCACGCTTGATGTTTTCCTCCGCAACCTACGTTCCCATAGTCTTCCCGAAAACTGCATTGTTCATGAGTTTTAAGAGATTTTTTCAAAATCATTTTTCGCACCCTTCGCGCGTTGTGTTCAGGCGATATATGGTTTAGCCATGGCGATTCTTAAAAATTTAAGGGTTATGTATTTGGTCACTCGACCCTCCGTAATACTGTTTAGGTTTCGGGAGTTGACAAAAATATTTCTCCTTACTGTACAGGGGGGCCAGCATCTTTTCATACCAGCCCCGGGGGATTCTGTTGGTAGGCCCATCGAAGGTCCTTTGTCTCGTGAAAAGTGCTGTGGATATTCTAGATCGACCTCCCGAATATATCCTTCCGGGGTTTTCGTCGGGGCGTGGAAATTCAAATTTCCCCCGCCTCAACCCCTTTGAGGCCTCCGTCGGCGAGACTGGGACCCCCCACTGTACATGGCTTTATGTCTAATCTCAGGTAGTGCTGGGGGAACGCGGGGTCGTAGTCCGGCATGTATTTTTTGTTGGCTTTGGCTACCTGTAAACAAAAAAATTGAATTAGACTTTTAAAAAACAACATTTAGCTTATACTTTAAGACATTTCTCTGGCCCCCTCGAAAACCTTTCTCCCAAAAACTCAAGGGGTCCACGTCCTGGGAAATGTCTATTTCCCCGCTTTGGGGCTTCAAAATGGCGTCCCCCAAAAATCCGGGTGTGGGGGTAATAATGGGGTTATCAAAACCCCTAATTTTTGATGCGCTTTCCGGGGGTTTTTTTGAAGACGTCCGCGAGCAGTAAAAAGTCATCTTTATATAAGATCCAATCCCCCCTAAGGTCTGGCATTTTTGAATTCCCGCAGCGCTCGGGGGCTGCCGTATCGCGCATGTAGGGGGGTTTTGGACAGTCGTTTTTGGAACGCCTTTTTCGGTGGCGCTGTCCTCGTGACCCTTTTCCCCAAAAAGACATTACATAGGGGAATACGCCTTTCTCTTCAGCAGGGTGGCCCCAACTGGCTCCGAGCAGGGGTACTTCCAAATAAACCGCTTCTCAAAGAAGACGCCATAACCGGAACGAGTCGATAATTTAAATTTTAAAGTCGCTGCGTCCGTGGGCTGGCACATAGCTAATGCTGCTCGGGTTTTAGGGTGACTTTTAAGTGGCCGATTTCCCAATTCCTCCACCAGCAAAAAAATTCCCAGAATCGCTAAAGGGTACTTTCTACCTGTGTGCGTAAATTCTATTACGTCTAAAAGAGTTTTAATGGAATATTTCACAAATTGCATTTCATGATAGGCGGTTTAAAAAAATTCCCAGAATCACTAAAAGGGGACTTTCTAGTGTTTTATTTCGTCTATTCGAATGAGGGAATCAGGTTTGGGACTGTTAAAAATTCCTGGAATTACTCATAAGCACATATAAAACCGCGAGCAAATGTCATTGGCATCGTTCCGCGAAAGACCCTGAAAATTAAGCGCTAAACAAACCTAATACCTTTGCTTTTATTTTGCGACCCCTCGATCAACTGCCAAACAATCATATACATTTTCTTCGATCCGCGAAATTCCCGCGAATAAAAAGCGCGACCTTGAAAAAGCCGCGAAAAGAAACCACTGATTGCGTGTCGCGGCGCCCCTTTCCCCCACTGCCTCTTTACCGCGGGTTAAAAACGCAACTTAAAAAATTTGGTGCCTAATAAAGCGTGAAAATTACTCGCGGAATAAAAACGCGACCTTGAAATGCCGCGGTTAAAAAAGCGAGCCGCTAACCAAAATTCGATTCCCGAAATTACCCGCGGTAAAAGGGGCCCGGGCCTAAACAAACTTCGATTTCCCGGAAATTGCCCGCGGATTAAAGGCGTGGGCCCCTACAAAATTTGATTCCAGGAAATTGCTCGCGGATTAAAGGGGTGACCTTAAAAAACCGCAAACCCCGGATGCATGAAGTTGGGACGCGAATGGCCTGGAAAATGCGCGAATTTGGGGTTAATTAAATAAAAAACCGCGAATTGGGGGGTTAATTAAAAAAAATCCGCGAGATTGGGCGTTAATTAAAAAAAAAATCCCGAGATTGGGGGTTTAAATTTAAAAAAAAATTTCCCCGGATTAGGTTAATTAAAAAAAAATTTCCGCGAGATTGGGGGTTTAAATTAATAAATTCCGGAAAACATCCGCGAATTAAAAGCTGAGCCGCTAATCAAACTCAATTCCCCAAATTTCCTAAAAATTTCCCCAAATCATCCGCGAATTAAAAGTCAATTAAAAAAATCAAACAAAAGTGAGCCAGAACAGACATAGCCTACCTACTGATGTAGGGCGTTTCTTACCGCGGACACTTTTTTTAGTAATGAATTTCGGGCAAAAAATTCCAAGGGAAAAAAATAATTTTTATAAATTTACCCTCGGGAAACCAAAATATATTAATTAAATTATATATCGGGAGTAAAATAAAAAAAAATTTGCGTCGAAATATAACATATTTGCGATAAAATACAACTTTGGGGCTTTTTTCTAAAGATAAAATAGAACATTTTTTTATGTTTATAGGAAAAAGTTACATTAAATGGGAAAATTTAAAGGGCGGGAAGAATATGGGCGAAGAGAAAAAAATTTAGTCGTTTTCCGAAATTATCCATTTCTGGAGATTACTTACATAAAAACGGGCCCGGGGCGGAATTAGGGGAACCTGAGGCGGAAATTTGGAAAAAACGTCTTTGTCTGGCGTTAAGCGCGTTTTGCATATGACTTTTTTTTTAGCTTTCAAATGTTTAATTAAGAAATTTCCCCCCTATAAGTTAAATTTCATGAGGCGTAGTGGTCAACACCTATCATAAAACACGGTCGAAAAAAAAAAAAGACAAATAAATAAAGCCAGCCAATTACAGTGTATCTTAAATGAAAGCTAAAAGATATCGTAACTCTCATAACATCGGTTAAATTGGCAAGTTACATGCCGTTAATTAACATGTGATTAATAGAAAAGCGATTGAATAACACACTAACACAATAACGTATGAAATTATTCATTTTGAAACAAATATAAAATGTTTATATTAGAAATTAAACTACCCCTCGACATGATGAAAAGTATATAGAATGTTCCATTATAAAAACGCGTAATTCAATCGCTTTTATAATAAGGACATGTTAATTAAAAGCAGATAATTTTCCAGTTTTACCGATGTTGAGGGATCAATTATAACAGAAATAACAACAGTGGCCCGTTAAGTTACATCAGTACGTAGTATTAAAAACACAACATGTAAAATCGTGTAGTTAGCGCTACAATGAATAGCGTTCAGCCAAATGCAGTCCGACAACTTACGTCAGTGATTCTTATCCTGACCCATTTTCAAGAGTGCGGCGGCTTATATGCTTATATTGTCCATGGCATTTTATTAGGTAAATGCTTCTCCAGCCAACAATAATCCCAGAGCAGGGACAACTTTACTCATTTCCGTTCTATTTTCTTCACGGCCCAAGGCTTCGTTTTTAATAATTTATTTCTACAAACACGGAGAAAATTAATACTCTTGTGTCTTTACAATTGTTTCGCAAATTAAATACTACTTGGTAATAAGTGGTCAAGTACGGTAGTAAATGTCCATATTGTACGGTTACCCGCACTTGCCGACCCGTTACACTTTAGACCATGAACTCGTGTGGCACATTACAGGCTATAATGTGGTATTTTTTTTAAAAAAAGGTTTTAGTTGATTGAAATTTAATTTTTAACAATATAAAATATTATCTATTCGAAATGCGTACCGCAATTGGCCGTGGTTTGTATTTAACGCATGGTATCGGGAACAAAGGAGGGAAGAAACCTAAGGCAATCTGCCTCCTTAGTTCGAGTCGCCTTTGAAGGAAGACGTATTTGGCTAAGTGTTCTATTTTAAAGTAAATTCAAGTGTAGTAGTGTTCAAGCTTTTTAAACTTGCGGACTCGCATAGGCGTCGGTATTACCAAACCGGTAGAGAAGCAGGCATGTAGTGTCGACCTTGAATATAAATCATGTTAAACCGCGCTGCGAGAGATTTCGTTTTAGTATCGGTTGAGCTGTTGCAGAGATTAGTCGAACGGTTAAGGTTATGTACTTACGTGTCGCTTTTGAAAATATAGCTGGTGTTTTTTGTGTGTTGTAGTATTATACCAAGCACATAATTAGTGTATCGTTTCATATAGAACTAATATTTACATACCTAAGAAAACAATGCCTCGCAATAGATTTGCTACTAATGTACATAGGTATGTGTCACTTTTTCCCCATTTAAAATATGACGGTAGTGCAGTTTTTTTGCTTAATATGCAATGTTCGTTTGGCTGCGTTGGACAGAACTGATTGCCAGAGGCATGTCAATGGTATTAAGGATATGAGAAATGCAAGAACTGAAATACCTTATACACTATTCCTCATACATTTATTAATTATGTTTACCTTTTGTAATCTTCCGTTGTCGTTGGTGAGAAAAGCAGCTTTTAAAACGCTTTGGCAACAATACGTTCCAAAGTACCCATTACCCTCACAAACACAATTACAGAATCATTTGCCGCGAATGAAAGAGATGCTAAAAAATGTGTGTAAACGTGATTTGTGTTCCAAAAAATATGGATTACCGTGGATGAGACGACCGATATAAAGGAAAACAGTATTGTGAATGTAATAGCTCGCGTTTTATCTAGCGAGAACACGGCATCTCGATATTTGTTAACTTGCAAACGTGTTCAACAATGTTCCGTGGAAAATATTCAAAAAGTGATAATGAACGCTTTGAAAAAATTTAAAATTGCCCAAGATCACGTTGTGATGATTGTGACAGATAGTGCAGCAACGATGTTAAGTGTTGGGCGATCCTTAAAACATATATTTCCTAACTTAATACATATAACCTGCGTGCTGCATGCTTTGCATTTAGTTGGTGAAGTTGTTCGATAACATTACGGAAACGTTGATCGGATGATTGGAAGTACTAAAGCAGTGTTTCGTAAATCTCCTAAACGTTTAAAAGAATTTCGTAAATTTTGTCCAGGTATTCCAGAACCTCCTGAACCAATTTTTAACGCGATGAGGTACTTGGCTAACAGCAGCTTCTTACTATTTGATCCATTTTCAACAAATTCAATCAGTTATAATGCGATTTAATCGGAATGAATCCAAAGCAATTAGAGAAAGTCAAAGAGAATTTTCAAATTCCTCAACTTTTAGAAGATTTAACAACAATATGTACCAATTATACAGTATTACTAGATGCCATCAGAAAACTACAATGTACTCAATTGTCATTGCAGGAATCATTAGACATAGTGGAGAGTGTAAAAATAAATTACACACATTAAATGATACGCCAGGATTATGCGCTAGTCAAAAGTTGGCAGATGTTTTAAGGAAAAATCCCGATTTTAATACTTTAGAGGCCGTTTATAATAAGTGTAAGAATAGTGAACTTTTAAGTGATTTTGAAAAACAGTTTCTACATGCAAATGTATGTTTATTCTCAGAATTAAATCATAGGTTCTTTCCATAGTTCAGTGTAAAATAGAATTTTTTATAAATTTCCTGCTATATTTTGCAATATATCTTTGGTAAACACAATTTAGTGGACATAACTACATAAATATTTGTTTTCAATTTTCAGAACAAACGGAAACAACTCCTGTGAAAACAAAAGCAAACGATACCACTACGGAAGTGGAAAGTGAATACTCTGAATCAATTCAGTCATCTACACACTATGAAACTTCAGCAGAATTACACCATGTAATTAATCTGTTTAAATAGTTTCTTGTTTTTATTTAGTAGCAGAATTTCAATTATTATTCAAACATTAATACTTTTTGGTGGGTTTTACAGTGAGATCATAACTATTTTATATATTAAATATACAGAAAATTAAATTTGTGAAGTAAACTGATGCGCTTTTGAAAGGATATTTTTTCAAATCTATCACGACTGAAATACTTAACTTTCAGAATTGTGCTACGGTTTTACTCTCAAATTAGTAACTACAATCAACTGTTACTACAAAATCATTTAATTTTAGCGCCTTTGAATTTAGCTATATGAAAGGCTCACCAGATGTCGCTGAAATTCGTTGTACGCTTGAAGTCGTTTAGGTAGCCATCTAAATAACATTCTTTATCTATGAAGGTAGGTACCCCACCTTGTGTATTTACCTGTGTGTACCTGTATATCAAACTTTTAGTCTGCTTTATTCAAAATAGAACTTCTGTCCTCGTTTACTTATAGAGATTCCGGACGAGAGTGTGCACTCTTAAATGTATGCACATACATACATGAGCATGAATTATTTCGAGGTGCAGTCGGCGAAACTTGAAATTAATTAAAATAATCGAGATTAAACGCGCTGTACCGTGAAAATGAACGTCTGAGGGAAGAGTAACGTCGGCACCACGTTCTCTGGTGTGGCGCGCCGTCAACAAGCAGTCAAATAATCCTTGGACAAAAGCAGAATAAACAAACAGTTCTTTCTTCTCCACGGAAAACGGAAACCTTTTTGAATTAGAGAAAAGAAACAAACCGTTATTTGTTCCCTGTTTCAGCTATCTTTCCGTTTACTTTAAATTAAGACGGTTGCCTGCATTGCAGGTTTCTACCCGAGAAGAGAATTAATTACGGTTTATCTCGTTACCTGCATAAAATTTTTACGTCATGGTATTTTGAAAATGTGGAGGTGAGTATATTGGTGTACTTTTTTTTGTACAATTGAATTAATTTCTAAATTAAATCGATCTATTTTGATATTCTAATGAATATACAGCTTTGAAATTAAGGACTATAGGTTACCTTCATTTTAGAATTCCCGACAACTTCTTCTACAATCAAGTTCAGATGTTCGCTTGTAGTAAAAGTGGAAACATGAAACGATACGAATCGTCGGTGACTATCTTCATAATACGTTTCCATATCAGTGGATTGGAACAGGATCTATTTTTCCATGGATCGATAGATTCCCGGATCTGACTGTGTTTGACTTTTATTTATGGGGAAGGATAAAAGATCTGGTTTACCAAACACGTCTTACAACGAGAGCTAATATGATCCAACCGATTCATAATGCTATCGCCAGTCTACCAAAAGCAGAAATCGAAGCAGCAGTTATTAGCACTCGTCGTAGACTAAATCTGTGTATAAATAATGACGGCAAACAGTTTAAACATTTAAAATAAGTTTAAATTATGTGTTTGTTTAGATTTCTAATGCTATATTATGTACTATTGATACTGTTTTCGTTTTGCATTGCTGTCATTTATTTGTTTATTTTGTGACTGCTATATTTTGTTATTATTATCATTCCTTTATTTCATGGCTAATTAAGATAAGTTTCGATATTATTAAGTAAGTATTTGTAACAAATGGGGAAATTATTACTGATAAGGGGCTGTTTTCGCTATTATCTGGAAAAAGAAAAAAGATATGACTTCGCGGTTTTCGCCACTACTTTAGTGTTGTTGTATTGAAATTTTAAGAGATAATTGAGAAAAACTAGTGCAGTTAACAATAACGCCATCTGGTACATTTCTTGAATATTAATAGATGTCACAAATTGCAATGTCTAAAACAACGCTGAATGCCCTTTAAAATAAGCCCACATTTCTCTAATTCGGATACAAACTGCAAAAGTTACAGCGGGTTTAGTTTAAATGCTTCAGCGACGTCTACTACACTTATTATTTACAACATATATGGCCATCTTCAATCCGGCCCGCGAGAGAAATTCAAATAACGCACCAAAAAAATTAATGATTTAGCACACATAGCTTATTTGTAATTACGTCAACCAACCTAAAACTGTATTTATTCAAATCATAAAGGCTAAAATCGATAAATAATATTATTAAGCGTACGCAATGGAACGCCATAGATCGAGTCAGAAATAGTCGTTAGAAAGAGACAAACAGATAAACATTCGGGAAGCCGCCCGATGACCTCGAAGCGCTCCAGAGCCGACTGTTATTCGTAACGCGGCTAGCGTTGCTTATTGCGGGTAATATATAAACCGCTCAGCGCGCGTGTCAACTCATTACTTCTTAACAATTCATAAGAAAAGACGCGGGAAATATTCAAGCAAATTCAGCTCAGAAGGAAAAAAATCTATCAAGATGTCTGGTTTAAAAAAGCGGAAAGTGGACACAGAATGTCGTCAATTCCAAAACAAATGGACTGCAGAATACTTTTTTATCATGCACAGTGGTAAACCTATGAGTTTGCTGTGCAATGAAACAATTTCTGTTTTAAAAGAATACAATATGAAGCGGCATTACTCCAGCAAGCATTTCGCTCAATATAAATTACTTACAGGCCAGTTAAGAAAGGATAAAATTAAAAAAACTCATTACCGATTTAGGGAAACAGCAAGAAATGTTCCATTCACAAAGATCAAATCTAGACAGTGTTGTTAAAGCTAGTTTTATAGTTAGTTTCAAAATAGCGAAAACATCGAAGTCATATTCTGAGGGAGAGTTTGTTAAAGAGTGCCTAGTAGATGTTGCAGAACTTTTGTGTCCAGAAAAGAAAAAAGAGTTTGAGAAAGTGAGCTTATCGCGACGTACTGTTCGACGTATAGATATGATGGCTAGTGATATTAAAAAAACATTGACTGATAGACTGGCTGGTTTTCAGGCATTTTCGATTGCTTTGGATGAGAGTACAGATTTATCTGACACAGCCCAGTTAGCTATTTTTATACGAGATGTTGATGAAGAATTTGTAGTGACAGAGGAATTACTGGCTTTACGGCCGCTACAAGGGACCACTGCTGGAAAAGATATTTTTGCCGAGGTGCAAAGTACTTTTGAGCAATATGGTTTGCAGTGGTGTAAATTAGTTGAAGTGTGCACAGATGGTGCGCCTTCAATGGTCGGTCCACGAAAAGGTTTTATCGGAATTCTGAAGGAAAGAGCAACCGCTATGAATGTGCAAGAATGTGATTTAATAATTCTGCATTGCATTATTCACCAACAAAACTTGTGCTTTAAGTCCATTCGACTGAAGAACTCTCTTCAGAACACGATGATGTGACATACTATGGCGAAGTAAGGTGGCTAAGCAAAGGCAAAACGCTAGAAAGATTTTATGACCTTAGAAAAGAAATAGCTGATTTTATGGAAATTAAGGAGAAAACATTGCCGCAAATTTGTGATCCAACATGGCTTTGTGACTTGGCATTTCTGATAGATATCACAGGACACTTAAACGACCTGAACTTGAAGCTTCAAAAACAAGGGCAATTGGTAAATCAGCTGTACAGTCATCTTAAAGCTTTTTAAAACAAAATTCGCTTGTGGGAAACACAAATGAGAAGTAAAAACTGTTTTCATTTTGTAACATTATCCAGTCACGAAAACATTGATTACGGTCGCTATGCTGAAGAACTGAAACTACTGTCAGAGCAATTCACTGATCGGTTTTCCAATTTTAGGAATATGGATAGCACTTTCAATATTTTTGCAAATCCGTGTAAGTGTAATGTGGAAGATGCTCCGCTTCACCTACAAATGGAGTTGATCGAGCTTCAAGAAGACTCATATTTGAAGTCTAAATTTGATGATGTGGAACTAAGCGAATTTTACAGAATATACCTTTCCGAAGAAAAGTATCCACAGCTGAGAGTTTTCGCAAGAAAAATAATTTGCACATTCGGAAGCACGTATTAATGTGAGCAGTTTTTTTCAATCATGAAAATTAATAAAAATAAGCATCGTACTCGGCTTACAGATGTTAATTTAGAAAACACTTTGCGCCTATGTACTAGTGATATTGACCCCAATATTGATCATCTTGTTTGTCAGCTTCAAGCTCAAGTCTCTCATTGATTTTCATTTGATTTTTCTACCTTTTTTTGTTAATTTGCCTTTTATATGTTTGATTATGCTATTATAATTCTAATAAATAAAAAAATGTGTGAATTTTTATCGCCTTTTTATTACCTACTACCTACTTATTTCTTACCTACGGCCCGCGACCTGATTAAGTCCCGAAATTACGCCCTCAGCTAAGCAAAGGTTGCCCATACCTGATTTACAATGTGACAAAACGTCTTTAACCAAAGTGTTGCGTAATTAACTAAGCTTTTTAGTAAAGCATTTAAAATCATAGTTAGTTCTGGAACTGTTACCGGTTAATTTAAAATTTACTGGTGACCCTAGCAACGGCGCCACCTGGCGGTTATTTTCGGCAAATTTCCCTTTGCCATTTCAGATATGAAAACTTTTTTCCCATCGCTGTAGCCATTGTAGTTTCCCAGATATCGCCGGTTCCCACTCTTAGTGGGACACGCCGTATAAGAATATCCAAAGCGCACATGCGGTGATTCTTGGAATTTAATATTAACATGCGATTAAATAGTTGGAGGATCGGTAGATTTTGGACAAAGACCGAAAACCAATTAAAACCCGAACAGTGCTACCTAAGGTGTCGCGCTACAGTTCCATCTATTACGTGCGTACCTTCCTATATACATAGTTAGGTATCCAATTTCACCCTTAGAAATGACCTCATTCGTTGATATCTAATACCTCTCACATGCAAATGAGGCTGCACGTTTCATTAAAAATCAAGTGCGTCACTAAAGTATTTACGCATTATGAATTATTCACGATGTCTTAAATCAATTAGATGGAACTGTTCTATTATGTATACAGATACATGAATAAAGACGTCGCCCATCGCACATCTCGGGTGAATTGTTTGTAGCCTAAGGTGTAGGAGTGTGCAGCTAAATAAATAAAGTGTACCAAGCACTAACGCGATCCGTCCTTCACTGTCAAGTACAAGAAACGTTCTCCATAAAATGTAACCGTTGGCATTGTGTGACCGGACATGGACAAAACGAAACCTAATTTTATTCGTGGGTCGCTTCTAGTAAAATGCTACACCCGAAATTACAATTAAGAAGGCAGGCATAGTTAAACGATGTGTACTAATATCATTAGTATCGTTTTCTTGATTTTTATACATTAACATTTTCGAAGTATAGCGCGTAACAATGTCGTTTTCGAAGAAAAGCATGATCCGAAATTATATGCAATGTTACGTTGTTTAAAAAATTGTTATTTTAATGAACCCATGTTTTTAAAAAAGCGATGGTCTCAGACAATTATGCTTTGCCTATATTTATATCTCCCTAACATTCTACTGTGTTCTTGTATTGTTACATACATCAATATACAGCTTCACTATATAACAATAAATCCTCAATTATAAAATTTATTTCTTGATCATAACCAGTATGAACTTTCCTTATACGCTGGTCTTTCAAATCTTAGCTGTATTCATTAGTTTTTATCGATAATGGGAACCCTACTACAAGATTGTCTATTTCTTTCTAACATGCTTGAAAAATTAAAGACAGTATAATCATTTTGAAAGCTGAAGTGAGGTATCGGCTACCTGGATAATTAGCTATAAACAAGACTTTCTCCTGCCTGTGGCGCGCTAGGAACCGTATGCTCGAGTGTTACTAAGGACGGTGCCAACTCGACATCTTCTTTCACTTGTGTAGGTTGAGACCAAAGTCTTTGAGCCCTCTACTTCTTCTTGTTCTATTTCCGATGAAATAAGTAGGTTTCAATGCGTCATCCATATACAAGGTGAGTTGAGAGGAACGGACCAAGCTCCAGAGTGTATTCGTACACATGAAAGTAATGTAAAAAAAAAACTCATATATTCTTATTCGATTTTCATTTATTGTCAAGATATTGCATAATTACAAATAGACAAAATTTCATACATTAATATTTTTCTAATCATAGCGATCTTTTAATAAATGTTCAAAAATACCGCCATTGACCTCTAAACATTTTATGCTTTTGCCCCATAAACAATAGTCAAATGGTGTAAGGTCTGGAGATCTTGGAGGCCAACTAATAGGACTACCGCGATCAATTTAAAGCCTTGGGATGAACGTGACTTTTTGTTTTACATGGGTTGACAGTGGAAGGATATTTTTATTTTAAGACATATTAACTCGAAAACAAGCGCAAATTCGATTCGGACCATTTACAAGAACGCTAGTTAAAAGTTTTTAATTACGCTATAACTTGAAAACAAATGAAAGTGGGATAACATATGAGTTTTTTTACATTATTTTCACAATACACTCCTAGAATTCGGCCGTTCTTCCGTTCGATCTGTAGAGATCGCCTGGTTCAGCTGTTATTCATTGTATGCTCTACATTTCGTCTGGCTGTTGCGTAACTTCTTCTGGGATTCTCCGTACTTTAGGTGGACGTCTATCTTGCGGAACGACCACTCTTTGAATCAGCGGATGATTTGATTCATTAGCTGTGCACAATGCCCCTTCACAGAGCTTCATTAGAAATTCCGAAATGCCGGGAAAATGCAGGTCCGTTCGGATGCGGTCGTTTCTCATGTACCACGGTGCCTGCACTATCAACCGAAGAATTTTATTTTATTCGGACCCCAACAGCTTAATTTTACCTTTCGCTATCGATGACCAAGCAATTGCAGCATAGGTGAGCTGCGTCGTTACAATGGATGTACGCATGAGATTTTTCGCCTTGAAATCAAACCCACTCCTTGACCATTGTTGTTGTGTTTATTCAAGTCGTATCTTGCTTGTAGTGTATGTGGGGTAGCCCGGGGCAATACGTAAGTTACAAAGGTTACCGCTCATATCATTGTATCCCAACCTCTGATGTTCCCCAGGGAAGCAATCTTAGTCCACTTTTATTTCTAATCTTTATAAACGATCTTCCACCTCAACTTCCCTGTGGAAAATTATTACTTGCTGACGACTTGAAATTATTTTACAAGATCCGTAACGTATCGGATTATGTGTACCCTCAGCAACAGGTAGCGAAGTTGGAAACATGGTGCAACAGTAGTAACTTGAATCTCAGTATATCCAAATGCAACATCGTGTCTTATATTCGTAAAGCTAGTGGTATTAGCTTCAGTTTGGAGCGTCTGGAATATATTCAGGGCTTGGTAATCACATTTGATAATAAATTGACTTTTGGTGAATATATTAAAAACATGATCTCCTCAAAGTCACTGGACTTTATTATAAGAAATACCAAGGATTTCACCGATATTGATTCTATCATGCCTCTTTATTATTATTGTGTACCATCTAAACTGGAGTATAGTTCATTGATTTGGTCACCGCTGTTTAAAGTCTATTCTTGTGGCATTGAAGAAGTTCAGAGACGATATTTGAAGTGCCTATATTTTAGAAATTACGGTATCTACCCCAAGCAAGGGTTTCACCTGTTTTCCCCCAAGAGTTAAAATAATGAAAAATGAATTTGAAAAAATGAATTAAGTCAAACAAAAGGACGTCAAGATATGCTATGGTGCGTATACGAACCATTGGCCGCAAACGCTTACTAAGGTTTGTGGTATGGTTCGAAGCAGTCGCTACGTAGATGTACATTACACTTGGATCACATATAAATGGTATGATTTTTACACAATTTGCAACGGCGTCTTGCTTTATCTTCGTGTTTCACATTATTCTATTATATGTATTATCGTGTCTCACTTCTTGAGAAACAGCACTGCTTGAAGATCTTCCTATCATAACATTGTGCTGCAGTTAGTTTCCTTCGGCTCGCATCAGACCAACGGCCGCATACGACTTAAAATTTAATAACGAGATTTTGGAATCGTTTTTCAATCGGTAATGCTTCAAACAATTAACCGTTATACTATCGAGCGCATTTATGAACAAGGGCCACCACCACTTTTCTCCACAGACATTCACTCGGTACTTAGCCACTGCATTATCGTGTAGGTCGACACCACCCATAAACTTCTTATATTGACTTATAACGTATGGTTGGGAAATCACCACTTCTTTTTTCTTCGATTATACTTTTTGGTATTACATAATGGCTGAATCATAAAATTGTTACTGGCTACAGTAACTACGGCATTGTCGTCCCATCTTGTAATAGTCAACTTCGTAGCATCATCGAACGCAAAGTCATAGAATCCTTTTTCCTCTTTAGCAACACTTTTCGTAGACTCTATAGAACATTCGGCTGTCCTATTCGATGAAGAACTTCAAACAGCCTGTGCGATGAAAAAAGTTATCAAAGAATACAAATGAATTAATACTGCTTTGAAATTAACTGATTCTAACCTCTCTATTTCTAACTCATCTAAAATTGCTTTTCCAATCTACAACTCAGCATCCAATTCCTTATTGTTCAAACACCTTATTCTTTCGAAATCAGACATTTTACAAAAAACTGCATCAAACACTGTGAAAAAAGAGACCCAATATCAACACAAATGCATACGAGTTACGTTTCTAGCACTTCTTGTCAAAGGCGCACTATTGTAGTGAATCAGACCAATGGTTCATAAACGCACCAGTTTGTTCTAAGAAACTATAGTAATTTTTTTATGATTAACAGTACAGATTCATTACTTATATCATGCACAGCAAAACTCAACAATTACGTCGTTATAAAATAACAAAATACTTTATTAGCTTTCATTTTTCTACAACAAAATTATAACAAATATAATTACAATTGAAACAATATAAAAAATAATTAGTTAACAAATGATGCTAGTTTTTTTTATATACTTGCTTCAATACATCATCTTACGATGCACATAAAAAATCCATGGTATTTAAAATAAAACTGTTTGAAAAAAAATTGTATAAATACTGGTGCGTTTACGCACCATTGGCTGAAAATGTGTTAACCACCGTATGTTTTTACATTTCTATAATTTACCAACTCTCGAACAGCGTCGACTACATACCGACGTCAAATTTCTTTTTGGCATAATAACGTTGATGTTCCAAAGCTACTAACAAAAATTTAGTACCCCAGTATTCTACACGACGTATCAGTACATTTTATTGTCTAGTGGCTAGAACGCCACTACATAGAATATGCAGTTCATTTAATTCATTTGCCTCTAGTGAACACATTGATATTAATTTCGTATCCCTGCATTCACTCTTGGATGGATCACTCTTGGATCACTTAAATTAAGTTTCGACATGCTTTTCTTTGTATTTGTTTTTCTCTTGTTTTTATTTACTTTCATATAGGGGCATTTTTTACATGCATCTACATAAGCTTCTATTATTAGTTTTAAGTTGTTGCTGGTTAGGTTTAAATTCATTAGATGTTTAGTTTATAAGAGTTATCTTTTTTTAAATATGTTGCCCTATAATTGGATGTAAAGCATCTGTTGGACAATATAGATTATTATTACTATTATCATCATAATATGATGTCCCAAACTAACTACTGGTAGCTGAAATTTGTTAGATTTGTTCTAATAAAGGAATTCGCAGAATTAATGCTGTAAGTGATTATATAATAATGTAAATAATTGACAATATAAAATTCGATTTTTTGAAATCTAGAGACTGACATTATGCCGTTTGCAGAAAGCACATTGTCATATTTCAAAGACAGCGTTAAAATGAAATGGTGCCTACTGCCAGTTATAAAAATCAATCAAATTTGCTAGTTATATACCAAATCAGTTTCTAATTAGCAGCCAGACATTAGATAAAAGAAAACATTTACCAAAATTTTTAAAGTTTCATGTCATTGTCGGACAGTCACACGCGGACTTTTTATCTCATTAAATTTCATTCAATAGGGACTACTTGAATAACATTTGACATTAAAAGCTAGTTAAAGAAAACCAGTTTATTTTCAGAATTTCTCCAATGCACCGAATATAATTTGATTACATTTAAAGAATAGGCACGTATTTAAAATTTTAATCAAGTCAAAATGAAAACCCCGTTTTGATTATCAGGTGACGTACGTTTAAGGCATAATGCCAGGAATAAAAGTTTGCTCTTTTATTTATCCCAGGAAATAATTGAATATCGGCTGGAACTAGAAATGGCTTTCCAGGAAAGACCCTGCATAACTTCACCTTCCTATTTAGGCATTCAGCATCGTAAAATTGTCTCTCATACTTATTCATGAAGATTCAGGAAAATAAAACTGAAAGAAAACCAACGAAGGGCCTCATAAATTTAATACCCCTTTATTGCTGTCAATATCGTCTCATTTGCATGAATTTTTAGTGGAGGCGTTTCATAATAATTGATGTCAGTTTTATGCGATTAATTAGTAAAATGCTCAGGGCTTTGTTCTACTGACATAAAGCCACGTATCTATTGAACTACATCGAGGTTTTTTTAATTCCTGCTTCCCAAGATCATACACTCAAAAAACATATAATGCCAGCTAAAGGAAATATGAAAACCTTTTGATATAATTTATTATTAATTTCAATATTTAAGGACAGCTAGATTTTTTAATAAGAGGTATACAGATTTTTTAGTAGAAGTATTGGTAATATTCTCATATATACTATTAAAATTAGATATTAGAAGGTAACATAATTGTAATGAAGCTTATTAATATCGTGAAAAAGCTTATTAACATCGTGAAAAGCTTATTAATGTCACTTTTATTATCTATTCTTTTTTTTTGTGCAAGTAAAAGTGGTGAAGTATGTACAACCTTGTAATAAAAAGTTCTCATGCAAATACTTGAAAGGTTTGAAAGGAGAAATTTGTAATCTTTACCTAAGCATTTCAAAATATATTCTCAGATGGTTCAACTACTAAGAAGTTATGAGAACATTTCTTGTAAATTCAGCCGGTTTTCTTATAAAATAATTTCATAATTCCACAATTGCAGTTAATTTCTATCATCTCGAAAGTTGTTTTACTTTTTTAATTTTAAATGTTGATACTCCTTTTTTGAAACTTACTTTACATTTTTTGCAACTTGAGGTGTGGCCAATTATGAAGTTTATTTGCAATGGGGTTCGGTTGTTGAAACTTCAAAGTGGACACCCGTGATATGTATCTCCGTAATTTAATCTATACAAAAAGCTCTAGAAACAAAAAATATCTTAAGTTTTCAGAGTATCAATAATATTGTTCATGTTCCTAATTTAATCTTCGCTATATACTTTTATAGTTAGACATCTTACTTGCTCATTCATTGTTCCTCACCTGAACCTATGCTTCGCAAGAATCTTCCGTCCACAGTTATCAAATTGTACAGGTGTTAGTTATACAATGCTTACACATGATCAATCCATACTCTAAAATAATACAGTTTTGCTGTAAATAATAATTTTTGACATAATAATAACCAAAAATTAATGCTAATATAGCTCATGGTATTGGTGGAATCATTCCCAGCAAAAACAATGTAGCAGAGAAAATAGCGCTAACTCATGAACATGTTTCTGCCTACCCGGCGTCATCAGCATGGTTCTGAGCACCATTTTCTGCTCTTACAATTGCGTTTGCCTCTCGGTTTATGTTGTTAATCTCCAAAACAGCACTGAATATGTCTTTCGTCGACACCTATCGCCAAGAAACACAGTCACACTGTCCCAGAGGGTAGCAAGACAAACCGGAGTGTAGATGTCCACCACCTATCGGGCATCTCCTGGGCTGCCAAACGCAAGGGGGCCTTGTGTCTAGGCACAGCGACATCTATACGTGCAAATGATTCCTCAGGCTTACCATGATGTATAAAAATACACGTGGAAAGAATGCCTAGTAACAATAACCGCAATAACAGCAGAAAATAGTGCTCAGAACCATGCTGATGACGCCGGGTCAGCAAAAACATGTTCATGTGTTAGCGCTATTTTCTCTGCTACATTGTTTTTGCCGGGAATGATTCCACCAATACCATGAGCTATATTAGCATTAATTTTTGGTTATTGTTACTAGGCATTGTTTCCACGTGTATTTTGACAATAGTTTCAAGAAAATGAAGCAAATGTTTATATTTATAATTCTAATGCAATGTAACAAACACAAGTTGATTGAGTTAGGAGTTAGATATCTGACTTTATGAAATCATATGCTTGCGCATGCGCATACGTAAATTATATTAATACATTTGCAAAAAGTCAACAAAAAATTATTCTTACTAATTTTATTTCCTTTAACATTAATTTAACATTAATTTATTTAACCAGTATGATAAATTTTGAACAGTATGTCATTGTAATGTATGCAATACTACCAAATTATTAATGGACCTAAGAGAATCAATAAAAAAAACTATGTATCAATTAATGAAATTTAATGATTATTGAATCTGCAAAAATTAAAATTAACCTGGAATTGTGATAATCTCATACAAACTCTAGGTCTACTTATTTCATATAAACTCTATGTTTTATTTAAACTCTATGTTTTTTATAAAACTCTGTTTTTCTACTGGAAGCCTACCTATTCTTCAACCACCGAACTTGACTTCTACCTCGTCTTTGTGGTACGATTCACACGTTAAACACTTTAAAATGGTAACACAACCAGTTACGTGTTACCTGGATGAAAACCTTGATTCAAAGTTGGAAATTTATTAGCGTCCCTCCACACTTTTATTTTAATGGCGATAGCGATTGTTTCAAACACAGCAAATGTTATGGCAAAATATAATTTTATGGTAAATTTCCAACGAAAAGCCTTATTTTAAAAGTAGCATAATGCATTTCATGCAGTGACACGACTGGAAGACTTAAACTAGGCTGCTCTATGATATATCACACCACCAACTATCGTACAATAATAAAATTTACTGACGCACAAGACGATTACTTGATGAATTATATTTAATTTTCGAAATTATGTTAGAAATACCTCCGAATTTATGCTGTCACTTGTAGGAAAATATTTTCGAATGAAGAAAATGAACAGAAAAGAAGTTCCTTAGCCGTTCCACCAAGATCGTCGTTGACTGGACTTATATTAATCCTATAGTACCCCCGCTCCAACAATAGTGGACCATACAAGGAGTAGAAGCGACCGAAAAAGAGCTATAACCGTCGGAGGGATTTTGACGTTGAACACACTATACGTGCGGCTAATAACAACTACGTTCGAAGTTGTAAATTATAATATTACAATATATATAAATAATTTTTACGATTAGAAATTGCGGGTACGAGTCATATAAGGTTATTCAAAATATACATATAAAATACGGTGAATTTGGGCCAATACCTGACAATAACGTTTTGAAGTAGTTCAAGTGAATTCAAAAATTCAGGGTTAACAAAACAAACTCAATACCATACAATTTCATATTCTAATAGTAACAATAAATGTTGGCTGAAGGCCGCAAGAGAATTAAATTTGTAAAATTAAATTTGGCAGAAAACAAGAAAATTATTCAAAAGGTGAAATTAATTACTAACAAACAAAAGAAGTGTTAAATTTTACTCTAGATGGGCGTCTAACCTGGTGGATCGTTTCATTTGTTGATGTAGGTTCCAAAGACCCTCTCTTAGTAGGTCATAGTTTCACAGAGATATCTTCCTTAAATTCCAACTGTATGGTCTAGTAAAGGGTAAACTTCTATACTCCAATCATAAAAAAAATCGTAAAGAGTGCACACAAGTGTACACAACAGCTTTGAGTTAACATCCTGTTTTGCAGGTAACACCTCCTCAAACTAATACACTAAAAGCTTACAGTAGACAAGCGAAAGGGTTCTAGTCGACGATCAATCCTAAATACTTAGCTTAAACACTGGAAACGAAAAATTTGTCTGACTACTCCGGTCTGTATGAACAACATGCAAAAAATGATGGCGAACCAACTCAGATCTTCCGGTAAAGAAGCCTTGAAACCGACAAATAGTACTCTCTCTGTCCCATAATAATAGTAGCACTTAATGAATTTAATTTGTCCCATAATAATAGTAGCAAAAGAAAATACATATTGAACGTAACATTTATTATCAAAAAACCAGACTAAATCAAACAATGGATTAAAAATATTACTCCCAATTTTCATTTTGTTTTCTAGATTTTTCAGTAATTTCATTACTGCATTCTAAACTTGTAGGTAGGTTGTCTTGGCTTCGAAGCTTTGCTTTCCCTATATGAGTGAGTTTAAAATTATTACAGTCATCGTTCTTCATTGCTTCCAGCGTAACTTGTTGAAGTGACAGAAACGTGTTACCCAGTATTTCGGGAGATTTCATCAATATTATTTGGCGAGGTTTAATGTTGTATTGAGTTAAAAAAGCCCAAGTCTAATACATTAAAGTCCGGGCTATTTGGTGGCTGTGATTTCATTTGTATTTTCCATCCATCATGAAATCCCTCCTTTAATAGTAACGGGTTATCTTCTTTTAGATGTGGCTTTACACTATCCTGTTGAATAAATATGGGACAATGCGTTGATCCTGTTGGCCATTTTTTGCGAATTGTTGGTAGTATGTTTTCAAAAAACATTTTCCGTATCTCTGTACTAGTAAGAGATTCTATAGGTTTTGTAACAAGTGTTCCTTTTGTTCGGTTCTTCCTGTTTCGTTGGGCTGGCGTTTGCGTAACAAATGTCCATATGCCATTTTTCCCTCAAAAAGACATTTTTTGTGTGGATCCCATCTGGGGCGAGCTACTGCTGCCATAAACATTACCTTTGATATAAATTTCTTACTTTTGCAAGTTCTATGTGGAGTTTCCTCGTCTAAAAGCATATAATAAGGTCGTTTGCATTTTGTCAAGTAGAACCACTTTTCATCAATGTGAATATAACCTTAAAGTCTATAAACTTTTCGTCAGGATGTACTTTTGATAGGCAACATTCTACGCGTGCGTCCTTATTCTTTTCTGCAATGAAACGGCTTGACGGTGCTTGAAGCTCGTTTTATGGATTTTCCCTTTTTCCAAATTCGGAATAATGTAGATTTGGGAACTTCAATGGCGTGAACTGCTGATATTATAGTGCCTCTTCTGTTAAGAGGAATATGTCCATGTTTCTCGCCATAATTTTTGCGTTTACGTCCACATTTTTCTTTTTTCAAAGAATCAACATTAACATAAGATTCACCTTGACAATTATTTTCAGAGGTACGTTTCCAAATCCTTGATATGGTCATTCTGTTACACTTAAATTGTTTTGCAGCTAACGTAGTTGCACCTTTTTGCAACTTCTCGTTTTTCTTTCGATTCATCAAGAACTAAACAATCGCAACCCGATCTTTACTTGAAAACTCTCTTTTTTTCATCTTAATTTTATAATGGGTTGATATTCAACCGAAATAAGCCAATTGACTTTGATCAGCGGATAAAATTAGAAAAATACTTATAACCTTTAATAAATTAGGTTAAACCAAACATTGAAAAATGTGTAGAAAATAACACATGTCATGAAACATCGATTTTGATTGAAGGCTTCGCAATTTTGCACTACAACATAACTTATAGCTGTATTCGCCAATAATTCGCGTTTAAATATTCACTTGCTACTATTATTATGGGACAGAGGGAGTAATACTTTAACAATAATGCAATAAATGAGTTCAACCAGAATCAGACGTGAACAAAAGAAGATTATAGAATGACAGCACGAAAATAATTAAAAAAACGTAAGAAAAGTACAAATGGAATCATTCCAGGACCGTAGGAGCCGAAAAGCTATATTAGATTGTACTATTATGTTAAATAAACTGCTCGGCGGTCCAGTGGCAAAAGAGCCTACGCCTGCCTGTGACGAAGTTAGTCGCTGTGCGCTCGAATCCCATAAAGGTCAAGTGGCAGATTTTTCTAGTGTGTCCAGTAAAATCCTGGGTTACCATTCGCACGCTGGGAAATAATTAACTTCGCTCCACCTTTACGGGGAGGGGGTAATCGTGATATTTGCTATAGAACATTTTGCACATTCCATTTACACACTAAAGGCTCTTGAGGATATTATAAGATATATCTCTTGTAATAACCTCAGCTGAGCTAGTAGGCTTTTAGAAACAACTGAATTATTTGTAAATCATTTGCTATATTTCATATCAATTTAAAATTTCCATAACTTTTTCAATATCTTCACATATGTATAAGTATATTTTAATAATACTCTAGCTTATATATGTAGGTCACTACTGTAGGAATTACGATGTTACTAAAAAGGATATAACCGTAGTTGATTATTAAGGCAGTCAAAGGTTAGTTGGCGTTGGACACGAAGCACAACGTGACTAATAAATTTCGATGAAACAGGGCGGTTTTGTTTCTCCCAGAGGAATAAAGCAGGTACGTGATACTTATATTTAAGGTTTAAAATTTCGTTTCTAATACAATTTTAATGTGATGGCCTATGTCTCTCTAGATACACCTGGCAACCCCTATGGAAAAGTATGTTTTCTGACTTAACTGTTCCAAATTTATAGGGAAATAAGGCAGATAATTCTGTTTCTAGATGTATACAAGAAGTGGCGTTTTACGAAGCTGTTTCTGTTGCCGAACAGAGAGGAAACCATCACATCGTATTAAAAAATGTCATTTGCCCTAACTAAGTTACGTTGAAGTTTCTGCTTTGAAACAAGACGCAACTCCTTGTGAATTGCATCGACAAATTTTCAAAGGCAATTAAGTGCACCGAGAGTTCATAGTGTCGTAAAACTTCCGGGATGCATGAATACTAAATGAGTTCGTTGTTGCCTTTAAGTTAAAAACGTATCCTCCTTCCAACGTCAATTACGAGTATAACCGCTGTGAGAAAGATATAAAGTGATGTTCTCTTTGAAAAACTTTGTACTTGTGCTTAACTGTCAGAAAAGATTCTACGGAACATGCAGATAAAAGAGTCACGCGTTTATACGTTTTTTCTTTAGTCTGCAGCTTCCGAAGGTGTGTATTTATTGCATAACTCGTTCATGTTAAATTGAAAGCAGAGCTTTTAATTCAAAAGTAGCATTGTGGAAAATGTCTGTTTCTATAACAAATATGCTTTAAAAACACTAATTAATATACAGCTTGAATTAGAAAGTAACATTATTAAAAATATAGCATTTAGCGAGAAATACAAGACATGTGTACTTATCGCATATATGAGGGTAAGTTAAAAATTACTTACACTTTTAGTTCTACAACTGTATTAAACAAAGATAGGTGTACAACAGACACGTTATTTTTCGATATAATCTCCACCTTCAGCAATGCACTTGGTCCAGTGAGCCACAAGCTTCCGTATGCCTTCCTGGTAGAAGGTTTTCGGTTGGTCGTGAAGCCACTTTTGCACCGCAGCCAGAACGTCTGTGTCTGAGGCAAATCGACGACCTCTCAAAGCTTCCTTGAGCGGTCCAACGAGATGAAAGTCTGAGGGAGCGAGATCAGGGCTGTAGGGAGGGCGTTCCAGGGTCTCAAAGCCCACCCTGTTGATAGTTTCTATGGTGTTATGGGCCATGTGCGGACAGGCGTTATCTTACAACAACAAAACTTTCTTTGAGAGTAGACCATGGTATTTGTTTCGAATTGCTGGTTTCAGCTTATTAGCCAACAAATCACCGTACCTCGTACTATTTATGGTAGTCCCCCCTGTCCAAGTAGTCGTCCAGTATAGGGCCTTTTTCGTCCCAAAACACGGTGAGCATCACCTTTCCAGCCGATGGCGAGGTCTTGCATTTTTTCGTGCTAGGGGATTCTGGGTGTTTCCATTCCATACTCTGGCGTTTCGATTCGGGCTCGTAGTGATGAACCAAGTTTTATCAACGGTCACCATTCTGCTTAAAAATGCGTCGCCTTCCGCGTTGAAGCGATCCAGTAAGCGTTGGCAGATGTCTAAACGTTTGGTTTTGTTTTCTGCTGTAAGCATTCGTGGTACCCATCGCGCACATACTTTACGAAATTTGAGTTCATCGTGGATAATTTGATAGGCAGAACCGTGACTGATGTTCAAAGAAGATACAACCTCGCCTATGGTAACTCGCCTATTTGCTGTAACCATCTCTCGAGCTTGCTGAATATTGTCGTCGGTGGTCGAGGTTGATGGCCGTCGAATTTCGCATATTTATTTCTAAGAGAAGGTTCTATTGTCGTGGACAAACACGGTGTCATACATGGTGAAGGCAGTCCACAATTTAAACATCTTTTACCCGAATTTAGTTCACATAATTTGCATGACGCATGGAGTAAATCGTGTTGCAGACATTATTGTTCCTTAGTAAACAGTTTTATTAGTAGTGTTAAAAAAGTATTTTTGAAGACTCCAATACGAATTCAGTTCTATAGAGAAAATCTACCTGGCGCTCCACTTCCTCCTCAGCCAGTAATCATATACGGTGGGACACGTGATTGGAATTGAAATAAATAAGTACCTTAGCAATTGGCATTTATTAAAACAAATTACGCCTTCATTTCGAATTTTATGTTGCAGCTGGAAAAACAATTTATGTCATTAATCGAAAGCGTTGAGGTAACAAACAAATTTGAAAATGTTCCGAAGTTAAAGGAAGAGTACACAGTATATGGAAAATTTATGAGTATAATCGAAAAGTATGAGGGTTTTAAAAAGCTGAAAGATATTTCCAGAAGCTTATGTGGTGATTTACTAGCAAACAGTGAGTTGATAGTAGATCGCATTGTTTTGTTGTCTCTCTGGTTTGTTTTTCTTCAGAGCCCCAGTTAACTATTTTCTGCTAAATAGACTTGACTCTTGAATGTCACTTTGAAATACCAATCGCTTCCTTGGTTACGGTGGTTTAATATTGTAGGTACTGTGGTGCAATGAAATGTTGTTGCCACGTTTGACAATTTGCCTATGCAAATTCAGTACAGTTAAATAATTTGTTTAAAAAGAAATATAATTTAGATTTTCATTGGTAAAATTAGTGTATTACTGTGCACGTAGTTCACTGGACTTATTTCTTTTTGTTTTTTTTTTACGAAAATATCATGTTTTAATGTGTAAGACAAATATAAAATAATGAAGTAGGGGAATTTTGAGGGAAGAAGGCGACAACATTGCTTCGCCTCGTTAAAATAAATGAATTAAGATAATTCAAACTGTTAAAGAATAATCACCTTCAACAAAGGTATAAATATATCACAACAATATATTAAAAGGATTCTGAAAATAATTTCTATTAAACTCTAAACTTAAGTTCCAATATGGATAAACTTCAGAGTTTATGAAAATAGGTAATCATCCAGCTTATCAAATTCTTATAATAATTATTTCAATAACACGAGTTGTTACAACTACTGCTCATTTCAGCTTTTTATCTAGCTTACTGTAGTCGGCAAGTAAAATTGCATTCTATTTCTATTAGGTAGCCAATCATTCCGTTGTTGAAAGTAGCAACAGTTTCCAATCGTACACATTGTATAAACACTTACAGATAGAGTAGCTATACAATACATGCACCCTTTTGTCGTTTATTGGCGTTCCAGCGCGTAATTGAAACTGGTGAAAGCTGCTGACGTACTAACGTGCTAGATTAAATTTGTCAGCCTAACTGATACCATAATTGCTTCGTAATGAAACTTGATTGAAAGACGTACCATATCGTCCAATCATTTCGTTTTTTACTGAAAGAATATTTGTAAGGACTGGTCAATAGAGTCATTCAGCACTACAGAATATTCTCCTATGTTGGTGCAAAATTAATTACAGCGTGGCCACCTAGTGGGTGGACAGATGGTAATACTGTACCTGAGACTCTGAGAGAAAACTTTTCAAATAAAGGTATTTATCATAGCATAAAATTATATTTAAGCATACAAGGTGTTATACTCTTCTCGTTTGAAGAAGTAATGGCCCTGTGGTCTAGTGGTAAGAGGTCCTGTGCTTGACTGGGCAAAGTTAGGCGCTGTACGTTCGAGTCCCGCTAGGGTCAAATTTTCTTGGGAGAGGGGGGGGGGGGGGGGGGTCCGGTACACTCCCGAGTCACTATTTTGCAGTTGGGGTACAATTAACTGTGCTTCAGCTTTTATGGCGAGGGGGTAATAGTAACAAGGCCATGGAACACTTTACACACACAATTTATACACTCAAGGCTCCTGAGGTTATGACACCACACTAAAAAAAAATGCTACTAGTTGTCTTCTTCGCTGTATCATTCTTGTGAAGAAAGAGGACCAATTGCTACTGTTTAGATGTATATAATTACTTGATTATTTGGTCGCTTGCTCAGTACCTCTCGAAATGAGACACAGGACGCATGTTTAAAAAAATCAATTTACATAAAACAAAAAAATGTGAGGTTAATACATAACCGCGTTATGTAATATATACAATACTTATGAATAACGCGGTTTCCTTACTTACTTATGTGTATATTTTGTGTAGGTATTTCTATGTATATTTGCAAAAATGTGTCTTCAGTATATACATATAAATCGCAACGTTTGTATGCATTAAATTCCAACGCATAATGCCTGTAAACGCACCTCGTACGAGTATGAGGCAATGCGAGTCTTCAGTACCGCAACGTCTATAATATGTATGTAATATTAGGGGCACCACTAAACCCTATTGAATCCCGAACGTCTGGTCGGGGAGGCAATAGGAGAAGTAGCGGAACACGGCTATTCTGACGTTTTCTTTATCTCATGTCTTTGCTGTACCACCTCCAGTACGCATTGCTTCGTGCTATTGCCACCTCTAGAAGCGACAAAGACGAGAACCAAATATTGTGCGATGTATAAGCGTTAATTACGCATAGCCGAAGTAGCGACTGATAACAATCATTGTATTTCGTGAGGCCAGTTATATGCACGTCTACAATACATGCATATTTGTATTGAGCTTTCCTTCTTTGCGATGATTCCCTTTCTATCGCTTGACCACGGTAAATCTCTGTCTAGCGCCTGTCTCATCTCGGGGTTTCCAATGTACGCGCTTGCGAAAGCTCACCGAAGTTACGAATATTGAATTTAATAGTTAACATATTATTAAATTAAGGCTATGGGGGCTAGGGTGTTCTGTGTATTACTACATTTTTGGATGCTACTCTTCAATTCATCTCAACTTTCTTTCACAACCACTATACCAGGGATTCCCAACCTTTCTCTTGACTCATTGACCCTTTTTCAAGGAATGGTTTTCTTCATCGACCCCCTTTTTTTTTCTTTTTTACGTTTTTCTGTATAGTATATAGTATACAACAAAATCATGATACAAATAATTGCACGTAAATAACTTAAAAATAACAATTATACTACAGATATGAACAATAATTTAGAAAAGAGAATGGTTTATTAGATTTATGATTTATTTTTCTTTACATTATTATCATTTTTAATTTTACAAATATAATATAAACAAGCTTTCAGAAACAAAATCACATATTGTAATTGCACATTTAAAAAAAATTAATCTGATTGCTGCTCTGGATGTACTATACATTTTTTTTTAATATTTAGCGTATAATTACTTGAGTTTGTTAAAAAGGTGGTACCGGATGGCAGTGGCGTAGCGGTAGCGGCGTGGGTAGGGGTAATTTTCAACTCGTAATCGATCTCGACAGTACCGCGAGAGAGTTTAAAGCGACAGTACGCTGCACGCCAAATAAATACGCGGAAATGGGACGCCCAAAGTGCGTAACGTTCCCTTCGAATACGAATAAATATCTCAGGCATTTCCTTGGATTAAAATATAGATGTCCGCATATTTATTGCACAATATGCAATAGCGGATTGCTAAGTTGCGATAATTTTGAATGTAGAAAACATTGTAAAAGTAAACGTCATGTATTGAATTTAAGAAACAGTATTCTATACTGGCAATTTTTATATGATTTTATTTTTATGTTAAGTGTGTGCAACATCCCACAACAGTATCTAATGAACACTTTCGTCTTTTTTGGGCTAAGTATGTTCCCTCATGGAAACTGCCAACATCTATGCAATTACGATACAATTTGCCAAGTGTGCAAGGTACAGTAAAAGAATGTATAAAAGACAAGTTGAGAAATAAGAAAATCTGCCTATGTGTGGATGAAAGAACTGATACTCAGAAACGCAGCGTCATTCATGTTGTAGCGCGTCCTTTAAAACGTGATGGTCCATCAGCTTCGTTGTTGTTATCCAATAAAAGGATTCAGAATGGTAATGCAGAAACCGTTGTCAAGATAATAAAAGATTCGTTGAGAGAATTTTGGACAGGAACCCAAGTTACAATGTTCGTTACTGACGGAGCGACAACAATGCTGAGAGTTGGTAGTATGTTGAAAATATGCTTTCCGACTCTTCTTCACATAACATGCCTCATACACGCTTGTCATCTCGTAGCAGAAACCATTCGAAAGTAGTATCCGATGGTGGATAAGTTAATAGCATCTACCAAAAAAGTGTTCATAAAATCTCCGAAACACATCCGTGTATTCAAACAATTGTGTCTGAAATTATCACTACCACCTCAGCCTGTAATGACGCGATGGGGAACATGGCTCCAGGCAGTATCTTACTATCAGAAATATTTTTCACAAGTGAAAAATCTCATATTGAAACTTGATCCAAATGATTCTGCGGCAGTTCGAGATAGTCAGCAACTTTTTTTCCAATTCGGATGTTCAACAACAAATAGATGAAATTTCCATGAACTATTCTGAAGTTGCACAAGCTATTGAGTAATTAGAAAACAGTCACTTATCTGCACGAGACGCATTAAATTGCATAAACAATTTACAAGCCGCTCTAGAAAACTTGACAAACACTGTAGGAGTCAATGTTGCTCAAAAATTTGGTGCAATTTTAACGAAAAATCCCGATTTACTAAAGGTTCGGTCTGTAACTGAAAATCAAGAGTGCCCAGATGAGGAAAAGGAATATCTGACATTTGCAAATCTTACTTCACTGGATGTCGAACGATCATTTTCGAAATATACGACAACGTATTCACAACACCGTCGACGGCTGAATGAATCGACAATGGAAGCGTTGCTGATGTTGCAATTCTACGCAGCTTACCAGGGCGGTTGCCAATTGCCACAGTGGACATCAAGACGACAGGAAAAGGTCACAATATTATTTTTCACTAATATTGTATATTACGTACCTACTTTTGTGCTGTGCGCCACTGCCGGTACCACCTTTTTAACAAACTCTAATAATTACTTAACGTAATTCTTAAATCAACTGATTCAAAAATATTCAACCTGTTTCTCGTTTCCGTAGTAAGTTATTGACTTAACTAAACCTGCTTCGGTTCGCTGTTGATCACGGTGAGCTATCAGCTCCCAATCGACCCGTTGATCATCATTGACCTCTTTAAAGTTTCATCGACCCCAAGGATCGATACCCACTCCGTTATGAACCTTTGTTGATTATATTTATCTAGCTTACTTTTAGAGATAATTTCAGATTTTTGAAATGCCGATGTTCCTTTAAACCCCAAAATATTAAACGTATGTTAGGGTGGTGTTTCAAAAAAAAATATACAGAAATTGAAATAAAAACTTAGCGATAATTTCGATGGCTTTCATATACAATCTAGTAAAATATAAAAATATTTCGATGTATCACTGAAAGCTCCAAGAAATAGTCAATCGAATCAAATCTGAATCACCCTTCTCTAACACGTAAAGCGTTTAAGATATCAGATGTTAACAAAACAGGCAAAGATTTCTAATTATCTGAAAAACTAAACTAAATAGATATAGGGAATGCTGAAGAATGCTGTCATGATTTCAAGAGGGGCATTCAAATATACAGTAATATATAGGATGTGCAATTTAAAACTGTCCTCGCATCATTGGAACTATGTATTGCAATTGTAATGCTATAAATTGGATATTTTTAGAAACAGAAAATTTTTAACATAAATATTACGTCGTTTGGGGAATGGCAGCTCAGCAAAAACCCAATATATTGAATTATTTAATGGGTACAAATATATGTAACTTTGGCGTTATTTAAAGAGCTGGTTAAAATTAATAGCGTGACTTTGGTTATGTTTAACACTCAATTTCGAATAGTTCACAACTAAAATTAACTTCCTGTCGGAGTAAATCACGTACTCAAACACTGTGGCACTGGAACAGTGAAACACTTCACAAAACCACGCACGTTTCGATAACTAAGCTATCATCTTTAGCAGTAAAACTGAGCAGTTCAGAATTTCTGTCGGAGATTACACTTCACGTAGAATCGTTAGGATTTTGCTATCTCTACACCAATAACATTTCATAGAGAATGGATATTTAAAGCATTCATTTATATGCCCCTAACTACAGTTTTATGCATGTACTGGACAATGTAAGACAATCGTTTACATCAGCTCTGAAAACAAAAACATAATCCAAAATATATAAAAAGAAAACAAAAAAAAATCCAAATTATATAAAAAAATTATTTCTAGATTCAATATATTGAAAAGTGTAGGTATTAAAGATCCTTGCAAAGTTTAATACTAAATCATTTCCAATCAGTGCCAACTTCACCGAAAATGAAAGCTAAATCCAAGGTTTACCATCACTGTAATAATTTCGTAAAGTGATTCTGCATGCGACGTAAGATATTAGACCTACAAACAACATATTAAAGGTATTAAATCGGAGCGTCTCGCTCAGAATTTGTTTGCGCGAATATTCTTTTCCAGTGTTTGTTTACCTCGCCGGCACGGGCTTAAGCGAGAAAAGGGTGTTATAGAGCCGTGTTTGCAAATTTGTACAGTTTGATAAACGGCAAACAATGATTTTACCTCATCAGGAGTGGGATAGCAGAGGTTTGTTTTAAAATTTTAAGTAATGGATTAAAACGATTTTTTGCGGATACGTAAAAAGTGGAAAGTACTAATAAAATATAGTCACGTATTTCTATGGACGGAGAATTGGAAATAGAATATAATAAGAGATTCGACAGACAATAGCGAAGGCTGTTCGCGAAACTTCAAATAGGAAGCAGAGCTGTATTGGACTGGTATTTCATTAGTTCGAATATTTGGCTTTTAGCAGTCGATAGGTCAATACGTGATAGTGCTTCCGAATAATATTTTATATGGTCTAAATATCCGGTCGTCCATATTCGCTTGGTGTGAACAAAACCTCAAATGATTAACTCCTAACTGGGCCATTTCTAATCGAAGCAGATTCATGAAACAATATTTGCAGAAGATGTATACATTGTATATTACGTTGATCTGGCAATTCATTTATGTAGACAAGAAAGATATTTTAATTTCCAAGTGTAGTTGGTATTAGATTTGAATTCTAAGCAAAATTATTTTTATTAGTAACAACAATAATAATAATAATGTACTGCAGTATTAGTATACAAATTGAGAAAAAAAGAACACATACGTTTGTAGTACATGCAAATGCTTATTCCCGAAATCAAGGTCTTTTTTTTGCATGGGGACTTCGACGAAAGGGTTTTGAAGGAAATATTTAAGCAAAGCAGACAGCCTAGAAGCAGAAAATTCACTAGATTTTATAAATAAGGTTAATAATATTGAATTAGAAGATGAGGAAATTTTAGTACCGTGTGATGTTTGTTCACTCTTCCCCAGTGTACCAATTTCAGAAACCACAAAATATTTAATTGAGCTCTTAAAACTTAATAAAATTGACGATGTCAAAATTGCGGAATACAAAAGACTAATTTTCCTTTTCATGAACCAAAATCGTTTTCAAATAGGGGTACTGGAAGGTACAGCGATGGGCAATCCGCTGTCCCGCTTCATAGCCAACTTGTTCATGAGTAAATTTGAAACGTGTTTGAAAAAGGACGCCGTATATTTCCCCAGAATTTGGCTTAGGTATGTAGATGATATTTTAAAAGTAACATCCCGGATTTCCTCGCGACACTCAACTCAAAATTCGGATCCATTAAGTTTACAGTAGAAGAAGAAGTGAACAATCAACTCCCATTCCTAGATAGCCTAGTAATTACATAGAAACAATAAAAAACTAGAAATAGACATCTATAGAAAAGAAACAAGTACTAATAGATTCATTATGACCGATTCGAACCACTGCGAACAAAATAACAAAATAGGTACAACAAAGAGCCTAAATTCATAAAAAATGTGGCTATTTATAATGGTTACTCTTCTATAGATGTCGACCGCATCCTTAAGAAAGTCCAATATAGGCATTATGTAAGAAATTCTACGACCTTGATATCGGTAGAAACTCGCGAGAAGAAATTTGTGAAACTCCCTTTCCATAGAATATCGAAAGGTATGTTTTAGTTCACGGAATACACTTAAGAACCTTCTTGATAATCCAAAAGACAAACCGGACATGAAAGAAAGGTCGGGAATTTATAAAATTGCATGCAACGACTGTGATAAAGCCTATATTGGACAAACAAAACGAGCGATAGGTACTAGATTTAATGAACACATGAGATGCTATAGATTTGGTCGAACAGGAGCGTTCAGTGTAGCTGACCATATGAATGATACATGACATGTAATCTAATTAGAAAACCTCAAATTAATTAAAAACGTAACTTCACCTCGGAAATTGGACGCATTTAAGGCCGTGTATATAAGAACACATTTGAATCCCTTAAACAAAGATAATGCGCCACTTCATTTCTCTTGCCTGTTTGATTTATTAGGGTAAAAGAACTTTTCAGTCCACACTTGACAAACACCGAGTCTCCGTGTTTTGCAACATATGTATTGATTTGTTTAGTATCTTCCTTTCGTCTCGCTCTATTCTACGAGGGCGGGATGAGACAAGACCCTTCTCCGTTTCACATATACTCAGCACGTTAGAGTTAAACGATAGAAAAGTAGGTATTCGCAAATAGATATACACCGATACATACACGTTTAGAGATATTTGTACATATATACCCTTCCTTTTTTCCTCGAGAGGAGGGATAGACAAGTATGGTAGAATTAAGAAAAAAGTTTTTAGTTTTTCGTTCAGATTTATTCGGTAACTCGGTTGAAAATGAGGGCCCAGTGAGCCTTTGAAACAGCTATTCCAAATTAATTAATATTTTGTGCGGTGAGGAGTGTGCCGATACTCTGTGTTGTTTGTCAGTGCAAAGTTGCTTATGTATTTATATTCTCGTCAGATGAGAGTTTCAATACTTCTAAACGAAGCAAATATATTACCAACAAATACAACCCACTCTTCTTTGAGATTATGAATTTGATAGAAAGTACAACAGCTCTTCGAAACAAATAGTTTACAACCAAGCGAGCGGGAAAGAATTGTTCTTCCTTATTATTTTTTTATTCTTAATATTCCTGATTTTCCCACCTTTAATTTGGTATATTTATATTTTTGCACAACTAGGCTTTGCATAACTAGGCCTCACTGTTATTTTACCTAAATAATTTTTAACTATCCTGCTTATTTACCTTTGGTATAGTATAAGTTCTAAAGGAGAAACTGTTATGCCGATTCTTCTATTAAATTCCCACAAATAAAGCTTTTAGGCGCTTTGTCTAATTACACTTTCAGATTAAATTGCGTTTCATTTCTATTTGATAACTCTTGTAAATAGTACTTACTATCAATTTCAATGTAACTTTTGATCAGATTTTAAATGTTCGGCTTCGCAGTATTGTTGAGGTAATCCGTAGGTTTAAGCGGTTAAAACACCTGAGAGTTCGCCATTAGGAACTTCGCACCACTTTTGCGGTTTTGTGATGTAGGTGACGTCGGATTATCAGTAACGATCCGAGTGCCTCGCATAGGAGCGTAAACACTCCAGATTGATGCCTATCTGTGGTCGCTCATCTCTAGCGTGCATTGAAAATGTGGCAATCCGGGAATTTAAAAGTATGTGCTCATTTTCAAATCGATAAAGGTATAAAAATAGAGAATCATAATTGGTTTGGGGTATGCTAAAGTAGGAAATTCAAGAAGCTAATTAATTAAATTAAAATTATTTTTACAGGTAGACGATTTGTTTTAGCGAAGTAATAAGCTGCCAATTCAAAAACGTTTCGGTTGCCTAGTGTGTAAGAGGGCTTGCTCCTGACTTTAGTAGAGTCAAGAAATGTGTGTTTGTGTCCTACCAGGGTCGGTAGCAGATCTTTTTAGTGGGTCCGGTACAATCTCGGCTCACCTTTCGCATGCTGGTGGTAATTAGTTACGCTACACCCTTTATGGGAAGGAGATGATAATATCAACGCCACGCCTAAGCATTTTTACAAACTTTTTGACGCACTGAATATTTCGTAGAATCTGCTTGCCAAAATTGAACAAAAAACAGTTATTTTGACAAATTTGCATTGCCTTTGAAGTGTCTCTATTGTAGTGATTGATTGATTGATTGATTTCTACCAAAGCACGGTTAGTCTTTGCAACCTTAACACTGAGGCTTAGTAGCCTATTGTATTATTCCTGCTTCGGTTTCGTTTTACTTGAATAGGTTAGTTTCCTCGATCAGGTTTAAGAGCCTATGTAGTAAATCTTTCTCCATTGGTAGATCAATTGCGCTTTGCATAACGAATCTGTGTTGAACTAGCGCTGCACATTCGGCTGTTTCTTCCTCTTCGTTGCAAAGCCTACATAAAGGTTCATCTTTGTAAATCCCCATCTTATGCCCTGTAGTGTAAGTTTTATCTTGCTTAATTCAAGTAGGTCAGCAGTCAGATCTGGCTGGTTTGCAATTTCATTACCCGCTGTACCCCTGTGTCCTGGCACCCACACTAGTGTGACCTTGTTGTGTATAGACAGAACCATTAGGTTTTGCATACTCCCATACTAGTTTGGAGGCTATATGTTAAGATGCTAGTGCCTTTAAGGCTGCCTGACTATCAGAGAGAATGCAAATCGTCCCACCCTGCGGTCGCCGACGCAGACTCTCCCACACACAGGTTTGTATAGCATATAGTTCTGTTTGAAATACCGTGGTGTATCGCCCAAGTGATCTACATACTTTGTATCCCTGGTTTTCCTCATAAACACCTACGCCAGAACTAGTGCCCGTTTTTGACCCATCTGTGTATCCGATTTGGGTTTTCGGTTTTTCCCCTCTCCATCTCTCAATTTCCCCCAATTCAAGAAAACCTTGAAAGGTTTGTCATAGGAGATCTTGGAGATTGTTATGTCGCTACTCATATTAAAGATAGGGTTTGTTACTGCTGTTTCTACTCTGATGTGCCCGGACCCACCGTGGGTTCTCCAGTTACTAGTGTTTTTCAGTCTGCATGTTCCCATTCTGGCTTCCCCTCTGTTGTAGTAATCAACATTGTGCGATAAAGCGTTCGCTTACAGTAGCAGCAATAATGAACAATGAACAAGTGTTTTAACGTTTGTTTTCAATACCAGCTAGATCAATAGAATGGAAACACCAAAGTGCAACAACTTGCAATTACCCCTAAGAAAAACACATTTAGAAAGCATTCTCTTTGCTCTTGTGTTTTTCCTAGAAGAGGTAGCGATATAGTTAGATGTTTTAGAGTACTAATTTATGTAGAAGGTATGTTTTAAATGCCTTGGCCAATAAGAAACTTTGCATGCCTGTTGACTATAGTATGTGTTACGTTTACTATATTCACCACCAGCAAGCAGGTAAAACTGGTAATATTGCAACTAAAGTTTTTTAGATCACGTCGTGCTGTAATATAAGCATGCATTATATTTTCAACAAAGCAGAAAAGCTAGATGATAGAACAATATCATTCGACGCTTCCAACCCGATGACAATATGTGCTAATGAGAATTTTATATGTGAGAAAGTGGTCTAGATCTCATTTAATTTCTATCTTTCATATTTCATCTCACACAGAGTCACTATTGATTATTTTATATTTAGCATGTTTTCAACAATCGTAATGTTAGACTTGTTTTAAGAAGCCATACTTATAATAAAGAAAAACTGGTTCAATGAATCGATACATGGTGCAATAGTTGTGAATATTGGGTAAGCAAGAACATTCGTCATAACCAGAGCCCGAAGTAATTGGCTGAAAAACGAGAAAACATCGCCTACCAAATACTTTTTAATATAACTACATGAAATGATTCAAATTAATGTGAGTAGGTACGCAGTGGATATAAAAAGAAACGCCATTGCCTACTCTTGGAAATTACTCTCGGAGACTAAGTAGCAGCAAGCGCTTATGACATCTCCAAATGAACAATCATAATCCATTAGAAAAAAGCCAACAAAGGTGGAAAGAAACACATTTATATTAATGAAAGGTAGCAATGAAACAGGGTCCAGTTCTCACAAAATTCTGTATTAAAATTTTCAGCCGATCGGTTCCGTATTTAAAAACACATCCTCAGACCAGCTACAAGAATATCAAAAAAAAAAAAAGGAAATTACATAATGGAAAGTCTAATGTAGTTAATTAAAGTTATGAACAATGCATTAGTGAGATAAAAACTATGTTACAAGTTACAATGTAGTGAAAGTATTATTTTTTATTAATGTAAATAGTTAACGGATTTTTATTTAATTGAACTGATATTTGAGTTGATTTTTAATTTTTTTCATTATATTTGTTATATACTGAAATGTGTTATCTCAGGCATTTTGTTAAAAAAATTGGAATTTTCTAAATTAATTCTTTTGTGGGATTCGAGAGTATTCTTTCATACTCTTTCGGCAATTTTTAATGAATTTTGATATTAATAAATGGAAATTAACGAATGTTAAAATTGAAAAATTTAAACCAACCTTGATTCTTACGAAGATGTCGTGTAAACTCTATGTTCCTTATGATATTCACAGGAAATCTGCCTGTTCTAACCTCCAACCTTTTCTTCTACCTTGACTTTTTTTTTCTAATTTCAATATCGGATACTTTAAATTGCGAAACCAGCCAAAATACTAGTTAACTCAAAGAAAGCTTAACCAGGAATGATTAATTTATTGGCGTCCGTTTTCTCCTTTATTTTTCTATCTAAACGTAATATTATGATGAATTTCGATGAATAAAGTTATTTTTAGAAGTAGCATGAGAGAATGAATGTAGTGACGCTACTGGATGACTCAAACTATACGAATCTATGCTCTATAATACATCTGACAACATAATTATGACATAATTCTCTGACGTTCTACTTAATAACTTTACGATAGATATTTAATTTACGAAACCCTACTAGAAATACCTCTGAATTTACCCTGTTGTTTGTTGTAGGAGAACTTTACATTAATTTTGAAGATTTCCAAAATGAGGAGAATAAAAGGGAGAGTAGTTTCGTCTTCGATTCACCAAGATCGTCACTGGTTGGAGTTAGATAAATTATTTAGTACCCGCAATTCAAGACCAGGCTAGGGGGAAATTGTGGCTACGAAAAATAGCTTTTATCCGCCAGAGGGAATTTCATTTCTATCGTGTGGCCGTACTGAATACCCTATACGTTTGAGACTGACAGCTGATATTTCCGATGTAAATATTTAACATAACAATATATATACTATAGCCAAAATTAATACACGTGGTTAATGGAAGATAAAAATGAGAAGAAATTACTTACAATTGAATATAACAATAACGGATTATGTCAGAGGTAAAATTAATACTTGGAATTGTGCGTACTCCAACAAAGTACCCGTATGGACACCACATTAAATATTCAATTAAGAGCTTTTTAATATAAAAATGTGGAAAAAATTGTAAAAACTGGACAACACGAACAATTTAAAAGACGTTGAAAAATGTAATAAAATTGGTTGAATAAATTGTGAGGTTTTTAAGTTTTTTTATAAACTATACCTAATACTAAATTAAGACATCTATGAATGCAGGGGAAAAATTACAACGAAAATGTGGACATAATCTCCCACAAACCACAGAAGACAGATTCCATGAGAAAATAAGTTTCTAATAATATTTAAAGGTGTTGACTCAAATTGTAATTAGCCATATAGTGAGTTATTTTTATTCATGAGTTGTTGTAAAATCTGTAAGGACTCTGGATTATTAAGGAAATATCCTTTGTTGGCAGTATATAACATTTTGAAATCGGTGTCGATGTTAAAAGTATGGTTATTTTCTAATAGATGTTGGGCAAAATGCGAAAAACCGCAAGAATGCGACATCATAAATGTTCTCTAATGTTGGTGTCAAAGCCACGGAAAGTTTTGCTAACATAATTGCAATGACAACAATCTCAAATATATATACATCTCTTTTTTTTAATTTTTTTATTTGGTGTTTATTATTCAATGGCAGATTACCTAAAGGATGTATTGTCCTAAAAGATATGCTAAAGTTGTCTCTTAACGGAGTAGTAATTGTATGAGAAAATGTACCAATCTAGGGGAGGAAAATATAGTATTTCTTCGATTGCAGGGTTGTAACATTGGAGTCGTCTAAGTAAACGGATCTCTCCACCTTTCTTTGTTGGATCCTATTCAGGAGCTTGTTAATGACATAAGGATTGTAATGATTGAGTTGTGCGATCTGTCTAATAACATTAAGTTCTTTATTAAAGGATTCCTCTGACAACGGGATGTTAACAATATGTAAATAGTTGTAAAAAGAGCAAAATTTTTGGTTATGTGGATGAATGGAGAACAACCATCAATGATGATGCCATTGCGGTTATGTTTTCTGGAAATTTTAAATTCTAATCAATTATCCGGATTTAAAGTGGTTATATCTAAAAAAATAATTTGTTTATTTTACTTTCCAAAGTAAATTTAATAGAGTGATGCATACTGTTTTTATAAGAAAGAAGATTACACAAATCCAAGAAACTATTCGACCAGGTGATCAAAATGTCACCTACGTATCTCACATAGAATTTGAACCAACTTAAAAAATGTTTGTTAGGTGTTATATAAGTAAATTCAAAGTAATAAAGTAATAAATAAACCTACAAGTATTGGTGAAATAGGGGATTCCATAGCTAGACCATGTGGTAAATCATATAGTTTGTGATTAAATTGAAAGAAACTTTGTACTAAACAAACATTAAGTAAATTTAATAAGTGGTTAATTTTTCTGGGAGGATAGTTGATCCAACAAAGTATATTCACCATCAACTGAGTCACTTCATGTTTTGGGACGTTTGCAAAGAGCTTGGAAACGTCCAAGGAAATAAAAGTTTTTTAGCTTTTTGTTAAATCTAAGGTGTTTTTTACGGCGAAGGAAAAGTGATTGTTGATGGTGTCTTTCAACTGTACGTTCAATCACCTAGTGGGATTATAAACCGGTGAGTTGGTGACCACTGGTTTAATGGGCATGTTTCTGAAGTTATCTGACTTATGCAACTTGATTAAGTTTTTAAACGCAATACCCTGTATGCTATAACACTTTAAATACTCCTTTACAATTCATGTCAATTTTCTTTAATATTCACGAATTCACGAATTGGAGTTCAAATTGATAGACCCACCCTATTCACCAGATCTGGCTCCAGAGGCTTTTTGTGTTTCCTAGGCTCAAAGTTTCGTTTGGAAGACAGATATTTTCATCGAATGAGGAGGCCATCACATTTGTAAACGACTATTTTGCGGAACAATATGCTAATCACTATTTGGGCGGATTAAAGAGATAGTGGCAGCGCTGTGAAAAGTGTATAGATTTGCAAGGAGACTACGTTGAGAAATAAAACTGAATTTGACAAAAAGAGGTTGATTTTAGTGAAAATATTGCTAGTAATTAGAACATTAGTTAATGACTAGTGTTTCAGCGATCTAAAACCCAGCTTAAACTCGAGCAAATTTACATATACAATGCATTTTAGAGCAGTTAATTTATGGTTACAAGCACTTCATGTAATTACTTTCAGAAACTTCTTCTCTAAGAGATGAGGCAATATCGTGGAACGTAGGTATCTTATTACCTATATAAATTAAAGTCTTTTATTGCAGTTTAGGCACCCTTCAATAACAATTAAAAACTCATTACAGTTCTTGGAAAACGTTAATGTCTGAACATCCGGTGTAATTTAAATGGTCTAATTTGAGCATCTGACGAAAATAAGAAATATGGTAATTACATGAATCCAAGTACAAAGGCTTTAGAAGGAAATATATTTAATCTTTGACATTCTGCGTGTTCATTTAAAGAGGTCTGTAATTTTGTCTTTAAAAGAAAAATGTTTAATTAAATTCAGAATTATATTCCCCTTTGATCGTGAAAGTAAAAGAAAAGGTTATTTTACATTTTAATTGCGTATTATTATTTCGATGTACAACCCTATACATTAAAGAAGCTTGGTTGCAGTTGGCGCTTAGTCGATAGATGCCTTATGAATATTTGTTGTTGATAGACTTATGTATATAGTGCGGTAAGAGTTGAGGTATTAAATGTTTGTGACAGGATGTTTCGAAGTTCTTTCAGCTTTGTATGAGTCAGCTATACATTCGGTTCAGAATGTAGTAGTATCGCAGGATTTTCACATTTACTTGTCCCTAAAATATAAAAAAACGATATACTGGAAATTAAAACCGAATGTATGTATATACAGGCTGCCTTTCAGCCAAGAACTACTGTTATGTGAGTCTGTAATATATATGGCAGAACAACTGCTTTTTAATTAAATTTCGAGTAATTTAATAACGAACTAATTATATATTGTTATGATTTTTGGAGCAATAAGGGACATGCACTAGAACTAGGCTAAATACATCACTATGAATAAATATTTAGTGTGCGATCACAACATACACATGAAAAAAGTGCCTAGTAACAATAACCAACATTAGTGCTAATATAGCTCATGGTATTGGTGGAATCACTCTCGGTAAAAACAATATGAGCAGAGAAAAAAAGCACTAACCAACGGATATGTTTCTGCCTATCTGGCGTCATCAGCCTTGTTTCGAGCGCCACATTCCGCTGCCCACATTGCGTTTACTTCTCAGTTTATGCCACTAATTTCAAAAAAACAGTACTGAAATACTTCCTGGCGCCGCCTAGTGCCAAGAGATATAGTCATGCCGTTCCAGAAGGTAGCGCCAGAAACCTTCAGGGCAGCTTATGGGTTGCTTAACGCAAGATGGCGTTGCGCCTTAGCACATGTAAAGTGATTTTTCACGCTTACCATGATGTATTAAAAATACACATGAAAAAAGTGCCTAGTAACCAAAATTAATCCTAGTATACCTCATGGTATCGGCGGAATCACTTCTGGCAGTAACATGTGCAGATACCGTAGCGCTCAGACGCAACGCCATCTTGTGTTAAGCAGCTTTATATCTCTTAGCAGTAGGTGGCATCAAGAAATATTTCAGTGATGTCCGTTGGTTAGTACTTTTTTCTCTGCTCATTATTGTGCCATTATTGTGTACAATTTGAAATTTTTGCAGACAGTTTGAATTATACGTTTAACGACTCGGTACTCCAGTGGTAAGAGCTAGGCACTGTGAGTTCGAGTCACGCTAGGATCAAATTTTCTTAGTGGATCCAGTACAACCGCGATTCACCACTTGCAGTTGGATAACAATTAATTACGCTTAACACTTTACGGCGAGGAGATGATAGCAACAAAGCCATGGAACACTTTACTCACATAATTCACACACTAAAGCCTGCTGAGGTTAAGACAAGCTTCAAAAAGCGTATACACCCCGTTGGGCCGTCACCGCTCTTTAAAAAAATGCTCCAACACACTAGCTATGTTATGGTCATGGGCAACTAGAATGTGAGATGGTTCTTACAACATTTAAGTCACAATACGCCTATTCTGCATCCTCTTTATATCGGGGAGCACCTTAGGCCGTCAACCAACCCACTGCCTTAGGTTAGGATGTTGCCCAGAGGAATCGCTCTAATAACGGCAAAGTCTAGCCTCCACACTTAGCATGGTCCTTGTCATTGTCGCTAGTGCAGGACATTTGCAGTGTCCCACACTCTCATTTTCACCTTGGCAGCTTCTCTTAGTTCCATTCCGAAAAGGAGCTTCTTTTTCCGACAATAACCAGTCAGAATCCCGACAACCATTCCTTCTGGACAATCTCAGGTATCTCACCGCTGTCCCCTTGTTCGGATAAATCAAGACGACTTTTGCGTTATGACAGGGATTAGCTTCGTCTTTCTTTTAAAGAAGTTTGCATGAGTAATCTGAGGACTCTCGAGCGTGAATCGTCACTCCTGAACACCTTCTAGGCAGTTTCTTCACGTCTTCATGGCCAGAATTTTCATTGCCCTCTTTCAGACATAGTTGATGAGCTCTGTGGCAGTCTTGTAGCAGGCTCAACGTTATTGGTCGGTTTAGTGCTGACACTATGTGCTTGTTGTCGGTAAACAAGTTAGTCCGCTGACTATACTTCTGCTCCACTTACTTCGTTGGTTTTTGATCCGCCTACGAAAAGACGTAGGCTGCTCTCATCGCTGTTGATGTCTTAGTGGTTTGTAAGGGGTGTTGTTTAGGAGAACAGACCTGGTATGTCTCGTACAATTAGATCGGTTGAACAAAAAACACGTACAATACAGCTAAATGGTCCACTGAAAAATCTTTGGTTTTCAGTAGAGTTCCCCAGAGGGGTATTATGTTGCACCACAATATCGCACCGTCCCATACCGCAACTCTAACGCGTAATATAGTGATATCAGATAGGACACTGGAACTTCTGATCTTAATCTCCTGAAAACGTAAATTTCGGTGTGTACTTTCTTAACAAGTATTTCGCAGTGCTCTCTCCATAACAGCAACATAATAGATTCTACATCTATTGTCACCCCAAGAACTTCGTATCAAGTGGCCAGTGGTATGCAGGTTTAATGCATCAGGGATTCTTTAAGCGATCAAGCATACAATACTCCAGTATTTTAGATATAGCAGAAGTTAACGTCCCGTGCCTATAGTTTGCTATCTCTGTTTGTGAGCCTATCTTGTGGATGGGAACAATGACAGATTTCCTTAGTATAGTTGGAGATATTCCTTCTGCCTGAGATAGCTTTATAAGGTACGTTAGTACTTATACAACCTAAATTCTGAATTCCTTTATTATCGCCGTTGCTATGTCGTCATAGCCTGTGGAATATTTATTTCTTAACTTTCCCATGACGCTTAGTACCTCATGTGTTGTAAAAGGAAACATATAGATGCAGTGAGGGTAATTCTTGATTTCATTATTGTGACAGCTTATCGGCGGAACTTCAGAGACAATACGGGTTGATGTTAACTGAAAGTGAGAATTGAGCATGTTGGTTATATATCGAGGGTTGGTTATTAGAACGTCATCACTAACAAGTGAATGTTACTTTCTATGATCTTAGGGGTTTTTGTAGTTCGTTCTAAAAGATTCCACATGGCGACGGTTGTGATCTTAGATTTGTAAATATAGTCTGTGTTAAATTTGATCTTAATGGCGTGAATAAGCTGCTTGTGACCTCTTTTAGCTTCTAAGTATGCCTACTCAGTTGAGGGAACATCTACTGCAGTACAAATAAATCACGTACGAAGGTGCTCGAAGCTTTAACTTGGGGCGTGATCCATTGCTTCTCTGAGTTACCGTTGATGCAAAATTTCTTATACGTGAATGCGTTATTGTAATGTTAAATAAGAATTTCCATTAAGATTTCAAATATATCGTCTAAACCGTACTCATCGTAGTATACTTGATCCCAAGATTCTTTTTTGAGCTACTGCTAAAAGTGTAATTTGTTGTTTACATTAATGGAGTGTTTCTCAACATGTTTTATCGTTTTTTGCGGAATGTTATTTGCAAATTGATAAATTTATGGTTTGAAGGATGTGTAGAGCCTATAGTATAATTCAGATCTGTTGTAATATTTGAGAACACTTTGCCAATTACCGCTTGAGAGTGTGACGTAGCCTTTGTGAAATCTGTAACACTCATAAGTAATCCATACTCTGCCATTGAATTATTTAATGTTTGCTGTTCTCACGAATTACGGTCCAAATCAATGTTAAAATCTCCAGCGATAAAAACAAAGCCATCCCTGGTAGCGTAAGCATTCAGTAGTCTAGTTAAAGAGATTACGAAAACATCTAAATTTCATTGGGGAGGTCTGTATAAGGTTAGAATGATGTATGTTGTATTAGTTAGTGCTAAGTACAGACTACAAATCTCAAAAATATTCTTAGTAGCGTTGTCCGTACATTTAGTTTTACCGCGTTCAAATCCTTGTCAACAAACATGCAAGTGCCTCCTCCTAATGCTTGACTCCGGTTGTAAGAAGTGACTAGCTTATAATTTTGTAACAAGCAATGTTTTGCTGTCTCTTCATATAGCCACGTCTCCGTGAGACACACAACATAACTACAAAACTCAGTAATCAAAATTTCTAAATTATTAATTTTGTTCTTATTACTATGAATATTTAACAGAAAAAGATCCTATAAACCCTATAAATACACCGATAAAATGAATTTTATAAGATCCTGGATTTATGAAAATTAATAAGTTGTTATAGTACCTTTTTATTTAATAATACCAAGTCGTTACCGCATATTATACACCAAATTATAACATTCTTCTGTGATGCGGTTTCCCACTAATATTCAACTTCCGCATTTCTTATTATCTTATTATTATTATGCCTTCTTCAGCGACTTATCTGCAGAGCTATACAGTTTCATTTCAAATATTCTGACCTTTAAATTTAATTTTAAAATATCCAGTTGAATGGTTGACACATCCCTAACTTGAACTGGAAACATCGCTTGATATATAATTTAGCAAAAGACTACCAGATGGTAACTGACCGAACACACATACTTGACTTTACGACGATGAGATCGAAATCTCGACGAAGTGAATTCAAGCACAGTCAGAAGTAATTTCATTTTATACTTGGTATTGGGAAACATTTCACGATCCAATGGTCATCTAAGTGCTAAAATTCGTATGGAAATGAGATCAGGTGAAACAACGTCCAGAAGCGCGGGTTTTAAAGTCGATCTCGACGAAAGCAAAGCCAATTGATTTTAGCGACTTAATCCGCTGACCCAAAATTTATGGCTGGATAACACGAATAAATTTTAACTTTGTACGTGTACGTAACGTATAGTATGCACACGGACCGATAAAACGAGAAATTCCCGAGGTGATTATAAGCAAATTTAATGCATGTATCTGTTCTGGGCATTGCGCAAATTACCAACTTAATTACGCGAATATATTTGCTGTATAACATTGTAGCAATACTTTGGGACTAAATATTTGCTTTAGTCATTTAGAATCGATACTGACGTTCTCCAACCTTAAATTTACAGTAACAGTAAACTTTTCTTTAAACGCGAAAATAACGGCCTCGCTTAAAGCAGTGAACTCGACACTTAAGACATGTCAATATATAGCACGTCATTCACATACCTACCATCTTCTGGTAGGGGTTATTAGAAACGATCCAAAGAGCTTTACTCCCATATATCCCAAATATCTTGTTAGGTTTTTTAGTGTATGATTTGGAAAACTACTAATTTTCTTGAAAGGCACAGTGAGGCCTTAAAGTCCCCCCCCCCATGCTAACCTTTGAACGATAGAAGCTAGCGTTTCTAGAAAAAATAGGTCGATTTTTATTTTTTTTGAACTAACATGCCATTATCGGCAGCTCAATTGTGTTTCCGGTGTCGCTGAAAGTGACATCAACTTTCTTATTTTAAATAGAACATCGTGTACATTTTTACGTTTTCGGAAAGATAGTCGAAAGGCAAATCCAATGATACCACACATATTATAGTTTAACTTAGGAAATATTACGATATGCAGCCATAAAAGTTTTGGTAAAGAGCGCCAAATTGTTTTTTGTGACGCCAGACTGATCTAAAGAGCTCGTTGCTAAACAAGGTAATCATAACAACTGCCAAACTGTCAAATCTCAAATCCAAAAGCATAAATTATTATTGCTGTTTATTATTATTATAGTGTGCATTTGTCATGCTTCCCTTCTTTGTTCTCGTTATTATTTTCTGTAATTTTACTTGTTTTGTTACTTAAACTGCCTATAACGCTAGTTTCTGTCACTGTATAATTGATTAATAAATGTATCCAACCAACCTTCGATATCTCGATAATGCAGAGGAAATGTTAAATTCACTCAAGCTCCTTGATTTTCACCTGTAAGAGTAAATCTGTTGACATGTGTCTCACCTTAGCCCATATAATCGCCCACTTTAAATTCTTAAATAGCAACATCCACGACAAACCAGAAAAGGCGTAAAAGATTTGCCCATAGCCAAAGATGAGCAGACATTGCTACTACCATAGGAAAATATTTGGCAACTAATCGTTAAAAAAACTTTATGAAAACTTTCGTCCTCAAACATCTGAAGACACGACCTAAGTCTTACTTTGAAAATGTATAGCAAGAAATAAATCATGACGGAAATTTTATTCATAATTACATTTTATCAATTGCTAAAAGACTACACAAAGTTATTTCAAATGATGGTGCTCCAATAAAATATTAACAACATGTGTAAACGTTTTCAATAAAAATGCCTGTTCTTTGATATATTTTTTAAAATAAGTGAATATAACGGGTAAGCTCAATAAAAAATTAACTTTTAGGCTAAATACAAAATATTGTCGTTTCTATAGACATTGTCGCAAGATTTAAAAACGTCAAAATAAGCTGATATAAGTTGTCCCTGATTTTTATGAAATCAATGACCACATATGCCTTTTGAAATTATTTTTAAAACATTGAAAATAAGCAAAAGTTTTTATAAAGAATAATTTTTTGATTGTTATTTGCAATGCGTTTGTTCTTTTATGCGTCCTACACAAATATATTAAAAACAAAGCGCAAATACATCATTTACCTTAACTTGTGTTTTAGATTAATTTGGAATAATTCATTAGGAATAGCAACAAGTACACGCGGAAATTTAATGAATCTATCAGGATAGTATTAACATTCGGACTAACAAATTAAAAACAACTATTTCCAGTTATTGTAAAATTCGTTAACTGATTACGTAAGTATTAGCATTGTTGGATTTTTTTCAACAGGATTTCATAAAAAGTACGCCGTACAATGCAAAGCCTGTTGGACTAAATTTAATTTTTTATTGTCCAGTAACGTTATGCTTTTTACCGGTTACAGTCATCAACAGATATGCGAACACGTACGTATTTTTGTTAGCAATTACATACACTATACATTCCATGGTCTGGATTTCATGAAATATCATTTTTTTTTTTTTTGTTAAACAGTGCGATGCTTTTTAGATACGAATCATACTGCGGGTATTGTACTTCCGGGCCACACTACAACAGATCTTTGTACAATTTATATGTGCGGTCAGGGCATATTTACTTCGTGGGCACCATTCAGAGAATGTTCACTGAAAGAAATGGGGGTAAATTTAAATCCTCATATTACAAAAAAAGTATATATTTCCGGTATAAACAAAGAATTTTCGTTCAAATTGGTAATTTTCTTATAAATAAACCTTTAGTATGTATATGAAATTATGCGAAAATTTAGATCTTTATCCGAATTATACAGAAATTTTCAAAAATTCTGAAATTTTAAAAGCATGTGCGAAACTTTCTTGTTTGTATCAAAATTCCGGTACGTGTAAGAGTATTATATCTCCCTATTCCTTAAAATATGTTAGGCGTTAACGCCAGAACAAAACATCAACTCTTTATTGTCGTATGCATGTTACACGGGCATATATGTGCGGTATTAGTGCTTATATTATATCATTGGGTCCATGAAGAAAAATAATAAGTTGTTGTATTTTAAGCAATCCATGTCAATACTTAGTGTATGTGTGTAATGCAAGGGTTTATCGCATGAAAGTAGAAGATGAAGTTACACAGGCCGTATTATTTGGAGATTAGAACGTGTAATGTATTACGTATTGCTTTGTAAAAGTGTATATACTAAATCGGCAGTAATATATCATAATACAACCTCCTAATTTTACATATCTTGATTAAATAAAGCTACTTTTGTGATTATAAGTTATGTGTGTACAAATAAATAAAAACGTTATTCTCTACATATGCACATATATGATAAACATAAAAAGAAGATTTGCTAAGATCATATTTTTTCATTAAATTGTTCAAGAGAACAAATGCTTGATTAAACGAAATTTTTAATTAATTGTATCATAGCGTGCAATAAAAGAACTTTAATATAGCTACGCAGCGAGCTAATCATATTAATGAAGAATGCAATTTTCTTTCTGCTAGCAACAATAAATATCAAACGGTTAAAAGTTTACTAAGGACTATGAATATTTATATACATATGTACAATGTGACAAAATTTATAATTTTTTATCAGATTGTTATCAATATCTGGGAAAATAAACCATCAATTCAATTTTTTTTTTAATGTGCTAGTTTCAGAGTTATGGGTAACGCTGGCCACGAGCGGTACCGCGCATCGGCGTAGAATCATTTCGGACCGAGAGGAACGGTAGTATTACTTAGTCTGCGGAGCAGTACGGACATTTTCGCTGCCGGTCATTTGCGCAATTGTTTATCTGTCCGCAAAACGACCGCGGTCGGACAAACTTCGAAAATTTATTGCAGAAATTCCAGACTTAATATATGAAGGTGCTAAAATTAAATGTGTAATCTGTAAAATCCCGTTAATGTGTTGGTCCAGACAACATTGTCTACGACACGTAAATAGTGAAAAGCATGTCTCAAAAAGAAATTGCGCACGAGACAATGACAAATTTATATTTAATTTATGCGTTACGTTTATCGCATGTAATATACCGTTTAATTTACTAGACAAGGAACCATTTATCTGCTTTTGGAATAACTATTCGGAGTGCAAATTACCAAGTCGAACATCGTTACGAAGAATTGTGCCATCTGCGCGAACATATTGAACAAAAAATAAAATCGGAGTTGAAAGATCAAAAATTGTGGTTATGTGTCGACGAAACAACAGATCGGAAGAAACATTCGGTTCTTAATGTAATGGCACGCAAATTGGAACCTCATCAATCGGCACCTTCAATTCTATTAGTCTCCAAACGAATACAACAGTGTACTGCCGAAGTAATTTCAAAGTTAGTGTTAAATACATTGGACAAGTTTGAACTTTCAACAAACCAACTCTTGATGTTAGTGAGTGATGGTGCTGCAAATATCCTTTCTGTAGGCCGGTCTCTTAAAAAGCATTCTGCTAATTTGTTACACATTACGTGTAAAATTCATGCTCTCAATCTTGTGGCGGATAGTATCAGAAAATGTTATCCTGAGGTAGACGCTTTAATAGCGCATATCAAAGCAGTATTTGTCAAATCACCGAAACGTATTCGCGAATTTCACAGACTGTGGCCCCATATACCAGAGCCACCAGAACCTATTCTAACTCGTTGGGGAACATGGTTGCAGGCCGCGTTTTATTATCATTCATGGCATGTAAATGATAAATTTTGCCAATGAACTTTGATAAAAATTGAACGAATTATTTCCCAAATAACTTTACAATATCCGTTAAGCGATTAAACAGGTGTCTGATGCAAACCAAAATTAAAATTTTCCTTCTGAATGCAATGATATGTGGGGTATTCAATTTAAAGTCTGTAAGTTAATATCAATTTCCGAAAGTGATATTTTAAGGAGCTGGCCCCACTTACGTTAGCAATCTGGTAAAGTTTTGGATTTCTTTAATACATATTTCTTCAGATATACATAGTTGAACTTCTTCTTGGGATATGCTGTGTTAATAAATATACCAGTAATTTACGCCGATTTCCCTTAAAGCTTTGCTGTAGAATTGCCTTCGCGTCGGTTCCTTTATGTCGCTGAATCATATAATTCTCATAAAATATATGCTGTTAGCAAGCTAAATTCTTGATCGTTGCTAAAATATATGTCATTTATTTGTCAAAGTTTTATCATATATGACTTGCGAACTGCGCGCTATACGTAACAATCGTTATGTGAATCGCGGGGACTTTTTTATTGCTGCTGTAACTATTTTATTAACTTAGTTTTCTTCTTAGTTGAAAAACTGGTTTATTTACTTTTCTACTGAGGCAATTCAAATATGATAACTAGAGTAACCTAAACTTGCGGACTCGCATAGGCGTCGGTATTACGGGTTAATATAAGAATACGAAAAATTCATAAATAAACTAAACCGGTAGAGAAGCAAGCATGTAGTGTCGACCTTGAATATAAATCATGTTAAACCGCGCTGAGAGAGATTTCGTTTTAGTACCGGTTGAGCTGTTGCAGAGATTAGTTGAACGGTCAAGGTTATGTACTTACGTGTCGCTTTTGAAAATATAGCTGGTGTTTTTTGTGTGTTGTAGTATTATACCATGTACATAATTAGTGTATCGTTTCATATAGAACTAATATTTACATACCTAAGAAAACAATGCCTCGTAATAGATTTGCTACTAATATACATAAGTATGTGTCACTTTTTCCCCATTTAAAATATGACGGTAGTGCAGTTTTTTGCTTAATATGCAATGTTCGTTTGGCTGCATTGGACAGAACTGATTGCCAGAGGTATGTCAATGGTATTAAGCATATGAGAAATGCAAGAACTGAAATACCTTATACACTATTCCTCATACATTTATTAATTATGTTTACCTCTTGTAATCTTCCGTTGTCGTTGGTGAGAAAAGCAGCTTTTAAAACGTTTTGGCGACAATACGTTCCAAAGTACACATTACCCTCACAAACACAATTACAGAATCATTTGCCGCGAATGAAAGAGATGCTAGAAAATGTGTGGAAACGTGATTTGTGTTCCAAAAAAATGTGGATTACTATGGATGAGACGACCGATATAAAGAAAAACAGTATTGTGAATGTAATAGCTCGCGTTTTATCTAGCGAGAACACAGCATCTCGATATTTGTTAGCTTGCAAACATGTTCAACAATGTACCGCGGAAAATATTTAAAAAGTGATAATGAACGCTTTGAAAAAATTTAAAATTGCCCAAGATCAAGTTGTGATGATTGTGACAGATAGTGCAGCAACGATGTTAAGTGTTGGGCAATCCTTAAAACATATATTTCCTAACTTAATACATATAACCTGCGTGCGGCATGCTTTGCATTTAGTTGGTGAAGCTGTTCGACAACATTACGGAAACGTTGATTGGATGATTGGAAGTACTAAAGCAGTGTTTCGTAAATCTCCTAAACGTTTAGAAGAATTTCGTAAATTTTGTCCAGGTATTCTAGAACCTCCTGAACCAATCTTAACGCGATGGGGTACTTGGCTAACAGCAGCTTCTTACTATTTGATCCATTTTCAACAAATTCAATCAATTAAAATGCGATTTAATCGGAATGAATCCAAAGCAATTAGAGAAAGTCAATTGAGAATTTTAAATTCCTCAACTTTTAGAAGATTTAACAATATGTAGCAATTATACAGTATTACTAGATGCCATCAGAAAACTACAATGTACTGAATTGTCATTGCAGGAATCATTAGACATAGTGGAGAGTGTAAAAAATAAATTACGCACATTAAATGATACGCCAGGATTATGCGCTAGTCAAAAGTTGGCAGATGTTTTAAGGAAAAATCCCGATTTTAATACTTTAGAGGCCGTTTATAATAAGTGTAAGAATAGTGAACTTTTAAGTGATTTTGAAAAACAGTTTCTACATGCAAATGTAACTTCCTTAGATGTGGAGAGATCGTTTTCTATGTATAAGAATATTTTTTCTTGTCGACGCACAAGGTTTAAAGAAGTAACTGTGGAAACATATGCAATGATGCAAGTTTACAGTAGTTCACATCCTGATGCCTCTAATTTGTTGAATAATTGGCAAGTAAGTTTATTTATGAATTTTTCGTATTCTTATATTAACCCGTAATACCGACGCCTATGCGAGTCCGCAAGTTTGGTTACTCTAATTGATAACTGTATTACATCCTGTACCTTTAGGCTAAGTAGATGCCCTACATACATACGTCCTTTAATATTTGTAACCGCAAGAAATCTAATAGCGATTTTATCGCGTTTATTTTACAGAGCAAGCACACTTTTCGCTTGAATTACGTCTGCGGAAACGAAGTTTTATGGGAGATATTCGCAAAAAGTATTATTTCTGCGGATTATGACACAAAACTGGTGACATGTGTAGGAACAATATTCACGAAAGCTGGTTCGCAGAAAGTATCTTGTTTTTAGAGATAATGTTTACGTTATCCTTTACTTCAGCTTTTCCTTTGCAGACACCAATAGCTTAAGGACGATTTACTACCTTATTTTAGGAAAGCTTTCCAAGTTTATATCGTCTAGTTTTGTGTTGATTTTACAATAGTCGTAATGTACGTGGAACTCTGCTTCAACACTATATTTAATATGTGAATATACAATATGTCCGCGGATTTATTGCAAAAGAGAAAAACTTTTTCGTTTTACGTTTATTTAAAAAAGTATTTTCTTGTTAATAGTTTTTGCTTGCCCCTATAAAGAAATCATACCAAAAAGTGTAGAAACTTGAAAATATGTTTACTTTCTTATTCGAAATTCAAATCTCCTTGGTGAACTTGTAATATTACTAGAATTACCAAAAATCCGTAGAACATTGTAAGCAAAAAAATCTCCGTTAATACTTGATGATGCGTTTTATAGTTGTTATTGTTACCGTAGTTACAATTCCTGGTATCGTTTATTTTTATTACAGTGTCTTTTATTCATACAGAGAGGTGTGACATGCTTGAAGCATATTGTGCATACAGTAGGCACTGTTACAGCAAAACACTTCCGGATAGGGTGCTGCCTATACTACAAAAAATTTTGGGGGAATTTTTCACCAAAAAAAGGAACCAAATTTGTCACCTCCAATTTTTGGTGTAAATTTCGCTGAATGAAAAATTTTACACTATAATGTGAAAATTACCATCCGCCAATTTCAAATTACCTACCACTTTTAAAATGTTCACATTGTATTTAAAATTCCATTTCATTAAGTAATTTTCTCTGTAGTTTTGTCATGGGGATTTCACCAGTGGTATTTCCTTTCGCATTGAATATTACCGAAATAATTTTTTTTGTTTTTTAGTGTGGTGTGGTACGGCCCAACGAGATGTGTACGCTTTTTAAAGCTTGTCATAACCTCAGGAGCATTGAGTATGTAAATTGTGTGTGTAAAGTGTTCCATGGCTTTGCTACTATCACCCCCTCGCCGTAAAGCGTAGTTAATTGTACCCTAACTGCGAACGGTGACACGGGAGTGTACCGGACCCGCTAAGAAAATTTGATCCTAGCGGGATTCGAACACACAGCGCCTAGCTCTGCCCAGTCAAGCGCTGGCCTTTTTACCACTAGACCACCGAGCCGTTTTATAATAATAATAATAGTATTATAATAATAATCACAATAATGAACATTATATTGTATTAATTCTATACTACTTAAAAAAGGAAGGAAACAAAACACAATGGTAACCCCAAGGCGAGATTCAGTTTCACAAGGGCAAAGTTCTAGCACTCTGCTCTACCATTTAACCTTGTGTAAATTAAATATTATGTATAACACGATTTATAAAGGTGGTGTGTGAAACTTCTTTCGAAAAGCGATAATTTGTGTTGCGGAGGGTGTAGGAGGCAATTAAATCGCGTATTACGATTATGAACTTGAAATCTATAACGCACTCGTTCATACAAGTATTCTGGATGCTTTGTTCCCATGATTTTATGATAAAAGATTAGCGATTGTAGTTGTCGTCGGTTATACATCGACAATCATCTCGCTTCGGTTAATTTATAAGATATTCTTTCATTTCTCTGTATACCATACATAAGCCTTAGGCAGGAATTTTCTAATTTTTGTATTCTGTTTGATGTTGCTACAGTGATGGCAGGATGGTAAACGGTATACAGTAATTGAATTGATAAATAATGTCTATACGGGTAGATTTTTTTTGAATGAAAATAGGCAGTTTTTATATAATTACTTATTTGATGAGAATACCGAAAAGAGTTTCCAGAAGTTTACATTTATTTAAAATTAACAACTTCTGATTGTCTATTGTAATTTTCAAAATATTGCTTAGAAGTTCACAAGTGTGCTTCTTACCGAAAAGTATAGCAGAAGATTTCACTGGATTAAATATAAGGAGTGTTCGTGTTAAACAGTATTTAATGCACGAAGATCCTCATTCAGTTGATTTCTAGCTATCACCTGATTTTGAGCTGGGAAGGAATGATACAGCTGCGTATCGTCTGCATATACAAGCATCCTACAATGTTTTATTTTACTGAAAAATGATTGTAAATGCAATAAAAGAGTGGGCCGAGTATCGATCCTGGAGAACACTCGAAGTTATAGGAAGCCAATCGGAAATTCTTTCAGAAATCTCCACACACTGATATCGATTACAAAAATAACTTCCCATTAGAGAGAGAGATCCAACGCCCAATCCAAAGTGACGCAAAATAACTAACAGGAGCCCATGATTGACCATGTCGAAAGCTTCACTAAAATCGAGTGATACAAGCGCCTTAATTAAATTAGCATCAGCGGCGGTAATGATATCATCAGCGTGAGCTCAAAGGGCGGTAGCACAGCTGTAACCGGTTCGAAAGCCAGACTGGATGGATGGAATGATGTTATGCGCTTCTATATATTGGGATAACTGAGAGTGCAATACCCTTTCAAGGATTTTGGACATTGTCAGCAGAACATTGACAGGTCTCAGGTCTTTAAATTCTTTTACTTCTTTCACTTTAGGTAGAAGATGCATAAAGCCACCTTCCAGCCTCTAGGTACCCATTGATCAATGATGCAAGAATTAACAATATGAGTTAGATAAGGTATTATAACGAGGTAACACATTTTTAACATTTTTACTGTGATTCCGTATCCACAGGCTGAAATTCAAAGAATCATCGAATAGAACATCAGTAATGAGCGAGGCGTTTATAGGACCTGCTAATAATTGAGCAAACGTAAAATTAGTACTATCAAGATCGTTAATATCTGCTGGCAGCGGTGAATTTTTACATTTCCTCATATCTAAAGTACTAAGATCTTTCATATCTTTCTTAAATCCTGTGAGTGCTCTAAGTTTTGGAAAAGAGGTCTCTTTTCATTACATTCTAATAGTTATTTTGTGTGTAAATTTTACACTGCAAGATAATCCTACCCAGGATGTATAACCTTCAATGTAATTTTATACACGTCGGTCCAGATACGAACGGGATATTGGTTTTGTGAATGGCAACAGAGCATTCGAGTCTCACTGATAGATCGCATCCAATCGCAGTATATCATAAAGCGAGCAGCGGTACGCACGCTTGTTCGCTCAATCACGCAATATTATAATTCAACGCCTTCTGACAAAATGTACTAATACAAAATTGCTGCGTAATTTCTCTGTATTCTCAGATTATGTTAGAAAGTACAGTTTCTTATATTCATTTTGTTGCTGCTATACGATGTAGGAGAACGAAAAAGTAATTCTAAGTAGGAAAATAAACAGCGATTCTTATAAAATTAAACTAAACAATGATAAATTCGATAGTTATACAAAATAAATTGAAATTCTAACAATGTTACTTTGTTAAGGGGTTAAATAGTAAACATCCAGACAAAAAAGAAGCCCCTGGAAATTTTTGAAAGAAAGCTAAACTCCCTGCACAAGGAGTAAGCCACTTTTACATCAACAACCACTCATATCAAAAAAGCATTACTAGCAAGTTATCGAGTTGCATTTCACATTGCAACATCCAGTAAGCCACATACAATTGCTGAAGATCTGATCTTACCAGCAGCTGTTGAAATGGTGCTAATAATGGTTGGTGAAAAAAAGGCTGCAAAGTTAAAAACAATACCGCTGTCTAACAGTACTATCCAAAGAAAAATAAGTGACATGGCAGAAGATATTCGAACACAAGTTGTTGAAAATATTAGGAAGTGCACGTACTTCTCCCTACAGATGGACGAATCTACAGATATTTCTAACTGTGCCGTTTGTAGCATTCGTAAGATACGATACGAAAGATGGTATTACAGAAGATATTTTATTTTGTACGCCATTAGAGACCAATACGACCGGAAAATGTTTATTTGTCACTTTTATGCAAAGTACTGATAAGTACAATATTAACTGGTCGAAATGCGTCACTATATGCACCGATGGCGCTAAGGCTATGACAGGAAATCGATCCGGTCTTATTGTCACATTACAAGAAGTAATGCAAAATGCTACATGGGTGCTCTGATTTTACATCGAGAAGTTCTTGCGTCAAAATCTTTACCTCCTGAAATGGTTTGCGTTATGAAAAGTGTTATTAAAGTTGTGAATTCTATCAAAGGAAAAGCGTTACAGACTCGTATTTTTGGAAAAATTTGTGAAGACATGGGTTCCTCATATGTAAATCTTCTTTATCACACAGAAGTAAGATGGCTTTCGAGGGGTAACGTCTTGAAAAAATTTTCCAGTTGAAATCAGAACTTTTGATGTACTTGCATGATGAAACATCGGAATATGAGAATCTATTTTCCAGCCCTCTTTGGCTTCTTAGACTGGCATTCCTTGCTGATATTTTCGAACACTTAAATATTTTGAATAATAGCTTGCAAGGCTGCGATGTTAATGTAATAACAGCCACGGATAATTAACGGATTTGTGAAAAAACTTGATTTATGATCTACTTCAATTGGGAAAAAGAAGTTTAATTCATTCCAGTGCGTTCAAGAACTCATGGAAGATTTAGCTAAGTATAGTGCGATAAATTCTGAGCATGTTTTTGCAGATATGCAAATCAGTTTGCACAACTTGAAGCAACAGCTCTGCGACTATTTCCCCAAAGAAATTCAAAACAGTTATGATAATTACAGATGGATACTGACTCCGTTTTTAGACAATTCTTTTCAGCACGTTGAGATTGCAGCAAACATGAAGGAACAACTTATTGAAATATCAAGTGATGGAATGTTAAAACTAGAATTTTTTTCCCAGAACCCAGATCAGTTTTGGACCAAAAGAATACAAGAATACTCCCAGCTCGCAAACGAAGCTGTAAGGTGTTTGGTTCCATTTGCAACATCCTATTTATGCGAGTTGAGTTTCTCGTCTAGACTGTCATCAAAACAAAAGTGAGAAATCGTCTCGAACATGAAAATAATATCATTGTGTGTGTATCAAATACAGGGCCCAGATTTGAGATGCTAGTTTTTGAAAAACAGTCACATACGTCGCATTAAGATCCTTTTACTTTGTAATTTTTTTATGTATAAAAGTGTTAATGTTTTCATTTATGTTCCACAAGGTACATGAGTAGTCAAGTTTATCCTTCTGAATAGGGATTTTGCATTAGACATTCATAAATGTATTCCTTATATCAATAAATCCGTTTATTGTATATAATGTATATAAGAGGATACATATGCATTCATTGATATAATAAACAGCCATTTATTAAAATGATAAACTCGTTCGTTGGACTAATTTTGATAAAAAACGGTTAAATTAACGTACCTTTTTACTGTATTTACGTATCTGTTTCGCTCAATGTAACAATATGGCTTTCATTAAACTATTTCAAACCTATAAGCTATTTTGTAGCTTTCAGTAAATATAAATTATCTGAAGTAGTTTCATCGTAGTGAAAATGTAAACATTACAAGTTATGAAATGTTTAGCTACAACTATGATTACAAAATAAAAGGTGTTAAGTAAAGGTATATTAAAATTTTTCACTATTTTTATAATTATGATGTTATATTAATAAAAAAATATATACCACAAATATCCAACATTAAAAATTTGGTGCTTATTCTTAAACGTAAAGCCTGGCGAAATAAATCATAAGTAAGTCTGGAGTTACATCGATCAACGAGAATGTTTTAGTCGATTACTTCACAGCTAAAATATATATATTCACCTTAGCAAAAACAGTGATTTCTGGAGATTTATCGATAGTATTTTGTGTGAAGGAAAATCTCATTTTCTTTCCTTTCCTATAATTCACATTCCGCTTTATACGTATTGTATACCAACAGTTTACAAGAAAATCAGCGTCGACAGAAAATCGATTTGAATTTTGAAGTATTTATTGCCTTCAAATTCAAGACATTCCCCAAGCTTTTATACAGTACGGCTTCCATTCTTTGATATGTAAGAAGAAGATGTTTTTCCTTCGAAAAGGACATGTCACACGACATCATTAACTAGTTAATAAATAAATCAATGGAACTATACAAGTTTATTCAGTAATGGAAAACAATTATTATATAATTGTTAGCGATTGAATTTACAAAATGTTTCAGCATAAAAAATTTGCTACATAATAGTTTATCGGTCCACTTTTAGTTCTTATGGCTGCCTCCGTTCCTCTTTGCATTAGACTGTGCCTTAAGAGATTGCAACTGATTCATTTTTGATTCTCCATAACGTCGGTTGTCTTACTGTTAGTCCATCTACAAGTAACAATACAGTCGAACAAAGCTGATACATTATTGATATCGTGTCACAGTGTCCGTAATCGCAAGCCTATGAAGATGCCTATCCTCGCAGTTGGTAGTCCGTAGAGTTGTTTTCAGAATCCGCTATTTACGAGTGGGTGTCTTCAAGTCATTGGCACAATATTTTCATTACAGTTTCTCGTATGAAGACACCTACACAGGTATACAATTACGTACCCATTCTGATTTGCTTACTTTTTCATAATACGATTTTCATTGTCGATGTTTTATTTTTACTCAAATACAAGGAATCACTATAGGTTAAAAATACTTCTAAGCTTGTTTGAGGAGAATATCATTGCTTTTTCGGATCTTATTTATAGGAATCCATACTACCAGTTCTTAGAGGCATTAGTCTTACTAACTAATGCGGATGTTTATTATTGTATTACTAAATAACCTAATGCGTATAATCAATTTTATCCATACGTCGCATCGGTAGCAAAATATGTAATCATTTGCCTAACAGTTTGAAATTATTGTCACGATGAGAGCATGGATCCGGATTTAAACCGATGCTCTCACAAAAATGTTTTTGTAACATTGAAGAATTCTATCAATGTAGCGCAATGTTACAAATTACAACATCGAACGTAGTCATTAGCGCCACCTACAATGCGCTCAGCCAACTACAACATGTCCACTCGTTTAACACCAAAGTTCCTCTGACCTCTTTCTCAGCTTTCCCAGCTCCTTTTGTAGCCCCGGGTCTTCCTCTCCTTGTCGCGGGAGTGTTAGGAGATTATCTCCAGTCAGCGGTGATCTCAGTGAAACAGCTAAGTAACTCTTCTTCTCCCAATTTTCTTCACATTAAACATGTTCATATTTAATGAAATATTTTTCTACAACAATTTATATTATAAATTTAGTTATATATCAGTCGTAATGTCGTAAATTAAATAACTTTCGTAATGAAGTTGTTGCATACGTTAGGAAAGTCAATGTTTAAGGGTTGTGTGTATTGTCAAAAGTCATAGAGTAATATAGTCTTTCAGTTGCATACTTGCGTGGCAAGCACTATGCTATTTTTAGAATAAAGAACGTTAGTTCAAAATTTAATATCAAATTGTAATTCGAAAGGTATATCCTAATTGGTCGTGATCAAAGAATCGCTATCGCGAACAAAGGAGTCAAGGAACGCTTACAATTTTCTCAGCTTAGTTGAAACTATCGTTATATCATCACGTGTTTAGCTAAGTGTGCTTTACAAGTGTTTAGTGTTTAAGTCATCTTTCAATACGAAACAAAAGTCAAGTAGGTTCGTGTATGTAACATATTGTAACATATAAAAATAGATGATATATTTCAACGTCACAATTTGAGGTTAGTTTTCTCTTTTCAAACTTAATTCTTATAAAACGTAAATATTTGATGTTAATTTGTATTTAAACTGCTGAAAGAGTGTTTTGGTAACACTCTCGGACCTACAGACCGTAAAATTAATGAATTAATTTCCATGAATCGAATTATTTCTCCCGTTTATAACATTGCAGTATATTATTATTTACAGTTACTGTAGCTGGATATTGAGGTGCCCTGTTGTGACTAGTATATTGAGATGTTTTTAAAAAGATGAAATAATGAATTAAATGATGATCAAGTCTTATTTTTTATTTTCAATTGTCCACTTACAAATTAATTTTGATTTACTTACAGTAGCATGTGTGATATGTGAGAGTGTCGTTTGTATTCTTCTTTTTAATCCTGTTTTCCTCCTTTTCAGTTAATGCTCGAAATCCATTTTATAGTAAACCCTTGCAATCGTTTTCTTAGCTTCTTCGATTAAATTTTCTTGGTTAATTTTCTTTAATGTGTTTTAGTTTACCTTAAACAGTTTCTAATACGTTTAAGTTTTAAGTTGAATTTCTGAATGAATCCTCGAAAAATGTCCATTGTCAACAAAAAATTATTCCGCTTGTTTACTCGTTGTCCTGCCATTGCCAATTCGACGACCTGATACTTTTGTGTTTGGCGTAACGATGTTAATTGTCGATGCTGTAGATGATGTTGTGAATTTTAATAACTGGATTCCCGATAATGTGTGCTGCATATGAGCTTTATGTCGTTTTCACAAAAAATATCTTCAAAATGCAAATTACTGAAAATAACCCGGAATTTTGATTATCCCCCACAAAATAATATTAATGGAGTCTTCTTCTTTTTTAAGAAATTTAGAATTAACAATATAAATTATCAAAATGCTAGAATTCGAATAATAACTCAAAATTAATCTGAATTCCGCAAATATTAAGTTCTGATGTTTATCGAATATTGAAATTAAAATGATAAAATTAATTAATAAATTAACACTTACACCTAAATTGTAAGTGCATGCATTTCACCCCAATATGTCCCGCTACAATGTTGTTTTAACGTTGAATGTGTGTGTTCTTTATTTATTTCACTATGAATTATTTACATTATATTTAACACCACTAGTTTGGAATAAACTCATATCATTAAGATAAAGTTTTAAAATATAGTCGTCTTCTAATTATAATATGCATAATCTAATCTAAAATTTTCAACGTAATACGATTTGGTTTCAATTGTGCTTCGAATTCAATAAATACGGTGCCTGGCCATATTACTTGAAACATGTCATAAATCAACCCTTTTACCTGGAAATTCCCATCCTATTATACTGATATTTTTTTGCTTTGAATCCGATCGTTTATAGGGGGACTAGATTATTGTACCAATAAATAAAAATACAAGAGAAATGATATTTAGAAGGGTAAAGTACGTATATATAAATATTTCGGTTATCAACTTACATTTAGCGAGTCCACAGTTTAGAGAATGCATCGATATTTTTTAAAATATTTCGTCGTAACCGTATAGAAGCTAAGTTGTGGAGTATCGTTAAGTGTTTTGTGTTGATATATCGTTATTGCAAAGGTAAAATTGTTATTCTATCTCTCTCTTAATAATTAATTATTTGGAGTTTGAAAAAAATTGAAATATTTGTGGTTTTTTGTAGAAAATGCCCGGGAAAGATTTAACAAATGAACAAAAAGCCGCTATACAGGCTCTTCTACAATCAAACAAACATTCACAACGAGAAATTGCAAAATTACAGAAAGTACCTCCTTCTTCTGCATCGCGTTTAGCTAGAAACTTAAACAAAGGAGCTAGCATATCGACACAAAGACGGGCAAAGTGCGGTCGGAAAAGAAAAATTTCGAAGAGACCTGACCATGAAATTGTTCATCAGGCTTTGAGCAATAGATTTGCTACAATTGAAATGATTCAAAAAAATATACAAGAGAGAGGAATAGAGATTTCGAGCAGAACTGTCAGGCGCCGATTGCGCGAAAATCGCCTAATGGGCCGAAGACCTGTAAAGAGCCGCGTTTAGCAGAAAAAATGAAATCTGCTCGTCTCAACTTTGCACGAGAATATCGACATTTCACAGACGAGAATTAGAAAAAGGTGAATAACTTAACATGATTTTTACTGAATTAATGTTTGCATTATTTAATAGGTTTTCTTTAGTGACGAGTGCTCGCTCTGTGTGTTAGTGCAGGGAGCACAATTTGTTCGTAGACGACCTGGCGAACGTCTCACAGAGTCCACGGTTCTTCGAATTGTAAAACACCCTCCGCAGGTAATGATTTGGGGTGTGATTAGTGGAGACGGACCCGGCCCTTTGTATTTTGTAGAAAGTACAATGCGTCAAGAGCAGTACATAAATATGTTAAAAAACACGTTATTACCGTATTTTAAGCCAGGACGTCGCATACCGACAGGGCGTATATTTATGCAAAATAATGCTCCTTGCCATGTGGCAAAAAAGGTTAAGAAATTCTTGGAAGACAATCACATACCTCTTTTACGTTGGTCCGGTAATTCACCGGACCTCAATCCCATCGAGAACGTATGGAATCGACTAAAAAGTAAGGTATATGAAAGAGAAAGCCCTACAAAGGATATATTAATGAAGAATATAAAGGATATATGGGAGAACGATGAAGATATAAAAGAGACAATCATATCTTGCATTGAAAGTATGCCCGGAAGAATTAAGGGTGTTATTAAAAATCATGATTACTTATTTAATATTTACATATGTTATATATTTTATAAATAAAAAATATAATACATGTAAAGTTTATATTTTATTATGAAGAATCTACAAAATATTGAGTGTTTCAAGTAATTTGACCAGGGACTGTAGTGGTCTACATGCCGAGCATTGCAATACAAAATTCAAAATCAGTACCTATTGTCACATGTTTTCAGGTATAACCAAGAATAGTGTCGTATAATTTGCAATTTTATATATTTGAAAACAATTCTTTATTAACTTTTCAGGCTATAAGGGGTTAATAAATCAACGAAGCTTTTACAACTTAAGAACAGTGAAAGTTACTCCTTGGGGCAAATTCTGCATAAAATCTACTTTTCTCACAACATGTTCATATACATGTAGAAAAACCAAAATATGTTAATACCACATAATTAGTTTACATATAGTTCATTTTATATACATTTAAAACAAAGGTTCCTATAAAGTTGAAAGAATTTGCTACAAAAAGCAAGGAAGTACGTTTGTACATGGAAGCACGTCTGACGCATTTCACGCAAGCCTAAATTGGTATTCTATGGATGTTCGCAACCTTTGACAAGACAACATTGACAGTTCGATGAAAACTATTTATTAGGTGCCTATATGCCGACATCAATATGTAAATGCGAAGAAATCTTTTCTCTACATTTACACTGCTGTTTTCAGAAAATAGAATTTAAGATCTCTGTTTATATAGGGACATTACTATAGGAAAGATACTTTCTTCTATTCAATAGGTAAGTTAATTGAAATACAAATAAAAGGTGAAATAATTTTATAAGAAGTTATGTGATTACTTTTCTTATATACTAAAATATACTCAGTGGCATAGAAATTGCAACAGCTAGAAGGGGTTGGAATTTCCGGATGAAATTTGGCAGGAATATTCACCTATGTAATAGTAATAAATGGTCAAAATTTGAATTCCCTCAGTGAAGCAATAAAGTTGTTATTTAGGTTTTTACCTCTCTCTCAGCACTGATATTGAATGTTTTTTTTATGTGTTTTTTATAACTTTCTCGATTTGTGTTGTTGTTCTCATTGAACTGCTGTTCAGTTAAGTGTTAGCCATGCCTAGAGTAAGAAGACGAGCAGTGTATCGACAATTAAGCAAATTCGACAGAGGTCGAATTGGTTTGCGCGAAAGTAGTTTTTTATTTGGGGAAATTGCTAACCGTGTAAATCGAAATCGGTCTACTGTAATGCGAGTGTGTCGTGTATGGTTTGAAGATGGCTAGGAACGTCGTAGAATAGGAACCAGGGCTTCAAGAAGAACGAATGGGCGTCAAGATCGTCACTTAAGACAACTGGCATTTAGAGACCGATTTTCCTCTACTCGGGCAATTGGTGACCAATGGTTTGGTGAAGAAGTTCTAAGGTAACCCTTAGAACAGTTTATCGCCGAATCCGAAGTTTTGGGTTAACATCATATCGTCCGCAACTTGTGCTTGCTTTGACTGTGGAACATTATCAGCAACGGTTACAATGGTGCAATGAAAGATCTCATTGGAATCTTGAATGGCGTCGTGTTGTGTTTAGTGACGAATCAAGATTTTGTTTAGGCATGCACGACGGTTGTCAGAGAGTCAGAAGAAGACGGGGTGAACGACGGAATCTTCGATTTACCGTTGAGAGGCATTGTGGGTGTTCTGGTTTAGGGTGCGATTACTTATGGCAGCAGGTCTCCCTTGGTGTTCATTCGAGGCAATATGACAGCACAACGGTACTTTGCGGAGGTGGTTGGAACACATCTTCTGCCATACTTACAAGGACTCGAAGATCCATTTTTCCAGCAAGATAATGCGCATCCTCATGTAACAAGGTTTTTCTTGAACTCCTTTGAACAGGCCCAGACTAATCTTTTGCGCTGGCCTCCAAGATCTCCTGATCTTTCTTTCATCGAACATGTATGGGACATAATGGGTAGAAGGTTGTGAAACTTGCAGCGTCCTCCTTTGACTTTGAAGGCTTTGAGACATGAGGTGCAACTTGCATGGGAGGCAATACCCCAAGACGAGATAAACCACCTTATTCAATCAATGCCACAACGTGTAAATTAATGTGTAAATCAGAGAGGTGGCCCCACACATTATTAACAAGTATTATAAAATTTTGTTTAACTAATAAAGATTTTCCTCCCAAATTTTGATCATTTATTACTTTTACATAGGTGGATATTCCTATCAAATTTCATTCGCAAATCCCAACCCCTTCTAGCTGTTGCAATTTCTATGTCACTGAGTATATTTTTCACGAAAAATTGGCAAGAATACGTTGGTGTAAATAACATCAGGATCAGGTCGTATATAGGTAGATAAATTTTAAAGGTATTCGAGATATGAACATTTTAGTCTGAAAGGCGAAAAATATAGTGTCCGCTGTTTAGAATAGGAGATGAAATATAGCGCCATCGGACAGGACAAGCGTACGGGGATTATAAACTCTATGAAAATAGCAAGTTTGAACGATAATTGAAACGTGGATTTTTTTAGATTACGCCTAGTAAGTAAGTAGAGAATAAAATATTTGTCATTTTGTAAATTATCAAGTCAATTTCAAGTTTTCACAATAACCTCTTTTTCGCCGTTTACGTATTCCGTATCGTAACAGCTTCCGCGAAGGAGAAAATTTCACTTCGTAAGCGTTTTCTTATTATTCTTATTCGTAATTCACGTCTATACGAAATATGCCAGCAACGAAATCGGTAACAAGGGACGATCGATTTAAATCTAGAAGTACATATTGATTGTTCTTCGAAGCGAGATATTTCTGACGTTTTTATTTACTGCGAGCCTTGTTCTTTGATCTCAAAAAGAAAAAATATCTGTAGTGTTCTTCGCATCTTCTAGAAAATTAGAAAAATTTGCGACAAAGAAACGTAAAAAGCACGTCCAAGGGAGTATTTTGCGAGGCCGTATATTCGTATTCTATGGATGTTCCCGGCGACACGACGGTTAATATTTCTTTTCCGAACGGGAAGACACTTTTGACAGGTCGGTGAAAGTTATATATTAGATGCCTATACACTGATATCAATATGTAAACCTGTAGAAAGGACAATATTTTAACGTGCATTACGTTACGAACAGAAAATTTTATATTTTACCGTAACAAATACAATAATAACGTTTTTAGAATAAATATGATTTAAACTTGCATTTGTCGATAAAAAATAATAAATTTTCTATTTTGCACACGAAGTATGTACTTTTCCGTACGCAAATGTGTGCCAAAATGTACTTCATTACGATAAGCAATACTTTATTATTTAATGTTGGTATTTCTAATTGATGACAACGACATAACAACTAAGTTAAACTTCTTTTTCAATGAATGTTGTGAAATCTGAGATAGACAAACGTACTTAATACACATTAGTAAAGCCCGGATGTTTGGCAAAATGCCATAAAATGCCATAAATGCCTATTCCACGTGATTCCGCCAATATTCAAGGCTAAAGGCCATAAACGCCTATTCACGTCATTCTACCTATATTCTAGACTAAAGACAATTCCAAGAAATATTAAATACATAATCCCACAATTACCGTTATTCTATTCAATGATATTTAGAACTATTATAACTAACGCTGGCCACGAGCGGTACCGCGCATCGGTGTAGAATCAGTTCGGACCGAAAGGAACGGCAGTATTACTTCGTCTGCGGAGCAGTACGGACATTTTCGCTGCCGGTCATTTGCGCAATTGTTTATCTGTCCTAGAAAAATTATGATTTCGTCAGCAAAACGACCGCGGTCGGACAAACTTCCAAAATTTATTGCAGAAATTCCAGACTTAATATATGAAGGTGCTAAAATTAAATGTGTAATCTGTAAAATCCCGTTAATGTGTTGGTCCAGACAACATTGTCTACGAAACGTAAATAGTGGAAAGCATGTCTCAAAAAGAAATTGCGCACGAGACAATGAAAAATTTATATTTAATTTATGCGTTACGTTTATCGCATGTAATATACCGTTTAATTTACTAGACAAGGAACCATTTATCTGCTTTTGGAATAACTATTCGGAGAGCAAATTACCAAGTCGAACATCGTTACGAAGAATTGTGCCATCTGCGCGCGAACATATTGAACAAAAAATAAAATCCGAGTTGAAAGATCAAAAATTGTGGTTATGTGTCGGCGAAACAACAGATCGGAAGAAACATTCTGTTTTTAATGTAATGGCACGCAAATTGGAACCTCATCAATCGGCACCTTCAATTCTATTGTCTCCAAACGAATACAACAGTGTACTGCCGAAGTAATTTCAAAGTTAGTGTTAAATACATTGGACAAGTTTGAACTTTCAACAAACCAACTCTTGATGTTAGTGAGTGATGGTGCTGCAAACATGCTTTCTGTAGGCCGGTCTCTTGAAAAGCATTCTGCTAATTTGTGGCGGATAGTATCAGAAAACGTTATCCTGAGGTAGACGCTTTAATAGCGCATACCAAAGCAGTATTTGTCAAATCACCGAAATGTATTCGCGAATTTCACAGACTGTGCCCCCGTATACCAGAGCCACCAGAACCTATTCTAACTCGTTGGGGAACATGGTTGCAGGCCGCGTTTTATTATCATAAATATTTTGACAATATTAAGAACGTGGTTTTACAATTCGATACAAAGGAAGCTGCCGCTATCCAGAAAAGCCAGTCGAAATTTCAAAATAGTCAGCTTAAAATGGATTTAAAAATCATTCACGACAATTACTTCAGGCTAGCAGATGCAATAGAAAAATTATAAAATCCTGCGGTGCCGTTAGAAGAATCTCTACAAATAGTGCAACATGTTCACGCACAGCTATGCGCGATTGAAGACGCAAAAAATGTTTCTGTTCTAGAAAAATTTGAAAGTGTTTTTGAGAAAAATTCTGATTTTGGCACATTAAGACACATTTGTCAACAGAATCGTTAAGTTATTTGAAAGATTATTTTACTTACGCCAATATTACGTCACTAGATGTAGAACGTTCGTTCTCTGCATATAAACGCATTTTTTCCTCATGCCGTACTAGTTTTGCCGAAACAACAGTTGAAACATATCTAATGTTGCAGATATTTAACAAACATTATTCACTTTGTGATTTCACGGAGGACTCTTAAAATGGTAAGTGTTTGAGCACGTGTTATTTAATTTTTATTTAAAAGATGAGCGAAATTATTTGCGGCAGCAAACATCTCTATTAGCAGAATAACTCTAGTGGAACGCGAGGCCTGGTCGACTCTACGCTACTGCGCGGTACCGCTCGTGGCCAGCTTTAATTATAACTCTAAGTAACATTAAATAGAACAACGGGTATTTTGCTTGTGTTAATTACTTTTTCTAAGAAATATTAAATAAATAATAATTCCCGACAATTCTTCCTAATTCTAAGTAGCATTATATACAATAAATTCTATTCAATATGGTACAGTCGTCGTTTGTATATCATCGCATGACAACGCAAATATGCCGAAAGAACTTGCTTCTGCTGAAACAAAATTAAATAAACTTATTCGCAAATTCGGTAATGCCATTTCTAGTACTGATGATACCGTATTATTTTGTAATGTGTGTGATACAAAAGTGAATTATGAAAAAAAAAATACTTTGTAACGCAACATCTTGTGATAGCAAAGCACAAAACTGGCGCTAAGAAAGTTCCCGACGGTAAGAAAACGTGTCTACCACAAAATTTTGGTGTAATTTCGCAATGGCAGTCCTAATTTTCCTTTGATTTATGTAAGGCATTTATAGATGTTGATATTCCATTATGGAAACTAGAAAACCCAACGGTTAATACATTCATCGAAAAATATACTAAGAGCGCATTCCTTGCGAATCCACGCTCCGAAAAATTATGTCGATACAGTTTATACGGAGATAATGAACCGAACAAGGAAAGAAATACACGAGGAAAATATTTGGGTATCAATTGACGAGAGAACAAATACATTTGGCTGATATGTTGCTAATGTAATAATTGGAACTTTGGAACTATTACGGAAATCGAAAGTTTAATTACTAACTAGTGAAGTACTCGAATCTACTAACAATTCTACAATAGCACAATTATTTACAAACGCACTATTCTTGCTGTGGCCTACCAGCTAACATAATGAATTATAACATAACATAAATACAAAATTGCTTACCGCTAATGAGTATAGTCTTTTAATGAACTATGGTGTTAGGTAAAGTCACATTTTCCAATTTTTCAGTAGGTGTGTTTTAAAATTGTACAGAGTATCTTATAAACGTTTGTATACCGGAAAGCTTCCTAACTGCTATGTCTACATTGTCTGCTGCTCTGAATTTATACGTTTCCATGATAGTTTTCTTTCCAAATAAGAACAATATGTTCGTTTCAGCTCAAGTAGATTAAATTAGCATGTTACAACATTTACTTAGAGATTATCACGCTTACTAATCAAATTGCACGTTTCTAAGAAAATATTCAGTGTGCAAGCGTCGATAGATACACGAACATCTAAGCTGCAGTTACGGCTTGTAGCGCATGCGCTCAGCAAATTTATAGACGGCGAGTTTAATCACATGAAACTCCTTGATGCATTGATATTCAAATGTAGTGCGGATGGTATAGGGGATGGCAAATCTGATAGCGCATTGTTTATAGATCAAAGTACCATTCTACAGTCATATTATTCATTACAGATGTTTACACTTACGCATGTCTGTACATTACCGGCCATAATTATTTGCCCGCCCAAAGAAATACGCATAAATAAAGGAAATGCTAACTGAAAAAGAAATTGTAGTTTTGCATTTAATAAAATACTTTTAAAACAAAGAAATTGATAGTTTTTATTCTATTATAAAATTTATCTTGGCACAAAAAAGTTAAATTTTCGTTTCCTCGAATTGTTCACCTCGACCATTAATAATTGAGGCACACACTTGCGGCATTCTCTTTATCAATTTCGTCAGAGTAATGAGTTCTGTTTTAAGCCAGACTTCTTATAGTTGTTTCTACAACGATTCCTTGGAAGTTGGAGGATTTATTTTCACCTGCCTATAGAGTTCCTCCCACAAAAGCTCTATGGGATTAGCATCTGGACTTTGAGGAGGCCATTTCATCATTTTAATATTGCTTTTGCGTTCCATCGAGTTTAAATATTTGCGACACAGTTTAGAGGTGTGTTTTGGATCATTATTATGTTGAAATATCAAATAGTCGCCGATTATCCTAATTTCAAATGGATCAGCATTTGTTTCAAAAATTTCCCGGTAACGCTCTTTTCTTCAAATTCCATCTATTTTAACTAAGTCTCTTACGGATGCAGCGTTAAAACAACCCCAAACTGTTACCGATCCGCCCCCATGCTTGACTGTAGGTACTACACATGATTCTGCTGCTCGTTCTCCTTTCGACATTCGAACGAACGTTCTTCTCTTGGAACCAAAGGGTTCAAATTTGCCCAGAAAACGTTTTTCCACTCACCAACTGTCCAATGTTGATGCTCTCTAGCCCATTGCAGCCGTTTTATTTTATTTTGCTTGCGTAAGGGTGGTTTACGCAACGTTATTGTGTCAAATAAACCACCGTCTCTTAACCCCCTTTTCACGCTCGCTTTTCACGCTCAATGTTTATTTCAGCCGTTATTTCAGGCACAGTTTTTTTTTTCTATTCCGCTTGCTGGTCGTAATTATTCGATGATCTTCCGCTGGTGTTGTCATTATCTGTTGTCCTGTTCGTTTTCTATTTAATAATGTGCCAGCCTCTTCATATTTTTAACGTGATAGTCAACAGTTCGGCTACTTCATTTTAATTTTCCCGCGATATCTGTGTTACTTCGGCCAGTATTCTGTAAAGCAACAGTGATTGTGCGGATTTCTAAGTGCAACTCTTATTCTAGAAGTTTTAATACTAATTTTAGGTAATTTTATTAAGGATATTCACTGTTTAAAAGAACAAACTACTAAGTCTAAATTCATAATAATAGTTCGAGTAAACAGGGAATTGTCATCTTGACCTGCACTACATTAAATATTTATTAGTGAAGGATAATTGTATTACATTTCGGGTCTTTTCATGGCCCTATCCGGACCACTAATTATCGGTTTAAGGAGATTCGATCGATAACTAAGTATCAGAGGAGTCTTTTGCGGAATTATCTAATGAAATATCTTTCTTTTACTTGTAAGTAAATAATTATATCCCCTAAATAACGATAAATAAATAATTTTCTAAAATCCAAGCAAAAATGTAGGTGGGCAAATAATTATGGCCGGTAGCGTGGAATTTTAGAATTGTGCTTATTGTTATATTTAAAAAAATATTTCCGTATATGTAGGACGATCGATGAGTAGTGAACCTGGAACTCACTTTCTTATTTTAAATAGATCATCCTGTATACTATTACGTATTTGGTTTCTTCACCTAGAACTAAACAAATATAATATAGATTTCATATGTTTATTTCTAACAGATTCCCAGATATTTATATTTCTGTCCGTCTAAACTCAAATACATATTTTCCCCCGAAAAATACAAATGCAAATACATGTTAGCCCGAATTTTATAAGATTAAATTGTGTGTTTATCGTGCGTCTAGTTTACTTCCTTCATTTTAATTTAAGAATTTTCTGTCTCTGAACCGTCAATAAAATAGATAATGACTTTTGAGTTTTCGAGTCGTTCTCTGATTTGGTATTTGCAAACTTTTACTTAAAAGATTTTCATCTTGTGATATAGATATATGTATATCCGTTTTCTATATAAATTTTGACGTCCCGTGATTTCAGAATTATCATATCGCATCATATCGTATGATTTGTATTATTTCTCTTGACCTCCTGCCGATTTTTATATCTTACCGATCTTGACTAATTTACCGATTTTGACTACTTTAGCGATTTTTACCATTTCGCCTACGCAATTTTTGTTCTTTTTTCTTTTCATATATACCATTTGTGGTAGTATAAGTGGTAACCAGTGCATTTATCCATTAGGACGTAGTGTTTTAGACTGCAAATACACTTACTTCATTACTTTTTCTTGAATATATTTCTCCGATCTTTACATTTTTTGATATTCAGTCTAAGATAGCTTCAGTAATTCTTATATTTATATCGTTTTGATATATGGTATTTATATTTTTCTGTTTAGCATTTTTTTTAAGACCTTGCATTAGTAATGTTTTACAATTGCATTGCCATTGAACTTTTTCTCTATATTATTGGCGAATTTATCCCTCCCTCCTCACATCATTTGGTTGATTCTAGTTTTTCTTTCCGAGTAGGAGAAGTATATAACAATTTTATTGATCCGTGGTCTGCTTAATTTGAACAGCGCTGTATACGCGCAAATATTTATTTCAAATTGTTAGAAGATTAAGTTTTTTATTGCGTATGATTTTTACGTGAGTCTTCGAACGAATGAAATTTTTCTTCGTTCCCTTCTCATACGAACCGTGATTGCTAGAGTAACCAAAACTTGCGGACTCGCATAGGCGTCGGTATTACGGGTTAATATAAGAATACGAAAAATTCATAAATAAACTTACTTGCTAATTATTCAACAAATTAGGGGCATCAGGATGTGAACTACTGTAAACTTGCATCATTGTATATGTTTCCACAGTTACTTCTTTAAACCTTGTGCGTCGACAAGAAAAAATATTCTTATACATAGAAAACGATCTCTCCACATCTAAGGAAGTTACATTTGCATGTAGAAACTGTTTTTCAAAATCACTTAAAAGTTCACTATTCTTACACTTATTATAAACGGCCTCTAAAGTATTAAAATCGAGACTTTTCCTTAAAATATCTACCAACTTTTGATTAGCGCATAATCCTGGCGTATCATTTAATGTGTGTAATTTATTTTTTACACTCTCCACTATATCTAATGATTCCTGTAATGACAAATCAGTACATTGTAGTTTTCTGATGGCATCTAGTAATACTGTATAATTGGTACATATTTTTGTTAAATCTTCTAAAAGTTGAGGAATTTGAAATTCTCTTTGACTTTCTCTAATTGCTTTGGATTCATTCCGATTAAATCGCATTATAACTGATTGAATTTGTTGAAAATGGATCAAATAGTAAGAAGCTCCTGTTAGCCAAGTACCCCATCGCGTTAAAATTGGTTCAGGAGGTTCCGGAATACCTGGACAAAATTTACGAAATTCTTTTAAACGTTTAGGAGATTTACGAAACACTGCTCTAGTACTTCCAATCATCCGATCAACGTTTCCGTAATGTTGTCGAACAACTTCACCAACTAAATGCAAAGCATGCAGCACGCAGGTTATATGTATCAAGTTAGGAAATATATGTTTTAAGGATCGCCCAACACTTAACATCGTTGCTGCACTATCTGTCACAATCATCACAACTTGATCTTGGGCAATTTTAAATTTTTTCAAAGCGTTCATTATCACTTTTTGAATATTTTCCGCGGTACATTGTTGAACACGTTTGCAAGCTAACAAATATCGAGATGCTGTGTTCTCGCTAGATAAAACGCGAGCTATTACATTCACAATACTGTTTTTCTTTATATCGGTCATCTCATCCACGGTAATCCATATTTTTTTGGAACACAAATCACGTTTACACACATTTTCTAGCATCTCTTTCATTCGCGGCAAATGATTCTGTAATTGCGTTTGTGAGGGTAATGGGTACTTTGGAACGTATTGTCGCCAAAAGGTTTTAAAAGCTGCTTTTCTCACCAACGACAACGGAAGATTACAAGAGGTAAACATAATTAATAAATGTATGAGGAATAGTGTATAAGGTATTTCAGTTCTTGCATTTCTCATATGCTTAATACCATTGACATGCCTCTGGCAATCAGTTCTGTCCAATGCAGCCAAACGAACATTGCATATTAAGCAAATAACTGCACTACCGTCATATTTTAAATGGGGAAAAAGTGACACATACTTATGTATATTAGTAGCAAATCTATTACGAGGCGTTGTTTTCTTAGGTATGTAAATATTAGTTCTATATGAAACGATACACTAATTATGTACTTGGTATAATACTACAACACACAAAAAACACCAGCTATATTTTCAAAAGCGACACGTAAGTACATAACCTTGACCGTTCGACTAATCTCTGCAACAGCTCAACCGGTACTAAAACGAAATCTCTCTCAGCGCGGTTTAACATGATTTATATTCAAGGTCGACACTACATGCCTGCTTCCCTACCGGTTTAGTTTATTTATGAATTTTTCGTATTCTTATATTAACCCGTAATACCGACGCCTATGCGTGTCCGCAAGTTTAGGTTACTCTAGTGATTACATTCAGACGTGAAGTGTTCTTTTTTTAAAAGGTGCTTAATAATTACCTCGAATGGGTGAGTTCGTTTGAGCTATCTTTTCCTTGCTTATTCGAATTAACGATATTTGCATTGCAGCATCAAATTTTATTAATTTTATTTTAACGCTTTTGCCTAATTCTCTCTCTACTTTACCGCATGGCCCTTTTGTAGAGTCTCGTACACGTGTTATAATGGCTTCCCGTCTTATGAAGTTTTGAGTTGCAATATTACCTCATTTGCGATTTTGTATTATCGATCTGCTTTAAAACCATTTATCTATTCTAAAATTTTGCGAGTTACTGGAGATCAGTTTTGCATTGAATATCAAATTACTAGCTTCATATTTTTTTTCTTTCTTTCTTTGATTTGATCAGCACATCTTTCGATGTTCATTCACCTGCTTTAGCTCAGTTGTGATTACCTTGAGTTTTGTGGCAGAGCTTTACCGAACTATAACTCGAGAGCCGGTGACGTGCGATCCAGTGTGGGAGCATCCACTCTACTCGCCAGGGACCAAGGCTGTCTGGGATTCAGGTTTTCCATCTGCAGTATCATCATTTCTTTTTTTTAACACAACTCAATAGGAAACTCAAGAGGAAACGACATTGATTTCCTCACCGTCCCTTCATAACCTCGCAAATATACTTTACTGCATTTTCTCTCTGTTTTTTGTCTCTCCGATTTCCTTATTCCTTAAGTAAAGTACTGTATTACCTTTTATTTCACACTATTAATTTAATTGTTACCTCTTTACTTTGATATAAAATTTTAACTCATAGACTTCACACATGTGCTTTGACTTTTTCCCTTCTTCTTAAAAATTTTGACTGTAAGTAATTTAATTATTTTTAAATTTAATTATAGAGTAAGGTTTCATACATTTGTAGATTTCGAGCTGAAGATAGGTTTTTAAGCCGATGTATATTTATGTTATAAGGAATAAAGAGGAATTTTATCTACTTCTATCATTTATATTTATCCTTAAATATAGACATCTTCAATTTGTATAACATTTATAAGTTATAAGATACTAAAATTTGGATGCTACCATTTAGATAATTAAATGATCTATGAAAATTTTAACAAATCCGGATTTATCATTTAAGAAAATCGTCGATGACGTCATTACTTGAAAATCAGAAATGGGGAAAGCTTAAAATTGAGGCAAATGTGTTTATTTTTAAAAAGTAAAATTGACTCGTCCGAGCATTTCCTCGACAAAATTGTATCAAATTTAATGAATTTATTCCATAATTTTGTCGAGCACAGTATACACATTTGATGCTAAGTACATTTGCTAGAGTATTTAAAGAACTAATTTTGTTGATGTAGGTACACGTAACGATACGAATTTGACTTGTTAGACAATTCTCGAAATTGAATTCCGAAAGGCAACATATACGCTTGAATTATACACAGGAATCTAATGCTAAACACATCTGCAATAGAATGTATAAGACGCCAATTTAATCAGTGTAAAAGTGCTCCGGGAGCTTTAGAAGTTACGCTCGTTCATGGAAAGGTGACATCTTTTCAGACAATTGAATAGACCTTTCGAAGTACAACACTGACGGCTTTATTAACAATAACACTTACAGCTACTTCCTTTAAATGCTTGCTAACTACTTATTCTAAGAAGCGTTTGAAACTCTCTAGATCAGAGAGGCAAAACTAATTCAGATAAAAACATTCCTTCACATACTTAATAGTTAGGCCAAAGTGTGTTGATGTTTTACACCGGACAGAAAATCGAAGTTAATAGAATTGCAAGTTAACGATTTTGGTTGACCCACCTTATTATGTCTGATAATACGCAGTAAAGCAAATTAGATATGTTTTCTAAAAGTAACAAATATATGAAATGCTGAAGAACTTGGCATATGTAAAAACTACGTAGTATTAATTATAATGAGTTCATAAATAGAAGCCACATAGTAATTTTTCAGGAAACACAAAAGAATGCTTTGCATCTGGCTGCTTTTATATTGTAACTTGAAATTCTGATATTAAATAAATGAAAATAATGCAGTAATGAAGCTAGCAATGTACGCAACTGGATATTTTTTAAAAAGTGCAATTAAACTGCACTTGATGTACCCTTCAATAGAACAGATGGCGCTTCAAATGTAGCACTTTAATTTTGTTAAACTTAAAGAAGTGATTATACGAGGGTCACGCTATATATTTTGAGATACAAGAAAACTACAAGTCTTTTTACGAAAATGATTTTATTTATGTTCAAAATAATCTCTTCCTGCATCAATGCACTTTTGTAACCGAAGTTTCCACAATATAAAAGCGTGAAGCCAGTCATCTCTTGGAATGCTCTCAAAAAATAGATGAATTACTTCATCTACCTCATCCTCCGTCGTGAAACGTCGACCATGTAAATGTTTCTTTAGGTTAAAGAACAACCAGAAATCACACATGGCCAAATCAGGCGAATAGGGTGGATGTTCAATGACTTTTACCTTATTTTCACGTAAAAATTCAACTATCTGCTGTGCACTGTGTGACGATGCATTGTCGTGATGCAACATTAACCCGCGAATGTTGGCTGACTCAAGAACTGCAGGTAAACATTTTGTGATGTACCAGTTTGCTGTGACTGTATGTTGATTTTCCAGCTCCATTGCTTTTACTAATCCGGTACTACGGAAGAAAACTGCGTACATAACTTTCTTAACAGCCCTTTGCCTTTTGGCCATTGTTGGTGTTGGTGCATCTTCGTGGATCCACACGCGGCTCTCCTGGCGGGTAGGAATATCGTAAAATGGGATATAGGTTTCATCACCTGTTACTATTTTTGATAGAATGCGATGTCCAACATTATTTAACATTTCCAATGTTTCCCGAGCGATTCTTACTCGCTCTGCTTTTTGGAAATTGGTAAGCGTGTGTGGCACCCAACGGGTAACAATTTCTTTCATCCGAAGATGATCATGTAAAATTGAATTTACTGTTGCGGGTCCAACACCAAGAGTTGCCTCAATCACTTGATAGGTGCATCTTGGATCTTCGTCGATCATACGTCTCACACTCTCAATGTTTCCAGCGGTAAACTGAAGAACAGGGCCTACCGGTACGTTCCTCATCACCAAGCGATATCCGTCCTCTTTTAAATTCGCTATACCAGCGAAACACAGTTGCACGTGAAGGACTTTCATCACCAAATGCGAGTTGCAATTGTTCAAGACTTTGTTGTTCACTTAAACCGACCTTAAAATCGTAGTAAATCATTGCGCGTACATGTTCTCTTGACAAGTCCATGTTTCGATGACAAATCGTACCTACCACGTTTACTCTATGACAACAGCGACTCAACTGACAGTCAGGGTTTACTACTTAAGGATGGTGGTATTTAGAAATGCAGTGTGCCAGCTCTAACTTCTCTACTTTTGTGGCATCTCAAAATATATAGCGTGTCCCTCGTATCTGATATTTTATTAGACCAGTTTCAGTGTGATTGTCAGATCTCTTCAAATAGGCTTTTATGGCCTGTATCACTTCTTGTGATTGATATTTATGAATTGCGTGTAGACAGTTGTAGAAACAGTTGTAGAAGCTTTCCCAAAAATAGTCTCTCAGATTATACAGAATCTGGTCCCTACTAAAATGTTTGTCACAAACAGTGACACGTTACAGAATCTCAAAGAAGCTGTCTTTGTTTTAGATATCCTATTTGGAATATGCTGTTTCCGTGCTTTTCACGTACAACTGTTTTGTTTAGAGAAGTAGATCCGGGCGTTATACATCCATTCTCATTTACCCAACCCTCTATCTCCCACTATTTACGGATTCCCCAGGATAAGCACATTAACTGAGATAGCACGTACTATTTTCAAGAAATCTGCTCATTTTAGGTACACGTTGTCAAAGTTACGCTTAAACACAACATATGGATTCGTAACTACATACAGTTCGCATCGTCACGGGAATCAGCTTAAACAGACATCGCAAAAGTCAGGTCATAGAAATATACAAGGGGTTGGATTGATAAGTACATGAATTGATGTAAACAAAAAGAGACAAATTCAAAGTAAACTGCTATTTTTGTAAAAGTGCAGAATCTTGCGAAATTGCAATTGAAAGGGATGCGATTTCTGCCCACCGACGAGATACGAAGTATGAAAGTATTTGCTGCTCCGAGGGTACGCCTAGATAGGTGGGACATACGGATGAGGTCTTCGGTAACGATTGCGGCCTACTGTGTTTAGTATCATATACCGTTCTGCTCAAACCGCTGCGTAAATATATGAAACGGAGAATACGAAATATATGAAACGGAGAATACCGGTGGGAGCATAAGCGACGCACTTCGCGCTTGTATTCTTTTTTTCATCATTTACGTAGAGACGTGGGCACTACTGTATGTATGTGTGTAAATGTGTATATGATGGGAACAGGTACGACAGGTATAACTCTTAAGATGAAACATGCATGTAGTATCGAAAAAATTGATTTAATTTATTCGTAGGCATAAGTATTTTCTCAGGGGAAACATTATTTTTGTAATATGATGTTCACATAAATATTTATATGTGTGTGGCAATATTACTAAGATATTGCAGTAATTACTTGTGACAGTTTTCATTCGACAAGTTACTATCAAAATAAGTAAAAATTATAGTAATGTATGATTTGCAATATGTTTACCAAAATATGCATTCAAATAAACAAACAGAACTATCCTAGAAAGGCGCCTCAAAAGCGCTTTTTAAATTAGTAATAGAACGATATACGAGTATGACACATACTAGGGTAGGTGAGGATTCATTTATAAGCGCTGGCCCCATACATATAGCGAATAAGGTTCCGCTTGTGCTAGGAACGCCCTCTCCACTCCTCAGTGTCCCTAGACAATCCCACACAGTCGCAAGTCAGTCTCCTAGCATACTTGCTCGAGATATCTGCTCCACACAGATTTATGGAAATACGTAATACACCTTATTTGATTTTTATCCTATTGATTGACTTTAATCGTTAACTAATTAATTAAATCCAAATAAATACTTAAATGTAATGTTGTTCTATATGAAATAAAGAAAACGTTCTTAATTTAAAAGGAAAAATGATGAATTCCAAAAATAAATAGAACCTCTCATTATAAAATAACTAGATTACATTTTGCATTTCCAAATATCCAATATATTAAATGTTTAAGTGCATAACAAATTCATAAACTTTTAAATGCAAATTCCAAAATCAAAACATGTTTTCTAAATCTGACTAATGGAATTTTATGTCAAAATGAATCGTATTTGTATGTGTAAAAATTCAGTTGAACCTATTATTATAATAGATTTTCAAATAAGCAGTGCTGTCTCTAATGTGGTACCATTTCATGACTTCTTAGTTTATAAGAACATAATTAAAAAGAAAACTATTGCGCAATATAATTTCGAGACACAAACAAAGCAAATCAAAAATAACCCAGGAGAAAAGATCGGGAAAAGCAAGGATGATCAATTAAAGAAGTAAACTGGCGGTATAGTGCATGACTAGAATCTAGCGCGATGGTCCTCTGATAGCAGTTGGATTGTTACTACAGATTCATTTCCGTCGCGCAACTCCACGCCCTTTTCCTTTCACAGCGAGCAAACGCTGCAACAGTGTACATATAGTTTATCGGTTCACTTTACTACGGAACTTACTAACGCGGTATACGAAAGCTCAAGTCAGAAGTCTCTGATTATTGTTGAAATATGTAATTATAAAACGAATAACACCCATCAACGGATAACAATAAAATGGCGCATACACAATTGCGTGCGAGATGCTGCTGTCGTCAATCACTTTTGGTAAGCGGCAGCATTCCTTATAAAGAATTTGTTTCTTTTATTGTAAAACATTGCTTCTATTTATACCATTATGTACTAGTCTGATTTCTATTGATATTGTTAACATTTTCAGTTAATTAAACATACTGTGTCACTTACAAAATTTGTGACAATTATTTAATAATTATTAGTATAAGTATTGCTGCATTGCATTACTATCACTTCGGTCTACCGTTCAATCACATTCTCACATATGATAAACTGTGGCTCCGTACTCGGGGTGCGCCAATTTCAGCCAATACCGATGCCAGTACAGTCAAGTGAAAAATGCCATGCTAGAAGGTGGTTTGAAATCGCATCCCTGGTTATTACTCTTATCAATTTAGTTTATATGTTCTTAGTATTGTTAAAATAATCACAAATAGAGCTGCATTTCGCATGTTTACCGATGGAAAGATCGACTGGGGTTTAAATGAAGGTCGGTCAGCTCTTTGACATTGCCTAGAAAATGTAAAAAAAAAAGACATCTATGTGCAAGCGGTTGAAGGGGACAGAAAAAAATACTAACATTATACACATGCTGAAGTTTTGACTTCATTTTGCCTTCAAAACCACATTGTATAAAAAAGGAAAAAGGAGAGTCCGTGAGTAAACTTTTGAAATCAACGTTTGGTAACACTTACAGCCTTAATCGATTTTATCTCTAAAAATTTCACTCCTGCTGATGAGGAGGAATGTATCTGTGTAGAGCAAGGAGCCTCTGTTTTTCATATTTTTTTATAATAAGGTAATTTGTAAGTTGAAAACGGTCGTTTCAATAGTAAGTCTTTGAAAATTATAACATAATAAAAAATCTAAGCCGGAAATTATGTATTTTTCTAGTAATAGCTTTTAACAATTTATATTAAAAGTATAGATTTGGACATGTTGCACTTTGGAAATATAAACTCCACAGATATCCTTGTACAGAACAGCCTTGGAAGTACAAGGGGCAAGCATATGCATTCCTTAAGTTTTAAAAATACACGATATGGTGTAGTGGCGCTGTATTTTGTGTTTGTTATGGTTTCATATTTGTCACCATATTTGTGGTGCCATGAGTCTAGCGTTAGGCTTGTCGACTTTATAATCATTTTTATATATGGGAATTATAGTATTACCGTTTTACTTTACTAATTCTTTAAATTAAATCAACCTAATTTGAAACAGTTATACACTTTACCAGAATTTATCGAAAAACCAAATTACATTATTTTGCGCATACAATCCCATAATTAATTCTTCTATTAGATCAGATTATGGTAGCAAACAAGGCGCAATACAATTTCGGGAAAGTGTCGGTCTCTGCAATTGTAAAAAAATATGTATAAAACGAAACACATAACACTCGCTGATTGATTGGAATTAATCACCACACAAAACAACAATTGTAAGTAAGAAATTCATTTAAAAGCGACTATACGGGTATAGCAATGGTAAAAGTGTATGCGTGGAATTTAAAAACTTTTGTGACTCCTGCCACAACTTGCTGCCTGTCCATTAATCAAACATTGAACACCAATTCCAGCACATACCTTCAACTGTCAATATTGTAATAGATCTATTGGCTAATCGAAGCTGATCTTTAATTACCTTCCGAGAAAAAGAAAATGTAAGTAAAATCAAGCTTTTCTTGTATCAAAAGCGTCGCAGCGCGGGGTATAGTATCAAGAATACGTCTTGGAAATAGGTATAGTTTATAAGTTGAATTCACGCAATACTTTCCCTCCAACCGATCTTCAATTATTCTCATTTCTGAGTTCCTTTTATCGGAGCGCAGAGTCTATTAATCAGTTAAACAAATAGAAATAACTATTGAAAAAAATATTACTTTTCGTCAGTTGCGCGGGAAATATAAAAATCACTGTACAAACGGAAACATATCGCTTAAGGTCACAAATTGGCTTTCTTATACTGTATAGATGCAGACTACTGCCGTCTTAGAATTTAAATACGTATACAGTGAGGACCTAACCCCCCCCCCCCATACGTTTTTAGAAAAAATAAGGTCAATTTCTATTCTTTATCGGCAGTTCAATCCTATTTCCGGTGTCACTGGAAGTGACGTCAACGTTCTTATTTTAAATAGAATACCCTCCTGTATATTTTCCGTTTTCGGAAAGATAATCGAAAAGCGAATCCAACGATACCACATATACTTAAAAGTTTAAAAAGTACGACAATATGTAGCAATAAAAGTTTTGGTAATCTATTTTTGTTGTTACGCAAAGTTGGCTAGGAAAGAGGGTCAAATTGTTTCTTGTGACACCAGACTGATCTAAGAAGCTTGTTGCCAAGCAAAGTAATCACAACAATTGCCAAACTGTCAAATCTCAATTCCAAAAGCACTTCAAAATTGCTGCATTCGTTTTGTGTACGGTCTAAAAAGACGTGAACATATTTCACATAAACTTGCGGAACTCGACTTGTTAAATATGCGTTCTCGTCGCTACTTGCACCAATACTGTTTCTATCATACAATTTTAACCACAAAGATTTCGCCATATCTGTTCCTCAGGTTAAGGTTTAGAACAGATGTGCATAGCATTAATATTAGATTTCCCCACTACATCACACCCCCTGCTCATCGAACCACTCTTTTTGAAAGATCATTTTCGTTTAACGTCGCGCGACTATACAATGGTCTACCGGATTTCGTAAAAAAATTATCAGTTCCTTCCTTTAAATGTCATGTAAGACGCATGATTCATGATCCAATTACTTAAATTTACAATTTCATTTAATTTTTTTTTTATCTCTTTACTGCTGTATGTTGACATGGAAATATCAGCTTTGCTTGTTGGTGCATAATAGCTGCACAGCTTTTTTTTTCTTGTAGATGTAATCATCGCGGCAGGAATGAAAAACAGACGTTGCATTCGCGTGCAGATCGTCTGACTTTCTGCCGTTTACCGCAAAAAGTTACTGGAATATTTATTGAAAATGCACTTATATACAGTCCTTTTTTTTGTTTTTTCAGTGTTTGTAATCATTTTTTTTTTGTGTGTAATAAAACATATATTATTATTATTATTATTATAAATTATTCTTGTTATTTATTATTATATCCTGCATCTGTCATGCATTCGTTCTTTGTTCTCGTCGTTATTCTCTTTTATTGTAACTTACTTTGTTAATTGTTGTTTCTTTTTTACTTTATCGAATTTTATTGCAATTAATTAATTATGGTAGGTTTATTTAAATTTGTTAGTTTTTAATAGACAATAAGTCTATTAACAGTTTGGCAATTGTTTTGAATACTTTGCTTAGCAGCGAGCTCATTGGATCAGTCTGGTGTCACAAGAAACAATTTGGCGCTCTTTCCTAGCCAACTTTGCATAACAACAAAACTAGATTACGAAAACCTTTATTGCTGCATATTGCCATATTTGTTGTTTTTAAGTATAACATATGTGATATCGTCAGATTCGCCTTTCGATTACCTTTCCGAAAACGTAAAAATATGTAGGGTGTTTTATTTAAAATAAGAAAGTTGACGTCACTTCCGGTGACACCGGATATTCAATTGAACTGCCTATAACGGCAAGTTAGTAAAAAAGAATAGAAATCGGCATATTTTTGTTAAAAACGCTAGCTTCTGTCGTTGAAAAGTTAGCATAGAGGGAGACTTTAGAACCGTACTGTATATGAGTTCTAAACGTATATGCAGAAATAGGTTGAAAAAAGAGCCAGGATTGTAAAGATACGTGGACCGCATGTGATCTCCAAAGGTTTATTCGTCAATCTAATCTGGTATCAGCTTAATCATGTGTTACAGAATTCCGCAAGCTTTATTTGTGATGGAACCAAATTCCGGTGAGGCGAAATGGGAATAGTGATGAAAAATGAGCGGATTCATATCTAAAAAGGCAAATATATGGAGATAATTTAATCTTTGGGGTATGATAAACTACTACAAGAGCTTTAAAAGCGCGGTATGATGGTACAGCTCTAAGCAATTCAAACCGCAAGTTAACTGAACCAATATATTAAAACTGATTTATTACTAAGTTTATCTGTCCGAATAGCGAAAGACTATTAAGTACATACGTAAAGATAGTAGAACTAGCTTTCAGACTTATGTATTTGTAATACTGTGTCATTAAAGGTGTAATATATTCCAGAGATTAATTTCTATTTTATAAAGTAGCTTCCTAATTCACTGGTATTTACCAAAATATTTATAGTTTCCTATAAACAACAAAAAATGTAAAACGTTTAATTAAATAAATATATGAAAATAGATCGGATAGTTTGATCTAGGAGACTGTAAAGTTTCAACATTTTGTAAAAAGGAATATAAGTATCAGATTAGTTCAGTCTTGCTGCTGATGATGATAGCTTGGCTATCGAAACGTGCGTCCAGTACGAATTAAGTGTTGTGGTAAGTGTTTTAGTGAACTGTTTCAGATTAAATGAAACTCTAAATTCTTTTGGCATTAAAAATTGTTTACTGGACTCTTTCTGTTCAACATGCATCTTGCCCTCATGTGTAAGACAAGAACAAAAAGTATAATCTGAGGGAATCGAAGGAACAGGCCACCAGCGCAGCTTCACTCCGTAAACTTGCAACCATAAACAATTAAAAATGAATACCTGAATTTCAAATGTTTAAATAAATTGAATCGGTACCCTTTTTGAATAACCTTACAATTTACTATGCTACAAGTTAAAATAGTATTTTCGTAAATCAACACATACACAACTATTTTCGATCTTGTCAGTTACGTCATTTTTTAAACGACTTGATTCATATGGATTTTGTTGATGATGTAACGGACAAGATCGAAATTGTTGATGACGTAACGGACAAGATCGAAATTGTTGATGACGTAACGGACAAGATCGAAATTGTTGATGACGTAACGAACAAGATCGAAAAGTTCGACTAAGCACTCAAACATAAAGTCTACTAACTGTAATCTAACGGAAAATTAAAAAATGGCTCTTCTAAAAAAGTAATGATTTTGACATGTATTATTTTTCTATCAACGGAACGATTAAAGTTAGACAAAAGTTCAGTTTCAAGCTTAAGACGCGTACATTGTTTTGTAAATTCAAATAGTATTTTTGGTATATAATCATATTTTTTGTGTTTACAGGGTGCGGAAGAAGCTCCCGGAATTTTTTAAAGTACTTCAACAGCATAAATAAATGAATCAACATAACTAAACGAATAATAACTTTTATTAATTTAATAACAATGAATTAAAATAAAAACATTTACAACAAAGGTTCGAAATTTCCTCCTTTGACTTCAATACATTTTCGAAGTCGTTTTCGAAAGTTGCCAATAATGGTCACGCACTCTTCCACTGTAATTTTGTGCCTGGCGCGCACCAGAGCCGCTTTGAGCGCGTCAACGGTCGCATGCCTTGTTTCCCAGGTTTTTTACTCCAACATGGATCATACCGAAATGTCCAGACGGCGATGGTGGATTGGGCGGAATGCGCTGGTGCTCAGTCTGGCTGAAGCATGAATCCGTTAGCACCAAAATTCCGGGTCGCCCATGACTCGAACACGTCCCGAAGAATCCGCTGGTAGCTGGCGGCGCTGGTTTTGACTTTGCGGTCGATGATGACCAGCGGCGTCTTCCCGCTAGCGCAGATGCTTACCCACACCATCACCGAGATCGGAAAATGGCTACCGCCGATGGTTTTCACGGCTGCTACTGGCCCTGCCGGAGTGGTTGGCGACGATTCTGGATATTGTGATGCGGCTCGACGGTGAAAATTTTCTCATCCATTTCTGCAAACAACCACCACCGACCAAGTGGTGAAATTTTTGCAGCCGTTTTACCTTCATTGTGTCGTTGAGGAAGTGGATGAGGATAATCTTGTAGCTACGGAGGTGCAGCTTCCTTTTGACGATGTTACGAATGGTTTTTCATCGACATCGGGCTCGTTCCGCCATTTTGTGCATCGACACTTTCTGATTGAACGAATTCGGCAGCAGACCTTGCTGGCCCTCCGGAGTTATTGCAGCGATTGGGGGGCCACTTCAAGGATGATTCGCAGTCCACCCAGTCTTCTTGAACAGTTTTACGGCGTCACAGACAGTGCTTTGCCTAAAACCCGTCGCGTTCATTTTCGCGAGATATGATGTAAAAATCTTGACCAAGATTACACATAAAATGCAATAAAAGCATCAGAATTAATAAAAAAATCACAATGGCAATGCCACATACCCACAAAAATAAAATTCGGGGAACTTTTTCCGAACCCTGTATTATTATTTGCGCGTTTTTCAATGTAACTGCAAAAGCTCTGGAAAATAAATGCATTTAACATTTGTAATGAATAGGAATAAAAGGTAGCGGGGCGACTTTACGAGCGACTTGTCCTTGAGGAGAGAGATCGGCTGCGTTGAGCAAACCTTATAAGCTCTACTATCCTTGTATATTTTTCACTGTTTGGTATGCCGTATTTACTTATTCAAACTTTACGCCTTGTAGATCAACAGACGAATGCCCTTAAAATTTCATGAAAATTTACATTGTGATTTATATAATATTTCATATAATCTTGTATGTACTCCAATTCAATTTTCTTTAAATGTGGTGTTCTGAGATAAAAATATCTTAACAAAAATTCCCTTGTGTTCACGTTCATATTTTAATAAAACTTGTTTATGTTTTAATGAAATGTGCAAGATACTAAAGTATGCAGTTAGTATATCATTTACCCGCGAAAACTGGCGAGTCTCCGCTTTGTCCGATATAAGTGTAGATCGATATAGGATAGAAGGAAAGTTTATATGCATATTTAAAAGTTTTCCGAAACATGTTATCAACGTATAGACCAAGTGATGAGTTTATGGCTAGCTTTCATTCGTTCCGCAATTTTGTAAGAAATTTTTTTTTTAATATAACACCAAGGGGTGTGGTGGTTATTAGGAGCTAATACGTGGTTTAAAACTGTCAGGATGACGACCAAGGTTTCAGAAAAATGTAACCTTTTAAAATTTCACCAATATTTCGCTTTTACTTTAGAGCTTTATTAGGGTCATAAACGAGTTAAAATAGACAGACCAAACTTGTGAACTAACTTAATGATGTCCATCTGAGGAGCTATGATTGATGAATCTGAATCATTCATCAGCCATAGCTCCTCAGATGGACATCTTTAAAACTTTAAGTTCACAAGGTTCGTCTGTTTTCTTTAACTCATTTATGACCCTGATGAAGCTTTAAAATAAAGGCGAAATATTAGCGAAATTTAAAAGAGTTACAGTTTTCTGAAACCTTTGTCGTTATCCCGACAGTTTTAAGCCATGTGTCAAAAATGAATACGTCAAACCTTTAGAGTTGCCTGAAGTCGATACATAGTGTGCCCCTAAGATAAGGTACCTAGTTGTTTTAGATGTGAGCGTTTATCCTATATGATACGTTTCTCTCTAACATTAGGCAATATTTATTGCAAACTTGAAGAGTCCCAAGTTGTGTCCCACTTTATCTTGGTTTCATGTTCTTAATATGATATTAATATGAAACAAGACATCACAAAAATAAATAACCTTGAATCTACCATGTGATAACTAGAGTAGGCCACACGCGCCAACAGGCAGCTGCGTCGTATCTATACGGTTACATACAAGCCTCAGTGTAGCTTCGACCTTCCATTAGCGCGGTACGTGTTGTTTAGAAATATTGCGTACGTCTCGCAAACGACCCAAGGCGGACCAAGTTAGAGAATTTTTAGTCGAAATTCCTGACTTAACGTATGATGGCGCTAAAATTGAATGTGTAGTATTTAATGTCCCGTTGATGAGTTGGTACAAAAGGGACTGTCTACGACACGTAAACATGTTTTTTGTAGGCCGGTCTCTTAACAAGCATTTTGTTAACTTGTTACACATTACGTGTAAAATTAATGTTCTCAATCTTGTGGCAGATGGTATCAGAAAATGTTATCCTGAGGTAGACGCTTTAATAGCGCATACAAAAGCGGTGTTTGTTAAATCCCCGAAACGTATTCGCAAATTTCACAGGCTGTGTCCCCGTATACCTGAGCCACCAGGACCTGTTCTTACATGTTGGGGAACTTGGTTAAATGCTGCGTTTTATTATCATAAATATTATGAGAATATTAAGAACGTGGTTTTACAATTCGATCCAAAGGAAGCTGCCGCTATCAAGAAAAGCTAGTCGAAATTTCAAAATAGTCGGGGTAAAACGGATTTAAAAATTATTCACAACAATTACTTCGGAATAGCGGAGGCAATAGAAAAGTTATAAGATTCTTCGGTGTCGTTAGTGGAATCTATGCAAATAGTGCAACATGTTCGCGCACAGCGATGCGCGATAGAAGACGCAAAAAATGTTCAGGTTCTAGAAAAATATGAAAGTGTTTTAGAGAAAGATCCTGATTTTAGCACATTAAGACATTTGTGAAAGTGCGTCAAGAGAACCGTTAAGTTTCAAAGAATATTTTAATTACGCAAATGTAACGTCACTAGATGTAGACCGTTCGTTCTCTGCATATAGACACATTTTTTCCTCACGTCGCATTCGGTCTGTTGAAACAACTGTTGAAACATATCTAATGTTGCAGATATTTAACAGACATTATTCATTTTGCGATTTCACGGAGGACTCTTAAAATGGTAAGTGTTTGAGCAGGCATTATTTTATTTTTATTTAACAACTACGTGAAAGTATTTACGATAGCAAATATCTACACACAATAGCTCTAGTGGAACCCGAGGCCTAATCCAAACAACGCCGCTGCCCGTTGGCGCGCGTGGGCAACTCTAGCGACCATCTAGGCTTCAGTGAAGTGCTCAATCGTATGTTTAATCGACAAATGTAGAGTTACTCAAGGAGATATGTTCACTTTCACAATTAATAGGTAACTAAACACTTTAGCGTAAGGTGTTTAAGATATTATGAGGTTAAGGAAACAGCGAGATTTCGCAAAAATCTCAAATTATCTCAATTATCTCAAAAGCTAAAGTGGATGGGTATAGGGAATATTGAAGAAAGCTGACATGAATTGAAGAGGGATTTCCAAAAACGTAATAATATTTAGGATGTTCCAACCAAACTTGTATCGTCCGTGTAGAGGTTTTGACTACTAGCTACTGCTACAAAGATTTAATATGGATTCTTTAGACGAGAGATGAAAATTACATTTAATAACATTTATATACAAACTACTACACAACAATGTTGATTCACTTGATCTGTTGTTACAACTTTCTTTTGTTGTGCCTCGTCTTTCTAATAGATGTAGCTATACATTTTGTCCCATATGCTCGGGTTAACTTTTCTTTGAATTCTTCAATCGTGTCTATATCGCGTAGCTTCAACCTAGTTTCCTCTCACTACGATCAAAATCAGAATAGCAACCCTTTATTTGGTACTATTTGTATCTGTTTCATTAATTATTGCAAATTAATTGTTAATTATCTTTGTATTTACTTTTCATTTACAATTAGTTTTTGTTTACCCCTATGTGGAAGTAATCTACTATACAATTCAATAAATAAATAATAAATGGTACAAAAACTCCCAGTTTTATAAGATATGACGATATCATATAAATTCCTGTTCCAGTCGTATCACACTTTTAAAGTATACTACCCCATGACACTTCTACGTTTCTAAATTATCGCTTTATAATGCCTTCGAGAAACTCCCCGTGCCATAAAAATCCAAATATGTACGTGCGAGAATCCCGAGAAACTTCTCCAGCAACTTTCACAAAATTATAGTCGGATCCAATGGGGAAACCCATCTTTAATTAGTTGGAAAACTTTACGCCCTTGCGTAAGATAAATAAATGGAATTTGTCGCTTGCTTTCTTAGGAAGGACGTTGAGAGTCTATTTGGTAAAGAGGCGAAAGGAAACACAAGCACACGGTATGTATTCATAAATTGCTTTCATTATCGCCCCTGGTGTCACGTTAAATAAAAACATTTCGTGAGATAACTGTACGTTCATTAGTAGCAATAGTAGGACGTGAGAACATGTAACTTTATTGGAATTAAACGGCAACGGGAAGAGTAATTATGGAATACTGTATTAACATTGATTCGTAGAGCACATACTTATTAGCAAGTACTTAAATGTATGAATTTAGAACTACATTGGATTATGGAATAAGACAATTTGTTGGAGACAATTATACTGGCGAACAGTAAGATAAATCATGAATGTAGACAGTTCATCATCGTAATGCAGTTTGCTAATTTTGATGAGCACTCAAATACCTACAGTCTAATCAGCCTACTCTATTTATTTATTCAATTAATAATAAAAACCAACAGGAACACTTCCAGAATGCATAGTCAAAAGAGAAATACATGTATTGGGTCAATCGGGGCTAACATGATACAAAAATGTAAGCCTTCCACCTTAACTCGTAAATTACTGGACCAAATCAACCACGAAAAATATTGTGATAGAAACCTCCTGATGCTGGATGCATTTATGAATGCAGCAGTTAAAAAATATCTAAAAACCGTGTATCAAATTAGCATCGCTTGATGGGGCTAATATAATACGTATACGGGGCTAAACTGATGCTGTAATGAACCGTTAACCGTCCGCATTAATTTAAAGGCTTCTAGGTTAAAAGAAAGAATGGAATTGTGAGATGATGTATGGTAGCTTGTATGCGTCATGTGCAAGGCCAGCGAACGTCATAGAGCAAGAACGAGTGAAGTAATGTTCACAAACGGTATAGAAAGGCCCCAAATGCGCCTTTCAAGTCAGTTCCTCTTATCGTAACTTCAAGAAACTGATTTATGCTAGGTCGCCGGCTAGTGATCATAAGCTACAACAGTTTCGGCTCTGCGAGGTTGTGATCGCCGTTCTAGGCAGATCACGGCTAAATCGAGTCTGAGGAAAAATTTCTCGAGCAGTCGCACTTGTGCCGATAACCGAGGCTTATTTTTCTAGGTCCGAAAGTATCCAGGAAGTAGTCAGCGTCAGCAGATAATTCCGGAATATTTTATCTCCAGCATCCCGGCTGTTAGGCAACACATCTTACAACCCGTCAACTTTGTAAATATTTCCGTAATTCACTTTGAACGTTATGTTATGCTATTCTTGGAATTTATTTCGTTTTAAATATGTAGTTAACAGAAGTCAATTTTTGTTTTGAATGTGTTATTCAGAAACTTCGGATAATAAAACAACTGTACATATTATCTACTTATTTCAATCATTAGAAAACGTACCTTGGTCTCCGTAAAAAGCTATCCTGGTCGATGCACAAATAAAGTTTGCAGATGGCTGAATTCTGCACTATGATCTTTAAAACGGACATTGTTTTCCCGAACTTCGAAATCTTCAAGCACCTGTCAGGTGTTTCGACATTGATACCGTAAGGCGACATCTATGAGCGGATGCGTCAGTTATCTTGCTAAGCCCGCAAGCATATTTTCCCCAAAAGTAATCGACGACGTATAAGATGATTTAAAAGAGCGTTTTATCCCTTTGTTCTGAATCATAGGCATAAGATAAAATATAAAGATTCATTCACGCTTTATTAGTTACCGAAGTTGCCGAATCTCCTGAGAGGGAACACCTGTGTTACATTCGACCGGTTCTTCCGATTGGAACGGATAATTTTTGTCGTTACTTGCTAAAGGCGGGAGAGCGTTGACGCAAGTTACCACATTGGCATCCGAATCCAGGATCTGGTAAGCAGAGTACGTTACAATGCAGTACGTTACAATGCAGCGTTTTAAATAGATAGATAGATAGATTTATTTAATGTTTTTACAAAAGTATTACAATCGTCATATATCTAAATTAGTATCTAAACCAATGTCAAATGAATCACATCAACACAAAAGCAGACCACGAAGAAACAACTCACACAAGAAAACTAGGTGTTAGGAAAGATGTAAATAACAGGAGGCGTGTCTAAGTACTCTGCAACAGAGTAGAAACAGTGCGTAAGAAGGTAGGTTCTAATTGTTCTCTTAAATTTATTCAGAGCGGAGCTAACATGCTTATGCTGTTGTAGCTAGCAGACAAATGACGCGATCGTGATTAAATTCCGCACACATGACCACAGAGGCGCCAACTCAACGCATGCGCAAGCGGCCGCCACTACGATAACCTTCAAAGCTTGTTATGACGAAAGTGTAGATAATATTTGACTTACCCTCGTAGTTCGACACCCGCGCTAAAATTACCACAAAAAATTCGAAAAATATTTTTCAGCTTTTTGTATCCTATATTCTTATCGAGAACTGAAGCTAATTCTTTACATATCGAATTCCTTATCTCGCCTTTCACCATTTGGCATTTTCTTTTCAAAATTATTTACTAGGTTCACTGAATCAAGTACACAAATTTTTGCTTTCGAGCTTCGCAATTGTTGTATGCACAAAATTGTAATTGGTTTTGATAAAAGTTAATTGTTCAGTTAGCAATGGTGACTTTAAAATACGCTTACGATTTTCCAGGGCAACGCACGAGTTGTCATGAATGTCTACAGGTTTGATTTCGTGTAAATAATCAGAGTAAAAAATTGTAGCTTCTAGCCAAGTACCCCATCTAGTTACAACCGGTTGTGGCGGTTGTAATTAGGGAACGTTAAGCAATTTTTCCTTATAGTGCTGGACTCTTAAAGGTGCTTCAACAAATATTTTTTTATATTACTGATTAAATCTTTAATAAGTGGAAGTTGTTTTCTGATTTTTTCCTCTACAAAATTTAGACCGTGGGCTAAACAAGTCATATGAAATAAGTTTGCATAAAAAATTGTCTCCAGTCTTATATACCACATAATTAGCATTGTCGGTTAATATTAACAAAATTTTTTCAGTTGGATTACTTTGCGATAGAAAAAAACTAAACAATTCTTCTTGTACAAATCGAGTAATACATAGTTGCATTATTTGTTTTCGATAACTCCTTTGACGCAATTAGACATGCATTAGCTGCGCATTCTTCGTGTAAAACCCCTATAAACAAATTTGCATTGTAACGACCAGAAGAGTTTGTTTAATAGTTACATACAAGAGTCTGTTGGTTCATCAACTACAAAATAAAAATGATAATTTCCAATAATATTACCTATTTCCTTAAGTATACGTTATTGTAACATTTGTGCACATATTTTTTTTATTGTGCTTTCATCCGAAATATTACGGGTCTGTTACATTATCTACATTATAGTCAGCAACGACTCCTTTAAAAAACAGGGTATTAGACAGGCTATTTTCACGAAGTTGCGCTGCGCAGGTCACCTGCATTATTCTGTACTAGGAAAAAGCAGTGGATAATTTGTTAATTGCATTATAGGTAAACAAGTAAATACCAAGTAGCCTAATGTGATGGTTTTTCCAAATTATCGGTCATTAATGCCGTTCGTTGTAATAAATATCGTACGATGTGAAAGTAAGTGTAAATTTTTTAAAAATTGAATTATTTTCCTAAAAATGGAAATTTATGAATGAATATACAATTTTTAACAAAATATGAAACAAATACGAGAAATATGCAACTTATGCCAAAAAAGAATTGTTTTTTTACCCATATTTTAACTGTAAATATGTTGAAATGAAGAATGGTAGGCATACTATATATGCAAAAAATATGCGTTTTTCATAAAATCCGAAGCCTACTAATTACAGGCCAATCTCGATATCATCAAGCATCGCTAAGGTTTTTGAAACTGCTCTATACAGATCAATATATCCTCAGATTAGTTCCTTTATGGTCGAGAAGCAGCATGGTTTTGTTGATAGAAAATCGACCGTAACTGACTTGTGCACCTCCCGTCAGTACACTTCTCAAGTAATCGACGACCACGATTAAGTTGAAGTCTTGTATGCAGATATATTCATAGCTTTAGACCGTATAGATCCCGGTATTCTATTGAGAAAACTCCAGGACCTTGGTTTTAGCGATTCCCTTATTAGGCTGTTTGAATCCTACCTTTAGCAGCGTCAATTTCTCGTATCTTATAACGGTTTTATGTCCGATATATGCCACATTGCTTCTGGTGTTCTACAGGGTTTTAAAATCGGTCCTTTATTATTCTTAATATTTGTTAATGACTTGTTGAAACATATTGATTGCAACGCTTTAATGTTTGCCGACGATGTTAAGTTATATCGGTCTGTAGTTCCTCTGCAGGATTGCGTTAAACTACAAGCGAATTTAACATTTATTTATATCTGGTGCTTTTCAAATTGATTGAACATAAATATATCTATGTGTAGAGTTGCATTGTCCACAATGAGAAAAACAGCCAATAATTTTCAATTATGCTTTGGATTCGGATGTAATTACTCGAAGTAATGGCATGCGTGCCTAAGGTGAATACTTCGACAGTAGTTTAACTTTTGATAATCACGTTCAAAGTAATATTTCTTCTGCCAACAGAATGTTAGAATTTGTACTGCGTAACACTCGGTCGTTTCATGATATATTCCCCATGAAATCCCTTTTTTTTTTGCTTTACTGCGCTTAAAACTCCTGTATGCATTCCCTGTATGGAAATTGTATTATGTTACATATAAAAATGTGTTTGAAAAAGTTCAAGGATGATTTTTTAAGTATCTTTGGTATAAACTGCAATACTTATTTTTCATGTGCCGCGTCAATCCCCTCGCTTTTATTTGGATTCAACCAAGTCTAATCTGCTATTACGTTCACCTATTTATTCTATGTGCTCTACGTATAATAACATTTGTTGTAAGTGCGATATTTTTAATTGTTCCCTTACGCAACTTCTTGATTCATATGCCTGATAAGGCAGAATACGTTATTTCTATATTATACCGATTGGGAAAATGAGAAATTAGATATATCAGTATCCCCTCCTCGCTCTCTCACCGTACAAGCGAGAAAGCGTGAGGGGACTGGGTGAAATTCAAGCAATTCGATGTGGGACGTGCCAGTACACTTCGAACAATGTCAGGATGTAGATCTGCTATGTGAAGAGCGTATGTAATAATTTGAAGTCACAGTCGCCTGGAAATGAGAGTTTCGCATATTTATTTTGTTGTTGCTGCGAAGCTTAGACGAAATTAATAAGAAATTCTAACGATGAAAATAAAAACAGATTCTGATGAAATAATAGAAAAGAAAAATAAATACTCAAGAAGTTCTCTCTAAGATCGTCCGCACATATTGAAGTCTACCTCGTAACTAACCACATAGGTAACCTTGAGCCATCTACTGCCGCTAACTCCTCCGCTTGAGAGCGAGGAGGGGATAGCGATATGGCTAATTTCGCATTTTCCCAATTGGTATGTAACTATATAAATATGTGTTTGTATACGTTTATTTTTTGGTCATTGTGTTCTATAAATTGTATAGACATAGATTTTGTTTTCCTTTCTAGCTCAGTTGTTTGACTATTAATTGGTTTTTTTAACTGTTTGGCAATAAAAGCTATTATAGTGATAATGTTATATTATAACTATAAAAGAAAGCAATTCATCCACTCGTTTTTATCTTAGTTGCTTAATAAATCTTGTTGCTCAAAATCACATTAAACTACAGTTAACCAGAGCAAAACAGGCATTCAAAAGTAGTATCTATAACTAATTTCATGGGTTACGAAACGTACTCAAACGTTATTAACTAGTACAGTCTGACAGTTATTCATCGATCCTTTGCAAGTGTACTAGGTTAAAGTACAAAAATCTGAAATATTTAAAATGGAGTGAACATAAATTGCGATAATTGTTCGCTGTATTATGCACGAAATTAATCATTTCAGAAGCGTACTCTTGGTGACTGAATATACAAATAACTTCCAGGTAGCTAGATGGTAGCGTGTTAAAGCAAACGAATCGCTGCAAACTGCATCTGTTGGAAATTTATATTTAGTTAATACATGCACAATATTTACGATCACACAAGTGGGTGCTTATTAGCATAGCGCCTTAGAGCAGCTTATATAATAAACATGCGAATTTCTCTAAAGCATCAGAATTTATGGCATGTCTGCCCGTAAAAATGTTTAAATAATTCAAATTAAGTTAATTTGAGTAACTCATAACGAATGTTTCGCGGCATACTTTTTTTCTTTGTTAGCATTTCGGCACCTTCGATGATTTCTTTAACAAGATCCCATATTTGAAAACGAAATGTGTCACATTAAAATTTAATATCGAAAGAAACTCTTGCTTTTACCTTTTGTTATTTTAAGAATTCCAAGCATTCCCTCATTATATTTCCGACGAAATATATTTTCCAGCGTACTATTTATAGTACTTAATGTTTCGAATCGGTCCTCCTACCTTCTTTCGTTAGCAACGCTTTCCATAATTTGATCGTCAAATATTGGGAATATTTCGCGATAAGAATTTGGCCCTTTAATGTATTGTTTATGAATTATAATCCAAGTTTGTGCCGAGTTTGTTTTAATTATTTTTAACTCAAAAAGAGAGAACAAAATATTAAACTAAAGTAAGCCCAAGATTATTGTTTTATAAATGTTGATTGTGCTGTAGTTATGCTATAATGCTATAGTGTTATCGTTTATTATTTCCGTAATCAAGGTATTCACACTGGATATACAGAATGTTGTGTAGAGTCTTCATATGTAAAAGTCTTCTTGAATTTGTTTAGCCACTTATTGAAGTAACTAATTAATGAATACATCTTTGTTTTGATTTAGGTACCCTTTCAACTTAATAAGAAACCTTCGATTGAAAGGAAAAACATACGGCGGGAAGCTTAGTAACTAATAATCAATAACGAAAGAAGACAAATGTATATTAATTATTTATTCTTTACATTGTTTCTGCAAACAGTAGTTGATTTGGCATTCTACAATCTTCATCATTGTCAAGAATAAAATTCTTAAAACGAATCTGATATAAATTGTTTTCTAATTAGGTAATAGGTAAGACATTTGAGCACTCTTTTATTCAATTTTGATTAGAGCACCGCTATTATTTCTTCTCACTAGTTACGTCGTAATAAAAAAAACACAAAATGCCGATTTTCGGTCGGAGAAGTTCGGCTTACTCCAAAATTGTTTTTGTAGTTGTTTGAAACTTCCTCGCCTAACAAATGAAACATGCAATAACCAAAAAATAAATGCTAATATAGCTCATGGTATTGGTGGAATCATTCCCGGCAAAAAGGGATAGGTGTCGCCGAGAGACATATTCAGTGCTGCTTTGGAGATTAGCAATATAAACTGAGAGGCAAACTCAATGATAGCGGCAGTAGATAGTGCTCAGAACCATGCTGATGACGCCGAGTAGGCAGAAACATGTCCATGTGTTAGCGCTATTTTCTCTGCTACATTGTTTTTGCCGGGAATGATTCCACCAATACCATGAGCTATATTAGCATTTATTTTTTGGTTATTGTATTAGGCATTCTTTCCACGTGTATTTCTATACATCATGGTAAGCCTGAGGAATCATTTGCACGTATAGATGTCGCTGTGCCTAGGCACAACGCCCCCTTGCGTTTGGCAGCCCAAGAGCTGCCCGATAGGTGGTGGACATCTACACTCCGGTTTGTCTTGCTACCCTTTGGGACGGCGTGACTGTGTTTGTTGGCGATAGGTGTCGCCGAGAGACATATTCAGTGCTGCTTTGGAGATTAGCAATATAAACTGAGAGGCAAACTCAATGATAGCGGCAGTAGATAGTGCTCAGAACCATGCTGATGACGCCGAGTAGGCAGAAACATGTCCATGTGTTAGCGCTATTTTCTCTGCTACATTGTTTTTGCCGGGAATGATTCCACCAATACCATGCGCTATATTAGCATTTATTTTTTGGTTATTGTATTAGGCATTCTTTCCACGTGTATTTCGAAACATGCAATGTTTAACGAAGTAAGCGTCCTCATTCATCGACAAATTTGTCACCACTTATTATTTGACAAATAATAACGTCGTACCATATTTTTTCTTCCTTTCATAAAAGCAATTTTTAAATGCGTAGTCTATTAAAGCTAACAGTGGCAGGTGACTAATGGCTACACCACTTCATGAAATGTAAATGCCTGGCCCTTAATTGTCTTCTTCTTTTACTCAGAATCAGTCACATTTCCGAAACCTATTTATGTATTTTGTGGTTCTCTTATGATAAATTATTCATAGCCCAGATAAGAAAAACAAAAGGCGATACTATATTCAGAACTTAATAAGATATCTAAATATATAGTGAAATAAAGGAACTTTTTTTAATTAGAGAATTCTTCCGTCCTTCCTTAGTTTTTCAGTATTTTATAGTGCTTATAGCTGCCCATTATTTTAAAGACATTTCTGGTGTTGCAGTCCTACTTGCAGAAGTGTAATAATATTCCACATTTCTTCAAATACTGTAGTATATCTAAAAATAAAGCAAAAACCAAAGTTGTTAGAATACCCGTTCAGATAAATTAAAAATGATAATTTTAAACTATCCACGAGAGTGAACACTGCAGCTGATTGCATTGATCTACAAAATTAACTAAATATTCTACAAACCTGGTCTTCACATAACAATCAATGTATCAGAATGTAGTGTGCTTACCTTCTCTTGTAAAGCCAATCTGCTTATCTACGGTTATCTGTATGACGACAACTGTATCCCTCACTCAACCTCCTTTAGAAATTTGGGTGTTACTTTTGATTCTGAGTTAGCATTTGCTAAGCACATAGAAACCTATCGTTCTCTGAGCTCTTGGTTTCATAACTAGGAAAACTGAGCACTTCTCACGAATTGATGCAATAATGCCGTTCTATTTCGCTCTTATGCGGTCAAAGCTCGAATATGCCGATGTCATCTGGCCACTAATCTATAGAATACATTGTCTGTTCATTGAAAATATACAACGAAAATTCCTGAAATACCTCCGCTATCGGCGGTTTGGTACTTATTCTCCGCAAGGATTTGATGACTCCATCCTTCTTGAAGTTCGACGTAATCAAGCAGATTTCAAATTTTTGTACCACATACTTCATGGCAATTTTAACTCTCAGCAACTTTTGGCTAAAATATCTTCCCTTGTGCCACAATATTCCGTACGTAGCCATAATACATTCTACTGCCACAAACATAATGTTACGGTCACCATTATGTAGAATATGTTTCCATTATAATATGTTTGCTACTGGAAATGTCACAGACATTATTTTTTCTAGATTGTGTATGTTATTGAATAGTTAAATAGTTAAACTATAAAAAGAAGATCATGAACTAGATTGCAAATGATCGATTACGTAAATAATATTAATCCAAATTCTGAAAACGTCTATATTTAAGTGAAGCGCTGTCCATTGTACCTTATGTTTTTTCAAAGAAACTCTTTGAAATTGTAGCAGTCTCTGTGAATTCGGTGCCATTTACATACTCAGAATTAATGTAAGCGTAATTTAGATTATTCGCATATAATGATGAGGCAGCTGTATTTTGCGCCCCAACCAATAGCCTCCCCACAAAATTTTAAAATGGAATGGCTCATCGTAAGGTACCTCAAATGAAAGCTTATCTTCTTATGTTGGGGTATCACTTACTCATTTTTTTATTTAGCATCTTAAAAATTACCGAGTTGGACCTACGTCATGTTCCGAACAATAAATTCCTGAAATAAAGTTAAGCAAGGTTTTGACGTTTTGTCGTAAAAGCTGTCAATGGTTAGCCCTTTCGTGCTCAAATCTTCAGTCAATATATGACAAACATGTTCTTTCGAGATGCCCACAGCCACTGCTATCTCTCTAACTTTAATTCGACGGTCGTCTAGTGCCATTTGTTGAAGTTTTTCGATGTTATCGGTAGTGGTTGCAGTTTTTGACCCTTCTGAACGTTCATCGTTAATCACGCTGATATGACCACGTTTAATTCCACTGTGGTAAATAATGGTGCAGAGTTCGGGTAAACCGCGTCCATCTGAACTTGCTGAAATATAAGGATTTGATAACGGCTCGATATTCGATTTTTTCAACTGTTATAGAAACACTGACGACTGACACAAACGAATGTTACACAATAACCGAGTGTCCAATATGACTGGAATTTTCAAAAGTATATTTCAACGCATGCACCAATATATTCCCAGAATATTTCTGACGAGTAACGCCATCTTCATGTTGAGGCTTGAAACTTTTCAAACTACCCTCGTAAGTGTGTTTCGTGGGTCAAAGCGTGTCCCAGCAAAAGTTAGATTTTGGAAATTTTTAGTTTAATTTTAGTTTCTGAAGTATTTCAGGTGGATCATTTTCGAAAAATCACAACATACATATGTGACGCGCTATAGGGAAGGAGAGTTAAATATCAAAGTTGCATTATTTATCGTAACATACATTTCGTTTTGTATATTTTTTATATATTGTTTCGTTATCGCATAGCAACAACTACTCTGCATTTACCCATCATTGCCGTAAACTGATGTTTGTAACACTATTTTCGCTTCATTCTATTAAACTGGCGAAAAAGTAGTTAATACTAGCGGATTAATAACATGATAAATCAGACTTGTACAAGCCTTGGAAAACATTTCAGAAGTAGCAATGCAAATTTGCTGACCATTATTGCAACAATAATTTGAATTTAGTTGCGTCGTACTCTTAGCTTGATCTAGTTGACGTTTTACATAATAAAGCCCCGATGTAAACTAACTCAATTCCTCATAATGTTTTCTGTTAACGTATTTATTATTCTAAGGCTAATAAACAGTAGTAGATGTTCTAATAATTGTAAGGTGGGCATATTACAATGACTTTAATAATTTTTGCTGTTAAATTAGAATTATAATTAATGTATTTATTTGCAACTGTCAGGACTGTGACCTACAATAGCTTACTTAATTATATTAACAATTAATATACACATTAAACACTTCCTCAAAAATAATATTTCATTCGAATGCTGGGTTAAAATTTCCAGATATTATACGTGCTTACCGAATGCAGCATACGCCATAGAAGCAAAAGTGAAAGGGTTAAATTTATCTCCCGTTCTCGCATTGCGGTGATATTTTAATTCGTTTGATCGTGAATACTTTAAGAGGGAATTTTCGTCAACATTTTCGGGGTGATTTATAGAAGCTGAAACCTTTTCTGTATTAATTTACGCCCAAGAAAATAAAAATTCGGCCAGGCGTCTACAGCTCAATTGCACCGAACAAGTCTGTTACATTACAAAAATGCAGACGAAGAATACCCATTCATTGCAACCAAACCAGTTATGATTTATGATTGTATTTGAAATTGTGTTGAGAATTCTAAGAAGGAAAGCAATCGTAACAGGCTTGCTATTCCTTGGATTCTTTACTACGAGCTTTCTTTAACTTTTATCGCAATTTTAAATGAAAATATAATTATAGTAATACGTAGAGCACATACATTTGCAATTTAGGTAATATTCCTGAAACATCGCTAAGTGAATAAAAATACATTTTGAATATACGAGTATGTATGCATTAACTTTTTAATGTTGGTCGTCTTTTCTTAGTTATATAAAAGTTATGAATAATTTATCTGATTATTTCACCTTCGCTTGGGGGTAACTGCTTTTTGAACAAGGAATTGCTCTACATTTTCTCGGTGAACTAAATGAAGAACGTTCGCCGCTCTCAATAACCTTGTGTTCAACCACAATACGTCTATATGTACTCTCTGATATCCCAGTTGCAGCCAAAACTCTTGTCTTTATGGTGCTACAAAGGAATAGAGACCTCTTCTCTGTCTGCCTTTTCAACAAAGTAAAAGAGGCAGATAGAAAGAAACTTTCAAAATCTCCAACGAGCATACACAACATCGACGTCAATGTAATATTACCACCCCTATTTTATGTAAATAGACTCGCCCTATGTTGAATTGTTTTCTGCGGATTGTGCTCTAGTATGCATTGGTCCTCTCGCTACTGCCTCCTATAGAAGCGGAAAAGTTAAAGACCAAACATCGTGCAGGTCCAAATGTTCATTACGCATCGGCCAAGGAGCGATGGATGGCAAACGTGATATTTCGTAACGCTCGTTCTCTGCCGACGTTTTGGTACTCTGATAAAAACATGTATATGTGCGTTATTGTCTCTCTGTCGGACGTGATTCTTTGCTTAATACTAGACCGCGGTAGTTCTCTGTCTAGCGTCCGTCTTATTTCGGGATTTGCAATAAAAGACCTTGCCGAAGTTGCGATTATTTGATTTGATACAATTTTACATCAATTCTCACCTTGTGTGCCGGTGTACTGTAAATATCATTAAAATAATTTTTTTCCATATTTTACATATTTTTATATTCTTTTCTACATAATTTCAATTTTTGTTCAAACATTTATCATACCGCTCAACAAGTTTTTTGACTCCGCCGATAAAAGAATCTGCCCCCTGTGAAGAAGTCCAATCCATGACTGCAGCTTTCACATCTTCGTAAGTACCGAAACAAGTGAAAATCACTGGGTGTAAGGTGGATGATCCAGTTGTTCTCATCCAAAAAACCTTGTTATTGCGCATGTGGTCTTGGATTATCTACCTTACAGTCCAGACCTTGCACCTAGTGATTTTCACTTGTTTCGGTACTTAAAGGAGTTCCTTTGTGGTCAACGGTTCAATGACGACGAAGATATGAAAGTTATGAATTGGACTTCTTCACATGCGGTAGATTTCTTTGAACAAAAATGGAAATTATGTAGAAAAGCAGGTAAAAGTATGTAGAATATGGAAAAAATATATTTTAATGATATTTACAGTATTTTTCTTTTTATTAAAAAACGGACCTTATTTAAAAAGTATCCCTCGTATAATGGTCTAAATGAATATAAATACAATGTATATGAGTTTATAAGATATAAAACAAAAGAAATGGAGAATTTACAAGTAATGCATATGAAATATCAAATTTGTTAGCACAGAAGCATGAACTAAAATGTTAAGAAGCCTTAACAGGATGATTATTAAATATACATTAGCAACAGGATATCAGGATGGCTATGAGAATCGTATTTGTATTAATTTATTATTAACAGATACCTACTTCAACTTTGTCGTTTCAAAAACCTGGTGCACTACTTGATGTGTCTGTATACCATCTTCAATGGATAGTACACGGATTATTCTATCTATTTTATTTCAACTGTGACAAAATCAATTGCACAGCTAAAATGGATGCATTAGCAGTCTTAACTTTTGCAAGTAATTTAATTACCAATACGGACAATAATGTTCTTATGTTCATATGAGAATTTCCGTCCATTTGTACGTCCATTCTGTCCAAGATTATTGAAATGGTAACGCTAGACTTATCTCGCTTGACGATCTACAGCTACCAAACTTAATTAAACTAGAATAACATTACCTGAATGTTATTTTACGTACATCCATATCTGGATGTTGGTTCGGTAAATATCGCTGTCAAAGTTGAGGAAGGAAAACATAATGAGATTAGCGGTATGGACGTTGTTAAAGTGTTTGCTAAAAGCGGTTGCTTGAGCAACGTTTTTGTTGAACCAGAAAACCAACAACTGGCTGTTTAAGCTCTGAAATATTAACAATACATTAAGTAAACTACAGTTGGTATACAAGAAAACAATTTTCTTTCAAATTCGATTTTCAAGCTGAATTTTAAAATAAGTGCTGATACTGAACGTATATAAAGTTTTTCATTTTTTGTCGTCTAAGAAAATCAAATTTTTATTCTATTCATGCACCGTTTTCGTATATTTCGCTGCGAAATAAATATTTTTATTCAGAAGGATATTAGACCCGTGGAAAACCCTGGATATGCACTTCACACCGCTGCGATACAATATCGGGGCGGCAGTTTTCACGGAGAATTGAAGGAAGTTTGATAAAAACGGTATGATTTCCAGCTTTAGGACTTTTATTCACTGGAGGTTGAATATATTATTTTCCGCTAAGGTTATACGTTAAAATAGGATTTCAGTTATATATTGGGATACTTTTTTGGTAACAACTAAAAATATAAATGAAATTAGTAATAAAATATTGTCTTGCTTTTATTCCCGTATAGGTTGTTGGTATGTAAGGAAAAGTTACATCCTAAAATGTGAATTTTAAAATTTGATAAGTTTTTTCATTAATTGTTATTTTCCTAATTTGCGTTAATAAAAAAGATAGTCGAAATGAACCCTTCATATTGTTGATAACCTCAACATAATTTACTTGAATGGAAGGCCGGCGGACTTCAATTTGAAAGAGAAACTTTGGTGTGGTTCATAGGCAAGAATAGAAGGAGTTAGAAATGGCATAGGCATTGGTGGTTCCAATTACCATCAAAAAGTACCGGTAACCGCGGTGAAGTCGATAAAATCGGGTTTTTCACATTTAGTGTTTAATAATATAGTCGAATAGTAATTTCGCAAGGTCGATAATGGAGCAAAAATGCATACGTTTGCTTCGGATGGTATCCCAAACTGAATAAAATTACCTCAAAAACAGATGCAAACCCTTTTGGACACAGGAGTGGGGTGTGGGGGTCACGTCCGTTAAACCCTTATTGCATCAAGTTTAATTGATTTCCATAGCCCTTTAAAAATATGTATCGATAATTTTTGCAAACGCCCAATAAGAAATTATTGACGGGGAGCGCAGAATCCCTCGATTTTCAAAACCCGACCTCACTCTCCAAAACAGTTTCTCGGCCGAAACGGAAACCGGTCCTACAAGGTCTATAAACTATGCAAGTTTAATTAAAATCTGAAAGTGCAGGTTGGGTACCTTTTCTTGTGTGTAAGTCGTTCTCTGAAAACCATCTATTGAAATCCCTCAGTGCTGTTTCTGTTTCAATTTGCAATTTATCTTTTTTTGTTCGAATTATGACAGAGGTATCATCAGCAACCAACGTCGTTTCAAGAGTTGTTATTTTTGGACGTCATTCAGATATACTAGGAATGAGAAACTTCCTAGTACCGATCCTTGGGGTATGTCTCCCTCACTTATAAGTAGAGTTGGCCACGCGCGCCAACAGGCAGCTGCGTCGTATCTATACGGTTACATACACGCCTCAGTGTAGCTTCGATCTTTCATTAGCGCCGTACGGGTTGTTTAGAAATGTTGCGTACGTCGCGCAAACGAGCCAAGGCGGACCAAATTAGAAAATTTTTAGCCGAAATTCTTGACTTAACGTATGATGGCGCTAAAATTGAATATGTATTATGTAATGTCCCGTTGATGAGTTGGTCCAAAAGGGACTGTCTACGGCACGTAAACAGTGAACGGCATGCTTCAAAAAAAACTTGCACACGAGACTATGACTTTTATTGTATGTAATATACCGTTTAATTTACTAGACAAGGAAGCGTTTGTCCTATTTTGGAATAACTATTCGGAGTACAAATTACCAAGTCGGACATCATTACGAAGGATAGTGCCATCTGCTCGTGAATATGTTGAAAAAAGAATTAAACCGGAGTTGAAAGAAAAAAAATGTGGTTATGTGTAGACGAAACGACAGATCGTAAAAAACATTCGGTCGTGAATATAATGGCACCTAAAATGGAACCGCATCAATCGTCACCTTCAAATCTATTAGCTTCCAGACGAATACAACAATGTACTGCCGAAGTAATTGTAAAGTTAGCGTTAAATACATTGGAAAGGTTTGAACTTTAAACAAACCAACTGTTGATGTTTATGAGTGATGGTGCCGCAAACATGGTTTCTGTAGGCCGGTCTCTTAAAAAGCATTCCGTTAACTTGTTACACATTACGTGTAAAATTCATGCTCTCAATCTTGTGGCAGATGGTATCAGAAAATGTTATCCTGAGATAGACGCTTTAATAGCGCATACAAAAGCAGTGTTTGTCAAATCCCCGAAACTTATTCGCAAATTTCACAGACTGTGCCCCCGTATACCTGAACCACCAGAACCTATTCTTACATGTTGGGGAACTTGGTTAAATGCTGCGTTTTATTATCATAAATATTATGAGAATATTAAGAACGTGGTTTTACAGTTCGATCCTGTGAGTATTTTCATTTCATTTAATTTCTTTTAAATATCGACCGCACAGTGTGGCTTTCGCCATAATAATTTATATATGCCTCCTTTTAAAAGTGTCTTTCTGGTGAAGGCGACACTAATGCTTCAGTAATTTACACCACGTCGTCCAAATCATTAGTTCAAATATCTTTGATCACGAATGTGGCTTATCGTTTAGAAGATTTAGTGGAAAATTTGTATATAAAACGTGTTGTTGTGGTATTGTGGTGTCTATGGATATAATTCAGCACTTGAAATCGTATCTTTTCTTTCCACAGAGTATCGCAACGAAAGATTCATACATACATTTATTAAAGTTGAATTAAAAAATATAAATGTGTATTGTATGCCTCTTTATGTTTTTGATCTCTTGAATAATGTTTTATACAACTTATCATATTGAAATATATTAAAGAACCAGCAATTTGACATTTAATGTGAAGACAATTTTTTGTCCTATAGGAGGTAAATAAGAATATAAACATACTATATTTCAAATTAAAAGCGTACCGAACATGTAATACCTACTGTAGGAAATTTACTTTTAATTTCGCGGCTCAGTTAGTACAAAATAAAATTGAAAAAAAATACAAATTGTTTTCAGGGGAATGAATAAATTTCAACTAAATTACCCAGTAATTTGCCAGTCCATGCATATGCCAATTATAATGTCTTCAAAGAAGATTTTGAAAATTTGCTGCTGTTCAGTCTTGTTTTTAGTAATTCTGTTCCTTCTGACTGGTTATTGTTTAGCTTTATTTTGCCTGTTTAAATATGTAATTATTTTTTCTTTAGGGTTTCCTTCCTTTAACAAATTTAAAATTTAATATTACAACAAACAAATAGCACTAACTTAAATAAATTTCCATTGATAAGAAGAATGTATGTAATTGAATTACACGTATGAACTGAACGAAAGAAAAATTAGAATAATTTTAGCGATGCTAGACAATCCCTGGGTATATATACATATTATTACTTTGTACCTAATGTTAGGCAGTAAGATATTCTGCAAGTCACGCGAAGTCTATGTGCTCTCATGAGTCATAATGTGTTTTATATTAGCGTAAATGTGTGCATACATTCGATCACCAACAACGTCGTGAATATGTTAATTTTCTACTATTTACTATATCTATCTATGCAACTCGTTGGAAGTGAGAGTAGTTATTACTTGATATAATTCACACCCTGATCCTCCTCCAACGCTTCTATATATGTTGCACATTGCACTACTAATTATGTCGTAACTAATACTACAATATGAGATGTGACAATTGAATGCCTGTAACGGTTACGTACCATCAGACATAATATAATTACATCAAAATTACGTGAGTGGATGAAGAGCCTATTGGCCTACGCTTACATTTTGGCATAATTGGCATGACAATGCGAGGATGTGAGACCAAAATAATGGTTACTTGGTTAACTTCTTCGCGTAATTCCGCTACTGATGGTTGGATTTCTAAAATTAGAAGCTTCTGAAAAAGACAAAGGTTTTCCAATATCAATAAAATTAATAAAGATGTGTGGGATTGGTACTAAGAGTCTTTCAATAAAGGAATCTTTAGAGTTATTTTATAAAAATTTAAATAGCAATCTTTCGAGAACACCGGAAAGTTTTCTTCCATTTTACATTACCCTCACGAAAGAAGGCACGTAATTGATTTCCTAGTTACAGTAAAGTAAGTTAAACACCGGTTAATTTAGGAAGTGTTTTGACATAATATGTAAAATATCTATTTCCTATTTAAAAACCTCTATCGTTAACATTTTGAACAATAGAGTATGGTTGGGGACAACGAGAGAGGGAAATCTCACAGTATTTGGATCACAATAAAACCCTTTATATACTGAGGACCCCTTCGAATCATCAGCCAACCCACTGTCTTGGTACAAGTTGGGTCGCTGGCAAGGGGATCGCCTTAATAGCGCTTAAGCGAAGCTGTTCCTTGCCCAGCATGATCCTTCTTATTGACGCCAGCGATAAACACCTACAGAGAAAGTGTTCCGCTGTCACGTTTTTGGCTTAGCAGCCCCTACATGACAATTCCTGTTCTAATGCGAGTAATAAAGTCGGAGTGAGTTTAGCAGTGAGGCAAGAATTAGTTTTATGCCATATCTGGAAGAAGTTTTCGAAAATGATTCTGCTACTTCCATAGAGTCGGATGGAGGGTACTGCACCGTGACATGAAGTGCCCCCATTGCTGGTGGTCACCTCATGTATTAGGAATATGTACGGTTCGTCGAAAACGAAAAAGAGTGGGATGTTGTTCGTCACGACCTTCAGGGTCGGTTATCTCTTGCAGGTGTTCCCCGTAAGTTGACGACCTCTTCCACCAGGCCTTATGATACCATTGGATAGCAGTCGGATTATGGTAGCCAACGCCATGCCATGTCTTTCACAAGTGAATCAAAAGCCAATAAGTAAAGTACAACCTCCATTGCCGCTGTTGGTATAGATCTTAAAACTCCCGCGATCCTTAAGCAAGCAACCCTTTGTATCTGCATTACTTTTACTGAGATTTATAAATTTCAGAGAGCAGAGAATACTGTCCAGATGAATGATACCAATCTAAAACCTCAGTATTAGCGTAACTTAGAAAATGCTGCCTCCCAAGACACCAATTAAAGTTGGAATTTTTGCAAATCACGAATGGTTATAATTAGAGCTGTTATCCGGATCGGAATAATTTACTATCCGGATATCCGAATCTTGGTGTAATCCGGATCCATTATCCGAAACCTCGGATCCGGATTCATTATTTGAAACCGCGAATTCGGATCCGTTATCCCAAACTTTGGATCAGGATCCGTTATTCGTAATCTCGGATTTGGATCTGTTATCCGAAATCTTGAATTCGGATTCTTTATCAGATCGAATCCATTATTAGATAAGATGGATCTAGCCCCGTTATCCGATAACTTTTTCGACGAAATAGTAAGTAGCGTAAAGTTTTGTAGTAAACTCGGAAAACCTGCATGGGTCAGGTAACTATCAAACAATAAAGCTGTAATATTGCACTTTTCCTCCACATAATATAAATTCGATGTTTTTTTTATTAAAAACTTTCTATATTGCAAAATAATAACGGATCCGGATCCGAGAACCGGCTAGCGGATCCAGATCCGAGTACCGGATAGCGGATCCGGTTTCGAGAATCGGGTAGTAGATCCGGACAACTGATTCGGATTTGAGAATCGGATAGTGGATCTGGATCCTAGGAACCGGATATCCAGATGGTTTTGGATCCAAACAAATGTATCACCTGGGCAATGGTTGGCTATACCCAAATCTCGCAGCAAACAATCATGGTCAGTCACTGTCGCATTGGTCACCATATAGTTAATTACCAATACACTCGTGACCCTACCCGAGATAGAAATGACACGTGTAGGTTCCACCCATAGAAACTAGAGCGGATTCAAAGGGAATTCCCGGGGAAGTCGCCCTTCGACTATAAGTGAATACGAACGTTCACTTAAATATGAATATGTTAACTGTAAGAAGCGAAGGAAATCCTTTAATTAATTAGGTGCAACACCATGAATATCTTATAAGCTACTTTACCAAATCTGTGAGCCAAATTAATAAATAAGCCAAATAGTAAGTTGCCTTTGTCTGTGACTGAAACTACGGCGTTTATATTTGTATCTATTTTTTTCGCTAACAAAAAAGGGTATTGCGAAGACTGTAGTACGAAAACTTCGTAAACTTTCCTTTACAAACAATTCAATAGCATTTGATAAACTCGGTACTAATGATTTGTAATTTACGTAGAGGGAAAATGAGCTCTATTATTTTCCATCTTGGTAAAAGGAAAGTTTGCAATATGTTCATTGAAAGAAAAATGAATGAGAAAAAGAAAAAATAGAGGCAACATAATAAAAAACTGCAGTTCATAACGTAGAAATGTTTTCAACGTCATACCACCTGAAGATGGTAGCAAACTTTTGAAACGAGTCGAACATATGACGTAAAGGATTTCTATTAGAAAAGTTTTCAAGCCCTCCATTTACAGACGATTGCAAAGTATATAAGAGGGTAAGATATAGGAACTGATCTCTTAGAAATTACATCGACTTCAACAAGTAACTATAATCAGCTTCTGGACGTTATATTTGAAGAGTGAACATATGTACGGTGAAATCTAATAACTAAGAGGTAACACTTAGAAACAAATACCTGAAATAACTATCCAATTTGATACATTTACACTAAACATTACTGTGATCTGTAGTTTAACTTCTTGATTTATACTGCGTATATTCGGGCAGATACCGTTTCGATCGATAATCCAAATTATTGCCTGAAACGCCATCGTTTCAGCCCAGGGTTTTATCTGCATATATTTGTGGTCGCCTCTTAAGGATGTAAATAATCAATATGAGCGTCTATGTCAATATCGGTTTAATAAAGACAAATGTTTGCGTTAATAATATTTATTTAGTGATACGTTTTTATTTAGTAACAATAAAAATATAATTAGTAATAGTATATAAGTTCATAACGATATCTTTGGAACAAAATTGTATATTTTCACAATAAACTCTAAGTAATTTTACAGTAGTATTACACGGTTTCTCTTTCAACTTTCAACAAACAAAATACCAAAGAAATATAATGTCCGGTATGTTAAGCACGAATGGGAAGAAGGTGCAAGTAGTACTTAGGACTAACAAGCAAACTGACAGAACTGACCCCCTCCGATTTTGATGAAACTTGAGTACATTGGTAGATCATCAAAAAGTAAAGGACATATATTTTTTTTATAGGCTGATATTTACCTTAAGGGGGTGAAGGGTGCGTCTGAAGTTACTCCCAAAAACAATTTTCATCATCACTCCGCTACCGCGCAAGCTACCGGGATCAATTAGAAACCAAAATGTTCTACTTCAAAGGGGCTTTCGAAGGGACCATAGATGCCCCTCCATACATACATATATTCCGTTATTATACATACGTACTTATCTGATTGGTCTTCCGTCTCCTATTTATGTGCATTTGGCATCTTCTATGAACGATCTATTAGACAGTGATAAATTCTAAACTTCGGTTTATTTCTAACAACGCGAAATTACTTTATAAATCGGGAAAATATGAAAATAGAGGACTTGTAATTATATAGTGCAGTACGAAAACATGTGAAAGTGCGTCATAATGTCAGTAACATGTCGTCTATTTTTTTTATAAATGAATGATTTACTGCTTATGTTTTGGCTTTCTTTTCAGAATATTTTCAGATACACGTATTTATATCCCTAAAATAACTTTGAAATTATTGCAGAAGGAGTTGATGTTAGTGCCAGAAAAATTACGTCTGTATGTATATAAAGGTAAAACGGTAGTGAATCGCTACAAGAAGTAAAGCAAACATCATTACAACAATTACGGCGGTGGGAACAGCAAGTATTTTCCGGCGTAACGAGACGCCAAAAGCCGCTTCAGCTCTCCCAATATATTTTTAATCAGTTTAAAGCTGATCTTGATCGTCAAATGATCATTCATGATTATGATTTGAGAAGATGGGCATCGAAAGACCAAAAAAGGGTTGCAAATCCCCAACTTTATTGCATCGGAGAGGTGGATACAAAGATTTAAAAACAAACATAACCGTCCCGCAAAATAACCAAATTTCGTACAAGAATGCAAGTTAGTGGAGCTGCAAATATTGCTGCAGAAGCGGTGGTCTTTGTTAGGAGCATACATAACTTATTGCCTGAATATGGATTGGAAAACATTTATAACACCGACCAAAGTATATTTAATATTAATGCATACGGATCGAACACTGGCTGAACGTGGATCCCCATCCGTAGAAGCCGTAGTTCAGTCAATTACAGCGACCACGCATAGATATACTAATCAACCCACTGTATCAGCAGCTGGCAAATTAATGTCTCCCGTTTTCGTGTGTTTAAAAGAGGCAACCGGTCGTCTGGGACCACTTGTACAACAAAGAATGTTCCGTCCGCTAAATGTGTACATTGTGGCCACCAAGTCCGGAAAACTAACTAAAAAGTTGGTTACACAGTGGGCAAAAGACGTGTATGCTCCACACGTTGGCAAGAAGACATTTCTGCTTATGGGCTCTTGGTCAGTACTTTTTCCGCTCGTGGAAGCAATTTACTCGACAGCTATCTGATATTATCGTTCTATCTGCCTTTGCAATTCAATTAAATGAAAGAGACAATATTCTATGTTTGCAAGAGTTAACCCATTAGCAGTTTTCTTCACCACGATATAAGAAGATACGTAAATGTGCCTGGTATAAAAGTGAATACCTCGAGGAACGTCCTGCAGAATTCGCCACTCCATTACAATTTTCTTTCCAGGATTCCCAAATGTTCTACTGCGACGAATGTGGAGAATCAGCTATAATCAAGTGCGAATGGTGTCAAAAATATTTATGTATAAAACATTTTTTCGTTGAATATCACAACTGTGGAGTTTACAATCAATAATGCAAACTCACAACCTTATTTAAAAAAATGTAGAATTTTTATTATTACTCTTTTGTATAATAATATGTAAGATGAAAAATTGTTTGTTGTTTAATAATATTAAGATGTTAAGTGAATTTAAAGCGAACCCAGCCATGGCTGACGTATCTAAACACTGTTTCTTTTTCGACCGTCTCACCTTTACGCATACATACACGTATTTTTTTGCACTAATATCAATTCCTTCTGAAACAATTTCAAAGTTATTTTGGAGATATGAATATGTATATCTGAAAATATTCTGAAAACAAAGCCAAAATATAGGCAGAAAATCAGTCATTTATGTATATAAAAAAATAGATAAAAAAAATACATTTTACTGACATTATGACGCACTTTAATATATTTTCGTACTATATTATATAATCACAAGTTCTCTATTTTCATTTTTTCGCGATTTTCGTCAATTCTCGTTGTTAGATATAAACTGATCACTGTCTAATAGATCGTTTATAGTAGATGCCAAATGCACATAAATAATAAACGGAAGAACAATCAGATACGTATAATAACGGAATATACATATGTATGTGCAAGGTAGCGCTTTATAAAAAATATTTCCTCTATTATATGTAACTGAGGAAAAAGATGCAAAGAGAGGTAACTTTTATTTTTAAATGTAGTTTGCAGAAAAAAGTTATGCGGCGAAAATTGTAGCCAGGGTGGTGGAAAGGGGGTGAAATTTTTCTCCGCCTGCCCCACTATGGAGGGACTGAAAGTCCCTCTGAAGTAGAATATTTTGGTTTTTCTTTCCTCCCGATAGCTTGCGCGGTTCCGGAGTTATGATGAAAAATGCGTTTTTGGGGGTAACTTCAGGCGTATCCGCTTAAGGTGAATATCAGCCGATAAAGAAAAAATACGTGTCCTTTACTTTTTGATGGTCTACCAATATACCAAGTTTCATCGAAATCGGAGGGGGTCAGTTCTGTCAGTTTGCTTGTAAGGCAAACTTTTAAAGTTCCGTTCATACAGGGTGAGTTTTTCCGATGTTTAGTATAGGGATCTCGGAAACTAGCGGAGATAAAGAGACGATCAAATGGAGAAAGAATTGTGGTTTTACGAGCTCAAATGAATGAGCCTTTTGTTTTGGAAAAATGCACAGCAAGCTAGATATCTTACTTTAGAAAAAAAGTGCAAAGAAGAACGTTTTAGGCAATTATTTGCTTAGTAAGACAGACTAACCGAATTTCTTACTTAAGCTGTAATTTTTGAGGTGTGACAAAAATTGTGTGTTTTTTTAATGGAAAGCATAGTCGACCATGACGTCATAAAAAAGGCATTTTTTTTTCAACGAAGATATAACACTAGTTATTTTTACAAATAAAGAAATGAAAGCCATTTTCCTCTTTTATTCTCCGAACTATTCACGTAGTAAGCTATGGAAACAATTGATAGATGCAAACGACAATTATTGACAGGTGCAAATAATCTTAGCTTCCAATTAATATAGATTGAGGTTTTGTAAATTAGCAACATGAACCTTCCTAATCAAGAAAAGCGTGATATGATGGAATATTACATTTTGTTCCATAAATATGCTGTAGAAGCTGCACAACAGAATTTCGAGCGGCATTTCGATCGTCGTCAGCCTTCTCTAACTACATTTGCAACTGCAAGAGGCAATAATTAATTAACAGACAGAGGTAAACGTATTGGCACGTGTAATGCAAAATCCGAGATTCCCAAACTAAACATCAGGAACTCAGCCTGTATAATGAAACGCTTCTAATTTTAATTAGATATAATAAATGTAATGACAGAACGTAGCATTTCCATAATTTAAATAGTGATATTTATGCAGACAGGTTTGCATTCTGTAATCAGCTCTGACGTTTCTGTTTGGAATTGGGGCGTAAAACAGATAATACGGATGGTATTAAACAAATTGTACGAACAGAGGACGCTAATTCCAAATCTGCCCATAATACGCCTTCTGTTAAATAAAATTACCGTTTGAATATCACGCAATCGTGTTTAATGTATTAATAATTAATTAATCATAAAACTCTCCAGTACGAGAATTTTACCTGGGGCACAATTTTAAACTCATAAAAGACTTTAATATCTTCTAAAGTCGCTACATGAATCAACAACAAAACATTTACTGTTCTGGACAGACGGTGTACACATTTTATCGTGCTGGGGGAATAAACTTTATAGCTGATTACATCTGTATGTAAACTAGTGTCATCCATTTTAAAAATCCATGCATTAATACTATACTTAGGTATATACTTTAGTGTGTGGCTCTATTGGAATTTATAGGTCTCCACATATTATATTTTCTCTTCAATTTAATACTATCAACTGCTACTTTCCCTGATTTATGGAAATGTAGTAGGGTGTGTCCGATACTAATGTCAGGAACTACAGGTCAATTTCGATCCTTAACAATTTCGCAAAGGTATTTGAATCCCCAATATACTCACGTCTTTATCCACTGGTTAAGAATCAAATTGCAGTTGATCAACACATGGATTTATGGAAAAACGATCAACAATTTCCAACCTAGCTGTCTTTACTCAGTACACCCATAATGCGTTTGATGCTTACGGACAGGTGGATGTGGTATATACTGATATTTCCAAAGCATTTGATCGTATAGACCATGTTCTGCTACTACAAAAACTTGAAAATGTTGGCCTTAGTGACTCCCTAATATTACTATTCTCCTCATATTTATATAATCGAACGCAACATGTTTATTACAACGGATTTAAGTCACATCTCTTTCTTGCTACCTCAGGGGTACCAAGTTCCAACTTAGGACCCCTAATGTTCCTATTGTTCATTAACGAATTGCTTCACTTCAATAACATCCTACGCCGTACTTACCTGCAGGACCAATTGAATGTGGTTGCTAATTGATGTACCGTAAATAACTTACTTCTAAACGTTCCTAAATGTAGAGTTTTAACGTTTTCCAAAAAAATTGAAACCCATATACTTTAACTATAGTTTTGATGGAGAATTGTTGTCTCGGGATTCGATTGTAAAACACCTCGGCATCTTTTTCGATTCGTCACTCACCTTTGCTTTTCATAGAGGACAGATCGTATCTTCCTCAATGAAAATTTTGGGCTTTGTAGCTTGTAGGAATATGGTCTGATAATTACAATTTTTTTTAGGAGTACAATGCATAATACCCATACAATAAAATCATTCATGTGGATTGTACGGTATTATACGTATTGGTATAGTAATCTGTTATTTTTCCAAACTAAAACCCTTATTAAGCCCCAGAAGCTCCTACATAGATGTAATACGAAATCAATTTGCTAATCAGATTATCGTTAATTAAATGTGGATCCCATCCGAAAATTGAGGTTAATATAGTATGGTTTGCAATTTGATATATTATAGCAATCTACGAGGGATATTTCATAAATAATGCACACAAATTTACTACCTGTTTACTTTTTTTACACGATCCCATTACAATCCTTCAATATAGCCTCCCTGCTAAGCAATGACTGCGTCTCACCAGTTGGGAAGCTAGGCTATTCCGTCTAATACACCATCTCTGTTCATCTGGCGAATGACTCGGGTAACGGCGGCAGAAAGCTCTTTCAGCGAAGGAAAACGACGTCCACGCATAGGTTGTTTCAACTTTGGGAATAAGTCAAAGTCTGGTGGACTCATGTCTGTAGGGCGCATGCGGTAACACATCCCAACTGTATGCGCGCAGCTTTTCAGCTACAAGATTGGCGATGTGCGGGCGAGTATTGTCATGGAGAATGAGTGGCCCAGCCTCAAGCAATTGAGGTCGGGTTTTGTGTAATTTTCTGTTCAGTTTTTGCCTGAATTTACGATAATATACTGCTGTGACGCTTCCCCCACATGGAACTCTGTCTGTCATGATGATTCCGTGGTGATCATCATTTGTTTGATCTTCGATTGAGCTCGTCGAAATTTGACTGGTCCTGGGGAAGATCGAACTCTTCACTTGTTGGACTGTAATTTGAATTCTGGCTCAAAGTCTCTAATCCACGTTTCATCAATAGCGACAATTCGATACAAAAATGCTTGACCTTCAACGTCAAATCGTCGTTTCAGTAAGGTCGCAATGTTCAGGCGTGTCCGCTCCCGTTCGGCACTCAAGCAGTGAGGGACCCATCGCGCAGAAATTTTTCTCCTGTGCAAATCATTTGTCAGAATCCGGAATACTGACGTTGGTGAAACCCCTATGGCTTCGGAAATATCCTCACATGTTCCTTCCAGGTTTTGGGTCGTCGCTTATGCTGACACGATCTTCACGAAAACGATTAACCCAACGAGAAACTGTATTACAGTCCACTGTTACTTCACCGCAACCATCACTTAATGTACTGCGGATTTCCGTCGGGTTTTTGCCACGTACAGTTTCGATATTAATGCAAGATCTGTGATCCTCAACAGTAACAATACCGGAGACTGGTGCAGGCTCCATTTCTAGCTCGCGTTGTTAACAAACAAAATAGGCTATCGATGAAGCTAAAACACGTGCTTCTTCCTCAAGCTTTGAACTACAATTAACGTAATTTTCACTGTCGTCGCGTCATTCACTCCGCAGTGTTGCAACCCTGTGCATTATTTATGAAATATCCCTCGTATATTCAAGCTATCATACAGTGTGGGATTAAAGTACCGAATATTAAAAAAAAACCAACTCTCCCGTTTTTTTTTTAGGTATGACGTCGTCACAAAGAAATCCGATAGTGATTTTTCTTTCCTTTATGATCATGTAAATAAATCGTAAGGTTGCATGACAACAATTCTGTGAAATATCGCGCTGAACGTTTTATGTTGATATTACGGTATCTTAACAACACAAAGTACCGGCACACTCGTCACCACACAAAATATTAATTAATTAATTCGGAACAGCCGTTTTGAGGGCTCCGGGGCAACCATATTATCAACCGAATGACCGAATAAATCTAATGACCAAATGATCGAATAAATCAGATTTATTCGGTTGTTCCGAATTCATTAATTAATATTTTTGTGGTGAGGAGTGTGCCGATACTTTGTGTTGTTTTCCATACTACCCCACAGTCCTTGCGGTCATTATTTATGGCCATCTTTCTCAAAGTGGGCGCTGAAGGCTTTCAGGGGCAGTAGAAGGCTCAGAGAAAATTAGGGGCCGTTAAGGCGGTCTAGGGGGGCGAGCGCAGATAAAGAAATTGGGGGAAAACTATGTTTTCCTGATACGTATTTCGTAGAATTCTCCGGACATTGAGAGAAAAAATATATATAATATATATAAAACCATTATCTTCTTGATACAAGAATCAATAATTTTTTTACCTTAATCAATATATATTTTGTTAAAAGAATTATCTTCATAAAAATTTGAAAATTCCTTAGACAAAACTATATGATTCAAAATTTTCAATAAAATAATTTCTTGAGTCAAGAAAATGATATATATAAAAGTATTTTTTTCTCAGCGTATTTTAAACTAAAATTAAATACTTACTACATATATCATTAATTTCATTCCTTATTCCTACCCTGTTTTTGTTTTATTTATCACGGCTTTCTTAGCTCGTGTGCCGTTCCGTGTTTGTAGCAATCAAGTTCTAACAAGTTTTTGTTAAACAACGCGATTTTTGCAATCCTGCATGAATTGACGAATTAGTAGGAATTTGGTCATGCACATGAGGTAAAGGAATGATTGTAAGTTTATCTTATTTCTGTCGGTGCGTGTTACATTTCCAACCTATATAAAGGCAGTGATTGTTTATTGTATTTTCATTACAATTTCGCGCGCAATCAGTAGCAGGTTTCTTAAAGTGAATCTTTTACTTACGTACCTGTGAAGTCAAAACCATGTCGGAAGCAAAAAAGAAGAGACGGCAGTATAGTGTGGAATATATTAAATACGGATTTCGAAAGTCTCACAAATCCATCATCGCCAATGTACCTTATTTGTCAAAAAACATTTTCAAATGAAGCGATGAAACCTTCTAGGCTACAAGATCATTTGAATAAAATGCATTCGGATAAGAAAGGCAAAGATATGACCTATTTTTAAGACCTGGAAAAGAAGTACGTAGTTCAGCCAACTATTTCAAAACTTTTTTCAGCAGTTTCTAAGCAAAACGTAGACGGACTTCGAGCCTCGTACAATACCTCATTGTTAATTGCTAAAACAGGCAAACCACACACTATTGGGGAAGATTTAATTTCAGCAGCAGTGAAAGAAATAGTAACCACTATGCTCCATAAACCAGCGGTAGATATTATCCGAAAAATTCCTTTGGGCAATAGTTCTGTGCAAAGACGAATTGATCAGATGGTTAAAAATATTGAAGAATCATTGTGCAATCATCTGCAGACTTGTCCACTCGCTCAAAAGAATGTAAGTCAATTGAAGAGTAGGAATAACAAATCAATTACAATATTTTTTACATCTCTTTGTAACTTAATCCATTAACGAAAAATATCAAAGTAGTCAATAGTATTTCTTTTATTTGACAGAAATGAACAAAATGTACAGATCGTAAGTTGTAGCAACTGCAAAATGCAGTCAATACACTAACTTTAAAGAAAATTGTTGGAGCCATTCTCTAAAATAGTCAACAACATTAAAAAATCAGTGAAGTAAGCTTATTTTTCCGGTTAATTAATTCTAATCAAAACCTTGGTGCTCGCTCTCATTGGAATATGGAAGTCGAACACCTGCGATATATCGTATATGAATATGTGTGTCTTAACACAATAACGTTTTTGATTTATCGCACTAACAGTGTAACGTGTCAAATTCTAACGTGTCAAATTCTACTTTGTAAACATAATTGAATTTCTTACTGTTAGCGGTTGCTTTGTGTTTATAATAGATGCCGTTACGTTATCTTTCTAATATGCTTCAAAATTTATAATTACTATTAATGACACATTGTGACGTGTCAAATTCTATTTTGCTAACATAATTGTATTTCTTATTGTCAAGGGTTGCTTTATGTTTACAATAGATGTCGCTACGTTATTTTTTCTAATACGCTTGGGATTTATATATTTTTTTTATTTAGTTTCTTTTTTTTTGTAACTAAATTTACCTAAGTTTATTGCAATAAAATGCACGATGTTCGTTGATTAGTAATTAACACCGCTCTTTTCTGGTGTCGACCGTGAACTAGAAAAGATAATCTTCCCAGTTACTATAATTAAGTACCGTGATTGATTCTAATTCGTTTATTTTAATAACCATCACCAACATTGTCGGATATATTTAATTATTTTTTTACGACGGCATGCCAGTAGTAGTCTTCGATCATCGGCTAGCAAGCCCCCCGTCCAACCAAGCTAATTAATTATTTTAATAAAATTTCATTAGGTGTATGCTTATAGATCGTTATTTTCCACATTTAGGTTTTTTCTTGTTGGGTTATCGTTAAGCCCATTTGCCGAAATCCACTGAAGGGTAGAGCTTTTGCTGCGTGGATGTGTTCACATCTCCTATTCAACCCGGGAACAGAACTAGCGTCAATTTGCCGCCGTTCGACCACGACAGCGCCTAGATAAGTGGACTTACCGTTTCTTTTTTGTTTCGGTTCACAACCATTTGCTTTCGTTTTAAATTTTGTCTAAGTTCTAACTTGTTTATTTATTTTCCCTTTAACTTATTTTATTTAAGAAATTCTCATTAATGTATGGATATACTCTAGAAATCCTTTATCACTACAGTAATCCTAATTAGAAATTTACTAAGTTTTAGTAATTTGTGTTTTTCGAATATTTTTCAATTTATATTTTATTTTTTTTGTTAACGAACATTTTACCGTAAGTTATTCTTACGGATATTATTTTCTTTTTTTATTTGTATATTTTATGTGAGTAATTTTAACGAATTGCGTTTCCACATATGTATCAATGGTGTTAAATCGAACGTAGTGGTCACCAACGTCGATTCCTAGTTAAATTTTGTTCATTAACAGTTTCGTGCAAATATTTCGTTTTTATTGAGTACTGTTCTCCTTTATTTACATTAAAGAAGTTGTAGTAATAATATTCTCTTCCGTACCCCTCCTCCACCTCGCGTTCGCGCTTTTCGCGGGTTGTTCTCCCTAATTCAAACGGGTGGCGCATATTTTTTTAGTTAGACGTGAAGTCACCCCTGTTCATGCTAGCTGGCACAGCAGGAGAACTACGTTCAGGTAGGTCTGCAATATATTTGATTGTAGTTGTTCTTTTTCCCCTTTCCCTCTATTTTGTTTTTTTTTTGCGCTACGACAGATAAAGGAAAGATACTAGTCTCGCTAGGAATATTATATCGGTAGGATCGCAAAACGGCCACGGTATAAGATCTCGTGAAAATGATCCTGTATGTGCAAAAATCCCGTACAAAAATACATGTGAAGGTGTAAAAATCACTTATAACATACATTGATAGTTATAAACCCGGGGGAGGATTTGTTACACCTTAATTTGCAATTTCGTTAAATTCATCTTTAAAACACTCCAAACAGCATTATTTCATTTCGCCCCAATTCCTTTATTTCAACATTTTGCGAAATTGAACACCTGCGAGGATGACTTCATCCCGTTGATAGCGCATAGTATTCGTGTACACGCTTTAACTAAATTCATTTCTCTAATTCGTTTAAGGATCTGATCTTTATTATTTAGTGAAACCATTAATGTCCACTATTTTAGAATTCTATACCACTAATATCTTTGTTATAAACCCTTCCCGCCTATGATAGCAACAAATTTGAATTACATTCTTAATCTAATGAGATATTTAATAATTAACTGTTTGTGAACAAATCATTCCCATCTCTACCCATTCTTTAAGCCCCGTAGCTTCTTTGTTTATTTAAGGACATACATGAAACTTTGTTAACATATAGTATTAATCCCGCTTTACATTATGGTATCAGTTAAATTACATCCATAGCTAATTGTTGTAATTAGCAATTACTCTGTTCGATACACGCACAAATTGTGACCCGTACCACCGTATTTTGCAGACGGACTTCCTCTCTCGGCGTGTCTCTCTGATCCCCGTTTTTTATGTAAGTTAATTTAAGTTGTAAATGTAAGTTACGAACCACAATTAACGTTTTGGCTATTTGTGTTGAGCTAGATAGAGTAATCACTAATCATTTTCTCTAATTAATTATCGTTCGTCCTGTGATTTAAGAACTGCGCTTCACGCAAATGTTACTGCCTATTTTGAAATTTTGTGAATCACTTTAACAATTTACTTGTTTAAATTAATATTAACATTTGACTATTTCTTTGGCTCTCTTATTCATTTGATTGTAAAATTCAGTATTATAGTAACACTTTGCCTTGAGATTTTAATAAGTTCCTTTTGTAATATTTCGTCAATAATATTTTTAATAGTACTCTCTTTAAATATAGAGCTTGATTTAAATATTTGCTATCTTATTTTGCTAAATGTTTTGAATTTCTGTACAATCCTTCCTTCCCATCCCCTGAAAACTCTGGATGGTTTCCGACGGGATTTTTAACAGCTTGCGAGACGGCCAAAGTAAAAGATAGATATACTTATCATCCAGTGGCGTTCTAGAAACATCATAACATTACCCAAGAGTTCAAATACCGGGTCGTCGTCTCTGCGAAGAAACATACCACAGCAGTTCACGACTTTAGCAATCAAGATAAATAAACTCTCAACGTCGTTGTTTTACTGAATCCTTAAATCCCCTCCACAACTTCGAGCACTGTATTTCTTGAACTTTTTTAACCGTTTATTTTCTATGTAAAACTTGTCTGTAACATTTATTCATTTTTTTTGTGTATCACAATAAGTTATATTGTATGTTACAGTTTGTGTATTCACTTGTCTCATGCTCAATTTGTCGCCTCAGCCAACGAACTGTAGCAGATTACCTTGCAGTGTAAAATTTACTGGAAAAATAAACATTACTTCGGTAATATTCATGTATATATTTTCGGCTATAGACCACTTGGTTTTATACAACTTTTGTTGCGTAAATTTTTCCATTAAATGAATAAATAACCTGTAATTCAACGCATACAGATAGTTGCCGCACCCAGTATATATCCTTTTCTCCATCTACAAAAGTTCTGAACCTTCTTGCAGAATGAAATAACACATGGGCTGAAAAGTCCCGGGCCTGACAAAGAAAACACGTTTTTTTTTGTTCAAAATTAGCTTTATTCATCAACGTAATTTCCATCAAGAACAACGCAATCATTCCAGCGCCGCTCTAACATTTCAATACCACTTTTGTAAAACGATTTATCTTTTGCCTCAAAATATGCCTCAGTTTCAGCGATAACCTCTTCATTCGAGCGAAATTTCTTACCGACGAGCATTTTTTTTAGATCTGCGAACAGCCAGTAGTCGCTGGGAGCCAAATCTGGCGAATACGGTGGATGTGGGAGCAATTCGACGTTCAATTCATGTAGTTTTGCCATTGTTTTGATTGACTTGTGACACGGTGCGTTGTCTTGATGAAACAAAATTTTTTTCTTCGCCATATGCGGACGTTGCTTTGCAATTTCGGCCTTTAGACGCTCCAGTAACGCTAAATAATATTCACTATTGATGGTATTTCCCTTCTCAAGATAGTCGATGAATATTACACCACGCACATCCCAAAATACCGAGGCCATAACCTTTCCAGCCGATTGTTGTGCTTTCGGGCGCTTTGGACGAGGTTCACCAGTTGCTGTCCACTCAGATGACGATCGTTTTAATTCCGGAGTGAAGTGATGGATCCATGTTTCATCCGTTGTCACATATCGACGCAAAAATTCCGGTTTGTTACGTTTAAACATGGCCAAACACTGCTCAGAAGCATCAACACGTTCTTGTTTTTGGTCAACAGTGAGCAAACGCGGCACCCATTTTGAACAGAGCTTTCTCATAGTCAAATGCTCATGCAATATAGAGCCAACACGTTCTTTTGATATCTTTACGATGTCAGCTAACTCACGCAACTTCACTTTTCGATCATTCAAAACGATTTTGTGGATTTTTTTGATGTTTTCTGGTGTTACCGCCTCATTTGGACGTCCACTGCGTTCTGCATCATCGGTGTCTCTACGACCACGTTTGAAGTCAGCAAACCAACGTTTTTTGTTGTTTCTGATGGAGCGGAGTCCCCATAACATTTTTCAAGCCATTGCTGCGCTTGAACGGTATTTTTTCCCATCAAGAAGCAGTGTAAAATTAAAACACGAAATTGTTTTTGATCCATTGTTTTGGAAATAACAAAAGTAGCGTCACTCTTAGCACAATAACTCACAAACTAATGAATAGAATATCATGAAATTTTAACATCTGTCTTTTTAAGGTTAGTACTAACTGCAAAACAGGTGAATGCAATAAAACTAGCGCCATCTATGTGTTAGGCCCGGGACTTTTCAGCCCATGTGTTATGTTAGAGAACTTAACAATTTTTAAAGCAATCGCAAAAATAAATATCGACATTTCAATTTTGTACGTAAAGCTCATTTTCATGTAAAGTTGTTTTCCTAAAAATGTCCAGATAGGTACTGAATATATCGTAGTTCCCAAATATGGAAACTTAGATGCTCTAAGCTCAAAAACTAAATAAAAAAGAAATAGGGTAAAAACAATGACAGGGACAAGGGCCCCACAATACAATGCGCCAAGAAAAGAAAAAAATCGTGAAATGTAGCCAATAAAAACTGTTTCATCATAAGTTGCAATGAAAAAGCAGAAATGAAAGATGAACGCGGAGAAGAAAATTATGATTAATAGGAACAAAAGCTGTGAAAGACGCTTCGCCTCGTAGCTCTCGAACCGAAATTGCGTTATAAGAAACATCTTGGCGGAAGCGGTTCTTTCCTCACACGTCGGCATGAAGCGAAGATTACTATTTAATATATTTTTGAAATTTAATGAATCTTTTATAGCAATTATGTTGTGTTGTACAGGAAGCTACAGCAATAATGGATTTATTCTATATTATAACTCCTATATAGGCTATAGCTACCGAACATTGTTTTGCTCGGCCAATCTGCGTTAAAGCCTATGTTAAACTGTTAAGTAAATTAACAGTTGAACAAAACGTTCTTTTCAAAATAATGTGCACATATACTAAGGGCAAAATCTGGACAACCTTGAAAACTTCAGAATATGTGGAATACTGGTTAGAAAATTGAGACCTTTATGAAAATATTGTTTCTCTTGTCCTTTTTCGCATTGGTGTTATAATTCTATTATTTTATTTGTAAATCTGTAAAATGAATGTTTCCAGTAGGACCAAATCTTAGCCTTAATTTGACAAATGCTTTCGGTTGTGGACATCATCGGTCAGAATAGGGCAGATTATACATTCTGTTAACTAAAATATAACATTTCTTTCACTTCTTCCTAAGACATCAACTATACCTGTCACCTAACTCTTCTTTACTTAGGTTCGGAATTTTGGAACGATAGTCTAAGATTGTCAATGTCAGTATGTTTTGTTCGCTACTGTCATAGTAACCAAACTATATTAACATCAAAAGTCATTTGAATGTAGTTTCCAAATACAAGGATCGCCGTGGACAGCAGGTAGCTACTTGGGCTTAACATTTCGAATCAATGGTTTGAAAACGTCAACGTCAGTACTTATTGTACTTGAATGTACTGTTGTCATGGCAACCAGTTAACACTAGAAACCCTTTAGATGCAATGCCCAAATGCGAAGCTGGCGCTTAACTCTAAATATATCCACATGAAAAAAATTACTAGTAACAATAACCAAAAATTAATACTAATATAGCTCATTGTATTGATGGAATCATTCCCGGCAAAAACAATGTAGGCAGAGAAAACAACACTAATACACGGACATGTTCCTACCTACCTAGCGTCATCAGCGTGGTTTCGAGTGTTACCTTCCGCTACTTACATTGCGTTTAGATGCCTACCACCTGTCGAGCAGCTCATGGGCTGCCTAACACAAGGTGGCGTTGCGCATAAGCGCTATGGAAACTACACACGTAAGTGATTCCTCAGGCTTGCCATGATGTATTAAAAATACACATTAAAAATGCCTAGTAACAATAACCAAAAATTAATGCCAGCATTAATTTTTATGTATTTTTAATACATCATGCCTGATGAATCACTTACGTGTGTAGATTCTGTAGAGCTTAGGTGCAACGTCATAATCAATTCTTATTTTCGACCATTTCTAGTAAAAAGATGGCTTGATTGGTGAAATCGTTCATTTTAAGGTGGTGCAATAAGAGCCCCACATTAGATTTTCATGGTATTTTCTTTTAATCAAGACATAGCTCGATTATCAAACATGCAGGGTTACACGATTGAACAAACACGCTTTAGTTGTTAAAACATTTTTTAAATATCCGAAAAGTTTCGCGGAAACAGATCGCAGATTACGTGCAACTTTTGGTAGGGGAAACGCACCAAGCCGTTCGACGGTTAAACAATTGATTGACAAATTTGAAGAAACTGGTTCAGTTATCAATAAAAGAACACCGATTCCTCGTTTGCCAGGACGATCTATCGAAAATATTGTCGGTGACTAAAAGTGTTACTGAGAACCCAACAACCTTGACTCATCACCACTCTCAGGAGCTGACAGTTTCAAGAACAACTTTAAACTGGATATTAAGGATCTTCATCTTGTAAGGGTCTTCATCTTTATCCTTACAAGGTCCAGTTAACTTAAGAAATTGAGCCTGTAGATCATGCGCAGCGGCTTGTATTTAACAACTGGGTACTGCAAAATCAAGAAGTGGACGTTGATTTTTCGAAAGAAATCATGTTTAGTGAAGAAGCACGTTGTCATTTGGATGGACACCCACAACTATAGTGTTTGGGCTGCGAAGAATCGTCGGCGAGTTTATGAGAGAAGAATGTATCCACAAAAGGTGACTATATGGTGTGGGTTTTGCGATGGCGGAGTTATTGACACACATTTTTCCAAGGAGGCAGCCGGCAATGCAGTTACAGTTAAAGGCGACTGTGATCGTGGTGCGATAAGGTTATGTGACATGCATTAGTCGGTATGGATCTGGACGAAGTGTTGTTCCAGCGGAACGGGGAAACTTACCACACAGTACAAGAAAGAACGCAGTTGTTGTAAAAGAGATTTCCGGACCATGTTACTTCACGCAATGTCACCCAGAATTGGCCACCTAGATCGTATGATCTCACGCCATGCGATTTTTGTTTGTGGGGTTTTCTTAACTCTCGCGCGTATTTCAACCATCCAACAATAATTGATGAGATTAAGGATGGAATTAGATGCGTCATTGGAGAAGTTGAGTGGCAAATGTGCGCAAATGTTATCGAAAATTTCACTAAAAGAGCAAGAGTGCACCAACAAATGGCTGCCTCTATTTGTTGAATGTTCTGTTTCACAGTAATTAATTGGAGTTCATATACTTTAAATTGCAATAAAAATAAAATAGTTTTTCGAAAAAAGTATGTCTCTTAGTAAAGAATTAAATGTTGCGCTTTTATTGGGCCACCAGTATAATCAAACTGGATTAACTAGACTTTGGTTTATTTAAGCCGATGGTAAATCAGCTCTGTGATAATTAAGCTGAGTACACTAATGAAGCTATTTTGAGTTTATTTTATGTGGTATTTAAAGAACGCATCTGTGGATGTGATTATGATCTAGTACGTTTCCAAAAGAAGGAACTAAAAAATTTGATAAGATCAAAAGAATGCAAAGAGTGGTTTTCAGAACCTATACACCTTTCACTTTACTAGGAATAAGATAATTAATACAAATCGAGGCCAAGCTCATTACTGTTTCTTACCGAGTGGGCTAAAGGTACTCGCCACAGTACGTTCCTCCGAGCAGTAGGAATACGAAGTAATTGGTACGATCTTGTTTCCAGACGTAGCACGAAGATATCAATTCTGGATAGTCATAGTCAGGTGAGTTGATTTGGCTGGTGATGATGTTCTGCATAAATGTACTACCAATCTTTCTCCTTCTATTGGCAAATGTAACAATGCCACGCCTCTCAATCAACTCACTGTAAGGATAACGACCATCGATCTTATAAGATAGATATTTGAAGAATTTATGCTGAACTTGTTCGAGAACATTTATTTGAATATCATAGAAAGAGTACCAAGTAACGGATGCGTATTCAAATTTAGAGACAACGTAGGCATAGAAAAGGGTTTTGATGGCATCAATGTTGGTAAAATCCTTACAGATTCGAAAAATAAATTCTAATGATTAAGGGGCCACTGCCGTAACTTCCGAGACATGGCTGGGAAAAGTAAATTTCTCATCATATATTACACCTAAGTCTTCAGTCGAAGACTGGCGAGCAATATTAGTATCATTGATGGGATATTGAGAACCGATTATATGAAGTTTTTTTTTGTGGAAGATAAAAAGAAGAAATTATCGGTGTTTAGTTTAAGGTTATTATCTAAGTATCAGGAATAAATTTTGTCTAGATTATTTTGCAAAAGAACAACATCGTCGGGTGACTTAATAGTATGGTAGATCTTAACGTCATCGGCGTAGGCTAATACGGGGCAGTTGATAGATTTGGGAAGGTCATCTATGTATATACTAAAGGAAAGAGGACCACGGTTCGAACCCTGGAGTACCACAGAGATTGACTAAAAAAGTCGGGACTTAAAGCCATTAAAGTAAACATAATTAATTCTGTGCAGAAGATATGATGAGAAAATACGATGGTCCATGAGGTCGAACGCACGTGAAAGATTGATGTAGACAACTATTAATGTTGGTAAAATCAACTAAAATAAAATTCTGGAAAATATTCTTGTTTAATTCAGAAGGATTAAAAAAAAATTCCAGTTTCCTATACTCTTCCATGAAATTCCAGGTTCAGGGAAAAACATTTTGATAATCTAAACTTTTTTGTGGAGTTAATATTTTTGAAGGTTTACTATTATTCAAAATATGGGGAGCATACTTTGAACATATTTTGTTCTAATTACCTATAGATTGGTCTCTTTTTAAATTTTAGGTACCATTACAAATGCTTAACTACCGCTCAGTAATGTGCGCCTTGTTACACAGTGAAAACAAGTAATCTCCGATATTTTAGAATATTACAACAGAAATCAAGCAATGCTTTAGTGCTCAAATCGTAAAAACAAATATCGTTCCAACTCTGAAGTTCTCAAATTTAAGAATGACGTTCGTATCTTTGGTCTAAACGATTCTTTCCGGCGGTTAGCTTTTCTCGTTGGGGCGATAGGACTCAAAGTAGTATCTGTATCTATTAGGATGGAAAACACATCAAATGTATCGGTATGCAACTTTAACTCGCTTAGCATCTATTCTGGGCACAAAAATATATTTTTGGGAATAATGATTACCGCACTTTTATCTATAATCGTTACTTTCTCTTGAAAACTATTACGGGTACTATCCATTTTCGTACGTGTTGCTTGAAACACGTAATCCCAAGTACATTTGCGAAAAATATCTTTTATACCATGACTATTTGAAAACGTGTTTATCTCGGAATACCGTCTCCTGTACTTATTCCTGTTTCGTTTTTTGCAATATTCTCATATTGTCATCACTTTTTGCGAGAGCTTCGAGATAACGGTACGTATACGTATCTTCCATAACAACTTCTGGTAAAGGAAAAGCAGAGATCTCGCAGTTTTATTGGATTTCGTTTTGTAAACAGCTTTTTCGCTGGAGCAGATAACAATATACGTGTATTATCAGCAAATTATATATTTTCGGAGCATGTCTTCCTTTACCTTTGATGCGCGAATCGGTATTTACACTATTCTCCACTCGTAATTGGGTAAATACCACGATAAGGGCAGCTTTAACGCAATTTATAGCTTAACACTCAAGGAAAAACTTTATTTCAAGAAGGGATAGGAATTAAGGGCTTTAGGAGCGCCAACGTCTTAGTAGACGTATACATACAATGTTTATGCAATTTATCAAAATAAAATCGGTATACTAATAAAAAACGTTAGCTTTTCCTGTTGCTAGTATATTCTCTTTTAGCAATAGCTTCAAAACTATTACTAAAAGAAAATATGAATTTATATAGAACACTCCCATGTTTTATAATACAACCCTTTGGAGATACTTTCTTCCGGTATAATCTTCGTTACAGTTTATTTTCGAGAAATACGTGTCTATGTAGGCGAAAGTTTACTGGCATTTCTTCCGATAAGCCATCGGAGATTACTGACACCCTATTAACATTGTAAAACGAGAACAAAGAAGGAACGTATGACAAATGCAGGATGCAATAATAATAAACAAGAAGAATAATTTACGCTTTTGGGATTGAAATTTTCCAGTTTGGCAATTGTTATGATTACTGTACTTAGCAACGAGCTCTTTAGATCAGTCCGGCGTCACAAGAAATAATTTGGCGCACTTTTCTAGCCAACTTCGCGTAACAACAAAAACAGATTACCAAAACTGTATTTCTGCATATCGTCATATTTCTTAAGTTAAAGTATAACGTAGGTGATATTGTTAGATTCGCATTTTGATTACCTTTCCAAAGACATAAAAATATACAGGATGTTCTATTTATAATAAGAAAGTTGACGTCACTTGCGGTGAAACCGGAAATACAATTGAAATGCCGATAACAACAAAAGTTAGTTCATAAAAAATATAAATCGACCTATTTTTTCTAAAAGCGCTAGCTTCTGTCGTTCAAAAGTTAGAATGTGAGGGGGACACTAGGACCGCACTGTATATCGCTCCACGAAAATTTAACATCATTTAAGACTGGAATTGCAGTAAATAGAAACATATCTACAACAATGGTTTTTAATTTGTGAACGTAAGTGAGATGTGAAATATATCTTCTGGCATTGAACGATGCCTTTGAATTTAGTAACAGGCTTCTGTACATTAACAGGCCTACATGTAAAGTAAAAGTATAGTTCAGAAGAGAGTTTGTAATCATACTGAAAGTATACGCAATATTGGCATTATAAGCTAACTAACACACTGACGTTGGCCCACAAGTGCCTCTGTTGATTTAATTCATACCTATGTTAGAATTATTTCGATTGTGTCATATGAAACGTTCGCTACTCCCAGTATTAGAACTTTTTACTGTTATATTTTGCAAAAGTATGTAAATAATTTAGATTTAACTTCTTTAACCGTGTACAATTGTACACAGCGAATTTGAAAATACTATAAAATCACCGAAACAACTTCACCAAAGTTGAGAAAATTAAACTATGAAGTTCGCACAGATTTCATAAAAAAAACTAGAAATTTACAGCAATGTCATATTTCTTAAATAAAAAGTGCCCTGAAAAAGGAAAAAAACGGGATGAGGTCAAACATCTCCTGAATCTATACCCAAGGGGTTATGCAAGGAACCTACCGAGCATTGAGTGAACACAGATATAAATTTTGCTGATAAAACATATAATAACAGATAAATTTGGAAGTGGTAAGGTATATGAAGTATTAAGATTAAGATTATTATCATTTTTTTATTCTTTAAAGAATAGAATAAAAACATCTCTAAGATGCAATGTTGGGCTTTATTTTTCAAAAAATTAGAATTAACTATCCCCACATAAAGGACACCACCATGTGGAAGCTTCATTTCGATTTCAGCAAAATGGATATTTTACATTACGTGGGGATTAGGTAATTGTAATCCCTGCAAATTATTAAATTTGGGGAGACCAGCTAGATCTCTAGATTTGCTCTTACTGCATTATTTTCTATGACCTGTACAAGTATAATACTTTGTTTTTTTTTTTGCTGTTTTCCACGGCATCTTCTAGTCAAGAAATAAAAGAGGTCTTTATAAATCCCGATTACCTTTTTAAATAAATTCTCTCTTTGGAATCCCTTTAAGATCCTTCCAAATACCTATTTCTTAAGTATTGGGAAGAGAAAATGGTTGCAAGACTTGGTGTTTGAACTGTGCGGCGGATATAACAAAAGTTAAACGTCTTTTCCGGCAAGTTTTACGGTACTACTTGCTAGTAGCAAATAGTAGTAAGCTTATTGCCACATATGCGCTACGACAACGAAACAAAACAGCAACCAGTCCTTTGTTAACATTAACTTGTCATTCGATGTTCGTTTATTGCCACAACTACCCTCCTGTTTCAACAATTAAAATACATGTATGAAGACATTCAACGATGTATATGGAGCTGCATAAGAATTTCGCCGCTGTTTTAAAGAGTTGCCAAAATAATTAGTTTTACAGTGTTGCTTGAGAAAAAAAATGCTTTTACTTGTTTTTGAAAGTATAAATTTGGAAAAACAAAAAATGTGTTTGTGACTTTTGTGCAACTAAACATTTTCAGCATGAGTTTCGTATCGTGGAAACCGTATATTTTACAAAATTGCTAACCAAACTATTAAATTTACGAGGTTGCAAAATGTATGAAGTGAAAATGTTGTTAAAATTGATCAATGAATTTAGAAACAGAGTATGCCTTGTTATAAAATAAAGCTACGTATGTTAATGTATTACAAGATAGTCAGTTAACACTTTTGATGTGGGATTTAAAGAGCAGCCTTAATTTATCTGAAGCTTATGCGATCCACTTCAGCTGATCCTCTTTTCTATTATTCATGAAAATAAATGTAGCGCAATATGCAATGCTTTAGTAGACTACGCGCTATTTGATAATGCATAGCCGGCAGTGATTAAGCTGGAACATGGAAGGTAAATCAAATAGTAATCCTTCGCTTTTAATTACCTTCGTAACGAAGGGCTTACTGTGTTTTGGCATTGTTTGCCAAATTACTGTAATCGCTTGCCGGTATTGATACCATTATTTCGCTGAAAACAATCGGGAGCCAATGAAGTGAGATACGTTCGTACTATTTCACGACCAGCATTGTTTTAATTAAATCGGACTTGGACAAACGCTAAAAAGTGATGATAATTACATCTGCCAGTGACGGTAATTTATTTATAGAGAACGTCATGTTGTCAACGAGGAAAGCTAAAGCGGGTCCATTATGGACACATAATGCTTGAAAATGTATTATAAGAAATTTTTTGTTCTAATTAATGATGCTCATTATATCAGTAGGGGTTTTTTTCTTTTTTATGAAGCTGTAACGACGATAGACTGAGGTAGCTCTATTGCCTTGGATGTTATTGGTTTGTTAGCATAACAATCAAAACTTAATACGAAGACGTAAACATACCCCAAATGATTTTGTAAACTGCCTATATTTTAACCGTATATAACTGAAAAATCTAAAGTGAGGCTGGGCTCTGTTGCTTTTCGCCTATCTGAAATTTAAAAAATTTTGGAATTTCACTTTCCTAACTGATAAACGAAACTAAAGTATCGCTGTAGGCTCTACAAAACGGGAAAGACTTCCACCGGAAGAGCTTCATATCGACGGGGCAGCGACTGGAATGGAGAGAAACCTCCAAGTACCTGGAGACTACTCTCGATCGGAGATTTACATGGAAGTACAAATACGCACACAGAAAAATGAATCCTTGCATCAAAATAGATTTTCTTATAAAAATTAGTTTATATTCAAGAAAATATTTTTATTTCAAGACTATAAAAATGTACAATATAAGAAAATAATTTTCTTGAATGTTTTATTAAATATATATTTCCTTAGGATTAGAAACTCAAGAAAATCCAAGACGGAAAAATGTTTCTTCCGACATCCACGTAAATCCAATCCAATATCCAAGTAAATCATTTAGTTTTAAGTTAAGAAAATATTCATATTAAAGGTAGGAATGAAGAAATGGTTTAGATCTCACAAAGTTCTATTGAGAAATTAGGCGACCAGTTTCGTGTTCAAAAAATAGATCATCAGTCCAGCTACAAGGATATCCAATAAAAGAAAAATTACAATAATGAGCAAAAAACCTAAAGTTAATAATTATAATTAGGTGCAACTGAATGAACTAATGAAAAAGTTTTTTTTTATATGTTACAGTATAATAAAATTATTTTTTCTACGACTATTAAATAATAGCTTCATTTTCGACGCACTTTCTTCTAAGTAATAATATTCATTATTCACACAATGTCTTTTTATTCATTATTCAACAGCCTGCAATCAATCATAACAGTGTATTTTCATTATTCAACAGGAATGCGGCCAATAGTATGAGAGCATTTTCATTATTGCACAGATTATTCACAAGCCTTTCTCATTTAAATCGTAGTACCATCTCAAAGGGTTCTCTGACTGTACAACTGCGTAAAACCCTTTGTGAATCTCTTATTTTATCTAGATTTAATTATTGCGATGTTATTTATGGTCCCTGTTTAGACTCGGGGGATATTCGCAGAACACAAGAAGTTCAAAATGCTTGTCTAAGGTTTATCTATGGCATCAGAAGAAGGCAGCATATCTCGCATACATTAGCTTGGGCAGGTTGGCTTAATGTGGGGTTGCGAAGAAAACTGCACCTTGCTTCATCAAAGGCTGACCTTTAGAACTGACGTTCATAATATTAACGTTAGATACAAGGGTACGCTTACACCTCCTTTATATAGTATTGCTCTTTTCACGCGGTCTTTTTCCTATATCATTGCTATTCTTTACAATCCTATCCCTCCGAACTTCAAATCCTTGTCCGATGCAGGATCAAAGCGTAAGTACAAGGAATATTTACTTCTTGGTCAGCAATGATTTTATTCTCATTAGACGTGCGTTATTTTGCTTTTTTCTTTCCCGGATGGTTATTGGGGATGAGTGATCTTTCGGTGTTACTCAGGCTCGGCATATGCTTTTTTGTAGTGTAGGACTATTGTATGTTTTGAGGTCTCTACATTGATGGGGGTTATACTTTATCGGAATGCGTTGTTGCAGACATGACATGATTTTTATATTACTGTCTATTTATACCGATGAACTTACGTACTATAATGCTGTATGTTCTGCACTTATGTCGATATTTTTTTACAGTTGACGGATCAGAAGGAAGAGCATCGCTAAGATGATTCTGATCCCTTTAAGCAGAGTTAATGTAGTAATATTTAGCGTTTTATGTATACACCTATATGATATTTTTTTTCTTTTCTGTACATATTATTATTATTATTATTATTATTATTATTATTATTATTATTATTATTATTATTATTATTATTATTATTATTATTATTAAATGACATGACATAAACAAAGCACAAATTGTTTATGTTAGTAAAATCGATCGAAATTGTGTTGTGATCATTTCGAAAAAATTTTGATTTAATTTATCAACAAATGGATAGCGAAGATGTAACGATGGAAGTTTTGCCACCGCGAGAGGTGCTGGAAGCGGCAGAAGTCTCCACAAAGAATTTATTGCCACAGAAGTCTAAATCAAAATACGAATTTGTGTACAAGGAATTCATGGATTGGCGAAAAATCCGCAATGTCAAAAGTGACAGTCGTAGAAAAAGTATAGTATTCTACTCGTGGGAAATAGCCATTATTCACTCGAATGATTTACATACACTCGCCTTTGGCTCGTGTTGTAAACTTCATTCTCCTGAATAATGGCCATCATTACCCGCTCATTGAATAATATACTATTTTTAATAATGTAATTAAGTAGGGATTATTTTTATGTAGTTTAATAATTAATGAATCAATATTTAAGTTTGTTTGTCCCTTTTTTGATTATTATTTATTACATATTTCAGAAAGCTAGAGTTAAGTTAGTACACGATAAATAGTAATAACAAAAATATATTACATTAACCGGTATCTTTTGAAAATGTTTATGAAACGTTGTTCGTTAAGGGTTACATCACTGTATGAGTAAGTATAGCATCTGTACTAGGGTTTCTGTCGCTATTATCTAGGACGGTATGACTATATCTCTTGAAAGTAGGTGGCGCCAAGAAATATTTCAGTGAGTGTTTTTGAAGATTAATGGCATAAACTTGAGAGATGGACAACAATGTGGGCAGAAGCAAAGAGCGTTAGTGCTTTTCTTCTCTCACATTGTTTTTGCCGGGAGTGATTCCATCAATACAATGAGCTATTCTTTAGCATTATCCTGGTTATTGTTTCTAGGTACATTTTTCTTGTTACTTCTACATTAAGTTCACTTCTGTTTGAACATTATTCTGTAGATAACCTCTACTTTAGGCCTTTTTAAAATCAGAAGCAATGAGAGTAATTTACTGCATTATGTACGGACATGTCGTACTGTGTTAAACAAGGTAAGTGTAGTTAATAATATGAATATAAATAATATGCATTTCAAGAATTCTAAGTAAATAAATGCTTTATTTAGGAAAATGAAACTGTTGATTTATGAATAAATACCTAAACGTTTTCTTGAATTAAGAAAATATTGTTTTGTGTTATAACGGCCATAACTTATACAAAGAATCGCTTTCTTCAAATTTTATTTTCTGCAAGAGTTTCTTGAATCAAGTTAACAAATGTCTTAAACAAAGAAATGCAATTATTTCATTACAAGTATACAGTTCTCCCAGGCGGAGAAAAAAACGCTAAGAAAATACTTCTTTTGATTTAAAGCAGTTATTGTATTGTGGATAATTGAAACAGTAATTGTCTTGCATTGAGACGGACGGCCTTGATACAGGAAATGTTTCCCTGCGTGTGGAAGAAGTTCGTCAACGCAACAAATGCACTGCTATCGCTGCTACATACAGATTGGGAAAATGAGAAATTAGCTATAACGGTATCGCCTCCCTTCAGTCTCATTTCTTCCCTCATTCTGTCGAATGCGCTATTGATTTTTCTAATTAGATGGTCCCGATTTTGAATTTCATCGATGTAGACAAGGCTCTTAGCACGCCCCCAACTAAAGAAATCGAGGGGAGTCAAGTTTGGTGAGCGTGGCGGTCACGGAATCGGACTATCTCTTCCAATCCATGCATTCGGAGAAGCGTTGTTTAAAGATTCTCTCACGATTAAACGATAGTGAGCCGAACAACCATTATTTTGAAAAAATATAGGACATCTTTCATTTACAAATGGTGCCAAGTCCCGTACTAACTCTGGCAGATCGTCTTATAAAAATTGTAGATAAGTCTCTCCATTGAGGTTGTCGGGCAAATAATATAGGCCGACGAGAGAATTACCTATTACACCGGCGCACACGTTTACACTAAATTTGTGTTGAAACGATGTTTGATGCTTGACGTGAGGATTCTCTCCTTTGTTCACCCAATAATGCAAATTGTGTAAGTTAATTGATCCTTCTCTGGTAAATTTGCTTTCATCAGTCCACAGGATGCTGCGCAAAAAAAAAATTATTTTCAAAGTCCTCATGTAATAGGAATCGTGAAAATTGTATCCGTCGGACGTGATCTCCTACTTCTAAACCTTGCAATGGTGTATAGTGAAAGGGGTGCTTCTTTTCCGTGCAGAGCACAGACCAGACCTTTCACGGTGACATATTAAGGTTAGCGGCTACATCTCTAATGCCAGCAGTGGAGGACCCTACTGCTAGCAAGTGCAGCTAAAATAGGTTCATCAGCATCCACATTACATATGTTGTGGAACGTTAATTCGAGGTTTCTGGTGATGAGCGCTTCCTTGAACTTGGTGATTGGGTAATCTTCTCCCTGGATATAATTGTCCATACAGTCATCGCGCTTCCACCGCAACGCAATTTGCACGGCCATACGTTACGAGTATGTCGCTGTATTCTTCGTTGCTCTAAGTAGTCATAACGGGTGTAATAAATAATAACGAAAAAGAAACAAGTAATAACAACGCAACGTAATGATAAAAACAACAATAATAATAAGAAAAAACTTCTTAGCGTCGCGATCACACTGAATAGTAGACAGACAAAACTCGACAAATGTCAAAAGACTAGGTTACTAACTAGATAGAAAGGTAGTGGTCCCTGTTCCCTCATCCCGCAGTACTGATTTATTTCGTTGTCATAGTTTATGAATTTCTTGGTATTGTTAACAGTTTGTGTCACAAGTGAGGTACTATTCGAAAGGGCACAAAGTACGGAAGTTTTTAAAGTAATTTTAACATTTGAATTGTTTTATTTAAAAATATATAATAATAAAAATCACCACAAACTTGAGAATTATAAATTTTCTATGTCGTTAAGTGAGATATCTAGGCTTATATATTTTTTTAAATAACTTCGGACTTTAATTAATTGCCTCTTTTCAAAGGAAGTTGCATTAAACTTCTATAAAAAACAACTTTTAGCGTGATCCCACAAAAATAAGAAGAGTTATTAATGTTGAATGGCGATTTTTTACCGGGAAATCACAATGTACTAAAACTTCAAATCGCATATCGGCTATTCAAAACCTTACATTGTTGTGCCAAACACCTGTATAACCTGTAAGTACGTGTGTTTTGTATAATCATTGGCATATAACTGCACTTGAACTGATTTACAAATAAAAACGTCCAGTCTGGTTTATTTCCCTTCCATGTATCTGACTACCGTAAATTTAAACTTCCATTAAAATCGTAACGCTCATAAATAACGATAACCTATACGTCAGATCTTTCTAATAATTTCAGTGTCAATAACACGTAACAGCAACATACTATCTCAAATAATCCTTCTATTGGAAAGCTGGCGACATTTAATGCCATCTCCATAAGAGCAATACTTTGATCTCGACGTGAAACCGGCTATAATTCTGTAATATTTCGTCTTGTTCAAGGAATTTCGCAGTTCTGTGTGAGGTTGCTCTATGCCGTAATTAGTGAGTTTATATGACACAGCTTTGAGATTTTCACGGTGAAGTGCACTGAACTTAATTAATCTCAAAACACGGTCACGCCGTTTCTCACCTAAAAAGCGGTGTCCTCGAAAACGAATACTCGTGAAGTACAACCACCCGCGTATAATCAACCCGGAGAAAGATAGACGACGAGAGAGAGAAACGAGAATAATGCAAATTTTTGTGACCCTATATAAGTAAGATATTACTTTCGCTACTACCGCATAACTTTCGCGTTTCCGGCAGCTGGATATTAAAAACGAAATATTTATTCTATACAATTTGTTGCACAGCAACGTCAGGATATTGTAAGTGGAGCAAAATGGGGAACATATTCCGTTGGGATTATGACTGCCTTATTTTTTCCGCTCTAGGATTTCATTATCTCCTTCGTCGTAGACAAAAAATAAATGACTACACATTTTTCCTTAATATTGTAGTGCTCTGTATGAAGTTTGACTTAAAGTTTCATGCATTGTTTGAATTCTCTGATTTGATTAAAAAAATTCCTTCTGTATATAGTAACGATTTCGTGCACGGCTGCCCCATTTATATAGCAAACAACAGTATTTTGTATACGCTATTACTTTTAGGTCTCCACAGATTGACCACTCATAGCCATTATACGAGATGTGTTCTAAGAAATATCGCATATTCTCGTATGATTTCTTCATATGAACGGCATGAGCTGTATGTACAGATAGGTATTTAATGTCGTGAAGCAAAACTGCTTTTAAGCTAAGTTTAGAAGAATCTGCAAATCGACACCAATTGCTTGTTTCATGTTTGTGACCTAATGCGTGAAATAAGTCTCTTCTTGAGCGAAACAATGTGTAAGTCCCTTTTGACAGATTCGGAAGTGAGTAATATGTACGCACCTTCGAGAAGATTCCGAAGTTTTAATCTCAATGCTAGAAGTTCCGACTGTGATTTTGCTAATTTTAAATCCGGAAATAAATCATTCAGCTCGGTTTGTGAAATCAGATGTGGTTCTGTTGAACATTCTGGTATTTGAAATACTGGATCATTGACGGTTTTCTGTGCGAACTGCGTACTTCTTGCATGTAATAGATGGGAATGAACTTGTCTTAACACAGTATATTCGTCACTGCTGATACATTACACAAAGTGACGCAGTGTGCATATGTTGCATACTTGCAAAGTATAAATGCTCGTTTCTAAAAATTCGTGAGTGATAGGCAAATTCTGTTTTTAAATTCGTTTGTAGGGTGCTGAAATACATCAGAAACACCTAAAAATTTCCATGTCACAAAATGTGTGTTTAAGAACGTTATTTCTTAATATAGTGTAATAATAATATAGTATACCGTAAAATCTGTATTAACGGCCACCTCTCTAAAGCGGCCACCTATCGACTATAAGGAAATTCCCATTTACGAAAACCCGTTATTTACGGTCACCTTTATGAAACGACCTCGGCCAAATAAACCCAAATGTTTACGACCTATCTTCAGAGAAATTTACCTGCAGATATCAGCCGGACTATTTATCGGCGGGACTATTTCGTATTTGTGCGATGAATGCGATCTCAGTCCCGAACACGACTCGACAGCAAATTGCCGGAGCAATACGTGCACGTTTATGTTTGATCAAACAGAGATCGCCTTCATTTCTACAAGTTTACATGTAATGTGGCCTTTCAGTTACTTGCGGTTAGTTTAAAATTCTCTCCGTATTCGAAAGGTTCTTTCGGTTACTTGATTAGTTTAAAGTTGTTTCCGTATTCGAAAAGTTCTTAATTATGTATGTCGCTAAAAGACAAAATAAATATAATCGCGGAAAGTGAAAAGTATGCGTTAAGTTCGCGAAAGTTGGCCGAAAAATATGGGGTTGGAAAAACACAAATTATATTTTATTATTATTATGAAAAATAAATTTATAGCGAGTCCGCAGAGGTTAATTTGGACGATATAGAGGACTGGAAAGCCAAGTTACCGTTGATTTTAAGAAATTATTTTCCTCGAGATGTTTTTAATGCCGACGAAACAGGTCTTTATTACCGCGCCATGCCAAATAAGACATTTGCATTAAAAAATTAGAATTGTGCGGGAAAGAAGGCAGCAAAACAACGTTTGACTATTTTACTGTGTGCAAATATGGAAGGTGAGAAAGAAGATCCATTAATAATTGGAAGAAGTAAAAATCCTCGCTGTTTTAAGGGTAATCATCTTGATAAATTACCCTTAGAATGGGTTTCTAACAAAAGGCATGGATGACAACGGAAATTATGGCAAGATGGCTGCATAAATTTGACAATAAAATGAAAAAACAAAATAGAAAAGTGCTTCCTTTCTTGGATAACGCAACGTCACATTCTAAAGTTCCATTAAAAAATGTTAAACTAGTTTTCCTGTCGCCAAACACCACTTCGCATTGTCAACCCCGTGGATCAAGGAATAATTCAGAATTTCAAATTGATTTACCGAAATTTTTTGATTAAAAGGCTTCTAACGTTCATTGACAGGGAATGTGATTTTGAAAACTCTGAAAAAAACATAATTTTAGCCAATGCACTTATATGGATTACAGTTGCTTGGAAAAAGGTATCTCCTGCTACAGTTAAGAAAAGTTTTTCCAAGGCCGGATTCCCTGATGTTATCCAAGAAGATACAATGTTTGATGAAGAAGACGAAATACCCCTTGCCTACTCTTTCCTACAGTTCGTAACGAAATCGTGGATTTAGATGAATATGCTTCTGTTGATAGTCATGTGCCTACAGAGAGCCCTAACTTCAGTATTACAGAAATTGTTGAAGAATTGTGCAATAGTGATGAAGAACATAACTCTGATAATAGTGATGTGGACGAATGGGAAACTTCAAAATCTACTTTATCTAGTATGAGCGAAGTGTGTGCAAAATTAAGAGGCATATAGAATTATTTATTGTGCAATAACAATGGGGAAATTTTTATGGATGTTTCTCGAATTTTACCTAGTCTATGTTTTGTATTACATACATTAAAATAGTTTTAGTTTTTCGTATACATATGTGTGTATTTATATAATATTTACTTTAATTAATATAATAAAGAAAAAAATCTTAAAAACCAGTTATGCATTTTATTTGTAAGACGAGAAACCTGACAATTACGGCTACCTTTATATAACGGCCAATACTGTTTCTTTTTTTGGTGGCCGTTATTGACAGGTATTACTGTATATATATAAAGTAGTTTTAACCGACAGAAGAGTATGAGAACACGAAAGTTATATTTTTGAGAAATTTGCATTTTTAACACGCCTTTACTAATGAATTTCTTAAGTGTATGACTTCTTTATTTAATTTATAATATTAGTGAACTAAATAGGTAGAGGAGCCATTGATTGCTTTGTTCTTATATCTAACTACAGAATAATTGCCTTAGGGTTAGACGTTCTTAAATTTTAAACAACTTTCTTAATAAAATTTGCCTGTTTTGAGTTTGTTTCGATATCAAATTCGATAGATACAAAGTCACGTGACAACGTTAGTCTGTTTCGTATCTAATTTGTTTTTAATTATTAACTGTTATTAGAGTTTATCACAGTATCTATACAACCGCTTGATGTAAACTTTTTAGTAATCACTCTTGAGACGAATTAGTATCCAGCCCTTTAATAAATAAATACTGAATGAAGTAATGAACTTCTTTACCAAATCATGTAGGAGTATCTGTTAAACTAGCTAAACAAACTCCATTTAGTATTGCAAGCTCTATTTGAGCAGATTTTATGTTACGAAAGCGCATATTTCCCTTGCTTGTTATTTTCACTTTGATATTAAGGGGTCCTATTATCTACAGTGTTATCCGTCCCATTTTTTATATGAAAACGTTCAAAATATGTACACCTTTATGCAAATTCTCATCTACATATATAATCCTCACGTTCACGGCTAGTTGGATATAGACGCCTAGTTTAGCCATACGGTTCTAATGAGGCTCTTCTATATCGTTGTTCTGCCCGTGTATCCAGCTTGTATAGGAAATGTAGTATATATTGTAATGAGACTAATGAGACTCTGAATAAAATTATTTAATTATCCAGGGTTAACATTTTATAAATTATTTTAAAGTGCGGAATCTACTTAGTTTTCTTTCGCTAACGGAAATCGAGTAAAAGATTTAATAATTTTTAGTGTTAAGAGTTTACAATTTAAAGAATTTTAGAAAATTATATTATTTCTTTTGAAAGCATTTTTGAACTTAGAACATTAACCCAACGCAATTTCTATCCGACAGCTATGTTAAAATATTTATTAATTTATTTGAGTTTTTTAAATGTTAAATTTGATTTAAATTGAATTTGTTTGTTTATTTGGACAAATAATAAATTTTGTACCTGCTCACTGAAGTTCTTCAGTGAAATGTTGTACTTCGACCTCCATTCTGAAAAATCTTGGCTCGCAGCTGCATTCGGTTCAAAACCAAATATTTCTTTCTTCAAATCTTGTTTGGCGTTCGATAATTTTGATGTTGGAAGGTCCAAAAGGTTATATGGATTTACTTAGTGATGTTTATAACTTTATCGGGGAAATAGTTTCCTATTAACTTGAAGCTTTATAATTCTCATTTCTGTTTTTCAATTCAGATCCATAGTTTACTATCTGAATTAAATCACATCACATCCTTGCTGTTTTCAAAATCCACCAAAAATACCTTTCGCTTCCATGGATGATTATGTCGAAGTTGTCAGGTACAATAAATTAGAATGGTTACCATGAATACCATTATAATTTAATGAATGCATATACAGTGCGTGCCCCCCCCCCCCCCACCATGCAAACTTTTGAACGACAGACTAGTATTTTTAGAAAAAAATGGGTCGATTTCTATTTTTAAAAAACTAACTTTTGCCGTTATCAGCATTTCAATTGTATTTCCGGTTTCATCCAAAGTGACGTCAACTTTCCTTTTTTAAACAGAACACCCTGTATATTTTTACGCTTTTGGTAATCGAACACATATGTTATACTTTAACTTAAGAAATATGACATGCAGCAATAAAGGTTTTGGTAATCTGTTTTTGTTGTTACGTAAAGTTGGCTAGGAAAGAGCATCAAATTCTCTCCTGCAACGCTAGACCGATCAAAAGAACACGTTGCTAAGCAAAGTAATCATAACTATTGTCAAATTGTCAAATCTCAATTCCAAAAGCATGAATTATTCCTGCTATTTATTGTTATTCTAACCTGCATTTGTCATATTTTCGTTCTTTGTGCTCGTTATTATTTTCTCTCATTTTAACTTGTTTTGTTAATTGCTGTTATTTCTTTATTAAAAATTGTTCACTGGACCCTTTTTTTAACAAAAATACATGTGTAGGACAAAGACAGTATATGGGTCTGGAGAGATTTGGAGGGATGAGGTCACCAGGACTGCTTCGCCTCTCAACAAATATAACCAAATGCAGTCAAAAGAACACACTTTTAAACGTGCGTAAATAAATATCATAACAATATATTAAAATGCTTCGTAAACTATGTATAATTATCATCGCTATGGACGGAAAAGCGTAATACCTTTTAAATGTAAGGGATTATAAAACAGTGTGGACCATAAGTTTGGACAATAAACAAATCCAAACAGTTCGGGCGTAAATCTGGTTACCTCGGTAAGAAGCATAAAGTTTGTTCAACTGTTTTAAACTAGGAAGCGAGTTTTTTGTAATTCTTTTTTTGTAGATTCCCTTCTGAGCTTTGCTTGTTTTCAATCAATTTTTCAAATTGGTATAAAATTTCAATCAGTATTTTTTGCAATAAATTCTTACTGGAATTTTCGTACATTAACTGCGAATCTTTTATTGTTTGTTTGAAACAAGCATAGGAAAATTCTTATCAAATTATTTTCGTTTAAAATGTAAGCAATTTCTTGTTGTCGCTATAATAATAGTTTTACTACACATTATACAAAAAAAAAAATGAAAATTAAGTAATTTCTAAGTAACATAGGTAACGGGAACCTTGTCTTCATATAATATTCAACAACGTTCAATTAAAGAGACAACCTAGAGCAATTACGAGGGTTGTCGTTTTAGTTTTGCATATAGCCGCGTAAAGGGCACTATTAATGTAACGTCGCGTCACCAGTCAAAATTAATTTCAAGTTTCATCAAGCTACAGCAAGTGATTATGCCACACCAAATTTTTAAAAATGACTCGAAAGATGGAATTGAGCCGAGAAAATTTTCGCTCAACTTTTTAGAACCTTTAAAATATCATCTACCATCTCGTCGAGTTGGTTTCTACCTTTGGTAATGAAGCACCGCATCAGTCGATAGTTTCTCTCTGGTACTGCGAATTTCATTGTGAACGCACCAGTCTTAACGATGATCCAAGATAAGACCACCAAGGACAGCAGTCACTCAAAAACAAAACTGCTATGCGCCAACTGATCAATGCAAAAATTCTGCATGATGAATTGGCTTTAAGAATGTTTGTTTCCCGTTGGATCCCACATCTTTTAACTGAAAGATGCGGCTCGCGTTAATTAGCGTTGCAAAACTTTGAGTCCGTTCAACAATGCAAGCTCAAAGATGTTTATAGTATTGTGAGGGGTGATGAATCATGGATTTATTTCTACGAACCCGAAACCAAATGTCAATCCGTTGTGTTTGTGTTTCAAGATGAGGGGAAGCCCACAAAGGTTCTGTTCCCGAAGTGTCTCAAAGAAAATGGGTGCAACTTTTGTCCCAATTTCGAATTATGTTATTACAACTTCTTTAGAAGATTGAAGAACAATTAATGCCGATTTGTATACAACCGCTTATTTATCAGATGTATTTGCCTTGTTCCGGAAAAGCAACTGACAAGGACGAATCATCCTCCACCGCGATAGTACAAGTTCACACAGAGCAGCAAAATATCGAGATATTAGATCATCTTCCATACAATCTTGAGCTACATGGTCAATGATTCCAGTCGCTGGAAGAAGCAATAGATGCCTTTAAAAGACAATTTAACTGTTCCAACAGATGACTGGCATAACTGCTTTAACAGTTGGTTTAAAAGAATATTGTAGTAATAGGTGTATGAAAAGGTGTACAATAAAGGACTTTAAGTCGATCTACTGTTTGCTATTGTGACCATATGGAAAACTAAAAAGACAACCCTCATACAAAACCTTTCTTAGTTTTTCTCAAACTTAGTTTTTGATATACCGGGAGGGTCTATGTATTATATTACTTCCCTCAACAGTTAGAGACGCAAAGGTATGGAACATATATATATATTTCCCATGACGTGGCCTCTTAAGTTTGCTTTTCTTCAAATTGATATACAGCTGCTTTATTCGGGTCAACACCACCCCGTTGGCAACTAGTAATTAGTAGACGATTAACGCAGGAAAATTGGTTTTACTACAATATTCTTATATTGTAGTACTATTATAGTTCAAAGTAGGGACGCTTTTAATTAAATAAGTCATAAATTATTATATATTAATTTTTGAATTTCAAACCGGTTTTCGAATTTTACATTTTATCTAAAAAAAAAGCCGGTTTTTAAGAAATATACATATTTTGAAATTATTTATAGCGTACAGCATAATCGTTAGTCCAAACAATAATTGAATTGCAAGCATGTAATGCTTGCTTCATTGATAGATGCGAAGTACTTCATCCCGATTCGGTTGCAATACGATGGCGAAAATACTTAATTCTAAAATTAATTGCCATCTATTAATTATCAGAGGAGAAAATTCCAGGCAGATACTGCTCGTTACAATGAAAAAAGTGCTCAATATGAGCAGCTCAGGAGACAATAAAAGCTGCGATCGTAACACTTGAAATATGAATAGAACGGAATACGAAACGGGCAATTATACGCTGAATTTGAATACGAATATGCGAAGGGGAATGAAACGAAAAAGTAAATCAGTCACCTATTGTTCTTATTTCCAGATGGCGTTAATATTGATGTCATCGTAATAAAAAAAACACGGAAGATTGGGTTTATAATACAGGCATCGGAATAAATATGAGATAAAACGAAACAAGGGTGGTACTTCCAGACCGCTGTTCAACGTTATTTGCAATAGAAGACAAGTTGCATGAGGTATCTTAGTTTGAAGCGGTGAATAATCAATTTTGCGAACATAGTAAAATAGAGAATAACTTACAATTCGATCAGCTCTCACAGGATTCTTCTTATTATTAGAGTTGGCGCTTTTGGGTGACGCGCCAGGATCGCAGTAGGTATGTATGTATCCACAATCAGAGAGCCGACTGAGCGAAGCGAATATTTACATCGATCACCGATCGAAGATACATAATGGGTATACACATTCATATATAGCACGTATATACATATAACAGTTAAGTTGTAGCACTGTGCATGGTCCTATAACACAACGTAAATAATAAAAGAAATAATCCAGATTAGGTATTTAAAAACATTGTAAAACACGTACCTTCTTAACAGCTCTTATGGAATGACATACCCCAAACTGGATAAGATCTGTGCAACGTTCTGCAATGTTCTTATATCTTGAGAAACGTATGAATGAACCCCATAAAAGACGCAAGTAGGAATTTAAGCTACATTTTATTTTCCAAGCTCCAATATATCTAAACCTTTTTGATTTTCGAATCTTAAGCAGATGCTAACGCTTGCATACATGTAATAGACCCTGCACTACTTTTCAAGGTTCTAGTGATCAAAAAAAGTTCGTTTGATTACAGTGTCGTCTTTATTGTCGTATAATGAAGTATAACTCTAATTAAAAAATAAAACCATCGACATCCCTTAATAATTCTTTTTCTACGAATCCTAAATACCTTTTTCCATTTCTGAGTTATTTAGTGTGAGGGTTTTAACTAAAAAATATTTGTAAGCAAAACACCGATTGATACTTTATCAATAAGGAGACAAAGATGCACGTTAAGGATATATGCCATCGGAGAAGTTTATTCTACTGGTTTACTCCTTAAAAGCAGTTTGGATATATCGATGAAGGTTGGAAGTGTCGTCTGCGTGGAAATTCTCATATAATAGGTATTGCCAGCTGCAGCCATTAAATTCGTATCTAAATGAAATGTCGTAAATAGATACGAGGTGCCATAAATTTTAAAAGTAAAGTAAACATTACTGCAGTATACAACCAAATAAAAGTAAGGGCTACAGAATACTTCACTATCTTAGAAGGTGATGGATACTGGATTTTACGGCGCTCATATTGTCAATGGCTAAAATAATGCCCAAGTGGTTTTCGTCCCTATAGTATAAATACTTACATTTTTCGTTCTAAATCAATGATTATTTAAAATTTACACTCTATTTCAACACTACATGATTATTTTTGAGGAAAATTGCTATATTTATATAATGCACAACAAAAGTTTGAAACATTGAATGTTAAACAAGAATAAGTTATTAGATAATCTATTTTTATAATTTTGTTTAAATTTATTATCCTCACGTTAGCGTTACTTTGTTTTAAATAGCAAACCCCATACTTTTTTCGCAAGTCCAACATGTAAGCGGGATTTATTGTTCACCATTTAGAGATTATTTAGCTTTTCACCAAAAACCTCGATTCTAAGAACAAAGTAAGAAACAAATTTTAAAGGAAAACAATTCATTTCAAGGCGATGCGGCAATTAAACTTAAAATGTGACGTTTTAACCATAATTTGGGTGAATGTTCAAATTGAGCCTCCCAACAGAACCTAATCAGTGAACAAATTTATTTTACACGTTTTTGATTGTGTGATCTCTTTCGTTAAACCTCACTACTGCGTTAAGAATACAAAATTTTTTCGGGTGCCTAGTACAGACAAAGTAATGCGAATTTTGTATTGGTTAACATCGAAAAATATCTGTCTTGTCCATATACGTTTCGTACAAGCAGCTGGCTTTCCCTGCACCTATTTGTATTATGCACCAGATGCACATGAAATAATTGAAGTCCTACTTGCTTCATTGTTTTATCTATTCTCATGTGACTAACATTTTGACTTCGCGATATCTTCATTTTTGAAGTCGTGGGAGTCTCTTCGGCAGAAAACAAAGTAATTAAAATTATTCGTTTGTTTACAGTTGACTCAGAATCATGAGTCGCATTGGTTTAAATTTACATCGACTTTTACGAAAGCACGGTTGTGTTATGAGAAAATACTTCAAGTATGTATTGTTAAATAATAGTACTTTAATGCTTTGAGTTATTTTTAATATAAGGCACTAGTTGCAGCTTTTTATCTTTTTTATCGGATCTATATTAGTTCCCAAACAGAATCAGGATATCTAACGACCCCGTCTTGCTTTTGCACAAATGTGATTCTTGCTCTCTTCTCAAAGGAGCAGAGTAAAACTTTTCCTTGTCCACCAGTCGAGTAGAAGTTATAATCCTTCACTATCTTTTCTTGTATAGACTTTCTCTTTGGGTTCAGTTGACGGTTTTTCTTTGTAATATTGCGGTGATACTAATGTTCCGTTTTTTTTTTTCTTATTTGTACCCATTTCCTAAATAACTGTCACTTGCTCTTGTTTAGCGCACTCTGACCATACGACCAAACTATCGTAGATTTTATTTGTTTCTAATTTTTTGTTACTCCTTTTATTAAAGAATTAAGATTTAAATATTTTTCGCAAGCTCTTACTGAAATTTTTAGTATACTAATAAAACATTTGACACAGTAAATCATTATATCTAAGTTTCTGTTTTACATCATATTGGTTTGACTGCATCGTTAGTCGCCCTTCTACGCAATTATTTACTAGAGAGAACACAACAAGTGAGGATTGGGAATGATTTGTCTGAATCACGGACAGTGTTAAATGGTGTACCACGGGGTTCTGCTTTTCTCGGTATATACATCCTTGTTTCCAGAAGTATCAAAAACGTGTAAACATCATTTTTACGCGGATGATTCGCAAATCTATCACTCGTTTCTGTTGGCTGATTTAGATGAGGCTGTTAATCTAATTAATCAAGATTTGAACAGGTTAGCAAGAATTTCAGAGGAACATTTTTTAAAACTTAATCCCTCGAAATGTTTGGCGATGCTTTTCGGTAGGGGACATACTGGAGTAGATTTCGAACAAATTGATTTAAAAATTGGTAATGATATACTCTTTGTTACTAAAAATAGGGTGCTTATCCTAACAATTGATAGTGATATGCGATTTTATAATTATGTGGGCGGATTAATTCAACAGTCTTATAGTAATTTAAAGTTGTTATATGCAAACAGGAAACTATTATTCCAGAAAACTATGTTGCTTTTGTGTGATATATCAATAAATTGAATCATTATTATTATTAATATCTTATTAGTGTGTATTGAAATATTCTAAATATTATTATATTATTGATTTATCGGATTTGGTTACTCCTTGCCTTTCTCATTTTAATTAGACTTTCTGTTTGTGTTAATACTTTCATTTCGAATACTTATGGCTCACTCATCAGTAGAGTTGCAACTTTCGAGCAGCGCGCCAGGGTCGATGTAAGTACGTGCGTACCCACAAACAGATAATCGACTGGGTGAAGCGAATATTAACATAGACCGCCGATCAGAGGTGCATGATGGATATGTACATACCACGTATGTACTGGTTGTGTTAAAAATATCTAGGTATAGAACACAGTAGAACGTGCGCATCTGGCAACAGCGCGCTGACGTTGCTTAGCCGCTCGATTACCGTATGCTTCATGATCCTACCGTTGCGTTGATAAGTTTGTAATGTGTCAAATTCTATTTCGCATAATCAAAATAATTGTATTTCTTACTATCAAGGGCTGTTTTATATTTACAATAGATATCGCTAGGTTACCTGTTCTAATATTGCTTCAAAATTTATAATTTCTATTAATGACATAGTTAATGTTTGGTTAATTTACTTTTGGTAATTTCAATTATAAAGGTTGATTATTGAACAATTTTCATCAAGTTTTCCTTTGTCTTTATATTTTGTTTTGGTTCTTTTTTGTAATAAAATTTACTTAAGTTCAGGGCAATAAAATGAACGATGTTCGTGAATTCGTAATTAACTCCGCTCTCTTTCTGGTGGCGATCGTCAATCGAGGAGGAACGTTTTGTCGCAAATCTGCTTGTATCTAATTGCATCCACTTAATGTAGGACTTCAAGATTTTCGTAGTATTACGAAAGTAAGTACCGGAATGGTTCTGTATTCCGTTTTTGTAATCATTATGGACATTGTCGGATGAATTAATTTTTACGACGGCACGCCACGTCTTTCATTGAGCGATCAAGGATCATCGGCAAGTAAACTCTCCATCCATTCGAGGTAATTAATTATTTTAATCATATTTAGTTAGATTTATGCTTATAGATCGTTATGTTCCACAATTTAGGGTTCTTTTTGTTGGGTTTATGATAAACATAGCCGTTCCATTTGGGGTGGAGCTGGGCCGCGTGCGTTCTAAGATAACTTCTCCCTTTCAATAGGGACAGGACCTGCGCCAAGTAGTCGACACTCAATCCCAGATAAGTGGGCAACTTTAGTTTTACTTACCAACATTTTTCTTTTTTTTTAATTTTAGTTTATTAGTAATTCTTTGCATTCCTTTTCGTAAAATAGATACTAGTATTTTTTTTTTATATTTTTGATACAAGCTTTTGAAAGTAAATATTATTTTCTTTTACTTTAATTTACGGAATAATTTTATATGTGAGTAATTCAAAATAATTCCGGCGACTATTATTTTCTCTTTTATTTGAACATTTTCGTATGTGATAAATTTTAATGCGTAATTTGAAAATTATCCTAACGAATACTATTTTCTTTTTCTTATTTGTACATTTTTATATGTGAGTAATTTTGACGGATTACGTGTCTATGTATGATCGATGTTAAATCGCATGTAGTGGCCACCAACGTCGATCTCTTAGTCAAGTTTTGTTCATTACAGTTTCGTAAGTGGTATTTTCGTCTTGTATACTTGCACCGGTTACACCTGACTAGTAGTTTTCTATTTGGTTGACATTAAAGAAGTTGTAGTAATATTATTCGTTTCCTACTCCACCCCTCCACCTCGGGTTCCCGTTTTTCGCGGTTAGTTCTTCTTAATTCAAACGGGGGGCGCATATTTTTTGTTAGTGTTGAACTCACCCCTGTTCATAGCTAGCGGGCATTTAGCAGGAGAACTACGAGCTAAGGTAGGTCTGCAATTTCTTTGTTGTTGTTGTTGTATTGGGCGAAGCGTCGGGTTACGGAATACACTTCGCACTTCTAGGCATCGATTACTATGATCAGTAGCTGACCCCACTAAAATTTTGCCGAATCTAGAGGTGTTCCAACCTTTGGATTGATTTTCAATGTGCCAAACATCGTATTGACATGAGGCCTACGATTTTACTTCCTTATCCAAGAAGAAGGCATACTTCGATTATTATCCGTAATTAAAAAACAACCGTCTCGATCGGGATATGAACAGAAGTTTATAACACAACCGGCATATTTACGCTCAACAACGGATCCGATCCTGTCGCGCCGTCGAGAGTTGCAACTCTACTCATTAGATTCATTGTTAACACCCATGACTCACTTCCATACAAAAGCAGTGAGGTCAACACAGTTTCGCATATTTTAACTTCTCTCTTCTTGTTTATTTCTTTCAAAACGAAACGTGTATTGTGAAGAGCATATCTACGTATTATTGGTACCAAACATTTAATGTAGTTTTTTACCTGAATTCTTTCCTTACCGTTTCCTTCTAATTGCTGTTCAATAATCATTATTTCCGATTTTTCTATATTAATTTTCAGGTTGTAGTCTATTTACATTTCATTCCATTTCTGTATATTGTTTTTGATCTTCTATCTAGTATTAGCGAATACATATTATGAAGTGAATTTTTTACATTGCACGAGTGGATCTTTTATTTCGTTTCACTTTCTCAACCACTCCGTGCATTATTGCCATACCTCCGTGGTCCAGTGATAAGAGACTGTGTGAGAGTTAGATATTGTGCGTTTGAGTCCCACCACGGTCACGTGGCAGATTTTGCTGATGGATCTGGTACAATCTCGAGTCACCATTTGCATGTTGGGGTATATAATTAACTACGCATTACCGTTTATGGCGAGGCAGTGATAATACGAGTATTCTAATGTGGATTCTACATTTCCTCTGATTTGTTCTTCTATTATTCCACGTATGGTAATAGCTAACATTAAAAAAGAAAACTATATCGGACTCTCGCAAAAAAAAAAATTGAATTAGAGGCAAAACTGAACGCAATCGTGATTATCTAACATTCAATATTCCTGACTCTTCTTTATTGACTTTCCAACCTAACACTGAAACATGTGGTTCTTTTTGTCAAATCCAGCTTTATTTCTCAACGTAAATCTATACGCCTTTCCCAGCGATGCTTTCATCTCTTTAATCCATCCAAATAGTAGTTGGTATCTTGTTCTGCAAAATAGACGTTTACGAATATGATGGCCTCTTCGTTCGATGAAAATCACTTTCCCGGCCTATGGAACAGTCTTCGTCTCTTTCGGGGCCGATTCACCCTTTGCAGTCCACTGTTCCGTTTCATCTGCAGTTATTAATCGACGCCAAAGCTCCTACTTATTGCCATAAACTGCGTCAACAGGGCTTTGGAAATGTACATTCGAATGCGTCTTTAGTCCTGAGTGCGCAAGCGCGGCACCCAACGCGCGGTTAGATTTTTTACGCCCAATTCTTCAGTCAATATATGACAAAACATGTGCTTTCGAGATTCCCACAGCCTCTGTTATCTCTCCAGCCTTAATTTGACGGTCGCATAGCACATTTTCGATGTTATTCGTAGTGGTTGCAGTTTTTGGCCATCCGGAACGTTCATTGTCAACCAAGTTGGTACGACCACGTTTAAACTCAGCTGCCCAAAATTTCACCGTTGTGCAGAATCTCCGTAGATAGCGTCCATCTCGGGTTTAATTTGCATAGGCGTATTGCCTCTAAAATGCAGGAATTTAATGATGGCTCGGTATTGGATTTTTTCTATTTTCGCAAAAATACTAATTTCGACTGATACAAATAACTATTAAACAAAAATTTAACGTCCAACATGGCTGAAATTGTCAAAAGTATCTTTCAAGGAATACACATTTATATTACCAGAATATTTTTGATGCCGTTATAGAGATTCCATTAGCAGACACTTCACATATGAAACTATTTCGATTTTGTGAACAGTGGTTTTATTAAGAGCACTGTTGTTAATTAATTCAGCAAGTAGAATGCGTTAGAGTGACAACTGAACTGTGAACATAGACATATTACATGCAGATAACTGGATTGTCCTTTAATCATGGTCGATTTGTTGCGCATCTATGCAAAATGAAGATTAGAGGTAATAATGGTTACGAGGTATGCAGTGTAATGCTGATATGAACCGCATTATACCGCGTTACCAGAAACGCACAAGAAAAATAATCCTATGTGTGACTTTCTTATTAAAGAATTAAGATGTCAACTTTGAACTGTTGTATTTTATGTGCAATGAAACATGCGAATTTATACAACTTGCTTACTTTATCCTACAACTTTTTCACTTCAAGTTGAAATCTGTTTTGGAGATTAATTTGTATAAATGACTTACCTACCTATGAAGAAAGCACGCTAATAGTTTACTCTTCTAAATAAGCTGCTTTACTTGAGACAAAAACAATCACGTGTGGTGGAAACTGTCAAATACAATTTGAATAGTTATAAACTTTAAATTCACTGAAACTACAAACTGTGCGAGAAAAAGGAAGTTGTGAAAATGCGGGAAGAGAACAACAACAAAATCTAATATGGAAGTAACCCGTAATACGTTGAAAGAATTACCGTAGTATAGCAAAAACAATATCGGACGAAAACAAAGCATCAGCGGTTTTTTGAACGAGCTACCGTAATTTCTGAAAAGCAATAACCACCGTTGTACAAGTGGTCTGACGTTAACCTTCTCCTTGTAGTGCTTTCGTGTATAATGGTTCCTCCAATATACGAGGCGTGTTTTTAAAGTGAGTACCGTTTTGAAATTCTGCTACCGCGAGCACTGCGGCGGCTTTCTACGCTTGCGCGCTGTGTACCTACATCTGTTGACAAGCCACAGACGCCACTACAGAAAGATTCGACCGTGTTTACGTTTGTTTGTCACTATTTAAAATATCTCCGCCGATCGAGAATCCCGCCGACTGTGAAATACGCGCTGTTATTCGTTTTCTTAGTGTTACAGGCATTAAATCGGCCGACATTTATCGTCAGATCTGTGAAGTGTATGGAGAAAGCATTATGAGTGATGGAATGGTACGGAAATGTGTGAGAGCTTTTAAAGAAGGCCGCACGAATGTCTATGAGGAGAAACGAAGTGGGCGACCTTCTGGTCATTACTGAAGATTTGGTTCAGAAAGTTGACGAAAAAGTGAAAGAGAACAGACGCTTTAGGATTTCATCTGATAAGTTTCCTCAAGTTTTCAGTTAAATCAGGCGGCAGACATGCTTGGTATAATTGCCAAATGTGCTGAGCTTAAATTACAAGATACCAACGTAAGAATCTTTTGGGTTAAAAGTCATGTGGGGATCTCCCCTAACGAGGTAGTAGAATAGAGGTACGAATCGGAAGTTTTATGTAACCTCAAAAGATTCTTTCTAGAAGAAAAATGGGAAAGTAGGTGGCAAGCCTCATATGAATGTCATCCCACGCAGTGTGCCATAATCCACCCCTCGATCTTTCATACACGTTGGCATAGCAACTCTAGAGTGTCACGATACGAATATTCTGTTGCTGCTAGATTGAAATTCGGACATGGTTGCATCCCTTCACATTTACACAAATTAAAGATTTTGGATTCTCCAGCTTGCACATGTGGATATGAGGTGGGTGATTTAAATCACCTTATTTTAGCATGCTGCGTCTATGAGCACCAAAGGCGCAATCTGTTTGAGAATTTAGTAGCACATAAAGTAGCCTTACTCACTTCTATAATATTACTACTAAGGTCTAACAACATTGAAATTTACAGAGTTCTTATTAAGTTTCTCGTTGACCGTCGAATTGCAATTTAATAGGTGAAGTTTTTTATAATTTGATACATTGCGATGGTAATGCGGCTGATGGGCTTTGATCCGTTAATGCCAAAACAAAAAAAAAATCAGGCGGCAGACTTCTATGATGATGGGATTGTAAAGCTGATTGCACGATACGATAAATGCCTTAATATTGGTGGAAATTATGTAGAGAAGTAAAATAAGGTACAGGCTTTCATGTAAAAATAAAATTGTTAAGAAAAGTTTACTTGTTTTTGTTTTATTTGAAAACGGTACTTATTTTAAAAACACGCCTCGTATTATAAGCTGTACTAGCATTATATTTTTAATGGAGAGATATTTAAAAAAATCAAATAAATTTTATCTTTACGAAAATAAAGTGTAGTGCGAACTTCGACTAGCAATAAAATAAAGAAACTTATACTTTGACTAGAAACTCTAGACAGTTAATGAAATGATGTATGAAACGCAATCTCGTAGATACAATTATTACGTTTTAACAGAGTATTTGAAGCAGTGTTCTTGTTTTCTTGTCATGTAAAATTATCTCATGTATTTACATAAATACTACATTACTTATTGAGCTCGTTAAAGAATTACTGTCCAAAAGTTCACTTAGATGGTCGACAATGCATCTTGTCAATTTGGTTTGTTGAACTTTTCTTCTGCAGCAAATTTTGTTTCGCCCACGTAGAATGTATTTCGATGATTATTAGCAGTTCCGAATTTTACTGTCGTCTTTTATTTGCTTCTATCAGCAACTGTTCAGCGTTCCTTTAGTAATCGTCTAATCCATGATCTCTCTTTATGATATCGGATACGGGGTTTCAGAATGTTTCTATTTCTTTTTTTCCATTTCCAGGTGGATTTTCGATAAATTCGAGCCTTCATTGTTTCAAGGACATTTTATGTGTCTTTCGTGAATTGCTCCCAACCAGTTGGAAAAGTCACAATTAGAAAGGTTATGATATTCTCTGTACATCTTAGCTACGTTTACGCACTGGTTCTCTTATATAGGTAACTTTGAGATAATTACTTTGACATGTTTCTTTCATTATGATTTACCTCGTAGCCGATAAGCTGCACCGATTAAGGAATTCAGAGTCTCCAAACTTACATTCAGTTGAGAATATATTTTGCAAGTAAAACTATCAATACTAGTTTAATATTAACAATATCGGACCTGCTGCGCCAGGCCTAAAAGAATTTATTTTCAGCGGTTATCTCTTATAAATTCTGGAGAATGTTCTACCGAATTGCGAAATATGGAACAAGAAAGTAGAATAGAAAAAAATCACAGTAGCAACTGGAACTACCAAACTACAAATGCAAAAAAATTACTCAAGATGACGAGGGTATTTCGAATGAAGATACCTTGTTTATTGAGCTTGGAAATCGTGGCTTATTAGCGCTAACATTGTTTTTCTTGTTTTCTCAGGTGCAACGGATTAACTGCAAAGCAGTGGCCCATATGAATATTGTGTGTACCCAATCGACTAGTTTGTCCTTTCCGCATATTCGGTATTGCACTTTGTTTATCTCACACTGATAAAGATATTTCAGGAAGTTTTGATAAACCTACAAACCGTAAAAATAACTAACGATATAGATGGACTGCAATTTACCATCATTTACCAGTGAAATACTACACTAAAGAGGTCATAAATTGATTCAATATAAGCGAAGCGTAGATTTTGTAGCATTGTTTTATCCAATTTACCGCATTCATTGATTTCTTCTTAACCACGAGCAAAAACTTGAGTGCACCTACAACACGTACATGAAGATACACTTCCATGTTCAGCCGCTTTATACGTAATCCTTAACCTCTTACAGCGATTTCCATTCTCGTCCGTATTTCAGACTTACACTGACTTTTCCGAAGCTTTAAATAGACGGGCGCAGTTTTAATGTGGCTAAAGTTCTGCATCGGTGCTTTCCTGATATCCTTCGTTGTATGTGGAAGTTAGCTGTAGGAATAGGAATTTATTATAGAAAGGTGCTTAATTCAGAAATGCAATATCCAGCAGATTCCTGTCTATGTTACAGTATATTATAAGGTCGAAATTGTGTAGAGGCTAATATACTTCAGTCCTGTTTATTATCACTAGGTTTTTGACTCCCACCACACCCCAATTCTGTAATTGCAATTGTGTCCGTAAATAGATTGATTATATTGTAAGAAGGGTTTTGATGTTTGAATATTATTTATTTGAAATCGCTGAGCTTTACTTATAGTACATTGTTACATTGTTCAAAACGCAAATGTACTAATTAATTACACACCTATCTAGATAACAAGTTTTAATGAAATAATGCACTGAGAAGATAAAATGGTAGGAGACGATTTAACATAAGAGAAGGTTATTAAATATACAGGGTGTTTCATGCTAAAGATAGGTTTTTTCATATGTGGATCCCTTAAAAGCAATTTTTGACATTGTACATTCGGCTAAATTAAGAAGCATCCAATAAACTAAACCTGAATATGTTCTTGCTGATACGCCATCAACAGGTAGAATCTATGGTGAAAATTTAGTCAGTAGAATAAAAATTATATATCATATATACTGGGTGCGGCGACTATCTGTATGTGATGAATTACAACTTATCTATTCATTTAATGCAAAAATATCTGAAGTGAAAGTTGCTTAAAATCAATCTATCTATGAATAATAATAATAGCAAGCACTGTGGGGTAGTATGGCAAAACAATATTCAGAGCACACTCCGCACCACACAAATTATTAAGTAACTCGAGAAGGCCTTTTCGTAGACCCGTGAGTCGTCTTCATCAGCCCAGTACCGATTAACAAATCGGTCTAAGTCCGACGATGTCAGTAAATTCCCTACAAGTTCTTGGAACGAATCCCAACATTTTGGACGCTGACCCACGCAACTTTTTAATATGTGGAACCAATGTAAGTGTACTGTTAAAAAGAATAGCAAGATCATAAAAGGTTTCATTGATGGATAATGGTGTTGTTACGTTCTCCTGATTTGAAGAATAATGCCGCTTGTCGTCTGCTTCGGTGTATCTTCCTTGTGAAGAGGGAGGACTAATTGCTTATGCTTGGATGTAAATAATGTTTATATATTAAACGGATACTCTAAAACTGTGGCACTGGAACACTGAAACAGTTCACTAAAACCCTTACCACAACACCTAATTCGTACTGGACGCACGTTTCGATAGCCAAGCCGACTGAACTGAGAGTTCAGTCTTGCTGCTGATGATGATAGCTTGGCTATCGAAACGTGCGTCCAGTACGAATTAAGTGTTGTGGTAAGGGTTTTAGTGAACTGTTTCAATGTTTATATATGTATTTGTTCGCTTATTCGGTTGCTCTCTAATTTAAACACAGTACGTAGGTATAAAACATAAATTTATTATATAAACAGAACCTTTGTACAAAAAATGCAAATGCATAAGTATTGTATAATATATTAATTATATAATTCTTTTCCGTGTACGCATTTATATGTGTCTCATATACGGAACGTTTCTAAATGCTTGGTCCACCACCACAACCCTCCGAAGCCTGAGCGTCTAGTCGGGCGACAGCAGCAAAAGAAAATCCGATCACTACCGAAAAAATATGTTATACAACTCACGACTTCCCAGACGCTTGCGTTATTTCATGTATTTATAAGATACACCACCTCTAGTATCTATTGCTCCTGCTGCTGTCCCCATACATAAGTGAGAAGGCGGGAAAACAAAGATTGTGTGATGAATAGAGGCTATGTTATGCGTAAGTGAAGGAGCGACGAATGACAATAGTGGTATTATGATTTCCTCCTCGGCGCCAAATGCATATCGAGCGCTCGTTTCCAATATAAATGCTCCATCGGATAGACATACAAATGACTATTAAGCAATTTTTAATTTGTGCGTTAACGATTTTGATAATATTTGCGTATATTATAAGAAATTAAATATATTTTTACATTAAATGCGTACACGTTAAAGTTTTAACAAGTATAAATATCAAATATATGAATTTATACAAAACAAAAGAAGTGAAATATTGAATTTACAGGAAAATAAAACAAACGATTCACAAATAAGGCACATAAAATGTCGAGTTTATAAAATAAAACAAATAAAATTATAAGTTTACAGAAAATAAATAAAATGTTAAGTATTCTTAATAGGTGTACCGCACAATTTTTTTGTATACACATAAGGAAAGAAAATGTCTAGCTGTACGAAAAAACGTACATACGACAACGGTAAACCCGAATGGGTGATTCACCACAAGCGGAGGGGTTAGCGCCAGTCGACGGCTTACGGTTGCCGTGGTGGTTAGTTACGAGGTAGACTGCAGTATGTGCGGACGATCTTAGTAAGAATTTCTAGAGTACTTATTTTTCTTTCCTTTTATTTCACCAGAATCAGTTTTTATTTTCGTCTTTAGAATTTCTTATTACTTTCGTCTAAGCTTCCTAGTAACAACAAAATAAGTATGCGAGACTCTCATTTCCAGGCGAACATGACTTCAAATTATTACGTACGTTCTTGCACACATGTACGTACCGACATTGTTACAAGCGTGCTCACGCGCGACCCGTATCGAATCGATTGGATTCCACTCAATCCCCTCCTTGCTCTCTCGTCGTACATATACAGATATAGCTAATTTCACACTTTCCCGATGTGTATGAAACTTTGCATCATTTAGTAATATCAAGTTTCAGGTTTCGGGTTTGTTAACGCAACACTCAGCAATTACATCCAATTTGTGTTGGAGCAAAATAATATCAGGTCCAGAAATCGCCGAATAGATTTTTAAATTTTTATCAGCATGAGCCAAGGCAGTGATTTTTGTAGATCGTACATATCAAGTAAGAATAATAACATAAATTATCATAGAATTCCAAGTCACTAATCAATATCAAATATCATTATTTTATCATACAGGATTTTTAGGAAGGTAACATTAATTCGAGCATCTTCAAACAGTTGAAATTCGTGTCTTTCAAATTGAACACCTTGTATATTTTTACCCCATTCGATGGACGTTTAAGGTCTATTTAATTCCTACAGCGCACTTCCTAAACCTAAAGCTAATACTTTTTGTTATATTGTGTTTAGTGTAGAACATAGGCAATTTCCGGATAACGTTTTAACAATATGATTTCAATTATGACAATTTAATTTGACTGTGAGGTACTATGTACGATTTGTTATTTATACTATATTCACGATAGATTCTTAGTGATGATCACGTAAGTCTAAACTAGTCCTAGAGTATATTTAAATAAATTACTAGTTAACTACAAATCGAAAAATGTCTAGAAACAATAACCAAAATAATACTAATATACTGAAATGTTTTATCTCGGAGATTTGGTTAAAACAATTGAAATGTTGTAGGTTAATTAAAAAAAAGGTTCCTTATGACATTCGCAGGAAATCTGCCTGTTATAACCCTCAACCTTTTCTTCCACCTTGAAGATATTCTCTAATTCCTATATCGGACACTTTAAATTGGGACCGCAGCCAAAATATTAGTTAACTCGAAGAAATCTTAACCAGGATTGATGATTTTTTTCTCCTTTATTTGAATCGCAATGGCGATTGTTTCTCTCCACAGCAAATTTTGATAATTTCTATCTAAATATACTCTAACAAGGAATTTTGATGAATAAAGTTACTTTTAGAAGTAGCATGAGAGAATGAATATAGTAACGCTACTAGATGACTTAAACCAGACGAATCTATGCTCTAAAATACAATTAACAATGTAATTATGACAAAACTCTCTGACGTTCTACTTAATAACTTTACGATAGATACTTAATTTACGAAACTCTGCTAGAAATACCTCTGAATTTACCCTGTTGCGGAAATTGTGGATACGAAAAATAGCTTTTGTACGCCAGAGGGAATTCCATATCTATCGGGTGGCTATACTGAATGCCCTATACGTTTTAGACTGACAGCTGATGTTCCCGATGTAAATATTTAACATAACAATACATAGTTCCTCACGGCAAAAGCAATGTAAGGAGAGAAAGCAGTAGCCAATAAACATGTTTCTGCCTACCCGGCGTCATGAACGTGCTCTGGGTGCTTCCCTACCTCACACCGCTATTTGCCTCATATGAGGAACTATGTTAGCATCATTTTGGTTAGTAATTAACTAAGAGGAGTTTTATATTATGTTGATATTCAAAACCTCACGATATGGATTATCCGCAAATAATTGTGATATGCAACTTTTTTTGTTCACCGTGTACATGTCATAATAATTATAAATTGGGGCACAATTTTTTTGCACCAATAACTAGAGCAACCAAAACTTGCGGACTCGCATAGGCGTCGGTATTACGGGTTAATATAACAATACGAAAAATTCATAAATAAACTTACTTGCTAATTATTCAACAAATTAGAGGCATCAGGATGTGAACTACTGTAAACTTGCATCATTGCATATGTTTCCACAGTTACTTCTTTAAACCTTGTGCGTCGACAAGAAAAAATATTCTTATACATGGAAAATGATCTCTCCACATCTAAGGAAGTTACATTTGCATGTAGAAACTGTTTTTCAAAATCACTTAAAAGTTCACTATTCTTACACTTTTTATAAACGGCCTCTAAAGTATTAAAATCGGGATTTTTCCTTAAAACATCTGCCAACTTTTGACTAGCGCATAATCCTGGCGTATCATTTAATGTGTGTAATTTATTTTTTACACTCTCCACTATGTCTAATGATTCCTGCAATGACAATTCAGTACATTGTAGTTTTCTGATGGCATCTAGTAATACTGTATAATTGGTACATATTGTTGTTAAATCTTCTAAAAGTTGAGGAATTTGAAATTCTCTTAGACTTTCTCTAATTACTTTGGATTCATTCCGACTAAATCGCATTATAACTGATCATCACAACTTGACCTTGGGCAATTTTAAATTTTTTCAAAGCGTTCATTATCACTTTTTGAATATTTTCCGCGGTACATTGTTGAACACGTTTGCAAGCTAACAAATATCGAGATGCTGTGTTCTCGCTAGATAAAACGCGAGCTATTACATTCACAATACTGTTTTCCTTTACATCGGTCGTCTCATCCACGGTAATCCATATTTTTTTGGAACACAAATCACGTTTACACACATTTTCTAGCATCTCTTTCATTCGCGGCAAATGATTCTGTAATTGTGTTTGTGAGGGTAATGGGTACTTTGGAACGTATTGTCGCCAAAACGTTTTAAAAGCTGCTTTTCTCACCAACGACAACGGAAGATTACAAGAGGTAAACATAATTAATAAATGTATGAGGAATAGTGTATAAGGTATTTCAGTTCTTGCATTTCTCATATGCTTAATACCATTGACATGCCTCTGGCAATCAGTTCTGTTCAATGCAGCCAAACGAAAATTGCATATTAAGCAAAAAATTGCATTACCGTCATATTTTAAATGGGGAAAAAGTGACACATACTTATGTACATTAGTAGCAAATCTATTACGAGGCATTGTTTTCTTAGGTATGTAAATATTAGTTCTATATGAAACGATACACTAATTATGTACTTGGTATAATACTACAACACACAAAAAACACCAGCTATATTTTCAAAAACGACACGTAAGTACATAACTTTGACCGTTCGACTAATCTCTGCAACAGCTCAACCGGTATTAAAACGAAATCTCTCTCAGCGCGGTTTAACATGATTTATATTCAAGGTCGACACTACATGCCTGCTTCTCTACCGGTTTAGTTTATTTATGAATTTTTCGTATTCTTATATTAACCCGTAATACCGACGCCTATGCGAGTCCGCAAGTTTAGGTTACTCTACTAATAACACTTTTCTACCCTGTATTTTCAGTTTGTTCTGTGGACTGTATGAAATGGATTGAATTGACACTCTGAACTTGCAATTGAAAGAGAACGACACTTGTTACACGTGATACCTATTTATTCTTGTACAGCTTGTTTTACTGTTACATTGCTGGATTACAAATAATTCACAGTAGGTCCAAAAAGGAAGAGAGGGTGACTCCCCGTTTTCATCTCTTAAATACCCTCTTAAAAAGGATCGCGCCTGCGCTAGTGAGCGGAACATTTGAATATTAAAATATAACTAAACAACATTACCACTCTGTGGTGGTTTTTTCGACAGGCGGGAAATTTTAATTTTAAAATAATTAATATAACGCCTTAACACAGTTTATTTTGTTTGTTCACAATAAAGCATGTGTTGCTTCTAAAAATAGAGATCAAATGATTATATTAAGTGAAAAGCTTTCAGAAAATATTCAGGGCGTGTTACATTTACGTAAATGTTGAATGAGAAGGAATTGGTACGTAACGGTGATTAGCTGTAACTTTGCGAACATGTACTATATTTCTCCTGCGTGTTCAACACCGTACCCACAAATTAAAGATGTTTTAACTGTTGCTGTTAATCCACACGTTGGGTATGTATTTAATAGAGCTAAATATCCTTATATACGCGATATTATTTTCTATAGCCACATTCAGTTCTAAAACGAGCGAATATCGCATTATATTCCCTTAGTTTTCGAAATTCTTGTAACTATGACCTTGAGTCATTTATAATAAAACTTCCCACAGTATTGCAATAAGCGGAATCGCAAGAAATTATCTATCTTACTTCATGATATCATACTTCCTCCCACACTTCCTATATACCCCGTATATTTTTCATATCAGTCAACTTATTGCGTTAACTGATATAACATTGTTGCACATATAAACATATTTGCTAAATTTGCTAAATTTGTATACAGAAACTTGTGTGAACGTTTTATCAGCAAGTAAGTATCGTGTAAGCAAATTTTCGTGTAATAAGTTTGCTTAGTTTTGCGAAGCTGAATATATCACTTTTAAGATAAATCGCGGAGATCTAAAATTCATATTACATAGTACACGCGTATACGCAAACGTAACCAAATTTAACTTTACGGATAACGTCTAATACGTGATGTATATATACTTGCTTGTAAATAATCTACTACCCAGTTGGTTGTTGTATGGTGGTGTTTTACGAATTCTGGCTATGGCGCATGCTGCTCGAAATATATTAAACTGTATCGAATGCTGTTATCGATAGATATTCAAGCAAGCGAGGTTTCATTCTAGTGGCTGTGCTGGCATATAATAATATCCGGGTGTCAATACCTTGAATACAAATGCCACACTTCCAACAAAATTAAATAAAAATTGCTTACGTGAGGTACATACAGCAAAAATTCAATCTCGATCATTACTTTTCAAATTAGTTAAACATGTCGAACATACAATTCGAAATATCATAATAAAATAATAGGAAATGTTAAGAATGTTGGATGTTATATCTCTGCCTATGGCGAAATTAAATTAAGCCAATTATTAACTCTCTGTTCAATTTATTCTAATTCTCTTAAGGCTGTAAAGGGTAGAAGTAAAACTCGTAGCCACGATATTTTAACTTTTCTGGTCACAATACAACAGGCTTTGAAGATAACTTCGAAACTTCTTGTTTGAATAATAATCGGCGAATACTGAAAAGTCGATATTTCCTTGATTTTACCGATATATTGGCATCTGATTGATGAAATAGAAATCTCAAAACGCTGGTGAGACTCGAACCTACGGCTCCCATTTGCCGGACGGGCGCGTTACCACTATACCAGAGAGTCTCCATAGGAACGAATCCTTTTAATACCTAGATGTTCGATTCCTGCAGATGTACTGCAACATATATACATTTACTTTGAGGTTTTCCCGGACAAAATATGGATACATATACAGTGCGGACCTAAAGTACCCCCATGCTAACCTTTGAACGACAGAAGACGTTTTTGGAAAAAATAAGTCGATTTCTAGTCTTTGTGAACTAACCTTTAACGTTATTGGTAGTTCAATTGTATTTCCGGCGTCACCGGAAGTAACGTCAGCTTTCTTATTTTAAATAGAACACTTTCTGAAAAGGTAATCGAAAGGCGAATCCAACGATACCACATATGTTATACTTTAACCTAAGAAATATGACAATATGGCAGCAAAAAAAGTTTTGGTAATCTGTTTTTGTTGTGACGCAAAGCTGGCTAGGAAAGTGCGCCAAATTGTTTCTTATAACGCCAGACTGATCTAAAGAGTTCGTTGCTAAGCAAAGTAATTATAACAATTGCAACTGTGAAATCTCAATTCCAAAAGCGTAAATTATTTTTGTTATTTATTGTTATTATAATCTGCATTTATCGTACTTTCGTTACTTGTGCTTCGTATTATTTTATGTCATTTTAACTTGCTTTGTTAATTGTTGTTTCTCCCTTATCGAGCTTTATTGTAATTAATTAGTTGTGATAGGTTTGTTTGAGCTTGTTAGTCTTTGATAGGCAATGTGCTTAAGTTTCAGTTTTTTATGATGTTGATTTTAAAATGGCCTCCGCATGGACCACGTAAGATAAACGTCAAGTACCTAACTTTAGAATTCCATGAATTTGGCAACTACCACGAAGTAGAACATAATAAACACTTATGTTCCACAACGAAATCTGCCTTTGTTCAGCCGGAAATATTTGAACTTTGCGCTAAGTAAGGATAGATAGTATAAAACTTACGGGGCGAACTGCTTTAACAGGATATAATATGATTTAAATTATTGTGCAACTTGTTGCGAAATCATCGCAAATACGGTGACAATTGTTGCCAGATTTACGTAATATTAAAATTGACCCAGCAATTTCGCACCGAAGCCATCATAAAAGTAACAACACAAAAAACCTAAAAAACAGACATATTGTCTATCAAAGACTAACACATTTAAACAAACTTACTATAATTAATTGATTGCAAGAAAGTTCGACAAAGTAAAGAAATAACAACAATTAACAAAACAAGTTAACATGAGAGAAAATAATAACGAGATCAAAGAGAGAACGTATGACAAATGCAGGATACAGTAACAATAAACAACAAAAATAATTTACGCTTGTAGAATTGAGATTTGACAGTTTGGCAATTGTTATGATTACTTTGCTTAGCAACGAGCTTTTTAGATCAGTCTGGCGTTACACGAAATAATCAGGCGCTCTTTCCTAGCCAATTTTGCGTCACAACAAAAACAGATTACCAAAACCTTTATTGCTGCATATCATCATATTCCTTAAGTCAAAGTATAACATATGTGGTATCTTTGGATTCGCCTTTCAATTAGCTTTCCAGAAATGTAAAAATATACAGTATGTTTCAAAAAACGCTAGCTTTTGTCATTCAAAAGTTAGCATGGGGTGGGGGCACTTTAGGTCCGCACTATATATTCATAGATATTAGTAAATAACATATAAATCTTTTGTTTATATGTTATCTACTGGAAACCTGCCTATTCTTCAACCACTTAACTTTACTTCTAGTATTTATGGAACAATTTAAACGTTAAATACTAAAAAAAAAATGGGAACACAGTTAAACACGTATTACCTGGATGACTCAAAGTCAGAAATTAATTAGTGTCCTCCTACTCTTTTATTTTAATCGCGACAGCGGTTGTTTCAAACTCAGCAAATTTAGATAATTCTGTTAGAAATATAATTTGAACATAAAGCATTACATGCAATGACGCAACTGGAAATCCCAAACTATACTACTCTATGACATATAACACCATTAACAATAATAAGATTTACTGACGCGCAAGACGATTACATGACGATCGATATTTACTATTCGAAATTATGCTAGAAATATCTCCGAATTTATGCTGTCACTTGCTGTAGGAAAATATTCAATTAAATTTGACGAAGTGAAGAGCATGAACAGAAGACGAGTAACTTATCCGTTTCCCCATGATTGCCCTTAATTAGCGTTAATATAACTCCTTAGAGCCCCCGCTCCAGCAATAGGGGGCCATAAAAGGGGTAGGAGCTACTGAAAGAGAGCTAATAACCGCTAGAGGGATTTCGACGTTGAACGTGTGGACATACTGAACACACTATACATGCCGTTGATCATAGCTACGTTCAAGCTTGTAAATTATAACATTACAATATACCCATCAGTCCGCTCAACCAGAGAAATCCCCGTGTTGCGAAATCGTCTGACTGTATCCGACGAAAATCGGCAAATTCAGAGGTAGGTGCGCGAGTAGTTTTAAATTTGACAGTTCGAGCGTAGTGATCACCCGATTTTACACAAACTCAGCGCATCTAAATGTGTGCTGTGTTGAATGTCACTGTGGAATGTCATTTGCTTGTCACAATTGTGCAAACGCTCTCGCTTTTCCGAAAACACCTTGCTCACGTTCTAAACGGCATATTAATTAATTGATCTAATTACATTGATAAAGTTAAAAAAAAATCGATTCTTCTTGTTTGGTTGTTTGTCGAAACAATGTAGGAACTTTATCAACCTTAAACGTACACTATATTTCTTATAATAAGCGAGATCTTCATAGTACTTACGTGCCTCTTCATATTATTAGATATTGGGCTTACTTCACACATATAGAACTCTGCGCCGATCGTGTCGTGCTATTTTAAATCAAAGAAGACGGCTTTTCTATGCAAAATAAATGGGAACGACTGTTTTGCATTCACACCTACGGTACTGGACAACGATCGTGTGGTCTTCGATCACTTTGATGAGCAATTCTGGACTTTGTACGGACCGCAACACAACACGGTCGGTGCACGGTTGGCGCACCGTTCTATATATGTACATATGTATATACCGTGCATTTTTTTTATAACTGAACATATAGGGGTTTGGCATGACGAGTAGCTACTGGGATTATTTATTCACATTCCATACAGTCTGCGAGGTAATTGTGAAATTCCTGAAGGGAAAGAATAAAATGTTAAATTTAACGTATTTGTATGTTATTTTCTGTAATAATCCCAGTAGCTACGCGCCATACTTAAATGCCTATACGTTCAATTATTAAAAAAAGCGTTGATACATGGAAGGTATATGTTGAGTAGTAAAAAAAATGCACGAGATAATGGTTGTTATTCTCCGTAATGTAACAGTAATTTTGATGAATCACGGTACGCACATATATTCGTTATACAGTCTCTCTCGCATTTCGCCCGTTGTAAATGTACTTTCTTATACAACTGATATAGGCATTTTTATCATTAAAAAGACATCAACTGTCATTCTTTTCCTAATCGCGTTACGTAATGTAGATCGTTTCGCAGCAAAAGGTGATTATATTAATGCGAGAGATATGATTGATATCTTACTCCTTCTTCGCATCTGTAACGTTAAAATCTTCGGTCAATACTGTCGCAGGATATATACATGCTGGATTACTTTTCGCATGAAGTTTTATTCATTTCCAACTTAATTAAATGTTCCTGAAGAATTTTTCTCACTTTTCACATATCTATGATTACTACTTTGCTTTTGTTCTACCTTATTTTGACTATCTTCAATACTCAAAACTTGAAGCTCAAAAGCGAATTTCAGATACTCCCCTTTTTTATTGAAGTTTGTTCATATTCTAATGCCTTTTAATGCATTTCTTTAAGAGCGTAGACAATTTTCTCCTTGTGACGTTAGGTAAGCGTTTACTTTCTGATTTTCCGATATTGACAGTAGTAGCCTATTTGTTATTTCATCCTCCTTTGTAGAGGGAAAGGTAAAGCGAAAAGTAATCAATTACAGAATGTGTTCCTCTTGAACTTGAATCCATTCCTCGTAATATTCTAATTAATGTATTGCGATGTTAAAACTGACGCTTGTATAATCGCTATCGCTGTTCAGCCACGCCTTATATAACTGAGTGTCCCCTTTTGATTTCCCATCTCTCTCCTGGAGATTTTATTCAGTAAAAATATTTCCAACCAAAATCCCGGAGTATATCCATAGTATACCTCTTCTGTTACTAATATCCAAATCTAAAATTATTAATTCACCAAATATAGAAAATTATTCTATTTATATATTAACGTAATATATAATATTTTCCGAAATTAAGTACGGATATTTAACGAGCCGTACACATTTCAATGTTAGAGAAACCCAGTGATACTTTGCGGTGACACTAAACGATAAACCCTGCAAGCTGGAAAGAAATCTATAATTTGAAGTCATTCACATAAATTAAGTTATACGTAGGTTTCTCCTAAAAATAATAACTATTTTTAAATGGAAACAGAAATTTTGTAGGTTGGTCGAAAATTGCGGAATGTTATCGGAAACAGATGTGTGATGGGAAGCTAAGACAAACGTGAGCTTTAGCGAGAGCTGCTGTCTTGTTAAAAGTAGTTTTTACTGTGAATATTGAGCAAAAGTTATTTAAAAATTGAATTTTACCATTTGTGGTCATTTGAAAGAACCTGGTGTTGATACCCGTGCCCTGCTTAAATATACAAGATGCACTAAATTCAATTACAAGGTTAATTTTCAGTTATTAATCGTCCGTAACACTTCATTTTCGTTCGTATTTTAATTATTAAAATACCGAAACGGTAACAAGTTAGCACTTCCGATATCATTAGATATCCACCTGACAATAAAAAAGTTTCTAAATTTTCCCAAGCAGTAACATGACATTATATGGTATACCAACTCCTTTAAGTATCAGGAGGTTCTTAATTCTGTTACTTTGCTTTGATTCTACTATTCCTTCTATCTTCTTTATCTTCTATGTCTTTGTATTAGACTTCTATTACTTTGTAAAAGTGTTTTTAATTTTCAAGTGTGTTTAGAATAAAACGAAGTCCTATTCTCTGTTTTACCCCTAGAAGTAACCGTATAGCATTTGTAATCGCTAAAAGCTTCGACAACAAAACTTACTCTTACTTACTGCACCATACATATCTATAATTTACTTTTAATGTTTAATCAACTGTGATATACCTCTGTTGTTATTATTATTTTACTACATTTTACAGTATACATAAAAAATATATTCCTTTATTATATTTATATACCTTATTAAATTTTCATAACATAGATTAGTAAACCCAAGTTTACTGAATTGATCAAACGTTGTATTCTCGCTTCATTATGGAAATTTATTCTCGAACCCTCCAATGCCTTTTTAATGTAAAAGACACCTTAGATCACTCGAGCAGTAGGATTTGAAAAAAAAGCTTATTAGTAGCAGGGTGGAAAGGAGAAATAGTGATAGAATTTCAATGCTGCTTTGGAAATAAATTTACAACAAAACTACCAATGAGATTTCAAATTAGCAAATCTGTAGCTTCCTTGTTCAACTGGCAAATACACGTTGGTAAACAATATGTTTACCTTTAGTGACATATTTTACCTACAAATCATATTATAATTTGCCTGGCGGATTTGTTTTCATTTCTAAGTTTTGAGGTTTCGTAACTTCGAGCGCTAATTGCTTTTCTGATTATACAAGCAGACGGTTGCGATTTAGTTACACAGTTAAGTTCGTAAAATGAATCAACGTGTTTGTACACCTGAAATTATGCAGCCAATAGCATAATATTCGAATAACATCAAGTTTTCACGTTTACGGAAACTTCTCTCTTGCTACTCGCAGCGGATAATTTTAATGAAAATCGGCGAAAATACAAAATTGTAAGCAAAGAAGTAATTGAATTATGGGAAATTCGAGAATTATGTGTATTGTATAGTACCCAGATTATGTAATACTCTATTATTGGCTGGAAATATACAAGGTGACAATGAAAAAGGTGCAATGCTTTTTACTGTGTGATAGAAGAGCTCAAAATAAGAGAAAAGGTCTCTATAAACATGAGTCCAAAATCAACAGTTTCTGAGTTATTAGACGTTTGTGGTCAGTCGGTTATGAAATCTTTGAAGATCCTTTTTGTTTAGTTTTTTCGTTTGTTTCATGTTAGACTGGTGCTAAAGTACAGGATCATAATTATGTGTTGTGGCGAGGCTCGTCTAAATTCCAGTAAAGCTGAGAGACTATCAAGAAAAGTATCTGCAGGGAAAATTCCAAATATAATAACATTTATTAACATCTGCCGACGATCAGGAGAACATGGCTGCTATAAAAAAAAGGAAAGTTGGCAGACGGATCCAAAGAACTATCCGCACCATTCATAATGCAGGAGCTACTTTGCACACGGTTAATAATAATAGGAAAATAAGCTTAACTATACAAACCGTAAACCGTGAGTCTGTCAGACAAGTTCTGAGAGAACAGCTTTTTTACCCTTTTCATTACCAGAAAGTTCAACATTTATTAGAAGGAGATCACATACTTCGTCTGCAATAATGCGAGTGGGTGCAAAACCAAATGCAAAATGAAAATTTATTGTCGACAATTATGTTTACCGATAAGGCAGGTTTCAATCGCGGGAGTATCCTAAATATGCGTAACATGCATTATTGGAGTGACTAAAACCCCCATAAAATCATAATAAGGAAACACTAGTATGGGTTTTTTTGAATGTGTAGGCAGGTATGATCGATAACTTTTTAATTAGACCATATCGAATGCTAAATCGTTTGACTGGACGAACTTAACATTCTATTAGAGGATCTATCGTTAAACATTATGCACTTCATGCATAATGAAGCGCTAGCTCATTTTCCTCGATTAGCAAGAGACTATTTAGATAGGCGTTTTGGAAATAGGTGGATCGGTCGTAGTGGACCCATTGCATGGCCAACAAGGAGTCCTGATCTCAATCCCCTCGATTTTACTTTTTGGATTCCATGAAAAATTACGTATTTTCCACAGAAATAAGTAGTGAGGAGCATTTATGGAACAGGACTTTAGAAGTTGCTGACAGGTTCCGAAATATTCCAGTAATATTCCATAGTTGTCGTCAATCAGTATTCAGAAGGGTGAAATTGTGTATACAAGAAAATTACGGCCAATTTGAAAGCCTTCCTTAATAATTTATTGCTATTATTGTTTATAATTTACAAAGTATGAAAATTTTGACCTATGTTTGTAAAGACTTTTTTTTCTTATTTTAAGGTCTTCTAGCACACAGTACAGTACATTGCACTTTTATCATTATCATTTTGTATATTTCCAACCAATAATAAAGTAGTATATAATCTGTGTGCTATACAATACACATAACTCTCGAACTTCGCATAATTCAGTTACTTCTTTATTTACAATTTTGCATTTTCGCCTATTTTAATTGAAACTTTCTGTTGCGAACGGCAAGAGAGAAGTTTCAGTAGACGTAAAAACTCGATGTTATTCGAATTCCATGCTATTGGCTGAATAATTTCAGGTGTCCAAACGCGTTGATTCATTTCACGAACTTAATGTGTAACTAAATCGCAACCGTCTGCTTGTATAATCAAAAAAGCAATTAGCGCTTGAAGTTACGAAACCTCAAAACGTAGAAGTGAAAACAAATCTGTCAGGAAAATTATGATATGATTTGTAGGTAAAATATGTCATTAAAAGTAAACATAAGTAAACACAAGTTACAGATTTGCTAATTTGAAATGCCATTGGTAATTTTATTTTTATTGTAAATTTATGTCCAAATAAAAGCATTTAAATTCTATCATTATTTCTCCTTTCCACCTTGCTGCTTTGTTTATTACTATTATTGTCTATAATTTACAAAGTATTAACATTTTGACCTATGTTTATAGAGGCCTTTTTTTCTTATTTTGAGCTTTTCTAACGCGCAGTATGCATTGTACTTCTGTTATTCTCCTGTACATATAGAGTGTATATATAATAGTTGGGATTATTTTTGGACTTTGACGAAAATTTTTGGTGGATGCGCCGTGTATGTAGTATATTTTTCTGTAAACGGTATCGGAGATATCCACTTCTTCAAACATTTAAAACATTTAAAATTTTGAAATGGGGATGAAATTGTATAGTCATACTCAGATAGAATGAAGTATTTATTTATAAAAAAACAATTTATAAAAAAACAAATAATATTTTAATTACTTCTTTTCTATGGTGTAAGTCACAATCTAGTAAACTTGCTTGTCAACATTATATAGTTAGTCTGTATTAAAGAGAATATCTTACATCAATTAATTATAGGTTATTATATGTGTCTCCATCTGTAAGCACGAAATTTCTCCTGAGGACTAGATACTGGCAATCAAGAACCTTTCTTTATAGCTCGACAACGAAGAATTTGATGGTCCAACCAATTCATCGATTCTAAACAAGAGGTACAAGAGAGAAAACGTAATACGGGTACCACACTATGTTGCTGTAATCCAGCTTACTCCTCAAAAAAGAGAAACTGCTTGCGGGATCTCGTGCTAACTCCTAGTGCCTTATTAGTAGATGCACATATGTCGAAAATGTGATCAATGTATCATCGAAGGGAATACCGAAATCTCTAATCCAGTGTTATTATGTGCTTTTCCATGTAAAAAAAGATCGTAGGATTAGCAACTCAAGAGTTGATAACTACTGAATATTCTTTTGCAACATTTATAAATCATGCGGATACGTTAGCATCTTACAGTTCACAGGAAAGAGGAAATCATTAAAGTAGGTATTTAAAAAAGGGGACCTAAATTGGATCCATGAAGTATGCCGAATAATGGAATAAAACACCTAGAATGGTATTCTTTATAAGAAATGAAGTAAGACTGGTTATGTAAAAAAGACGACACCAACTTGAGGAAGGAATCAGAGAATCTGAAGGTATCCAATTTTGACAAGAGTCTAGTATGATCGATGGAGGTAAAAGGTTTTGAGAGGCCAGTGATATGTAATATCTACATACTTGGCCACGAGAATCTAATTTTTAACTGATAAACTGCGGAAAATCAACAAGATTGGTGACTGCCGATATGCCAAGGTAGAAACCAGGTTGGTTAATAGAAAAGAGGTTCTGATCAGTTAAAGATTTGAATTTAAAAATATGCTCAAACACTCTTGCAAAGTTATTGATAATGTTAATGGAGCGATAATATTACCAGCACGGTAACTAATTACTTTCTGTAATCCAATTGAGAGGTAAAAAATCAAAGAAAAGTGGAAAATATTGTTTTAGCTTTAACGAATATGAATATATTTGCATGGAACTGGAAGTTGCGTGCACCTTTTATTCCTTTTATCGCAACGTCGCACAGTATTCCATTAAAAAAAAAAAAACAAAAAACTGATCTTATTTCTATTTTATTGAAAGTGTTTATTTAGTTATGAATAAATAGTAATGATTCACAAATTGTGCTGACAATGAATGCAAAACGGCGAAAATAACTACGCTGATTGTGGATAAAAATAAAGAAGAAAGAAGAATACACCAAGAAGAGTGTAGTGTTATACTATATGAATATTTGTACATTTTTCAGATTGTTGTAATCTATTCATTAAAAAATTACTAAATCTGTTAAATTTAAAGAACATTATATACAGATTGTTTCAAATTTTTCATTGTATTTCACTTAGATAGCTGTTGTTTTTCTTTGCATCAGAAGTGGAATACATTGAAACCTTAAGTTTAGTATATCAATTTCCTTAAAAAATTCTATTGAATATTTTTTAAAATTGTGTGTTCTAACGTTCACAAAGCTCATCGAAATCCATATTTTATTTACTACAAATTTGTTATAACCTACTCAAAATACCCTATACCAGTCAGACCCCCTGACATAACCCATAAGCGAGATATGAGGCAGAGAACTTCTAGCACCAAAGTCATTTCCCTCTAAAGTTATGAGAGATATTGGAATAATAATAATAATAATAATAATCAAGAAAAAAGAAATTAACGCGGGGATCAGGTAAAAAACCAGAAAAAGAGAATTTATGGACAAAACCTGCACGAAGAAGCCGTATACACGTGTTTAGGACTTATTAGTCCTCATCAGTACGGCATAACTAGGAGCAACATCTTCATTTTCAAATTAATTTTACCTTGCGCCGATGTATCTATAAAGTATAAAGCATTTCACGTAATAAAAGCACAAGAAAAAACAACTTTTGTGTAATAACAATTTGGGACTGAAATATCATATGTTATATAAAACGCCCATTGCTTCGATTTAAGTTCCCTCAAAGACCTCAAGAGGGACATTACAGTGTCACTGTCAACATTTACAATTATGGTTTAAGAATCTGTTTACGATTTTTGTCCTCCTAACGTGTATTAAACGGCACACTGTCGCTCGCATCGTCATAAATCCAAGAAAGCTATATATCGCTATTACTGCGCTCAAAGAATCACCGCATGCTACTATTCTAACCATATTTCAACTGGGAAGACAGCGTTTCCCATGTGGAATATCTGTATCCTAATACGGTACCAATTACTTCCTTTTTCCTCATTTCTGAATCAGATTATTGTCGTTCACAGAAAGAGTTACTTCCCTTTATTTTCTTTTAGCGGAAATATTTCACTTCGAAATTGATGCCTTTCGGGTGGTCATAAGGGAAAAGGGAAAAGTTAAAACTCTGCTCGCGTTTCCACATGATCAAACAAACATGATGTTCTCAAATGTTCTAAGTCAGCAGACTGGCGACAAGAATTAATTTTAGAACATATACTTTTACTGGTTTCTGCGAAGTTATATACAATAATTCTTTTAATGTTATAATTATTCAAATTTCATTAACAATTAGTTATTATCATTAAAAATCGTTAAGATTCGAGGTACTTTGGGGCATCAATGAACGTCACTGCAAACAAGACCGGTTGGTAATGTGGTTGCTGTTAAAGAATATATTTATGCTATGGCACTCCAAATAATTTATCTGGTACAAGTAATCTTTCAAGTTAGAAATCTTTATTGCTATGGGTACACTTTCATGAATTTCACATACCCCTCAAATTCACAGGTGATTAAGTTCTTTACAAGGATCTCTACAAAAACAAAGATGAAAAGAATCAGAAATTTGAGAGAGCCCGTAGGCATTCCACAGGAACAAATTAACAAAGGTGGCAAAGTTATTCGCATAACTTCATTGACAGTAGAGTTAATGCTATCTCTTCGCCAAAGGAATTTCAAATCACAAGTAAAGTTCCAGGTACTACAAACAGTCTTAAAATATCTTAGGAAAAGTAAAGACTGATTCAGCCGTCTATGCCAAACAGATCTTGAAAATATATAATAAAGAACAATCCACACAATTAGACAGCCGCCTAACGACATGAGGGCCACCGAAGAAACGTTAAAACAGATGAATTAGTGCAAGTATGTTCATCAATTTCTGATGGAATCTCAAGGTCCCGTATAGGCATGGTGTATATGGTAGTGAAATCATCTAAACAATGGAAGGAAAAAGGTTTCAAGACCGTTAATACAATAATAAGCTTGTCAACAGGGTATTGCTTATGAAACATATGAATAACTTTGACTTGGCATAAAAAGCAATGTGTAGACTCCGTCAAGCGGAAGAAGAGACCGTCCATATACAATAGCTACTGTACAGGACTAGCAGGAATGCGGTTCTTAGAAATAGGCTCGGAATATCCACAGGCCGAAAGCTACCCAGAGGGATGGTTCACGAAGCTGTTGGCCTGATGAAAAAGGCTAATCTAAGAGATCTGGTAATTTAGGCACTAAAATAGATTAGAAAAGGCAATAGTAGGAACAGGCCAAAGACGACTTTCAGGTCAATCTACCTATCCAATCGATACAGACGCGAATCTGGTCATTCATTTTCAAACCAAAACCACATATACTCTTAATACATAATTTTACGTCGTCAAGTCCGCTTAATCGAGTAATTTTGTCAGGGGCTTTACTGGACAAAGTGGTATGCACAAGAAAACTACGTCACTAATACACCATGATTCCCATGTTCAATAAACAAATCACTCTTTACATCCGAAGTAAATAACTTTATAGGTACCTGTTCTTTACAAATTAATAAAAATCCCTATTCAATCAGTTACTTTTTGTTGACCTTCTCATCTTCAAATAAAAAATGCTATTTGTGATCGCAGTGCAGTACTCCACTATAGCGGTCGAATTCGTTTCAAACTAGGTGTATAGGCATGTACTCGAGTCGTGTTATGTAGTCAGTTTTTGGTTAATCAGTTTAAATTTTATTAATTCAAAATCTCCTCTATCGGATAAACTGAAAAAAAAAGAAAATGCACTCAAAAAAAACGGTAATACTAGGTATGAGAAATATATTAATTTCAACCTAATATAAATTTTAATATAATTTATTTTACCTTTCGTTATTTAGATTTATTTCAGATTTTTTAATAAGAGTGATATCAATATACGTATATTAAAAAGCCTGTACCAGATACGAAAATGTAACATAATTATAATAGAACTATTTAACATTGTAATAAATCATACTAACATGGCGGTAAATGTTATTAATTCACTTTTATATCTAGGCTTTGTTATTTATTTCCTTAAGTGGACTTAATGGACCTTCCTAGAACAACAATCTTTCGTAGAATGGATGCAATTTATTATATTATTAAATGCATAACATGTTTAAAGGTCAATGGTGGTATTGTTGAACACTCATTAAAAGAACGCTATGATTAAAAAAATGTTCATGTATGAAATTTGGAGTTTGGGCCATTCCTCCCGACTCGCCCTGTGCACCATAAAACATGCGTAATATACGAATCGAGGGGTAAAGGTCTGTAGCATAAGGCAATTAGAGATGAGCTGCCAAGTGGATCCTTTTATTATGACTGAATTTGCTTGTGTATTGTGCTACATTTGACGACTCCATTCTACCGCAGTGGTAATGAGCCATATGTTCTCTGAATCTGGTGCCTGGTTTGGCCAATATAGGCTTTATCACAGCCACCGCATGCGATTTTATAAATTTCCGACCTTTCCTTCGTATCCGGCTTATCCTTTGGATTGCCCAGAAGGTTCCTGAGTGTATTTTGCGTACTGAAACACACGCTCATATCTTATATCGTAAAAACTTTACTAATACCTTTCCAAATTCTGTTCCACAAATTTTTTATAGCGGGTTTCTGCCGGAATTAAAGTGGTGGAATTTCTTACGATCGGCATCTACAGAAGAGTAAGTATTAAATAGCTACATCTTTTATAAATTCAAGTTCTTTATTGTATCCACTTTTATTCAAGGGGAATTTTATCAATTTGTTAATTAAGAAATTAATTGCTGTCATTTTGTGTTGTCCACAGTTAGAACGGTAGAACGGGGGTTAGTGTTTTCTTTAGTAAAATATACGGTGTCTTTTTCATGCATGTTTCAAAATTTACTCACGGACAAGGCTACGAAAGGAGACAGTTTCAACTATAATAAGGTACGTATGTAATGTGCAGCGTTTACAAAGCGAATGCTAGACCAGCAAAAACGTTTAATGATCGCAATTAGCTTTTTGTATCATAACCACTTCAAAATAACCATTGTGTTGCATTGGCTTTTTAGAGGAATATGTGCTTTAACTAGAGTGTTGTGTAAGTACATCAAAAACTGCACTACATAATTATTGCTTTGACACGCGAAGAAGAGAGAAAAACAGACATGAAAGCGAGTTACCTAGAGAATGGTTTAAATTATAAGCGATAACGCTACTTTCATATTCGAAATTGTAACAGTACTAACGAATAAAAATAATTTTCGAATTAATAAAAGCATTATTTCGTGGTAGCAATAAATGGTATCCTTTTTAAAAATTGTGAAATGTCAACCGAAAGAATACACATTATTAACGTATCCTAGAAATTCCTTCATTATATGGGTCTTGCAAAAAATATATCAATATCTCCACTAGGTGGCCTATAAATATTTACTACTATAATATTGCAAATAATCAATTCAATGGAGCTGCATTCTAATATTAATTCAACACTCATTTGTTTTATGGGTACTGTTTCTCTAAAAGTAAAACCTTCTTTTACAAGTATACAAGATTCTCCACGAATACTAGCAATTCTTATGAAATAGGATGCCAAAACATAACTTTGTAATTGTATATTTTGTTATTTGTTATTTATTTGAAATCAATGTTCAATATATGGACATCATTTGTAAAAATACTTAAAAGGCACTTATGCAGTCTACTTTGCTGTGTATACTTTGTATATACAATCAAAGAATAATATCGAAAACTTTTGACATGTTGTTCAGAAGAAAGAGTCCTTCTGACGATGTCAAAATCCTATCTGGTGTCAGTAAGAAATACGAAAGTTGATGATGACCAGAAAGAACCGAAACGTTATATGAAAATTTCAATTACACCGTTAAATGGAAGATCGAAAGTGGCCTCAAGAATGTGTTTTCAGTTTTTCTCTACAAGGCCAAATAGAGGTGCTAGACGTAAAAGAAGACAATGCGCATTTTTTTTTTAAATTTCGAACATAATTTGTCACAGGTCCATTTTCTCTTCGGGTTCAGAACAAGCACAAAATTTGGCAACTTTGCCAAATTTAAACCTACACCCTATCTCCAATAATAAGCGATATCCCCATGGTGAGTGTCGAAAATGAATCAGCCCGTATACCTGTTAAATTTGTTATCACATCTTTTTGTTGTTATTAACATAACGAACAAATCAATTTGTAACCAAATCAAAATTCTTCAGTGTATAAAAAAATTAACATACATACATACATAATCCTTCCCTCCTCATACCCGAAGGTATCGAGGGTATACTACTGCTTTTATTATGAACTTACGCCACTCGTTTCGATTCTTCGCCATTTCTCTACATTTCTCCAAGTCTTTCCTTTCTCTTATAGTTGTTGATTTATGCTTTTATTCCATGATACTCTTGGTCTACTTCTTCCACCTTTTCCTTCTGTTCTAGCCTCTCAAACCTTTTGAACTTGTCTGTCGTTTTTCATTCTATACAGATGTCCAAACCATCTTAACTTTTGCTGTTTTATTTTCTTACTCAGTGGTACTGTTCTTCTTAAATATTTCATTTCTGCTACTTCAATACGACTATTTTGCTTTTTGGTTTAGTACCTAATTTTCACACCCGTATATTAATGTTGTATAAAACGTCATTTTTGTCCCTTTGGATATTTCCCTGTGGTTTAAGAATTTACTAGAGAGCGTATAGTATAATCTTCCTGCTGTTTTCAATCTGTTGTTCAATACTTCATTCCATCCTGGTTTATTATGTTTTCCAGGTATTTGTATTATTATATTAGCTTGTTCCAGCTCTTTATTATTTACGAGGGATGATCATAAAATAAGGTTCCCAACGCCCTACAGCAGCAATAAGACGTGATAGGCGAAATCCGACAGCATTGGCGTGTGCAGCAGGTCTCCCACTCTATATACGTACCGCTCCCGTCTCGCTACGCCGCTTGGTGTTGGTTAACGCAGCCGTCCGAGATGGAACTCCCGATCGCCGCTACGAAATTCGCGCTGTGATACGCTTTTTAGACGCGAAAGGGGTTTCACCTATAGACATTCATCGTCAATTAACCGAAGTTTATGGAGAAAAGTGTATAGCTGTTCAACACGTCCGCGAATGGTGTAGGGAATTCACTGGAGGTCGGACGGAAATTCACCATGAAGAGCGGAGCCGAAGACCAACAGTTTCAGAGGAAATCGTTGAAAAGGTCGAGAGCATATTGCTTGAAGATCGGAGGGTCACCATTCGTCAATTCGCTCTTCGGATTCCTGAGATTTCCAACACCACAATTGAAAATACTTTGACAGGGGGCAGAATTTTACGACATGGGGATACAGAAGTTGGAGCACCGTTTGCAAAAATGCTTGGATAGAAATGGCGATTATGTCGAAAAATAGCTTAAGTTTTTACCTTTAAAACGATGTGTAATGTTAAGGAAATAAAGAATGCTGTCTATTTTTAAAAAATACGGGAACCGTATTTTACGATCCCTCGTAGTTTGCAAATTATGTCTTCTTCCGTGTTTGAGATCACCATTATCTTACTTTTGTCTGTGTTTATTTCTAATCCATACCTTGTAGCAACCTTATTCCGTGCTCTAAGATTATTTTCCAAAGATTTCCTATTGTCAGTAATTAATACAATATCATTTGCAAATAGGCACATTTTAATTTTCACCATTTTCATGTTAAACCACCCTACCTTATATTTTTTCATTTCCGTAGAGCTTATTATGTCATCTAATGCACATATGAAGAGGAACGGACACAGAACACCACCCTGCCTGACTCCTTGTTTTGTGATAAATGTTTTCAATAGCCCATTTTTCAATCTCACTTGATTAGCGGTGTTGTTGTATATGCCTTTGACTACTTCTATATCCTATTTTCCTATTCTTTTCTTATCTAAGCTTTTCCTAATCTCTTCTCTTTTAATGCTACCGAATGCGTTCTTCATGTCAATAAAACTTTTTCAGAAATCTGTTGCAGGGTGAATATGTGGTCATTTATACTGTGTCATTTATACTTGCGTTTTGTTCTTCTCTTAGTTCTGCTTCTGTCTCTTAATCCTTTTTCCACTATAGCCTCGTAAACTTTTGCTGCTGCACAAAGTAGAGATATTCCTCTGCAGTTGCTGCATATTCGTGTGTCTCCCTTCTTATGTATTGGTAGTATGATTGCATTTTTCTACTCTTTGGGTATTCTTTTCTCCTTCCAAGCCAAGTCAAACATCTTTCTTAGCATTCCTAACCTTCTACAGCCTATGTGTTTTAGCATTTCTGGAGCCATCTCATCACATCCTGGTGGTTTTCGTACTTTTAATCTTTTTAATTCATTAATTACTTCCTCATCTGTTATTTTTTTTATTATTTTCATCTAGTTCGTCTACGTTTAATTTCGCTAATTCTTCCTATTATTCAGTTGTTATGTCAGAGTACTCAAAATCGGCCATAAGCAAGGATTCAAAATATTCTTTCCATCGTCTTAATATTCTTGCCTCCTCCGTTATTAGATCGTTATTTTCATATTTGATTAAACATATTATTATGGAAGCAGCTAAAGAAGGAATCAGACCAAATCCTAATAAAAAGCAGACTCATTGGTGGAGTGAACAAATAAAACGAGAGATCAAAAAGAAGAAGAGACTCTGGAAAGAATATCTGAATAACGAAACACCTAACAAATACGAGATATGTAAACAATAAAGACTTAGGACTAAGAAAGTAGTACTTGAAGCGAAAAGAAATTGCAGGGACAAATTCGAACAAAGACTGGAAGAAAATAGCAGAGAAAACATTAAATTATTTTATAAAACAATAAATTAGGAACAAAAAAGAAATGAAAAAAAAATGAAAATTAAAAAAGGATTCAAAACTGAAACACAATTAAATCAAATTATATCAGTAAATAGCGTGTCGCTATTTACAAATAGAGATAAATGTTTAAAGGTGTAAAGCGCAAAATTTGCTGTGTGTGTTTTACTCCGTGTAATACTGCTATTGACGTAGGAAATAATGGTCTTCCCATTTGTTGCTCGTTTATACCGCTGGGATAATAATAGTTTCTGTAATCTCGCTCTCTGCCTTCGATCTTATGACAGTATATTAAATTGAAGTAGGACTCGAAATTGTTACTAAACTTCAACTATGTCGCGGGATCAATAAAGCTTCCATTTAAGTTTCAATCTCCTAGCCGGTTCGAAGCGCCCATTATACTTACCAAAGAATACGTAATAGCGTGCTTTAATTTAGTGCTCCTAGAAAATCAGCCTGCGAACATAATTTCCCTGAATATTAAAATCCGCCTTTTAGGATCCTTGAATTAATAATGCAAGATCGTTTGTACCGTTGTTTTGGAGGCACAATATGGACATTTATGATGGATGTTGTCGTAATTAATTTATGAAGGAAACCAGGCATTTGATATGGGGTATGCTCTTGCATAACAAATATGACAAATCCTTTGCCTTTGCTTACCTTGTGTCTCAAGTGTGTACGCAGTTAACTAAAAACGAAGAACCAATTAAAAATATTGACATTTCATAAATATTATTTGTGGTATCCGATACTACAATATTAAAGTTTTATTGTAAACCAAAAAAAAATAGATATTCTTCATCGAGGGTTATCAAAATGTCATTGTATGATGGTAAGAGTGCGATTATCAGCATAACACGTGCGGTCTGCAGGATATTTTAACGGTTTTGCTAGTTTATACTTAGATAGATAAGGAAGCAGTAATATGTCACATTTAGAAGGCCATTGTCTTTTGTAGAACTATAGCTATCATTAAAGTCTCGTCCAGACAATGACTAAAACCTGGTATTGGTCCCACGACATTAAACATTCTAATAGTGTCCTCACCTGAGCAATAGCCATAAATATGCATTTCACTTTTACAAACCTTATTGTTGTAACCTTAGATTAGAGGTGCGAAGGGGCCCGCCCGTACTGCCGGGCTGTAATATTATCAAGCGGACCGGACAAGGCTTCTCTAAAATGAGGCGCGCCGTCCATTCGGTCCGTCAAGCCCGCTCAGCCCGACGAATCCGTTTGCTGCTAATTTTATACACTCTTTTTTGGCATTCAAATTTATTTTGTCCAGATTTTTGTTTTAAGGCAGCAGCAGACTTCCCACTTTCTCTGTTTTATCTTTTATTATTAGGTCAATATGTTCGCTAGCATTGGTTGCTGCAGAAGATGATACCAGACGCAAAAGTCCACGGAAAAATATTATAATATTTTTTTCTCAATAAAAACACTGTTATGAAAAACATCGCAAATAGGGATTGCAATACCGGCAAAAATTCTTTCAAAATTTTTACCGTTAATTTGCGATCTTTTACCGGTAAAACTAAAAAAAAGTGTAGGGACTAGTAAAACTATATTGTCATTTAAAATATTTCTCTTGTTCGTAGTTATGGATAAAATTTCACCGTGGTATTATCTTAACTGTACACAAGTAAAAGATGGGCTGTATATAAACGGTGTTTAAAGAAAATTAAAGCATCTGGTGGAAGTACCAGCAGTTTACACAGGTATCTCAGACGTCAGCACAAAATCATTTTATTGAAAAGAGAAAAAGAAAAAGTTAAAGATAGTATCACTCCGAATGACAATATTATTCTCAAAACTGACGAGGTTTCCCGATCAAAAATTACTTCATATTTCATGAAAACAACTGACAAATTTTTCCCTGCCGTACTAGCGCGAATGACGACACAAGACGAAATTCCATTCACTAAATTTTGTATAACACAAAATGTACGAGTGTTGTTAATCGCAAATGGGTATGCAAACATTCCAACATCTTCGAATACAATTAAAAAAGTAGTCTTTGAATATGCAGATACAATTAAGAAGCAAGTAGTCAACGAAGTATCACAACGTAAACACAGCATTTAGTTTAACGTTAGATGAGGGGAGATCTGAACCGTCGATACATGAACATTAATGTTCATACATGTGATTTCTTTGGAACCTTGGATTATGTCGTATTCATAGATTTATGCCCACCGATAAATGTTTAACTCTCATTAAAAATAAATTAAAGGAGTTTGATATTTCTTTCAAAAATATAATATCAATTACTACAGATGGAGCTTCAATAATAAAGAAAGTAGGAAAACTGATCCATACAAACCATCAGTTATGTCTCGCACATAGTATACAATTGGTTGTAACCGAAATGCTTTATAGCAAAAATAATTTAAAAGAAATTGAATGTGATAATGAGGAATTTGAGTTAGCTGATACAGATCATTCTGATGACGAAGACAATGAAAATGATGGCGAAACATTCCAAATAGTACAAAACGTGACTGACTCCCAATTACATTCTATACAGGATATACAATTAAAATCCCCGATAACAAAGGTACGAAAAGTAGTCAAAATCTTTCGCAAATCGCCAACAAAACATGATGATATATTACAAAAAACGTAAACGAAGAATTTGGTCGAGAACTTTCGTTAATAATGGATTCCAAAAGACGTTGGAATAGCTTACTGATTATGCTAGGGCGTTTCTCGAAGACTATAAACTGTGTTCGAAAGAGTCTCGTAGATTTGAAGCCAGATATCAGTTTTACTGATAACGAGCTTACTTAGCTTTCTAATACAATATCAGCATTAGAACCAATAAAAGTTGCTTTAGAAACACTATGTTGTGAAAATGTTGATTTGTATGTCGAAATTTGTATGTTGAAATTTATGCTTGATGAGCTAACGGCGCAAAACACATTCTAAAATTACGAACATAAAAACACATTGATACGACATATAAAACGAACGACGAACTGTTTATTCTGATGTTTTGCAATTTCTTTATGGTAAGAATTTCAAGAATTGAAATGAAGAAAACTATGGACTCTTTACAAAGACCAACAAATCTACAATAACCAAGATAATCGTAGAATTAATTGAGCGCATTTACGATGAAATCGAAACGGGCGCTAATACTGAATTATCAGAAACTAATGATTCTGATTCCGAAGACTTTGGATGTTTAATGTCAGTTGAAACAGTTCCTTTAACATCAGCTACGCTATCTATGAAAGATATACTCCAGCTCTTAATAAAGGAAAAAACCGAGACATCTTGTCAAGTACCAACTCTAATGCAAGGTAAAAATTAAAATTTAACACCAGTAGTTAAAAAAGAAATAAATTATTTTGAAGAGCAAAAAATAAGAGGGAATGATTTTTTTGTGTGGAATCAGAAATAGCCTTTACCGCAGCTGGCTTAATTTGCAAGATTAGTTCACAATTAGTGGATCCTAGCCTTGATAAACTATGCTTTTTGCGCTTGTATTTTAAAAAATATGTAATAATAGACAAAAAATTCGTACAGAATAGTTATTTGATTAGATTACTTACTTAATTTCTTTAGAATATAGTTATTTATTTAAATTTGTTATTTACCCAGAATAAAAGCATTATTTTTTGTTTATTTGTTTTATGTTACCGTTACTTTGATAAATGTGTTAGTATACATAATAACCGGATATTATACATAATAACCAATAAAGGTTGTTATAATGTGGTAATAATATGTGTGCAATTTATTATTTTAACCGGTTATTTTACATACAACCCAAACCCTCTTGGCTGAAGTGATAAATTACAATATTTAGGTACTGAAACAGTTCACTAAAACCCTTACCACAACACCAGTGCCACAGTTTTAGAGTATCCGTTTAGTTTAATATTTAGGTAGTACGGAATTTTTATCAGTGCTTGTGAAATAAAAAGACAATGTTTTATTCAATGAAAAAATGCTTTATTCTTACCATTTGCAAACAAACAACCTTCTACTTGTTACAACATGGCAAACTGTCATGGAATTTCGAATTACGGAGTAAGCCATCCTTCTTGCAGCTACATTTTCCTGAAAGACATTTTCCCTTGCAGTTACATCTCTTGAAACCTTGACCACCTGTGATTGAATATTTCCTGGCATACTCACAAAGAGTCACAATTACATCTGGAGCTTCCTCTTGTGAAATGAAATTCTCCTTGCAAATGGCAAACTGGTTCCTAGAATACTTTTGAGCAAATCGTCCTTCCTTAGTGCCAATCTCATACATCTTGCCATCAGCATCCATCTGCAGAGTGACCCCAAGAATGTCCCTGGAGTTACTTCTACCCCTGTCGACATCAGGAACCCGTATCTTTACAGTATCTCCAATCTTGGAAACTTCGATTCAGACAACAGCCTCATTGTTTGTGTGGCACTGCAATATACTTATGGCATTTTCCCTCTTCTTTTTAATAATGTTGATTTTGTCTGAAATCATATTTTCCCCCGAAATGTCCTCTACAGCACCATGTCCGTCCCCTATTTGTCCATCTTCCTTTTCACCATTCTCTATTACTTCCCCATCTTCTTCGCCACCATTCTCTGTTGGTCCATCTTCATCTCGTACTAAAGCACCTGAAGAAGAGTCGATTAACGTTTCCAGATCTTCTTTAGATTCCAGGTTTCTGATGACATCAGTGGAAAGTGATGATGTTGTAAGACCGACTTTTGCTGGAACCCCAAACGTGGCCTAATACGGGCTGAAATTTATGCCTTCATGATGGGCTTTAGTCTTCATGAATTAAATGATGTGATTGCAGAATTCACGGCCACTATCACTTTGCAGTATGCCAGGAGCGCCCAAATTTGTGAAAATACCAAGCAGGTTATGTGCAACTTCGACTGTCATGAAAGCAAGCAATCAGATGCCACGTGCAACTAAGACAGGATGAAACTTGCACACAGACAAGTTCAAACCTACATAAGTGTGACATTTATCGTACTAACCAGAGGGTGCTGGGTATTATTCTAACACGTTAATGTGATTAATTCCTTAAAATATAAAATATCTATCACATTAATCAGAAGCGCTTGGGGTTATGTATAACACCCGGTTATTATGCATATTACCCTCATTTATCAAAGTAACGGTAACATATATATGGTATTAATAAAATTTCATTTATTTATGTTTGTTTGTAATGCGCGATTAAATACATTTATAAATAAAATTCCTGCTATTACTATTTGCTACTGCTTTTTATTTTCAATATAAGTACATTTTCTGAAAGTAAAAATTACCGGTAAATTACCGGTAATGGAAAAAATTTTTACCGAATTACCGGTATTGAAAAAAGTCGGAATCCCTAATCACAAACAGTGTTGTTATAAGGAAGCAAAAACCACTTCGTGTTTTAGTATATCCATGTTACTTCTTCGGACTAAATAAGTAATGAGTAAATAATAATGGAAATTGCTATTAATTCTTTAATACTGCGAAGGTTGCAAATGAGATTTGTTTTCTTCGAGTGTGCTTTGGGGATGTGTGAAGGTGAAGGATTGAACGGGCTTGATGGGTCAACAACCAGTGAAGCTGTCGGGCCGACGGGCAGGTTGGATTAGCAAATGTGTCGAGCCGGCCCGGACCTATATAAATCTCAAAATGCCCAACTCTATCTTAGATGGTATAGAATGCGAAATGCACAAGAATTTCTGTCTTAAATAATTGTAAAGCCTTCCAGTAAACAGGCATATAATTCAAACATTAGAAATCTTAGCTGTTTCACCATCTCGGTCCCCGAATGATTACCATACTTGCCTTTCGATCCGAAGGGCGCGGGGTGAAACTGCGGTCGAGACGGTTAGTTTTTAATTACAGGTAAATATAAATGAGGAAGTAAAGTCTTAGACAACGTATTAATGCAGTGTTGGGCACATTAAAAATCTCTACCAGATGTTGCAACAATTCTGAATTCGGTTAAAAATCATAGTAATCAATACTTAGAAGTGCAAAATTCATTTTGTAACCCGATGTGTCTTTCAGAAAATCTTGTGTTTCTACGTTTAATAGTACTAATTAAAATTGTTACCGATTTTATCAACAATACAACAAAAAGTAAGTACTAGCTCAAAAGAAATTTTACCTACGATATAAGATATCTACTTACGTACACTTTCTTGAAGCACTTTTCGTTGTCAAGTACGTTTTAGTGGCAGCGATGCTCTGCTATGCCCAGCTACAAAAGGAATTGATATCACTAGCGATTGCCTTACACCTAAACTGTTCGAAAAGGGATCTAAGGTTGTACAGTTTCCGTATGAAAAGTCTAAATTCTACTTTACTTCTCTAACATCTTTCTCAAAGATAATTTATACTACCTATGCATAGATTTACAATAAAGCAGCCTCAACAACTAGTCTCTTGTCCTATAAATACGTTAGAAGAATTTATTGTTTGCTTTCATTTTCTACCAACCATGTTTTAAATATTTTCGCACCAGGAACCTTTTGATTTTCAAGACAAAGGTTTAATTTGGACCAACAGGGCGCTTGTTATCGACGGGAAAGTTCAAATGATCGAAGTCTTCTGTTATACAATCGAATCCACTTCAGACAAAGATAGGCAGGCTTGCGTTAAAAAAGCAGAGTTAATTAACTTTTAATTAATTAAGCTTCGGGTGTTATTATAAAGTGTATTGTTTTAATTAAAAGCCTCATTGCGCTTATTTAATGTCTATAGCGTACCGACCACAAAAGAAAGCTTAATAATATTGCATTGTTTCATCTTCATTGTTTTGTACTGGTAGCTTAAACAATACAAAGCTTTTAGGAAACTGTTATGAAGAAACTTTCATTTATTTATAATTGCACAATTATGTCTTTTTTTCTCATTGTTTGCAGCCGAGTGCGTTTATTTGTTGGTATTCTGTTCCCAAGTTTAAAGCATTGTTCTCAAGATAGGACCTGAAACAAACTTTTCGCTTAAAATACGGGACATGTATTCTAATGTATAGATTTATACTGTAATGTTGTAAATTATAAATATTAATGATAATAAGTATCAATTTAATACTCTTTCATATTAAAGATTAATAAATTACAAGAAAGCTAACTTTCTACCTGATCATGCTAATATAGCTCATGGTGTTGGTGGAATCGTTTCGGGCATATGCAATGCGAGCAAAGAAAAGAAAGCACTAGCACACGGACATGTTTTGTGCCTACCCGGCGTCATCAGCGCGGCTACGAGCGCCACCTTTCTGCTGCTTGCATTGTGTCTACCTTTCGGTTTATGCTCGCAATGTCCACAACAACAATGAAAGTGTTTCCCGGCAGTAATTTGTTTGAGACAAAACTAAGTTTTCACATAGTAGTTTCCTTGTTTTCAAATTTAACATATTTCTATCAGAGTATACAAGTTTTAATGATGTGTACGCCCGCCGAATAAGACAATTTATGTGTTCATTAAATTTCAAATCAGAATCCAACAAAATCCCTAAACTTTTTACATAAGACTTTAAAACAACCTTTTGATTATCAACGGTAATATTAATTTTGCCGCAAAAGAAATTATTGTCTCGTATTTTTTTCGGATCAAGTAAAATTGGATCAATCTTTTTGGGGTTTAAATGCAATGACATTTGCTCTGACAAATTCCTCAAACAGTTGATGTCTAAATTCATCCGAGCGCACGTATGCTTAACCGCTGGCTCCCGAAAAGGTAACGTAATTGAGTATCATCGACATATTGATGACTTTTACTGTGACGCAAGCACTCCGCCATATTAAAGGTGTAGATAGAGAATGAAAGTGGTCCAAGAATGGATCCCTGGGCAATTCCGGAACTAGTAGCTACAGGCATAGAGCGACGACCACCCACCATAACGCTCTGACTTCTCCCAATCAAATAGTTGTAAATCAACGTGGCTGAACGTGGTTTTAAAATAATATGAGATAAGATAGCATACACTAATCTGTGATCAACTGTATCAAACGCTTCAGTATAATCAAGCAAACACAACAAGGTTAAATTACCTTTATCCGTCTCCCTTACTATATCGTCGATAACATGAAGTAGTGCTGTTACACAGCTAAAATGTTTTCTAAATCCAGATTGTGTAGGAGGCAAAATATTACTTTCAGTAACGTATTGTCTGAGTTGCTCCTCCATAACTCTGTCAGCAACTTTAGAAAAAACCGGAAGAATGCTTACCGGTCGGAGATCACCGCAGTCGCCTGGATTAGGTTTCTTTGGGAGGGGTACAACCAGAGATCGTTTCCAGTAATAAGGGAAGCAAACAAAAATTGACTAGATGTACAATATAAGATATTATATGGGGTGTACACAACTGAACAAAGCCAATATTAAGACCATCCCAACCACTAGCTGTGATTTTAATAGAAAATATGATTCTGTGCACTGTATTTTCATCAATAGAAGAAAACTGAAATGTATTATCGTTAACTTTAGGAATGGTATTTCTAAAAAAATTGTTTATTTGATCAGGGTCTTGTAAATAATTAGGTAACTGCTTTTGCTTACACCCACGCTCCTAAAAAATCTTCATAAATCTCTACTAGATCCCGCATGGCGAACTTTATATTCAAAGAAACATTTCTTTTCTGATCTAATAGCTGCTGTGGTTAAATTACGGATGGTCTTATAATATTCACACGAACCCAAAGTTTTGTTTCTTTTAAATGATTTAAGAACGCTGTTTTTGAGTTTTCGCATAGCCCTTACGGTATCTGTTAGCCATGGCGCGGGTTTCTTGGTGAAGCGCAATGACACCAGTGGCGCGTGATAATTCATTAATCTTATTAAATTATCCGTTAAAACAGTTTCTCATCAACATTTTGCATATCATAAATTAGAAAAAATTGAATTGATTGCAGGTCGAGCTGAAAATTTTCATAACAAAAACAAACCTACTATGTTAATCTTTACGCTACCTAAGAAAAGACCCATTACATATATAAACTCGGACCAGAAAGTATTGTCGTAGCCTCGTTAAAGGGAGATCTCCCGAAGATTGCCGAGGTTGTTCCCTGTAGGGAGGCTACCGCAGTAGTCTCCTAAAACGAATGCGTAGAGCGAAAAATGTGGGTGTTAGAGCAAGCAAGAGAGCATCTATAAATTATGTATTAAATTATCGAAATAGAAGTAATAAGCAACATATATTAAAGAATAGGCATACGACGAAATATAACTGTTACAGTAAAAATATAATTAAACAAGTGTAAATTTTGATCTTACTGTAATATTTTTGACTGGTGAGAATAAGAAAACACTAGCTTGCGGAATACTCCTTTAATAATATAGCAAATATTTAGTACAACCACTCAGTATCCAAGGTTGGCAGAATGTATATTGTTAAGGCTGCCTCGGTTTAAAAACAACTTGCGCAAGTAATGACGTCGGTGGTTACAATGAATTAATAACTTATCGGTATATATACAAAAAGAATCTACATATGATGCGACTATTTTCTATTATAGCAGACATTGTGCTCAATTAGAGAATAACAACCATCTATAATGTATTTTACTAAATAAAAATAAAAAAATAATAATTTTCGGCTGCATGTTGCAATGAATTTCGTGATAATCTAATCATGTCTTAATAGCAAATGGGTGCATGCCAGATGACTCTGTTGGGGAAGTGCATGGTAGAGAATTACGAAAGCAATATATAAATAATGTAATATTTATATAGACAAACGAAATTACGAAAATTACAACTAAAAACCTGTTGTGTTAAAAGTTACTTAAAGAATAAAAAAAACCAACAGAAACTAAACCAACAACTCAGTTATTTTTTACAGCTATTGTCGCTCATAGAACTGTACCCCAAATATAAATCTGTTATTCGAAATGCAACTTTCTTAAATAACATCTATCTATCTCTTAATGTAAACATATGTAGAACTACTGATTTCTTGGTACTACTTTCGCGTCCTCTCCTACACACGCTTAAGTATATATGCTCTCACTTGCTCGCCGTAACACCCGCATTTTTCGCTGTACGCATTCGTCTTACGGTCAGCAGTAGCTTATCTACAGGGTACAACCTCGGGAAACTGCGGGAAGTCACCCTTTAACAAGGCTACGTCGTTACTTTATTAGGCGCTTGTACATATTTGAACCCGATGTAATAACCAAGATAGCTGTGTAACTATAAAAAAGTAAACGCTTGTTAACTGTCTCTACCAACCAAGAAAATTGGGCTACAAAACTTGGAAAAGGTTAGGCTTTTTTGTTTAGGGCAATTAATGTATTGCCAAATTATTTCGCCCTGATAAAGGGTGCAGTTGTACTCGAAAAGTGTTCAGTATAATAAAAAAATAAACAGTACCTTGATTGGTTGAGTTAACAGGCGGCTATATTTTTATTGTATTTAGGAAAAGGCCATAGATATCTTATAAAATCTACTTAATAAGATATGCACGCTTTATTAATGAAGAAATTTCGCAAAGACATAATTTATATGCAAATTTCCTTCTACGAAAATTCTATATTGGAACTTCAAGGGAAATATATTGAATATTTATGTAAATTTGTCAATATTTGAATTAATAGCGGACCGAGCCAATTACGATATCCGCACGCCGAATTAAGTTCGAAATTTCCAGAAGAATATTCGACCTCTTTTTATTAGCAATAAAATTTATGAATTCAGTTCGGAAAATTAATTAAACGGATTTCATTTTCCAACAGGTTTCTGTTTTTGCATGAGCTTTTATTAATTAAATAAGTCGTTTACTACGCGTAAATTTTCAAAATCTCCAGACTAAAATGTATACGTAAAATGCTCCATACATATCCACTCTAGCTGAACATCAGTATGGATCTACGTACATACAGACATATGTGGCTAGGCAGGTTTGTAATGAAAATTTATTCGAGGTTATGTTATGTAAACAACAATCGCGGATTTTAACAACAAGTATAATAGATTTGAAAGTTCACCATCGATATGGAAATTATTCTCTGAATTTATCACATGTTTGCAACTTATATATAAATATACGAATCGGGGTATTAACACAAAAGTTTGCACAGAAGTTACTGCCTTTCATCCTCTGACACGAGATTTCACGGCATTTCCGCAAAAATACGTAATCGACAGATTTAATGCTTTCATGTTATTTTTTATACAGTGAGGCCTAAAGTAACCCCCCTCCCCCATGCTAACTTTAACTTCTAAGGTTATCAGCAGTTCAATTGTATTTCCGGTGTTACCGGAAGCGACGTCAACTTTCTTATCTTAAATAGAACACCGTGCATATTTTTACGTTTTTGGAAAGGTAATCGAAAGGCGAATCCAACGATATCACAGGTTATACTTTAACTTGCAGCAATAAACGTTTTTATATTGTTTCTGTTGTTACGCAAAGTTGGCTAGGATAGTGCTCCAAATTGTTTCTTGTGACGTCAGTCTGATCTAAAGAGCTCACTGCAAAGCATACCGATTGCCAAACTGACAAATCTCAATTCCACAAGTGGAAATTATTCTTGTTGTTTATTGTTATTATATCCTGCATTTGTCAGACGTTCCTTTTTTGTTCTCGCTATTATTTTCTCTCATTTTAATTTGTTTCGTTAATTATTTTTTACTTTATCGAACTTTCTTGCAATTAATTAATTATGGTATGTTTGTTTAAATGTGTTTTTGATAGACAATAGGTATATCTGTGTCTTAGGCTTGTGTTGTTACTTGAATGATGGCTTCGGTACGAACTGTGCAAAATTGCTGGTTCAATTTTAGTATTATGTAAACCTGGCAACAACTATCACCTTACTTGCCATGGTTGCGCAGGGAATTGTACAATAATTTAAATCATATTATCTTTTGTTAAAGTAGTTCGCCCTGTAAGTTTTATACTATCTGTCCTTACTTACCGCAAAGTTCAAATAATTCCGGCTGTGCAAGGGCAGTGTTCGTTATGTTCCACTTCGTGGATAATTGTGTCAAATTCACCGAATATTAAAATTAGGTATTTGAAGTATATCTTAGGTGGTCCATGCGGGGGCCATTGTAAAATCAACAACGTAAAAAACTGAAACTTAAGCACATTGCCTATCAAAAACTAACAAATTTAAACTTTAGGACCGCACTATGACAGAAATTGTCTCCTTTTACATAAGGAATCCTTATTTTCATAGTTTCATGAATAGAAATTAAAAATTATACACTGATAGACAAACGTATGAAGCCAAGTAAATATCTCCCTAATTTATAGATATCGAAATTAAATTTGGTAGGTGTATGTATATATCTGTTTTTATATGAAACCATGCAATGATTTATGAAAAAAAATCTGTACGTGTTAAAAATGCAATTACTTTTACATACAATCTTTTCTAAAACCTTCAACACGGCTGAAACGATTGATATAGGCCTGCAATTGGCAATTGAACTACTATGTATGTACTATATATATGCCATCCAACATTTAAAATGCTGGATGGACGGTATGTATTTTTGAATCACATATTGCAGATCATACGACCCAGATCTTGGTGCACAGACGGGATAAATTATAGAAGACAAGCCCCTCTTATCTGTACGACAAGACGTCCTTTTTGTGGGTTGGTAAGAGGTCTATGAGGTGATTGACAGCGGTTTGGCATTTGAGAGATTCATCCTCATTCTTCAGGCGATTATAGGTTCCTACAAAATTGAAAGTACGAGACATGGTAGCGGTATTTTACAGATTACGGATGAACTAAGACATAGGAGACATGATCTAAATGATTTATACTGATTACGGGACAATACTCGATGTTTATATGAAGTGAAAAAGTGTGATTACAAGAATCTTGTGGCGGAAATAAGAATGAGTTACTACAAAAATCAAATTTAAAATGCTCAGAGCAGGACAACATATTTAAAATTAGTATTTAGAAATTAGTCAGTCAGATGTTAAAAAAAAAAAAAGTCACAGCATTGATAAAATTGTATTTGAGGATAGGACCATTACAAACCCTAAGCAACTTGCAGGAGGTTTCAGCAAATATTTTCCTAACGTAGTTTCGAACGATTTGCACAAACATTTTGGAGATAATTTGTTAGATGTATGTATATACAGGAAGTCCTAGTGTAGTCTGTACTGTGGCGTTTTGGGATGTAAGCATCGATAAAGTGAAGACTACAATAAATAAACTAAAAGATAAAAATGTACAGGACTTGACCAACTCCCTGTTTGCGTAATAAAAAGTATAAGCGAGGACGTTGAGCAAAATCTGCTAAGTAATTTTGGAATTTAATTGATCAAAGAATACATTTGAAATGTCGTTAGAAACAATGCAGCAACGAATATATTTTTGCTGAAAGCTTCTCGGTGCTAATAATTTGCTTTCGGTGGTACGCTATAGGATCATTAAACAAGATATCTGCGTCTATTTCTCAAACATGTATTCAAAGTAGTTAGTAGAAATTCAAACTATTATAAACCTTATCAACAACGTAACCCTGTAAACCAGTTCGCTAAGTTGAAATTGAATGCAATTCTGTAGCACGCTGAAGCTGATTATATTTCCCACTAATTACCAGTATGCACATGTTTGCAATGAAAATATCCTGTTTATAGTACTTACACGGTTGCAGTGAAATTGTTTTTCCTCAGTATGCAGTTCTCCGGGTAAAATTCAGAATACTTTGTATGAGTACTGGAAAATAAATAAAAGAAAGAAACATATATGTACATGCTCTGCTTTATTCAGAAGCTTTTTGCTATTGTTACAATGTACTGCAGATCTAATTTTAGACATGCGAGAGCGCAGTTCTGTATTTCTCATTTTCTACTTCTTGTTGTTGTTACTATACAGCGTGGACGGAAGATAATTCCTCACCTAAGCAATTTAGAGAAAATGTTTTCAAATAAAGAAATATTCGAAAACAAATGCTGCACAACATAAAATTACATCTAAGTATATAGGGTGTTCAATTTCCGCTGCGCACGTTACAAGTTCGGTTTTTCAAATGGAAAACTCTGTATATTATTACGTTTTTAGATACCTCTCTTCAATGCATGATTGCCTTCTTCACTATTCCGTATCTTAGTTTTTGAAATAATTGACATAATTTGAGATTTTTGTGAAATGTCGCTTTTCTTTAATTGCGATATCTTAAACGCCGTACACTCTAAGGTGGCGACTCAAATTTTATTCGATTGAGTATTTCTTGGAGTTTCAGACAATATATCGAAAAGTTTTTTATATTAACCGGAGTCTACAGGATGGCTATCGAAATCGTTTCCATGTTGGATTCATGCTATTTCAATTTTTTTAAATAGAACAGCCTCTATATTTTTACAAAATATAATAGAGAAGCTCTTATATAATCTTTTTTGTAAAGAAATCCCTATACCTAAAATGCGTCCTTGTTCAATAGATTAAAGATGAAGCTATGGAGATAAGCTTTTTCTTTGAAAATGTAGGGTGCTGTGACGAAATACTGTAAACTTTTGTTTTGCTAAAGATATTAATTAAAGCAAATGTGGAAACGTTATCTTTGTTTGAACAATTTTATCATCTACTCGAAGTAGCCATCATTTTCTTACATACAATGTAGTTAGTAAGTTAACCAGCATGGATAGATAATAAATAGCGAAGTTAAGCACTCAAATGTTAATTGAAATGTAAGAAGAATAGATTTATCTAGCATCGCACACTATATAATAAGAACATACCGAAAGTTGTTTAATTTTCGTAGTTTAGAGCTAAATAGAAGTATTTATGAAAAAAAAATTCTTGGATAAACGTCTCAGACAATGCATAACATGGATAATACACAAAATAATACTCCTGAGATGTTAGAAAATGTCAAATAAGATACACTTCGAGTGTATCTTATTTGTGTGTGAAATCGTATGCATAAATTAATTTTTAGAGTTTCTTTTTAATGAAATCTTTAGAAAAAACAAAAGCCTAATGTATTTCGTATTTTAGTTAAAAACTTATCCGAATGCTTCAATATTTAATTTACTAAAGAACGACACATTTTAGGTATAGGGAAATAAACAAAAATCTATTACAGATTCTCTATCAGATTGTGGAAAAATATACAGGCTGTTCTGTTAAAAAATTGAAATAGCACGAATCCAACATGACAACGATTTCTATGGCCAGACTCCAGTTGTTCTAAAAAACTTTACGATATATTTCCTGAAACTCCAAGGAATACCCAATCGAATAAAATATGAATCACCACCCTAGCGTGTAAAGGTGTTTAGGATATCGGCCGTTGAAGAAACAGCGACATTTCGCAAAAATCTCAAAGTATGTCAATTATCTCAAAAACTAAGATAGACTGGTATAGGGAATATTGGTAAAAGTTGACATGAATTGAAGAGAGACATCTAAAACCGCAATAATATATAGGGCGTTCCATAAAAAAGCCAAACTTGTATTGTATGCAGCGGAAGCTGAACACTTGTATACTTGGATAAAATTCTACGTTGTACATGTTTGTCTGAGTCCGATATCCTCTTTGCTATTAAGTCACTGAAAAATACACATACCTACATCAGAATCCGATCAAGTGCCAAGCTTTATACTCAAAGATTGCTCACCGGTCTTTTTGAAGCCGCTGTTGAGTGTCTTTCTTATCAGAGTCTGTCCGGTATTGAAAAACGGCAATATGTCTGACGTATTTAATTATAAGGCAATCTCGATATTATCAAACATCGCTAAGATTTTTGAATCTGCTCTATAAAGGTCAATATATCCTCAGGTTAGTTCCTTTACAGTTAAGGAGCAGGATGGTTTTGTTGATAGAAAATCGACCGTAACTAACTTGTGCACTTTTCTTCAGTACACCTCTGAAGTAATCGATGGCCATGGTCAAGTTGACGTCTTGTACACAACTATATCCGAAGCTTTTGACCGCATAGATCTCGGTACTCTTTTGAGAAAGCTCCAGGACTTTGGTTTTAGCGACTTCCTTTTTAGGTTGTTTGAATCTTATCTATACCAGCATCAATTTTTCGTATCTTATAACGGTTTTACGTCTAATATATACCACGTTGCTTCTGCTTCTGGTGTACACAAGGCTTTAATTCGGTCCATTATTATTATTAATGACTTGTTGAAACATAGTGATTGTATGTCTCCGAATATTTTTATTTGAAAACTTTTTCTTTAAATTGCTTATTAAAGAATAATCGTCCGTCCACGCGCTAGGTGGACACGCTGTATGTTGAAATTTTTATTTTAAGAGAAATGATCCTATTTTTAAGAGTACTATATTATAAAAAAGTTCACAAACGGCAGGTTTTTCTGATACACGCTTTATTTTTATTTACACCGTAATCATTGGCTTTTGTGTATATTTATATATCTATCGTTGTGCACCAGAGTATTATTACTGTAGACAATGATGACCCATTGGCGTTATCCAGCAATCACGAAGATTCAAAATATACAGTGCTTTCAGTATTATATCACAGTAATATCGGCAATAGCGTTGACGATGACAAATGACAAAAATGAAAATAAAGAAGTGAATCCTTATAGATCCATTCAGCTACATAAAACAATTAATCGATAAAGTTTAGAGCTACTCGACAGTGTGTAATGGTCTACCTTCGGCTCTTATTAGTGTCTCCATTCCTTTTTGCATTGTGTCAAAGTATGAACAAATGGTGCCTTGAAAAAGTATAATCGATTTATTACTGACATGCTCTCCTAATTCCTTTAATTCCTTGGAGGTCGTAGAAACTCCCGCAGATTTCCTCCAATGGATTCTATACATTTCTAATTATAATTGATAGCTCCCTATATTACGTCGTCCTCGGTAAGCGTTATATGCTTGGTATGGATGCGATCTTAGCACTCCTTTTCACCGCATCTACGGTATATTCACATTTGTCCATTATTTTGTTTCAAAGAAGACTTAGATTCGCCAAAAAGGACGATTTGGGATATATTAATCTTCTCTAGTTCTTCCAGAATCGGTTTTTAGTTGCTCGTTATAATTTTTGTTGCCGTTGTAGGAAAATTAATGGTAGATAGCTATAAATCGATGCGAGTAATCCAGGTCGAGTAGAGTCGATTAACTGGTATCCCGCAGTAGTGCCTTTTTTTGGACCACTGCGCACTAGTTCCATATATGCATTACAGTACCTATGTTAGGATCAATCTATCGACCGAATTCCCCGTATAGAAGCATCGTCTTCGAATACGTCCTCTTCCAAATTTACTTACTGATTTTTCAACGATATGAGCTTTACACAAGTACAGTAAATTACTAAAGATTAAGAACACATCTAGGTTTGTTGCTATTATTACCTAATTTATAAGAAACGATATTATTAGTTCTCACGAGAACATTAGCATGTAATTTTTAATTTTATTCGTTTTCTAATAATTAGAATAGAACGAAGGATGCAACAATTAAAAACCCTACGTTAAATTTCATAAAATAGTTCTCCACTTGAGAATACAGCAGGTGACAAATTTTGTTGGAAATCAAATGTTAACATTTCTACCTCCAAACATTTCTTATATATTTCTGTTTTGGTTTTCAAATCGGCGTAAATTATGCAGCGTTTCTGATATGTACGGCCATATCCAAAAGTCAATTATAAACGAGTGTACTATGACGGAATTAAAATATATTAATTTAAATAGGATTTATATCAGCCTGCAAGCTTTGTCCATTATATCCAGAATTCCATTATATACGAGGCCATTGTAAGCGGATTATGCTGTATACTGGGTGCGCCAATAGTATGTGGCGAAGTTCAGCATGAAAACTGCAAATTTTAAGTTCTAAATGATCGCTCGAAAAAGTGTCAGAAAATTAGTTTTTGTATCTTCCTTGTTTTGGCGTTGTCCCGGCACTGCTAATCCAACGACTTGATACTTTTAAATTTGGCGTTATGATGTTCATTTCCAATATTGCAGACGACGTTGTGGATTTTGATGTTTGGATTCAAAATAGTATATGTTGTATGTGAGCTTTATATCAACTTTACAAATACTATCTTTAAAATGTAAAAAAATACTCGGCAACTTTGATATTTCCCCATAAAATAACATTAAGGGAATTTCATTTCTATAAAATAAAAGATTCAATATAAATCATCAAAACTCCAGAATTGGAATAACAACCCAAAATAATCTATAAATGCTACATTAAATTCTAATATTTTTCGAATGTTGACATTAAATTAATTGAAATTAATGAATTGCACTGTAAACGCACGCACTTCAGGTGAATGTCTCGCTACAATATACCAAATGTTGTCTTTAAATTAAAGAATTAAATGAATGGAATGAATCTCAGGGTTAACGTTCTTGAAAATGACAACGTTTTGTGGAATCTACTTAATTCTTTTTTTTGCTAATTGAAAAAGAATAAGAAAAAGAAATACTTTTTAAAGTTTCGAAAAAGTAAGTTTTTATTGAGAATTTAGGATAATTATAGAATTAATTTTGAGACAAAAGAACCTCTCATAATCCCTATCCGGCAGCTATTTAAATTTATTTATTTGAAATTTTAAATTTAGAAAATAATTATCTGATGATCGCAGAGTAGCAGTACTTCGATGTCTGTTCTTGACATCTTCTGCTCGTAGCAGCACCTGATTTACAACCAAGTATCTTCCTCTTCGGATCTTGCTTCGTAGATTACAATTTTGAATTCATAAAGTCGAAATGAATTTGTTTGTTGAAGATCTTCAGTTTTTTAATAAAAATAATGTCATATTTGCTTCAAATATGAATAAAGTTATCCATGAATTCTGAAAATTGTCTTCTTGTCGAAATTTGTTTATGTCTCCCCATTTGTTTTTATTACTCAGAAGCCTAGTACTATCTGAATAATATAAAACATTCTTGGCTACTTAAAATTCATTGGAAATTCATTTCATTTCCATTGTGATGCTGTCCAAAAACGCAGGTACGGTAGTATCAAGTATATTTAATTCAATTGGTTACCATGAAAACGACTTTAATATCATAACTGCATACGAATAGCAGTATGCCTATCCAAAAGGCGAGAGATTTATTCGCATAAAGAGAAAACTTGAGTACGACCTGATAATCATGATCCGTGGAAAATGTGAGAATATTATACCGCAATTTATGCAAAGAGCTCTCAATGACACCTATGAGTGGTGCCAAAATCATAGCCAGCGCATAAACCCGCAAATGATTACAATCGTCCCTTTTACAAGGAGAAGAAAAGTCTGTCTTAAATCACCTTACATCGACGGGAAACCATTAGCTTCAGCGACGAAGTTAAATATTTGAGAGTCACGTTTGACAAAAAACTAACATGGAACTCCCACATCTCCAACTTACAGAAAAAAGCTATTACGGCATCACTGGTATGCCGAAGGATGCTTGGTAAGATCTGGAGTCTTAAGCCTCATATGACCTTCTGGTCCTATACAGCAATAATCAGACCAGGAGTGATGCGTACCTGTCCTACAGCAGCTCTGGAAGTTCTGCTGGGAATAATGCCGCTTCACATCTATATTCAGAAACAGGATATATCGAGCGTCCTCACACTTAGTAGAGGGCATCTCAAAATCCTTGAAGAATCCAACATAAATTATCTAATGTATACTGCAAAGGACACGATCCCTATGCAATATAATTTTGATCAACCTTATGGGGTGATCATTGATGGTAGTACTGTGTGGGCATCCGGTGAGCGTCAATGTAAAAGAGGTACTATGGAATGGTACACGGACGGCTCGAGAATAGAAGGTGTCGGAACAGGTATACGCATTAGTGGTCCTAACTTCCACCTAAAAATGCCAACAGGATCACACACCAACATATTTCAAGCGGTGATTTCTGCTTTATACCTGTGCGCCATAAAGAACCTCGAGAAATGGGTACGAGGCGCAACTATTAATATATTCAGCGACAGTCAGGCAGTTCTAAAGGCTATTAAGGCCTACACATACGAATCTGCTCTGATACACGATGTGTACATAATTTACGGCAATTAGGACGCAAAAACCACGTTACTTTGCGGTGGGTCCCAAGCCACCAAGGGATCGAAGGAAACGAAAAGGCAGATAAGCTGGCCAAAGAAGCAGCGAATATGCCTTTCATTGGTCCTAATTCCTTCTGCGGCCTCCAAAAGAGCCACATAAGACAAGCTATTAAGATATGGGAGGACAATCAAAAGGCCTCGTACTGGGATAATGTTCCAGGACAAAAACAGGCGAAAGCACTCATATCAGGCTCGCCAAAAACAGCAAAAATAGTGCTATCGTTCAGCCATGTAGCCCTAAAATATCACCTATTTAAACTAGGAAAAGTTGAAGATGAAATCTCCCGTCTATGCCAAGAAGATCTGGAGATCAGTCGCACACGACACCAACACTTCAGTACGCCATTTCTTGCACTGAAGCAAGCAGATCCTAGAGTAGTACTAAGGTTTATTAAAAGCCTCCAACTATTCTAACACACATAAGGGCATTTTGTTACAATAGTTCTATTAAGGTCGCAGAGATTAAAGGCATGGCTCGACGAAAATTAATAATAATAATAATAATGCCTATCCAAATACGATATGATCACATAATTTGATAGAAAGTTATATAATTAGAATTTCCGATAGTAAATTTTGTTTCTAACATTATATGTTGTTTATTGGACTCCTTTTTTAACAAAAATACTTCTTGTCTCCATGTGTAAAACAAAGAAGAAAAATCAAACTAGGGGAAATTGAGGGAAAGTGATCAACAGCATTATTTTGCCTCGTTAAGAAATAAAACTACATTTAGTTTAACCATCAAAATACAATACTTTTTTTACAAAGGTAAATAAGTACCATTACAATATATACAGTGCGTTCCTAAAGTGCCCCTCCCCCCATGGTAACTTTTGAACGACAGAAGTTAGCCTTTTCAGAAAAAATAGGTCGATTTCTATTTTTTCTGAACTTTTGCCGTTATCGGCAGTTCAATTGTATTTCCGGACGATATGCGGCAATAAAGGTTTTGGTAAACTGTTTTTGTTGTTAGGCAAAGTTGGCTAGGAAAGAGCACCAAATTGCTTCTTGTAACGCCATACTGTTCTAGAGAGCTTGCTGCTAAGCAAAGTAATCATAACAATTGCCAAACTGTCAAATATCAATTCCAAAAGCGTAAATTATTCTTGTTGTTTATTGTTATTATAACCTGCATTTGTCATACCTTTGTTCTTCGTGCTCGTTATTATTTTAACTTGTTTTGTTAATTGTTGCTTCACCCTTACTTTATCCAACTTTATTACAATTAATTAATTCTGGTAGGTTTATTTAAATATATGTGTTTTTTATAGTTAATATGCGTAAGTTTCAGTTTTTTATGTTGTTGATTTTGCAATGGTCTTCGCATGGACCACGAAAGATAACCATCAAGTACCTAATCTTTACATACTGTAAATTTGGCAACAGTTATCACAAAGTGGGACATAATGAACGCTGCTTTGTTCAGCTGAAGATATTTGAACTTTGCGCTAAGTAAGGATAGATAATATAAAATTTACAGGGCGAATTGCTTTAATAGAAGATAATATTATTTAAATTATAGTACAATTTATTGCGCAACCATGGCAAATAAGGTGATAATCGTTGCCAAATTTATATAACATTAAAATTGACCCAGCAGTTTTGCATGGTTCGTGCCAAAGCCATCATAAAAGTAACAACACAAAGAGCCTAAAAAACAGACATATTGTCTATCAAAAACTAATATTCTTAAACAAACTTACCATAATTAATTAATTGCAATAAGGTTCGATAAGATCGAAATCGATAAAATATATTGTCATATACAACCAGGTTTTTTTGGGAAGAACAAGGTCAGTTACGGCTGCCCTTGACAAAAAACCTTGAGATTTCCTACAATATTTTATTACTTTTTTTTTTGTTTTATGTAATCATAATTATTATGTTGCATTACAATTAAGCTTCTTTTATAATTTTAAATATGTAGTAGGAAATAAACCATTATTATTGAAAAAAATAATAATAAAATAAAGAAATAGCAACAATTAACAAAACAAGTTAAAAATGAGAGAAAACAAGAACGAGAACAAAGAAGCAACGTTATTTGACAGCTTCGCACTTTGCTTATCAACGAGCTCTTTAGATCAGTCTGATGTCACAGGAAACAATTTGGTGCTCTTTCCTAGCCAATTTTGCGTAACAACAAAAATAGATTACCAAAACCTTTATCGCTGCATGTCGTCATATTTCTTAAGTTAAGGTATAACATGTGTGGTATCGTTTGTGTGATATCGAATTTGCTTTTCGATAGCCTCTCTAAAAACGCAAAAATGTACAGGCTATTCTATTTAAAATAAAAAAGTTGATGTCACTTCCGGTGACACCGCAAATGCAATTGAAATGCCGATAACGGCAAAAGTTCATAAAAAATAGGAATCGACCTATTTTTTTAAAAAACGCTAGCTTCTGCCGTTGGAAAGTTAGCATGGGGGGAACGCTTTAGGACCGCACTATATACTATATTACAGTGTATTTTGTAAAATTATTTACAAATATAGAGGGAGTTCCAAATTTTCGCAACCACCTTCAAGTTTTTTATTTCAAATGGATCGTTATATCTTTTATTAATCATTTTAATGGCCACTTAAATTACCTTTGAAATGATATATGGTTATGTCCACTTTCGATAATTACTTTCGGCTATATTGTAAATGCTAAAATTCTGACAGTTACGTACCCTTACGTTTTAAGACCTAGCCTCAAAACAAATGTAGTGTTGCCAGCTACTCAATTTAGGAGTTAACACTTTATATGTATCGAACTGGTATATTGTAAAAATATATACAGGTTATTAAATATGTCGCGCAATATTTATCGAAATTCAAACGTCTTTTTATTTTTTTTTAATAGAATCTATTAAAAATATAATATAAATATTTATATTGCTAGTAACTTCCTTGTAACATTACCTTCTAAATAATACCAATAACGTTAGACTAATTCGAGGCACTACATCCGTTTTCAGACTAGGTCATAAAACGTCAGAGTGTGCAACTGTTAAAATTTTAACAAAATCTGCAGTATTTGCATTGCAAATGTGATTTAAGTGATTTAAGTGGTTATCAAAATGATTAATAGAAAATGTGGAAATTCATTTAAAATAAAAATGTTGAAGGTGGTTACGAACATTTGAAACACTCTGTATATTAGTGAATGATTTTACAAAATAGGCGATGGTATACTATTTAGGTACGTACAGAAAATCTCATTCCTTCATCCTTGGTAACTTTCATGCTAAACTCCGCCGACACCTCCGGTGCGTCCTCAACATCGTATACACACATATGTGACAACCATTATAACCAGTAAATGTTCAATTTACTTTCTTCAATAAAAATTTTGTCAGCATGCTTAAGACGTCATAGTGACATTGGTAATGACATTCCGCATCTGTTAACCTAAAAGACCTACAGTTTCCTATTGTGATGTCGTATCATCAACGTTGTAAAGATGTTTCCTTCATACCTTTTAGAACCTTTGATCATATAATGGCTTTGTAGCTATGTTCCTTTGTATCTTGTATTTTACTGTCGTTAAAATGGTTTCAAACGAAATTTATTATTATGATTTTCCCTTGTTCTCTTTCATCTGAGATACGTTACCGTCGCTTCATAATTATACATATATTTTCACGTATGGTCTGCATATCGCCAACTGAATAAAATAATTACTTTGGAAAAGAGGTAAAATTCGTTGTCGCTTGGTGTAATACTGACAAATAAACTTCAGTCGAATACATTAAATAGAAGAAGATAAAATAGAAATAACATTCACCCGTAACGAAACTTGGTACCTCTATCGCAACTACTAACTGCCCTGAGACAAACTAGTTGAACGCTGGAATTGAATTCAACACGTCTAAGCTCGTAACCATTCACATTCACCGAACATGTACTTCTAGAAATGTTACAGTGCAGTTTTAGGACCATTTCGTTCATAGGACGTTCGTTGTGTAATATGTATGGATAGATGACTTTGTAAAAGTATTGATTTATATAAGAATTTATAGCGCTAAAAATACAGCCCATCACCCGCAAATGCTGCATTGGCTACATCCACCTCTGATGTAGTTGATCTAGATTAACTTGTTACTCGATCTATAAACAGTTCTGGAAAGTAAGTAATTGTCTCTAGTACTTAGTTTAATACGATTAGTTTAAAGTTTGTCTACTGTTTTCTATTTAAACATCGTACGTTGCAACGGAACGTTCTTTACCACATTAGATCAGATATTATACCAAAGTAACAGCCGCGCTTTGGTGTTGCATTTCATATTTTCAGGAAAACGCACAACCAAGACCTAATGTATTGCACATTAGCTGCAAATTAATTGTTCATTGCATGAATATGGGGCATGTTATATGCAATATAGCTTCTGACGTTCGATCTTAGTAGATTTTAGTATCACAGTAGAACTTGTCTACTTGCTAATCGATTATCCCTGTGAAATATGCGCTCTGCTGTTGCTGCATTTTTATGTAATTTACAATAAGAAAGTTAGCTGCTGTTATGACGAGTGAATGTGGAGCATATCCAGATACCTACCATGAAATTCGCCATGTTTTATATGTATGTGCAACATATATTTTTGTCGAAACAGTTCACTAAAACCCTTACCACAACACTTAATTCGTACTGGACGCACGTTTCGATAGCCAAGCTATCATCATCAGCAGCAAGACTGAACTAACTAAATATTTATATATTTCAAGTAATTTGGCTAGGGACTGTACATCAATTTAATTGCTGCCCTATATTTCACTTATAAAAATGTAGCTGGTATGGATTATTGTGAATGTATGAATAATACTTTCTATTCCAATCAATAAACAGAATAAGTTTGCAGTTGGATATTGAACTTCCAGTTTAACATAAAGGCTTTACGGAATTTCTCAATGTTAAAAGACAATATATATCAACATGTATGAAAATATTTAAAAACGCAGCTATTTTTATTTGGGAAGAATCTATTAAAAGTATTAAGGGTTAAAAGTATGCAATAAAGCCTCATAATTGTAAAATTAATTATTGCAGTTTGTAGCCCACCAGGAATACAGGGGGGAAAGAAGTGACGAGCACGCTCGAGCAGTCCTCAAAAAAAAAAAAAACAATCAAAGACCTACCTGAGCTCGTAGTTTTCCTGCTAAATGCCCGCTAGCCAATGAACAGGGGTGAGTTCAGTACTAACAAAAATATGCGCCACCCGTTTGAATTAAAGGAAACTAGCCGCGAAAAACGCGAAGTGGAGGGGATAGGAAAAGAAAAAGTATTCCTATAACTCCTTTAGTGTCAATAAAAAAGAAAATATTAATAGTCATCTGTAAGCATATACAGGGTCTTATTATATTTTGACTGATTTTGCAAACTTATATTTTCCGAACGGCATAAAGTACTAAGATGCGATTTTCACCATTGAGTTTTATATGAGTGCATGTTTTTTGTGGCCTTTATAAATACGTCATTTCTTCTATAAAAACCGAAATGAATATGGCATAACTTGCAAACCCGATACTGAATTTTTTTAATTTATCCGCAATGATTTGAAAATGCGCTTCTTTTAGCCTTTAAATGTTATTCACAACATTAAAATCGGTTAAGAAATAACAGAAATAAACGCTTATGAAGATAAACCCAGTATCAGCAAAATCACACACTAATAGATTCGTTAGGAGGTTTTACGTTTTGTAATTTTGTTTATTCTGCTGTCAGTTATGGCACGCTGTTATTTCCATTTCAGATTTTACAGTGGTATCTTCATAAACGTTTATCTCTGTTATTTCTCAACTGATTTGAATTTTGTAAATAACAGTTAAAGGCTAAAGGAAGCGCCGCGCCGTTTGAAATTACTGCGGATAAATAAAGCGTTGCATTAAAGGAAAATTCAGTATCGGGTCTGCCAAATTATACCATTTTCATACCGGTTTTTATAAAAGGAATGACGTATTCATAAAAGCCACAAAAAAAAACTTGGACTCATATAAAACTCAATGGTGAAAACTTCATCTTAATACTTTATGCCGTTCGGAAAATATAAGCTTGCAAAATCAATCAAATTAAATATAATGAGACAGCCTGTATACAAAAAAAATGAAAATATTTAGTAGGAAACTATTACGAACATTTTGGTAAAAATGTAGATGTTGGCGGCTACTGCGTGCGATTTCACATCAATAATACATACAAATGGAATTAATATTGATAAAGCAAACTAAAGTTGTCCATTTATCTGGGGTCGAGCGGCGATTAATCAGCGCCGGTCCTGTTTTAGTTAGAGGGAGGTTATGTACGGACACTCGCGGCAAGGCTTTAGCCTAGGTGGAACGCAGCTATATTTCAGCCTAAACCCAAACAAAAAAACTCTTAAATGGAGGGTTCATTTGCAGATTATCGTCGATTTTTCAATTCAATGAATGGCGTGCCGTCGCATAAACTAATGCATTCAACAGTGTCGGTAATAATTACAGAAAAACTGAATACACAACCAACCACAGTATTTAGTACTGCAATACTACGAAAACCTTTAAATCCTACGTTGAGTAGATGTAAATAGCCACAAGCAGATTGTCGGCAGAAAACGTTCCTTTTAGTTTAACGGTCGCCATCAGAAAGAGAGCGGGGATAATCAACGAACACCGTGCATACTATTGCACTGGATGTGGGTGAATTTAGGTATAAAAAAGGAAACAAAGGAAAAACGAAGAGAAAGAAAAACATAATGAGAATTGTTCAATAACTTACCTTTATAATTGAAATTGCCAGTTTCTAGAACTTTGACTAAGGGTTAAGCGTGAGAAAATTTTCAAGTACCAGGTAATTGGTTGTGCAATTTGTCAAGACGCCATGGAATTACTTGCGAAACGTGGAACCGCTGATGCGAATCCCATAGATGTATAATTTTAAATCTTCTTTATTAAATATATAAACATGAGAAAGAATAAAATACAAGTATAACAATTGCAGAAAAGCAATAACAATTACAAAAGAGCAATAAGTGAACAACAGCAAAATGTGTACACACATTCCTCCAAAATCCAAGTACAAGTTGCAGGATTCCATTTTTAATTTGCATCATACGCACGGAGACAACACCAAACTGTGGATTAAACTTATTGAACTCATTCATACGAGAGGACAGTTAATCTATCTCACGTTTGTATTAAAGCGCTGTACATTATAGTAACTCGTACAAACGAAGTTGTCTTTGCGGTACATTCAGAGACCAAGACAATAAATACCTTTGAAAATGTTTATGCATTCTAGAAAATCACTCGCTTCTCGTTTCTTTTTTTATGAAGAAACCTAAGTTTCAAGTGTTGACCGCTATGCGGCCATCTTTGAACCGATTGTACCAGCCCTTGATTTGTGTAGTACCCATTGCATCGTCGCCGAAAGCTTGCTGAATCTTCCGAAGTGTCCACTTGAGTATCACCAAGCTTCTGACAAAATTTGATGCAGTAACGCTGCTCCAGTCGTTCCGTTATTTCGTGAAATTTGCAAACACGACGAGCCGCCAGCACACTATCGCACTCACGTACTTGCCACTGCCGAGGATCACGAGCTGCGTGCGGGATATTTTACACACATATGCACGAGGGTACTCCACAACTCTCTACCAAATATCATCGCACTTGCTTTATTACTTTCGCGGGAAACACCGCAGGTCGGATACATTTTGAACAAATCTCCTATTTTCACTAATGATTTGGAGTTAATATTCTTCTTCCTTTCTCTAAGTTCTCTCTAACTGTTCGAATTTTTGAATTAGTTTCTAGTTCATCAGTGGAGAGGGCCAGCTTGAGGCCAAAGAAGTTACGAAGATATGGAACATCACCACTATACGGTATTATAAGAATTTTTACAAAGTTAGGTATACGAGGCGAACCCTAAACTTTTCCAGAAAAAATAGATATTCCATAGAAAAAAAACACTTTATTGTTTTGCAAAATATTCGCCATTAAGTTTTAAACACTTTTGCATTCGACAAAATCAGTTGTGGAAACATTTATTCCACTCTGAAGTGGGTATCTCTGAAACGTACCTTATGCTTCAACGGGCTCCTCTGGTGTTGAGAAACGCTCACTTTGTTTTTGACAAAAACGAACACGAAGAAGTCATTAGGTAATAAGTCAGGCGAATATGGACAATGAGTCATTAATTCAATGTTATTCTCCTTTAAATAATCGACTGTTCAATGTGCTGTATGAGAACTGGAGTTGTCTCAGTGAGGGATTATGCGCCGATGTCTCTTGTTTTTTCTGATTTCAGCGAAGACTTCAGGCAAAAAAATTGTTCTATGCTAATCAACGTTTACTGTTTTTCGATCCTCAAGAGCAACGGTAGCAACTGGCCCAGTTTTATGGAAGAAAAAAGCATTCTTTTTTTTTGAAGTGGTTCGTGAACGAACAACTTTTGTTGGTTTTGGTTCACTTTGGAACACCCAAACAGTCGATTGTTGTTTTGTTTCTGGTTCGTACGAATATACCCAAGTTTTGGATTTTTATTTATAATTAGAGCTAAAAAAAGAAGTGGGTTCGCCGAGCCCCACCATTGGCTCTCTATGTAACGTAAAATAGTTTGACCGTTCTGGGGTTAACTAGTGCAACAATGGTCCTGCTAGAATCGAAGAGGAATGGCAACCTCACTCCCAAGCTTCTTTGTAGATTGGAAATTGAAATACTTTTTCAGTGATTTAAGAAAAATGTGTTGCAATAGTGTTAAGATTGTGTTCAGAAAGGCAATGGAACTTTTCGAAACTTCTTTCGCAAACAGTAAGAAACACAATATCCTTTACGCGAATATATTTCGCACTTTTTCAGTAACTTCTTATTCCGTTTGTGGAAACATAAAAGAAAAGGAAACGTATAATAAAATCCTCGTGGAAGACGCATCTCGTAAATCTACAAATATTCTTTCATGGCTATTGAGGTTGTTTCAGCGAAGGAGAATTTAATCAACCCTTGCGTTTACGAGAAACTTTAAACCTTCACTAGCCGACATAATCGCATTAAAAATTATCGCTACTACAATTTCATCAAGGGCTGTCGTTGACAAGTTCGTTTTCATTGTTATTGATTGCAATCGCGAAACAGCTTCAGTGAAGCACATACATTTTATGTCTCTAGTGCGTACTATTATTCACGGCCAGCGCTCCTAACCGTGTTTGTATATTTACACCCAAACACTCTTATCACAATTCATCCTCGCGTTGTAATGTTGGATGCTCCGAGACATCTGAATATAAGTACTAATTAGTATTCTGATAACGGAAGGTAGGAATACGCGTCAAAACGCAAAGAAAAATATTTTAAAACGTGCTTCGCACGTATGCACGTTCCCACTCATAAATTTCGAAAGCGGATTACCCTGGCGTATTCTGCCCTTTTATAAAAGGGACAGACGTCTGCCAGTTCCATTACTCTTGAGACTGTCCTCAAAAGTTAATAATTCGCTGTCGTCGCTGCTTATTGAAGTACGTTAATTTTTAACGTTTTACTTATTTTTGAGATAAAGTAAATATAAATGAGATATACAAAATGTACGACAGATGCCAGTAAAATGTAAAACTGGAATGTTCACATAGGGTAGTAAGAAATTTGCGTAAGGATTTGTGAAAAATTAAGGTAATAATTCCTTTTATAATATAGCTTCTCTAGTAACCATGACATAATTCAAGAAATAAATGTAGAAAGTATTGACAGTATTGTCAAAGTTTGACATGTGTATAGTTTCGCATTACACTAATTCTTGATTCAGAACAGTTGTATTAGTTTGCATTGTGCATACCTTCGCACAACTTTAATAATAATAATAATAGATTGGAAAGAAGTATTACGGCCGTACAACGCCAGGAAGAAAACAATTAAAACGGGTAATCGGTCTATGGTGGTCTAAAGAAAAAGGAATCTCCTTTATTCACTAACTCAATATTTTGTGTTTTATTTTAGAACTTCATCAGGAGTATAAACTACAATGAGAAAAAACGGTTATATTGAAGTAGTTCGTTTAAAAAATAATTTTACTTACAATGGGGAAATTGGAAAACAACAAATTTGATCTTAAAATCGTCATTAATTTAAAAGATTGAACACTTTACTAACATTTTTTTTTATTATTTACAAAATACAATCGTAATTTAGAATTTAAGTGACATTGTTAATACAGTTCTTACAGGAGAAGAAACTAGATAAAATATTACAATATAAGCCTTTAAGCAACAATTGATAATCTTAGAATTAAACTACGCCTTGTTATCTTGTAAAATATTACAGTATACGAACGGGATTTTGCCTTCGTGAATGGTAACAGAGCATTCGAGTCTCACTGATAGATCGCATCCAATCGCAGTATATCATAAAGCGAACAGCGGTACGCACGCTTGTCCGCTCAATCACGTAATATTATAATTCAACGCCTTCTGACAAAATGTACTAATACAGAATTACTGCGTAATTTTTCTGTATTCTCAGATTATGTTAGAAAGTACAGTTTGTTATATTCGTTTTGTTGCTACTATACGATGTAGGAAAACGAGAAAGTAATTCTAAGTAGGAAAATAAACAGCGATTCTTATAAAATTAAACAAAAGAAAAATAAATTCGATAATTGTACAAAATAAATTGAAATTCTAACAATGTTACTTTATTAAGGGAGAAAATCTCCTGACAATATTGAATTTTGTAACTTTTGTGTTTGTTGCGTTTCAAAATACGTTTCACAGTACTTCTACTAACACCGATTTCGTCCGAAATTTGCCGGTTAAAGCAGGATTCGCCCATTTCACCTAACGAACAAACCCTCACTTCTCTCTCCTCCCGCTCGGGATGCGTTAGAGGGATTTGAGGCAGTCTATTTGTTGGCATTTACGGCAATTCGCAAAATACTATTTAATGATCTGTACCATCTCTGCGGTTGTATAAACTAACATAATATACTCAAATTCCACGATCTCTTGTTAGAACCCGTACGAGCGAACAGAAAGACAAAGAGTGCGTCAGATAGGTTGCAGCAGTTTCGCGCGGCGATACTGGCTGGCGGGGGTAAATGCAAGTATGCCAAATCGCCCAACGTACAATATGTCTCGCACCCCCGTGAAATGTGGACCAACGTGTATACATATGACTTAACTGATTTGTGTCTGACTTAAAATTAATTGTGCTACTTTTTTAATTTCAAGGAAAAGACGGTGTTTGTAATTGCTTTCAATATCCAAAATGTTAACGTTATCAAAATCAAAAAGGTGATCCTTTTCTTCTGTGTGATTGGCCAAAGCACAAGATCTTTTGCTCAACGTACCATCACTTCTATGTTGGCTTATTCAATGCTTAAGCCATTGTAACGTTTGACCTATGTAACAACTTTGACATCTCAAACAAGGTACCTTATAGACGACATAGTTACTATAATCTGTAGGAATTTTATCTTGGATAGTAGTGAATAAATTTCTGACATTAATAGAATTACATTTGGCTATGCAAATTTGATTGAAAGGTTTAAAAATGTTAACTATCTTGTTTGTTACATTTTCTATGACAGGTAACTTTTTGTATTTAAATACAACATCTCGGTGATCCAAAGGGCCATCATAAAAATTGGAATTATATAATAATTTGTTCAAAAGTGGCTTGGGGTATCCGTTATTGGCAAACAAACTAAACAGTTTTTTCAAGTTCTTCTGCAGAAAATTTTGGTGAGATATATGTGTTACACGATTTTTCATTGCTATGATTAAATTAAATAAATGAGAAAATAATAATTCAAAGACGATAGTGCACTCGTTACATGTCATAATTTGTGAAGAAGAAAGCAAATAATAATAAACATAGTCAACATTAATTTCCGGCCAAGCACTTCCAAAGCCTTTTTCTAAAAGTAGAAACTGGTAGCTTCCTTATTTCAATTGACAGTCGATTGTATTTCGAGGAAGCAGTGTATGAAAATCTTCTTTTAAACAGACTGGTTCTGTGAGGTGTGGGTGAAATCAATCCACGAAATCGTGTAGTGATGTTATGAACGTCACTACGAAATCTTATCTTTCTATATAAATAGGGTGGCGTTTTGGTTAACAAAATCCTATGTATCAAGCATCAAGTGTTTACCTCCCTTCTATCGTACATATTAAACCAATTACCATTCATTAACTTATGGGAAATGTGATCATATTTTCGAAACCCGTATATAAATCTTAAACACGTATTTTGAATTTTCTGAACCCTATATTCAGTGCATTTATCAATAGAATGGACGTGCAATAAGTGAAATGTGATAAGACAAGTCCTTCACAAAGTTTAATTTTAACTTCAATACAGTCGTTTTAAATTTAAATAGGCATTTTTGACATAGTTAGTAATTTGAGTGCGATATCTAAAAGTATTATCTATGCACAGCCCTAAATTTCTCGCCGAATCGATGAAAGGTATAGTTACGTTATTAACGTATAAGATCAACTTATCTTTAAGAAAATTGCATGCAGCAGCATTGCCAATAAACACTGCCCGCGACTTACCAGGATTCATTTTGAGTCTCCGCTCTATAGAATATTCTGCAAGTGATTCTAAGTGAGCATTGATTTTCTTCATAGCGCCCTCCCAATCACGAGTATCAAATGTGAAATACAACTGAGTGTCGTCTGCGTAAGTGTGAATCTTGCAATGCTTAATTTTACTGCTTAAATCTCGGGTGTATATTGACAAAAGTAGTGGTCCAATAATCGATCTCTGGGGTACTCCGCGCTGTAATATAAGAGGGGATGATCTGGCAAACCCTAGCTCCACGCTCTGCTGACGATTACTTAAAAAACTACGTATTAGGCTGGTTGCTTCGTTGGTAAAACCACAAGATAATAACATTCTAACTAGAACAATGTGGTCCACCGTATCAAACGCCTCACTGTAGTCAAGGAGCACCAACACACCAGCAAGACCTTTATCTCTAGCCGCAAGAATGTCATCGGTAATACATAAAAGAGCCGTTTCGTAACTATAACCCTTACGGAATCTAGATTGAGTCCTAGCGAACAAATTAATAATTTTAAGAGAGGTGATTTGTTCCTGAATAACTTTTTCAATTATTTTAGTTGGAAGAATGCTAATCGGTCGCAAGTTTTTATAAGCTACTAGCTGTTTGATCTTGGGTAGAGACATAACCAATGCATGGTTTCCACTTATAAGGAAATGTACCTACAGCAAAAACATTTAACAACAGATACCCCGTCTGTACCAGTAGCCCTAGATTTAATTGACATAATAGCATTGAACACGTCATACTTGCGATATGTCCAGTACAACGAAAAAAACAAGCAATCATTTTCTTAGAAGTGCTTCATGCGCTCTCCAACCTTTGCAACCATCGGTGAAACGCCCCTTTCGATCCACCAAAAATTCCTATTGAAAATAATGCTGTTGTAGTTGCAGCCATTTTGTTTTTGTAAGCGCGTGGAATTCTGTTCGTATGTAATGTGATGTAATTTTACTTTCCTTACACTAAATTTCTTCGTCACTACTGTTGTAAGTTCATACTTCCATAAGGAAGACGCAAGTGAGTACCTAATAACAATGTAAGGAATAAAAGTGCAGTAACATAATAGTAATGACAACCCCGATACCGAGAGCGGGGGTAAGCATGTATCTGAAGTTGGCGCGTTACTAACTACAAACGTGTAACAATCCCCTTTAAAGTAAGTTGGTATCGACTTTGGGAATAACCGAACGCGAGAGACATTGAAAATATTTGGTGGCCCCGCTGGCGTTAGCGATCTGCCAAATTATCAGATTTCTCCAATTATTCCTACGTTTATAAATATCGATTCCCGTAATTCCCGATGGAACAGCTTGTATATAGCTAGCGCATATATACAAAATGAATTGGGATTCGCTAGTTAAGAGAAAGATGTATAATGAACAAGCTGCAGGCGATTTACTTTGATTGTAAGCTACACATATAACCACTCTAAATTGAAATCGGGACATATACACTAAATATGAGTTCGCCTAAGACTGGTATCATTCACTTCAACCTCCGGCATTTCCTAAACTGCATCGCTTAAGTAAACGAAATTTCAACTGATGATATCGGATAACGGCGAAATTGGTTGACTGGAAAACTCCTCGAGGTTAGAGCACGAGTTTTCCGGTTTATGAAGATCGAGTTTACAACGTGGCAAGGCGAACACGATGAAAGCGATGAGATTCGACGAGATACTATATTTACACTCTCAGATACACAGGATCATAAATTTTTTATGGGATCATTATATATTTGGCATAAACATTATTCAACATAAACGTAAATTTACCAGTAATTCACATTTATTAAGGTATTCATCGTTAGTTACTGAAACTTGATGTGTTCTATAATATTCTGTATAATTTTCTACAATGAAAATATCCAGCAGACTATCATTGTGTCAACTAGGAATCAAGTTAATTAAGGGATTGTACAGGGTGAGTCAACGATAGAGTAAAGTAAGTTTATGATTTATCGGTAAAATTTGCGATAAAATTGTATATATCGTATGATATGGTTAGTAAGTCAGCACATTTCAAAAACCTTTTTTGTTATATATTTGTTATTTTGAAACCTTGCAGTTTTCGAGATATTCAGCTTTAAAGGTAAAAACTCACATTTTCAAGCATCTATTTCATTGAAAATTTTACCGTCGTTTCTGTAAGAAAAACGTTTATATTTGGTAAGTGGAAAGACAAATGTTAAGTTAATAGGCACTCTACAAAATATGTGAGATATCGGTTACAGCATGTTGAATATAAATATCCAAACATGAAAAAAATTAAATTCTAAAAAATCACTTTTTTCAAATGGTATACACTATATATTTTTATTTTATTTTATAAAGGGCTAAGAACTCTCTAATTTTTGTTGAATATGTCCTATACCTACCTTCAATTCTTTTTGAGATATTTTTTCTTCATTTTCTTGTATTGCCTTCTAGTTTATTATTGCTTCACTCGAATTGCCATGGAAAACAATAGTCAGATTAAAAATCTAGGAAATGTCAATATAGAGAAGCGCAGTGTTGTGACAGTAATATAATATTTTATTATTTCGCTCAACTTTTGTGAATTATTGCGTTTGAAATGGATTATCCAAAAAAATAATTAATTGATATGATTTATATATTAGGTGAGGCTGACAAAAACTGTGTTCTTGCACAACGAATTTATAAAATGATATTTCCTGAACGCTGGACACCTAGTTCGCGCAGTTTTCATAATCTACAAGAAGGAGTCGACTCTACCGGTAGTGTTGATTACCCTAAACGTAAAGTCGTCAATACAAAAGCTACTAATGAAAATAAGGAACTTCAAATTTTAATGAATACTCTGGAAAATTCCCAAGTAAGTGGTAGAGAGTTGGTAACGTTATGTGATACCTCAAAATCAACTGCGAATCGGACAACAAGAAAGTATAAATATTACCCGTATCACATCGAACTTCATCAGGAATTACGAGGGCAAGATTTTGAAAGGCGAGTGCAGTTTTGCCATGTACTGATTGAACAGTTATAGTGAAAAAATGAATACTTCTTATGTAACATAATGTTTTCCGATGAAGCTTCGTTTACAAGTAATGGTATGGCGAATCGTCACAATATTTTGAGTACAGGAGGTACAAAATCAAAACCATCAAAACCAGGGTGCCATTTGAAAGAAGTGATTTTTTTAAATTTAATTTTTTTCATGTTAGGACAATTACATATAATCAACATCCTGTAGCCGATATCTCAAATGTTTTATAGAGTTCCTATTAACTTAACATTTGTCTTTCCACCTACCAAATATAAACGTTAATTATGCTTGAAAATGTTAGTTCTTCCTTTAAAACTGGATATCCCGAAAACCTACAACATAACAAATACATAACAAAAAAGTTTTGGAATTAGGCGTAGAATAAAAAGTTAATTCATATATAAGGTGTCCCGTTTAAAAGAATACAACTTTTGGTTGCTCTACTTTTAAAATGTGCGAACTTACTAACCATATCATACGATATATACAGTTTTATCACGAATTTTACCAATAAATCATAAATTTACTTTACTCTATCGTTGATTCACCCTGTACTGCTATTATTTTATATGTATTCCTATAAAAATTACAATAGTCTCTATTTCCGGAGATGAACTTTCTAATTAATCAAGACATTTATCACCTTCTCTGTGAAAGGAAGTATTCTACAGATATTTTGAATGGCAAACTTGGTAATATAAAGAAGTGAGATTGATGAAGGGTGATGAACACGAAAGTATCGCACAAATATTGACTAATGACAAATAAATGGTTTATGATGAAAATCTGTCTTTCACTTTCGAAATGACTCTCTTTCGCAACAACAACAAATCTAGTCACATAAAATCGGCTTTTTGTATAGATTTCTTTCGATTGTTTAAAATTATCATCAATATTCACAACGAAAGAAATAAATTCAAATAAATTCAATATAATCTTAATAGCCTACTTTTGTTAAAACCGCTCTGACACGTCAATTAATAATTTTGAATTACTATATCTTTTGATCTATACCGCAGGGGTAATTTCACGTTCGGTTTTCTGGGAAGTTGCCTTATATACAGGTTGTTCAAAGTTATCGGGCCATTATTGCAAACTTTGTTATTATTGCAGCTACAATATTGATTAAATTATCAAAGATGTAGTGATATTTCTACAATGATGTTGAGAAAGAAGCAATTGCATATCGCATTTCGGCGTTAATTTGAATTGTTTATTTTCTTTAATTGAATAGCCTGTATATTTTTCATTTATTCGATAGGAAATGAAACCCTGCATAAAATATATATGAAATTTGCATTTCAACTGTAATAACTTCGTTGTTAAAGCAGCTATTGAGATAGAAGAAACATGGAAAACATGTAATTTATTCCGCCCAATAAAATGGAAAAATCCAAAAGAAATGCGTATCATATTTCAGCGTTTGGTTAATCGATTGAGAGTGACTTTTCAAGTAAATTATCCAATGTAAATTTCATCATGTCGCTTGTTTTTCATTTTTGGGGCTACAGCACTATAAGGATATTTTACGCAGAGTTTCATTTCCTATCGAATAATCAAAAAGTATGCAGGATGTTCGATTTAATAAATATAAACAATTCAACTTGGCGTTGATATGCAAGCAGCTACATGCATGCAGCTACAATAATAATAAAGTTAGCAATAGTTTGAACAACCTGTATACCAATTACCAAGTGTGTGGGTGGAAGATAATTCTATTCCTGAGTAATTTAGAGAAAAACCTTTCAAATAAAAAATATTCGGAGATAAGTGCTGCACAACATAAAATTACATTTAAGTACACAAGGTATACAATTTTCTTATCGCACGATATTTTTTTCTTAGTCGAACATCCTATATATTATTACGTTTTTGAATGTCCGTCTCCAATTTATATCAACTTTCATCCTCTCTCTTATTGTTTAAGATAATTGACATAATTTGAGATTTTCACGGAATCCTAAATGCTTTATAGGTATGCTAAAGTGGCGTCTCAAATTTTATTCGATTGAGTATATCCCGAAAATGGTTTTATGTCAATTAGAATCTAAAAGGTGGCGATCGAAATCGTTACCATGTTTGACACATACTATTTAACTATTTTTTAATGGAACGGCTTGCATATTTTTCAAGAATCTGGTAGAGACTGTTCTAGAATTTTTGTTATAAACATTTCCCCATAATGTGTCGTTATTTAGAAAATTAAATACCAAGCTACGTAGGTAAGTTTTTTGCTAAAATGCATAGAGTGTTCTGGCAAAATACTGAAATAAAGCTTTCCCAGATTTTACTTCATCAAGATAACACTAAAAACGTTTAAAAGCCTAATAACTTTAGAATTTTTTTTTTAAATGATTACAAGAACAATTGTTCAAAAGTTCATCATCTTAAAGAAAGAGGAGACATGAATCTAGCGAGTACGACAGTCAACTAAAGACACGAGATTGGTTTTGCGGAAATTAAATGTCGAGGTTAGGCAGCCAAACAACAATGAACAAATGTCACCAACAATTAGAAATCTGGGGAATAAAGATATAGGGAGGAACAAAAGCAAGATGACAAGGTATTTAATGGGAAATTGATCTGGTTTCTTCTAAGAAAACAGAATTTAAACATTTTTTTTTTGGCATTAAGGCCCATCAGCCAATTACCATCGCAATGTATCAAATTATAAAAACTTCACCTACTAAATTGTAATTCGACAGTCAACGAGAAACTTAATAAGAACTGTAAATTTCAATGTTGTTAGACCTGAGTAGGAGTATTATAGAAGTGGGTAAGGCTACTTTATGTGCTACTAAATTCTCAAACAGATTTCGTCTTTGGTGCTCATAGACGCGGCATGCTAAAATAAGGCGATTTAAGTCACCCACCTCATATCCACATGTGCAAACTGGAGAATCTAAAATCTTTAATTTGTGTAAATGTGAAAGGAAGCAACCATGTCCGAATTTCAATCTAGCAACAACAGAATATTCGTATCGTGACCCTCTAGAGTTACTATGCCAACGTGTATGAAAGATCGAGGGGTGGATTATGGCATACTGCGTGGGATGACATTCATACGAGGCTTGCCATCTACTTTCCCACTTTTCTTCTAGAAAGAATCTTTTGAGGTTACATAAAACTACCGATTCATAGATACTAAGATCTGTGACTTGGCCGCTAGCTGCTGACGACTTAGCTAAAAGGTCTACTACCTCGTTAAGGGAGATCCCTACATGACTTTTAACCCAAAAGATTCTTACGTTGGTATCTTGTAATTTAAACTCAGCACATTTGGCAATTATACCAAGCACTAGGGGATGAATTTTAGCAAACCACTTTTTGCGTCTCAGTGCACTGAGTACACTTTGAGAGTCTGACATAACCACTGCTTTAGTAAAACCCATTTCCTCTATATATTTAAGTGCCTCTAAAATTGCTCTAGCCTCCGCGGAAAAAATATTCAGCAAGTTGTTTAATCCAAATGATCTACTGATATTATTGTTAGAATGAAAAATCACACAACCACAACCATTTCTTAATTTAGAGGCATGTAGGCAGGTATAGACGATAGCAGAGTCAGTAAAATTACTTATTAACTCAAAGTGAAGTGCTTTATCTTTCACACTGCAGCCTGTGTAATTGGGAAAGAAAATGGGAATGGGGGTGATATACTCACTGTAATCAATTGCTCCCAGACTTGGCTGACCAATGAATTTAAAGGTTGGTATACCCTAATTTGCAAATTTCTTAAATTCATATTTAAAATACTTCAAACATTTTATTTGGCGCCAATTCCTCTATTTTAACATATAACGAAGCTGAACACCTGCAAAGGATGACTTCATCGTGTCTATAATGCGTAGTATTCGTCTATGTTTCAGCTAAACTCATTCCCCTAGTTTGTCCTAAGATTTGACCTTTATTATTTAATAAAGCCATTAATATTAATCATTTCAAAATTCTACACCGTTACTAATTTTTGTTGTAAACCCTACATGCCTATGATAACAACAAATTTGAATCATATTCTTAAGCTAATGCGATATTTAGTAATTAACTGTTTAGGAACCAATCGTTGCCGTTTCTTTCAATTCTTTAAGTCCCGTAGCTTCTTTGTTTATCAAAGAACATAAATGAAATTTTGTCAACGAATAGTATAAATTCCGCTTTACATTTTGGTATTAGTTAAATTAGATTTCATCTGTAGCTAATTGTTATAATAGCAGCTACCCAGTTCAATAAACATACAAATACGTCGGTATACACCGATCTCGCATACGTCATCATATCTTTGCTTCCGCATTGCTCCCTTCATATCTCGCGATCCCATTGGATTTTCGTAAAATATATAAATAGAGGCATTTTTTTATCAAAAAGCATGAGTCGTTTGGCAGAAGTTAACGTATCAACTGGTAAGACCGTAAGTGGCACAGTGAGTGAAACAATGTTATCCTGGACTACCAAGACTTTTGTCATCGGACATAACCCCTGCTGGGTGATCTTCCTTGGTATCCATGGTCTACGTTCCCGGCAATATAAATAATAAAGATCAAATCTTAGGACAAATTAGGGGAATGGGTTTAGCTGAAACATACACGAATACTACGCATTATAGACACGATGAAGTCATCCTTTGCAGGTGTTCAGTTTCGTTATATATTAAAATAGAGGAATTGGCGCGAAATAAAATGTTTGAAGTATGTTAAATATGAATTTAAGAAATTTGAAAATTAGGGTGTATCAGGGTTTTCTGTTTTTGGCAATATTAGCTTCATTATTAAAATTAATCGAAAATGAATAAATACTACTTAAATTTTCAACGTCGTTACGAAAATTGACGGATTCAGGTGATCTGTTAATGTAAAACATCTCCAAAAATAGCCTCTTCCTATAATTTCGTTCTGGGAACAAAACTATCAGCAAAATTAAAAGAATGACCGGGATTGTTACAATGATCAACGAGAATCGTAGATTCGAATCCTATCGAAATCGTATTTCATTAGTAGGTTCGAAACCTAACGGTGTCATAAAATTGTCAATAATTAAATTTAGTTACGTCAGTAAAATCAAAGAAAAAGGATTTTTCGGTATTTGACGATGGAAACCAATATGTTCATCAATGTTACTGTAACTATTTCCGGCTAAATTTCATCCAGAAACAGGTGTTGAAGAAGGTGAAATGATTTCACTCCAGCACTGTATATGGTTAGTAATAAAGGATTAGCTAATTCACTAATGTTGGTGATAAGCTACACGTTATGGTAAATATTCTATTAGCTATAAAGAAACTTATGACCAAATTTTACCCGACATGCAGAATGTGTTATTTCCCGCTCAGGAAAATGTAGATGGAAGAAGTTGGCGTTTTCATTATACATGTTACATCTAGAAAACTGACTATAGCTGTTGTATTGCACCCTGCACCGTTAGCAGCGATAGACGTTGCTTTCGTGGGTTTCGTAAAATATTTTGCGAATAAATAGCAAAACTATCACCATTTTTACTGACAACAAAGCAGTGTGTGGTATCTTACTTAAGTATCTATTTAGGAATAGTTCATTCCTTCACTAGAAATGGAGTTCATGTGCTAACGATGTAACATAAGCCCTTCCTGTTGAGCAACATAATAACTCCACCGCTACGGATAGTGTTTGTGAAACTATCAATTACTGCATTTCTAATAGCGGATGATGAACAATTGATTGTACGCAACAGAACCTTAGTGGATAACTCTAACCCGTTCAGTGGCAAAAGTGACTGCTCTCCGCAGGAAGGTATAGAAATTGTATAGGACACAGAAATAACTACTACAAGGACTCAAAGACAATTTCGTGTGTACTTTTTACATCAGACAACGTGTGTAGGAAGGATAAATATGTAAGCTCTCTTTTGGTATACTTAACAATATCCATTAAAAATATACAAGGAGGAAAGATGACTAATGTTCAATCTACGGAAAGCGGTTTCCATGCTTCCAATCACGTTCCTCTTGTTAACACTGTGATGAGTACATTTTACGTTTGAGAAACCGCATTTAAATTGGTCTTAGTTGAATTTCAATACAGCGGGATGGTGTTGGAGTATCTTAAAAGTTATTACCTTATAAATTTTGTAGACATCCAATTTGTTTATTATATTTACTTTTGTAGGTAAATATCTGATTGTTCTTCTTAAGAAATCTTATCAAAAGCGTCACAATATTACTTTATTTATTAAGTTTCGTATTTACTACGTTTTATTAAAAGAGCCAGAAATCATGCATAATTTCAAATAGCATAATGTCTAACTTAAGAGCACGACAAACTGTACAAGTGCAAGATAGAAGTTATTACTGAATTAAATAACTTTTACAATGGCAGTATAGGTAGATGAATGTGTAAATTATCACAAACTTAAGTAATTTATTAGTGGGAATAAGCAACAAGTTTCTATAATAAATAGTAAGAGGATATTCGAAACTTCGAGGTATACAAAGGAATCTAAAGTTATTGGAAAGTACAAACTCAATTTTAAATTCTGATGAAACTCATTCCGAACTAGAACGTCGATAGCAGCTACACGAACGATAAGAGTAGCATCAGCGAGCTTTTGTTGAGGTAAGCTCAGAAATTGTGAACGTGCATAACAGCGGAAAATAAACATTTACGAGGATAAAGTAAATTAAATAACTAAATTAAAACAGATAGACGGTGCAAGGTTATTGTAAAGGACAGGTTACAGTTATCCCAAGCATGTTAGCATCACTACCTTTTTTTTAAATTTAATGTGTATTGCCCACTAGACAATGATGTACATAGGTATATTGCTATATACAGTACGGCCGCCATGCCACCTTTTGAACCACGGAAGCTAGCGTTTTTAGAAGAAATACGTCGATTTAAATTTTTTGTGAACTGCTTGCGCCGTTATCGGCAGTTCAATTGTCGTTCCAGTGTCGCCGGAAGTGACGTCAACTTTCTTATTTCAAATAGAATAACCTGTGCATTTTTACGTTTTTGGAAAGGTAATCGAAAGGCGAATCCAACGATGCTACATACGTTATTCTTTAACTTGAGAAATATGACGATATGCATCAATAAAGGTTTTGGTAATCTGTTTTTGTTGTTACGCAAAGAGAGCTAGGAAAGAGCCCCAAATTGTTCCCTGTGACGTCAGACTGATCTAAAGAGCTCATTGCTAAGGAAAGTAATCATAACAATTGCCAGACTGCCAAATCTCAATTGAAAAAGCGTAAATCATTCTTGTTATTTATTGTTGTTATAACCTGCATTTGTCATACCTTCGTTCTTTGTGCTCGTTATTATTTTATGTCATTTTAACTTGTTTTGTTAATTGTTATTTATGCTTTACTTTATTGAACTTTATTGTAGTTAATTAATTGTGGTAAGTTTGTTTAAACTTGTTAGTTTTTGATAGGAAATATCCTTAGGTTTCAGTTCTTTATGTTGCTGATTTTGCAATGGCCTCCGCATGGACCACGTAAGATAAACATCAGGCACCTAATTTTAATATCCGGTGAACTTGGCAAGAATTACCACGAGGTGGAACACTGTTCTTGTACAGCCGGAAATAGTTGAACTTCGCCCTAAGTAAGGATAGATAGTATAAAATTTACAGGGCGAACTGCTGTAGCAGAAGATAATATGATTTAAGTTATTGTACATAACAGCACAAAAAGCCTAAAAAACAGACATACTGTCTATCAAAAACTAAGACATTTAAACAAACATACCGTAACTAATTAATTGCAATAAAGTTCGATGAAATAAATAAATAACAAAAATTAACAAAACAAGTTAAAATGAAAGAAAATAATAACGGGAACAAAGAAGGAACGCATGACAAATGCAGGATATAATAATAATAAACAACAAAAATAATTTACGCTTTTGGAATTGAGATTTGATAGTTTGGCAATTGTTATGATTACTTTGTTTAGCAACGACCTCTCTAGACCAGTCTAGCGTCACAAGAAGCAATTTTGCGCTCTTTCCTAGCCAACTTAGCGTAACAAGGAAAACAAATTACCAAAACCTTTAATGCTGCATATCGTCATATTTCTTAAGTTAAAGTACAACATATGTGGTATCCTTGGATTAGCCTTTCAATTACCTTGGTTCAATTTTAAGGTTTATTTGATAAAACAACTATGTCGCTATTTCTAACCATATTTGAAATATTTGCGTTTAATGAAAATTTTTGACAGCTTTATAACTGTGAAAGTGTTTAACTTAGAAAATTGAAAGTTACAGAACTGTTAATTTGTATAGGGTAGGATTAGAAACCGAATAATAATAATAATAAACTTTATTGTCCAACAGAATTCCATATCCATATAAAGGACAACAAAAAACATTACAAAGTACAAGACGACAAGCACACAATACATTACAAAATGCATATACTATATAATAATAATAATAATAATAATAATAATAATAATAATAATAATAATAATAGTTATATTTATTCGTAATCATACCATTACAGAACATTGTCTCTTGGTTTTTAGCATGTACATCGTACAATAGTTAATTTATAAATAAAATAGATAAAAATAAAAGTATAAAGTGTGTATATACATATGTAAAAATAAAAAACGCAATAAAATAAAACAAGTATAAAAACAAATAGGACAAAACATGCAGAACAAACAATCAAACAAGTAGACTAGGCGTTATTTGGCAATAAGGTCTGAAATATCGTAGCACTCTATCAATTAATATTTCCTTCCCTCTCTTCTTAAAATTATTGAATGGAAGATGTTTAAGTTCGTTTGGCTATTCGTTATACAGCTTACTTCCCCAATAATGTATTAATGCATTTCGCGTTCTTGTTGGGTAATTATGGTATACTTCGTTTAAGGTAAATGATTTCTTATTGCAATGAACAAAATTTACCGCTGACATGATAAATACTCCTGCCAACGTAAGTATTCTTTGGGTCTTAAAAAATGTTCTGCAGTTTTCTCCGTACTCCAAATTACATATTTTTTTGGAGTACGGCATTCGATATGGCTTGGTTTGAAATGTAGATGTGACGTAGTTCACAGCAGGACTTCCAGCTCTACTGTAGGACACGCATCACTCTTGTAAGCTGTTGTTGTATAGTCTTCTGTGTTGTTTTTGATCACCAAATCAGAGAGGCATAGCTGATCATGGGTCTAATAATTACTTGGTCAACAATAAGAACACTAACTGCTTTATAACAATTGCTCTCTTTCAGTCATGTTTTTCACAGTTTTTATGTAGAACGATGGAACGATAGTTCTGGAATTTTTATCGTTAGTCTCGGAATCACAGGTTCTTACAAAGCATCTTTAACTTTTCTTTTTTTCTCACCCTTCACACCTTTCTCTCTTTATTGAAGATATTATTCTGAGAAAAGATGAAAAAGTGAAACGAAAAATAATTATTGTTTGTATATACAGCAACAGCGGTGCACTGTGCGTATTGGTACTCGACTAGTTAGTAAGCGATATACACCATGTAGTATCTAAGCGACATGGGAAAGAATTTGACTGAATTTTTCTCAAAATTGGGTGAATGGTGGGCACTAATATTTCAGTATACTAACCTCACAAAGTTTACTGCCAAACTGAATTTCCCCTTGCAATGTAAATTATTATTCTTGAAATAAATATAAATAGTTAATATTTAAAAGATCATTTTTCTAAGGGAACTATGCAATAAATTTCCGAATTCACAGAAATGATTTAAAAGAAACGACATAATAAATTAAATTCCGTAACCCCTAATGTAATAAGCTACCCTTCCCAAACTCAATCCGGTTTTGCTTTTAGAGTGCACAGACCGCTTGGAAGACGATTGAAGATGTATAAGAATTTAACGGCTAAATATAGACAGTGCTCTGTAATAATACGTCTTTATACTTGTATCCTCTTTACATACATTATCAGAACGTATTAAAATAATTTCTCTCCTCTTTGATTGCGTCATGAGGATTAAGTATTAGCTTTCTAGTAGACGTATTTCTAAAAAAAATATTTTAGGAGCAATTTTACTAAACGGATACTTTAATCACTTAATTAAAAAAGCTTCTAATCACGTTAAATGGCTATTTACGTCATACGTCTCCTTATCTAGCTTAACCAGGCGACCATATCCTGGAATTTGTGTGTAGCTGACTCGTGTAAAAACAAATTGAACATGCATTAACTTCAATGGGATTCAATTTCCTGAAGATTCTCATCATGGATTCTTCGACGATTACAAATTCGACGAACTTTCTCACCATTTTTCAATCGACCTCATTCCATCTTGTCAACTAAACAATCCATCTGTGGAAAGAATTCGTAAAATAGGCTTTTGCGTGTTTTATATGGCAAGTATCCCTTTTTGTATGTACTTGTTTCTACAATGCCCTACGTATAAGCTTTATTTAGCTTTTGATGTTTAATTTAGTACAAAGAAATAGTAACAAAAATTTGGTATATTTATATTCGTAACAAATTCACTACAATATCTCATAAAACTACTTAAATTAGCCTGTTTTATCAGATTAACTGTTACAGTTTCATTATATTAGCTGATACACGATTATAATTTTCTACAGAATAGAGTTTTATTTTCATCAAAATCAAAATAGAGTAGAACTGGTTTATAACTGCTTGGTTACAACGCTGCTTGGATACAACGTTATTTCTAATGTAACGCCATTTCTTGCCGGCTCTGTCAAGTTGCTACCCATTTCAATGTTAACAAACCTTGTCTTAACGTCATTTAAATCCTATTATAGAGTCATCCTTTGTACTTAATCCTTTAGCGCCATTCGTGTTCATATGGCCACAGTAAACGTGCGCCTAAAGAAAAAATTGTAGCAGCTAAATTTCACTGAAATTTGTCCGCTTACCTATTTGAAGTGGTTGTTTATGTTTTACACCATTTATGCATTCCATATGCATTTTGCTCTTACTTTGTTTCGTTAGTCGTGTGTGAGTTATGGAGACACACAAATTATTAAATGATAGGATTGACTGTATACAGCTAGTCTCTCACATAGGATTCAACGTACCTCGAACAGCATCCCGATATGCCCCAACCTTTACGATGCCGACACCGAGGATCAATCTTCTTTTACGGTCACCAATCTATCACATGATCAGGAACACTGCGAAGATCTTTAGCGATATTTTCACCGGAGAGTTGGCGCCGTGATATAAAAAACATAATAGTTTTTTGTATAGTTATACAATGTTTATAAATCAATATGTATTGTGTATAGTTGTCCTGTAATCAGGGTTACCTGTTGGACAGTAAACATTATTACTATTATTATTATTATTATTATTATTATTGTTAATGAAAAATCTGGTGTTATATTATTCTCGTTCCGACCAGGTAACCTGAAACACAAATAAAAATTCTGTCTTGCAGTATCTGCAAATACATATCACCTACTCTTATCAGAAGCAAGACAGAAGCACAATATTCAGAATTCGAAACTCTACTAGTTTTAAGCAAGAAAAAATAATCATTTTGCAACTTTTTTGACGGTATCTTGTCTATAATAAAATTCATAAAAACAGGAAATGAATTTCTGGGGATTGCAGTCGACCAAAAAGAAGAACCTTTCTCTGAATTTTCGCAAAACAGGTGAAAATATAGCTTACCAATTTTGTTTCTCTTTGAAAAAGTTTAAAATAAATCGAAAGCTCAGATTATAAAAAAAGATTTTCCTTATTGGCCGACTGCTATCTCCAGAAATTCATTTCCTGTTGTTCTGACGTAGTACACTCGGCACATTTGCTCAGTAAAATTCATATGTTTCACTTCCGGTAAAAACTTAATCACGACATATTGTAATGAGACTCTGATGAAAAATTGAACTTCTCAGGGATGAAACAATAATTGACATTTTAATTGCCTGGGATCTAACTTACAATTAGTTTTATTATTTTTCGAACAGAATGAAATGAAAATTAAACAAACTTTATACCCAAAGAGTTTACAGTTTTATTAATGCCTAAAAATTACATTCCTTATTTATAAAATTTTGAAATATAACAGATTCCTAAATCAACCCATAATCGATACCTGCCTTTATAAAATTTATTTGATTAAATATTTTAAATTTTGTAAATATAATTCCAATGTACGCACAGTTTGCCTTCAATATCGATTACGTACTTTATATTTTAAAATACCACATTGAAAAGGCAACAATATAAATATAAACACCTCTGCAAACGAGAGAACATTTCCACAACCAACGAGGGCGCTTTGACAAACGCCGACAAGAGCATACCCTACTTCTCTATCTGTTGACCTGAATAAACGTTCGACCTGTTTGGTCGGAGTCTTTTGTATATTTTATTTTTTGTGGACAATTTCCTTAACCTATTACCACATAACTGCCGAATCCATTGTTATAAATTGCACTAAAAGGGGGAGATCCACTTTTTATAAAATAATTTCCAATATTAAGTAGAGGGTAATCGATTTATTATGAAAACTGCATTTGGTTCGTAAAATGCGGAAGAAAATTAAATTCTGTTAAAGGTAATACATTTGTCTTGATTAGTACCCAAAATGGAGGTGGAAACACGAAAAAAGTCTGCACGGGCGTCGTGACGTCGCCAAATTATTTTTTCCAGCAACATACCATTTTTATTACACCGTTGGAAAGATCTTCTAATTTGAAGATTTTTTTATTTTTTAAGTAAATTTATGTTACACTAACTATATTCAATTCTTTCAATTTTTGAAAATTATTGTTATTTTATGTTCTTCAAAATACTCTTTGTGTATTCCAGCTATAGGTTCATCTGAGACACAGGTCTGAGTTTATTTGATATTATTTTAATCATGGCACTAGTGGTACATTGAATGATTATCGTTGCCATAAGCGGGATTGGTCTTTACATCCTTAACACTGCGGGTCAATGGGCCTATTGTATCATTCCTGCGTGGAAGGCTGTTTCCTCTTCTTCATCACAAACTCTGTATAAGGGTTCATCTTTGTATATCCCCATCTTCCGTGGCCTGCCTCTCTAACAGCCAAGTCCTATCAACAGGCAAGTTGTGCTGCCCTAAGCTGAATCTTGTTTAGTACAAGCAAGTCAGCAGTCAAATGTTGCGACAGTCTTCTCATCATTCGTTTCATATGCTTTTGTCCAGCTGTATGGTTCCAATTTAATTGATGTTGTTTTATAATACATTAATTAATTGCACTACGCACTGCGCCCTTGTACAAATAATAATAAAACTTACTGACGACTACGACAACAACTTTACGATAGATATTTAATTTACGAAATTATGCTGGAAATACCTCTGAATTTACAGTTATTTGTTGTAAGAGGATATTCCATTAATATTAAAGATTTCCGAAATGGAGAAAATGATCAGAAGAGGAGTTTCTACTCCAATACCCTACGTTTGACATTGGCTAGACTTATAAGTACCTAGTACCTCCGCTTCAAAGCTCGTAGGGCTAGGGAAGAGTAGAGGCTACCGAAAAAGAACTAATAGCCGCCAGAGAGAATTTAACATAGAACGAGTGACTATACTGAATACACTATACGTGCTGGAATGACAGCTGCTTCGACGATGTTGAATTTACAACACTTCAGTACATATGTATGTTTAACTGTTGTTCAATCATTGCGTTGTATAAACAACGCAGTCAAGAATGTTATTATACTTGGAATCCCTTTTCTACATATTTAAAAGTTTATTTATATCTCTATAAAATATTTATTAAAGGGCCGGAAACATATGCTCGTATATAGATTGAAATACAATTATCCAAAATACATTAGGGAAAGTAGTTTGCGAATGCGTGTTTGGCCCTCTGTGAACAAGCGCGGCACCCTACATGTGGTTGGCTTGATAATTTGAGTGATCTCTCTGAGCCAGATGATCCATTTGCGTGTTCTGATGAGGATAGTTATTATGAACCATCGGATAATGACAACACTTCGGAAAATAAAATAGTTGATGAAACGAATGAAAGTGAAACTGAAGCAGAGTTAAACGAGACCAGTTACCAACTAGTGAAAAATACAGATGAAGTAGCTATATCTAATAAGAATACCAAAACTGTCAAGAAAATTATTTGGAAAACTCCTCAACAAAACGTCGTTCACAAAAAACAAACTCCACTTGAGGCAGAGGGTATACCTGTATTAGATTTTGATCGATTAGCAACGGAGTTAGATGTCTTTCTAAAATTATTCCCCAGAAGTTTATTAGTCCACATAGCTGGCTATACAAATCAACAGTTAGCACTCATCCAGAATAAAAATGTACCAGAAACGGACATGTATGAAATAATGCTTGTACTGGGCTATACATTAGTAATGAGTTACAATCGAGTACCTAATTATTATAATTATTGGTCATCTAATGATAATAATAATAATAATAATAATAATAATAATAATAATAATAATAATAATAATAATAATAATAATAAACCTGATTTTTATTGTAATAACAATTACAAAAATCGTCAAAGTAAAACAGTGTATAAATAAAATCAAAGTTGTAAGGATAAAGTACAGAACAAAGACATTGTATAAATACATGAAGAACAAACAAACATTGAGAAACGAATTAATTAGGATGGCTAAGAAATTCATCAACAGAATAAAAGGCGTTATTTAATAAGTGTCCTTTTAATGTCCTTGCAAATTTCTTATTTGACAAACATTTGATGTTTTCGGACAAATTATTATACACTTTTATGCCCCAAAAATTCGCATTCCTCTGTGTGGCTTGCACTCTGGTAACCGAAGATCATCCTTGTTGCCGGTGTTATAATTGTGTGACTCATCGTTGGTGCAAAAATGCTCTCGATTTTTATGTATGTATTTAGCAATGGCGAGAATATACGCACTTGGTATGGTAAGTACAGTTGTACATTGCTTTTGTCCAAAATGTATTATACTAATCCACAAAAACCAGAAAACTGCTCAAAAACTTATCATTTATTTATTTATTATAATAATAAAGACCAATAGGAAAGTTCCCACAATGGTCAAAGATGATTTAGGTGATTTTGTATCTTGTTTGAAAAAAACATTTCAGCAGCCCAGAACTGAAAGTCCTCACCAATCGATAGATGAGACCGTGACAAAGTTCAAAGGCTGTTCTTGCCTCAAGCAGTATTTCCCAAAGGAAGCCGATCAAGAGAGGAACAAGACTTTGGCAAAGATCAGACGTCAATAAACTGACAGCTAGTATCGGATCTCCAGGTGTTTGTACTTGTTTCGACTGATTTTTTACTAGTGTAGGAACGTATATGAAAAATTGGCAAAATAGCCCTGTTTTCGAAAATAATCTTGTGAATAGAGGTAGCAGTGAATTTTTAGTCATTCAAGATGGTACAGCAGCTGCAAGGTGGTTGGATACCAAGGAGGTATTACTTATCGAGTAATACATCAAACTGCCATTCTAATACAATTGGGACCACTAAAAGGACATTGAAGAGTGGGGATAAAGCAGAAATATCATGTCTAGATGCCATTATTTTTTACAATAATTATATGGGTGGGGTTGACCTCGCCGATCAAAATGTGACAACTTACGACCTGGATCGAAAATCAACTAAATGACGGCGAAAAGTTTTTTACAGACTCCTAATGACAGCAGTTACCTCTTATTACATATGTTGTACCACGGGCAGAACAAATGATTGAAAAAGGTAAAGAAGAAGCTAAGGTCAAAAGACGTCTTAGTACAAAATGTGGTCCCAGAACAAAACGTCAAAAAACAATGAATAAGGGAGATCATCTACCTACAGAAGGAAATACAAGAAGAAGATGCCACCGCTGTAGCCGCAATAAACTGGAAACTAGAACAAAAATAATTTGTGGAGCATGTAATTTACCTTTGTGCAAAAAATACTCCTTGCCATTTTTGACTAAAGATTTGCATTTATTTTATTTGCCTTTTATTACTAAAAAATACTATTGGGACAAAAGATCACACAACCATATTTTTTCCCAAATTTTTCAAAAAACTTCTTAGTAATACTTATGATATATCGTTACCATTATTTATTAATTTATAGAACAGTTTTATTAGCTTACAGTGCTGAAAGGGTTAATAATATGTTTCTTACGATTTAGTGGTCGTGATAAACATGTACGCGTCGTACAAATTTCAGGATATTAAAAGTACCTAGCTTTCTCCCAGATTTGGTTTCTTGTCAAATTTCTTTATTAAAGACAATGAATACAAGCAAGTAGTTAGGAAATCATATTTTTAGGAAACAAACATAATAGGTCAACTTATTTAAAAATTTCATACTGGAAATAATCTTCATAACGGCAGGATAAATTCCTTTGTTTTTCTAATTCTAAACAATTGAAAAATCTCCTTTTTAAAACGTTAGAGAAATACATAGAAATTTACTACGTTTCAAAGTACAAAAGGACTTTGAGTTTCACAAACATAGCTTATACAAAAACTCCCTGCCGGAAAATATGTTTCTTGTTGGGGAATTTCGTTAGGCATTGTGTAGCATTTCCCTTCGGAAGAAACAATTCCGATATACAATTACAAATTCGACAGTAATAACTTTCGGAAAGTTCGGACGAGTTGTAAAGCAGATTTTGTCGGTCGAGACAGCACGTACCCTATCTTAGGAACGCAAGGGGTTATAGTTTTGCAGGAATTCGGGACGCAATACAATTAGTTGTTTTGTTTATGATACGTTTGCGATTTAACGCTGATTTAGGTTATTATTATGTAAAGCATCTAAATCTACCCGGGTTGCATTTGAATAAAGGGTGTAATAATCACGGAATTTGAATGCTAGAGCTGTATTAAGAATTTACTAGCAGATTGTTCGACATTGAGTATATAACGTACAGAGCGCGTGCAAATGAAATGCAGAAGCAACAATATCTTATAGAAAACGCCTCCAAAGCTTAAGGCAATCTTAATATTTTAATAACAGTGAAGTCCTAAAGCATCTCCACCCCATACTAATTCTTGAATGACAGAAGCTTGGGTTTTTATTGAAAATACGTCGATTTTTATTTTTTGGAAAGTAGCTTTGGGCGTTATCGGCAGTTCAATCGCATTTCCGGTATCACAGAAAATGACCACAAGTTTCTTATTTTAAATAGAATATTATGTATGTTTTTAAGTTTTTGGAGAGGCAAATGAAAGACGAAAGTACAGGATCTCGCAGTATACAGTATCAATTTTAAATTGAGTTGTTTTTATTAACTGCCAGATTTTTATTCAAAAATCAAACAAAAGAGTCTTGAGGAATCACTGAAATATTACTTTTGGAATATTAGATCAGTCAAATGACCTCCTCGTCGCTGCTGGCACTCTTGGAGCCCAGCATGGAAGTTTTCCGTCACCCGGTTCAACATTTCAATTGGTTTTGCGTTAATCTCTGTCCGAGTATTATGTTTCAGTTGTTCCAAACTTTGCGGTCGATTAAACAGAAATCGCAAGTTCAGAGATCCGGTGACCGTGCCGGTTAGTTGAGGTCCCCGAATTTAGAAATGACACAACTAGGAAACATTCTTCTCAAAATTGTCATATTCTCCAGCGGTGTGGGAAGTGGCTTCGTCCTGCTGAAACCATATTCTTCGAATATCCACACCAGCATTACAAAGTTGTTCAAAATTATGCAATACCTGTTGATAACGTTGTGATGTAGCAGTAACTGTCACGTCGTTTTCCTCAAAGAAGAACGGCCCAAGAAGTTCCAAAGACAGGTAATACACAAAAAGTGAAAATAGACCCATTTTTTCTAAAAGCGCTTCTGTCGTTCAAAAGTTAGCGTGGCGGGGGAGAAGGAGGGGGTGCACTTTAGGACCTCACTCTATTCGCAATTGAACGAATATTTTTTCACATACTTTAGATAGTATCGTAAGAATACTTATTGGTCTTAAGGTCTTAAATCGGGGAATGAAGATGCCTCTTCAGACACTTCAGCACTTGTTAGGCGACGGCCTAACAAGTGCTCTGTTCCACATTGACAGGAAAACGGTTACAGAAATATTAATTCTATCTTCATAAGTAAGGAGCTATATTTTCAGAAGCAGGATTTATAAGTAGAGTGAAATAATCGTCTCTGAGATACATAGGTTTTTCACGGGAGTAGCGGGCTGTTAATAATCCGTAATTACGATGCAGGGGGTGCTTAAAAGGGTGAGTGTTTCACAACTTTTCATATAATATAATTCTTGATTGGTTCTGCTATTATTATTCGATTTATTACTTATTTTTTTGTATTGTGCTTTATGTCTCATATTTAATCCATCTATACCGCCTGCATTACTTTTGACGGAACTTAAATTCGTTCTTCAAATTTGAACAGAAGATAATATGATTTAAATTATTGGACAATATGTTGTACAACTGCAACAAATAAGGCAATAATTGTTGTCAGATTTACATAATATTAAGGCTGGCCCAGTAATTTTGTATGGTTCGTGCCAAAGTCATCCTAAGGTAGCAACAAAAAAGTGAAAAAATAATAACGATTAGTATGAGAACGAAGAACGAAAATTGAGATTTGACAGTTTGGCAATTGTTATGATTATGTTACCTGGCAACGAGCACCTTGGATCAACTTAGCGTCACAGGACGCAATTTCGCGTTTTTTCCCGGCCAAAAAAAGGTAGATTACCAAAATCGTTATATTATTATTGGATTCGCCTTTCCAAAAATATAAAAATACACATTGTGTTTTATTTACAGTAATAAAGTTGACGTCGCCTCCAGTGACACCGGAAATGGCAATGACACCAGGAATTAGTTCAGAAAAAGCAGATACCGCGCATTTTTTCTAAAAACGCTAACTTCCGTCATTCATTGGTTTGCATGCGGGCAAGGGGGGGGGGGGGGGGGGGGGGGCAGTTTAGGACCTCACCGTACACTATGCTACCTGTCATACCATATTAAATGAGTAATGAATGCTCGCCAATGAAAAAACGGTTCTTTCTAAAAGTTAAGGATTTTAGAGCTATTAAAGCATGCTGCACAAGTTGCCCTACGTCACTTTCAATTAATTTGATAGTTTACAAAATAGCTTAAGCACCGGCAACTGTTTCCGATAGTAGTAAAACCAAAATTAGAAATACATCTTTTCCCAATTCAATTGTTTAAATTGACGTAGTTGTCAGTCTTTTTCTTGCTTTTGTCCTCCTTTTAGCTAATTTTAAATTGGATTTTTAATTTGTCTATTATCTGAGTATATGGTATTAACCCTACAGTACCCGCTAGAACTTCTGGAACATCGTTACCCGCTTCGGTCTCACGGACCGGTATATAAAAATGTTTCTTTTTTACATACTTAATGCTCAAATTTGGCCAAATTCACTGTTTTGATTATATTTGTTATTAAAAAAATGCGAAACATTAATATTTACTAAGAAGTCACAGTCATTACCTACCACACTTATATGCGTTAAGCACATGAACTTTTTACAATTTTTGCACTTGAATCTCGTTTTTCGGTTAGCTTTTGTTGTGCAATAGAACCATTTGCCTGTTGTTGACACTTGCTTCAATTTCTATTGTGCGTATTTCTTGTATGCGTAGTTTCATTACTTGTGGCAGATTTTGTAGTGTAGCCCTTCTTCGTAAATGTAGATCAATCATTGCCATTGACAGGTTTCTCAAAAATTCAAATCTTACAATTTTACTTTCCGGATTATTTACACAAAATAAGACGAAAGCATTGATAGCCCCAACATTTAGTAGTGAAAAAAAAATACTACCATTGGCCACCAGCGAGTATTTCTGGCACAATTGTAATGGGAGCACAATTTATCTACGGCATCAACTCCACCTTTTGTATGGTTATACAAAGTCATTATTTCTGATTTATTTCCTTCTCCACTCTCTGGATCAATAGCAACATCGTGATGCATAGTAGAAACCAGCAAAACATTTTGTTTCGTTTTTGGAATATACGAAACCAAGGTGTTATTTTTTTGAAATCCAAACATGCTGGAACGTACTGGTCGGTTTGCAGGATTAGAAAATTCTAAGGGCAGCTCTCTTTTGTTTTCCTAACTGTTCCTACCAAAGTTATTTTTCTCTTTATTAATTTTTCAGCCAAAGGAAAACTTGTAAACCAGTTATCTACCGTCAAGTTTCTTCCCGAATTATTTATTGGTTCACAAAGTCGTTTAACAATGGCATCTGGAGAGTTGCTTACTTTGAAAGGGCCTTCTGGTTACACTGTACACTTCCAGGATACTTGTATAATACATTTTTGCATCTGACAATGCAAAACTTTTGATGCCATACTTGTTGGGATTAGACGGAATGTACTGCTTAAAGCTGTATCTTCCCCGGAAAGGTTCAAGTTTCTCGTCTATTGTTACATATTCAGACAAACCAAAACCGGATTTGCATTTACTGATAAACATACTAAAAATGTTTCGAATAGGTGCAAGTTCCACATTTTTCCGTTCATCTCTTGTATTTTTATCGTCAAATCTGATACAACAAAGTAGATATCTAAAACGATTCAGAGACATTGTTAAACGAAATATTACTACTCCTGAGCCATCTGTTCTCCATAGATCATCTGCGTTTAGTCGGTTTGCCTTTAGAACTCCCGCAAAATATAATAGTCCTAAAAAAGCTTGAATTTCTAATTTGTCGGTAGGTCTGACATCACTTTTTCTTGAATACCTTCCCGTTACAGAATTTATGAAATTGTTTGTGTTAACAACAATAATGTTCAACAATTCGTCTGTGAAATAATAGTTCCAAATTTCAAGAGGGTTTTTCATACTTCTGGTCGGTAATCTTGACATTGGAAGACGCACAATTTTATTTTCTGGTCTGACTTTGGCTCTCTGAGATGGCACGTGTTTTAGCCATTTGGTAATTTTATCTTTACCTAAAAACATGGCTCATCTGCGTTTACATCAATATCGTCCAAGTTTTCAGAATCAGAGATTTCTTGCTCTTGATTACGTTGTTCGACGATATCTTCTTCATCGCTGTCTGAACATCAATCGGGCCAACCGAGCTTGCTCTATTTCATAATCACCCATGATGACTACAAATAACTTACAGTAGCAAAAAAAAATCACAAAAAGAAACAAAAATACCTTATAAACTCAAATTTATACACAAACACTTTGAGACTTATGAAAACACACTTAACCGCTTCGGTCTGGGAGACCGAAATGGTAGCTGGAAAAGTAACAACTGTCCACTTCAACGTGATTTAATGCACTGAGCTGTCACTGGGTAAATTAGGAAGATACAAGGTAGCACATAACGTTCAATTATTTATTAAAAATAGTTGACAACGGGTACTGGAGGGTTAAGGACGTCCAAGAAGTCTGTATGAGAATTTAAGCTCTGAAAACAAACTATGTTCCGAGGTTTTTAGTAGAATTCTGCAATGCTTTATTCGGAAGTTATACACGTAGTGTAGATGAAACACACAGGACGACTCTCTAGTAAGATTTAAGTAAATAAGACTTTTAACTATTATAAGAACAATCATTTTCTGCGGCAAGGTATTTTAACTGGGATACTAACTCAGTCACAATGTTGTCTGTTATTCTGCACTGGAAGATAAGATACATTAATTTTATGTGATTCTACAAGGAAGCATGTACTTTTGCACTTGAGTTTTTCCTACATTACAATATTTTTGCAAAAGTAGTGACTAATTGTACCTTCAGTTTAACACTGCACCAGTGCATTTCTCTTCATTGTTTGGAAGAATAAAAAAGCCTCATAGCCAAGCCACTGCTGTCAACTTCACAATGTAGTTATAATTGTTTCGTATCAATGTCTCAGTTTTTATGATGCTGTGGCTAATTGTTAGTTCCTAATGCAGCACATAGTGAGTTTCCCTCGTACGATTTGCTCGCCCATAGTTCGGAAATTGCCGCATTAAAGATATTTCTCATCAGGAAGGCTATTTACAAAATATTATTTTCAAGAAACAAGTCCATAGACAATAAATTGCATTATATTAATGTTCTTTCATGCAATATACAATTTGTGTCAATTAGATTTTGATATCGTATAACAAAGTCCATCACATCCTAATGCCTTACCATGTATTTAGCAAATTCTCGATTGATGTATTTTGGTAATAAAATTTAAATTAGTATTTTATAGTACATGAATTGAATTTGCAGAACTCCTTAATTACAAAATACGTAACAGTGTTGCAAACGTCCAGAATTACTGTAATTATAATTACATTCTTCTGCATGAAAATATAAAGAAATATAACTTTGCAAATGTATCTCTCACGACAAATGGAAATTAAAACACAATTATTGTGCCTGGAATAACACGGGAAGGTGTAAATTTACAGACCTAGAATTTTGCGTTTTATGGTTGCATTATTACAACCACGTTCCTGGCGTAAAATAGCCAATAATTCTTCTGTAATTATTTTTCTTAACGTGGGACAATATGTGGTACTCGAAACAGAACTCCAAATTAGTATCAAATAAAGTAATTATTTGTTTTTGATCCTTTCATATTGCCATCATTCCTCTTTTTTATGACTAATTTATTTGTTCCTGTTATAGCACTGCACTAAATACAAACAAGAAAAGCGAGCTGAGATGTACAATAGAATAGAGAGGAGAATAGCTACAGATGGTTCTCCCCAATTATTGGAATGTGGTATAGTGTATTGAACTACTTCTAGAAAATTTGTTAGCCCATAACGACCAATGTGAGTTGGCTGTTTATGTAACATTTGCTTTTTACCTACTCTAAACAGACAAAACTTCAGCCGAGCAGATCTATAAAGAGATTTTATGGTCCATTTTCCTCATGGGGCGGAAGAGTATAGGCCCGTTTGTTTTTACGTATCTGGGCGCGAAAGAACCGTCACTTCCCCTATTTCCATTACCCACCGCGGTAGCGTAAAACAAGAGTAAAATGGTCTTTTTGGCAAGGGGTTTGGTTTATTACCAGTTGTACGCTGACTACGCTAAAAAAATCACGTACGCATAATAAAATGACCCGTACGCTTAATTTAGGGCTTTCGCTCTCTTAATCTGTTTTAAAAAAATGTCATTTTAGCAGCGGATACTTCCGTAATAATCGTGATTTAAGAATTGCGCCGATGGACCTTATTAGTACTTTTTGTTGAATTATTTTCCGTAAAGGAATGGTATTGCGAAAATGTTACTAAAAAATGCCATGCGTTTCGACGAGCGTATAGGCATGGACTAATTGATACAGAGCTTTTAGTTATTATCCAAGCAAGATTTCAATGTTCCTTTTTTGATAGTTCTAGTGATTCTAAATAACCGACATTAAAAGCGAATAAATGTTTGTGTTTTTTAAATAGTGTTTGTAGCTTTTCTCTTATTATCAAGTATGAATTTGCCAGCGTAACCGCTTAATAGTAATGACCAATAAGTTTTGATGAAAGCGCTCCTATTAATCATCGCCATCTTCCAATTTTAAAGGAAACTGTCTAAATGAAAGACCTTAGTATACAAACGGTAGTGGATGTGCTTTGTATTGTTAAGAGCTACCTAAAATGAAATCAGAAGATTTGAGTGAAACCAGCGACCTTCGTACTACAAGAATAGCCCAGGAAAATATAATGAGGAGGTATCAGTTTCGTCATACCGGCAGAATTGTTAACAGGACACGTAACTCCAAAATATCACTCACAGAAGCTACGTATTGCAATGTTATAAAAATTGGCAAAATTATTTTCTTATTAAAAGATAATTTTCAGTCCCTAGATTCGAAAGTAATCATCTAAATACTCTATTGACAGTCTAAAAGAGTAAGTTGTAAAATAATTACGTTAGCCGAAATAAATTTTTGGAATAAGAAAACTACCCTTGAAATTTGACGTTTACGCGCCCTCTCTGTGCTAGCGTGTCACATGACAAAATTCTGCGTTCTTTTGAATGAGCAAATTTGATTTTTGAAATTTGGATTTTTTATTTATTTGGCCAAATATTTTATTGTTCGGTACCTGTGCACTGTTGTAGCTCTACGGTTTTCTTGAAATCGTAACCAGCCTTCGTTGGAAGCCAGGTAGCTTGATCCTCGGGCCCTGCTCCTTAGATTGATATTTTCAAATTACAATGTCGAGAGGGCCTATAAAATGTTGTACTGCAGTTTGATTTTTTAAAAGTTTCATGATTATTCAAGTTTTTAATAAAGTATCGAAGAATTTGGAAAAATTTCTGTAAGTCGAAGAACTTGTTTATCCGTCTTTTTGATATGTTTTTGTTCAGAGCCCCAGTTAACTATTCCTAAAGTAAATAGTACTTGATTATATTTCAATCAACTAAATTTATTTTCTTTAACAATATAGCCTGTAATATACCATTTGCGACCTAATGTCCAACAACTTGATATTACTGAATACCAGCAAGTGCAAAATATGGATATTTCCATATTTCATAGCTAGTGTCAAAGTGGAAAATTGATGTTTAAATTGAAGTTTGCACCTTTCAGAATTTTCAGAAAAATATGTATATCTCAAAGTTGGTACCTCCTAGACCTATAGTATGTTCTACCATTTAACTTATACAAGAGAGCTGCGCGGGGAGTCCATAATATCAAGGATGTTCTACTTTCCCATGTAATCGAGAGAACCAACAAACAAAAATTTTTAGGTAATAGGCCTATGTCCATCACATCGTCCACCAAAATGTCAAAAACGTATTTTAATTACTTCCAGAGTGCGTCTAATTGACCATCATCATGAATTATTCTGCATATTTCGTCTAATTGTGATAATTTTGCTGAGCAATACGCCACCTGGTGGTGACTGTGTATGGTTTCGAAGATGTGTTATTTGATTTATTTCCTTGTAGTTTATTTATAAGATAGAGAGACATTACAATCAATAATTAATTGTAACAAATAAATATCAGTAAAGCTAACAAGATATGTGATTTGCTAGAGAGTTAGAGCACGCCAATTAAAATATTCCACCTCAATTATTCCCGTTTTTCAAATATTGACGCCATAGCGATATTATCTTAAAATGGATTACCAAAATGCTTAGCAATCTTCCTGAAGCAAAATAGTAAACAATTGAATAATCATGTTCTGATTTTTCATCACATTTCCTTAAATAATGTTTTTGCACTACTCTATTCAAAATCAAGTCATTGCGCACCACTATGTTCCCACATTAGTGCGGGAAGAAGCAGAGGAATTTTTCTTCTCTAAGAAGTGCTTTAAAATTAATGTGTCAACAATATATTTAGAACTTCGAACGTAATTTTACTGTTGGAGAGTTGTTAGTGGAGTTTTGTGCCACAGAGTAGGGCAAATTCAGTCTTATAGTCGCGTCACTACATGTATTGCATCATGTTAGTTTTAAAAATAAGAATATCGGAAATTCATCTACAAATTACATATTAAGAAAAGAATTATCAGAATTGTCTGTGTATGAAACAATTAAAATAAAGGAGTAGAGGGACGCTAATTAATTTCTGACTTTGACTCAAGTTTTCATCCAGGTAACACGTATCTTGGCTGTGTTCCCATTTTCAAAGTGTTTAACATTTAAATCGTCCCATAATTACGAGGTAGAAGGGAAGTTTGGTGGTTAAGAATAGGTAGGTTTCCTGTAGATCCCATGCAAACATAGAGTTTATAACCGTCATTATTCCAGGTTAGTTTTCATTTTCAGTTTTAATAACCGTTCAGTTTCCTTAGTTGATATTCAAAGTTTATTTAAATTGCCGAAAAAGTGTGTTAAAATACCTCCGGATCGTATAATTAATTTATCAATCTGAAAACATAATTTTTATTTAATATTTCACACATATGTAGGCACCTGTAGCGTACAAAATATATGTACATAGATACTCCCACAAAGTGATGTATCTTCACAGTAAATGCAATATTAGAACAAAGCATGACTTTTTAAATACACAGGAAATGGGCTTACTTCCAGATACAATAAGTACTGTTACTTCAGTTACCCATTTGTAAAATTGTTACCAAAGCTATAAAGAAAACAGATAACTTGTTAGTCCAAAAATGTACAAGATATAACATAAATCAAGTCAATGGCATGTTTATATGTATTCACTCTCCTACTATTTGTTCCTCCACTGGAGGACCTTTCGAAGAGCTAGCTGTGAAGCTAAGGGAATATAGAAAATAACATTATTTTCCTCGCAAGCTTTTACATACATCCATTAACTGTCAGAATTTAGTGCAGAAAAAACGCTCGCAGGCTGTCTCTTTGTGTTAAATTACGCCCACTTATCTCCCTTCAAACAAAAGCCGTAACTCTCATAGAGTTAATAAACACTACGTTTACTGAAACAAGGGAGGAAAGCAATCCAATACGTTACTTCCGGATATCGTCCCGTTCACGAAAGGTCTAGTTGAAGGATAAGTGGATAAAGGAAAAAAGGTTTCGAGTTGTAAATTTGTGTTGTTTTATGTTAATCGAAATGCGTCTATTGTGTAATAACTTAAAAGGGCTTTATTAACACGTGGCGGTATAACCTCTAATAAAACATATTAATAGTATACATCACCTGCTACTACAGTAATCGAAATACTAAAAAATACTACTAGTACCACTACTACTACGAAATACTACCACAATGTAAAAGCCGTCTAAACTATGGAAACAAAATGCAAATAACATTTACATATGTAAAAATTTTTTGTAAATAGTCAAAGGTGTAATAATTTCCATCCCATCTAAAAGTGATTCAAAAGAATCGATAGAGGGACGGTCTGCATTTCTCTTCTTTAAGCCTTCATTTATGCATGCGTACAATTCACAACTACATACGTAAATTACACCATTACACAGCCTTTACAGAGTATATCCTATTTTAATTGCATCATAGTTTATCAGGATATTCTTGTGATAAAAGCATACAAAAAAGTCGTAATATAAGTATATACACAAATTCATAGTTTGCGAAATACACACTGACAACAACGCTAACAATAAATTTCTATATGCCAAACAATAAGTAAAAGCTATATCTCCCAAGTTTTCCAAAGGATGTGTAAGCGAAGTTATAATAAGAAACACTAGCGTTTTTAATAAAAGTGAATAAGTTTAGTTGACACAGGAGTTAGTATTGTTTTGTTGATACGTGTTTATTAGGACTTTTTTAATATGGTTCTGTTCGAAGAATATCCACGTGAAGTATAATTTTTTGAATTCAAATTTGACTACAAGTCTGAAACCTTCAAAGTTTGAAATAGTTTTCTTTATAAGAATTTGAAAACCCACTTATAACTCCAATTTCGCATAAAATTTATTTATTGAGGTACTCGCCAATGAATATAGCTCCCCCGGATGCGTAATAAACAATACACTAGTGGAAGGGGGAATCTCATCCCTAGACAAATAGTCGTTGTATTCGCAAAGAGGGAAAACATTTTTCTGATTTTTTTTTGATTTCTTTTTTGATTTCTCAAAAAAAAAAATACTTAATGAATTGTCCCAAAATACATTTTACTTTTACTGTAACTGCTACATTTATTTTTTTATTAATAAAAATATCAAAATTAAACAAAGGAAATAACACAAATCGATAAAATTTTAAACTAGGAAACCAGACTATATTTTTCCGAAGGCTTTTGACGCGCTGAATCCGAATCCGACTTCAGAATTACTTTATCACGTCAGGTTTTCGAGATATACTAACCTAAAAGTGCAAAAAATACGGTTTTTGCTATATTTGAAGTTGTGTTACATCACGAGGTAAATTTTCTCCACAAAACTCGTTGTGGCATCTGAAAGTACTATTCTGCCCCTTCAAAATTTACTTTGAATCGTTTCAATATCTTTTTTCCTCTCCGAGAAATCGTTTTCCCCTGAAACTGTACCGAACACGTACCGTAAAGCAAGTCATACTCCGTGTTCCGTTACACTAGGCGTATAGTAAAAATAAACTCATAAATATCGGAATATATTCATCATCATCTCGCTTTATTATTCTCATTGAATTCTTTATACATTCACAGCTTGAGTAATTTTTTTATTTCTAATTTCCAGTATTGTTTCCATTTCGTCCACCATATTAAATCCGTCATTTAGAATTTTGTAATTCTGACTTCAGATTCGTAATCAGCGACTTCGAAAACCTGAAGATCCGGTGGGAATTTAAGTGTTAGTAATTTGGTTTTTCTCTATTGTTGAGTCTACTCACTTTCCGAATATCGACGAATGCGCCAAACTAAACAACTTCAAGAGACGATTTCTCTGAGAGGAAAAAGAAGGAGCACAGTAGTACTTTCAGATGCCATATCGAGTTTTGTGGAGATCAAAAAGTTTGGAGTTAAAATGTTTAACCGCTTTTTAGGATTCGAAGGATTCGAATTTTGAAAAAAGCGCTAAGATTCTAGTTTTCGAGGTATTCGAGGATTCGAATGTCCCATCCCTACTAAATTTCATGAAATTACTGCAGTAAATCGCAAATCCGGTAGCGGTAGACTCAAGAAAGAATTGCTCAAATTATTGCGAATGTGAGGAGGCGTATAGCTCATTCACCTAAAAAGTCAATTAGAAAGCTTTCACAGTAAACTAATTTGTCATATGGTACATATCAGCATATTTTTAGAAAAGATCTCCAAAGTATCTATATAAAATTTGTATTGTGCAAGAACTCAAGCCTACTGATTACCTAGTGAGAGTGCAATACCGCGTTTGGTTTAAAAATCATATGAATGGTGATAATATCCTTGACAAATCCTTCTTCTCAGATGAAGCTTGGTTTCACCTTAATGATTTCATTAACAAACAAACCATATGTATAATGGTCCAGTGAAAATCCTTGTCATCCTTGTCATGAAACATAACCAATGCATCCTAGAAAGGTTGATGTTTGGATGGGAGCTTCACGGAGAAGAATTATTGGTTCATTTTTTTTTTCACGAAACGGTAAACGCAGAAAGATCTCGTTATTGCAATCTTTTCTAAACCAGTTGAATGATGAGCAACTAAGGGGTGGATAATTCCAGCAATACAATGCCACAGCTCATAAAACACTACAAACAATGAACCTCTTACGTGAATATTTTAATAACCATGTAGTAGGTTAACCAAAAATTAATGCTAATATAGCTCATGGTATTGGTGGAATCATTCCCGGCAAAAAAAAACGAGGGAAAGGGACAGCGTAAACTCGTGAACATGTTTCTGCCTACCCGGCGTCATCAGCGCGGTTCCGTACGTGCTCTTCTCCCTCGCTATTGTTTTTCACCTCTCGAGTATATGTTGCTATTCTCCACGAACAGAATCACGATATATCTCCCCACGCCACCTGTCGTCGAGAAACGAGTCATGCCACCTAGAGGATAGCGACAACAACTCGGGATGCAGACTCCTATCACCTATCGAGCAGCTCCTAGGCTGCTTGATTGATTGATTGATTGATTTTCTACCAGAGCAGGGCTGGTCTTTACATCCCTAACACTGAAGCTTAGTAGCTTATTGTATTATTCCTGATTCGGTTTTGTTTTACTTAAACAGGTTAGTTCCCGCAATCAGGTTTAACAGCCTATGTAGTAAATCTTTCTCCATTGGTAGTTCAATTGTGCTTCGCATAGCGAATCTGCCTTGAGCTAACGCTGCACATTCGAAAATAATGTGAGAGGCTGTTTCCTCCTCCTCATTGCAAAGTCTACATAAGGGCTCATCTTTGTAGATCCCCATCTTATGCAAGTGGGCTCTCAAACAGCCATGTCCTGTTAATAGACATGTTGCTGCTCTAAGCTGTATCTTGTTTAATTCAAGCAGGTCAGCAGTCAGATGTTGCGACGGTCTTCCCATCATCCGTTTGCTGTGCTTTTGTCCAGCTGCATGTTTCCAATTTAATTGGTGTTGTGTTATAATCCACTCATTAATTGCACCACGCACTGCACTCTTGGTAATACCTAGACCCGGTTCAGGGCCTATATAATTCATTTTTGAACCTTCCCTCGCTAGCTGGTCTGCAATTTCATTGCCCGCTATGCCCCTGTGCCCTGGCACCCACACCAGTGTGACCTTGTTGTGTTTAGAGAGAGCCATTAGGGTTTGCAGGCACTCCCATACTAGTTTGGAGGTTATGCGATAAGATGCTAGTGCCTTTAAGGCTGCCTGACTGTCAGAGAGAATGCACATCGTCTCACCCTGCGGTCGCCGACGCAGACTCTCCCACGCGCAGGTTTGTATAGCATATATTTCTGTTTGAAATACCGTGGTGTATCGCCCATGTGATAAATTTAATGTATTGGTAAATTGACTGCAATGACTGGTTACAGTGGATTGTTGTGCGATGGGTTGCGCATGTGCCGATGATGTGTCTAAATGAAGTAATGAGTTGTGTCTTTTGTTGCATGTTTTACATCCTGGTTATTGTTACTAGGAAATCTGTTCATGTGTATGTAGTAGGTTCTTTTCCAGGTTCTCCTGATTTAACTACAATATTATAGATTATTTTAATTTCCACACCTAAAAAATACAGTTCTTAAGCACCACACCCAATGCAGGAACTTACCGAAGCAATTCAAAATGTTTACGACACAATAACCCCTCAACACCTCGTCAACACATTTAACACGATGAATAAGGATTTGTATTAAAACAGAAGGAGATCACTTTACTGTTATCGTTTGCTGGATTCTTCTTTTACTTTTACTAGGAAATAATTTTTTATTCTGCTAGCGTTATTATTATTGACTTAGACTATAACATTACCCATTACGCTTTAAATAAAAACTTATTTGCATCATTACTGTCAAATATGTCAAACGTCATTTGAAATTTCAATGTTGATATGATTTAAGCAAAATTTAACTGTCGGATGTAGTTGTAACCAACATAAAAAACAAATACGAAAAAAACGTGGCCCTCTCGGTTACGTTTTTCTATGATCATATGGTGGTATCAGCTATGTATTTACATATAGCCTGAGTATTGAACTTTAGCCAATACAAAAATACTCCTAGATGCTTACACAAATAATAGTACGTTTACACAAATAATAGCAACTAGTAACATTTAGATCTAGATCTGTATCACCGTATTGATTTCGTAGAATATTCATCGATATTTTAGCGTAGTATGTACGAGCTAACCGCCATAAATTCTCGGCCTGATATAGAAAAAATAAACTGCGCAAAACAATTTTTATTTTCCAATATAATCTCCCTAACTTAAATACATTTATTACAACGATCAATTAGTAATTCCATACTCTTGTAAAAATAATCTAAAGCTTTTCCCTCAAAATGTTGTACTACAGCTGCTTACAACCCACTATTGTCCTTAAAACGACGTCCCCTAAGGTCTTTCTTTAAATGAGAAAATAAATAATAATCACTTAGAGCCATGTACGGACTATACGGTGGATGTTCCACTTCTTGAAAGCCACATTCGCGGATGGCAGTTTGTGAGATGGGGGCAGTATGGACGGGTGCATTGTCGTGCAGTAACCGAACACCTTTTGTCAATTTTCCTCGACGTTTTGCACGAATATTGTCCGTCAATTGATGCAGCCAAGACGCATAAATATGTGCTGTTGACAGCTAATACCATTTCTCCAATAATTGAAATGTTTTGAGGCGTTGTCAGTTCAATTGGCCAACATCATCTTCTAGGGATTCTTGCCCCAAACAGCCAACTTTTTTACAGTGAAATATGAAGAGGATATATTACCATAAACGCCACCTAAACGTCGTGTAATGTTATTAGGCGTATGTCCCTTTTTTGTTCAAAATTTAATGACCGCACGATGCACAATTTTCGTTACCTGAGACATTTCCATCCACTAGTAACGTTGTCTAGCTGGCTACTAAAAACTACTACACGTTGAGACATAATATATGTAGTGTAGGTCACGCACATGTGCAACTATGACGCAACAGAGTCGGCCGAGAATTTATGGAGCCTACCTCGTATTACAAGGGGTCTTAATGCGTTTGACATTTCAACGCTTTTCCCTATCCATTTGCTACCGCGATGTTTGTTAAATGTCTGTGGCCTGGAGGAATTTATATAACCATACGTACGAGATTTGTTGTCACTTCTTCTTAAGTGTTCACATAGAGTAGTATAGAAGCATTTGTCAGATATTTTAGAGTTGACTCTGCCACATCAAGGAAAGTTTCAGCGCATATAAACTAAGCCGTTCTCATTTCCTTTATTCGACGCATTTGACGATGGGATTTTAGAAATTTCAACGCTGTAAATAAGTTTTTAGGTTACTTTGGGTGTATCAGCAAAATGTTAAATGAATCAAACAAGGAAGTAATACAATGGAACTTCGAACTAGACAAATAAGGAGATTAGATAGTGTCTGTTGGCTTTTTTTTTCTGAGACAGCGTATAAGAATTTTAAATATATTTTAAAGATTTCTACAAACCTATTTCAGGGAGCTGTATATTCAAACACACCAATTGTGGAAACCCCATTCTTCATCTACAGCGAAACATTTAATGTACTCTATTGAGACGTTACCTAGATTTGAATTGCATAGTTAAGTGCGGGAAGCATTAATTAAGATAAGATCTTCCCAAACCCTCTATCTTAGCTCTCTCCGCAAATGGAGCAAACCATCATCTTAATGACTGTAGCGCCGCTAACCGCACTTCCAGAAAGTAACCCTTAGGCGTATAAGCGGGAAATACAGCTCACTTGGGTAAGCATATCACATTTGCAATTGTTCTATTGTACACGTCTTTATTTTTATTTAAATATTATATACACTAAAAAGGATGGTCTGGATACTACTAGAGAAAAATGAAATGGGTAACTATGACAAAAACTAAGGATATTGAAAGAAACGCAGAAACATTAAGAAAAAATATCGTAAACTGTATAGAGCGTGCCCGCCCAGTGTGTGGGCGGAGGACAATTCCTTTCCTGAGCAATTTAGAGAAGAGGCTTTCAAATAAAAAAATACTCGGAGACAAATGCTGCAAAACATAAAATTGCATCCAAGCACACAGGGTGTTCAGTTTCCCATGTGCAGAAGACAAATTAAGTTTTCTAAATAGAACACCTGCATATTATTACGCTTTTAGATGCCTCTCTCTAATTCATCTCAACTTTCATCAATATTCCCTATACCTATCTTGGTTTTTAAGATAATTGGCTTAATTTGAGATTTTTGCGAAATGTCGCTGTTTCTTGAACGACTGATATCTTAAACTCCTTATGAGCTAGGGTGGTGATTCAAATTTTATTCCTAAGAAAATTGTAATAATATACAGGACGTTTTATTTAAAAAAACCAAACTTGTATCGTGCGCAGCGGAAACTCAACACCCTATACACTTTAATATAATTTTATATTGTGCGGCATTTGTCTCCAAATATTTTTTATTTGAAAACTTTTTCTCTAAATTGCGCAGGAAAGGAACTATCTTCCGTCTACGCACTAGATGGACACGATGTATACACACTCAATGATTGAGATGTAAGTGTACACAACATGTTCCTCATTAGATCGAAACACAACAGAGGGAATGCATTTAATATATCATATTATAACTTTCTAGAGCAGCGGTTCATAATGTTCTTTTGGTCAGAGGTCACTGTACAAAGCAAACACAGGATATTTTTTCTTACTACATACTGTCTCCTCGCACCACTCGTTGGGTCCTCACGAACCTGCGATCCACGCACTACAGGTTAAGTCACTGCTCTGAAGAAATACAGTTATCTGTAATGAGAACTTGCGCGCTAGCTGATGTAAAAAGTAGATGTGTTCAAAAGAAAGTTTCTATTCAAAAACCATTTTAATTACGGATTGTGTGTCTAAAATACAATGCGTCACACTTGTTTGTTATTCTGCACATTTTGAAGGATGATCAAAGTTTTGACGGACATGTAGTAATACGAGGTGGTACTCAAAAGATCTCGCAATTTGAATCACTTGCGTGAACGCACGTGGTTACAATTAAACGCCGCTCCGTGCACACTTTGTGACTCAGTATGCTAAATGGTGTCATTGTAAGTGGAAACATTCTTTGTTGAACAATTGTTCATTGCTGTGTCTGCTTATGTTAGCGATTTTTAATAGCCAATTTGGGGAACATCCTATCTGCATCAAGTTTTATTTAAAACTTAATAAAATTACCACAGAAACACATAAAATTTTGGGGACAATGCCTTAGGCAAAATAGAAACTTTACTGGTTTAAACGTTTGAAAAATAGCGAAGATCGGTTGATGGCAATGAACGTTCCGGACAACCATCAAGCGGTATTACATCAGAACATCTCGTTGCTGTTCTAACATCTGTAACATTGTGGCATTATATTATGGGACATGTCAACCGATTTTATAGGAAGAATTGAACATGAGAACGATAGCAGCAAAGTTCATGCGGCGAACAGAAACAACATGGCGCGGATGCCTGTAAAGAATTGAAAGCAGAGCTTTGAACTGAACCAGTTTTTCTTCGTAAAGTCGTTACAGGTGGCGAATGTTGGATTTATGGGTATGATCCCGAAACGAAACAGCATTGCCACAGTGGAAGAGTCAATCTTCACCTCAGCCAAAGAAAACTAGTGAACTAAAAAGCAACATCAAGTCCTTACTGATTGATGATGAGATTATCCACGAAGAGTTCGCACTTCCAAATTAGACGATTAATGAATGAGTTCTAACATGACGTCCTAAGGAGGCTAAAGGAGGATATGAGAAGTGGTGCAACGACTGGATTTTCCGCCATGATAACGCGAGCCCGCATACCGCCTTCATAGTACAGCGGTCTCTGGTGAAAAACAACATAACCGTTGTTCCTCATCAGCGTACTCGCCTGACTTGTTTTTCCAAGTTCTTCCTCTTATTCAAAGATGAAGACCAAGTTGAAAGGGCAAAGATTTGACGCGGTAAAGGAAATTCAGACTAAAGTTGGGACTATGCTGAATACATTAACAAAACAAGATTTCTAGAATGCGTTCCTCATGGCAGAGGGACTGGGATCGGTTTCTGCAATCTCAACGACACTTTGGTACTGGGGAGGTGACTGAAATCCTGATATTCTTCAATTTTATTTATCTCTACATTTCGAGAATTTGAATTAATTTAGGTTTTTCCTTCTTAGATTATTTGATGCCACAAGAGTGAGGAGATCACAATAGCTACCATAGTAACATTGTTCTCATAACTATAAAACATTCCTACCACGGAATAGTAAAACAATAAGAAGTGAAATTCTTGCTTTTTGGAGAATATGCACGTCCCTGCCCGCGCAAGCCGTGCCGCCATGTTCTCAGGATGCAATTGGCGTCAGTGGCCATTTGTTTGTTTTGTACTGTTGATAACATGTGATGTGGAGTTGAATTTTTTACTTTATCACAGATTTTTTTTTAATTTTAAAGGAAATTGTTCTTTTCCGTTTTGTTTTTCACAGAAATCGGTTTTTTTGTGAGCGTAGTATACGAGGGACACGCTATATATTTTGAGATGCCACAAAAGTAGAGAAGTTAGAGCTGGCAACACTGCATTTCTAAATACCACCATCCTTAAGTAGTAAACTCTGACTGTCAGTTGAGTCGCTGCTGTCATAGAGTAAACGTGGTAGGTACGATTTGTTATCGAAACATGGACTTGTCAAGAGAACATGTACGCGCAATGATTTACTATGATTTTAAGGTCGGTTTAAGTGAATAACAAAGTCTTGAACGATTGCAAGTCGCATTTGGTGATGAAAATCCTTCACGTGCAACTGCGTTTAGCTGGTATAGCGAATTTAAAAGAGAACGAATATCGCTTGGTGATGAGGAACGTACCGATAGGCCCTGTTCTTCAGTTACCGCTGGAAACATTGAAAGTGTGAGACATATGATCGACGAAGATCCAAGATGCACCTATCAAGTGATTGAGGCAACTCTTAGTGTTGGATCCGCAATAGTAAATTCAATTTTACATGATCATCTTCGGATGAAAAAAATTGTTACTCGTTGGGTGCCATACACGCTTACCGATTTCCAGAAAGCAGAGCGAGTAAGAATCGCTCTGGAAACATTGGAAATGTTAAATAATGGCGGACACCGCATTCCATCAAAAATAGTAACAGGTGATGAAACTTATATCCCATTTTACGATATTCCTACCCGCCAGGAGAGCCGCTTGTGGATCCACGAAGATGCATCAACACCAACAATAGCCAAAAGGCAAAGCACTGTCAAGAATGTTATGTACGCAGTTTTCTTCCGTAGTACCGGATTAGTAAAAGCAATGAAGCTGGAAAATCAACATACAGTCACAGCGAACTGGTACACCACCAAATGTTTACCTGCAGTTCTTGAGTCAGCCAACATTCGCGGGTTAATGCTGCATCACAACAATGCATCGTCACACAGTGCACAGCAGACAGTTTTTACGTGAAAATAAGGTAAAAGTCATTGAACATCCACTCTATTCGCCTGATTTGGCCATGTGTGATTTCTGGTTCTTCTTTAACCTAAAGAAACATTTACGTGGTCGACGTTTCACGACGGAAGATGAGATAGATGAAGCAATTCATATATTTTTTGAGAGCATTCCAAGAGATGACTGGCTTCACGCTTTTACGTTGTGGAAACTTCGGTTACAAAAGTGCATTGATGCAGGAGGAGATTATTTTGAACACAAAGAAAATCATTTTCGTAAAAAGACTTGTAGTTTTCTTGTATCTCAAAATATATAGCGTGACCCTCGTATATTTTTCTTCTTTCTTCATGAAGAGAATGAAAAGTATGGTCGTTTTTGTACTACAAGACATTGTAGGAACAACGGCTAAAAGCTATTCCCAACAGGCATCCATGCAAACGATTTCCATATGAATATTTTATTCGATTACATTGCAGACTAAAATTATTTTGTAGGTTGAAAAACATTAATAGAAGCTCCAACAAAATTAATAAAACCAAAATAAGTTTACACAATGAATTGTTTCCGTTTGATTTCTTTTTTCTATAAATGGCGGGAGTACTGTACGCTCTAACTTGCTCTGCAAGTTTGTTATAAACAAAGAAAACAATCGCCTAATTTCCCATGTGAATAAACTTTCTTTCAAGCTAATATGAGCTCTAATGTAATCTCATCCTTTTAAAATTGTATTTTTATGTAATGTACACATTATTGAGATATACTCATATTATTGTTTATTTTAAAAACTATTTACTATTGCATTAACTTCATCGTATTATTATTTTAACTTTATAAAATCCGAAAAGGTTTGAATAGATTTTAAAGGTGTTTCAGAAAAGGAATTTGCTAACATCTCGCGCCTCAGAGTTTGAAAGTTGTAACCAGACAAAATGGCACCAAGGACACCAATTTCGACTGAAAAAATCAAATGTTTCGACACGAGTTTGCTTTCTAGTTGTTTTATTATTCAGTGTTCCTACCAAATAGTATAGTAATCCATTGATGCCATTAACGATTTACTTTAAATAAATTACTTATTATGCAAACTTACGCAAGTTTATGTAAATATTATAGTAGATCTCTACATACTTGAATGAATGTAGTCAATTGGTATTAGCTCTTTGCTATATAAAGTAATAGAGATTTTAACTTTGGGGATATTCGCCCAATTCACAAGAGTGGTTCCGTAATCTTTTAAGATTTTATCTAAATCCACGGTCCAGCAATAAACAGTCACTATAAGTTCCCTCCAAGAGGACAATGAAAATCAGAAAGAAGATAAAAGTAAGAGGCGCGTAAATATGGCAATAAAATAGCCGTATTTCAGCGAAACAGTGATAATTAAACTAAGATGTTTTTACGCTCTGGGCTGAACTTCCGCTTTATTAAATACAATATAGAAGAGCGTTACGAAAACAGACAATAGTTAACGACATGAAGTTATCGAGATATTGCGAATCCTAACTTACTTAAAATAAATTTTCACATCCACATGTAATTATTTTATTCTATGGGAACTAAACGTAATTACGAAGAATAACGTGTTACATTCCAACAAATTAAAATAATTAAAAAAAAAGAAACAAATGAAAAATGTGATTCGTTATAGTTTTCTTCCAAAGCAATCCAGTAGTGCCCACATAAAATAGGGAAAAACGAAAAAATGTCTGCAACCACTGCAACCGCTTGTTTGATTTTAACGAAAACAACTCCATAAACTTAGAATTTGACCAGTGATGATGCAATACGTAGAACTTTTGCAATGTAGTAAGTAACTTTTTAATTTAAATAATGCATTTTCCATATTTTTACTGTATCTATCACAGTTGTTAAGTACACATCTATTAAATGATGATAGATATTTACAGATACATAATTGTATCTCCTAAGTGGTCGATTTCCGTAAATAATTTCTTAAATTTGTACTCAAAGGCTTATGGTGTCAGTGGATCCAGGAATGATTGAAGTACTTACCAATTGGCCGGTTCTGAAGGATAAATATGAAGTAAGAAGTTTCCTTCTACCTACTACCGTTGCTTTGTCCCTGGAGACTCACAGAAGATGGAGAAAATCTCGCTTTGGACATAAATAGCCAAGGTGCTTTTGGAAAGCCGAAGCAAGTGTTGATTTACGGACTAATTTAGTTACCTTCGGTCTGATGGAAAATTCGTTCTGGACATGGATGCCATTAACGTAGGTATCAGAGGCGTTCTATCCTAGATACAACACGGCCAAGAAAAGGTTATCGGCTGCTTCAGCAAAATGTTGTCAAAACCATTACATTACTGCGTAATGAGAGGGGAACTGTTGGCAGTAGTCAAAGCTGCGGAACACTTTCACAGGTACGTGTACGGCAGAGAATGTTTGTTGAGAACCAATTACGCGGCGCTGACATGGTTACTACGTTTTAAGATTTCGGAAGGATAAGTTGCCAGATGGATAGAGTGTCTGCAGGAAAACGACTTCGATTATCAACACAGGCCAGGATCACCGCAATGCAGATGCGTTATCAAGAAGACTTTGTTCGGAATGCTGCATGCATTGTCTCCGTATAGAAGGTAAGGCAGCGGAAGCATCGTACTATAGAGTATCTATCACAGATGATCATTGGAGTGAGGATCAAATTTGAACCGACCAAGAATCCGATCCAGACTTAAAGCTCATGATGGAATGGAAGAGAAAGGGGGTGCGACCAAAATGGAAGAAGGAAGCTCCACGCACTCGAAACGTGAAATCACAGTCGGACGGCCTAGGAACGAAGAGGCAACTACAGATAGTAGTTCCAAAGTATGATTAATTGATTATGAATAAAAGAAAGTCATGAGTATACCAAGAAAAGTATATTGTAGTGGGATGTTTGACGTGAAGGGCGTACGTTTAAATGTTACTAAATTCACATTAATCAATTTAATATCAAAATTTGTTAAATATTAGATTTTAACAGAACATTTGCGCAATTGGAATTATTTTCGATCAATATTCGAATCCTGACATTCTGATTATTTATATTATTAGTCCTTTATTAAAATAAAAAAACTGTTAATGTTACGTTACAGGGAATAATCAAAGTTCCCAGTTATTCTAAGTTATTTACATTTTTAAAATATTATTTGTAAAAAATGACATACACACAAAAGTAACACGCCGTATTTGGAAAACAACCATCAAAATCTCTTACGTCACCTGCGACACCGAATTCGATCTTCGAAACATCAAAATTAAACATCAAGTTGTTAGATTGGCAATGCTAGGGACAACTGATAAACAAGAAGTAAGTTACGTAAACATTCTGACAGTAAACAAACACTTTTCGACAGAAAAATCTAAAAATTGCATTTTAAAAACTAAACATTGCTGAAATTATTAAGTCTAAAGTATTGGAAAACTGTAAAAGTGAAATAGAAACAGTTACAAACAATAAGGAAGAGTATTTAATCAAGCAAACTCAATTTTAAGAAGCAATCAAGAGAAATTTCATCGAGAAGACGATCAAAGGGGTTTTAGAAGATGATAGTGGATATTGATACTGCCGAAAAAAGAAAACAAGAACTCATTAGAAAAAGGAACACACAAACACATATAACACACCCACATATTAGTAGTAAGTAATAAATTTAATCTCTGTAAGTGAAAAACTTCAAATAAAAGGAACGCAGATTATCTCTCTATTCAATATTTTTAATCATCATTTGAAACATCACAATAACAACATATATGGTAAAATATGTAACAGCAATACTTTATCTTAAATCCAACTATAACTTTTGCTAGGGCAACTATATGCTTTGTTAAATTAAATAAACGTGTTGTAATTCTTAGTATAAATTGTTCTTCCAAGGGTTGCTATGACAAATTTTTTCTCCGTGTAACATTTACTTTAAGCGTTTATAACGTGTTGATATTTTACATTATTTTCAAAGGTTTATAACTTTTTGTTTGAACATTTTTCAACATCCTATATTTGTACGTCAAGGAGTAAACCCATAATATCCTGATATTTTTCCGAACGACAATTTTAGGCCACTCAGCAATAAGTACTAATAAACTAGGAGTGTAAGTCTTTGGGCACTTTATTGCAGATACTATCGTAACTACTTTCAATTTCGAACACGCCTATAATTCATCTAAATCGTATAAATCAAATGGTAAGTGTAACGAGTTTGACCGTTCGTCGCTTTCATTTCCTTTTCTACATTTTATTACCCTTCGAATAAAATTTCGAGAAGTTTAACGTTTATTATCGCTTGAGCTTATGCGATATACGGAACCAATACTATGTAGAAATCTCGATTCATTCAATAAAATCAATCACCCCGTTTTTTCTCTAATTCAGCTGCTTTTTGCGGGCCGTTCAGAATGACGAATGTTCGCCCTTTGTTTTTCTATTCCTCGCAGTTTCAGAATTCCATCGAGTTTTTATGAGAATAGAAAGACTGCTTGTTTTCATTCAAATATTACAGTATATGGGGATAAAAAAAATCCATTAATTTTGAGATGAACATATTTAAATAAATAATTTTTTTTATACTATGTTGCTTTACGGCGCAATTATTACAATTTGAGGATAGGGAAGCTGAATAAATTTTGTTTGTTACATAATCGAACGCGACCCGGAAATATTCTCCCCATTCTCACCGACAAAGTTATCTCTCTAAGATATGAAGAAACCATACAGTTCAAATCTGTTAAAATATGCTTTTCAAGATTAAATAGTTTATTTAATAAAGTAGAGTAACTGAAAGTCGTTATTATTCACTTATTATGTAAACTTACGTGTATTGCACTTTTAATGGCCACGAGTGTATATTTTGTATCTTCCATATCTACAATCGATATTGATTGCTGATTGTTGATTTAGCACCCAAAAATTCAATATTTGTACATTCAGGGAACTAATGTTTAGTTGTAAACGAGAGAATAAGATACTTTCATTCTCAAGCAGAACTGTAATATTTTTTTTTGTCTGGCAACTGTGTGAAATCCAGAATTAGTTAAACTTACTTCTAAAAAATACTTTAGTGCTATATAATTTTTTCATTTTTCTTTTGTGAGATATTTTCAACTATCGTCCAGTGCAATTACCAGCCGAACATTATGCAAATAAAAGCTTCTTTGTGAAAATTTAAATAGCTTTTTTCAAACGAATAAAATCCGATATATATTTTACATCATTTCTGCCTTTGAACTCGAGCAGTTATCGTAGAACACTGTACGAGCTTCTGTTTACATTAATTTTAAAAGTTTTGAAGCGCCCTTTCACATTTTGAAATCACAGAACGAGATATCAGTAAAAGTACGTCGGCGTCGATCAGTTAATTATGTTATTCTTCCAGCTGGTGTTTGAAAATGTTGAAACTCATTATAGCCTACAGTGTTTGAACGAAACAAAAATTTTAAAGTTATTTCCATAAAGGAGGAAAACATATTATGTTTGAACTTTTCTTCCGATATGCCCAAGGCTTATGTACATATATTAGATATTAAATTTAATTAATTATGTGTGCGATAAACACTTCATTGTTTCCAAAATTCTCAAATTAGCGAACTTTTGCAGCATTAAATCCCTGCTATTGAAAATACGTTTCAGGGAAAGCAAAAGTTATACGTTTATGTACACAGACTTAGTAAAGATCGACAAACTTTTAAACGTAAAGGGAAGCTCAGATTTTATATAATGTGGAAGCTGCTAGCCGTTAGACATAGAAATACCAAGTTTATCTATAAAATACAGTATTTTTGAACCTTTGTAAGGGATCATAGATTTGTGTTGCTTGGAATTTTAGGAGGTGGTGCAAATTCCATTACATAGAAGTACCAACAAATTTTAAAGATAAATAAAAATACTTTCAGTGCAGCAGTAATTGAAAGCCCATCAAGATAACAGTTTATTTGGTAAACATCCAGGGTAATACTGCTGCCAAGGGTTATAAATTAGCTTGATATGATAAAATTTAAACACCATCATAAAATAGTAACCTGCACTGGCACTTTTGTTCATGATAGTATTTTTTTGGATACTAAGCAACCTGCTATACATTTTACAAATGAAAAATTATTTTAATGAACTTTAAGCGGCGATTTATCTTCTGATGTCTTATATGCATGCCATGTCACAAATGCGATATCAATTTTATGGACTCAAGTGGTAGTTAATCAACAAGGTTCAACTAACGCGTGCTACGGCAGAAGCGCTGAGAGGGGATTTAGGTCGATGCGAAGCCAGTGGAGAGTTTAGTTATTCGATAGGCGTGGAAGTGAACAATACTATAATTAGCGGTTTATCGGTGTGCGTCTTTTAAAACATGGATCGTCGTAAGCGAGGTTTACCTTTAGCATCGCATGTGAATAAATATATTAGCCATTTCCCTGTGTTGGAATATACAGGTACTATCATTCAGTGCAAAATTTGCAACACACAGTTGATAGGTCGCGATACAATTTTACTGTAGAAGACGTATTAAAAGTAAACGTCATGCACTGAATTTAAGCAACAATATTCCGTACTGGGAGTTTTTGCATGATTTTATTTTTATGCTAAGTGTGTGCAACATCCCACAACACCTAGTAGACAATGAACACTTTCGTCTTTTGTGGAATAAATATGTTCTCTCGTGGAAACTACCAACCAATAGACAATTGCGATACAATTTACCACACTTGCAGGGTACAATAAAAACTGTATAGTAGACGAGTTGAAAAATAAGAAAATTTGCGTAAGTATGGATGAAACAACTGAAGCACAGGAACACAGCGTGATTCATGTTGTAGCGCGTCCTTTAAAACGTAATGATCCAGCAACTTCCTTGTTATGAACCAGTAAAAGGATTGAAAACAGTGATGATGAAACCGTTGTGAAGATAATAAAAGATTCGTTAAGAGAATTTTGTATCACAGGAGTCCAAGTCACAATGTTAGTTACTGATGGAGCTGTAACAATGTTGAAAGTAGGTAAGATATTGAAAATATGCTATCCGACTCTTCTTCATATGGAATGGATGATGAATAATTTAATAGCATTTACCAAAAAAGTGTTTGTGAAGTCTTCCAAACATATCCACGTTTCCAAATAATTGTGTCCGAAACTTCCACTACCACCTTAGCCTGTAATAACTCGATGGGGAACATGGCTCCTGACAGTATTTTATTATCATAAATATTTCGCAAAGTTTAAATCAAATGAATCTGCAGCGATTTGAGAGTCAGCAACTTTTTTCCAATTCGGACGTTCAAATACAAATAGATGAAATTTCCATAAACTATTCTGCAGTTGTACAAGTTATATAGCGGTTACAAAACAGTCACTTATCTTTACGAGACTTATTAAATGCCTTAGAAAATTTACAAGTCGCTCTAGAAAGCTTGACGGATCCTGTAGGACTAGATGTCGCGTGCAGTTTTAAATAAAAATCCCGATTTACAAAGGGTTCGGTCTATTACTGAAAATAAAGAGTGCACAGAAGAGATTAAGGAATATCTGAATTACGCAAATCCTACTTCGCTAGATGTAGAACGAACATTTTCGAAATACACGAAAACGTTTTTAGACCAACGTCGAAGGCTAAGTGAATCGACAATGGAAGCGTTGCTTATGTTGCAGCTTCACGCGACTTACCGGGGCAGTAGTATTTTGTCGCAGTGGACATCAAGACTTCAATGAAAGGTAAGATTATATCATTTTTTAATAATACTGTATCTCACGTACCTACTTTTGCGCGATACGCCTCTAACGTTGCACTCGTTTGTCGAACCTTATTAATCAAACGCTTAATAACACTGATCGACAAATGTCAACGTTTTCTTTACTTCAGAAAGGAAGTACGCCAATTCTTAGTGATTTTGACGTGCTGAGTTCGAAAATGACAATAAAAACCTTGGATTAGCTCTGGTTTACCTGATTATTAAAATAAAACTACGTCCATACAGATGATGTAGTGCAGGCTACTTGTAGCACAGGAACACAATGCCCTGTTAAATACACAATGACACAAGGTAAACTCGACACTAGTTGCATGTACAACGTTTGTACTGTCCTCTTGTATGAATCTACAGGTGTTTCACCCGTCGCATTCCAACAGCAGTCTGCTAACGTTGACGTCATGCTTATCGCTTACAGAACCACAATTGTCAGGGAAAAAAATCAAGGTGAGAATATAAAAAATTTGCTTTTAAAGTCAAGTTGTAGCCCACTTTTTCATAACGTGGCAGCATATTATCCACCAGTTCTTTGTAATTCTCAGCTTTGTGGTTTTCAAGAAAATTATTTGCTACGATCGTGAAAGAATTCCAAGCTTCTTTTTCATCACCACATAGTACGACATCAAAATGTGTATCCTTGAAGAGCCTGGAGGTTTGTGGACCTACGACTTTTTAGAGTTTAATTTCGGCCCCATTTACATGCGAAAACTTTCCTCTGCGATAGTGGAATGGTGTGCCGTTAGTTCCATGGGCTTGACAAAATTCTTCATGAGTCCTAATTTTATATGCAAAACTAGTAGTATGATCAAATTGCAGTCAACGAAGGGTGTACCTACAACGTTCCTTGGTCCAGGTTCCAGTGATGTACTTCGTGGCCTTTCTCTCGTTTTTATGTGTGCTACTCACTCCCTGCTGTTTCACTCATAGACAAAAGACTAATACTTCGTATAACCTAGCTAGTCCAAATAGTATTGCAACAATTTTCAAATCGTCACAGACCTGTCATTTGTGTTCTTCATAGTTGATTTCAATTTTTACGTTTTCATTCCCTCATCTGTTTTGTATGTACTATAGAAACTGCTGATGATGATAGCTTGGCTATCGAAACGTGCGTCCAGTACGAATTAAGTGTTGTGGTAAGGGTTTTTAGTGAACTGTTTCAGTATAGAAACAGAGTGTAATGTATTGCCATTATGCAATAATACAGCTTTCAGACTCATCTGGAAGAGTCTCCATTTATTTGGTTGGCATTAATAGGTGGGTGGCATTAATAGCTATCATAATAGGATAAAGTCAGTAGAGACAGCGCACCTTTTCTCAAGTGCATAAAAGGAGCAGTGAATATAATGCAAACAATTTGTAATTTTTACATTACTTTAATAACAGGTACTAACAATATAATAAATAAAGCTACAAAAAGGGGTATTATATTAGAAATAAAAATAAAAATAGTTAATTCTGAAACACACCATCTCACCCTATATGTGCGGGTAAGGTGGCAACCAAAAATATTTTTAATTCAAGTAATTAAAACAAACGAACACCAATAAAGCTACTGTTGGCTTCTGTCATAGCGCAAAGACATACTTCGAAAGTTTGTGCAGTTTTTTTAATAGTTTTGTAACCACTTCCGACAGATTACACATTCAATCCAATCGTCTCTACTTTTTGTCTCCTTGTAAATCTCACCACATCCCACGCACTCAGTTTCTATGTTACCACTTGCAGTGTCCGACACAAGAATAAGCTCGTTTTCTTCTGTAGTGTCGCTTTCTGAAAAGGTGCTAAATTTACTTGTCACACCTTTTTTAAACTTTTTCTTGTTCTTCTGTGCGGTAGTATTTTTCGGTGTTATCTTCTTTATCTTTTTTTTTCTGACATTGTTTTCCTTCTTTCAGTGTTTTCCTCAGTCGCTAAAACTGCAGCTAGTTGTCTACTACGTTTTCTTGTTTCAATCTTGGATGTGAAAGGAATCGGACTAATGTAATTTAACATTTCCACAGGTGTAACATCTTCCTTTCCTCTTTAACACCAATGCTATCTACCAGAGATATAGTATGTGGCATGCTCGTAGGAATGGGATCTTTTCTTCCCGCATTATCATCGGGGACATCTTCCTGAGGTATGTGTCAATTGAGTATCCGAGATCTCAGCATCATTAAGATAGGCGTAATCCGAAATAACTTTTGGATTATAGGAATAGATACCGGTTACTCTAAATCTCGCAATTGCATTTTCAACAGTCGCAGATTTTAACCATGCTTCCCCTAAAAGTTTACCAATAAATGCATTGCATGCTGAGTAGTAGACCGAGTTGAGGGACTCAAAGAATGATCTACACAATGGATGCGAAAGTTGTGTTGTGTGAATAGGCAAGCATAATAAGATTATTCAATTTTGTTCAGCTAGTTCCAGTACATCTACAGAGCTGATATGAGACGTGTGACCATCTAGAACAAGAACTACTGGTCCTTGGGGTTTTCGTGGCAAAAAGTGATTTTGCAACCGAGGAAAGAAAAGAGAAGTGTTCACGTACGCAGAATTCTCCGACATACAAACCATTGAACCCAGTGGCATTCCATCTTCATATTCATTGTTTCCTTTAAAAATGCATAGAGGAGGCAGAAATAGCCTCTCGGCAACACAGCACGCTGAAACAGCGATAGTCTCTGAGATAGTTGCAGCCCCGTCTCATCCATATTGAACAGAGTTTTCAGTAATAACTCGAAGCAGTCACTCACATCCTTTCTGTTTCACTCTAGATAATGAAGCACCTTCTGATTAGAGTAAAACCAGTCTTTTCCAGCTAAAATTTTAGTTTTGTTAAACTTATGTTTTAGTTTTAATCGCTCTTCTAGTTGGTATGCCATTCGTCGCACTATTGTTCGAGTCGAAGCAAACCCATGTTGTTGCATCTTCTTAATATGACCTGTAATTTTGCGTTCCACAGTATGACTTAGTGAGGGTGTTGGCCTTAGCGGACCCTTTTGAACATTTCTTGACTTCAATCTCGTTCGTAGTGTCGTACCAGGAACCACAAACTGCCGGGCAGCTTCTAACAACCATGCCGTTACGAACTGCTTCCGCAGCAGAAGTCATTTGGTGTTGGATCCACATTCCACGGCTACAACTTTCTTTCCTCTTATAGTTACTGGGTATCTGGCAATAAGCAAAAAATTCTGAATGTGAATAAAGAAATGTACGTAGAAATTTAACATGTCAGGAGAGACGGCACAAGCCGACTCTCCCGACGGAGGTAGAGATAGCTCACTCCATTTTACCCTTTCTTTCATACTTCGTACGTTGTTTTTAAACTATAATGGTTAATTACTTGGCCTACGTGCTATCGAAGATCTACAGATTACTTTAAAAGCATGCAAGAAGAAAATAGATGGGTAGCAGTAACAAGCTCTAATATTTTTGATAACACACAATAGTGTTATCATAAATTTTTTTACCTTAATCAGAGTCAATAAATGAACTTGCACTGTGATTATAATATTGAACACCGACACGTGATCTAGAAATGACTAATGCGCTTCCTGTCAACGTAGTAACGCAGTAAATCTAGTGAGCCGTCTTAGCCGCCGCGCCATCTCCCCCCAATTTATCCTACCATTTACATCGTCACAGAAGACAAAATTCCCATCCATTTTGAAGAATTAATGCGAATATTGATGGCAAAATCGAAATACATTCACCGAAGCGTTGTCTCCCTAGAAGATTCCATTGCTGTAACCTGGATCATGTACCAAGTCACAAAGTTATTATATGAAGTTTTACTTCATTTGTCACCGGAATGAAATATGGATCTGAATGATGGTTCTACACCATTATTCATGCACCATCAAATGAATATGATTCTGGTGCTTAAGGAATATCTTCCGTATGGGGAACAGGTCGACGTGCAGATTCAATATAACTTATCATCCATTTTTTCTTGTTCGAGTAACCTTTACTCATTGGAGGTACCAAGCAAAAATAGCAGTTATTTACAGGATCCGTAGGCCCCCTCCAGGGGATGGACCACACAAATTATTATTTGTATATCATAAATATATAAATAATAAAGTATAACATGTAGATAAGATTTGAAATTTTGAAAACTAGAACCAAATTGTAAGTCTTATTGGCATATTCTTATTCAGCACTCTTAAAATTAGTAATATTAGGTTTCTGAAGCTTTTTGACTGTAGGCGAATGCAATTTGCTATATGATATACAATATATGATTATTAGAATATGTTGTAAGCTTTGTTAAAGTCAAAGTCTCAGGTTATAAGTCTGTTAATGATATGTGGAATATTTAAAATTACTTCTATTACATTTAAAACTACTTTTCGCTTGAAAAAAAAGGTACTAAAAAATACCATTGGTGATACGTTGCACCTTGTACGGTTCTAAATTACTGTCTAGATGCTCAGAATGCTTATTTTATGCAGCATATGCCTTGTATATCTTTTCCGTAACTGTATGTGATGTCATTTGCAAGTTGCCTGATGTGCGCCACCACTGTGACGACCGACGTAATCCCGTAGTACTTAGCGCTGATAGCGGACAATATTGACCACATAAATCAATTCGGTCAAAACAATCACAGCTAAAACCTTCAACTAATACGCATACATTTGTATATGGAGTACAATCCGCTTCGATATCCATGCTAGAGCCCACCACGCATATAAACACCGCGTTTTTTCAAATGACACCAGATGATAGAAATGGAGCTTTCAGAAATGTATACTCGCGATTAATGACACTCGACACGAACTCACTTCGGTTACCTTCACGTTTCTTCGCTCCTTTGTTATCAATTGCATTTGTTAGTTTTCTAACTTCTATTTAAAAAATTTATTATCCTATAAATAAAATTGCATATACCTTAAACATGATAATAACAATAACAAGTTTTGATGTGAGATGCAGTTAAAGTTACACCAAAACGGACAACATAATGTAAAACATGTTTAAAACTGCAAAACAATTAGGAGTGTCCAGTAAAATCGTGAGTAAAATATTCCAGGTAGGAGTAGTAGCATTTAGAAATGAAGAACTTTTTTGCTGCACTCTTGAATGTATTTAATATAGAAATATTTTTCAAACTAGTTCACACTGCCCCTAACGTACACTACCGCTCGGTATGCGCACTAACAAGGAACGGTCGACAAGTTATTTTCGATGCCAAGTATCAACCTAAGAATTCCTTTTTGACAAATCAGTACGCGTTGGTAATCGGCTCGGCCTCATATTAGAACACAACGAAATGACAAACATTGTGGCAATTGGACTTATATGAGGGATATCTTTTAAGTATCTACAAAAACAATGAAAGAAAAACAAATTTTTGGTACAAATTGTTTGATGATTTTTCAAAATATTCGCCATTAAGATTTTTACACTTTTGCATGCATTTGAACCAATTCTCGACATATTTTTTCCACTTTGAAGGTGGTATCTCCAAAACGTGGTTTTTGAAGGCTTCAACAGCTTCTTGAGGTGATAATCGCTGTTCAGGCATTTCTTATTTGACATTCGGAAACAAAATGAAGTCGTTAGATGATAAATTAAGTGAATACGGGCAATGAGACACTAATTCGATGTTTTTCTCCTTCAAATAATCAATTGTTTGACGTGCTGTGTAAGAGCTGGCATTGTCATGGTGAAAAATTGTGCAACTTTGTCGATTTTCTTGATTTCATAAATGAATTCTGGTAAAAGAATTGTTGTATACCATTCAGTATTGTTCCTCGATCCTCCAAAGCAATGCTTGCGATATGTTCCGTACAAAGAAAGAAATAAGCAATCATTTTCTTCATGCACGAACAACTTTTGTTGGATTCAGTTCGTACGAATGTATGCAAATTTAGTCGCCTGTTACGATGTTGTATGTATACGGATTTTGAAGTGCCTGAGCATTTCCTTACAGCAATTGACGCGAAGCTTTTTTCGTGCTTGGATCAAATTATGCAGGATCCATCGGGAACCGATCTATGATACACGCCTAAATGTGCATGCAAAGTAAAATATACTGCAGTTCTCAGCATACCTAAGGATGTCTCTATCTCACGGTAGGTTGCATGCCGATCCTGTTCAGTCACGTTGAGCAGAGCATCGATGTCTTTTGGAGCAACAACCGATTTTCGTCGACCTTCACGAAATTCATCACCGTGGGAAGTACAACCACGACGAAATTCTGCAAATCAGTTGTAAGCAGTCTTTTCTGGTGGTGATTCATAACCAAAAGTTGAACGGAGCGAACCGAGACATTGTTGCTGTGTTAGGCCTTTATTAAAATCGTAAAACATCATTCGTTCCGTGAAATTTCAATTTGTTCACAAAATTGCTTTTAAACATTCACTGTAAACAAACTACTTAGCCGATTTTCGTGCTGTCATTGCTTCAACAATATGAAATGTAAACTTTTACGAAAATAGTAATGTCAAATCTCAATATCTAGTTGGTCGTTTGGAAAAAATTTAAATTCCGCGTAATTTTTGATCAAACCTCGTATAATAAGGCAACGTTCAAATGTTACTGTAAATTAGACAACTTCTGTCGATACAACTGTAAAGGTGCAAACAATTAATTCAACTAAATATATTCCGAATTGACTAGGTTGAAACTGTACAGTTAACAACACAGTTAATGCTTTCTGTGTATAAAAGAATCCTAATAGCTTAAAAATATATCATCACTATACTAATTGTGATTCACAATTGGATATTTCCAGTTTACCAATCAAACGTAAATAAATTAAAGAATATATATATTGTAGTGATATTTTTGAGTAAATATCAATTAAAAATTGTATTTTTATAAATCAATTATCTCAGGGTTTAGTTTTTGTTGTAAAACGTGGGAAATCTCACTTATTTACTTTTTGCAAACCATTTAATAGAAAAATTAAACGATTCAATAATTTTAAAGAGAGAGTGTTTTATTAATAATAAATCTGATATGAATTTAAAACAAGATAAATTATATTTCTTTCGGACAATAATAGTTGTACAAAAACCTATCACAAACCCTAATCGTTTGCTAAATAAGTTAAATTGTTAAGTTGAAATTTTTATATTTTTGAAATCGGATTTTATAATTAAATGAATGGATTTTATTTCCAATTTTTACTTATTTGGCCAAATTTTTAATGATGTTCGGTACCTGCGCACTGATGTATTACTTCGACATCTGTTTCTTTGGATAACCGGTCTTCAATAGGTGGACTGGAAGGTTGGTTTTTAGGTCTTGATATTTACAAATTACAATGGCGAAGGGCTTTTGACATGTCGTACCGCAGCTCATTCGGAGCAAAATTTTATTTATATTTAAATATTTGTAGAAATTATCGAGGAATTTTGAAAATTAGTTGTGTGTCGAAACTTGTTTATTTTCTCTCTGATCACTTTTTGTTTTCTGAAGCCCCAGTTGACTATATTTTCATAAATAAGCTTGCGTCTTGTATGTCCATTTAAAATTCAATTCGCTTCCGTGGTTGCGGTGGCTTGATGTTGTAGGTACGGTAGTGCAATATAAATGTGGTTACCATGAAAACGATGATTTAAATCTATTAACTGTAGTGTTTAGCAAATTGCCTATCTAATTTCAGTACATTTTGAATTATTTATTTTTAAAGAAATATAACTTATTTAATTAGTAAAAATTAGCGTCTCACTGAACTCGTTGTTGTCCGGATTTTTTTTTTTTTTACGAAAATCTCATACATCTTTTTGTGTATGACAGAGATAAAATTATACCGCACTAGGGGAAAATTGAGGGAAGAGGTCTACAACATTGCTTCGCCTTGTGATGGACTAACATTGTTCAAATTGTGACTTCAATACACTTTCAACTTGTTAAACGAATATCACAACAATATATATATATTTTTTTTTTCGTGGATATTTCCCTTCTGTGCAAGTTAGATTTGAGGCTTTTAAGGAGCTAATTGGTCGTTTGCGCAAACGATTTTAAAGCTTGGACTAAATTGAAGTAGTAATGAAGAAATATTGAAGGAATATTTTCGACCGCGTCGTAATTTCGCCGGAATTTGTCAAGATCTAAGTTTCATTGCCTACAAAGTTTCTTTACATTTCCATATCCGCCGTTGTCGTTCGCAATATCGGCTGAAAGTTCTAAGGCTACGAAAGTACAGAAGGTACCGAAGTATTCAATCTAAAGAAGCAAATTTATTCTTTACTTTCCACTTAAAATTGAAGCAATAAGAAAAGGGTACGGGTAACAAGACGGACTGCTTTGCTGATGGTATATTTATTAATCCTTCAATTCATCTAAAAATACTTGACAATTTCATACTATTGAAAAGAGTGGCATTATCCTGTTAAATGTTTTATTAAGTACTTTCTGTATCTTTCACGTGTACATCATTAGCAGGTAAATATCCATCTGTCTACGTATTTCTAAATTAGGGCGTATTTATCCATCTTATCTTATCGTATCTTCAGAATAAGAGAAAAAAATCACGAAATATAAATGAGATTCTATTTCGCTTTAGCGAAAATAGATACTGGAGAAAATAATTCAATTTCCTTCAAATATTTTCTTTTCTATCCTTTTCAATGACATGTGGTTTTTCTTCTTATTATATAAAGGTCAGATTTCCTTTTATACCAATAACGCAAAAATGTATTTTCATTTCACATGTTGCGAAAGAAAATATTGAATTGAGGTTTGGGGCGATTTTTTCGTATCAGAATAATTTTGGGAGTACTAATTGGCGAATATATAAAATCTAACAATATATTAGTGTTGAGACGACATATGTAATGTTTTATTTTATTTTTGTTTTAAGCCAGAGAGGTATCAATGCAAAACTGTTAAATGAAATTAGAAGTTTATATACTAACAATAGATGCTACATAAGAAAGAACAACATACAATCCCAAGTGTTTAAAATAAATGGTAGCCTAGGACAGGGTGGAGTTTTGAGCCCCACTCTCTTTAGATGACGTCATAAAAGTAGTAGAGAAAAGTATTAGAAAGGTCCATATCAGTTTTAATAAGATGGAAGCAGTAGGTCCTTCAGTGTGCGCTTTTGCCGACGACTTAGTGATTTTTGCAACAAGAGAAATGAAATTACAACAAAAGATTAAAATATGGACAGAAGAGCTAAACAAAAATGAACTGAAAAGAAATATAAACAAGACAAAAGTGATGACGACATGTAGGATGAGCGAGGAGCGACAGGTGAGAAGAATGTGGTAAGCGCGTAGCAAAAATCAAGAGAAGGGAAAGACCCAAGAATACGTGGAATGAGGCAGTTTCAAATGTTTTGAAGAAAAGGGAAATGACGTGGACAGAAGCTAAAATGAAGGCAAAGAACAAAGAAGAATGGACTAATCTTGTATATAATAAGTGAAGTGTAAATTGAAAATTATGTATACCTTACACCAACATGGTAGAAAGGTTGTGATTATATACACATTGTATATATAAGAGTGTTTTATTTCTCAAAATTACAGGGAAGTCATACAAAAATAATACTATAACATATTTCAAATAGAAACGAAATTTATAAATTCCTCTACATCATAAAAGGCATTATCTAATAAATGTTTCTTTACTTTTAAATTAAACGTTTGCAGTAGTAACGATTTTGTTTGCGATAGAAGCATATTAAAAAGTTTTATAGCTTGGTATTTTACAGACTGCTGTGTTAATATCAATCTCTGGTAGGGAATTCTAAAGGATGTGTTACCTCTTGTTTGATATTTGTGAATGTCGGACTGGCATTCAAATTTCGTTTTGTTGATATTAGCGAAAACTAAGCATTTATAGATAGATTTATAGATAAAACCGAAGGAACTGTTAAAATGTTAGTTTATTAAAGAAGGATTTTCAGGGTTCCTTATTATTTGCACCTATAATTGCCCTCACGCATTTCTTTTGGAGTTTGAAAATCCTTTCAGTATGCGATGTACTAACCCAAAGTGGTATACTGCTATTGACGTTGCTGTATTAATTGGAATAGTATATCAATTTAGCCGTCTCATCACCCGTTGTCTCTGCTATTCTTCTAATTTGGTAAATTGCGGTACTTAACCCTTAAGCGGTCACTATGTTTGTTATGCAATTGATGGTCGCTTAGCGTACTTAGTACGCCATTTACAAAAATAAGCCAGAGCCATATCAAAATTTTGTTTTAGTCATTTTATTTCATTCGCAGAATGAAACAACCATCTCAGTGTCCTTTTAGACATTTTTGTTGATAATCAAAACAAAATATTTGACAAGAATAACTGAACAAAATATGTATTTAAAGTGTTGTGTTGATACCCCAAGTAGTCGTCATGCCAAGTTCAATGATTACTTCTCCCTTGAAGATGACCTGGTGTTCTGCAATTATATTGTCTCGGTTATGAGTGCACTTGGTCATGAATATCACACTGATGAATGGAGTTTGTTCATTGATTCATCCAAAGCTAGCTTAAAAGCGGTTTTACTTCGCAATGGAAATAAATTGCCCTCAATTCCTCTAACCCACTCAGGCAACATGAAGGAAACATACGACAACATGAAGATTCTTTTAGAAAAAATCAAATACGATGAATTTAAGTGGAATATCTGCGGCGATCTAAAGGTTGTGGTGCTATTACTCGGATCGCAACTCAACTACACGAAGTACTGTTGTTTCCTGTGTGAGTGGGACAGTCGAGACAAGAAAAACCATTATGTAAAGAAAGTGTGGCCGACACGAACATCATTGACTCCAGGGGTTAAGAATGTCATCAACCCCAAATTGTCGATCCTTAGAAAATGTATCTGCCCCTTTACATATAAAACTAGTACTTATGAAAAATTTCGTCAAAGCACTGGACAAAAACGGTCATGGATTCGCGTATTTGAGGAATAAGTTCCCCGAAATAAGTGATGCTAAAGCAAAGGAGGGTATATTTGTAGGGCCCCCGATCAGGGACTTGTTTCGAGACGAAAAGCTCGATATAGAGCTGAACAAAAATGAAAAATCCGCCTGGCTGCCATTTAGGAATATTTGTGAGAACTCTTTAGGCAATCACAAATCCGAAGACTACAAGAATATTGTAAGAGGCCTTTTGACTTCGTACGAAACATTGGGGTGCAATATGGGAAAAGATTTCATCAAGATATTTTGGACATCGAAAAGCGCTACCAAGGCAAGTGGAGCTCCTCTATGCTGGCAGACTATTGCCAGACACGGACAAGAGACGTTCGTGACGCTAAATATAACAGAAAATTATACATTTGTACATTTTAGAAAGATTTGCAGTTGTTTTATAAATAAACACATTATACACGTTGTTCTACTATTTATTGCGCTGTCACTTAGAAACCCTTCCTGATAGAACATTTCTGAAAAAGATTTGAATTCAGCATAAAAAATGCTGTAAGGTTCACATACACATACTAATTTTCGGGACAAGAAAAAGTTCAAGTTTTGTTAACCAATGTAATCAAAACTCAGGTATTGTTACAAAAAAAGCATTAAACTCATCATATGTTACGTCTGTTGAGTTCGCTCTACGAGTCCTACGATTTAGGTTTCTGTTTATAATTGACCGCGCTGTTTTCGACCTATTATTCGAATTTCTTATGAAATTAAAATTGAAATCTTTTCTTGTATTATCCAGATGTTTGCTGTATTTGATTTTATATTTCTTATATAAGATGTGTGAGTCTGGCGTTTTTGTTGTTCGACTAATAACATATATCGCATCCAGCTTCTTTTTCATTTACTAACTTATTAAATTTTGGCAGTGTTAAATTTATATAAAAAAGGGTCCAGTGAGATTCATTTTGAAGTAGACAAGTACAAGACGCCATTTACTTTCAGAAGAATATACAATCTTCGTTAGAACTATAAATACATATTGAGTACAATACCAGTATTTGAATCACGATATCAAAATTCATATCGACATTTGGATAAAGATACACATCATCGTAAAGGTCTACGCATGAAGATATGGAAGCCGTTGGATTGGTATCCCTATCGACAGATACAAACAACAATCACATTGACGCGAACCCTTTTGAACATCAAGATTACGAATAGATTTGAAATAGAATTTGGAACAGGGACCAAAGAGGATTTCTGTTTTCTTTGTAAAAATGGCATCTAAAAATGAAACGGTCAACTAAATTATTCAAAACAACTTTATTGCTCTTAAAACATTTCAGAATTGGCGATCCTGCTAGGACATTCAAGTCGAAGTGTTCTAATTTTCAAATTTGTTTTAAGTATTTCAATTACGAACTGTCAAAGTAAATGTCAAATAATTGTTTAGTTGTCATTAGCTATTCATGGTGTATAACTGACATAAGTTTTATAAATTTACGATTCGTGGTTTTGAAATGAGAACTGTTAGGAACCAAGAAAAGAATTTGCAACTACTTTGAAAATTCTGCGAATCTAGTCAAGAAAGATGTTATTTTGCATTTTATGAAAGAAAGGATGGCCAGAAGGACTATATATAATGTTTTGTCATGCTATGAAGCACGTAAATCTGCAATTTACAAATCGGGAGGAGGAAGGCTAATATTTGTAAGAAATAAAACGTTATTGTCTCGTGTTATAGCCCTTTACAAAAGAGATCCAAACATGTCTGAAAGAAAAGCGGCTGCCCTGTTGAATATATCGCCTTCATATTTACATGAAGTTAAAGTTAGAAAAGCTGGAATTAAATCTCACGTATGTAAAAGCGTTCCATATTATGTTAACGATCAAGAATCGAGAGCGAAAACTGCTTGCAGAAAAATTCTCGAAAAATTGGCACCTCCAGGAAATGGAAAAGTTATTATCATGGATGATGAAACATACTGTACTGTTGATCCAAAAGATGTTTCTGGGAGAAATTATTATCATTGTGCTCCCAACACAGACGCACCAATTGAAAAAAAAAGTCAAACCTAAGATATTTTTCAGAAAATATCTAATATGACAGGCGATAGATGAACATGAGAATGTTTCAAAACCGTCTATTTTCACATGCACCATGAATTGGAAAATTTACCTAAATGAGTGTTTACGCAAGAGGCTTATTCCCTTTATAAAAAATAGAAATGTTCTGTTTTGACCTGATATGGCAACATGTCATTACGCTGCCAAATGCATAGCATTTCTTCAAGAAAATAACAGATTTTGTATCAAAAGTAAATAACGCTCCAAATACACCTCAGGTCCGACCCATTGAAAAGTATTGGGCATTATTGAAGAGAGAATATTCTAAAAGGAAAAGTTTGAATTCCTTCAGACGTATAGTGACGGCTATAACCTAAAAAGTTTCAAAAACTAGTGGTGCATCTTTAATGAGCAATGTAAGAAGAAAGCTACGTCAAGTAGGTAGACTAGGAGTGTACGAACCTTACCATAAGTAAAAGCTTATATAAATATGTTGCTTATCATTTCAAATAAAGTTGTTCAGCATTGTTGATGAAATATTGCGTTTAGTTTATAGGTATTTTTTAATTTTGTGCCAAGAGTTACCGAGCATACTCTAGATTTGATTTAATCAGAGAAAAAAACACTTATTCTAATAGTAATACCTCACCAGTGTGCGCTTCGTCTACGTCACCTGTGATCAATGTAATATTGAATTCATCAAGTTCTGTTCTTGATTTTAAACTTGTTTTAGTTTTTGAAATTTTTGAAGGTGGATCGTTTTCAAAAAATCACAGTATACGTATTTTTATTATCTACTTTGCTTACAATTAAAATATTTTGGCCATTAGTGAGAAGGATTATTGTAAAATTTATTTTGCATATTCGAGCAAAATCTTTAAACAAAAAGCTTGCTTGGTAAAACTACGCCTGAGTGACACAAGAATTTTTATGGTATTCGTCAAATCTCAACATTCTTTAGGCAACCAATTTTCGAATTAGTAATAAATATTTAGCCTATCAAAATAGAAATCGCAAACGACGAATACCTTGGCTCACAAAACACCCAATAACTTACTTTACACGTATAAGGTTTGAGATAAAAATGATATACGTCAGACCGACATCTATCATTAAATGCAATTATATTCATTTTAATATACACTCACAGACGAAAATATTGCATATTTTGTTTTCGGCCTTTATTGTTTTTCTCTTTAAAACTTTTGTGATTTTTGTTACTAAATCTTGTACACTGGAGTATTTTACGTTATTGATAATGAAATAAATTACATATGGAGGATTTAGAGCCTATTTGTGGAGAAGTTATTGAAACAATTTGTTTTAGGCTAAAACGTTTAATTAAAAAAAAGCAACATTAATTACCCATAAACATAATAACAACGCAACATAATAATACTTTAATACTTAGTACTTCCTCCTCTTGCTCTAACGATATCCTGCATCCTCCTAGGCATGCTGCGTAAAAGATCTTTGATGATTTCTTGAGGAATTCGATTCCATTCTTCCTGTGCAGCATTCTTAATTCTGCAATTGAGTTAGGAGCTGGATTTCGTGCTCGTATATTTCTTTTTAGAATGTCCCATAGATGATCTATGGGTTTTGCGTCAGGACTATTTGCTGGCCACTCAAGTGCCGCAACCCTGACATCCTCAAGATACTGGATCACTGCCCTTGCGGCATGGGCTCGAGCATTATCATGAATTAGCATAGCCAATAAAGCCGGAATAAGGTAAAACATGTTCTTGAAGAATGTTGTGTATGTACCAGTCAGCATTCATTCTTAAATTTACATCAAAACAGTTCCGTGCGACTCTCCTAGCTAATTGCGCCCCATAACATAATGGAACCGCCACCAAAGCTAAGATTTTGTATAAGATTACATTCTGCGAAACGTTCTCTTGATCTTCTGTATACACGACGACGTCCATCAGGTTTCCATAATTGTATTCTTGTTTCGTCTGTAAAAAGAATCTTTCCCCATTGATATTCATTCCAATTAGCATGAGCCCTTGCAAATTCTAAGCGTCGAATTTTGTGACGTGGGAGAAGCCGAGGAAATTCGACAGGACGTTTTGGATTTAAGCCGACCTCCTTAGGTCCCCTTATTACTATTTTGACAGATACATTGATTTGTCTTGTATTCAATAATTCATTTCTAAGACGCGGTGTTGTAAGTGCGCGATTTCATAAAGATTGAAGTCTCAAATATTGGTCATCTCTTGGCGTTGTACATCTTTTACGTCCTTGACCACGCCGCCTTTTGTATTCTCCAGTTTCATTGTGTCGTCTGACTATACGAGAGATAGTCGATTGATGGATATTTAATCTCCATGCAATATCTTCTGTGTGTACCCTTCATTAGCCAAACAAACAATTTTAACACAATTTATGACACTTAAATGAGGCATCTCGCTAACCGAAACTACACACTTGTACACTAAAGCTCTGGAAATGTCACTCTGACAACATCGAATGGTCGCTAATTTATAACGTTTTATCGTCACCTCTTACTCACCCATAAAAGGCTATATTAAAATATTCTTTTTTTCTGTAACAAATTGCATAATACGTAAAACACCCCACAAAAGTTTTAAACGAAAAAATAATAAAGACCTAAGATAACATACGCAATATTTTTGTCTGTGAGTGTATAATCGGGATGAACTTAGCTGTCTCCAAAATTTAGGCGTGCTGGTATACTAAACGTTGTAATGAATTCAATTTGGAAATAACCAAGTTCAATTTCCATGGAGATTCGTTTAATCAAGTGAGACTCTGCTTCGACCTCCGCATGCAAACTAACGCACTAAGCGAAAAGGCCAGATACCATTAAAAATAGTTTCGTAAGGCCATCCCATTCATTTTATACACTGATTATATTGTGAGAAGATTTATTATACGTTTAGCGATAATAATTCGCTTAAAGCCCTGTTCAAAACACAGCATTATGTTACTAACGATTGCTTTTGTTTGGTGTCCTTTAATTACAAAGTTATTCTGTTCTGTTTTGTAATTAATCCCAAATTATATTCTTGTGTAGGTGAGTGTCAAACCTAGTTGGTTGGACAGATCGTTGGCAAATAGGTTTACATGGCATTGTGTTTTTATAATAAAACCATCGTAAAGCTTAATTACATCGAGATATAGCAGAAGTAACTTGCAAGGATCCGGTGATAATTGTTTTAATAATGTCAGGAGAAACCTAAGCGGAACACGCAATTAAGGCCTCCCTCGCTCGAGTGGTTTGCGATTTAACCTTTATTAACCCCAAAATAATCTCGCTCCCACACTGGAATTTTTAATTGGACGGCATATAGGGTAGAGAATGTGTTCAACTCGAAATACTGTGGTTGCTTTGCTCAATTTTAGAAAAAAAATGAAAAGCTTGTTTGTTATCTTATTATCACCGTGCTTCTAAATTATTTACAAATAGATGCATAACTGATAGAAATGTAGTTCCTAAAACTTTGTAACTTATTTCATGGATTAAGTTTGTAAAATGGATACTATTCCGGATATAAGTGTAAAGTACATGTCTCTCCGGTATCTGCAGCATGTATAAAAGCAGTTAAAAAGTTTTCTCATTACGCTTTTTTTAACTTCCTTCTTTATTTCGAGTCTAAAGGGTAATAAAATTAGATTGTTCTAACAAGTTACGTAACACATGAGTTATTCCTGTTACCAACTTTGTAACTAAAAGCATGTGACGAATGGGCTTGTTTTCTTGTTTATTTTTAGAATGGTTGGTGATCGCAAAGAATTACGAGGGTAATCTGAAAAGTTTAACACTGTAACAAGTATTCATTTTGTCAAATTCATTTTTATTTCTTAACACAGTCTCCTTCTAAGTCTACACACCTTTCTTCTGCAAAATAGGCGTTTACGAATGTAATGGCCCCTCACTCGATGAAAATCTTTATCCTCCGAGGGCAACTTTGAGCCTAGTAAACAGAATAACGTCGTTGAGGGCCAGATCTGGTGAATTGCGTGGGTGGTTTACCAACTTCAATCCCAATTCTTGAATTTTTGCCATGGCGACCACTGAAGTGTGAGGCCCTTGGTGGAACAAAACTTTTTTTTTGCTCCGTTATTGTTTTTCCTTTTTCAAGATAGTCGATTAACATTACTTGATAGCTATCCAAAAAAAAGCGCCATCACTTTCCCGGCCTGCGGAACAATCTTCGCCTTTTTCGCAGCCGATTCACCTTTCGTAGTACGCTGTTTCGACTGTGCCTTGGCTAAAACGTCGACTTATTTCGCTTAAATTGCTTCATCAGGGTTTTTTCAAATGTTCATTCTAATGCCTTTTTGGTCCTTAGTGAGCCAGCGGCACCCAAGGCGCGGTTGCCTTTTTTATAGCCAAATCTTCGTTTAATATATGACAAACAGTCATGTGCAAGTGGTCACTAAGAGAGCACGATCGGTGACAAATATCCTTGAAAAAGGGTTTGTCAGGGGAGTGATTACGGTAGAATAAAGTGAAAAATAAGAATAAATGGTGTATGGAACAGTAGTGCAAATTCGAGGTTAATCAAAACAGAAATAAGTGAAATATTGCGGATTTATTTGAACATTTGAGCAAGTACCAATGGCTTGGTATGCAATATAAGTGTACAAACTGGTCTTCAACCAGACAGTTACAAGAATAGGTACCTGCCGCTCGCGGCTGGCGGAGCAAGAGAAAAGTTACCACAGTTGTGAACCCACATTTTGATTAGACATTGACAAAGAAAATGCGAAGGCACAATCATAAACAGTGATGACGTAATATTACGCTGCTACAGCTAATGAAGCACAAATGTTTCAAGCAAATAATATACTCTTCGCTGAAAGTACGCGAAGATCACAAAATGAACAACAATTATATTCTGCTTGATGCCAAGCCAAACAGAATGAAGAGAAAATTACAAACATTATCTTTGATCTTCAGGAACAAATGAAGGTAACGAATGTGGAAATTGAAAAGTTAAAACTCAATCAAAAACCAAGTGAAATAAGTCCACAAGAAGCAGATATGTTAAGCGATGGCGACTTTATGGTCGATACAGAGCTAAGAATAGTAAGAAGAAAAGGAAGTTGACCGCTATGAATTCACCAAAACGTGATAAACAACAGATAAGTAAAGTAAGTAATGCTAATCCTGCCACACATACACAATCAAAAGAAAAACATAAACCACCACCTATTATGATAACAGGCGTTGAAATCTTAAAGAAATAACTGCATTAATAAATCGAGCAGTTGGTAGTGGACACTTTCAAACTAAATTATTGAATAATGGCGTCAATAAAATAAATGCCACGAGTGACAAGATACAGATATTAGAGTAATTATAAATGATCTTCTTGCTCAGACCACTAAATATGTTTATTATCTCGTTTAAGCAGAATGCGGACATAAATAAAATATATAACATTAAAACAATTTGTAATGCAGTTGTTACTGTTGAACCAATTAAAAGTAATAAATTAATACCGCAGTGTAAAACTTGCCAATGATATGGACACACTAAAAATTATTGTAACAAGGCACCTAGATGTGCTAATGTGCTGGACATCATCTCACGGCCAATTGCAATAAGTCAAGAAGTATACAGCCAAAATGCCGTCGCTGTGGGAAAAATTATACTGCTAATTATCGAGGATGTAAAGTGATTAAAGACCTTCAAAAGTTGAGAGATAGTAAAACAAAACCAAACAACTGGTAAAAACAAATAAAACGGTAAGAGTGCCCACTCAGAATGAGGCCACAAACCCCCAGTGTTCTGGAAGAACATACAGTCAAGCTGTTGCTGATAATTCTTCTGTAACTAAACAAACTTCAAGCAATAATAATACTACACTAGAATACACTAGAGTTGTTCACTAGCACCAACGGGCAGTGGCGATGGTTCGATACAACGCTCAGTATAACTGCGAATCTCAACCAGATCTGTTGTATATACATGTACGGTGCCGTAAATACTATTTCGTAGTTCTACGTTTGTTTTAAAAATATTTCTTACGCAGTGAAAACGATGCATATAATCTACCGTTTAATTTACTGGACAAGGAAGCATATGTCTTCCTTTGGAATCAATATTCGAACTGTGAATTACCAAGTCGGGCATCGTTACAAAGAATCGTGCCATCTGCTCGTGAACATGTTGAAAAAAGAATGAAATCGGAGTTGAAAGACAAAAAACTGTGATTATGTGTGGAGGAAACAACAGATCGTAAAAAAACATTCTGTGGTTAATGTAATGGTACGTACAATGGAACCACATCAATCGTCATCTTCAATTCTATTAGCTTCCAGACGAGTACAACAATGTACTGCCGAAGTAATTTCAAAGTTAGTGTTAAATACATTGGAAAAGTTTGAACTTTCAACAAACCAACTGTTGATGTTTATGAGTGATGGTACCGCAAACATGCTCTCTGTAGGCCGATCTCTTAAAAAACATTGTGCTAACTTGTTACATATTACGTGTAAGATTCATGCTTTCAGTCACGTGGCAGATAGTATTAGAAAATGTTATCCTGTGGTAGACGCTTTAATAGCGCATACAAAAGCAGTATTTGTCAAATCCCCAAAACGTATTCGCAAATTTCACAGACTGTGCCCCCGTATGCCTGAGGCACCAAAACCTATTCTTACACGTTGGGGAACATGGTTACAGGCCGCGTTTTATTATCATAAATATTTTGAGAATATTAAGAACGTGGTTTTACAATTCGATCCAAAGGAAGCTGCGGCTATCAAAGAAAACCAGTCGAAATTTCAAGATAGTCAGGTTAAAACGGATTTAAAAACTATTCAGAACAGTTGCTTCGGACTAGTGGAGGCAATGGAAAAATTACAAAATCCTTCGGTGTCGTTAGTGGAATCTCTGCAAATAGTGCAACATGTTCACGCACAGCTATACGCGGTAGAAGACGCAAAAAATGTTTGTGTTCTAGAAAGGTTTGAAGGTGTTTTAGACAAAGATTCTGATTTGGGTGCATTAAGACAAATTTGTGAAGGTGCGTCAACAGCACCGTTAAGTTGTTCCAAAGATTATTTTAATTACGCAAATATAACGTCACTAGATGTAGAACGTTCGTTTTTTGCATATAAACACACTTTTTCCTCACGCCGCACTCGGCTTGCCGAAACAACTGTGGAAACATATCTAATGCCGCAGATATTTAACAGACATTATTCACTTTGTGATTTCACGGAAGACTCTTATTTTGTGTAAACCTTTATGCGCCCGCCACTGGCTGTTGGCGCAAATTGAGCAACTGTAGTCATCATAGATTATGCGGATGCTAAAGGACCAAAACCTGCGACTCAATGAAATTGAGAGCAGCATTAAGGTTTCTGGAAATCGATCAATGACTTCTCTACGCATAATAGAATGAAATGCCAATGGATTGCTGCAGCTGTCTTATATCAGAGACACATTTTACTAAAGGATCGTTTATTAGATTCAAAAACTATTCAACCTGCCACACAATTCATCCTGCTAGCACGGCTCATGGAGGTAGTGCTGTTATAATCAAAAACAATATCAAACACCTTGAAGAATATACGACTTGCGATATCCAAGCTACAATCGTACCGGTTGAAACAACTAAACAAAAACTCAAAGTAAGTGCAATTTATTGTCCACCTAGATACAATATTTATGCAGATGATTACATAACATTATTTAACAAACTAAACACCCATTTCATTATTGAGGGTGACTTTAATGCAAAGCATACCCACTGGGGTTCGAGACTTTTTACTCCTAAGGGACGAGAACTATATAAGGTTGCTGCTAACTATGGTCGTGAATTCATATCTACTGGGAAGCCGACGTACTAGTCTACTGAGCCAAACAAATCTCCAGACTTAATTGACTTCTTTGTTGTCAAAAAGATCTCAGCGAATTATATTAAAATCGAAGATGGACTTCACATGAACTTTGATCATTCTCCAGTTTACCTAACAATTAGTAACAATATCATTGTGAAAGACCAAATCCAACTTTGATTAACAAATACATAGATTAGGATTACTTACGAGAAAATGATGTTAACCTATTGGTACCGGTTAAGACAACTGATCAATTGGAATAAGTATTAAATGCCTTTACCATGGCCATTCAGGAAGCTGCCTGGAATAGTATGCCGGTTGTCAAAAGAAAGCTAAAAGGTCCTAATTTCTCGAAAGGAATTAGGGACCTAATACCAGAAAAACGAAAGCTCAGAAGAAAGTGGCATCAATCAAGAAGCCCAAATGATAAAACTTTGCTTAACAAAGATACTCGACAATTAACCACAGAAATTAAATATATCAAACAATTATCAATCAACAAGTTTCTTATAGAACTTACTGCAGATATTAGCACTGAATACTCACCTGGGAAAGCTACTAAATATCTAAAACGACCGATAGCTGAAGTGTCTCCAATCAGAAAAACTGATGGAAAATGGACTAATTTGAAAAAAGCAAATGCATTTGCAGAACATCTTGAAGCAAGATTTCATCCAAATGAGGGAGATAATACTTTGCCACGTCTCGACTCTAATAACTATCTTGATAAAATTCCATTAGTTACTCCTAAGGAAGTTGCCGATGAAATCAAAAACAACCCCAATGCGAGAAAAACGCCTGAATTTGACCTTGCATTGTATTGTCTTTCAAATGCAAGAATTTAATGACGACTGGATAGTTGATTTTTTACAGAAACACGAACATCGACTGACTCAAACGACTGTTAAATAACAACTGTGCGTCCAACATTGCTGAAATTTTCAAAAGTATCTTTCAACGCATACGCTCACATGCCATAGTACAAAAAATAAACATACAAATGAGGCAATTGATAACGAAAATGTGTCCGGTAGTGGTGATAAGGTTGAAGCAATTTCCTATCATGCACACCTCTTAAAATCATGTGGATGTTGCTGACCAGCAAAGAAAGATTGTCGACGTTCCGTGGTACAATCCTTAATTGTCATTCGGACAATTAGACCAACTTCGGTGATGGGTGTGAAAACTTAAAGAAATTAAAGGACGCTGAATATCCGATAATTATCTTAAAATTCTGGAATAAAACGTCCAAAGTTAGAGTAATTGCTTTCCGAGAACATAGTATAAATTAATCGGACATTAGCCAACGGCAGAGGTAACTGTTTTCAAATTAAGAACTTCCTAATTTGGTAATTATCTTTTCCTTCGTGTTTAACGTTTTTTCTGCGGACAGTTGCCCGACGTAGACTTTTCCAATTAGTTCTCCAAAAAAAGCGACCTGTCTGGCTCATCGATCGGCGTGATTTATTGTTTTAGAACTGTACTCGAGTGCTTTACAAATACCATCTTTAGAAGTGCGGCTACCATCAAGTAAAAATAGTTGTCAATGTATCAAATTATAGATTAGAAAAGAAAAAAAGGAAGGCTGAAACTTCCGACAGCTAAACTATATGACATGTATAGTCATAAATATATTTTTTAGCAGCTTAGTAGTATTTCATGTTTTTGTTTGTTGCAGTAACATTCGATACTATGGTACGTACAATTTTCAAAAGCAGCTCAGAGCTATAGCTTTGATTACAATCTCAAAAGGGTCTTTGCAGTATAAAATAATGAAATATAACACTTAGAATGCAAAATTCTGATTGCTGCTTTGATATAATTATCCTCATCACTATTGAGTAGGATCGACATTGATATATACATTGGTAGAGTACTGTACCTCCAGAACATTATTTGTTCTTCTTACTGATGTTGGTTTAGCAGGTTTGACAGTGAATAGGTGATTAAACGCTGAATTCACTCCCATTTTTCTCACTTTAGTTCTAGCATTATTCCACCTCTTGAGAGATACGTTCTTTCCTTATTGGTGGTGCACCTTTATGATGGGACATCAGTAATTTATCATTAATGGAGTAATAGAGGACACTGCTTAAACCATGCTTAATGTCACTCCTACAAAAAGAACAGCCGTAACTGACGCTCTATTCCAAACAGTTTGAATCCTAGCTGTTCAGTATCGGGTATGTCAGGTTATATCTTAGCGAAAAGAATCTACCCACCAATGAGAATATGCCTTCTATAGTTGTTTAAAATGTTCAACTTTGATATATTTAAGTTAGTCATGATCATTAGGAAACAATCCAGCATTGATGAAAACTGTAGGTCACTTAGCTTTCAATTATAAACAATGCCAGCGCGTTTAAATTGTACGAACGAAGGTTATTTAAATTTGTTTATTATGCAACAAAGTGATATCAAGAAGATGCGATACCTTTGCCGCTCAGTATCCATAAAAACAGAAGCCGCCACCAAGCACAGTTAAACGAATAATACAGAATTTGAAAAACTTCAGATGGGTCAAGGTAAAAATTCAAAAACGTAAACCTATTGTAGATAGTCCAAACATGGAAATCGTCATTTGGGATACTTGGTACCACATCCAGCAATATCTTTAAAACAAGCTGCACTGAAATTAGGATTATTTAGGTGCTCAACATGCAGAATGATTCGCAAACATAAGTTTCGCCCATACCTGTTTGATATGGTTCAACAACTAAATGAAATTGATTCCACAAGAAGAATTTTTACAAATTTATTTTAACATGGTCTCAAGAACAGGAATTTTTAGACAATACCCGGATGAACGAAGCCAAATTTACAAGGAATGGTCTGCTCAACCGGCACAATTCTCGCTACTGGAGTAACTCGAATCCTAACGTATTTCGAACGCAGAGCTTCCAGCAGAGCTGGCAATTCAATGTTTCGCCAATGCTGGATTGTTTCCCAATGGTCATAACTAACTTAGATATACCAAAGTTGGACGACATTTCAAAACACTACATAAGCTACATTCATGTTGGTGGGTACTTCTTTTTATAAGGAAATTGTGCTATAAACATTTTCCTAAATATCTTGGCAAGTATCAATTTTAAATGCGTAATATATTAAATTTTTGCTTTTTTGTGTGAAAACAATTTGACAAGAAAGAGAAAAGTAGATAGCCGTATTTAAAAAAATTAAGCTTTGACACTTTTTCCACTTAAGTTTAACGGTAATTGTTCGATACACTATACGGTCAACAGGTCTGCAAAATTTCGATTTTCCAAGTTAAACACATTCACAGTTATAAAAGTTCATATGCACTCTTCCATCAGTCAACAATTTTCAATCAGTGCAAATATCTCAAATATGGTTAGAAATAGTAACGTAGTTACTTATCAAACGAACTTTATATATTTTAGTTCAATAGTACATTTAAGCTTTAGTATACTGCCAAGTTTTCAGAATTTTGTTTTCAGGAAGTATACTCTTTCATATACCGACTTATGCAGTTCCTCGTGAAATACCTGTGTATGTACCTACATATAACTGGACCTATATTTGTAGAGGTGGCAAAACTTTTCACAAAGCGCCCGACTTTACACAGAATGACTTTTAGAAACTATTAAAATTCTACATCGCAGCTAGTCTTACCAGCCTCCCTCATTGGTAATTCATCAGTTTGCGTCTCAACTTCTGAGTACTTCTGATTTTATTAAAATAAAGTTGGACTAATGAGTTTAGAAAGCGCACAATCTCGTTTTATTTCGTCAACATCCGAAAGTGTGTTGAATAAATTAGTGTATTGATTCCTGTTGTCTGTTCTTCGAATGATAAATAATTGCTTCCCTTAGCAATTTAGAGAAGAAGTTTTGGAACAAAAGTTATTCGCAGAGTACTCCTGCATAGTATAAATTTTTACTAAAATACACATGATGTTCGATTTCTGCTGCACACAATACAAGTTTGGTTTTCTAAATGGAATACCCTATGCCTGAGCGCATCTTTGGATTTATCTCTTCAATTTACGCCAATTTGCATCAACATTCCCTATGTCTATTCTGCTTAATTTATGAGATATTTGAGATGATTTGAGTTTTTGGCGAAACGATGTTGTTCCTTTGACGTCCAACATCAAGCCTCACACGTTATAGTGGTGATTTAAATTTTTTTTTAAAACCTTGAAGTTTTAGGCAGCGTATGGTAAACGTTTCATAATAGCTAGATCCTATGAAATGGCAATCGAAATCGTTGCCGAGTTTGATTTTTTTTTTTTTTTAATGTGCAACCATGTATATTTCTTCAAAAGCTGAAAGCTCTTCTAAAGATCTTTTCGTAAACACTTCTTACCTTCTTACCTAAAATGTGTCTTTGTTTAGTAAATGAAATAAGAAGTTATGCAGAAGTCTTTCGTTTAAATACATAGTGTGCTGCGACGAAATACTGTAAACTTAGTAATATTCCTGGGGCAATATTCTAAATAACGTCCGCGTTACGTGTTGCGTTGATAAATTCATCCAGGAGGTCTTTTTCTAAGCGGTTGTGTATTGGTCAAATTGAGTCACTTTCAGTATGATCTTATTTTCTTAAAAGCTGAAGAAACTTTGTGGGTGATAATGATAGCAAGGACTGTAGGGTAGTATGGCAAACAACACTAAAGTATTGGCACACTCCGCACCACACAAGTTATTAATGAATTACTCCGGAACAGCTGTTTCAATGCATGGATCCCCATTATCAACCGTATGAGCGACCATTCGGTCGTACGGTTGATCGGAGTGTGCCGATACTTTAATGTCGTTTTTGTGTCTTGCTTTAAACCAGGGGTTCCCTAAGTGTGCGCTGCCGCGCCCCGGGGCGCCGTAAAGAGTGAACAAGGGAGCCGCGAAGCACTCCTGCGAACGCGGGCAGACATAGCGGTCTGGGACATTCTAGAATGAACATTTCGAAACGGCTTCGAAGCTAATGGAACTTTCTAGAACATCTAGACTAGATCGTTCCCGTAGCTTGTAGAACTTTCTAGAAAGTGGAACATTCTCGAAGCACATAGAAGATCCCAGAAAAGTGTGGAACTTTCGTGAAGTTTACCAAACCTTCTAGTAGACTTACATATATAGCATACTATTGGACATTGTCGAAGCTTCGCGAAAGTTCTAAGTGGGTGGAGTGTCTAGTATAAATACGACACCACTTCGGCGAACCAGTTCAGATCCTAAATAACAATCGAAGAGTAAGCATCTGAGAAGAAAAGTAAACAGTTTAAAGACGCCCGCTAACTATTTGAATATTGGTTTTCCTTCAGTAGAAGTAAACAATGAAGGGAGACCGCAGCATATGCTCCGTTTAAAAGTTCTAACGACCGAGTGTATACTCCCAAGTAAGCTAAAGCTACACCTCGAGACCAATCACTCTAACACGGTTGAAAAATTTTGCGAATCCTTTAGTAGCAAGTTGCAAGATTTACAAAAGCAAAAAAGGGTGTTTACTAAAAAAGCCTCAATACCAAGCAACGCACTGCTAGTATCTTTTAAGATCGCATACAGAGTGGCAAAGTGCAAAAAACCTCAAAGCGTCGTGGAAGAGCTTATTCTACCGGCTGTCCTTGACATGGTTAATATTATGCTGGTAGAATCGGCGGGAAAATTATTTTCAAAGATACCTTTGTCCAACAACACTATTAGTCGAAGAATCTATCATATAGCTCTGGATCTCAATGAAAGGCACGGAATTTGGTCTGCAACTGGATGAGACTACTGATAGCAACAAAAACGCACACCTTATTTCTTATGTACGCTTCCTGGATGATAATATTAACGTTGAAGGCCTTCTGTTCTGCAAAAACATCATTGGAAGCGCGAAGGCTCTAGACTTATTTGACATGCTAGACAAGTTTATAACCAAAAATGATTTGGATTGGGAAAACTGCATTTGTATGTGTAATGATGGAGCTCGATCAACGTTTGGTCGCTATGGAGGATTGCAGGCGCTTGTTCGCAGCAAAGCATCTCACGCTGTGTGGACCCATTGCATTATCCATAGGGAAGCACTTGTATCAAATTCGATGAGTTCTCAATTGAATTTCGTATTAGAACGTGTCGTAGACGTGGTAAACTACATGCTAGGCCACTGAAAGCCAGATTCTTCAAAAACGTGGCAACGTCTTATCCCGTGCATTCGAGCTACGTCAAGAGATTCACACTTTTCTACAAGAGGAAGCTCATGAAAACTCCAGATACTTTTCCGAACCCGACCTTTTGCTGAAACTAGCGTATTTGTGCGATATATTTGTCAAGCTGAATGCCTTCAATTTGTCTCTGCCAGACAATAACATGCACATTTTGAAACTTTTGGAGAAGGTTACGGCGTTTAGGAAAAAGCTGCAGTTGTAGATAAGAAAAATCAATGAGGATGGCGGTCAACATTGTTTCCCTGAGTTGCACAAATACGCGGCCTGTAATAAAGTAGTTCGATGTGGATCGAGAAATGAGAGTGGCAGTGTTAAACCTTATTCCGCGTTTTGAAAAGACGTGTGACGATGAGCAAGCTCACCCATCACATTAACTTATTTGTTGTTGAATGTTTTCACCATTTATTTCATATTTTTTTGTATTATATTTTAGTTTCATGCCTCTTGTGATTCAATTTAAATAAATGTAAGCTTCACATTGTGAAGTTTATCTTGAAAGTTGTTTTCGTTTCTGTGCTTGATTTATGTCATTGTATACATATTATGAAAAGGGCGCCGGGACAAAATATTAAACCTGTAAGTGTGCCGCGGACTGATAAAGTTTGGGAACCTATGCATTAAACAAATATCAATAAAACAGTGTAGTTTCTTTCTTAGCCGTTGTTGTAATTAACTTGAAAATTTAATTTTGATTTTAGCGCCTTTGTTGATAGAATTTTTTTTTCAAGGGTTCATAGAAATAAAGATATTTTTAACGTTTCAACATTTTTTTATTTTCTTCAGATTATATGTTTTCATTTTCTCCAAAATAAAACATGTCAACGAACACAACACTTAAACTTTTTTTTTAACAATAAATGTTATATGTTAAATTTTTTAGTTTATATATTATTAAAGTGATTATTGTTAACATTTTGTCAGCTGCCGAAAAGGCGAAAGTTAAAAAAAAATAGAGTATTGTGTTCGTTGACATGTTTTATTTTAGAGAAAATAAAATCGTACAATTCTGAAGAAAACAAAAAATTGTCGAAACTTTAAAAATGTTATTCTGATTTCTATGAACCTTTGAAAAAAAAATTATATCGAAAAAGCCGCTAAAATCAAGATTAAATTTTCAAATTAGATAAATATATTTTTTTTATGCTGAACTCTAATCAACATTTGTCTGCTTATTTATGCTTATTTACAACAAAGAAATTAATACATAAAGTCAATTAAATAGGAAAGAGTTCTTGTATAGTCAAAATGTTTGCGGAAAGAAGTAGTGCTTTGGTTTTTTCCTAAAAGACCTTATGTTCGTCTTTGATTCAATTTAAACGGGCAGATTGCTAAATGTTTTAATGCCAAGGTTATGTACTCCTGCGCTAGTTACCATTAGGGTACATGCTGGCGTGTGAAAGTGGTCCATCCTTCTAGTTTCATGGTCGTGTACGTCGTAGTTGGCAGAAAATGAGTGCTTCTTTAAGAACGTATACGTTGCTTCCTCGAAGATATATTCATCAAGTTAAAAAAGGGCTTGCAGGTATCTTTATAAAACGCCTTAATAATGCCTCGCACGGCCACGAAAACTGAATGATTATGTGATGCGAACCACAAAACAAAATTCCGTAGCTTATACATGATTCTATCTCGATATGATAAACAGAGAGCAGAGAATTCGACATTTAAGTTCGAAGGTATCGAAACATGTACGCTCCTTTTGAAACAGTGTTGGCTTTCATAGTGAAATGTCCACACAAGAGTAGATTGAAAATACACCCCCAGAAATGTTGTCGCGTCTGTGTGCTTGATCTCACTTTCAGATAGTAATAAAGCCTCTCTGCTGACCGATCTTTGTCTGATGTGAAATGACAAGAACACCGTTTTTTCCGCCCTCAACCAGTTTATCCTTGGGAACCAATTGTATAGAACTTCCATCAAGTTATCTGCTGCGAAACCAGCATCATCTATTAGAGCTGATATGTTATCCTTATACATGGTGAAATAGACGTTATGAAGCAGTGTAGCAATGTTGTTTATATAAAAGCTAAACAGAACTGGGCCCAAGACCGACCCCAGTTTAATTCCAGTATTTACAGGTTGGTATGCAGAAGAATAAGGTCGAATTATGCAACAGAAATCCTTGCAGAGAATTGTTATGAATTGAATTCTAAGACCCAAGTCGGATCAAAACTAATTTGCCATACTTCTCGTTAACCTGTAGGAAAATAATATTTTCATCAATAAACTGCTATATAAGATTTTTTCAGATTGCAAAATATTGCAGCCGGTGATTTTCAACGGTCAGTACCTTTTAACATTTCAGTATCAAATTGAATCATAGCTGATAAAGTCAAGTGACCTTTCTTGGAATCATGCGGGAATTCCTCTCCAAAAAACCGGTAAGTCTTTCCACATATAATACTCCACTATTTTAGCTATGGGAGATGTCAAAGATATTGGCCTGTAGTTAGATAATTCGCCTAGTGATCACCACTTTAGGAAATACACCTTCTTCAAGGGAGAACTTCTTTCAGTTTACTTACACTTGCAACTGCCTCATTTACGGGAAATGATAGAAGATTTTGTTCTTGACGCAATAGTTGGCAGATATAGGCGATATAATCTTAGATATCGAATCGAGGAAGAAATTGTTGAATTCATCTGAAACTCTTCTAGAATAGCAAACTGTACCATTTCCAAAAGTAGCTGGATTTTTACATATTCGGCGTTGATATCTGAATTGTTTAATTAATTTCCACATTGTAAATGTTTTGTGTACAGTATTCTCGAAGAAATTGTCATTATATTATGCGGGCGCTGTTTACTAAATTTTTATACTCATGGAGTCCAAAAGACCTCGACACACTGGATAGTTTTTTTGTAAAAAGAAAGGATCGCGCAAGAGATCACTCGATTTCTTAATTTCCATTTATCCATGTTTAAATTTCACGTTCAATATTAAGAGGCGTTTAATAGGAGAAGCACTGTCGTAGTAGGTTTTGTTTGATAAATATCGAATAACGTTGCATCAATAAACATGTAAGTCATACACGAAACTTTTAATCTTATGAAAAGCTGTTATCTGTTATACATCGAAACATTTCTTATCGACTGGAAGCACTTCCAAAGAAAGCCAACAACACACCGAGTAATTCTTAAATTACTAATTTACATTAAATTATGTACCTACCAACAAAAAATAAGCCTGCATCAAGTCAGTCTTCGTATTTTAGTAATATGTTTAGTACAAATAACCCGAGGCAAAAGAGTAGGAGACGAATGGAAAAGCTGAACACATTTCCATTAACAATTTCTCATCAAATTCGAAGCTTAGGAAAGATTATCAGATCGGATATACAGATTCTCCTCACGCACTTAATAATGAAAACAAAGGAACTAGAAGTGATATTGATTGCCTGTACTTATTCACCAACGAGATGCTACGTTAGGCATAATTGCTATCGGAAAGAAGAAATGGAATAACTTGCGTGGAGCAAATCATTAAATGTATTACTGCGTTTCTCGTATTTATATTTTCCGCGCTGAACTACTAAAAAAAACTTTAGAAAAAATAAGTTGATAGAATTCGTCCGTTGAAAGGCTTTCTATTGATATAATTTTGGATAAATATTAATTGCTTTTTTTTGGATTTTAGGTCGTTAACAGAAGAGAAAAATACACCTTTTTTTCCTTTTCCTACTTTTTTTTTTGGATAGGCATATAAAGGGGGAGGAGGGACCCAGTTTTAACCTTTATCTACAAAAATCTGAAATATGCATCGATCTGTATTAACACTCCCTATACCTATTTTTGAAGAATTTTTAATTATGTCAACATCTTTAATAATTTAGGTCATCAATTAAGTGGAATGTCAGCTTAAGCCTTTCTGTGATCTTGTTGTGTAAATCTGCCAGGTTACGACAAAAACCTGTTGCTGAAGAGGAAGTAAATGAGGGTAGCCTATTAACATATTTTAATGCCCACCCTCGTGGCTCAATAAGATCTGCCGTCTAAGATATAGGATTTTTAGATACCTTATTATGCAATACAATGTATTACTCTTTTATTATAATACAGGCACTATTCTAGGGATAATACTAGACGCACCCAATGTTGTGTACATATGTTGATTAGAATTCATGAAGACTCACTGTTCCCTGAAAGGATTATTTGGACGGGTGGGGCAAAATTTAGTAGGAAACGTATTATAAATAGGCGTGCTACAGAAAATCCACATATCATTAGAGAAGAAAATTTTCAAAATAATTTTAATTTCAATGTATTTTGCCTTATTATGTTTGACCAAGTTTTATTCAGAATTTATGTTGAAAATTTAATTATTCAACGATACTAAGAAATTTTGAGAACGATAGTGTTTGATTTTGTTGAAGAACTGCCTTTTAACTTATTTCGTCACTGTTGGTATCAAATGGACGGAGTTCCAGCACATTCAGCCAATGTTATTGGACATAAACTCACCAACATATTGGAAGACCGTTGGCTGGACCGCAATGGACTATGGTGATGGCCACCTAAATCTCTCGATCTGACCCCCCTCCATTTCTACGTGTGGGGTCATATAAAAGAACAAGTATATGCCAATCCAATACATTCAATGGAAGACTTGCATAATAAAATTTAGTCAAGAATCATAAGATGCTTGGAAAATAACGACAGCCACATATCAAATTTTTGAATTTTTTGGATACACTAAAGTATCTTCATTTTATTTCATTTTTTTCTTCTTTCTCATGAATAAAGAGTAAGTTAAAAATGTTGTTACGTGTTTAAAAAGTAATGATTGGAAATTTCACAAAAATTAAAATTAAACATTATTGACAGTAACATAAGTTTAAGATCAGAATGGCTTAAGTTGAAATTCGCATGGCAGGCTATTGAAATAACTAATGATCTAAATTATTAAAAAAAGTTGAAATAACTAAAAATTCTTTGAAAGTAGGTATAAGGGATATTAATACATACAGATGCAGATTTTAATTCTGCAACATAACATGAAATAAGAAATGGGTCAGTAGATGCTTTGAATTTGCGCTAAATTGAAGATTTATTTAAACCATCCTCTACATAATTGAACTACAATAAATACGTCGCTGCAATTCTTAAGGGATCTTCTATACACAGCGTAAATATCGATACCTACTTTTTAAAAGTGACGGCTACAGATGATTTCGAAGGTTGTAGTGTTAATGGAAAAAATTTCAACATTTTCAAAATAACCTGATGAAATTGTAGCTAAAATAACATGTAGAAATGAAATGTGCAATAAAAAAAGCACCATTCTACTTAAAATAAGAAAGTTAATGCTGACGTGCAGTATAACCGCGAAAGCAACCATCTTGAAAATATTTTCATCGAGTTGACTATGGTTCAATTAATTTAAGTCAAAATTTTCAAAAGAAAGGGCTTTCTACGACCCATAATACTTTTAACGAATGGTTTCAATCAGTCACCCTGTATGTGTTGTGAAACATAAATCAGCAGAGTTTAGGAGTTTGAATTTTCGGTATGTATGTCTACTCGTTTCGTCTGTTGTCATTCACACTCTATGTTTAACCCGATGAAAATGTTTTAAAAATACCCGACATGACTTGACCCTTAGACATGATTTCATTGATGTTAAAGTTTTTAAAAAAGCTTCAAATATTAAATAAAGTCAAAACCACAGAACAAATAAAAACAAAAAGAGAATAAGGTAAAATTAAAATTTATAAAACCAATTCTAACTCATTGAATTTTCAAAAACATTGTACATAGCTTGCAAAAGTTGATGAAAAATCAACGAAACGTAGCAACGAAATAAATGTAGGAAAAGGAGAAAAGAGGTTTCTTTTGTCTTCTGTTAATGAGCTAAAATCTAAAAAAAATAATGTTTAAGTAATGAAGCCAAGGTTAAAAAAAGGAATAACAAAATATAATTTTAGGTAAAAGCAAAATAGAATAGCATTTGCTTTAACAGTTTTGCTGTGGTAAGTGAATCCTTTGAATAACAACAGGCGCTATAGTGTTTCAAATTCGAAAATATTATTAATGCTTCCATAAAACTTTGGCTTTTTATTTCACTAGAATTTATATTTATGGGCAGACTATGAACGTAAATTTCCAAACAAGAAAACAATATTCCAAATAAAAAAAGGAAATTTAAGGTTATAGTTTAAAGAGGATTTATATTACACTTTTAATTACTTGCACTTACTGCGTGGTTAGCCTAGTTGCCCTTTATATGCTCTTCAAACAATCTTGTGGTTACTAAACACTCGCTCTCATCTTGGAGCTTTGCTTGAATTTCATCATATATTTCTCCTTTGAGCCATTACATTGTTTCTGCCTCGGTGGTTGGCAGCCCTCTATGTTAAAAGTACTTACCTACGAAGAAAGTAATCTCTCGTAAATCAGATGAGCGTGTAGGTTGTGGGGCATTATTCGATCGTGAAATAATACGCTATCTCCCAGGTTTCCAAAACATATTTTGTTATGTAGTGTGGCGCTGGATATGGGGGCATGTTATATTTTATACGCAAAATTAATTTTTATGATAATGATCAAGAGGGAGAGGAGTAGGTACATACGGTTGCTAATTTTACTTTGGCTAACTAAATAACACAGAATAAACACAGAAGTTCCAGCAAAATATTTATGTTTTGCTGAAATGTTTATAATAAATAAACAGTTCTTATAAATTATGCATCTTGAACATTTAATAGAAGCAGACTCGCTACAAACAGAACAATGAGGGAAAACTGCCGTTACTGTTACCAAAGGCATGGTCGAAATGGTCGGGTCTATTTTACAAGTAGCCGCTTTTAAACAAAGCATATACAAATAGATTTCGATATCTAGGTGCAAATAACTCGTTATGTATCAGTGACTCTCGTTTAATAATGTGCATCCTTTGTCGAAGATCAAAATCATAATTTTTAAGTATTACAAGGTCGGAAAATCTTCTAACAAACGATTTCCATACGCGAAATCCAAACGCATCCAGAACTTGAATCATGCCGGTTGCTTTTTGGGGATTGTTAGTATATGTACATCCTTATTGACAGGAACAAATTCCTTTAAATGACTAGGGCTCTCCTCTTGCACCACCTTTTTGTAATGACTCTTCTCATATATATAATTGTCGTTGGGATTTAACTTTTTTGAATCAGTTTTGTACAGTTTTTAATTTCAACCTTGGTTTCTTCTCACTTCGCCAAATTCAATTGCTTTCCGCTTATCTTCTAAACCAATAATATATCGATAATTTTTATGAATACCTAATAGGAAATAATTAACGAAAAACGCTCCAAAGCTTCCAAAACCGTTTATCAGCCGAAACGGAAACCGGTGTTTTACATGGTCCTACAAGATCTACAAACCATCCAAGTTTCATTAAATTCTCGCGAAATGGGCGTTGGGTACCTTTCCTTCTCAGTTATCGTTCTAACAAAATGATTTTAATTGTATGTTTAATGCCAAATTGCCATGAATGGTTATTCAAACGAAGAAACGGCTGACTTACATTTATTGTGCGGAATAGTATATTGCAATTGGGCTGAGAGTAAACGACTCTGTGAAGAAAGATTTGAGAAGCTACGTAAGCATTTACAAAGTTTCGGAACAGTCGAATAACTTCGTTGTTTGAGAAGTATATATTTTTTTAATAAAAAACGAATTTATACTAACATTTTCAATTTTTTTTCCTTCCGGTTTGACAGGAAATGCTTCCTTATTTTTATTAATGGGCACCCACTATATTCTTACATTTTCAAAAGCAAAAATATGAAAACTACTTAGTAACGTAAAATCAAGATATCTTTGAAAACACCGGCGTTTTACTATAACTTGTCGGATTGTTGTCACAAGGCATTGGTATCACCGTTTTTTGGTTTTGTTGATTAATTACCGCGGCAATAAAACTTACAGAATCTAAGCGAGTTGACGTCTTGACGATGTGTGGCTATGGTAACTGTCAATGTTCCTTCAGAAGATCGCATTTTGTTTCATACTGTTTATCGGCATCGCCAAATCAGTAAACGTACGATGTATCGGACAATTTAAAAGTATAAGGCATTTCGCCAAGTAAAAGATTTACCAAGAAGACGTGCAGTCCAAGAACAGCAATCGATGAAGACACCAGTGTGAATGTTTTACTAACAGTTCTAGAAAATAATCACGTATCTAAAACGAAGTTGGGATAAATCCATGAGATTTCGCGAAAATCGGCCCTCAGAATTCTAAATCCTATAAAACTGCTTCAAAATACATATTGTTGATAAGTCGACCGAAGATGATCCAGATCGCAGGCTACTCTTTTGCGAATTAATGACAGAACTTATCGGAGAACAGCCTAATTTACTGAATCAGGTAGTCTTTTCTGATCAAGCAATGTTTCGTCTTAATGGTACTGTTAACGATCACAGTCGTTACTGGTCAACTAAAAACCCTTATCGGATGGAGGAAGTCCATACTCAGCATTCTCAAAAAGTGAATTTGTGGGCTGATCAGGTTGGAAACAACATAATACGGCAATTTTATAATATGAAATATAAATGGTAACGAAATTGTGCCAACACTTACAGTTCTCCTTCCAAATCCTATTTGACCTAATCATCCAAACGAAAATATTTGGTTCCAACAGGATGGAGTTCCACCACATTTTGCGCGTAGTGTTCGTGATTATTTGAACGAAATATTTCCTGCACGTTGAATCAGACGCGGAGGAGCAATAGAATTGCCAGCCCGTTCTTTAGATCTATCGCACTTGAATTTTTTCTTGTGAGGTCACTTGGAATGTCAAGTCGATCAAATCATCTTTTACAATTGGAAGAACGAGTAACTCAAGAAATCAACCTTATTATGCCACGAATGATCTGAAAGTAACCTTTTAGTCGAGCATATTCTTTTACTCAAGCATTAGGATTTAAGCTAGCTTTTGCGAATTTTCGCTGTTCTTGAAGCACATTTTATTACAATAACATTACTACAACAGTTTAATAAAAATTACTCCTTGACGACTACACAGCTTCCTCTAGTTACGTGAATTTATAGCACAAAATCTTTCCTACAACGTTGTTGCAACTATCTTTAAAGGATTTATTTTTTCTGTGTAGCAATAGTGATGCGAATTGAAGTAATTAATGAACCATTATCCATTACTAATTCTTGTTGATAAAAGCTGAGTCTCAACATTCAATCTAACCTTCTATAAATATAGATTTTCGTTTTGGATTAATTATCGTAACGTACGCATGTGCCATTTAATAACTTTGCTATTTGAAACGAATCGGTTAATAAGCGGATATATATCTGTATGTACGTACGCATATTTCAATCTTTAAGCCGGTAATTACTGATTTTAGGATTCGGTCTCTTTACAAAGGGATACTTACCTTGTTGTGCAAATTTGATTTTGTGCATACAATTCCATAAATGTATGTCTATCTAGGAGCGCAGCAATTAAACACGGGAAATTTGATTAACCGTTGTACTCGCGTAAATTATTTCATAGTAATAGGTATAGTTGATGGAATTTCTGATACTTGCTTTCCGAAATAGCATATAAAATATGATAAATATTAGAAAAAATAATACAACAATTTGGACAGCACGTATTGTTACTAAAATATTAAAAAAACTAACAATCGTTATAACTAGTCTGGGCAAACAGCGGTAACAGTCAGTGTAATAGATATGTGGTGCGGAGTCGGCAATTATTTATTTCACGCGTTCACAGCGTCAGTACTAAATCGAGGCTGTATGCGAGTAGTTCTGTGTATATGTAGGCTGCCGTAACTTATTTCGTAATTGTACGCTTATGTTTGCTTTGAAAATGTCACAGCTAGGTACGTCGCGAAAACAACCAATGGCAGACACAGTTAAAAACTTTATAGTGGACATGCCAGACTTAATTTTTGATGGCGTTAAAATTCAATGTCTGGTTTGTAAAATCCCTTTAATGCGTTGGTTCAGAAGCCATTGTCAACGTCACATCGAAAGCAAACAGCATTCTTCTGCAAAAGTGTTTTAGAGAAAGACTCCGATTTTGTTATATTAAGACAAATTTGTGAAGGTGCGTGTGAAGATGCATTAAGTGTTTTCAAAGATTCTTTGAAATATGCAAATATAACATCGCTAGATGTCGAACGGCCGCTTTCGACATTAAAAAACATTTATTCCGCACGTCGTACTCACTTGACTGAAACAGCTGTGAAAACATATCTAATGATTCAAATATTTAACAGATGTTACCCAGTTTGTGATTTCACGAAAGACTTTTAAAACGGTAACTGTTTCAGCACGTTTTATAATTTATTTCTTACCTTCTATTTTGTGTGTAAACTTTTATGCGCTCGCCACGCCTTTGTCTGTTACCGCACATTTGCCCAGGTTACTTTTAACAAATGAACTAGTTAGCCAATTTAATTACAACATAATTTGTTGATTTCATTCACTGTTTACGTACGATATCCAGTTATTTGGAAAATGAGAACTGCTAAGGGTTCTAGCGAAACGATGATTAAATATTAGTACAAAAGAAGTTTAACTTGGGTAGGTCCTCTCGAAAGGAATTTAAAATATCTATCTAGGATTGAGTCAACGGAGTGGAAAAGATTGATATCCGATAAGTATCGTATTATATTCGATAAAGAGTGATTGATGACTATGAAATTTAATATTAAATACAAGATTTGTGCCCATTAGTTATTGTTCAATGTGATGTATTATACTATATTTAAAGGAACGAATGTATGCTTTATAAATGGTTTCTATTGATCTTAAACATCCACTGAATTGTTTCAAAAATAGACACATACAGGAATTTATCTGAATTACATGTGTCATTGAATTAAAAAATTAAGAAAACATATGTATAATCGCAGAGCATTATATAGTACCAAATAAAGATGCAGGGTCATTCACGACGATGACATACTAAAAGTATTTCTGGAAATAATTAAACTATATTTTTAAAATTTTGGTTGGCAATATTATAGATAACGATGTATCTCCTAAAAATGTTTTCAACTTCATGGCACTCTTGATTAAATCGGAAACGGATATCAATTTTCTTATTTTAAACGGCATAGCCTGTATATTACGGATCCTTTAGACCAGTGGTTCTCAAACTTTTTTTTCAAAAGGCAAGAATTTTGTTCGAGACCTCCTCGTAATAAAACGGCGACTGTTAGGAGTTACGCCACTGTTACTGGCATTTATCTCCTAGTCGTAAAGCACCAAGTTTAAAAATATAAAAATCTTTCTATATTTATGTTTTGACATGTATTTGAATATATAATCATATATATAACCAATGTAGAAAAGGAAAGATTTAAACTTTATGTTTACCAATATTTCTAGCAACTGTCTGTTACCTGCGCCATCTATCACCAAGTAGCACAATTTCTTCTTTGTTCTTCGCGTTTTTTAATCTTTAAAATGATCATTACAACCATCTACGCCTGGAAGTGACAAATATAAAAAGAAAAATAGATTGTACACCGATGAATATCTTAAATATGGTTTTACCGTTATTTCCAATAAACCACAGTGTGTTGTATGTGGAGAAGTCTTGTCAAAAGAAAGTATGAAGCCATTAAAGCTACTTCGACATTTAAATAGCAAATATCCAGACAAAAAAGGGAAACCCGTGGTATTTTTTGCGCATTAAGATTCTTTTACTTTGTAATTTCTTTATGTATAAAAGTGTTAATGTTTTCGTTTATGTTCCACAAGGTGCACGAGTAGTCAAGTTTATATTCCTGAATATACGATAAAACTTAGGTTAGTTAAGTGTTAAAACATTATTTTTTATATGTTTTGATTTACGTTTCGAAAGATGGAAATAAATGTCTTAGTAAGGCGTTTCCTTTTATTTTGGAAAGCCTCTCACGACCCCCTCAGCTCTTTAACGCAACCCCTTGGGCGGTCGCGACCCACACTTTGAGAACCACTGCTTTAAACAGACCTTTCAAAGGCAAGTTCAACGATATGCAATATCATAGGTGTAGGATGTACCACCTTGGAAATATTAAATTTTTTGTGAAAAATTTGACAAACGCAGAGTTTAACTGAAACATCAATATATTTTATGCGGAATCACTCATGTAAGCCAGTTTTGGGATATTCATTAGCAACATAAAATACTCTTTATTGTTATAAATACATATCAAAAATATTATACAGAGTGCTCCAAAAACCTAGTCAAAATACTAACATATTCAACTGAAGAAAATTAAATTTTTTTAAATGGCAACGCCTATTTTTAAGAATGTCTACATATTTTACTTGAAAAAATGCGAGTAATACATATTTTACTTCCTATACATAAATTCCTTCGTTTTCGAGTTATTAAAAAAAAATCGTGAAATCGATTATTTATTACTACTAAACAATGAGAATTGACTAGGTGGGATTGGTTTGCACAAACAAACAAACAAACAAATTTTGTGAATGGAATCTAGTCAATATATAAGAAGATCCAGTCTTTATTTCTAAAGTAATATGGATTGATGAAGTGAAATTTTCGATAGAAGAAATGTATAATTCTAAAAATAAACATTATTGGGCCACCACTAATCCACATTTAACAAGACCACAAGATTTCCAAGAAGAGTTTAGTTTTAATGTATTAAATTTGGCATTAATATTTAAATTTGCTACAAACTACCGTAATGGAATTTATTAATGGTCTAAATGCAAGCATGTTGGTACGAATTAGATGGAACTCTATCGCATTGTACACGTGAGGCTACAGATCAATTGGCGGAAATGTTTGATGATCGATGGATGAGGAAATTAGGACGTTGTACATGGCTAACCAAGTCTCCTGACCTAACTCCTCTTAACTTCTTTATTTGAGGTCGCATAAAAACAATGGTGTACGACAGTCCCATTTATTCTCAGGGAATCTTGGAGGAGAGGATAAGTAGAGCTTTTGCCAGCCTTAGCGGAGCAGAAATTCAAAAGGCAGTAAATTCCGTGCACCGTCGGATATTGTTATGTCTGCAATTAGATGGAGATTGTTTTGAACATTTATGTTTCTAATTTGTATAGTTTTTTGAATGGTTGTGTTTACGCCTTTTATCATTTTAAATATTTTGCACCCGTTTTTCAGTTTATTGTGACTAATTAAACATTTACTAATAATCAACTAAATATTTAGTTTTAATTCAATATTTATTTGACTTTATTTGACAACCGAACCTAAATAAAACCTTTATTGGGTATGCCATCTGCAAGTCTCCTTTATTTAATTTAAACGCTGACATGTTAACATAATGTTACAGTGTTCATTTGTCATTAGCTTAAGTTAAACAAAATCTACCTTGTCAATTTTGGTTGTTTATTGATAACAAATAATCGATTTCATGATTTTTTAAATAACTGGAAAACAAGCGAATTTAGTTATAGGAAGTAAAATATGTTTTACCCGCTGTTTTTGGAGTAGAATACGTAGACATTCTCAAAAATAGTGGTTGCCATTTAAAAAAATAAAATTTTGTTTAGTTGAATATATTAGTACTTGGACCAGATTCTTCGAACACTCTGTATAACATTTGATACGTATTTATAGCAATAAAGACAATTTTATGTTGACAATAGAAATAACAAAATTGATTAACATGGGTAATACCGAATAGAAGATATTGATGTTTCAGTTGTGTTTGTCAAATTTTTCAGGAAAAATTTAATATCTCAAAGGTTGTACATCCTACATATATGGTATTGCATATCATTGAACTTGCCTTTGAAATGTATCAAAATAAGACCAACTACTTAGCTACCAATATTTTCATTATACCCTCAGAGGTAAAATTACCCGTATTATAGAAGCTAGAAAAGTTGCCTCCTATATTCGGGGTAATTTTCACCCAGTTGGGTAAAATGAAAAAGTCGTTTCCTATTTTTGGGATAATTTTCACCCTTTTTTTTAAGGGTGTCAGCTTATGATAGCTTGAGTTGTAACCAAAATTAGTAACTCACTAATCAAAATTTGTAAAAAGTCAACATTACCTGTTGTATAATAATAAATTGAAACAATTTCCATAGCCTCATAGAAAATAAAACTAGGGAAAGTGTCACAAGCAGTGCATACCTATATGTGTAATATTGGATTTACTTCTTATTGTTAGCATACCCACATGCGGATATATAAACCGTTTTGTGTGGAATAAAAAGCAACAAAGCAGCTTACTACCTTTCGACGTGGTTCGAGTATACGGATACCGAGCTATTTATAATATTTCTAGTTTAGATTCCTAAACTGGAATAAATACTATTTTTAACATAGCAACGGAAAATTCCATAGATTTTAATCGATTAGTGCTCGAAATAGGTTTGTGCTATCCTAATTTTTCTAATGGCACACTGAGTGTAGTACATGTACTTATACGGTTAATTTACAATGTTTCACATAGTTGAATTGCCAGGTAGGATAATCTCATTTTCTTAGGTAGTGCTTTGCAGGCTATCGATATGACTATTTGATCTTAGTGAAATAAACAAGCTTACACATATATAGAGTGAGTTATCTCAGCGAGCTCGGAAGATTACATATTTATGAATGGAACTTTTCGATAGGGTTTTCTTCTTGTTATGGGCAAAGACTACCATTCTGGGTTCCCTAGCATAGGCGTGTACGAGGGAGAAGTTCGAGACATTGAGACCTCTTCCCGTCGCTCCTCGCGCTGTAAGTATCTAGTACATGAGCAACTGTTGTTGTGTAAGGTCGAAAAATTCTTAGAAACGCATTAACTCGCCTGTTTGCTAACAGTGCAAAACGATTTTATGGCAATTCCCAGACTCAAAATATGATGGTATAGAAGTGGCGTGTTTAGTTTGTGACAAAAGTTTATTGTATTGGAAAACACAAATGGGGGAAACGTATAAATAGTGCAACACACAATTAAAAAAAAAACGGAGAAAGACCGTATAATTCATTTCTTTATGATTTAACTTTGATATTAAGTGCGTGTAATATATCGAATTAAAAAATCGGACTAAAAATGTATCGTCAGTTTTGAAAAAAATACAATCCTACATGGAAATTACCAAGTCCATCGACGCTACACAGATATTTACCATCAGTGCGTTAAAGAATTGAGAATTATATGAAAACCAAAGTAAAGATAAACGAATGTGGTTAACTACAGAAGAAACTACAAACATAAAAAAAAATCCATTGCATCTATCTCAGTACGTACAATGAATTCATCAAGACCATCTTCAAATCCAATTCCAAGCTCTCGGACTGCTTTCTTATCAGGGTCCGCACTGGCTGAGCATAGACTGGAAACTGGCCATTCAACTCACTTTAACTCTACCCGCATCTTATCTCGCAATCCTCACTATTATAGTAGAAAAATCAGTGAATCAATAGAGGTTTTCAAACATCGCAACAATTTAAATCGTGAAGATAGCTACCCCTTGGAAAATGATTAAACCTCCTAGCAACCGTCACGCTTCATCGATGTATAACATTTCCGCTTCTTTGATGCGTAGTATTTGCGCTTCGCTGACGCATGACATTTCCGCTCCATTGATCCAAAACAAGTCCTATATACACCTCTCAGGAATGAATAAATCCATAGTCAGTGTGCACTAACAGCCCTGAAGATGCCTCATAAGAGTGTGGACGAAATTTCAGCCAAAGCTACGACAACGACGCGATTCCAACCCGGAAACCAGGAGTGTAGTATACCGATGTTCCATTAAAAAAAATTATCATTTAACAAAAATGTGTCGTATCAACTTAACTTATTAATCAACATATTAGGTCCTCTTATACTTAATCTAGGTACCAAAAATCGCACCTATCTAATGCACACTTCCGGAGAAATAACGATTTCCGTAAATGCCGACTTTCTCAAAGAAACCCCAGCAATGGTACCTTATTACATTTTACCTCAGAATTTAAGGATTCTAAAAATGCAATAATATATATGTTTGGTTTAAAAAAGTAGCTTCGAACTTACGAATCATCCTGTAAGTTTAAGCATAATTTGCCCACAATAAGATCTCATGATCCACAATACACACATCATCCACAATACAGACTCTTCAAAGAAAACAAAAAGGAATTGACAAATATTTGAAAAATATTTGTCGACATTAAGTTCAACCAATTGTATAGGACCAACGCTAACCACTGCATAATTGTAACGACATATTAATGTATAACATTATTTGAATTTAACGAACAACTTCTCGCAGTATGGTATTAATTAGATTCTTTTGAGTCGTAATTATATCTAGCTTAATGAGATTTATTCTTCCTTTATGCCTGGTGCCTATACTTTCATGTATTGATTAATCCAAAATGTGGGCATAACCAGAAGCAATTATATAGAAGGAATCCTCTATATGCCCTTTGTATCGCCAAATATATAGTTGCTACTGAACCAACCCCCTAATTCTCACTACCGCATGTCGGAAGAGGAAAAGCAGAGTTTTTTGGGTAGCAGCGAAAGGAGACAGGATTCCGATCAGGAACTGAATGATAGGCTGCAATATAATAGAAGTTTTTAGAGATTTCTAAATCCTGATTTTCGCTTATTGATTTTTCGATCTTTTTATTACGTTTTCCTTAATTGTTCCGCCTTTAATGGTTCGGGGAGGCAAGATTTGGTTAAACATAGTTCTAGTGCCACTTATGTTTTAAAATAGCTTTAGAACAAAACGTCCTCTATTACGGCTTTATAGCAAATTCTGTATGACGCACGCAATGTAAGATCGTATACCGTAAGAGCGAGCGTACTATGATCAGCCAGCATAGTCGGCATTTGTCGGAAATGCGAGAGCAGAGTCGTGTCTTACACGTGTACGTGAACGAATATGCTGCTTATAACGTGAGCAAGATGTTTTCGGAAATACAAGAGCGAAGTCGTGACTTGCACGCGTACATGAACGAATTATTTATAACGTGAGTAAGTTGCATAAATGAATTTACGTTTACGCAATTTTATCAAGCTAATGACATTTCACAGTGACATTTAACACAGCACACGTTTAGATGCGCTGAGTTCATATAAAATCGAGTGACCATAGTACCCTCACTCGTACGGTATACATGAATTGCGAAAGGTAAAGATAATTTACTGCACATCAATAGGCGAAATTCAGCTAACGCTGTTCAAATTGCATTTTGATTTGAAATGCGCATCTATGTATAAAAAAGATTACAAAAAAGAAAAAAAAACAAACAAAGAGATTACACAGTTCCAGTGACTGTACGTAAACATAACGCGTTCTTTGATCTTCGTCTAGAGAGGAGCAGAATCCAGTTAAGTACTGCAATTTCTACAAAACACCTGTCCAATTCACTGCAAAACACAGATTTTGTCCTCCTTTTTCAAGATTTTTCTTAGTGTAATAGCAGATTTTCACTATCACATATCATTGGCTTATTCGCTAATTTCATCTTTGTTATACACGTAAATTGACTTTTATGTATGCAATGTTTATTTCCTTGCACAAAACATATCCTTGTTGAACATTTTTGTAAAGGCACTTAGGAGAGATGAGCTCTTGCATACTTACAGACAAAATTTGCAACAATAAGCGAAGCAAAAATTAAGGAGGGAGTCTCGGTCGGTCTTTAAATACGGTAAATTATGGATTATAGAGAATTTTTCAATACAATGAACGATATTGGAAAAAAAGCATGGAATGCGTTCAAATCGGTTTGTACAAATTAATTTTGGTAAACAGACAGCTGCTAACTATAAGGACATTGTGAGTGATATGACAACGTAGTTTCAAATAATGAAATGTCACCGAAACTACGTTTCTTCGACTATTACCTAGACTTTTCCTTCAGAATTTGGGGAGGTAAGTGATGAACACGGTGAACGCTTTCACAAGGACGTTTCAGTCACGGAAAGATGCTATGTGGGAAGATGGAACTGTAGTACGTTAGCAGGAGTTGGGGGGCTATCAGCCTCGGAGTACCAGGTTCGAGGCCCCCTGGGCTCGCAACTCTCAGAATAAGGATTTTTCCTAGTTTTCCTTACTCCAAATTTGACGAATGCTGAGAGTTAACATCTTAAGACGCTCTACGGGCACAGGGTAATAATAACTCATGGCCGGCCGATGACCCCTGTAATTGGTGAAAGCTTTTGGGCGATGTAATGGTATTAATTATTGTTATCGTCAGATCGTCATGATCAAACAGACTTTGAACTATCTACAAAATTCAGAAACTAATTAGACAAGTTTAAAGACTACATATTATTTGTAACTGACTTTAAAGCTATGCCTTTTGAGAATGATGTGTGATAGAAAAATTCCGAGTTCACATTTTGATTCATGTCATTTATGACAACTAAAATGACATTGTTTTGGCAGAAGGCTTAAATTTGTTGTACAGTGTTATTTAAACAATCAATTCAAGCTTGGTAAAACTCACAAGTTGTACCATTAAATATGTTGATGTCAATTTTTCTTCTAACTCTATTATTTTTACTGTTTATTGGTATATACTGTTGATTTCTTCTCTCAAGTGTGTGTTTCCGTGAAAGCTGATATAATCGACTCTCAATACAAAAGTATATTTCGTTTCTTAGCCGTTCTTGTTTAATAATTTACTGACGGAAAGGCGAACATTCCAACAAAGATGGCTAGAATAAGTATTTTAAAAATAAGTTAAAATAACCAAAACATTGTAACGTAGAATATAGAAATTTTAATATTCTATTTGATGAAACAAAAAATTTTTAAGTGTTATGTTAGTTGACAATTTTCTATTTTTAGACATATACATTCTGAAGAAAATGTTAAGTTTTAATTAACTCAAACAATAATATATTTAGCAATTAAGCCGGTAAAATCAAGAAATTTTTTTTTTTAAATGATCGACTCTAGTATATGAAACCAGTTTTAAATCCAAATTCATGCTAGAGGTGTCTCCTTTGAGCACCTCTTTCTTTCTACCATAATTAGAAGTCTGTCGGTTCAGAACAATAGCTTAACAGTTATCAAAGAGGATAACTTTACTGGTTCATAATTCACCCATTACTATTTACTATGGAGTAATGTTGTAAGGAATAATATTACTAAACCTTTGCAAAAATATACTTACGGACATTAAATAACTTCATGGAAGCAGAATGCTATTTGTCAGTAGTCAACTGATAATTGCAATTCACTTGTATACAACATAATATTCCCGGATTAAAACGAAACACGGCGATATCACGCAATTTTGTATTATAGTCATTTATAAAGAACATCATCAATTGCTGTTATAATTAAAGGAAAAAAGTGTCGACTTTAGTTTTACATTCAGTTTGTTTGTTTTGCTTTGACAAACCCCTTCAAGCATATATTTCTAATGCCGAGATGACGAAGATAATAAGTTTTAAGTATAGCAATTTTAAGAGTAAATCATACTACCTTATATTATTAATATGACGGATTTGATAAGAAAAACTACCAGTGACAACCTAGATGCTTTCCTGGATGTTGAATTTAAAGATTTTATCCGCCAAATCTGTTAAGCTTCTTAGAATCAACTAGCATGGTGCTAGATAAAAAATTTCTTAAGTAAAAACGTTACAATGTGGTACATTTAACCAATCGTAACAAATGGTTTCAATAGTTTAGATTACTACTAAAAACGTGAATATTAGAATGACCGTTGATTCTACACGTTGACGAAAGAGAATGAATTGATTGTCACATATAAAAAGTTACGCCATATACATATTTCTTCGAAAAACTTTAATTTCATATATATATGTATAATTCAAATCGATTATGTGCTTGATTTGCTAACAGAAACGCGGACCTTTTCGAAAAAACGCGGTCAACATATGCTACACATCGCATATTTACTACAGACATAAACTTACCGGAGGAGACGTCAAAATCAAGAGAGCTGCATTCAACGTTTTCAAGTTCAACGTGTGCCTGTCTTCCTCCTCCACCTCTTCCGCCGTTGTGAGTTGTACGGACGACTGTCTGCTCGTAAAGGATCTCTTTAAAGCCCCATTCGATGACACGTTAGAAGTAGTTTTCCGAAACGGGCAAGAAGCCATATCGAGTGAATATTTATTGCATTTAAATTGTATTGTAAGTATTGTCCTCGTTTTTCCTTAATTAGAAGTTGGGAACACGGTAGTTGTCATGTGTCGTGAAACATAAAACCAGCGTTAATCTTCTTCGCGTTAGGTAAATCTTGACCAGACGGCAAAGTGTTCCCTACCGCGGCGCGTGTCGGAATGTTCAGACCTTTCCTAAGCGTCGCTCAGAGGCGTCTTTCCAGTAGCGCGATTTGCGAACAACTAAATAGGCGTCGTTCGGATTTCCTCATACTCGACGTGACGCCAGCGCACTGTACTATGTATTAAAATAACAATGTAACTTTAAATATTTGTTTAATATCTTATCGCAACTAAAATATCTTACATTAAAAAAGAAACGTTTTATCCGTTGAATACATTTAATTGCAGAAATTCCGAGAAAGGTGGGAAGAACTGTTTGCGCCTCGGAAGGAGTATTTACGATATAGTAGGCCATCTAATTACCGGAGATGCGTAAGTGGAAGCAGTAACAATTGCTTCCTAGATTTCCTACTGTAGAGATATCTTGATGGTGCCGGGTGTTGCCCGTATTCATTAGACCCAATGTCGCTGGAATGCTCATCTCACTTTTTGTTTTGTAGTTTCGGACATGTACACTAAAATTAGTTTACTGCATTGTGTTATCGTTGCACCTTTCATTAAGTGTTGTACATTTCTATCTATTGTATACTACGAGAGGACTGCTACCTACTCTTGTAGAAAATTAGTTGATACGCGTTTAAATTGGATTGTAAAAGACTTAAGTATTCTCACACGTTTGTCGAATTATCATCATACCCTCAAAAAATAGGTGATCATATATATGACTTACGGGTCCCGAAGTGTGTGCAACGTATTGCCTACCTTTCAGCCAATTATAAGAGTTATTTAGTGTATTTTTGATTACAGTTTACGGAGTTGAACCGTTACTCCCGACATATGACAATGCCTAAGTGGTTTGACGTCAGCAGGCTGTGATGTATTTTGTAGTAGGGCGTCGATGGACCATATTTGTAGATCGAACATTCACACGTTCAGATCGTTTCTTGTGTTTTGAATTGGTTTATCCAAATTTTATTGGTTTTATTAAAAAAAAAAACTTTGTAGTGATATTTCCGTACTTTGTTGGTGACACCTGTTATGTTTTTCTAGTGTTGTATAAGCGATAAAGCCTTTTCTGTAACGTAAATGTGTGACTGTGTACTGTGGCGTCGATTGTTCTGCTTGCAGGTGTTTGCCGACCTTTTACAAGTGCTCTGTTCCGTCGGCTGTCCAAAGGTGTTTTGTGTATTACGTGTTTGTAGAAGAAGATATTGTTTATTTTTCAACAGCTACAGATTCAAGGACTAGTGAAACTATAACTGTAAGTTTAAAAAATTCTAGGCTTAAAAAAGATGCTATTCCAACTTTGTATTTGACAAAAAAGGTGAAGATTTTATTGTTCAAATAATTTTATATTCTTACGTTATATTTAACAAAATTATTTTTGAACACGAAGAGATGTCTTTAAATGTGTATAATAAACGTTCTGTTTTAATACAATATATTTTAAATTACATCATCGAACATAGCCATTTGAGTACTAATATATATAAATGTCATATTCACAGAAGTGAACCTATTGCAACAATTATAATAACTTGTTCTATAAATACCCTACTAAAGAATTAGTGTGGGAAAAGTAATGATAGATTAGGTAAAACACCACATAATAGGGAATTAAAGACCCTGGTTAAATAGCATGTCTGTAAATTTTCTCGTGAAATTGAACAAAATTTCGAATGAAAATGCAATTACTGTATCATTTCAACCTTAGTTTCGTCCAAATACATGTACAATTACAAATAATAATAATTAGTCGATTAAGTATTAACAACAAATACAAAGAAATACACGAAAACGGTGCTCGGTTACGTGTTTGGTTTTTGCTTTGGAACTTCGTTTTTCTAAAATAAAATCAAATTGGATGCGAAGAAGGGCTCAGTTGACGACTGACGTCCTCTTTAAACCGGAAGCTCTTCAAAACTCTTATAAAAAAAGAAATACAAAAAAAAAACGATTCCTTTACCGCTTAGGCTAATATCGTGCATGACAATACATCGCCTATCGAGCGTGACGTCATCGACGAGCGCTGAGGCTTTCTAATTTCGTAGGTGACGGTTAAACACGCCGCGTGGTGAGTCCAATCATTGGCTATTGTCCATATATGTTCTCTCGTCAATTAAATTACTACATTTGATTATTTTGATTAATTTTAGTCTGTTAGCTGTTAATCACTGCTAAAGATCGGGGCAGTGTGGAGTGTGTGTCCTTTGTCTATTAGTAAATAATATTAATTCTACTGATATGAACCCCAGTAGTATCTACCCTGTAAGAAGAAAATCATCTCTTGAAACAACAAATACAACAATACCATACACTGAACCAGAAAGCAAAGAAAAGTTGCTGGATCTGAGTTTAAAAGTATTTAATGAAAAATTTAATCTTGGTCACTCAGTGAACGATCTGCCAGATATATATCGCACTGTTAAAAGTAATATGGACTCTATTATTGTCAAATTTATATCACGTTTTGTTAAAGAGTTCGTTCTGTCTCGTGCATCTAAACTGAAAGGAACTGGTATAATTATAACGCGCGATCTATCTTATGCGAAAAGACGAGACAGATTAATTTGAAAACGGCAATCAAAGTTGGCCAAACCAAACGATGGAACTGACAACATTGGTTTACTGAATCAGGAACCCTTGAGTGAAGATCATGATAACTCGAAGAAAACATCTAACATTGATTCCCTTTCTCAGCCTTCTCAACTAGGTGCAGAATCCTCTCAAGATCTCTACATTCAAAGCATTAGTGGGGGGATAGATCTCCGATTTATATACATATAAATAAATTTCCATTTAAAGATGCCAAATTATTCGTAAGAAGAAAGTAACAACCAGATACGTATATGCCTGATTTTTCTTTTTCTTTGTGAAATACTGCCGCACATTATATCACTTAAATTATTATTTAATATATCTAGGATTCAATTATTATGTAAAATATAATTTGTAAATCTATTAGAATATACTAACGTATAATTTATAACGCTATAAATTGATAAGCTGTATATAGTTCATTAAAATGCACTTAAAAATTGAACATATGTTCGTTCATTCTCTGCTCATTTTGCAAAAGTTAGAAAACACTTATTACAAAACAACTTCGACATAATGGCTATTACAGAGTCTTGGTTACCAAATGGAGTTCACTCTAGCACTATTGCTATTCCCAGCTATTGTATTGTACGATGCGATAGACAGTGCAAGGGCGGAGGCGTAGCATGTTACTTTAAATCAGAATTAAATGTAACTTTGGATAAGTCGTCTTCGCAAAATTTCATTGAACAGTTGTGGCTTAAATTATGTATTCATAAAAAGGCTATTGCAATCGGTATAATATACAGGCCGCCAAAAACTAATTATTTGACCTTTTTAGAGGAGTTAGAAAATAACTTTGCAGAATATTCGGTAACTACTTATCACATGTTGTGTTTGGGAGATTTTAACATAAATTTATTTTTTTTTAAATGATTGTTTTTTTGAATTTGATCACTTCATTCAACTTAGTTCAAGTAAACCGACCCGCATAACCACCACCTCAACGTCAGTGCTGGATCTGATTATGACCAATGAAAATGCTCCAATTTTAGGTTTTATTATTGACACAAAATGGACAGATCATTTAGCTATTTATTGTGTAATAGATTTTAAAACTGAACAAATTACAAGGCGCATCTTCATAGGACGAAGTTTTAAAGACTTCAGTTATGACATCTTTTTATCTGACATGCTTAGTATACTCTGGTTCATTATTTATGATCTGCCGAATATAGACACCAAGCTTTCGTTTTTTAATGCAATTATAATTCATATCTTCAACTTGCACGCGCCCCTGCAGCAATTCCAATTTTCTGGTCTTCCAGCGCCATGGCTGGTTTACTACATCAAGTGCATGATAAGAATAAGAAACAACGCTCTTTGTCGCTATCGAAAGTCCTAGAACCTAGCTCACCTAGCTTATTATAAATCACTAAAAAGCGAAACCAACAGTGCCATCAAAAGAGAAAAGTCAACTTATCTCACACATCGTTGCCAAACTAATATCAACGATAAAAAATCTTTATGAAGCGAAATCAAGAAACTAAATATTGATAAAACTACGAATAATCAAATTCCAGAAAATCTTAGAGATTTGAAAGCTCTGAATAGGCATTTTTTGTCATCAACATCGACGCCTTTGGCAAACAGTTCTTTTGATAGTTATAATTACCCGCGATCCAACTCCGGCTTTTCCTTTAGAAGAGTTACAGCTACGGATATGCTTGAGTCCTTGTCAAAAATGAAAAGTAACGCAACCGGTGCTGACAACATTCCCGGTTCAATGTTAAAATCTGTATTCCGCTCTCGATAGATTGTATTACACATATTTAATGAATGTATAGAGTAGGCTACGTTGCCAAGCGGTTGGAAGGCATCGCTGGTGACTTCCATCACAAAAAAGTAAAGATGTATATGTATTTTACCAGCCATAGCAAAAGTCTTTGAACGATATGTTGAGGAGCAGTTGCGAGACTACGTCAACAATGAAAATATTTTACCCAAACACCAGTCAGGGTTTAGAAAGGGGATATAACAGCATTTCTGCCTTAACGCATATAACTGACGATGTGTTGCGTACTACGGATGAGGGAAAAGTAACGATTTTTATATTATTAGGTTTCAGCCGTGCCTTCGATACGATAAACCACAACTTTCTGCTGCACATTCTATCCAGTGTTAGTTTAAATGACGCCGCAATTTCCCTTTTAAGATCATGTTTATGTAGCAGGTAGATCGCAGCAAGTTGTTTAAATAGTTCGTGCTCTTCTTCATTGCTGCTAATCCACGGACTACCACCAGGAGCGATTACAAGCCCGCTCTCGTTTTCTATATACACCTCTAGACTACCAACTGCAATTCACAATTGCCAATATCATCTTTATGCAGACGATAGCCAACTATACCTCTCGTTCAACAGGAAAAACACAGCTAATCGTTTTAGGTCCACAGAACTGTCGCGAAAAGACTAAATCGCGTATTAAGATCAGAATCCAATCACACACTGCACACAATAGACCAACAGTGCTGTAAAAAATGCTAAACGCTTATATGTATCGATAATTTTTATGAAGATCTAATAGGAACTAATTAACGAGAAACACAGAAAGCCCCGATTTACAAAACCTGATTTCACCATTCAAAACCATTTCTCAGCCCAAACGGAAATGGTATGGTGTGATTTAGGCAACCGATGGTATGATTTGGATAACAAGCAAGCCTAAAAAAATTCAACGAAACAGGAAGTGTGAAATACAGATAAGGATCGAGCAAACCAAAAATAGCTACTGGTGGTGATAAAGCTCTCGATATTCTAATTAACCTAGATAAGATAATCCAAATCGATAGCTGCAAATTTATTTAGAAGTCAAAAGATTCGTCCTTTCGGGATTCATTTAGTAGACGAACAGAGTTTTGCGAAATTTTGATAGCCAGGTGTAATGCTGATCCCGATTTTGCCGACGTACACACGCAAAGACCAGAAAAAATTCATGCTTAGGTGGATATTGTAGACTGTGACATTGTTGGACCATTTTTTATTAATGGGAACCTTACGTCCACACTTTACTTGGAATTATTATGCGAACAAATGATTACACTATAAGAAAATCCTTTACACATGCCGTAAGAAGTGTTTGATTGTACCAGAATGACACTCCCGCGAATTTTAGTTTAGAAGTAAGGCAATTTTTCAACCGAACGTTTGGCAATCAGTGGATAGAAAGGAGAGGTAAAATTGAGTAGCCCACTAGGTGCCCAGATCTCACTCCTTTGGACTTCTATTTGTGTGGTGACTTTAAGAACAAGATTTACAAAATGGACCGCTTAGTATCGAAGATTTAAAAGCTGGAATTAGAAATCAGATACGTGGAATCAGATAGGAGACTTTTGACAATATTTTACGGGAATTTATACACATGGTTGGTTTCTGCCCAACTAACAATGGCAGATATTTTGAGCATCTCACAAAGGAGTATTTGTCGCATTTTCAGATGCTTATTATTTTGATGGTGTTTTCGCTCCTTTACTTAGAGTTTGTGTTCATGTGTCATTTTAACAAAGAAACCCATTAAAATATACAAGGTACTCCGTTTAAAATAAAAAAGGCATTTTTTACGACTCGGCTTATACAGTTACAGAAACGGTTTTTTACCTTCGGTATGTCAATTTAGAAAACAAAACAGTAGTTTTTGAAATATTTGCAATATTCCAGATTTTATTGAAACAAATTTTGAATTATTTCTGTAACAAATGTTTGTATCAAGAAGTCTTTCGAAAATTTCCTTTTTTCTGAATTACTAAGGAATAAAGTATGTGATCAAAATGATTCATTGCGTCTTCAACATGGAACCTTTATCAATGCAAACCAGAATAAAATTGTCCACATATTTGAGTTCATTTAGCATCACGTCAAAACTACTTCATTACATATTATTTATGCGCATGTGATTAACCAAATCGTGTATTATATCACTTGAAAATATGCACATAACGTAGATATTGGTCTATCTACCATAGAATTAGAAAACTCATTTCAAATTTATCGTTGACGGCAAGGAAATCTACGTAGCTTACTTCTATTTCCTTCGGAGTCATAAAAATAAGATGTAGAATCTCCTATTTTACGCTTGCCTTGTATTTCTTACCGCTTCCGTAAAGGCAATGGAAGATCTCACAATAGAACCTTACAGAAATTCAATTTGATTATTTTCCTATCTTTCCTTCTCGAGTCTGATGTTTTGTTTTACAAATGAAACCCGCAAGAGTATCGATATGAAGTCGATGTCAGAATGAAAATATCGTTAATTTCATCGACATAACCTTTAGAATAGTTAATACAAAGAAATTTTTAAATACTTCCTGGTAGTACCAGTGAAATTAATTTCTAGAGAATTTCTACCTCCATTAAGCATCATTGGTTGATGTACAAAATCAATTTACATATACAACCGAATAAATATTAGTCACACTCATAGAGTCAATACAATTATAAAACACAGACAGCGCATAACATACTGAAATTGGGAATTCGATGAATGCCACTACGGTTGAGTACACATGTTCGAACTTTATTTGATATATGTACTTAGGAAATAAATTTGCAATGTTTTATATGGTTCCTGGAAAATTTATTATTACTATTTCCAGTGATCGTTATTACTAGAGCGAGGTAATCATCTCTGCGATACATAGGCGTTTCACCGGAATAGTGGGCTTTGTGTAAAAACCGATTCTCGTTTTGTCAGCGTCCACTTGTTTATTTTTCATTCAGTTTAGGAAACAAGAGCGTGCGTTGTGTTTCGTCTTAGGTGTTATTCGTTATAAATATATAATTATTCATTTAAAAGGTGTAATATGAACAAGGCTAAAAAACAACCCTTTGCTGGCACAGTAAATAAGTTTATCTGTGATTTTCTGGATTCGTTTTACGATAGCGCTAAAATAGTTTGTAAAGTGTGCGAGAAGTATTTGATGTGCTGGGACAAGGCGGACTGAAACAAACATGTAAATACCGAAAAACACAGAAATAGAAAAAAGAGCATGCCAACGAGAACTGCCTTTATTTTCTATTTACTTGTCTTGATGATAATCTGTAATTTGTCACTTCGCTTACTCGAAAAAGAATCGTTTCATAACTTTCGGTATAAGTACAACCCCGAGTTGAAGTTGCCAACTACGAAAACGCGAAGACGTGGAAGAGAAAATTAAATCTACATTAAAAAATCAGTTGGTTATATGGTGACGAGACAACAGGTTGTAAAAGAAATTCTATTCTAAATGTTGTAGTACATGTACTGGACCCTCATAAACCGGCATTTCCATTGTTACTAATTAGCAAAGGACCGGAAACATGTACTGATGCAGCAATTGTGAGGGCCATACTTAGTACGTTAGAAAACTTTCAAGTCTCATCACGTCAAGTATTGATGTATATGAGCGATGATGCCGCGACAATCCGTTCGGTAGGCTGTTCTCTTCTTGAACACGGTTGCAAGTGTTTACATGTTACGTGTAAAGTGCATGCTTTACATCTTGTGGCAGAAACTATTCGACAATGTTCACCTGAGATAGATGCATTAATAGCAAGTACAAAGAAAGGGTTTCTCAAATCTCCAAAACGTCTTCGATCATTTCACGCACAGTGTCCTGGTATTCGTGAACCACCACAGCCGATTCTTGCATGTTGGGGAACATGGTTCCAGGCAGCTCTTTATCATGCTGAATATTGCAAACAAGTTAAAGCTGTTATTCTAAAATTCAATCTTGCCGAAGCTGCAGCCATTAAGGAGAGCCAGACAAAAATTCAAGATATTTCCGTTGAAACAGAGTTACAAGCTATTCGTACCAAATATATATTACATGACGCAATAGAACAATTACAAACTAGAGCGTTGTCGTTAGTGGAGTCACTGCAAATAGTGGACGAAGTACATACACTGCTACGCCCTATATATGACGAAAACTAATATCGTGTTTTAGAAAAGCTCGAAGGCGTATTGAAGAAAGATTCCGATTTTATCACATTAAAACAGTAGATGTCGAATGATCTTTTTCAAAATATACACACATCTTTTTACCACAGCGAACATCGTCTAACGAGGTAACAGTGGAAACATCTAATGCTGTCAACGTTTGGCGATTCTTATGCAGTGGATGATAGCACTGATAATGGTGCTTCTACTTTTAACGTTCGATAATTCCGATGCAGCCTACTTGATAACGCTGGTTAAGAGGGTGAGTGTTTCACAACTTTTCAGCTATTATAATTCTTGATTGGTTCTGTTATTATTATTCGATTTACTACTTATTCTTACATCTAGGTTATACTTTAATAAAAAAATCATTTTAACCAATAAAATAGATGGTTCTATGATTTTCACACCTTTCTTACACTTACAATAAGTTTTAAAATATATATTTCAGTTTTTGTAACTTTATTTAATCATTAGGTTTACAATAAATGTCCTCCATTTTTTTCCTAAGCACACATTTACTCGTCGCTTCAAATGATCAAAGATAAGTAGCAAGTCTTCTACACTAACACTACTTATTTGATTCTGAATGGCTGCTTGCAGTTTTATTAATTTCTATTTCCCTATATTTTATTTTTTAGATTTCCAAATACATAAAAATCCAAAGGGGTAAGATCTGTCGAACACAGAGGTCATAAATTTGTACTTATTAATTTATTTTCAAAGAATTGTTGTAAATGTTCCAGATTTTGTAGAGCAATGTGAGGTGGGGCATTATCCTGTTGAAAAAACCACGTTGCAACTCATTGTCATCCTATTGTTCTATAAACACACCTAAAATTTGTCGATATCGCTCAGCATTTATAGTGCAATGAAAAAAGTTAAGCCCTATTATCCTCCGCCCTGACATAGGTACCCAAATTCCAATTTTTACTGAATGTAAATTCAATTGTATTAGCTCATGTGGATTTTCCGTAGCCCAGGACCTACAGTTTTGAGAGTCAACATAACCAGACAAATGGAATCATGATTTGTCGCTAAAAATATAAAATCTGGAATGACGTTATTATTTAGATGTTCATTGAGCCATAGACAAAAATTCAGTCGTCTTTTAGAACCAGGTCAGCTTAACTGCTGCACAACGCTTACTTTATAAGGATGTATATGAAACTTCTTAGTAATCGCCCTATGACAAGTTCCCCTAGAAAGCTCTATAAATAATATCATTGAGTAGTATTAGATAAATTATGAGTAGTGTTAGATAAATTTAAGGAATATTTGAATACCTGTCTGATTTGCTAATTTCGCTTCTGACTTGTGAGGGCTTCGTTGTATGTGAGCCTGAATATCGTGTAGCACATCTTCCATTAAGATCTACTTTTTAGCTTTTGTTTGTATATACCAGAGAAAGGAAAACTGAGCCACTTATCGATTCCATATTCCAGGTATGTGTTCGTCAATGTTTAAAGTTATCTTGTATTGCTTAATTTATGTTATTGGAACAATTTTAATAGTTACGATGGATAACATCAAGCGAAAACGTTCGTTCGGTGGATATTGCTACGTTGCTTGTAAAAACCATTAAATAAAACTAAACTTTTGTGCTTACTATAACAATAAATAAAATTGTTTAAATCAAGTGCAGTTTGAAATTCGCGCCTTTGCATATCCCAGCAAGATAGCTGCCAAATTCAAGGTCATGAGAATCGCTAACAGAAGGATCAAGGAACCACCAATACTTTCCATTCTGATTTCGGGAAGTTATTTTGTACATATACACTGTTTTTCTTCAAAACGTTTAATAGTAACATGTCTTTGATGTTTAAAGGTGTAATAATCAACATGAAAGTGATCAATACAGCTTTGAAGTGAACAAGTCCAGTTTTCTTCAGGATCCTGAGTTCCACCTCGATAATGGGATATTAAACTAAATGTGTCTTGATCCGCCGTAAACTCGAAGCTTCACTTTTTAATTCTAATTTTAAATTTATTAATAAGGTTAGTGTCGAGAAGTTGTGATACTTGTATATGTTTATACTTGTGACTCCACACTTTCTGTTTTGTGTGTCTTTCGTTCACCAATGTCTCGTTCAAATAAAGTACCAGTTTGCCTTTTGTTCCGCATTGCCTTATCGTCATCAAATAATCCCCTCTCTCCACCTTGTAATCTCATCTCTTCCCATTAATAAGGATTTCTTTTGCGTTTAAAAACTTAAGCAAGAAATTCCTTCAACGCTTATTTAAAGGTGATGGTTTTTAAGAATCTGTGTAATATTCCATGATTCATTTTCGGTATATCATCCCAAGTATTTATTTCTGCCATTATTTTGTTTAGCATTGGTATTAATACTTGAAAGAGAAGCAGTGCACTATCCGACATACAGCTTTTTTCACATTTTCATCAAATGCTTTCAATTTCGAATGGCAATCGGAACTGTCTTTACCACAGGTCCTTACTGTGTACACCATTGGCTTTGCTATACCTATAATAATATCATAAATACACAAATAATGGGAAATACACACTTATAGCCTACCCAAAGTATTGGAAACGCCAGACACAATTGCGGTAGTGCTTTTGTCGCCTGCTTTCAATGAAAACATCTTGAGTGTATTCAAAACGTCGTTTTTCTCGTCCTGAGATAAACATCCGACACAAGAACGTTTTCTCGGCGGAGAAAGCGTCGAACTAGAGGGGCCTGCTTCTTTACTCGTTATTAAACAATTTAGATCTGAAAAGAACTCGTTTTTTATCTATTTTAGAAGCTGCCAAATAACCAAAGAATAATGTAGAAGATTCAATCTGTAAATACTGTTACCGGCTCGCTGACAGGTTATAATATACACCAGAACTGGCAGACGAGGCTTTTCGTTATTATATTGTTTATGCGTATGTAAGTGGGGATTAATCAGAGTCAATCGAAGCGCTTACCATTTTCGCGATAAATTTAAATCACTCCTCCTCTTTTTGGGACCAGGTGTAAGAGAAGCTACAAGAAAATTGTCAGAGAAAAGAGATGAAATATTTCTACAAAGATACTAAAGATATAAGAAGAAGACATAAAGAAGAAGGACTGTACCTAAAAGGCAAAGAAGGCAACTTGTTCAGAAATGAAGGACAGAAACTGAAATGTTGAAAGGAATATTTTGTGGAACTGTTAAATGAAGAACATTTCAATAATGAGGAAGAAGTGATATTAGAAGAGGACGAAATAGAAATAAGAAAACCAACGCAAGGAGAGTTTGAAGAAGTATCAAATTACACGAAAAATAACAAATATCCTGGTGAAAACGAAATTACGGCTGAAAACTTGAAATATAGAGGGGAATGATTAAAGGAAGAATTATAGGAAATAATGGGTCAAGTTAAGAAAGAATAAATAATGCCAAGCAGATGGAATAAAGCCACACTATACCCCATACATAAAAAAGAAAGCACATCGAGTTACAAAAATTATAGAGAAATAATTTTACACAACACTACCTACAAAACACCGCCGTCATCTTTAAAACAGAATATTACGCAGAGGGAATACTAGATGAGTACCAAGCAAGATCTAGAAGGAACAGACCAACAACGGACCATGTCTTCAGTATTAAGATAGTGTTGATGAATGCGGAATACCAACTCATGCAATATTCATAGACTTTAAAGGAGCTATATATATATATATATATATAATATCCTTGCAAGATTTCAGTATCCCAACAAAATTTATAAGATTAATAAACATGACTAAGAAATACCAAATGCTCAGTAAACGTTAAAAGCCAAATGAGTGCATATTTCGCAATACAAAAGGTTGTAAGATAAGGAGTTCTTCTCTCAACTACACTTTTTAATTTAGCGCTGGAGAAAATTGTAAGAGAAAGTAAAATAAATAGGAAAGAAATTATATACAGCAAGAGCCATGCCTTGCCAATTAATAGAGGCGGCAAAAAGGATGGAACTAGAGATTAATGTAACAAAGACAAAACACCTAAAATCAGCGACTTCCTTAAGGTTAGAAAAATAGGGTGGCTAGGTCACCTAGAAAGGCTGGAAACGGAGAGAGTAGTCAAGAACATAGCGTGGAAGGATCCAGTAGACAATAAAGGGAAGCAGTTGCAGAAGATTCAAGAGAAAAGCAAATAAACAACTAGAAAGAAAAGCAAGAGATAGAGTGATGTGGCAAGAGATAGAGTGATGTGGAAGAGAATCACAATGCTATGGGCCTAAAAGGCATGCATAAAGTTTATTTAGATATATAAGATATGTCACTTATCAAATTCAACTCAAACATAAGGTTCATCAATGCTTACGTCACAAATGCCACCGAAACCAATTTGTTGAATTTTGAAACGCACGTTTTTATATGTTGGTTCCCACTTGTTTTAATTTTGATCATTAGACTGTTAAAATAAAATATAACAGCAACATAACATTCACCAATCCTTAGGTATGTGTTTACAATTGGAGAAGATGTATGTATGTACACTACCGGCCCTAATTCTTTACCCACCTACATTTTTGCTTGGATTTTAGAAAATTATTTATTTCTTATTATTTAGGGGGTCCAGGTAGTGCCATAAGAAGACTCGAAATGTAATACAATTATCCTTCACTAATAAATATTTAATGTAGTGCAGGTAAAGATGACAATTCCCTATTTATCTCAACTAGAATTATGAATTTAGATTTAGTGGTTATTGTTATTTTAAACAGTGAATATCGTTAATAAAATTATCTAAAATTAGTATTAAAATGCCGAAAACAAGAGAGTTGCCTTCAGAAATCCACACAACGATTGTTGGTTTACATAATCTTGACGGAAGTAACAGAGGTATCCCAAGAAAATTGAAATGAAGTTGCCGAACTGTTGACTATTACGTTAAAAGATATCAAGGGGGTGGCACATTATTAGATAGAAAGCGAACAGAACGATGGAAAGTGACAACACCAGCGGAAGATCGTCGAATAATTATGACGAGTAAACGGAATAGACAAAAAACTGCACCTGAAATAACGGCCGAAATAAATATTGAGCCTGAAAGACGAGTTACTTTAACCACCGTCAAAAGGAGGTTAAGAAAGGGTGGTTTATTTGGCCTAATAGCGTTGCGTAAACCACTTGTACACAAGCAAAATAAAATGGAACGCAGTGGACTAGAGAGCATCAACATTGGACAGTTGATGAGTGAAAAAATGTTTTATAGACCCATGAGCCCAAATTTAAACCCTTCGGTTCCAAGAGAAGAACGTCCGTTCGAAGGTCGAGAGGCGAACGAGCAGCAGAATCATGTGTATATAATCAAGCATGGGGATGGATCGGTAATGGTTTGGGGTTGTTTTGGCACCGCATCCGTAGGAGACTTGGTTGAAATAGATGGAATTTGAAGAAAAAAGCGCTACCGGGAAATTTTGGAAACAAATGCTATACTCCCTGGAATGAGAATAATCGGTGAATATTTTATATTCAACATGATAGTGATCCGAAGCACATCTCTAAACTGTGCTGCGAATATTTAGAATCGGTGGAATACAGACAGCAATATCAAAATAATGAAATGGCCCCCTCAAAGCCCCGGACCCCATAGAGCTTTTGTGGGAGGAACTCGATAAACAGGTGAAAATAAATCCCCCAACTTCTAAGGAATCGTTGTGGAAACAACTACAAGAAGCTTGGCTTAAAATACAACCCGCTACTCTGTCGAAATTGATAGATTATTATAATTATTAATAGTCGAGGTGAACATTTCGACGAAACGATTTAATTTTTTTGTGCCAAATAAATTTTATAATTGAATAAAGACTATCAATTTCTTAGTTTTAAGAGTACTTCATTAAATGCAAAACTACAATTTCCTTTTCTGTTAGCACTTCCTTTATTTATGCGTATTTCTTTGGGTAGGCAAATAATTATAGCCGGTAGTATACACCCTCAAAGCAGTGCTTCCATTTACGCGTACCACAAGTGTTGCCTCACTTACAAGTTCTTGATCGATAACACCTTTAGATAATGTAATATAATTTATCAATTAGAACCTGTCACCGCAGCTTGTGAGTAATTAATTATTAATCTTGAATCAAACCAATAGGGAGGCAATTATATAACTGTTGACATAATCAAAAATATCATTTTTTGCGACATTTTGTACATTAATATGCATGAATGAGTATAGCTTCAGTCGCGCTTGTATTAAATATTCTTTGGTGTTTTGAACTACTGCGCGACATCATTTATAGCTTTTGGATACTCGATCTCTGCACTAATTGTAATCTGCTTATTATTATTTTATCGTAGTCAGTTTTCATTAACGAGACGGAAAGGAAAATGAACTTTGCAATTACTTTAATGAAATTAATTAAAGTGAGATTTTGAATTATAGACCCCCGTAAGATGTTTCCTTGAAATTTGCGTTGAAATTACGTCAGAAGTGCACTACTCTGAACTAATATTTTTTTTGTAAGGCGTTTGGAGTGTCAATTCTGAGTTTTTAAACACAAATAACACCTCCTCCGATAACTGATCGTTGGTTGCGGTTCTTCTGGATGTCGAGGCTGAATGCGATCACCAAGCGATTTTCTTATTTTCATCGGAATTTGTGCGTAACCTAAACGATCTATCTGATAACCTCCAACCTTCTCTTCTACCTTGAATTTATTCTATGATTTGAATACTAGACACTTTAAACTGGAAGTGCAACCAAAATACGAGTTAACTCGATGAAATTGACCAGAAGTGATGAATTTAATTAGCGTCTCTTTCCTCCTTTATTTTAATCGCGATGGCGATTGTTTTTATTTACAGCAAATTTTGATGATTTCTATTCAAATATAGCTTAAAGAGGAATTTTGATAGATAAAGTTATTTTTAGAAGCAGCATGAGAGAATGAATGGACTGACTCGACTAGGCGACTGAAATTATGCTATTCTGTGATACAGAATAGCACCGACAACTGTCCAACACTAAATTTCACTGACGTTCTAGACATACACGTTACTACAGACGAAATTACACTCGAAATACATTTGAATTGATTCTGTTGTTTGTTGTTGGAACAATTTTCATTAATTTTGAAGATTTACGAAATGGAGAAATTGTACAGAAGAGAAGTTTTGCCCACGTTACCCCACATTTGTCGTTGGCTAGACTTAGATAAATTATTTAGTATCCTCTCTTTGAAGATCGGAGGCTCGGGGAGGAAAGAAGGCTTCCGAAAAATAACTAATATCCGCCAGAGGGAATTTCATATCTGTCGAGTGTCCATACTGAAGACACTATACATGCTCGATTGATAGCTGCGCTTGACGATACAAATGTTTAACAGAACAATATATTACCCATATTTATTGAGGCTGACGTTTTATTGCAACTATGATTGTAATAAATAAACGCTTTACTATTATTATTAATTTAAACTGCTCCTTTTTTGTATTTTTGTTGATTTTTTCTGAATATATAAGCAATAAACGGTATTACTATTACTACTGTTACTTCAAAATGCACAAAATCGGTATACGCTGACTAAACTATAAGGGATACAAAAAAAAATACATTTTATAAAACGAATTTATGATATACAAAATTTGCCGTAATAAATTACTTCTGTACAATTAATTTGGATCAACATGTATATTGACCTACATACTACTTTCGCAACTGTTCAATCAAACCTTTTTTATACCCTAAGTTTTCCCGGTGTTTGAGTTTCTGATATTTTTTTAGTCGTTATTAATTTCATCACGAAATTCTTATAAGTGAGGCCTCGAGCCTCGATGATAACTTGAAAGGAGATTACTGGGATTCCAAGTCAAGTACTTGCAGCTTATTAACTCTGAAGAAGTTGCCGTTATGTGTATTCGTGCGATTACAGCAGGCTGAAGTAGCTGAAAATTGAAGATTTTTCCCCCAATATTGAGTAGAAAAAAATTTCTGAAAGAAGTTTTTATCCACTTTGCCGATAAGAACATTCTTAAATTCAATATAGCCAACTTTATTAAAGGTTTTTCCCAACATCTAGCTCGTAACATACATAAACAACGCTAAAGCAACCAAAAGTATAATACTTTTGAAGAAACAACATAAGTAACTTCGTAAATAATTGAACAAATTGCTGTGTTGTTTCCCTAGTACTGTCGATCAAAGCAGGTACTTTAACAAACGTACATAGTATCAATATTAACAGTTCTTCAAATTTATGATTACATCACCCGTGAATTCAAATTGTTAGTTTCTAGTTGAAAATAAAAATATGATTTAGACTAGAGCAGAATAAATAATTGATGGTCCATGGCAAGTGTTACTGCGACCTTTTCCAATTTATTGTAGCTCCCACTTTCACTAGCTGTCTTTTTCACCAGACCTAACAACTTTATAAGAAACTCCTCTGCGTAGGTTTCTATTTGACATACTCAGAATCCATTTCTGGAAGCCACAATCTTGCTAGTCTTGTGCAGTAGCACTCTACATGAATAGTACTCCTTAGCAGAATCGGCATGTTGTTTCCCATGACAAGCCCAAGTTACTCCGTTGCTGACAAGCAGACAGATTCTTATTAGCAAACCTACTACTGTTTCGACGAATTTTTTGCCTCTGTCTAGGAGGCCGGCTGTAAGTTTGGGCTTATATCTGTTCAAGTTTTACTTTGACCTTCTTCTGACCTGGAATGTCCAATTACTTTATCGTGTACGCAATGCCAACCATGTCATGCAGTTTCTCGTCAACTATTGACAAGCCTACCAGGACTAACTCGCTTGCTTTGACGTTCTCTCATTAGTTCTTATGTCCTGATACTTAAACCAGGGTCAAATAAAAATAGGGGATAAGGAGTAAAAGTAGAGAATTACTGTGGAAGAATAATAACACTGACCAGCAAATTAACACTTTTTCTTTCTGGGTGATCAATAATAATATTCTCAAGATAGATCAGGATATGTAACCAAATGCTAACCAATTATAGCTTTAGCCTAGCTCCAATACACTCCCTTAAAAACTCGAAATTATTATTTCGTTTGTTTAATACTTTGATTCTTTTCTTTTCTCTCTGCCCACTAATATTTTGCGTATGTGTAATTCAAAGATTTTCCAAACGATGGTTCCATATATACAAATATGACCTTACAACCATCAGCTAGTGGCATGTCGCTTTTGTTATATGGGATATTTTCCTAACGGCGTAATATACCTAATAGGTTAAAATAAAAGCACACACGTGGCAATAATTGTATAAAACAATGCTGCAGTACGTTCTATCATCTTAACACTTTCAAATGCATCAGATGCGATAATTTCCGTTATATGTTGTCACTTTCTTTAGTATAATTAATCCCAAACTGTATCTCAATTACGAACATTTCCTGGTAAAAATAAGAACTGAGGGAAGAATCTTGATAACCATTAACTCTTGGGGAACATGGTTGTCAGGTATTCAAATACTCCACCGTGTTTGTTTCCAACACAAGTATTAAACTGACTTCTACATAGACAGTGGAGACATATAACTGGTTTTCAAGATATTTGCTAAAGTGCTGGTGTGCTCTTTAATCACGAAGAACAACTATTTGTAAATATTTAACATCCATGAGAAATACTTTCTACCATTTTTTACACGCTAAAATGCTGGATAAAGTTGCACTTCTGAGTGTGGATCTATATGTATTACTTTGAGTGTTAGTTTTAACACTAATTTTTTTACAGTGTGTGTATTGAATCGAAATGACTACTCATATAAAGTAACAAATTGACTTGAATTATAAAAACAAAAGAAGTTACGAATGAGACAAATATTTAGCAATAAAACGAAGAACATAGTGTTTTTAAATTCTAGCATTGTAACATTCTTCCAAATTACTAAAAAACAAAAGCAAAGATATAATAAAAAATAAATACGTTCAGATGGCACTTGACGTTTAATCAAAAAGCAAACCAAACAAAAAAGGAAATTCATTAACAAAAATCTCAGCTACTTTGAAAAATCATATTCTGGATCGTAAGTAATTTTTAAGTTAGTCAATGATATCACTGCTGTAGCTACAGAAATTGTTATTGTTAATAGAATACGTAGTACAATAGCAATGTTTGGAAACGAATAAATTAAACTACTTACTGTACTATAATTTTTAATAGTTTCTATGATAACTTCCAATTTATTCACTTTGCTGTATTGCAATAGTTTGAATGGACAGGCTAGGCGACGTAATTAGCGCGTGGGTTTTAAATGGCTGAAAATTACCAGGCAACCTGATATTCTATAAACCTTGGCACACCTTGGTATTGATGTATTTCGTTTTAATTTATTTTTTTTTGTTTCAAATAAAATGTTTAAAATTTAAGTTACCAGGCGAAAGACGGCGCCATCGGTGGATGACACGCCCCTGGCTAAATCTAATAGATATATCGCACTAGATTGTGAAGTGTTTCATTCTACAATTTTAGAAATATCATAACCTTAAAAGTATGCACAGTAATTTACACGAAATTGTTAAACTGACATACGTTTAGTTATAAATTGCAGGATTACCGCCATCTGCACTGTGATTGGTCGCTTACATTGATGCAGCACTGTCGCTGTAGTAGTGTCAAAGTTTGACGTGTGCATAGTTTCGTACTACATTAGTTCTTAATTCTGCACTGCCTTGTTATGTTAGCAGTTCTATTTAATTTTCTTCGTACAAACTTTGACACTCTTTGCTTTTAAAAGCGAACACCAATGAAGATATGCACTCTTTACATATGTATAATTCATATGTTCACAGAAGAGCTTGGCAATGTACATACGTGAATACGTATACACGAACTAGTTCGAACCTCCTCTGAACGGCATGTACGTGAACTGCACGTGTATCTAAGGTGCACAGTGTAAGTGTATTGTTAAATTCACGTAAAATACATATGTGAAATCTATAATTTTCGTTGGAATTTCCAACGTTATGAAATTAACGTTAATGAAATTAAAATAAACGTTAATGAAATCAAAGTTATGTCCGCAGCAAGGAATCGAACCTCACATCCTCTGCTTGACGGGTAGGCATGTTAACCATTATACCACAAGGACTATGTAAGGATCGTTCACTCTGTAATACCTAGTTGTTATCTTATTGTGTGTGTATCTGCTGTGTGTGGTCGCTGTGAATTTTGCTCCGTAAAAATTGCGTATTTCACGTTTATACGGTAGTTGTTTTAAATAACTACTTATTTGTGTAAGAGTTTAAGTGAATCTATGGCCATTTATTATCTTTTCAAGTTGAAATGTGAGCGTTGTACGTAAAATTTAGTATTGTTTGATAAAACTTTTCTATATCGATCGCCATACACTTGTTTTTTGTCCTATGGTGTTTTTTGTGCCTGGATACGAGCTTGGTTTCATTGTCGCAGGTCAGTAATACCCCGATATACTATTGAGATGTTCAATTTAATTTACTATAATCAAGTTTAAGCCAAATTAAAACCTAGATCTATCTTTATCCTTTGTACTCTGCTGTATACCGTCCGCTGCTCAGTTTACCTTGTTTGTCAACAAAATTTGAATTTGCCACAACGAGCACTGTCGGCACGAAGAATTGTATCCCTGTACTTTCCTTTCCATTTAAGTAATTAATAATAACAAGATGCCTAACGCTATGCAGTGTTTCATTTGCAATAAACAAGATACTGGTTTATTAATTCAATGCGACGGATGTAAGAAGTACTTGCATGTTACATGCTCCTCCATCGATTACGATGACGCTAAGCGGCTAACCCGACAACGCACAAAAGGAATCAAGTTTTTTTGTACAATTTGTGAAAATGTTATAGATCAATTTGCCGACTTAAAATCCATCTTGAATACTATAAGTAGTCGATTAGATAAGTTAGAGTCTGGAACGGGATTACTTTCTTCAACATCGTTCGAGAAGGTTGTAACTGAGTCCAAAGAGAGAGCTCAAAGAGAAAATAATATCGTTGTACTAGGTTTAGAGGAGAGAGATGCCGACCCGAATGATGCCGCAGAATTGATCGAAATACTATCTCCCGCGAAGAAGTATGCCAACTATATCACATACGTTATGCGTCTTGGTAAGAGTAATGGTAAACCGCGGCCTTTGCGGATTGTTTTCAGTAACCCATATGTGGTACAGGATGTCCTTCGATTGAAATATAAATTGAAGTCCACTGATCTATATAAAGATGTATTTCTAAAGAAGGACGAGACTAACCATCAAAGGGATCTCTTTAAGAAATGTCAGAACGAATTAAAACATCGTAGGGCACTTGGAGAAAAGGATCTTGCGATAAAGTATATTAATGGAGTTCCTGAGATTGCAGTTGCAAGCAGAAGGGGGCCAAGTGCTGCAGCGCAGTTGTTATTCCGGAATTCAGAAAAAAACTTGTAAACTCCAACAGCGTAGAATTTTCACTGTACTATCAAAATGTTCGTAGCTTAAGGGGGAAAACACATGAGTTTTATTGTAGTGCAAGTGAAGCTGTTTTTGATTTTGTAGCATTGTCTGAAACATGGCTGACAGAGGACATCCACACTTCTGAATTGTTTTCTGATTGCTACCAAGTTTTTAGGTGCGACAGACGGCGTGATTTGATGCATGTAACTCGTGGTGGAGGTGTTCTGTTAGCTTGTAGAAATAGTTTGGATGTGGTTGAGCTTGATTTATCTGAATTATTGCTAGAATTAGTAAATTTTGATATAGTGGCTTGTAAATGTACATTTATTAACCTATGTCTTTATATTTTTGTAATTTATATACCCAAAACGCCTACTATAAATGATTGCCGCATATTGTTAGATTACTTAGTTCAGCACTTCTCTCATGCAAGTAGAATGTTATTGATAGGAGACTTTAATATACCTACCCTAGGGATGATGCCCTATGTAATACATTAAAAGAATATTGTGATTTCTTGGGTTTGAAGCAATATAATGAAGTTTTGAATATGAACAATAGAGCTTTAGACCTTGTACTTGCCAATTATGATTGTAAAGTTAAACGCAGTGGCTGCCCACTTGTACGGGAGGATGATGCACACCATCCGTCATTGGAAGTACATTTTTGTTTTGGTACGTTTCCACCAAACAGATTTTTGAGAAATAGTAATTGCACTAGGTATAACTTCCACAAAGCGAATTATCCCAATCTTTATAATGCCTTAATAGAGGTGGATTGGTCTGCTTTGATGAATTGTACAGATGTCAATATTGCGTGCGATATATTTTATGGTAACTTGTATTCTGTTTTTGATGAGCATGTACCATATTATAAAGTCAGTAATTCGAGATTCAGATACCCGGTCTGGTACACGAGCAACATAATTGACATGATTAAAGAAAAAACTAAATATTTTAAAAAATATAAACGGTACCACCAGCCTGCCGACCTTGCCACATTTAGATGTTTAAGAACACAAATCAAGGGTTTAATTCAGGAAGCTTATAAAGAGTATACAATTCACATCGAATCGTCTATAAAACGCGACTCTAACACTTTCTGGTCATATGTTCGTTCTAAGAAACACGGTGATAGGATACCAGGGCGCATGTTCGTGGGTTCACGAGAACTGATAGAACCTTATGACATTGTAAACGCGTTTGGTGAGTATTTCGTTAGTGTCTATCGCCCTTCGGAATTAGGTTTCCATGATGGTTGGGATTGCGTGAATGATTTTCAGCTAAATTACACTATAAAAGTTACTGAGGAAGATGTAATAAAAGCTGTGAAAAAGCTGAAAAACAAATTTACAGCAGGTCATGACCAGATACCTAGCTTTCTCGTTAAAGACTGTTGTAACGTCTTTGCCAAACCACTTGCATTTTTATTCAATCTCGCGTTACGTACTTGTACTTACCCTAACACCTGGAAGTTATCTCGTGTATGTCCTGTTTTGAAGTCGGGGAATTTGTCTGACATTCGAAATTATAGACCGATTTCTTTACTCCCGAATTTTTCGAAGGTATTTGAGCGCATTATATACAAACACATCCATGCAAAAATTTTACCCTCCATAACAGATTTACAACATGGGTTTATTGGTGGCCGCTCTACGATTACTAACTTAATGAGTTTTATGGAGTATATTGTGCCTCTTGTAGATAAGCGTGGTCAAGTGGATGTGATCTATACGGATTTTTCGAAAGCTTTTGACCGTCTGGATCATTGTATATTATTGCATAAGTTGGATGTCCTCGGGTTGAGTTTTGGACTGTTGACGTTTTTACGCTCATATTTATCGGACAGATGTTTCTTTGTATCGTACGGTGGATTTGCATCTAATACGTATATGGCAACTTCAGGGGTCCCGCAAGGGTCGAATTTGGGACCACTGCTTTTCTTAGCGTATATCAACGACATTGTGAGTTGCGTGAACTGTGGAATATTATTGTTCGCCGACGATCTTAAGCTATTCGCAAACATATCATCGATTGCGGATTGCGAGATGCTACAAAGAAATGTGGATAATATCTATGAATGGAGTGTTGCAAATAAATTAGATTTGAATATATCTAAATGTAATGCGATTTCATTTACACGTAAACTATCCCCAATTACGTATGGATATCTTGTGGATGATACCACCCTTCAGCGCTGTCAAACTGTGAGGGATTTGGGCATAGTATTTGATTGTGGTCTATCATTTCGCGAACACCTATTCAAAATTATATCTAGTGCTAATAGAATGTTGGGTTTTATTTTACGAGCATGCAGTAAGTTCTACGATCTCACAACATTTATCACGTTATATAACACATTGGTACGTTCAAAACTCGAGTACGGAAGCATTATTTGGAACCCAGTATATAAGGTACATACATTAGCTATAGAGAACGTTCAGCGCAAGCTGCTCAAGTATCTGGCTTTTAGGTCGGATGGTGTGTATCCACCTAGAGGTCTACCGCAAGACTATTATCTTGACAGGTTTAATGTGATCTCTTTGCAGTGCAGGCGGTCATTCTTCGCATTACGGGTATTGCATGGGGTAATACATGCCAGAATCCGATGTTCAGATGTTTTGTACAGTCTAAACTTTTTAGTTCCGCGTTCGTCAGCTCGTCATATCTCAACATTTCAAATTCCAATTGCTAGAACAAATTTAGCGCTTAGGTCTCCCGTTGGTTTCATGTGTAGGTGCTACAATGACATTTGTATGGATTGTGATATTTTTAATTCTGGTGTACGAGAGCTATGTGATGCTTATTTGTCAAAGAAATAGATGTAATCAGGTTGGGTGTAGAATTTAGAATTTGACATTTATGATCATACATTGTTTGTTACGTTTTTTCTTTGTCCTTAATTTGGCCTATGCTGTTGGACAATAAACCTATTATTATTATTATTATTATTATTATTATTATCTGCAAATATATCGTAATATTTCGACAGACAATTTTTTTTTACATATGTGAAAGTTCGACCCAGGCGAATGGTTCGTATGTCAAAACCCGTGTCAACCCGTGTCTGTACCCGAATAGTTCGACATCTGTGCAGAAACACATAAGTATAAAAAGTTCGCACATACGTGTACACGTGTGGTTCCTGTTCACGTTCGAAACCAGCAAATCTAGTTCACAGGCTTAACTTCTCGAGCTCTTCAACTTAAGTTAATCTCCCAGTGATTATAATAATAATGTTTATCTAACTGAAAAATTTAATAACACTTTGTTCAGTACATTTCGAAATATAAGATAACAACGTTGCCATTTCGAGAAGGTCGTTAAATTCTAACGACTCTGTGATGTAGTTATTGTATTCAATAATTATATTGATACAAATTTTGAACTAAAAGGGGACGATTCGCTTAAAGATCGCCGAAGGCACTTCTCGGCACTGCTAAAATTACACGAATCATTGCTTCCCAAAAGATCTCTTACATCGAATTCAGGTTTCTTGGAGATTAACGAAGCACTCGACCCTTCGCTGCATTGCCAAACTTAATTATGCACGAAAATGACAAAGAGCACCAAATATTAACCAAAATGGTAGTAAGTACTTCTACAGCGCTAACGGTAGCGAGCAAATGCGATATAAGCCAAGAAATTTTAAAAAGACAAAAGGGTGTAATCTAACTATATATCTGTAAAAATTCATATGTTATGATTAGGTTCTTCCTGGCATTGGTAATAATTGATGTAATAAATTTAAATACACTGTTTTCCTTTTCCAAGAGAAATTTCGATTTAACTTTTTTTTTAATTATACCTAGGTAGATATGTACTTACATAAATAAAATGCCATACATAATTTTTACATGCATTTATTCTTTTTGTAGGAGAAACAAATACAACCAGCCGTACAGTAAAATAATAACATACAAGCAACCCTAGTCAGAAAAGCAGTAAAATTAAGCATTGCAAAGTTCAAACTTACGCAGGGCGTAAAGACGACACTCAGTTATATCTCACATTCGATATTCGTGATTGGGAGGGCGCTATATAGAAGATCAATGCTGATTTAGAATCGCTTGCGGAACATTCTACGGTGCCGAGATTCAAAGTGAATCCCGGTAAGTCGTAAGCAGTCATTTTTGGCAACGCTGCTGCATTCAATTCTCCTAAGTATAACCATAACTACCTTACACGTTAATAACGCAACTATGCATTTCGTAGATTCGACGAGAAATTTGGGGCTCTGCATAAATAATACTGTTAGATATCGCACTAAAATTAATAGCTATATCAAAAATACTTACCTATTTGCATTTAAAATGACTGTATTCGTTGAGGTCTGAAGTCTTTAAACTTTGTAAAGTATTTGTCTTATCACATTTCATTTATTGCACGTCCATCTACCAACCTTCTTCAACTTCGAAAATATGATCACATTTCCCATAAGTTAATGAATAGTAATTTGCTTAATATGTAGGATAGAAGGGAGGTAAACACTTTATGTTTGATAAATAATTTGTTAACGAAGAAGTCACCCTATTTATATATGAAAAGATAAAATTTCGTTGTGACGTTCACATCACTACACACGATCTCGTGTATTAATTTCTCCCTAGCCCCAGAGCCACAAAACCAGCCTATTTAAAAGCAGTTTTTCATATACTGCTTGCTCGAAATACAATCGACTGTCAATTATTAACATAAAGAAGCTACCAGTTTCTACTTTTAGAAAAGGGCTTCGGGAGGGCTTGGTTGGAAATTAATGTTAACTGTATGTTTATTACTATTTTTAGCTTTTTCTTCAAAAATTAAGTGGCATTTTGAATTACTAATTTTTATGGTGATTTATCTCCTATACTACAAAAAAGTGGGCAAAATGTTTCCTTTTGAGGCAATCCCTTGAAGAATCCCTTGACGATGATGAGCGCCCCAGTCGACCAATTCAACTGATAACGCTTCAAAACGTTTCAATTATTTAAGAAGTGGCATTAGCAGATCGCCGTTTGAAGGTGAAGGAATGAGCAATGTTGTCTATCATTTCTGAGACAAGTATTCGGCGAAGTAACCATTTGAGTATGAATAAGATTAACGCAAGATAGGTACCGTACCTTCTTTCTGCTCTCCAACGTGAACGTTGGGTCTAATGTGCGCGCTTGTTTTTAAACATTTGTGGAGACGTCCCGAAACCGATTTTGGAGTCGAATATCACAGGAGGTGAAACAATGGCTCTGTACTATGATCTTCTAACCAAAAAGGAATCGATGGTATGGCGATGACCCGATGAACCTCGTCCCAGAAAGACGAAAGTCGTTCAATGGACGAAAAAGGAGATGGCCAGAATATTCTGGGATTGTGAAGGTATTTTACTCACTAACTTTAAACATTGGAATACAACTGTCAACAGCACTATTATGCGTCTTTGCTGCATAAATTGAGGGACAATATTCGTGCAAAACATCGAGGAAAATTGACAAAATGTGTTCGATTATTGCACCACAATGCACCTATCCATACAGCCGCCATTTCACGAGCTGCCATCCGCGAATGCGGCTTTCAAGAGTTGGAACATCCACCGTATATTCCGTACATGGCTCCAAGTGATTCTTATTTATTTTCTCATTCAAAGAAAGAGTTGAAAGCAGCTGTAATACAACATTTTGAGATTAGATTATTTATCGTTGTTATAAATGTATTGAAGTTAGGGGTGATTATATTGAAAAATTGGAATTGTTATATTTTACTAAGCTTATTTTTTCTATATCAGGTCGAGAATTCATGGTGCACACCTTGTATTAAGTTAAGTGTTAGAAAATATTGAATCAAAATATACTGAAACCATCATATCCTAGTGGTTCAGAAAAAAGAAAGAAAAACAGCACATAAAAAGGGATAATAGAAGAGTGACCAAAATTAACATCATATTTTACACCCCCCGGTTATGTACCTTATGTTACTTTATGATTTATTTATAATAATAATAATCGCCAAACTACATATACCAATCGTCTGGTAACAGAATAAGCCGCAGTTTGTGCTATGGGTACCAGAGGTGAATCTACCCAGAAATTAAATATATTTATCATCGGTGATTGAGGATGGTTTTAGAGTTTATTATTTTTCAGTGCATAGATAATACTATGCTTTGCAAAGTTTTTTTTCAGTAAAACATATGTTCTATTTATTGGTTGATGATGCTGGAAAATCCTGAAGCGTTACATTACATTGTTTGAAAATGGTTTAGATTCCCAAGTAAAAACAAATAACGAACTCACCTCGCCTACTTAATGTTAGTATAATTCAAACTTATTTTTAAGGATGGGACCAGTAATTGTGCCGCTGATAATAATTTTATCTTTTAATATAAAGTAATTCGAAAATTATTATATTGTTAATATAATAATTTTCGTGTGTGATCGTCCATTACGAATTACCTACTCCAAGCAATAAAAATAACCTTTCAAGTAATTTTAAACAATAGTATAATTTACTATAATAGTGAGAACCATTTTCACAAACTTCTTGTCTTGTAGAAGCTTCTGTGAGTAGCGATCAAATTAAGCTGTCAAAAGAATCAGTAGAAGAAATTAATGAATCATGTAGGTAGTACAAAAAGTAATCGACTCGATGGTGAATGTACATCTACTTCACTGACAATTGTTTTAGCTGAGCAACAACAGTCTTCAGGCCCAGAAAGCTATTCAAATGTTCTTGACGATTATTTTAATGAAATGTTTATGGAAAAAATACATGAATTACAGATTAGTAAAGTTGATAGCACGCCCAAATTATCTCATATGGATTAGTTGACATTTATTGTTTGATAGTAAAAGATCGTGATCCCATTGAAAGGTTCTTCATTCATACCTATTAAAGGCCAGAAATCTGAATATTCATCGGAAAGTCTTGACATTTTTAGAAAATTATGACTTTTCTATTAAGGAGGGTAAAGTTACGACAATGCATCAAATATGTCGGCAAAATACTCTGGCTTGTAAGCGAGAATCAAGGATAAATTTGAATTTGCTACATTCTCTTAACTTGCTAGGTCTTCATGCTACTGAATGTATACAAGAGGTAACAACTTTTTTCCAAATGGTTCAGAAACTGTATAATTTTTCGAATTCTAGCCATTAGCGGAATAAATTAACAGAATATCTAGACGCAAAGGATGTTCTTAAAAGTCTTTCTGAAACCAGATGGTTTACTGGAGCTAATACAGTAAACGCGTTACATGGAGATTATGAGGTAATTCTAAAAACCTTGATGTCTATTGAAATGAAGCCGTTCGTCTATCCAGAAAAGTGGAAAAACTGGGGTTTATGATTTCATGCGAAATGGGGAACACCATACTGGGAAGGATAGATAAGACTAGTAGCAACCTTCAGAAAGAAACCATAATAATGGACATTGCAATAAATTTGTTAACTTCACTTGGTAATTTTATTGATACTATCAGAAATAATTTTGATAAATTCGAATTGTCCGCTAAGGAGCAAAATTCAGAAGCTGACTACAAGGACCAATCTCAAGGAATAAGAGCTAGAAGCTTACGTATGACATACTTTCATGGTCCTGTGCCATCTATACAACTAACTCCCAAAGAAAAAATCAAACTTTAAACTTTTTTTTCAATTATTAATATGCTGACCGTGCATTTAAAACAGAGAATGGACTCATACAGGAAAATCAGTCAACGGTATACTGTTTCTTATCCCCTTTGAAAACTTAAAATTTTCCAAGAGTTGATACACAGCTGTAAAGAATTTGCTAATCACAATGACATTAGCGCAAAAGAATTAGAGAAAGAATGTACGCATTTAACGAAATATTTGAAAGGTGTGCAGACTAGTGAAAGCAAAAGGGCTATAAATATTTCAGAAGCATATCATCTTTTAAAAGGAGATAATATCAAAGACGCGGTTCCGAAAATAGAAATAACAATCTTCTTAAGCATGATGGTCACTAACTGCACTGGGGGAACGCTCCTTCTCAAAATTGAACCGAATTAAAAGCGAACTGAGATGTGTTTAAAGTGATAGACTTTAAAGAAGTCATTCGTGATTTTGCCAATCAAAAATCCAGAAAAGTATCCCTTGAATCGGTATGATTTTTTTAAGTATGTTCGCAATTGTAGATTTTCAAATATAAAAATAACAAACTATATTGACTGAAATGTTTCGTTTTTGTTAATACCGATTCTAAATTTCTCTTAAAGGGGCTCCATATATCCTAAAGTGGCATGAACCCTCAATTGGCTTAAGATCAAATGCAACCACCCGGTTGTTTCCAGCTGCGTTAGTAGATAAAAGTGTGTTCTTTGGCTTGATGTATAATTGGATCTACTAGCTGGACTAGACGGACTTTAAAATTGAGCGTGAACGCAGTAGTACCGCGAGAACATTCTATCCATCCGCTAGGACTCTCTACAGTCTATTATTAATGGAAATTACGTTGGAAATCCAACACATAGCAAAACACTTTTTCTCTCCAACACATTTGGAGCTAAAAAGCTTCAATTCCCTTGGCGTCTCTTTGCTCAGCCGTTACCGATTGCACTTATAGTCAAACACGGCTAAACACGAAACACTTTTCATTTTAACAATACTTAACATTCTTACCGCGAAATTACGTTTCACTTAATTTCTTTTCTTTAATGATTGCATATTACAGACTGTAATGTTCTACTAACGTCTAAAGAACTGACATTAGTTTGTATCAGCAACCGTCAAATAATTCATGTCCCCTAGAGAACGACACGTTTAAAAATAATATCTAATTTGGGAAATTATTACAAAGACAAAATAGAATTATTTTTTGTGTATTTATTAGGAAGAAGTTACATTAATTATGAAAATGAAGCATCGGAAGGATGTGGAGCGAAGATGAGCACATTAAGCAGGGCCACTATAAAAAAAACGAATGGTTCGTTCTATAAACGTTATATTTAAATAATTTATTCCAAATACGCCTGAGCCGAAAGCAACAAGTGTTCCCTGTGCGCGGTATGAGATTGTGTAATCTCGCGGCTAATACATATGTAGTGAGTTTGAATTTAGAAATGAGATACGCGTCGCATAAAATCAACGCAGTCGAGTATTCCCAAAAATCAATAAGATTTAATAAGCGGTTTGAGGTGTCCAGGCTTAAAGATGGGTGATAAAGTTAATGGAAGGGTACATGACATGTAGATCGTAACACTATTATGTGCTACACCAGGCAGTATAATTTCATCAATGTCAAACATATTTGTTTACAATGGCTGCGAGTAGGATATAACATGTTGTGGATTATTACTTCGGATATAAATTTTTTTACACATCCCGTGGGCTGCAGCCATTTTACTTCTATTTGCAACACATTGTGTGTTCTTTTAATTATACACACACAACGCGCTTCATGTAATTTAAGTTGTTCATATGGTACGCTTGACCAAAATAGTACGGAGTTTATGATTTCCCTAATGTGATTGGTTAATATGATAGCAATGTATACTCGGCAGCGGCTAATTCCCTAATGGTATTACATAGGTTTTACAGTTGATTTCGAGGTTAGCGATTTAAACTGGACGTGTACGATGCGTATTTATACATTCGAGGTATGACAATGAAACACCGATATTTGGGATAAAACAAACGCATATTCGTGCCTTATTGCAACAATCATATGCAGCCACTCGTTTAAAAAAATTCAAGTTACGAATTTTAAATCGTTTGAAGATCACCAAACGAGAATTTTATCCCGGAGAAGAGAGAAAAGAATTGTTGTGTCATAAATAATTAAACGTTAATATACAGCGTGTCTTACGAGTACCGTCTCGATTTATAATGGGGAAGCCATGTTGTTTCTTCGAAAACCAACATCGTAGGCACATCTAGGCCATTCGGATCTTATGTTGCGATGTACGGGCTGTTCCAAAAAAAGTGTGACATCAATAAACCGGGCACAATCGGTCTTCGAGGCAGAATCGGCTTAGTCGCATGGGTCGCAGATTATAAACAGTGTATATGGTAGTCGACAGAAGTGATATTTTGAAATCAATACCCCAATGTAAAAAATAAAAGCTGACGCATTAAAAATGTTTGGTAAATGAAGCGATTATGTGCACACGTTGAAGTGTTTTTATTGCCATTATTAGCTTTTTTTGTTTGAAAACGGCATTTGTTGTATATGTAATGTAATAACTGTAAATGGTAAACAAAGCAGTTTCTTCAAAAATCTGTTGTACTTAATACCGTAACAACAAATAGTAATATAATAAGTAAACGTAACTTCTTAATAGTGCGAATAGGATTGTTGAAAAACTTGCACCATTAGGTATGTTTCCACAGTTGTCTCGGTAAAGATTGTTTCCTGTGATAAAAAAAGGTTCTTATATTTCGAGAAAAACATTCAGCATCTACGGAAGTAACACGGGCATAATTAAAATAATCCTTGGAGTTAGTTAATGAATGTGCAGATGCACCATCACGCATTTGTCTTAATCTCCTATAATCGGATTTTTTTTTTAAACACTATCGAACTTTGCTATAACGCGACTGTTTTTTGCGTCGTTTATTCCGTGTAGTAATATATTAACTTCGTTCACGATCGTCCACGATTTGCAACCCAGTATTTTGTAATTTTTCTATTGCGTCTAGTAATCGTTTGTAATTGTTGCTAATACTTTTTAAGTCTGTTTCAACAGGAGTATCTAGACATTTTCTCAGGCTCTCCTTAATAGTTGTATCTTCGTCAGAGTCGAATTGTAAAATCACAGATTCTTCTTGGGAATGCTCAGAATGACAAAAAACCGCTTGCAATCATGTGCGTTAGCGAACAAAACTCACAAAGTTTGCTTTTATTGTAAATATACATCCTGCGCATATGTATACGTACAGTAACGACAAAAGAACCAGACGAGCCAATGAACAATTTTGTGTGTTTTATTATACCTATCAACAGTTCGATTACTAATATTTTTTAATTTACATTTTATTTTTAAGTCAAAATGTCGAAACGGCAGTACAATATCTGGTTTCAAGAAAACATGGAAGAGGCTTTAAAGAAATATAAGAGTGGTGAATTTAAATTCAATGAAGTTTGTCGAATTTATAAAATACCAAAGCCTACTTTTAGAAGACACCTGAAAGGTTTAAATACACAGCAAAGAATTGGCAGGCCTAAAGATTTAAATTTAAAAATGGAAAAAGATTTAGTTCGGCATATTCTTGAATCAAAGTTGTGCTTTTTTGAGTTAACAGCAAAAGATTTACGTCATCTAGCTTTCCAATTAGCTGCAAATTATGACCTTGCACATCGTTTTAACAAAGAAACACAGCTAGCTGGATGGAAATGGTATTATAAGTTTCTGAAAGATCATTCCGAGATTTCGTGGCGAACCACTGAGCCCACATATACGGCGCACTGTCGAGGATTTAATAAAAGAAATGTTATGGATTTTTTCGATAAATTTAAAGCTATAACCGATGAAGAAAAATTTACCGCAAGGGAAATATACAACGTTGACGATACCGTTGTTATCGCAGTACCCAACCCTGCAAAAGTGCTAGCTCAGAAAGACAAGCACCGAGTTAGTGTACTAACAACTGTAGAATGAGGAACGAACACGACGTGTGTCCCTTGCGGTAGATTTTATTCCGCCCATGTTGATTTTTAAAAGAAAGAGGATGACCGATGACCTATTGTGCATATACTAGAAAAAGCTGCTTCTATGCTTCTAAAAAATTATAAGACGCATCGGGAAGCAGCAATGATTTTCAGCGAATGTGAAATATACATTTCACAAAAGCAAGAAATATCCTAACTAAATTTAAAACTTTTGGAAGTGCAGAAAATAACAACGAGAAATCTAGGTCAGGTGTTGCAAATGAAGAAACTGTTGAGCAAGTATTGCTGAGGTAGGCTGACAGGCTTATACAGGATCTAGCGTCTTCAAACTTCGTTGCGCCATAGTTGCACATGTACGAGGCCTACACTATATACATTACGGCTCGAAGAGTAGTAGTTTTTAGTAACCAGCCAGACAACGTGACTAGTGCGTGAAAATGTCTCAAGTAACGAAAATTGAAAATAATGATTCTGTATTATGGTCCTCTGTCGAAAAGAAATGGAAGGATGTCGTTTTAAGGACGATCGTGAGTTGCAAGCAGCTCTAATACACCATTTTGAGAGGAAAACTTTAGATTATTTTTACAAGGGTATAGAATCATGAATTGGCCGTTCTAATAAATGTATTGAAGATTATATTGAAAAATCAGACTTGTTATATTTTACCAAATTTATTTTTTCTATATCAGGCCGAGAATTTATGGCGTCTACATCGTGTCTGTCGTAAAATGTGGTAAAAAATCACTGCGCAAAAGATCTGCAACATTACCAAATAATGTATCTAAAACTACAATTTCAAAAATATTAAAAGAAAACAAATTTCGACCTTACAAACCAAAACTTATACATACCTTAAAACCAGGAGGTTTTGATGGACGATTTGAGTTTAGCTATCTGATACGAGAGCTGGAAGATGATGGTGAGAAGAATTATTTTCATCGGCGAAGCAACGTTCACTTCCAATGGTACTGTAAGTGCATAAAATTGTCGGTGGCGTAAATCCCAATTTCACGATACAGGTAGGTGATCAATATTCGCTTAAAACAATTGTCCGGTGTGCAATTTTTAAAGATGAACCAGTATTACGCAGTACATCTTCTCTCATAGGCGACTAGAACTAAAGCGAGCCAATTGACTTGGCATCTATTCGCTCCTTTGTTACCGATAACATTTGTTAGATATTAATCACGGGCAACTATGGTACACGTTTCATATAAATAATTCTTATAATTTAAATTTTCAACCACCTAAATTACTTTTCTTTAACAGCACCATATTACAAACAGCAATATACTACTAGAGTTCGCGATCTAGCGTCTAACGAACTGATATCAGTGAATACTGGCAACCGTAAAATATGGACATTTCTTATCTTCTGACGACTTATTACGAAGTGATATTTAATTTGCGAGATTATAATAAAGATAAGATAGAATTTATTTTCTACGTATTTCTAAGAAGGAATTGCATTAAAAACGAGCATTTAAGACATTTAAGACTTGCAGAAAATAAATCGAAGAGGATTTATTTAGTCCTTCCCCCGGAATCATCGTTGGTTGGAAGTGGATTTACCAAAACCCCGCCGATAAAGAGTTAAAAATGGCTCAGAAAAGAATCACTCGGACATAGGTTGCCAGGCTGCAATTGGATAGTCAGTCCTCGTGGCGATGACGACAGCGTGTTTACATGTATTTTTAATACCACAATATATCGGGTGTCTAGGATAATATGAAGTACATGGGTATATTGGAAACCGTTAGAGATACAAGGTCGGTTAAAGGAGGGAAAAGTTGTGTACTTATACGGCTAAGTACAATCCGGTATTACATTTTCAAAAATCCATTCCGTTACTGAGATACACGGTGAAAACCAAAAATGTGCGTTTTCCAAAAACCTGAATATTTTCTTTATTATAAAAAATACGGTCATCAAATTTTCAGTCTAGAGGTAGGTAGTAATGAGGACTTAAAAAATGGCACTAGAAAAATTCTAAGCTCACTGGATTCTTTGCGCTTGTACTCAACTTTTCGTTTTTTTTATGGGCGTCATGTTGGATTTTCACATTTTTGAAATGGTCATAAAAATGCTTTCCAACCATGTATGACATCCCTATGTTGAATGAAGAAAAACTATGAAAAATAGGCCGTAGTAGGCTGGTACCTATCCATACATTAAACAATCGCAACGGCTCTGAATTTTTTAGCTGTCAAACAATCTTTGTGGTGTAAAAGGTCAATGATTTGTAATTTTAAAATGGATCGTTTTTCGAACAAAGATAAATATGACATATTAGGGTGTTTTATCCTCTGTCGGAGAAATGATGAGATGACCGCAGAAATGTATTTCAATAAATACCCAGAAAAACTTCAGCCAGGTAGAAGCATATTTCGGCGACTACGTAAAAATTTAATAAATCACGGAAGTTTCGTTAAGACGAAAAGAAATAAGCACACAGATAAAAATGAAGAAAATATGGTCCTACAAGCCGCAGTTGAGAAGCCCCGTACTTCTTCACGCGAAACTGAAAATACCATAGGTGTTGCCCGATCAACAGCCAGTAGCATTTGAAAACGTTACAAATACCATCCCTGTCGTGAGCGACCCTGCCCAGGGCTTCAAAACGTTGCAGATTATGCATACGAGAGAATGATGGGTTATTTGAACACCTACTTCAGCTTTAATTCTGGGGTTTTGTTAATTTCTTTTAATTGTTGTTTCAGTCACTGATTTCGCTCATTTTGATTAAATACAGGGTCCGGCAACTAGTATTGACGGTGTAGTAGGCGTTGTGGTGATAATAGTAGCGAAGGTGGTGGTAACCTGTAATGCGTATTAGCTTCAGTGTCCAATGTAGTTTTAGTCACCACGAATTCCTGGCCGATGCAACATCGTGTATTTTATGTGACCGCGTTTATTCAAACGCAAAGCATAATTGATATTCAACGCCGATTTCGACGTGAATACAACATTGCTAGACATGGTAGAATTCCTTGTCGGAATACGATCTTAGAGTGGCATCGTCGGTATCGAGAAACCGGAAACCTTAACAATATTTATAATGGCGGTCGAAGAACGATTCGTACACCCGAAAACGTCGAGAGGGTGCGAACTGCTGTCCTGCGAAGCCCACGGCGTTCGGCAACACGTCGAGCGTTGGCACTGCAACTCTGTGATAGGAGCGTTCGTCGAATATTGCATTTGGACCTTGGATTTCATCCATATAAGAATTCAACTGGTGCAAGAGTTAAAATCGCAGGGCTTACCAACACGCCTACAGTTTTGCAGAGATTTCCGGGTTTTTCTAAATGATAATCCAAATGTCTTAAACAATTTAATAATGTCTGATGAAGCTAATTTCTTTTTATCAGGCAACGTTAATAAGCAAAAATTGCGATATTGGTCTGCAGAAAACCCTCATGAGGTGATCAAAGACCTTTACATTCACAGGAAGTTACTGTATGGTGCGATATGTCAGTCTTTGGGAATGTCGGTCCTTGTTGGTTTGAGGATGAAGGCAGGACAGTGACTGTTACGTCAAATCGATATTTGGCTATGCTTCAAATTTTTTTGCCCGCCGAATTACAATGATTGGGAAAAGATGTAAATGCGGATGAACTCCGGTTCCAACAGGACGGAGCAACCAGCCATACGGCTAGAATTTGTATGACAGTTTTGAGAGACATGTTTCCGGGACGTCTTATTTCAAAAAACGGGGATATTTATTGGCCAGCAGGATCCTCGGATTTGACATGCTGCGATTTCTTTTTGTGGGGATATCTGAAGTCCAAGGTATTCGCTACCGGACCTCAAACAATCCAACAACCGGAGGACAACATAGCAAATAAGTTAATGCTATCCAGCCGGAAGTATTGCAGCGCGTCATGCAAAACTTTGTCCGCCGTCTCGCCGAATGCGAAAGGCATAATGGATCACATCTGTCTACAATAATTTTTCAAAATTAAATATCTGACAAAATTGTATAGCCTAATGAATAAAATTATGTTTTTGTAATCTGGGAATTTCAATTCCTAAACCTACTATCGCATCCTAAAAATCGTCAATACCAGTTACCGGACCCTGTAGTATTGGTATGTTTCATATTACTCTTATTTTTGTTTTAGTAATACTAGGTCATCAAATTTGCATCAGTGTTCTTGTGAACCACTTAATTAGTGCAACCGCTTACAATTGTTGAGCAAGCACTTATGCACTGAAATATCTCTCTCGGGGGTTTTTCTCAAATTTTGTTAAATTTTCTAATTTAATTTGAATAAACGATTCTTGTAGGTTTGGGGGTATCCCTAGGTATCCTTACGGCAATTTTTGAATGAATTTCCAACTCAGTAAAATGAAATTAACGAATTTTAGGATTTGAAAAGTAACTAACCTTTAAATTTTTGAACGAAGCCAATGTATATATATAAACCTTCTGTTTATATACCCACTACAGGAAACTGCCTGCTCTGGATATTTAACCCTCTCTTCTAATAAAGACTTTGAATACACAATCGAACACTTATATTGAGATTGGATTTAAGACACACTTTGATTCAACCAAGGCCGAATAAAGATTGACGAAAAATTACGGCGTCGTCCATCTTTATTTTATTTTAAATCGCGAAACACCGGCGATTGTTGTATTTCACAGCTAATTTTGATAATTTACCCCAAATAGAAACTTTTCGATGGCTTTCGTTCAAATGATATTATTTCTGCAAACAGCATACGAGAACGAGCGACTTAACCAGGAGGTTGTATGTTGATGATTCTGTGGTCCGAACTGTCACCAACAAGCTTTAAAGGAGAAAATCCACTGCTAATTTACAGAAACCGTTCAGATAAAGATCTAATTGATGAAATATTACTTGTTGTACTTTTAAATTTATACTGTTGCTTATTCCAGACGATTTCTACATTAATTTGGACGAAATAAGTGAATAGAAAAATTAATGAACGAGTAGATTTGTCCATGCTACCCCACACTCGTCATTATCTGGACTTATATATTAAATATGTCCTCGCTCCAAAGACGGTTGGCTGAGGGGGGATTGTAACGAAGAAATTTCCAACTTTCCCCGCAAGAGGGATATTTAGTTACCAACGAGTGACCAGCCTAACATTTAGTCAGTACCGAAGTGACAACTGAGAGAAGTTGTTGTTGTCGTAGATACAACGTTGAACATAACAGTATATACATTAAATCACAGCCTACTACGGTTAAATCGTAGTGTTGCTATTTTTCATGGTTTTTCTTCATTGAACATAGGGATATTATACATAGTTGAAAAGCATTTTATGACCATTTCAAAAATGTAAAAATCCAATATGGCGCCCATAAGATAAACAAAAGTTGGGTACAAGAGCAAACAACGCAGTGAGCCTAGAATTTTTCTAAGGCTATTTTTGAAGTCCTCATTACTAGCTACCCCCATGCTGAAAGTTTGATAACTGTATTTTTTATAATAAAGAAAATATTGGTTTTTAGGAAATGCACCCTGGGTCCCAGTAACGAAATGGAAAAATGTAATCCCGGATTGTACTTTGCCGTATAAGTGCCCAACTTGTTCCCCATTTAACCGACCTTATATCTCTAACGGTTTCCAACATACCCATGTACCTCATGTTATCCTGGACACCCGGTATAATCTAAAAGGTGTAAAAGTAGTGCAGATATGTTTTCATTACGTAGAGAAAGTTTTACTCTAGGTTTTACGCTCATATTTCGCCTAAATATTTCACTCTACAACTAGTAGGCCTGTATAAATGCCGTCTAGTGTAAATTATCCACACTATGTTTTTTACCGTGTACTTACAAAATAAAATGTTAGGTAAATGTGTACAAACAGATAAAAAGAGAAGTTATTTGCAATTCACATTAAATAGTCGAAAGCCGAATTCCCGGAAAATTAGGTGAAAATAAAAAAATGTTTGCAATCCGACATCAGTTTACTAACAGCAGTTTTATATAAACTTCATCAAAGGAAACGCGAACCTCCGTCCACCAGAATTTGTTGATTTATTTCCGTATTTACCCATGCTAATTTTAAAATTTCCTCCATTTCACTAATCCCTTTTAGAATTATTTCCTTTTTTACATTTCGTTATTGAAACCGTTTTCATTTCGATTCTTTAGATAAACATATATGTAGATATATGGTCCTTATGGTTATTTTACGATTTTCCGTGCGAATGCTTAAGATGCTTTACGTTTGATATATTTTGTATAAAGTCAAAGGCATCAACTCAATGAAGCCTTCTTTTTTGTTTTTCTAACGTAATCAGATGGGCATCGATGTGGAAAAGAAGGGGGGTTAAAGAGATGAACGGAGATGGAACGTGAAGATATTCGCATATAATAAGAAGTGGCAAAGCAGCTTGGCTACGGATGAAACATAATATCTTTATGACTTTAGATGTGTTCAGCGTAATAGAATTTCTAATTTAAGAAACGTTGCAAATAAGAGTTGAAATATCAACAAAAACGTTGAATACCGGTATATTAAGTTTTGCGGAAGACGGAGATTGTTTAATGACTTTTGGTTTTAAATTAGAGTTGAAGCCTTATTAGCAGTATATCTTCTTATCTCTCCCTTCATTTCCCTTATAACAGAAAGAGGTAGCTGGCAGCTTCTACAAACAATATAATATAGGTATCTTATTGCCGTATATGTACATATGTCATGATTTATGTTATAAATTTAATTAACATTAACTTTTATGGTGAAAATGATCAACAATACGAAGAAATCACGTTTATCGATATGTTATTAATAACTGCCAATCAAACCTGGTAAATTTAATAGAAACATGTTTTATAATATCATTGGTAAACAAGATTTTTGCCATAGGAAGTACTATGTTAGTAAGAAGTACATTGTATCTACTCATAAACAATATAGGAGAGTAAATTAATAGGTGAGAGAGCTAAAAATAAAATAATATATTCAATTGATCAGTTCTAAGCTTTCGCAATTATTCACTGCTCCATCAGACAAACTAAACTGGAAAAGTGTGAACATTACAATTAACGAGCTTCTGGGAAAAATCTCACATGTCCAAAATTAACTTTTTTGGGTTAAAAAAAAATTCCAGTAGATCTTGATTGCCTCTTGCTATAGGTTAATTACTATGTGCACTTTAAATGCAGAATCTGATTTCATAATATATTACGTATATAGTGTAATATCTGTCTCAGGGGATTTTGGGGAAAAATGTTAAATTTTCTAACTTAATCTAAATTTTACAATTCCCAGTGGGGTCGGGAGTATTCCTGAATACTCTTTTGTACTAGACTTTAACCTTTTCTTCCTAGAAATTACACTTTGATTTCACTATCGAACACTTTAAATTGGGATCATAGTTAAGATACACATTTATTCAACGAAGGCTGAATCAAGATTGATGAAATTTTTGGCGTCGTTTATCTTTTTGTTATTTGTAATCGTGAAAGATGGCGATTGTTTCATTCCACAGCAAATTTTTATAATTTAAACGATTTACCTAAAAACGTTCGGATAAAGATTTAATTGATGAAATAATGTTTAAAATACCTCTCAATTTATCCTATTGTTTGCTTTAGCTTATTTTTCCGTTAATTCTAACGAATTACAAATGGAGAAATTGACCAGAAGATGGAGTTTTATCTACGTTCCCCTACGAATGTCGTTGTCTGGACTTAACTTTAATATTTAACATCAGCGCCCCAAGGTCAGTTGGCTGGAGGGAAATGGTGACTTGGAAAATTACATTTCTACTCGCAAGAGGGATATTTCATTGCCAACGAGTTGCTAACCTGAACACCCTATTCGCTCGGAGGTTGACAGCCGATGCTGTCGTTGTTGTAAATATTGAACACTACAATAGTTATGCTGATAGATGACGCCATAAACTCGATTTTGCTCAAAATGGACATGTGAGGTTTTCTCCAGAACCTCGTCAATTTACACGTTGTTGCAGAATTAATATTAACCACATATGTACATACATGCGAGACTGTCATAAAATGGTATCTGCCCACGATACTACAGGTTGCTAAAAGATCATAAATAGGATTGTCCTTTACGACCATCTTCTTTCTTTATAGGTTCCTTCAGCCTCTCCAGCTATCTATCTAAAATTATTTTTAGTTCATATGCCATTAGAACTAGTTATAGTATTTTTCACATCTTTCAAATGTTGACTCAGTTAAAAATATTAAACTCCCGACAGATTTTCTTCTTATTTCTTTAGATGTTGCTCCCTTGTTCAATAATATACCTCTTGATTCAATTACCTCCATAATAGAAGATAATCGGGATCGTGCACAGGAATGTACTGTTATAAATATAATCGAATCTTTTGAACTGTTGATCCTTTTAATAAATTGCTGTTAATCCTGGACAGGAAAATAATAGAATTAATTTTCATTGTAGCATAGTTGTTTAAATGTTCTTGGATCGCATCGTTATTTCGAAGAAATGAAGAAAGTTTTACCTTAATGAAAACAACAGATATCTGTAGAATAAGGAAATAACTAGCTACTAAAAATATCAACATCAGAATTACAATAGACTCAGATAGCGTAGAGACTGCTCAATTTCAGAAATATATCGTTTTGAATTGGGATAGTCAAATCACGAGAAAATTTCTACTCTAAACCTTGAGTTAAAGAAGAGTTTATGTAGCATAAAGTGTTGTTGCGGAAGGCAAAAAAAAAAAAATAGATACAGCTGGTGAGCGTAAGAACAAAATTTTCGCCATAAAACTAACCAAGAAAAATATTGCGTGGAAAAACACTTTAGCTTTCAATCTGGTTTTCCTAGAATCCGCTTTTATTTCAAATTTTAGAAAAATTATGTTACATTTACTGTAGAATCAGGAAACTTTCCAATACCTTTGGTGCAGTAAAACATAGAGCTTCACTTCTATTCTGAAATATTACTGCTTTGGATTTAAACTATTCTTCTATTAAACGATTGTACCCGTAGAAAACTCAATAATTTATAGCAATTCTATATGCCATCTTTTCTTTCTGGACGCTGAAAAGTTTCATTTACTGGTAGTTAGTTAATTAGTGGCCTACACATTTTGATCCATTCCCGTTACATATTCATGTTGTTACATTTTCATTAATCATGGCAGATGTAGCACATGCTCAGAATAAAATCGCGAGTGAGGAGTATCCGTAGGTCTGTTACTTATGAAACCGATTAAGGACATTTCGGACAAAATGAAACTTGAACTAAAAAAAGCAGTTCTTTTTCTGGATAATATGGTAGACTTTCAACGGCGTTTGATCTAAATTTGGCAAAATACAGATGAGATAATAAACAATCCAAAAGATATGGTGTCTAAAAAGAATCAAGCGCTGCAGAAATGCTCTAAATATCATACCGAATAGTAAAATATGTTTCTATAAAAGAATTTTTTTAAATTTCAGCAATTTAGGTAATATTTGAATACATTCTTAAAAGGCGGGTGTCCATTTTGTTTTGTCTATCTACCACACACGCAATAAAAGGAGACTTTAGTCTTAGAGGAGATCATAAAATACAGGCAGTGACTGCAGTAATGGAGAGCATGGGGGACCGCTTAGATCGTTTTCATCAGAATTTTTGTGTTTTCTAATTCAAATTTATTTTGATTATTTACAATTTTGTAGAGAATAACATATTTCTCCAGTTCTGATTTTTTTCTAAATACTTTTCATAGTTTCAGAGTTTTGTTGTTCTTACTTTGCTTTATTTTCTTTACTTCGACAGTGGCGTGGGTCAAAATTTACTCTGCCATACTAATTGTTATACTATCCTCCAATGAATTATGTAAATAGCTGCATTTATTGTAGGTGTTGCATATAATTCCCATTATTATTATTGTTATTGTTGACATTACGATTATTTGGCAATTCACCAATGCCTGTAATAAGAACCAATATGCTCCCTTGTCATAAAATTCCTTATTGGCACTAGTTAAGGAGGGTTCTACAAGACACTTCATAGGGTCAGAGCCCGTATGTGGAATCACAAGGCATTCCGCTGGAAGGAAGATCTAGTCTTGGTTAGATAAAGAACATGTAAAGGAATGGAGGTTAATTGTAGGTAAATTCTACACTAAAACACTAATAGGGAATGGAGATACTAAGTTCTCTGTCAACCTAATTAGACGTGGCAAAAAAGAAATCAAGACTATTACCGGGTTGGTAATTGGACACTGCTTGCTGAAAAAGCATCTATAGAGCTTAGGTCGAGTAAGCGACTCTTGGTGTAAGCGAACTACAAGAAGAAACGAATTTGTACGTAATCTGCACATGTGAGGAACTAACAGCACTCGGGCAGAAACATTTCGGGCAAGATCTAATGGAGCCTTCGAAGGCATTCAAATTTTCCCTGCGTAAGATAATGGCCTTTATAGAAGACACTAAGCTGCTTGAGTGGAAATGAGAGTTCAACTGGAGACGGTACCATTACGTGCAAGTATCTGGACTATTGGTGACCAACCCAAACAGTATGAATGAATGAATGAATTCTTTATTTATTTAAGTTTTGAAGAGTAACAGGAAAGTCAGAGGCCTTTTACTAGTTCAATATTACTTAATAAAAGAGAACTAATATCACAAGTTCTTCCTTTCTTACTTTTCTATTTTTTCTTGATTACGATGATAACACGGCACGACAATAAATTTCAATCGCTCAGAGAAAGCCAAAATGCTTAGCGTCCTAATAGCAATGCTGGTGGCATCTACATCGATTCGAAAGTATTTGTACAGTATCTGTTGGGGTTCGATTTATTTCTTCCGACGATAGTTTCACACTACCTGCAATTCTCCTTGTCACGAAAAGCTATTCCTTGAGGTGAAATAATTGCTTTCAATGTAATCCTCTGTGAGTGTCATTATTCTGTATTACATTCTCTGTTTACTAGAAGCCATTATAATGCAGCAAATTACATAACTATTCGTCAATAAACTACTTTCTTAATACTAATATTGATATAAAGAAATAGAGATGACACTTGTAGGGAATTAAAAACCAATACCCTAATAGACAATAATGTTGGAAATTATGTATCATTTCTGAAATACTAGCAGAGCAGTTATATTATATACTTCAGCAATATACACATTAGAAGGAGCAGATGTAGAAATGTTGACCGATAATTATCTATTTGCACGCTATAGCAGTACAGAGCAGGTATAATTTGAACGTATTGTTACTTATATAATTTCAATAGGACTTGTCAAGTAATTTGACGTAATCATGTTTTATTATCATTATTTCCATTGTCTAATTCTACAAAGCGTCCAATATAGATAAAAGGTGACATACAAACAAAGTAGGTTACGTATTTCTTTGTATTATTGAGTGTACTTGACCTACAGCAAAAAATAAATGACAAAATTATTTGTAATTTCTACTTTGCAATTTTTAATTATATACGATACGTATTAATATCCAGAAACTTACTTCATAATTTGACTGTGTACATCTTTGCCACACGTAATGAACCTAACGGGAATTTAAAGATATTAGGAATCAGTATTGAATGTAATACAATTTTTGCACGTTCGCGATCGGTACGTATTTACAGTATGTGTTACAATCGAAGTTTACTGGTTTTCTCTTTCAAAGAAATTGTATTTATTTCAACTGAGGAATTCGATTGTCTATCAAACGTTTTCTACTGTTTGTTACTTCCACATATAAACTTTTTTAGCTGACACGCCTTTAAGTCTTATCGGATCCGGTATACTGATATTTACCTTATCTTAGCATTTACAATCAGTATTTCGCACTTTCATACGCTTAAAAAATAAATATCTCTACAACTATACTGAAACGGCTTTTTTATTATCAATAAGTGGAATTACAACTAAGCGTAAGTAAGAGAGTTACAACTGGCCAAGTTTAACTTTAATATGAACAGTCTGAACGCTTTCCCTCCGTCGAGGTGTCAAATTCCAGTCTCTTTTGCTTAGATACTATGCAGTATATAGGCTGGTTCTGCATTAGGGTGACGAATTGTCAAATGAATATCAAAATATTTATAGTAAAATCACCTATGAATATTAATATCCTCATAGAATACCAACTAACGTTTGATTTAGTACGGAGTAGTGTACAAAGTTTTACACGACTATCTCCATTCCTAGATATTGTTGATGTGCGAGGTAAGTAGCATAAGTAGTCTTAATGTCAAACAAGAATAATCACAGTGTGGATAAATATTGATTAATCGGTAGAAAATAATATTAGTGTGTTATCTCCTAAAATTGATTTTAGAAAACTAGAGAATATTTTTCTCTATTCTGCAACGGCGCTTCAAACAAACGCGCAGAGCAACTCTCTATATACACAGTCTGATCCATTTGAAATGGAAACACCCCTGTAAAACCTATATTTTCCATTAAAATGAAACCAATTTTTTTGAATACTTGTACGAGGGACACGCTATATATTTTGAGATGCCACAAAAGTAGAGAAGTTAGAGCTGGCAACACTGCATTTCTAAATACCACCATCCTTAAGTAGTAAACTCTGACTGTCAGTTGAGTCAATACTGTCATAGAGTAAACGTGGTAGGTACGATTTGTCATTGCAACATGGACTTGTCAAGAGAACATGTACGCGCAATAATTTACTACGATTTTAAGGTCGGTTTAAGTGAACAACAAAGTCTTGAACGATTGCAACTCGCATTTGGTGATGAAAGTCCTTCACGTGCAACTGTGTTTCGCTGGTATAGCGAATTTGAAAGAGGACGGATATCGCTTGGTGACGAGGAACTTACCGGTAGGCCCTGTTCTTCAGTTACCGCTGGAAACATTGAGAGTGTGAGACGTATGATCGACGAAGATCCAAGATGCACCTATCAAGTGATTGAGGCAATTCTTGGTGTTGGATCCGCAACAGTAAATTCAATTTTGCATGATCATCTTCGAATGAAGAAAATTGTTACTCGTTGGGTGCCACACACGCTTACCGATTTCCAAAAAGCAGAGCGAGTAAGAATCGCTCGGGAAATATTGGAAATGTTAAATAATGGTGGACATCGCATTCTATCAAAAATAGTAACAGGTCATGAAACTTACATCCCATTTTACGATGTTCCTGCCCGCCAGGAGAGCCGCGTGTGGATCCACGAAGATGCACCAACACCAACAATGGCCAAAAGGCAAAGGGCTGTCAAGAAAGTTATGTACGCAGTTTTCTTCCGTAGTACCGGATTAGTAAAAGCAATGAAGCTGGAAAATCAACGTACAGTCACAGCGAACTGGTACACCACCAAATGTTTACCTGCAGTTCTTGAGTCAGCCAACATTCGCGGGTTAATGTTACATCACGACAATGCATCGTGACACAGTGCACAGCAGACAGTTGAATTTTGACGTGAAAATAGGGTAAAAGTCATTAAACATCCACCCTATTCGCCTGATTTGGCCATGTGTGATTTCTGGTTGTTCTTCAACTTAAAGAAACATTTACATGGTCGACGTTTCACGACGGAGGATGAGATAGATGAAGCAATTCATCTATTTTTTGAGAGCATTCCAAGAGATGACTGGCTGGCTTCATGCTTTTACGTTGTGGAAACTTCGGTTAGAAAAGTGCATTGATGCAGGAGGAGATTATATTGAACATAAATAAAATCATTTTCATAAAAAGACTTGTAGTTTGCTTGTATCTCAAAATATGTAGCGTGACCCTCGTATAACCTGATATGGATCAAAAAGACTACTTCCATACAAAATTTTAGAAATACATCTAAATTTTCAAGGCATATTATGATTATTTTTCAAGTTCGAAAAAAAATTATAAGCGGTTTTTTTATTAAAGATCTAATCACACCACTGAATTTCCAGGGTCCTGAAATGGTTTTAACCAAAATTTTATTCAATCATGTGCATTAATACAAAAGTTTTGAAAGAATCATTTTTTAAACTTTATCAAGCATTATTTCATAAATCCACCTCTTACAGCATCTACTGACTAAGGTAGATCGAAATTTATGAAAGAAAAGCATCTAAACATTAAATTTAAAAAATACCACAGAATTGTATATAACAATTTTCTTTAAAAATTAAAGAAATAGGCAATACTTACTACTTACTTAGGTTTTTGTAATCTCGTGTTACTTTTATTTAGTGCACTTTTGTATTGCAGCATCTTAAAAAAATTCAGTTATTAACCTTTCGGAACTGGCGCCGCGGAGTGACACTCCGCACATTTACTTTAACCCCTCTTTTTACGGATTTTTAAACTCCATCTTGAGGCCGGTTCTAGTATCTTCCTAAATATGATCAGTCTTGACTGGAGTGTGACGGTGTGCTGATCCCTCTTGTATTTTATAAAACAACCAAATTTGCGGAGTATCGCTCCGCGTGTGAGTCCTTCAAAAAGCGAAATTGTCTAAGAGCAGGTAAATTTACGTTCCTTTCTTTTTTTGTTAGTTTGATTAAAACGTAATTTTTTAGCACGTGGTCTTATGAAAAAGAACAGGAAAGGTTGGCAAAGTTGATGGAAGGGTGTTTGAATGAAATCGATGGGGAAACTGATAGACAATACGATGATAGAAATGAAAGTGAAGAAGAGGACGAAGGCGTAACAGAAAGGGCTGAGGATAAAAATAATGTATATGCGCAAAAACACGTGCCTCACTTTCTTGGACGTGATAAAGAAACGAAATGGGACAAGCATTTAACAACGCAAAATGTTAAAGTACGAGCACATAACATAATAAAACATTTTCCAGGTGTGAAAGCACCAGTACGAGGTTTGAAGAACGCTATTGAAATATGGAAACATTTTCTTACAGATAATTTGATAATCAATGCGCCCTGTATACGTATTCCCAAAAATCCTTAAGTATAGTACAACTCTCGTATTTGCCCCTTACTTCCATCATTCTTCATTCTGCAGTTATTGCTATATGTATACCTTGCATTTTCACCAAGTTTCATTGAAATCCGAATTTGACACACGGAAAGCTTTCCTTGTTAAGTACACAACGTACCGTAACTAAAAATTCTATTTCATCTGTGTAAATGTCATTGATGTCATAAAATTAGTTTCCGTTAACACATTGCATGAATATCATAATTATACGTTTACAGCCATCTAAATTAATGGTAAAGATTTTAATCGCTTTAGACATAACGTGATGCGACGATTCGTCTACAGTGTGTATACGCGACAGACGCAACCGCTAGAATCCAATTAATCGTCGCGAAGCAACAAACTTTGAGTAATCTAAATGCAAATTTCCCCGCGATTTCTCCTGATCCACTTTGCGGTAGAAGTATAATAAATAATTTACATCTGTGCACACGATATTGTTCGAAGGAAGAAGAGATAAAGACCGCAAGCTCCTTGAAATATTATTACTCGCACTGAAGGTGAGGGTTTTCATAAATGATGGAAGTGAAAGACCGCAACAATTAGTCACTATACTATTAAATAAGTGCAGAAGAGCTTCGTTTGCGATAAACCGTTCATTACTGTGAATTGTGTGCTGCTATGGTGGTTTTCTCTGTAATAAAAGACTGTTTACTTCATCGTGCAGTCATTCATATAAAGATTTCCTTTCCATTTATACTGGCTATGATGAGAGCTATTTCCTGTTTTTCTAATAAACAGATATTTGTTACTTCTCGACAACCAAATAAAATGCTGTATTTTTGAAAATCTTGTTTGAATTATGAAGGATTTGTACATTTATAGATTTTTAAAACTTCAAATGCGTATAATAATGGTGGGAAAGTAACTTCTCTGCCAAACATGCTACTCTCTTAACTGAAAAACAAAAGACATTGTAATTAATATACACTAATCCTGTGGATTCAGTACGGCAGCATAAAATAATAATAATAATAATAATAATAATAATATGCCTTTATTGCGCAAAACTGCCTATACATGTAAAATAAGTACAAAAATATATACTAATAAGCTAGTGTATAAAAAAAGAAAAAAAAGAAATACAAGACGAGTAAAGCTTATAGCAGTATAGCGCAACCACAGCGCATACATAAAGGTGTAGTGACGCAAGTTTTAAAAATTTATAATAAACTGCCATATGAATTTAAGACATATACACCTAAAGATTTAAAAAAAAATCTTAAACAACTTCTGATTCAAGAATGTTTGTATCATCTAAATGAGTTCTTTTTATGAACTCCACAATTTGATTAGTAATTTGTCAAGCATACTGTTTTCTTTTGTTTTCTTTTTCTATTTGTACTTAGCTGGTACCCATTGCTTCTGTTGACATGTTTCATACTTATTGTATACTATGAAATAAAGGTTTGTTATTATTATTATTATTATTATTTTCTAATTCAGTGTATGCGATAGACAGTAATGGAATCTAAACAAGCATGATAGTCTTCAGAGTAATATTTAAAGTGAGAGAGAACAAATACCTCACAAAGTAGTTTTCTTACCTTTTTATTTAGAGTCGAGCTATAAGGATATAACTTTTTGAGATTTAAATATGATGACTGTATATTTATTTATTTGATTAATATATCGAAATGAACTGTCAATTATTAAGCCCAGACTCTTGGCTTTGTTCACCAGTGGAATGTTTGTATCGTTAATTTTGATATGTATTTTATCTTTTAGGAACGTGCATGCTTCCTTTCCTCCAAGAATTAGTACCTGAGATTTATTAGGATTGAGATGTAGTTGATTAGATTTGGAGGTAGTATACGGCGCTTATAGATTCTCATTAATTCTTCCTATACCCATCTCCCACTCAGAACTTTTAAAAGAATAAGAGACTGCGTTTACTTTCGGAAGACACCCAAGCTGCGCGAAAATTGTCAGCTGATATGTATTGACCGTCTTAAATATGTTGACCAAAATACGCGCGCTTTTTAAAAGTAAGCGAGAAGGTTAAACGTGTACTAAATTGTAATTTTTTATACAAAACAAATTTAGATTCTGATAGTATTAACAGTTTTATAATTTAGTAATAGCATAAATCTTACTTATGTGTATATTAATGTATTTTTTTTTAATTTTTCATTTCACTTTATGTATTAAATAATTTCTTTAAAAAAAAGTAGGAATACTCACTGCTCAAAAAAAAAATAGGTGAGAAATGTTTGGTCTGTTGTTTATAATAATTAATATTTTTACTTATAAAAAAAGAGTAATCGGAATGTAATTACACCTTTATTTATTATGCATTTAAAGATAATATATACATATTTAAATTAACTATATCAAACATAATTTTAATTTAATCATCATCAGAAGAAAAATCAAAATCGCTGTCACTGTCATCATCAAGGTTTATAATAAGTTCATCGGTAAGCTTATCCATTATGTGTTCTTTTTGTATATAATTTTCCTCAATATTCACTGCATGCCGACAAACATGTGACCATTCATCTTTTGTGATTTTTCCAAATTCTTCTTTAGCGAGTTCCTCGACATCATTTAGTTTAAAAGTTATATTTTTAGATGCTACTCTGCCCTTTAAAATTGCCCATATCTTTTCAATAGGGTTGAGCTCCGGATGATATGGGGGCAATCTCAACACTGTATGTCCATCTTTTGCGAATATAGAATCTATAGTGTGATTCTTGTAACTTGGTTTATGCATATGTACTAATCTATACAATTCAACTTTTGTCAAATTTTCATTAAATATGATGCCACGTTCACTTAGCCATTTTATAATTTCTGATTTTTTGCTGTTAGTAGTTGGATGTTTAACTGAGAGAACGTTGTGGTAGCTTGCATTATCCATCACAACAACAGATTTAGGTGGCAAATTTGGAATCAACTGTTTTTCTAACTACCTTTTATAATTTATGAAGTTCATATCATCATGATAATCTCCACTTTTTTGGCCGGACTTATAGATCAACAAGGCATTATCAATAAATCCATATTCACTACCTAAAACAATAAATATGCAGTACATGCTAAAAATTTTAGAAGAAATTTTACTAATATACCTGCATGTACAATTATTAAAAGTTTTTCTTTTGATATAGGGCACTTAAGTCCATTGTTAGAGTTATCAACCTATTCATATGGAGTTGTATGACTGGCATGGAGGCATGTTTCGTCTAAAATACAATACTTTAGTTTTTGAACATCAAATAAAAATTTATTTTGCTTCACCTGCATACACGATTGGTCGACATTTCGGATATATGAGGATCTTAGCTCACGTATATTTGATCTTTCCATCAAAAGCTTTCGGTTATCAGTAGTCTTCTTCCACCTGTTATTTGATAAATTTTAATATTAACTTTCTTAAAGAGCTGCGCTTGCCTACAAAACCAATGGTATCATCTGACTGTATTTTATTATATACATCATTTAATGTAGGCCTCTGTTTGTCAGTTATGTGAAAATTGTGCATAACCTGACGTAAAACTGCTTCCCCAGCATTATTCACAGTAGATTTTGGTGAATGTCTTACAACATTGTCTTTTGAAGAACTGCCACTTTGCTCTGCTTCAACAGAATTACTCTTTCGAATAATTCTGACAAGTACTTTTAGATATTCCCGTAGCTTCACTAACAATATCTAAAATGTTACCTGTAAACAAACATAATGACTTCACTGATATATGAATATGTAAAAATAGTATTAAAAATACTTTAAAAGATATTATCATACCTTCTGTCTTATATTTTTTAAAATAGTTGTAGACATTAGAAACAAAGTTCCGTGATTGCTCATGCAAAACTTGTCTCTTCTTAGCAATGTTCGATGACTCGGACATTCTCACCTGTAACATAATTATTTAATACAACTTAATTAAAATCTACTTTTGAGAAAAACTGATTTTTTAATAAATAGTACGCCAATAATAATATTAAAAGTAGAGAGCACGAAACGAATTCAACGACAACACATCAACAACTGACGCCGAAATAAGGTAAATGTTTGTTGGTCTTACTATAGGTAAGAAATACATAGCTATTTCTCTCGGTTAGCACCAACTTCTCTTTCTAATCCTAAAATGCGTCTTTGCGCTGGTATCTTCCGAAAGTAAACGGACTCTACAGCTGTATATCGTCTGCATACAGATGCGCTTTAGAGTAAATTATCGATGAATTAAGAGGTATACAATGAGAACAAGATGGGGCTAACAATGGAGCCCTGTGGTAGACCCCGCCGCAACATTAGAGGTCGCGAGCGAGAACTAAGTTGTACACATTGGGATCTGTTGTAGAGACACTCTGTCAGTAATCCAACAGAACCACGATCGAAGCCCAGACATGACAATATGTTTAACAGTATAGAATTATTTACGGTACCGAAAGCTTTTGAATAATCTAATAACACTAATACCGTTACTAGTCATCATCCGTTACACATAAGAGTGCAGAAGTGCAGCTAAATCCCTCCCGAAATTCCGACTGAACATCTGGTAAAATTCGTCTTGCAGTTACATATTCCTTAATTTGTTTCTATATCTATAATCCTCTTCAGAATTTTAGATATTACCGGAAGCAAACTTATTGGTCTAAGATCCTTAAACTCCTGCATATGTTCTTTTTTCGGAAGCGGTAAAACGATCGCGCATTTCCAACATTCAGGAAATATGGTACACCATGCAAAATGCAGGTATTGATAATATGCGTAATATACGGTAAAATAAACGGTAAACATAAACGAATCATACGAACATCTATCCAGTCACTACCGACTGCCAACGACTTGATATTGCTTATAGCATTCTTAATCTGAGTCTACCAAAGAAAAGTTGAATTTTTCGTCAATACCGGGTGTCGGACGATATACGGGTGGAGAAATATTAGAATCATTTTGCGGGATACTATTTATAAAGTAATCATTAATTTCATCTGCGTTGGTAAAGCCAGTAGTAATTTTATTCCGCTGCTTTTGAATGCAAAGATAATTGAAACTCTTCCAGGGTACCTACCCTGCTATCCCGCAAACCCGAAACGAAATCAAAGTATGCTCTCTTTTCAAGCTTAAACGCACGGTTAGTTAAATTCCTAAGTGATTTGCAGTAGTCTCAGTCTCTGGCGTTTCTGGTTCTACGAAACTTGTTTTTAGCTTTATCACGCATATTCATCAGTAATTTTAAGTTATCAGTGAGCCACGGGATATACTTTCTCGTAAATCTACGTGTAAATCTACGAATGGTGCACGCTTGTCAAACAATGGAAAAATTTTAGAATTGAAGTAAAGCACTTTATCGATATCATGGAGCTGAAGCAAATAGTGGAAGTCAATCTATAGTAAATCACATTCCAATTCATGCACATCTATGCTTTTAAAATCTAGAAATGTACGGATAATAGGTTCAGCAAAAAGTTCCTCGACTCTTATATTACAATAAACGAAATTCATTCAGACGTTTTTACAAAATCTTAATAGAAAACTTCGCGCAGGTAATTGAATATCTAAACATCCGAAGCCAATGCATAAGAGCAAAAGCATGGAAAATACTATCAAAATCGCTGCAATTATACTAATTTCTTGTTGACGTCTCAATATTTGCAATATTTGTTATTTGTTCACAGATTTTCAACATATTTCAAACTATTGAGGACAACACATCGTTGATGAAAACATTAAGCAAAGTAGCTTTATTTACATGTACTTGATTTGTTCTGTTATTTCATTTTCATTTTTATACCAAGAAATAAAGAATTAGTTACGTAATTAATTATTTTGCTTGTTTTAAAAATATTTTTTACTGTCGACGTAATTACTGACACGACTGGTCATCAATTTCTCGCTCTAGTAATGCGATCCATTTACGATAGCGCTTATTAAATAATTTATTGCGCGAGATCAATGTTTCATCCTCCCAATACGTAATATATATTTCAATTTGTACTTCTTTTAGCCCCACCAGCAGCCCATAATATGCGTCCCTCACGTGCGCTTATAACGACTATTTTCACTTAGAAAGCATTTTTACAGCTACGTATGTACGTTTCATGAAATATATATATACCGCCTTTATATCGTCCTGTATGTATTTTACAACTCCTGATGTATTAAGTGGCTATCTGTATACAGATTAATACTCAAAGAATTGTAATCAAGGGTACGTACACGTTATTAGAACTTAAACTTTACCTTTGCGCGAAGGTGGAAAGATGTTGGTAATTATATATTTCAAATAAGTAAATCGTAGATCTCATTCTCCTTCTAGGAATGAGATTAACATAAACAGCAGTATTTCGTATATTTCTAAGAACCCGTTATTACATTCAAATCCATATTGCATTTCATTCCAGCCGCAGAAGAGGATGTTCTGCTACTACGAACCAGTTTCCTTTAGAATAAGAGCTTTAATCTTCTTTGACAACAGCTCCTTTTCATTTAATATAAAAGCGAACGCAGATTGTTTGGTAAGGGTTGGGATTACGTCCCTAGCGGGAGTCTCAATGTCCCGTTTCTGTTCCCAAACAAGCAGCCGCCTGTACTATCAGATTAAAGTAGATTTATTAGACAGAAAACTTAGGCTGCAGCAGGATTACAGAATAAATATACATACTTTAATGACTACAATTGTCAAGCAAACGTAATCTAAGGATGTTAAGACGAACTACTTCTGGGTTGTTAAACAAGAACAGGCGTAAATGTACTTTCTAGAGAAGAATAGAGTACTTTACACTGGTTGAATATTCGACAGGACTACGCACACATGTTTGCTTTAAATAAATCTGTCTTATATTAATACTTTCTGTGAAATAGACATTGATTTAGGAAAACTAATCGCTAGAATATATGCTACCATCAGTATAATTGCTATTTCAAAAAGTGTCTGGAATTCTAAAGAGATATGTGCAAATACAAATTTATGTTGTAAGTTGGTGCACCAAGATGAACATGTAATGAGTTATGAGTATTAAAGCGGTACGGAAGATGTATACGCATGAGTTTGATCTGATGAGCAAATGTGTAGGAAATCCGGGGCCGTTGGGGTGTGAGAATGACGCTTTTCAATGAAATATTCAAATATCTTCAAATATGTGCTGTTGACAATTGTATTGCGCTCTTTAAAGTCAATGAGTAAAATACCCTCACAATCCCAGAATATTGTGGCCATTACCTTTTTTGTTGATTGAGTGACTTTCGCGTTTCTGGGACGAGGTTCATCGTGTCGCCACCATTCCATCGATTCATTTTTGGATTAAGGGTCATAACAAAGAACCATTGTTCCATCTCCTATGACAAGCGACTCCAAAATCGGTTTCGGGTCGTCTCCACACATGTTTAAAAACGAGCGCGAACATTCGATCCGACGATAACGTTGGAAAGCAGAAAGAAGATGCCCTACCCATCTTGCACCAAGATGAACATGTAATGAGTTATGAGTATTAAAGCGGTACGGAAGATGTATACGCATGAGTTTGATCTGATGAGCAAATGTGTAGGAAATCCGGGGCCGTTGGGATGTGAGAATGACGCTTTTCAATGAAATATTCAAATATCTTCTTTTGGACCAAAGTACTGTTGTAACCTAGAAAAGAGGAAAAGCAGAAGCCACAGAAAGGCTGGTATTAGCAAGATATGAACATATCAGAACAGAACTACGATACCGATCAGATTCACTACATCGTCTAGGGCAAGAAATCTGGAACCGGTGGATTCGGAAAGGAAATGTTGTTGAGTTGTTCTTTAATAATGCAGACTAACCTGATCAAACATATTTATTAAGCGTTTACTTCCAAATTGCTTCGAAATTTTGTAAAAAGGGGAAGACTTCATTGGATTTTAGCCTTAAACTTGAATCAAAAAAAAAGAAGAAATGTAATAATAATAAACACCAGCTTTGTTCAGCCTAGTTCTTTATTAATGAATACAAAAGCAAGTAAGAGTACAGTTACATACGAGGTAGGCATAAATCCTCGGCCTGATATAGGAAAAATAAACTTGATAAAATATAACAATTTTTATATTTCAATATAATCTCCCGTAACTTCAAGTTTTTCCCTCAAAATGTTATATTATAGCTGTTTGTAACTCACTATCGTCCTTAAAATGACGTCCCCTAAGGTTTTTATTTAAATATGAAAATAAATAATAACCACTTGGAGCCATATCTGGACTATACGGTGGATATTCCAATTCTTGAAAACCGCATTCGCGGATAGCAGCTTGTGAAATGGCAACAGTATGGACGAGTGCATTGTTGTGCAACAATCGAACATGCCTTGTCAATTTTCCTCGGCGTTCTACACGAATATTGTGGCTCAATTCATGCAACAGAAACGCGTAATATGTGCTGTTGACAATTGTATTGCGCTCTTTAAAGTCAATGAGTAAAATACCCTCACAATCCCAGAATATTGTGGCCATCACCTTTTTCGTTGATTGAGCGACTTTCGCTTTTCTGGGACGAGGTTCATCGGGTCGCCACCATTCCATCGATTCATTTTTGGATTAAGGATCATAACACAGAACCATTGCTTCATCTCCTATGACAATTGACACCAAAATCGGTTTCGAGTCGTCTCCACACATGTTTAAAAACGAGCACACACATTCAATCCGACGATAACGTTGGAAAACAGAAAGAAGATGCCCTACCCATCTTGCACTAACCTTGTTCATACCCAAATGGTTGTGAAGAATTCGGCGAATACCTGTTTCAAAAATGTTAGACATCATGACTAATTTCTTCACTTCTAGACGGCGATCTGCTGATACCATTTCTTCAATAATTGAAATGTTTTGAGACGTTATCAATTCAATTAGCCAACCAGGGCGCTCATCACCTTCAAAAGGATGCTTGCCTCAAACGGAAACATTTTTGCCACTTTTTTACAGTGGAATATGAAGGAAGTAAATCAGCATAAATGCCGTCTAAACGTTGTTTAATGTGATTAGGCGTACGCCCTTCTTTTGTTAAAAATGTAGTGACCGCGCGGTACTCAATTTTCGTTACCTGAGGCATTTTCATGCACTAGCCACGTTCTCTGGCTGGCTACTAGAAACTATAACTCTTCGAGCCGTAATATATGTATATAGTATAAGCCTCGTACATGTGCAACTATGACGCAACGGAGTTTTAACGCGCCTGAACCAGTATAAACCGGTCAGCCCGAGAATTTATGGCGCTTGCCTCATATACTGCCATTATCTTTCACCGCATGCATTTTTCATTCACCGCATTATGCATGTGAAATTAACAAATAGATGTACTCCAAAAAGAAAAACAGCATCCATTCTTTAACACATCCCTACTAACTCACAGAGACATTCTCTTGACTCAGTCCTTTCTCAGTCACTGGGGAGCGAATGACAGAGCGTAGTTGCAGCATGGAGAATAAAAGGCGGGAATCATATCTGCTAGTTCTACATGCAAAATACGATATAATACATTACATATAGCCTGTTGTCATCGGCTTTAGTAGCAGCTGTATTTAACAACATCCATGAAAGTTTGTTAATCTCGAATGTAGAGGATCTTTAACAATTAACAGGGATAGGGAAGATTTTAGAAAATATACAGAATCATTTTTAACGATCTCTTGTCAAACGTAGTTTTCCATAGCGCTATTCTGAAAATGGTGGATGATTTTCATGGCACTGTTCACCTAAATCGATTAAATCGGAGACGGATATGAACTTCCTTATTTTATATATTATATTTTCATTATTTTAAAAAGTATGTGTATGCACTATCGATACTTTTCCACATTAATAAGCTTCTTTCCATTAACTAACGCCCAGCAGTGTGCGAGTTGTTGCTAGATCATTTGTATTAACGCAAGTCAGTAGTCGATTACAATCTACGCGACGCAATCGGATTTGCCCGTTTCATTATTAGTTATCGAGAAAAGCCGTTGCGAAAAATCGAATTGTATTAGTGACGTCAGTAATTGACGTATTACACATTATATTTTTATGATAATTATAACTGCCCATGTAAAAAAAGATCGTATTATTACAATTTTCTGTAAATCATAATTACATGTGTGAACTGAAAACCTAACAGGAAGCAATTAAAGTTGCCGTGGCTATAAAAATAACAATAAGGTACATCCAACAATAAGTAAAAGTGAAGTAGTAATGTAAATAATATCGAAATAAATGAGTATTTTTTCGAATAAAAGAAAATATTTTTCTAAATATTACCTAATCGAGTAAAAAGTAAAAAAATCTCCTTTAAAAATGTTTTCTACAAAACTTTATGCCTGTCAATTTTCATCATATCACAAAATGTAACTTTTTTTGCCTTGTCATGCGGAAAAATGTCTTGGCGGGTGTGCACTTTATAATATTGATAACCATGTTCCTTTAAAATTTTCCTAACAATTTGCTTCTCAACGCCAACTTGTTCTGAAATTTGTCCGTTATGTTCAACAGCGCTGCATATATTCTTAACTTTTTGACGTTCTCTTTCCTCACTAACTACCCGCATTGTAAACCCTTTCAAGACCCCAATACATTTCCGGTAATTAGCTGCAGATGTAGCGCTTACAAGTTTGTATACAATATTTAAAATCCGAAGGAACCAGTCTAGCCTCAAAAGTAAAAGTGGGGCGACCAACAACCTCTTGTGCGCTACATCCTCAATAGTACCATTTAATTATTAGAACCTTTTCTTCATTCGAATATCTAAACTTTTTGAAATAAAAACAAACCAATAGCAAGATCTTGATATAATAATGAAATTATTTAATTGGAAGGCGAACTTATGAATAGTGAAATCAAATAGTATGTATATACATGTATGGAGCCTAAGAATCGAAGTGGACTCGCACAGAGAAGATCCAATTTATATCGTGCCGACAAACGTACCGAATCCTTCTACCACAACGATTATAAGCGGCAACTATGCTAGAAGTTTAACGTAGTAATATTCCCTATATTAAGGTCGATCTATATGGATAGTGTATAACAAGCGATCGTTGCCTATCATCATAAATCACAGCGTTCGGCATCGTTGTAGGAATGAATCAGCACCCGCCATTGCATTCACTGTTAACGTGCGGTCACAGGAACGCACTTAGGTTTAAGGAATTGGAAGTGGAAGTTACTATAAAACTCAAATAGGCATATAAGTTTGCTCTATTGGCACTATTCCATTTAAAATGATTCTCATATTTGTAAAAGAAAAGCAAAAGTAACCGTTGAGGCATAAAGAAGGAAATAAATTAATATGTTTTGCGTAGTTACATATCTAAATTTTGAATTTCATTTGTATGTAGTCTTGTACTACAGACTAGACTAGGATTTCTATTGCTCCTGCAGAGGTTTTTTTTTTGTTTCAATTGATTTTCATCGGTACATGTGGACTTTACTTAAAAACAGCATGAACATGTACCGATAAACATCAATCAGACCAACATTCCATACAGCAACACCGCGAAATACCTTGGGATGAACCTTGACGTCCAACTGAAATGCAAAGGACATGTTAAAAAGGAAAGAAACAAACTAGAAATAAAATTCAAAAAAATGTACTGGCTAATAGGAAGAAAATCCCAGCTGTCAATACACAACAAAGTGCTGCTGTACAAAGAACTTCCTAAGCCCATCTGGACCTATGGGATCCAACTATGGGGATGCGCAAGTAAACACCACATTAAGAAGATTAAAGTGTTTCAAAATAAAGTTCTGAGAAGTATTGTGCCCGAGCCCACGCCGCAAGAACAGTGATCCAGTACCTTGAGGATGTCGAGGTTGCACCGCTTGAGTGGTCAGCAATTAGTCTTGACGCTAATCCCATGGAACATCTATAGGGCATTCTGAAAAGAAGTATACCAGCACGAAATCGAGCTCCTAACTCAATTGCAGAATTTAAAATTGCTGCACAGGGATCATGGGATCGAAGTTCGCAAGAAATCATTAAAGATCTTTTGCGCAGCATGCCTAGGGAGATGCAGGATATGGTTAGAGCAAGAGGAGGAAGTACTAAGTATAAAATTGTTATTATGTTGCGTTGTTATTATGTTTATGGGTAATTAATGTTGCTTTTTCCAATTAAGCGTTTTAGCCTAAAACAAGTTGTTTTAATAACTTCTCCACAAATAGGCTCTAAATCCTCCATATGTAATTTATTTCATTATCAATAACGTAAAACACTCCAGTGTGCAAGATTTAGCAACAAAAATCACAAAAGTTTTAAAAAGAAAAATAATAACGGCCGAAAATAAAATATGCAATATTTTTGTCCGTGAGTGCATATATTACTTTAACGAAAATAGCGGTTTTTCAGTTTATTCCCAACAACTTCTAAATTACTTGTAAAAAGAATTTTGAACAGAATCTGAGTTAGACAAATTTCCATATTTGATAATAATACAAATATCCGTAATTTCCTACTTAATTTAAAACATAATGTATACTGCGAAATTTTCTTTGCTAGACAAATGCATATACTTTAGAAAAAATAAAGTACTTGAGAAGCAGATATGTTACCGACGAAATGAACCGAAATGGCTTCGTTTAATTAATTGTATACAAGATGTAGGGTTTGTGACGGATTTCTAACACTAATTGGACGTAGAGTTCCAAATCTCAAAATCTGATACGACAAGACAGCGAATTACAACTCAAGCGGATGAAGCTAGTCGTCTACATTAATTAATTAATGCTTGACCGTCAACCAAAGCTATACTTACACATTCGTGTTTTCTGGAAGGATAACTCATATTAGGCTAGATAATTTGCTCATTCAGATAAATAATATCCCCATTCCGGTTGTTGAGCCGGCTATTAGAAGTTTGGGATTATATACGGACAGTTCTTTTCGTTAAAAAATAAACATGTTTCTAGAAGCCTGCAGCGTGTCTACATTTCTTTAAAAATGATTTTATCACCACCATCCTGTCCTTAATGCCAGTACTAACACATTTACGTGATTCCCTTTTTTTTAACACTGCCTAATTTTTGTGATGTCGCTTACGGTCCGGTCCGTGTATTAATCTTGTTACAAAGAATCGAATCCAAAGATTACAAAACTCTTGTCTTCGACCATACATTGGTATTATGAAGTATGATAAAGGGTACGTAGACTTTTGCGTAGTGCTTCTTTCCAATCATAAAGTAATTTCTTCCAAAACTCCAACTTATCTTTATAAGGACAGTTATTAGTTACCGAAATGACAATTAACCAAATGACATTGCAACATTAATTCGGTAGTCCTACCTTTATTTTCTACATACTTGGGGAATTCAAGATGGGGTTAATGTCTGTGCCAACTATGTGTAATAATAATAATAATAATAATAAACTTTATTCGCCCAACAGGATACCCCAATTACAGGACGAAATAATAATACGAATGCATGTGCACATAATACAAAGAGAAAAATAAAATATAATACTTAATAAAAGATAACTGAAAAATAATAGAAAAAAATAATATATATATACTCCACCAATTAATGCATCGCGTCACCGACAAAAATATCTGCATAATATTTATTTGCATTCACACACATGTTTTGAACTGGCGATTTCAGCAGCACATTAGTTCTTGCAGTTAAAGGCCGAAACGATTGAACACTACGCGAAGACAAACGAGGAACGTTCAAATTAATGTTTGACAGCAGATATGCGCAATCGATTTGATTGTCAATAAGTTTGTAGAGAAACCGCGCACTGCAAATTTGCCTTCTTTCCGAAATACTCCGGACCGCATGTCGTTCCAATAATGTGGCATAGTCTATACCCCTCACCGGATATATACCGTCGATCCTAAAAGATAGGAATTTCAGGAACCTTCGCTGTACTCTCTCAATAGAATCCTCGTAGGATTGATAGTAAGGATACCATACAATGGAAGCATACTCTAGCCGACTTAAGACAAATGCTCTATACAGCGGTTTCAGAAGATGTTGATTCGTGAAGTATTTCGAAGATCGTATGATGAATCCTAACATGGCTGCGGCCGAGGAACACGTCTGCGAAACATGCTGTTTAAAGGATAGTTGACTATCAAAGATAACTCCTAGGTCTTTTATGGTCTCGCTCCTCTGCAGCGGGTAACCGCTTAAACTGTACGTAGTAGGCAAGCCTTTTACTTTGCGAGTATATGTTACATACCTGCATTTTGCTTCATTTAACATAAGACTATTTTCTTGGCACCGGTGAAATACGTAATCAATACTCATTTGCAGATTAATGGAATCAATTCTTGCGTATACCTTTACATCATCTGCATAAGCTAGGGTGTCACAGGTCAACGCTTCCAGCAGATCGTCGAGAAAAAGCACAAAGAGCAAAGGTCCTAAATTGGATCCTTGTGGAACACCTGACGTAATAGCATATTCACATGAGCTGAAGCCATTATAGAAAACATAACATGACCGCTTTTTTAAGTAGGACTCCATCAGATCTCGAAGGCGAGGTGACATGCCAAAAGAACTTAATTTAAAGAGCATAATATCATGGTCAATTCTGTCAAAGGCCTTAGAAAAATCCGTGTATATAACATCGACTTGCCCTCCATCATCCAGTGTGTCACTTATAAACTGTGTAACTGTCGCTAAGTTAGTTGTTGTAGATCTTTTAGGTATAAAACTATGTTGCTTCGCAGATAAATACGGCTGTACATTGTTGAATATAGAAAAATATAAAAGTTGTTCATATACCTTGGCGAAATTAGATAAAATAGATATAGGACGATAGTTAGTCACATCAGTGCTGCTTCCCTTCTTAAGAACTGGCGTAACTCTTGCTCGTTTCCAGCGCCTAGGAAAGGTAGAAGATCTCAAAGAAATGTTGACAAGAAGCAAGAGTGGTTTGACAAGTACTATGCGTGCTTCCTTCACTAAAAAACTAGGGATGAGGTCATCACCAGCTGTGTCCGTATTTGCTAGGTGACTCATTATAGTTAGCAGGTCAGTCTCACTCACAGGTTTGACGTCAAAAGATGGTATGTTGCTGAATACATTTTCGATTACTCTGTTGGAGTGTGGCAGATAAACAGAAGAAAATTTACTAGCAAAGGCGTCAACAATTTTTTTTGTACTTTAGAAGCAAATTATTTTCATTTTACTAAAAATTTCTGACTATGATTTGCTGTACAGAATTGACAGATATAAATAATTTGGAATTTTGGAGTATATAAATAAATATACTCCAAAATTATTAGATTAGATTTAGATTTAATGTTGAGGTGGTTTTTAACCTATTCGACTACGACCTTTCCAGATTTATTGTGGTTCCTCTATCATTAGATCAATTACGCTAGCTTTGCCTTTTTCATTAGACCTAACAGCCTTGCGAGTGATCCCTCTGAGTAGGTTTCAGCTTTTGGATATTCCGATCCCACTTCTAAGAGCCGTATTCCTGCGAGTGCCGTACAATCGCACAGCACGTGGACGACAGTCTCTTTTTCCGCCTGGCAGAATCCACACGCCGTTTCATCAGACCTAAGTTCCTCATATGTTTCTTGAGCATACAGTGTCCTCTTAGCAGGCCTACTATTGCTCTGACAGACTTTCAGTCAGTGCTTAGTAGGTCTGCTATAAATTTAGGCCTGTGTCCAATCAGAAATTGTTTGGCCTGTCTCTGAACTGAGATACTCTTCCACCAGTCATGAGATTTCTCATTTTTCCATTGTTTAGTAGTTGTTTTAACTACCGTATGTGGTATGCCCACCGAATGTTTTGGGTTTCTGTCAGCATTTGACGCGCCTGCTCGAGCTAATTCGTCTGCCTTAACACTCCCTCGATGATCTTCGTATCCTGGTACCCAAACCAGGGTCACTTTAGATCGGCTGCCCAGCCTATTGAGGGCATTCATGCACTAGTTTCGACTAGTCCAGTGATTTTAACACTGCTTGACTGTCTGAATAGATAGCAATAGATCGATAGTTACTTTCTTGCTTGTCTAGTTCTTCGATACACCACGGCACTGCTGTTATTCCGGCTTGAAATACTGTGGCGCTTTGAACTAGACTTAGCGACTTACTTATTTTTGGTCTAATTCCGAAAATTCCGGCTCCGACTCCAAGTTCTGTCTTTCAGCCGTCTTCCCTAAAAAAAAATTATTAACTTTTGAATAATATGCATAATTTATCAAAAATATCTAATACCACTTACCATTTACCTTGATGTTCGTAACGGTTGTGTATGGCTACTAACTTCGAACTTGCATTCAATGTGTTAGTTACAGAGCTGAGGTAGCAAGAATGAACCATTTTCGAAATTATTCAATTCATTTTGACAGTCTTTACAGTATTATTGCGAGTAAACACGAACATTTAACAAGTATTATGACATCACGATTTGTTAGTGACATAGTTTTGCTTCATAAATATATAAACCAAAAACAGAAAATATTTCTCAGTTTGTAAAAAATAAAACTCGGTGAACGGGACCGTTATCGAAATGACATTTTACAACTTAAAAAAATTGTGGAAAAATAAATATTAATTATACTGATTGTAAAATATTTGGTAATTATGTCATCTCCACTAAACTATACAACATTGGGATATTTAACCTATATATTGTTATAAAAAGTGTTTCAAGGACTCGAATTGTCCTTTTATGTGAGTATTACCCATAGGATTGTTTTTCGTACTAATGTTCATCATCTTAGTTTGAGGTTTAGAGGTTTGCTGTCGCCGCCTATTCACAAGTTAACACGTTTCAAGAGTTCTTTTTCTTATATGACCACTAAACTCTATAATTCTATTCGTCCTAATTTAAAGCCGCTATCCCCTCAAGCATTTAAATTTTCTTTACGCAAACACTTATTGCAGTTGTCTTAGTTATCTGCTTTCACTTCATGTGCGGGCAATGTTACGTAACCTCTTTATGCTTTTCCTTCTACACATTTTTATACTTTGGTCAGATTTTTTTATACGCTTCTCATTCACTTTTTCCTAGTTTTCTTCTTTCTTCCTGGTTAAGTTAAAACAGCGTTAGCTAAACTTCGCATTTCACGGTGTTATACTGAGTTACCTTACTTTTCACAATGCATGTATATTACCATTTGCTTTTTTCTTTTTGTTGCATCAATAAAGCTTGTATGATTATCACTATGCAAAGGCTGACATTAATTCTGCGTGCATCTCATATATTCATAGCACAGAATCGAACCTAATTATTAATCCGCGTACTTTCTGGCAGTTTGCTCGTTCTAAGCAGGGTATAACTAGAATTCCTAGTAATGTTCATGGTTCAGCGAGTACTATCTATTGTTAATTGCCACAACATTTTCTAGCACCTTCTCGCCAGAAAAATTGAACGCTGAACTACTTGATATTAACTCAAATTTGCCACCATTATGCTTACTCTCTGTTTCGGTAAATGACGTAGTCCGCGATATCAAGAAATTAAAAATAAATTAACAGCTGCTATAATATTCCTTGCTTTTTAGTGAAAGATTGTGCCTGCATTTTCGCTTCGCCTTTATGTAAAATTTTCAATTTGGCTTTACGTTCATCTTTCCCGATATCTGGAAGATTGCCAGAATTTCATCAATTTTTAAAGAGGGTGATAATTCCGACATACGCAATTACAGGCCTGTTGCAATTATCTGTTCTTTTGCTAAGGTATTTGAAATGTTGATCCATCAATGCGTCTCCTACGGTGCCAAACCTTTCTTTTCTACTTTACAACATGAATTTATGCCCGGCAGGTCTACCACAACTAACCTAGCGTTGATATCACAAGAAGTAGTACAAGCTCTCGATGAAAGTGGCCAATTGGACGTAATTTACACGGACTTTTCCCGTGCGTTCGATTTAATTGATCACCGCATTTTATTGGAGAAGCTAATTTTTTTGGTATTGGTAGATCATTTCTTGGTTTACTTCGTTCTTATTTACTTAATAGAGTGAACTACGTTTATTTTAACGGATACAGATCTCATCCTTTTCTTTCTACATCTAGTATACCCCAAAGGTCGAACTTGGGTCCACTTCTATTTAATCCCTTTATCGATGACCTTATTAAATCTATCACTTGTCCCATATTAGCCTACGCAGATAATATCAAAATATGCAGTACTACACACTCCTCATCTGATATTAAATTTCTGTAAGACAATCTTCATAGAATACATCAATGGTGTGCGCAATAATCTACTTTTGAGTATAAACAAGTGTCTTGTGTCATTTTCTAGAAAGTTCTGCAAAGTGGAATCTCAATACCACGTCAATAGCTTCCGACAGTCATCAGTTAAAGATTTGGGCGTAACATTTGATGAGAAACTTGTTTTCCAATCATGTCTTAAGTATTACAAACGCAGCTTATAAGTATCTCGGCTTTATTATCCGGATGTGTAGAGATTTTCGTAATTTTGATGCAATTAAGACTCTATACTTTGCCCATGTTGTTTCTAAGTTTAAATACGCAATTAATACTTGGTATCCCATCTATGGCATACAAATTGATCTTATAGAACGAGTCCAACAAAAATGTTTGAAATACCTCTCTTACAATAGCGACGGTCGCTATCCTGTGCGTGGAATAGACTATGATGAATTGGAAAGACACGACTTCATTTCGCTTGGTGATAGAAGGAAGAACATTAGTATGGCATTTGTGTATTTATTCACGTACTTGCAGTTACTACCTTTATACCCTTTTTTGGATTGTAATCTGTATGGGTATACAATAAATATTATGGATTTATTTATTTAATATTATTATTATCATTATTATTGTATCTAAACAGCTAGGTTTCAATATACCTACCTACATACTGATAAATGTATGTTCCTGAGAGTCGAATAATAAAAGAATCCAATTATTCACGTGTTAATGGTACCTTGGAGACAATAGTGTTAGAACGTCGAATCAACAATGTCGCTGTTTATCGACCAATGAATAAAGAACTCGAAACAAAACATCTATACGGCGTTAAGCTGAACTGGGATTTCATCCAGACTGATAATTCGGTCGACTGAAATGCTCCTATACAGTTTTGTAAAATCAATGAGATGCACTGACTGTATCGTTTATATCTGAATAGAAAGAATGGGCACAGCAATGTGAACACGCTCGATTCGAATACGTAGACAAGTATCTCGGTACCGCTAGCAGTACGTAGAACATCATAAATTACATATCAACGAAAACATTTCGCTCTAGAACATAAATTCCTCGAAAGCGTTGCGCAACCGAAAATAACTTCATAAATCTGCCGTAGTGCACGTAAGAAAAAAGTAAAAGAGTGCAACCTGAAGTTAGTTGATCTACTTGCATGAAATTAGAATTTTGGGTGAAGGGCGGTTACTTTCTGGTAATAAACAAAAGCGCAGAAGATAAGTAGTTACCACTCCAACTACATATTTATCCGCTTTTTAAGTATATCAGAATCTATCAAATAGGAAAATAGGTACAATAACTTTATCTGCTTGTTGTCAGAAGTACCTACGTATAATATTCAACTTCAATCCATTTTACTAATAAGGAAAGGTTGCCCGGTATTAAACTCAGGGTTTAATTAAATGTGGTGTAACTTTAGAGCATACGAGGGCTGTTCTCTTTCCACTGAGCCTAGTGATTATAATGTAAAGCCGGCAGGGTGGCTCAATTCATCCGCCTACATCGGCCAACAAAGTGTACTTGAGGCCGGCAATGTTAGAGTTCGCCGAATAGGCCTACCCTTCTGGCGAATTGCAGAAGTTCGCTCAGCGAAATTCTTCTCAGACTCTCAGGCGTTACAAAAGCCCAGCCAAGCAAAGAAAATCTAATTCTGCAGACGGCCGGACGGTGGCAGAAAATGTGCACAACTGTTTCCTCCTCCTCCTAATACAGTTGGCAGTTCTTCACTTGAGCGTGCCCTATTGTGTGTAGGTGTTTCCTTAATCGACCGTGGGCGGTAAGGATTGCGGTCTGAGTCCTGACAGACTTCCTGTCAAGGTCAAGTTCTATGAGCTTCCTGGTTCCGGCTCTGCTGGGCAATATAAATGCCCTCGCACGAGACAGGCCTGTGGAGTTACCCCAAGTTCGAAGGACGTCTTGTTTGGCCCAGTTGGTAACATGAGTTTTGGCAGTGTTAAAAGGTATGCCAACAAGATTCTGGACCGAGCGGAATGCGCTCAGCTCCCTTCCTGTTAAGGGCATCGGCCGGCTCATTGCCATCAATGCCAGTGTGTCCTGGTGTCCAGATGAGAGTTATCTTGTTGTTCCTATTCAAAAATTAATCTTATTTCTGCAGTCAGCTACAGGTCTGGACGAAATCTTTTCCCCTCAAGAGCTCTGCTTGTTTTTAATTTTTATCGACCTATATTTGACACATCTACTCAAGAGTATCCCGACACCCATGTCGACGGCGAATATTTCTCCTTAAAAGGCTGCCGCATGTCTGCTCAGACTACATTTCCGTTCAATTACAGGTGTGCATCAGTAGATTCCTGCACCGACTCCTGTGTGCATTCTGGAACCATCGGTGTAAAGCCTTATACAAAGAGTCGCAGTTGCTTCTCCAATAGAAAGGAATTCTCCAACGATGTTGTAGCGCACAGCAAGTCCGAAGGCGTAGACAGAACCTCGTCATCAAGCATCTTGTCAAGGATTTCTGTCCTAGTGCAGGCCACGTTCTGCGGCTGTTGTACCGCAAGATGCCAGTATCCGTAAACAGCTCACCTGGCTTCCCTTTCAAAAAGTATATGGAGAGTTATAAAATTTACCGCTCGATAATGTTCTTTATTTAACTCGATTTTAACGTTTCTTGGGGAAAGGATTACTTTAAAATGCTCTAAAATTATGTATTTTAAAAACCTTCATACTAAAGTTGTTGACTATGTTAGAATGTCAAGCAAAATTTGTTTCAAAACTTGTACGGATTTTTGATTTTTTACTTTGACTCCAGGAAGAAGAAAGATAGAAGAAAGGGATAAATTCAATAAATGCAATTATTGTACCATATCTAAGGGTCACTATGGTCCTTAAAATGACGTCCCCTAAGGTCTTTCTTTAAATGAGAAAATAAATAATAACCACTTGGAGTCATGTCCGGACTATACGATGGATGTTCCAATTCTTGAAAGCCACATTCGCGAATGGCGAAATATGTGAAATGGCGGCAATATGGATGGGTGCATTATCGTGCAATAATCGAATACCTTTTGTCGATTTTCCTCCACGTTTTGCATTTTTTCGTTGATTAAACGACTTTCACCTTTCTGGGTCGAGGTTCATCGAGTCGCCGCCATTCCATCGATTCCTTTTTGGATAAAGAATCATAATACAGAACCCTTGCTTCACTTTCTGTGACAGTGGAGTTCAAATTGGATTCCGGGTTGTCTCCACATATGTTAAAAACAAGCACGCACATTCGGCCCGACGTTCACGTTGGAGAGCAGCAGTACTCATCTTGCACTAATCTTATCCATACCCAAATGGTTATGGAGAATTCGGCGAATACTTATTTCAGAAATGTTAGACATGGCTGCTAATTCCTTGGCTTTCAATTGGCGATCTGCTAATACAATTTCTTCAATAATTGAAATGTTTTGAGGCGTTATCAGTTCAACTGGCCGACCGGGGCGTTCATCATCTTCAAGCGATTCTTCCCACAAATGGAAACATTTTGCCCACTTTTTTACAGTAGAATATGAAAGAGATAAATTACCATAAACGCCGTCTAGACGTTGTTTAATGTGATTAGGCGTATGCCCTTCTTTTGTTAAAAATTTAATGACTGCGCGGTACTCAATTTTCGTTACCTGAGACATTTTCATGCACTAGTCACGTCATCTGGCTGGCTACTAAAAACTACTACTCTTCAAGACATAATACATATAGTGTAGGCCTCACATATGTGCAACTGTGACGCAACGAGTTTGAACACCCTCGAGCCTGTATGGGCCTGTCAGGCCGAGAAGTTATGGCGCCTACCTCGTATTTCCAGCGTCAGTGGTTTTATCTTTCTGATATCCAACACCCTGGCGTAGCATTAATAAAGCTTTTTTACAAAAAAAACATCAACGACGATTATCGTCGTTTGTTGAAAAAATATATTTTCACAATATGTTAGTTCTACATTATATATCCAATCAATTGGAGAAATACTTAGATGGTCGGCTTGTTTTGCCAGTGAGTGTATTGGGATATTTCAAATAGTAATAAAATTTGCTTATAGTTAAGGAAATTTATAAGCTCTCGTAGGGTTCCAATCCATTCATATTGCCAGTTTCCTTAGGCTCATGTTGTCGACATGTGACACGAAAATATTTAAAAAAGTATGCAATTGGGAAAGAAATGTATGTCAAGAGCAATGTAAAATTTTATAAAACTGGAGTAACACCACATACACTTTGGAATCTCTGAAAATAGACAAATCCCAAGAATGTAATGCCGCATGCAGTAAGAAAGCTGTAAAATTGAATAAAAGAACCAGGTAAAACTTTTGCCCGTCAATGCAAAATTCGACGCATGTTTCATATTATAGATGATTGCAGACGACTTACGGAAATTTGCGCGAAACGTAATTCGTAAGTTATTTTCTTAAGTGCCTGCCGTTCTGTTCTCAAAATGAGTGAAAGACGTCTGGAACAATTCACAGTGGCGCAAAAACGCTGCGTATAAAAAAACAATAAGAGAGCAATGTGAATGAAATTTGAAATTTCAAGAGAACTTCTCTAAAGAAATAACTTTATTTGCGTAGATGTAATATGAGCACCGTTATAAGTAGAGTTGCTCAATTTGCGCCAACAGCCAATGACGGGCGCATGAAAGTTTACACAAAATAAATGGTCAGAAATAAAATATAATACGTGCTCAACCACTTACCGTCGTAAGGGTCTTCCGTGAAATCACAAAGTGAATAATGTCTGTTAAGCATCTGCAACATTAGATATGTTTCCACAATTGTTTCGGCAAACCGAGTGCGACGTGAGGAAAAAGTGTGTTTATATGCAGAAAACGAACGTTCTACATCTAGCGACGTTATATTTCCGTAATTAAAATAATCTATGGAGCAACTTAACGGTTCTGTTGACGCGCCTTCACAAATTTGTCTTAATGCGCCAAAATTAGAATCTTTCTCTAAAACACTTTCAAACATTTTTTGCGTCTTCTACCGCACATAGCTGTGCGTGAACATGTTGCACTATTTGCAGAGATTCCACTAACGACATCGAAGGATTCTGAAATATTTCTATTGCCTCTACTAGTCCGAAGTAATTGTTCTGAATAGTTTTTAAATTCGTTTTAACCTGACTATCTTGAAATTTCGACTGGCTTTCCTTGATAGCCGCAGCTGCCTTTGGATCGAATTGTAAAACCACGTTTTTAATATTCTCAAAATATTTATGATAATAAAACGCGACCTGTAACCATATTCCCCAACATGTAAGAATAGGTTCTGGTGACTCAGGCATACGAGGGCACAGTCTGTGAAATTTACGAATACGTTTTGGGGATTTGACAAACACTGCTTTTGTATGCGCTATTAAAGCGTCTACCTCAGAATAACATTTTCTAATACTGTCTGCCACATGACTGAAACACTGAATTTTACACGTAATATGTAACAAGTTAGCACAATGTTTTTTAAGAGACCGGCCTAGAGAAAGCATGTTTGCGGCACCATCACTCATAAACATCAACAGGTTTGTTGAAAGTTCAAACTTTTCCAATGTATTTAACACTATCTTTGAAATTACTTCGGCAGTACATTGTTGTACTCGTCTGGAAGCTAATAGAATTGAAGGTGACGATTGATGGGGTTCCATTGTACGTACCAATTACATTAACCAGTGAATGTTTTTTACGATCTGTTGTTTCGTCCACACGGAACCACAGTTTTTCTTTCAACTCCGATTTAATATTCTTTTTTCAACATGTTCACGAGCAGATGACACACCCGACTTGGTAATTTACACTCCGAATATTGATTCCAAAAGAAGACATATGCTTCCTTGTCTAGTAAATAAAACGGTAGATTACATGCAATAAAGGTAAAACATAAATTAAATTAAAATTTGTGATAGTGTCTTGTACAATTTTTTTTTGAAGAATGCTGTTTATTAATTACGTGACGTAGACAATCCCTTTTGGACCAACACATTAAAGTGATATTACAAACTACACATTGAATTTTAACACCATCATAATTTAGGTCAGGCATTTCTGCTATAAATTCTGTAACTTTGTCTAACATTGGTCGTTTTCGCGACGTAGGCAACATTTTTAAAACAAACGTAGAACTACGAAATAGTATTTACGGCAACGTACATGTATACACAACAGATCTGGTTGAGACTCGCAGTTATACTGAGGGTTGTATCAAACCTCCGCCACTGCCCGTTGGCGCTAGTGAGTAGCTCTAATAATTAATCAACCAGGTTAAGAAAAAGCTATCAATCAGTATAGTTTTTGAAAGTAATTAGAAGCGTTAATTAGTTGAAGCGTTAATAAAGTTTATACAGAAGGACAAATACCGAAGCAGTGGAAATTAGGAGTACTTTTACCACTACACAAAAAAGGTGATAATAGGGAATGTTCGAACTACCTAGACATTACGCTACTAAGTGATGTGATAAAAGTTTACGAAAGAATTCTTGAAAAACGATTAAAAATTATAACAGAATCTCAGCTAGAAGAATCACATAGCGCATTTCACAGTGAGGCAGCTGCGCGAAAAATATAGCAATAGAAACATTTGTGTAGCTTTCCTAAATATACAAAAAGCATTTGACATAGAAAGTATATACAAGAACAACAGAAACCATGGCAAACAACAATATGTCTCGGTACACTCCGCACCACACAAATTATTAATTAACTCGGTCTTGCCCTCTAAAAACTTTAATAATACCTTTCGATATTCTGTGGAAGGGATGCTTCACAAATTTCTTATCGCGGATTTCTGCTGGGATCAAAGTCATGGAATTTCTTTCATAATGCCTATGCCGGACCTTCTCAAGCCACTATGATCGACATCTATAGAAGAGTAACCGTTGTAAATAGCTATGCTTTTTATGCACTTAAGCTCTTTAATGCACCTACTTATATGCAAAGGGAACTTCACCAATCTATTAATTAAGATACCATGTAAGAACTGGAAACCCTTACTCGGAAAGATTTACGACAATGGAAGGTTTGAGACAAGGGGCAGTTTTAAATCTAGTACTATTGTACAGTCGCAATGGATGACATAATAAAATAGATGAAAAATTAAGTGAAGAAAACGACCATTGGCTACAGAAATGTGGAAGTAGTACAAATCTCCGGATGTGCCTGCCGATGATTTGGTTGTGTATGCAAAGAATGAAGAGAACCTACAGAATATCGACATGTAGAAAGCGACCCTTGAGGTCAGAAATCTTAAACTAAACGCGGAGAAGGCAAGAGTGATGATGATAGGAAAAGCAAATGTAAATGCATCAGTGCATCTAAATGAACAACAAATCCAACAAGCAGATACATTTAAATATCTATGGGCAAAGATGCAGAAGGACGGTAGGAATGACGCGGAAATAAATGTAAGGGTGCGCTAAACCTGTATTACATATTAAGCCGTACATTAGTTCGTCAAAAAGAAATCCCCAGGGAGACAAAGATGACTGTATATAATACTCTTTTAGACCTATCATGACGAAAGGAAGCGAAAGTTGGCTCCTAACAAAAGGCGCTAAAAGGAAAATAGAGCGGAAATGAAATATTTGAGAGCAGTACTAGGAGTCACGAAGAAAGATAAGATCCGAAATGAGAACATAAGAACGCAATTACGTGGAACCACTAGCGAAGGGCATTGAAAGGAAACAATTAAGATGGTTTGAACATCTATCACGGATATCAGACATAGTACAAGCAAAATTTATATGGCAAGCAAGATTAGCTGGAAAACAACCCAAAGGAAGACCAAGAAAAACCTAGGAAAATGTGGTTAGGGAAGCTCTCACGTAACGAAGACTAAACATGCAAGAAGCGAAGATAATGACGCGAAATAAACGAGAATGGGGTAAGTTTGTACACAACTAAATACCTTAACAGCTTTTAAAAATTTTCTAAAATCTACGCCTTGTTAATGTGTCATGCAATTTGTAATGTAATTATATTCGCAATAGATGAAGAAGACTTAAAAAGAAATATTTAGAAGATATCTGGTATAAACTGTCAATTTGCTTTCGTAATTAGGAACAATCAAACAACTTGATGAATCTAAATTAAACTAACCTTAAAAATACAAGCATGCGTATCTAGAAAGCAATTTTATCTCTAACAAACAAATGACTGTACCTGTCTAATAAAATATTTAGTGCTTCTTGTGACACTCGATTTGAACTGAAACTCTATAAAATACTTCTCCAACTGCAATATCTCTTCAGCTTTCTATTCAAACACGAACAAATTGCTCTGATAGATTGACTGTAAATTCTTCCTCTGGGTTTTACCTTGCATTTCTTAATAACACCTTTAAAGATTAGATTAGATTAAATCAAATAGCAGACAGTCTTCTCCGAAGCCATTATTTTCAACTCCATTCATGTGTAACTCTATCAGTAACCAATAAATCTCAATAAAGTACAAATTTGCGGCAATAACTCAGCACTTCGCGGTTAATGGTTCAAAATATAAAAGTGAAGTATTGAAACGTTACGGCTCTTACTTGATTTATAGAAAAATCTACGTTTAATTGTATAGCTGTTGTTACAAACATCCTAGCTAGGAAGGATGCAATATATAATACTCAAATGCGATATATCAGAGTTCTATATTTAATAGAACTGAATATATCTGGTCTTTTATAACAACCTACTTTAAGTTTGCCTTAAAAAATGTTTTATATCCCATTCCACATAGTTTACCCCTGTAGATTTAAAACTTTTCGGAAATATGTTGATAAAAGTTTAGCTATTAAAGTTTTAAACATTTTACAGTGAACGCTATAGCGTTTTCCCTATATTTTCATGAATAATTCATAGGATGGAAAATGTTATTTAATAAGTGTATGTGTTATATGAACGTGTAATCTCCAACTGCATCTTACTCACAATTTATGAGTACAAGACGTAATAGTAACTTTGAAGAAGTTATACCTTCACGTAAGAGTATCTATCCAATTAATTTTTTAAATTGTTTTCAGAGAAGTTTTTAAACTTAACTAAAACGTTAAAGTGAACATGAAAGAGGACCAAATGTAACTACAATTAAAAGCATATTTCTAGAGCACAACAACAAAATAGAAATTATGCGCTTATGTTGGGGAATTGACTTAAGCTTTTTAACGTTTAAAGGAAAAGTTCAATACGATACCCATCTTGCACTGATCTTATTCACACCCAAATAGTTATAGAGAATTCGGTGAATACTTGTTTCAGAAATGTTACACATCACTGCTAATTCCTTCACTTTCAAACGGCGATCTGCTGATACCATTTCTTCAGCAATTGAAATGCTTTGAGGCGTATCAGTTCAATTCGCCGACCGGGGCGCTCATTATCTTCAAAGGATTCTTGCCCCAAACGCAAACATTTTGCCCATTTTTTTTTACAGTGGAATTTGAAGGAGCTAGGTCACATCGTCTAAACGTTGTCATTATCATCAAATCGAAACATTTTGCTCACTTTTTTTATAATGGAATATAAAGCAAATAAACGACCCCGAAAACGCCGTCTAAACGTTGTTTAATGTCATTAGGCGTATGCCCTTCTTTTGTTAAAAATTTAATGAGCCCGCGTCAATTTTCGTTACCTGAGACATTTTCATGCACTAGTCATGTTGTCTAGGTGGTTACTAAAAACTATTACTCTTCGAGCTGTAATATATATAGTATAGGCCTCGCACATGTGCAACTATCACGCAACGAAATTTGAACACGCTCGATCCTGTATAAGCCTGTTAGGCCGAGAATTTATGGTATCTACCTCGTATGAATATCTTCTGCAATGAATGTCCTCTATGCTCATAGTTAGAAACAGGCCACTTAGCGAGAAAGGCAAGGGTGTACATTCCAATATCATCCGTTAAAGCAGATGTACTAATTGTAAGCATTACAGAATTTTTGGAAATCATTACGAAAGCCATTCATTTTCAATGAATAATCGTGCTATGTTGTGCTTCGTTAGGGGTGGTCCGTCTTACATTTCTTTTGTTTGAATCATTCAAATGATTTATATTCATATTTTACGGTAATGCATTGACATCAAAATTCATGTACAAATACTAATGTAACTAAAAGGTAGGAGGGTAATTTGCACATATTAATATTTTGAGAGCATATATGCATAACAATACATGTGTAAATAAATAGTATACGTAAGAAATACTGCAACAATTTTACCGGAAATAACTTGTTTGTGCTTCCGTTACAAGGTACTACGTTTATGAGACAGATTCCCTGCGTATAATGTCAGTTAGCAATCTAACGGAAACCCGGACTCGAATTAAATCATAATTGAACGGCTGAATCTAACGACCTGTGGTAATTGGAGTTGACTCTGGCGCGTTAAGCGGTAGGTATGGTACGATGATTACGCTTTGCCCGAAAACCCCAAACGATCGCTTTCTGTGTTTGTGTGCATTCTTGATGAAATATTGATTAGTCAATTTAGACAGTTCGGCACCAATATTCACTGCCAAAGTCTTGTCAGATACTTTAACACTTCTGTAAAAATCGCTTTACTAAATTAGCGCGATTAAGCTTTCCCAATTCATTGAACATTCAATTCTTCGAAATAAATGTGGCCCGACAAAATACTGTATTTTGTTCTTTATTCAATTAGATGCTGTTAAATTAAATGCGTTTGCTTCCTTTTGCAATGGCGCCATCATTTTTTTTTTTTTGGTATTCCCATTTTTTCTTTGGTTTTCAAGAGACCTTCTTACGGCTTCAACGATTAAGAAAATGATGACTCACATAACAATTCTTTCAAAGAGTTGTTTACTTCAAAAAATAAAATCTAATTCTAAGCTACGTTTCGCCTAAGTAGATCAGTACATCCCCATAAATGCAAGTTTTACAAGTAACACTAATAGGACAACGTTTTTTAGTATTAGACATTTTTGAAGGCTACTTAACTGCTGCCTAATATGCATATCTTTCTAAATTTGAGGTAGTGACAAGCTCTTGCCTCTTTTACCATAGTACCAAATAGGATGCCAATATATTCCATCAAAGCATTCTGTTTGAGTATGATATAATGCTTCCTCACTTTATCATCAGTATCATGATGCGACGTTTTCAAAAAGATCGAGTAGTAGTGATCAATTTAGTAGTTAACGGGATCTCCAAGTTTTAATCTGATTTTGACAGACCTAGTACGTTAGAAGACATGCGATATAGAATTCGTGCTGTATAAATCAGTACCCGTAATTGATAAAGAACAGTTCAAATACTTGTTTTGAGTTCCATTAATATTTATATGTATATGTTTATTTATTTAATTTATTTATTAATTAATTTATTTATTTATTTTTACGTGTGGTGTCGGCCTAACGGTATATACAGGCGTAAAGCTTGTCATATGTTTTGTATGTAAAGTGTTCCACAGCTTCATTACCAGTCTGGGCAAACAGCGGTAACAGTCAGTGCAGTAAATATGTGGTGCGGAGTCGGCGATTATTTATTTCACGTGTTCACAGCGTCAGTACTAAATCGATGCTGTATGCGAGTAGTTCTGTGTATATGTAGACTGTCGTAACTTATTTCGTAATTGTACGCTTATTTGCTTTAAAAATGTCGCAGTTAGGTACGCAGTTAAAAACTTTATAGTGGACATGCCGGACTTAATTTTTGATGGCGCTAGGATTCAATGTCTAGTTTGTAAAATCCATTTAATGTGTTGGTCCAGAAGCCACTGTCAACGTCACATGGAAAGCAAACAGCATTCTTCTGGAAAAAGTGGCATACGAGACCAAGAAAAATTAACATTCGATTTATGTGTTACTCTTATTTTATGTAATCTATCGTTTCGTTTACTAGACAAAGAACAATTTGTCCCCTTCTGGAATAAATATGCGGACTGTAAATTACCTAGTCGGACATTGATACGAAATGCAGTGCCATTTGCTCGTGAACATATAGAAAAACCAATGAAAACGGAATTGAAAGATAAAAAACTGTGGTTGTGTGTGGACGAAACAACAGATCGTCAAAAACATTCTGTGGTTAATGTAATCGTACAATGGAACCACATCGACCGTCATCCTCCTTCTTACTTGCTTCCGAAAGAGTTATAAATTGTACTGCCGATGAGATTTTAAAGGTGGTGTTGAACTCATTCAACAAATTTGAAGTTTCAACTAAGCAACTTTTAATGTTTATGAGTGATGGTGCCCCAAACATGCGCTCTTTGAACCGATCTCTTAAAGAACGCAGTGGTAACTTCTTACATGTAACGTGTAAAATCCATACTCTAAATCTTGCGGCACAAACGATTCCTACATGTTTTCCACTAGTAAATGCATTGATTGCTAGTATAAAGGCAATGTTTCTAAAGTCCCCGAAACGTACCCGACTATTTCACAAACTGTACCCTGATTTACCTGAACCACCGCGCCGATTGTTACACGTTGGGGAACATGATTGCAGGCTGCGTTTTACTACAACAAATTTAGTTTTAAGTTTTAAAATTTAATTAAAAGAGGTTTACAAACCATTCACAACAATTACTTCGGACTAGCGGAGGGAATAGAAAAAATTTCAAAAATTTCGATGTCACTAGTGGATCCTATTCAAATTGTGAACGATGTTCACGCACAGTTATGCGCTGTAGAAGGCGAAACGAATTGGTGTGTAATACGAAAATTTGAAAGCGTTTTAGAGAAAGATTCAGATTTTCTTATATAAAGACAAATTTGTGAAGGTGCGTGTGAAGATGCATTAAGTTATTTCAAAGATTATTTTAAATATGCAAATATAACATCGCTAGATGTCGAACGGTCGTTTTCGGCATTAAAAAACATTTATTCCGCACGTCGTACTCACTTGACTGAAACAGCTGTGGAAACATATCTAATGATTCAAATATTTAATAGATGTTACCCAGTTTGTGATTTCACGGAAGACTTTTAAAACGGTAAGTATTTCAGTACGTTTTATAATTTATTTCTTGCCTTCTGTTTTATGTATAAACTTTTATGCGCTCGCCACGCCTCTGGCTGTTACCGCATATTAGCCCAGGTTATTCATTACTATCACCTCCTTGCCGTAAAAAGTGGAACCCAGTGAATTATTGCCCAACACACGAATCGTGACTTGGAATTGTACTGGATTCACTACAAAAATCTGTCACTTGACCGTGGGACTCGAACGTACAGCATCTCTCTGCCACTGGGCCACCACGCAATTGACAATTAACATTTATTATCTTTTATCACACCAGAATCCCAGTCTCAAGAATTACATTTTATTTTACAAAGGAAAATGTATAGCTTTCTTGAACAATGGTATTGGACTTACTCATCATAGCAATATTATTACAAAACATAATTTTAAAGTTAGTAAGTATTTTTCTACTAATAAAGAAAGTTTTGTCAATTATTTAAAGTTTCATAGCAATGCATTTTACAGATCTCCGGGCATTTCCTTTTCAAAATCTAGACAGAACTCGAGCGCTGTGATATTTTCCTATTAATTTTGTTTTTTCTTTTTGCAAAGGCCAAATTATCATTTAGGTACTGCAAAATCGCCTAAATATATGTTTTTTGAGGCTTCATATTATACTTACAAGCGAAAAATAAAGTAATTCAGTAACACTCCCTTAGGAACCGCCAAACAGTAAGCAAACCAAAAATAAAATGTTCGATCGATTTAATTTTACTTATCAGTGCCTATTACTTTTTTTAATAGAATGAAAGTGTGTTTTAAACTTTTCTCTCACAAGCCAGGTGAATTTCTTTTCTTTCGCAAGCGAGATTTCTCCGACCGGGCACTCTCGTACATGCTAATAATCCGAAAATATCCGGGGAAGCTCGGGCGTCTGGTAACTATATTAACATAAGCAACTGTTGCAATACTATAAAATTATATTTCTTCTTTACATCAAAAGATATTTTTCCATCGTAGATTCCGGAGTATCTTCTAGATACTATTTTTACAGTTGAAATGAGTACATTACAGATAATGTTTACGAAAGATGAATTTATGAAAAAAAAAAAAAGAAACTAATGCCTACATGGCTACAACTTTATTAGTAATAGATATATTGTTTACATATAAGTGTGAACTGATAGTATAAACTGTCCTCTACCCACTGATATAATCACTTTTCCATATAATCGCCAATCACAGCAATATATTTACGCCAACGTACTACGAGTTGCGCAAATCCGTCACGGAAAAAGTCGAAGCCTTCGCACGGCACCATTTCCGCACCTCCGTTATCACTTCTGCATCCGAAGATAAACGCTTGCCCTTGAGATGTTCCTTAAGCTTCGGAAAGAGGAAAAAGTCACAAGGCGCAGGATCTGGGCTATAAGGTGGATGAGGTAAAACGTCATGAAACCCAAGCAACGTGCGCATATTCTCCTGTACTTCAGCACATTGCAGATAATGTGATGTACTCCTTTTTGTGAAATACCCACCCTATTGGCAATGTCAGTTTGTTTACACCGTCGATTCTCACAAACCAGTTCATCCACGAGAGCCCGCTGACAGCTGGGGCTGTCCTGGATAGACTTTCCCGAGTCACTCACATCGCCGATGGCTGGGGCTGTCCTTGGTGAGTTTATACCCGTATCGCTGCCGACCAGAGTTGACCTTGTTGAATATCTCGACATTCCACACAAGAAAGTATTATTTTATTAATTTCCGTTTTTTATATATGTATATAGACTTCCCACGACAAATTTTTATATTTAAGTTTCTTGTATATAACCACGTTCCTGAGTTTAAATTTTCTATATTTTGTTAGTAAAAATAACGTTGGAACAACAAAAAAACGAAATTGTATGGAACGGTTTTAGCTCAGAGGAATTCGAAGTAAAGCAAGGGCTTAGGCAAGGGAACCCCTTGTCTACGGCACTCTTTAACCTAATATTACTAAAACCTAATATTAGTAAGTAATAGTAAGAAGATGCAAGATAAAAGCAAAAGAAACAATTTTTAAAAACGATCATCAGTGTTTGGCTTTCGCCGATGACTTAACGATTTTAAAACTCAAAAAAGGGAACTTCAAAGAGTCACAAGAAGGATAGTACAGGAGGCGAAGAAATTTGATCTGAGGATAAATCAAGAGAAGGTAAAATATATGGTTATGGGGGACACGCCGCAGACAGTAGAAAGTTACTTAAAAGTGAATGTAAAAGAAGGTGCCGATTACAGATTTGAAAGGGTGAAGGATTTAACGTATTTAGGAGTGAAAATAGAGGAAAATGCACAAGAAGAATATAAAATAAAGTCCAGAATTACAAAAGGAAACCAAAAATATGGAATGCTAAGAAGGCTAATGAAATCTCAGTAGATGTCACAAAACATAAAAAGAAGATTATATGACAATAATTAGACCAACATTCAAATGCGAAACCTGGGTATTGAGAATAGCGGAAATGGACAGGTTGGAAAGGTGGGAACGAAAAATCCTAAGAAAAATTTACGGAGGTATTGGTACAGAAATAGGATGGAGAAGAAGAACAAACGAGGAACTAGAAATGTTAAATGACGAACCAAAAATAACAAACTTTATTAAAGCACAGATAATAAGCTGGCTAGGACATATAGAACGTATGGGAAATGAAAGAATGCCAAAATTAGTGCTACATAGAAAATCAGTACAGAAAAGAAGAAAAGGGAGGCCACGACAAAGATTGAGAAACAATGTACTAGAAGACCTAAAAAGTATAAAGGTGGAGAATTGGAGAAAAGAATCACAGGATAGAAGAAAATGGAAAAAAGTAATTAGAAAATGCAAGGAAGAGTTATAAAACTTTTTGTGATGTTTTGTAATATTTAAGTCATATGCAAACGAGATGGTAGTTTTAAAGCCCTAGGCCTCCAAGGCTTGTAGAGCTAAATAAATATAATATATTTTGTTACTTTATTTTAAGAATTCGATTTTGCTTTTTTTCCCGATTTCTATTATTACTCTATAAATAAACTACTATTACTTACCTGTTTCATTACAAAAGAACTCCGAACAATTGCTACTCCAAGGTAGATCGTTAATGAATGGCGAACTCACAATCACTGTAATTCACTATTTTCACTAATAATAAGTTAACAAATATTTTCAGCCACGTCGTAATTCTTATTTAATCTCTATATGAGAAGTTTAACATTCGGCAATTTATTTTTCCCAAATAAAATTTAAAATATGTGGTGCCATCTAGTAACGGGAGGCGTAACAATTTAAGTATAAGTCTAGAGGTTAAAGTAGAAATTTGATTATCACTTTCAAAAAAAGAATATTTTCAAAAAATAAACGAAGCAGTTAAGAATTCTTTTTTTATCTTTATTTGTAAATACGCAACAAGCTTGCTGAGAGTATCTAATAAAATTATTTTCCGCATTTTGTGAACGTTGAAAATTACCAAAATTGATACAACTGATCCAGAGAAAGAGGCAACAAAGTAAATCTATAAACCCTGAAATCAAGTCATCCAGGTATCAAAAGAATGTCGTTATGCAAAAAATCTCTATTGGACTTTGGAATATTCTTGGGTTCGAAAAAATGTAGGTACTTAGAGGCTAATGATCATAACAGAAACCATGAGATATTACGCGCACACATTTATCAGTATCATAGTCAGTTCTTCAAAACGGCATATTATGTAGTTTAAAGCATTTCCTTGCCTTCTTCTACCTTGCTACATAACTTTGAATATAAATTCTACTTTTAAACAAAAACATAATATCAAAATCTTATTTGCATATTTTACTTACTTATAATACGTTGTTTATACTCCATTTTTCCCGATGCTAAAAACATCCGCGACGTTTTCTCCAATATCAATCTAAATTAATCATTCAGGCATATTCCCTACACAATCATCCATCTACATGCAGAATGTGTATGCGCGCAAAAAAATACAAAATAATGCAAATGTCGTCACTTGAAGGCTTTAAATATTCAGTATTCGCTGAATATGTATGAAACGGCTTGTCTCAAAAAATCATCCGTACTCATCATATATTTATGCATCACTCAAATGCAAATATTTCTCGAGTGCGTGTTATTATATCTTATATACATATTACATACAGTAGAAGGGAAAATATGGAAGGTAGGACGAAAACAAGAGAAACGTAGAACGTCATAAACGTCGTTTGTTCATATTCTTTCTATATGATGTATGTGACTTCTTAGCACAGCTATATGTGTTTTTTTAGACTCAAAATTACATCTGTTATTACTTTATGGTAATAACCGCTGTACTTGATAGGTTTATAATTAAAAGAACCATAAGCAGTAGAATCCTTACATTACTCCAACATCGCTTTGTTTATTAAAAATTATTATAGTGTATATGTAAAAAGGAAAATATGAAGCTGAAGAAATATGTAGTTATTTAAAAACGTGCATAACATAATATTCAATTGAACATCACTTAACGTGTCATCTGTTACTTAACACCAGAACGGCCTGGTTACGGCTGTATTTGAATTTCCCTTCTTAATGCCGTCAAATTGACGGCTCTGGCTGTTCTAGTGTTAAATTAAGAAATTGTTACTTAGATGTATATTTTAATATTTAGTTTAACATATTATTGGTATTAGATATCAGTCTCCTAAAAACCTGTCACCCCTAGGGAACGCTGAAAATAAACGGAGTAACAAGATAATTCAATACAGATAGCTTCCAATGAGAGGATGTAGGATGAGCTGGCTTGTGTTTCTCCACTGCTTAGGTAACCTTAAAGGCGTTAATATCATATGAAAAACTTCTAAGTTCCTTTAAGAATCATAAACAAGTGTGCTGTATGATTGTGTAGTTAGAGGAATGCACAGTCTATGAAATTACAAACCAATTAGTAGCGAAGAGTATCAGGTAGTACTTACATCGCCATAGCACTAATAATATTATAAAACAACGAATATTTTCAAGTATAGCAAGAAATGAAACTGTCAGATATACGGTCGCGAGGTTGACTAACCACTTCACTTGGGGTCGCACTGTTTTGTTTACGTAGCTTAAAATATGATCAAATAAGCATAGTTGTGTAGAGAAATGAACAACAGAAAGCTACTAAAAGCCATGTGTGTGTCTTTTTTAACTTCCTTCATTTAAACGGATCTCCGATAATCGGACAGAAATCGTGGAACGGTTGGTCCTGTATAGGTTCGACATTTATCGGTCGATATACGAATATATCTCTTAAGCAGGTATAACTGTGAGTACCAGTACTTGTAGCACTTAAGTAGAGCAAGTGGAGACAAGGAAAACTTAACTTCAATTGATCTTCAACGTAATACTGTACTTATTATAAATTATAAATGCTGTGATTATTGTTTATCAGCTGGATCTGTATAATCTGTATAATAATGGTCGTTAGTAGGCGCGAGAGAGACGGGAAAGAGGGTCAAAAGGAAGCAAATTGTACGGAACTTGCGAAAAAGAGCGAACCAGCTGAAGGGTTGCAATCTAGCTAAATAAAAAGAGCGCTACTATTCCTATAAAATAGGCGTAATTTCATTCGAAACGGCCGCCCACAGGTATATTAACCGGGAAACATCGTGATTTTCATCTGTATTTTCAAAATTTATCGTCGTAAGGTAAAAAGAAACGTGGAATATATTGCGGTTGTCGAGGCGAGACGTTAGGTTTATAATACTTTATCGGAGAGTAGACATATACAAATAAATAACTTTTGATTATCATAAGCGTAGGTACCGATTAGTAAGAGAGTGGGATAGCCTCGTATGGACTATAATGAATGATCTTGCTATAGAGAATGGTTATAATTTAGGTTCAACAAACGAGGGATGATCGTAAAATAAAGTTCCCAAAGCCCTACAGCGGCAATAAGACGTGTTAGGCGAAATCCGACAACATTGGCATGTGCAGCAGCTCTCCCAGTCTATATATGTACCATTCCCGTCTCGCTATGCCGCTCAGTGTTGGCTAAGCGGCCGTCCGAAATGGAACATCCGATCGCCACTACCGCCAAGTGCGAAATTCGCTCTGTGATACGTTTTTTAAACGCGAAAGTGGTTTCACCTATAGACATTCATCGTCAATTAACCGAAGTTTATGGAGAAAAGTGTATATAACAGAAATTCATGATGAAGAGCGGAGCGGAAGACTATCAGTTTCAGAGTAAATCGTTGAAAGGTCGAGAGCATACTGTTTGAAGATCGGAGGGTCACCATTCGTCAACTCGCTCTTCGTATTCCTGAGATTTCCAACACCACAATTGAAAAGATTTTGACCGAAAAACTGAAAGGACTGGCGGCAGAATTTTACGACATGGGGATACAGAAGTTGGAGCACCGTCTGCAAAAATGCTTGGATAGAATTGGCGATTATGTCGAAAAATAGCTTAAGTTTCTACCTTTAAGACGATGTGTAATGTTAAGGAAATAAGGAATGCTGTCTATTTTTAAAAAATATGGAAACCTTATTTTATGATCATCCCTCGTACTTATCTCGGAATATTATATCCCTTTTGGTTGCACCGTATTCTTTTATCATGAAATCATAACTGCTTTAAAATAATCTGCCACTATTTCGGGGTGGTTGTTAACCCCCATCCCTTGGGTGCGCCTATGTATGCACGTACAATTTGAAATTAGTCTGAATTCTTAAATACGTTGATATACAATGCCTACTTATTGCCGTACTACTTTTCGAAGGTAGACAGTATTGTTAGGCACAGAATGTTAACCTACTACTTGAAAATCAATAATACATACATTTATAAAAAAATCTAACTGTGCCTCTGTACAACGTCGGAACTATTTTCATCAATATTTGAGATTACCGCAGATCGCTACAAATTTCGACGTCGACCTCCATCTACGTGATCGTTAAACGCTGATCTGTTCTAGGTTAACGGTGGAATGCCTGTTATTGTTATTGTGTTTCACAATGATGGTTTAATTAATATACGATGAGCTTGAAACATGTAAACCGTTAATATCATCACGGGTTCGTATAAATGTATTTCCCGAACAGATCGTCGAACAATAGGTACGCATACGTGCGTTACAGCGATAATGAGAATTGTTTGTTTCTGTGATGCAAGGAGATATTATGTGTACAACATGCATACCTTCCTAACAGCTATAGTTCATATGCAAACGGGCGCTCGTTTACTTACAGTTACATTGAGTGTACGACGAGCGATAGGGGTGAAATGTAAATTTAATTACTTTAATAGTCGCATATGGAAGGTAATCTAGTACAAATCGGATAGTAACTCGAATAAGTTCCATTTGCATATTATAGAGGTATGTAATTTCTGAACCATTTAATTAGATAAAGGAGCCTAAAAATAATATATAAAACACAGCTGCGCCATTGTTAGTGCAGAAAGAGGTATGAATGTAACTGCAGTAATCGGTATGAACGCTTTCGGAGAACTTGTCCCTCCGATACTTCGATAGATCCTGAACTCTCTGATGGTGCACCTCTTCAGGCTTATTGTTGTACAGGATAAGGGGTGGATCAATTCTAAACGTTTTCATGCTCACGTTAAGTTAATTGCTCAGAGGAAAGTTCTTTTTTTACTTGATGGGTACGTAAGCCATAAATCCATTGAGGTCGTGGAATTTTGTCGAGAAAGTGGCATTGTCGTGATTTGTTTTCCACCACATTCCACGCATTGCACGCAACCTTTAGATGTAAGTGTATTAGGACCCTCAATGAAACATTATAATAAAAAATGTCGCAATAGCTGCATAATCATCCAGCTAGGGTCTCGGCTTTTCGGTGCTCTCTCAAGCTTTGAGCAAACTAGGCAACATCTAGTAAATCGCGGCATTTTTCCAGACTGCCTGTGGAAGTAACAGATTTACCAGAAGAAACTTCACCTGTAAATTATACATCAAGGGTGATACAGGGAAATGTTACCTCAAATGACGCAATTGCTAGTCCGTCAGGTTGTAGCATGAATCGAACCCCAAGAATACGTAATAAGAGACTACAGAAGCAAATAGACATTTCAAGCAGCTCAGAAGACGACCGGAAATCAGAGAGCCCTGATAAATGTATTACACCGGAAACATCTAAATTAGGGAACTACTGTTATAAGCAAACTGTGAGTGCATACAATATTGCGCCTTTGCTAAAACACGACATAAAACAAGGAAGCTTAAAACTTGGAAAGAAAGTCACCACTCTTGTTTTAGCTTCTCAAAATTTTGAAGTGTTATGGAAGAAATCGAAACTACTTGCGAAGGAATCCACACCAAAAAAAATAGCACGAAGGGGGCTAAGGAAATGGATTATGTACGGGAAGAGGGTGATACGGAAATGTGGTGACAGTTCACATCTTGTTATTCACGGGCTCATGAACTTTACATATGCTGGAATAGATCGAGTATGTGAAATTTATCATTGTTATATGTGCTAGTCGAGACCGAGGACAGAAATAACCCTTTTCTATCGAAAACAAATGTTTCTCATACTAAATTCAAAGCTGCCCATTTTACGCCAAGCCTGGGATAATATAGCTCAATAAAACTAAGTTCTAGGATAATAGTTTTACATATTATAAATTAATGTATGAAATGTAAAAGGTTATATTTTCAAACAAGGCATGTTCTCGATTGTAATTATTACAATTTTAGTTAATGCAAATAATAATCTGTAGTATTGCTTAGCAGTATCACTTTCCACCCACTTCCCATAATAGTTACAGAAGTAATGGCCGCAATTGTTAGGAAATCACTGCAAAATTATGCTAATTTGCGTGCTGGCGGAATTTAAGAGTAAGTTTACAGCGTGCCCCTCTAAGAATGGCGACCGGCGGTATCTTGCAAACTACAATAGCTATAATGATGGGAAAAAAATGTTCAAAACTAAAGTGACAAAGAGAAATTTAATTAAAATATTTTTAAATTCCAAACATGACTGATAGGAAGTGAATAATAAGTGTAGTAGGCGTTGCCGTATCATGTAAAACTGAACCCGCTATAACTCCTGCAGTTTTTACCCAAATTAAAGAAATGTAGACTTGTTTGAAAAGCCATTCAGCGCTGTTTTAGACGTCGTAATTTGTGCCACCCGCTAGTGTTCAAGAAATGTACCAGATGGCGTTATTTCCATCTGTACGAGTTTTTCTCAATTATCTCTAAAAATTCAAATGCAACAACATACTTTCCTTATATTGTGTTTGAAGAGTTTTGACAGACTAAAGTAGTGGCGAAAACCGCATAGTGATTTCTTCTTTTTTCCAGAAACTAACGAAAGCAGCCCAGTATCAGCAATAATTTCCCTACCAGTAACAAATACCTACTTAATAATATGGAAACCTAGTTTAGTTGGCCATGGAAGAAAGAAATGATATCTTTTACTCATTTATGCACAAAATTGTGCTGGTATTAGTTCAATATGACTGTTTGTTTTTGATCACTTTTCAAATAATCGTAACAAAATGTACTAGTATGATTTGAATACAACAGCAGAATTTGTGCTATGGAAACATTTATTTGATAATTGTGACAAGTATACAGAATTTTACTGCGCACTGGTCCTTAAAGATTGTCGCTTAGCCGTTGAATGATAAAAAATCTCGTTTTCTAATGCAGAGGCATATGATATGCTCGCAGTGTATTTTCAATGTTTTAGAAACGTGTGTATTGTTGAACGTGAATATGCCGTTAAGTATCCAGAACGAAATCATTTCAGTCTATAAGTATTCTAACGTTTGGCGACACGATTACGTGAAACAGAATATGTTCAACCTCGTGGAAATCCTACCAGAGCACGTGTAACTAGAACTGAAGCTAATGTAATAAATGTCCTTGCATATGTTGAAGTTCATCCTCACACAAGCGCTAGAGAAATGTGTTCCGTTGTAAGTATAAGTAAGTCATCAATTCATCGCACTCTAATAGACTATACGTCACACCCATACAGATTTTGACCATAGATTCAATAATTGTAATTGGTTAAAAGATATCTACCATGAAGATCCTGCGTTCCCACACTGCGTGTAGTGGACTGATGAAGCTACTTTTGCTAATGATGGGCAGGTAAATTTGCATAATATGCATTACTGGTCCAGAGAGAATCCTCATTGGATAGAGAGGTTGATTTTCAACATAGGTGGAGAATAAATGTTTAGTATGGCATTTTAGGTGATAAAGTTATTGGACCATCTATTTTTGTAGGCAACTTAACCAGCGAAACATACTTAAATATTTTACGTAGCGAACTACCAATACCTTTAGAACATGTTTCGTTGGAAACTCGAAAAACACGGTGGCTTTAGCGTGACGGCTGTCTAGGTCACTATTTACGAATCGTCCGTAACTATCTTCAAAATACGTTTCCATATCAGTGGATTGGAAGAGGATCTATTTTTCCATGGCCAGCTAGATCCCCAGACCTGACTGTGTCTGACTTTTATTTATGGAGAAGAATAAAACATCTGGTTTATCAAACACATCCTACAATGAAACCTGATTTAAACGATTTATAATGATGTCGCCAGCCTACCAAGTGTAGAAATCGAAGTAGCCATTATTAGCACTCGTCGTAGACTAAATCTGCGTATAAATAATGACGGCAAACAGGTTAAACATTAAAAATAAATTTAAGTTATTATTTATTTTCATTTCAAATAACACTATATTGTGTACTATTGGTACTGTCTTCGTTTTACGTTGCTGTCATTTACTTGTTTATTTTGTGACTGCTACATTTTGTTATTGTTATTATTCCTTTGTTTCATGGTCAACTAAGATAAGTTTCGATATTATTAAGGAGGTACTTGTAACTATTGCTAATAATGGGCTATTTTTGTTATTATCTGGAAAACGGAAAAAGATATCACTACGCAGTTTCCGCTACTACTTTAGTCTGTCAAAACTCTTCAAACACAACATAAAGAAAGCATATTGTTGCATTTGAATTTTTAGAGATAATTGAGGAAAACTCGTACAGTAGGAAATAACGCTATCCGGTACATTTCTTGAGCATTAACGAGTGGCACAAATTACGACGTCTAAAACAACGCTGAATGCCCTTTCAAAGAAGTCCACATCTCTTTAATTCGTGTAAAAACTACAGAAGTTATAGCAGGTTTAGTTTTACACGATTCGGCAACGCTTACTACGCTTATTATTCACAATATGACAAAATGTTTTTAACCAAAGTGTTGCCTAATTAACTAAGCGTTTTAATAAAGCCTTTAAAATCATAGTTAATCCTGGAACTTTTACTTGCTAATTTAAAATTTATTGTTGACCCTAGCAACTACGCCTCCTAGCGACCATGTTTGGAATTTAAAAATAATTTCATTAAGTTTCCCCTTGCCACTTTAGTTATGATTTTTTTTTCCCATCACTATAGCTATTGTAGTTTCCAAGATATCGCCGGTTCCCACTCTTAGTGGGATACGTCGTATATTATCCTTAATATAATTTTGGTTTCCGTCGTTGAATTGTGAAAATCCGTAATTTTCTTCGTATTTCCGACGTAATTAAATATTTGAAATAGTCTCGCCACAGAAAGGAATCGAACCTGATATCTCCCGTTTGCCGGCCAGGCGCACTACGGAGCCACGCGATTGAAATCCAAAAATGGTTTTTACAAAATTTTCACAATTCATGCCGAAAATAAGCCCTCATTACTCAGAAAAGGTCAAAGTCTAACGTTCAGATGTTTGTTCTTAATTTTATAGCAAAACAATTTTGTACCGGTTTCAAACCTTATTAACAAACTGCAACTGAAAATCGCTGCACTGGCGTCAGCTAATTCATCGTAGAATTAAAACGTGAAATTGGTATTGTTGCATTAAGTGTCATACATGGATTAAAAGAGCTCGTCGTGCTCTACATTTTAGCGTTAGAAAATTACAGATTAGTACTTTTGCATTTGTGTAATGACTAATGCTGGCCACGAGCGGTACCGCGCATCGGCGTAGAATCAGTTCGGACCGAGAGGAACGGTAGTATTACTTCGTCTGCGGAGTAGTACGGACATTTTCGCTGCCGGTCATTTGCGCAATTGTTTATCTATCCTAGAAAAATTATGATTTCGTCAGCAAAAGGACCGCGGTCGGACAAACTTCGAAAATTTATTGCAGAAATTCCAGACTTAATATATGAAGGTGCTAAAATTAAATGTGTAATCTGTAAAATCCCGTTAATGTGTTGGTCCAGACAACATTGTCTACGACACGTAAATAGTGAAAAGCATGTCTCAAAAAGAAATTGCGCACGAGATAATGAACAATTTATATTTAATTTATGCGTTACGTTTATCGCATGTAATATACCGTTTAATTTACTAGACAAGGAACCATTTATCTGCTTTTGGAACAACTATTCGGAGTGCAAATTACCAAGTCGAACATCGTTACGAAGAATTGTGCCATCTGCGCGCGAACATATTGAACAAAAAATAAAATCGGAGCTGAAAGATCAAAAATTGTGGTTATGTGTCGACGAAACAACAGATCGGAAGAAACATTCTGTTCTTAAAGTAATGGCACGCAAATTGGAACCTCATCAATCGGCACCTTCAATTCTATTAGTCTCCAAACGAATACAACAGTGTACTGCCGAAGTAATTTCAAAGTTAGTATTAAATACATTGGACAAGTTTGAACTTTCAACAAACTAACTCTTGATGTTAGTGAGTGATGGTGCTGCAAACATGCTTTCTGTAGGCCGGTCTCTTAAAAAGCATTCTGCTAGTTTGTTACACATTACGTGTAAAATTCATGCTCAGAGAGAGGCAAAAAATGTTTCTGTTCTAGAAAAATTTGAAAGTGTTTTTGAGAAAAATTCTGATTTTGGCACATTAAGACACATTTGTGAAGGTGCGTCACCAGAATCGTTAACTTATTTGAAAGATTATTTTACTTACGCAAATATTACGTCACTAGATGTAGAACGTTCGTTCTCTGCATATAAACGCATTTTTTCCTCATGCCGTACTAGTTTTGCCGAAACAACAGTTGAAACATATCTAATGTTGCAGATATTTAACAGACATTATTCACTTTGTGATTTCACGGAGGACTCTTAAAATGGTAAGTGTTTGAGCACGTGTTATTTAGTTTTTATTTAAAAGATGAGCGAAATTATTTGCGGCAGCAAACATCTCTATTAGCAGAATAACTCTAGTGGAACGCGAGGCCTGGTCGACTCTACGCGACTGCGCGGTACCGCTCGTGGCCAGCTTTAGTAATGACCTATTGAATTAGTGGGTGTCAAATTAAAGACTTATTAAATTTCGCCCGAGGTTTCAACTATTATCAGGGTATATCCCGGCAAAACTGCTGATACATATAGATAGTCTCGGACCTCCTGCATAAGATTTTAAAAGAAAATCTTGCGGTTTTGCTGTGTTTATTGTACGGCTAACGAAAAACGGTCAGCATGCGCTTAGTCTACAGAGACATTACAATTTCTACCTTGGGAACTATTACACCTGTATCTTTTATTTTGTTCCCTAATTTGTTGCTGTGAATTTCAAATCACTGTTGGGATAAATTATAATTTGTTAAAAAATTCAATTTTTCTTGATAATATCACTTTTGTAACTTTTAATTATTTCATTTTGAACGAACTTAAATTTATTGGTTTTTGTAAGTTTTATTCTTGTACTTTTACTTATATCTTTAAATTTAATAAGTGGCTGTGTTTAGAAAATGCTTTTTTACAGTTATTTGTTTGATATTTAAAATAGTTATTGGAAAATAGCTGAACTTCTTTCAAACTAGAATATCTACATATAAATTTTAGAAGGCTGTTTTACCACGCCGGACATATTGTTGATAAGAATTTCACAAACATATTTACCGAATGTTAAAAAGGAAACAGAAGACGATTAATAACAGAGCATTGAAAAACAATACTATATCAAAATAATTTTTATAAGAAAAATATTTTCTTGTGGTTTAGTGTAATATTCGATTTAGTATATATAATCAATTCCAGTTCAGACATATGCAGTTAGTCCTAAAACATTCTATAATCTAAAATATTTTTTGCTTAAAGGGTAATTGAACAAAATGAGTAACTTTAAAATCGCTAAACGTACTTTGTGCGCTTTATAGAACACGGGAAGCATATTTCAACCGCTAACACTTATATTCGGCAAAATGTCAACCTTTCGAAACCTCAGTTGAAATGTGTAGTCATGCCCATTTCAATCGAGCCTTCAAAAGCAACGCCTGAAAAACAAGAGCTACTGTGGACGAAATAGAAGCTCAGATCTGAAACCTTGTAGCGCACTACAGTAACAAAAAATGAGAAACGGGTCACAATAAAGCATGAGCTTTTGTTTACAAAGATTGATAGTAAAGTTGTGCAGGTATCAACCCATACTCCTTCTACTTCAACATGTGTTGCGTGCTTTGCCAAGCCCACGGAAATGAACGATCTGGATCGAATGAGGCAGAAAAAGAAAACGAAAACGCTTTTAGATTTGGCCTCTCAACATTGCATGCGTGGATAAGATTCATTCAGTCAGTTCTTCACATTTCCTATAATTTGTCGTTTAAAAAATGGGCGGCAACCACCGAAGACAGGGAAAACGAAAAGCAAGCAAAGAAGACTTACGTTCAAGATAGATTTCGAAAAGAGTGTGGACTGATAATGGATAAACCACGACAAAATAACAAAATAGTGGAAGCAGTTATGACGGGAATACCGCTAGAAGATTTTTCGCGAATCCGGCTTGTACAGCGGATATAATTGGAGTTGATGAAGAGCTAGAAATTTCACATAATGCAAACAATGTCATGCGGTAGGCAGATTAATTCCCAAAAGTTTGATCAGTATGCATTTGAAACTGCACAATTGTATGTGAGCAAATATAATTGGTACTATATGCCCTCATCAGTACATAAAGTCCCGATTCATGGGGAGAACATAATTCGCTATAATGCAGTTTTGCCACTCGGACAGTTATCTAAAGAAGCCCAGGAATCACGCAATAAAGATTACACATTATACAGATTACATCATGCAAGAAAATGTTCGCGTTCTGCTACGAACGAAGACGTTTTTTATACCTTACTGATTACACCAGATCCCTATATATCCAGTCTCAGAAAAGTATCCACGCCTGTAAATGTTGAACTGGACGAGGAAGCAGTACAGTTGTTAGAGTAAAAGCATTTTCTCTTTCAGTGCTCTTCCATTATGTAAAACAACGTAATTTTCAGTGAATATTGCTAAAATAAGATACCAAGTGTTGCTGTATTTTATGCAGATTTTGTACAAACACCTATTTGTTGTTATGTAAATATATGTACTGTTATTTACCAATAGATAAGTTTGCTTCTATTTAATAAAGGACTGATTTCACATGATTACGCTGTATTATTAAGATAACAATAAATTAACGTTTTTTAAATGTAGATATCGCACAAACACTTAATTCTTGCTATTAACTGTTATTTACCAATAGAAAAGTTTACTTTGATTTAATAAAAAATTGATTTCGCATTATTATTAAAATGACCATTAATTAACAATTTTTTAAGCAAACAATCGTAAATTTCTTATGGAAAATTTTATATTCACTTAAGATCTTAGACATTTCTGTACATGTTTGCCAAATTCCACTGCTATATTTCTATTAATAAGAAAGTTACAGATTTTTGACCATCGCAAAGCAGCTTGGCCCCATAGTGAGGCGTGCTAACTACTACACCACGAGGGTCTAAGTTAGGAACGGTAACTTTTTAGTACCTAGTCGTTATTTAACTGCAAACATGTGACAATATTTCGACAGACAATTTATTCTTACTTGCCAAATACATTAACGAATTAATATATTTTAGCTTCCGTTGGTGAATTGTGAAAATCTTATATATATATATATATATATATATATATATATAAGAAATCGAACCTGACATCTCCCGTTTACCAGACAGGCGTACTAACCAGTATACACCGGGAATCTATGCCAGGAAATACCAAGGAAATCATGGATTTTCACAATTCACCGATGGACACCAAAATATATTCATTAATTAGTGTACTTGGCAGGTAAGAATAAATTGTCTGTCGTCTTTTAGAGTGTGTTCAACGCTTCTGCAGTACACAGAATATTCATACCTTTCTTTGTCAAAAACAATAACCGACATTATGCTCAGCTAAATGTGAACTGAGAATAGAAGGTTAAATATATCGAAAACTCAGATTTCATTAATTTTACATTTTCTCCAACAAGTGCTTTCAGTTCTTCTTTTTATTTCTATATTTCACTCGCTAGTATCAATTAGCCATTAAAATTTAATTAAACTAGTCGTGACCGCTGTAAGAACTCGCACAATGACTGTAAATGAAATTTGAAGTAGTAGAGGAAAACTTTTAAATAAAGTTATATTTTCATTCAAGCACTAAGAATAACAGTAACGTTTCTATTGGAAGCTATTTCTGTCGAAGTTAATATCAATTCACGTAAACTTTAACGGAGAATACGGAACGAGCTATTTCTATCTTTATAATACCTTGTTGTAATCTAGCTCTATATTTCATGCACGTATCGCATACTTTGGGAAGCCAGAGATGGAATTCGCATGTTCACGAACCGTGTGTCGAATTCTATACCGGATATCCCACGCCGTAAGCATTCATATGTCTGTGCGGTTCCTTTTATTTATACAAAATTTGAGATTTGGAATATTCGTATAATCTTATATATTACGTGAGGAATTTTTACAACTTCAAAATCAAACAAAATAATTGACATTCTTCGCCTACAAAGTTTTCAATCTTTTGCTTAACTTGCACCAGTGACTACAAATCAAATAAAATCAAAATTATCTTTAGCAAATTGACGAAGCGTGATTTGTTGAATTCTGAATGGGTACAATAAATATACTTTAGATTATATGCGCCCATAGTTTTTGTCACCCTCTTTAGTGTCGCACGCGCAAAGAATGCTAGGAAAATAACGCATTCTTTCCAGTATAATTACGCAACAATATAGTTATGTAACAAGTATCTTACTCCTTTTTTATTTGAATTCCCATCGAAATTGAATTTCTATGTACTGATAATATAATTTTATAAAGGAGTTTTTCGATATCTATGCCATATTAAATTCCTTTGTGAAATATATTTGTATTCGAAACATTAATTTTTTTTCAAAATACAAAATGTTGAATTTATCCATAATTTTACATAAGCAGAAGCATGAATTAAATTTTGAATTTGTAGAACTCTGCCACTACAAACGCGACTTTTTTAATACGTGCATCTTAGAGTATCATTCGCCGCAGTATTAGAGCGACCACTTTGTCAGATTGCGTTGATATGCGATGCTGTGCCCATTTAGAGATTGATAAATCTTACACTTACTGGATGTGCAGTAGCACACCTTTTAAAAACAGCAGCAGTTAGATCTACTTACAAAAGTCGACGATATGGTGAATATAATAACTAACGGCCTTTTTTACTGCAAAAAATTTGGTAAGGTGATGAAACGGTATGTAGCTGACTGTATCCAGAACCCTGTGAACATGTTTAAAATTATTGATCAACGCCAATGTGAATTCCGGAAGGAGAAGACCACTATACTTGTTTACATGACGGGTTCGTTGACTTAATTAACTCTAACTAAAACCTAAATAAGTATACCGGGTGTCCCAGATCGAGTGGGATTGCATGGGTAACTTTCTTATCATTGAAGATGGAGATTTGGTTAAATGGGCAATGTTTTGCAGTTTTATGTGCTATTTTAAAATCTGTTTCAAAATTATCAAAATTGCCTTTGCACCATTTGACAGCAAATACATCACAACCGTTTTGTGAAATTCGAATAAATAAGAATGACATACGTTATTTCGTCTTTATTGTAACAGCCTGTATATGAAGACCCACGCCAGCGAAAAAAGCTCCATAAATGGTGCAAGTCCGATATTGCAACTCTTTTTGTATTTCTCAGAAGTTACTTTGGAAAAGAGAAATTTAAGGCGGATTTCAAGAGCAAATTACATTCCCCTGATATGCATCTCAACCGCAGCGGAGGGCGCTGTTGAACAATACCGTATGAGGACTACAAACTGACACTTCGTGTGCGTTCCTAGTTAGAAAAGCTGGTCGTTATCAATACCAATAGTTCGTTAATTACTAGAGCGAGGTAATCGTCTCTGCGATGCATAGGCGTTTCACCGGCGTAACGGGCTGTGTGCACAAATCCATTCCCGCGTTGTCAGCGTCCGCTTGTTTATTTTTCGTTCAGTTTAGGAAACGACAGCGTGCGTTGTGTTTTGTGTTACGTATTATTCACTATAGATACATAATTATTAATTTAAAATATGTAATGTGAACAAGGCTAGAAAACGTCCCTTTGCTGGCACAGTAAATAAGTTTATCTGTTACTTTCCGGATTTGTTCTACGACGGTGCCAAAATAGTTTGTAAAGTACGCGAGAAACATTTGATGTGCTGGGACAAGGCGGACTATAACAAACATTAAATACCAAAGAACAGACATAGAAAAAAAGGGTGTGCCAACGAGAATTGCCTTTACTTTCGATTTACTTGTCTTGATGATAACCTAATTTGTCACTTCGCTTATTCGAAAAAGATCAGTTTTAGAGCTTATGGTATAAGTACAACCTCGAGTTTAAGTTGCCAACTACGAAAACGGCACGTAAGCATATTTCTGCCTGTTTTATCTGTACGCGAAGATGTTGAGGAGAAAATCAAATCTACATCAAAAAATCACCTGCTTTGGTTATGTGTTGACGAGACAACAGATTGTAACAGAAATTCCATTCTAAATGTTATAGTACGTGTACTGGACCCTCAAAAACCGACATTTCCCCTGTTACTAACTAGCAGAAACTGGAAAAATGTATTCATGCAGCAATTGTGAGGGTGATAGTACGTTAGAAAACTTTCAAGTCTCACCACGTCAAGTGTTTATGAGCGATGGTGCCGCGGCAATGCATTCGGTAGGTCGTTCTCTTCTTGAACATGCTTGCAAGTGTTTACATATTACGTGTAAAGTGCATGGTTTAGAATTGTGACAGAAACTATTCGACAATGTTCACCCGAAGTAGATGCATTAATAGCAACTACAAAAAAGTGTTTCTCAAATCTCCAAAACGTCTTCCATCATTTCACACAAAGTGTCCTGGTATTCGTGAACCACCACAGCCGATTCCTACACGTTGGGGAACGTGGTTGCGGGCAGCTCCTTATTATGCTGAATATTTCAAACAAGTAAAAGCTGTTATTCTGCAATTTAATCCTGCCGAAGCTGCAGCTATTAAGGAGAGCCAGACAAAATTACAAGATATTTCCGTTGAAACAGAGTTACAAACTATGCGTATCAACTATAAGGGACTACACGACGCAATAGAACAATTACAAAAACAGCGTTGTCGTTAGTGGAGTCACTGCAAATAGTGGACGAAGTACATACATTGCTACGCACTATACATGGCGCAAAATATAATCGCGTTTTAGAAAAATTCGAGAGTGTGTTAAATAATAATTCCAATTTTATCACATTAAAACAAATTTGTGATGGAGCGTCGACTAATCCATTAACTGAATTCAAAGAGTGTTTTAATCATGCATGTATTACGTCCATAGACGTTGATCGTCCTTTTTCAATGTAAAAACAAATTTTTTCACCACGGCGAATATCGTCCAACTGTGGAAACATATCTAATGCTGCCAACTTTCTACGACTCTCATCCAGTAGGTGATAATACTGATAATGACGGTTCTACTTTTAATGTTCGGTAATTCCAATGCAGCCCGCCACCCTACTTGATAACGCTGCTTAAGAGGATGAGTGTTTCACAACTTTTCAGGTATTATAATTCTTGATTGGTTCTGTTATTATTATTCGATTTATTACTTATTTTTTGGTATTGTACCTACTCAAGGAAGCGCACGCCTATACAGTATGTAACAATTTGAACTTATTTTTCTTTTAATATTAACAAAAAAGCAATTTATATTAAGGTAAAAGTGTGAGTATTAAAAAAAATTCTATTGTAGCAGAAATGATCATAAGAATCTTCAGGGAAAAGTACTGAAAAAAGCTACTGTGCGACATCTCCTCCTACCGATATGGGACAGATGCCAACTGTAGTGGGGAGATGGCACCCCTCCCCATGCTAGGAAGATGTACCGTACTCACTTCTGACTTCGCAGACAGGATGTTTTGATAGAATGAAGGAAGCACTTCTATTTATTATCTCATAAATAAATAGGAATTGACTCATACTTCAACAGAAAATTAGTCAAATTACGATTTTTGTATTATAGGTCACATCATAAATTTATGTACAAGCAAAAGTACCTGACATTAAATGAATTATTACACTTCTTAACGTACACTTAGGACCATGCGGGTTATTATTTAAATGCGTTTAGAGACGGCACAGATAAATAAAAAATGATTTTCCAGACATTCTGCAAATGTTTATAGAAGCTTCTTTTGCAGCCCGGTCTTTGTTGTACCGCACGATTCACTAAACGAATGTAGTGGATAACTAAATCTAACAACACGAAACTCCCATACAAATTCTTATACGCATTTCCAACGCATACCAATAATCAGGAACGATGTTTACCATGTGCCTAGCCGGAGTATAAGTACAATTCTAGAAGGATTCGTTATACAGGGTGAGTTGGGAGGAACGGACCAAATTCCAGCAGTGCAAATATGGTGTTTGTTTATGGTTTGTGTAATCAGAATGTTATAGCTACTGTTAAAGAATACCGACAACGGTTTCAACATCAGAGAAATCCTGGTAAAAACGTATCAGAGTTTTGAACACACCGTGCGAGACCGGAACGCTTCCCAGTGCTCACATTACATCTAAACAAGCTACTCAACAAGGTTTAGAAGGACGACCAGCTGATGAAGAATTGGTACTCAATTGAGTATTCCACAAAAAAGAGTAATAAACACACTCCATGAGCAAGGCTTATATCCATACCATATCCAGCCCATACTACACCTACAACTGGAACATTATGCTAAGTGTATGGAATTTTGTCGGTTAATAAATAATAATTGTCGTATTGAATCGCGTATAGTTTTTACGAATGAAGCAACATTCACCCGTGATGGCATTAATAATACTCGGAACTCTCATGTATGGTCAAACGAAAATCCCCACGCAACAGTTGAAAGTAATTTTGAGCATAAGTTTTCGGTAAACGTTTGGTGTGATGTGGTCTATAGTTACTCAATTGGGCCTTTCATTTTGGAGAGTCGCCTCACAAGAGAAGACTACCAAAATGAATTACAAGGACTACTCCTCTAAACGTCAGAATGCAAATGTATTATCAACAAGGCGGAGCTCCTGCACATTTCGCTCGTCAGGTCAAGCAACATTTGATCCTATTAGTTGGCTTCCAAGATCTCCAGACCTCACGCCACTAGATTATTGTTTATGGGTCTGGTTCAAAAATAAAGTTTACAAGGTAAAAGTCGGCATTCGGGATGCACTAATTCGACGTATTAGAAATACTGCAGCCGATATTAAAGAAAGACATGAAGTGAACAGGCGCCCTTCGTAGACGAAACATAAAATGTTTAGAGGTTAATGGGGGCATTTTTGAACATTTATTAAAGGAACGCTATGATTAAGAAAATATTATATGAAATTTTGTTTATTTATAGTTACGCAACTTGAAAACAAATGAAAATCGGATAAGGACATATGAGTTTTTTTACATTACTTTCACGTGTACAATACACTCCCGGAGTTTCTTCCCAACTCACCTTGTATCTACAGGTTAAGTTAACAAATTACATTATTATAATTTAGAACTTTTGCGTTTTTACGTAAGACACGGGGTGTATTTTTTGAGTGTGTGCCCCTGTATGAAAGTCTATTAAGTATTTTACTCACGTTTTGATGTCTCTTTCGTTTTCCTTTTCACCAACGGATCTGAAAAAATACACGATCCTAAGGTACGAGGGTATCCACCAATCGATTCATCCCTTTTCATAAAATCATAAGACGTCCTGATCCAGGAATACGTTTCCAATTTTCAATTTGTTGCTATTGTGTGCAAAAGTGGGAAAGAATTATAAGGTAAAAAGCGTCATGTCAAGTAATGTCTGTTCTGGATAATAAATACCTTTTAATTTATGTCTCTACATGTGTCAAGTATATATCAGTATAACTATAACTTTATGTAACATTATTTCATTTAGCCGTTGCGCAACCTACATTCTTCATACTCAAACCTTGTTTCGTGAAGTGTTTCTTTAACACCCCAACATACATACATTACGAGAATTCGTATCTCGTAAGGGGATTACGTGACTAATTTAAACGACACTTCGTATTTTATACCCGAATTTTTATGACAGTAATGCGATTACTTGCCCAGAAAAAAACGTTACGTCAATCCACCTGAGATGGAACTTGGTGTGCATGCCCTACATGGAACGTTTTTAGAGGTTTTAAGGAGTGATAAAAATTTATTAAAGCGAAATTCGAGGAAAGTAATGGTAGAAGGATCTTATATAGTGCTGTAGTTTACCTAGATATTTTATGGGTCCTTTACGTCATTTTATCGGATTTAATACGCGCGGTATATACAGTACACTCCAAGAGCTTTAGAATTATTCAGCTGATGTATTTCACTTCTTCTAACACGGTAGTTGAAAGCGCTACACAATATGATACAAATAGAAAGAAGTAAGCTTTGGTAGTTCTTGTGACAACACTAAAAACTCCTTAGCATTTATAATATTTACTTCAAGCTCACTTATCTGCTCTATGACGATTTTTCACGTTTGTGCTTCACATCAGAAGTGGATATCCGCATGAATATAGTAAAGTTCTTGAAGAATTATGAAGAAGATCTTGAGACTTGATAATTTAGATATGTTTAATATTTTCAATAACAAATAGTTTACCTTGAAATACGTATTAAACAACAAAATATGTTTAAAAAATTATGCCGCCAGTTTATAGAGTTGCTAGCGAATTAAATAATAAAATATAAATGTTAGATTTAGCAGATTATCATGAAGTTGCCGTCTTTATTCAATACAAAATGAATTATACAAGCTAAAGGATAACAAGGAAAGTTTCTGAGGTTTTCAGTAATAATAATAATAATCATAATCATAATAATAGTAATAACGATAATAATAATTTCTTCCTCCACCCCGACACCTGACCCAACAATGGAGCACAAAAAGAAAATCCTTCGCACTCCATCCCCGGGAACCTCACGCGGGAACCAAAACCGGCCAACAGAATTTATTCCATCAGCGCCGCCCGCGCGGTCCTCCAATCAATAATTCTCAAAATTCATATAAATTATATCGCAGGAAGCTAAGCCAGTAGACAAAGATGAGGACTTAAAGTGAGTACACGTTAGCCACTAAGCGAGAGAGCTTGTCAGTGGACTTTACAGAAACAGTACGGCTTTAATAGTAGTAGTACTAGTAGTAGTAGTAGTTTATTCAATGCAATAAAAATTACATTAAAAGTCAGGTAATATACATATATATAAAATACATATAAAAGAGAAAAAAATATATATAAAGGTGTATAGGGCCTTTCTGTGAAAATATAGTACAAGCATATAACACAAACCTAAACATAAGCTCAGGATCAGTAATTTAAAAAGTCATCCACACTATAAAAAGCATTGTCTAAAAGAAATTGTTTAATTGTGCTAAAATAATTACTTTAGGTTTTATTTTTAGCGTCACACAATATTGTTTGTAATTTATTGTGTATTTTCGAACCCCAATAATCGATGTACTTTTGGGTGGTCGTTAAACGATGATACGGCACTTTCAGTAAGTCTCTCCCGTGCGTAACGTATGTATGCGTTTCACCACTTTTTGTGAAGTTTGTTATATTTTTGATCATGTATGTTGCAATCTTGAAAATAAAGATGGAAGGTAACGTAAGTATTTTTTCACTAATGAAATGTGTTTTACATGATTGATCTGGTTTCAGGTTACACAACACTCTTGTAGCGCGTTTTTAAAGCAAGGAAACTCGTTCCGTGTCTGTGGACGTTCCCCAGAATTCAATGCCATAAGATGCCACACTGTGGAAGTTCGCGAAGTATGTGGTAAGTAGAAATGCTCCTTATTCTTCGGATGCTATATATTCCTGCATTTAGTTTATTTGCTATTTCATTTATGTGCATTTTCCAATTTAATTTATTATCTATATGCAGACCTAATAGTTTTATGTTTCTTGTTTCTTCACTTTTTTTCATGGTAAATTCTAGTTTTTGAGTTTTACTCTTATTTAATTTTAGTTGGTTTGAAGAAAACCATCCTTCTGCCTCCTTCTGTACAGCATCAGATTTTTTTAGTCTGTTATTTTTAGAAGATTCTCTCACTAAAAATGAGGTATCATCTGCATAGAAACAGACTCGATCCGCTCCAAGATTTATATCTAGGTCGTTGACATATATTATGAACAACAAAGGCCCAAGCACAGATCCTTGTGGAACGCCCTGCTGAACATTCAGCATATTAGACCTTTGTTCCTGGAAATCTACATATTGTTTTCTGTCTTTGAGATATGATGTAATTAACTGATATCCGACGCCGCGTACCCCATAATAGTGCAGTTTTGATAGAAGAATAGAGTGCTGCACTGTATCGAAGGCACGTGTTAGGTCGTAGCAGTTCAATTCCACGCTGTCATGTTTGCCCAGTGCATCTAGTAGACAATTCAAGATGTCGGCTATACCACTACATGTAGATTTATTCCTTCTATACCCATGCTGAGCCTTGGAGAATAGGTTATTTTTTTCAAAATAGCCCATCAGGCGATCGGCAATTGCATATTCTAAAACTTTGGATATGGACGGTAAAACTGATATGGGTCGGTAGTTCTTTGGGTTACTGATATGTCCTTTCTTATGGATAGGAACCACTCTAGATATTTTTAATGCATCAGGGAATTCACCTTCTAGTATACATTTATTTATTAGGTCTGTTATGGGGCCGTTAATAGCGTCAGAAACGTTTTTCATAATTTTTGTTGATAGGCCATAATAATCCAGAGTACCTTTTGTTTTAATTTTAGATATTATCCTGCGCACTTCATCTACCGTTACTGGTACGAAGAAACATGATGCATTACTTTCTATGCGAACCTTCGATAGATATTCCTCGTATGTTTTTCTATTGGTGTTTATTTGTAGGTCATTTTGTACGAAGGTGTAATTTAACTGCTCAGCATCCAACGTTTCTCTTCATGTACACCGTTTTTTCCTCTTCGTTTCTCTGTTTATAATTTCCCATATTGTCTTTTGTTTATTGTTTGAGCTATTTATCTTATTTAAGTAATTTTCTCTAATTTCTCGATCTACTTTTAGTTTGTATTGTAATAAGAATAAACAAACTGAACAAATTGTATCATCAATCGCAACAGTATAAATACACACAAAATACAGTGCAAAAAAAACAAAAGAAACAGTTCAGTTGAAATAATTCAACTTAGGTATGTTCTTCAATATTTCAAGTACAATATATGATTATTACAGAAAAACTCATAAACCGTAGTTAAATATCATTATTGAATAGCCACTTAAAGAGAGATATCATAACTTCCTTAATTGAACTGAACTGTCTCATACATGCAGGAAGTGAGCTTAGTTTAATCAAAACCACCTCCCTGCTCCTGTCACCATACTTATTACTAGCTACACTCATTTTATATTAACCTGCAACATTACATCTGGTTTCATAACCATGACACAAGCTATGCAACGATTGACGTTTAAAATAATTATTGGTAAGGAATCCGTAAACGAAAATTTTACGTACACTAAGTATTTCCAAACTCTTGAAAATATCCACCGCGGGTCCCACCATTGCATGCAGGATCCTATTCTGGAGACTTTGAATCTTGTCAATGTACACATGTGATGCATGTCCTCACACTGTTATACCGTAAATAATAATCGATTCTGCCAGCGCTTTGTATATGCGTCTAATATGTGTTAGCAGTAGATCCCTGAGATGGTAGAAACACCACGCAAAATATCGCAACTTTTTACATAGACCATCTATGTGTCAATCCCACAAAAAGGCGTTATCAATCGCTATTCCCAGGTACCTCTGCTCCGTAGTTGGTAGCAGGGTGAGAGTACAGTCACACAACGAAGGACACACTCCAAATCCATTAGAATGTAAGCATTCGGAACTATGTACAGTCAGGACGATATCCGTAGTAACCCTTAAGTGGGGAGACGCGATGTACATTATTTTGATTTTATTAGTATTTATCACTAATTCCTTATCGAGACACCACAACTGGAATTGCAAGAACTCATCTGTTAGTCTTCGCATTGCACATAAAGAAGAAAAAGAAGCGGCCCTAGTATGGTTCATTGGGGAACGCCCCTAGTTATTAACTTGGTGTCACTAAATGCGTTTTTTATTTCTACAAGGAATGATCTATTTAATAAAAAGTCTCACATCCACAAAATACGCTCACCACGGATTCTTATTCTATTCAAAATTTCAAGTAATTTTTTATGATTGATACAAGCAAATTCCCAAGCAAAGTCTACAAAAACACAAATTACGTGCATCCTCTGATCGAATTTATCGAACGTCCGTAAATTTCTCCAGCAAATCTATCGTACTTTTTCCACGCTGGATTTGATTTACATTAATAATGCTATACTTGTCTAGGTAATTCTGTATTGAGTCTGCAATAATAATAATAACTCGAAAGAGATAACATCAGATTAATCTACAAAAATGAAGATGGCCGAAATTAAATAAAAATTGATTTAACCTTTAAGTACTAGCACCTATTGGACATACATAAGCACTAGCATGGCGCCTACGAGGCACCATTGTAAAATTACTGCTATAAAATTAATGTTTTAATTTTAAATGTTTCTTGTTTTAGGAATATAGGTACCTGATATGATACAAAACGGTAAAATAATATATAAAAGAAACTTTAATAAGTATTATGTACTTTTTATTCATAATATTCATTACACAATTTTTTGTATGCCTTGAACAAATATTTTTAAAACATTTAGAGCATGTTTGTTTAGAATGGCGGTTATTTGTTCTAGGGCACAGGTAACACCGCTTTCTTGAACTTGTAGTTGGAATTTCTACAGGTTGAGGCTCAATTTTTAAATGCTCGTTTAGAACTTTTCGAATTTTTCTTGGCAATTGAGGGTACTCCAAGCGATCTAATTGATATGGCTTTAGTTCTTGCCCTAATATTTTGAGGAAATTTCCACGCGCAGTGACTGATTCAATATTATTATGTTTATAAATAAGTATTTTACAACAGTGTTTATTTTTACATACCTAAGTAAAAATCTGTAACATCACATAACTCTTCCGTATTGCTATCATCTTCTTCTATGACTGAATCACTATCGTGACTAGATACACTTTCATGATCTGAACCTAAGTCGCTTTCGGGATAGATGTTTCCGTTATTAAATTCTATCCAAAATTCGTCACTTTCAAACAATTTCGCTATTTCTTCATCATATAATCCATGTTTACTACCCATAATGTCAACTGTGCACGTTAAGGCTCAACGAACTACTAACTCAATATTCAATGGGTATAGATATTTTTAAATACTGTACTATAAATCACTCACAAAAACACCCGTTATGCATAATGAAAGCTCAAAGAAAAACAAACGTAACTACTGTCACGGCACCTTTCAGACACCACCGAGTGCAGGGATGTAAATTATCTTTTGTTTACATTTCATTGCATGCAATATCTGGACTATATCATGTTACATAGGTTTTAGAAACACCATTCGAGGAATAGATATTAGGTAAACTGACGTAAATGAAATTTTGTGAAAGATATTACAGTTTGTAAAAGACCTGGTGCCTCGTAGGCGCCATGATAGTACTTAAAGGTTAACCTAACGAGCATGAACGATTTACATTAACTATGTCATCACGTACGCTGTATATTTGTTCGTTTTTGAATTCTGCATTAGCAAGTTATTTCAAAAGAGAATACGTCTGGTAGTCGCGAACATGCAGTTACTTTAAAATAAGTACTATGGGGTTTGTTGAGTTACATATATATCTGCACTATATGGAACAGTTTGCTAGACTCTAAATAGTTACTTTCTAGACAGAAACTATCTACACTGCACGTAGCAAAATATGGAGAACGTCTTCTCTGCTAACGTGCAACATCGTCGAGTTCCATTATGCACAGATGTAACAATTTATAAAAACAGTAGCAATCAATACGAAACTACCAAATACAATATGTACAGGCCCGAAACCATTCGTAAAGGTTTGAACGTAAACGCATTAATCTTATTGCACCGCAACCAGAGTGCTGAAAAGGATTGTAAATAATAGCTGCCCGATGTTTGTTTGCCCTGTGCCTAAGCCTGCATGTGATTTATTTTCTCCTAGAAGTGTTACAGTATTTTGACCGGTCGGCCCGGTGTTCCGGTAGATGTGGCAAATTGAATTTATAACAAAATGAAAAAGAACAAGCCTTAATATTGCGTTTGTTGTTATTTACTTACATTGACTAGGCAGGGGTGGTCGCAATTACCGCTTCATCTATTCTCGTTGAATATACGAGGTGTACTAAAGTTTGCACTAACATTTCAGCTACATTTTCGTATATTTCCTTAAAAACTCAAGAACAAAAGTTAAATATGGTTCAGCAATATTATTATTAGCATAACCACACATTTTGCTGTATGATCCTCTATCAATGTACAGAGAAAGGTTACACTCTAAAAATATATAACTTAAGGCCTTTTCGGAAACGTAACCTGTGTGAACAGATTAAGTACCTGTTAGAATTTAAGTGTTCGGAAACTGAACCTGATCAGAGGTAGACTTTTAATTGTACAGGTTTTTGTGAGATAACAAGCAGGTTTCCTTTACCTTAGCTCTTCTGGAAAGTTGAGTAAAACTATAGTATAGGGAACCGTTTTCAATCAGCCAATTTTTCAAAACATAGTAAGATGCACATGGCTGCAGAAAACAGTCCTGCATTGGTGGAGGATGAGCATGGCAGCAGCAACGGTATTTCAAGGTTATTAGAATTGGCTGACAGATTTCATTAAAAAAAAGGACAAGTGTCACTACTGTATTCTCCCTGTACTGTGGTAAAATGTAAACATAACTTCAATTACGTAATTGTAATAACAGAAAAATTTTTATTAAATTATCTAATATCTAAGACTGATATTTAATAACTTTACGAAAATGGACGGTGTGAGATACTTTATTTACTTTACATATTAAATTGTGTTGTATAAAGTTATGGGGTAGGAGCCATAAATTCTCGGTCTGACAGGCTTATTCAGCCTCGAGCGTGTTCAAACTCCGTTGCGTCATAGTTGCACACGTGCGAGGCTTACACCATATGTACTACAGCTCGAAGAGTAGTAGTTTTTAGTAGCCAGCCGGACAACCTGACTAGTGCATGAAAATGTCTCAGGTAACAAAAATTGAATACCGCGCGGTCATTGAATTTTTAACAAAAGAAGGGCATACGCCTAATCACATTAAACAATGTTTAGACGGCCTTTATTGTGATTTATCTCCTTCATATTCCACTGGAAAAAAGTGGGTAAAATTTTTCCGTTTGAGGCAAGAATCCCTTGAAGATGATAAGCGGACCGGTTGGCCAATTGAACTAATAACCCCTCAAAACATTTCAATTGTTGATCGCCGTTTGAAAGTGAAGGAATTAGCGGTGATGTCTAACATTTATGAAATAAGTATTCGCCGAATTCTCGATAACCTGATCAGCAGTTATAAATAAGAAAAATTTTTAAACATAAAAGTGTTTTCGTAATAAAACCTGCATATTGTCAAAATCATTTTAAAGTGCATTACTGATTTATTCCAGTAATTTAACACTTGTTCATCTTCTAATATCTATAAATTCTTTTAATAGAATATTAGGAAGGAATAATGGAGATGCCCAAATTATCACTGTATCGAATTTTACAAGAATGCCCGGAAAAGAATCTAGACGAAAAATTATCGTTTATGGAAACGAGACTTATACAAATAACCAAATGTCCCGATGGCGAATGTGCTACCTTAAGACGTACACTAAGATATTTTAAATCGGAATTTAAGCAGAAATGGACAGCCGCTAGTAACAAAGAAAATCGTTTTCTGAAGAAAAATGAAAAAGGGCTCAATACCTCAATAAGGTTAACTAACTGGATTACACCAAAGGCCGGTCGACCATTCAAAGATTTCGGGGAATCGAGTGACCGAAATAAGAGGCGCAAAACAAAAGATTTGGGGGAGCACGTACCTGCTGATGCCGTCCATATAAGTCAGCATGCTGCAGGAAGAAGTGATGTATCCAAAATTCTTAAACAGATAACTACCACACCAACAAGAGCTAAGAAGTTTCGAAAAGGTTTTTTGAGTCACTTCTACATCTCTCATATAAATTACCTTTAAAGAGATGGCAGGCCACGACAAATGCGGAGAAAATGTAGTCAAAGAAATCAAGGATAAAATTCAAGAACAATTTAGAGCAATAATGGGTTTATTGATGAATGTACCCAAGGCAGGTTTTGACATCTTAAATAGACTTCTATTAAGCTCAGACTCATTTTTGAGCAGTATGAGGAAACGGCCACACAAAAAGGGTAAGCTATTCTCAAGTGAAACTTTAAAACTTTTACTGCCAGAAACACCCCTAAATAAAGAGGAAGATGAAGAACAACAAGAATCCGAAGATAACGAACTATTTTTATATATTTAATAGAAAATATACAAATATTTAGATAAAATCGTTTTTTAATGCATTCACCATAAAAAGAAACCATAAAATAATTTTATCCAATTTTTGAAGCGAAATATTCCTATGTGCGTCGGGTCGAATGTGCGCGCTCGTTTCTAGACATGTGTGGAGACGACACGAAACCAATGTTGGAGCCCATTGTCAGAGGAGAAGAAACAATGGTTCTTATTTATTTTCTCATTTATAGAGGAAGCGTAGGGCACCTCGTTTTAAGGACGATATTGAGTTGCAAGCAGCTGTAATACAACATTTTAAGAGAAAAACTTTAGATTATTTTTACAAGGGTATAGAATTATTAATTGTTCGTTGTAATAAATGTATTGAAGTTAGTGAAAATTATAATGCAAAATAAAAATTGTTATATTTTAGTTAAGTTTATTTGGCGCCTCCGTCGAAATACCTACACGTATACAGATATTTTAGAAAGAATAAGATTAGCACAATGTCCTATTTGTAGTTACGTAAATTATAGTCTTCATTGCTTTTAATTAATTGAACTCCGTGAACTTGTATAACCACGGTTAAAGTTCCAAGAATTTCCTTAAACTGTCATACAACTCCTTCTTCGCTTTTGGGAGCAGTTTAACTTGGTCACGTGATTTTAAACACCCAATCCGCAACCCGAATGTATTTACCGAAAAGGCCTTTAATGTTAACAACTTATTGCACCTAACCATGTTACCTGCACTGAAAACTTACTTCGTGCACATAATTATGTTACCTCTAGTGGAAACTTACTTCATGCACCTCCTTGCAGTTACGTTACATAAACATAATAAAGTTCTATGTCATGAATGGCTTGTGAATAATTAAATGTTCCACTATTACTTTTTAAATACCATATTATTTTTTCTATTGTAAACTAGGGTAACTTACTCTTTTCGTAAAAAGGTAATGATAATATTCACAATTAGGGCTGCATTATTGGATCCTCTGAAATGTTTTATTTCTAAAGAAATTAGGATATAATAATGGGTATCAAATTAGGAGTGACCCAATTTGAATCATTAATTACACATATGTGGAAACAGTTTTAAAATTTTTATTTATGTACAATCAATGAATAAGTCTTCAAATTTATATTATTATATTTTCTTAATAGTAATATTTAAATATTACGTCCATCAAAAGTCCTCCGTTGCGATCAATCTAGTTTCAGTAATGAGCTCGTTGCACGCCGACACATTTTAGCTGGAATCTCGGCAATAACTTGTTTGATGTAATTTTTTAAACCTTCCGAATTTTCCGGTCTGTTTTGGTACATTTTTAACTTAATATCGCCCACAGAAAATAATTGGGAGCTCACAAATCACAAGACCGTGCAGGCCAAGACTGATTTCTACGCTGAGATACCAAACGACATGGAAACATCTGACGCAGGACTTCCATGCTAAATTAGACAGATGTGGCCGGCGCCGTCTTGCGGATACCAAATAATGTCTACCAGTAACTGAAGTTGACGCATAGCGTCCGCTAAAAATGTGTAATATTTCATGTATCTTTCATTGGTAACAGAAACTTCCATCTTCAAAAAAATATGGGCCCAGGATTCCAGCTGAGCAAATACCGTACCAAATACTTACCTTTTCAGAATACTGTGGTTTCGCGAAAACAGTGCGTAGATTTTCAGCAGACCAATATCGCAATTTCTGTTTATTTATTTCACCATAGAATTGAAAATGAGACTGGTCGCTCATAACCATGTTGTTAATTAAGTCCTGGCCTCCTTCCAAAATCCAACGGCAAAACTTTAAACGTGCGTTGTGGTGATTTAGAAGGAGCTTTTGAGCTTTCTGTCACTTGTAAGGATGGTAGTGCAAGTCTTCTTTAATAATCCTCTTTAATAAATAATTTACGGACTCATGCGAAATTCCTACTTGTTGCGATAAGTGACGTAAGGATTCATTGGTATATTCTTCAACTGCATTTCTAACGTGCAAGGTGTTCGCTTCCGTTCTTGTCCTAATTTGACACCTTTTAGAGATATTTCTTTATATTTACAAGTCAAGCCAATATAACGCCAAACTATTCAATCAAACCCACCAAGAGTGGAGGTAAAACAGTATCGAACTTTGTCGTTTCTAATCGTAACTCTCCGTTCATACATCGAACAACTTTGTTTACTAGATCCTTTTCTTATAATATTAAGCTAAAGACTTACTACTATAGAGGCCAGTGACACTGCATCTGCTTTTGACTTGATTCTTTGCTTTTCAACAGTTATATTTTCTTTTATTTTTTTACATATGTTATATATATATATTACTTCCATGTGCGCAAATCTACTATCTATTGTTAGTACTTGTTATATACGCGAGTGTGTTGTTCTGTGTGTGTGGGTCTAGGGAAAGATTAGTAAATTTATTACTGACCTAGATCCCTTTGCTCCGGTGTTTCATTTATCTTTATTTAACTGATACACTTGATATGTAAGCCAAGGTTTTTGTAAAAAAATTCTAATACTGGAACAATAAACGGATATATTATTATTATTAAATCGTCGTAATTTCAATTTTCACACGCGCGGTTTGGTTGTGTAAAACTTTAACAAGGGCGAAGTTTCTGCGCTTGGTTATAAAAAAAGTAAAGATCGGGTGCAGCAATTATTCTATAAATCATAAAATTCGCCTCATGTGTATAGGAAAAACAGAAAAGCCAAGCGTATTTAAAAATCTGAGCCCTGACGTGATGCCGTTGTATTAAAGAACATCAAAAAAGCTCATGGATGGATTCGAAATTTTTTAGAATCTGGTTTTTTAAAGAGTTCCTTACATCGATGGGTTACAAAATTCCTTAAGAAAAATGGAGTACGCATTAAAGCTTTATTGCTGGTGGATAACCCACCTTCTCACTTGTCTGAAGACGAACTTAGGTTTGGAGAAATTAAATTTATATTCTTACCATCAAATGTCAGCCGATGGATGAAGGCGTTTTGGCAAACATGAAGAGAAACTACCGGAGAAAAATATTTGCAGTTTGCAGTTTGTATTGGAGAAGGAAACGTAGGAAACGTCTTAAGCGATTGTTTGAAAGGTATTAACATAAAAAATGTAATATATTTTATTGCATGATCTGGAACAGTATAAAACAGTCGACCACATAAAGGTCGTGAAACAAAATTGTTGATAAAGCAAATGAACTAACAAATCTTGCGACAAAGATACGTAGCTTTTAGGACATTATTCCAGAAGGTAATAATGAATTGGTTTAGTTAGAAAAAGAAGATAGCGAACAATTGCCAAACTTAGACCTAACTAATCTAACTAGTGAAAATGAGGATCCCCATGCTCGACTGATGTTTTTTTAATTAAAGGATGGAGAGACGCTACAGCAAAAAATCAATACTTATGCAAGTCCAACCAATTAAAAATTGATCATTATTAAATTTTTAATAATAAAGAAATATTTTTAATAGATAGGAACATTATTTTTTAAAGTTCTAAAATAAATTCTATAGTAAAAGATATCTAAATGTACACACATAAATGTTAAATTATTTTTACCTCCGTATTATTTGAAATTTCGATTATCCGAAATGGTTTCGGCCCCGTACGTTCCGGATAATCGGGAGTCCACTGTACTATATTTTTTCTTTACCTCAAAATATTATATTTATATTTATATTCCATTTAAATACGTTACAGAGACAATCCTTTTATGTCTTACTTTCTAGTTAGAAAGATCTTATCTAAACAGAAATTAATGCTTTCTTGAAATTTCAACCCATCAAAAAAGCAGGTAAAAAAATTAAATTATATACAAATTTCACTAATATCAACGTTCTCTTTACTTTTCGAGGGCTAACTCAATAAAATTAGTTCCGATGTCCTTCGCTGCACTAAATATTACTCCGAAATATAACAGTTGATTTGATATAAATGTATGCACCACAAGTTGCAATTTCCTTTGATATTTTTCAAATAATCACACGTGTATACTACGTATAAATAGTAAAAAAGAACACGATGCAGACATCGCATACACATATTTGTATTCTTCCGTATAACCATTTGTGTTGCAAACATGCAAGCACATTTCCCGAAATTTATGAGCAATTTAAACTGTGTACCTAAAATGAAATCCAATTTATGAATTGACGACAATATACGAGAAAAGTTAGAAGGCAGATACGTATGTATAAAGGACGTACATATTTAGCGACAATATCCCAATTTATCAGTGAAGTCTTGGATAGACGGGGCCAAGTAGATGTGATTTATACAGACTTATCCAAAGCTCTTCAGATGATCAATTACAAAATGTTATTGAACCTGAGCTCATTCCGTTTTGTTCCATCTGCCGTCAGCCTCCTCAAGTCGTACCTAAAACAACGAAAGCGTTACGTTACTTATAACGGATATTGCTCTAGTGATTTTGTTCTCACCTCTGGCGTCCCTCAGGGAACGATTCTGGGACCATTATTGTTAGCGCTTTACATGAGGAGCTTTTGAAAATCAACCTTCCCTTGCTTACGCAGATGATAAAATCTTCTCAGAAATATTTTCAATTGATGACGCGAGGAAACTTCAAAGTGGTCTTAATATGCTAGTAGAATGGTGTAAATGTTTTAAGCTCAAACTAAATGTTGAAAAATGCTGTGTGCTTACTTATTCTCGTTCTTGCCCACCTTACTTATTGCCCCGTCAGATCAGAAGTACTTACCTGTCACATAACCTTGAATTTAAGAATTTGGGTATACTTTTTGATACCACTTTCATATTTAAATCGCATATTAATAGATACTATTGTTTGTAGGGCCATGAGTTTTATCACGCGTGTCCCTAAATATTTCACGGATACTTCCTTGTTAAAGCCGTTATACTTTGCCTTTGTACTAAGTAAACCATAATATGCCGCTCTAATTTGGTATCCTTTATATGCTTGTGTCCTTTTAGATCTGGATCATATGCACCACAAATTCCTTTCATTTAATATTGATGGAACTTACCCTGGGAGAGGTGCTGCACAGGATGGACTACTAGTAGGGCATGACATGGCTTTGAGTGCGGGGAGGGATGGTATCTGTGAAAAATTTCTTCAGAAGGGCATCCATTGCCCTATTAAACTAGAACGAAAGAATTTTCTTGTGCTACGCTTGAACTCAATATACGATAGTAGCTTCATGACAGCTTGGCGACAACAACAAATACGAAGTAATAACGATTTCTCGCAGTTTAAACGATTGAATTTTGGTGTTGCCCAGGGAAGTATTTTGGACCCGCTAATGTATTCTATTTATTCCTCATTTTTGATAGAGAAACTAAAAGCTTGTAAATATTATATGTTTGCTGACGATGTGCAGCTTTATCATTCAATCGATGCTACTATCGCACAAATAGATGAGGGCATTGTAGTGGGGATTCAATCAAAATTCATAAAATATTAAAATTTAATCCAGCATTTGTGGAATTCGAATTATTTCGATTTAGCATTCGAATTTCGGCATTTTGATCATTTATATTATTAATCTTTTATTTAAAAAAAAATACTACATTAATATCATCTTACAGGGGTTAATCAAAGTTCCGGGTTATTTTAAGTAATTTACGTTTTGAAACATAATTTGTAAAAAATTAGATAAACACACATATAAACACACTGTATTTGGAAATCAATCAACAAAAATCCCTTACATCATCTGCAACATCGAAATCGATCATCAGAGCATCAAACTTAAAATATCAAGTTGTTAGATTGGCAACACCCAGACAACCGATAAACAAGAAGTTAGATACGAAAATTCTGACAGTAAACAAACAAGTTTTTCGACTGATGAATTTAGAAATTATATTTTAAACTAAAATGTTGCTGAAGTTATCAACTCTAAAGTATTAAAAAACTGTTAAAGTGAAACAGAAACAGTTACAAGTAATAATCAAGAGTATTTAATCAAACAAAAAACAATTTCAGGAAACAATCAAGAAAATTTAATCAAGAAGACGATCAGAGGGGTTATTACAAGAGCATATTGGACGTTCACTGCTGAAAAGAGAAAACTAGGATCCATCAGAAGAGGAACACAACTACACACACATAGTATACCCACAACATATAAAATAATAAACGGAACAGATTATCTCCCCATTCAATACTTCTAATCGTTTTTTGAAACATCTCAAATTTGACGATCCTGCCAGGATATTTCGATTATGTCGGAATATTCTATTTTTCAAAATTCAAAATGAGTTCCAAGAATATCTAGATTCATATTTAGGCCTCAAAGCAATCTTTTTACTAATTTAGAGGGAAAAATCACTCTTTCTGATTCATCAATGCATATTCAATCAATACTACTTATAAATAACGAACAATTTAACCATTTTCCTGGCTTTAAATTAAAGGAAATCATCCCCAAATTCGATGGACATCGTAGATGTCCAATGACATACTTAAATGCCATTAAACGTGTCATTACAGCAAAAATGGCATGAAATTTTGATGATTTTGAGTCTCACTTTTTGCCCAAGTTCTGGTCAGAGACAGAACAAAATAAAATTAGAAATAATTTATTCATGGGAAAGTTTAACGCACAAAAAGGATGTTCAAGGGAAAACTATTTGATAAGTAAATTCTCTATTGTACAACATTTAACGCCAAAATTTTCAAAACATGAGTTAATCAAGCATTTAGCAAGACATTTTGATTTTGAAATTACCAAATCCATAATAATTCAAAATATGCGTACGTTTGAAGATTTTTGCGAAGTTTAAAGACAATATGATGATTTATAGACATTTTACAAGCATAATAAACCACAAACACAATCACAACATCAAAATCATCAACATTCTTCACATTCCTACACGCCATATTATTATCAAAGTTTTAGACACTGAAGAGAAAACAAAAATTGATACGCCAAGATCACAAACACAATCAAATTTTCCTTCAACCTCACAAAATTCAAACATTTCGAGAGAATATAGACCAAAACAACATAATTTTAGACAAAAAGATTCAAACAATACACAACCACAACAAAATTCAAGACAACATCACAAACAAACACTAAATACACCACAGTACGACGTAACTGCTATTCAGGTTACGGCTGAGGTATAACCTGAATCACAGCAGTTTTTATAAATTCTTGCCAAAATTCTAAGTCTATAATATTCGATAACAATTACGTATGAATGCCCAAAAGCAATATTTAAATTTAACGAGAACGAAATTATCACAGAAGAAAATAGTCTACCATTTTTGAAAGTAAAACTTGAGGATATAGAATTGATGGTTTTATTTGATTCTGGATCTGATCCATCCATATCCAATCTCAATCTCAATCTCATATCCAATAAGTTTATATGCGAAAATACTACATATTTCAAAACCAAAATTTTTAACATTAATATTATAGAAATTAGAGCATCTACAGGAAAACTTTCATAAAAAATCAATCAATGTGTATGTGATTCATTAATTATAAAACGAAGTATCATATAATTGTAATTTTTTTATTATTAATTGCTTAAAATACGATGCAGTAATTGGTGCAGACTTTTTAAACAAACATAACGTATTAATCGATTATTAGAATTGTATAATTAAAATATTTGCAAAATGTTCAAATGAAAAATAACGAAATATCATATTAAACTGTTTGAATGGAGGAGTGAATGTAGAATATAACGGGATTAATACAGGGGATAGTAATTTAAATAATGAATTGAGCCTAGTGTCAGCCAATTTAACAAGGGATAAGAATTTAGACGGATTGAGCCAAGTGCCTGCCGATCTAAGGGGTTTTTGACACTTCTCTAGCACACGGACTTACCATTAACGCAAGCAAAACGGCAGTCATCGTGTTTGGTCGAATCAAAGCGCGTGAGAAGATATTCAACAACATAAATTTAACCCTGAATGGAAAAAATCTAGATGTTGTTAAAGTTGTCAAGAATCTGGGTCTGACAATTGACTGTGATTTAAGATTTAGGTAGAATGTGGCGGGGGTGACTGGGGCTCCTTTTGGAAAACTTAAAGTGATGTATGGCAGTAAGGATTTTCTGGCCGTGGAATTGCGCAAAACCCTTTATGAGTCTCTTTTTTTATCTAGATTTAATTATTGCGATGTTGTTTATGGTCTTTGTTTATACTCGAAGGACATTCGCAGAATTGAGAAAGTTCAAAATGCTTGTCTTAGATTTATCTACGATATCAGAAAACGGTAGCATATCTCCTATACATTATCTTGGGCGAGTTGGCTGAATATGAAGATGCAAAGAAAATTACACTTTGCTTGTTTTTGTTACAATTTAATAATGTATAAAATATCACCCTATTTACATTGAAGGCTGACTTTTAGAACTGATGTTCATAATATTGAAGTCAGGTACAAGGGTACGCTTACTCCTCCTTTATATAACACTGCTTTTTTCACATGGTCTTTTTCTTATAATGTTGCTACTATTTACAATTCTATACCTCCGAACCCCAAACCCTTATCCTTTACAGGGTTTAAGAATAAATACAAGGAGTATTTACCTCTTGGACAATAATGATTTTATTAGTCACTGGATGTGTGTTCTTTAGCTTTTTCTTTGCTGGATGAGTTTTGCGGGTATGTGACCTCAGTGCTGCTTAGGATCGGCAAATGATCTTTCTTTGGAATAGAACTATTTTATTTTTCAAGGTTTATATATTGACTGGTGTTATATCTTATCAATTTTTTGCAAGCATGATATGGTTTTATTTTTGTCTATTTATACTGATACCTCACGTAATGTAGCAATGTATTTTCTGCACTATGTTGGTGTTCTTCTATAGTTGATGGATCAAAAGGAAGAGCATCGCTGAAATGACTCTGATGTCTTTAAGTGGAATTAATGCATAGTATCATCATATTAAGGGCTTTATGTATTCTCGTACCTTATAATATTTTTATTTTCTGCTTAATAAATTATATTATATTATTATTATTGTTAAAACAGTATGGGTAGCCAAGACAACAGGAAAAAATAGAAGAGGAAGATGCCGACGGATGTGGAACTACAGTATAAATGAAATATTACAAAAGAAAGGGAGAACATGGATGGAAGGCAGGGAAATGGCAAAAAACAGAAAATTATGGAGCAATTTTATTCGCAGAAATAAAGAACAACATGAGAATTGAGAACAAGGCACCCTCAACACGTTCGGGTACTAAAAGGGCAAGATTATGTATATATGTAAAGCCATTTATTATCCAGGCTATTAACTTTCTAATAATATAATCGTCTTCCACATAAAACTGTAGCTCAGTACAATAATTTGAGTACGAACTGATGTAAATTGTTATGGTTTAGCAACAGCACGTACAATTCTAAATATTTGCAAACTCGTAAGCTGAGAACAGCTTATTAACAAGATCGCAAACAATTTTATTGGCTGAATGATTAAACTAATTAAATTTTCAATCAATTAAAATTTACGCAGGGCACACAACCTCCTTCCTTGCCTGTCATCAAGTATGATTAAAACAAGCAAACGCTTTATCGAATAGGATGTAACCATACCATTATTTGAAAGCGTTCAGCCGACTCTGAGGGGATGGTGAGAATATTGCGAATAGCAAACATATTTTCCTTCTCGATTATCTAAAATTTGATGTATTATTATGCCTAACCCTCTGCCGGACGCTCGAAGTTAATTTGTATATGTATAATAATATAATGTATAAGTAAGTGTAAATGGTGTAGTTAGGTAAGGGTAGGGATGGGCACCTAACCTCCCTCGCCCTACAACTCTGCATGTGCTGCTCAAAAACCAAAATTATATTTAAAAAATAAAGAAGCATAAGCATGAATGCCGTTCAAACTTTATATGAATTTCGCCATCTAATTCCTCATGCGGAAAATCTTGCCCATGCCTAGAAAAGTAAAAAAGCATACCAAAAATTGTGAAGGTGTCGTGTCACTTTACTGGGCAGTTATTGCATAGGTGAGAAACTGTATCTGCTTCGTCTCCTAATAGGTCGAGATCCTACCCACGTCTGTTCAAAAACTCGGCTACGCCCATAGGGGCTCCTTTTGGAAAACTTAAAGTGATGTATGGCAGTAAGGATTTTCTGGCCGTGGAATTGCGCAAAACCCTTTATGAGTCTCTTTTTTTATCTAGATTTAATTATTGCGATGTTGTTTATGGTCTTTGTTTATACTCGAAGGACATTCGCAGAATTGAGAAAGTTCAAAATGCTTGTCTTAGATTTATCTACGATATCAGAAAACGGTAGCATATCTCCTATACATTATCTTGGGCGAGTTGGCTGAATATGAAGATGCAAAGAAAATTACACTTTGCTTGTTTTTGTTACAATTTAATAATGTATAAAATATCACCCTATTTACATTGAAGGCTGACTTTTAGAACTGATGTTCATAATATTGAAGTCAGGTACAAGGGTACGCTTACTCCTCCTTTATATAACACTGCTTTTTTCACATGGTCTTTTTCTTATAATGTTGCTACTATTTACAATTCTATACCTCCGAACCCCAAACCCTTATCCTTTACAGGGTTTAAGAATAAATACAAGGAGTATTTACCTCTTGGACAATAATGATTTTATTAGTCACTGGATGTGTGTTCTTTAGCTTTTTCTTTGCTGGATGAGTTTTGCGGGTATGTGACCTCAGTGCTGCTTAGGATCGGCAAATGATCTTTCTTTGGAATAGAACTATTTTATTTTTCAAGGTTTATATATTGACTGGTGTTATATCTTATCAATTTTTTGCAAGCATGATATGGTTTTATTTTTGTCTATTTATACTGATACCTCACGTAATGTAGCAATGTATTTTCTGCACTATGTTGGTGTTCTTCTATAGTTGATGGATCAAAAGGAAGAGCATCGCTGAAATGACTCTGATGTCTTTAAGTGGAATTAATGCATAGTATCATCATATTAAGGGCTTTATGTATTCTCGTACCTTATAATATTTTTATTTTCTGCTTAATAAATTATATTATATTATTATTATTGTTAAAACAGTATGGGTAGCCAAGACAACAGGAAGAAATAGAAGAGGAAGATGCCGACGGATGTGGAACTACAGTATAAATGAAATATTACAAAAGAAAGGGAGAACATGGATGGAAGGCAGGGAAATGGCAAAAAACAGAAAATTATGGAGCAATTTTATTCGCAGAAATAAAGAACAACATGAGAATTGAGAACAAGGCACCCTCAACACGTTCGGGTACTAAAAGGGCAAGATTATGTATATATGTAAAGCCATTTATTATCCAGGCTATTAACTTTCTAATAATATAATCGTCTTCCACATAAAACTGTAGCTCAGTACAATAATTTGAGTACGAACTGATGTAAATTGTTATGGTTTAGCAACAGCACGTACAATTCTAAATATTTGCAAACTCGTAAGCTGAGAACAGCTTATTAACGAGATCGCAAACAATTTTATTGGCTGAATGATTAAACTAATTAAATTTTCAATCAATTAAAATTTACGCAGGGCACACAACCTCCTTCCTTGCCTGTCATCAAGTATGATTAAAACAAGCAAACGCTTTATCGAATAGGATGTAACCATACCATTATTTGAAAGCGTTCAACCGACTCTGAGGGGATGGTGAGAATATTGCGAATAGCAAACATATTTTCCTTCTCGATTATCTAAAATTTGATGTATTATTATGCCTAACCCTCTGCCGGACGCTCGAAGTTAATTTGTATATGTATAATAATATAATGTATAAGTAAGTGTAAATGGTGTAGTTAGGTAAGGGTAGGGATGGGCACCTAACCTCCCTCGCCCTACAACTCTGCATTGCTGCTCAAAAACCAAAATTATATTTAAAAAATAAAGAAGCATAAGCATGAATGCCGTTCAAACTTTATATGAATTTCGCCATCTAATTCCTCATGCGGAAAATCTTGCCCATGCCTAGAAAAGTAAAAAAGCATACCAAAAATTGTGAAGGTGTCGTGTCACTTTACTGGGCAGTTATTGCATAGGTGAGAAACTGTATCTGCTTCGTCTCCTAATAGGTCGCGATCCTACCCACGTCTGTTCAAAAACTCGGCTACGCCCATAGTCTATCATAATTTGCATTTTGATGACATGTTACTTGACGGATACTGTGATTGCGGTACACATTTCTTTCACAATCAAATCACACCTGTTCTGTTATGCTTATGTGATCCACAGCGGTAGCAAATTCCTTTGCCTGTAGTTTTGATGTCTACTGGTTGAGTAGTCTTATACTTCAATAGAAATACTGAAACACCCTCGGAAGACTCCAGATTTTTGCTTTTAACTTCAAGTTTTCCTCCTTTAATTGTAATGCTGAATTAGTAAAATATTGTCTTCTTCTGCAATTTTTTTGGGCACTATATACGGTGTTTGGACCGCTTGGATGATCTGACAAGATTCCACACACTTCAGCAACTCGCTAAGCGCTCGCAGGTGACTCGAACCTGTCATAGCTTAGACAATGAATATATCTCAATGAGAAACGACAATATAGCTCCTCTTGGCTCTATATCCTTCCGGGGCTTAATTGTCATATTTTAAATAACATCTTTAAATTTAGTAGGAATGATTTCCTAAACTGAATACAGCTATGTAACGAGTCGCCAAACTCGCTAGAGAATATGCACATTTCAAGATTGCAGATGCATAGGGATGCCATTTTAAGTAGAGCTAAATGGGAAACTGTAGCACAATTTGGAAATCATTTATAGAAATGAAGTTAAATGTAATTTTATATTAAGAATGGTGGTTTTAAATGAAGAGCGCATCGTAGTTATCTCTCATTTGACAGTTAACAAAAGCTATTGGTAACAAATGAACAATGGGACGCTAAGTAACCGATGCTTTCTAAGTTGAGCTTTGGTAGAAGGAAGACGTGTTTAGCGATGTGTTGGATTTAAAAGTAGTTTAAATTCTGAATAGTGTTTTAAATATGTTGCAATTTCTAATCTATTCGGCCATTTGAAAGAACGTGGTATTTCTGTACGTGGAGCGCTAGCACAAAGAGGGCGCGTAAAACTTCTAAGTAAAAGGGTAAGCTTTTCTGTCATTGATTAATCGTTCGCAACACGTTATTTTATTAACTTGTTTATTTTAATCGGTTTTCAATTTCGAGATATTCATAATTTTGTCCTCAATCAAAATTTAGATATACCGAGCGTCCAGGATAACATGAAGTACATGGGTATATTGGAAACCGCTTGAGATACAAAGTCGGTTAAATGGGGAAAAGTTGCGCACTTATATCGCTAACTACAATCTGGAATTGCATTTTTAAAAATCCATTCCGTTACTGAGATACAGGGTGAAAACCAAAAGGCTACGTTTTCCAAAAGTCTTAATATTTTCTTTATTATAAAAAATACAGTCATCAAATTTTCAGCATCGGGGGAAGTTACTAATAAGGACTTCAAAAATGGCCTTAGAAAAATTCTAGGCTCACTGGGTTCTTTGCTCTTGTATCCAACTTTTGTTTTTCTTACGGGCACCATATTGGATTTTTACATTTTTGAAATGGTTATAGAAAATACTTTTCAGCCGTGTATAACATCCCTATATTCAATGAAGAAAAACTATGAAAAATAGCAAAATTACGATTTGGCCGTAGTAGGCCGTAATCTAACGTATGTATGTGCTTGCTCAACAACTGTAAGCAGTCGTACTACTTAAAAGTGGTACACAAGAACACTGATATAAATTTGACGACCTAGCATCACTAAAACAAAAATAAGAGAAATATGAAACGTAGTAATGCTATTGAGTAAGAATGACCGAAATCAGTGGCTGAGACAAGAATAAAAGAAATTAACAACCAAAAAACAGTATTTTTGCGATTAAATAATCCGCAGTTGGTGAAGGGACTCTCGTCCGACCATAGTAAAATTTGGAATTTCATTATGTTTTCCGATGAACCATTGACAAAATTCCATTCTCCTCATTTCGTCACCGTTTTGAAGCCCTTGGCAGGGACGCTCACGATAGGGATGGTATTTGTAACGCTTTAAAATGCTATTGGCTGTTGATCGGGCATCACCTGTGCTATTGTCAATTTCGCGTAAAGAAGTACGGGGTTTGTCAACTACAGCTTGTAGAACCATACCTTCTTTATTTTCGTCTGTGTGCTTATTCGTTTTTTTCAAAAATTTTTCTAAGGCCATTTTTGAAGCCCTCATTACTAAGTACCTCCTGTGCTGAAAATTTGATGATTTTTTATAATAGAGAAAATATTAAGGTTTTTAGAAAACGCACACTTTTGGTTTTCATTCTGTATCTCAGTAATGGAATAGATTTTTAAAAACGTAATCCTGGATTGTACTTAGCCGTATAAGTGCGCAACTTTTTCCCCCTTTAACTGACCTTGTATCTCTAACGGTTTCCAATATACCCATGTACTTTATGTTATTCAGGACACCCGGTATTTATTTCCTTCAAAAAATCCGAAATTACCTCTCTTTAGAACGCCTTAATACAGGGTGTTCGATATTGAACACCAAACATTACCAAATTCAAGCACCAGATATGTAATTTTTTAAACATCATATTTTTTTCTGTATCCACCGTCTAGGAAATTTATATAGAAACCATTTGGATGCAATTTCCAAGTGCAGGTCTCGCTTTTGCCTGCGAGTAACTACCTGGGCTCCAAATGTTGAATCAATAGTTTGAAAGCGTCATTGTTAGTATCTTTTGTTTACTGTTATCATAGTAACCAAACAGTACTAACACCAGAAACCACTTGGATGCAATACCCATTGCAGGTCTCGCACTTAACATAATATGCATTATTATACAAAAACGTTACAGATGTAAATTTCCTATATGGTGGCTACAGAAAAAAAAAGTCGTGCTAGAAAAATAAAACACAAGAAAACACTGTATATTTCGAAGACGCTGTAATACAATATCTACATAGAACCAAGTATGTAATTTAATTTTGTAAAAATTTAGGCAAAAATGTATTTGAATTTCGGATTTTTGGAAGGATATAAATCTAAATTTAGGCGATTCAGAACATTATAAATATCTCTAAATCTGTTAGAAATCGAAGGTTGGGACACCTGTTTATCTATCATATCGATGTAAATTTCTAAAGTATAACATTACATTAGATAACATTTACAATTAGAACAAAACAGTTGTCAAGTACATGACTTATATTTCCACAGGATGAAGCATAAAGCAGGTAATTTGGAATTTAAAATTACCGCGAAACCTATTTCAAAGCATTTCAATTGCTTACTACTTTAATTTCTTTCATACTCTACATTTGTGCTGTTCGAGCTTTAACCATTTCAACAACCATATTTCTTTTTAACGATTTATACATCCGCTAATGTTTCGTAACTTTTAAAAAGGGACGTAAGACATAAATATCTGCCATGCCCTAGAAAACTGAGAAATGCACGTGTACTTTTTAAAATGTCCAATAAGTGCCTTGAAGGATTACAGAACATTACGTTAACAATTATTTGTGCCAAGAGGAACCTGGAGAAATGATTCTAAGGCGTAACTATAAATTTTTCGCAGACAGTTAGGTAGCATTAAAGGTTTGATAAGCGAATAAGTGGAGAACAGGACAACTAAAATATGGAAGCCACGTTACTCTACTATATGTTCCAATCAAACAAACTTCTCAACGGAAATAAGCAACGCGGTAAGTTAAGGAAACACAGAATACCCTTCTCAAAGTACAGAAATCCTCTTCTAGTACCTAATTTTCCCGTGTAACAAGAGATGTAGTGACATACCAAGAAAAGTATTACTAATAACTTTCCGATGAACAGCAAATATAGCGCAAATCCCAAAGATTGCACTACTGTTCATTGAAACTGGGGTGCCAAGAAATGACAGGGTGAAGCATTTGATAAAATGAGAAATTAACATAAAATTGAGAATTTTAAAACTTTTCATGCAATTATACATTTGATTGAATTATGTTAATCTAATGCTTATATGAAAAACATGTTGGATTAAAAATAAAATTTGTAATAAATCATAATTACTTTCCACCAATAAGATCGCTAATAGACATACAAACGGGAGGAGTGCTTCCACTGTTCTTAGACAATTTATAATAAATAATAATAATAAACAGAGTTTATTTTATGATAAAAACCACCACATAACAAGTTACTGTCTTTACACAGGTAGAAAACTACAATTATCAAATCATGTATGTATATGTACATGTTATAAAAATGTATAAATAGAAGTGTAAAAATAAAAATAGGTATAAAAGAAACAATATAACATACAACATATAACAACAGAAAAAAGATAAAAGAATAAATAAATAGCATAAAATCGGCTTGATAAAAGGAACTAGCACGGTGTGCAAAGGAGACGAGGTGTAGCTCATTTCTTCATTAGAAATTAATTTACTGTGTTGCATTCCATTTTCAGCAACATTACTTTCGCCCGAGTTTTGAATTTGTTGGGGTTTGTTGCTTTGACTTCTTCTGGTACATGGTTATATAATTTGGGCCCCCAATAATCAATTGCAGTTTGGGATCGTGACAGCCGATTGTATGGTGTCCTAAGTTGTTTTTGGGAGCGAGCTTCGTAGGTATGCTTTTAACTGTTCATGTCCATTTGCGTTGTATTACTGTGCACGTAGCAAACTGTTACGATTACGTATAATGAGGCTAACATAAGTATTCCTTCTGTTTTAAAATGGCCTCTACATGTTGCGATCTATTTAAGGTTGCACAACGCCCGCACCGCTTTCTTTTGAAGAAGGAATACCTGAATCGCTTGGGCTGTCAATCGCCAGAAGAGCACTCTATAACTGAGTCCAGAATGGAATGCCGAAAAGTATGTCACTTTGGCTGCAGTATGTGTGGCTACTTGCTTTAACCTCCTAATTGCAAATACTGCATAGGATAGTTTGGCTGATTTGCTGCGACCAGTTCAGACCCGAGTCTAAAACCACCTTTAGTGGCTGTTAATACAATTTTTGTATATTTTTTGTGCTACGTGTGTACAGTTTTTCTTACATGTTCAGGTTATCTTTTGTTAAATAGGTACATATGTGTTACTAACCCATAATATAAGGGGCAGTCAAATGAAAACGAGACAGATGGAAAAAAAGTAAATAAACTGTTTATTATTTATAAATATTATTTCCGCTACATCTGACCTTCAAGGAATGTACTATTGTATGGTTGACTACCCAGTTTATTTAATTCAAACATAATACATAGTTCACCTGAGAAAAATAGTTATTTGGTTTTAATAAAGGAAAATATGCATAAATAAATGCATATATATTCTGGGTTCTCTAGCATAAATATAGACAGGAAAAGGATCAAATTTTCACATTTTTTTATAGATATTACGTTACTATTGGCTTAGAGCAGTAACAAGATACCTATTGAATGCAATAACCAATCACAAAGACCACACACAATTAAATAATAATCGATTAATGAACCGCTATCTTAATCTCACTGCATAGCACCAAGGAAGGAAAGGATACAATACATTCAACACATTTTAGGGCTGATTTCTTTATGGACACAGAAATGTATACTTTCCAAACCATACCATTTTGCTTAAGGCATTGTTCTAAATGGCTATAAAAGTTTCGCAGCGTTAACTGAATTCGCCTACTGTTTATGTCTCTTTCGAGCACAATTCTTTCGCGACGTCTATCACGATATTTATTATCCAGCAAAAAACTGCGATAAAATTTTAAGAAGAGAGCACTACATGGAACACAAAATAAGTTTTTTTTTACTCAGAACTCACAAAATCTTATTAGATTATGAAGTAACAGCGCTACTAAAGTACTCTATTTCTGCTAGTTCCTATCACCTACTATATGTATTATAATGGCATTTACGATCGCTTTAGTACTAACTTCCTGCATTGCATTCAACAATATTTTGTATATTAAATACATTAAAACGTTTTACAAATATTGACATTAGAAAATGGTTACGTTAAGCAAGAAACCAGTGTGAATTATTAACTATCTTATCTAACGAGTATCAAAATAACATAGTACCGTAATATTTTTATTAATGCTGATCCACTGACCTTTTCGTAGTTTACATTAACATACTCGAAGCAAACAAAAGCGTACTACGGAAACTTATAAGCCTATGTACATACATACGTAGAGCTTGTAAAGTATACACGTCATCAACGTTTCAAAGAATAAATGAAATATGTTCTTTTCCATCTGTTGTAGCGGAAATTATTTACAAATAGCTGCTCGCTCGGTGTTAGAATGAATATTAAAATAACTATAATACTTACAGTGGTTTACCAATAAATAGAATAGCGTTCCATTTGTGGGAACTCACACCTTATCAAACAACGTAGCATTAGAGGACAAACGAATTTAACTAATAATTAAAAACTAACAGCAGTAATATGGTGTAGATTCCATTTCGACATATGCAATATAGTTGTTTTCACTCTAGAACCTAGAGACTCTGACCACTGACCACAATAACCCAGTGATAATAACAAATAATCTATTGTCTTTTAGTATCCATATCTAGCAACGTACGATAATGTAGATAAAATATCCTTAAAATACAGAATTAAGAAGAAAAAACCTACTCTCTAATGAACGAATAAAGCAGTTTTAGATAGTGTCTTTTATTGAGCATTGCCAAAATGTAACTTCCATACGTATAAGCGGTCTCATTCCTCTAGCTAATCTTTCATAATTTCTAATATTTCTCTTAAATACTCACGGCGAACACTAAGGTATCGGCACACTCCCCACCACATAGAACATATAATCTTATTGGGAACAATTGTTTCGCGAATTCGTGGCTTCCATTGCCACCCGCACGACCGAATGCGGTACAGGGCGTGCCGATATACCTTAATGATTGCCATACTACCCCACAGTCTTCTCGCTTCTTTTCCAGCTATGTCTTTCCGTTTTTCAGGCAATGTATTTAATCTCGACTTAGAAACCATAAAAACAAGATATGATAATAGCAGAACCTGTGGTAATAGTAAGCGAAAATAATTAGAGAAACACTTAACACACATCTCAAAAACCGTTTTTAATTGTGTTAGCGTAGATATCTTATAAAACTTAAAAACTAGCATTTTGTTCGAATAAATTTGCAAAAAAAATTGTCTTTTTTGAGATGACAATACCAATTGATAGACACTACAAGATGTAATATAGTAATAAATGTCGCCAGTTCATCATAAGCTGTCAAGCCGGACACCAGTTATATCGAAATGAGGCATCTAAATGAATTAGATGCTGTATGCGTTATAGCTGCTATCGAGAATGGCACCAATATTCGAGAAGTGGCGAGAAATTTTAACGTTAGCCCTTCTGTCGTACGTCGTGGAATCGTTACATAGATACAGGGGAATATAAAAGATTTGCTGGACAAAGAAGAAAAGAAGTTGAATACAGCACCGATTTTTAGTCCTGTCCTCCTCCCTCACATTCACAGCAAAGGAGCAAATCGGGTCCAGAACGCCTCACGGGTTGGACATTTCCAACCAAGCAGTTAGGAATAGATTGGGATAAGCAAACCTTAAGACAAAGAAGACCTGTTTTAACTCCGAACCACAGAAGATTTCATTTAAATTCCGTTCCTGAATGTCGCATAGCAACTTCATTGGAGGCAAATACTTTTCTTAGATGAGCCACGATTTCGATAATTCTTTGTAATCATCAAGCACATGCATCGTTGCCTATATGAAGGTCATTCTGCAACTACCGTAAAAGGAATTGTAGAATTTGAGGGTGGGTGTGTGATGGTTTGGGACGGAATTTGTCTTGATACAAGAACAGATGTGGTAGGGAAACTAACCGCTCAACGTTGATCTCACTCCACAGGATTATATTACACCAGCTGCTTATCGTGTAGGCCCAAATCTTGTGTTAATGCAAGATAAAGCTACGCTCAATGTCGCGGCCATCACCAAAACTTTCTTCAGTATCACGAGATGTAAACGATGGATTAACCTTCACTAAGTCCTGATGTGAACCCAATTGAACATCTTTAGAATTTGCTAGGCAGATGTATTCGGAGGCGCCCAGGTTCACGTTAGACTCTCCAACAGCTAGGCAAATGTCGTAATAGACGAATGGGAGAATATACTCCAAGAAAACATTGGCAGGCTCGTGTGAAGCATGTTCCGGAATTGTCAAGCAATAATTCATGTAATGGAAGACACACACATTATTAGTGACCCGCAATTCTTCAATAAAACTTTATACTATACATGCAGGATACCTGTTATTCACTTTATTTCTTGTAGTTTCTTTCAATTGTTATTGGAAGCTCAAAAATAATGCGAAAAGTTTTTGTTTTTTCATATTTCCATCATTGAGACGAAACCAAGGGTTCCTTTAATTATTTTGGGCCGTATATTTGCATATATTGATACATTCTAGACCCATGCTTGATTAAAATAATAATAAGCAGGTGAGAATATTAATCGCAATCATATGAATAGCGTTGAAGGTTATAAACGAAACTTTCCCATAAATTAACATCTGCGTTTCCAATCTTGGATAACGACGCATAAAAGAGAAGATATAGTGAGGAGACAAAATCAATAGAAAATTAGAAAACTTACCTACAACTACATTATTTCTGATATTACGAAAGTGCGCGGTCTAGCGTACTAACTGCACAAGTGTAGCAGAACCCAATGCGATAGACAAAAAAGTCCAAACGAAAAAATTTACTTCTAAAAGCATTAGGTGCCAACATGCCTTACGAATACATTGCTTAGTATGGTTCCTCAATCCAAAAATCTTCAAAATTTTCAATACAATAAATTGATCCGATTCAAGATTGTGAATGTGAAATAGATATATAACTTTCTCCCGTTTAGGTATAATTTTTATGCTTCATATGCAGCTTATCAAAAGCATCCCATTAAACATGCCAAATAATCTATTCCTTAACTTTGCCCTAAAATGACCACTAGGTCTGTTGGAAGTTTGCACAGCCTCCAAAACTTTAAGCAAAACCAATTCAAGCAATTGTAATTGAAGACCTCGGTGCAACAAGGGGATAAGTAACAAAGTATAAATTTTACAGGAGACACCAAAAAAGGAATTACCTTTCCGTTAACATTTAAAGTTCTCACATTAGAATAAGTGATTTTACCTTATAGTTCAGTTTGTATTCCATATTTGCACCAGATTGGAAGAGCGCATTTTGGCACCCATTTCTGCCAATATCCCATTTTTCAAAAGAATTATACTTATTCCCTTTTTGTACCAAGGTATTCAATTGTATGAAGGGAAAGCTATTAGCTTCACTGATGAAGTTAAATACTTGGGAATTACGTTGGAACCCTCACATCTCCAACTTACAGAAAAAGAGCCATCACAGCATCACTAGTATGCCGAGGGCTACTTAGTAAAAACTGAGGTTTTCTGGTCATATACAGCAATAATCAGACCCATGATCACCTACGCTTCTTTGGTTTGGCGGGCAAAAGCTACTCAGAAGACTGTGCAATAGCAGCTTCAACATATTCAGAGACTCGCATGGCTCAACATTATAGATGTAATGCGTACTTGTTGGGACAAGTACGCATCACACCTATAATGTTGAGACATACAAGTCCCTGAACATGTTGAAGCTATGTGCTGTAAGCAGCAGCGCTAGAAGTCTTGCTGAGAATAACGCCGCTGCACAACCATATTTAGGAGCAGACTTTATCAAGCCAATTTACTAAAGCCTGGTGATCTTAGAGGACAACTTCAAATCCGCCTCATAAGGTGATCATTGAAAGCAGTACTGAGTGGGCATCCGGTGAACCTCAATGCAAAAGAGGCATCCTAGCATAATACACGAACGGCTCAAGAATAGAAGGAGTTGGATCAGATACAGACATCAGTGGTCCTAACTAGCACCTACAAATTCTTACGGGACTCAGCACCAACACATGTCAAGCAGATATTTCTGCATTAAACCTGTGTGCCTTAAAGAACTTCGAGAAAGGGATACGAGGCGCAACCTTGAATATATTCAGCGACAGTCAGGCAGTTCTAAGGACTACTAGGGCCTATACATATAAACAATCTGGCCTGACACACGGATGTGTAGACAATCTAAGGCAACTGGGACGAAATAGCCACGTTACTTTACGGTGGGTCCAAAGCCACCGGGGGGTCACAGGAAATGAAAAGGCAGATAAGCTGGCCAAAGAAGCAGCGAGTATGCCTTTAATTGGTCTTAAGCTTTTTTGTGGACTCCACATAAGACAAGCAATTAAGGGAGGATAATCTGAAGGCCTTAGGCTGGGAATGTTTTCCAGGACGAAAACAGGGGAAAGCACTCATATCCGGCCAAAGACAGCAAAAGTAGTGCTATCGTTCAGCAAAAGGGATCTTAGATTATTGGCTGGATTTTTGACAGATTATGTAGTCACAAAATATCACTTATTTAAACTAAGAAAAGCTAAGGATCAAACCTGCCCTTTATTCTAAGAAGAATTGGAAACGGCAGAACACATTCTATGTAAATATGTTGCCATTAATTGCGCACGACACCAACATTTCACTAGACCATTTCTCATACCTACTGAACTGAAGGGAGAAGATCCTAGAGTAGTGTTAAGGTTTATTGAAAGCCTCCAACTATTCTAACACTCGAAAGGGTATTTTGTTACAATAGACCTGTTAAGGTCGCAGTGACTAAAAATATTTGTGCCATGGCCCGGCTTAATAATAATAACAATAATTGTAGTAGTGAAAAAGCACATTTTGAACTTACCTTTTAAAGGTCATAGAAACAAACTGTTTTATTAAAAGAAAATATTGTCCTTTTTCAAAGAAGCTTAGATCATTTCTGAAGCTATAATCGTGTGTTATTTAATTCAGAAATTAAAACATTAGACGACATTAACGCATTCTATGTTTAGTCATTTGTTATGGCAATTAGTAATTTTACGTTGCGTGTGAAGCAGAGAAAGGCTATGACTCATATGAAAAATTGTAAATATGAAGAATGCTAGTACAATTACCTCAACCTGAATAACATTTCTCTATTTACTAAGAAATTTATTACATAGCAAACACGTCACAAGAACATTTTGTATTTACTACGACATACGAAATGAAATTCGGAAAGCAGATAATTAAATTTTGTCTCGAACTTATTTATTTTCGTTTAAATATGTAACCACTTTTGTACTTGTAAACCTAAGATTAACAGCATCAAATTATCTTGCACATTTGACACATTTCGTCTATTTGCTACGTTGTAGTACCTCTAAAAGAATACCCAAGTTAAGGAACTAAATCTAAAACGTAACTTCCAACTTTAGTTGTTAGGAAACTCCCATCTCTGATGCTCCCTTAACTTTTCCCATAAACAAGAAGACGAACTAAAATGTTTAAAAGGTTTCAACTGATTTGGTACTCGAGCAAAGGTTTGCTCTTTGTTAATTTATTTTCAACGTCACTCGTTTGTGTTTAAGGTGCTAAATGTATGTTTTAAGTGGCTCTAAGGAAGCATTTACACTATATATAGCCATTATGTTTCAAGATAATGCAATAGAGCAATATTTAACGCATTAACCTCTGGCGAATGCGACTTTCATTAATGCATACGTTTTGCTTGTGTTTTACGTGAAATGTCTGAAAATCCTTAAACTTCAAAGCTTTACGTCACAGCCACTTGTATGTATATAATGCTTGAGAATTCCTTTATTAATACGAGGATAGCGTCTTATGTTTTTACAAACGACCACTAGATGGCGCTATTGAGATTTGATATTACCACTTTCCTAAAAATTGGCATTTGTTCATCAGTCGAGTAGTTTCCTTATAGTAACCGTTTAAAAAAGTAATTTTGCGAAAAAAGGGAAATTTCACACGTATACATATAAGGGTGCTATAATCCAAATTCAACTGTGTTCGATAATCCTAACCATTCATAATTTTAGCTACGTTAATAGCTGCCTTTCGGGTCCAGGAGAATGAAAAACTTTAAGCAAACCGGATTTTCCTGTAATGGAGAAAGAACTTTATTCTTGGTTCTTGATGCAGCCAAATAAATATATTCCGGTGTCATCATTTTAGAAACTAAAGCCATACAATTTTTCAAGAAATCTTACAATGACGCCAAATTTATAGCAAGTAAAGGTTGGGTACCGAAATTCAAAAAAAAAGTATGGTTTAAGAGTCTTGAAAATTTGCGGAGAAGAGCTTTATACCAACACAGAAGCAGATGATTCATTTGCGGAAAAATTGCATCAAAAAATTTGTGAATTAAATTTAGTGCCAGGGCAAATTTATAATGCTGACAAGTCAAAATTATACTGGAAACTTCTGCCTGACAAAACACTTGTTCATTCGAAAGAAATTAATGCACCTGGAAGAAAAACCAGCAAAGAGAGACTTAGATTTCTGGCTGTTGTAATGCTGAAGGCTCATACAAGTTAAAATTGCTTGTGATTGGCAAATCTAAAATCCCTCGAGCCTTTAAAAACTATGTCTCCCAGTTGAGTATAAGTCCACGCAAAATGCTTGGATGCCATCACAAATTTTTAAGGAATGGTTTCATCTTTCCTTTGTGAAACAAGTCAGAATTTACCTGAATGTGCTACTTATTGATAATACTGCAAGTCATGCTACCGAACATGGACTTGGTAACGATGAAAAAAATTCTTTATAATTTTTCTTCCTTCAAACACTACGTCTTTAATAGAACGTCTTGATTAAAACACCATTCGTTTAACAAAATTATTTTACAAGAATTATTTTACAAAAAAAGTCTTTTAACACATATTGTAACTCTTAACGAAGACGATCTGACTGCTTGTTTAAAGCGCATCGATTTAAAAATCGCTGTTTACATTGAAATTTAAAAATTGCTGTTTGGATAAATGATGATTCCCAGCAAGTTCCGATAGTTGGTATGGAAGGAAATAATAACGAAGAAGAGGAAATCTTTATTAGAAAGATGTCAATCAAAGACGAAAATGCTTTTAAAAAGTGTAAATGCAAAATCATTTAAAATAGAAAAAAAATCGCTGACTTTTTTATTTAATTTTCTGGTTTTACAGTTTACATAATATATACATAGATATGTAGATGTATATAATGTTTTATATACATTTATGTTTCGTATATTGACAATATATCCAATAATCCAAATGTTCTGGTAATCTGAATCGGTTTTGTTTTAATTGATTCGGATTAGTGAGACCTCACTGTATTACAAACCGTGTCCACAATCAATATCAGTAACAAAACCTTAATCTACGAAGAGGTTGGCAGCAACAAAAACGAGGATTTGTTGAATTGTTTGTGGATGACTGTATTAGAGATGAAAAATTTCGTTAATTTTCTGTCCTTGTATCTAATAGTTACTTTGGATGAGTACCAGTTTGTAATTTAATTTAGAAAGGGGCACTGCAGATACTGTATAATAATTAGATCTGCCTTCTTCTCTCAAGCCAATTACCGAGTAAATGTTTGCTATGTTTGCAATCTGCACTTAGAGTATCCACAGAGACGTCCTCAAATAGCTCTATAGTGAAACTCTCTACGAAATATTTTTGGAAAGTATACCTCGAAGGGATCGAAAAACCAAAAATCCGTTAGTTAAACATAACGGTTTTAGAAAAGTTGCCTTTATTTTCGGAAGAATTTTCACCCATTTATTTTAGGGCATGTAACGAACGTTTACTTTATTTACATCTCCAATCTGTATGTACTTTCAGCTTATTTAGCGAAACGAAAGCTTTCTTACGCGCTACAAAACAATAGTTGCCTTTAAAACCATATTAATATTATTACAGGAGTTGTAGATATGTGGTTCACATTCCTTAATGGGATGTGAAAATGGAAGCATCTGACTCAAAGCTTGTTCAGTTTCTGCAATGACATTGAATAGGTATCATATTTCCAATACTAATTTTAATGTACAATGTTATTATTTAGAAGAGCGGTTAGCAAAAGAGAAGGTAGTGCTAAAATGGCGTGCCTGTAGGGCACTAATGTGATGTTTTCAAATAACTGGTAAATTTGAAATTTCGTGTATGTTGAATAATGTGGAACGTGAATTTCCTGGAACTATTACAAAGCAAACGCTTTTTCATTAGTAGATTCTTTTGTATACTTTAATTCGGGCAATTATCTTTCAAGATTATGGTTGAAGATTTTAACAAGGAAAAATAATTTCAGATAGCATTATAAAATTTTAATTTTTGTACTTTTGGGAAATGTACGTCCCTTATTCTTTCCCTTTAAAGTTTGTAATAGTTTGTTAACACTTCAGTTATCGCCATGTCAGAAACCTTGAGGTAGGCTACGTTTATTACGATATAAAAGTATAATTTCGGTCACGCGAACTTTCCGTATTGGAATTCATTAGAAAATAAAGCGTGGCGTCCTCTTGGATTAATACAGCGTACTGAACTAGCGCAAGCGTGCATCTCACACATTGATTTCTGAAAGGTCTGCCAAGAAGCTTCAGTCGTTTTTGCGCCTTACAATACACAATACGCAACACGCTTAACCGTTCTGCATTGCTGGTATATCGCATCGACTTTACGAAATTATGGTAGGAATGTATTTATTTATATTGTTGCCTAATAAAGTTTTACCATTTAAATTTCAGTATGGATTCGTAAATTATGCACTCGAACTTCTAGTCATAAAAACATTTGGGGAGGAAATTTGGGAGAAGATTAAGTAAGTCTAACGAATTAAAATAATTTATTTACTCGTGTGCGTTGTTTAATATGTACTTTAATTTATTTATCAAGATATCAAAGCAAATATAATAATAACAGAATGCTATTAACGATTCAGACCGAGGCGATATTTTTATAGCACGTTCTATACTAGGTATCACCTCTAGCAATAATTGAACATTACCAACTTACTAGGTAATATTTATGTACTACACGCTCGTAAATTTACTTAGAGACGATCAATTGTTTATACGCCGTAACACCAGGTGCACCTTCGTTAAATATCTTTACTTTTCCGGCGAGGAATTTCATAAAGCAGATAGTTTTCCTAATACGCATTTACATAGTTCTTTTTTCGTAATACTAAAAGTAAATATTTAAACAACTGGGCAAACATCAATTTCACCTTTATAATTATTTATTTATAATGTAAAAGTGTAAACAATTATAAAACTTCAATGGATTGCTGAAGTGTTAACCGATTTATATTAATAACTGCTGTAAAAGTTTCGTTAACATTAAGACAGAACAATAGTCAATGAGATTTCCCTTAAATTTACACAGAAAAAATCCTGTAAAGATAATTGTAATCACAAATGTTGGATGGTGACTCGTTGTGAGGTGCTCATATCGAGAAAGGAAAAAGAAATGGTCCAATACTCACAAAATTCTTTAATAAAATGTGATTATAATGCAACCGGTTTCGAGCAGACGTCCATCTTCAAGCCAGAATTTATAGAAACAGTAGAATCAAGATCATCTAGATTATTTTATTGTTAGACGAATTTCTACTGTTTCTATAAATTCTGGCCTGAAGATGGGCGTCTGCCCGAAACCGGTCGCATTGTAATTACATTTCATTAAAGTATTGGACCATTCTTTTTTACTTTTTCGATAATTGTAATAACGTTATAGGATGATTTTTGTATTGAAAATTCATATAGTTGAAGGAAACAGACATCGAAGATTATTATTATTAAAAGTGATTCGTTCCTAGAGGCTCTGTGGTGTCGTTGGTTTAACGCGCCTGGCAAACGGGAGCCGTAGGTTCGAATCCTACCGGAATCAATAAAAGTTTTATTTCATTAATTCAATTTAATTATGTTAGAGAAACAAAGGAAGATGATACTCAAAGTGTTGTGTTCCGTAGTAGTTTAATTTTGAATGAGAGTTAGACAGTTCTAACATATGTATAAAAACAAGGTTCTAAATTTGATTCTTTAATTTAGTTTAGGAAATAATATGTTACTAATAATTAGCCCCACACAGCTAAATTTTGTATTTACCAGACGTTATTTAATTTTCTTTGTATCTACAGAACATGTCACCCAGTGCGTGGGTTGAAGATAATTGCTACCTTAATTAAAAAATTTAAAAAAAATTAAAAAAAAAGGTTTTGAAATAAAAATTATGCAGGGAAAAATCTTGAACTGGGAGCATCGTTTCAAAACGGCTTTTATCCGTTTCACTTAAATAATTAGGAGAGCCTAGAAATGCGTGCTAGTGTTATTTATAAAATACACTACATTTGGTAATTTTTATTTTGTTCACACAAATCTTTTATCTTTTATCCAGTTTAGTATGCTAAATGAAATCGCGTTCTTCAATAAACGTGGTAATTAAGGTAATTAGGGTATAGAAAAGCACCATTGAAAAATTTATTTAGAAAAAAGTCATTTTGAACCATAACTTTGATGGATAAAAGCCGAATTCAATTAAAAGAAGAGAACTATAACTTTATTAAAATGTTAGGAACATTCTTCCATATGGGCATATAAAGGGTAACCAGCATAACATTTTAAAGACATAATCCACAATCATCTTCATTACAATCACATTCTTCATCTTCGGAGTTTTCTTGGGCATTGTCTTGATTAGGTTAGTGAAACAAATTTTTATAAAATTGCAGTTCTGGAATGGTCTGACAGTTTTTATCGTTAATAAAGTTTTCTAGTTGGCTATTTTTTCCTTTTTTACTTCGTGTCTTAGTTCTAAATTTGACAGTGCAACATCGTTAAGTATATTTTCCAATTTTTTCCCCCTGGTGGTTATACTTTAATATATTCCTGACAATCATTTCTGCAAAACTGTTCCGCTTTTATTTTAACAGTTTTATTTAGTATACCCTTCTTTATTTTAATCCTCTTCATGTCCTTTATGCCATTTAATTTTTTCAACGGTATCCCCTTGTAATCCTGCAGAGTCCAGTCTTTTCCTAACTTTCTTACCGAACCTACTTTTTCATACAACTCCCAATATTTTTCTTGTTGCATTACAGTATTTCATTGCTTTAAAATCTTTTCAATGCGGCTAAGCAGCCTATCGGCTGGCAGGTGTGAATATTCCCTTACTGGAAATACAACTAGAATACCTTTAGTAGTGAGGGAGCCCTTCCTTTATACAACCACAAAGTTAAACTATTCATAACAATATGGTTTTTGTTCTGTCCAGAACAGCCAATACGCAAAGAGTCTCAAGGTTGTGCACGTTGCTGGAAAATTAAATTTTCTTGGAAAGTCTATCAACGCCTGAGACACTTCATAGGATCCACGTCCAGCAAGATTTTTATTTTAATCTTCAACAGCGCTGTCTTCTTTACTGCCATCACCACCTTCAGGAGGCGTTATAAAGACGTCTACATTTTCCAAATACTATAACTTCTGGCCTTCCACCAACTCTAACATTTCTGCTGTAGCTAAATTCCTTAAAAAAAGCTGCAATTACATACTCATATCGCCCCAGTATTCCAATAAAGGAACATTTTTGATTTGATCATCAAAAATATATTTCCCTTTTTGACCACATTTCTATACTACATTGAACACAATTTGAAAATGACACAGATCAGCGAACAAAGCTATAGTTCAAATGAATTCGTTAAGACAAGTTCGCTCGTACTGTATATTGTTGCTTAGTAGCGTCTGGAATACAAACAAATGGTCCGTCTTGAAGTGGGGGTAGAAATATGCACTTATTCCTATATTGGAACACAGCAAAAATGGGTTAATGAATATCTTTAGCCAAACAAAGGTTTATAGTATTTCGTCGCAGCGTTCTACGTTTTTAAACGAAAAAGTTATCTGAACAGCTTCGTATGTAATTTACTAAACAACGACACATTTTAGGTACAGGAAAATGTTTATGAAAAAATTCTAGAAGAGTTTCTATATCAGCTTCTGGATAAATATGTAAGATATTCCATTTAAAGAAACTGAAATAGCCTGGCAACGATTTCGAATGCCACCATATAGACGGCAGCTGATAAAAAGAAATGTCGATGTATTGCCGAAAACTTCAAGAAATACTTAATTTAATAAAATTTGAATCACCGGTCTAGCGTGTAACTTGTCTTCGAATATTTTTATTGGAAACCTTCTCTCTATATTGCTCAGGAAAGGAATTACATACCATCCACGCATTAGATGGACACGCTGTTTATGTCACAAGTTATCAACCTGGATTCCAATTTCATACGATTTTTCATATTGGTTACCTGTTGATCTTTCTTCAAGCTTCAAAATTATTCCAACTTGTTTAATTATAATTTGCATCATTAATCATTAGTATCATTACACTACACCTTCAAGCAAACGCTACTACTTTTAGTGTAACCAAACGTGGTATGAGACGCTTAAAATTGAATTATCTCACATTTTCCCTTGTACAACGTCAAATTAATTAACTTTGCTTCCATATAAATTTGAGTTGTTAATTATTTCAGTAACCAAGAAAATAAATTCATTTGTAGTACACTTCGGATCTGCTACTAATCGTTTATTTAGCAAAGTAAATTAAATACGGAAAAGACCCTTTGTTCCAGGTGATGTTGCTTTCTCCCTTAAATGATTAATTATGCCTGAATATAAACGCCCATTGGGACTCTAGAAGCCGAATAAGTTTGAGTACACATTAGATTATACGTAAGCTTGGTTTATACAAGTAATGCTAAAAAATATTTGCTAGTGAATGTATCTTTTTTTCAAATTGGCTCGACTATATAAGCGTTGTTAAAGAATAAGTGTAACGAAAGGACATCAGTTGTTTGCACTTGCAGCCCAGCTGCTGACACCGGAATCACCGGATGTGACACCAACTTTCTTATTTTAAATAAAGCACCCTATACATTTTCCACGTTTTTGGAAAAGTAATCGAAAGGCGAATCCAACGATAATATGTTATACTTTAATTTGAGAAATATGACGATATGCAGCAATAAAGATTTTGGTAATCTGTTTCTGTTGTTACGCAAAGTTGGCTACGAAAGTGGCGCTAGACTGATCTAAAGAGCTTTTTGCTAAAGCAACGTAATTGTAACAACTGCCAAACTGTCAAATCTCTATTCCAAAAGCATAAATTATTCCTGTTATTTATTGTTATTACCTGCATCTGTGATACTTTCGTTTTTTGTTCTCGTTATTATTTTATCTCATTTTAATTTGTTTTGTTAATTGCTCTTCTTTACTTTATCGAACTTTGTTGTAGTTAATTAATTATGGTAGGTTTATTAGTTTTTGTTGGGCAATGTACTTAAGTTTAAGTTTTTTATGTTGTTGATTTATAATAGCTCCACATGGACTATGTAAGAGAAACATGAAGTACCTAATTTTAATATTCAGTGTTTTTGGCAACAATTTCCACGAACTGGAAGATAGTGAACACTGACCTTGTACAGCCGGCAATATTTGGACTTTGGATAGTATAAAATTTGCAGAGCGAATTGCTTTAATGGAGGACAATATGATTTAAATTATTGTACAATTTGTTGGGCAACCGTGGCAAATAAGGTGACAATTATTGCTAGTTTTACATATATTAAAATTGACCCAGCAGTTTTGCATGGTTCGTGCCGAAGCCGTCATAAAAGTAAGAACACAAAAAACCTAACAGACAGAGCTATTGTTTATCAAAAGCTATCAAATTTAAACAAACTTACTACAATGAATTGATTGCAGTAACGATCGATAAAGTAAAGAAATACCAACAATTAACAAAACAAGTTAAAATGAGAGAAAATAATAACGAGAACAAAGAAGAAACGTGTGACAAATGCAGAATGTAATAACAATAAAAATAACTTACGCTTTTGGAATTGAGATTTGACAGTTTGGCAATTGTTATGATTACTTTGCTTAGCAACGGGCTTTTTAGATCAGTCTAACGCCACAAGAAACTATTTAGCGCTGCTTCCCAGCCAACTTTGCGTAACAACAGTAACAGATTACCAAAACCTTTATTATAGCACACCGTCATATCTTTTAAGTTGAAGTATAACATATGTGGTGTCGTAGGATTAGCCTTTCGATTACCTTAAAATATATAGGATGTTCTATTTAAAATCACAAAGTGGACGTCACTTCAAAAAATACAATTGAACTGGCGACAACGGCAAAAGTTAGTTCACAAAAAATAGAAATCGACCTATTTTTTCTAAAAACATTAGCTTCTATCGTTTAAAAGTTAGCTTGGGGGGGGGGGGATACCTTAGGACATCAGTATAACACTCACACGGCAATACTGTTAAAAATTGATTTTGCACTCATAAGGTATACACTTGATACCTTTAATCAAATATGCTTTTAGGAAAGATGCAGAGGTGCAGATGGAAGGAATGTTCCTGGTACGACAAATTTATGAAGATGAGCTCACCTACAATATAATTTCCTCAGCCGTTGACATCCTCCGTACGTAATAAGTTTGCTTTTCCTATAATTGGATATTTTCTACAGAAGATTATTCTAGAAATTCCTGCTACTGCAATATTGGAATTGTTCGGCAAAACGTTTTTCGAATTTTGTCAAGATTCTGGATACGACAAAATTTTGCAAGTTTTAGGAGCTACACCGCGCGACTTCTTACAGGTACATATGTTGTACTTTCTTATTAGGTATACAACATTTGCATATCTCCGAATCTAATGTTGGTTGATCGGTGATCACTTGTTCTGAAATAAAATTGCCATTTTATGGAAATTAGAATGACTGCCTAAACCAAATTTGGGGTTAGGTAGTATGAAATATCTGTTAATACAGTGAATAAAAAATAAATCAAAATCGTTTTTACCTCAATTGTAGTAACAAAAGAAATAAAATTGTGATTTTTAAATAACGGCTGAAATACACCATAATATTTATTTAAACATTTCTGACGAGAAACATAACCTCAACTTTGTGGAATATCCAAAACTAAACTCATAAAAATTATTGTAAATATCGTATTATGCCACTATGCCAACCAACTTCAAATGAAATACCAGAAAAGATATTCATGTTTATGAAGATCACTTTAATGTGAATATAATATATGCATTCAATATTATTATATGTATTTTTATGTCGAATACGATTTTGTGGACGTATTTCATTACCATTGCCTATTAATTTTAGATATCCAATCGCTTTAGTGTCTTCCATAGAACTAAAATGAAAATAAAATTTTGTTAGATGCATTAGGTATCTTAAAATGCGAATTCTAGTAAATTTGGTGGTTACGTTAATATTTCTAGCATTGCAAATACGTAAAATACATATATGTATAAATAATACCAATATTCGCATATAGACTGATAGTTTCCTTACATTTCTACTTTGACACCTCTTATTTCTGTAACGTTAAAACATTTGTCTTTTCTGTGGATTGTATCAAAATTTACACGTCTACATTTGGTAGATTGTCACTTTACACTAAATAATTTTTTGTCGAACATTTTCTGCACATGTTTATCTTGTACTACATTGTTACAATACAACGATAAAATAACACCATAATCGGCGTAGAATTACGTTTTTAAAATAGATGCAAATGATTCGAACGCATATAAACATAACGTAAATCGGATGTAAATAAATATTGTGACGTCACGATACCAATAGTGTATATCCGATATATCCGAGCATATCGGGTCGTTTTATTAAGATAACTTTCGAATTTTAATCATTTTTTATAAATTATTTAATAAATCATACCAAGATTAATCGTCATTTACATGCATTGCCTTATTCATACTATTAGTAACTGCTTTGAGCAGGTATATATCTTTCATACGCGTGTATCCTATTAGTGAAATATACGGACTCCAAAAAGCTTTCGTCTTTTTTTGGATAATTAAAATAAGTATGTAAAACAGATAAAGAGTACAGTCTTTGTACATGCATTTCGGAATTATTGTGTAATCAGTTGACTGTTTAATTATGTCATTCCAATTTTGGTACCTAAAGTGAAGTGATTATTACACCACTACTCACATCAGTTCATGATAAAAATGCTAAAAAGGAGAAAGGGACAACATTCTTTCTCTCGTTAGTATTAACAAATGCAAGGAAAATCTCTTAACCTAACTTCTATGCTATGAACAATTATTGCACTTACTTATTTGCATTTAATTTTGAAAATGTGTAGCTTGCTTCATATGACCGAACTCAAAACATGACTATTTTAAAATTCTAATAAATTCTGAGTTCAATTCTTAATAAGTTAACTCTCTAAATCATCTGTACATTGTACCATCGTTTATAAGGTATTAGTTTAATGAGCTTTTAAATCTTACAACAATGAATCGACATTATTTACGAGGCAGCAAAGGGTCTTAGAACAAGAAAGTTAAACTAATGAGTCATTTAACTTAAAACACATTTTTCAGAGCTTGTAAGGATGGCTATTATCCTTTCTAAGGACTATGTCCCTTTGCGTACCCTTTAACTGATAAACAATATGTAAAAAGCAGTATAATATCCTTGGTATAACAAAGTTAATCCGAATTAGTCGAAGTTTCCCCTCACACTACCGGAGAATAACAAACCGCCATGTTCATATAATGGACACGCCCTAAAATGGTAATTTCCGTCTACAAAAATCGTATTCAGCAGCCACTATATACTCATGTTTATTCTTTACTCATAGTTTCTACTAATCGCCTGCAAATAGATTTCTAGAATAAATGTCACATACAAGAACACCTCTATAGTGATTTTACTACCACTAAGGAAAAGGATATCTTTGCATACAATTTTTATAGATTAGAAAGAAATATTTTTACAGCAAAGTTTTAAAAACGAGACATTAGAAAATAAAACCGTTCTTTTATTCTAGAAAGCCAAGCTCTATTATTCGAGTTGAAAATTAGCGAAAATCGTATTCGAAGATTAAAAATATCCTGGATATATGTATATAGATATAAATCAGCGCTACAGGCCTTAGAGGCCCTTAGCATCAATCTTCTTTACTATTTGCTTCCACTATTTCGGTCCTTTGCTATCTCTTCCCAATTATTTACACCTATCTCCCTTATATCAGCTTTCACATTCTTGAGCTAATTGAGTTTTTCTTTGGTTTTCCTCCTCCCTTTTTCGAACCTTCTCCTTCATATAACACTTTCCTAGCAATTCTTTTCTCCGGCATTCGAGTAATGCGCCCTAACCACCTCATTCTTTGTGCTCGAGCTTTTTGTGTTATTCTTGGTTTTTTGTACAAATCCATTACTTCTATGTTTACATGTACGCATGAGGAAATCTAATTAGATATCCTCACTTGTACATTTTTGTCAAGTAAATTACTGCAAACGCCTCTACAGAACTGAACAAATCGTATTGTTCCAAATTCTGACGCGACAGTAGCCCCGACTACTGGCTTAAACCGCCATGGTTAATTAATTAATTGAAACGTAATGCCGTCACCTATCCACCATCCATGGACGCGCGTTTCGATGATATACATCTCGTCAGCATCGCTTTGTGGAAGGTAATGGTATTTCAATATTTTAAATCGTATATATACGTAGTAGATATTTACATGTACGCATGAGTAAATCTAATTAGATATCCTCACTTGTACATTGTCGAGTAAATGACTACAAACGCCTCTACAGAACTGAACAAATCATATTGTTCTTTTACTTACTATTACTATTACTTCTATATTTGTGCATCTTCTCCATTCTCATTCCGTTGTTCATACGCCTCCCAATATTTTCCTCAAAATTTTCTTTAGCCAAATTTCCAGTTTTTGTCCATCTTTCCTTGTCATTATCCAGGCTTCGCTTGCATATAGGGCAACTGGTCTGATGATTATTTCATAAGCTCTAATTTTAACTGCCCTCGGTAGGTTTTTTAAATTTATTTTTTTTTGAATTTCTAATTTTGCAAGCGCTTCATATAATTTTTCCATGGAAATTGTATCATATGCCTGTTTAAAATCAATAAAAAGCACATGCAGGCTAAATTTTGCTCGTAGCTATTATTCTTAATCTGTTTTAATGTGAGTATTTGATCTACAGTCGATCTTCCACGTCTAAACCATCTTTGATATTCACACACCACTTCATCCTCATATTTTTTTAATCTATTCCGTACAATTTTGGCAATAATTTTATACACTATGTCTAGCAGTGCAATTCCTCTATAATTTTCGCAACGTGTCTTGTCACCTTTCTTTAAAATTGGACAAATGGACATTATTCCATTCATCTGGCATTCTTTCTTCACTCTCTTTCTTCTTCACTCTTCGTATGAATTGCGCTAATTTCTTTTGCAATTTGTCTCTTCCCTGCTTTAATACCTCTGCAGGAATTCCACTTTCTCCAGCACTTTTATTGCTCTTTTGTTCTTTAATAACTTCATATAGTTCTTGTTCTGAAGGTCCTTGTTCACGTTTTCGTTCCTGTTCTTCTACGCCATTTAGCAACTGGCTAAAGTATCTTGCCCATACGTTCAATTTTCCCTTTACTTCTCCTACTAACCCTCCTTCTTCATCTCTACGGTTAGTTTTCTGATATCCGAACTTTGTCTGGACTGTTTTACTTCTTAATAAAAATTTGTTACTCCTTTATTAGTGTTCTTCTATTTTTTCTAATCGTTTCTCTAGTTGCTATCTCTTTTTTGTTCTACATATTTCTTTGCCCTCCTTCTCGCCTGTTCATAATTTTTCTTTGTTTTTTTCTGTTCCCTTTCGGTCATTTTCTATTTTCGCACTATTTCTCTCACTTGTTACACTTTTTGTCGAACCATTCCTCTTTCCTTGTATGTTTTGTCTTTCCTATGCAGACATTCATTGCCTCTTTTACTCCGTTCTGAATTGTTGTTTATTCATCTTCCATTGTTTGGTTTATTTCAATGCCGTCCACTAGCCTCAATTCTAAATCTTCTTCGAGATCATTTACTACACTCTTTACTTAGTACTGGCAATTCTTGTTTAAGTTTAGCTATGACTAGTATGTGATCGCTGTCTGCATCAGCCCCTCTATAACTTCTACAGACTCTAATTGCTTTAATGTGTTTCCTTTCTATTAGTACATGGTCTATCTAGTTTCTTGTATGTCAATCCAGTGATATTCATGTCACATTGTGGATGTCCTTATGGTCATAACTTGTGCTAGCTATTTTCATTTGAATTCGGGTATTTTTGCTTAAGTTGATTATCTCGTTTCCAATTTGCTTTGTTTCTTGCAGTGCAAGTATATCTAATTTATACTTAACCAATATTTCTTCTAAGTTTTTTTGTGCTCCTTCTTCGTACGTACCTCATACATTCCATGTACCAATCCACAGCTCCTTTTGTTTATCTTTTTGTCCCTTCTTACGTTTATCTGTCCAATGATTCCATCTCAGTTCCCATTTCATCGCCTGGTCTGTTTCATGCTTTCTAATATTGACTTGTTCCACATTTAGTTTTTTGACTTTTTTTGTCCTTCGTTGGTTCGCATAATTTGTTCTTTTCTTTGTCGCATCTCCACTCCTGGCCGTTTACAATCAGTTTTTGGTACCCTTTCTTTACATGCTTTCCCCTGTTTTTTTCTTCTTTGGATTTTCTAACAATTTCCGTTTGTTTCCTTTTCTTTTTTGATGAAGTCATTATTAATGTAAATGCGTTAACTGTGTTATCTTAGTTTACATTTAGTCTTAAATATTTGGATTTTTTTCTGTTAAATTTGTGGTTTTTATTGCGCATGTTTTTTCGTTCAATTTCACCGCACTTAGCTTGACAGGAATTTGCAAATTCTGACTTATTAAGTTCTCCACAGTTTACTTTAGGATTATCTCATTATTTGTGTCTATTTTTAACCCCGATATTATGAGGCTTTCTCTTTTTTCCGTTTTTTCTAGTTAATCTATTCGCCCGTGTAATTTTTCAATTTCTTGTTTCATACTTTTATTTTCTTGTTTTGTAGAAAGCGGTTCCTTACAAGTTACTTTTTGCTCCATTCGCATTTCCTTTATTTCTTTTACTAGCTCTTTGTTTCTTTCCATTAATTCTCTTATCATCTCTATCATCATATCCTCTTTGCTCATATTCTTACCTTTTCGGCCTCGTACCGGATCTGACTCTATATTATGTGTTGCGTATACCTTAACTTAAATCTGCCTGTCGCTGCGTAAAGGAGATAACGCGAATCGACTTCTCGGAGGTTATATTCCTTATCAGCGATCTCCAAATAATTGCTTATTTCGTAGTTTTCAATTATTCTTTGGGTGTTTTCATTGCTCTATTAAGCTTAAAGTTCTTATTTATAATTCACTTACTCTTGTTGTGAGATTTTGCTCGAACTTTGGTTGCTAAAACTTAGGTTTTATGACGGGACACAAATTGACACTGTTTTCTACTCGGTTACCAGAACCGTCCCGCTGGATATGCTATCGAAAATAATAACCTAGGAAAGAATAAGGTTCTAAATTTCTGAGAATTTTGCTCGTATTTGTTAATTATTTTGTAACATCAAAGGCTCATATGCTGCTTATATGCTACATCTTGCTTTTATACACGTACCATAGCAAGCATAATAAATTCTATAGTGCATCTCAACCTCCGTATGCAGTATACGTCTTATGGGAATTCGATTGACAGTTGCCAAATCGTCCAATCATATGTTCCATTACTATTTCCGGTTCATTATTTGAGATTTCATGCGATCAAAACATAACCTTTATGGACGTTTTAGAAGTTGATATGAAATCAATTTAAAAATGAACACCAACAAGTTAAATGAGAAGAATGGGCAATAAAACAAAAATATATTAAAATTTTGTGATTACACTACTCCATAAAAATTTGTGGAAAATATTAAAATATACAGTCAGAATTAATATTTAGATTGTCAAATATTTATTAAATTGGATACATGGTTTGGTGCACTATTTGTGATATTGTGTATCAAAAAAAAGTGCTTACAGCAAAAATTCCTTAAAAAAACCTTAATACTGTTTAAATTACTTGACTAGCAATATGTAATGTGGAAAGTAAGAATACTTTCATTTTTTTTATTTCCAAAAATTAAGAAATAAACCTACAAATATTTTAATACCCTTTACTAACATAAAATCATTAAAAGATTAAATAATTACAAAAATATATATGCATATTGTTTTTTCTGTACATATTACATATGCCGCAATTATAAGGTGGTAATTGAAGAACTTTGTGTCCTCTTCCTTTTGCAAACTTGTCAATCCTGTTTTTATCATCCTGCCGTTTAATTGGTGGTACGCAAATCAGTAAGTCTTTTTTCAGCACATTGTCAGTGGTTGGTATTTGTTTCACATGAAATCATTCAATAATTTGGTTTCTACCCTATGCTGTCGGAATTTTTTATAATTCAGTTCAGCGGTAGGAGGAATTATCAAGAACAATTACTGAGTTCTACGGTATATTTGTATGTTTCTGAATCCATCTCATAATGAACATGAACAATGTTTTTCTTGCAACACCAAGAGTAAAACGATTATCAACACAAGCATGAACAAGCCCAACACCAGTGTTTAGTCCTCGTATAAAAGCTTGTCGACTGTTTTGAATAATGTCTGTAATTTTTTTATTTATTGCGTACCCTATGTTCATCTGAACATATTATACTTCGACCTGAAGTAATATAAAATTATAAGTAAATTAACAATTTGTACACATATAATAAATAAGCAAATGAAAAGTATTAAATGTCAGGAAGTAAACTAAAACTTCTTTAAATTCCTTGATATTTCGTAAGCATTTGTGCTTCCACAAATAATATCGTCTCGTTCGATATACTTTTCCATTTTATGTTTTTAAATTCAAACCCCATATGATGAAGTCAAGCAGATCATCATCACCATTGATAGCAGCACGAATTGTATTTAAAGTAGGTGGCACATTCTCGCACATTCAAATACATTCCTGCGTGTTCTCATTATATTTTTATATATATTTCTCTTTCTTTTTTTTTAGCTTGATAATATAAACCTTTTTGTTGCTTTTATTATATATTATATATTGTACGCTTTGAGCAACCTAAAGTTTTACATGCAGCAGCACTTATATTCATAGATTTTTTTAAATAATTGAACATATTGGCAACCATATGCTTTTCCTTATGGCTAAATTTTTTCCCTTACTCCGTTTTCTGTCTACAAGCTCTATTAATGCAGTGAAAACTATAACAAAACGTATAGGTTATCACATTTGTAAGAACTATGAAAAATATCCATATTTACCTGTATACGCTTGAAAGTGATAGAGATGTTCTAAACAGGACGACCTGTACAACTTCAAACAATTTAACTGAAAATATATAAAACTACGATGATTGTGACTCTCGACAGTTGACAATATAGGTAATTATATAGATATTTGTTGACATAAATATAAGTGCGATATCGCAACATCGTAACCGGAAATAAAGGTAGCGTTATTGATGAGGTTTTAAGGGTAGAAAAAGACACTGTTGCATTAGATCCCATACTGCATACGGATGTTGAGACGGTCTATAAGTCCTTTATTTGTAATTCTTTTGAAAGGCAATTTCTCCGTTGATTTTTCAATAAACTTTTTTGTTTTTTGTTGCGAACTCTTTTCATATATAATGAAAATACAATTTTGGATGAGATATTCCGAGATACAATATCACTTTATTGAAATTCTAAATGTAGCGTGTATGTTGTATAAAGTATGTATTCTCCATATCTATCGCCATATACCCATTCGATATCTCTTGGATAAAATTTAATCAGAATTTAGATGCACTGCACGATCACTTGGGTACCCTTTATCCGGGTATGAAAGCACCCTCGTTTCGATGTACCGAGAGACCAGAAGATGGCGCCTTAGTTTTGCATTACTACTCAGATCGTCCGGGATTGGAATACATAGTCATTGGTATTGTAAAGGTTTGTATTTTTACCTATTCGATATTTCCCGGTTCAAATGTATATATGCATTTCGCAGGCTGTAGCCAGTAAATTACATGAAACGGAGGTAGATGTGCAAATGCTGAAAACAAAAGAGGATTGCGATCACGTTCAGTTTCTGATCACAGAAAAATCCGCACCGAAGAAGCAACAACTTCCTGAAATTGCTGAAATAGAAACTTTATCTCTGGGTAAGTAATATAAGGATTTCCTGTTGTGTATTTTAACTTTAAAATAATTTACTTAATATAATAATGTCTTTATAACATTACATGCAAACTATAAATATTAAGTATCTCTAGATTGGGCTCTAAAGGTGTTGTGAAGGATTGGTACTGTCTGACGAAATACACGTACAATAGAAACAATTACAAGAAACACTACATATGTTTATATACACATTTAAAATATGAATTCACTAGACAGGACCGTATCCAATACCTCTCCCCATACTTCGCCATTCTTTTGCGTTCAGGTGGCTTGGTTAGCCTGGACGTCCTTCTTAAGGCGGTTATGCCTTCATCGGGTTTCAACGACACTGTAGGTGTAGGTTCGTTCGGAATTCGGGCTGTAACTGAAGGTACAATATTTTCGGGCGTATGTATAGGAGCAACATTATTTAACGCAATATTATTACCACAAGATCTTAACTGATTAGCATAGCGCCGACATATTTGGTTTTCAGAGCTAATTTCGTAAACAACATTACCGACTTTACTTACAATTACACCAAATCGCCATTCATTGTCTTTACTATAATCACGAACCACGAAGAGATACTTTTTCATCAATATTAAATATTTTATGTTTAACGCTGTTATTATCATTTTCATTTTGTTTGGATAGGTTGTGAGATATATCAGGAACCATAAGATTTAATCTTGCTCTTAAATTTCGTTTAAACATAAGCATTGCAGGACTTACCCCCGTGGCTGTATGCGAAGCTTTAGGTAATGCAACAAAAAGTTATTAAATTTGAATTTTAAATTAATAGGATCATTGAAAGAACATAACCCTTTTGTAATAGTGCACACATGCGAGCACACCGTTCCGCTTGTCCGTAATTCCGTTACATTTCATGAACATATTCTTGGGGCTACAATTTGGTTAGGACTAGATAGTGCTACAAAACGTAATACTAAGCTTCCTTTAGTGGATCATACTGAACTTACATTATTGGATAGTGTAATATGAATTGTACCAAACAATGTCCATATACATATCTCTCTTAATGCAGGTATTTTTCCGAATGTTTTAAAAACTGCGGTTGTGACTCCGATCCTTAAGAAGGGTGATTCTAGAAATATGCCGAACTACAGACCGATTGCCTTGACATCAACCATTTCCAAAGTTCTAGAGTATTGTATGTCCGATAGGTTAAATTCCTTTTTAAACAAATTTGATATCATTACGCAGTATCAACATGGTTTCCGTAAAGGTAAATCTGCTTCTACAGCTCTTGTTAATTTTTATAACCATATTCTACAGCACCTTGAGGAGAGGATTACCCCTGTCGCTATCTTTTGTGATCTCAAAAAAGCTTTTGACTGTGTCCAATATAATAAATTAATGGATAAGTTGCAACTGTATGGTATTAGAGGGACAGCCGCTAGCTGGTTTGCATCTTATTTATATGACCGATTTCAATATGTTGCTGTAAGGAGTCTTAACTCTAAGGGTGATATAGTAAAGGTTCGATCCCACTTATTACCAGTACGCATGGGAGTCCCCCAAGGTTCTATCTTGGGCCCAGTTTTGTTCAGCCTTTACATTAATGACATTGTTTTGTTTTTATCCGAGTTCTATTTAACCATGTATGCTGATGATATATCTATTCTAGCTGGTAATGATGCTTTTAACACTATTGATAACTTATTGGGTGTTTTGTCTGATTGGTTCGCTAACAATAAGTTGTCGCTTAGCATGGAAAAAACTAAGTATATTGTGTTTCATACTAGGCAAAGACAAACCGCTGCAGCGGCTTTATCATTCAATGCCACCGTTCTGGGGGAGACTTCTTCTACTAAATTTTTGGGTGTGACGATAGAGTCTAAGCTTCTTTGGAATGAACATTGTGTTGAGTTGGCTAGTAAAATCTCTCGCAAATGTTACCTTTTCAGATGTTTAAAATCTCAAGTTGACATTTCTGCTCCTAGAACACTTTACTACAGCGAGGTACAGTCTAGACTGCAGTATGGAATTGCAGCACGCAGGTTATATGTATTAAGTTAGGAAATATATGTTTTAAGGATCGCCCAACACATTAGCATCGTTGCTGCACTATCTGTCACAATCATCACAACTTGATCTTGGGCAATTTTAAATTTTTTCAAAGCGTTCATTATCACTTTTTGAATATTTTCCGCGGTACATTGTTGAACACGTTTGCAAGCTAACAAATATCGAGATGCTGTGTTCTCGCTAGATAAAACGCGAGCTATTACATTCATAATACTGCTTTTCTTTATATCGGTCGTCTCATCCACGGTAATCCATATTTTTTTGGAACACAAATCACGTTTACACACATTTTCTAGCATATTTTTCATTCGCGGCAAATGATTCTGTAATTGTGTTTGTGAGGGTGATGGGTACTTTGGAACGTATTGTCGCCAAAACGTTTTAAAAGCTGCTTTTCTCACCAACGACAACGGAAGATTACAAGAGGTAAACATAATTAATAAATGTATGAGGAATAGTGTATAAGGTATTTCAGTTCTTGCATTTCTCATATGCTTAATACCATCGACATGCCTCTGGCAATCAGTTCTGTCCAATGCAGCCAAACGAACATTGCATATTAAGCAAAAAACTGCACTACCGTCATATTTTAAATGGGGAAAAAGTGATACATACTTCTGTACATTAGTAGCAAATCTATTACGAGGCATTGTTTTCTTAGGTATGTAAATATTAGTTCTATATGAAACGATACACTAGTTATGTACTTGGTATAATACTACAGCATACAAAAAACACCAGCTATATTTTCAAAAGCAACACGTAAGTACATAACCTTGACCGTTCGACTAATCTCTGCAACAGCTCAATCGGTACTAAAACGAAATCTCTCTCAGCGCGGTTTAACATGATTTATATTCAAGGTAGACACTACATGCCTGCTTCTCTACTGGTTTAGTTTATTTATGAATTTTTCGGATTCTTATATTAACCCGTAATACCGACGCCTATGCGAGTCCGCAAGTTTAACATGAAACATAAATCCAATAAACTGTTTTTCTAAATTTTTGTTCATATTCTTAGTCTAATTGTTATCTTTAGTTATTTTTGGGCAATTATTCATACTATAATTACGTCTGCTGTATTATAGAGAAAAATGTAAGGGGGCCGATGAAGAAAACCGGTTCTTTAAAAGGGGTCAATGCAAGAAAAAGGTTGGGAATCCCTGATCTAAAGCAACAAAACAATACATAACACTTAAATGCTATATTTGGAAGGAATACCAAAATCTGGGTTGTAAATTAGTTGCTGCATTTGTTACTTCAAATCATTTCATTTATTCGCTATTCCTTTTCAACGGAACTGTCGTGATGGTAATGTGTCTACTGTCACAAATCGAAAAGCAAGAGATAAAAGTGGAAACATTGAGAAGAAATGAGAAAAATTCAATGATCTTTTACGCTTCGACATATTTCGAATTTTCATGCAAAAAAACCAAAAAAAAAATAAATAAATTGGACGTTAAATAGAATGGAAGCAATTAAGAAAGGTTAAAATAAAAATTAATTAATAAAACACCCGATCTTAAATTGTTTAAAGATGTCAATTATTCCATTTGAAAAGATTATTACAGAATGAAGAATTTTAATTACTATGAACATGGAAAAACCGCAAGTTGCTGTATTCTTAAATTCTAAATAAAGTAAACAGGAAGTTGTAAATTTAATTGATGCAAATATTCTAGTGCATGCCAACATTACATAATGCGTAATTAAAAAGGTAATACAATAACATATTTTACGGAAATATTTTCCTATTCTTCAAGTTCTAGTTGTCCATTTAACAATTTACATGGAATGCGAGACGCCTGGCGATAATCGCTCAAAGTGAAAGCGTTACTGTTTTCTTTCATTATAATTTCTTTGACATTGTATTGACATTTAACACGATGGAGTACAAAGTGGCGCTGGTTGTCTGTTTTCGATATAAAATGCTGGCGTTGAAATCAGTGTAAACGTACACGTGCAATTAATTTCTTTGAAATCTTACGCATCCAGATTGTACTATTGAGTCCATACATATTTAAATATTTCCATTTGTATTACAAGAACGACATCTGAGGATGATTAATCCTATTTCATTTATGTAAATTAGAGATCCCAGATACGCCTCTTTGATCATGTAGGAATACATGTTTTATTTAAACGACCGATTAAAGTAGCAGATTATTAGAGTGCTACTTATCAATCTGATGTGATGTACGAGATTCTCAACTCGTTTATCAATGACAATAGGAGATGCCATTCTGCTTTACTTCTAGATACAAGATCGACACGGCAGATTAATGCATTACGGGGAAAAACATATAATCATGGTTACTACAGAGCGTCCACCTAGTGCGTGGGCGAAAAATAAATCCGACCCTGAGCAATTTGGAGAGAAAGTTTTCAAATAAAAATCATTCGGAGACAAGTTTTGTGCACCTTACACGTTTGGTTTTGTAAATGGAACATTGTATTCGAAAACACAATAATGTTTCCGGATGCTTCTTTCCAATTTATGTAAATCTTCCTGAATATTCCCTATACATATATTAGCTTTTGAGATAACTGAGACTATTTCAGATTTTTTGCTCGCAAATTTTGTTCGATTGAGTATTTCTTAGACTTTTCGTCAATACATCGAAAAATGTTCATATTAACTAGAGTCTACAAGAAGGCCACATAAATCGCTGCCATGTTTCATTCATGCTATTTCGCTTTCTTCTTTTTTTAATTCAGCACTTAGTCAACAACAATATTCTCGGCACACTCCGCACCACGCAAATTATTAATTAAATCGGAAAGGCCGTTTCGAAGGCACATGGGTCATCATCTTCAGCCGTGTACCGATTGATGTGAGAGAACATATATTAAATCTAACGAACCCGCTCTATCCCTACTCTTCAAGAAAAATATATACAAGTACCTACTTTTTCCCCTTGGAATGAGAAGCAAGTTAAAATAAGGAGAAAAGGCGGAGAAAAGTCTGTCATCACGAAGTGCAAGAACATGTGGTCGTTCCACCCGAATAAAAATACAAATTGAATGAGACAACGGTTAGGGACATAACTGTTGTCTCACTGTTGTTCTATTCGTCAAATTTGTGTTCTTTTCGGCTATCCTTACCTAAAGTCTGGACAACATGTGTTACAGCACAACCATAAATCAAAAGTCTGTTACTGTAATAAATCGGAAAGACAAGAGAAGTGTAAAGGTCCCTTCTCTTTGTTGATTAGGTTTGTATTCTTCCAATTCAAGCGGCGAAATCACGTGTTTAATCAATTTTAGGTTTTCTAGTTTGATATTGTGCCCTGTATCGTTTATGTGTTGTGCTACACTTGACGCTTCTATCTTCCCGTACCTGTAACACCTTATGTGTTCATTGAATCTAGTACTTATCGCTCGTTTCGTTTGACAAATATAGGCTTTATCACCACATGCAATTTTGTAAATTCCCGACCTTTCTCTCATGTCCGGTTTATCTTTTGGATTGCCAAGAAGGTTTTTGAGTGTGGTTCTCGAACGGAAACATCGTTTATCTGTTGTCCTTTAAAAACTTTGCTAATACCTTTCGATACTCTATGGAAGGGAAGTTTCACAAATTTCTTATCGCGGGGGGATTAAGATCGTGGAATTTCTGACATATGTGTAGAGCCTATTTTGGACTTTCCCGCGATCGACCTCTATAGAAGAGTAACCGTTGTAAATAGCTACATTTTTTATAAATTTTAGCTTTTTATTGAACCTACTTTTATTCTAGGGGAACTTCACCAATCTATTAATTAATCGCTAATCGCGGCCATTTTGTGTTGTCCACACTGGTTGGAGTCGGACATAATGTATCTATTGGTGTTTGTTTCCTTTCTATAGATGTCAATTTCCAGTTTTCTATTATTTCTAATTACTAATCTATCCAAGAACGGAAGTTGATTGTTCACTTCTTCTTCTACTGCGAATTTAATAGTTTCGAATTTTGAATTTAGTGTCACGAGGAAATCCGGAATGGTACTTTTCCTTGTATCAAAAACCGCGAAAATATTGTCTACGAACCTACGTCAAATTCTAGGGAAATACACGTTGTCTTTCATCAAACTAGTTTCAAATTTACTCATGAACAAGTTGGCTATGAAAGGGGACAGCGGATTGCCCATCGCGGAACCCTCTCGTTATTCATAATACTTGCCCTCAATTTGAAAACGGTTTTGGTTCACGCAGAGCAAAGTTAGTCTCTTGTACTCCACAATTCTGACATCATCAATTTTATTAAGTTCTAAGAACTCAACTAAATATTCTATGGTTTCTAAAATCGGCACGCTGGGGAAGCGTGAATAAACATCAGATGATATTAAAATTTCCCCATCTTCTAATCCATTATTATTTACCTTATAGTATACATAGTACCCCACAGTCCTTGCTATCATTATTGAGCACTTTGTATATTTTTCCAGAATGTGATAGCGAAGCTCTTCTGAAAATGTCTTTATAGATACCTTATAGACAAAATTAATGCTAATATAGCTCATGGTATTTATGGAATCACCCATGTCAAAAGCAATCTCAGGAGAGAAAGCACCAGTGCTTCTCTGCCTCACACCGCTGTTTACCTCTACTACCAAAAGATACACGCCTACCGTCTAGAAAGTAGAGACAAGAATCTGGGTACAGATACCAATCAACTCTCGAGCAATTCCTTATAGTTTTCCACTTATTGCAATTTGGAAGTCTCTTACCCGTTTAGTCTTAAGATTACATACGAAAAAATGCCTAGTTACAATATCCAAAAATTAATGCTAATATAGCTCATGGTATTGGTGGAATCACTCCCGGCAAAAAACAAAGCGAGATATGTTTCTGTAAGCCTGAGGAATCACTTATGTGTGGAGAATACCGCAGCGGTTGGGTGCTACGCCACCTTGCGTTAAGCAGCCCATCAGCAGCTCGATAGATGATGGGCATCTGCATTCTATATCTCTTGGCGCTAGGTGGCACCAATAAATACATTTTGGTGCTGTTTGTGGAGAGTAATGGCATAAACTCGAGAGGTAAAAAATAACGGCGCGAAAGAGTCGTGTTTGAAGCCACGCTGATGCCGCCAGGTGGGCAGAAACATATCCGTCTGCTAACGCTGTCCCGTTGCTTGCTTTGTTTTTTGCCGGTAGTGATTTCTCCACCAATTTATGGTTAGTCTTAGGATGTTTAATATTAGATGTATTACGTACAGGACTAGTAGAAGTTTATGACCAGAATAAACGAGGAACAACATTAGATCGGTTTAATTGGCTTGGCACATTTTTTGCTACGTTACTTTTATGATTTGAAATATTTACTTGATTTCAGATAATTAAGTTCTTGATATCTATGCCAGTTGACCATTTATAAAGAAAAACTATCATTTATGTATGTGTCTGTTTTAAAAACAAAGTCTCGGTCTCAGGTTACCTGTAAGTAGGATTGGGACGCTTTCTGTTTTATTGAGTTTTCAACGGTATTTTGATTGGGCGTGATATGCAATAAAGGTGACTTGGGGCACATGTTATATTTTTAAAGAGAATTGCAAAATGAACAAAAAATCAAAGAAAACTGTTTATTAAAGAACTCAAGACTAGATTCTACAAGTGAAATTAACATTGGAATACAAAAAACATAAACTAAATTCTTAGTAGTAGGTTAAACTTTTTGACAACAAAAATATTCTTTTAATGCAACAAAAAGAGCCTACGTATAGATAAATTTCCATCTGAAACCTCCTCCAAAGCAGTTTCCAGTGAAAATTCCTCAAAATCATGGTACTTCCGGGCTTTCTTCAATAATTTGAAGGCATCTTTAAAAGGTTGTCCCAAGTCACCTGCACCAACACAGCGTTTTAAAAACAATTTGTGGTTGAGGTTAATCTAAACACTTGCAACATAAAATTAGGTGAAAATTTTAAAGAAAATAACCTACTACACAAAAAGCATGTTCACAAAGAATTAAAAATAAAATGACCGGAGTTACGCGGTGCTTTTTGGTGTTCTCAAAACCGGACTATGTTGCTATTTAGCTGTCAATTTTTTACACGAGGTTGTGAATGTCATCATATGCAGATTGAGGTGGTAGGTGAGTACACTAGAAGTTTTAGCTGCACAACATATTTTTTTTAGTTCCGTTACTAGTCAGCGGATCGCTATATAACGCCAATTAAGAAAATACAGTACTTTGTCATAAGGTATCTGCAATATGCACTGTCCTTGTCACTTGGTTTTACGATAACAAAAACCAGGAATATTGAGTGTTACATCCGAACCACAAGATATTCAATACAACCCAGTCAATCAAAAACAATCGAATCTTATTACAAAGATGCTTTGTTTTTTGCAAAAAAATCAATGACTTTGCAAAGAAAGACACATGAAACCAAAGCTAAATTACAGTATCGAAAAATATAAAATGATAAATCAGGGAAAACTTTGATTGTTTAAAGGGCATTTAGTGCATAGTTGAAGTGATTGCAAGATTTTTACAAGAAAAACCAACTGCTCGTGCAAAGCGTATGCAATATTTTCGAACGAATCAATTTTTCACTTCAATACATACGCATGATTATCAGTACTGGTCAATATGTCTGTGTTATTTTGTAGCACCCCATATCCAGTATTTGCAAGAAGCTACTGATAGTTGGACCTTATTGAATGACTAGTAATGACTAATGAGGAGGATTACACCATCAAAAACTTGTATAAATAAATGTTTTCACTTATCGAGAAGCAAGTGATGCTCATTTTTAGTATTTGCTCAAATTACTTTTAATTTCATTACAGCATTGCATTAAAGTAAAATAAGGCTTTCTTTTAGATATTGTCTTTACTCTGTCCTTAAACCACTAGATGGTGGGTAGCAGTATGTGAATGGGATGTTAGCTTTAAGCAACTACCTACTATATTGAATTTTGACAAAATGGGGTTATTTAAGATCAAAAACAGTTGATTGATTGAACAAAATTGCAGGGAAAGATTCATCGAAAGGCTAAACATTAATATAGGCCAACGTTTTTGCGAAATTTGTTCGTTACAGTCCGATAATCAATGTTCCTGAATTATGTTACGCACACAATACCGGGTGTCCCATTTTAATCTTAGCAGAAATATCTCGAAAAATATGAATCTTACGGAAAAGCTTGTCATACCATTGCTTGCTCGTTTCATCGGGTGCCACAAAATGACGATTTTAGTCGCAACGTAGATGGCATTGTAATCGGTGAAAATAGGGTGGCTTTAATTTTTTTAATGGGAACCCATTTACATATTGTAATTCTACGCTAAAAAACAAGTAACTTTTGTTTGAAACATTCTTTTGCTAATTTCGCAGATGGCTCTGTAATTTGTGAAAAAGGTTACCTTTAGCAATTTTAAAGGAAATTTCCATTTTGCATTTTATCAAATTTCCGTGACATGTTGTCGATGTCTTTATTAGTTAATCGGAAAACAACATATCACGGAAATTTGATAAAATGCAAAAAGGGTCCTATTTTCACCGATTACAGCGCCATCTACGTTGAAACTAAAATCATCATTTTATGGCCTCCGATGAGACGACTAACAATGGCATGGCGGGTTCGTATTTCCCAAGATATTCCTCTATTAAGATTAAAATGGGACACCCGGTATTAGCACATCTTTATTATTGTGTAACGTACAGTTAAATACAAATAACTAATAGCTACTACCAATCGTCAACTTAACAAATATGTAAATTTTCTAATCTATCGCCAACTCAGTATCAGCAATCACATTCCTTATTTTTAGAACCAAAAGTGAGTGCTGCGACATTTTGCCGAATCTGCCCATTCCACATCATGTTCGATAGAAGTCTAAAAATACTCCAAACTGGTTATTCTGTAGCAAGAGTCATCCCAAAGGTCACGTCACCGAATTGCAAGGTCACCGATATCTTGAGTCCGGTAATGTTGCTTTTGTTTTTAAAATTACCTGCTGCTTTCAAATAAAAACCACTGAAAACGTGACTTTGGATAACGAGAATGATTGTGTGCATTTGTACGTATGTATGTATCTTGTTTCAAATTATCTGCTCGTTACTACAAATGTTATTTACGAAGGTATTTTTTAATGGAATTTGGAAACATCTTAACATAAAATCTAAACAAATTTTGGAAGTTGCAAACATGAGCAGAATTCATAAGTTAATAAGGCAAAATTCTTCAATGAACTAAGTTAATCTTACTTCAGATTAGGAATGTCATAGTTAATCTTGTATACTGGAATATAAATTAAATTAATCACATTTGTAACTCTATTATGTTCTCCAAAAATGTTTGTCTTATAACCAAAACGTACTTTTAAATTTTTAAAACCGTGAGATTTGATACCTCTATTGCGAAATAGTGAGATTTCTTATGAAATCATCAAATCTCATGATTTACCGTGAGATGTGGCATCACTGCCTATCTGGTTGAAATTAAAATTACATTTCTCACTTAGCACTATTACTGCCAATTTAGTTCTCTTGTACATTTCTTGTTAAATAAAGATTTTTAGTGATACTGTGGCAAAGTTGCTAAATTTTCTGTTTGTTATGAACCCTAAAAGAAAATGGACGCGACAAATGACGTTCGAGATTTTTAAAAAAACGAAGAATGCTAATTTTCTTCTTTTACCGCTAACACCTTTATTTAGCTAAACTAAAAACATATTCTCAATGTCACTTTAGATCTTCTATGTATAATAATAATAGTTTATTAGTGCCAGTTATATATCAGTATTTACACTTGTCAATCAATGTACAAAGAATAAAATACATGCATAACGGGTGATGCACAAGTAATTGGACATCTTTTAAAATTTTTCATACTTTAATCAAAAACTATTAGAAAATATGCGATGGTTTAATCTTAAAACCAGAACTTTTGTTTACAATTATCATTAGGTTAAAATGGCAAAAGGTACACTTTCTTCAAGTTTTCTCAGTTTAGATGGAACCTTTTGAATCATGGCTTGGATGTAATCTGGACTAATTTGCTTGAGCTCCATCTTCCAAGGGCAGAATAAATACGTTCTCGCAAATTTTCAATAGCAGCAGTTTTCATTCTTACAACTAACAAATAAACGATTTCCTGTTTAAGAGGAACGTTCGTACAAGACATTGACGTTTGACTCATTTGTCAAAACAAATTCTACAGCCTACTACACTAATTTTTCAAATGTCCAGCTACTTTTGCATCAGGCGTTATATAGATTCGATAATGATATATCACAGTCGGAAGTACACACGTTAAATTAAAATGGAATTGGAGTGGTTTAAAAAAGTCAAAATATTACTCTTCGAAATAGAAGGGTTGTTCGACTAAAATCCGTTTTGCATTAATTTTAGAGATACTCGAACACAAATTTTTAATATTCTGTGGTGAAAACACTGTAAAAAGTTATACCTTGATAACAAAAGAGCTTTTGGGAACTAGGTAAACGCGCATATTTGACGCTTAAACTATTTTTATTTCTTGTACTGTAGTTATGAAGGGATGCCATGTCTTCTATGAATTACATCGGCATTCTGGAGTCTACCTCGAAGTTCTTAAATGTATTAATATCTAACAACTCCTCCTAAAAGATAATCGGGAGGACTTAAGCCAGGAGATTTGATCGGCCATATGACAACTCCACTATTTACAATCCAATGGTTTGGAAACTCTTGACTTAAGTAATGCCTTACAAATTCCGTACTGTGAGCCGGTGCGCCGTCTTGTTGCCACCATAAATGCTGTAGTTGATTTAATTGAATATTATTATCAAAGAAGTTAGATACGTATGTGCATAGAAGGTTCAAGTATCTTTCCCCATTTAATGTTTATTCGTACGTAACAAAACGATGCTGTGGTCTCCTTGCCCTATTTTGTCTGGAATTCTGTACTGCCCAATAATAATCTGTTTTTCTATTAGAGATTCCAGAATTGGTAAATTTTGATTCATCTGACGAGATGATCTTGTTTAAAAAATATTTGTCTTCTAATCTTCCCACTAACTAATTGCAGATCTCCACCCGTTTTAAATTACCACCAGGCTGTGGCTAACATGAATGGTTGTTTAAACTTATTTCCATGTAAAGTTCTTCATACTCGAGTCTAGGAGTTACCGCCAATATAACAAAGCCTCAACGCTCTTCGATGACGTCAAGCTGTTTAGGTGATGTATCGCCACGCAGGATAACGAACATTGTAACTTGGGTTCCTGTGATACAAAATTCTCCCAACGAATCTTTTATTATCTTGACAACGGTTTCTGCATTAGTTCTCTGAATCCTTTTACTGGATAACAACAATGAAGCTGGTGGACCATCACGTTTTAAAGGACGCGCTGCAACATGAATGACGCTGTGTTTCTGAGGATCAATTGTTTCAACCACACATAGGCAGATTTTCTTATTTCTCAACTCGTCTTTTATACATTCCTTCACTGTACCTTGCACACGTGGCAAATTGTATCGTAATTGCATAGATGTTGGCAGCTTCTATGAGGGAACGTACTTAGCCCAAAAAAGACGAAAGTGTTCATTAGATACTAAATGTTGTGGGATGTTGCACACACTTAACATAAAAATAAAATCATATAAAAATTGCCAGTATGGGATACTGTTTCTTAAATTCAATACATGACGTTTACTTTTACAATTTTTTTCTACATTCGAACCTATCGCGACTTAGCAATCCGCTATTGCATATTGTGCAATAAATAACGTTGCATTGATTTTTGTATATGAACAGTGGCCTTGTGAAATGGGAGCCGTAAAGTGCAGGATTACCAAAAGACGCTGTGTGTCAGCGTCAAAATCCAATATGGCGCCAGTAAGAAATAAGAAAGTTGATGGTGGCCGGAGAGAACCGAAAGATCATATCAAAATTTCGAGTACACGTGTTTTTAGTTTTTCTCTGCAAGGTCAAATAAAGGTGCAAGAGGTAAAAGAAGAAAATGGGCTTTTATCGTTTTTTTTTTAATCTTGAATGTCATTTGTCACAGATCCATTTTCTCTTCGGGTTCAAAACAAACACAAAATTTACTAACTTTTCCAAATTTGACCTAGCCTCTATCTCCAATAATAAGTGAGATACCAATGGTCGAACAGAAACAGAAGCTCTCGGTTAAGAAAAGCCATCTTGTACGATATAGTAATGATCATCCTGATAATGTTTTGATGTAAATGAATATAATATATGTTTTAACTCTAGTAACACCAATCGTAGGTTTTGGATGACAATTGCTCTTTAATCCTTTCCAATATCTAAACCATACTTTCTTACACATATATTTGGCAATACACATGAAATAAAGAGTAAATCGCATTTATAACTTAGAAGATGGTATTGGTATTAGAAATATGCTGTTCATGTTTAATGCAATACCTTCGTTCCAACAGTAACTTTCCTTACTTACAAAAAATTGTTCGTAATTAACATCTTCTCCCATGAAGGGCTACGGCAATAAAATCATTAAAAATCGCAAATAATATTAGTTTTCAATTAAATTACTGACGATTTAAATAGACCCTCCCGGTTCCATTTTATTGCCAAATAAAATTTATAAAGCACCCGCCAAGAAAGGGGTATCATTTCTTTTTTCTTTTGCGTTACATAAAAACGCAAACTATAAACTGGCCATTGTTGTTTTTTTATTGTTTTGGGAGATAAGCATTCCAAAAACAGCTTTACTTTGGGCAGGTACGACCACATTTGGAATTTACGTTCGAAAATATCCTCTCCCATATAAACACCATATACGTATTGAAGACACGTCCGGATGTTATGTGCGTTGATACTCCGGCTGAATATAGAAGTTTACGATTGAAAGGTCAGATGCTCTACGTTCCAGAAACAGATCTCGTCATATTCCTTTGTTACCCGAGCGTCATGAATTTGGATGATCTCACCAGGTATCAATATTTATACGGAACGTTTCTTTGTGTGACAGTATGATTCCTGCCATTGTTTCATTTTCAGGAGAGGTTTGTTTATCAGCGATATTCCGATTCACGACGCTACGAGGGATTTAGTCCTTATGTCCGAACAGTTCGAGGCGGATTATAAATTGGCATGTAACTTGGAAATATTAACGGATAAGTTACAGCAAACCTATCGTGAATTAGATAGCGAAAAGAAGAAAACGGACAGGTTTGTATTGGAATACACAATAATCAATCATGTACTGGTGTCTCAATGAACTGGGGTTTTTTGATTACTATAAGAATGTTCATATAATTGCTTATATTGAGTGCAGTTTTTTTTAGCGCAGAACCAGAAAATAGTAATATAGAGGGTGTTTCATTTAAAATTACAAAGTAAGTACGCAAGTCCATCTGCTTTGTAAACATTCTGTAGAGCCGAACATATTTTAAGATTATGCGGCATTTTGATCTAAATAAATTTTACTGAAAAAAATTTTCTGTAAAATGAAAGATAATGTAGTAATCGAAAAACACCACTTGCTTGGGGTACCTGTATTCCTTGTGCTTTTACTACAAAACAAAGATAATTTATTTATCTTTTATTTTATACCGTATCCAAATTTTTCCAACAACAATAGATCAATTACATCATTATAATTTTACTGCGATCAGTGTTGAATCTACTGGATGATATTCAGATTTTAGCTCTTTCTAAAATTTATTGTAAATGTCGTTTGTCATAACGGTTATAAAAAAAATGTGCGGGATTTGATTGACGAAATTATTTTTTAGTTTTATAGAGCTATCATACAAAGTTTACGTCTTTTAAAATGAAATATCCCCCTATCTTTTGCCCTCTCAATTCTCTTTTTCAATTTACTTTTCATTTCTTAAAATAATGATAATAATAGTGCTGGTCATAATAATTAAGGCAAACATCAATATTCTCGGCTCACTCATTATTTATAATAACTAAGGTTCGCAAATCACGGTTCCTGATCATAGGCGTCCGACTAGGAAATGTCTAACTTTGTTTAAGTAAGAATTTATGTCATAATTTACAATTAACATACGAGGCGTGGCAATTAAATAACCGGACTGGTGCTACAAAACATTTTATTGATCACCAATTACATTACAAAGTTTATCCCCTTCAATGTACTCTCCTTGCCGATCCCTACAACGCTCCATACGAATTTTCCACTGTCGAAAGTAGTGCTGGAAGTCCGTTTCTGTCAACTTGTTGAGAACCTCCGTCGCTTTCGCTTTCACCGCTTCCACACTATCAAATCTGGTCCCCTTAAACTCTTTTACCTTAGGAAATAAAAAAAAAGTCTCAGGGGGCCAGGTCGGGCGAGTACGATGGGTGGTCCAACACGGTGATGCCGAATTTCGCAAAGAACGCCTTCACAGACAAGGCGGAATGGGCTGGCACATTGTCTTGGGGGAGCGTCCAGGATTTGCTCTTCTACAAATCAGGTCTTCGTTTTCTCACTCGTTCACGAAGGATAGTTAGAACCTCGACATAATAATGTTGATTGACTGTCTGACCTTCGGGGACCCAGTGTATGTAAACAATTCCACACGTATCAAAAAAAACAATCATCATGGCCTTGAATTTAGACTTGTTCATTTTCGCTTTTTTGTTGTAGTGAGCTTGGGCTCTTCCAGTGCATCGATTGGCGCTTTGTTTCAAGACCGTAGGTAAAAAACCACGATTCATCACAAGTAACCACTCTGTTTAACAGTTCTGAATCTTCATCATTGTTGTTTTAAAAGGTCAGCACAAATGTTCATTCTCGATTCCTTTTGCTCTGGAGTGAGAAATTTTGGTACCATTTTTGCGCAAACTTTCTGTATGTTGAATGATTCATGCAAAATCTGACAGACAGTGTCTGTTAATTCCTGTGATTTCAGCAAGAGCTCGGACGCTCAAACGACGATTTTCGCGGATCAATTTACCAATTTTCTGAATGTTGTCGTCCGTTTTTGAAGTTGAGGGCCGTCCAGGCCGCGGATCACTCACTTCCGTACATTTCCTTTAACATGGCATGAGCTTCTGTAGCAGTTCTTCCCAGTTTCACAAGAAACGTTTGCTACAGCGAGACTGAGCGGCGTACAACCGTGCCCATCGAGCTCAGGATGGGGGAAGCATCTACAAGCACAGACATGTTCAAACCTGCCGCGGCGTGCTCGCTGTTTGCCAATAGTAGCACCAGTCCGATTATTTAATTGCCACACCTCGTAATACATATCGAGAAACACTTGGTCAGTAAATATTAAAACTTCTAATGTGTTCATCATCCGAATCATGGCGTACGCTTCCACTGTCGTTTCCATGAGCCTTGTTTCCAGAGGTGAAAAGATATTTTTATATAACAAAAGCGACTGTTCGGTATGCAGCGACGTAATGTTTGCATATTTGCGTCTTTGAAACAACTAAACGTATCTGTAGGAACACTATTACTATAAATCTGTCTTAATCTAACCAAATCTCTATTTTTTTATTATACACTATTAAATTTTACTCTAACACAGACACTTTTCTTGTCACTTAAAGTCTCTAGCCCTCTTTGTACGTTATTTACTTTTCGCAAGGGTTCGACTAACGGTAATGAAGACCTTCATAATGATATGATAGCCTTCGTTATTACATGGGAGTTATGAAGGTAGTTTGTAGATCAATTTCAGCTTGATAGTCTTCAAATGTCAATTGATTTGCTTTGATGACAGCAGCTTGTTTGAAATCAAGGGGTTCTGGGATATTAGGACACTGTTCATAAAATTCACGAATTCGTTCGGTAGCTTTGACAAATACTGCTTTAGTTTGTGCTATTAGTCCATATACATCTGGATAGCAGTGGTGAATAGTTTCGGCTACGAGATGTAACGCATACGGCATAAGCGGTATGGTTAATATCACGTTTTTAATGATTTCATCAGTACACGGTTAAAGTCTTGTACTAAATATTGAGTCGACGATGCACTTGGTTTTAACATTTGAACTATAATATACACCACTGAGTTTTTCTTTGAATCCGTTGATTCATCTACAGTCTGCCACAATTTTTTACCGTGCACTTCACGCCGAATTGTACTATTCCCCCACGCACACGTGGTAAATAATTTCATAGTGTAGATTCACTTGAAAATTTCCAGTTTTTCGCACTATAATCATATCCAAATCAGTAAATCCCTATTGCACATCAAACAACTCACACGAGATCCACCGTATTTGAAATCTGGATATTTTGGAATAAACTTTCGAACATAACTTTATCGAACTTTGTTTCGTTTTTTCGAGTTTCGAACATAACTCTGAACAACGACGCCACAGCTGTTTATCTTTTAATTCTGCTTTGATCCTATTTTTGATATCTGTACGTAGACTTGGTAGCTCCTTCCGTAACGCTGTCCGTGATGGTTGGTTCTACTCAGGATTGTATGTACGCCAAAGTTGTCGAAACGGTTCTTTATCGAGTAAGCGAAGAGGTAGACCACAAACAATAAACATCAAAAGTAAATCCAACTTGAATGGGGGTTGAGGCGCCATTTTTTTCATTTTTGTGTACACTATTTATATGTCTCTTACAATCGCCTCTGTTCCAATACATTACAGGTATTTTGCAAACTCTACACAATACTTTATTTCCATTATAGTTCAAATCCAAAAATTTACTGATAAATTTAGTGACTTTATTAGCCAACGGCCGTTTATTTTCCTTGCGTACGTTAGACATACTTACAATTTTCATACGTTTGTCTCTATAATTACGACGTTGCGAAGGGTTGATGAGAAACTGTTGCAATAAATCAATAATTTCATTCCCTGAGGTAGCCCGTGTCGATTCATCTACACACATACGTCGCGTCGAGGGCGCGGTAACCTCACTTCTAACCTGGGGCGAAGCTCTCTGTGCCCGACTTACAGATAATTTACTACATTACCACCGCCTATCCATGGCCGTGCACAATCAGCAGCAATTTTAGCGATAAGTATATAAGGCAGATAGTAAATTATGACGTCATTAGCTATCAATCAGCGTGCTTGACTGCAATTTCGATACGCATTTCAGCACCACTACAGTAAATATAGCAATTTCGCACTATCGAAACTGCGTAGTGTCAAAGTCGATCGACTAACAATATTGATGGTCACTGACACGAAGAATATTGCGTTTATTTTATTATAGTTTAAACACTTAATATTGGGTGTTTAAATTACAAGTGTAAACTTTTTCATTGAAAATTGAGTTTGCCTTGGTTGTAGAGAGTAGCCGTATTTGGACCATTATACAAATTAAAGAAAAATATATTGTATCATACCACCGTTGGTATAGTGGACAACAAGAAAGCTAGCTAACTATAGACGATAATGAAGAAACCAGGCAGCTTTGTGTAACTGTTATAACAATCAAAGTATAGCAAACATTAGAAGCAGGTATTATCTAAATATTGCTCTGCAGCATCGACGTCTATCATTATTTTATCAAAAAAAAAGAACTCGCAGCGTCCTTCTGAGATGTTCGGTTATAAGTTATCGTTCTCGAGATTTCTACTAAAAGCATCACAAATTAGACACTTTCTATATCAATTTCTAGCTGTTTGACGAAATAATGCAGTAGTTAATCGGAATAATATGTGTTCTTAATTATCTACTGTTTATAATGCACTTACACACTCCGATAAATTCTGTATGATATTTTTCAAAATTATATTTTATACTCCTATCATTCAGAAATATGTCACTTCTAATTGTCATTTTCAAGAAGCGTTTTTATTTAACTTCTGTTTAATTCTTTCTATAAAAACAACTTTTATGAAAGCTAGTTATGTCGGAACTAACATCTACTGCTTTCATACGAATCCATTGCACTGTTTCAGTTATATGAACGGAATACGCTTGATGATTGTAAATTTGTGTTACAAACAGTCACATACATCACTTTCTGTTTCTTTCGCTACTTAATATTGCTAATTTATCCTTTATGACAGTTATAGCATACGAAACGATTAAATTACTTACTGCTAGGTAAAAATATTTAGAATATTTAAAACACGTAAAAATTCTCGTTAAAATCACGCTGTGCAGATGTTGTTTAAGTACATAGACTATATTTTACAGTTATGCGATTAATGCTTCTCATTTATTAATATGTCTGGTGTTAAAAATTAAATGGAGCATCGCCGTTCTAAGCAGTAGTCACTACTTTAATTTAGTGATTCTCTTAAAGTATATATTGCATTTTATATTGCTCGGGTGCTTCAAAAAAAATTATACTAACTGAATATCCGTGAAGATTATTAGGTCACAACCACCGAACCAGACAATCTTAGGACATTGATTAAAAGAAAAGCATTTTAAATACACAAGAGTAAGGAAAATAAGGATTGTTAAATTAATTTAGATTATCTTAGACAGCACGTCTCGCAGTAGTTTCGCTATACCTCAATAAAAATGATTTGGCCACCTATTTGAATTCTTCCTTTTTAACCTTGATTAGTTTATTTTTCTGAATTCAGTAATATAATGTATAAAAAGGGATATTCAGAAAAAAAGGAGTGAATATGTCCAGTATAGCTTCGAGTATTAAGTAAAGGATTTTTTCCATTGTAATTTGTGAAACACAAAAAACATTGCAAAAAAATTGTAGGATACACAAGAAGGACTTCATAAACTTCTGTTTCTTGGAAAATTTCTAATGCAACAATCAAGTTGCTAAAGTCACCCAAAGTGCATGATTCTGTTCTGAACTGATATTGTGACTTCAACACTGGCATACCACACCAATGATATACACTACCGGCCATAATTATTTGCCCACGCACATTTTTGCTTGGATTTAAGAACATTATTTATTTGTTATTTAGAGGGTATAATTATGGGCGCGTCCGATTTGGGCCGCATACCTGGGTTAATCCCAGGCGAGGAAAAGGTAATTAAGAAATTAAGGTTTATTACCTACTCAATGTCTGAGTTGGGCCAGTGACCAGTGAGACCAAATCTGAGGCTGGAGAGGGTGGTTAAGATTGGTTAATATAATGATAGGTAAGTCATTTGTACTTTCTGCTTTGCATACACAAAATAAATTTGTGTCCGTTCATTTAACAAGATGGAAGAAAAGTGCATGTTAAGTGAAAAAGGAAAGCAGTTACTTGTTATAAATAATGTTAGATGTTGTTTAGCTAAAAAGTGGACAATGTCGATGGAGGTGCGTAAATAAGAAATCTAAGTGTTGTGCTAAAGTGTACACATCGGAATCTGATGTCCAGGTTGTTATAAAAAGTGATCTCACTCACAATCATTTAGAGGAAACAAACATTCAAAGGGAGACTCTAAGTAACATTGCTAAAAGAAAAGCTGTGGACAATTTGGTGGCAAAACCATCGAAAATAATTTGTGACGAGCTTAGAAGAAACAATTTTGACGAAGTAGTTTCTCACGATTTGGAACGAGTAAGAAAAAATATGTGGAATGCAAGAAGAACAAAACAAAAAAAGATGAGTCTTTTTTGCTAATTAATAATAAGCATGTACGAATAATAGTGTTGTCTTGCGAGTCAAATTTAAAATTTCTATGTTCCACCGATTCGTTTTATATGGATGGGACATTTGAATTTTGTACAAATTTTTTTTACATGGCTATAAAAATGGACATTATGTGTCTTTAGTTTTTTGTATGTTAGGAGATAAAACAAGTAGCACTTATTTCAAATTACATCAGTTATTAGCAAAAAAATGTGAGGAGTTGAATTTGTCATTGCGGCCTAAAACAGTGGTAATTGATTATGAAATGGCGATACATAATGCTGTAACAAAAATGTGGCCAAATGTTTATATTGTTGGTTGCCGATGCCATTTAAGTCAAGCATGGTTTCGCAAAATACAATCTCTAGGTTTAGTGAATGATGATTCGCGAAACCCAAGTGGGAAAATTATTGAACCACTTTTTTGGATTACAATTTTTGTATCCAAATGAAGTTGGAGACTGTTCGATATTGAAAGCAATAATTCTAGAATTGTAGAATTTCAGGATTATTTGGTTGACAGTTATATCGATGAAGATTCTTTGTTTCCTCCTCTTATTTGGGCATGCTCTACAGACGATGTGGCCCGCACTACAAACGGATGCCAGTCTTTCCATTCCAAGTTTAATGAAAATTTCTATTGCGCTCATCCAATTTTGTAGGGGTTTTGTTAAATGTACAAGCAAACTTATGTAAAAATGTACACCGCCAATATATTTTCAAAAAAACTAAGACCCGCAATTCAAAAAAGGAAAGAATATTTAGGAAAAATGATTCAAAAGCGAAACTCTGGCGAAATATCAATGTTAGGTTTTGTTAAATGTGTAGCTTATAGATATGCCCCTCATTGATTAGTACCTATGTATCAAATATAAAAGAATAAATACCTTTTAAATTAAGTTCAGTTTGATTACCTAAGTCCCCTAATAAGGCAGGCAAGGATTATTTTAATGACCGGCCCAACTCGAACTCGACTTAACGACCCCTACTGCGCGCCGGCCTAACTCGGATCCGCCGATAATTATTTACCTACAAGTAAAAGAAAGATATGACATTAAATAATACCGCAAAAGACTCTTCTGATACTTAGTTATCGATTGAATCTCCTTAATCCGATAACTAGGGGTCCAGGTAGGACCATAGACAGACCTGAAATGTAACAAATATTTTTCACTAATAAACATTTAATGTAGTGCAGGTAAAGATGACAATTCCCTATTTACCCGAACTAGAATTATGAATTTAAATTTAGCGGTTATTGTTCTTTTAAACAGTTAATATCATTAGTAAAGTTATCTAACATTAGTACTAAAATGACGAAAACAAGAAAGTTACCTTTAGAAACCCGCACAATGACTATTGCTTTACATAATCTTGGACGAAGTAACAGAGATATCGTAAGAAAATTGAAATTAAGTCGCCAAACTGATGACTATATCGTTAAAAAAATATCAAAAGACTAGCACATTATTAGATAGAAAACGAGCAGGACGACGGAAAGTGACAACACCAGCGGTAGATGATCGAATAATTATGTCGCGAAAACGGAATAGATGAAATGCTGCAAGTGAAATAACGACTGAAATAGGTACTGACCGTGAAAAACGAGTTAGTTTAACCATCGTGAAAAGGAGGTTAAGAGACGGTAGTTTATTTGACCGAATAACGTTGCATAAACCATTCTTACGCAAGTAAAATAAAATAAAACGGCTGCAGTGGGCTAGAAAGCATTAACATTGGACAGAAACATGTTTTGTGGACCGGTGAGTCCAAATTTGAACTCTTCGGTTCCAAGAGAAGGACGTTCGTTGGAGAATTGAAAGGAGATCGAGCAGCAGAATCATGTGCAGTACCTACAGTCAAATGGAGGCATGGGAGCGGATCGGTAATGGTTTGGGATTGTTTTGGCGTCGCATCCGTAGGAGACTTGGTTAAAATATATGGAATTTTAAGAAAAGAGCGCTACCGGGAAATTTTGGAAACAAATGCTATACCATCTGGAATGAAAATAATCGTTGGCTATTTTATATTTCAACATGATAATTCGAAATATACCTCTAAACTGTGCCGCAAATATTTAGAATCGGTGGAACGCGAAAGCAATATCAAAATAATGAAATAACCTCCTCAAAGCCCAGATACTAATCCCATAGAGCGTTTGTGGGAAGAACTTGATAGGCAGATGAAAATAGATCCTCCAACTTCCATTTTATAATTGAATAAAGACTATCAATTTCGTTGTTTTAAGAGTATTTTATTAAATACAAAACTACAATTTCTTTTTCAGTTAACACTTTCTTTATTTATGAGTATTTCTTTGGGTGGAAAATTATGGACGGTAATGTATGTAGCGAAATTCAATATACGTCAATTGCTATTCATTGTGTTGCATATTGAAGTTAAAAGGATCGATAAAAAACTTTGACACAGCTAAAACGCCAGCCCATAAAATGAAATAAGTGTTATTTATTACAGTTGTAAATTTTATAGTTTTACTCAATAGGCATTGCGTTTATTGATAGTACTTCCAAGTAATACTTATTATGTGAGTGATACATACTAGAATGTGTAATATTATAACATTTAGTAATATTATTAATATCAGTAGCATAATAGTAAATTCATTAGCAGGGATGCGATTTCTGCCCACCGCCGAGATACAAAATATCAAAATTTGCTACTTCAAATGTACGCATAGATAGGTACTGCTCAAGCCGCTACGTAAATATATGAAACGGAGAATACGAAATATACGAAACGGAGAATACAGGTGGGAGCATGAGTGACGCACATCGCGCCTATAGGTATTCTCTCTTTTCATCATCAACGTAGCGAGGTGTGAACACCGCTGTATGTATGTGCGTAAGTGCGGGAACAGATACGATGATAACTTTTAAAATTAAAAATATATATTGCATTGAAAGAATTGATTTAGTTTATTCGTAGGCATAAGTGTTTTCTCAGTGGAAAACCTTATTTTTGTAATATGCTCAACGCTATAGCGGCAGCATTCTATAAAAAGAATTTGTTTCTTTTATTGTAACAAGTTGCTCCTATTTATATCATTATGTACAAGTCTGATTTCTATTGAAATTGTTAAAATTTTTAGTTAATTAAAAGTACTACATATGTCACTTGCAAATAACTGTTAGTGGGTGCATTATTATCACGTAAGTCAACCGCTCAACCACAGTATATTCTCACATATGACAAACTGTAGCTCAATCATGTTTCCACTCCAGGGTGAAAAATGCTACACTAGAAGGTGTCCTGAAATTGCATCCCTGATCATTAGTATATAGAATTGGGATTCTCGTACAGCTAACAGATCCGGATGCAGGTTAGGGGTTAATATTATCTGTTTGCGTTATTCAGAGTACTTTGACAATGACTTAAAATTACTAAATTGTAATAATAATACTTTTCAAGGTGATAAAGTATCAACCATGCTTGAATGGTTTTTCAGACAAACTACTCAAAACACGAGAAACATATCTCTTTAATATTTTCCTAAGAATATAGAAAATATAAATCTTTTTAAATGTTTGGGTATACATACTTAAGATTAATTTCTTATTAATTATTTAACAAGTTTACATCGTTGTCTTTTTAGTTTTGCATACAGCCATAACAGTAAACAATAAATCTACTTAAAGTGCTTTATTGGTTTTCAAAGTACATATTCTCCACAAAGATTGCTACGCTTCTTCTTCCAAACCAACGATTGAAGCAGTTATGTAAATCATCGATTTGAACAGTCAAAATTGCCATTCTAAATGCATCGACTGCTTCTTCCGACAACTGGAATCGTTGACCACGCAGTCCATTCTTAATTCTAAGGAGCGCAAAAAAATAGTTGGGACTTAGGTCACGACTGTACGCAGGATGATCTAATAACTCGATGTTTGCTGCTCTAAAAACGCAATCGTCTCTTGAGGTCTATGTAAACTCGTGTTATCGTAGTGGCGGATGATTCGTCATTGTGGGTTGGTTTTCCGAAGCACGTCAATCACATTCTGGTAAATAAATGGTTGCATACCAATCGGCGTTAACCGTTTTTCAATCTTCTAAAGGAATTATAGCAACGTAACCCGAAATTGAGACAAAAGTTGCGACAATTTTCTTCGCCACATTTCGGAAACGGATAACTTTTGTTGGCTTCTCCTCATCTTGAGATACCCATTCAGCGGAGCTGCTTGTCCCCTGCCCCGCCGCCCCCACATTTTGACATTTCCTATCCGCTATCATTCTGTGCTCATTTTGCGCCGCTTTGTGCCGCAAAAAGAAAATTTTGTGCCCTAATATTAACGGAGTTATAACGGTTTCTTTTTGGCAGGGCTGGGAATATGTCAACCCCGCCACCTCGGCATTTTGAAATTTCGTATACGCTATAAATTTGTGCTCGTTTTATGCCGTTTTGTACCGCAAAAAGAAGATTTTGTGCTACAATATCAAGAGAGTTATAACATTTAGAATTTTGGGCATGGCATGCAATACCTTGAAATTGTCATTGTTAAACGAATGATTATTCGAAATAGAGTGTTGTTCAAAACCTGTGTTATATTTTTCATGTATTATACTACGTTTATGGTAGTATTGAAGTTCCTGCCTCTTTCTCCGATATATATTGCATCGCAATTATCGCATTTGATTTGATATATTCCTGATTTGTTTTGATTTTTGATGGGATCTTTATTGTTTATCAATAATGACCTCAAGTTATTCTTGCTGTTGAATAATCATTCGTTTACCCATGACGATCTCAAGGTGTTACATCTAGGTAAGGACCTAAATTTAAGGGAAGTTTTGCATATTAAGAAAGCGGAGAGAATATTGTTAATGATATTATGGAATTCCCATGCGGGCCATTGCTTATTACAGGAATTACACTATAAACCGCTAGTCAAATTATTGGCGTCCGTTTTGTTAACTAGATTTTAAATCTATAATATAATCCTCATCGGGTAATTTCCGTGTATAAGTAATTGACCATGTTCTTCTCTCCATAGTTTTGTGAAACAGTTGCTAAGTGTTTTCTTGTGTTTTTATTTTCTATTTACAATATTTCACCAAGTACTGACCAAAGAATCCATCCAGTTTATTATATTTGCAGTTTATTCAAGCAGAATTAATGATAAACATTTTTTTTCAAGATACAAATACATTTAGAAGTATCAAATCTATTCAGCATTTTAGATGATTCGCATAAGGCATGATGAATTACAAATCATACCTACTATGTTAGCAAAAATATATTTCGAACCAAGCCGGAAATTTTTTTTTCTCTATTATTTTAGTAGTAATTGCGTTAGAAGCTCAAATCTATTGTACTATTTACATACCAACCGCCTCAAAAGTTTTCGACACAATGCAAGCCGCCTTTTGTTGTTCAATTAAAAGATGTGGAATTCAACGGGAAACTAATTTTCTCAAAGCCAATTCATTTTGTAGAATTTTTTGGATTGAGGTGTTTGAAATGTCTAAGGATGTCTCAATCACGCGATGTGTCACATTCCTTGATCAGTTGGCGCACAGCAGCGATGCTTTTTTGAGTGACTGCTGTCTTTGGTGGTCTGTCCTGGGATCGTTGTTAGACTGGTGCATCCGTGTTGGAATTTGCTGTATCCACGAGAAAATGTAGACTGATGTGGTGCTTCATAACCAAAATCTGAAAACAACCCGGCGAGACATTGCTGTTGAGATAATCCTCTCCGAAAGTTGTAAAAAATTAATGCGCGAAAATGTTCTCAACTCAGTTCCATTTTTCGAGTCACTTGTCAGCTTTAAAAATTTGCTGTACTTAAATCACTCGCCGCATTTTGGTGAAACTTTGGATTTAAGTTCAATAAATACTGAAATTAATTTCGATAGGCAACGTTTTGTTGGTGGCGCCCTTCACACTGCTACATGCAAAAGAACAAAACAAACCTCGTATAATAGAAACACATCGACTACGAAGTCCAATTAGATAATAGCTTAAAAATAACGCAAAATCTAAAGTTAAATCTCCAGCAGGATTATTTATATGTTAAATACTGCGTTAAAAGGGCACCTAACAGTTTTGCTTTCTACCTGATATTCTGATTTTTAAGGGCAGTTGAGAAAATGAACTTTTTGGAACGGGGAATGTTCGCCATGAGGTCAAGTGGTCACCTATTGTTTGTTTATTCACATTCGTACTTACAAACGAAATATCCATTCGAGAAAATGATATAGATGTATTCAATATTTTGTTAGATTACTTAATTGAATTAAATGCTACCTTATATTGTAAAATATACAAATAGCGTTTGTTTATATCGCTTCTTTTTAAAAATAATTTTTAAAAATGGATCTAAAATGCAAAATTTTCATAATTTGCAATTATAAAAGGAAATGATGAAACATGCAGGCCAGTTAGAAAATTCATTTATCTAATTGAGAGAGTTTACTCTGTCCGAAAGCGAAAGTAGTGCAAAACTTCTTACAGTGCTCGCGGAACAGATTTTATTTATTCAACACATGCTTCTTATGCGCAAGTATTTGCGTTCTTCGAACAACAAAATCAAATAAGACCACCATAATAGGTGCAATAAACTAACGCAAACGCTGAAATTCGCCATTCGAAAACACTTTCTAACATATACACCTGTAAGCGGACCACCTTGCACAATCGCGAGAGATTTTTACGTGCCCTTTTTATACTAGCCGCCATTACCTAAATTAATGGAACGTTTGTAATGTTTTCAGGTTGCTCTATTCCGTTCTACCGATTAGCGTAGCGAACGAGTTACGACACAAGAGACCGGTCCCGGCCAAACGATACGATTGCGTGACGCTTTTATTCTCGGGCATCGTTGGATTCACCAAATATTGCGCCGCGCACTCAGACTCCAAAGGCGTCATGGTCATCGTCAATCTGCTGAACGAACTTTATACGGAGTTTGATGAGCTGACTGATCCAAAGAGGAATCCGAACATATATAAGGTGAGTGCACAAAAAAAATCCTGTGAAGATAATTGCAATTGCAACAACAGCGTAAGAACGATTTTGTACTGAAAATTCAGGCAATTGTAGAAAGCTGCCCCATCGTTAAAGAGTAATTTTCGTTAATATATTGGAGTCATTTTATTGTAGTAGAACATGCTTTAAAACTAGCGAAAATTCACAAAATGTAGTCTAGTTCCTAATACTTTAGTCAATGAATATGCTGTTTTGATATTTAATAAACTTTAAATAAATTTATTCAGTATTACAGTGATTCCTTCCTGTATTACTGTTTTAAAATTTATAAAAATGCGTGAAACAGTCTGAAAAACTGTTGTTTTTTGTATCATGTGCCTGTACGATCGCATATTGGGCAAATCATTACCTCCAAAACTTAGGATTTTTAGTGTTGCATCACATTATCTTAAAGTAAATAATAGAAAATCAGTGAGTTTGTAAGAAGATCATCATTTATCTGAAGAAACGATTTGCGAGCTAAATGTCTCTTGTCTTAGGATTAGACCAGATAGTATTGGATGGTTACCAACATATATCGCAACGAAAAACTTCATTCTTTTCTAATAGAAGATCATCATTAGTGGCATAGGTAGCGTAATGTCTAGTTTGCTAAGCTATCGGTCTTGGATCGAACCCTGAGCTCACAACTCTCTCAGAGTAAGGTCTTTCATTGCGTTATTTCATGGTGTTTCTCCGAATTTGCTGATTGCTTGATGGGCGAACACACACCTACGAGTGCAGGTGTGTAAAATTCTTTGTGGCCGGTCAATGCTTTCCAGTAAATGGAGAAAGCTGTTGGAGATACCGAACCATTGTAATTATAAGAACACTGCATAGTTCGTCGTGGTTTAATATAGAATGTTCTAATTATTCAAATAATTGTTGCAAAAAGCTGCCAAAATTCGATATATTAGCATTTCAATAAGTACGATACATACACTTACACAATTCAATTCTCACGAAAGGACACATACCTCCTGACTCGACACTAAATGGATTATGACTTTCCTCCACGTAAGCTATCAAAAACATATAATTGTATTAAATTATATAATAATCTACCGAATGCAATAAAACTGGAAAGGAACTTTCCAAGAACAAAAATTGAAAAATGTAGTCTCTCGTTATTTGTATAGTTTGGAGCCGTATAATACTGATGATCTTTTTTTCATAAATGATACTCCCTTCGTCTGAAAATATGGTATATGTTTGGAATTTATTTTTGTCCGAATTTATGGTATACATTTACAATTTTAATTAATTTACTCCTATTAAATCGGTGTACTGTTAAATATAATTACGAATAAAATCTAATTGATGAGGGATCTAGCTTTGTCGATGGTTTCTTTGGAGCACACACTAAACTAGATGGTAAGCGTCCTTCACGCCCAAGTTTGGCCTTATTGATGTGGGGAATCTTATACGAATTTCTTCCTTCAATCGACATAGTTCATTCCATACAGATCTGCAATGTTAGAAAAACATTGTCAAGGGTCTCTCTGTTTAAATCGTCAAAGGCTTTTTCAACACATTCGATCAATTCGTCAGCTGTTTTTGGCGAAGCTTTATGTTGCAAAGATTGTATGGAATTGAAAAAGTCAACATCCAAAACGTTTAAATCGGGACTGTTTGGTGGTTGTGATTTAAACTAAATAGACTAGCCATCTGTAGAACCATAAGCCAGAAGTTATTCATCGTCGTCACAAGCATAAGGTTTTGCATTATCCTGTTGTATATATCGGTTTTTGCTTATGACTTATGGGAAACTTTAACTTGATCGCCGCAATGACGTTCTCAAGAATCATTTTTCTACATTCTGTTGAATTGACGGACTCCACATTTTTTGTTACCAAAGTTCCTTTAGGTCTATTTTTCGAGTTTCGCTTAGCCGGTTCTTGATAAACAAAGGGCCATATATCAATTTTTCCATTAAAAAAATTGTTTTCGATATGAATCGTAACGTGGTCGGGCGACAGCAGCCATAAACATCACTTTGGTTATAAAACGTTTGCTCTTATAACTTCGGTAGGGTTCTTCTTCGTCTATCATAATGTATTAAGAACGCTTGTTTTGCGTTAAATAAAACCATTTTTTTTCCATGTGGACATAATCGTATAAATCTTCAAAACGTCCATCCGGTCTCACTTTCGACAAGCAAAACTTTAATCTCTAACTTGTTTTGATCTGTTATCAAAAGTTTAACAGTAGAAGATATACGCTTTATTTTCTTTCCTCGTTTGTAAATGTCGAACAATGTAGACTTTGGAATATCGACAACAAAAGACAGACTACGAATTGACCCTCGACGATTGAAAGGAATTTCCTTAACTTCGGATATCTGTTCAGAATAATCTTTATGTTTCCGTCCTCATTTACTATTCTTTTTTTAAGTAACATCAGCACAAATTTTACCGTCATTGTACTGTTTTTGAGCCACTTTCCAGATTCTAGACACGGACAAACGGGTTACCCCAAGTTCAGCTTCTAGCCTTTCAACTGCAACAATTTTTGCAATATACCATGACGTTGCTCACCGGTTAATTGCTTGAACTTGGAATTCCTTTTCGATAAGCTTACTTCATTATTTATAACAATACCTGCCATTTTGTGAACAGGGCGTGTGTAAAATAATTTTTCATGAAATAACGTTTTACCTCTATTGACGTTTTTGACACAAACAAAATCGGACAGCAGCCAACTATGTATTAGTTGTTTGCCTAGCATCAGAATTGCCAATTAAGTAAATTTAATTATAATTCTTTACTAATGTTTCATTAATTTTCAAAAAACTTTTAAATGTATACCATATTTTCGGACGGAGGGAGTATTTAATAAAATACTAGTTCACAATATGTATGTGTGATTTCTATTGACACTACTTCTATTTTTATGTAGAAATAAAGCGCTATTATTATTATTATTATTATTATTATTATTATTATTATTACTACTACTATTATTATTATTATTATTACTATTATTATTATTATTAATTGTTGAAAAATATGCAAGGTTATTGTGGCAAACGTTGCAAGTTTTGCGCCACCTTTGTTTCCTATAATGTTGTCTCACTAATTGCTACAAATTGTCCTGGTTACGGATCGTATAGCTATTTATAGTGGCATTTGCTACAATTGCAGAGGTTATTCTAACATTTTTTTTCTGTGTGCATACACAGAAACATTATAATGAAGCAAATAAATTTTACTAGGTTTGTATATACATGCGCAGAAATATATTTGGTTGGTTAAAACCAAGTATATTGCTGGTAAAAGTAGTTAATTGTTGTTAGTATTTTACCTACTTCATCTAATATTTACTATCCATGTATCCATTACTACACACATTTGAAACAAGGGATTTGACGATTTGGTATCTCTAGACACATACAGTATCCGCTTACAACGAAAAATATTACCGTATGGTTTAACTCTCATATTGTACTGTCTACACTCACAAAATTAAAAATCATATCTGCTAGTGTACTTAAGGACTAGCTATCACTAGTGAACGGCAAAATCGTAAGAGGTATGACTCAGAGCCGCGCATCGTAAACATGATACAGAGACGCATTAAGTGTATGTTGCATATTTCAGACAGAAGTTTTTATAAATGTATTTAAACGAAATTCATATATTAATTATGAATTGAAATAGAAGATATGTACATATGTAATAAATTTGTTTCAAGTAGAAAATAGGGGAAAGGAATTCGCCATTACCACAAGAGACTTTTCTATATTTCTTGCAATAAAACGGTTTTTTTTTTGAAATTAGTACGTTATTCAGTATTAAAAACGTTCTTTCAACTTCACAAGTTGTAAGCGGAGCAAAAGTAAAATGTAAAATATCATAATGTAAAATATCATTACATTTAAAAACATCTCTTCGTGTTCAAAAATAATTTTGTTAAATATAACGTTTATTGTCAAATACAACGGACAACAAGCGAATTGAGTTGGAATAGCATCTTTTTTAAACCTAGAATTTTGTAAACCTACAGTTATAATTTCACTGATCCTTGCATCTGTAGCTGTTGAAAAATAAATAATATCTTCTTTTACAAAGTATAGCCCACAAACCGTAGTATACATTATTGGAAAACAGCCGACACCACAGTACTATGAATAGGCCGCCCGAGTCATGCTTTTATCGTTTCAGAAAAGGTTTTATCGCTTATACAACACTAGAAAAACATTATAGGAATCACCAACAAAGTACGGACATATCACTACACAGTATTTTTTAAAATAAAACCAATATAATTTGGATAAATTAATTCAAAACGCAGCGGACGGTTGAATGTGTAAACGTCAAAACGATAAATATGGCTGATCGTTTACCTAAACCAATATACACAGCCTGCCGACGTCAGAGCAGTTAGGCCTTGTTATATATCGGAGGTAACGGCTGTATCCGTACATAGTTGGCATGTTGGCCTCTACGTCAATCCTATGCTCTGCATGCAAGCGATATAACCTTACCCTCTCACTAAACATCCTAAAATGTGCATATGGGAAAAGCGACTAAAAATGAAATAACGCATGATAGGAAAGGGACTGTTAGTACCTTTCAAATTCAGTGAGTAGATTACACCTTCCAGCAGAATTTAAATTCTTTAATTTCAATTCAATACAAACACATAAATTGTGACTATAGTAGATACCTAATTACTCGGACCATCTATCAGTAAAAATACCAGAAAATCACAAGACAAATAATATAAAATTGTTTAACGAGCGATCAAAGAATCTGTTGTTGCAGATGGAAACGTTAATCAACAGATTCTGAACCGATTAAACTACGAATACGAATCGATATTCTCGGGTATTGCTGTCCAGCAGTTTCCTATTTAATTGACGTAGTTTTTATATCTTTAAGGCTTCTATACTAACTCAAGTATGACGAACAACCAACTTATACCAACACTTGCCGCGGTATTTATGTTTTTATATAGTTATCATTAATTACGCTTTCAAAAAATCGTACTTCAAGGTATTGCAGCAATTTTGACATTTTTATAGTAACCACTTATATTATATTCTAACACTCTTTAAGAAAATACGAAACCTAATTAAGAAAATCTGCCTCATAAAGCGTAATTATCCTAAATTGTAGTAGTATACACAACAGATGAAAGGCATTTTTTAGACTACCTCACATATATAACAAAGAGCTGTTCCTACATAATTTTTCGGTATTTTAATAACTGCCTTCAGGCTCTCAATTAGTTTATAGGTAACGATATATATATAATACAATGCGACATAATACAAATAGCGCGACACCTGCTTGTTAAAGAGAATGTATGGCCAGATTATTCCAAAGAAGTGGCTTAATAAACGTATTTTAGCGACGTGGGCATTGTTTTAATACAAAGCTATACTAGAACACTATCTAGGAATCTTGTTTTCTACCAATATGAGTGATTTTAAAGTATTTTGTTAAATTAAGATGTATGAAACACTATTCAAATAAATGTTACCACATGCACGTTTATATAGTTTGCCTTATGTGCACTCCTGAAACATGTTTATACCGCAGAAATGCTTACGAAATCTATCTAAATAAATTGGACTGGGAAAATTGTATTATTTAAATTTATAAGGAACGCGATTCGAAAGACTGCAGTATTTCCACTTAATAATTTTGACTTACTCACAGTAAAGTGTGATGTGTTAGTGAACGTGAAGTTCTTTTTTTAAATCCTGTTTTCTTCCTTTTAAGTCAATGCTCCAAATCCTTTTGTAATAAAAACCCTCTAGTCGTTTTACTTAGCTTCTTTAATTTACTTTTCTTGGTTATTTTCTTTAAGGTGTTCCTACTCTACAATTTTCCTTGGAATTGCCGACGTAATTAATTAAATAAATTAAAATTATGTCACCGGCAGGGAATCGAACCTCACGTCTCTCGCTTTCTGGGCGGGCGCGTTAACCACTACGTCACGGGGACCTATGTAAGGAAGTTCACTATTTAATGCCTACCCAGAAAGCGGGAGATTTGAGGTTCGATTCCATAGCAGTGCCATAATTTTAATTTCTTTAATTAATTACATCGGAAATTCCAAGGAAAACTATGGATTTTTATAATTCACCGACGGAAGCCAAAATACATTGATTAAATTAGTGCACTTTGCATGTAAAACTAAAAATTGTCTGTCGAAATATTACGATATATTTGCAGATAAATAACACCTAGGCATTAAATAGTGAACCTCCTTACATAGATCCCCGTGGCGTGGTGGTTAACGCGCCCACCCGTAAAGCGGGAGATGTGACGCTCGATTCCTTGCCGGTGACATAATTTTAATTTCTTTAATTAATTACGTCGGAAATTTCAAGGAAAGTTATAGATTTTCATAATTTACTGACGGAAGCCAAATATATTAACACAGTTATAAAAGTTCACATGCATTCGTCCATCTATCAAAAATTTTCTAAAAATAAAAATATTTCAAATATTGCTAGAAATAGCAACATAATTGTTTTACCAAACGAACCTTAAAATTGAATTAGGAATTCAAAAATGTACTAATACTTCCGTTATGATTTCAAGAAGGGCTACCGTCGAGAGAGGTGGTCCGCGAAGAGGGGGGAAGGAAGCGTTTGACTCGAGGGAACCTACAGTTAGTCAGTAGTCAGTAGATAAGATGTCGTGGCCGGGTGGGGGCGGGGGGGCAACCACGCAGTGCTCTTACCCCTGAAAATATTGCGAGGGTAAAACGTGCCATCCTCCAATCTCGTACGTCAGCCCGCAAGCACGCTGTTGCGCTGGGCATGTCAAGTACGCCGTATTTTGCACGAACAGCTTCATTTGCACCCCTACAAGATACTGATCGTGCAGGAACTGTTACCACGAGACCTCGAAAACCATGTAAACATTTGTCGGTGACTTCTTAACGACATTCAGCGACGAGGCTCATTTCCACCTCTGCCGCACTATAAATCGCCAAAGCTTTCGGTATTGGAGTGACGCAAACCGAAGGGAGTTGCGCGAAAGGCCACTACATAGTCCTAAGGTGTGCCATAAGCAGTCATGGAATCTTTGGTCCCTAGTTTGTTGAAGAGAGAGAAATAACGGTCACAGGCACATCTGGTCGGTACATTGACATGTTACAGAACTTTTTGGAACCAAACCTGAACGATCTTCACCTTGCAAATGTTTGGTTTCAACAAGACTCCGCACTTTGATGCCATTGAAGGCGGCCATTCGCCAAGAAATTTAGCTCATACGGATCGACGTCTTACAACGGGTGACGGAAAACTACCGACTTACACTTCAGAATTGCATTGACAATGGTGATTGTCATTTGTCCATTGTTTTGTTCAAACCTCTTAGTGTTAAACTTTAAGGTTCATAGAATAAGTGGATATCAATAAATTTTTTATTTTATCTTACTTTCGTTTGTTTTGGACTCCCTGAAATCATAACGGAAGTATTGCCCCACCCTGTATATAGGATGTTCTATTATAAAATACCAAATTTTAGTTCAATAGTACATGTTGGCTTTAGTGTACTGTCAAATTTTCAGAATTTTTCAATGTATACTTTTTCATATATCAAACGACGCAGTTCCTCGTGAGACATCCTGTATATAACGTAGATAAATGAATAAAGCAACGTATATATTTTTAATACTTTTTCACTTCAACCACTGAAGCTTTGCCATACATCATTACAGACCTCTATCATAACTTTAAAAAGATAAACTGTCATTGTAAATATCTTGCGCTTTCACCAAATTTACATTTCAAATACACCTACGTGTACAATGCAATTTTCATTAACACTTTTCTCTTTTATTTAGATGCTCTCACGCAAGCTCCATCTATTACGGAGAATTAATTGGACAGAGTACGTCACAAATTATTAAACGTTGAAATACTATTATTTTTTAACATTCACTAAAAACAGGGTGCACCAAAAGTTTTGCTCTTAATATAATATTTTATCGGTGTCAATTGATATTATTTAAATTAACTTCCTGCAGAAAGTTTCTTCATAGAATGTTGCTGTGAAATTATACGGATATTCAGAACCGTTACATAGATTTAGAATAGTAAATAGTTGTGGGTTAACGTGTTAGTAGGAGAAGTGTCTAGGTAAAATGTATGCACTGCGGTTCACAATACGTGTTCGTTTACATAAAATGGAATGAATCACGTAAGAATATATCAGCGTATATACATAACTGTATGGTTTCATGTATCTATCATCGAGGACGGGTTAGCTACATAATTATATGTGCCATACAATAAAATCAAAAGATAGCATGCTTCAGTAAAAAGAATTTACTTTTATGGGGACTCTGCAAGTTTTTCAACTTATTAAGCAATTTTCTCTTTATAGAAAGAATGCCTATGTTAATCTCACTATCATATATTAAACGCGTGTGTGTCGGTAGGTGCCAACTTTACTATAAAACACTTTTCAAATGAGATTTCTTACGTACGACATGAAAGTAGTGACAGTTAAATAATAATCTCGTTTTAAGAATTGCGTGCTAATCTTATTACTAGTAAGTTATTAGTTTGCTCAGACAAGGTTTATACTACTTTACCTTGACCCTCCTTTCTCTAATAGAGTTTATGAATGTGGACTAGATAGTGAGCTATAATTAGCTATCACACTGTCTCTATTAATGTATATTATACTTAAAATAACGCAATTGTAAATCATTTCGTTTCATAATTAAAAAAAGATTTATGTCAAGTACTTATGTTACGCAATGTTGTACTTAATAATATTACTAATATGAACTAATTTTGTGTACACGGTCTGCTTTTGTAGGACAGAGTATTGTAAAATATAAGGTTTCCTTACCACTTTTTAAAATATATCACTTCAAAATTGTGATATAGCTTTCTAATCTAAGCCCCTTCCATTGTGCTGCTACACATTCATACAGAATAAGATTTTCGTTATACCAAAACAGAAAAAATTTCTTTCATGAAACATGAACAAAAAACGACAGTTGCCCTAATCAGAATAACTATATTTGCCATTGTGCAGGTTCGCCAGTATTGTCATTTTCTGTCATTTGAAGTGATCCATTTTCGTTCATTTCATATATGCATGTGATATGATCAGTAACCTGGGCAAATATGCGGTAACAGCCAAAGGCGTGGCGAGCGCATAAAAGTTTACACATAAAATACAAGGTAAGAAATAAATTATAAAACGTGCTGAAACACTTACCGCTTTAAAAGTCTTCCGTAAAATCACAAACGGGTTAACATCTGTTAAATATTTCAATCATTAGATATGTTTCCACAGCTGTTTCAGTCAAGTGAGTACGACGTGCGGAATAAAGGTTTTTTAATGCCGAAAACGACCGTTCGACATCTAGCGATGTTACATTTGCATATTTAAGACAGTCTTTGAAACAACTTAATGCATCTTCACACGCACCTTCACAAATTTGTCTTAATATAAGAAAATCGGAGTCTTTCTCTAAAACACTCAAATTTTCGCCTTCTACAGCGCATAGCTGTGCGTGAACATCATTCACAATTTGAACAGAATCCGCGACATCGAAACATTTTGTAATTTTTCTATTCCCTCCGCTAGTCCGAAGTAATTGTTGTGAATAGTTTGTAAATCTCTTTTAACCTGACTATCTTGAAATATTTCCTGGCTTTTCTTGATTGCTGGAGCTTCTGTCGGATTGAATTTTAAAACTACCTTCTTTACTTGATCAAAATATTTGTTGTAGTAAAACGCAGCCTGCAACCATGTTCCCCAATGTGTAACAATCGGCTGTGGTGGTTCAGGTAAATCAGGTCACAGTTTGTGAAATACTCGGGTACATTTTGGCGACTTTAGAAACACTGCCTTTGTACTAGCACTCAATGCATTTACTAGAGGAAAACATGTAGGAATGGCACTACATTTCGTATCGATGTCCGGCTACGTAATTTACAGTCCGCATATTTATTCCAAAAGAAGACAAATGCTTCTTTGTCTAGTAAACGAAACGATAGATTACATAAAATAAGAGTAACACATAAATCAAATGTAAACTTTTCTTGGTCTCGTATGCCGCGTTTGCAGGAGAATGCTGTTGTCTTTCGATGTGACGTTGACAATGGCTTCTGGACCAACACATTACAGTGTTGACAATAATATTTGCAGTGTATACATTTTTACATGGCCAGCAATGCGTAGGTTCGCCAGATGTGTCATTAACGAGGTCAAACACCAAGGAATATGGCGGTCATTAAGAACTAAAACGTGGTTAAAACTGTTGGGATGACGACCAAGGTTTCAGAAAAATGTAAATTTCGCCAGTATTTCGCTTTTATTTTAAAGCTTCATCAGGGTCACAAAATGAGTTAAAGTAGATAGCCAAACTTATGATGTTAAAGATTTAACGATGGCCGCCTTAGGAGCTATGACATTCATCAGTCATAGCCCCTTCTTCTGAAACGTTGGTTGCCATCATGATAGTTTTCACCATGTATTAACGAGGTCATCAAATTTAGTATAAATTTTTATTTCGTAAGTGTCGCTTCTTGTTGATGTTAAAGGTGGATATCCTTTGGTTAACATTCGCTTCGCCCAGTCGCGGTCTGTTTGTTGGTACTGTGGCCGCATTGCATTTCATCTCTTATTCTTTTTAATGTTCATAGGTTGGCACTAAATATCAACCAGTAAAGAAGTTACTAAAGTTGCTAAGTTCAGTACACATGTACACAACGACACATTCTAGAAAACACAGTGTAAGTTTGTCAGTATGAGGTTTATTCAAATTATATTTATCTTCGAGTTTGCGTATTAATTATAAACCACTCGCACCCAACAAACTCCCACAGTACCACGTACATACTTACTACGATCATGGCGCGCCGCAAGTCCAGTAATAACAATTGCAGAAAATACGTGATTCGGATGTTAGAAAACTCGAGGACTGTTAAACAGTGTCATAACCACATACCTAGTGTTTAAGAATTAAATAACACTTCTCATAACAGTTTCTTGTATTATATTTGAAATGTGTAAAATTCAGTGCTTTTCAAAAAAATCATCGCTTAAAAAGTTTTGGCAGATTGCTTTATAAACAATGTGTTTGAAAACTTATCTTTAAAAATTTAGTTCAAGTAAGAAATGAAGTAGCTAAAGTATTTAGAAATTGCCGAAAACTGCTGTAATAATAAATAAACATTTTTTGAAAACTGCTGGAACAATAAGTTATTCCTTAATACGTTCAGCGCCCAACATGGCCATGAACATAGTGATGAATAAATGGACCAATGTTATGAATCTTGTAAAAGGTTGTACATTTTGCCGTAATTTATTTATCAATTTTATTTTTGTTTGTATTATCCACTCCTTGTTTTTTTTGCTTGTATTATACACTCCTATTTTTTTTTGAAAAGGAATTTACAAACACCACTTGCTGTGTTTAACTTGTAATGTAAATTATTTCCTTATCACTACATAAACTTTTCCATTGCTTCTTTATATGAAACATATGTGCATTCAAAAAAAAAAAATAGATTATACCAGCTACGAGAAAAAGTAAGTCCTTTTAACACGATTTATTATACCTTTCATTATTTAGGGACAGTCAGATTTCTTAATAAGAGGTATGAAAATATGCTGCTAATAGGATGTGTCAGATATAGAGCAACGCAAACTGCGCTGAAAGCCAATGGCTGACGCATAAAAGTTTACACAACATAAACAAGGCCGGGACAATTCGGTATAAGCGTCAGTATAACTGCGACTCGAAAGCCGATCTGTTGTGTATGCATCTACGCTGTCGTATACTATATCGTAGTTCTACGTTTGTTTTGAAAATGTTTCCTACGTCGCGAAAACGACCAAAGTTGGACACAATAAGAGAATTTATTGCAGAAATGCCTGATTTAAAGTGTGATGGCGCTAGAATTCAATGTGTAGTGTGTAAAATAGATTTAATGTGTTGGTCGAAAAGTGATTGTCTACGGCACGTAAATAGTGCAGGGCATGTTTCAAAAAAACATTCCACACGAGATTATGACAAATTTAAATTTAATTTATGTGTTTATTGCATGTAATTTACCATTTTATTTACTAAGGAAGAAAACATACGTCTCGTTTTGGAATGAATATCCGGATTTTAAGTTACTAAGTGAGAGAAGATTACAGAGAGTTGTGCCGTCTGCTCGTGAGCATGTCGAGAAAAGAATTAAATCGGAGTTGCAAGATAAAAAACTGCGGTTATGTGTGGACGAAACAACAGATCGTAAAAAACATTCTGTGGTTAATGTAATGATACGCACAATGGAACCACATCGACCGTCACCCTCAATTTTACTAGCTTCCAGACGAATACAACGATGCACTGCCGAAGTAATTTCAATGTTGGTGTTAAATACATTGGAAAAGTTTGAACTTTCAACAAATCAACTGTTAATGTTTATGAGTGATGGTGCCGCAAACATGCTTGCTGTAGGTTGATCTCTTAAAAAACATTGTGCTAACTTGTTGCATATTACATGTAAAATTCATACTCTCAGTCTCGTAGCACATAATATCAGAAAATGTTATCCCGAGGTAGACGCTCTAATAGCACATACAAAAGCTGTGTTTGTAAAATCCCCAAAACGTATTCGGGAATTTCGTAGACTATGCCCCGGTATTCCTGAACCACCACAACCTATTCTTACTCGTTGGTGAACATGGTTAGAGGCTGCATTTTATTATCTTAAATATTTTGAGAATATAAAGAACGTGATTTTAGAATTCGACCCAAAGGGAGCTGCGGCTGTCAAGGTAAGCCGCTTGAAATTTCAGGATAGTCAAGTTAAAACAGATTTGGAAATTATTCAGAAAAATTACGTAGGACTAGCGGATGCGATAGAAAAATTACAAAATTCTTCGGTGTCGTTAGTGGAATCTTTGCAAATAGTGCAACATGTTCACGCACAGCTATGCGCGGTAGAAGACGCAAGAAATGTTTGTGTTTTAGAAAGGTTTGAAAGTGTTTTAGATAAAGACTCTGATTTTGGCACATTAAGATAAATTTGTGAAGGTGCGTCAACAGAACCGTTAAGTTACTTGAAAGATTATTTTAATTACGCAAATATAACGTCACTAGATGTAGAACGTTCGTTTTCGGCATACAAAAACACTTTTTCTTCACGCCGCACTCACTTTGCCGAAACAACTTTGGAAACATATCTAATGTTACAAACATTAAATAGACATTATCCACTTTGTGATTTCACGGAGGACTCTTAAAACGATAAGTGTTTGAGCACGTATCACATTTAATTTATTTTGTGTAAACTTTTATGCGTCCGCCACTGGCTTTCAGCGCAGTTGCGTTGCTCTAATCAGATATTAAAAGGTAACTTGTAAGCCTATTAAAATCGTGATAAAGCTTATTACAATCACCTTTATCATCTATTTATACTATCTATTTTTTTGACAGGAGGTATTTTTTTTGACAGGCATACTTTTCGAAAAACATTCTCCGTGACATAACTACAGATTCCCAATAATACTTCATGATAAAGTTATTTGCTCAAAAAAACCACTCCTTTTTCTTGTCATTACACGTCTTCTATATCTTGCAGGTAGAGACCGTCGGTGACAAGTACATGGCAGTCAGCGGATTGCCCGAGCCATGCACCACGCATGCTAGAGATATTGCAAGATTAGCACTGGATATGATGGAACGCAGCAAAAGGGTTATGATGGACGGAGAGCTTATGGTAAATTGTTGTTATTATTCAAATGCTTTTGATTTTATTACATACATACCCGTAGAAAATCACCATTGGTTTACACTCTGGAGAAGTAGTAACTGGAGTAATAGGTCATAGAATGCCAAGATATTGTTTGTTTGGTAATACAGTGAACTTAACCAGTCGAACCGAGACAACTGGTGAACCAGGAAAAATTAACGTTTCCGAAGATGCTTATTCGTAAGTATTGTATTCATATTACTTTAATGTAACGGCTGATGTATTAAAAGCTCTCATTTTTCAAAACTTATGAATATTCTACACGGGCATTAAGACCAATAAGCTATTTTAGAATAAAAAAACAAGCAAACCAACAATTAATTAAGAGAAATCTTTAATAATATTCAAATCATTATATGACATGATTTTATCAATTGAATACATTAATTTAAAAAAGAAACATTAATCTTCTAGAAGATCTAAGTATTTGTGTAGACTTTCTGGTATAGGTAATTTCCTGATGCCGTTTGGAAGCTGGAAATTCTGCCACAAAATTCGTCTAATAGCACACCTGCACAAATGCTTCAACTCTGTTGGAATAATACCACATCTATTGAGAGGTATAATGCAATGATTTATTAAATCACTATATTTTTCCATCATAATTTCCCTTTGTATATTAAAATCTACGTTGCTATTGTACCCAGCACATATATCTGGAAGAACTCTGGAGACCAATTGCAGACAACTTACAAAGTTATAGGGGTAACATCCCGTATATTCTGTCAATTTATCTAATAGCCATATCAAAATTGGCTCGTCTTCATGCTCCGTTACAACAAGTGCACCAAAACGTAGAAGTATATGCAACTTATCAGGTAGACCCAGTTGAATTGAAATGTTCAAAGGTGTTAATTTTCCGCAACTTTCTATAGGAATATCTATATATCTAAGTAGGGCATCCTTAGGTCCATATTTATATTCCAAACTTGCGTTGGTGGCGTGATCTAAAAAATACACCATAGCTCGTACGTTCTCTTCTTGATTATCAAAATCACTTTTCCATCCTGCTATGTAATGAGGTGCTCTTGTACCGAATAAGGCACCAACCAAAATTCTTTCGAAGGTATTTTCACAGGAGTAAATTTCATCTAGTAGTGAAGCTACTGTTTGCGTGTCTTTTAGTTGCCAATCGTAGCAAAGTTTAACCGCAATATAAAGAACGTCATGATATCTGCCCATTAAGCAAACTCCACCGTTTTTAGAACGTGAGTCTTCGTGATAACGTAATATACCAATTACTGCTTGTTGAACAATTACTTCTGCTTCACATTCCCTGCCTGCAAGAGGTATCTTTAGTTATAGATGGCTTAAATAGATTAAATCAATGGGTTATATTCCTTATTAGCGTAGCGAATAAGTGTATTATGTGTTTCTGTCATTATTACCAACTATAAAGACCTACTGTGTAAAAATATAGTACAGAGCAGTACAATATGTGCATCTATAAGATAGATTTTGCTAGGATGTATGTACAATTTAATAGAACAAATACCAATGGCATTACAATTTTGTCACGCAGTTTATTGTTTCTTTTGAAATTCTGTTAAAAATAAACATTTATTCATCTATTTATCTTTAAGGTGTTACGCCTTTCGGGTAGATAGGCAAGAAGAAACAGTAAGCATTATAATAAAATATTAAAAGAAAACAACTGCACACAGATGTGTAATACTTTCAGAATATAAGCTATACATAAGAAACTAGAGAACAATAAGAAATGATAATTAAATTTCCCTTCATTTTTTCAGTTGAAAAATGTTTTATTAAACATTATAACCGTCTTTTCACAATAAAAGTAGGATTACCACTAAGCCAGAATGCTTCAACATAACAAGGATCAAGTACGTCCATCTACCAAAGTGCTTGAAGTACCAAATACGGTATTTGAAGTAGTAAACCACCAAGTGCTAAGTATAGACAATAGAAATATCAAGTACAAAGTACTCACTGTAATGCGTTTGAAATCGTTAAAGTACTTCAAGTACTTTGAAAGGTGAAAAATTGGCCTTCAGTTATTTTACAAGTACAGTAGTGATCAGCTAAAATGAACCCGCTTAAAGCGAACTACCGGTTGTTGCGTACCAAAACCCAGGGTCACGTTATATTTCGTATAAAAACAACACATTTGTGAAGGTGCGCTAACAGAACCGTTAAGTTGTTTTAAAGAATATTTTAATTACGCAAATATAACGTCACTAGATTTAGAACGTTCGTTCTCTGCATATAAACACATTTTTTCCTCGCGCCGCACTCGGTCTGTCGAAACAACTGTTGAAACGTATCTAAGGTTGCAGATATTTAACAGACATTATTCACTTTGTGGTTTCACGGAGGACTCTTAAAATGGTAAGAGTATGAGCACGCATTATTTTATTTTTATTTAACAACTACGCGAAAGTATTTACGACAGCAAACATCTACACACAATGGCTCTAGTGGAACCCGAGGCCTAATCGAAACAACGCCGCTGCCCGTTGGCGCGCGTGGCCAACTCTAGTCATGAACATAATCTCTGTAAATCTACTGTATGAACCGTTTGGAAAAATAAAACTAAAATGAAAGAGGCTTTTGCGCATGGTAGTGTAACACTTACAAAAATCAAAAAAGCAAGTAAAGACAATATCGATAGTGCACTTTACAATAGTAATCTAAACAGAAAAGAAACAATAACGTGCCCATAAGGGGTTGGTTTACAAATAAATGCTACATAACTAAGAAAAAGGTTAAATGGTGAACAATTTATTTGTAGTCGAAGCTGGAATGAAAGAGTTAAAAGAAGGCATGATATTCATAGTTGCAAAAGTCGCTGATGTTAATATAAATGTTTTGACAGATTGGTTAGATAATAAGTAGCCTGGAATTAAAAGACAGTATAAGGTTGAAGACATTTTGACCGGAGATGAACTCGATTGTTTTATAAAATAACATCAGATAAAATTTAAATTTGAGAAATGTATAGGTGGTAAACTTTCAAAAGATTAACCTCATTTCTGCACGCTAAGTTAACAAGAAGTGAAAAAAGAATATTGCTTGTAATAGGCAAGTCACAAAATCCACGATGTTTTAAACACATCAAACAAATTCCGGTGAATTATATATCAAATATAAAAGCATGGATGACTGGCGATTTGTTTGTTGAAGAACTGAGACTGTGGGATGAAGAGTTATTACTGAAGCTTCAGCCTATGAACTAAGGAATAATACACGTATTTGAAATCTACCATTGACATTTTTGGCTTATAAACTTAATTAATTATGTAGAAAACTATCAAACATGCCGGTTTCCGTACTTCTTTTGATGAGTTTGACTCTGATTATCACTTTCACAATGGTGGAAGAAGCAAAAATCATCTTTAACAACTATTGATTTATATGTCGTTGATAATGAAGTCATAAAAGTTATGCAGAATATCAATTTTAACGAATTTGTTCATGTAGTTGCAATCGCCGAATTCTTAACCCGGCGATGATGTAATCAACAGCGCATTCAATGAATCTGTAGACGATTTTAGTGATGATTGATATTTTAAATACTTTATTTATATGTTAAATACTTTATTTAAGTACTTGAGGCTTTAAATTACTTTTAACGTAACTGAAGTATGTACTTGTAAAATAATTGAAGCCCTTTTAGTATTTCACTTGCTTTTGCCCGAAGCACTTTTAGCATTAGTCGAAATAGGAAAATTTTTAGGTTAATCTACCTAGCCATCAAAAAAATATGTGACGTTACCAAATTTTTGCTGTCAAATAGCTATGACATTTTGATACAAGCTAACCAAGTTTTGTTCATATTCAAAAGGTTGTGTTGTTTTTATAAAGATTTAATCAACAAAAAATAACTGTTATCAAGTTCTTAACAAAGGAGAGAAGTGGACACAATTATATTTACATTAATGTCTATGGGAAAGAAATGCCGTCATATTTCACGGCAATGTTTTGAGGTAAACAATTTCTATGGGGCAGAGATCCATTCAAAGTGACCCAAGATGCGGAAGGTCTCTTAAAGCAAGAACTAACGAAAACATGAAGAAAGTTTAAGAACTGGTCTTAGCAAATCGAAGAAGGTTTCAATGATTGCTGGTGAAGCAGGAATATTAGAAGTTACAGTTTTAAAAATCTTACATGAAAATGTAGGAATCGACGACTCCGAAATTGCTTACTCCTGAACTCAAGTCATATCAGCAACAAATATGTGAGGAAAACTTGGCGGCGTTGGCTGACAGCAAAAATTATAACGGGCGATGAGACGTAGGTACATTACAGGGACCGACAGACAAAAAATACAAGAACGCAGTCTTCATCACTGGTGGCTACCGTGTTGCAGAAGAGATCCTAAGACTGAATGTATGGGGAAAGGCACTACAGTAACAGTAAAAGTCTATAAGGGAACAATTAAAGAATTGAAAACTGCCATTCAACAAAAAAGACCTCAAAAGTGTGAACGGATTATGCTGCTTCATCACAACGCCACAACTCACAAAGCTCACCAAGCCCAAAAGGTAATCAACGACTGACTTTACAATGCGGACTTGGCCTGAATTTTAAAAAAAATACTTGAGAGGACGGCTTCGGATGAAAGCGGCAGTGGAAGAATTTTTTGAAAACCTACCGAGAAATTATTCAATTATCTCAAAAACTAATATAGAAGGGTATAGAGAATATTGTAGAAATGTTAACATTAATTGAATAGACGCATCCGAAAACGTAATAATATGCGCTATTTAAAAAATCAAACTTGTCGTGCGCTACGAAAACCAAATACCCACAACTTGAATATAATTTTATCTTGTGCACAACTTGTCTTCGAATATATTTTATTTGAAAGCGTCTTCTCTATATTGCTTAGAAAAAGAATTATCTACCACCCACACACTAGGTGGACACGCTGCATAAAAGGACTGAAAATCCATATCTCAAATTAACACAAAAATTCGAATATATTTTCTTCATACTACCGTAGCAATGAGAAATACGCAAAGAATGCTACAATGTGTTTATAGATAACTGTGAAAGTTCTGCGGGAACATAGAAAAGGATACTTCTAAACAACTTAGATTTGCTTGATTTTATTTTGACATTTGTTAAACTTCCTTTGCATTTATGAATAAGCAGATAAATAGGACGATATTTGTATAAGTGCCAAATTGTATATAAATGTTATTTACACATTTGTGTCAAGTTACTTTTGAGCTTTTGTTAGTGTTACGTGTTTTCATTGTGTCGTGTTTCAATTACACTCTGTTTACCGAAGGTACCAATATTGTACTGTGAGATGGTTTATCGCAGTTTACCTTGATGAGTTTGAAGAGACCAACATTGGTTATTTTTCAACGCATTCAAAATTTCAATAGCCATTATTAAATTTTAAATCTTGAATCTTTTTTTTATCGAATCGGAGATACTATGTATATGCTCGCTTAATTTGCAAACGAATCTATTACGTAAAGAAATCCACATGTACAGCCAACACTTTTCTAGCGCATTGTAGAGATTACCCGATTAGTACGTAACTACAAGTACATTGCATAACGAACTAAAATCGAATCTGTCTAATGAAGAGTTTTTCCGCCTGTAAAGTATACCGTGTATTACCTAATCGGCACCCTTCTATTAGAGTGTTGAAGTATTCGACCATAGCCTGTCTCTTGTATCTGGCGTGTAAACTGTTGCGCTCTGTTTCTTCGAAATTCTCAAAAAAGCAACTCAAGATTACATCCATCGTGACACAAAATTCTAGCGAACAATTAAACGGTAGCGATAAATCTCCGAGCTTATTGTAAGTAAAACTCGCACCATACGTGACTGATTTTTGACACTACCGTCGTATTTTATTCGGATGACATATTATATGTGAAAAGACTGAAATTGGATTACCAGAAACCTTATGACATCCAAGGCGTATTGTTAGAGTTGTTTTTATGTGTATTTAAGTATGTGCATATGAAAAGAAACAATTATTTCCAGCATTTTACCTGCTTTTACTATTGAAGTTCATTGAATTAAACCGTATACGTACTCAGTATTAGATACCTTTTGAAAAATATTTTAATAACGTTCGTTTCATCTTACTTCTACTGAGAACAAAAGAATGCACTTATTGTTCTCGTTATAAATGCTTTTTAAATAGAAAATGTTTCTTCTTTTACAATGAGAAAGACTCTTAAATACAAATGTCTTTCAAGGACATTTTGTTTTTGTGTAATTTTTCATACACCTCTAGAATCCGACTACTAATTTATACCATGCACTGCGTTAGCACGAGCCTATACGCATGGTTTCAATTTGTTTAAACTCGAACATTATATCAAGGTGGACGCTCTAATTCATTTCAACAGAGAGGTTACATGAAATTGTGTTTTAGAAGTTGTAGGTATGTAATTATTTGATTTTCTGAGTGTTCTCCCACACTTCAGTATTTTAAGAGAACAAGGCTTTTGAAAATCCTTAAAATTTAAATTTTAGTCATTTGATTTAAAACGTACCAACGATTGGCATGACGTAATCCGGCCGTCGTATATGTGAAATAAATACACTATTTTCTACTGCGTTGAACTGTCAGGAGAATATCAAATTATTGTTATGTCAAAAGTACAAAACGTCACATATTTCAGGGTAAATTAGTTTTTAATATCAAAAATGACAATACGAATACACTTCTACTTGTATAAGGTTGGTAAGATTGACCAACCTGATCCCGCCAATATATTAAACAATAGAACCTTATAAATGGTTATAATTAATAAAAATTTCCACCGAGCAGTTCTGAACATTCGAAAATCTCTTGTAAGATGCTATGATATTTTCATTGGAGATTATGACATTTAATTGAATATTTCAAAAAATAAAGCTAAAAAACTGAATGTTAATTGAAGCTAGTTGTTATTGATTTAAAATGAAATATTTATCTACTTCACTTTTGTTGTCTTTCTTAAGAAGGCTGTGGAACGACTTGACATTTCTCGATAGAAGCATCAGATCTCCCCTTGTCAAATAGAAAAGCGAACCTACAAATGTTTACAAGTAGGCGATGGAAGTTTTGAACACATTTTACTATTTATTTTCAGTTTATGTACTTGTTTTGTTCTCATTTCACATATTTTTCCTTTTATTACTTAATTTTCTTGCCGATTCTATTCCTAGCACGAAAAAATTCAAATGACTCATAAACTATTGGATTTATATATAGAGAGTGTTAATTGACTCTTATCGGAAATAATCAAACATCATATGCGCTGATAATACACAAGGCGTTCCCTTTCAAATAAGCGGGTTGTCGCGTCTTATTGGTTAATATAAGTCAATGACCTTTTGTATCGCCTCGTATTATTAATTTCACAATTTTCTGACTTTGTGCAGTAACACAACGTACTGACTACATAACCAGAGACTTTCAACCTCGTAACTTAAACACTTTCTCAATTATTGTCTTTCCATTCCGCTGCGAATAAAACATTAAAATTCATAAAAATCCGTTTTTCTCAAAAAGGGTCAAAGATAGGTGTAGACAAGTTTTAACAGAATTTATATAAAATAATATGTGTTACCAGAAAGTAAAAAAATATACAGGATGCTCCATTTAAAATAAACGAGTTGACATTCGTTGCCGGTATAACCGGAAATAATTCTTAATCAAAAATTCTCGAAAGCAAATTTTCAGCATTCAACTAGTAGTAATTCCCAGTATTCGGCTAACCGGCGGTTTAAACGCCACACCCTGTATATACTGTAACTATTATTAATTATTACTTTTGCTTTTTCTCGTAATTACTTGCTAATACCAACAAACTCTTCCTGTTACTACATTTTATGACGTTGATTCAGTGTCATCAAGAAAGTGAAAATGATCTATTTTGTTGTTTCCAGGTGTTTGTGTGGAGAAGAAAATCAGGACGAAAGTTTTCATTTTGAGTACCGTGGTCCAGTAACTATGAAAGGCAAATCAGAGCCTATGAACGTTTGGTTCTTATCACGATTAGAGGGTCACAATGGTGGATACGACTAATTATCTAAGTCGTGCGCATTTCAGCAGCTCGTGCGTTAAACGCATGGAAACGAAAAACATTTAGGTTAGTATAATGATGACGCGGTAAGCAGTGAACGAGGCAGAAAGCCGAATCGGAATGACTAGTTTTCGTAATTGGAAGTGAAAAGTCTCGTTCACGGAATTCAATTACGCGAGCGCGGCGGTGTTTCTACCATCGAAAGCAGCACTACATCTAACGAGATTTTTCGTAAAATGTATTGTTGGTTTTAATTAAATTTAGATCAATCGATTACGAACTTGTCGGCAATTATTGTATCCGATTTAGACATTTCTTTTCACCAATTCACGCTAATAGATAAAAGCACATTTATTTAATTACCATGTTTACATTTCTTAGAATCAAACAAGCTATGAATTAACACTCTTGTAGTAGCAAACAGATTGCGCCAAAATTAAGTAACTTGAATGTTGTCTCACAGTTTAATAATGCATTTTACTGATTTGCTACTACTAGAATTATAAGAAACTTAACGCATAACAAATTTATTAAACTAAAAGCAACTAGCAATATTGTACTAGCTGCCCTTGTGGATGTTAAAACGAACCGAAAATAATACGCAAATATTGCTGTGACTGTAAGCGCTAGCATCTACAATTCTGTACACTAAGAGAAAAAGTTAGTTGTGTCAACCAAAAATTGGTTGACTCAATCGACTTTGTTTGTTAAATATGCTCAACGTTCCATATGGTTTAAAACAACAGCATATGATTGGTTGAACCTTTTAAATTTGATCAACTTTAAAATGAATGTTCAACCAACCTACATTAGAATGTTGAAAGAAATCAAAAAAATTATCATATCAAGCTATGCAATAGTTTCAGTCAATACATTACTGATGTTGTTCGAACTAGCGAAATGCACAGAGTTGCAGAAAATATGGATTGTTTTAACATTCGGAACATGTTGCTTTAACTCTACTGCAAGTGTTGCTAGAAAATCCAAAAAATATTTGATTCAAGCTATTGTGTTTGTACACTGAAAAACCTTTATTTATTTGTGGAAGAAATCTAACGATATGCTGTAAGTAAAATAATTTAAAAACATTTTCTTTCTTTTGATTTTAGCGGCTTGCTTGCTAAATATATTATTATTTGAGTTAATTAAAACTTAACATTTTTATTACATGAATTACATAAACAAAATAGTCCTCTTAGACCAATTGTGTCTTGTGTCCAGAGCCCACTCTACAAACTCTCAAAATATCTAGCCGATTCAATCTCAAAAATTACAAGTAATAATGAGCACTATATAAAAAAATCATTTGACAAGTTCAGAAAAACTAATTTCATTAGATGTTGTCTCTATGTATACAAATATTCCAACAGATTATGCAATGAATGTTGTGGAAGAAAATTGGGATAAATTACATCATACTGACCTCCCCCTGAATGAATTTCTGGGTGCACTAAAACTAACCCTATCAACAACATATTTTCAGTTCCAAAATAAATTTTACAAACAAACTTTTGGGTGCGCAATGGGATCCCCAATATCAAGCACAATTGCATAATTAGTCCTTGAAAATTTAGAGGAACAAGTTATAGCTGAATTAGATTTCAAACCTAATTTTTTTTTAAGATATGTGGATGACTGCCTAGCTTGTATCCCAAATGACAAAGTAAAATACTTCGTACAAAAATTCAGCATGTTCCTCCCTAAATTACAATTTACTTTAGAAAACGAGCAAAAGAATATTGATTCATTTTCTAGACCTTACGCTAATTCTCGAAAAAACAAAAATATTAACAAAATTATATTGTAAACCCCATCTTCTGGTCGCTATTTAAATGAAAATTTAAATTTTCATTCCGTCCAACCCTTTGCATATAGAAGGAATGTTGCTACAGCATTAGTTAATAGAGCCATCAAATTGGCAAGCCCAAAATCTAGACATGAAATTTTAAATAAAATTAAAACTAACTTGAAAAATAATAACTGCCTCCAGCTTTAACAGAAAAAATAATAGAAAATAAATCCACGCATTTTACAATTCCGAGCAGATGATCAAAAACAAAAACAACAACGATAGACCACCAACAAAATATGTCAGTATACCATATATCCCACAATTATCAAAAGAATCAACAAAATTTTAATGCCACATAACATTAAAGCAGCACATCAAAATTACAATAGTTTAGAGTTTGCGTTTTCCGAAATGAAAGATAAAATACAGAAAAATAAACAAACCCACGTAGTTTATAAAATCCCATGTAACAACTGTAATGGCGTCTATATTGGATAAACACAACAACATTTGAATGATATGTTAAAGGGTTACAAATATCAAAACAACATCACTGCCTTAAAAAAACAATAAATACAGGACACACGTTCAATTTTGACAATGTTTCTATACTTAATAAAGAAGTTAATTATAGAGCAAGATGCATACTGGAAATGATATAAATCAACAAACATAAATATCTAGTTAACGACAAAACTGGAATCGAAGGACTATCTAAGATTTATTATCATATTTTGTAATGATTAATTACTCAAACTATTAATTTTATTACATTCAATTTTTAGCCTTGAGAATATTTGATGATAGTAAAATGTTTTATAGAAATTTTTTTTTATACTTATGCAAATAAAAAATTTTTTTTGAATGCCTCGCTGGAATCGAGGTATTCGCATTTGCCTTTTCGTCAGCCAACAAAGATGGCTAGAATAATTATTTTAAAAATAAGTTAAAATAACCAAAAGATTATATAACCCAGAGTAGTTTTTTATGTCTTATTTGATAAAACAAAACCAAAAAAAAAAGAAGTTTTAAAGTGTTGTGGACAATGTTCTATTGTAAGTACAAAAAAAAACAAAAAAGCAAACAAAGAACTGTATTACTAAAAACGAATTATTTGACTTGTTACAGTTTTGGACATATACATTCTGAAGAAGACAATAAAATCTGTCGAAACGTAAAATGTTAAGTTTTAGTTAACTCAAACAATAATATATTTAGCAACTAAGCCGCTAAAATCAAGAAAAAAAAATTAATTATTAAGCAAGAACGGCTAAGAAACGAAATATACATACGTCTATATGTAAGTAAAATATGCATTTACCACAATTAAAGCCTACAGTAATAAACTTAACAGTTACATATTGCACAGTTTAATAGTTGTACACGCAAATTTTCCTGACAACATATAACATAGTTCAGAGCGACTACAAAGAAAAAAGACAGTAATTTATACATATATGTACAATTTTTATTATATTATATAAAAAGACAGTAATTTATATAATATTTATATAATTATATCTAAACATTTATTCTTACAAAAGGAACAAAAGCATTTCCCTGTTATGGTTGTCAGTTGTTAATGGCGGACTACTGCTCTATCAGCTTTTAAGGCTCTTCAAATCGAAACTACATAAGGGGGGACTTTTTATTTCATTCAGTACCGATAGACTGCGTTTACTTTCGGAAGACACCCAAGCTGCGCGAAAATTCTCAGCTGATATGTATTGACCGTCTTAAATATGTTGACCAAAATACGCGCGCTTTTTAAAAGTATACGAGCAGATTAAACGTGTATTAAATTGTATATAATTAAATTTTTTATACAAAACAAATTTAGATTCTGATAGTATTAACAGTTTTATAATTTATAGTATTTAATAATAGCATAAATCTTACTTATGTGTATATTAATGTATCTCTTCTTAATTTTTCATTTCACTTTATGTATTAAATAATTTTTTTAAAAGAAAAGTAGGAATATTCATTGCTCAAAAAAAAAAATAGGTGAGAAATGTTTGGTCTGTTGTTTATAATAATTAATATTTTTACTTAATAAAAAAGAGTAATCGGAATGTTATTACACCTTTATTTATTATACATTTAAAGATAATATACATATATTTAAATTAACTATATCAAATATAATTTTAATTTAATCATCATCAGAAGAAAAATCAAAATCGCTGTCACTGTCATCATCAAGGTTTATAATAAGTTCATCGGTAAGCTTATCCATTATGTGTTCTTTTTGTATATAATTTTCCTCAATATTCACTGCATGCCAACAAACACGTGACCATTCATCTTTTGTGACTTTTCCAAATTCTTCTTTAGCGAGTTCCTCGACTTCATTTAGTTTAAAAGTTATATTTTTAGATGCTACTCTGCCCTTTAAAATTGCCCATATCTTTTCAAGAGGGTTGAGTTCCGGATGATATGGGGGCAATCTCAACACTGTATGTCCATCTTTTGCAAATATAGAGTCTATAGTGTAATTCTTGTAACTTGGTTTATGCATATATACTAATCTATACAATTCAACTTTTGTCAAATTTTCATTAAATATGATGCCACGTTCACTTAGCCATTTTATCATTTCTGATTTTTTGCTGTTAGTAGTTGAATGTTTAACTGAGAGAACGTTGTGGTAGCTTGCATTATCCATCACAACAACAGATTTAGGTGGCAAATTTGGAATCAACTGTTTTTCTAACCACCTTTTATAATTTCTGAAGTTCATATCGTCATGATAATCTCCACTTTTTGGCCGGACTTATACATCAACAAAGCATTATCAATAAATCCATGTTCACTACATAAAACAATAAATATACAGTACATGCTAAAAATGTTAGAAGAAATTTTACTAATGTACCTGCATGTACAACTATTAAACGTTTCCATTTTGATATAGGGCACTGAAGTCCATTGTTAGAGTTATCAACCCATTCATATGGAGTTGTGTGACTGGCATGGAGGTATGTTTCGTCTAAAATACAATACTTTAGTTTTTCAACATCAAATAAAAATTTATTTTGCTTCACCTGTATACACGATTGGACCTTGTAACCGACAATTTGTAACATTTCGGATATATGAGGATCTTAGCTCACGTATATTCGATCTTTCCATCAAAAGCTATCGGTTATCAGTAGTCCTCTTCCACCTGTTATTTGATAAATATATTAATTACTAAAATAATAATAAATTTGAATATTAGTACGTACCTAAATCCTAATTTTAATATTAACTTTCTTAAAGAGCTGCGCTTGCCTACAAAACCAATGGTATCATCTGACTGTATTTTATTATACATAGGGCATTTAATGTAGGCCTCTGTTTGTCAGTTATGTGAAAATTGTGAATAACCTGACGTAAAACTGCTTCCCCAGCATTATCCACAGTAGATTTTGGTGAATGTCTTCAACATTGTCTTTTGAAGAACTGCCACTTTGCTCTGCTTCAACAGAATTACTCTTTCGAATAATTCTGACAACAGTACTTTTAGATATTCCCGTAGCTTCACTAACAATATCTAAAATGTTACCTGTAAACAAACATAGTGACTTCACTGATATATGAATCTGTAAAAATAGTATTAAAAATACTTAAAAAAAATATTATCATACCTTCTGTCTTATATTTTTTTAAATAGTTGTTTCGTGATTGCTCGTGCAAAACTTGTCTCTTCTTAGCGATGATTCGGACATTCTCACCTGTAACTTAATTATTTAATACAACTTAATTAAAATCTGTTTAAAACAAAATACTTACAGTAGAATATTACCCCTAGTTCAAAATAGTTTTGAGAAAAACTGATCTTTTAATAAATAGTACGCCAATAACACTATTAAAAGTAGAGAGCACGAAACGAATTCAACGACAACACATCAACAACTGACGCCGAAATGAGGTAAATATTTGTTGGTCTTACTGTAGGTAAGAAATACATAGCTCTTTCTCTCGGTTAGCACCAACCTCTCTTTCTAATCCTAAAATGCGTCTTTGCGCTGGTGTCTTCCGAAAGTAAACGGACTCTACCATATAAGTATAATATAACCATAGTCCACCAGCATAAAACGATATATATTAAATACAAAATAATATACTTAGAGCTTGTATAGTAGTTTTGGTTTTATAAAAAAGGTTACCTATTACGACGTATACGACAGTAATTTCCGTCAATGCAGAACCTAATACTACTAAATACGTGAGGCTGTATCGATTTATGGACTTCTTCAGCTTGGCGTCGTTTTTGCACTCCTCAATATCGCTAGGTATCTGAAAGTAAACAAATATATCAATAAGTTTAGCATGTAAACTTATAAGTAAGGTTCGACAAACGAGTGCAATGTCAGAGGCGTATCGCGCAAAAGTAGGTACGTGAGATGCAGTATTATTAAAAAGAAAAGCGTTGCTTATGTTGCAGTTTTACGCGGCTTACCGGGGCAGTAGTATTTTGTCGCAGTGGCCATCAAGACGTCCATGAAAGGTAATAATATATTATTTTTTAATAATACAGTATCTCACGTACCTACTTTTGCGGGATACGCCTCTGACGTTGCACTCCTTTGTCGAACCTTACTTATAAGATCGTTAGTGTTGCAACAGTACTGAGAATATAAATTCAAGTAAAATCAATTTATTATAAATAGTTTGTCAATAAATTCCTTCAATCTACTTTTAAATTGATAACTTTATGTTATTAAAAGACTTAGATTCTTGTTTATAATATACTACAAATTTAGCAAGAAAAATCTGTCGCAATATAATAAGTTTGTTCTTGCTCCATGGCACACTACTTATTTTTAGAAAGCAAAGAAATAATATTTTTGCTGATGTTTAAAATGTATATATGAAGTATCATATATTTAAATTTACTATTTGACAATGCCAAAACTTACAGTTTCTATTTGAAAAAAGATGTGATGACGCCACTACCTAAAGTTTCGAGAAAATATTGAATATTGCAATTGCTCTTTAAATTCTACGCAAAAAGATTACATTGGACGTATCTAAACATCTTTTTGATATTTTCAATTATAGAAAAGTGGTCAGTTAAATTGGTCAAAATTCATTTTTTGCAAAAATCTCAAAATCAGTGGGATATACCCAAAATTGTATTTCACTAATCAATTTATCTTCAAAAGTTATCTCTGAAAAGCTGTCGTATCTCCGCTGTAAAGTATGTTTACCAGCAGTTTATATCGAATTTGGGCCACATGTAACCTAATATTCAAGAAACAAAATTGGCCATTTAATAAATAAAGAAAACAACAGTACAGATAAGCTTTGGGCTTCGTTGTTCTTCGAGAAATTAACAATTGTACATCTTCATATTTAATAAAGTTGTTAATATCTGCTGTTACAAAATTTATCTTTGGAAGAGGCTTACTAGATGTGTAAAATCAAAAATAATAAATGTTAATCTTAATTCAGCTATGATACGGCTCAAATTCTCAAAGAAAACGGATTTGGTTCACAAAAGAAAATAAATATTAAAATGTTTCCTAGATTCCTATTTATTAGGAGACTATTCAAAAGGAGACGTGAAGATTACGCACCTCTGGCAGTTCAAATTAAATGTAGCTGAAAGTATTTAATAGAATGAAAATTGGTTCTGTAGTTTAAAGAATTTAGTACTTAATCAATAGGTAACTTCAACTTGTAGATTGTTAGTGATTTTTCTTATTTTAGAGTTTACATTCCAACTAATCGCATGTTCTAACCTATATATAACGTGGTACATAAATATTGGTTTGATTTAATAAAAATAAATGGATTAAAGCTAGTGTGTTCTGTTAAGTTGCAAGATGAGTTAGATATACTCGCTAAAGTGTTAAATTAAGCTCGCGAGCTGCAAATTCGCGCGACCCAAAGCTCGCATGGCTCCGCTGGGAGTCGGAAAATACCTACAGGCTACTCGTATGCGGGCTCGTATACGTATAAAATAGAAATACGAGGTGTGTCTCAGAAGTCTCCGAGCTGTGCCCATAACTCCGCGCTAGCATTATTTTTTGTCATCTGGCAGGTGGCGTCCTTCGAAGTAATCCCCATTCGACTGAACAACATGCTCCCATCGGTGTTTCCACATGGTGAAGCAATTCGCGTAGCTAATTTTTAGAATGGCCCTAAGTGCACTTGTCGCATTTGTTTGAATCGTCTGTATGTCGTCGAACCGGTGCCTTTGAGTGGAATTTTCAACTTTGCGAATAGCCAAAAATCACAGGGGGCTACATCGGGACTGTATGGAGGCTGGCAAAGTTGTGTGATATGTTTTGTTAAGAACTGTTGCACTAGGTTCGTCGAATGCGCTGACGCATTAATGTGGTGAAAAAACCAGTCGCCGCTCTACCAAAAACGCGGCTGTTTTCTTCTCGCTGCGTCACGCAATCTTTTCAGAACTTCAAGATAAAATTCCTTATTGATTGTCTGACCTCTCGGAGCATATTTATGATACACAACACCTTCATAATCGAAGAAAACAATCAACAAGGACTTAACGCTGCTCCGGCTTTGACGTGCTTTTTTCGGCCGTGGCTCGGATGAGAGTTTCCACTGTGAAGACTGTTATTTTGTTTCTGGTTCATAACCATAGACCCACATTCTCATTATTAGTGACCATTTCCAAGTTATCCCGAGCGACTTCAAAGCGAAGCATTTTCTGCTCTATACTGTAAACAATTTTGGAATGAATTTCGCGAACACACGTCTCACTTCCAAATTTTCCGATAAAATTCTCCAAACTCACTTTGCATATAATTTCATCTCGTTTGTAAAATACGTCAATCATCGTCCAATCCTACGAAAATAATGAGAAAATCATCATCAAAGAAGACGATATCTTTTTACATACACATAAATCTTATCCGGCTAGTCTTATTTCTGTACTGATTCGGTTCCCTTGATCAAATTTTTTTAAACTGTGAAATGATTCGTGGAATAAATCCATTAAAGGTAATTACAAAGTTGTAGGTTACAGAAGTTAATAATTTAATCGAATGCGCTTATTTAAATTTACATATGTTTGCATTAAATCGTATGAACTTTTATTAAATATATAAAATTTATTAAGTCATATATTTATGGGTACACCGTACTTTTACTTTTTAAGGTAAGCCGGTTAATGTCCTGGACTGTCCGAACTGAACGGTCAAGTAATAAACCAGTTACATATACACACATAAATGCATATAACGTGGTGATTATGCGTGAACAGTTGACCGTTGTGCTATACTAATATAGTATTAGTATTGCAAAATTTGTATCATTAGCATAATCCGTAAGTTTAGCGGTACACCGCACTTCAAACATAGAGAGGTATATTTAATAAATTTATAAGATATTTGCTGAGCAGCAGTAGGTACTGTTACACACCGTTACTACACTGCAGATACCGAAATCAATCGAAATGCGTAAAGTAAACGAGACAGATTTAGTACGTCAAATGATTTAGTTTTTGTTTCCCATCCCATCTTAATTTGATTTTTAATTAACAAATTATTATACTAAATACCTCTAGCTTTATATGTAGGTTATTTTGTAAATCATGCTTGTAACACTTTGCATGTTGAATAATAAAACGGAAATCTCTATACGGATATCTTTAAATAATATACATTTGAAATACATCGCTTTTATTTCTCGTATAACTCTTATTAATGGCGCTAGTCTACCATCTGCTCGTTTATGTCATTTTCCTGTTTGCCACTACTAAAAAAAAGTTTGCGGTTTGTGTATTAGTATACTTCTCAAAACATAGGCGAGTCTGCAAGTATGTTAACTAAAAATTTTGTGAAAATACCAGCTTCAGCTTTAGATTTTTAAATTCACTTGCAAACCAAAATTGCTGCACTTCAAGTACGCTTCTGGAAAGGAGATAAAACTACTACCTATTAAAACTTTAGTTAATATAACAACCATTTTGACAAAATTACTCAAAGATTACCTTGCCTCATTTTTTATGTACTATAATGAGACTCTTTTATTAATTATTAACTTCTCAGTGTAAAACGTTAATTGAAATATTAAATAAATGGGATCTAAGTAAATTTTGTTATTTACTGAATAGAGTTAAATCAAAATGAAGCAATTTTTAATGCAAAAAAGAGTACAGTTTTATTGAATTTAATAATTGTATTTCTTTTTACAACATTTTTAAATTTCCTAAGTCAAACCTAACCTTCATCTGCGCTTTCAATTTATTTGATTAAATGTTTTCAAGTATTGTGTTTATTTGCCAAATTAATAATTTTTTACTACTCACAGTAGTTCTTCAAGTGAAAGTGTTGTTTGATATCCTTACCGAAAGTCCTGTCCTGACCATGTATACAAGTCCAAAATATAGTCGTTCCTCAAATCTTCCTTATAATTTCTTAATTTTCAAATTAAAAGGATCCAAAATAACTCAGTATGCTAGGTTTATACTTTTATTTCCATGTACTTTGATATTTATTTATAATTTCTTAACATTCAAAGAATTTGGAAAATTGTCATTCAGTCAGAAATTATTTATTGCCATCTTCTCATGTTTCCGAATACGCAACCAAAATTGACATAAATAAAATTGAAGAACAACCTATAAAATTCCAATATGCACACCAACGTACCTTTCGCTTCTGTGGCGATCCTGCATTTCAAAATTACTATGTTTACTTTGTCATTTTAAATACTGCATGCGAGTAGAGAAGCAAAAATAATATTTTGGCGAAAATAACGAACAATATTCTTAAAATACGAGGCACGTCCAGAAACTAAGTTCCGTTTGGTAATAAAAACAAAACGAGTACAGATATAGAAAAACTATTTATTGCAAAAAAAACTACAAATTCTAAACTATCTTTCTACATAGCTCTCACCATTTTGTAGGCACTTGTCACAGCCGAGCGCAAGTTTTTGTATGCCTTCCTCATAAAACGTTGCCGCCTGTGTTGTAGTAACACGTTCTTTGAGCTCTTCATCGTTTTTGAATTTTTGGCTACCAAGGAACGTTTTCAGGTGCAAAAAAAGATGAAAGTCGCTAGGAGCGAGGTCGGAGCTGTACGGAGAGTGGTCAAACTGGGTCCAATGCCCGACCTCACACTGCGAACAAGACACAGTGACTCTTACAGGACTTTGACTGGACCCAGTTTGACCACCCTCCGTACAGCCCTGACCTCGGCCCTAGGTGGGTGGAGGAGAAAAAAAATCAACCCTGGACATTAGGGTGAAGTAGGTGCATTTACACCTTGATTCATTACTTCTACTATTTTAATCTCAATATTCCTTAAATATCAAAATTTAATTTAATATTTGCAGAATTCCAATTATTTTTAGTTATTATTGGAATTCCGGCTTTCATATCATTAATTCTTTATTAAAAAAATTACTTTGTGGGGGATAATCAAAGTCACAAGTTATTTTCAATAATTTGAAAATCATGCAAAATTTACAGCATGACAACCGTTAGGCCAACTACAAAAGTATCAAGTCGTTGGATTGGCAATGCTGTGACAACGAGTGTGGACAGATAATAATTTTCCTGACAACAGACCTTTTTCGACTACTCAACTAGAAATTCTATTTAAAACAATATTAAAAGTATTAGTAACTGTTAACAGTAATTAAAAAATACCTCGAAGAAAATAACCAAGAAATATAAACTAAAGAAGCTAAGAAAACCGAATAGGAAGAATTTATTACAAAATATACTCATACATCACACTTTACTGTAAGTAAATCAAAATCATTTTGTAAGTGGAAAATCGAGAGTAGTAAACAGGATTTCATTAATGCTAAAGTAGCTCATGGTATTGGTGGAATCACTCCCGACAAAAATAATGTAAGAGGAGAAAAGTACTACCCAGCGGACGTGTTTCTGCCTACCTTGCGTCATCAGCGTCGCTCCGAGCTCAATCCATTTCTCATCGTTGTTATTTGCCTCTCGGGTTTATGCCACCAACCTCCACAAACAGCACTGAAATATATTTCTTGGCGCCACCAAGTGCCAAAAGATATAGTCATACCGTTTAGAAAGTAGCGACAGAAACCGGAGTGCATGACAAACCACCAGCTCTTGGACTACATAACGCAAGATCTGCATGTAAGTGGTTTCTCAGACTTACCATGATGTATTAAAAATACACATGAAAAACGTGCCTAGTAACAATAACCAAGATTAATGCTAATGTGGCATATTTTTCATGTGTATTTTTAGGACTTCATTATCGTTTAATTTGATATTTCATTTAATTTCAATACGGTTTTTACTGCCTCTGGAAATGATCTAAATTCGTGCCATTAACAAATTTGAAGGTAACTTATAAACAATTTTGGTCCGATAAAACCTGGTGACAATTTAAAAACTTCCAACCTTGCAAAGGGAATACAAAGTCGATCACCAGTCCTTGTGTGGTGCCGATGAACCTCAGAATTCCTTATAAACTTATTTTTGTTCAAAAATATATTGTAAAAAGACTCTGTATAAAATTATTTAGTTGCTCAGAGTTAACGTTTTAAAAATTATTTAATGTGAGAGTTCTCACTTACTTCTATTTTGCAAAGAAAAATCGAGTGAAAATTCAAACAATTTTTTAGTGTTTAGGTACAGTGTTTTTATTGAATTTAAGTAATACTATTTCTTTTGACAAAATTTTTGAACTTATAACAGTGACCTAGTGCAATCCATATCCGACAGCTACGTTAAAATATTTATGAATTTATTTGAGTTTTTGAAATTTGAAACTTGATTTAAATTGAATTTTTTTGTTTATTTGGCCAAATTGTAAATTGTGTACCTGCTCACTGAAGTTCTTCAGTGAAATGTACTTCGATGTTCGTTCTGGAAAGTCTTGGCTCGAAGCTGCATCCGATCAAACCCAAATTTGTTCTTTCTTCAATTCTTGATTAGTTTCATAGTTTTGTTGTTCAAGGATCCAAATCAACTTGGTAATTAATATCTATGACTTTATCACTGAAATAGTTTCATAATAACTTTAAACTTTTTAAATTTTAGCCTGGATTTCTTCTGCCATTTGATGCTGCATCAAAAATCGTATTTATTTCGTCATAAAAGTGGAACAAAATCTTCTTGAAACCATTACTCTTCGCACTTACATTAACTTTTTTGGCTTTGTAATTATACATTTCTATAATAGCAGTTTAAATTTATTTTTACACTTATGCGCAATATAATTTTGCATTTCTTGGCTAATCCTAATGCCTTATTACTTTTTGTGGTAGTGTTTTTGAAATCATTTTTATTTTTTTCACGTCAAAACATCAACGTGTTTTTTTATAAGTCCATTTTTTCTTGTGAGCGTATTGTATTTGCCTTCCAGCAGACAAAAGTTGCCATATAAAAGTACAATTAAACAAATAATAATACGTATCGCATTTTCCAATACAGGGTTGTACTTTCGCGTTTCGACATGAAAGGTAACGACCCTTCTGACATATTCGCTAACCAACGCCCATAACAGGTATTTTAGTCGAAGGCAGTCTGCATTAACTCGTATACGACCCTGATTAAGCTTTAAACGATAATGCTAATGTTATTCCATGTTACAATATGTAACCCAGTGCAACCCAAATTAAGCGCACACCATTGCTGCCTGCTTCCGCTATTGTCGGTTTTACAATATAGGTTAAATCAGGGAAGTAGTACTGTTTTAATGCTGATTATTATGCAAATGAATTTAAATTCTCGTGTTCCTTTTAAGTGGAACAATCTTTAATTTAAAAATGTTGAAAGACAATTTAATTTGTGGTATTTTTATAAGCTTTCTCGTATTAGGTTTCTTTGTCCATCTGTTTCAAACCACTGCATTTCTCTTCATCTATTTCTTCTAGTTACTCATTCCATGTTTTCCTCGGTCTTCCTTTTCTACTCATTTTCTGCTTTAGATTTTCCCTTATGAAGTCACTTCCTATCCTCTCCATTGTTTTCCACTCTATCCTTCTTTAATATTTCATTCCTGCAGCATTTACTATACTTTCTGTTTTCCTATTGGTCACCCAAATTTCTCTGGCATATAATACAGTGTTTGAATTGAAATGCGAAGAAGGGATAGAATATTATGCATTAAACAAAACAATTACGGCCAAAAAAAGAAATTACTAAAAACGCGAGATCAAGAGTACACCAGGTGTCCCAGATTCAATGTCGCAAGCGATATCTTCATTATTTGTAGAGATATCAAGCAAAGTGTCGTCGAAAATAACTTGCAGAATCCTAAAAGATATACTTTTTAAATTTATCCCTAGTAAACCACCCTCTAAGAAACCTCCCCCAAACCAATTTTTTTTTAAATTGCACCCCTCATCTTCTTGACTTTATGATTGAAATACTAGAAGAAATATAACGGTGTAAACAAAAATTTCATTTAACAAATAGCTTTGAAATATAATGAAAACGTTATAAATTGTTAGTTTGGTTGTACATATACAATTATATAGGTTGTTTGAACAAGAAAGGTTGAGATACTTATTTCGATTTGCGAAAATGGTTCACGTGCCTAAAGTTAAATATGTAGTGAAGCAATGTTGGTATAAAATCTTTTAAATACATTCTAATTTTTCTCCAAATGAATGTTTCGAAATGTTATTAATTTATGGAAAGTGTCATAAAAATTCTCGTGTACCTGCAAACTTTATGGAGAGCGATTTCCTAACAGAATGGTACCGTCACATATGGCATTTCCTCGTGTTAAAGGTAAAATGCGAACGGGCTCATTTCCATCAAATCTAAAACGTTTTCATCATGCAACACCAGTTAGAACAGAAGAAATGCAAATAAATGTACCGGCCTATGTTGGACTGAATCCACATATTTCAGTTAGAATTGTGGCAGGAGATACAGGAATAATTAAATCAACAGTACAGAAGATACTAAAGTTTCACAAATATCATCCCTTTGAAATAACATTTTGTGGACTGACGAGGCACGATTTCATAACAATGCCATTACTGGGCTCCAAAGAATCCTTGACTGGACGCGTGAGACTCACGTTCAGGTAATATGGTTTGGTGTGATTATTTAATGGACGTATCATTGCGCCATACATCTTTGAAGGAACTTTGACAGGGAAACGTTATTTACATTTTTTACATAATGAGTTCTCCGAACTAATGGAAGATATTCCATTAGCAGAGCGCAATAATTTGTGGTAGCAACAGGATGGCGCTCCGCCACACAACTCGCGGTTGGTTGTAGAGTATTTAAATGACGTGTATCCCAATAGATGGATTGGTACTAACGATCCTATTCAATGGCCAGATCGCTCGCCAGATTTAAGTCCACTAGACCTCTTTTTATAGGGGTATTTGAAAATGATTTGGCATGCATGTAATTCCGTTACAATGAATATGATCACAGTAACAACTTCCAGGGAATTAATTGGTCGATTTGAAGCGTGTGTTACGACGAATGGTGGTAAGTGATTAATTTTATGAATTATTAATGTTTTAATATTTCTTTAACTTTTTGTAATAATTTTTTTGTTATTTATTATTGATATGATCATTTTGTATTAAACATTTCTTGAATGCAATTTTCGTTTATACCGTTGTACTCCAAACTCATCGTACTTTAGTCATAAAATCAAAAAAGTGAAGGGTGCAAAATTAAAAAATTTGTTTTTAGTGAGATTTCTTAGAGGGTGGTTTTAGAAAGTATATCTTTTAGGATCCTGCAAACCATTTTCTGCGATACTTTGCACCCGTGACACCCGGTATAACACAATCGTAATTTCGTTTAATTGCTAAATAAATAATGGCTGAAAACTGAGGAAAACATCTACTTTTCACCTAAATGACAAACCTTCTGTTCTTTATAGAGTTCATGAGAGAACAGGAAAGAAAATATGGTGTATGAGGTTGTACTCCGCACTCTGCACCGTATCTATAAAGATCGAATGAACATGATATTCCTATGTAATAATTGGAGCAAATATACAAGCCAATCTAATTAAAAACACACTTATACACATATGTAGCATTGCATCGTGTGAACTGCACATTATTATCATCGAATTTATTACCAATTAGTCATTTAATACGTCGAACTTTATTGCAACATTTAATAATGATTGTTTCTCATAATCGCCGTATGGTGTACGGCTAATAACATGCTGCGGAAAAATAAAGGTTACTGACACGAAGAAGTAGATTTAATGTTTTAATAAATGCTACTTTCACATCTTGAGCAGGTTCATGCATAAGATAATATTACTCAGAAATAATTGGACTTGCATATTATGTTTGTGGTATGCTTAGGTGTCTGTGGCTACCTAGTACGTTTGCCTTTTCCGAATCTAAAGGTGTGATATATAATTATACTGCTAAAATTCTCTTGATGGATTTAAGAAAATCGAATGAATACAGAGAGATGTAAAAACAATGCGGCCAGAAACAAGACGCTTTAATGCTTTTCCCTTCTCATATAGTTTTTGCCTGTAGTGATTCCATCAATACCAGGAGCTATTTGTATACTTTTCTTATGTCTATATATTCTCGGCACATTCCGCATCACACAAATTATTAATTAACCGGCGTACCGATTGGTACGCGGCTGAAGGTGAAGACCTATGTGTTTTCGAAACGGTCTTTCCGAGTTAATTAATAATTTGTGTGGTGCGGTGTGTGCCGAGAATATTGTTGTTACCCTTATTTTAGCCTTTTTAAAATCACAAGCAATGTGAATAATTTACAGCATTATGTACGGATATGTCGTACTGTTTTAAACAAGGTAAACGCTATTAACCCTCCAGTAGACGGGTGCTTCCAAAATCACACCGTCGGACGGGTGGGCTCTGTCAGGGTCATTCTTGAAATTTGACTGTTTTCAAGGTTTCATTAGTTATTTCAATTAAGAGCTATTTAAACCTTTATTTGGTGCTTCTAGAATGTAATACCATGGGTAAAGTAAATATATAAACAAAATATCGAACTTCCCCTCCATTGAAAAAAAAATATCTGCGAAAATCGGAGGTTTAAAGAAAAACACGTACATGCGAAAGTGAACACAAAAATAAATTCTACATTCGTGGGTAACTAATTCAGCAAACATAAAGGTAACAAAAAAATTTAACAACAATACTGTAGCTACCCCCAGACACAAAGTACGGGTGTGTAAAGTTAGAGTGCGTTGCTCTCTAGGCAATCACCGCAACATGCAATAATATGGTCCATGCAAAGCCAGGATTTGTAGATTTTACAGTGATAGCGTATTTTGGTCCTTTTGCAATACTTGCACCATTCTCTTTTGTTGGGAGGGGGACAAGAGATATCTTCTGCTGGGATAATTCCTGCCAAACGTGCTGCTGATTGTTGAACGTCCCTTGGCAATTTGGATGCATATGCTCGTCTTCGCATGTTATCTTGGACTAATTCAATGCATAGGCACTTTAGAAAAAGTCTTCGACTTTTACTAAACTCGCTGATTGGCCTTGTATATAACTGTTGCAATTATGGTTCCAATGTTAATGATTCCATAAAGCAGCAGCGAGTGTTTTTGGCAGTGACACATGAGGAAGCCATTCTGTCTACCACGTCTACACCACTTTTAGTGTGGTTATAGAAAGTTACTATATCTGGTTTCTTAGCTTCGCCTGTGCTGTCATTAATTTTATCATGTTGATGCATGCACGATACAACCAAGACGTTCTTAGATTTCTTCAGTACGTACGAGACGGCTGTCATGTCTTGATTGAACGCAAACTTGGACGACTTCATTTCCCTGAACTTCCTGAACCCCAGAAATATATTTGTGTCACCAGGGAAGCACCCAGATACCTCTTTATGCAAATAAACACAACCTTGTATCAACATGCTAAAGTTTTTTTAACCCTCCGTTTGACGGGTTGAGGCTATGAAGTTTCGCAAAATCGTTTTCTTACTGTAACTTCTATAAATATTTTTTTTTAATTCCTGAGTCTTCACATAGCTTCCTATCTTTAATGACAACAACAATACACGGGTTGGGTCTGTCAGGCCCAATGCCCTTGCAACACGCAAATGGTAGGGCTTGTAATTCCGACACTTTCGTTTGCTGAGAGCTGATCTGTCCGTTTCACTTTACGATGTATATAGAGTTCAATAGTTTTGTTTTAAGAATACTATACATATTCACGAGTATTTGGTATATTTTTGTTGGTGTTATTGTTTTTCTGTTTTTATTTTCTGTTATTATTGTAACTTTCTAATTTCATTTTATGTTATTAGGGTAAAGGGAGAGCGCTGAAATTTAAGATTGTTTTAAATTCGGTATAAAGTGCATTTAGTACCGTTATATCCGGAATAGAACATCTTTTAAATGTCCTCCAAATCGAGCCAAAAAAGCAGTCAACATTAAGCGATAACGATTTTTATTCACAGTAACGGAGTTACCAGTACGGTCAACAAAAAAGACCCCAATGACTCCTCTAGTATGGAATATGCACCAGACACTCAATTTAAGAGAATGAAATGCTTCTTGATGCATTACTTCTGGCTGATTTTCAGACCACGTTTTCTTATGAAATTCGGGATCATTTTCAAATTTCTCCGAGGCCCAATTACTGAACCTGCGACGCAAAAAAATATCGTTTGGTTTAAATTCTTGAGTTAAGGCAGTAGTAAGCATGTAGGCCAAGATCTTTTCGCAAAATTCGTCATATACTGGTGTTAGCAATGTCCAATGCCTGAGGTCACCATGGAGTTAACACCTTTCGATCTTCACGAACACTCTGACGTAAAACTGTAATATTTTCTCCGCTCCTTGCACTTGTCCCATTCGCAAGGAAACGTTACGAAATGAATATGTTGGTTCGAATTCTTCCACAAGGCTTTCAATTATACTTCGACCTGTAACCGAAAATGTGAGTTAATCCCCGTAAAGTAGCCGCGATTGAACATGAATTTTTATAAAAGATTGAATAATTTGTAACCTTTGGGATACGAGTAGCGTCCCATTATGAAGTGCTAGATACTGACGAGCACAAATGTTAAAACAACAAACTCAACATGGCGACCACCGCAAAGAAATGTTAATTTACAAGTGCTTCGTTTCTAATGGAAAACCCAATATTTAATGTTACCATAACAACTACTTCCTTTTTGTCTTGCTTTGGTGGATTCTCACAGTTAGAAAACTGTATTTCCTGTTTTTCAGATGTTGATTCTTATACTAGAAGTATAAGAATCCCGCTGTATTTTAATCAAAAGAAAGCACGTTTACTAGAATTTAAATGACAATGCGTGTATAATATTACCATTTCAAATAATACTCATGTGCAATATTATATTAAAAAACATGCTTTATGTGACCTGCTTAACAAATTGAATGGTATGGATATGCATACTTCCTACATAAAAAGTATCCTGCTTGTTTTCAAATGTCATTGTTTATATGACATTTAGAAACAATTTTATTGTAATAAACATGGGTCTAATCCATGGAATCATAAACAAAGTGATACATAGTTATCTATTTAGTGCACCAGGTCATCTGCGAATCCCACGACAATTCATTGGTGTTTAAGCACTTTGTAAAGCGGAACTTGCATATTTGTGAATAATCATTTATTACGCAGATAGACCCACTTAGCGTTATTAATGCCTGCTCTAATTTTGATTTTTAGTGCAGATTTTATGCATGGCTGCAATTTCACAGTGAGGATCGCAAATAAATTCAATCAAGCGAGGTTTCTTAAAATTTTCTGAATTTGTATTCAGTCATTCGAAACCAATAACTTTGTTGTTAATGCTGTTGCTTAATTATGTTATGTTAAACAATAAACAGTGCTATCTGACAGATTCATTGCACGTAAGTGTTTAATTACATCAGTTTGTTTTCTATATGAGTTCTCTTATATTTTTCCAAAAAACGCCACAAGAGCAACATATTTCCCTAAGGTAGTTGTAATTAATGAACAGGGAGTAGACGAATAAATAAGTTCGGCATGCCTAGTGAGTGAATCAAGCCGAGAATGAATATATTTAACGCGGTCGTCGCGCAGTAATCGACTGTTCCATTGCAAGCTTATCCAGTGCGATGAGGAATCTGGCTACTTCAACGACAACAAATTGCTGCCGGTAGTACAGTACCGTGCAATCGAATTAGGGCCACTTTGATTTTATACAAATATTTGCTATTAATATTATAATAACCAAAATTTCTAAATGTTTTCCGCAATAAAATGTTTTTAATTGTATTTGAGATAATCCTCTTAAGTAGATATGATGAAAGCGCAGTGGTAAAAACAGTGAAACATCCACCGGCAGTCATGATTTGGTCCTGTATATCAGGGGAAGGGCTTGGACCGCTCTATTTTGTAACGGGTACCATGAATCAAATTCAATATAAACAAGTTATGGAATCAATCTTAATCCCGTATATGACATCTTTAGACCCTGAAAATTACTCTTACACATTTATGCAAGATGGTGCACCGTGCCACAGGGCAAAAACAATTCTAAAAATGTTTTCAGCAGATATAAGATATTGCCATGACCAGGCAATTCCCCCGACCTGAATCCAATCGAAAATGTTTGGAATTCTTTAAAACTTACAGTTTATGCATCTCCCAATACAACAGTTGACGGTTTGAAAGCAAACATAACAAATAACTGGCAAAATAATGCTCACCTTAAAGAAGTGCAGTAGCGTGTATAGCAAGCATGCCAAAAAGAATTGCTGCTGTCATAAAAGCAAGGGGTTGTTCGACGAAATATTAATGTACGTGTTAATATAAATATATATATATAAACAAATAAAAATTGTTTTTATGAAACGTTAATACTTTGTATTATTTATTAAGCTAAAACTCAAATTTATATAGTGGCCCTAATTCGATTGCACGGTACTGTAGCTTGAGGTTGTTCGTGTATTCCGGCCCTTAGAATTACTGAATGCTTCTTGCGTCTGCCAGTTAATTCCGAAAAATATTAAGGCTTTAAATTATGATTTGATGGTTATTTTAGGTTGTAATAGGATCATTAAAATAGTAGGTACCAATTATTTGGCGCAAACAAATTTTGTTCTTGACCTTTTTTGCTCTAGTGGAAACTCTGAAATACTTAATTATTAAGTATTTCTTTTAGGGAAATGTAATTTGATGAAGAATTTAATATTCTATCATCTACGATAAAAACATAGAGGGTCTTATTTAAAATAACGTAGATATTGATGTATGAAATTTAACATATTTGATCGCTGAATAACACCCTGTACAATGTTCACACAAAAATTGAAATACCTTTCAATAGCCCATATTTATAGCTTACTAACTCGTAACTATTGATCTTCAACACTTTTGTGTATCGAATAAGCAACCAAAGGAGTACTAGGATGTTTCTGGTGAAATCTTCATAAAAATCAAGTTAACTTTAAAACAGTAATGTTTAGTTCTATCGAAGTAGATAAATTGCACGCCAAATTAATTGCTAAATTCAATTGTTTCATAAAAATTGGGGGTAATGCCTTTAAGAAAATTCAGTTTAAGTTCCGGTAAAACCGGAAGTTGAAGAGATGTGCCGATATTTTCTAAAACTTCGTCCCCTCGAACAAAATAAGCCTGCATATCTAGAACCTGTTTCTGATGTACGGCCAACGTAAACTCATCCTATGACAACCTGCATAGAGCGTGTCCATCTAATGCGTGGACGGAAGCAATTTAGAGAAAAAGTTTCCAGATAAAAAATATTCGAAAATTATATTCAAGTATGCCGGGTGTTCAGTTTCCGCTGCGCACGATACAAGTTTGGTGATGCAAGTCTTATTCGATTGAGTATTTCTTGGTGTTTTTTGGCAAGGCATCGAGGATTTTTTTAAACCAATCAGATTCTACAAGGTGGCCATCGATATCGTTGTCAAGTTTGATTCATGTTGTTTAAATTTTTTTTTAATGGAACGCCCTATATATCTTTACAAAATATAATAGAGAAGCTTTTCTAGAAACGTTTTTGGAAACATTTCCCTATATCGAAAATGCGTGCTTCTTTAGTAAATTAAATATGAAGCTATGTAGATAAGTTTTTCGTTTAAAAACGTAGGGTGCTGTGAGGAAATACGATAAACTTTTGTTTCGCTGAAGATATTTATTAAAGCAAATGCGTAAACGTTCTTTTTTGTACAATTTCTACTTACATTGTCTAGTAAGTAGAGCAACGCAACTGCGCTGAAAGCCAGTGGCGGACGCATAAAAATTTATACAAAATAAATTAAGTGCTCAAACACTTATCGTTTTAAGAGTCCTCCTTGAAATCACAAAGTGGCTAATGTCTATTTAATATTTGTAACATTAGATATATTTCCAAAGTTGTTTCGGCAAAGTGAGTGCGACGTGAAGAAAAAGTGTTTTTCTATGCCGAAAACAAACGTTCTACATCTAGTGACGTTATATTTGCGTAAGCAAAATAATCTTTCAAATAACTTAACGGTTCTGTTGACGCACCTTCACAAATTTGTCTTAATGTGCCAAAATCAGAGTCTTTATCTAAAACACTTTCAAACCTTTCTAAAACACAAACATTTCTTGCGTCTTCTATCGCGCATAGCTGTGCGTGAACATGTTGCACTATTTGCAAAGATTCCACTAACGACACCGAAGAATTTTGTAGTTTTTCTGCATCCGCTAGTCCGCGTAATTGTTCTGAATAATTTCCAAATCTGTTTTAACTTGACTATCCCGAAATTTCAAGCGGCTTACCTTGACAGCCGCAGCTTCCTTTGGGTCGAATTCTAAAATCACGATCTTTATATTCTCAAAATATTTAAGATAATAAAATGCAGCCTCTAACCATGTTCCCCAATGACAGAATAGGTTGTGGTGGTTCAGGAATACCGGGGCATAGCCTATGAAATTCCCGAATACGTTTTGGGGATTTTACAAACACAGCTTTTGTATGCGCTATTAGAGCGTCTACCTCGGGATAACATTTTCTGATACTATCTGCTACGAGACTGAGAGTATGAATTTTACATGTAATATGCAACAAGTTAGCACAATGTTTTTTAAGAGATCGACCTACAGCAAGCATGTTTGCGGCACCATCACTCATAAACATCAACAGTTGATTTGTTGAAAATTCAAACTTTTCCAATGTATTTAACACCAACATTGAAATTACTTCGGCAGTACATTTTTGTATTCGTCTGGAAGCTAGTAAAATTGAGGGTGACGGTCGATGTGGTTCCATTGTGCGTACCATTACATTAACCACAGAATGTTTTTTACGATCTGTTGTTTCGTCCACACATAACCACAGTTTTTTATCTTGCAACTCCGATTTAATTCTTTTCTCGACATGCTCACGAGCAGACGGCACAACTCTCTGTAATGTTCTCTCACTTGGTAACTTGAAGTCCGAGTACTCATTCCAAAACGAGACGTATGCTTTCTTCCTTAGTAAATGAAATGGTAAATTACATGCAATAAACACATAAATTAAATTTAAATTTGTCATAATCTCGTGTGCAATTTTTTTTTGAAACATGCTCTGCACTATTTACGTGTCGTAGACAATCACTTTTCGACCAACACATTAAATCTATTTTACACACTACACATTGAATTTTAGCTCCATCACACTTTAAATCAGGCCTTTCTGCAATAAATTCTCTTATTGTGTCCAACTTTGGTCGTTTTCGCAACGTAGGAAACATTTTCAAAATAAACGTAGAACTACGATATAGTATACGACAGCGTAGATGCATATACAACAGATCGGCTTTCGAGTCGCAGTTACACTGACGCTTATAGCGAATTGTCCCGGCCGTGTTTATTTTGTGTAAACTTTTATGCGTCAGCCACTGGCTTTCAGCGCAGTTTGCGTTGCTCTACTAGTAAGTTAACCAGCATGTAAAGATAATATATAGCTAGAGTGAAAAGACAAACGTTTTAGAATCCAACATATATAAAAGCAATAGCATCGGACATAAGTTCATTCAACAGTAAGAAATATAATAAGGCATACTGAAAGTTGTTTAAAAAATTTCGAAATTTAACTAAATAGAAAAATTTATGAAAGAACTTCCTGGATGCATTTTTTAAGGCAATGCATAAGCCAATGGACATTATACAAAATAATGCCCCCAGGATGTTGGTAAACGTTCAATAAAATATAAGTAATCCCATTACAGTTTGTATCAAGCAAAATGGTGTGCACTTCGAACAGATGCGAAATTATTTGCATAAATTAAATTGTGCAGTTTATTTTTAACGAATATCTTTAGAAAAACAAAAGTTTATAGTATTTCGTCACAGTACTCTATGAGTTTTAGCAAAAGACATATCCGCATAGCTTCATATTTAACATAGCAAAGAACGATAAAACGTTTACAAAAAAAAATCTATTACAGATTTTCTATCAGATCGCGGAAAAATATATAGAGTGCTCCGTTAAAAAAATACCATGAATCAAACATGGCAACGATTTCAATGGCCATCTTGTAGACTCCAGTTGATATAAAAAACTTTTCGACAGATTGCCTAAAACTCCAAGAAATACTCAATCGAATAAAATTTGAGTGACCACACTAGTTTGTAAGGCGTTAAGATGTCGGCCGTTAAAAGACAGCGACATTTGGCAGAAGTCTCAAAGTATGTTAATTATCAAAATCTAGACCAATGTTTCTTTTTGTAGAAATAGTTCGCTTTGTTAATGCAAATGATTGGTATGCTAATTAATTGTTTATTGGATCTACGATAGACTATTTTGTTTAGCGGTAGGTGCATGAATATTTAAAAACAGACACGTTCTGGGCTTTTTACTAATAAATTCTCGATTACGTTCTCTAATTACCGTGATAAATGTATAACTTCAGTGTACTAATAATTCCGTCTAGACACATCTGTTTATTGTTGACGGTCTTACAAACGCACGTCGAAATGCTTTGAGCGAGTCATTTGAAATTGTAATTTTCGTACCACTTATCTATTCGAACTTGCCTTGCCTTCACACTCATTAATTCCTGCAGACAATATACATGAACGTTCCAGCTATCTATGCGTTTTACAAATTTCCACTCATAAAAATAAAATGAGGATGTTGAAGCGCGCGCTCATAAAGGAAATGATCGTGCAATTGCTCTGCTCGCCTTTCAATAGTTATGTAATTGAAGCCATTTTGTTTTGCATTGATATCGCTTGAAATAACGACTTCCTATGGAATGAGATCGATCTGGCATTTTACACTTGTGCAAAATTAATTGGGTAGCAAATGTTGATTGCACCATTCTGAATATTGAAATATAAAATACTAATTGATGACTGAATTAAATTAAGTTAATTTTTATAAGATGTTTGCTTTTATATTTCTGGTCAAACCATTGACGACTGCTGCTACCCACAGAACTGCTTTAATAATCATCAAAAGATACGTTTTGCAACATCTCTTGACGTGAGCTTGCAGATGTAATTAACAATCCATTGTTGTGTTTATTATGTTCCCACCTTTCTTTATTCTCGTATTGCTCCCATAATTTTTTATTATTAGTATAATTTACTACCAATTTTTGGATATAACAAAGCACGATCTGCGATGTGATCATTTTGGCGTGGCTAAATCTTATCCAGTAAACACTAACTTGGCAACTTGGTAGCTGTGTAAATAACGAAGATCAAGTCAGTGTCTTACACCAAATATTACTCGATTATATACGAGGGTGTATCAAATATAAACGGGACTGATTTTCTTAAAAGTTCTGGAGGACTTCTAGACTTGGAAGGGGTTGATGCGCAGGTAGTTTGTACCGTCAGGGAGAGGGGAGAACCAACCGCAACTCTCTCGGGTCCCTTTAGTATCAAAAGAAACCATGAGCGAGAAAGAAATGCATGTCTCCGTGGAGCAGCGGGTTATCATCCAGTTTTTGGCCAAGGATGAGGTGAACCCAACCTGCGGCGATTACAGACACAGTTCGGGGACAATACCCTGTTAAGAACCCGTATGTTTACATGGCACAAAAAAATTTCTGGAGGGCGTGAAAAGGGCACCGGTGAAAGCAAAGATGCGGTTGGCACCGGTTTTTTTTGATCGGCAAGGTGCTTTTCACGTTGATTTTCTCCACGATCGACGCACAATTAATGCGCAATATTATTCTGAAGTAGTGGATGCCGCGAAATTGTCATTTCGAAGGAAAAGGAAGAAGCAATCGGCCAGAAGTGTAATTCTTCTGCATGACAACGCCAGGCCTCATGTGGCTAAGGCCACGATGCAAAAAGTGGACGCATTAGGTTGGGAAACGCTGGAACATCCACCCTATAGCCAGACTTGTCACCTTGTGACTTCCATATTCTTGCACCCCTCAAAGAAGCGCTTGGAGGCCAGCGTTTCGACGACAACGAAGCGGTGGAAGCGTTTGTGTTCCAATGGCTACACCGACGTCCGAAGAGTTTTTACGATGATGGAATAAAAAAGCTCCCAATCCGATGGGAAAGATGCGGGAGGGTATGTAGAAAAATAATATATATTTGTAAGCTTAGTTAAATAATGTTAGAATCTTTTAAAAAACGAGTCCCGTTTATATTTGATACACACTCGTATGCAGAGTAGTTGTCTGATTAGTATGTAAATAACAATATTTTTTATCAAGTGGGTGAAAATGTCAATTTTTGACAGAACCAAGACGATATCGCGCTACTTTTACAATTTAAATTATATATTCATTTGTGTTGCGTTATTTTAAATAAACTAGTTTGTATTTGTGAAGACTCTATCTATTTGTACCCCTAGACCAACAAAGGTAATTCCCACATATTTTGGGGGCTCGTCCGGGATAAATGCGCGAGATTACGACGACGAAATAAAGAATCTTAAGACGAAAACTAGTAGAAAAAAGGGAAAATAGAAAAGAAGACGCGAAACAAGACGAAAAGAGTAAAACAAGTGGTGAAGACGAAGAGAAAAAAACGCGCAGAAACTAAATGACAACGCCAGGTAAAATTCCGCGTATAGCTAATAATATTAAGTCGGCTCCTGCAGCAGAAATCAAAGCCTTTCATAAATTCGTATTCGAAACAGAGGGTGATAGAAATAAAAGGAAAAGATTAAGAGAGTTTACAGGGTTTAACTTTAAGGATGACGATGAAAATAAAGAGCATTTCAAGGAAAAGAGGGAATACGCGACGAGTAACTTGAAACTTGGTGAACTAAGTCTAATATGTAACGTATTAGGAGTAAATAATGACGCAGACAGTAAACAAGAATTACTTGAGACCCTGTGCAAAAAAATAAATAATTTGTAGACGTTAGTGGAAGCCAAACGACGGGACAACGGAAATAACAACGAACGAGAAAAATGAAGAGAGCGAAACAGAAAATGACGAAGAACATTCAGACGTGCAACATGAATTTGCGACAACAAAGCCAGTGCGCTAACTTTGGAGCCTAAAAATCTAACACCCAAATTTATGATGACGTTTAAAGATGTGGAAGAAACCGTTCGAACATTCGACGGCGAGAAAACTTGCACATTCAATAGGTGGGTGGCGGAATTTGAAGAAACTGCGTTGCTCATGAGCTGGAACGATGTAGAAAAATTGATCTATGCAAAACGGCTACTAAAAGGAGATGCTTTGTCATTCATTCGAGGGGAGAAATGCATAATCTCCTGGCCAGCGTTGAAGAGCAAACTACGAACAGAATTTAAGCAAACACTGTATAGTGCAACATTGCATAAGAAATTAAACTCACGTAAGAAGCGGAAAGATGAAAGGTTTTCCCAGTATCTTCTGGCATTGAGAGAAATTGCCACGCAAGGTGATATTGAAGAAGACGCGTTGATCGAATATGTGATTGAAGGCATTCCAGATGGTAAGCTGAATAAAACCATATTGTACGGAGCGACATCCCTTGCAGACTTCAAAGAGAAACTGTAAGTATACGAAAAAATGAAGGAGAAACAATCGAAAACTACAGGAACGTCGAGCGAATCCAACGAACCAGAGGAAAATTCGTCTAAAACTTCTGTTTCTGGCAAGAAAGAAGAAACCGATGTGAGATGTTTTAATCATGACAAAAAAGGACACCAATCGAAGAATTGTCGAAATAAAGACAAAGGAGTGAAATGTTTCAACTGCAACCACTGTGGGCATATCGCAAAAAAATTGCAAAAACAGAAGTAATGCTGAAACGACAGCAAATGAAACACCACAAGAAAGAGAAGCTTATGTTGTTCAAAACCAGAGAGAAGAACCACCTCGATATAAAACACTGTTGCTCAATGGGAGACATGTCTCTGGCTTGGTGGATACTGGAAGTGACTTAAATTTGACATGTTCTAACGGCTCTTCAAATTGGGGCGCCAAAGCTCAGAGAGACATTGCTGACCATTAAGGGTATTGGAAACAACCGCATTATGTTATTGGGAAAATGCACCACTGAAGTAGAAGTTGATGAATGCAAATTAACAACAGACTTCCAAAATGTGACATTGACGATGAGTTCTGGGAAAATAACAATGAACCCTACTGAAGACGTGCCGAATCAATACGCCAAACCTACGAACTTTAATGAAGAAAGAAAATTGGAACACGATCTGCTTGTGATTAATGTGGAAGATGACCTAGATGTTGAGAAACCGAGATGCTTGTCAAGAATTAAGGATCTAGTACAGAGTTAGAACCCAAAACACATGAGGCAAACGAAGAGAACCACCAAAGTTATTCTTAGTGGCGAAATACCAGTTTATCAACGTCCAAGAAGATTGTCGAGAGTCAAATTGAAAGAAGTTAACAACCAAATAAAACAAAGTACTTTGGAGGAAATTAGGAAAAAAGCTAAAGACGCTGACGACCTGCTTATAAAAGATCATGACCGGGAAAGACAATTGTCGGCTGCGAAATCGAAAAATCTCAATGAGATGACGACCTTGAAGATCGAAGTGGCATGAGTTAAAAATAGATGGAATGCAAGTGCAAAGAAATACACGTGTTACGTTCCGAGAACATCGTCCTATGTAAAAAGATCAACGAGTTCGAGGCGAGAGACCAAGACACCGAATGCTTAAGGTATCAGGTCAAAGAAGCGGAAGTCCTCCGGATCGAACGAGATCGCATGAAAATGATTTGCCCCAATTACCCCAGTACCTACCTAACGAGTGTGGTACCTGCATGATGATGCAACAGTTCACCATACAGCTCGTATAAATGAACATTTAAGTCAGGAATTTCCTGGACGATGGATAGGAAGAGGAGAACCGTATTGATCGCCACGACGCTCTCCGGAACTTTCGAAAATGGGCTTTTTGTGGGGTTTCGTTAAAGAACAGGTTTACAGAACCCCTGTAACTACCAAGGAAGATATGAAAGGTCGCATTAGAATAGTATTCCAAAGTATTGATGTAAATATGCTGCAACGGGTTAGCAAGACTTTTCAAAACCGTATACATTATTGTATGGAGGTAAATGGCGACCATTTTGAACGTTTGACGAGATAAATCTATCTTTGTTATTTCTATTATTTTTGTTATGAATATTCTTATGAATTATCATAGGTGCGTTATGTAATAAACAGTTTTGGCCATCGGTTAGATTTTAATTATTGTTACGTTTGTTTATTTTGTATTTGTGATGGTTAGTTAATTGATGTTTCTAAACTAGAGTGTGGAAGGCTGAAATAATACTTCTGGTACTAATATGGTTAAGTCAATATCGAAACGCCAACTAAACCAATCTTATTGTTTCCTTTGGTATTTTATTTTGATATTCGTCCATCTATTTTAAGACCATCAATTTCAAAAGCAATACTATTTTTTTACTTTGGCAACATAATATTTGAAAATTTATTTCCAACATAGAAAATACACCTGTTTGTACATTTGTACATTTGCAATTTTCTCAGAAACTAACAATTTTAGGGGCTTTATGGTATAAGTGTAATTTGAGGGGATACAATAGTTCTACCAAGTGGAAAAATACAATGCAGGATGATCCATTTAAAGAAGTTATTGATATTTGAAAATTGCGAAATTTGTACACATGTAAAAAAAGCCTGTACATGAAACGAAACTTCTACTTATCTAAGACCTTTAAGTTACCCTTTTTCTACGTATCTGCCAAATATCTCGTTAATTCGCACTAACGAAGTTATGTTGATGGTTATTATAGTGTACTGATTTTTCTTGAATTTTTATTCTTTTCAGAACAACTTGACAACGTCGCAATTTTCATGAAAATATAAGGCGGTAGTGAATGTAGAACTTTATGCTGAATTCAATGGTAAATTAATATACATAGTGTGCCAACATCCTGTATATTTTTAACTATTTTAGAAATATGCACAAGTGAAAATATAGTAACTTTTATTTGAAACAATTTTTCCTATCTTCTATATTAACTGAGATATTAGACTTCCTCGGACTAATGGCCCACCCTGTATACTCGATATTTGGCGTCCACCATGAACACAAAAGTAACCAACTGTATTTTGTTTCAGAATCTCACAGGAAACAATCATTTCCTGTTCTAGTCCTCTTTAAGGAATGATATACCACGTTTGAAAAAGACAGTAGTATGTAGGTGCTCACAGATTCTTCGTAGAAACTGTTCGTTACTTATAAATATGTAATTCTCTAAAGTATTAAATATTGTATTACAACTATGTTACAAATTTTAGAAATATATGAATTGTTTTTTCGTTGCATTGGAAGATAAAATTATAAGGTCCAATAAATATATCTACAACAAAAAGAGTCTGATTTCCTATTATAGAAGGGATGTCTTTTAAGTTAAAAAAAAAAGGAAAAAAACCTTTGGCACAAATCGTTTTATTGTTTTTTAAGATATTTGCCATATAGATTTATATACTTTTGCATGCGTTCGAAGCAATTCTCGAAACATCTTTCCACTCCGAAGAAGATATCTCTAAAACACGGTTTTTGAAGGCTTCAACAACTTCTTGAGGTGACAAGAATCGCTATCCACGCATTTTTTGTTTGACATTCGGGAACAAAAAGAAGTGGTGATGCGATAGATTAGCTGAATACGGGCAATGTGACATTAATTCGATGTCTTTCTGCTTCAAATAATTAATTGCTCGAAGTGCTGTGTGAGAACTGGCATTGTCATATACGGATTTTGAAGTCTCTGTCGAATTTTTTGAGTATTTCCTTGCGCCAACTGACACGACCCTCCTTTTTATGTCAAGTTTATGCGGAATCCATCGGGGACAGATCTTTTTTACAACTAAATATTCATGCAAAATCGAATGTACTGTAGTCTTCGATATGCCTAAGGATACCTCTATCTCACAGTATATCACATGCTGAACCTCTTCGATCTTGTTGCGCACAGCACCGATGTTTTTTGGAGCAACCGCTTTTGGTCGACCTTCGCGAAATTCATCACTGATGGAACTTATTCTTATTTGCAGATCCACTTTTTAATGTTCAGCTTGTTGACTGTACATTAACATCAGTTTTATTTTCAGAATAAATCACTAAATTTTTGACACTTGTGACAGTAGTCATGTCGAAACTTTTGTTTTACATAAATACATTAAAATTCCACTAATGTAGTAACCAATTCCTACTTGCAATTTTCTCAATTCCTCAAAATTGTTTACGAGCTTAAGGTATATCCTTTACTTTGTAGCAACTCCATACATTGTTTTTCATAACAATTCCCAAAAGGCACAACATGTTCTAAATGAAATAGCTATTCAAACTAACGATTTTTCTCAATTTCTATTTTCGATAGTACTATCATCTGATATAGAAAACGGTCTTCTGTAATAATTTTTTAAGCTGCGCAGAAAAAATATGTGAAAAATTTTTACAATAATTGTAGCAAATGCCACAACAAATAGTTATAGGATCGGCGACAATTCGATGCCATTAGTGAAACAAGAGTGGTAACATTTGACGCAGTAAACTTGCATATTTTTCAACAATTGTGCAAGTGTATGTATCGCACTTATTGACATGCTAGTAACGAATTTTAACAGTTACTACATTAGATTGCACAAATTGTATCAATTATTTGAATAATTAAAATATTCTATCTTAAACTACCATAGATTATGCAGCGTTCTTATACTTATAATGGTTAAAAGAACGAGTAAACAAAATAATAAACATGCTTTCGTATCTCCAGCAGCTTTCACCATTTACAGGGAAGCATTGGTCGGCCATAAAAATATTATGCACCTGCTCTCGTAGGTGTGGAGGAGTAAGGTAAACTACGGCAGACCTTACTCTGAGAGAGTTGCGAGCTCGGAGCTCAATCCGAGACTGATAGCTTGGCGAACTACCTGTGCCACTATTGATGAAGGTGATTTGAGTACATAAGCAGATCTTTTGTTAGAAAAGAATAAACTTTTTCGTTGCGTTCTGTTGGTGACTAATCAATACTACATGGGTCTAGTCATTACCTACGATATACATTAGGCCTGAGCGCTGTGACGTATTTTGGAGTAGGTCGTCGATTCGTCATTCACACGTTCAGATCGTTTCTTGTGTTTTGAGTTGGTTTATCCAAACTATACTGGCTTCATTTAAAAAAAAATACCGTGTAGTGATATTTCCGGACTTTGTTGATGATACCTGTAATGTTTTTCTAGTATTGTATAAGTGATAAAATCTTTTCTAAAACGATAAAAACGAGCTAACCTAACCTAACATGGCATCGGCTGTTTTGTATGTTTTGTTTGTGAGTTACACTTTGTAAAAGAAGATATTTATTTTTCGACAGCTACAAATTCAAGGACCGGGGAAACTATAACTGTAAGTTAAAGAAATCCAAGGCTTAAAAAAATGCTATTCCAACTCAATTCCCTAATTGTCTGTTGTATTTGACAATAAACTTGAAGCTTTTATTGTTCAAATAGTTTTATATTCTTACGTTATATTTAACAAAATTATTTTTAAACACGAAGAGATGTTTTTAAATGTGTGTAATAAACGCTCTGTTTTAATACAATATATTTTAAATTATACCACCGAACGCAGCCATTTGGATACTGATATATGTAAATGTCATATTCACAACAGTGAACGTATTGCAACAATTATAATAACTTGTTCTACAAATAATGTGTTAATCTTAAGTTTTTGATTTTGAGTCGTTTGTATGACTAGTTGTGGTCATTTAGCGTGCATATTTACTTAGTTCATAACCTCCAAGTATTCTCGATCGAGGAATTAGTTTCATATTTAATTTAAGAGAATTTGAACTGCGCTTCACGCAGCCACTCCTAAATAGTTCTGTGTCACATTGGCCTGAATTTATATTCATATTTTACTTTGTCAGTATTAAATTTGCTGAATATTTTAACCTACTTTTGCTGAATTATTTTGAATATTCGTACGATTTCTTTCTTACCTCTCCTCGAAAGCTCTGAATGGTTTTCATCTAGCATTTCAACATCGAGCGAAGCGACGAATTAAACACATTCAATGGCGTCCTATTGAACATCGAATTATTTACCCAGTAATTCGAATACCGGATCGTCGTCATCGTGAAGAAACGTGCGAATGCCACTTACGACTTCAGCAACAGTCTAATACAGTTATATTTATATTGTTTTATTACATCCATAGTTTACCTTCCTTATCTATCGTACAGTCATGGAATATTTGTAGCACCATACTTTTAACTGTTTACTCGTGCAATATATTTAATATTTAGAACTTGTTTGTACCATCTATGTTTGCTAACCTCTTTTCTTTATCTTTAACAATAAATGAATTTTATTGTAAACTTACAGTTTTCAGTTTTATTTACTTATTGTCTCATGCTCCCTATTCAACTATTAAAACACTTAGCTGGTCCATTCGTTAGTAACCACTTAATGAACTGAAACTGTATCAAATGTTTATTAAATATCAGAACGGTATATTCCTTTACTCAAATATAAGGAAATTATGAAAATTGTGAATTTTCAGTAGTTTTAAAACATATTTTACTGTAATAAAATCACTCCAATATCACTGGACAACAAATTTTAGTTTATTTGTTGTATCTTGTTTGAAAAGTGCATTTTTTTTTGTTAATTTTGAGGCGCTGAGTACAAAAATGACAATGAAATTAAAAACTTAGTTGCAGTTTTCAAGAACAAGTTTTTTTATTTTATTTTTAACAAAATAATAAAAAATAGATACTTTTACACTTTTAGAGTCACTAAATGCGCTGTCTTTTTGCTATTCTTTTGTGAATTGTTTCTGGAGCATCTCTAACAAGAGTTCAACGGTAGTCAGCAAGCATGGAAGCATTCCAATTTCCCTGGTACCTTTTCTCCATTGTTGATATATCCTGATCACTTACAGCTCCGCAGTTTCCAGGAAAAAAGTCCAGGTGTGAGTGTAGGGAATGGATCTTTAGAGACATATTGCAACCCATTTTTTGATACGATGACAGCATATTTTCAATAAGAGTAACGTAATTGTCAGCTTTTTTATTTCCCAAGAAACAAGTTACCACGAGGCGAAAGTTATTCCAAGCATTCTTTTCAATATCTGTTAGAGTGCTGCCAAAATGTTCGTCTTTCAGAATATTTCGAATCTGTGGCCCAACAAAAATACCTTCTTTAATTTTCGCTTCACTTAGCCTTGGGAATTTCTGACGCAGGTACTGAAAAGCAGGCCCACCTCTATTCAGTGCCTTAACAAAGTTTTTCATTAGGCCCAATTTGATGTACAGTGGTGGCAACAAAATCTTTTTGAAGTCTACCAATGGCATATATTGTACATTCTTTTGACCTGGCTCTAATGATTGTCGAACAGGCCAGTCTTGTCATTTGTAATGAAGTGCCTTTGCCCGATTGTCCCATTCACACAAAAAACAGCAAAACTTGGTATAGCCTAGCTGTAACCCAAGTAAAAGTGCAACAATCTTTAAGTCGCCACAGAACTGCCATTGGTGCTCATCGTATTTTATGCTTGTGAACAGGTACTTCATATTGTCGTATCATTTTCTCATGCGAACGACGGTAGAATATTTCCAATATGCAATAGTACTGCATTTAAACTGAATGTTGAACTGTCTATAAACAATCTCCATTCCTCTGGCTTGTAGTTTATATTTAAAGCCACCAGTAAACCGCTAGTGTTATTGCAGAAAACCAAGTTATTTTCCATGTCAACAAATGGTACTAGGCCTTTATGGCGATTACGAAAAACACATACCGAAACATCGTCTTCTAATAGGTTCCACTGCCGCAGTCTTGATCCTAGTAACTCTGCCTTACTTTTTGGAAGTTTTAGAAGGACCTCTTGATGTTGATGGCATATTTTCTTCATGACAAATCGCTGTATCGCTATTATCTGATTCGTAAGTGAATGTTCCTGGGGGTTCTGGAATAGGAAGTTCGTCACTATGGGGCACAGGTCTCATGGCAGATGGTATATTTGGATAGTTGATAACCGATTTTTTCTTCTTGGATATACCTGTGCCTTGCCCAACACGAGGTATCATGCAGAAATAGCAATCATTAACATGATTTGTAGACTCTCTCCAGACCATTGGGACAGCAAACCGCATAGATCGTTTTTTATGACCAGTTTCTCGGACTTGAAACGCATATATTACAGCAGATACGTGGCGCCCAATGTTTGTCTTGATCCCCTATTTTGCAACCGAAATGAAGCCGATATGGCATAACAGAAGTGATCTGGATTGTTTACACACTTTCGAGACATCTTACAATGTCAACTATTCGATTAGACTCACTAACTTCGACTGACTAACCTCTCCGCTTTGTAGCTGCTTATATACCCAAATACGACTTCTAGATTTTTAGAGAATATTCAAGAAGATTCGAGAATTTTCTATTCAACTCCATAATAGTGGCGTTTGTCATTTGTTTGTATACAGGGGCTGTTCTGTACACGGCTGACTTGCGGTTACAGTGTTAATATATAGGGACACATAACATCACGAATCTCTGAAACTTGAACTAATATTAAAAAGATAAGTTTATTTTCGGTTTTAGCATACCAAAAATAGTAAGATTTAGTCGATTTTATTTTAGATACATTTTGGCTGTTGTCCAGTGATATTTTAATGAAAATTACTCCTTAACGATGGTTTCCTACAATCATGTGAATTTTCAATACAAAATCGTTCCTACAACATTGTTGCAGTTATTTTCACAGGATTTGTTTCTGTGTAGGTATTTGGTAGCGACATCTTATATCAGTCTAAGTCACCATTGTTTTTACTATATTCATTCCAACATTTTTACTATTTATAAATGTTAATAACATATTTCCATCAATTTTTGTATATCCGAGTCATTTTTCAATCAGCAATCTTTTCTTTATTGAAATTTACATCCATCATGCCTCTATAACTCATGCGTCATTAAAAATCAAAAGCAAAACCAGCCTCATCTGTACAGATTGGCTGGCAGTCAGAATCATTATTATCGACAAATGATACCTATGCTACCATTTTAACATGTGGTGACGCCACAACGGGGCGCATAATTTTAAAGCTTGTCATAAGCTCACTAATCTTTATTGTGTAAATAGTATATGTAAGCTGTTTCATGGCTTTGTTACTATCGCCCTCTTACCGTAAAGAGTGAGGCGCTGTTAATTAACTTATTCTCCAACATGCGCATGGTGAGTTGGGGCCTACCTCTGTCATAGTCAGGCGCAAGTCCTCTTTTGACTTCAGAGTAATAGTAGTATTTTTGCCATATACCGGATTTACAGAAAAAATTGTTTACAAATAAGCTGCACAATTTTAAAATGTAGACCGTATCGCAATAAAAACGACATGATCACTCGAATAAGAAAAAAGTACATTTACAAAGATAATTGTGGTTCATTACAATGAACAAATTTTAGGTAAATTTAAAGCACGATCGCGCCTATTAGTATTGAAATTAAAGAAATCGGCCGGTCTTTGTAACACTTCTTGCGTAAATATTTCTTAATATTTTACGTAGGCAGGTTGTAAATAAGATATTGATACTAAATGAAGCATGGGTTCTACCTAAAAGCATAGTTACCAGTATTTCACACACGCTCATCATATATGAAGCTACTCAAAATATTATAGTTATTAAGAGCACGCATAAAAAATTTACATAGCAATTAAATGCCGCATGAAGAATAAAGGCAACTTGCTTTTTCTCATAGAACTATTCCCACATAAAAAATGTAACAGTAGAAACGCTTTAGCATTTAATCCTGCTATATAATATTACAGTAATATTTATTTAAAAAAAGTATGATAAAGTAATAAAAGTTTCATTAAAATTCTGTCATAGTAACGCTTCATTTCCTCTTCCTGGTGTACATGAACAATTGTATACACTCCAACCCGAATAAATTGGATAGTATTTTAAGTGACCGCAACGCTCGAAAAATAAACACAGAGAAAAAAACTCGCTTTCAATTTACGTGCAAATTAGAAGTGCCGCTTTCAACGTTTGGCTATCTCGAAAAGAAATATGCGTTGGTATACACGTTCTTATGTGATAGGAGACACAACAAGCGAAAGAATGAAGTAGTTCACCTTGTCGTCAAGGTGGCTGAGGCCCACACTACGTCGTAATATCAAGCAGTCGTCGCCCAATTACGTTCCGTCCGGAGCACATACTGCGCTCGAGAATTGTTTAAATACGTTATATTGCTTACTTGTAGTTCCGTTAAGTTGAACTTGATGTTGGAATTTTCTTCAAACGCACAATTTGCAACGCGCTCCTATAGCAACATTATGCAGTAGAAGTTAATTTATTTGCACTACCATCGAATCAAGAAATAAATATTACTCTACCAATGATTTCGATGATATGTAACACAAACCTTCATTAGTCAAATTGATAATTTCTACTTTCATCAAAATCATGCAGAAATCGAAAAAGATTTCATATACACATAAGGAAAGAAAATGTATAACTATACGAAAAAGCGACATCGGTAAACGCGAATGGGTGATTCACCACAAGCGGAGGGGTTAGCAGTAGTCGACGGCTCAGGGTTACCGATGTGGTTAGCTACGAAGCAGACTGTGCGGACAATCTTAGTAAGAATTTCTAAATACTCTAGAAATTCTTTTCTTATATTTCATCAGAGTCTGTTTTTATTTTAATCTTTAGAATTTCTTATTAGTTAGTAGACAAAATAAATAAGCGAAACTCTCATTTCCAGGCGACCATGACTTCAAATTATTACGTGCGTACACAGTAGGTCTACATGCCTACGTTGTTACAAGTGTACTAACGCTACCCGCGTCAAATCGATCGGATTCCATTCAATCCCCTCCTCGCCCTCTCGCCGTTAGAATCAAGCATAAGACTAAGCTTGAACACTTGAAAGTTATAAAATGTTTTGCTGAAACCACTGCATCAACTTTGGCCCTTGGATTGGAACAGGAAACAAGAACATTTTAAAGACATGCATATAGATTGAAAATACAGTGAAACTCCCTTTAATGGATCCTTCTATTAACCGGACACTTCATTTAGACGGACATTTTACCTGGTCTCAAACATTTGAATAGGGAATTCGTAACATATTGATTCCTCTTATGCGGATATTTCCTTCAACGGACAATACTAAAAATATTGTTTCGAGAAAACAGGATTTTGACAAGCAGATGAAGATGACCACTTTGATGCAGAAGATCAAGTTCCTTTATCTACAGTAGCTGAAATGTGTAGACTAATGGTGGGATTAGGTTCTGATGTGCAGAAACATATGGATATTGACGCCAATTTGAGTATAGAAGACACTAATCTAGATGATATTTTGCCCAATGATTTAGAACACAAAAACTTGTGTAATAGGGATGAGGAAAATGCGACTGAAATCCGCAAACAATGATTGCGGATTTTTCTGTCAATGGTGCAAATGGGTTAACATAAAATATCTACCGAAAACTTGTCGAAACTATGTATTGGTATAATTTCGCTATTATGTATTCTTTTATAATGTTTTGCATGTCTACATGTGTAAATCCCTTTTTCCCCAGTATAGTACATTACAGCTGCGGGTTTGTTTTCTTTGTTAGGTGTGCTAAAATCACATCCTTGCACGGTAAAACTTTCCGGAAAAGTTCCGAAGTTCCAACTGAACGTCAATTACCTGTAGAGTGTACGTAGTAGCGAGTTTACTGGGACCAACCTACATAATTTCTATTCAGTAGAAAATATGCCATTCACTTTTGCGTATTCAGACTTGTTGAACATTTGCATAACCATATTACACATATACAATAACAATAAAATAGTTTGAATTTTATTTTTAGTCGCTGTGGGCTTGCTACCATCACGTGCTGTCAACGTAAACACAATTGCTTCAAGTCACATTGTACGGTATATTTATGCACATTGTTTGAAATTGCTCAAGACAAAAAGGAATTATTAAATTGGAGATAAGATTCAACAATTGTTATTAATATTGAGCACTCAATTTATGACCATACTCACAAACATGGGCTCAAATAGGATGCTGCCACCCCGCGATCGGCTGTCACAATGGCTTGTGTGTTTTAAATTTAAAACAACATGTAAAACTTTTCACAATAATAATAATCTTTTTCTACTACCGACTACGTAAGTCAATCATTATCACCCTGATTAAAGGGATGTAAGTGCGATTTACGGGTTATTTACCTTGGTTGCCCCTGCCAGCGGGAGACAATGGGATTTTATGTCCTTAAGGACGTAAAGCAACTTTAATAATATATTAAAGAAATAGGTGTTAATACATAACAGAAATTGACAACTTTTGACAAATTATGTAAGTATATGAGTAAATGTCAAATATCTTCGTAAAATGACGACATTTTCGACATTTTGGAGCGGTAGTAGTAGGAAAAATATTGTATGCCACTCGAGCAGTAAGTGCTTTTGCGGTCTCAGGCGCAGTGCACACCTCGGCTTGGCCTCGGTCCGCAAAAAACATCCTCGACCGCAAAACTGCACTTACGTCCCTTGTGACATAAATAATTATTATTATTCAACAGATACTTACATATATCTATTTAACAAGATAATGCAAGAAAAAACTAAAAGTTGCAGGGTGCTTCTAAAAACCAAAACACTACAAGAAAACAGAAAAATTCAATGTATATATACATATAATGCCAATGTTTACAATAAATTAAAAAAAAAAGCAATTACAATGTTAATGGGTATTATCGATGGAAAGGGTCTGCAGTTCTTTGACATATGTGGCGCTTTAAGCATAGTATTCGTTTTCTCTATTGGAGCAAAGATCGTTTCAGTATAGCGAATTTTATACTGAGGCACTAGAAAACTAATTTCTACGGGTATCTATTTTGTTGACAGATTTTATTAAAAACTTTGCGCTAACTAAATCTCGACGAATAGCTATACTTTGCATTTTATGTTGTGCTAATAAACCACTGTAGTCTGTATCCCGTGGAGGGTTGATGCCAGTTATTTTAAAGGTTAAATATTTTAGAAATCTCTTTTGTATTCTTTCCACCGAGAGTGGTTGATGTAAATATGTATAGTATCAAACGATGGACAGATATTCCAATTCAGAAACCACTAAACTTACTACACCTTATATTTTATAAGGTTTTCAGAGTTTGTGGATTGCAGAATTTTCAACAGGTTCTTACGAGAAAACCTAAGAACCGAAATGCTGAATTGTAAATAGCTGTTATATGCACGGAGAATTGAAGCTCCGAATTAAACAAAACTCGTAGATTCTGGTACGTAGGTTTTCGCGGCAGTGGGACTTATGGGACATCTTCAGGGCTGTTGCTGCACAGTCCCAGTATAAAACTCGTAGATCTTTGAACCGAGTCCGTGATGTTGGCTCCCACGCTTTGTGTGTGTTTTGTGCTGACTTGTTCCGTAAAAATTTTATTTTGTGTTCATCCCGTTCTCGAGATATTCGAGACTGAAAAACGAGAGCCAATTTCACGCAGCACCCGCACTTTCACTTTTTAAAAATTTGATCAGGCTACCGTTTTGTGCTGATTTGTGCAGTAAGAAATTATTTTGTGCTCACCTCCTTCTCGAGACAATCGTGAAACGAGGTATACGGCAATGAATACTTATTTAGCAGCCACTGCACCAATTTTTCTATTTTTGAAAATTTGATAACAGCAACGTTTGGTTCCCACCATGTGCTTATTTACCCTGTAAAAATGTGGTTTTATGGTCACATCGGTTTTGAAATATTTGAGAATGAGTGTTGATTTTCAAAAATTTAATAACAACATCGTTTTGTCCTCGTTTTCTGCTGATTTGTGCCGTGAAAATTATTATTTTACATCATTAAATGTCATTGTATTTAATAATTATTCCAATAAGTTACTTATGTCTATCATGGCACACTGATAAAATAAGTATTGACACTAGCTCAGTTTACAAAATCACTATAACGGGAAAATGGTTGATTTTAGACATATTAGTAATGTTTTGTTTAGAATGTTGCCAAAAATTCGGAACTAAAACCAATATACAGGATGTTCCATTAAAAAAAATACATTATAAAAATATGTCATACCAACATAAAGGTTTGTTCGTTTGTCAATTAGTGCAATACGGAGTAGGTCGAATTTCTAAATTGGGCGTTCGTTTGTAAAAAAAACTGGCAATCCGATGTTCGTTTGTATATGCTGGGTAGCTTCCGACAGTTTTGAACTGCACAAACTTATACCTCCTCAGGAGGTGGAATAGGTTTGTGCAGTTTAGTGCAGCTGCCATTCCATTATTTGCCTAACCCAATTTTACTTCATATTCATAGAAAATGATATCCGTTGTAATTATTGAAAGTGAAATACAAGAATCAATAAATAATAAGGATTTTTTAATGCTATTGTGATTGCCAATTGCCACCATTCTCAATCTTTTAGGTTTGTACTGTTCGTTTGTACCCATTTAGAGTAGTTCTGAGCAATCAAAACGATTACGTAATCATAATCCTATCACGCTTTAGAACTAGCGCAAGACAAATGAACAAACCTAATATTACGTGCATTATGTTCGAAAAAATTCGGAACCATATATTACGCACTTCCGGAGAAATAACGATTTCTGTAAATGTCGACTTTTTCAAGGAACCCCAAACTGTATTGCATTTATTTCATTTCTATTCCCTTCTATGATAATTTGCTACAAAACAAAAGTCATATTTAAAATGCTTTTTTTATTATTCATTTGTCCATCACTTGAAGATTCATAGGCAGCTATATCCACACACACAGATTTATAATTTGCAAATAAAATACTAAAAGTTTTCTTATAGTTTTAATATAAAGAGTCAGAGTTGTTAGGTCGTTTTATATGATTGTGCATGCCCTCCATTGCATCTACATAATTAAAAGACTGCCTCATATGGTCTAGTAGACAGAGTGTAGTACAGTCCACAGCGCTTTAAATGTTTCTCGAAATATTTAACAGACCGCTGATTTACTTCTACTATTCTTAATAAATTTTCAAATAAATCAACGTTCATTCCCGCATATAAGAATCAGGATCATGATTTAAGATTTTCTGAATCAAATTTAAATAGCCCCCTTCTTTCTTTTGAGTAGGTGTTGATGAAACATACTCGCCAACGATTTTTTCTCTTTTTACATTTATTTTTATATTTGTTTGTAGCAGAAACTGTTAATAAACAGAGTACATAACATTTCTGTATCATTCCATCCGCTGCAAAAGAACTTATTAACAGATAAATTAAGGGTATGATACGACAAAGTCAACCGAGATGTCAGTTATTATTATGTCACCAAATTACTTTATTGCAAATAATTTCGCGCTCATCCTACCGATAATTTCACGCTACCCTATGTGAACGCACCTCTACACTTTTGTTACTATGTATTTCAAATGAAACAGCTTACATATTTCCACACTTTAGTAATGGTATTTCTTATACTTAAGCCTAATCGTTTTTAGAGTAGGTACCCCTAGCAATTTTTATGCTTGCAAATAGCCAATAGTCCAAGGAAACCCCCTTAATGTCTTATTACACTTTGCCTCAGTATTTAACGAAAATTCCCAAAATGCAATAATATATAGCTGCTCCACGAACGAGGTAGGTTTCAATAATTTGAAGACATGCCCACTATCATACCTCACAACAAGAAAAAACCGTCTTGAAGAATCTCCATTCACAAAAGTACAATCTTCCGAGCCCTCAGAGCTGACTAACCTTGTATAATAAAAAACAGTTACCTGAAGTTAGTTGTACTATAACCGCAGTGCATGAGCTTTTTCTTATCTTCTGCTTAGAACTTCTTGCTTTAACTTTGAATGGCCTAGAATTTTGTGATCTTTAGATCTTCCGTCTTCAGGTATGATCTATTGCATTACCTTTTAAAACTAGCTACATATGTTTTATTTATCTAGCCCATAAAATTTATCTGTAACAACAAATGAAAATATTTCTAGCCTGAAGAGGCTATTATTTGAAGGTTTACAAAAATAATGAAAGATTTCTCACCGTCGAAAATATGCTTTGTTAAGACAATATTGTCATGAATATAATTAATATTTATTACATTAATATAAATACTACCTCGTACATCGTCAGATAAATATGTGTTTTTTTATAGTAAACAGAACGCCAAAAATGATCTAGCTTCATAATTTGTTTTCGGCTACCTACAAACAGAAATTAATAAAAAACAGTTGATATAATAAAATTTACATGTTTACATAACGGAAAGTCCACGTGCAAATCTACTAAATACACCTAAAGCACGCATATAACAAATAATTTGTTCCTTTCATGTCATTTCTCGAATGTACTAGGAATATACGCTGTGAATGTATCGTTAACATATGGTAAACGAGCAAATATTTAGTGAAATACATGCCAAACAAGGTAACGTGCTACCAGTGTGGCATTTTACGAGTATTTAATAATTGTATTGCAAACATTATGTAACAGTCGTAAGTTATATTAGAAATTTGAATGGATTGGAAAAATTCCACGTTTTCGTTATGTTACACCCAAAACGTTTGAATTATAATTATTTCTACGTAATAACGGCAATAATATTTATTTACGTTTATTCTAAAGTCACTTATACCTGGTTTCGAAAGGTAAACAATCGGAGAATAGCTGTAAGTAATTTCAATTTTTGGGTGCTACCACAAGAAATAATTTTGTAGTCATTATGATATCGCAGTAGTTTTCATAAATATTACAAAAATGAAACAATACTGGAATGACGCTATAAACAGTGTGTCTACTTAAGCTCAGTGTATATAGAAAACTTTTTTATTATTAATTTTAATTAAAAAGGTGACTATAAAAAATTTTTCTTTCGGAGAAAATATTATTAACACATTCTAATTTGAGCTAGCATGTACAAGCTAGTCAAAAATGGGTACATCGCGTCGGTACGTTGACAAGAATGTTCAAATTTTGAATTTTTTACATAGGATTCTTAAATACCATAATAAAGTAGTCCTGTAAAGTGGTTTTCGTTTTTCGATAAGTCAAATAGTTTTTGAGATATTTGACTACGAATTTAGGTCGGGAGGAAGATTCGGAGTTCGTATAGGTAAAAATTACAAAATCATCTTTAATGATAGATAAATATGACTGTGTATTTGAATCTAGTTTGTTTAGAACATTGTTTAGAATTACAAATTAGGTTCAAATATAGAGTCATGCCGATCTATTGTTAAGATAATCATTTTGTAATTTTTTCCAAAATGAAATGTGATACATACACATTTCTAATCAAAGTTGCAATGACAGTGACATGTCTGTCACTGAATGTCAAATATTAGTTTAAAAATCTAAATACTGCGTAGAAATGCCGACGATATTGAGTTTGGAAGATAGAATAGGAATTGTGCTAATTGTGGGAGAGAAAAGTTGTCGGGAAGTAACAAAAACATTTAATAACAGACATCCAGACAAACATCCAACAGTATTGAAAATACTAAAAGAATTCAAAACATATGGAGATGTTAAAAATAGATTCAGTAACAAACGTGGAAAACACATTCCCAGTAAGGAGACCATGTTAAATGTAATGAGACCTACAGTAGAAAATCCCAAATGTTCCTTGCGCAAAAGGGCATCTTCGCCAGATAAAGTAGGTAAAACTGCAAAAACTAAAGGGAATAAATTTCACCCATACAAACCACAATCTATTCATACATTGAAACAACAGATTGTGATCGACTGTAAATAGGAGACCATCAATACCATTTTCTTTTAATCTAAGTTACTTTTGATAATCAAATCTTGCTTTAAAAAAACTAGAAATTACTTATGTTTAGGATTATTTTTTTTTAACCCTGGATGGTCTAAAACCCATAATGGAATAATCATACATTCAAATATACGAGGTTTGTCATAAAATATGAATTTTGCACAATGACAAAGTACCTTTATATTTGTCAGTCAAAAATTGTTTATAAAAAAGTTGTTTAGAATTAAAAACTAGGTTCAAACATACAATCATATCTATCTGTTGTTAAAAATACGATTTTGTGATTTACCTATACGAACTCCAAATTTTCCTCCCGACCTAAATTCGAAGTGGAATATTTCGAAAACTATTCGACATATCGAAAAACGAAAACCACTTGACAGAACTACCTCATCTTTAAGAATCGAAAGTCAAAATTTCAGAATTCGAAAACTTTTGGCAACGTACCCATGCGACGCACCCATTTTTAACTACCCTGTACATGCTAAGCGTAATTAATAATGTGCATATGAATAATATGCATTTCAGAAATTCTAAGTAAAAAATGCTTTATTTTAAGAAAACTAAATTGTTGATTTATGAACAATACCTAAACGCTGTCTGGAATTAAGAAAACAATTTACTATCCTTAAGAAAATATTGTTTTGTGTTTTAATGGCCATTTACTTGAATTAAGTTAACAAATGTCTTAAACAAAGAAGTAGAATTATTTCATTAGAAGTATATACTTCTCTTAAGCAGAAAGAACATATTTCTTTTGATTTAAAACAGTTGTATTGCGGATAATTGAAATAGTAATCGTCTTGAATTAAGGCGGACAGCTTTGATACAATTAAATGTTTCTCTGCGTGTACATCTATTCTGTTCTTATAGTGTATATACTTACTAACTATTATCCTGTTATTGGACATACATGCCTATTAGGTAATAAACATCTATTAGTATTATTATATTACAATATTAATTGTTTGTAACATTAACATTTTCATAATATATACTGTTATGTTATGTTCAACGTTGTATCTACGACAACAACTTCTCTCAGTTGTCACTTCGGTACTGACTAAATGTCAGTCTGGCCACTCGTTGGTAACTAAATATCCCTCTTGCGGGGATAATTGGAAATTACTTCGTTACCATCCCTCCTCAGCCAACTGTCCCTGGGGCGAGGACATTATAATTTAAATATAAGTCCAGATAATGACGAGTGTGGGGTATCATGGACAAATCTACTCGTTTATTAATTTTTCTATTCAGTTATTTTGTCCAAATTAATGTAAAAATCGTCTGGAATAAGCAACAGCATAAATTGCAAAGTACAACAGATAATATTTCATCAATTAAATCTTTATCTGAAAGGTTTCTGTAAATGAGCAGTGGATTTTCTCTTTTAAAGCTTGTTGGTGACAGTTCGAACCACAGAATCATCAACAAACAACCTCCTGGTTAAGTCACTGCATTCGTTCTCGTATGCTAATATCATTTGATTGAAAGTCATCGAAAAGTTAGTTTCTATTTGGGTTATATTATCAAAATTGGCTGTGAAATAAAACAATCGCCGGTCTTTCGCGATTTAAAATAAAAGAAAGATGAACGACGCCATAAATTTTCATCAATCTTTATTCGGCCTTGGTTGAATCAAAGTTTGTCTTAAATCCAGTCCCAATATAAGTGTTCGTTTGTGTATTTAAAGTCTTTATTAGAAGTAAAAAGGGTTAAACATCCAGAGCAGGCAGTTCCTGTAGTGGGTATATAAACAGAGGGTTTATATACAATGGCATCGTTCGAAAGTTGCAAAGTTAGTTAATTTTCAAATCTTAAAATTCGTTAATTTCATTTTACTGAGTTGGAAATTCATTCAAGGATTGCCGTAAGGGTATCTAGGAATACCCCCGAACCTACAAGAATCATTTATTCGGATTAAATTAGAAAATTTAACATCGTTTGAGGAAAACCCCCGAGAAAGATATTTCAATACATATGTATATAGGAATACTACATAGTAAGCATAATTATATAACCGTAGTACAAAAATGAAAAGGGTATGTTATTATTGTAGATCTATTTGAAGTGATTTCAAAATTATAGCCTGCAGTGTAGATATGTAAATATGTTCGCATAAGTTATAAATTTTAAATTTGCATAACGCTTTCTGCGATTACCTAGTACATAAAAAGCAAATTAATATGCGAGAAATTATTTCAAAAAACTATATTACCTATACATATTAGTATTAATATATGGTTTCCTATAAAATCTAGATTCTTTGGAGTACATATAGCAATTAATATTGGAGTCATACGTAAGTTTATTAATAAGTTCCTCCTAAGCTCTATTTTACATTTATTCATTTTAATCTACAAAATTGATTATGTCCCACAGCTAGCTTAAAAAAATACGTCTAGTCGCATTTGCGTACAAGTTAGACATTTAGAAATTTAATTCTCTTGTTCCTTTAAACTACTATTTATTATTTTCAGTACCATGGTGTATGGAACTAAAACTCTCTGATGACATAGTACACACAAAAAAAGTATGGAGTTGGATCCAACACCAATTCTACACCGTTTGGTAGTTCCCTCGCGTCCAAATGCACAAGTAGTTAAAAATAACGGAGTTGTTCAGCTTCGTAACAATACTCACATATCGGAGTTTAATTACATTTTTGTGTAGTTACAATTTCCCTTTTGCGGTGTAAAGCTTTTTCGAGCGGAGTTAACTGTAACTCGTCACAGTGTTAGATTTATCTGCAAGAAGTTGAAATTACCCTGTTTTGGTATTGGGTTTTCTCTTAGGTAGTGTTAGCAATACTCCATTCTAGAGTTGAACTCACTCCAATACACTGTTAGCAATCCTCTGTTACGGTGTTACGTATACTCCTTGTTGCAGTTAAGTAAGCACCGTTGTGGTGTCACGAGAACACACTTGTTGTATTGCATAAACACTGATACAGTGTTAAATTAATACGGCTAAGGGGCTAGATGAACTCCGCTGCGAAGTTGGGTAAACTCGGCTACGGAGTTGATGGGAAAACCAGTCCGTGGAGTTAAGTAAGTATTGCAGAAACGGTACCACTGTTATGTTTAAAATATGAAAGGTAAGTATCAAGAGAAATTCTTGCAGAAAAACGAAAATCTATATTGTAATACTCAAAATCTTATACAAAACATTTAAAGTTCATGTCTAGTAACAACATACATGTCATTTTGTTTATTAAAAGGACTATGACATTCATATGGGAAAACGTGGTGTAAACTATCAAAACAGAATATAATTTCTTTTTCATCCGTATTTTCAATAACCTTGAAGGGTTGAAAGTATTCGAAATATGTTAAGGTTTTCCAACACTTGCAAACACAATAATTTTTTGAATTATGATTAAATTTATGTTCTGTTTGAGCAAATATAGGGAAACTTATTTCATCGCCTATATTAGTAACAATAAAAATCCATCTTTATATTGAATATTGTTAAAATATAACGATTTAATAAATACAACTTCCGACATGTCGTAATTAAAAATAGAAAGCCATTTCTGGACAGTTACATTTTCATAAATTTCTTTCTGTGGTCCTAAAACTATTTTGTTTCCATGTCATCGAACTTTGTTCTAAAGACAAAATGTGTTTGAAATAGTTGATGGGGAGCTTCTAAAACAGGGGTCACCAACCCGTCGATCGCGAGCTACCGGTAGCTCGCGAAGGCAATTCTGGTAGCTCACACCATATTTTAAAAATACAAAGGTGTAAAAATCATAGAAGCTTCCGTAAATTTCGCAAATTCTTATAATAAACACAAGCCGCGGCAACACTGCGGTGAGCGATCTGCCGCCGACGTCACCACGCTAGAATCGTCTAGAACCGATCAGGGTGCTAGTGTTCGAGAACGATCTGGGTTGCTTTGAAGGGGATATATACGGAACGCGCGGCGACATTGCGCTCAGTTGAAAATTGAACGGCATAATCAACGTCCAGCGGTTGGGTTACAGCTGGCCTGCAATTAAAAATATGATGGCAAGCAGTAGTAAGAAGGTAAAGACATACCATTTCCATTCGGAATGGGAAGAACAGTACTTCTTTACAGAAGTTAAAGGTAAAAATGTATGTTTGTTATATAATACTTCTGCCTCCGTTGCTAAAAAAGGAAATATTGAGAGGCATGATTAAAATTTAGATTCGAATTTTTAAAAATCATTCCCATTACATTCTGCCACCAGAAAGGAAAAACTGAAACAATTAAAAAACCAGTTAAATGGACAACAGTCAATATTTTTAAAAACAGTCGACAAAAATAAGGCTGCAACTGAAGTATCATGCCGTGTGTCCCAAATAATTGCACAGAAGAAGAAACCTTATGAAGACGGAGAAATGATAAAACAGGCGTTTTTAGAAGCTGCAGATTCGTTATTTGCCAACTTTAGAAATAAGGACGAGATAGTGTCTACTATAAAATCTACGCAACTTTCTGCTAATACAGTGATGAGACGAGTAGAAGTAATGAGCAATGATATTTTTTTACAGTTAAGAAGTGACTTAGATAACTGTGTTTATTTTTCACTGGAACTGGATGAATCAACAGATGTGGTTGACATCTCCCAGATGGCCGTATTCGCCAGGATGGTTTTTAGTGATTTTACGATTAAAGAAGATCTTTTGAAGTTCATTCCACTGAAAGGACATACTACTGGGCTGGAGTTGTTTTCTTATTTCAAAAATATTATTTCTTCTGAGAAAATTCCAATATCGAAAATGGTAGGCTTGACAACCGATGGCGCTCCAGCTATGGTGGGTTGTGATAAATGTCTGGTGGCGTTATGTCGTAAAGATGAAAGTTTTTCGCAATTTCTCTGTTACTACTGCATTATCCATCAGCAAGCATTATGTAGAAATTTTCTAAAACTAAGCAACGTTATGAAATTGATAGTAAAACTTGTGAACAGAATTAGAGCCCCAGCGTTATAAAGAAGATTATTCAAAATCTAGGCCGATGAAATTGACTGTCAATACGGGGAGCTACTTCTTCACTCTGAAGTCCGATGGTTAACTAGAGGACGAGTGCTGAAACGTTTTAATGGTGTCCTATCTGCCATGGTTCAATTTTTCAAACAACGCGATGAACCGATTCCGGAACTGGAAAATTCAATCTGGCTTAGAGATTTTGGTTTTCTTGTGGACATTACAGAAAAATTAAATGTACTTAATTTGCAACTTCAGGGAAGAGACAAAGGACTAGTGGAAATGATTTCTGATATACAAGCATTTATCAAAAAGCTTGAGTTTTGGGAACAAAACCTAATCAACCACGATACCAAGCATTTTCCTATTCTTTCAGAAAAGATATCTGAAAATCTATTGGAACCCTATTCCAGTAAATATCATATAGAAATAGTTTCTAACTTGAAGGATCACTTCAAAAATCATTTTAAGGATTTCAACGAAATTTAATGGCGCAATTTGTTGTTTCACCCTTCATAGAAATTGATATCCAACAATTTGCAACTTGTGTTATGCAGAACTGTGGCGAAGACATCGCTGTAACAGAAATGGAAATGATTGCGTTTCAAAATGATTTAGCTTTAAAATCGTTAGTTTTAAATACAAAATGTATCTGGCCTTTAGTAAGCAAAGATAAATATTCAGTTCTATGTCGTGTTGCCTTGAAAGTGAAAGCGTTCTTTCTCCAATATTAAGAACAAATACCGCAATTAACTTACAGATGAACATTTGGATAATTGTATTCGAATGGCTGTATCAAACTATACTGCAAACATTAAAAAAATTATCGATGAGTCTGCATGTCAGCATTCTCATTGAACATGCATTTTTTATCTGCACATGTTTTTGTTTAAAATAGTGAGTTACTTTTTTATTTTTATTTACTTTTATTAAATTGCATGTAACATGCCATTGTGGCTGCATAAAATTTTGTTTATTTTTCAAACACCCACGATTGGTAGGTATGGATTTAGTTATATAGTATGTATTAGTTATTAGTTTATTTGTATTAATATGTATTAGTAAAATAAATACATGTATGTCGAAAATATAACTGTGCATTATTTCATTTAGGTTGACTTACGTCGCTTACGACTAGGTAGCTCACTGTTTGTTCCAAAATTATCAAAGTAACTCAACACATTGAAAAGGTTGGCGACCACTGCTCTAAAGCTTTATCTGTATCCGCTGGTTAACAAAATATTATCTAATACAATGAAATAATCCGCAACAACCTTTTGTAAAGAACCAACGGCTAGGAATGGTTGGGTGGATTTTTTTCATTTTGCACCGTCTTCTAGTGGAACAGATACATGAAATAAAACAATTAAAACAAACATATCTATTGCATTAGAAATTATAAACCTACGTGATGGAAAGTAATTTATATATTGCTTCTGATATAGATGTTTTCTTTATACAACCTCGTCCTCTAGCAGTTGGCAGCAATATATGCAAAAGGGCCGACAAGGCATTAGTTTCAAAGTCCCAATCTAAAAATATATTAATTTGAAAGAATTAAAAATTAAAATACAGATACAACTACATACCCGATGGCGGATTGTTTGAAAATGCTTTTGTAAACTCAGACAGTATTTTGTTCATTAACTCAAAAAATTTAGATTCTATATTCCCCTTGAAGAATAAACATGGTAAACGTCTTGAGTTATCTGTAACAAACAATTGAAATTATTTTGATATTTTCTGTCACGACACTAAGATATTCAAGATCTTACAAGTCCAGGAGTATCCGTAAATCGTGGGAAATCACCAAGTATATTGTCGCTACCTTTTCTAACATTAAAAGTATTTAACACAGAGTTAAAAAATTCTTTTTTTGTGCATTTCAATCATTAGTTCGAATAATCTTTCTTTTTCGTGATTCTCTGACGTTTAAATCAAAAAAAAAAATGCTTATTAGTATCAAATTACATTGTCAGAAATTTTTTAAAATGTTATGTACTTGCACTACTATTTCAAATATCAAAAAATACATGTAATTAAAAGCAATATAAATCATGCCAAAATGTGTGAAAATAAAATGATCAAATATCATAAAAGTCGTTCCAAATTGCGCCATTAGACGAAATTATCTATCCTATTCTGTTTCTTATACGCTTCTCGTAATATGAGTAACTAAAAATGTTATTACTACTACTATTTCCAATTTCTTTTATTCTAATATTTCATAATGTTTATAAAATTTGGCACGCTACATTTGAACAAATATTTTCGGTACAACATTAACGCTATAAGCTGTAAAAGGGTATACCCAACATGCAATTTCCTATTGAATACGATTGGAGAATACTTACTTGCTCTGTTAATTACGTCGAGGTTAACATTTGTAAGTTTTATCCATTTCTTTTTGTTTTTAAAAATTACTCTAATAAAAACAGCATTCTCCATTTTTTACCTATATAATCCAACTGTTTCTTGTTAACTGTCTCAAACAAGCATCATCCACCCCTTCCCCCTCCACCAAACCCTACGTCATACGAAACCTGCCGAACAGAAATTTTTTAAGAAATATAAGGGTTTCATTATATTTTTAACTAACTACTCTTAGGAATTAATTTCACATTTCGTAGTTTTTCTTACAATCTTACGGAAATAATGTTTCAAAAATGATGTATTATTTCACCCTCTAGTGTTACACTAACTCCGTTGCTTTGTTAAAAAGTTATCAACACCAAAAATTATAGAATGTTTCTCCCGGTGTTATTAATTTCTGAGTCCGATGTTAAATGAACACTAACACGGTAAAGGTGTATTTTATTTCTATTTTTTGGAGTTGGATATTTCTAACAACATGGCATGTAGTTAGAACTTTCTCCGAAAAGTGTATACATAATTCTTTTTGATGCTATTTTAACAAATTTTTGATATCATTTTCACTCTTTCTGGGAGAAACACAACTCCGTTTCATTTAACACCGTAAAATTTTTTTGTGTGTAAACCTCAAAGAGTATCTTTCAAAACTATTTGTGGTTTTCTCTTCTAGAAATAAACCGATATAATATGGGTTTCATATCTCTATTTCTAACAAATTTTCAGAATTTTTGCCTCCTATTGTTTAGTGTTATATGGTATATGTTCCGTGTCGGTATTAAGAATTTCCCCTCACGGTGAAAAACAACACCGTTTCGGTATTAATCTTTCTTCCGCAGTGGAAAAATTCTTCGTTCCGGTGTTAAAATCTTTTCCTCGCGGTCAAAAACTACCCCATTCCAGTGAAAGATTCCTCCCTTTTGGAGTTAGAACACTTCCTCCAACGGTTAAGAATTTCTCCGTTGCGGTGTGAATTTCTTTTTCGCAGTGAAAAAATCTTCATACTGGTGTTAAAACTTTTTCCATACGATGAAAAATTTCTCTCTTTCAGTGTTATTGAATTATCCTGCGGACTACAACCGGTTTCATGTTAAAATGTTTCACCAACACTGAAATATATCTACTTGGATATTAGAATTTACCAAAAAATTCTCTCGTTTGGTGCTAAAACGTTTCCGCACAGAGAAAAAAAAGTTCTTGAATGAAACAAATAGATACCTTTGAAATTACCTACTTAATTCAACAGAGGTTTATTTGAGTGCAAGCACATTTTTTAAGAACAACAAATTAAATTTGTTTGAATGTACAAATGTTTTTATTTGACATAATTTTGTTGAGTCAAACAAATATATGTTAGAATCGTAGCGTCGTTGGCAATTTCCGTTGCGTGAACGCAATCGTAGTTCTAGTTTAGGTTATGTAAGATGATGGTTCGTAAGCGGTGAGGTGTAAATGAAGAAAATAATAAATAAATAGGACATATTTTCACCAAAAATTTTATTTTATTATGTTGGAGGTTATAAGTAAAAATTTTTGGAGAATGTGAAAAGAGGATGGCAAACACGATGTGGATAGTTTGCAGGTTAATTTAATGACCGCGCGGTACTCAATTTTCATTACCTGAGGCATTTTCATGCACTAGTCACGTTATCTTGCTGGCTACTAAAACTACTACCCTTCGAGTCGTAATATATACAGTGTAGGCCACGCACATGTGCAACTATGCCGCAACGGAGTTTGGACACGCTCAAAACTGTATAAGCCTGTCAGGCCGAGAATTTATTGCGCCAACCTTGTATTTGTGTATACCACCTAGTACGGTTTGTATACCGTTTAATTGTTTTAGAGCGCGTCGTACAAGTAAAATTGATTTACACGATCTAAGCAAAGCGATTATTACAATTCCTTTCTAAGCTTGTTTGGATAGAAGTAATTTGTGTAATTAGATATCCAGTTCACCTTGTACAGAAAGTTTTATGTCTGTTTTTCTCAATAGTAAGTCGCAGTTGAGATAATGTAAACTGTTTTAAAGCATTCCGTCACTCCCAACGAACTTGCGGCTTGTTTAATGAATTGCTTGCCGTTTCAATAAAGCAAATGAATTACTGCCGATCAATATCTGATAACCATAATTATATACTTATGGCAACAAACGTTTAAAACAAAATGGAAATGAATAATGCACTATCACCCTTTCCGCTTGTGAACAAATAATGAAAGAAACTGTAACAGAGAATCAATTAGATCCCAAGTCATACATAACGTAGAAATAAAGGTGTAGATGGGGAGAATCGCTGAAGAGAAAAGAAAAGTTTGAATCAGATATAAGTAATAAAACAACTGCAAACAAAGGCTATAATTTATACTGAAGAAACGCGAATTTATTAGCGAAAGGGACATAAGGAAACGATTAAAAGTTTTAGGCCTGCAGAAGCATCTACATAATGCTATCGGATTAAACCAAAGAAAACGTTCGAACAAAAATATTACAATATATTACTACTGTATTATTGTGAGATAAAATACATATCTAAAACAAACAAATGGAGGCACAATAGAAAGATGTAAAAGAAGGTAAAAATTTACATTAAATTTTCTATTAACTGAGTTTAGGTGCCTGCGTAGTTGACGAAGCTGAAAAGTCAGGTTTGGTTGATTGCAATTGTGGGTTCAATATTCAAGTCTTAAGATATATTAAGAACGCCTATTAGTAGTTAACACTTATTTATCCCCGTCGACACTATTTTATTTCAATTTAATTATTGTTCTTCAGTTTATGGCCCTTATTTAACTAGAGTTACCGAATAAATAGACTTATTCGGTAACTCGGTTGAAAATGGGGCCCAGTGAGCCTTTGAAACAGCTGTTCCGAATCAATTATAATATTTTGTGTGGTGAGGAGTGTGCCGATACTCTGTGTTGTTTGTCATACTACCCCACAGTCCTTGCTATCATTATTACAACGAATCATACTTAAACTTGCAATGTATGAGATAGATATTTCATACGTTCCAGGCAGTCAAATGTTTGTTGCTGATTTTCTGTCGCGTGTCTAACAAGCAATTCTAAAGAAGAACCTACTTTAAGTGAAACCGTACATTGCTTAAACTTGTTAGACTTACCAATATTTGATAAAAGATTAAGACAGCTAGAGCAAGCAACATTGCAAGATTCAAGTTTAAAGAAAATTTTAATTTGGTATAATGAAGACTGGCTTAAAAATGACAAAAATGTACCTAATCAAAAGCTAAAAACATTGTATAAGCTTAGAGATTACATTTTTGTTAAAAATAATGTAATTTATTTAAATAATAAGGTTGTAATACCGGCATCGTTCAGAAGGGAAATGTTAAGTCTTGTACACTCAGGACACGTTGGTATGACCAAGTGTAAGAAACGAGCTAGAAGTCTTTTATATTGGTATGGCATGTCATCAAATATAGAAGATATGATTAAGAAATGTAAAACATATGAAACTTACAAACCGTGAAATGTAAAAGAGCCTGTTATATCTCATGATATACCATCACTACCATTCATGAAAGTCGGTATGGATATTTTGTACCTTGATAACAAAGACTATCTAGTTGTAATTGACTACTTATCCAAATGGATAGAAGTAAAATCTTTAAAAGATATAACGACTGATACAATTGTAGGAAAGCTAAAAAATACTTTTTCAGTGCACGGTATTCCTAAAATTATAGTTAGCGATAATATGTCATTTGGTAGCTATAAATTTCATGAATTTGCAAAGGAATTACGATATAGAGATAGCACATTGTAGCCCCAGATATCCAAAATCAAATGGCTTAAATGAAAAGGCTGTTGGTATAACTAAGAAAATGATGCGAAAATGTAAAGATAGTGGTTCAGATTTTCAACTAGCTTTGTTAAAATACAGAAATACACCTGTTGCGAGATTGGACTAGTCCAGCTCAACATCTAATGAGTAGAGTGTTGAGATCTACCTTGCCGTGCACTAGGGAAATATTAAACGCGTACTCTAAAACTGTGGCACTGGAACACTGAAACAGTTCACTAAAACCCTTACCACAACACTTAATTCGTACTGGACGCACGTTTCGATAGCCAAGCTATCATCATCAGCAGCAAGACTGAACTCTCTGAAGTTCAGTCTTGCTGCTGAATTAAGTGTTGTGGTAAGGGTTTTAGTGAACTGTTTTAGGGAAATAATGAAACCAAGTATTGTAAGTGACGTTAATAATATGAGGGTAAGTAAAAAATTACTTACACTTTTAGTTCTACAACTGTATTAAACAAAGATAGGTGTACAACAGACACATTATTTTTCGATATAGTCTCCACCTTTAGCAATGCACTTGGTTCAGCGAGCCACAAGCTTCCGTATGCCTTCCTGGTAGAAGGTTTTCGGTTGGTCGTGAAGCCACTTTTGCACCGCATCCCGAACGTCTGTGTCTGAGGCAAATCGACTCTCAAAGCTTCCATGGGAGGTTCAAAGAGATGAAAGTCTGAGGGAGCGAGATCAGGGCTGTAGGGAGGGTGTTCCAGGGTCTCAAAGCCCAGCCCGTTGATAGTTTCTATGGTGTTATGGGCTGTGTGCGTACGGGCGTTGTCTTGCAACAACAAAACTTTCTTTGAGAGTAGACCACGGCGTTTGTTTCGAATTGCTGGTTTCAGCTTATTCGCCAACAAATCACTGTACCTCGCACTATTTATGGCAGTCCCCCTGTCTAAGTAGTCGTCCAGTAAAGGGCCTCTTTCGTCCCAAAATACGGTTAGCATCACCTTCCCAGCCGATGGCGAGGTATTGAATCTTTCGTGCCAGGGGATCCTGGGTGTTTCCATTCCATACTCTGGCGTTTCGATTCGGACTCGTAGTGATGAACCCACGTTTCATCAACGGTCACTATTCTGCTTAAAAATTCGTCGCCTTCCGCGTTTGGTTTTATTTTCTGCGGTAAGCATTCATGATACCCATCGCGCACACACTTTACGAAATTTGAGTTCATCGTGGATAATTTGATAGGCAGAACTGTAAATGATGTTTAAAGAAGATGCAACCTCACCTATAATAACTCGCCTATTTGCTGTAACCATTTCTCGAGCTTGCTGAATGTTGTCGTCGGTGGTCGAGGTTAACGGCCGTCCAGCTCCCTCTTTTTGTGTTACGCTCGTGCGGCCACTTTGAAATATTTCGATCCACAAAAAAACACTTTTACGAGATATAGCACTCTCCCCGTATTGTGACGAAAGTCTCCGGTGAATTTCAGCACCTTTCACACCCTCTAACCACAAAAATCGGATCACTGCTCGTTGTTCCTCTTTGGTGCAAACTAATAGCGGAGCTGACATGCTTATGCTATTCTAGCTAGCAGACAAATGACGCGATCGTGATTAAATTCCGCACACATAACCACAAAGACGACAACTCAACGCATGCGCAAACGGCCGCCACTACGATAACCTTCAAAGCTTGTTATGGCGAAAGTGTAGATAATATTTGACTTACCCTCGTAAGTTAAAAGAACAACTTACTGTCCAAAAATATTACAACAGAACAGCACATGAAAGACCCACTTTCAAAGAGGGGGATGATGTGTTAGTACAAAATTATCATAATAAAACCTGGTCTCCTGGCAAAGTTGTTGAAGAGCAGGGTCCAAGGTCATTTATCGTCTAAGAAGATGGTCAAATATTAAGAAGGAACACATTTCATTTAAGACAGTCTGAACATATGTAAGTGTATTGTGAGATCGCAACCTCCCGACACGGATGCTTACGATGGAAACGTACAAACAATAGGAGATCAGAAAAATGCGCATGTTTCAAGTCCAACAACAGCAAGATGTAATTCAGTTAGTTAGTAGTCACATGGTTGTAAAGCGTGCCGCTAAATAAACATTATAAAAGAGTAATATATCTTTTATTGTAAAATTATAACACAAATCCCATTGTAGCTTTAGATACATCACTTCCATTACTCCTTATGTTCTGCAATTGTGATGTACGTTTTTTCTATACTTGCTTCTTCAGATGGCAATGAAATAAATATTTTTTCTGGAATTATTAATTAATAACGCAGTATTGGGAATAACTTTTATGAGTTTTATTTTCCATATTCCACAAAGTACTAAGCGTCACGTCGATTTGTGTAAAGACACAAGAATATTTGAAGGCTATGTCTTCTGTCAGAAATGTTTAAGTAAATAATATGACGTCACGATTGTTTTGTCGGGTATTGAAAAATCACAATCATCATAATTTTTTTTGTTAACATAATTGAGTTAAAAGTGCTTGATTTGATTTTTGTTCACTGCATTAAAGGCTCATTTATACTAGGTAACTTGTAAAAAATGCTTCTGTGCCCTACTTCTGTGTTGTAGGAAATAAATGTTATTGTTAAATGGCATTAAAGGAAATACCCGAAAAAAATGGACTGCAAAGAATAGAAGGGTGTGAAGAACAAGTTACGAAAAAATTGAAACGTGGGAACCATTTTTATAACAAATACTTGACATCACAAGATTCCAATTTGTTGGAATTATTTCTTAGAGTCTCAAAAAGAATATGTGCATCGTACAAAACCTATTTCTATTATTAACATTTATATTGTTCATATTAAATACCGCCAAGGTTATCGCACTCAAAATCCAATCTCCAGTTATCACGATGCTATACAGATTACTGTGTTCTTATCAGCAACATTAATCCATAAATCTCTACGATAAGCACAATAGGACTATACTTCCATGTAGCATATATATTCGAGATTTCGCCATTCTGCAGAAACTGATGTGGGGATTGAAGCGAATTCAGAAATAGATTATATATTTTTGTTAAAATCTACTACTTTAGAGGGAATGTAATTATGTGCTATACCGTATTACTAAAATGATTAACTGAGAGTTGAAAATCAAGAATTGAACGAGTTGTGTGGAAAAATATGCATAACATGTAATATCTTGAACAATGCCTGACTTAAGAGTTTTATCAAAATAAAGGTGTATATGAAGATGTTTACTTAACTCGGATTGTTCGTTATACGTCAATTGCTGCATAATGAAATATTTCTAGCAAAAGCATTATTCTTCGCCTTCTGGGATCTGATCTACTCTATTTGTTTTGTTTCACATTTTATAATGTCAACTACCAAATGAATGTTTCCTCATCCTATTTACTAATGGTCCAGAGTGTACCAAAACCACGAGTCCAAAAAAGAAACTAAATTTATCTTGACTAATTTTCAATGTAGAGTGGCCCTCATTTCTAGACTTTCCAAGTACTTGTTACAAAATTCATTACGATGTATTTTTAATATTTTCAGTAGTTTTTGTAAGAAAAAAATATATTTTAGTGGTATTTCTGGTAGCATATAAGTATTTATTCTTTACTGATTTTCTTTACCTATGGTTGCAAATTTGCGAGGCAAAGCAGTGTTGGCGGTCTCCACCCTTGATGTTCCCCTACTTGCTTTCTATATCTCTGTCTTACGTATGAGGACAAGGGCTAGTCTGTTCTTAAAAGAAGAGTCCAATCGACAAATTTTAACGTGTAAATCAAAATTCATTAGCGTTAATCGTAATATTATATTTCTTTAAATTAAATTTCATTAAATGTTGTGTACGTCAGTGTTTGTAATACTACTCACATGCAGTATTTGAACTTTAAATTAAATATGATAACCATTGATACCATATCGAAGTTCAAAATGTTGACAACGTGTTGCTGTAGAGGCGAAGTACGTTTGGTGTGAAAATGAGGATCATATTTTATATACGAAGTGGACTTTGGCTGTGAATTGAAAGACAATAGAAGAGGGATATAAAATTCTTCACTGGCTGACAACTAGCTAAATACTTCGAGTAACTAAGGGATGTAAATATCAAAGAATATGCATATAAAGGTGTAAACATTGTAAATATTGGTTTAATTTGAATCTCATTATTTGAAAACAAGGAATTATAAAGAAGATTTTAAAGGCGGCTACATTTCGGACGTGACTTGAAAAAAATCGACAAGAGAGGACTTGCAAAAAGGAATCCCAACAACATTTTGACTTGAAGAACCACTGTGAACAGTATGAAATGATAATTTCAGCCAATAAATTAAAAACATGAAAAACATATAATAAAGTAAATATATATTTTTTTAAAGGGAATATAATTGTTAAATTTAATAAAACTCTTTTGGCATTGAAACATTGTTTAATTTAACTTAAATCTATTCAGTAAATTTCAAAATTTTAATTAAAAACAACTTATTTAATATTTCAATTAACGTAAACCCCGAAAAACTGATTTTTAAAAGAATCTCATTACAATACATACAGGCGTACATACATATGTATACTGTAATGTTATAATAGCCACAGAAATGTGTCTAGATTAAATTAATTTAAATTTTGCGGTCTGCAGGTTCGAAAGTGTCTCCCAGACACTCCTTCGGTAGTTTAAATAAACACCAAATAATGATGTTTTACGAAAAATAAATTGAAAAGAAAAAAACTAACCTCAAACCTTGACGTTTCGCCTGCACTCCGTGGTAACTTGTCACGTACTCAAAACCCCGCGTTCGTTTGAATAATCAAACTTGCATTTATCTTAGTCTTGAAAAACTTGAAAATTTGCGCACTAAACATTTAGATTTAACGACCAATTAGGATACACATCTTCAATTAAATTTCAATTAGGTTTTCTTTCTCTAAATAATCTATTGCAGCATACAGTGTGCCATGAAAGAATGCAATCTAAAGAGTGACTCTGTGACCGTACACATTATCGGCGACTCTTGAATGTGGTCTTGTCCTATCGGACTTCTTACCGAGTAATATTTAGTTTGCGAGATTATGACGGATATAATTGATTGAATATTAAGAATGTGAAGGAAATGGATGGAAGACAAGTTGTTTAACCGTTCCTCCGGTATTATCTTTGAAGAGAGATAACATTAGCTAGTAAATTGCCAGGGACAGGGAGAGAGGAACCCGAGGCTATAAAAGCGGCTGAAGAAACCGAGAAAAAGGTCAGATCGTCTCCGACCTTGTCCGAAGTCGACTGGATACCGGCTGAACGATATTCTAAACAGCGCTGCTTTCGATGCAGAAACTTTTACATAACAATATAATCTGTCTCTTTTAGGGCCACAGCTTCTAGCATATGAAACGGGGGCTACCTGAATATGTTCGTAATAGTATTTTAAGAAAAAATGAAAATATAACACAGTACAAAATTGACCCTTTAGAAAGTGTTGTGGCTTTAGAATTGATCCGATTAAATAGTAATTGTTTAATAAACATAAGCAAAGTCATTATGCTAAAATAACAAAATTCGTAAGCTGTTGCTCGGTGCCCCAAAACTAAAAATTATTTTGGCTCTGGTACAATTCTAATATGATTCTATATCTACAATCTGCAATCCGATTTATTTTAAGCTACATATACCAAGTTATACAATCGATACTTTCGCGATGCTTCCTTATCGGCTTCTTTTAATCCTAAATTAAGTTTATTGCTAACAATCAAATATAAAAACAGTCCCATATTACAATAAAGAAAATAAATAACATATGCAATTGAACAATTTCTAAAAATTATACTGTTGCATTAATACAGTATTGTAACTGCATATTTCATTTTTAAGCCATCCTTTTATTCCTACACCAAAGATACATTGTCTGCAAATACTCAAAGCTAATTTTCTACTACAATAAATAGGAATGGGATTCAATCATTATGAATTAACGTAGAAATATTTTATGAATGTTGTTTAACAACAATGGTCGTGTTAACTGTAACTCTAAGAAAACAACAAATTAAATATAAATGCTTCTAAATACGTTTCCATATATAGAAGAATTAGCCATACCGTAGAATATATCTTCACAAACAGCAGCCGCTTATGCAAAGAAAAACATGTATCAACGCAAGTGTAATGAGTTCATTATACATACTAGGTTTCTCTTGCTTTACTGTTATCCACAATAAACACCTGATCTTTAAGATTCCTGCAAGGCAATCCTATCTCGTTGCGCACGTGATCTTATTATGTGGAAAAATATTCCAACGATCACGTGTAATCGAAGAATTATACCTTCGTATTATAACGAACATATACATTCATATGCCTATCTATATTACCACGTTTCACTAGCAATTAATTTTGTTAAATTGTTATCGCATTATTTTTATCATTATTCCTTTCTCGCTGGAGATTTGATAGGCTGAATTATGTTTTATGTATTAGTTAAATAAAAACGTTCTACCTGCACAGAAACCTGTAGGTGCTTTCGTGATAAATGCGAATACGGAGATTAGTTTATATTAGATACTCAGCCTCAAGGATTTATATTTTATAGGAAACGATACGTAAAAGTGTCTATTTATTAAGAGAGATGAATAAATTACTAATACTAATGAAAGGCCTCATTAATTGCGTTACATAAACGGCGTTATTACTAATTAATATTAATACGGCGTTATTACTAATTAATATTAATCTTGGAATATTAATGTTTTTATCTTACATAAATACTAATGTATCGTATCGCTTACATTATATTGTAACATATGTATTAAATGATATTATTTATGAAAACACAGGCAACAATATAGGTGCAATAATCCGTAAATGGCGACATTTAATTCCATGAAGCAATTTAGGAAAATGTCAAATCCATTTATGGAATTATCTCAAATCAACTACTTATTTCGTTATGAGTAAGATTATTTTCCATTTCAAACGATGTAAGATGCATTTGTATATATATGCCCCCAAGGAGAAGCCTTGTCACCTCTACTCTGGTGTCTTGTTGTAGATAGTCTCCTACAGAACTTAACTGCTAACAGTTATGAGGTGCAAGATTAGAAGCAAGGATAACCATTAGCTTCAGCGATGAAGTTAAATACTTTGGAGTTATGTTCGATAAAAAACTGCCAACTTACAGAAAAAAGGACTGGGGTCTTAAGCATCAAATGACCTTCTGGTCATACACAGCAATAATCAAACCCATTATCACTTACGCATCTTTGGTTTGGTGGCAAAAAACAACTCAGAAAACTGTGCAACAGCAGCTTCAACATATTCAGGGACTCGCATGTCTCTGACAGGTACACATCGCAGGTATGATGAGTACCTGTCCTACAGCAGCGCTGGAAGTTCTGCTGGGAATAACAACGCTTCACTTTCACATTCAAAAGCAGGCTACATCGAGTGCCCTCATATTTAGGAGAATGAAGGGATTAAAGCCTGAGGATCTTAGAGGGCATCTCAGAATCTTTGAAGATCCCAACATAAACTATCTGATGCACATTGCAAAGAACATGACCAATAATACAATTTTGATAAGCCTTATATAAGGCGATTATTGAAAGCCGTATTGAGTAGGCATCCGGTGAGCCTCAATGCAAAAGAGGTACCCTGGCATGGTACACGTATGCCTCGAAAACAGAAGGAGTCGGAGCAGGCCTAGGCATTAGTGGTCCTAATTACCACCTAAAAATGCCTACGGGACCCCACACTAAAACATTTCAAGCAGAGATTTCTGCTTTAAACCTGTGCACCATAAAGAACCTCCAGAAAGGGATACGAGGCGCAACTATAAATACTTTCACCGATAGTCAGAGAATTCCAAAGACGATTGAAGCCTACACATACGAATCTGGTCCGCACAATACAAGACAATTAGGACGCAATAACCACGTTATTTTGAAGTAGGTCCCAAACCACGGATCGAAGGAAATGAAAAGAGAGATACACTGGCCAAAGAGGCAGCGACCATTCTTTTCATTGGTTTCAACCCCATTTGTGGTCCCCAAAAGAGCCACATAAAACAAACAATTAAGACATGGGAGGACAATCAAAAGGTCTCGCACGGAGAAAGTGTTCCGGGACAAAAAAAGGCGAAGGCAATCATATCAAGCTCGCCAAAGGCAGCAAAAATAGCGCTACTACTCAGCAGAGAAGACCTTAGATTACTGGCATGATTTTTGACAGGTCACGTAGCCTTAAAATACCACTTATTTAAATTAGGAAAAGCTAAAGATCAAATCGTGTGCCAAGAAGATCTGTAGACGGCAGAACACATTCTATGTAAGATCGTGTTGCCACAGGACATAAAATTGCATTACATCCCGCTGCCAAGGGTAACCAAGGTAAATAACCCGTAAATTCGACTTACGTTCCTCTAATCAGTGCAGTAATTATTTAGTTACGTAGCTGGTAGCTGGTAGTAGGAAATAACTAGATCATAGCTATTCAAGTAAAAACTATAACGAATGCTATTGATTTCCGAACCCTTTAATTGGAATAACTGGTACATTTTTCTGTCAATTGTTGTTCTTGACACAGCGCTTTTTCTTAACCTTTTACATCAATCGCAGTAACTGTTCTTACTTTGATATTCGCTCTGTATGATGTGTTTTGAAATCGCATAGTTGAAGAAGAATGTAAACATAGCTTCTGCTTTACGGTATTGCAAAGGAACGGAACAGGTGTCACTAGAAGTTATAATTAGTTTACTTAAAAGAATAGAATACCATTTAAGTAGCCAGTAAACTTCAATGGCAAGCATAATTTTCATTAGCGAAGATATATACATGTACTGCACCTGTTGAACAACAGTGAAGCATACATTCACATGTGATTATTCTGGTTAAAAAGGAATTTATCTGATGCCAAGAACTTGATATTTGCTTGCAATAACATTGACAGTAGGTAAAAGATCAGCCTTGGTTCACTATTACAAAACGTTAGCGTCCAAATAACTTGCAATCTATTAATCAAAAAGAATACTTGAACATACATTTAGCGAATACTAACAATAGATTTGCCAACTAGCTTTCTGTATTTAAGAGTACAGTCTTTCAAAGGCGAAAATATATTAGGAATACATTTAAATGTTATTTGTATATCATTATTTTCACGTACTCTGTGAAAGATTTCGATATGCATAATATTACTTAATATATACTATAATATGATCTTTTATCTTTTCCATACCACTGGTAAATGAAAACTTAAACATAGCTTTACCAGTAATTTTCTAATACAACTACACAGTGAACGAGAATACCGATACCATGCAATTAAAACATACATTTTTGACTTAATCAGTAGTTAAGACAAAAAAAAAATTTAATAAAAATTCTTTAGCTTCTAACCTTTGAGATTTGTTTCTATAAATAGTTGACATTATGCGATCAGAGAGAAAATTTAATACCTTTCTATACATGTTACAATGTTATTACGATATGTCATTTTCCTGCAATAAAGCTAACAACATTTGAAAATCCTGGGTTACATCGACAATTACTGAATCCAGTTTAAACTTGAGAGATATGTAAGTATTGCAAAAATAAACATCCAATACTGAAACAAAACTTATGAAAGAAAAAGGAACGCTTATAAATACTTAGACAAGACCACAAAACAACAAGAAATGATAGCGTTACTAAAATGAATAACAACAATGAAATTGTTACTTCCCTTGACGAGATAGCTAATTCCTGTAATGAATTTCTTCAAGATATGCCTCGTTCTCAAAAATATCATTAACCTTCCAGTTTTAGGAAACCATCTGAAATATAATGAAGACACCATATTTTTATTTCCTTTCGTAGAAACTGAAGTGATTTCAGTAATTAATAAATGAAATAAGAAAAGGTCCTCTGGTCCAGATGACATTTGCGCTTCAATATTTAGTCAGTATTCAGTCTTCCTCTAGAACTCTAGAACTGGTCCGAGACCGTTAAGCTCTCTTATCAGTAAGTGAGAAAGTAATTCACACTGTCAGACTTTGTGGATGTTATCTCCGAAGTAATATACTAGTTCGTGAAGGGAATGTCATTACTTTTTAGAAGATGATATCCCAAGTCCTGAGAACTCTACACCAAGGACGTGGAGGACGAGGGCTGTGGTTTGTCCACAATACAAGCCAGAAGTAGATTAGATGAATTGCCCGCTTTCTCTAACGTGCTCTGTGACAGCGCGCGAATATTTTCTTATAGCGACACATTCTAGAGGTTCTTGTATAGTTGTATGCTTCTAATCAACCAAGGTGCATTAGCAATCATCGGCAAGATCTCGTTTTGGAGGACCACCAGTTTCCGCAAGTTGTTTCCCGCGGCTGTCACCCAAGATAATGCCCCCTATATGATAATGGGCCTGAGACAAGATGTATAAATGAGCAATTTGGTTTTTAGATCGAGCGAGGAATTTCGAGCAAGAAGAACAATGAGTGCATTTCTGGGCCGGAAGAACTTTTTCTGACGCAATCTATATGCTGTCTCCACATTAGCCCTTGATCGACCCACACACCTAAATAACAGACTGAAGAACTCCGAGAAATTTCTGCTAATCGCTACGGTCTTGCCACCATTAACAACAAGTCTCCACATAGTCAGCTATTCCACAAGGTTGTCAAGCGCTGTCTAACCACCAGTCCCTTGCTTCCCGATGATGTGACATCGGCACATACAGATAAATGTACTTGTGTGGCATGGGGAATGCTGCTAGTATGTAGTAAAAAGAATTCAGTAGCCGCAGGTATCTCTGCGGCACCCAGCCCAGTCTTCGTTATGAAAGAGTCTGACTATTTCTTATAGAAAGTGTTCTATCCATTAAATATGACCCCATAAGTGGCTGCCACTTGCTACCAGCACCAATCCCCTTCATCTTCCGCAACAGACCGTAATGCCACACTGTATCGAAAGCTTTAGAAATATCAAAAATACCGCTTCCATCGTCTCTCTACGCTCGAATGGGTCTTAAATGAATTCGGATAATCGAAACAGTTAGAGATCTGCGGAAAGCCTACCACGAAAACCAAACTGTTCGTCCGGGATTGGCTGTATTACACACAGTGTATCCCTAAGGCGACTTATAGGGTAACTGCCTCAAGAAGCTTCAAAGAGGGAGGACGCTAGTGTTAGGGATGAAGTGGAACTTTACTGGTTTTAGGACGGTCACCACGGCCGCGCGCCTCTAGATGTTGGGAAGTAACACAGCTTTAATGCTGCTGTATAATTCTTCCATACGTCAAAGAGACTCTTATTGAAGGTACTCTATGTAAGTGCAGTTATTTCTATTTAATTTCAGTCATACAAGATTTCTCCATGTAACATTATTTTCTGTATGTTAAATTGTAATTTAAAAGGCGTAAAATGAATTTTTTATTATTTCTTGGATTATGGAATAAATTAATTTCGTAAACCGAGGTACCACTGCATATGCAATGAGTGCAACACAATTATCTTCCAACACGAGAAGTGTTCCAAGCCACTCTTTTTGCTGAGGATTCGAAACCTCGACGCCCCACGTTCGGAAGTATGCTTCCTACTATTCGACCACCCAGTTGTTAATAATTGTTTAAAAGAGATAATCCATCTACAATAATAATTTTCATTACTTGACTTACACATTTTATTTTACTATTGCCTAATGAAATCTTAGTTTTTTGGATACAGTCTAAACGATAATATACTTTACATGCTTTTTTGAGTCCCAAATTTAATACAGCGCGTAATTAATTACATGCAGCGAATAACATTTACTTTATCGCTTTATTTTAGAAACTTCAGCAGAAAATAAAAACATGTGCCAAAAAAGGCTTTGTTTTCAAATATCAGCTCGTTTTAATATCTTTACAAGGTAAGCCAACAGGTCAAGGTGGCTTTGAAAAAGGGGCACCAAACAATTGGTAAGAGTTGTCAGAACGTATTTTATTTAGTTTAACTTTATTTCAGCTCTTTAAAGGTTAGAGTTTTTTAAAATGGGTAGAGGAAAGTTTTTAGATGAAAATATTCGTTCAATTATTATCAAACTTTTTAATTCTTGAAAATCAAATTCGGAAATAGCAAATTTATTGGAGTTATCTCGATATAGTGTAAGAAATATTGTTAGAAGATGTAAGACTACTGGTTCAGTAGCCGCAAAGCCCCGATATGTAAGAAAAAGCAAAATTACAGATGAATAAAAGAGCACTAAGAGGAATTATTGTAAAACATCGACGTGCTAGTTATCTTGAATTAAGTGCTTTGTGGAGCGATGCTGTTGGAAGGCGAATTTCGAGACCTACATGTCATAGAAGAGGCCCACAAGCTGGGATTTAGCACTTGTAAGGTAGGAATTTTTATGTTTTAAAAAGAAATTGGTATTTTATAACCAGCGGTTTTATTTCACGCCAAAGAAAAGCAACTTTTAACACCACGCCAGAAGAAAAATAGATTACGATGGACGAAAGAATATAAAGATTGGACACTTCAGCAATGGCACGCAATACAGTGGAGCGATGAAGCCAGATTCGAAGTGTGTGTTGGAGACAGTGGAAATCGAGTTATCCGCAGAAAACATGATTGTCTTAAAGAAAGGTAAAATTTTCGGCATCGATTATGGTCTGGGGCAGCATATCATCAAAAGGGATGGGTAAACTTCATTTTATTGAAGGAACTGACGATACTAATAAATATTTAGACATTTTGGAAGAATCACTTGAAAAAAAGCTTTAAAATGGATGGAAGACAAAAAGATACCACTTTTGGAATGGGCTTCTAGTAGTCCCGATTTGTCTCCTATCGATACTTCGTGGCACGAGATGAAGAAAGTGCTCCGAAGACATCCTGCTAGAACAGTTCCTGAACTGAAGCAAAGGCTTTAGGAAATATGGAATTCTTTTACATCAGAATTTTGTCAAGGCTTGGTTAACACTATGCCGCGAAGAATTTTGCATATCATAAAAAATAAAGGCGAAGTTACCCAGTGGTAAACAGTAAAATAGTTTTTTTGTGAATTTAAGGTTTATTAAAATTTGTTTTTAAGGATGTTAAAAAAATTCAATAAATAAAAAAAAAATGTTCTTGTGGTATATTACCTACAATTTTTCATACAAAATAAAAATTCTAAAAAATTCGAGGTTGGGCCAACTAATATGGGAAGGGGCTACCCAATGTAATATTTTTTGTCATTAACATCTGCAGTGGAATGAGTCAGATTTTTTGCGTATTTCATATGTCGCAGCGATCTAGTGCTCTAGATTTAAATAACAACGCGTGTAAAAAATTACTGACTCCAAATACATACCGTAGTGACAACAACCAGAAAATTGATTTGAAATTAATCTATTCTATTACTCTTCCTTGACATACTAAATTGATTTATGATGCACGAGCACTCCTTATCGCTTATTTCAAATTACAGTCACTGATAGCTCTTCATAAATTTAATCACTATATTAGAAGAGCATGCTTCAGATAACGCATCACACACGTACTAAATTGACCAATTCCTTCCTAGTTAAACAGGAACCAACTTTTGCCGATAATCATAAATCATAACCCTAACAAAATGACTAGTCCAAGGTCATAGGGTACTGCAGCTAACGATATCTGGAAAGTGTCAAACGAAAAAGTATGCAATTTAGTGGCATACGTAAAGAGATTAACCTAGATAAAGTATATTTACATTTATCTTGCTTATTTTTAGTAAGCAACCTGTGTATTATTATATTTTTAGGTTCTATTTTTTAAATTTCTTATCAGATTACTCGCATCATGACGTAATTGCTTCTGAGACATTTGGGGCTTCAAAAAAGGTTGACGTATATAACTCAAGTAGAATGTGTCGCTATTCCATAAATATTCCCATGTATTTTGTTCAAGGGGGCTAACTTTTAGAAAATATCGGCACTTTTAGTCAACTTCCGGGTTCACCGGAAGTAACGCACACTTAATTTTCTTAAATGGATTGCCCTAATTTTTATAAAACATTTGAATTCAGCGATTAATTTGTCGTAAAATCGATCTATTTCATAGGTCTAAATATTACCGTTTTAAAGCTAACTTGATTTTTATGAAAATTTCAGTAAAATCATCGTAGTGTTTTAGCGCTTATTTACTCGGTACGCAAAAGTGTTGATTAATAACTATTACGAGTTAGTAAGCTACAAATATGGGTTATTGAAAAGTATTTCTATTTTTGTACAAATATTATACAGGGTGTCAGTATTTATCGATCAAATATGTTAAACTTTAATCATTAATATCCATGTAATTTTAAATAGAACACCCTATATATTTTTATTGTAGATGATAAAATATTAAATTCTTCATCAAATGATATTACATTTCCCTATACCTAAAATGAATATCTGGGCAATTATTCGGAATTTTGCAAACAATTTTGTAAAATTCGAAAGACGGCTATGAATATTCGTCCCATATGTCAAAATTTCTGATGACCAACAGTTCAAAAATATGCTAAGTCACATCCAAGTGTATTAAATGTTTAGGAAAATTAGGGCAGTACGAATCAAATATTACTGTACACTGACAGAATGACCGTTTGCAGCACCGCTGTTAAGATTAATGTAAGAATTCATTTGAGAAATAAAAAAAATTCCTACAAAGTCGTTTCGATGTACCGTTCTGCCAGCGCTGATGTGCCTGTTATTAAAAAGACAAAAAGACAATAGAACATTGAATTTTATTTTATAAGCAAGGAAAAATAAGATAAATTTAAATAAATGTATTAAAAAATAAACAAACAACTATTTCAATACATGTTTAGAATTGGCACTATTTATTAAATTTCTAAACACTTATTAAGTCGTTTCGTATTTGCGCTTCTGTTAGGGAATTCTGTGTTACTAGGCAAAGAATGTTATTATCTTTAATTGCGTAAAATACATTGAATTGCTAACTTTCTTGAAATGTCCTCTGTCTAATTACGGGAGGATTTTTGGCTGCCCAAAAATGACGTCTACTGAAGATACCGTTTTTCGTAAATTTTGCTTCGTCTGTCCATATAATTTTTTTCTTTCTGACAAGATACTGTGATAAATTCCCAAAAACGCACCCTTCTGAAAAAATCCTGCGGATGTAAGTTTTGTAGTTGTTGGTGTGAAAAAGGTCTCCATTTGTGTTTTTTTAACACTTTTCGAACAGACATTCGTGAGATTCCTAATGTTGTTGCTGCTTCTCGAAGAGATGCAGTCGGGTTGGTATAAAAATATACCATAACACCAATCTCCACAATTTCGTCATCAATTAATTTATAGTTCTTTAATTTTTGCCCCAAACTGTCCATATTCTAAACAATTTTTAATCAATCGTCGAACTGCATCTTCAGACGGTATTGGCCTGTCCAGGTATCTTTTCCGAAACAGAACGCAGATTCAACTTAAAATTCTTCAGATTCGCCATAAATAATCAGTAAATTCAAGTAATCTTGGTTTGTCAATTCCAAACACGACATTTTCCTGTACGTTATAAAAAAACTAGATTACAAAATGTGCTATATACTAGGAAGTTTGCTAAGACATTATCGAATTGTCACACAACTGTCATTATAAATTTAAACATACGCTAAATCGTTGAAGAACGTTCATAGTCAACTTTCGAACTTATACGAAATTTTTGAATACAATAACATTAATTGCGAATAATTGCCCAAGCATTCATTTTAGGTATAGCGAAATGTAATATCATTTGATGAAGAATTTAATATTTCGTCATCTACAAGAAAAATATACGGGGTGTTCTATTTAAAATTACATAAATGTTAGTGATTAAAGTTTAATGTATTTGCTCGATAAATACTGATTCCCTGTATAGTATTTGCACAAAAATAGAAATACTTTTCAATAGCCTATATTTATAGCTTACTAATTCGTAAAAATCATTAATTAACACTTTTGCATACCGAGTAAATAAGTAATAAAACACTATGATGATGTTACTGACATCTTCATAAAAATCAAGTTAGCTTTAAAACGATAACATTTAGACCCATGGAAATAGATCGATTTTATGTCAAATTAGTTGCTGAATTCTGTTTTATAAAAATTAGAGCAATCAATTTAAGAAAATTAAGTGTGCGTTACTACCGGTGTACCCGGAAGTTGACTAGAAGTGCCGACATTTTCTAAAAGTTAGTCCCTTCGAACAATATAAGTCTGCAAATTCACAAATTTGGAACCTGCTTAGTTTCTGATATACGGCTAACGTAAGCTCATCTTGTGGCACCCTGTATAGTTATATAAATAAGGTTTAAACGAGAAAACAGAAGGGAAACTTCTGGGCTTCTTCTATTCCTCATATGCTTTTCTGACAATAACAAAGGGAGATAAGTAATCCACATACCATTACAAATTTTACTATTTATACAATTTTAAAAACATGCATGATGTCATAGCTCTTAAACCAGTGTCTGTTTATTTAATTTCTTAGTTATTTCTAATATACACATTTATCTATTTTTTACGTTGTTTTTTATGGAAACACATTGTACGTACATATACTTTCAATCGTTTAATAAATTTGTTATTTGTAGGAGAAAGAAAGTGACATCCTTCATTAGTAGGATTAGCTTACTGCATAGCTATGCTAAAGTTTTTTATTGCACGACGAATTAAAAATATCATTTAATCATTTTAACTAAAGAAAATGGTCTCACCGAATCGTTCTCCGCCACCGAACTACGAAGTTTATGTTTCCTAAATACGAACATACAGAGTACCATTGTTCTTATTGATGTGTACATATGTAGTTGACAAAAAATAGTTTGATTTAATCAAAATATGCAAAAGTTAGAGGTTTTATAGGTTATATGTAGTGAACGTCAAAATCGTAAGGGGTATAAGTCAGAGCCGCGAATCGTAAACAAGACATAGAGACGCACTAATTGTAAGTGTATGTTGCATATTTCAGACGCTAAGTTTTTATAAATGTATTTAAATGAAATTCATATATTAATTATAAATTGAAAATAGAAGATATGTATATATGTAATAAATTTGTGTGAAATGGGAAATAAGAGAAATGAATTAGCCACTACCACAAGAGACTTGTCTATATTTTCTGCAGTAAAACGGCTTCTTTTCGATGTGAGTACGATTTCCAGCATCGAAAATGTTCTTTCAACTTCACAACTTGTAAGCGGAGCAAAAGTAAAATATAATATAAGAGAGATATTTTATACATTTACAGTGGTACCTCGGTTTACGATAGTATCTTATTACGGAATTTTCGGGTTACGGAAGCAAGTTTGGACGATCTTTCCAAAACCGAAAGGTACTGCCTGATATGAAACGCGGCTTAGAACTTCCACTGATTCGGCAGAATTTCCGCGCGACTCGTATACATGCTAGAAAGAGATAGTGTATGAAAAAGCCACCTCGCCCTCACTGTCTTCCATACGCCAGAAAGGGTCTTTATTAAAAGTAGTGTATGTACATAAGTGAAGTTATTTCTTTTTCATTTCAATCTTAAGAGTTTTTATTGATTTTTGTACGTAACTTTATTTTCTGTATGTTCAATTGTATTTAAAATACATAAAATGAATTTGCGAATTTTTTTGGTTATGGGAGCGGATTATCTCTGTTTCCTTCATTTCTTATAGGAACATTTGATTCCAATTGCGAAATTTCTAATTACGAAATGTTTTTGGAACCAAATAGTTCCGTAAACCAAGGTACCACTGTATTTAATTTTTGTATTTCTCCTCACAATTGGTTTAGTGTGGTTTCTGCTGAACACTTCGTCAACTTAATCAGTTTATTTCCAATATCACCCGGAATACTTTTTAATTTATTGAACAACGCAATATATAAAGTATGCGGCAGGTACTTGCAAGAAAATTGCATTGCTTTAATTTAAAACATGTTCTAATTTATGCAACTTTTGAATGCAATTTTTCCATAAATTTAGTGAATTCTTTGCAGCCAACATTTTATGTTATATTAGTAGCATTTTTGTTGTATTATGTTATGTTATAACCTAAAACCTAGCCAACAATATAATGTAGATAAAGTGCGGTAAAGTGACCATTGTTGTTGAAGTTTACTTTGAATTTTTACACCATGAAACCAAAATGTATTTGGAGCCGAGAATGTGTGACCGATTTAATGAAATTATATCAGATGTATCCCATTTTGTTTAGCTCTTTTACATTTGAGACGAGTAAAATAAAAAATCCTGCTACACTAGAAATGTTAAAAAGAAGTATTTTTACCCATGTTTTGGATGCTCAAGAAAAAGAATAAATTGTAAATATTAAATACATTACCAACTTTATCGCAAAAATTAATTTTTGTTAAACCATGTAATATAATAAAAAGAAACAGCAGCAATATTTCTTATATTACTTTATTTTGCCAAGGCACAGCTCGAGGACCATTTACATAGTGCATAAATTCATCCAGTATACTTAGTACATGCTGTAAACTACTGACTTAATCCATGCAAACAAGTTCATCTTCTGTCAACATTTTCATCAATATCTTGAGATACGGAATGTTGTGATACTAAATAATTGCGTAAAGCTATACATGCCATCGCAATTGTATGAACTTTATCAGGAGCTATTCTATCTAATAATACTCGAAAACTATTTGTAAGAATACCAAAAGCAACCAGGATCTCATCCACCATATTCTCACTGCTATGAATATGACATTTACATATATCAGTATCCAAAATGGCTAAAAAAATATATTGTATTAAAACAGAACGTTTATTACATACATTTAAAAACATCTCTTCATGTTCAAAAATAATTTTGTTAAATATAACGTAAGAATATAAAGCTATTTGAACAATAACATCTTCACGCTTTTTGTCAAATACAACGGACAGTTAGGGAATTGAGTTGAAATAGCATCTTCTTTAAGACTAGGATATTTTAAACTTGCAGTTATAGTTTCCCCGGTCCTTGAATTTGTAGCTGTTGAAAAATAAATAATATCTTCTTTTATTTACAAAGTGTAACTCACAAACAGAACATACAAAACAGCCGACGCCATGTTTGGTTAGGTTACGCCGTTTTTATCGTTTCAGAAAAGGTGTTATCGCTTATACAACACTAGAAAAACATTACAGGTATCACCAACAAAGTACGGACGTATCACTACACAGTATTTTTTTAAATAAAACCAATACAATTTAGATAAACCAATTCAAAGACGGTCTGAACGTGTAAACGCGTTTGCAGCTGATCGACGGCCTACTTCAAAATACGTCACAGCCTGCTGACGTCAAAGCGCGTAGCCTTGCGTATATCGTTGGTAACGGCAGAGTCTTTCAACGCACGTGCAATTATATTACCAGAATATTTTTGACAAGTAACACCAGACTACCATCGTGCTAGCTCCTAAGAAAATACATATATACAACAACAAAAATATTTACCTTTTTTTCTGCAGCCAAACCCTGTGCATTCACAAAACGTTCTAATCGCTCTATGTGGCAGTTGAAATCTTCGTTTTCTCTCAGCAAACAGTGGAATTTGATTTTTGGCAATTTTCCTGGAAATATAATACTTCTTTCAACCTGCAACTCTTCTTTTACTTCTACTGCCTTGCCATCTTCGTATTTCCTTTTCTTTTTAAATTTCGTTTAAATTCAAAATAAACTTCTTCCACTTTTCTTACTGGAAATGTTTTTTCGTATTTCTTTTATTCGTACTCACCTTCTTTTACTTTTTCTGTTAATCTGTCTGGTAAGATAAATGTACAACAAAAATAATTTGAATAAACACTAGATATGTTTATACACATTTAAAAGATAAATTCACTGGATAGGACCATATCCAATAATAATAATTATTATTTTTATTACATATTTTAATCAACAGTTATTTTCAGTTTGCATATAGGTATATATTAATTGTGTAAACATTGAATCCGGAAGTAAATATTCAAATGAAGGTGTTTGTAAAACAAATATGGTCAGAGTGGGAGTTAACGGCATAGTAGAACGTTTTTGAATGTAAAATTAATCGTTTTTGCTTCTGAACATAGAAGTGTTACACGAAAAAAAAACACTTGAAAGAGTGTATAATATTGTAGAAAAAATGTTGTAGCAGTCACTAACACAATTATATAACAATGTTTGAGTCGAGACGTGGAAGACAAGATTGTGATAATTCTTAACACAAAGCTTCCTAATTTGTTCAAAATAAATAATAGAAAATGTGCGAGTTTGAAATGAATCATTACTTATCTGTTCGGACGATTTAATAATCGAAACCTACCCAAATGCATCAACCAACTGTTTGCTGTCTTAGGACTCGGATAGTATTGGGTATTCACTAATAGATGTCACAAAGAAAAAAATTTTTCTAATAAATCATCTGGTTTTATGTAGACAAATCATTTTCATCGGGTTCACAATTCTTTCGGTATAAAATCTTCGGTAATTTGCCTTTTTACTCCAAATTTATCGAATGTTTGGAGCGATGGTAATCACATACCTGCGAATCAGCATAGGTGTTGGTAACATTCCCGTGGTTGACCAATGCCACCTATAAATTGGGAAGCTGCTGGAAATACGAAAACATGGGAATAATAGGAATGTATATTGTATTATACAATACAATATTGTTGCATTTTTTTTTACAACGTGTGTGACTAAAACTTGTATATTATTGTACCAGCCTTTGTAACAGATCATTGGCCAAATGTTATAAGTTACAACAATAATGTATTTAATAGAAATACAATCCGTTAACCACAATCAAACAAATTTTAGTAAATTGTTTGATTCTTTATATATTTTTCCCGTGTACTCTTGTTTATTATTCTAAAAATTTATTACCTTTAATTCATACTCGTTAGCAATATAAATATCCAGTAGCATTTATTTAATTAGAATTAATTTTTCTTTAAAATAAGTATTCTTGGTTACGGTTACTCAGTTTTTTGATCCATGAAATCAGAATTCAGAAACTCCTATTAAGTAAATAATGTACTGGGGAAATACAAACCGGAAATCTTCTTGATTGAATGCAGACTTGGTTGACAAAAATACATATTTATCTGTAATACTCCTGCGACACAAATTTTGCAATAAACACAAAAGAAAACTTTAGTTGATCAAATTATATAAAGTAAATTAGAATTTTATAGATTGACAAGTGTATAATTATTTGATTTTCCCTCGTTTTTACATTTTTCTTTGCATATATAGTTGCAAATTTGCGAGGCGAAGCAGTGCTGGTGGCCCTACCCTAGAATTTCCCAAGACCAATTTTTTTGTTAAAAAAAAATCTAATCAACAACAGTCACCGAGTGAACTGAAATTCCTTAACGTAAATCATAATTACATATATTGTTTTAAATTAAATTTATTAAATGTATTCTGCGCTGCTTATATTACTACTCAGACAAAGTGTTTGAAATTCTAAGTTAAAATTGGAAACTATGGTAACCGTAACATTTGATGTGTGAGAGAAAAATACTTTTCGATATATAAATTAGAACCATTATTTGAATTATGAAGTGGACATTATGTGAAAAGAAAGACAATAGAAGAAGGGATTTAAAAATTTTGACTGGAGAAAAACTATCACAATTTATCGTTGAGTTCTTAAAAACGAAAATATCATACAATTTAAATGCATTGAATTAAATTAAATAATTAAAAAACTGAACTGGAATGTCGTAGAACTAGCTTATTTGGAAAATAAGTTAGTAGAAAGGAAAAACGTAAATATTGGAACAGAATTGAAAGAATCAACAAAGCAGGCGTTTCAATAAGGATTTCAATCTTTATATTTACTTCAAATACTGCTTTTTTGAGTTGTCTTGTCCTTGTGGGTCTCATAGACAAGTAAACCATTATTATCTCTGTGAGTGGAAGAAGTTACTATTTTGGCCAATCATTTTAAAATTTGAAAAGCGTTTTTATTGAATAAATTTAAAATTAGCTATCGGTAGGTTTTGATTTAGGCGATTGACAAAAATTTCAAAATGTGTAAAAAACAATATAAGTATTTTGGATATAATAAATTATATTTATGCTCTTTTTGGCATTAAAAATTCTTTGATTTGACTTTAAACCGATTAGTGAAATTGCCAAATTGTTTAGATCCGATTTATTTAATTTTTCAACTTCGTTATCCCCGATCCGCGTTATTTTAAAGAATCTTATTACAATTTTTAAAATAAGATTCTTTATTTATTTTATTTCTTCCATATTGCAAAATTGAATACAAATTACTTTCTCGGTCAGAGTCTAAAATTTCTAAGTTTAATTATATAACAATTCCACATTAATCAAAATATTAATAGGCGGCAAAGTTCATTAAGATTCTACTAAAAAGAAGCGACAATTTTACTCAGTCGATCAGAAAATCATACTGAATTAGCTTGCTGCGTTTATATTGGTTTATATGGTCAAGAGCTAATTTTTTCTGTTGTGATTTTAGTTCCTCAATCTGCAGATCCTTAATACTTAAAATTCAGTTTGATGTGCCAGTAATTAAGTTATAGTGCAAATGTATTCAGTTTCAGCTCAATGATTGTATTTTCTTTATTGATTGTGAAATGGACATAAACTTTAAGAAAGAACGATAAGCTACCATGTTAAATAAAAAAGTAAAAAATTATGGATATTTATAAAAATAAATTTTTGAAAATTTGAAGGCCCTGAGATGTTATTGTGGCGGGTGTGACACACTAGAAAATGGGATTTTAGAATCATAAATTGAACTAGTACTAAAATGAAAGTAAGATTTCTTTGACATCTGAAAGGATTCAGGAAAGGAGTAGGCTATCACCGCATAATATATTTTATTATTTCTTTAAATGTGCGGAATTTGATGAAATGTTTCCTATCAAATTTGCACGTTATATTCGCACCAATTAACAGCGGAAATTTTACAAGTTGAACCGAAACAAAATAAATGCATTTTTTTTTGAATTTTCTGTTTGGAGGCGTTAAGGTGATTTATTAACTGTCCAAAAATTGTCGACGGTGTGTTCCTTAATACTGTAGAATGTCCAAGAAATTATGTAACTGTAAAAAATTATATAGTAAAATTTAATCAGTGGTTAATAATTATTGTAGCACCTGCTTCTAATTTGATGATCATTCATAAAATCAGGAGTTCTAATTTCTAAGAAATTAACCGTATCTGCGCAGACATCTAAATGTCACGGAAACATCTGCAAACTAATTTTAATTCTTAATTGCTATGGTAAATCAAACCCGTATAATTTATCTCTAACATCGTTCGAATGAGGTGATAGTAAGTCGTGAAAACTTTTTCTTCAAGCTATAAATATACAACGAGTGTGGAAGTTACAAAAAGGAGCACAAGCGAGTTGTAGGCTTACTTAGTTAGCATTCAATTCGCCCTATGCATACATACGCGTCCTAGAGAGTACGCAACAAAATGGGTAAGAAGTCGCACGTTACAACACTATTTTTCAACATCTTCATCATCTAACCAGCATCACGGTTATTATTATTGTTGTTATATTATAAAACATGCAGAGAGAGTGTGTGTACGAGATAATCTCGGTGTCATTGAGAAAGCTGTGAGGTTGGTTTCTTGGAGACTGCAATGCCAGTACAAGTGGCACAACTTTAGTCGGTATACAGACGGTCTGGTGCGAGCAACGCCGACCGCTCGTACAGTTATTCCACTATACGAATTGTGTCAGCAAATTAATAACGATCTTGCTTCTTGCCCGAGGCGAAATAAAAACTTCTCGAACAACTTCTACGACTAGTCAAAGCAGACGGGTATTCTGAAAGAAGTGTGTGAGATTCGTGCTTGTACTGTGCTATATATACACATGAACGTACGCGCATAATTACAAAGGTAACGGTATAAAAACAAGAGGAGATAACGTATCTAATCCGTGATTATAATACGCGATAAACGTATATTGTTATCTGATGAACTATCGATAAATTATCAACTATGGAGCAGGTCTCATTTGCTCCTCCGCCGTTGCCTCCGAAGACACGTAGATCCCCACCATCCGAAGAAGAAGCAACGGTAAACAGATCCGCTTCTGCAGACGATAGAGCATCCAGCAATTTCCTGGAAGTTAGAGAAGGTCATTCGTCGACCGCATCCACGGGAATAACTGCAGATTCAATTGGAAATCATGTAGTGAAAATTCGTATTAATCCATCAGTGGAAGTGCCCGAAACGAATAACGCCCCTTGCATTCGTATCAGTGTTAATTCCGAGGATATGAACGTTGGTACCATGTCAGATTGTACGGCCACTCCGTTTTTCTATTACGGTCCTTACAACTCCAGCATTATGTCGAGCGGTCAGGTGTCTCCAAGTGATACACTCGATTCGGGAACATGTAGCGATCTGGACGGAACACCTCCGCCTTTGCCTAAAAAGAAAACCGCGGGTGTTTCCGTCACTCTAATTGGGGGTCAAAATTCCATAAATCACGAAGGGGATAGTGATAACGACAGTAACATCAGTTGCGATTCTCTAAATAGTGGAGATCTACAGGCAGATGCGAAAGATTCAAAATCAAAAAAAGCCAGTGCCTTCTTGCCGCAACGTCTCTTGAGAGATATCAGAGATCGTTCAACAAAACAAACTCAATCACCAGAAACCATAAAACAGGACGAAGATGATGTTGAAGATGACGTCTCCAAACTAACCAAACTTATATCTTCAAAGGTTGTTATTGATCAAAATTCTTACCAATATCGAAAGCAAAAAGAGGAACAGGATAGAAAAAACAAACTAATCGCCAATATGCTGGACAATCCCGATCAATTTTTCAATTTCCATTTAAACGAACACATAATTAACGAAACTGATCGTGCGGTGCCGGTTAAAAAAATTGAAGATGAAACCTTCGCCGGTTTAAAGAATATAATAGGTTGTGAGGATTCTAAAACTATACGTAGCGCAAAAGGTACGGTGCGTGGTGTTAAAAACCGAGTCAGAGCGGGAATAGCTACGTTCCTACAAATCAATTCCACAACAAAGGTGAGTCATTACTGTGTATACTAAATCCCACAAATATTTCCTCGTATAAAACTGAAGGTGTTGAGGTAAATACCTGCAACACATCCATAAAATTAGTTTTATCTCAGTTTGTATCGGATGCATTTGCATATATGTATGTGCATAAATGCTTAAATATACACCTTTAGTCCCATATTTACAAACATTCTAACATAAATGTTCTATCTGTAATGGGCAATCGTCTGTAGTGACGTAATATGACATTTTTATTTGTATATGTACGTCTTCACTTAGTATCCACTAAATTGTGGTTTCTATTTATATTTTGCACGTACCGAAGATAATGCTAGAACTACTTAAATATTTTTTACAAAATATTTGCGTAAACTGATTGTGTTAGGAATGCATTGATATGAATTTATCGAATGCACTTATTCGAAAAGTCATCATGTGAACGGTATCTTTTCCGTATTCTGTTACAGGAAATATGCTAAAACAAAATTTGGTTATACCACGCTGATTTGGCGGAAATAGATAAAGATTCCAGATATTGTGAAAATTATTATTTTGTTGCATCATATCCCAATAACCTTATTTACCTAATGCTAATCCTTCTTAGCTTTGACCAAATGAATTTTCAAATTTTATATTCGTGTTCCCAGTAAAGCTTCATTTTCTTTCTAAAACTGGTCAACTATATTGTAACCATGCTAGTTTGTATCTCAATATTCCATTTCAAACAACAACATGTACATATTTTTTATAAAGAAATTCTGTAACTTACGGGGGGAGATTTTTTTATATTACCTTCCTAGTCATAAAGAAAAAAATTTTGAAAACAAAAAAAAAAACATTCTTCAGCTTACGTTCCGCTACCGGTCACACTCATTCCAACGTTTTTCCAATAAACCTATACCCTCCAAAAAAAATCTTTCGGTAGGTTTTCAAGAAACTTCCACCGCCGCCTTGAACATTCATCCAAAGAAAGGCGCCGTCCTCTAAAGTGGTCGATACTATACAAATCTCGCCTCGTATATTGAGACATGAGGATTTGTGAACTGGATTTACAAATCATCAAATATGTAGATTGCTAGTAGTTAAAATTGGTGTAAAAAGGAAATTCTCTTCTAACAGAAGAACATAACCAATGAAAGTGAAAATGAAAAAAACATTTAGATGGCAGAATAAATCAGGACAGCCTTAATCTTATTTAATTACAAATTACTACATTGAAACAAAAAAAAGACAAATCAAGAACATTTTTTGCAATAAAGGGTGACTAATGTTAAAATGTTTTGAATACATTTATTGGTGAAATCGTTAATTAGCGAGAATAATTATAAACCATAATCATAAATAACAAATAAGAACTTTTCTATCGAACACCTAAGTCACTTTCTGTAAACCAGACTGATAGAAAATTTCAAAAGCATTCACAATCCAATCGCGAAGATCAAAAACCGACCAACCCACCTTTTGGGTCCATTTGATTTATATGAAGGCAATGCAAGAAACCCTAAAGTATTATAGAATTTAGTGATTTAAAGCTAGTCTTGTTTTTAGAAAATTTAAAAAAAAATTGCAGTTATCCAATACCTTTAAATATTTTTTGTATTAAAATTTTGATTGTAATAATAATTCTTTGTTACAACCAAGAAAACTCAAATTGTGTTATTTAACATTTTTGTATTAATGAAATGGTAAATAGTAAAAGAAACAAATTATTGTAATTGAAAATAAAACTGGGACTATTTCTGTGTCCAATTTTTTTTTTTATATTCAAAATTAATGTGATTTCTAGTGGTTTTTTTTTTCGTTTCCTAAGCATTCCACTTTTAGTGATCCACTTAAAGTAAAATGATCCACTTATTTCTCGTCAATCATTACGTAGTTATATATGTGTGTTGTATAACCATACCCGAAAGCAGGCTGTAATTTTACTAACTAGCTGATTTCTAAAATGATTTTCACATTGTACTCTTTTCAAAAATGCCCTTTTTGAACTTTACTTCCAAAACTTGCATAATTTAAGCAGATACTGTTAAATAATCTGCAAAAGATTATCTATAAAATCTAAGATAAAATTTATTAAGACATTACATTAGTTTTGTACACAACACAATACATAATATGTGTATATTGAACGATACACATAAGTGTACAGCTTTGTTTGTTCTGCAAAAGTTCGTAAATGAACTAATCTCAAACTCCTATACTAAATCAGGAACTTTATTTCGTAAGCATCACCAGTAGTGTGATTGTAATTATCACAAAAGCTTTCAATCCAGTACATGTTCGTTAAGAATTGTTTGTACACAGAAAAAGCAAATTCCAGTACAAGTAACATGCAATTTAATTACAGATTATCCGTACCTTAATTTTCGTCTCAACATGACGTTTTTGGTGAAAAGGTAAACTTCAATATGAAAATTTAGATAGATTCCCTTAATCAAATTACAGGATGCATGGTATTTCCACTGTACATTTGCTTACCTACATAATATTAACTGCTTATTGTTACTATTACAACAAAAATTTGCTTTATTATTGGTCCTACGAAACCGGTTAAATAATAATAATACAACTTTATTGTCCAACAGATTACACGATCCAAATAAAGGACAAAACATAAATCAAATTGCAGACACCTTAATACATAAATACAAAAGAAAAAGAAAACATTGTTGCAAACAACTTCTAAAACACTCTGCAACATGGACAATAACAATATTTAATCATAAACTAAACATTAACTAGACATTAACTAAGATCTACTGCAAGTGTGTCCTAGCAATATCGATAATTTCATTCAATGAATTACAATTTATGTCGCAGATCTGAGAAATCACATTAAAATTTCTGGTCATGGCTAATTGGCAAACTGGTACTGTTTTTGGTGCTGATTAATATAAATGTAATATAAAAACAACTGAATAACGCATTTTTAGAAAAAACGAAAATTTGTCATTTTAAAAATGATATTTAATATATTTTCCAATATCTTATATCTCAAAGATATAATTCAATTCCCTGCATAAAAGTTTTATTGTTCTGGAATAAATATTGGGGAAGTTGCAGTGCTTCTAGTTTCTAGTTCACGCAAAAAGATGGTTTCTTGCATCAAGAAAATAGATTTTTTTGCAAAAATCAGTCTGTATTCAAGAAAATATTTTTATTTCAAAAATGTATAATATAAGAAAATAATTTTTCTGAAATTTTATTTGGATTAAATACATATTTTCTTACGGTTAGAAAATCAAAAAAATCCAAGACTCAAAAATATTTCTTCCAAGTAAATCATTTAATTTTAAGTTAAAGAAATATTCATATTAAAGGTAGAAATGAAAAGATGGTCCAGATCTCACAAAGTTCTATTGAGAAATTAGGCGACCGGAAAATTACAATAATGGAAAAAAAACCTAGAAGGCATGACTATATCTACTGGCAGTAGGTGGCGCCAGGAAATATTTCAGTTGCTGTTTGAGAGATGTAGGAGCAATTTGAGCAAGAGTAAAAAGCGTTAGTGCTTTTACCTTCACATTGTTTTTGCCAGTGGTGATTTATTTCATCAACACCAAGAGCTATTTATTAGCATCATCTTGGTTATTGTTTCTTATGCACTTTTCTCATGTGTACTTCTACATTAAGTTCACCTTTGTTTGAACATTATTCTACAGATAAACCTCTACTTTAGCCTTTTTATCATTGAACTTCATTTCGTTCTAACTGCGGATGTTTGTCAAATTATCCCTCCTTTATTCTCCCACCTAAATATCTTCACAGTGGTTCTTCATTCTGCATTGCTAATACTTCCAATTGCAGTCTACGAATTCTAACTTTAGGTGGAGGGCGGTCCTGCGGGCCCACTATCTTCGCGGGCAGCGGGTGGCTGGACTCTGCGGCCCTTTCCCATGTCTTTGTAGCGAGGTCCAATAGCACTTCCTTCAGTTTAGGTATCTGTAGATCTTCCCTTAGTTGTTGATTACGGGCATACCAAGGTGCGCCCGTAATCGTCCTCCATGTGCGGTTTTGTATAGTCTCTAGTGCTTGGAAATTGGAGTCCGTCGCCGAAGTCCGTGCCAATGCCCCGTAGGTAAGGATGGGTCTGAGAGTAGGAGTGTAGATAAGTAGTTTGCGCCTTAAATCCATAGTGCTATTCCCTTACCCTTTTTAAAATCACAAGCATTGAGAATAATTTACTGCATTATGTACGGATATGTCGTACTGTTTTAAACAAGGTAAGCGCAATTAATAATGTGGATATAAATAATATGCATTTAAAGAATTCTAAGTAAATAAATGCTTTATTTTTAAAAGCTTTTGAAGCTATTGACTTATGAAGAATACCTAAACGCTTTCTGAAATTAAGAAATATTTACTACCCTTTACAAAATATTGTTTTGTGTTATAACGGCAATTTACTTATACTAAGAATCGCTTTCTTCAAATTTTCTGCGAGATTTTCTTATATCAAGTTAACAAATGTCTTAAACAAAGTAATACAATTATTTCATTACAAGTACATACTTTTCTTAAGCGAAGAAAGATACGCTAATAAAATATTTCTTTTGGTTTAAAACAGTTATTGTATTGCGGATAATTGAAACAGTAATTGTCTTGAATTGAGGCGGACAGTCTTGATGCAAGTAAACGTTTCTCTGCGTATAGGTTGTTATAACTCTATGCGAAATCATATAGTTGACGTTCTGAATGTGTCAAAAAGATACATTGCAAAAATTTCTTCCACGTATCACCGTTAAATATACCGAGTTACAGCAGCCTAACTTTCTTATTATTTACTTCAGAACAATAGTGATATAGGAAATTCCATTTAAAAAATACAATAAATTCTGTTTTTTTTTAATATGTTATTCAATTGTTGTTTCTATTAAGTGGATAGCAGCAAAAGCACTACGAGTTTACTAATTTAACCGACTTCGTAGGACCAATAACAACGGCAGTAGAATAGTGGCCCGTTAATTAAATCAGCTCGTATACATACATATACCAAAATATATTCAATCTTAAAGAACCAACTTAAGATATCTCATAACTATTACAATTGCCATATTTATGAGTTAGTTATTTACATCATCTTTTCTTATTACACTTAACAATATTCTACTAGAACTCGGTAAATAAAGATAACATTTTGTGGAACTTTGCCCTTTATTGTAGGTACACTTATACAGTGAGTCCCCGGATGGACTGAACAAGAGGGGAAACATTTTTATTTGTAACTTAACGCAAAAATGTCATTCCTTATAAAAGTTTTTGCTTGTCTCAAAACCACCAATTTTGAAACAAAAGTCAGAATATTCTTTTTAGCAGCTGAGAAAATTACAAAAACAAACTTGAACATTTTATTTTATTCAACGTGTCATCCTCCAACCTCTACACACTTTTCAGCTCTACGTACAAATTCTTTATAAACATTGTGGATCATATCTTCAGTGAAAGAATGTACCGCTTCCGTAATTTTTTGTTTTAAAATTTCGATATTGTTATTCAAATTAGTATTACAAACATCCTGTTTAACATATCCCCATAAAAAGAAATCCAATGAGCTTAAATTAGGGGAACGAACCGGCCAACTGACAGGTCCGTAACGACCTATCCATCTGTTTCCAAAATGTTCTGGCAGATAATTTCTTACCAACACTGTTGAGTGAGCAGGGCATCCAACTTGAAAAAATAAACTTTCAAAGTTAAGTTCATCTCTTACTGCTGGCAACAAAAAAATTTCAAGCAACTCCAAATACGTATGTTGATTCATATTTTCTTTAAAAAAATACGGACCGATGATTTTTCCATACATAACACCACACCACACATTAACCTGTTTGTAATACTGACTTCTTGTTGCAATTTTGAAATTAGGATTTTTTCTCGACCAAAATCTATAGATTTACATTGCAACTTTCCCATTGGTTGTAAATATCGATTCATCCGAAAAAATTATGTTTTTGCAGAAATTTCGATTTACAGACTGATTTTCTCCTACCCATAAGCAAAAGTCTAAACGCAAAGCATCATCACCATTTCTTAATTCATGTACAAAAATCGGTTTATAAGGTTTAATTTTGTTTTCTTTCAAAATTCAGACCTTTTTCGTATGGATAATTTTGGATTTGTTTCTACAGAATCTAGAGCCAGTATTGTAGTTTCATCGTGTATCCTTTTTCTTTTCTTGATGTCATGTACGCTACCTGTTCTTTCAAATTTTTCTACCAAATTTCGTAAAGCATTAATGTGCACGTAAACATTAGGAAACTTCTGTTGAAATTTTTGAATTGCAAAGTTATAAGAAGCCTCACCAGTTCCATAACATTGAACGAGGTAAACTCTTTGTTCTAAAGTTAGCATTACTATTAAGTAAGTCTCAGTAAAGATTCACAAATATGTAATGACATTGACAAATAACACGTAACTTGATTTACTTATTAGGTTATCATGGAAGATAACAGGATAATCTGATTTTATCAAAAACATGAAACTTATAAACTTTTTTGCTTCAATTTTTGTGTGTTTTTGTAATTTTCTCAGCTGCTAAAAAGAATATTCTGATTTTTGTTTCAGAATTGGTGGTTTTGAGACAAGCAAAAAAAATTATAAACAATGACATTTTTGCTTAAGTTACAAATAAAAATTTTTTCCCTCTTGTTCAGTCCATTCGGGGACACACTGTATATTCGAAAAGAAGGAAACTTCTGGTATTCTTTATACGCTTTTCTGGAAATAATAAAGGAGGATAAGTAACTCGTATACGATTACAAATTTTATTATCTTCCCATTTCAAAATCCGCCAAATTTTTTATGAAATTTAAAACTTTCTTTTTTGAGAGGTTAAAAGTTAGGCTTTTCGCACCGGAATCTGAATGGAACTTCATCAAATACCGTTGTATAAACTCCTAGGTAGCTGAAAACTTATTCACAAAGACTATATTGATATTATAAAAACAAGCATAACATTGCTCCACAGCGCCGAAAAAGTTATAGGTGCCATTATTGGTATATTCCTTTTCCATCGTAATGTGACATTTATCTAAAAGTAGAACATTCAATAGCAAATTAAAGTGAATTTTGCAAACACTACCTCCGTTTGGACTGTGATATGAGTAGTGGTACAAATGCTTTAAGTTAGCACCTTCCTGAAAATAATTGAAGGAGCAAGTGGATAAAGGGGTTAAGCACATTTTCTATTAAATCTACTTTTTATTGTAATGAATAAGTTTCATGTTCAACTCAAATGTTTGGCCGTATATTATTAATCTACTACCCCTTCTTACAAATCAAACAAACTGCATTTGAAAACAATCATTCAGTAAAAGATGGCAACCAGCCCTATTAAACCCTAATTTATTCGGAAACAGTTTTTATAATTATATAATAATGTTTTACGGCAAAATCGGCAGTTTCAAAGAAAGTTACTTACATTTGTACCCAAAATTTATACTTTTTCCGTAATATGAGGGCTTAATTTTGCCCCAATTTCTTACAGTATTGATTACAATAAGATACGTACATGTAAAACACAAAATACACCCACCACAACTTCAAAGCCTATTATTCTTCATCTTCATAAAATTTATTACTTCCTAGGGGTTTCAGAATTATGGTCTCAAGCTTTAATATGCTGGTATAAAATTTTGCAACGTCTTCCTAGAACAAAAATGTTATTAAGAAAGACAATGTCACCGCAAAAAGCCCGTTAGAATAATAATAAACGAATTTACTGGCAATGAATAGCTACTACATAAAATTTAATACAAAATGTGATACAACTGTAAGGCAACAAGACTACATACGTACATACATACATCGCCGCTGCAGGGGGGTATAGCTTATTAATACACAATTAATTTACAAAATATTTGCATGCATAAGAAAAATAAAAAAGTTTAAAAAGAGAAAACTAAACGGAATAAATCAAGGATAAGCTGGGTATACTTTATGTCTAATCTGATTATTAACATGAAATCAAGGTTAAAAGTTCGGTTAGGTCGTCTAAATATGTGAGTACGTATGTACATTGTTTCTGTAGCAATTTATTTCTTAGTTCTAATTTAACTCGTTTCATGGAATGACTGGAATTATAAAGGACAGAAGACAAAATTTACAGTCTGAAAATTTTTCAACATAAAAGTTACATTATCGGTGGCAGTTGACTTCAAAGAATTATTACATTACATACAGCACATAAGAAAATGTCAAAAAGACATATGGTTAAGCTTATTCGGAGTCGTTGACAAATATAGAAAGGCTGTATAAAGATATTCTTGTACATTGCAGAATGTTTTAACGGTATTGATGTTAACTTGCGGACAGCATATGGCAAATATGTGCAGCGCAAGTTCGCTTGGTTGTAAAGCAAGACACTGCTTTTAAATTTCAAACATACTAATATACTAGCTCACGTACACGGAAGCTTTCGCATTACACGCCAAGAATTTGCTAAATGTAAACAATCTCCATCAACATATCACGAGCAACAATGTGTATACTTGGTTTTTCTTTATTTTATCGAACCACGTATTGTTATATAAAAAAAATCATAGAAAATTCTATAGTTTCATCTTAATTGAAACGAATTCTCAAAATTCCTTTGTCTGCGAAATATCTTTTTAGTAGATCCTAGCTTGATTCTATAGACGTGTTTGTTTACATTACGACGAAGTAAGCTTAGAGACCAGTTTCGAACTTATTATACATATTTATGTGTATATTAATTCCAAAAACTCCTGGAAGTGGCCCAACTAGAAATATCTTTTATTATAGAATTCGGTAAAATACAAGGAAAATAGGAACACATTAAGGTCTGCTAATATAATTCCGTAATAAGGTTGCTGATTTTTACATAACAACTTCAAATAGATGAATTAATAAAGTTCTATTTAATGGCTAATTGTAAGTAATAAAGCAATGGATACAATACATAAAATAAAAAATCTTTTAGATGGCTCAACTAAGTAAACAAATTGTAAGAAAAAGTAGTGAAAACCAATATAAACAATTGTGCCTTTCATCATATGACCGATACATTCTGCCACTTCTCAATAAAAACGTTTTGGTTGGCATTTTTTAGTCCTCTACCATTTTAGTTGGGTTCAGGTCTCAGTGGTTTCATCTCAGCTGCTTTATTAGGTACCTATTTACTGCAATTTCTCCTTTCCACAGATAATGGTTCATAAATCACGTTTAAGTCCTTCCGCAAGGGCAGCGTCCTTCTTATTTAACCCTTGCGAAATTTAGTTTTATAGAATAGGAAAAAAAAATTGGGAAAATCTATATTTTTGTAGCTATCTTCACGATATGCACTGAAAACTTTGCGTATACTATAAAAAAATAGAACATAAATATATTCAGTTCAAAATGTCTATTAACCCTTTATAAACGATATTTATTTTGAAGTACATAATGAACTTAAAGAGTGTTCCTCTATTATATGAAAATGTAAGGTATATTTTAGTTTCAGAATGACAAAAATTTAAAGGTACGAGTGCATTACTCAACGAAGGCATTCGGTAAAATAGAAATGCGTCATCTAAATATGTGGCCAGGAAACCAGTATTTACGCATATGCTTTATCTAATCTAGCTGATTATATAGTGCATCTGTTTTAAGTGTTTTAAGTAACAATCTCGTTTCATATACAGTGTGGAATAAGTCTAAATAACTTAACAACCAAAGTGACCAACTGTAAAGTTGCAAAAATTTCACAGAAGTTACATTTGCTTACATAAATAATAGTAGCGGTACAGCAAATTAAGTTATAATTGCCGTAACTAAGACAAGAACGATTGGCAATATTGCTGTTTACTGAAATTTCAGCTCCATTAAAGAGAGATTTTGTCGCATTGTACTTTTACTGAAGATTATCAATACTAGAAAGTTCTGAAAATGTTTGTCCGAAAACTGATATCGTTTTTTTTTTATAAATTGGATCTGAAAATATGACAGTATTCCCTCTCAAATAAGTTTACAAATGCGCATTATGAGCATGTAAGTGAATTTGAAAACGGGATACATCGTAGGTTACACGGGAGCAGTGCTTCCATGCGAGAAATAAGCTGACGGATTGGTTGTCACAATAGTATTGTAACAAAAATAAGGAACCAGTGGGTGGAAAGATGCTCACATGCCAAGAGCAGAGCACTAAGATCATTATCTTCAGAGGTTATACATCGAATACCCTAAAGCAACTATTCACCATTGTTGTACCATTACACAATATCGTTTACCTATCAACTCTCTTCGACATCATTTACTTGCAGTGGGACTAGTAGCAAAACGACCAATGTGGCGGATTCTACTAACTTCCCTAAGCCAATTGTGATATAAAAATGAGAGTGACTTAAACCATCTTTCAACGGGATGACCATATTTAACATTAAACTTTTCTGAAAACTACAGCGCAAAAGTAATCACCTCGGTGGCCAAAACACCCGACCTTTCACCAATTAACTATAGACGTAATTTCATTGAAGAAAATGTGCAATTTCCGTCATCTAAGCAGTTTAAACGAATTATGAAAGCATGAGGAGCCTTAAATAGCTTTAAACTTTTATTTGCAAACTTTTGTAACTTTAATCGTTTAGTTTTTGTATAGTGCTGAATAAATTTATAAAATTTCATTTGTTCATGTTAATTGCTTCTTACTGCTACAGTGTTATTAAACAGTAACGTATTAAAGATGCAATATCGTAAGCTGATAGGTAAATTCCGTATGATAAAAATTAAGAGCATATGCGGAATATCAAGGCAAGCAAGTTGGCATTCCTGAAACTGATTCTATAAATATGTTGTAAATAGTTGAGAAAGCAAATCATTCTTGTTAATGTTTCACCATTCAAAATATAACTAAAATTGTTGGTTGAAATACCCCTAGAAAACAATATTATATTGCATTCACATGTGTTTATTATTGCAACAAAAGTTTGTAAAAAACCTGAAATTATTCTCAAGCTTTACACTGCCATTTAAGGACAATTTCTTTCATAATTTTTAAATCATCATATAAAAGGAAATTACGATTTGCGAAACAAGAAGTTACATCATTAATAAATGGAATAAAAGGAATTGAACCAAGGTGCGAGCATTGCGGCACACTAGAAGTTACATCGGCAAAACGCGATATCTTGACGTTTGTGTGACAAATATAAAGTCAACCATATACCTGTACAATTTTTTTATTAAAGTCCTGTATCCACTGTACAACTTCCTTAAAATTAGTGAACACTTCGTATCGATTTACAAAACATAAAGCCATATAAAAGTTGATCAGTGATTAATTTCTCAAAAACTTTAACTATTAGGTTGAGTTTGAAGACAGGATGATAATTGTGAAAGGGAGTAATATTAGCCATTTTCTGGACATCAGGAAAACTGCCAGTTTTTAAATTTATATTAAATATTATCTGCAATAGTTTGCACAGGGATATGGAACATTTAAGATACCTCTTCTTAAATGTGCCATATCTCTGTGCAAAGAAGATATGTCGTCTGGTGCAGCTCCTGTCTTTAATATCCAAGTTTAACAGAATACTCTTTATTGAGTCCAAGGTAATAATTGGGGAAGGAATACAAGTATTCGTGGATTTCAATGTATGTAATGTTACAATTATTTCCCTTCAAATTGTTCCATATCATAATGAAAAGAATGGCAGTTTTGTTCCTTTCAGACTGGGGAAACAATATTTAAAGATTTCATAAAATTATTCCATTCTTTTCTGTTTGTCGCTATATTTGCCGCCTCCTCCATGTTTTTTCCCTTTCTTGCAGAATTTTCCCCACTATATTGTTCCAGGTTTTTCTTGATCGTCCCCATATCTTCTTGTCTGTTATTTTGGCGTCCCATATCTGTTCAACTGGTATCTCGTCTCCCATTCTCTGCAAATGCAATACCTCTGCCCACCATACCAACCGGCGTTGTTCTGTATATTTCTCAAGCCTTTTTATATTCTCTTATTTTATCGGTTCTGATCTTTTCAATCCTCGTAATTCCCCGAACTCTTCTAAGGTATTTCATCTCCATTGCCTATATCTTTAATTTTCCTTGTTCAGAGAGAACCCATGTTTCGCATCCATATGTTAGAATTGGTCCACATATGACTTTTAATACATTCATTTTTGTTTGTTTTGCTGTTCCTTTTCTGTTCAAGAATCCTTTATTTATGGCGTAGTATATTTTAGTTGCTTTTTCCATTCTTTTATTGAGGTCTATTTCTTGCTTACCTTCTTCTTTTAGTACGATACCCAAGTATTGGAATTTGTCAACCTGTTCTCCTTCGATCTGTATAAATTTTTGTTTTTGTTCTTTCGCAATCACTATCACATTTGTCTTTTCTGTATTCACCTTCATTTTTTAGGGTCTTATTCCATGTTGTAAGGTTTTCCTGCAGGTCTATCTCGTGTGTCGTGATTGCTATATAGTCGGCGAAAGCACATTCCGTGGCCGAATTTGAACCCGCGTCGTTCGAATCGAAAGGCAAGAATCCTAACCGTTCGACCACAAAGACAGAAAAACAATAACAATACTGTTGTGTTTACTTTTCCCGCTAGTAAATGACTTCATTAAGGTTATGTTTAGCTTTTACCCTACTCCTCAGTAGGGTCATAGAAAAATAAAACCTGGTTGCTAACCCATAGAAACATGTAAAATTAAAAGTGTGTTTCCAAACATGTGTCATTCAACCAGGTTCAGTTTATGAACGCTTACATTGTAACAGGTACTTAACTTTGTCGCACAGGTTCCGAAAAGGCCTTATGAATAGTATTTTATTAACGTCATCATGACTATCGTTTTTTTTATTTTCTTTATTTTTTTGTTAAATCAATTAAAACACCTGTAACTTTGAAAAAATAACAATCGACTTTTACGCTCCCAAAATTTACATAACGATACGGGACACCTTGTATAGAGATGCCATTAATGTCCATCTAAAGTTTGAGTACAATCAGAAAACGAAATAATTAGAATACGTACTGTGACACAAACCCAGAAAACTGGTTCTATGGTCACTGTAATATTCAATACTGTTATCTGAACGGAGAGACAATTAAGCGTACACGCATAATAATAACTTTTCCTTTCAAGTTCGACCTTGCCAGAGGATATCCCGTCAATTCACAAAAATTCTTATTTTGTATCCGAATATATCTTAACAACACATCTTGCGCACGAGCAATTGTATTATTCATTATTATGCTTCCCTAAAGCGGAAAAATTCTTTTGCATTATCTTAACTTTGCAAATGAGCTACAGGTGTGTCTGCGCAAGAGAAAGCGGGTCAAAGGACTCAAAATACAGCGAAAACTGTTTCGTATGTGACTAGTTGCTAACGCCGGAGGATGAATAGTAATGGCATCGGCGAGAAAAATGAGTGTGTACACGTCCTACAGACAACCCGATAATTTCCATCTGTGGATAGTTAACTTCTGCGTAACATCCGCGCCGCGGAGAAATTGTGCAATTATTATGCGCCCGTTCCACTAATGTCTGTGAATTAGAAAACGATGATCACGTTGTAAATACCGTACTCTAGGATACATTACCTTGAACGATTAACGGATTTAAATTGGAACTGGCGTATTTTTAGCATCGCGTTTGTTTATCCGCACACCGTTGTCGATTGATGAACTTATTTTCTACCTACCAAACGAATTATAAACAATCGAATAATCCGAAATACTAAACGAATTATATCGAAAATGTTGCTAATCACATAAACTGGTTTGAGTAGCAGATGTGCTTCAATCTCAAGCTATGTAAATATGTGCTAATAGATTCCGTTTTTAATCGATGTTTTTCCCTTAATAAACATACACATAAAGTAAAATGCCAGGATACTGGTCTTCATAACAAAACTTCGAAGTAAAAAAAGCAATAAAATGAAATATATGAAAGATTGACGTATGGTATTTTAAAGAGTTATTTCGCATGAACCTTCCATCTCTTTTAACATATTCGTCAGTAAGTACAGTCCCTGTAATATAGTAAACGACCTACGTCACCAAAATTTTTGTTTTGTTGGCATACGAGTTGTTTACTTATGAAATTGGGTTATGTGTCAGAATTGTAATACGATATAGAGAAGGGGTTCGTCAATAAAGTGATGCTTTGAGAAAATCACAAGAAACACTTCTGCTAATTAATTCTAAAGAAAATTGGAGTTAATTCTCATTTGTAAAGATGCTGATTTATTCGGCAATAAAACAGGCATAATGTCATAATGTTTGAACTGTCTACAAAAATAAATATTAGGTAGAAATAGTTTTTGCATAATATATTTAAATGAAATAAAGTATCACACAATTCGAAAATAATGTTTGCAGCTTTTGAGATTAAAGCACTATGGTATGGTGTGTTGTCCATTATAATTACAGATGGACCACGTAAAATGCACAACAAATTGCGAAACCAATTTGAAAAATTGCCATGGTTCATTTCTCCATGATAATCACCATGATCTGTCGATAAAAAATTAATTTGGTTCCTGGAATAAAGTCATTACTATTTCCAACGTGCAGAATAATGTATCTACAATAAAATTATAATTATTAGTACATTAACATTCAAATAAATTACTGTTTAAACTAGTTTCTTCGTTATATGTATATGTATTACAAACCGTCTTCCTTCAATTTTGGTAGTTTTGGCAGAACGTAGGTCACCATCTTGCCATGATAGTGATACAATGCCATTTTGAAAAATTCACGTTTCAGCCAGAAATACAAAATCATAGAGCTGTTCTTGCTTGTATTGCTGATATAATCGCAAAAAAGTTAAACGTTGCGAAATGATATGCGGCAACTCCATTAAACCTCTTCGAGGGTTATCCTCCTTCCATTTAAAGCCAATACTTCTGAGCACTGTATGTAGAGACTTCTGGCATCCATGAAAAACGCCTGCCTCAGTAACGTTCTCCCAAAGCAATTTTAAAGTAATATGCTTCTTTGAAATAATATATTCGCTTGCGTAACATTAGCGCGGCAACGCTGAAATAGTGAAAAGCTTAACCACCAAAAATTTTACTAAATGTCAATGGCTGTGAAGTGACAGTGAACTGCAAAAGGTGAATCGGATCCGAAAAAGGCGAAGGCTGTTCCATTAGCCGGGAAAGCGATGACGACCGTTTTCTGGGATAGTTATGGAGTTGTGTTAATCAATTATCTTGAAAAAGGAATAGACAGTTTTCTATAAGGGGTAAGGAGGACCTGTATAGATGTATTTTAACATTTCCGGCCCTTACAACCTAGACCATCTGCAACAACTTATACCTTCATAAAGATACCGAAAACTTAACTTTTCACTTTCTCTTTTTAAAAATAGAAAGCAAATAAGCTGATTAAACATTAACCGTATTGTTAATGATAAGGACTTTTGTTGTATAAATTAGATATTATTTACGGCAACTTTTAAAATTAATATATTGATAGACAATTTCGTTGATATTATTTATCCTTGATAACATGTTTGAGGTCAACTGGAAATAAACTTGATTAGATGTTTACAGTGTCTATCTACAAAACATACACAACTCCTAACTATTCAGCCTTAAAAGTCCAATATTGAAAAACATGCTTTCTTGGCATGTACCATTCATTAGAATTTAAGAAACTACGCTGAGAGAAAAAATTGGTTGAGTCAATCAAAAATTGATTGACTCAACCATCTTTGTTTGTTAAATGTACTCAACACTCCATATGGTTTAAAACAACAGCATACAATTGGTGGAACCTATTGAATTGGATCAACTTTAAAATTAATGTGCAACCAACCTATACTAGAATGTTAAATATGGTATTAAGCTATACAGTCCCCAATCCTTTAAGAAAGCATTAATTGTGCAAATCTGAATGTGTGTTGTATTAAATAAAGAAGGATGTCTTCGCGGAACTCTATTTCCGTCTGTTGTGTGAAACGAATTTTGTGGTTGATCTAAAAGTTATATATTTTGGAGCACAACCAATACAAATACTGATTTCATTTAACAAAGATAATTGAACCAAAGTTAGTGTGTTCTGTTAAGTTACAACGATAGATTCGCTAATGTGGTGAATGAACATATTTTTAGTTGAATGAACACGTAAAAATGCAACACCTCGTGGTTTATTGGATGAACCAGTTCCTTTCTCTCAGTGTACAATGTCATAAGAAATAATCCATTAGACCTATCAACTGAAAATGTAAAAAGATTTTATTTCGATTTAAAATTCAAATTTTATGGAAGAAAAACTGAGGTTGAAGAACAAATCTTGGTAATAGTAGATGAAAACTCCGAAACTAGTATGAGAAAAATTTCGGCTGAAATAGGCGTAAGTAGTGCTCTTGTTTGCAGAACTCTCCACCAACAACTTTTATATCCGTAGCATATCCAACGGGTACAAGCCCTTACACGTCCTGACTACCGAGCAAGAAAGATTTTCTGTCAGTGGTTTTTAAGGAAATCTGCTGTACACCAGAATTTGTCTTCTAGTATCCTTTTCACTTTGGTACGTAATATGTACTAATTAGAAAAATATTTGTTTGTAGATCTCTATCACTTATATCACTTATATTACTTTATTACTTTATTATTATAGCTTATTCGCTAAAATTTTGAATACATTCTTATAATGCTTTAAACGCAATTATACTTCCCCCTGGGCTTTGAATTTATATTGATGTTAATCTGATTAAATCACAAAGTATTCATATTATTAATTTAATGTAATTATAAAGCTTAGCCTTAGCGCAGCAATATGATTAATATTTATAAATAGTCATATATCAGATACATTTCCGATAACAATAATAATTCAAATATGAATTAATGCCTTAAGCGTACATGTAAATTCAACTTATTGCTGCTTACGTATACATAAGTACGTACCCAAGCTAATTTTAAATGTTACTTGTTATAACATCAGATATAAACGTCGAAAGGTTAAGGTGTACGCAAGCATGCAATTTAGCGTACGTCCGAGGTTGTTTAAGACCTTTCCATTCACGAGCTATAATCTTTAGTTTATCCTGGAAACCGCAATATGATAAATTCGAATGCTTTTTGTTTCCTATCTAGTAAATTATTATGGAGAAGAACGTAAACGTGACCGCATCCCATTCATACGTAACAATTCCAATTATTTGAATGCAAGAAGATGTCGTTTATGATGATTTATCATTATCAGACCAAGCAGCGTCGAAAGAATTCGGCTTAACCGGTTTTGTTATTTGTGTTTTAAGTGTTTAGTGTCTAATGGTTTATAGTTAGTTACGCTGTTTAATAGTTACGATGGCATTTGTTAAGAGCACGTTTTAATGCTCTTTAATCCCTATGTTTCTCTTTTTCTATTTTCTAGTGAAATATAGTCTAGAAAAATATGATTGAAATAGAGGAAACGAGAGCCCTCTTGCCGTATACGAATCTATTTATTCTGCTTATAACTATTTTTACAAGGTCAATTCGAGTGCACCAATATTATTCTAATGTCAAGCAATAAAGATAGTACAGTAATTTATAACGGTTTCGCTTGGTATTAACGTTACAATTTCATTTATAGAAATGACAAAAATAAGAGCTTTTACAAACCAAGCCCACAATGAAACCTCAAAAAAATCGCATTAAAAAACCTCCATTCACAAAAGCACAAAGTTTCGACCTCGCAGAGGTGATTCACCCTGTATATTTATATTAATGCACTTCTTACTAACAATAAGTTGTACCTAGAGTAAGATAATCGTTCGTCGCGCCATAGGCGTGCGGTTTCTTCAGTATTTATAATACCGAAAAAGAAGTAATAAAGCGAATAATAATAAAATAACTAATCAAGCATTATATCTGTAAGGCTGTGAAACACTCACCCTCTTAAGCAGCGTAATCAAGTAGGCTGGCGGATTGCATTTGAATTATGAGAAGTAGAAGCACCATCATCAGTATTATAACCCAGTGGATAAAATCGTAAAAAATTGATAACATTAGATATGTTTCAATAGTTGTCTCGTGGAACCGTGTTCGCAGTGGTGAAAAAATGTGTTTATATTTGGAGAAAAATCGTTCTACCGATGTAATACATGTATGATTAAAATAGTCTTTGAACTCAATTAATGGATTAGTCGAAGTCCCATTACAAATTTGTTGTAATGTGATAATATTGGAATCTTTCTCTAACACACTCTCCAACCTTTTTAAAACGCGAATATTTTTTTCGTCATCTATAGTGCGTAGCAGAGTATGTACTTCGTTCACTATTTGCACTGACTTCACTAACGACAATGCTCTATTTTGTAATTGTTCCAGTACGTCATGTAAGCATTTATAGTAGCTATGAATACCCACTGTAAATCTGTTTCAACAGATGTATCTTGAAATTTTGACTGGCTCTCCTGAATAGCTGCAGCTTCGGCAGGATTGAATTGTAGAATAACAGCTTTTACTTTTTTGAACTGCTCAGCATAGTAAAAAGCTGTCTACAACCAGGTTCCCCAACGTGTAAGAATAGGCTGTGGTTGTTCACGAATACCGGGACACTATGCGTAAAATGTTCGAAGACCTTTTGGAGATTTAAGAAACACTTTTTTTGTACTTGATATTAATGCATCTACCTCGAGATAACATTGTCTAATAGTTTGTGTCACAAGATGTAAAGCATGCACTTTACAAGTTACATGTAAACAGTCGCAACCGTGTTCAAGAAGAGAACGGCCTATCGCACGCATTGTCGCTGCACCATCGCTCATAAACATCAACGCTTGACGTCGTAATTGCTGCACTAGTACACCCTTGTAATCTTTTGCTAGCTAGTAACAGTGGAAATGTCGGTTTATGTTGATCCAGTACACGAACTATAACATGTATAATAGAGTTTTTTTTACAATCTGTTGTCTCGTCAACACACAACCAAAGCAACTGATTTTGTAATGTAGATATGATTTTATTTTCCACCTCTTTGCGTACAAATAAAACATGCTTACGTGCTGTCGCCGTAGTTGGCAACTTCAACTCCGGGTTGTATTTGTTCCAAAAGTTCGTAAACGATTTCCTATCCAGTAGGTTAAGTGACAAATTACATGTTATCATCATGACAAGTAAATCGAAAATAAAGTCATTTCTATTTGACGCGCCGTTAACATAGACAAATCAGGAATTAACAAAATATTATGTAAAGATTGTGATCCAGTGTATGTTGAGCAGATAAAAAGATCAATCAGAGTCCAGCACAAAGAGCATTTTGCTCATCTTAAATTCAGAAGGGTTAATACATCTAGTGTTGTCCTAAATATGCTGGAAAATAATCATAATGTTGATAATATAAAGTTAGTTAAGAACGTAAACAGCATTGTGCAATTAAATTGATATGAATGCACGGAAATCTACAAAAACAAACATAATAGATTTGGGACTCCTAAATTCCAGTCTTTATCCTTTGTTACATTATATATAATTGGAGTTAGTTTTTTGTAACTTTTGCATGATTCGGGATTTGTATATTTTCAAGTTGCATATTTTAAAATTGTTTATTTTTAGAATTGCATACTTTAGTTTTGCATATTTTCGATTTGCATAATTTAAAATTACTTTACTAGGTTAGTTTTTCGCTTAGACTGTTAGTTCAGTTTTACTTATGATGATGATAGCTTGACTATAGAAACACAGAGTTCGAGTACTTGTTTGAAAATTGAAATATGCCTAACAGAAGAATTAATTTTTCTGCTAGTAAGAAAACGTATTTACTTTATTCAGCAAAATATTTCTAAGGAAATATATTTCCTTCTATGGTTATTTCAATTCATCTTGAGCTTCGATACTTTCAAGAAGATCTTTTCTGCGTGTTTTATTGGCTTTCTTCGCATATAAGATAAGGAGTACATATGTTTCGTTATCTTTCACTTGAACTCAATTACATTGTGCGGCATAATGAGAAAAAGAATAAAAGAAACATTGGTTTTGATTCTTCTTGTAGGCATCGCTAGTTGACAACTATTGCCTGCAAAAAGTATTATGGTTAGTAGTAGAGCTACACACAATGGTCTCTGTTTGTATCGAAAACACATATGTACATATTTAGCCTTAAAATGTTGCTAATTATCACATGTCCAAAGCAACACAAATTGTTGGCTCTAATTGGTGTTGTCAAAATAAAATTAAATACTTAATTAACAACTGAAAATTGACAGCTGCTAAAATATCCATTTCTTTCAACCAAAGCTTATATGTATATGAGGTTTGCAAATGTATAAAAATGTCCGCAGTACAGCTTATTATACAAACACTTCATACCTACACATTCTATTCTCTTAACAACTGAAAGGCTATACATACGCTAAGGTTATTTTTACTCATTCACGCTTAATTATACACCTTTGTAATAGAAAATACAACTTTCACTTCATCTGGATAAAGATTAGCATTACCGCAGAAATACCCTTTTGTGTTTGCTATCGATAAGTTTATCGCAATTATGTACGAAGGCACTTGAATCCAAGTGTGTCGAGTTATCAGAGATATCTAAAATTGTTATGGGTGTATTTTTGCTCTCACGCATATGTTGATAATGTCAACGATTTACTGACAATAAAATCTAGTATTAACGTGGGGAATGCACATAACGTTCTTGATACAAAAATATTTAATTATCTAAATCTAGAAGGACGGCGGTCTAATTAGTTTATGTAGGTGTTACATTATATAAATTGACATTTTGTGTTAAATTAAAAAACAATGGAATCTAGAATATTTAAGACCGCGATAACCGATATCAATAAAATATGTGTCCATCATTGGAACTGTTCGCTTAAAACTTCGGTGGTTGTAACTGAGTAAAATTTATTATGCATTGTCAATGTCTCTACTAAGCAAAGACGTTTTAGCTTGACATCAAAATTTTATAGAACTATTTACTTTTGATTGCGGACGTGAGTCTCAGAGACTCACTACAGCCGTTCTGGTTTAAGCTTCCAGTAGTCGTACTGTCCTACATCTTCTGAACAGAAGCCTATCAACAAAGTTTTGCTGGCATGAATTATAGCTCAAATTGTATGTTAGTTTTTATAGAAGCCCAGAAAAGCTTCAATAGATTTGGTAGCCTGCACAATAATCGCCTGTTTCACACTGTTTGGCATTCACTCATCAATCGTTACTATCGTTTGATCTAAATTGCACAGGCCGAACACAGAATAGCTACTAAAATCAATATAGCTTTCACTACATTTTAAAATTACAAAAACATTTTTTGGCAATGCAAAATAAAGGTATTTACAACAATTGTAATTATGATATTCGTTTCAAAAACAGCATTTTGAAGAAATCTGCATGGGGAAAATAAACCTAAAAAACAAATTCTGTTTTCAAGTTTTTATTTGGAAAATTTTAGAACATTTATAAATTTTGAAAAGTTTCAGTAAATACACCAGTGGTAAACTAAATATACTCCCCAGCAGATTATTGTTGAAACATCACATTCACGGATAACAGCTGCTCGCAAATCGTATTTATCCAACATGGTATTTACAGTTACCTTTAATAACGGCCTCGTAATCAAACGACTATAGCGGAATATGCAAATTGTTGCATCGCGTATTTATACTCTGTTGTTAGTAGGCAGTTTATTGTTGCTGTACACGACCGCGCGATACGTTTAAAAAGAGATTAATTAAAATCATTACGGTTTGCTTACTCTAATCGAAAAGGTAGTTTCAATAAACAGAAAGTTGCAATAGATATCAATTACAGATATGCATAACCATACCCATCCATTACGAACATTAATTCATGTCTTTAAAGCAACTCTAAACCGTTAGTCGTGAACAAAGTACGATAGAATGTAAATTCGAGAAGCGAATATCCGGTTCTTTCCCGTTTTAAAAATAAAGATGCCCTATCATCTTTGGAATTTTACCTGCGAATGACTGCATAAAGGTTCGAATAAGGTTTCCATCACTTTTATTTTTTGTAGTCATTTTGGCGATCTTTTGAGTCGACTCAAGTTTATAAGGTAATCTAAAATATGAGTCATTGCTTCATAAATTTTAATTGCAAGAATTTATTGCTATCCTAATATTTATTTATACGAGGTGACATTAAAAAATATTTTTGCCCTAATTTACGAATAATATTACTGTAATAATATTTCAAAATACAGCCACCAGATATCAACAAAAAGGCAAAACCATTGAAAGACAAAAAAAATAAATTACTTACAGTTCTGGGGCAGGTAAATACTAAAAACAGTTCTCAGAATTGTTTTGAGTGTGATATGGGGCTTATTTAAACATCGTAATTCCGGTGATAGACCGGTTTATATTTCGTGTAATTTAGAGTTATATTTGTAATGCGAGTGGCCCATTAAATAAATTAAAAATACGACTATCGTTAGGGAAACATAAACGTTATCGTGGTAACGATAACGTTTTGTAAATTTGCCATTACATACAATGTGTATTTTCCTTTCATTTCGAAAAAATTATAATCATTGTTTTTATTTTACTGTAGTCGTACAAACAACCGGAATGATATGGATGGTTGTAAAGATTCTCTTTGCTTATTAAGCATTACTGTATTTTCTGTCCTTATTCATTTCAAAGAGATCTCGTACTTGTATATTATATCGGAGTCATCTACATAGTTAGCCAATTTATTCAAAATATTGTAGAATGTTTATAGGTTCTCATAATTTCAAATTAAAAATTTTGTGTTAAGTTACTAAAATTGATTTCTATATATTTCAACTGGTTTGGTAGATTAGATTCTTGAAGAACTTGTTTGCATCGAATAATACTATTCGCATTTTCGTTTAATGGGAAAATAGCAGTTTTAACTTACTCAACATGTTTTGCATACAATAAAGCAGCTTGTAGCCATGTTTCTCACAGAGTAAGGGTAATAATAGGCGCAGGCGGTAAGGACGTTTTTTTCTATATACTGCAACCAGCAATGGTGCTTCTAGAAAACTTTTTTTACCAGACCTATTAATTTATCAACGGTTTCAAATTCCTTTCTAATGTACTCACAAACGCGGTGAAGATGGTGAGCAACACACGTAACATGTAGCGCATAGGGGTACACATTTTTTAGTAATCTGCCAGCTTTGATCATATACGCAGCTGTATCGATAATAAAGAGCAAAATACAATCTTTGTAACCAGTGTCTGTACTGAGTATAGTTTCTACACTGTCTACAACTTTCGCAACAGTCCCTGCATTCACAGTCTTGTGAATTTTAGAACTTACTACGCAAGGTTTCTGTACCCTCATTGAATCTAAGACACTAATCACAACATTAACAATACCTCTCCCCAGTATATCACTCGTTTTGTCAATGCTCATCCAAATATGTGTATTTTTTGTCAGCTTTAGTTTTTATAGAAACTATTACTTTATCGTAGGTTTTCGTGACATGTCTGCGAAAGGTTGGAATGGAATGACCAGTACGCGTTTCTAAAAAAATTTTTAGTACTGGTTTTTCTATCTTTGCTGTTGGCAGCAATAAATGCTTCGCAAAGTCGGATACTCGTATGTGTTTGAACGTGCTGTGTCACATGTGATTTCATGCTGGAGAGAACTATTTGTGCACGCACACACATTGCAATGAATATCTCCTAGAAGTGAAAAGGCGTCTGAATAGCCCCAAATCCAGTTTCTTACTTTAGTCTGTCGGGAAATTGTCATCATTACAGATGTAAAATCACAAATAGTTGTAACAAGGCGACTTTAGAAAAAAATAGAGAACATAAACAATTAGTAGTTATTTAAAGAGGAAATAAAATAGCTTTATAGTGGGTGTACGCATAATATATTTGCAGTGGTAACGGCACTGATATTGATCACCCATCGCCGCTCGCTGCAAGGTGATCTAAAATGTGCTCCTCTCTATTAATCACACGTGTACATACCGCGTTAGTAAGCTTCATAGTAAAGTGAATCGCTAAAACATATGGACACTGTTACAACGTTTGCTCGCTATGAAAGTAAAAGAAGTACAATAAAAAATAAGAAAACAGCAAGAAAATAACCAAACAACACAAGAATATAGACCCCAAATGACAATTTTGCCTATTGTAGACGACCGCGCCGATCAACCAATGGGATGCGTTATTGGAGGTATGACGTGACATGACGTTTTCGATGTCCATTGCTGCTACTGCATCTTTTGGGCAAACCGAGTATAGTTATTTTTTTCTTTCATTACGTCGCCGTTTGCCGTTGGGTTCGTTGAAGGTTAGAGGGGTCTAGCAAATATCACTCGTGAGTTCGTGTTGAATTTATTACTAAAACGAATCAAATATAGGAACGAACAAATCGGACTGTGATATCAATCTACCGAACATCGATATATCTATATCGATACTTATTCACCGATTTATCGATAATTTAAATATATCGATATATCATTGCTATCCCTACCCAGTACACGTCCCGTGTAAGCAAGGCATAAGTAATTGTTGTATTTCATGTTCCACTACTATATCGTTTTAAATCCGTTAATTTTTATTCAAGCAAGGTGACCTGCTTTCTAGGAAAAATCAGAATTTCAACGTTATCAGCAACAGTTATCACTTATGACGCGACTTGATAGGTTTTAATTCTCACCCAGTATGTACACGTATATTTTATATAAGTACTCACGTTAATAAAACGAAAGGACAGAGGTGAACTATCAACATACAATCTGAATTACAAAATATCGATTACACTTTACTGTTTTTTGTCACCGTTACTGGTTGGGTAACTCTTACTGTATATGTACGTGGTAATATAAAGTTTAACTGGCTATTTCTGTTCATGACGTTCATAAAAATATATACATACACACATACGTATTCGTTAAATGCGGATTACGTTTTTCTTCTTTTGAAATATGAGACCGTAAACGACACGAATAATAGCGAAGTTAACGTAAGTCCTAAATCCTGGTCTTTAAGTGTAATGAAAAATAAAGCAGTATCGCGAATAGATGATGTCTTGCGGGGTTAAACATTTCAATTCATTTTTATTAGTTAATAATAATAGTATAGGAGGGTATCTTACTAAGAACTACCTATCTAAAAAATTCAATTTCATTTTACGAGGTAGGTGCCATAAATTCTCGGCCTGGCTTATATAGGTTCGAGTGTGTCTAAACTCCCTTGCGTCATAGTTGCACATGTGCGACGCCTACACTATATATATTACGGCTCGAAGAGTAGTAGTTTTTAGTAGCCAGCCAGTCAACGTGACTAGTGCAAGAAAATGTCTCAGGTAACGAAAATTGAGTACCGCACGGTCACTAAATTTTTAACAAAAGAAGGCCTAATCACATTAAACAACGTTTAAACCGCGTTTATGATGATTTATTATATTTATCTCCTTCATATTCCATTGTAAAAAAAAGTAAGCAAAAGGCTTCCATTTGGGGCAATGGTTTGGGGTTGGGTTATGAGCGCTGCGGTCGGCCAATTGAACTGATAACGCCTCAAAATATTTCAATTATTACTTGAAATTGAAGGAATTAGCAGTGATGTCTAACATTTCTGAAACAAGTTTTCACCGAATTCTCCATAACCTTTTGGGTATGAAGAAGATTAATCCAAGATGGGTACCGCATTTTCTTTCTGCTCTCCAACGTGAACGATGGGTCGAATGTGCGCGCTGGTTTTTAAACATGTGTGGAGATGACCCGAAACCGATTTTGGAATCCATTGTCACAGGAGATGAAACAATGGTTCTGTGCTATGATCCTATGATGCTATCTAAAAAGAAACCGATGGGACGTCGTTTTTCGGACGATAGTGAGTTGCAAGCAGATGTAATACAACATTTTGAGAGTAAAAATTCTTTAGATTATTTCCTTCCTTTTCTGCATGTTTTAAAATTTTTAACGAAATTATAAACACTATTCGTGAAGAGATGTCGCTGCTAACGTGGAAGGATAGCTGACCGTAATTTAAAAATATTACTTCAAATGACTTTATTATAGCTTCATGATTCATAGTAAAATTGCTAACTGTTACATTTTTGCTGGAATTTCAAGAAATACGCTCTTTGTTGTCGCTACTACCTGCGCTTTTATGACGGTATTACCTCTCATACATATAATAGAAGTGAATAGAATCTTACTGATTATTAGCATACTATTCAATAATGCTGGAATGTATTTCAAAAATACATTCTTTGTATACAAAAATCTAAAGTCCAAGGATTCCCAGAACGCAATAAGATACGTGCAGCATGCATTTCGGATAGGTACGAAATTATGCGACACCTGTACGTTTCAACATAATTTTAAACCATGCCCACAATCAAACCTCATAATAAGAAAAACCGTTTAGAAAAATCTCCACTCACAAAGGCACAATCTTCCGAGCCGGTTGGGAGAACTAACGCCAAAGGAAATTTACAACGCCTATTTACAAGAGAGAAAACTAAAGAGAATAACAACATAATGGGAAATATTTTTACCAGAGTATTGGAAAGAGGGATATGAAATAAAATCGGAACATCAGGAGAAGACGATAAATTTAGAAGTCATTAGCATTTGTATTGAGAAAAGCATAACAAATAAAAATATAATTGTGAGAGTAGAAGCTAGATACAGGGGTAACAAAAACAATACATATATAATATAGAATTACAGGAATCCGTAATGAATACTGGAGTAGAATCGATTGCTATTTATCAATAATATTTGACGAATTAATAGAACAAACAATGACTAACAGCGGTTGTATTAATTACAAAAGTACATTTAGTGTCCAGATGGAAAAAAGAACATGAATTGGAATAGAAATAACATCAATTGCCCTAGTGTGACGCTGCACTAATAAACATTTCCTGTAGATTGGAATATCTGCAGATTTGTTAAACTTTGAGGTTAGACAAGCTGAAGGCTAAAAAGGCTAAAATAATACTATAGTAATATAGTCCCTACTGATCAGCTAACTTACCTCATATAATTTTCCTGTAAACTATTGTATAAAAATGTGAAGCTGGAAATATTTTAGGCACTAAAATTGCACTAGAATGGCAATTTTATAGTTCAAAAATATTTTTGACAGTGTAACATGAATTGATTTTATGACAATAGGAACTTAAATAGCAAATTATTCATATTTTGTGTTACTTTTATTATGATGGAAAGAGCTTTTTACGTTAAAGGGAGAGAAAGTACGTGTTAGCGTAAAATTCAATTTTAAGAAATATCGAAAGGCCCTTGTCTAGAGTAATTCTTATATTCAAATTCGGATAAGACGCCAAAACTTGCTACTTCACACAATAATTAAATATTCGCGTCTTTGAGTTTATATCTTGTATGCGTCAATCAACCGCTACCAACATAATTTTTTTGCACTGCTGACTAGGCATTTTTAATAAATTGAAAAGAATGTGCGATATATTTGATTAAATACATAAACAAATAAATACATAAGCACTTTATTACGCTGTATAGAAATATATTTTCTTATTACAGACCGGATTAATTTCACTATACAAAGATAGACTTTATGTTCATATTATAAAAATAAATAAAAAACTAAAATGATTGTTGAGAATATTACATTAATATGTCTAGTATTTTCTAATAGTTTTTAGAACATTCAGAGGTATCTTTAATGATTGTCCGTGGCGGTGATATCAATATTTCCGTCCTATTTCAGGCGCGAACTTTCTTAAGGAACTCGTTTAGATAATCTATGATACCACAGTGTCATCCATATATGTCTATAAAATTCAGAGAGAAGGCATCTTTGTGGCCTAGGAATATTTCATGGAAATTTGTACTGAGCGTTTGGTATTACATCACTAAAACCCGGATGTTTGGCAAAATGCCATAAATGCCTATTCCACGTAATTCTGCTTATATTCAAGACTAAATGCCTATTCACGTAATTTTGCCTATATTCTAGACTAAAGACAATTCTAAGAAATATTAAATACATAATCCCACAATTACCGCTATTCTATTCAATGTAATTTAAAACTATAAATTATAATTCTAAGTAAATAGAATAACGGTCATTTTGCTTGTGTTCATTAGTTTTTCTAAGAAATATTAAATAAATAATAATTCCCGACAATCCTAAGTAGCATTATATACAATAAATTCTATTCAATATGGTACAGTCGTCGTTTGTATATCATCGCATAACAACGCAAATATGCCGAAAGAACGTACTTCTGCTCAAACAAAATTAAATAAACTTTTTCGCGAATTCGGTAATGACATTTTTAGTGCTGATGGTACCGTATTATTTTGTAATATGTGTGAAACAAAAGTGAATTATGAAAAATAGCACTTTGTAACGCAACATCTTGTGACAACAAAGCACAAAACTGGCGTTAAGAAAGTTCCCAACGGTAAGAAAACGTGTCTACTGTGCAATTTCGCAACGGCAGTCCCAATTTTCCTTTGATTTATGTAAGGCTATGGAAACTAGAAAACCTAACGCTTAATACATTCCTCGAAAAATATACTAAAGAGCGCATTCCTTGCGAATCCACGCTCCGAAAAAATTATATCGATACAGATTATACGGTCATAATGAACCAAATAAGGAAATAAATACACGAGGAAAATATTTGGGTATCAATTAACGAAACAACAGATACACATGGCCGATACGTTGCTAACGTAATAATTGGAACTTTGGAACCATTACGGAAATCGAAAGTTTATTTACTAATTAGTGAAACACTCGAATCTACTAACAATTCTACAATAGCACAATTATTTACAAACGCAATATCCTTCCTGTGGCCTGGTGGAGTAAAACACGAAAGAGTTTTACTGTTCATTACTGATGCTGCTCCTTATATGAAGACTGCTGCTAAAGTCCTTCAAATAATATTTCCCAAAATGATACACGTCAGATGCATTGCTCACGCATTCCACAGAGTCGCTGAAGAAACGCCCACTTTATTTCATGGCGTCGATCTTTGATTTCAAATATAAAAGAAGTTTTTCTAAAGACTCCAACGCGATTTCGATATTTTAAAGGAATTGCACCAGATATTCCACTGCCACCTCGACCTATTTTAACGAGATGGGGAACATGGATGTCAGCTGCCGTCTATTATGCTTGCCACTGTGACAAAATTTTGGAAGTAATAGGCGGTCTCGAAGATGACGCAGCATCAATTCAAATCTGCCAAAAGATTTTAGCTAAGAAAACTGTGGAAACATATGCAACGATGCAAGTTTACAGTAGTTCACATCCTGATGCCTCTAATTTGTTAAATAATTAGCAAGTAAGTTTATTTATGAATTTTTCGTATTCTTATATTAACCCGTAATACCGACGCCTATGCGAGTCCGCAAGTTTTGGTTACTCTAGTTATTAGTAACAAAATGCAAAGATAGATGCTGTTATTCAAGAAATGAAGTGATTGTTCTGTTGAAATCAAATGTTCGAAATTCTATCTACCCGTTCATAAACTTTACTACTAACAAAATGCCCAGGAAAGAAATAAGTTGTTACAGGTCAAGAAGGTATCAATGCAAAATACAGAATAATCGATTTTCTATACTGTTATAAGCTAAATACACGCTATTCTTAATAATTTTGTTGCGTATTTTCTGGCCTGTAGGAGCATCAATCATTTTTAAAGTATTGAATTGATTCACTTAATTTTAAATTTCGAGTTTGTAAATTCGTAATATTTTTGGTATTTCTACAAAATGTCTGCTAATAAATGTTAGTTTATCAGTTAAATTTTCTCTGACAATTAATTCTTTACATTATATGCTGTTATAAGCTAAATACTCACTATTCTTTATAATTTTGTTGCCTATTTTCTGGCTTATAGAAGCATCAATCATTTTTAAAGCATTTAATTGATTCGCTTAATTTTAAATTTCGAGTTTGTAAATACGTAATAGTTTTTGGTATTTCTACAAAATGTCTGCTAATAAATTTTAGTTTAACGGTTAAATCTTCTCTGACGATTAATTCTTTACATTGCTATCTACTGCATTATCTGTCTATCTAAAGTTTATGAAAAAAAAACATTGCAACGCCTTCAATACCTTCTTAAACCTATAAATATCAATGAACAAAAGTGAACACGATATATTTAATCAATTAATAATAACTGATACCATGCGCTCTCTATGAAGTTCTAAACAGTACTCCCGTTGGATTGTAAGATGTGTTTTGTACGCATTCTATCCCACTCTTCGTATGCGAGGCTATCCCACTTTCTTACTAATCGATACCTACGCTTATGATAATCAAAAGTAATTTATTTGTCTATGTCTCTTCGATAAGGTATCGTAAGTCAAACGTTTCGCATCGACAACGGCGATGCGTTCCACTTTTTTCTTTCCCTACGGGCGATAAATTTTGAAAATACAGAGGCCCGGTTAATATACTTGCGGGCGGCCGTTTCGAATGAAATTACGCCTATTTTATAGGAAAAATAGCCCTCTTTCGATATAACTGAATAGGACGCCTTCAGGTGGTTCGCTCCTTTACGCAAGTGCCGTAAAATTTGCTCCCCGTTGGCCCACTTTCCCGCCTCTCTCGGGCCTACGGACGACCGATCTATAACCGAGGACGCAAGAGAGATTACGTGCTTTTCACAATCACCTCTTATTATATATTAGTGAGACAGGACTCCATTCGAGCATTTTATTGTTTGAAAATTTACTAAAAGAAATTGATTCAATAGGAACATACAGTTTGCGGATTAGCGTTTCTTTCTTACTTGCTTACTACTGGTATTACATTCCTCCCTTATATCTGCGGCACTCTGTAAAAAGGCCAATATAATATAGATCCTAGTAATCAGCTATCAACTTCAGGCCATTTTCGTGTAAACTATTGTATAAAAATGTAAAGCTTTCTTGAGACAAAGAAAAACTAAAAATATCTTGCACAAGTAAAAAGGTCAATTTATCGTGCAAACATATTACTAATAATCTACGTATAAGTAGAGTATTGCATAAGTTGAGCTAGTTGTAAGGCCGAATGGGATTCGACTATACGTAACTACGTATTATCCCATTTTACAAAACACGAGTATCTTCCCATGCATCTTACATAATATAATAACATATCGAAGGTAAGTATTTTCTTGTGTACATTTCGAAATCATAAAACGACCTACCATGATAAATAATACGCCAACAATGCTGCAGATCTCGACATTCATATTGTAACCGCAAAATACGCTTCAAGTCTCCAAGTGACAAGGGGCTCGAATAATTCTCGACAACGCAACGGCGCGACACAGCGACACTGGCAACTGACGCGAAGAGGTCGCCCATGTCATCTTTTAAAACGGGTCCATATTTCAATGTGTAAAATCGAATATTCATAATAGGGTATACAATAATACTTTTTCTGGACAGACAAATCAATTTTGTGTATAAATGTAATCAATTTAGTTCTATAAAGTTATTCATAAGAATGTTAAATGTTGAAGGTTGTTGTTTGTTGAAGGTGATTATTCTTTGTCAGTTTGAATTATTTTAGTTCATTATTTTAACGAGGCGAAGCAATGTTGTTGCCCCCTTCCCTCAAAATCCCTTATGATATTTTCGTTAAAAAAAAGTCCAGTGAACTACGTGTTAAATTATATTTCTTTTTAAACAAATTATTCAAAAAGTACTGAATTTGGATAAGCAAATTGCTAAACACATACAATTCATGGATTAAAATATATGGTTCACATGGTAACCACATTTTATTACACTACCGTACCTACAAAATTAAACCACCGGTTCTTTTGCAACATTTCAATAAACTTTGTTCTAACTCTAATGTAGCTGTTTTTATTACATTCTAAACCCGTTGAAAATTGTAACACTTTTAATTTGGTATCGTAAAATTTACGAATGGTTAGTCTTCGTGTATTTCGAAACAAGGTTAGCTTTCTAGGGTTAAATTAGCTATTGATTAGGGAGTGTTATTGTACATCTATTATTCGAAAGAAATATAATTTATCTAAATTTATTTATATCAAAATTACTAATAAAAATCACTGCGCCTCTTAAAAATAATATAATCATCTCATGTCTCTATTCAATTGCTAATTTGCAAAAAATTTCATTAAGTGAGATTCCCCACGATTAACTAAAAAGTTAACCCGGAGATTATTTAGATTAATTTGATTCGTTAATTTTAAAATGAAACACAGTAAATTATTATTTAATTGGGCAATTCTTATTTATTTATAAAGTGGACATGTTGATCGGGTACTCTAAATCTGTGGCACTGGAACACTGAAACAGTTCACTAAAACCCTTGCGTCCAGAGTTAAGTATTGTGGTAAAGGGTTTTAGTGAACTGTTTCAGTAGACATGTTGAGATTAATTATGGAATATGATGTCTCCCAAATGGCCGCCGCGGCTGTGCTGGCATACCAGGACCCTTTTGATCAAATTTTCGAAGACTTTTTCCAAGCCAGTTGGCTCAGTTTCAGCAATAACGCGTTGGATTTCTTTTTCAGTTCAGGAATTGTTTGTGGTTTGTTAGCATAGGCTTTACAAAACCCTAGAGGAAAAAATCGCATGGCGTCAAGCCGCAAGATTTGGGCGGCCAATTAACGTCAGTATTTCTGGAAATCAACGGACCAGAAAAACGTTGTCTTAGCAAATCGACGGTTTCTCTTACTGTATGGCATGTGGCACCATCCTGTTGAAACCACATTCCTTCGAGGTCCGTATCGTCCAATTGATCCCACAAAAAGTTCGATATTATGCCACGATATCGCACTCCATTTACAGTTAAAGCTTGGCCAAACTCATTCTCAGAAAAGAACGGCCCAATTCCCGAGCCCATAATCCGCGCCAAACAGTGGCTCTTTGTGGGTGCATCGGTTTTTCAAGTATAGCACGAGGATTTTCATTACCCCAAATCCGACAATTCTGCTTATTAACAAAACCATCCAAATAAAAATAAGCTTCATCGCTAAAGATGATGTTTTTAAAAAAATTGTCATTCACTGTTTGGTTTTCCATCGCCCAATTAGCGAATTGTCTCCGTTGCAAATGGTCGCGTAGCTTGAGCTCCTGAGTTAATTGAACTTTGTAAGGGTGGAGGTGAAGGTCTTTAGTGAGAATTCGTTGCAAACTGGTTCTGCTAAGGTTCAATTGTTGAGAACGATGACGTGTTGATCTTCCTGGATTCTCATCGATACTCTCATTGACGACCGCAATGTTTTGGACCGATCGCACAGTCGAGGACGCGGTAGAATTTGTTTGTTCATAACCGAACCAATTTCCTCAAATTTCTTAATCAATCTTCGAACAGTGGACTCATTAAATGAAATATGGGTACCAACAATTCCACGAACTTTTCGAACAAAAACTTTCGCCAAATTTGAAATGTGTTTTAACAATAACAATACGTTATTCTTTTGCGATTCATTTTAAATAACTTCAATTACTACAGATGACACATGTCAAACATTAGGGTTGTCAACTTAAATATAAAAGAAAGATGGGAAATGTAAATCTCTCTTTATTACCAGAGTATTTTTGACGAGTAACGCCACCTTCATGCTGAGGCTTGAAACGTTGTAGACTTCCCTCGCAAGAAATTTACAGAATGCAAACATTAAAATTTTAGCTTTTAGCTTTGCAGGTATCAAATAACCTATACTTAATCTTCTTTCGGTTGGGTGTTTGTACATTTATGAGATATAGATTACAGAAGTATATTCCCCCAAAACCACGGTACATTTGATTTTTGTTTTGTTTTCAGTAAGTAACATTGCGTCCCACCTCAAGCTTTCTGTTCACATAAACGTTACCTGTCAAAATGAAATTTTGCAATAGGAAATGAAAGACGTAATACACGCTCAAGTTAGTTAATTAAAATGGAATTGAATCTAGATAACTAATACATAATAATTATTAAGTTAATGCACATCGTCCAATCTAGATTTCCCTTTCAAAATGCTTTTCAGGTCTCCTTTATATAACCCATTTCACAATTTAGCGGCTGCAGTAAAATCCAGGAAATGTAGATCGAACTAATGGATAAGCGGTATGGGATTTCCTACCATTAATTAACTGAAGCTTCTTTTATATCATAAACGTGTAATATCGAATCACATATACGTACACATGTGCCCTTTACTCAAAGAAAACGTGCATTCGTAATTATAATTTTTTTAAAGGAGCATTGATTGCTGGCATTTCCACGATAGAAGAAATGTGTTAACAAAAAGGTTTCAATCAAAATCAGAGTTAACCAGCATTTTACACGTGTAATTAAATCACTACATCGAAATTTTACACTTGATTGGGTTTTGTGTTAGATAAGTTTCGGTTTAATTACTTTCGATTAAAAGCATTTAATTTCTTTCTGCAAGCACACAACGTTTACTTAGGGCAGCCAGGTGCTGGCTATCCAATATCTAACTCGCTCACGTTTTCCGACTGGTTCAAATCTTATTGTTAACCTTTAACGTTTCAGATTGTAAAAAGCATCTGCTATATCGATTATACACATAAGGAAAGACAATTTCTAGCTATACGAGAAGGCGTACATGCGGTAAACGCAAATGGGTAATTCACCACAAGCGGAAAGGTTAGCGGCAGTCGACGGCTTACGACGGTTACCGATGTGGTTAATTACAAGGTAGACTGCATTATGTGCGAACGATTTTAGTAAGAACTTCTAGAGTATTTATTTTTCTTTTCTTTGGTATCATCAGAATCTGTTTTTATTTTCGTCTTTGGAATTTCTTATTAGTTTCCTCTAAGCTTCGTGGCGACAACAAAATAAAAATGCAAAATTCTCATTTTCAAGCGACCATGACTGCAAATTATTACGTGCGGATTCCACTCAATCCCCTCCTTGCTCTCTCGCCGTACATATATAGATATAGCTTATTTCACATTTTCCCAATGTGTATATAAATTCGTAAACTTTAAAGTTCTTACGTCCCCTATAAGATATTGAAGTCCTTTTAAGTAAATTTGAACCATATAATGATTAAATTAAAATATTTCACAGGTAAAGACTGACCATGTCGTAATCAGTACTCCTAAAGGTATTGCCAATTCATTCAATAACTTTTTCAAGGTCTACCCATATTCTCCTTTTCCCCAGCACCATATTCGCGTTAATCAGCAGTCAATTTTCTTATTTCCTTTATGACTGAAGTACGAAGAGTTTGGAATATAACAGTATAAACGAAAATTTCATTCAAGAAATATTTCATTCAGAATGGTCATATCAATAATAAACAACAAAAAAGTTCTTATATAAAGTTAAATAAACATTAAATACATTCAAAATTCATAAAATTAATCACTTACAGATATTGTTCAAAATGACCATCATTCGACGAAACACACGCTTCATATCGACCAATTAATTCCCTGGAAGTTGCTGCTGTGATCATATTCATTGTAACGGAATTACATGCATGCCGAAGTTCGAAGGCAGATTACTTTGAAGTACCACCACAAAGAGAAGTCCAGTGGGTTAAGTCTGGCAAGCGAGTTGGCTATTGAATAGGACCGTTAATACCAATCCAAGTATTGGGATATACATCATTTAAATACTCTACAACCAACCGCGAGTTATGAAACGAAGCGCCATCCTGTTGCTACCAGAAATCATCGCGCTCTGCTAATGGAATTATACGTAGAGATAGGGCGAGCGGAGATGGCGGTGTAGCATTATACTTGAAAAATTTTATTCGCTTTGAAATTATTGATACACCTTTCACAGATTTTATTGAACAACTTTGGATAAAATTTACATTAAATCATAAAATATACATAATTGGCGTGGTATATAAGAAGCCTAGTACTAGATATAGTGAATTTCTAGAAGCTTTTGAAAATATTGTTACTTTTATGATACCCATATGTGACTTTCTGATCTGCACTGATGATTTTAACTTCAATTTTCTCAATATTGGTGCGCCTGATGCAGACTCCTTCATTGAATTGGTTGAGATCTACGGCCTTCATCAAATTGTGCAGAAACCAACGAGAGTAACTGATATTTCCATTTCCTTGTTGGATATAATATTAACCTCCGATACTGATATCACTACCGACGTTCAAGTAAAACCTATTCATGGTTTTTCGAACCATTTTTCAGTCTCATGCGAAATTTCTATATTCCATTACTAAGTTCGAATCCTTTGTCAAAACCTGCAGGGATTTCAAATGTTGTAACTATGAAGTTTTTTACGCTGATCTGATTAATGTACCTTTTCCCATAATTGTCGACCTTGACGATATCGATGACAAGATCGCGTTGTTTGATTCTTTAATAATTTCACTTTTTGATCTTCATGCTCGTTATCGTACTTGTAGGATTACAGGAGGACGTAAACCGTGGGTAACTGATACCATCAAGACAATGCAAAAGCTAAGAGACAAAACCTTTCTCAAATTTAAACGTTCTCACAACCTCGCAGATTTTGCTTTTTATAAGAAGCTCCGTAATTGAACAACCGCTGCCATTAAAAGAGAAAAGAAAGCTTATTTGGATTATCGCGTGCGAATTTCAAACAGTAAAACTATATGGAGGGACCTTTCTGATATAAACATCATTCATCGCCGTAATCGTTGTACTTCACTCCCACCACACTTATGTGACGTGGAATCCATAAATGACTTCTTTGTAGCTTCAGGTTCCTCTGTTTCAGATCAAGATCCTGACATTATTAAATTCTAATCCAATTCGAAAATTGTAAGTTCTATAGATCAACATTTTTGCTTTCAAGCCGTTAGCGAGGGTGATATATTTTCCGTTATCCGTTGTATGTCTTCAAATTCACTTGGTGTAAATGGAATTAGTTTGGAACAGATAAAGTTGTACTATCCGCATATTTTACCGTTTTTATGCCATATTTTCAATTGTTGTATTTCTTCCAGTGTGTTTTCCAGCATATGGGGAAAATCACGTGTTTTGCCACTTCCAAAGAAGCAATATCCGGCATTATTTGGTAACTTGCGACCAATAAGTATTTTGTGTGCAATGTTGAAAATCTGTGAGAAGCTACTAGAAGGTCAGATCCGTAGATTCATTAATGATTATGACATTTTACCCTCCTATCAGTCTGGATTTAGGCCAAATAGCAGTTATGCGACACCTCTATCGGCAGTTATAGATGACATTCTTGCAGCTAGTGACTGTGGGCAACTTACTTGATTGGTCCTGCTGGATTTTTCTCGTGCTTTTGGCACAGTAAGGCATAAATTACTCATTGTTATTCTGGAATTCCTTGGATTCAGTGTGGAGGCGAGTCGTTTGGTACAAACTTATATTTCTTTTCGCTGTCAAGAGGTTGTATTACCTGATAAGGTATCCAATACTGCCCGTTCGCTGTGGCGTTCCTCAGGGTTCAATTTTGGGCTCACTTCCTTACACACTTTATACCTCGAAGTTACACATCTGCCTGAACAACTGTCGTTATCATTTTTATGCTGACGATACCCAGATATATTAATCATTTAAGATGGAGGGTATGCTCTCGGCCAACGCCTGGATTAATTCCGATCTTAACAAAATTGTCACATTTTCTAACCAATATTAACGCAAATAATGCTTTTTGGCAAGAAGGTTGATGTTGAACATGCCACTAATTTAATGACGTTAAAGATTAATGATTCCATTTTAACTATAACCAATTCAGTTAAAAACCTTGGCTTTCTTATGGATTGAGTGATCGTCGACCTTTGCACCAATTTAGCTTTTATTACAAGATTATCACCATGAAGACTCCTCCCTATCTTTATCTTAGGTTAAGATTTAGAAGAGATGTTCACAACGTTAACATCAGGTTTCCTCGTTATATCACACTGCCTGCCCATCGCATTGCTGTTTATGAGAGATCATTCTCGTGCAACATCGCGCGATTCAATAATAATCTTTCCGCTCAGGTTTTCAGTTTAACACTCTATTGCTTTACACGTCATATTCGACACATGATTTCGAACTCTGATATTTAGTGAATACCGCTTTGATTTTGTCTTATTATTTGATACGCAATTTTGCTTTTTTTTTAATTTTGTTCATTCTTTTTTTGTATTTTTTCGACATAATGTACCTCTTCTTGTTGTTATAGCAGTTTTGGCTGAAATGAAAAACAGACACTGGCACATTTATGCTAACTGTCTGATTTCATCCAGTTGCCATCTATTACTTTGATAAATATGTACTATATTCGCATTTTTTTCCTGTAGTTGTATTGTAATTTTGATGTGCAATAAACATATATTATTATTATTATCACGCCTATTGTCGTTTATTCGTGGTGTCCAGGCACGACGGGTTTTAATACTTTCAACGTAAACAAGCTCCTGCAAATACAAGTCTTGTTCATCCTTTGTTGCTAAACCATAAAATCTTTCAAACGCCTTCAAACTGTTTCTCAACAGCAATATTCTCGAATTTTAATCTGCAGCTACATGGAGCACCAATAGATTTAGAAGCAACAATGTTACCTTTATAATTCGTATACTCCTGACCTTTAACCTTAGAGAACACAAAATTATATTATTCTAAAATAATGTAATATTCCTTATTCATAAATACTAAACTTACCGACATTTTTTTATGATGTTGCTTTTATACATATTGCAATTAACAACACCTTTCTTACGCTTTTTAGTCAAGTCTTCTATGACTTTGAGTTTGGCGTTGGCAGTATAACCTAACTCTGTACAGCTGTCAAAAAGCAAGCAAAACTCGCGCGCCACCTTTTACCCACCAGAAAAATGTTACGCAGAAAAGATATAAGTCAATGACTTTGACCTTTTCTGCACTCAAAGATTGTTAACAGCATTATTTGTGTCCATAAAGTATATTACATCATATATTCTTTATGCACATAATGGTGTATCGTGGCTTGAACTGCCAAATGACATCATAATCACAAAATGCTAGAAAACATAACTTGTACCCTTTCTGCACTCAGCGATTCATTTAATTTACAAAAATATTATCTTATGCCTAATAGAATTATTCTACACACGTTTTGCATAGTACGTTACACTAAGTTTGAAGATTATGGATCGAAAGAATATTTTATAGAAAGGAGTTATCTTAAAGTTATAATCTACACGTATATTTGTCGAATAGGACCCTCGGGAAAGAAAGAGATGATGAAGCGTCGCATTCGGCGTTGAAAGAACGTTGCTCTGATAGTGGTCATGTGCGAACGTACCGGACTGCACGTGACTGAACAGCACTACTCATGACGCTAATCCGAGTGATTCTGTTGGCGTTATTTTTACACGTTACACCGCAGAGTATCTCTTTTTTGATACTATTATGTTATAATCGCCAAATCATCATATCATAATGCATTTTAGTATTAAACAAATCAAGTTAATACAGATGTTTTTTAAAATGTTAAAAAGTGGTCAAGTTTCTGTAAATTTAATCTCCTTTCGCCGTATGATTTCTTCACCTGTTAGATATAAAACGGATTTACTATCCATCACGCAAACTCTAAACCGATAAGTTACAATAAGTGCTTCACTACTGTAACAGCTAATTAGATCACTTGTAATACTTTAGGAAACAAGATTCACTGCAACGTTTCACTAAAGCAATCCATGCATTAAACTTCCCTATCAACTTTTCCGCAGCAGATATCTTCGTTCGACAATATCGTTTGCTGTACTAAGTACACGTCATTTTAGAACCTTGCTACTGAATTGTCCTACGCTGTTATTTTAATTTTCGCATAAATTGCATGGCGCCCGATTCATGAAATGTTAGATCGTGCTTAATGGTGGTACCTTCTCGTGTACTAATTCTCAGACATTTGCGTTACGTCAGACAATATGCGATATTTACAAGCGACTGTCTTGCTGCTATGCGGCCTCATTATGGAGCATTCACCTTACCCGAATCATTTCAAAACCAGTTTCGCAGATTTTTTGTTTTATTAATTTGACATCTGGTGATATTCCACTTTTCGTAATAACCTGTCGTTTCGGCAAGGTAATATCGTTATTCAGGTATGTACTATGACGCGACTGTTATACATATGTATCTTGTTCAATTAAGAATTTGCATAAGATACCTTTCCTTGCAGACGCCGGCAAAAAGACCTTCATTAAAAAGAAATATATGATGATGGTGATTTCTCTTAATTTGTGTCAGTAACGCAAGACTTACCTCTAGATATCTCCATTAATCTTATTCTTGTCGTATAATTTAGATACTCAGATTAAGGCATTTTCTTCTTATAGTTGTTATCTTTTTGCTAGTATTTATACCAGTTACTAAGCCTAAATTTGGTACATAGGTTCAAAACAGATTGATATATTTCCAATAATCCATAGAGACTGTGTGAGATAAAGTATGAAAGGTAGAAATGAAAAAGCAGTCCAGATCTCACAAAATTCTATACTATAAAATTAGGCGACCAAGAACAAGAAAAAATAGTAAAATTGGGACAGCAGAAACATATTAAAAAACTTCGAACGATTATAATAAAATTGTGAAGCTTTTTAATTTTTTTTTATAAACTTTAACAACTAAGGTTCGACAAACTCGTGCTACGGCAGAAGCGCCGAGAGGGGATTTAGGTCTATGCAAAGTAAGTGGAGAGTGTAGTCATTCGATAGGCGTGGAAGTGAACGGTCGTTCGATAATTATCGGTTTACCGGTGTGCGCCTTTTAAAACGTGGATCGTCGTAAGCGAGGTTTACCTTTAGCATCGCATGCGAATAAACATAGCCGTTTCAGTGCAAAATTTGCAATATACGGTTGATAGGTCGCGTTGCATTTCGCTGTAGAAGACATATTAAAAGTAAAGCACAGCAAGACAAGCACACAACTGAACAAAAAGATCAAGTTCTATGCTTTTAAAAACAAATGTAACTCAGAAGAGATATTTTTGCCCCAGAGCTGCTTCTTGAATGAGCGACAAGGAACCAGACAGAATTGCAAAACCTGTTGCAATGTTCAAATTCAGGTGTGTCGATTGTAGCGAATAATTAATCACTTTGTACATATATCCTAGAATTTTTTCTTTTATTATTAATTGGAAATGTTAAGTTATGTTTGTTCATCAATAAAATGACGAGTTACGCTATGTCAACTCATCTATTTCGCCAAAAATATCTCTAAGAAACCAGTTTACGCATTTTATCATCGGAAATTGAAAAAAAAAGCAAATTTCCAGAAAATATTGCCAGGGACCAAAATCACCACATGCGTCTTATCATGTGACCCCAATTAGGTACGACTAGCTAAGGGTTAAAGCTTACTATTATAAGTGAGATTAAAGCTGTTGTAATATTAAATTACATTAGTTTCTGACAAGAAAAGGTACTCAACCCGCACTTCCAGAATTTAATGAAACTTGAGTAGTTTATAGATCTTATAGGACTATCTTGTAGGACTTATAGGACTTCCGTTTCGACTGAGAAACGGTTTTAGAGGGTGAAATCGGGTTCTGAAAATTGGGGGTTTCTGCATTTTTCGTTAATTATTTGTTCCTAGATGTTCACAATAGGATGATTTTTTTTTTGTAACAAACATTGTAGTGATAATAACGTAATGAGAACAAAATATTTATAAGCAATAGTTAAAATTTTTATAAAAGTTCTAGAGTATTAACAACAGTCTATATTGTATGTCAAAAATAAGAAAATATATGTAAAGTTCTAGAAAAAAATATATATTTTTTATTTTATTTTATTTTTTTTTTTTATTTTCTTTTCTTTATTTTTTTTATTACTGTAAGTATTTATATAAAAAAATTTCGAGAATTGTACATGTATTTTCTTTTTTTGACTTACAATATAGATTCTTATTCATACTTTAGAACTTTTATAAAAATTTGAGCTATTGCTTATTAATATTTTGTTCTCAAAAGGATCTTTACATTACATTATTTTCAGTAGAATGTTTATTACAAAAGAAAAATTATCCTCTTGTTATATAAGAAACTAACATATTATAATCATAAACTATCATCATTAATTACGTTGTCTACTACTAAATATTTTAATGGATCCTTTCAGCTTGCCTGATAATGAGAGAAGTTTCTCGAAACCGGTAGCACGTTTATGAAAACAGAGTTAATGTGAGACGTAGACTTTTATTTTACCTTCCTCGGTTATTTTTTTCTATTGAATCCACTAATGTGATCTATGGCTGATCTAGAACATTCCGCAGTTTTGTTACCGGTCCTTATTGCTGTATGGCATATGTTAATGATGATTTTCTATTTGTTTAACCCTTGATGAGAATGGAAACCTTTGATTGGTGAGTGCACACATTGGTAGTTTTTCATAAATAGCGAAACACTCCACACAACAAGGTAAGCTATGTGACTATGTTATGTGTTTTGGTGAGTATAGTACTTCCACATGTCAGAAATGGTTTATTGCAGTTTCTTTACTTTACCGTGTTAAAGATAATGGTCCTATTTACACTTCGACAAATTTTGATATAATTATGAAAAACTAATTATTATTATAACATTCGATGTATTTCAATTTTCTAATTGAAAGTAATGTAACTCTGATTATTTTGATTATAAATCTGATTGATTTGAACACGTCTTAATGTGATATGTGTAAAAATCTTCAAATTGACAAAAATGTAGATGTGATCTTGACACGGCGGTATTGTTTAAAAGTGCACGAATTCTTGGAAAATTGTGATGGTGTACTTACATATTGGCAATTATCCCAGGAATGCAATAGAAGAGTTCTAGTATAATATACTATCTTTAAATAGCCATGTTATTGAATTTTCAATATCGAAACATATACGAACTGGTACTAAACTTTCTTAAAATTTTTAAGGAAACATTCAAAAATTCAAAAGGTCTATCAAAACATTTATATTTTTCAAAATTGAAGAAATAGGTGCTGCAGGTACTGTTTTGAACTCCTCCTGGTTTGAAGAGGTTTTTCTTTAAACTTATAACACTTTGTAAATAAAACGCCTGTGTATGAATATTCACAAAATATATTTACTCTCGGTTATAAGCTTACACTAAACTGAATTATACGTTTTTCTAGTTAACTCGCTAGCGACAAATTGAAGCCCCCTTTTGTATATGGGTAAAAATAAGAAGATATTATAGAAGCATTAGCCATTCATATGAGATAATTTAGCCCTGTATTAGGGTGCCTACATCCGCTTCACTTCGTTGCCTATTTTTAACTGTTGCCTCTCTCGTCACCGCTTTCTTTTCTGCCGGGTGGCAACTTTCTCTAAGGGTTTACCGTTTTTTTCTAACGTTTTTTTAACAAGCGTGTAATTCCAAGAATGAAGGAAATATTTTAGGGGGAAAGGTTCAGGTTTTAGAACTAATATAAAATATAATTCCTAACAGATACCAATGGTCAAAACTCGCCAATAATGAAAATACTTTTGTAATATATTGCAATCATGAATTTTCGATTCATACTCAGGATAGTTTTTGATGTACTTTTTGATGCACATGCACCTAACGATTAAGTTAAAAAACATTCAAGGAAAGCATTTAATGATGTGTGATATCAAAATGTCAAAAAATTTTCCTCTATCGTGTATCGCTTTCCATGAATCTATATATTTGGTATTGTCTTTAGGAAATCATAGATAGTTAAACCGATTCATTTTCTAAAAATCTAAACGTATTTTATAGTCGCTGTTATGATACTTCCTGCATATTTGCAATTATTTTAGTACATATTGTTAGTCTATGATATTATAACACAGAAGAGATAACCATTTTGGTTTAATCCCTTCTATTTGCAAGCGTTTTTGTATTTGAAGTCTGAAAATAGAACCCTTTATACATCTCGTTCCCCTTCAAATGCTTGAATAAATAAATTTCTAAAAATAAAACAGGACAAATCCAAAAAATATTTATTAAAAGAACTCTTAATAAAAGGCAGTAGATACATTCAATTTTCAAAATGTACTTGAAAAAACATAACTTAATACCATTTATTAAAAAATACATAAATTTCTCGCTGTTATGCTGAATATTACTAAACGCTTAATTAGAGTGTCACTTGGGTTGACAGGTCTTTGAAGATGTACTTCTTTTCCACTTGCTTCTGTGATGTATGAGATAGGCGCCATAAATTCTCGGCCTGATATAGAAAAAGTAAACGTGGTATAACATTTTTATCTTTCAATAAAATCTCTCATAAATCCAATATATTTATTACAACGATCAATTACCCTTGTAGAAACAATCTAAAGTTTTCACTCAAAATGTCTTTCTGGGACGAGGTTCATGAGGTCGCCGCCATTCCATCGATTCCTTTTTAGATAGTGGATCATAATACAGAACCATCGTTTCATCTTCTGTGACAGCGGACTCTAAAATCGGTTTCGGGTCGTCTCCACACTTGTTTAAAAACGAGCGCGCACATTCGACCCGACGTTTACGCTGGAGAGCAGAAAACATGTGGTATCCATCTTGCACTAATCTTATTCATACGCAAATGGTTATGGAGAATTCGGCAAATACTTTTCAGAAATGTTAGACTTCACTGCTAAATCCTTCACTTTCAAACAGCGATCTGCTAACACCATTTCTTCAATAATTGAAATGCGTTATCAATTAAATTGGCCGATCGTGGCGCTCCTCATCATCAAGGGATTCTTGCCCTAAACAGAAACATTTTGCACACTTTTTTACAGTGGAATATCAGGAAATTAATCACCATAAACGCCATCTGAACGTTGTTTAATGTGCTTAGGCGTGTGCCTTCTTTTGTTAAAAATTTACGCGCGATACTCTACTTCAGGGCACACAGCACACTGACTGTGCAGTAACAGCCCTGAAGATGCCCCATAAGAGTGTGGACGAAACTTCGTCCAAAACTACGACAACGACGCGGTTCCAATCCGAAAACCAAGAGTATAGTACATGGAAAGACATCTATCCTTTCTAGATTCCGATATCCTATAGATGTCACCTTCGTTTTCTTCTCATGAATAATCTCATCCATAAAGATTATAAAAAAACGAGCTCAAGCCACTTTCTTGTCTTACAATTAGACCTTCCCTGGTAGTAAATGTTTCCGATCTTGATTGCAAACTAGGTTTGATAATTGCTGAAGTCTAAATAAGGAGTTTCATTTGTTTATTAATTAGATGCTTTTTTATAAATTTTGATCTACCTTGGTCAGTAGATGTTGTAAGCAGCGGATTTATGAAGTAGTGCACGGTAAAATTAGAAAAATGATTCTGTCTTAACTTTTTTATTGAAAACATATTTGAATAAAATTTTGGTTGAAACCGTTTTCGAACCTTCTGCATTCAGTGGTGTAGTCGATTTATTTCTAATAAACTAATAAAATTTTGCTATTTTCGAACTGAAAAAATAATCATAGTATGCCTTGAAAATTTAGATGAATTTTTTGTAGAAGTAGACTTCTGATCCACTATGTATTCGAAAAAATTGGTATCGCTTTAGCGTAAAATGTAGGTTCTACAGACGTGCTTCCATTTCAAATGGGTCACACTGTATATAAAGAAGATTCATAGATGATGACCGATTCATCTATGAATCTTCAAATTGCGGACGAAAACACTAACCCACTAGCTTTAATCATCCCCATAAATCACAAATCATATTAACACTATCTCGTTCTTCAGCAAAGATATATAATATGTTATTGTATTTACATTTTTTTCCTTTTTATTATTATTCTACTTCTTTTGCAGAAAAGTTCGGAATATAGCAGAGAGAACCAAAAAAAGCGAGTAAAATACTATGCTTGTCCTCATTATTTTTATGTTCTTTTCGGCAACGTCTTTTGAAATATACAATTGGGAAGTAGTAATATCCTTAGTTAAAAAACATCACGAGTCTAACATATTGCCTTTGTCCTGTATATTTTTTTTATGCTAGAGGCATACGAATACCTAAAAATTTATGTTTATTATTTTAAAAAGACTAAAAGTAGGTACTTCAAATGTTCGTGTCCCTGAAAGCATAGCTTTGGCTAGAGAATAATCGGTAAATCATGACAATTACACATCTGGAGTACTTTCTTCAAGTTCAAGGTTAATTAGTAACCAGGCTAAACGGATATGATTTAACTTTTACTAGAAATCCATCGTGCGATAAATGCAAATTTTAAAAGTGGCACAGCGGCTATTATGTCTACGATTACAACAATTTATAATTATTATTTAAATTTATTAGAGCAAACGATTTATACGTATACGCAATGGCTTTTCGGTTAAACTGATTTGTAGAAGTGATTTAACGGCACAATTCTCAATTACTTACCGAACTATTAATGTTAATAAACGTTGCGTGAAGGTGTGGAGTTAACGGCGTATTACGCAATTGACGTTGAGCATTTATTGAATTTGACATTTTCACTGGGCTTCTGCTAGCGTAAACGCTTCCATTAACATTCGTAGAATTGATCGGTTTCTTGAACTTTTCAGTTCGTCATAACTTTCTAGTCATTTAGAAATGTGGAAATCGCATCGATAAATAAACGTAAATAATGTAGTGGAGTTCGATAAAATGCTTAAGGAAAAATTATTGAACTTAGAATTAATACTTATATTTCAGTTTTGATGTTATTTTAAAGTTTCAATTTCAGAACGAGTTTAATTTCATTTACAGTATATTTACTGGTAAATTGGGAAAACATTATCAGGTATTTCTTACAAAGAATAAAGTGAAATTTACGTTAGAATGTATACCGCGTTAGTAAATTTCGTAGTACAGTGAACCGATAAAATATATGGCCACTGTTGCAACGTTTGTTCGCTATGAAAGTAAAAGGGGCATGGAGTCGCGCGATCGAAATGAATCAAAATCAGTAACAATCCAACTGCTGTCAGACGACCATCGCGCTAGACTCTAGTCATTATTATATCCCTAGCTTACTTGTTTAATTGATCATCCCTGCCTTTCTCGATCTTTTCTTCTTTGTTATTTTTGATTTGCTTTGTTTGTATCCCGAAATTATACTGTGCAATAGTTTTCTTTTTAATTATATTCTTATAAACCAAGAAGTCATGAAATGATACCACACTAGAGGCTTATTTGAACATCTAAACATTTATTATAATAATAGGTTCAACTGAATTTTTACACATACAAATACGATTCATTTTGACGTAAAATTCCATTAATTAGATTTAGAAAACATGTTTTCGTTTATGTATTTGCTTTGCACTTACTATCATTTAAACATTTAATATATTGGATATTTGGAGATCTAGTTATTTTATAATGAGAGGTTCTATTTAGTTTTGGAATTCATCATTTTTCCTTTTAAATTTTATTAATTTATTTGAAAATAATCAACGATTAAAGTCCATCAATAAGATAAAAATCAAATAAGATGTATTACGTATTTCCATACGTCTGTGTGGAGCAGATATCTCGAGCACGTGTGCTAGGCGACTGACTTGCGGCTATGTGGGACGCTGAGGAGTGGAGAGGACGTTCCTAGCACAAGTGACAACATTATTCGCTATATTTATGAGACCAGCGCTTATAAATGAATCCTTATCTGCCTAGTACATGTAATTTAGTGGAAATTCATAACGCAAATTGTATGCGCAATCCAATTAATATACCACGATATCTCAAATTGAAATTTACGCTATGCAATCCTGCATTTGCGAGAGTCTGAAACGGCAACCTAGAAGTGAGTCCCATCCAGTCAAACGGGCTTCAAGGCACTAACATTGTATCATCTAGCGTCCAAATGGGCACAGTCATATTTGCAAGAATTGGCTACTCACAAAGCACAAACACAAAGTCACACCAGTCAGCAAGGGAAATGGAAATCCATCCACATTGCAAAATCGCAGTTAGTGGAATGGTAACAGTTAACTTTAATTTTAGCTAAGTTGGTAAGCTTGCCGCAAACAGAACAGTAACAAGATGTCCATTAACTGGAAACGGCTTAAAGCGATGTTTGCACAAAATAGTGACCTTTGAAGGTAGCTGCATATACATGTTGCTATAAATAAGAAGAAATAAACTCCAATGTTATTTTCGAGTACAGAGCATCAAAGCAATACATTCTCCTGGATGCAACTGATCTATTGCCAAAGTTACAGGAGAAAGCTTGCTTATGATACTTAACTTATTTAAGTAGTAACGTACCTTTAGATGTTATTTTACGCTTCCGCGGCCATTGTCTAAATGAGATTGGTTTCCGAGATGAAACCGAGTAGAAACTATACTGGTCTGCCGATGTTTCGCTCACAGTTGCATTAAGCTTTCTCTAGACAGCTGCGTTTGACGTCGTACGCTGCTTCGAGCGAAGTGTCGGCAGACCAGTGCAGTTTCTGTACGGTGTATCTTAATTTCTGCATACAAATGTCCCGTACAAGAAGCAGCTTATAGTGTAATTAGAAAACGCGTTCCTTTTAAATATACCAGAAAGCTAGAACTAATTTGTAACCCATATGGTAAAATAGTAAACAGTTTGCATTCTATGAATCAGAGATGATCCGGTTTTGTGAGAAGGTATTGGATAATTTGTAATTGTAGTGTAATTGCTTGTGAACTAAACACGAGTTAAAGAACCTCAAAGATATAAACATCATTAAAGTAAAAATAATAATCACTTCGTCTGACAATTTCCCTAGCATAGTCATACTGTGGCAAATTAAATGTTCTGATTGCTCTGTTTTGTGGGATGACATTGTGACTTACTTCAGAATACCCCAATAAAAGAATGCCATACCGTATTCTTGAATAGAAACTACTGCAATAAAATGACTCATGAGTATAAAGATTGCAAGATTTTTAAGTTGAAATAATGCATATCATTTTGTTTGCTTGGAACATGCTTTGCAGTCAATCAAACAAAACAATAAAAGCAATGATAATAAAGAACGATTACTATGTTCAATAAACAAGTCACTTTCTTCATGCGAAATAAATCGCTTTTCAGATATTAACATTGGCTATTATAAATTAATAAATTATCTTTGACGGCTCTCCCTAAATAAAAAAATGCTGGATGCACGATCCTAACTTCTCAACAACAACCACACCAAGAAACTTAGAACTGAAAACCAAATCTTCACCTATACAATTATGCTAAACATGCTTGAACTCACTGCAAGTGAAAGCTTTAATCAAGTGTTTGATCAAGATTTTGGTCTCCCGTGAATCAACTAATTTGAAATGGTTTGATATACTTATACTACAGTGTATTGCATGTTTTACAACCTTCTAGCTTCCATCAATACATGATGTTGGTATTGATAGAATACAAAGTGTTATGTCCATAAAACTTGATTCTCTTTATTGCCCTTAACTTGGATAGGTGTTTTTTAGCAACCAGGTATGACAATTATTCCAAGTAGATTCCCACAAACACTGAAATACTTCGAGAAACTGCCGCTTTAAGCGCAATATGAGTGTTTCTGCAAAATTATGTGACTGCAGATGAGACATGGATACATCAGTACACGCCAGAAACCAAAGGTCAGTCGGCAAAATGGGTTTCTTCCGGCGAGCGTGCACCAATGAAGGCGAAGACGATTCCATCAGCCAGAAAAGTTATGGCGACGATTTTTTGGGATTTACAAGGCATAATCTTAATTGATTATTTGGAGAAGGGGAGGACAATTACGAAGGAGTACTATGCTGATTTATTGGACCGACTTGACGCTGAATTAAAGAGAAAAAAGCCCCATCTAGTGACGAAAAAAATTCTATACCATCATACTAACATCGGCAATTGCGATACCAAAAGTAATCCAATTATGGTACGAATTGGTGCCCCATCCCCTATATTCGCAAGATTTGGCACCCTGTGACTTCTTTCTTTTTCCAAATTTGAAAAAATGACTTGGCGGGAAGCGGTTCACGTCAAATAAAGCGGTCATTGCCGAAACAGTGGCCTATTTTGCAAAGTTCTGTAAATCGTGTTATTTGGATGGACAAGGGGATTATGTCGAGAAATAAATTTACTAAATGCAAAACAATTGCGTTTTCTTCCTTAATACAGGTGTTTATTATACCATCCTCGTATGTTAAGTTTCACAGTAACTGGGTACTTGTCAGTTTGGTTAATATTGAATAAAACCAAATGTTAGTAATTTTGATTACTTCAAATACACATTCGCCTCCGTATTCATTCGTTTCTTTCTTCATATAACAACCACTTGCAATAAACTTCATGGCATTAGTTAATACAGAATAGTGCAACCTATATCAGATACCAGTTCTTGTCCTCCTCAACACTTTACATTTGTAACGAGGCGCTGTAACATTCTACTTAATTAATCATTCATTTCTACTGTGATGGCTGTGATTTATGGTTAGGGGATATGTGACCAGACGTGGAAGTGCTTGAATGTGCGAGCTTTCGAAGTTCTTGCCCAGTTAATATATTCACCAGGTTCGTAACATTAATTTCCGTCTTCATAGAAAATAGCACCTAAACATTCAGGAGCTATTTATGTCTACACTTATTGTCTGGACGAACGTGAGATATTGAAAAATTAGTATAGAGCATGCAAATTGTGGATATTTCATATTCAGAACGCGATATCGCTAATTAATTACCCTAGAACTCCCTGTATTAATTAATATCTACATTTGTTTTCTTTATAGAAATCAAGGTTACGAGTTTTATGTTTAGAGCCAAAGAGAGGAGATTAAATTTAACAATTTGAAGTAGTATACAGATTAATTCGAACTAAATGCGCACATTGTTGTCTCCATTATTGTTAACGTTCAAAAACATGTTAAACTAGTAAGGTAACAGTATTTTCAATGTTGATTAAGTTACTTAACGAATAAGCAACTAAATAAGGTGTCAAGAAAATGCTAGCTTTACTATTTTGGTAAATGGAACGTCCTATACACTTTAAACAATTTTGAAGGGTAATTTAATTTGTAAAAGAAGGTGGTATAGTATGATGTGGGAGACTATTTATATTCTAAACGAACTAATCAAATATTATTCGCGCATTCGGCTATAAAAATACTTTTTATCGTAAAAATTTATGATTTTTTGAACTGCTTTCTTAGATGTATCACTAAAAACAGTTAAAATACCGCTTCGAAATTTTGCTAGACGATATTAAGAATAAAGTTCTTCTAAAAACAGATATCAACAATATTACTTAAACGAGTCGGCGGTTCACTGGTAAGAGGGCCGGTCCTGACAGTAATCACAATCATGATCTTTAGTAGTTTCAAGTATCCATATGGATAACGGACTTGGTCAAAAGGAAAGACATAAAGCATTCATAGAATTAAAAGCTAATGTGAAGTCCATTACATCCATTAAACTAAAAGCCAGCACAAAAAAAACAAAAACTAAAGAAAACGTCATCTAAGCTCTAAGTAAGAGGTTAGTAAATGGCGAAACTACCAACACTGTAGTAGCAAATATAAAGCTTTCTGCATCCTGCTTGAATGATTCTATGCTCTTTAGGCAATCAAATAGCTTGTTGCACAATTTGTTACCCAAGTACCGGAGGCTTCTATCAGTCAGATACAAATCGCATCTAGGTATACACAAGTCACAGGTGTGGAAAATATAATGTTGATAAATGTTGTTGTTGATTGGAAGATTATTTCTATCTTTGTGTATGTAGTGAGTTGCTTCTAAACTGTGTAAAGATGGAACCTCTAGAATTTGTAGTGCCACAAATATCGCTTTACGGAAATCAGTGAAATTTACATTTCCTAGAATTCTAACAATTCGTTTCTGTGCTAGGAAATTTTTGCCGAATCAGATGAACCCCAAAGTAAGATGCCGTATGCTAACCTTGATTGTGTTTCTACATTTAGTGCAATGGTCTTCCAGCAGAAAAACTTTGTAGTATTTAACTAATTTATAGATTTCTTGTCAACTTTTGTCCTCATTTAGTTTTAATTTGTTTGAATAAAATCATTGATAGAGGAAACGAATTGCTTAATTGCTGTTCGCTGCTGTTTCTGTTGAATAAAACGGTTATATAATCTGCATACATGGAACATCAGCGCGTCAGGGACGAAATTGCATATGTCGTTTGTATATAAGTTAAATAACAGGGGCCTGATTACCGATCCCTGGGTCACTCCATGAAGTACAGATAAGTATGCAGATTTACGCCTTTGACATATGACTTACAGTTACATACTGTGATAGAGTTGGGCGTTGTGCATTCAAGTCCAACTAACATCAAGTGGCAGATTTTTCTGGTAAGTCCGGTACAATCTCAAGTCATCATTCGCATGATGAGGAATAACTAATTGCGTGTCACCCTTTACGTGGTTTTAGTAACAAAGCCATGGAACGCTTTACGGGCACCATTTACACACTAAAAACTTTCTGAGGTTATGATAAAGTCTAAAGCTTATACACCCCGCAGGGCCGTCATGGCACGTAAAAAGACAAATGCTATACTGTATATTCTTCGTATAGCCCTTTTGAATGCATGAATGCAAGTAAAATGATACTGCATATCGTTAATCTTCTTCTTACAGTTCCTTCACCTGTCGGAGGTTGGTTGTCATAGCTATTCGTATCTTACTGGTCGCCGCTCTGAAAAGGTATATTGAGCTGCAATTATACCATTCTCTGAGGCTTTTCAGCCAGGAAATCCTTCTCCTTCCTATGCTTCTTTTACCTTTGATATTATGTATGATGAGTCCAACTATTTCATACTTTTCACCTCTGGTAATATGGCCTAAATATTGCAGCTTTCTTACTTTAATGCTCTTTATGACTTCTTGATCCTTTTTTAAACGTCTTAGGACTTCGACCTTTGTAACTCGTTGAATCCACTAAATCTTTAAAATTCGTCTGTAGCACCATCTCGAATGCTGCCAGTTTCTTTGTATGTTCCGCTTTCAGTGTCCAGCTTTCCATCCCATACAATAAAGTAGAGAATACCTCAAGGCTCTTAATCTCAGCTTCATAGAAAGGTTCCGGTTAGTGAACATTTTTACAAATGATTGCCTCGCTGTTTCAATTCGCACTCTTATTTCCTTACTTTGGTCGTTACCCTCATTTATCCAGGATCCTAGATATTTATAGTTGTCAACCCTGTCCACTTGCGTTCCTGCTATCGTTAAGTTTGCTCTTATATGTTGTCTCTTTGTGATAATCATAAATTTAGTTTTTTCCACATTTATGTATTTTTAGACCCTGGGCAATACTATATTCATTTGTTCTGTTTACTAGATGTTGTAGTGATTCAACGCTATCTGCAAAAATAACAGTGTCATCTGGGAATCGTACGTTATTCAAAATTTTTCCGTTTGATCCGATTGATCGTTCATCTAGGACGTACTAACTCTAGGAATTCATCGTGCCCTGAAAAATTTGATAGACGCAAAGTTAAATGAAAATCTTCTATTCGATATCAGAGATGTATGATAACAGATTAGGAATTCTTACGAATAGTATGGCTAGCTCTTCATAATCTTCAGCCAGGAACAAACATTTTGTACAGGCTATACCGGAAATCCAATCCAAATACAATTTTCCGCCATACGTATCCATATATCCAAAACATATGGGTAAAGTGCATTCTATTTTCTATACCTAAATTTATTTAAAAAACTCACTTGGCTAATCATTATCCACTAGAAACTAATTTTAGCAACTGAAATGCTTGAGACGCTTTTGAAGCTTTCGTAATATTTGTCTTGTTCAATTCAAAAAACCTAATTAGTTGATTGCTTCGATGTAACAACTCGATATAAAAACCTCAAAACACTGATCATTCTGTCATATATATTTTTTTCGTATAGTGTCCAAATTCACCCTTATGTATGGGGTAAATCTGAATATAGCTTTGTTTTTTGTTGTAACCGATATTGAAACCCGTGCCTGCGGTTGATGCGGACATAAAACAATAAAAAGTATTCTTTCTTCTTCACTTTGTCCACCTTGTTTGAGCACTGATTTACTTTTGAGCCTATCACGCAAGGTGGATTTGGAAACATGATAACATTGAACAGCTCGTCTTAAATTTTTTTTTATTATTACTAATATCCGTAAAGACTCTACATTTTCCACCTCACAGTTCGCGAAATTAACGCAATTCTTTCTTTTATACGAAGATGGTACTAGAAGTACCCATGTTTGGATACAGATGGCGCTTTGTGTCAAAATCTGCATTACCGACTGTGAGTACGATTCTTTAGTCGCCGTCTGTTAAAATTTCGGAGATTCATCGAGTAATGTTGTTTTGAGGGCTGTTGCAAGTGAGCAAGTTTACATATGTATTTGTGGTATCATAGAAAAAGAACAATATCGGTCAGTGATTGGATTTCTTTTTTTGAATGGGAAAATGTGTGCAGAAATCAAAGAGGAGTTGGATGCAGCTTATAAGGACCATGTACCTTCGTTAACTACCATCAGATATTAATTTAATGAATTTAAACGTGGTCAAACATCTGTCTTCGATGAGCAGCGGCCAGATCTAGCAGACCGCCGGGTGAAGATTAGAGAGATTGCTAATATGGTAAACATCTCAATTGAACGTGTGCAAATTATCTTTCACGAAAATTTATGTATGAGGAAGCTATGGGCGAGATGGGTGCCGCATCTGTTGACGATTGATCAAAAACGGAATCGCGTGATAACTTCGAAGCAGTGTTTGGACAAGTTTAAGCGTAATATGAGTGAGATCCTCCGGCGTTATGAACCAAAGGTCAGTTGGCAAAATGGTTTTTTCCAGACAAACGTGCATCAAAGAAGGCGAAGACGATTCTATCAGCCAGAAAAGTTATGGCGACGATTTTTTGGGATTCGCAAGGCATACTCTTAACTAACTATTTGGAGAAGGGATAGTAAAAAGGCCCCATCTAGCGAAGGAAAAAATTCTCTACCATCATGATAACGCCCCGGCCCATTCATCGGCAACGGCGACAGCAAAACTAGCTCAGTTACGGTACGAACTGGTGCCCCATCCACCACATTCGAAAGATTGGCTCCCCTGCAATTTTTTCCTTCCACACTTGTAAAAATGGCTTGGTGGGAAGCAGCTCGCGTCAGAAAAGGTCATTGCCGAAACAGAAACGTACTTTGTACAGAGTTCGACAAATCCTTTTGTTTGGAAGTCTTAAAATAGTTGGAATATCGCCGGCCTGTGTGTATAGAGCTGCAAAGATATTAGGTCGAGATATAAATTTACTTAATGCAAAACAGTTGCATTTATCATACCATCCACGTACTGACATACTCCGCCTGTAGACAATTTTTTTATATTTAATTAATTGATATGGAAAGAACTACTTACAATATTTAAAATATTGAAATGCCATTACCTTCCACAAAGACACGCTGACGAGATGCAAACATCGAAACCCACGTCTGTGTATGGTGGATAGGTGATGGTTTTTACGTTTCAAGTATGCAGAAATGTTGGAAATGGAATAAAACGCCCAATGTGCTAGCATCAGCTTTTTAATCTATTTTTCTAGTTGTTTTGTGAATGCAAGATATCTTTAACAAGATATGAAATATGACAGTTAGAAACTGCTTAGATGCTAGCTAACTACTTTGATTAATTACAGGCGCAACACTCTCGTTCTGACATCTACTTGCAACTAAATGCTACTAGGCAAAAATAATTCATTTTTCATTTTTCATGTAGCATGTTTATAATCTAAAAAAAATGCAATGATAACTCTATCCTGATTAACCTCCATTGTCCGGATTCACCTCGAGTGATGGTACTTTTAGTTTTATTCTTTTTTATTTTTATATCACAAATTAAATCATCTTTCAAAGTTTTCAAAAGGATGGAGGTTAGTTCATTTAAAACTATTGAAATTGTTTCTTCGTTAACTCCATTTTAATTACCGTTAAAATACTACCACTTTGCTTAATTAAGCTGCTGTGTAATGTTGATATTAACGTAGATCGCAATAGTGGCAGTTTGGATCATTCTTATATTAGCATTTCTAGTACTTAAAATTAGAACATTACCTGTTACTGAATAAAGCATCTTACATGTCACGCTACACACTGACATTTTACAATAAATTCAGAAATTTACCATCTGCTAGACCATGGCGATCGCAGTGATACGCAGCAGTTGGTCGTTTTCTCCGCGAGATATTTAATCTAAATAAACGAACGTGGAATTGGTATTTTCTTATTTCACGATCAATCGTGTTTCTATTCGATAAACAGATTTCTGATTCGTTCAACTAACGTTAAAGCTAAAAGTGTGCATATAGAACGTTAGACGTGAGTGAGGTGACGTAATTTGTTTCTTTTAAGTGTTTTACAGTGAATTACGTAAAGTATTAATAGCATCTCGTTTCTTACCGCCTTTATTTTCTCATGTTAATATTGCTGGTTCTATATACAACTTTCTAGAATTGTAAAATTGCGCCTATCGTGTAAACAGTCGGAAGCTAAAATATTCTAGTGACATAGTAGACATCATAGAGTACCTTTCAAAAATATTTCCGTATATACGTGATGATCGATAAGTATCAAGCCAGACACTTACACTGTTATTTTAAACGGAAAAGCCTGTATATAATCACGTATTTTGTTTCTCCATCTAGAAATAAGCCAATATAACACAAATTCTATTTCTAACAGATTTCGAGATGTTTAAAATTTTGTCCTCAATCGCTTAAATTTAGATACATCTATTTCCTTAAAGAAATCCGAAATTCAATTACATTTAGCGTAAGTTCTTACGAGATTAAATTACATACTTCTTTCAGATGCATTCCTCAACAGAACAACTTATAATATAACAGATTCTTTCTCATTTGTTATCAACACTCGGGGCATCACAATTCCCCCTGAATTTGTTCTTATATCGCTAGATCTGATGTCATACCTATACATCTTTTGGTAGAGTTACTAGAAAGATATTGGTCTCTCATAGAGGAAGTTGCTAACATCAATAAGACGGACTTCATTAATTTAATAAAATTTTTGTTTAATTCTTCTACCTTTGTTTTTAATGACAAATTTTTCAGACAACAGTTTGGCTGTTTGGAGTCCGATTCACCCAAAAGCTGCCTTAATCGTAATTGATGATCTTGGATCTTGGATTTTTGCGTTTCCAGTCTACCTTTTCGTTTGCCATTTTTATATAAGTATGTCTATGACACAATTACTTCAGTACCAGAAGATAGTATCGATTTAGTTATAAATACTTTTAACCAATACAATACATCTTTACAGTTTACTGTGGAAAGAGAACAAAATAATTCGGTTCCATTCTTAGACACGTTATGTATTCGTAACAACCAACGAGTATCTATAGATTGGTATAGAAAACCCACGACCATTTCGTCAATTTTACCAAAATTCAAACAACCCACAACAAATGATAAATCAATAAATACAGTTTACTTGATACCTTGCTCCAATTGCTCTTCAGTTTACATAGGTCAAAGCTCCCAGTATTTAAAGAAACGAATCAGCCAACATCGTTATGATTGTGATTCTAAATCTAGTAAGACTGCCCTTAGTTGCCATCATGTAGATAACAATCATCTCTTAGACTTTGACAATGCAAAAATACTGTGTATACAGCGGAATTACTTTAAGAGACTGTTTTTAGAAATATATTACATTCAAAGGAACCAGAATACCATCAATTTTCGATATAAATGCTTTTGCATCTAGACAAGAACACCAAAAACAACAATGTGTTAGACTCTCAGGCGTTTTCTGACTTGTAATTTCGTTTGTTGTGGGATTTTTTACAGAGGATGTACATTTGTAACACTGCTATTTCGCATTTCAAGCCTATATATTATCCAATGTAGATACATTTTACAGAATTTTAAACAACTTTTATCTTCCTTCTATGTATGTATTTAAGTATTCACTTTATAACCAAATCAATGAATTTTATCTAGTTGATGACTCCTGTTAATGGTTGTTAAATCTTGTTTTGCCGGCTTTCTTAACTCCATTGTAAGTTTTTTGTTTTTTCTTCAACAACTTTGAATTGTTGTTTAACTTTTGCGTTTTTTACACTTCTGTAGTAATCACTGAAGAAGCTGTCAAATAAACAGCGAAAGCTCTGATGAATTAAAAAGGAGTTTGATTAGAAATATTACCTGCTGTCTCACTCCGTTATTTACCAGATTTGGGGTTGATAAATATATGATTTATGTATGAAGTTAGTTAAGTTCAATGAATGTTATCAAGTTTGTACACAGTGTATTTCAATCGTATTACATATGACTGGTTTTTCCTTAGATTTCTTTGTTTCGATTTTGAGTTGATGCTGACATATGTATGTATGTTTATTGTTAGCCTATATGAACTTTTATTAACATATTGTTCCCCGAGTTCATTTTCAATAAGAAGATGCAGTAGCATTGTAGTTCTGTTTTTTATTTCCACATCAACAGAATAAATGTTTTCAATAGCATCAAAATTTAACAAATGTTTTCGGTTGTGAACATCGTCAGTTAGGATAGCACTAAGTGTTCTTTTGCAAGTGTCTAATGATTAAATTCAACGATAACTACCAAGTGAGAGTCAAGTTTGGCAATTTCAAAATACGCGGGGTTCGTGTATGTAAAATATAAACATTTACATTGAAACGTCACAATTTGGGGTTAGTTTTCTCTTTTCAAATTTAATTCTTTTAAAACGTAAACAGTCGGAGTTCATTCGTATTTAAACCGACGAAATAGTATCTAGGGGCACTCCCGGATCAACAGACCATAAATTTAATTAATCAATTTCGATAAATCAATTTTTTTCATCGCTTATAACTTATAACATTACAATATATAAACTAGATTATAGTTTCCTTCCTTGAGCATACACAAGATAATCATTAATCAAAATTATCATGCAGACATACCTGCATATTATGCATTGTAATGTTTAACATTCATTATTTCTAGACGTGCACGTCAAAGCCGCCTAATCATCGGCAAACCGTGAGTTTCCTTGTACGCCGTCCATCCACAGCTATAAATTATCTGCTTTCGAATTGAAATGCAAATAACATTGTAAATACATTTAACTATGCATCTACCGTTTGACGTGAAGTTGTCGCTTTACGCGGTTGTCGCTCGTCCGTTTCCCTAATAAAATCATTTACGTATGACGTGAACGCGGTCTTGTTTAGCAAATTATACCATTGCGGACTAGAAAATGCATTTTTCGCCCGACGAATGGTATGTTCACTATCCCGGACATGCGACCACCGGTAATGTCGTGTTTTACGTTTTTGCGTCGCTGCAATATTCAGCTTACGCGCTTCGCGCACAGTAAGATAGATGTGCTAGAAAATTGAGTTTCCTCTCAACACGCCGATCGTATACAGTTTACATAAAATGTGTTTATAGAAGCTCTCGATGCTCGACATACCATTGGCTGATTTATTCTATTATGAACGAATCCAGTAACTTTTATAAACAAGTCATGCCTTGGAGTTTTGCTAAACCAGTGAAAGGAAAATGTTTACATCGTTTTGGATAAGTAACATATTTTCGTACGTATGTATATGTAAAACTGAAGCAATTTGATGTTTTCTGGTTACTACTATACCATTACCATTACCAGGACACTTCTAGCGGTAACCATATCAAGTTTTTTAAATGGGATTCCCCTAATTGTACAAAGAAAACATTTCTCAGAATAAAATCGTATTTGGGTCAATCGGTTGCTTTCCACGAGTTTATTAATCCACTGCACATTTGGGAGCAAACTAAATTACCTAGTATTGGGTAATATGAAAATGCAAATACTTCTAATGTGCATCGCTACGGGTTTATGAGCTACTTTGTATGCCGTGATGAGCAAATATCTGGAAATACCTAAATATCTCTAATAATATTGCAAATATTGCTACGAGATTCTGCAGATTTAGGTAACAGATTATGAGGACTAAAATTGAGATATCGGCTTTCTAATTTGGTTTCCGATCTTCAACTTTAAAATTTTAAATGAAACATAAGAAGAATATTTTTTTGATATTTTGATAGAGCATAATATTCCAATTTCAAAAATGTATAGTTTTTTACACTTTCCATGATTTTCTACAAAGATATTAATTCAAATTTGTTAAATTGAAGTTATAGCTGTCAAATAATTAGATTTTCGTACTTGTGCACTAGTTTGTGTTGAATATAGCCCAACTGAGTGAAAAAGAACAAAGTGAAGTTTTAATGATGATTGGCTTTGGCATTACACGACAAACTTATCGCGAAGTGATTTATTTAATCATCCACGAGGGTAGATTGACAAGTTTCCAGAATCGCTGCTAGGAGGTTGCTTTTTTCCAAATACTTGATGTTATTGTGTTGGCAACTCTTTCATATCAATCGACTGCAAATATCAAACAGTTTGGTTTTGGCAAGCATTAAAGTCAAATACCCTTTTGTGTTTTCAATTATGGATAAAAACAAAGTTTGAGCGGTCATCAAATTTTTCTATTTGAAAGGGAAAACCGCAACGAAAATCAAATCAAGGTTAGATGCCATTCTTGGGGATTCATAACCTTCATTTTCCACCGTGAGTTTTTGGGTTTCACAGTTCAAGCGTGGCCGCACGCATATAAGTGATGAACCACGTTCAGAACGTCTGAAAACGGCTACCATGCCAGAAATTGTGGATAAAATCCATGACATGGCTTTGGGAGATCGCCGAAGTACGTGATATTGAGGAAGTCGTAGACACCTCTTATGAACGAGTAGTTCATATTTTACATAATGAATTGAGTTAAAAAAAGCTTTCTGCACGATAGGTGCCGCATTTTCTCAATTTGGAGCAAAAATGCATTCGAGCTCGAACCTGCCGATTATTTAGAAGTGTTTACGAGGAATCCAGCGCATTTCAAGAGACGATTCGTGATCATGGATGAGACCTGGATTCATCACTCTACACCAGAAACAAAAATTCAATCAAAACTGTGGATTGAACGCGGTGAATCGGTTCCGAAGAGGGCAAAGACCATTCATTTAGCTGGAAAGGTGATGGCATCGATTTTTCGGGACGCAAAAGGAATTTTGCTAATTGATTATCTTGAAAAAGAAAAAGCTGTTACTGGCCAATGTTACATAACACTTTTGGACAAACTGAAAGCAGCAATTGAGGAAAAACGCCCGGGAATGGGCAAGAAAAATGTGTTGTTTCACCACGACAATGCACCCGCTCATTGAAGTGCAATCGTTCAGCAAAAATTACCAGAACTAAAGTTCGAAATCCTTCCGCATCCGCCGTATTCGCATGATTTGGCTCCATCGGACTTCCACCTGTTCCCAAAACTCAAAACATTTCTGGGTGGAAAGAGATTTTGGTCGAATGAAGAACTGATAGAGGCTGTAAATGATTATTTTGGGATCCTCGAAAAAAGTTACTTCCGGGAGAGAATCGAGAAGATAGAGAAACGTTGGCCCAAGTGTGTTGAGCTCCGAAGGATTGTATTGAAAAATAAAATATAACTTCAATCCGGTTTATTTTGTTTTTATTGTCATTCTAGAAACTTTTCAATCTACCCTCGTACATCCAAATCGACAGCCACTCCAAATCCAGCAATAACGTTATTCCAGTAGACCAATCAGAGAAAAATTAAATCTCACTTCGTCGACTATAAAACATGATAATTAGTAAATTTAAAAACCGTGTGCGTTCAGGACCATCACGAATAACCACTGCGGTAGAAGATCGTTTACTCCGATTAATGAGCAACCGGAACCTGCGAAAAACAGCACCCGAGATCGTAAACAAGTTTAACGCAAAAGGCAAAATCCGATTTCTAACAGCACCGACTACGAGAAGGTAATTTAGACGTTCGTATTGGAGCTCGTAAGCCGTAATCCACTAAAAAGGCCGCAGCGAGCATATCAAAATTAGACCTTAGAATAACGGGAGAATACTCTGCGAACGGACGAATCCATATTTCAAGTGTTCGGTCAAAGAAGAAGAATGTTTGTTAGACAATCGGTAAACGAGAGGGTGCTTCTGAAGTATTCAACAGTTCAACACAGTGTAAGGTTGCTTTTCATACTCTGGTATAGGAATTCTGCATATGATGGTATAATCCTTGAAATCAAACATCTATGGACTGTACTTCAAAGAGAATGGAACAGTATTCCAGGCTCTATTTTGCAACAAGTGATTAAAAGGATGCCCCAAGTCATGCGAACTGTTGTCAAAACGATGGATGGATTTTTTAGCGAAAAAACAATTAACAGTATTGTACAGTGTGATATAGACTAGCCTCCTCGTGGTACACCCCTGGGTAACGTGTTTACACGGCTAAATAGTCTACGCGACCGGCCTGCCGAACAATCTTGAAAGAGAACTCCTGGCAACCAAAGCACAGTAAATTTTGATATTACACAAACAAATATACCTAACGGATTTCATCAGAACTAAAGGACAAAGACCCTTGGACTTAACGGCAAAGCACCGAGAAAATACAACAAATTATGATGTTAGGTACTGCTTATCTTAAGTATGTTGTATACGTTTATATGTTGTATATTTATTTTAAATCTAGTGCAATAGGCATACGATAAATAAATAAATAAATATATAGAAATAAGAATTTTCGTTAGTTCGGTAGCTTTAGTTCTCAATTATAATAAATTTAGATTTCGAATTTTAATCAATTTTCCTTAATTTTCCAATGTTCTCCACTTGGCCAAACTTAAATAAGCACCAGTGCATATAGTATATACAGAGGTTGTGCCGTACCATCAAAGTCCGTCGGATTAAAAGACTTTTAAATCTAGAAAAGGCGTAAAAAAATTATTTTATTTTTCACCTTTAATAATCGTCATTAAATCTTGTGTAAATTTGTATACTTTTATTTCATTCTATTAATTAATTTTTCAAAGAACCAGACTTGACCGCAAGTGTACCTTGTTTATGTTATTGTTTATGTTGAGCGTTAATGTACTTGTTATGTAAGTTCAATAATTGCGGGGTTTACGGCGTGCTCGTAAACTATTTCAAATGCAAGGTCGAAAAACGTCATTAACAAAAAGTACCGCATCACAACCGAAATCTGCTATATAAACCATTCAAAATATCATAGCTTTGCCTTATACTGCCCGGCCTTTTAGCTGAGCAGAAGGATTCCTTGACTGCACTACGCAATCGTTGGTATTCTCTGGCTTTTGCGAAGTTCAGACGTGATATCGTCGGTATCCCACAATGGTCCGGTTTTAACTGGCTTTTGTGAGATAACGATACCAGTTTACGTGCAAGTCCATATACCCGTTTGCCGGAGTCTTGAAATCACACAAGTCGGTAAAGCGAGGCGCGTTTTCTCTTCCGTAATTTAGCGAAAAATAGAAATCTAATTAAACTTTGCACAAAGTCCGTAAATGATGTTGGATTATTTGCTTTCTGATTTTATAAACAAAGTCCAAATATTTAATAGTTTATATCAGTTTGTAGTGCTTTTAATGTAAACACCATAGTTATATTCTGAACTTTGCATTTCCGACCAGAATCATTGTAAATATTAGCAATTCTGATATTATTTTCTTTTTCGTTTTAAGAACGAGATATATGTTATTTTATTATTTTAAAGGATTTTATTTTGATTTATAACACGTAAATAAATTTGGTTAATGTTACTTACCTTTTTCTTTGATGAACCTCTAGACACAGGAGCATACCATTCGGTAGGATTAGTCAATGTACACTGTGCTTGATTAATATTATAAATCTTCTTAGTTACTGAGGCCGCAAACAACTTTTGTTGCCCTGATGAACAAACACGTGGTGATTGTTTACTTCTCGACAGCTGATTCTATTCTTACGAGCAAGCAGTCATGATGCACGTCGCGACATCCTGTGGTCGAAGTTGTAACTATACTACAAAACCAATAATATAGGATTCCTGTCGCCCATAAACATAAGAATATATCATTTAAAATAAGAAATGCTTGTAGCAAACAGTTTTTCTGCGTATTATTTACGACTCCAGAATAGGTTGACTAAGAAAGCATCTGATAAATTTTGTTACTTCACGTTTGACGCATTGAAGTTTCTAAGTTTCGTCCAGAGAGAGCTCAAGGAAGCACCACAAGGTCACTGCATAAGCGGCAATATTAATGTGTGTCAGAAAGAATATCTCCTGGGAAAATAGTTATCCCGTTAGGAGAAGCAGGAAAAATCGGTTCTTGAATTCTGATGTATCTCCAGGAAAAGCGAAAGGGATGTGCTGATCAAAATAAGAAAAGCAAACCATTGCAGAAATAATAAGTGACAGTATTCTAAACCTTTTTACTTAATAATTGTTAAATTAACAGCAACAAAATACTTGTTACAAATAGCGACGATGAATAACAACGATTTAAAGAGTATTTTCGAGAAAGGTAGTGCCACAGTTGCCATAAGAAATAATCAACTTTCACTTCAACACGCTACCCGCACAATTTATAAATGAGTTAGAAAATAGATGGCAGGCTATCAGTAGTTTCCTAGAATATCATTTAGGTTGTGTTATTTGTTTGTTTCGTGTAAAGTAGGATAAGGTATACAAAACCGAAAAAAAAATAAACTAACTGAGGCGTAGGCTGCCGCCAAGAATAAAGTGATAAAATGCATTGCCAGTATTTGCCTGACTCAAAAAGTGCTGCTGCGATATATATATATATACCATATCAAATTAATTTAATATGTAAAAACCAGTTTTTGAATTTTACAATCTCATAGAAGGGTCCGTCATTATAAACTGGGTTTTCGAAACCGTCAAGGGGTGTAGAATACAGCTCGGAACTAAGTTCAAACAAACATTGGAAACGACACATACATGTATACTAAGCGAAATGTTTAGTAGCCCTAATTAAATATTTAATAATCGTAAGTAAAAGGTTTAATAAAATAGGGGCAGATGAACTGTTCATTTAACACAAGTTGGTTTCCGAGTTGGAACCGCCCCGTAGCGGTCTCCCTAAAACTCACAAATCCAATATCCCCTTTGATGTCGAATCCTTATTCACCAAAGTTCCCATGTCGTATACAGCATTCATTATTAGAGAGTTTCTCATCTCCAATATCCAAGCGGATGCTCTGGTTGACTTGATTGAAGTTTGTTTTCCTTCTACCTATTTCTAGTTTCAGTTCTAGTTTCAGTTCTCAGGCGAAGCTATGGAATCTCCTCTGTCTCCTGTCGTCGCCATCTTTATGGAAGCGATCGAACAACAAGCCCTACTATCTTACAACGTTTAGCCAACATGATTCCATAAGCTTCACCATGGAGATCCAATCGGACGGTTGCCTTTCTCTCCTAAATGTTCTCGTACGCCGGCGTCTTGACGGTGCGCTGGAACATTCCGCTTACCGAAAACCCACGCATACGGATGGATATCTCAATGGCATCTCGCACCATCATCCAGCTTAAACATGCGCTATTATAATGTCCCTTATCCAAAGTGCCATTTCCATATCTGAACCCACTTCGCTTCCTCAAGAAATGAACCGTATTACCGAGATTCTGATCCGCAATAATTATTCTAGGAAAGATGTTCAAACTGCCATTAACCGCTACACCAACTCTTCTCCATAGCAACCCCGTGCGCATCAGCAAAATTCGCTTTAGGAACAACATAAAAACCATCTTCAAATCCAATTTCAAACTCTCAAACTATTTTCCCATCAAAGACCGCAATCATTTAAAGGCCCTCGGTGCCTACCGGATTCCATGTTCGTGCGGTAGTATGTACATCGATAAAACAAACGATCGGTCAGTACTCGTGTTACTGAGCACGAGTGCTGTACGCGGTTGTTGCGTGTAGCCGGGTCCGTGCTGGCTGAGCATAGACTAGAAACCACCAAACCCAATTTAATTCTACCCGCATATTGATTCGCAACCCTCACTATTATAGTAGAAAAATCCGTGAATCAACAGAGATTTTCAAACATCCCAATAAATTAAATCGCGAAGATGACTACCCCTTACATGGAACCCGTGACGTGGAAATCCTAACTGATTAAACCTCCTAGCAGCCGCCACGCTTCATTAATTTATGACTTTTCCGCTCCATTGACCCGACACAAGCCCTATATAGACCCCTCCGGAATGAATAGTTCCCAGTCAGTGTGCAGTAACAGCCCTGAAGATGACCCATAAGACTGTGGAACAAACGTCGGCAAAAGTTACGACAAGGACGCGTTTCCAACGCGAAAACCAAGAGTATAGTGTTATTGACGACCGTGGAAGCCTACGTACTAAAGATTCCTGACATTGAGCAATTGCGGTAAGAATACTTTACAAGAAAGGTTACTAATAGCAGTAAAATTTATTCACTTACTGCAAATAAATTCTTCTAGTGCAATCTAATTGTTCAGTTAAGTTAACTACACTGTTTAGTGGTAGTAGGTGTATGGTTTAATTACTTTAACCTTTATTATAGTCTTTAAACTCAATTTTTCGCTGCAGTCCTGCCTCCAATATTATTGCTTGCGATACTATCGGCTGGGTGCGTATTTTCTGAGGCCAAATTTCAATGCAGAAATCCAGTTGTAGGTGTAAAAGTGATACAAAAAGATTCACTAAGAGCACAGAAAACAAACTGCTAAATCAAGACCGCGCTGCGTATTTACTTATATACCTTCAAAGACAGACCAATTCTCCCAAGCGCCATTGTTCCAATAGCTCTTCAATCATTTTGATAACTCGGCCGCAACTATGATGGGCAGATCTTGAGAGATCCCAGTGACAGAATAGCATCATTAAACAAGACAAAACGGAAACGGTTATGGTAGGAAGCGAGGCGAGTTCGGAACGTGTATTCGCTTATGGATGTTCTGCAAACGCCACGAATTGACACGAATGAGCCGCGGGATGCATGATGTATAAATGGGAAGACGGTCTTTCACGTAGATCGATTAGATTCAAGTAGCTCAGTTAGCTATCACAAATGAACTATTTACTTGCGCCTAGTATTCTTCCATTTATAACTACACTGCTTACACGACAGCAAATTAACTGAATAATCCACAGCAAATTAATTTACTCAGCGCAGCAAAACATTTTACGACATTTTACATTTTAAGGACACCGTTTGTTTGAATGATTTTTCTCGGTGTACAATGTTAAGTTAATTAGGATTATTACAAAAATGTTTTGTTTCGTTCAAGCCTATTGGTATATTATTGTTGATCATTGCGCCATTTTAAATTGCTTGGACTTTACTAAACTATCAGATAATCAAATAAGTTCGTGCGGTTTTTTATGGTAAAATAAATATTTATTAAGAAACAATAATACACTATTATTCATCGAAGTAATTACCATCACAGTCATTACTGACGTCAATTTCTTTATCAAGGGAATTGTAGAATTTTACGGATTTCGAATCACAAAATTAACGAACTGCATTTATTACATAAACTCGAATTTGGAACTGCTTATGCCTCATACAGTTGTCAAGAGACAAAGAAAGGTGATAATCACTTGGTGAAATGTCAGGGAAGTAAGGAGGGTGTGGTAATGTTTTCCAGCCAAGTTCAGACATTTTTTTCCGAGTCACTGTGGCGGTATGAGGTCTGGCGTTGTCCTGGAAGAGTAGCACTTTCTTTTGATTGATCAAAGAAGGCTGTTTTTGGATGAGTGCTTCTTGTACCCGCTGAAACTGTTCGCAATACAGGTTAGCAGTGATGGTTTCGCGCGTTTCCAAAAACTCATAATGGACAATTCCGGCTGTAGACCACCAAACACACAATAAAATCTTTTTTGGGTGCAAAAAACCTTGGGAGTGTGTGGTATTGGATCAGTTGGTGAGAAAAGGTTCATTATTTTTGCGTAAAATGTTTGCCGAGCAAATGGCAAGATGGTTGAATTTGTTATCATCTGACAATTCATTTGCTTAACTTCCACGTCTTTCCTGGCTGGTGAAAGTGCAAACAAATGGTTTCATCGCTCATATTGAACTTTTACTGGAATTTTCCTTCATAACCTATTCAATACCCTCGTTGTTAACGATTTTCGGTCTCTTACAGCGTGCTTCAGCAGCTGAAATCTCCTGAAGAACATTTCTTGTACCACTTTTGTGATGTTCAATCACTTACAACATCATTTCCGAATGCGGTACACATTTGTACATATTTTTTGCGCCGCCGCACAGTGGTCCAGAATCGAAATCTGACTGGATATGGTCGTTTAACGTTTTATTCTTAACTAAATCTCTCAATCATTATATGCAGAGTACTGATACAATGACAAATGCAGATTTGAGAATACAAGTAATCATTAACTGACTGACAACATTAAGATTTTCTTTCCTTAAAGACACACATATATAGTATATTAATATATTTAACTTTATTAAAAATGAACTTGAATAAAAAGCATTAAAAGTTTTATAAACGTATATTTATTAGATAATAAGTATAAATAAATTTAGTAATATAATTTTTTGATTAAGGTACCACAATAAGCGTTAATAATAATTTGAAAAAAAGCAAACATATGAATGAAAATTAAAAGCAATAGCAAAAAAAGATTTAATAGTAATTATTCAGAAGTTAAAACAGAATGTGTGAAAAATATCTAACTATGTCAAAGGGGAAATGGAGATGGAGAATGCATATAAATAAAAAATAATACATTATACATAGTGAATAAAATTTATTTCTCATCAATATCAGATACGGAAGTTACGAAGTCGTCCTCTTCAGAGCTGTGCAGTGTGGCTGTGCAGAAAAACTGCATTGACTATTTTATTGAGCCATTATTTTGTGTACTGTTAGAATTATTAACACATTTTTGTTTTAGTAGGATTTCTGTATCACTATACATTACATTTAAACAACTTTTCTTTGCTTTTACTATTTATTAAATAACCATTTCTTGTACACATTGTTAAAAATATAGCGTTTTGTATAATAAATAATAACATTTAGACCAATTTTTTTCTACTGAGTATTTTCCGCCTCAGAAGCATAAAACTATCGAAAGTAACAAGTAACAACAAGCCAAACGTGACGTAAAAGACTTCTGGAACGCCGCCCGTCAAACAGTGAGAAATTCAAACCACCCAGTAACCGCAGAGTTAAACCTAGAAATATCAATGAACGAAAGTCAACACGATATATTTAATTAATTAATAATAACTAATACCATGCGCTCTCTAGAAAGTTCTAAACAGTACTTCCGATGGACTGCAATCTGTGTTTCCTATGCCGTGCATCCCACTCTATTACTAATCGATATCTACGCTTATGATAATCGAAAGTTATTTATTTGTCTATGTCTACTCTCCGAAAAGGTATTATAAATCTCACGTCTCGCATAGACAACGGCGACGCATTCGGCGTTTTTTTTTACTATGGCGTCAAATTTTTGAATTACGGAACCCCGGTTAATATACTTACTTATTAATTATTACGAGCGGCCGTTTCGAACGAAATTACGCCTACCTTATAGGAAAAATAACCCCCTTTCGATCTAGCTGGATCGCAAGCCTTCACCTGGTTCGCTATTTCTTGTAAGTCCCTCTACAATTTGCTCCTTTTTGACCCTTATTCCCGTCTCTCTCGCGTCTACGTACGACCGATCTATAGCCGAGGACGCAAGAGAGGTTACGTGTTATCGACAATCACATCTTATACTATATAATAACAAATTTAAAAACAAAACTTGATACAACATTTTCCTCTAGAATATTTTGAGTATGTATGTATATTTAATAATATGCAAAATTTATTTAGTATAATCATTACGTTTACTTTCAATAAATTGTTTTATTGAATTTATTTCAATTGCGCAGTATTTTATTTGAGAAATAAATACTCTAAATATCCTTTTTGCTATGTATGCCGCTTTTCAATCTGTACTGATTTAAGTATTCTTTTTAGGAATGACATCGTTTTAAAAAGATAAATACAACGCCCATTCTGGTAGAATTTTGAACTATAATATATATTTGATGTAAACTCTAAACATAGATATTATACAATTCATCTACAACACAATACATCTATTTTAGTAATCATAATTTCCCATATTTGTAGGTGTATACGTCGTACAAACAGTATTATGCTTTATAATTAATGTGTACTAATGATATTGTTTTGTTACAGGTAAGAATATCCTGCCGCCAATTATAATTATTACAGTAAGTACTTGAAAACCATCTCCAGCGTAAGTATTTCAAGAAGAATAACACACTCTCCATAAAGCAGAATTACTTGAAACCCATTAACACGTTTGTAAAAACAAGTGCCGCAAAAAAAATAAAAGGTTTTACGAATGTAAAAATCATTATCTATTTACAAACTAACAACATTCCAATCATGAATGAGAGGTGAAATTGATATAAACACTTCTAATAATCGTTAATAACGGGGATCACTGTTAATGTATGTACCTGGCAAAATCTGAAGCATACAGTATACAGAAATTAATTACCAAACTCGTTCTTCTAAACTTGTTAGCAATCAGCCACAGAAATAGTTTAACCAATGAAACAACAATAAAAAATCATTTTAAAAATAAGTATACGTGAATTATAAAGAGTACCACTTAGACCTAACAAATTCCATAAATAAACAATTTTTGTAATCAGTTTCATCGTTAAATTAAGTCAGCTATAAATTATTGCGAAGTAGAAAAACGCATTATATATGTAAGTCACATGTTTAATTTATCAAACATAAAATACCACTTGCTTTTACATTCACACAGGTACTAATTATCGGAGGAATCACGAAAGGACATTTATTGCAGAAAACAGGTTCAGATAAAAACAATTTTATACAATATTAATCGAAATTGCATAATCAATGGATAAAATTCATTTTAGTAACAGATTCCATAAAATGTTGATTACCTAAATTTCATAGAGTCGGATATTAAGAAACTGATGGGGTGTATGGCAGTTATTTTTAGTCCAAACACTATATTTTTTTTTATATATACTGTGAACTCTACTGGCCGGTCGGAAGCGACCCGAACGATATAGTTGAAAGCTGCACTGCGAGACTACAACACGCAGCCAGCATTTTCTTTTCTAAACGTGAAAGAGCCATCAAAAAGGATTATTCGAACTAATGATTCGAATGAATAGAGTTACTTGTTCATTGAAACTGGGAATCGTAGCTTATTATTAGTGGTAACCTTGTTCTTTTTTTTGTTCTTTCGAATACGACGGATTAACTACAAAGCACCTCCCCATATAAATATTGTACGTACCCGATCGAATCGTCGATTTCCACACGGTATATGTGAATGTTTTTATGAACCAAATGTTGTATACTTACAGTGAAATGGTGAAGACATTTTTTGTTCCTTATTATCTCAGACAAAAGTATCTTAATTACCCTCAGGATCTCCAGTTCTGACGTTCTATCAGTTTAGATTTAACAAGGATAATAGGAAACATCATACATATATACCTTTACGCCAGCACTTTTCGAGATTTTTACTTTTGTTATCTTTAGAGAGAGAAAGAGTATTATTTATAAACAAATTGGCTAATCACTTACAACAAATTGTTATGGTATAAAATATAATAGAATGGACATCGACGATCAGCATCGATAGCTAGTCATAGTTCACTCTAACGCCCGTTTCCGGTAATTTTGAGGCACATTCAAACAATTAAATTAACCTGGGATAAACAACAACATTAAACAAAAAATACGTTAAATAAAATACATAAAATAAAATAAAAAAAAAGGTTTCCGATTACCCCATTAATTTTTTTAATTGGGGCAATAAGATCCATATAATATCCATATAATAACTTCAAAAAATGCATCTAATCGATAACACTCGTATTGAAAGAGAGATATTTTTGTGAAAAGAATAAATTGTGCTAATGAATTCCAGAGGGATTCCATGTACCTTATGAAACTTTCAGATTTTTACACTCATACACAGCAACACAACGAAAATGGGTCTTCTTATAACCTCACCATCCCCTAGTTTTTGTCTTTATAAATTGTATACTCCGCGCCACATAAATAAAACCAGCTACATGTTTTTGAAGTTTGTGCAAGTTTAATTCAAAAAAGAAACATTTGTTTACAGTTAAAAATGAAACCAACATAAAACCAAAATATTTACATCAGGCCCTCTAAAAGTGGAGGCAAAGCAGGATTGAACTTTGTCGTTTCTAATCGCTACTCCTAGTAATGGTGGTTATCCAAGGATAATATGCATTACAAGGATTGCTCAATACGGCGTATCTGTCCACTCAAGTTCAAGTCGGTCGTGACGTCACCCACGTTCCATTACCTTTTATTCGTATTCATTGTATATGTTAAATTCACAATTTTCTCCTAACTTTTGTAGTTAAATTGAAAGTTGTGTAAATAACAAGAAGGAAAAAACAATATGCAGTGAACAAATATTTATTTACCGAAAACTGTACCTTCATTTATAATACAATATCACAAAATGCCTATAAACAATAAAAGTAATGCTAATATGGCATTTAAAAGTAGTCTGAGGAGAGAAAACGGACATGTTTCTGCCTACCTGGCGTCATCAGCATTGCCCAGAGTGCTTCTCTACCTCACACCACTAAAGAAAAAATAAGTTCAATCTTGAAAAGTTTTGTAATGATTAAGGCTAAGTTTTAGAAATCAAGTATTATCTTAGATATCAGGGTTCAATTTAACGGACCATTATTGCTATTTTCGTTATTAATGGTCCTACGAAATTGGTTAAATTGGCAAACTAGTAGTGCTTCTGCTGCTGATTAATATGAAATTAATAGAAAAACTATTGAATAAAGCAATTTTACAAAACGCCACAATTGACCCTTCTTTGAAATGGAACATCCTGTATTACAAAAGGTTGCTGTAATTCCATGCGAAGTTTACGTTTTGATTGTGTCAAGAAGAAGCACTGCATAAATTTCTTCCGCGTTTCACTGTTAAATGTAGTTTTTTGACACTTAAACGTAAGAGTTACTGCAGCCTACTATAAATACTTACTAGGCAACATACAGGTATCTTTAATAGGAACTAAAAATCACTGTTTCTCTTTATTTATTTCAGAACTATAGTGTATAATGTTTTCATACCAGAAATTGAATTACCATCCAAACTTTTGAGTATATACAGTGTATTTCATTTAAAATAGTAAATTTTGCTTTTTGTAAATATGTGTTCTTCAATTGGTTTTCTATTAAGTGCATATTAACCACCAGCAGGAACACCACTAGTTTACTGATTTAATCGATTTCGCAGGACCAATAAGGACGGAGACAGCAATAGTAGGTCGTTAGTTTGAATCATCCGGCGTTCACAATGAAAGCAGTAAATTTTATATAATCTTAAGAACCCATTTTTTTTCAAAAACCTTCGGTGACGTCGATGAACAATTTTGAATTGTCCTATTTCGACTTATACCACAAGGAGTTTCACTTCCGGTTTTATGAGAAGTGCCACTAACTTTATTATTTTAAATGCAACATCGTGTTCATTTCAATGGATTTCGATAGACGATATGAAGGTGGTTTCAAAACACCCCTATATAAACGTTTCAATTAAGAACAGTTTTTACAGTGCATTAGCAGTACATTTTTTTTGTGTACAGTGTACAGTGTAATCACTGTATAGTGTGTTTAAATAAAGTGTCATAAACCCAGAAGAAGAACTGCATTTCCCAAAATATGCAGAAAAGTTTCGAAAGTACGAAATATTTTGCGTTCACACATCTTTTTTATAATGCACAAACAGACAAAATACAATGTAATGTATGAACTGACAACAAAGGTAAGAACTCAAGTGAGATGTTGAAAGTGTCCTTCCACCATTTCACAACAACCATGATATCTCTGCGGCAAGGATCTTTGAACTCTTTCAAAAACCCCTGCGTTAGCTTGGATTTGAGGTCATTAACAAACTGAAGCTTTCTAATCTTGCAGGCTATGATATAGGTCGATACCGCCGATATAACAAGGCCTCAGCGCTCTTCAAAGACGTCACGCTGTGTAGGTGATGTATCGCCATGCACGATATTAGCCTGAGCGGCAAAGGAATCGTTTGCATTTCTTGTTTAAGTTTTGAAGAGCCTCCGGTTTAAAGAGAATGCCAGTCGTCTACTGAACCCTTCTTGGCATCCCATTCGATTTTATTTTGGAAAAACGAAGCACGTAACCGAGCACCGTTTTTGTGAAAGATGTATTTGTGGTTGATATTTAATCGACTAATTATTATTATTTGTAATTCTACATGTTTTAGATGAAACTAAGATTGAAGTGATACAGTAATTGCAATTTTATTCGAAATGTTCCATTTCACGAGAAAATTCACAGACATGTTATTTAACCAAATTATTGCAATGTTAATTTATTGTAATTATGCACAGAGAAAAATTTTGGGAGAGCAAACCCCCTCATTTTAAAAATATGAACAATTTATACTAACAATTACAATACGTTTATTTCATTCAGCAAAATATGTAGCTTCTCTAACAAGAATTATAGTTGGATTTAAGATAAAGTGTTGCTATCACATATTTTACTATATGTATTGTTATTTTAAATATCTTGGTATACCATTAAAAGAAATGTAGAAATGTAAACATTTTTAAAATTGGATATTGTGCTCTATCAGAATATAAAAAATAAACAGGATGTATCATTTGAAATTTCAAAGTTCAAGGTTTCGATTATGCCGATATTTCAATTTTCCTCGTAATTTTTGCCCATCATTGCATTTAAATTGTACATATTGAGCCTTGCTTTGACAAGAAACCTCAGAGGGCAACTCCCAAGTTGTGCTAGCGAAAGTTGTAAGAAAGACATAACACAACTAACGTGAAGTTTTTATTGGTGTGGAATATTTTAATGACATGCAAAGTGTGGTGAAATTTTTAACACTTCCAATGCATTGCCTCGAAAGCAGACAAACAAATGCTCTCCATATGCTGATTGAATGCTAATTAAAAATTGAGAGTGCCCCAAGACATTTACTAACATCTCTTGTTTCAAAGTTCATGCACATATGTAGATAGAAAGAAAAGTACTTTATGATACATACGACAAATTATTTTCACTACATCTGATTTGACATGTAGATCATCATGAGATGCAAAAAGAGAAGCCTTAAATGGTTATTTATTTATTTATGCAAACTAATAAAAGGGCATCTTAAAAGCTCGTACAGATAAGAAAAAAAATATTTTATGAAAAAGTTCAGAATATAATCTCTACCCACTACTAAAATTAACAAATCAATAATTTTTTATTAAAGGTAAGAAAAGGTTCCTGTACTAGAGTAAGCCGAGTAGCAAGGGGGCGCTCTAAATAAGCGAGATCCAATTTTAGATAATACCAAAGAAGATTGGAGGTAAACGCAAAGATATATTCAACCAGGTTCAGATGGATAATGGTGTCTACTTTTGTCGTTTTGACGTCTCTTTACGATTTTCCTTTTTTTATACATAATCTTCTAATAATGAAAGCCAAAAAAGTTCGTTAAGAAATTTTGGATTTTAATTATCGTTATCGTTCTGCAGATGGGCGGATAAACTGGAAAACCTCAAAGGAATTTTCTCAAACAAAGTTGGTTCACTTTGTTATCTATCAAATACACAAGCAAAATGTTAATCCCACGTTTGCTGCGCAATTCGGTTGTTTTAATTAAAGCTGTCGTTTTCTATGACAAGCTATCAATACGCTTTTAGAAGTACGCATCCTTTAAAACGAAATGCCAAACCAGAAAGGGTGTGTGCGTAAATTGAATCAAAATTCGCAGATAAAAACAGCAGGTTAAGCAAATAATTTAAACTGAATAAAATACAACCATGTACAGCGTAAATATTAGGTAATAAGTAATGCTAAATGGCGCCAGTAGCTAAAAATAGCATACCAATAGCTTCGATAATTGCTTTTCGTAAAGAGCTATTAACAACGTTATATGATATAATTTATTTTCAAGAATTAAAAAAAGACACAATATACACTTTGTCATTTCATTTTAATTTAACAGAGATGAGAATATTTCTGAGTACTCAGTATTCGGGTGCCTGATAGCGTCTGTCTCGTTAAAATTACCTAACAAGATTAGATTACGCAACTGCGATGACCTTTTCTAGAATACAACGAACTATGCTAGATACAATTTAATTACACAGAACAAGATTTTAAACTAAATTTGTAAAACGAAGCTAAAAACTCAAAACTTCATGATTCTTAAATGCATACACTAAAGAATGCCGTTGGAGAACGGTTTATTATAAACTCATGCATTCACATAAAGTTCGCAAATTTCAATTATCTGTGCCAGGTGCTACAGGAGGAATAGGGATATTAGTTTCATTGCTATCATATAATTTAGAGTTTACCTTCAATTTTCAATCGATTACCATTTTTAAGGTTAATTTTCATACATTTAGAGAGCTTATAAAGAGTAAAGACCGCTAGCGACTTTGTTTTCATCGTTGCGATGAAACGCGTTGAAAAAAAATTGTTGGATTTTGAATAAAACGTTCTATTTCCCTAAAAAACATTACATTTAAGGTAACAAATCTTGCAAATCGTCATATAACCAATCAATAGATTTGTCGGAAAGGGGTTAAAAAGGTATAGGTTGTCATCGAAAAAAAATATTATGTCAACGACAATGAGTTTATGAATGATTTTATTAGAAGAAAAGCGGGATTTAAAAATATTTTATTTAAATCTTCTTATCCTAACAACTTTCTTGAAAACATTCACTAGCACGGTTATAAACATTATTATTCCATAACTGTATTGTTTTTACGTGTGATGACGGCCCTGCGGGGTATTTATTATACGATTTAAAGCGGAGTCTGTAGTGTATAATTGACATGTGTAAAGGCTTTATTACTATCATCCGTTGCCGTAAACGATGAAGGGTACTTAAGTATTCCACAAAATGCCAATGACTGTGCCAGACCCACCAGAAAAATCTGCTAGTTGACATTGGTAGGACTCGAACCCACAGCGTCTAATTCTGCCACAGTCAAGAGCAGTCCCTTTTGCCTCTGTACCACCCAACTCTTGGATTAATTATATTGATATAACAAAGAATTTTGTTATATCAATATATTAAACAATTTATACAGTTTGATTGTTGCGCTGTTTTAGCTAAAAACCCTTCTCTTTGTTTCATAGATATTTTTATTTAGGAAGTTCAACTAGATACTCTTTAGGTAGTCTAAATGGATAAATTGAAATAAATAAAATTTTTCGAATGATAAATCAGCTACAGAAAAAAACTAACCTTAAAACGTTTGTGCACCTTCGCTACAATACCGCGCCACGTATCTGAACCCCGCGTTTTTTAAATAACATAATGGATTCAAATTTGAACTTAAAATTAAATTCAATTACTTTGAAAGTATAACACACAGCTAAACACATCTTCTCTCTAACACAGACCGAGCTATAAGGCTTCAGCTCTCTTGACGTCTCTTCGCTCATCTATTACCAATAGCTTTTGTTAATTCTCAACCACGGCTAACTACCATACACTTTTGATTTTAACAATATATTAATATTCTTACAATAAAATTACGTTTCGCTGAACCTCTTTTTCTTTAAATGATTTCATATTGTTACTGGTTAGTTCATATTGTAATCTTATATCTATTTCAATTTTCCTCGTAATTTTTGCCCATCATTGCATATAAATTGTACATATTGAGCCTTGACAAGAAACCTCAGAGGGCAACTCCCAAGTTGTGCTAGCGAAAGTTGTAAGAAAGACATAACACAACTAACGTGAAGTTTTTATTGGTGTGGAATATTTTAATGACATGCAAAGTGTGGTGAAATTTTTAACACTTCCAATGCATTGTCTCGAAAGCAGACAAACAAATGCTCTCCATATGCTGATTGAATGCTAATTAAAAATTGAGAGTGCCCCAAGACATTTACTAACATCTCTTGTTTCAAAGTTCATGCACATATGTAGATAGAAAGAAAAGTACTTTATGATACATACGACAAATTATTTTCACTACATCTGATTTGACATGTAGATCATCATGAGATGCAAAAAGAGAAGCCTTAAATGGTTATTTATTTATTTATGCAAACTAATAAAAGGGCATCTTAAAAGCTCGTACAGATAAGAAAAAAAATATTTTATGAAAAAGTTCAGAATATAATCTCTACCCACTACTAAAATTAACAAATCAATAATTTTTTATTAAAGGTAAGAAAAGGTTCCTGTACTAGAGTAAGCCGAGTAGCAAGGGGGCGCTCTAAATAAGCGAGATCCAATTTTAGATAATACCAAAGAAGATTGGAGGTAAACGCAAAGATATATTCAACCAGGTTCAGATGGATAATGGTGTCTACTTTTGTCGTTTTGACGTCTCTTTACGATTTTCCTTTTTTTATACATAATCTTCTAATAATGAAAGCCAAAAAAGTTCGTTAAGAAATTTTGGATTTTAATTATCGTTATCGTTCTGCAGATGGGCGGATAAACTGGAAAACCTCAAAGGAATTTTCTCAAACAAAGTTGGTTCACTTTGTTATCTATCAAATACACAAGCAAAATGTTAATCCCACGTTTGCTGCGCAATTCGGTTGTTTTAATTAAAGCTGTCGTTTTCTATGACAAGCTATCAATACGCTTTTAGAAGTACGCATCCTTTAAAACGAAATGCCAAACCAGAAAGGGTGTGTGCGTAAATTGAATCAAAATTCACAGATAAAAACAGCAGGTTAAGCAAATAATTTAAACTGAATAAAATACAACCATGTACAGCGTAAATATTAGGTAATAAGTAATGCTAAATGGCGCCAGTAGCTAAAAATAGCATACCAATAGCTTCGATAATTGCTTTTCGTAAAAGAGCTATTAACAACGTTATATGATATAATTTATTTTCAAGAATTAAAAAAAGACACAATATACACTTTGTCATTTCATTTTAATTTAACAGAGATGAGAATATTTCTGAGTACTCAGTATTCGGGTGCCTGATAGCGTCTGTCTCGTTAAAATTACCTAACAAGATTAGATTACGCAACTGCGATGACCTTTTCTAGAATACAACGAACTATGCTAGATACAATTTAATTACACAGAACAAGATTTTAAACTAAATTTGTAAAACGAAGCTAAAAACTCAAAACTTCATGATTCTTAAATGCATACACTAAAGAATGCCGTTGGAGAACGGTTTATTATAAACTCATGCATTCACATAAAGTTCGCAAATTTCAATTACCTGTGCCAGGTGCTACAGGAGGAATAGGGATATTAGTTTCATTGCTATCATATAATTTAGAGTTTACCTTCAATTTTCAATCGATTACCATTTTTAAGGTTAATTTTCATACATTTAGAGAGCTTATAAAGAGTAAAGACCGCTAGCGACTTTGTTTTCATCGTTGCGATGAAACGCGTTGAAAAAAAATTGTTGGATTTTGAATAAAACGTTCTATTTCCCTAAAAAACATTACATTTAAGGTAACAAATCTTGCAAATCGTCATATAACCAATCAATAGATTTATCGGAAAGGGGTTAAAAAGGTATAGGTTGTCATCGAAAAAAAATATTATGTCAACGACAATGAGTTTATGAATGATTTTATTAGAAGAAAAGCGGGATTTAAAAATATTTTATTTAAATCTTCTTATCCTAACAACTTTCTTGAAAACATTCACTAGCACGGTTATAAACATTATTATTCCATAACTGTATTGTTTTTACGTGTGATGACGGCCCTGCGGGGTATTTATTATACGATTTAAAGCGGAGTCTGTAGTGTATAATTGACATGTGTAAAGGCTTTATTACTATCATCCGTTGCCGTAAACGATGAAGGGTACTTAAGTATTCCACAAAATGCCAATGACTGTGCCAGACCCACCAGAAAAATCTGCTAGTTGACATTGGTAGGACTCGAACCCACAGCGTCTAATTCTGCCACAGTCAAGAGCAGTCCCTTTTGCCTCTGTACCACCCAACTCTTGGATTAATTATATTGATATAACAAAGAATTTTGTTATATCAATATATTAAACAATTTATACAGTTTGATTGTTGCGCTGTTTTAGCTAAAAACCCTTCTCTTTGTTTCATAGATATTTTTATTTAGGAAGTTCAACTAGATACTCTTTAGGTAGTCTAAATGGATAAATTGAAATAAATAAAATTTTTCGAATGATAAATCAACTACAGAAAAAAACTAACCTTAAAACGTTTGTGCACCTTCGCTACAATACCGCGCCACGTATCTGAACCCCGCGTTTTTTAAATAACATAATGGATTCAAATTTGAACTTAAAATTAAATTCAATTACTTTGAAAGTATAACACACAGCTAAACACATCTTCTCTCTAACACAGACCGAGCTATAAGGCTTCAGCTCTCTTGACGTCTCTTCGCTCATCTATTACCAATAGCTTTTGTTAATTCTCAACCACGGCTAACTACCATACACTTTTGATTTTAACAATATATTAATATTCTTACAATAAAATTACGTTTCGCTGAACCTCTTTTTCTTTAAATGATTTCATATTGTTACTGGTTAGTTCATATTGTAATCTTAATTCCTGTTTAATTACCAAGTAACTTCAGTGTTGCCACAGTTATCGCAGAAATTGAACAATGAAGTTTCCTCGTAGTTAAATAGGAATTAAAATTGCAATATAAACTGACAACAGTCTGTAATACTCTACTCTGACAGGCGATCTAGCGTCTAACAAACCGACATTTGTGTGCACCTGCAATCGTAAGATATGCACGTATCTGACTCGTTGAAATGTAATAATTTAAGAAACTATTTTTAAAACCAAATAAACTCATTCTCATGTGTTTAGGAAAAGAAGTTACTTTAATTGCGAGAAGTAAGGGTCGAAATATTCTATACGAAGAGGAGTTCCGTTGTCATTTTCCCGGGGTTATCGTTGCTGGAGATATATTTACAGAGCAAGATCCCGAAGACAGGTAGGGGGAAGCCACAGGAGGGGGTCTCGGCTATGTAAGCAACTCCGGAGTCGAAAAAGGCCCCGGAAAAGTGACACGCTGATAGATGCTGGCGATTTTAAATGCGATACTTCTAACACTACAATAGCCATTTTAGAACTATGCTCTATAAGAACAATTTTGTTGATTTTAATAAGAGGAACATCTACATCTGCAATCCATCCAACCTTTCTGAGAGAGAAGTTTGCTTCGAGTGTTCATGATAGTGTTTATGTTTGGTTATACGAAGGCGTATTGAAAACTAATACCTCCATGGCTATAACTTTATTCGTAATAGATATATTGTTTACATATAAGTGCGAAATTATAGTATAAACTGTCCTCTACCCACTGATATAATCACTTTTCCACATAATCGCCAATGACAGCAATACATTTACGCCAACGTACTATAAATTGCGTAAATCCGTCACGGAAAAAATCTGAAGCCTTCGCACGGCACCATTACCGCAACACCGTTATCACCTCTGCATCCGAAGAGAAACGCTTGCCTTTGAGATGTTCCTTAAGCTTCGGAAAGAGGAAAAAGTCACAAGGTGCAAGATCTGGGTTATAAGGTCGATGAGGTAAAACGTCATGAAACCCAAGCTTCTCCAGTGCTATACACGTTCTCTGACTTGTGTGAGGCCGAGCGTTGTCATGATGCAGAATTGGCACCTTGTCTGGACGAACCCGACGCAGCCGTCGCTTCAGATTTCTTAGGGTGTTAACATATCCTTCGGAGTTGACAGTACAGCCACGTTCCAAAAATTCAATATGAACATCTAAACCCTAGAAAACGGTTATCATGACTTTCCCGGCAGATGGAACTGCTTTGAATTTTTTCGGTTGTGGCGAACCCTTATGTCTGTACTCTATGGACTGACGTTTCATTTCGGGGTCTTGATGATGTGCCTGCGACTCGTCGCCGGTCACAATTCTGTGGAGAAGAGCATCACCTTCTTTTCGATTGGCGTTCATTTCATCAGTAAGCATTCGGGGCACCCAACATGCGCATATTCTCCTGTATTTCAGCACATTGCAGATAATGTGATGTACTCTTTCTTGTGAAATACCCACCCTGTTGGCAATACCAGTTTGTTTACACCGACGATTCTCACGAACCAGTTCATCCACGATAGCCACCTGCTTTTCACCACACTGGTCGGCCACTGCATGCCTGATCTTGGAGATCCGTTTTAGCTGGATTTTCGTCTTTCACAGTCCTTACCCACTTCCTAACAGTACTCGCATCAACACACGCATCACGGTACATGGCACTCAACCTTCGGTGGATGTCTATTGGCGCTACATCCTCCGCAGTAAGAAATGCTGTGCTCGTTGCTTTAACCTCACGTCCATGCGGGTCGCCATTTTTAGAACTGTTGTGCGCAAACGCTATGTTGCTGAGAATCTCCACTAGGGTGACTTATGTACCAAGAGTTAAGGTAAATGGCAAACCACTTTTAACACTGTCTGGCCTATCATTATAAAAGTTATGGCCATGGAGGCATTAGTTATCAATACGCCCTCGTAAGACTGATTTAAGTAGTCATAGAAAGCTGTCTATGCAGTCTAGCCTATTACTAGTCACTTCTACAACATAGGAAACATGAATAAATTATAATAAATTACAAACAAGAAACAGCATTTTCATTACAGTCAAAACAATAGAGGCGCATGTTCAATTCAGTACGGTCTTGGAAGAAGGAATAAAATTGTCTAACACTTATCAAAAGGCGTAAAAGTAAGGCCTAATAAGGGAGATCAACGGCATTATATTGCTGCGAACATGGGTGCTTAGACAAGTACATATAAGAAACATTAATGGGACAGGAAAGGAAAATGCGACGGCGAATAGTAGGAGAAAACAAAAGAGAGGATAAAAACATATCCAAAAAGAACAAATGAGGAGATGATATTTACAAGGAACCAAAGCTTGAAGCGGTTATAAAGTTAAGAAAGCTTCCCTATAAGTTGAAAGGATGGTAAAGAAGAGACAGAGTGAGAAAACAGCTTGGAGAGCACAAAACTACGAGAAAAAGACGACAGACCTAGAAGAAGGTGAAGACAAACATTATTGGTAGGGCTGAAAAAGTATGAACCATAGAAATTAAAAAGAAACCGCAATATATGAAATTGTCGAAACCATTAAATTTTTAGGATGTCAAATCTTTATTGTAGACTAAGGTTTTCTACTCTTTTCTTAACATCCACAACTAACATGAGCATAATTTTTACTTTTATATAGTTCTTTGATTAATCTTTCTTCTGCTAATTGCGTTTTATATACTTTCTTTATTTAAAACGTTTGTCTCGCAATACTTCAGCCTACATTAATTTGTTTTCACCTTTTATTATTTCTCTCAAACTTTTACTATAACATACAGTCCTAAGTCACTTACAATACTAATAAAATTTAATTAACGAGAAAATCATAAATTAACTCTTATCAAACTAAATAAAGTATGTTTCATGTTTTGCAGATTTTGTGTGATTTCGAAAGTGAAACAATTTTATTTGAAAGATGTTGGTATATTTGCTTTTTACTCTACTGCCGCCGTCTTAATTAGAGCATTTTTTTTATCTTGCACGAAAGTTGTGAAACTTAATTGTAAAAAGAAATAAGTCTCCACAACAAAAGCGAACTTCGAGCGGAAATTGTATTTATTTATTGCATTTATACATAAATAAATGTCTGCTGTGGCGTTGCTTTTTGTAATTATTGCATATCTCTCAGTCGACATTATACAATAATTGTATACAATTTACTTTCACATTATATATCGTGATAAATCTTTTAGAGTCTGGCGTGATTAAATTCTCCTAACGTATACATGTTTAAATTAGAATCGATATACATACAGGCTTACATTAATATTCTACGGAATATTTTGGATTATAAATTGGATGATCGTTTTTTAAATGTCAATTAACTATTATTAACGTAATTACATTTTCTTGTACGTGCTAGTGTAGAATACGCATAATGTTCTTTCCAAGGCATACTTAAAATAATTATGTAAACAGTATTCCAAGAAATAAAAAGGTTGTAACAATATTTTACTATTCAATCGCTATTACTTTAATTCAAAAGTTTTAGAGCTATAATTTCGAAGTAATATGTATGTTACAAAGAATACTTTTTTTTTTTACATCCATCTAATTCTTTTGTGGAAAGACAATTCTTTATTTACAATAGATTTCAATAGAGTGTCTTGTCTCGGAACAAAATTATGAATTTAGCAGCTCCTACTTCTAGTTGCATGGGACCTACTCTCGTATTTTAAACCGGACAGGTCAACTTCTGTTAAGATTGATGAAGTAGAACCGTAATTCAATGTTGGCATGGTCTCAGTAAAGAAGTTTAGCAATTGTTCTTAAAAAAAAAAATTAATTGTCCCTAGATCTATAGTTTAATAATAATGAACAAGTAGAAATAAATCTTGCCACCTTCACCAGGAAAATCTAACGTTATGTAAGATTATGAAAGTTATATGTCGAATGGTTTTGTATTTAGAATTTAATTTAAATAATTTAAAAATAACAGGAATATTAATTAGTATAACATGTGTGGGAGTTGTGTTTGTAAATAATTTCTTAATAAAGTTTTATACATATGTATGTTACTTGTGAATGTGTTTCTAGAAATGTTACAATCTTGACTTTTGTAATAAAATGACATTAGTTAAGTGGTAAAGGTACTAAAACATAAATTACGTACATTTTTCTTATTTTCTCGCACATTACGATTGTTTCTAAATAAAATATATACAGTCAGTAATAAAAGTATTCGTACACCTACCTAATGTTAAAGAACATCAAATCTAAACACTCCATTATGATGCAGTATTTTTATTTCTTTTTAATACAGTCACAAAACGCTAATTACAATATAAAACAATTATTATTTAAAACTATGGCAGAATATAATAAATATTATAAAATGGAATGTTATGGAGTCTTTGTACGCTGCGTTTAATGCAGTGACTCCCCGTTGTTAGGAAATAAATACGAGGCGTGTTTTTAAAGAAAGTACCGTTTTCAAATAAAACAAACACAAGTAAACTTTTCTTAACAATTTTATTTTTACATGGAAGCATGTACCTAATTCTACTTTTCTACATAATTTCCACCAATATTGAGGCATTTATCGTATCGCACAATCGGCTTTACAATCCCATCGTCATAGAAGTCTGCTGCCTAAATTAACAACCACTGCACAATAGTCGTTTTGACCACATCATCGTCGTCGTGGCGCTGACCACCCAGATGCTTCTTCAAATGCAGGAACACTAGGTGCAAGATCGGGACTGTATGATGGGTGATCAAGTTGTTCCCAGTGAAAAGATGCGATGAGATTTTGAGTTCGAGAAGCTCGTCTACGTCGTAGCATTTATTGTGTCACCGCGATGCAAAAAATCAACAAGCAACACACCATTTCTGTCCCAAAACACAGCACACATGATTTTCCGGGCTGAAATTGTTTGCTTGAACTTCACTTTCTTGGGTGATGTTGAATGCCGCCATTCCATGGATTGCTGCTTCGATTCCGGTGTAACGTAAGCCACCCATGTTTCGTCACCTGTGACAATTTGGCTTAAAAAATCATCACCCCCCTCACTGTACCGCTGAAGGAAAGTCAACGCACTGGCTACACATTTGGTTTTGTGCACCTCAGTCAACATTTTCGGTACCCAGCATGAGCACAACTTTCGATACTGTAAGCTTCTGGTCACAACTTCATAGAGAACACTTCTAGAAACCTGAGGAAACTCATCAGATCATCTTCAGTGATGACAGAAGGTCGCCTACTTCGTTCCTCCTCATGGACATTCGTGTGGCCGTCTTTAAAAGCTCTCACCCATTTCCGTACCATTCCATCACTCATAATGTTTTCTCCATGTACTTCACAGACCTGACGATGAATGTCGGTCGATTTAATGCCTTTAACACGAAGAAAACCAATCACAGCGCGTATTTCACAGTCGGCGGAATTCTCGATCGGCGGAGACATTTTAAATAGTGACAAACGTAAACACGGTCGAATCTTTCTTTAACGGCGTCTGTGGCTTGTCAACATATGAAGGTACACAGCGCGCAAGCGTAGAAAGCCGCCGCAGCACTCACGGTAGCAGAATTTCAAAACGGTACTTACTTTAAAAACACGCCTCGTATGTTAGGAATTCGGTAAATCCCCTTTATAGATCCGCGTACTTGCGAAAAATAAGCGTCCAATTCATTTGCAAAGATGGATCATAGTTGGGTCGTAAAAGAAAACATATGTCCATTAATATGGATGAACCAATAATAAAACTACAAAAAAAAAAGAAATCATTCTTCCAAATAACTAAAATTACTGGTAAACCGCGCTCTAAAATGAGAGTGTAATAGAAAAATTCAAAATATCTAAGCGCGAGGAGAACTGTAACCCACACAGTGAAGATAAATCCAGGGATAAGTGCATCGGATATAGCCGCGCAGGTGGAATTGGATACTGGAAACAAGATGCACCCCGGAAACATAAGAAGAATTTAGAACTACATTGGCATTAGCATCGCTAATCAAAGGTTTTTTCGCAGTATTTCAGTGTTCCAGTGCCACAGAGTTCGAGTACTTGTTTAATATCGGTCAACATTTACAAACGTATTTGCAGAACGAGTTTGTAGATTTGGATGCAGTTTCATCCATTCCCTTTCCCCCCTTGCAGAATGTCTGCTTTTGTTATTTTTACGTAAGTAGAGAATATTTCTATTTTTTCGGCTGTAGCGTAACCCATGTTAATTTGTAGACTGACAGCTAGCAAGAGAACTAGTAATTATATTTTGACACATCATTTTCAAAGGCTCATTACTTTCCAACTCAGAATATTTCCTAATTTTATTTAGTAAAATAAGTCACTAATTACTTAAAATAGACTTACATATATAATATTATATATTTGGAATCAGAAGCTGAAGGACTATCCAAAAATATAAAAATATGTAGGATGTTCCATTGAAAAAAAAGCAAAATTATGTTTTATTGGTCGTGCCCGTTATATGTAATTGCGATAGTTATCAAAATTTTATTCGGTAGAAGTAAAACACTACAACTTTTATTTGAAACATTTTTTTGTGTCTGTAATAGTAACGGAAATAATTAGTAGTCAAAATAAAATTGAAAACCCTGTACACTTTTGTTGTTATTTATACCCACAACATCCAATATCACATCCAACATTGATGAGATATTATTTAAAAAGAAACCGCAAGATTACATGCGCAGGTGAATGAATCTCGTTATGTTTTTTTCTTCTGCAATAAGTATACAATCCCTTCACCGTAATCTAATGCGTTTATTTATCTCTTCGGCCACCTTGAGAACATTAATATTTTTTTGCAAAATATATACGCTTACTAAAAGTTATCTGGTTTTCTATCGCACTGTACTTTCTTGCAAAAGTTTACAATCAATATCTGATAATAATTAATTACTGTTACTGTACTTCCAACGCGCAGTAATTATTGCAGTAGATTTTTGAAAAATGTATTCATTCCAAAATAGGTACAAGTAAAGGGGAAAGCACGAAAAATAAACATTAGAGGTAATATCACGACAAAGCACAAATCGAATTTGATGAATAAAATAAACGTATTCACAACAAACGTATTATCATAAATAAAACAGGAATAAAGCCCGGCAACACTACTAGTTCTTAAAAAAGGATAGTATACAAATCGATATAAGCTAATTAAAGGAAGCTGTATTCCCACAAGACAATTACATTCTACATTTCGTCAAATATATTTTCCTTCAGGATTTTTTTTCATTTTCCCTTTTCAATAATGTCTGGAAAATAGTTAAATAAGGAAGTCACTGAGGGCAAAATCTGGCGAATATGGTGGATGGAGCACCAATTCGTGCCGTAACTGTTAGTTTTGTTGTCGTAATTGCAGATGGGGCCGGGACGTTTTCACGACGGCAGAGAATTTTTTTTCTTCGCTAGGTGGAACCTTTTTCTCTTTAGTCGAATCGCTCTAACAAATCAGCATAGTACTGTCCCATGATTGTCCTTCCCTTCTCCAAATGATCAATTAGGATTATGCGAATTCGAAAAAACCGTCGCCACAACTTTTCCGGCTGATAGAATCGTCTTCGCCTTCTTTGGCGCACGTTTGCCAGAAAAAAAAATATTCTGCTAGTTAGCCTTTGGTTTCTGGCGCACAGTGATGTATCCATGTATCATCTACAGTCACATAACGCCGCAGAAACTCGCTTAAACATGTTCAAACATTGCTTTGAAGTTATCGCGCGACTGTTTTGGACACACGTTCAATTGAGATGTTTACTATATTAGCAATCTCTCTAATCTTCAGCCGGTCTGCTAGCATGACATCATGAACTTTATTGATCATATCGTCCGTCCGTAGTCACCTCAATGGGACGATGTGACCGTTCCGCATGAAAGTAGTCATCGAAGGTGCATGGTCCTTATAAACTGCATCTAACTTCCCTTTGATTTCTGCACGTTTTCTCATACAAAAAAGAAATCGAATCACTGACCGCTATTGTTCTTTTTCCATGATTCCACAAATATATAAACTTGCTCACTATCAACAGTTCTCAAAACAAGACTACTCCATAAATCTCTCCGAAATTTTGACAGACGTCGACTAAAGAATAGTACTCACAGTGCTTCTCATACCATCCTCGTAATTTTTTGTTTTATTCTGTTTATTTGGAGTTTATTTGGAAATTTCGTTGCACAATTCTTAGTTGATCCAGGTTTGAAGACAGTTCTATAAGCGATTTCCATTAAATTAGTTCCCTTATGTAGCATGCGGATTTCGTTCATCTTTTCTTCATTGTTGTTTTATCTAAAGCAACAATTTAGTACTTATGTACCATGTGGATTCCGTTTATCTTTCTTCGAATGTTCTCCTATATAAAGTTACATTTTAGTACTCATGCGGTGAATATACTTACCACATGAGTACTAAAATGTAAACTCTGACAGTTCGTTTTCGTCACAAAGAATAATCTGAACCTCCTCAGGTATTTAACGTTTATTACCGTACAACAGCTTAGATTGCTATCCTACCTACTGCCATAAAGTTTGCGTTAAGTTATATAAATATAGAGGATTCGTGAGATATCTCAGTGGTTTCTTTCACCTTGCCGTAAATAAATACAAAGGATAAACATCTCTTCTAAAGTAATCAGACGATAAAATTAATGTTGTTGAATACGGTAAGAAAGTAGACGCACAGTGTACGGCAGCATCGTGACTTCGTCTTTCTTAATCTTCAAGATTGAGGAATTACAATATTCATTTATCATGCTTATCTTGCAGTTAGACTTTTGTTGCTAAAATAGGATATAGCATATTTTTTCGGTAAATGGCATCACGTGGTTACAGTAGCATTGGAAACGATGGTTATTAATGGAATTTAAAATAAAAATGAAGAAGCGTTATTATAATCCGTAAGGACTACATGTAGACCACTTTAAATTCGCCTTTCTTAAAATATTTAGAAAATGCTTCCTATATTTTCCGAATTAAAAGAATCCGTCGGTTATTCTGGTCTATTATGACTAAAACTGAATTAAGTTCCGGAAATGTAGTGTGGACGTCTGATAGAGATGTTATTGATTGATAAGCAAAATTATAGTCTTTTTAATCCTTAAGACCGCGGCCCAGTGGGCCTATTTTATTAATCCTGCTTTGGTTTCAGTTCTAATTGCAGTGTAGCTTTATCGCTTTTGCGGTAAATCTCCGATAGCACTTTGCAGAGCGCATCTACGCTGACTCAACTCAATTCAAAGAATAGTATGAGAAACTGTTTCCTTCTCTCACAAAGTCTGCAGAGAGGTTCATCTTTATGGACCACCATCTTGTGCAGGTGTCCTCTTAAACAGCGATGACTTGTCAACAGACGTCTTTCGAGCGCGGCGAACCTGAATTGCGCCAAAAATCCATCAGTCCCTTAATCCCAGACCTGAATTGAGCTCCAAAATTTTAATGACCTCCACTACACTGCATGAATTGAGCTAAGAAGTGATAATTACATCTATTAAAGGAATTACGTCTGTTTCGTTAGAAAAGAACATCTTATCCCAATTTTCCAAAATGTTAATATATGTTACATAACATGGAAATTGCAACACCAAGAAGCGATCCAAATTTTTTCAACAAACTTGGCAGAAACGTACAGTATAATTATTCAAAGGTATTTATAATTTTGTTGCGATGGATCATGGCATATCCGACACTTCATCCAGTCACTTCTGACATTAATGTCAGGTGTATTTCTTGCGAATTTTGATTCAACTTTCATCGTCATATTATATCATTGTTTAACATGTTTTGAGGACCTGACTATACCTAAATTGCGCCAACGTGAAAATTACCGCCAGTTGAGCGAATTCGACGGAGGTCGAATTGTTGGCTTGCGCGGAAGTAGATATTCGTTCAGGGAAATTGCAAATCGCCTTAACCGGAACCAATCCACCATCATGCGCTGTTATCGGTTGTGGACTAAAGGGGGGAAAGTCGCCTGATTGCACTAACATACCGATTCTCCAGTATCAGTCAATTGTCGATCTATCGTTAGGTAACGTGTGGGACATTATGGGAAGAAAACTCAGGAACTTTGCGAATCTTGTAGGTTGAACACCATACCCCAAGAGGATATCGACCACCTACTGGAATCAGTGCCACCAAGAGTGAGGAAGTGTGAAACTAATAGGGCTGAGGGGGCAACACATTATTAATAAAAATAAAATTAAATTAAAATAAATCGAAAGCTTTATCTAAATTTATTAGTTTCATCAAAGCAAATATTCAATCATTCTGGAAACGAGTAGCTAGAGTGTATCATAAATTTATGGAAGTGTAAGTTAAAGAAGTCTTAAGCAAAAAAGGCGCAACTTGTAGTTAACAATCACAAATTTCGTAAAGTGAGTGCAATTAAAAAAGTAGCGAGCAGTGCTGGAGGTGCACTGTGGGAATCTGTTAATCGAGACTACATACTATTGGAGAAGATCATTTTACGATACTAAAAGTTCCTAGTGATCATAATCGCATCGAGTGCGATCGAAAGTTCCTCATGTGGCAAACAATAAGTAACAGTTTCAAGAGAAAAGCAGATGAATCGGGTTTTAATGAAAAACCTGTTAATTCATTCCGAATTTCATCGCAGTTTAGATGCCTTACAAATGCTGACCTCTACCGACATCAGATACATTAAGAGCATTTTGTCGCGCAATAGCCAAAAACACCTTCCAAACTTCAAACGTGCATATCATCAGATATGCACCAGTATTTAAGTGCAGTTGACGTGCAAACGGACCTCCAAGTAAACTTTGATTATAAACAATGTCCAATACAACATAGTAGTGTTTAGTTCTAACACAAATTTATAGTTTTTATGCAAGTATGGACGCCACATTCGAATATTGTACTAAATATTTTTTACAACTGAATATAATTTCCGGTTTTTCAAACCATGTTCATATGCCTCTCGTATTTTGTCTGTTGAAAGGTTAAAGAAAGGAAATGTAGCTGCTTATTTCAACTACTGAAGGAGAAATATCAAGAATTAGGAGTTATCTTCCAGCCCTCCGCAGTTATTATTGATTTTGAAATCGCTATACATTTAAGTGTGTATGAAACTTTTTCAAACAGTCATGTATTACGGTGTCGTTTCCATTTGGTATAGCCTTGGTGGCGTAAGGCACTGGACTTGGACTGTCCACAGAATACAAAAACCCGAAATCGGAAACTGGTATGAGGACGCCATGTTTTTGGCTTAATTTTTGTGAATCCTGAAGAAGTGGGTGATGCATTTGCATTTAGCCTCCAATCTGACCAACCAAATGACCCATGGATCATTGAATGTTCAGACACATTTGGTCGATGCATATATCAGTGAAACTTCAGTTTCCACCAGAGAATTGAGCGGAAATTTCGGCATGTCTATGGAAAACGACCAATTCTTGTGAATCATTCCATGTTAAGTTAAAAACTTATTATAGTTTACCGCTTCACAACATCCATAAATGGTTTACAGAAAGTGATGTGCATACGAAGTTTTAATTAAAAAAAAAGAATGAAAAGAAGAAAAGAAATAGGGAAGTACTGCAGCAAAATTAATGATTATGTATCGGGGAAATTATCTCGAAAATTATTTATACGAGGGAAAGTCATTAAATGAGTCACAAACTGTTGAAGGAAAGCTGAAAATAGCAGAGAGGTATTTTCCGTATTTGTCATTGGGGGGCAGCACTATCCAGCTTAATGATAATCAAGTGACAGTTGACGTGCCCGTACGCAAGCAGTGTTAAAATGGCGACCGTGCTCGAAGAGTGTACTGTGGAAGAGCAGCGTGCTATTGTGCGTTTTTTCTGAGCAAAAGGACTCCCTGCAAAAGATATCCATAAGGAAATGTCTCCTGTTTACGGTGAAAAGTGTTTGTCGCGTAAAGCCGTGTATAATTGGGTCGAGAAATTCTCACAAGGGCGCTCAAAAGTTGTTGACGGTCAGCGAAGTGGCCGCCCCGTTCAGATTGCGACAGATGCAACACTTCGAAGGGTGGAAGAGATGATTCGAACTGACAGGCGGGTAACAATAGACAGCATAGCAACTGCAATAGGGTGTTCTCATGGTTTAGCCTACGAACTGATGCACGATCGTTTGAATTTCCGAAAAGTTTGCTCACGGTGGGTTCTTAGACAACTGACCGAGGAACACAGAAGGATTCGAATGGGCTTGTCCTTGCAACACCTCTCTAGGTACGCAGAGGAAGGGCAGGACATGCTTAACAGGATTGTTACTGGTGATGAATCATGGGTACACCACTACCAACCCGAAACAAAGCGTGCTTCAATGCAATGGAAACGTCCTTCTTCACCGTCAACAAATAAATTCAAGGTTGTACCCTCAGCTGGTAAGGTTATGCTTACCGTGTTCTGGGATTCTCAAGGAGTGCTCCTAGCCCATTTCCAGAATAGAAATGAGAACGTGACTGCTGAATCATACTGTAGAGTTTTGTTGTTGCTTCTGGATGCAATTCGACGAAAACGTCCAGGCCTACTGACGAGAGGAATATTGCTGCATCACGATAACGCCAGGCCGCATTCGGCCTAGTTGACCTAGGCGAGAATTGAAAAATTAGGGTGGGAACTTCTTCAACATCCGGCTTATAGTCCCGACCTAGCCCCAAGCGACTATCATCTGTTTGGTCCACTAAAAAAGCATCTTGGCGGAACACATTTCGAGAGTGATAATGATGTTCAACAAGAGGTACGCACGTGGTTCAGACGACAGCCCAAAACACTTTTATGCAGCGGGAATTGGGGCGTTAATAAAGCGATGGGATAAGTGTATCAATGTAGATGGAGACTATGTTGAAAAATAAACCTTGTTTTTGGCTAACTATTTCTCTTATTACTTTTATAATAGCTTTTTGTGACCTACTTACTGACTTTCCCTCGTACATTGTATTTCTTATAAGTATGCTGTAAATAAATAAGGTAAATATAGTTAATATTCTTAAGGACCCATGTGTTTAATATTTATCTTTATGAATATTTTTTGTACATTTTTGCATATTGTGAATAAATCTGGTTAGATGTTTGTATACATATATATATGCTTTAATAATGTAATTATTTCCTTCTGAACTTGTAATTTATTTGGAGCGCAATTCAGGTGATGGACTGGCGGACGGAATTGATTTTGGTGCAATTCAGATATGGGATTTATTGTTTAATTTTAGACTACTAGGGCTGTTATTAAATGAGGAGCAATTATTAGCAACAAAATGTTATTACAATTCATTTTAATTGCAAGCTGCAATTGGTTACTTGCAACTAAATTTAGTCAAAGTTAATTTTAGTTATGCGTGATTCAACATTTAATTGACTAGTGCCCAAGCCTACCCTAATGGCGATGTCACACAAATCCCAAATTCTGACATATTTGCCATGCATGATCCTTAAGTTGGTCGACAAGAATGTGAAAATTAGTTTTTGGTGGCGTATTTTGTGTGCAGTAAATAAATTATAATCATTGAAGGAAGAAAAAATGTGAGAATAGGAAAGAATTAGAAGTTGTTATGAAAAGAAGAGGATTCAGCTCTTAAATACCTTCTATCCTTATTATCCAATGGGTAAAGGATTTGAATCTAGGTAGAAATATGTAATATAAATGAGTATTTTGCGGATGCCCGTTAATTTTAAGTTTGTTCCAACAGAAATCACAAATTAGTCAGACGTGATTCGATTGGCTAAAAAAAACCGAAACTGTTTTCTTACTGATTTCACGGTATATGACTGGCTCTGACTAGTTTGTGATTTCTATTGGTACAAAGCTTTTAAATGTAAATATATAGTCGCAGCGGTATTTACTGATATGAAAGGGACATTTGACACCATTTCAAGGACAAAACTAATAGAATTGGAAAAATGGGTATAACAGACAGGAAGAGTGACACAATAAGAACGTACTTGATGGGGAGAACGCAAAGAAACAAAGTAAATAACCATTTCAGCGATGAACTATGTCAGAATATGACATCCCACAGGGCGGTAATCCTACGCCGATTTCATATATCACGCATACAAACGATATTTTTCAACTAAATACTTGAAGAATTTGCAGACAGAAATCGATAGAGACCTAGGTATATTTGAAGAATGGTGCTCAATAACCTATTAACAATTAATAAACAAAAAAGAGAGTATATGGTATTTACGAACAAAGCACAAGTACCTACTCTTGACATAAAAATAAAAGAAGAAACAATAAAGCAAATAAACAAAAGGGCATCATGCGTTTGTATATTATCGATGCATCTGCATCTCATGCATATTCACATATACACATTGGTCCAGATACTAACGGGGAATTGCTTTTGTGAATGGCAACAGCGCATTCGAGTCTCACTGAGAGATCCCATCCAGTCGCAATATATCATAAAGCGAGCAGCAGTACGCAAGCATATTATAAACACACATGTCCGCTCAATCACGTAATATTATAATTCAACGCCTTCTAACAAAATGTGTGAGAATAACTGCGTATTTTCAGATTATGTTCGAAAGTACAGTTTCTTATACTCATTTTGTTGCTGCTACGCGATGTAGGAGAACGAAAAAGTAATTCTAAGTAGGAAAATAAACAACGATTCTTATAAAACTACACTAAAGAAAAATAAATTCGATAACTATACAGAATAAATTGAAATTCTAACAACGTTACTTTATTTAGGGCAAAAATCTCCTTGCAATTTTTAACTTTGTAACTTTTGTATTTGTTGCGTTCCAAAATACGTTTCATAATACGTCTAACACCGATTTCGTTTGGAATCTGCCGGCCAGAGCAAGGTTCGCCCATTTCAACTAACGAACAAACCCTCACTTCTCTCTTCCCCCGTTAGAGATGCATTAGAGGGATTTGAGGCTATTCGTCTGTTTGTTGGCATTTACAGCAATTACCGACCACGCAACCAAGTTTCTCAAACGCTTTGACGATCCTTTCAATCGTCGAATGCGAAGGAATAGGACGACCCACAGCAAATAGATCGGCCGTGCTTTGGTAGGAATTTCCGGTAATGTACCATTTAATGATTTATATCTTCTCTGCGATTGTAAAACGAACATAGTGTATTCAAAATCCACGATCACTTGTTAGAACCTTATCAGCGCACAGACAAACAAAGAGTGCGTCAGATAGGCCTCTCAGAGCTACGGCAGTTGCGCGCGGCAAGGCTGGCCGGCGGGGATAAATGCAAGGATGCCAGATCGCGCTACGTACAATATATCTCGCACCCCGGTGAGACCTGGGCTAACGTGTATGTAAATAAACTATACACCTCAAATATCTCAAAATCGAAGAACTATTTATTGGAATTAGGAAGTTCCTAAATAAGAGCGAAGTAACCAGAGTATCTCAGCAGTGCCCTCGCCAACCAGAGTACTTCAAATAGCCGCGTTTAGTGTGGTACTCACTTGTCAGAACACTAAGAAGACGAGGTATCGCTTAGACTTCAACAAATTAATATTATATAAGATTTTATGAATATTTTAGTATCAATAAACAATATGTTCCCGGATGGGGTACTCCACTCTTACAAATTTTATGATTTTTTTTGCTTGTTTTGGGATGTTGAATTCTGTTATGTACTTGGGGAAAAACATACAGGGCGTTACAAAAATGAAAATTTTTTTATCGAAAATGTCACTTAAAAATTAGATTTAACATGATCTCTATTTTGAAATTGAAAAGGTGATTAATATAAAAGATTTAATTATATTCATAGTTGTTATTATTATATTGTCTTTAATTTATCTATGGTTGTGCATTTTAATTAATTTCTTTGAAAAATTATTTTCTTTAGTTTTTCTAGTAATACAACTTTTCAGTAGGTTAGGATCAAGCTTCTTTAACAACATTACGAATACAAATTACTAATAAACGTAATTTGTTCAAGAAGAATTTCACATTTTACAATTTTTATAACGTTCTGTATGCTTTGTCGCAAGTTTGAACACTGTGTTCATCATCCCCAAATAAGCAAAACTCTGATTAGGAATGATGACAAATTGTACATTTAGCTACTGAAAATGAGTTGTAATTGTTACACTGCTATATATTACCATCAACCTGAATAATAAATTAAATTTCGAGTTAAAACTATTATTGCAACACACTAAAAAGATGGTATAGCGAACAAAGCTCGCCTTCTGCTATTGACTACGCTCTATTATATGTTCCAATTCTCCCTTGTAGAACTCAGGTCTTTTTGTTTTAAGGAAAAGCGGAAGCGTGAGCCATGAAAATTTCTAACGGATGACGAGCTGAACTGTTATTTTAAATATTCCTGCCAAGCAGGAGATAATGTCAAGCGAGCCATGCCAGTCTTTCAGCGCAAAAATATCAAGGTTAACGAGAATTATTAATATATGTAGTTGCACTTGAGGTCGAACAAAACACGATCGAAGGCGCATATCAGTCCCCATACGCTTTTGTAATTTCAAATATGAGCAAACCACTTACGAAAGGTACTTACGTTCGTACATGTCTTATTTAAAAATCGATTGGCAACAACGTTCAAACATAAAGTACATATGAGTAGTACTGGAGAGCTGACTGACAAACTGGAAAACATTTGCTTTACGCGGGGAAAGGTGTAATAAAACAAGAAATAAGAATGTTACTTTCTCTAATTTTGAGTGTCTGAATTAATTCGTTAAATCAATCACTTTCAAGTTATGCAGTAACATTAATTGCAGTTATTTATAGTAAGCATTTCTAATTCCAGCAATAACTGTTGTAACATCACGTTGCATTTTTATTTATTGCAAAAATATGTATTATACCGTTAAAGGTAGTGGGTATGGCACTTGCATTGAATTGTAATATATGTTTCTAACAGTTGTAATGACGGATTGATCGAACGATTTCATTATTAAAAAGTAAGAGGTTACTAGAAGTGTACAAACAGAAATTCCGATATATAATAGTCTTGTAAATCATGAAAACAACAACTTATGAGATTCGTACTGAACGTGAAATAGTGAGAAAAGACATACGCATTATACAAAATCTTACAAATGAGGTAAGTTAACAACCGCATTGGCTTATATACCTAAACTATAAAATGCTTTTCTCTTATTAAATTGAATATATATAATTATGTTCCAAACCGGTGTCTTATCTTATTATTAAAATCAATTTCTCAGAGTGGACTTATCGGCTGTTGCATAAAATTTCACAAACGACTCATCACAGATTATTCTTTCCTTTCGGATTAAATTTGCATGCACTACACAAGTGATCCAAATTAACGGGCCTATACAATCGGTTAAATAGGTAAACTAGTACTCTTTTGTTGCTGGTTAATATACAGTTAATACGAAAACAATTGAATAACGCATTTTAATAAAAAAATCAAAATCTATTATTACTTCATATGGAACAACTTGTATACTTTAATGCCTGATATTAAAGGTTTAGACATTAATGACATTACTTATACACGTTTATAGCTTACTAGGTATTTATAGTATTTGTAGGCTGTTGTAACTCTATGCAAAACCAAACAGTTTATGTGTAAGTGACAAAATAGTTACGTCGCAATGGACGTAAGTACAATAAAAATATTTACGGCTCTAGTGGCATATACAGGGTGTTAAAAAAAACGTTTAAATATTTAAGGGGCATATATTACGATCAAAAACATGTAAAAAAGCTCTAATGAACATGGGTCCGCAAAACAACTGTTTTCGATATAAGTGCAATTGTTTTTTTTTGCATTCTTTAGCGTTTAGCGCTACAGAACTCGACAATCACAGATGTTTCAAATGTCCTCCTTCCATTTCAACAGAGGATGTACATCTTCTTGAGAAGGAACTCCGCACCCTTTCCAAAAAGCCCGGTTTTGCTTGAATTGTTTGACAACATTGTTCAATTCGCTATTGCAACTCGGCAAGATTATTTGCTGGTGTTTCGTACACTAAACTTTTCAAGTAACCCCAAATGCAAAAATCGAAGGGAGTTGGGTTGGGAGACCTAGCAGGCCATGGAATTGGACTCCCTCGACCTATTCATCTCCTATGAAATGTTTCATTCAGGTGCTCCCTAACAACAAGCGTAAAATGCGGCGGTGTTCCATCTCGCATAAACCAAACATTCAATCTCCGATTTAAAGGGACATCTTCCAAAAGTTCGGGCAAGGTGTTTACCAGAAAGTCAAGGTATGCAGGACCTGTTAAACGTTGTGGCAAAACAACCGGTCCTAATAACTGATCTCCTAAAATGCCTAGCCAGATATTCAGACTGAAACGCTGTTGATGTCTGGATTCAAGAACAGCAGATTTTCGTACGACCAAACGTGATTATTGTGGCAGTTGAAAATCCCATCTTTAGTGAAACCGGCTTCATCAGTGAAAAAGATGTTAGAAGAAAAATTCTGGTGTTCAGCAGATTTCCTTAAAAACCACTGACAGAATATCTTTCTTGCTCGGTAGTCAGGACGAGTAAGGGCTTGTACCAGTTGGATATGGTATGGATATAAAAGTTTTTGGTGGAGAGTTCTCCAAACAAGAAGACTACTTGTGCCTACTTCAACCGAAATTTTTCTCACATTAGTTTCGGAGTTTTCATCTACTATTGCCGAGATTTGATCTTCAACCTCAGGCATACACACTGACCTTGGACGTCCGCTTCCGTAAGCGCATTTTTTGAAGGAACCAGTATCCCTCAACCGCTGGTAAACGTTTCCAAACATCACATGCGAAGGCCGTTGACGATTGGGAAAAGTTTCACAATAAAGGAGACGTGCTTCCAAAGCATTCCCATCTGCACGACCATACATCAAAACCATGTCGGCCATTTCAGCATTTGAAAAAGGCATTGCAAATCGGAAACTAATTTTCCTTGCGTCGAAAATAAATTTACTATCAGAAAACAGCTTATGAATTGACAACGAACTGATTAATAACTCAAATGTCATATGAAAACAAAATGTTTTACTTAAAGTTGTTGTTTTTTTTTATTAAATCGCATTTATTTGGAAAACAGCGTATGCATAGCACTGCGAACTGATAATAAAATTTATGAAAACAATTGTTTTACTTTAGAGAAAGTCGTGGTTTCTATGACTAAAGCAACAAAAAAAAAAACACTAAACTGATAATGAAAATTGTGGCTTTCGTTGATTTTCAAAAAAAGACAAATGCACCTATCACGAAAACGGTTGATTTGCGGACCCATGTTAATTAGGGCTTTTTTACTTATTTTTGATTGTAGTATATGCCCCTTAAATATTTAAACGTTTTTTTTAATACCCTGTATTTTCTCCAGTTCCTATTAATAAAATGCTAATTTTATATATTATATTTCATTATTAAAACAAAAGTTTAATCAAAAGAATGAATAAAACACTTTAATCAGACTGCTATTGAGCAGCTAATAAAGTAAAAAAATAAAATAAACTTCGCACTACCTTTCGTTACTGTGGATGGCTTGTTCATAAAACATGTGACACTTCACTCAAATTCTTCAATTTGCCGATTTAAGAGTCTGAAAGTGTGTTTGAAATGGCAAATGTTTTGAACCAAGCTGCGATTAGCAAGCAATATCCAATTTATTGCCAGAAAAATTAAAATTTGTTTACGAAAAGGAGTACAAAACATTTTGTGAATAGAAGACAATAAAAAATGTGAAAACTGTTAACGAGGAAATACCGCTAGCCTATTTCTTAGAAAAATAAAAGAAAGTAAAGGCGTCCACCTTATGGTGTCGTTACTCAATGCTCAGAGCAACGCCATCCATAAATGAAAATATTGATATTTCCAAGTAAGTAAACCTAAATATTCTAAATTAGATTTAACTATTATGGAGTTTTGCAGGTTTTATAAAAAGACTTCAAGTTACAAACCAAAAAAAATCTCGAACATTTGAAAAAACAGATTTCTAGAAATTTTTATCCGATGCCACTAATGAAATGTACTTATGTATGAAGGTAAGAATTTTTATAATCATCCTTGAAATACGTTTCCAGTTTTTAATTCTTTATAGGTAGTCTTAATTATGGGCGTAGCTAGCGGATGTAGAATTGACGAACTACACAAAATTCGAGTTGATGATATTGATGAGAAAGAATCTGTTCTAATAATTTCGCTTTCGGACAATAAAACAAATAAGAAACGCACATTTACAATGATCAATGAAGGCTTTCAAGTTAATTTAATAGAAATTTGCAAGAAGTACAAAAATTTACGTCCACAAAATGTACCACACAGAAATTTTTTTCTCTGTTACCGGAATCAAAAGTGCACAATGCAACCTTACACTTTTGCAAAAACACAAATGATTGCGATATATTTGAAGTTACCAAATTATGATCTTTATACCGAGCACTGTTTTCGACGGACTTCCGCAAATTTACTAGCCAATGCAGAAGCTAACTTATTAACTCTTAAAAGGTACGGAGAGTGGAAGTCTTCTACAGTGGCAGAACACTATATCGACGAATCAGTTGTTCAAAAAATATCCACGTCAAGAAAAATTTTAGCTTCCACTGCACTTGACCCCGACGGAAGAAGAGTCAACTTTCCTTCTTTAAGTGTTCATCACATTAGTAATAGTACAATTAACATTTATGTAAATTTAAAATTCAGGGGAATTGGAAAAATATTGTGTGATACACGTGAATAATAGTATATTATTCAATGAGCGGGTAATGATGGCCATTATTCACGAGAATGAAGTTTACAACACAAGCCGAAGGCGAGTATATGGAAATCATTCGAGTGAATAATGGCTATTTCCCGCGAGCAGAATACTATACTTTTTCTACGACTATCACTTTTGACATGTTTTATAAAAAAAGTTTAAACTTTTACATTAATCATTTATTTATTACGTGTAACATGAATTGTAAAATTAGAACAATTGTGGAAAGTCAATCCTGGTGTAGTATTTAAAGAAATATTACTATTTTCGTTATCATAAGTTGCTGAAGGCGAGGTTCCACTTTTTATGTGGATATCGGTATTGTGAACCGATTGAAGAATTTTATTCGCAGTATCTACTTTGTTCTTCATTGAATCATCTATACATCCTTCAGCTGTAGTGGTTGATTTCCTCCAGCCATGTCGTTTTAGTACAGTTATGTCACCTCCGGCATCAATAAGCAGGGTGGCTGACGATCTACGAAAACTGTGTTCTGAGTACAACTCTGGATTTGGTAACTTTAGAAGTATAGCTATTTGTTTTCCCATGTTGCTCAATTTATTAATACCGATCTTCTGAACTGTACACTTTCCATTTTGATAATTGAGAAAAAATGAACTGCCACACAGGATTATCAGATGGACGAAGAAGGACATATTTTCTTATTTGATAAAAATGGCCGGTAATCGCAATTTTTCTGACGACTTTGGTTTTTGTGTTGGGAATAGTATCCAATACAGTTGAATCATCTTCTATATTCATTGCATGCAATTCCGCAGCACGGCAGGCACCCATTATGCCCATAATTAAAGCAACATTTAAAAAATAATTATAAATTTATTATACGAATAATTGTTGAAATTGTGAATTATTTACCTTAGTTGAAAGGTATATTTCATCGTGAGGCATAGTAATAAATTGATTTATTTCATCCGCAGAAAAGGTTTCAGCCTTCATTGCATGGTAGCCATAACTTTTTCGTTTGAGAAAAGCTCGAAGCTTCGAATAGGTTTCTATGTTGAGACTGTGATTAAATGTGCTTCTCAACATTGAATACCGTAACCACAAGGAGGACGACATGTATTTATTGGCCAATTCTCCGAAATATACCAGTAAAACATTTTCCGAAAAAGACTTGACCTTACGCCAATCCATGAATTCCTTGTACACAAATTCGTATTTTAATTTAGACTTTTGTGGCAATAAATTCTTTGTGGAGGCTTCTGCCGCTTCCAGCACCTCTGGCGGTGTCAAAACTTCCATCGTTTGATCTTCGCTATCCATTTGTTGATAAATTAAAGTAAAATTTTTTCGAAATGATCACAACACAATTCGATTTTACTGATATAAACAATTTGTGCTTTGTTTATGTCATGTCATTTGAGATGGTACTACGATTTAAATGAAAAAGGCTTGTGAATAATCTGTGGAATAATGAAAATGCTCTCATATTAATGGCCGCATTCCTGTTGAATAATAAAAATACACTGTTGTGATTGGTTGCAGGCTGTTGAATAATGAATAAAAAAACATTGTGTGAATAATGAATATTATTACTTAGAGGAAAGTGCGTCGCAAATGAACCTATTATTTAACAGTTGTAGAAAAAGAAATTTTAGCCGCTCAAAAACATTATCGCACTGTTTTTAACTATTTCTTCGTGGATAAAATTCGTCTACAATATTTTTTCTACCACCGCACCGGCCAAAAATTTCGAAAAAACCATAACTGTTAAAGTTGACAATTTCTATTATGTATTGACACCTATTGCTATATTAATGTATTATTACTTACGTCACTACGGACGTATAATTTCGTTACATCTCGCTGTTAAAAGCAAGCAATGCAAATCGCGTTTACGGTGGTAGAAAAAATATTGTATGCCACTAGGGCCATAATTAAAATTAAAATCATTTGAAATTCGAATTAAAATTAAAATCATTTGAAAAGCAAGAATCATTTTTTAAAACAACTTTGTCCCTACATGAAAATACTTTACTTGCCTCTTACAAAATCGCATATGTATATATAGTGAAGAGCTTATTCTGCCAGCTGCAATTGAGATTATAGAAACTATAATTTGGAGATAATTTTGCTAAACAATTGCCGTCCGTACCTCTTTCAAATGATACTGTTGCCCGTCGAATTGGTGATATAGCTGAATATGTGCTGTATCAGCTTTTTGAGAAGCTGCGTGACAAATGAATTGTTTTCAATTCAGCTTGAAGTGGCAACAGGTAGCAATAAAAATGCTTATTTAATTGCCTATGTTCGATTTTGTGATGTTATGTCAGCAGTAGAAGAACTACTTTTCTGCAAACCAATAGAACTCAAAGCAACAGGACTTGCAATATTTGCTATCTTAAATGATATTATAAACGAGGAAAACATAGAGTGGAAAAATTGCGTCGGAATATGCACCGATAGTGCTCTCACAATATCTGGAAGATTCCAAAGTATACAAGCACTTGTGAAACAAAAGTCTCCGCAGTATGTCAGGACACATTGCACGATCCGCAACCGTAGTAAATTATATAAAAATACCCCTGAAATCAAGAATCTTTTCTGCACTTTGTTACTATTCTATTGCGAGACAAGACTGTTGTCACGTGGGAGATCTTTGCAACGTGTTTATGAATTAAGAGATGAAATTGCCACTTTTCTAGAAGAGGAAAACCGACCAGAAGCCGAGAAATTTCGAGATGATTTATTTATGATGAAATTGAGCTACTTGGTGGATATATTTAAGAAATTAAATACCCTAAATCTTCAACTCCAAGGAGCAAACGCACATATGTTACGGATACGAATGATATGGATACGAATGACAAAGTTAATACCTTTTATAGAAAAATGGAATTGTGGAGCAGAAATGTAAAGCAAAACCTAGAAATGTTTGCAAATGTGAAGGAATGTATTAAAACATACAAGGCTGAAGAACAACATGTGAAAGGTGTTTTTGTAACCATTGAACATTATTTAGCCATGCTGACAGAGTATTCCAAAAAAGTACTTTCTAGCTGATGACAACTTGGCAAGAAGTTACAAGTGGGTTAGGGACCCATTTCAAAATACCCCCGAAGGCCTCTCAACTGTTGAAGAAGAAATCTTCATAGACTTTACGGCAAGTAGCGAAATCAAAAGACTAGTAATAAATCACTCCTTGAATTTTGGGCAGGGGTGGATGATGAGTTTTCTGAAGTGAAAGCAAAAGCTATACCATTACCGTTTTCAACATCCTACTTTTGCAAAAGCGGATTTTCAATTTGTGTCAATTTCTAATATTAAACCTTTATCGAAAAACATTGCTCTGCAAGACAGGCCCAAGGGAGTCACTAATAATTATTAAACTTGTTTTTAATTTAGTATTGATAAGTTAATTATGAAATACTTTGTGCAATACTGATACGATCCTATTTATAAGTGCATTATATTAGTGTAAACGTGTGTTTTACTGTTTACTATATCAGGACGTATTTTGTTGCTTTTCTTTCAATAAAAACTCTTTTTAATAATATTTTTTATTATTTTCGATATACTCGCGCTCTCTTCCCCCCAGGGGGGCCGCCCTACATAGGTTGAGAATCGCTGCATTAGACTACCAACGTGTACCCAGAAATAAAAGTTAAGAACTTCTACAATTGCAGCAAACACCTCTACAAATAGTTATAGGATCGGTGACGCAGACAATTTATAGTAATAAGTGAAACAATATTGTAGGAAACAAGAGGATGCAAAATTTGCAATATTTGCTACAATAAACTTGCATGCTTTTCAAGAATCGTGCAAGTGTATGCTATCGTAGAATTGAATTGCTAATTTAACGAATTCTAGCAGTTACTACATTAGATTACACAATTGGAAAAATTATTTGAATATTAATTTATTCTATATTGCTAACTAACATAAATTATGCAGTGTTCTTATCGTTATAGATTATAATGACTGAGAAAACGAATAAATGAAACAATAAATAATCCAGGTTTTCTCATACCCGCTAGGTTTCGCTATATCCAGGGGGCATTGGCCGACCATGAGTACCTACGCTCGGTAGAATAACTTAAGATCAGCCCCAGCATTCGCCAAAATTTGGAGAAGTAAGGTAAAAACACTACGGAAGCCCTTTACTCTGAAGAATTGAGAGGGTACGGGATCTCCGAAATCTCAGAACTCCGAACGCACGCAGGGCGTTACCTGTGCCACTAACGACAAAAAATGATTTGACTGTATAAGCAGGTCTTTCATTAAAAAGGATGAAGTTTCGCGACATCTGTTGGCGAACAACCAATACTATCTGAGTCTAGTCCTACAGCAGGAAACATTTGGCTCATGCATTTGGGTAGGCATCAATAATGAAATCGTTTACAGAAAATTTACTTACAAACTCACTCATTTCCCATTATTTATTTTAAGATAGGAAAATGCATCGACGAACATGCAACCTCCACGATACGGCGTAATGTGATGCATTACTATAAAGACCTTAAGTTTTAAACTGATTTGTCCAATACGCAATCGTACGGGCACATGACACAGTAACGCAAGTCTATTCCTGCTTTTCTTTTATTAGAGCTATTATCCGGATATCCGGATCTTGGTGTTATCCAGATCCATTATCCCAAAGCTCGGATCCAGATCCGGATCCGTTATCCCAAAGCTCGGATCCGGATCCGTTATCCGAAACTTCGGATCCGGCTGCGCTATCCGAAAACTCGGGTCCGGATCCCCTATCCGAAGTCTTAAATTTGGATTCCTTATCTGACCAAATCCATTATGCAATAACGCGGACCCAGCCCCGTTCTCCGATAAGATTTTCGAGCAAATAGTAAGAGCATATAGTTTCGTAGTAAATTGTGAAAACCCGCAATAGGCCGAGTAGATATCAAACAATATAATTGGAATAATCACCAGATTTATTGAACACTTATGTAAGGCAAAGTAACTGAATTATGCGCATGGAAATTGAAAATTATTTTGAATGCACGGATATCAAAAACTATTGCAGTTTTTGTCCATATAACATAAATTCGATGTTTTCCAAGAACAGGATGGCGGCTCCAAATTCGGGAATCGGACAGTGGATCTGGATATCCCGATAGTTTCTCATTTATATCGGATACCCATAGCAGTATTTTTTTTACTATTTCGACCTTTTTCATAAAATGTAATGCAGAAATACAGGAAAGATATGATAATTCACTTACTCATTTGGCTCTTCTACAATTGTTTCTATCTGTATAATACTGAATAACGAAATTCTTAATTTTTGTCGGATATATTTATTTTATACGAGAAATAAAGTATTTTTGACAACGCCACTCCTGGGAAATTTAGCCGCATATTTCTCTTTACGATCCTATAATCTTCTCGCAATCTATCTATATAGAAGTGTACATGAAAGAAGCAAACAAAGCGCTCAATTCAATACAGGTCTACATATGTATTGTATGTTGAAAAGAGTCTTACAATTGAATAATTTAATTAGTACGAAAAACGGCAGAATATTTTTAAAATATTTTTATTGAGAGCTATGTAGGTTCATTGGGAGCAAGAAGCGAAAATACGAGAATCGTTCGGGAACTACGTGGCCTAACAAAGAAAAGGCAATTTTTTTTCGACAAAAACATTTTATTTTTCAATATAGTCTCCTGCTCGCTCAACACACTTATTCCAACGATATTCCAAATTAGCAATACCTTCCTTGTAGGTCGATGAATCCAAGTCCTCGAAATAGCAGTTTACAGCAGCGATTACCTCGGAATCAGGCGAAAATCTCTTACCGCCGAGCCGTTTTTTCAGGTTTGGGAACAGATGGTAATCGCTGGGAGCCAAATCTGGGGAATAGGCCGAACGAGGCACTAATTTAAATCCCGATTCATGAATTTTGGCCATTGCAATCGCAGACTTATGGGCAGGTGCATTACCCTGGTGGAAAAGCACTTTCTTCTTTACCAAATGAGGCCGTTTCCCTTTGATTTTGTCACTAAGTTGTTGCGACAAAGTGGCATAATACTAGCCATTTATTGTTTTCCCCTTTTCTAAGTAATCGACCAAGATAATTCCATGAGAATCCCAAAAAACTGTTGCCATAACCTTTCCTGTTGACAAAACCGTTTTTGCCTTCATTGGTGGCGGAGAACGTTTGTGTGTCCATTGTTTGGACTGTTCTTTGGTTTCAGGAGTATAATAGTGGACTCAGGTTTCATCGACGGTTATGAAACGGCGTAAAAGGTCCTTCGGATTGTAGCGAAAACGTAGCAAAAGGTCACGAGAAACACTCAAACGATTCAGTTTTTGCTCCGGTGTGAGCAACCGCGGCACCCAACGCGCCGAGTATTTTTTCATTACCAATTTTTCAGTTAAAATTCTGTGCACACTGTCATTTGAGATAGCCACTATGTCTGGTATCTCGCGCACGTTTACTCGACAGTCATCCAATACGATACGGTGGACTTTTTCAATCATATCCGAGGCAGTTGGAGTTTTAGGACGTTCACTACGAGGTTCATCATTTGTGCTCGTTCGACCACGCTTCAATTCGGCAACCCAGTTTTTAACCATTGAAAACGAAGGAGCGGATTCCAATAGTGTTGAATCCAGGTCTACTTTAATTTCGGTTGGTGTTAAACCTTTCAAATGAAAGTACTTTATCACTGCTCTCAACTCAGTTTTTTCCATTGTTTACAAAATCACACGAGACGTTCACTTTGGCGTAGTGTCAAAAACATACTAATTGATAGATCGCTTTGTGCTGTCATATTTAATCTATTAAAAGATGATTTTACGGAATGGTAATGAAAATTCCTCCGAATTCGCGCCATATCTGTGTTAGGCTACGTAGTTTCCGAACAATTCTCGTATGTGCTCGTACAACTTTTCGAGGATTTAAAAAAAGTACGCAGGGATATTTACAACACTTCTTAGGGCTGATACGTAGATTATTGCGTATAAATGCCAAGAACCGCTGTTAACCGCATTGGAAAATATGAGGAATTACCAGTCTTTATGGCTGTAGTGTTCAACAGCCAGAAATAATATGCATTGCTAAATATGTTTACAATTTGAGCATAATACCGATTCTTTATTGTTGTTTACGGCATTTGCTGTTCTTTTTGGAATCATCTATCATAAAGGCCACTTTAGGTGTGAAGAATGATAATATAGAAGAAATTCCCATTCCAAATGAATTGCTAAGTGCAGATGTATTATTGTTTGAGCTTTATAAAGGTTTTGTTTCGCCAGCAATTTATTAGTTTGTCAAAAACATCGCCTTAAAGTTTTAGATTCTTTTCCATATACACAAAATAAAACTAATAAATACTATTAAATAGGATGTAATAAAACAAAAACCACAAATTTTCAATTGTTTCATGTCGCTACATACTCAAAGATTGAAAAATTTTTCAAAGCGACTTGATAAGGATAATACTACTAATGTGGATTTTTGATGTACCAAACATGAAGACTGTATCAGTAAAATTGAATAAAGTGCACTGTTGAGGGTATCTCGACCATAGTGCAACGTATAGGAACGCCAGTGAACACAATTTCGTTCAGTAGCATTTTTAAAAACTAATAATTTTTATATGGTAGCGGTACAAACAATTTCTTATTTGCCGATTGGCATACAAAGAAAAGCACTAAATTCCAACCATAAACGCGATCAAATAGAAAACTTATCAGATCTACTCGAATAGCTAAATTATAGTTTCACGCTATTAAATGCGATCATTTTACCAGTTTATTACCGTTAAATGTTTTCATCGCATTCGTACTCGCCATCACAATTCTAATTATAACAATTATCATGTGGCAGCGATCGTAAGCAAAGATTTCATTCAGCATCGTCGTCACCAATCCCTATGTAACGGTGTCCGCAACCAGCGGCTAACCGTTCGTGTTACGTCCGCTAGAGGACGCGTTATACAAGTTCTTGATGATGTAGAATAGAGATACGCCGTCATCAAAACGGTAGGCGATTCATTCTTCGGTACGGTATAATCGATTGAAAGAGGGACCGAAATAGATAGAGTCACGTTGTTATAAAACGTGTTCCCATTAAATATAATATATACTGCAAACTATAAATACAGATGTACTTACCGTTTTCGCATAAGATTCAATGCGTCAGTATTTGTAACATTTCCGATTCGATATTGAATAAGACAGGTTAGTGTCAGCTGCTGAAATAAATCTCCGCAGCATTTAAAAATAGGCACGTTGATCGAGATTACGAAAACTGAATTCTGCTGTTGGTAATGTATATATTTTCGTAAATTCATCATTTACTAGATGAAATAAGTAACAAGCAGATTAAACAGATGTTTCGGTAACTGTAAGCCCACCGAGAAAGTTTAAAACGATTATACAAGTTCGTCACTTTTAGTAGTTATTACTGGTAAATACGTTGCCTGCATAACGAACGAAACCGCCCAAGTTTTTACCTACCGCTCATCGTATTAACTAAAGCTTCTACAATTTCTCGCTCTTCTAATCCAATGCTCCGAATCACGCAAAGGTCAAGCTGTTTGAGTCTGAACTTTGAAACAATTTCTTTTTTATATGGCTCCGTCGGTACCTACATACTTAAATGACCGGTTGCACATCTGAAAATTTTATGCAATTCGTTATTTACTACGTAATAAGTACATGCAACACTGAAATCTTATCGAATTTAGAATTTGTGAAGGCGATAGTTTCGATAAATATTAGCCTTGTTAAATTTACGTCTTTCGTTACCTAAGCCCCCATATCATTAATTGCACTTTACTTGATGAACGACATGCATAGCATGTATTTTTTTAATGCCTTTCGGGTAAGGTGTTTCAAATACCATACATTAAGTTATTTAAAAATATGAAGCAAATTTTGTTTTACATTACAAATTACAGTCAATAATCTAATTTACTTCTGAACACAGCACTACCGTAGAAAACGCGTCTATTTTCTGCCATTATATTTTAGTTTTTGTGGTTATTTTGGTGATAAACATTGTTACATATTTCCACAAAAATGTTTCTAGCAATTCTGGAAAAGGACGATTCAAGACTTGCAACGTGAAATATACCAATAATATACCAAAAATTAATGCTAGTATAGCTCATGGTATTGGTGAAATCATTCCCGGCAAAAACAATGTACCAGAGAATATAGCACTAACACACGGACACGTTTCCGCCTACCCGGCGTCATCAGCGTGGTTCTGAGCACAATTTTCAGAAGCTGCTCGATAGATGGTGGACACCCATACTCCGGTTTATCTTGCTACCTTCTAGAACGGCATGACTGTGCCCCTTGGCGATGGGTGTGGCCGAGAGACATATTCAGTGCTGTTTTTTGAGATTAGCAACATAAACTGAGAGGCAAACGCAATTGTGTGCAGCAGAAAATTGTGCTCAGAACCACGCTGATGACGCCGGGTAGACAGAAACATGTCCGTGTGTTAGTACTATTTTCTCTGCTACATTGCTTTTGCCGGGAATGATTCCACCAATACCATGAGCTATATTAGCATTAATTTTTGGTTATTGTTACTAGACATTTTTTCATGTGTATTTTTATACAATTTGTACTATTCGGTGTGTATACATTAATGGCAAAGTTTTGCATAGCATCACTCTATGCACAATTTTGAGAGAGAAACTTATTGGTTGCTATTACATCGGACAGTTTCAATCCAAGATTGAAACTTCAAATTACGTTTGAGATTTATTGACAAGTTTCGCAATTTGAATTACATTTGATGTTTATTGACATATCTTATAAATTTTAAAGCATGTTTACTACAGATCCCCAAACATTTATCATTGAAAGCTATTTTCGTAACGGACAAAAGCAACAACATGGGAAATGGTCTTATATTTTGGAGTGTCATATCGATTTACATCAACAGATTATTCTCTGCGTTGCTAAATTTCGTGAAACTGGTGCAGTAATCGCAAACCCGGTAATTAGATTCGAGAAAAGAACTGCTGAAACTATTTCGGATGTGAGAAGCGTATAGTTTTCACCTAAAAAGTCAATTAGAAAGCTTCCACCTGAAACTAATTTATCATATACATGATACTTGTCAGCATGTTCTTAGAAAGGATCTCGAAAGAAATCCATCTAAATATCGTATTGTGCAAGAACTTAAGCCCATTGGTCACGTAGTGAGAGTGTAATAAATGATGATAATTCCTATCCTCACACCCTAATGATTTTATTAACAAACAAACCATGGTGAAAAATATTCTAGTGAAAACCCTTATATCATGGTAAGAAATCACTGCATTCTAAAAAGGTTGATATTTGGAAAGCAGCTCCACTGAGAAGAGTTATTGTTCCAGTATTTTGTATAAAACAGCAAACGCAAAAGGATATCGTTAACAACATGACGTGACAAGTAAGGATTTATATTGAAACCGAAGGAGATCACTTTGAACGTTTACTATAATTGTTTGCCAAATTCTTCTTTTACTTTTACTAAGAAATATATTTCTTATTCTGCTAACTTTATTATTATTGACTTAAATGACCACATTGGGCATTTTCGTTTTGAGCAGAAACCTATTTGCATGATTACTGTCAAATATATCAAAAGTAATTTGAAGTTTCAATCTTAATATGATTTAAGCAGTGTCAGATGCAGTTGTAATCAACATAAAAAATAATACAAAAAAACCAAGGCCCCCTCGATTACGTTTTCTTATGATCATATTGTATTGGATTCGTTTTCATGAGCTTTCACATGAATTATTGTAGTAGCAACATTGCAAAATAGTATCACGTCATTTGACAATTCAACTTAATTACTGTTCCATAACTGTCAATAGTTCAACTACATTTCAAACAATTCAAAAACAGTAGGGTCAGTAGGATTGATCAATTGCTCACAAGAATTCGTTTAATATTCTAAAACAGTGCACCGTTTTAGAATATTAAACGAATTTTTGTGAGCAATTGACCAATCTTATTGATCCTACTATTATAATGAACTCGCAACGAATAAAAATTGAACAATTCAAAAACAGTTGTGCATAAGTAATCTTATTATCCTATTTGGTACCGATTTCTGGTGCGACCAAAAAAGATAAGTAAGTTAGATTGTGTTAGCTGAATCCAATGATATTAGTAATCGATTCAATTTTAAAACTTCTGCAATTAATAAATTTTAGGATATCGATAGTTGATTGTTTCCGATGCCATATTCACATATTTTACTATTATATTAACTACATAGTAATCCCAATTCCAAGAATTTGATAGAGAACGGTTATCGATTAGTATGCAAATCTACTTAAGTCACAAGTAACACCCTCATTTCTTTAAGGGAGAGCATTGAATACTATCCTTAAATATAAGTCCATAAATTTTGCAAATAAAAAGATTTTAAAGTATACATTATTCTAACAATAATTCGTCAATTTACCAACTATTCCAGCCCCGTCAACAAGTAAACAAATTCCTGTCATTTTATTACAAAGCCATAAGTTTACATATCTAATGGTGATATACGAGGAATGATCATAAAATAAGGTTCCCAAGGCTCTACAGCAGCATTAAGACGTGTTAGGCGAAACCCGACAACTTTGGCGTGTGCAGCAGCTCTCCCACTCTATATACGTACCACTCCCGTCTCGCTACGCCGCTCAGTGTTGGCTAAACAGCCGTCCGAGATGGAACTCTCGATCGCCGCTACCGCCAGGTGCGAAATTCGCGTTGTGATACGTTTTTTAAACGCGAAAGGGGTTTCACCTATAGACATTCATCGTCAGTTAACCGAAGTTTATGGAGAAAAGTGTACAGCTGTTCAACACGTCCGCAAATGGTGTCGGGAATTCACTGGAGGTCGGACGGAAATTCACGATGAAGAGCGGAGCGGAAGATCATCAGTTTTAGAGGAAATCGTTGAAAAGGTCGAGAGCATACTGCTTGAAGATCGGAGGGTCACCATTCAACTCGCTCTTCGGATTCTTGAGATTTTCAACGCCGCAATTGAAAAAATTTTGACTGGCGGCAGAATTTTACGACATGGGGATACGGAAGTTGGAACACCGTCTGCAAAAATGCTTGGATAGAAATGGCGATTATGTCGAAAAATAGCTTAAGTTTTTACCTTTAAAACGATGTGTAATGTTAAGGAAATAAAGAATGATGCCTATTTTTAAAAAAATATGGGAACCTTATTTTACGATCATCTCTTGTAGAATGACTAAACTAAGAAGACGTACAAGAGCTACACTCTAAAGGCTCTCTAAAGGCTACTCTGCGCCGAATTATGCACGCATCGTGTAAACTTTTTCTTGATTTTATTTTATTTTTTTGTACAACGATTTACATCATTGCCAAATGTTTGCAAACAATGTTAAAATGATTACATTTCGGTTTTAAACAATAACGTGCTACGAATAATACTTTGCCTTTGTTTTCTTGTTGATAAAAGGAATTAATTCATGCAGTAGTCTTTGAATAAAATGAAAACCTATTTTATAAATTAAGCAACCTAGGTGACTTCGTGTAGCTAAACCAGCGCAGATTTTGGTTACGTATAACGACGTCGCCGCTAGGTAAAGTTTTAATTATACTATACAATATAATCTAACATTTGCTAATATTACTTCTAGTTTAAACTTTTACGTGATATATTACCTATTCCAGGTTGTTCACATGATTCATTCATGATTATTTTCGTATGTACTATTTATTTATTGTTTCTACACATGTTCTAAATAAAGTCAAAGCTTGCTGCCATCACGTATTAACAAGGAACGTGTTAAAATCTCTGTTAGTTGCAAAGTTTAGGCTGTAACAAATAACTTGTCATGTTAATCTCGCAGTAATTTGATGTAGGTGTCTAAACTTGTCCTTCACTATATCATTTTAATCACAACTTCGCTATGGCCTCTAGAGTCTGCGAAATTACAAAATTGCGTAACTTCAACTAATGAGCTTCAAGCTTGTCAGTCTTGTTATCGAATTACTAATTATTGTCTGTCCGTTTAATCAAAGACTATTATCGCATAAAAGATAATGTTGCTTTATGTTAATTACAATATATAACGTGTTAAAAAAGTCAAATGAAAAATAGTTAAATATCCCACCTGCGTTATGGATAGGCTTTGTGTGTTACGATTTCAAAGTAAACATAAATGTAGAAATCAGTTGAGTTTAAACCAGAGATTTAAGGTGGTCCTGACAATGCAATTAAAGTTTTATTCACAATGTCAATATGAATAATAATGAAATTCCTCCACTTAAGGAATATAATAAAAGTACTGATCAAATCCTGTCTCGCAGAATACCAATGTTAACATTGAAATAAAGCCAGTGTTAATGTCTTAATTGCACTAAAGCATGAACATTATCATTAACCCAAACATAACATCCTGGCATTTTGTGGAACTTATTTATAAATTTACCGAAAAGTAGTTTAAAATCGCGGTCGGGCTCTGTAGGTGTCTGTTGAAATTAATATGCGAAATTCGTCGTTGCTCTTACAAAATCCTCTAAATTAAAGAGGCACTCATATCTAGTTCAGTGGGCAGTACGAAACTCGGCACAAATCCGCAAACAGCGGGGTGCCATAAAACTATTATTCTTAATCCTTTAGCGAAACTCGGCATGTAAATTGTTAATCCCCAATTCTAAATAGGGAATAGGGTTATTCCAGGTAAGATATTTATACATGTCTTAATGTTTATTCAGTATTATTAATTGACCGTAATGGCAATTATCCTATCCCCTCCAAAAATTACTTCTATAAACACTTTAGTCAATTTTTAATTATTTAGTCTTTATCAATTCGTCAGTGTATGATATTTTTCTTTGATAGACTATGTATTCGATAAGTGAAACTATTAGTCAGCGTGGCAAAATTCAAATCCTCTGCGAAAATAACAAGTTTGGTTTTCATAGTGCGCTGTGTTCAGGTGAATCACAATGGAGGTGTACTACAAAGACCTGTAAACGTGAGGTGAGGGCAATGGAAGAACCCTCTCTTCCGGAAATTTTTTCATAATCATGATAAAATAAGCAATAATGTTCTACAAAGGCAGCATGTTTCTGCAATTGCTAAACGAAAAGCTATAAATCCTGCGATCGACCATCAAAAATGTTGTGCTCCGTTTTGCATAAAAGCGACGAACATTTGAAAGTGAACGATTTAAAATGCATAAAAGAGAACATGTATAATGCAAGAAGAAAATTAATGCCAGCGTTACCCAGAAACATAGAAGAGGTACAAACAACCCCGGCAGTGCTCCAGAGCCAATAGAAATGAAGAATTTGTGTTGGAAAATAATTTTAACGATATAGTAATTTTTAGTACAAAGACAAACTTTCAGTGTTTGTGAAAAGCTGAAACTTTGTACGTAGATGGAACGTTTGATTATTGTACCAAATATTTTACGCAACTTTTCACAATTCATGGTTTTTTAACGGACATTATATTCCATTAGTTTTTTGTTTATTAAAAGACAAATACGGGTTTACTTACAAACAGTGCTTTCAACGTGTCGTACATCACGTCGTAAACCACAGCTAGAATTAAAAACAAAAAGTGCTGCTGTAGATTTCGAGAAGGCCACACATAATGCAGTTAGACATTTATGCCCTGGAGCCAGAATTGTGGGATGTAGGTTCCATTTGACACAAGCCTGATGGCGGAAAGTTCAACAGGTTAACATTAAATTATAAGGACAAAACCTCCGAAATTGGGCAATGGTGTTAGTGATACGTTTGTTTTCAAACTGTGCGCAATTCAACCCCAAAGTGCAAAAGTTTGCAGATTATCTTATTGATAATTATATATCAGAAGTCGCAGGATTTCCACGTGAGATATGGACTGAAAATAGTGCAGCCTTAAATCGTACGACCAACAATATTTAATATTGAATGTATCTTTTTTATTTCCATTTATGAATAACTACAGCAACGAAATATTACAAATTCTTAAAAATAGAATGAAATTCCTAAACACAATCAATTAAAATATATTACGCGGAGTTTCGTACACCATTTATTTCAGTAAAATTTTATGATGTGCCGAGATTCATGCACTTTTAATCTTTCTATGTGTTTTTGTACCGAGTTTCGAATCGCCCAGTTCAGTAGCTATTCTCCAGCGTTGGTATTTGATATTTTATGTATTCTTTTCATAACTTGTAGTTCTGATTCAAGAATGCATACTGACCTTGTCCGTTCCGTATTAATTTTATTCACATTAAGTAAACCACATTCACTTAATCATTCATGTAATTACATCGTATTGACGCCGTACTTCATATGTACATATTACCATTGGCACAGCTATACATAAGATGTAAAGCATTTAGAAAAAAAAAAGATTTAATTAATTACTCTTTAATGTAATTTACAACAAATACAGCGAACCAAAAATTTATTGATTAAAATAATAATGGATTTCAACACGATTTCCGGAATGTTGGATGTTTCCATCAACGCAATAATGAGTGCCTTGGACAGAAGATTAATTCCACTGGGTATATTCATTAACTTCTCCAAAGCATTTGATTGTGTCGATCACGATATTCTTTTGAACAAGCTGCAAAATTACGGGATTAAAGGCATTTCGTCGGGTTGGTTCAGATCCTTTCCTGGCGCTAGAGCACAGTTCGCTAAAGCTAAGGGAACAGCTCCCGATCGTTTGGGTGTGAACGTGGGCGTACCACAGGGATGTATTATCAGTCCTAAGTTATTTTCAATACACAGTGCGGTTAAAAATTTGCATGAGGGGGGGGGGGGGCACTTTAGAACCGCACTGTATATTAACGATCTTGCATATTCTTTGGAGAATTAGGACATGCTGCTAGTCAATTATGCCGACGATACCAACATTCTGATGGTTGATGGTCAACTGATTGCTGCACTGCGGACAGCAGCCATTTTCAAATGGCAAATCTCGTAATTAGGCCGTGGCTAACAAGTTGAATTTACATGAAGCGAAAACTGCTTGTGTGTAGAGTATGCGGCATACTATGATGCAAAGCGACTTACAGCTCCCGAGTGAGTCTTGGACTTCATCAGAGTGTTAATACTCGATAAATGCCCTTTAAGAAGTTGGGGATTATGACGGCGCTTACGTTGTATGTCTACGATTTCTGTATTACACCTACACTATTAAAACTGCTTCCACCAACATCGGCCATGATTATCACACTAGGCATAAAAAACGAAGTTTTGCTTCCGGATAGAGATGCAACAAGTTTTAGAGACCAGCAATATATAACACCGACTTTCTGCTATTGTTAGAAATACCTTGACTCTGGTACCTTTTAAATGAATAATTAAACACCATTTGATTTCTAAAGTTTTTTCCTCATATAACGAGTACTTCGACAGACTGTCTTAGCAGTCAGTTTGGTTTATCTGTTTTTTAATTTTTATTTTTTTTTATATGCTTATACTTTTGACTACACTTATACTGTGTTGTTTTAATATCTTTTGAGAACAACTGCGAATATCTTTTATCTTCGTCAATAAAGGATTATTATACATTTCATGTTGCAGATACTGAGCAATGACACTTTTTTACGTAAGGAACGCTAAGTATTTTTATATAGAAATCGTTTCTTAGGTTACTATTTGTCGGAAATTAACAAATATTATGAATAACAGATGGGCGAAAGGACGCTAAGACAATCGATGACTTCAGCGGTAGATAGAAGTAAGCTCTGGTTAAAAGTAATTATAAATGTGAATAGTGAGTAAAAATTATTTCAAAATTCCATTCTTATCACCTGCAGTGAATTGAAATTGAAATGTTGGTGTTCTTTAATTTATTAATCTGTATATGATGTAAATGTAACACTTTATGTTGCGTTCGTGTTATATTTATTAAACTGCGAAAAGAGTATCAAATCAATACTCTCGAATCCACGGGAAAGTCTACGATAATATATAATCTTAAATAACAGCATTACAGTACATACATATATACATATATAAGCGACCAAATAATGTATCTCAACCTATTTCCTTCGCTAAATTAAAGCTTTTCGACCATTACACACGTTCTAAATCGATAAATAGTTTACAAGAAGTATACACTTAAATAACGCTAAAAGCATGTTCAAAAGAAGAAAACATTTCTTCAAGCCGATGTAAATTGCTGGAAATGATGGAACTGATGGAATTTCTTTACGGTCCTCTCTAAAAATGTAATAGCAAACATACAATTTTTAACGTTAACGCGCGTTCGCTCTATAGAAGTAACTAGGTCATTTAGTCTATAATTAATAGCATTTTATGGGATTAGTACACAAGTAGACTTTTAACACGTAAACCGGTACAAAGCGAGATTCCAATAAAATTTGATTATGACTGTTGAGGAGTTTGTAAACATAATCTATGAGTAATTAATTTAGTATTTTTCAATGCAAACATATAACTGAAATATGGGAACGCCTTACTATACGGACGACAGGAAAAAAGCATGTATACAGCGTGTAATACAATTCTAACGCAGATATGCGATTCTAAATTTGCGTGCCGCTATGGAGATCTGCCTCTTTATAACATATGGAAGATAAGTTTAAATTTGGCAAAGCTGCCAAATTTCATTCGAATAAATATTTCAATTATTTTTAAAACCTACTGAGTTCTATCAAAAGGCTATTACTATTATTTAACGATGATTACGATCTCAACTTAGATCTACTACAAATGTGGAAGAACTCAAAAATAAATAGTACATAATTTCGGTACCTTTGTATGTAGAATCCCATTGACATTTTCCTACTTTTTGGAAATACCAATATCAGGGGACCTTTTTTTAACTATTTACCTATCTCTTTTGTTTTTTTTCCATATCTTTTCAAAATTGTAAGCAGAATTTGGTGCCTCATATGCATGATGCCTTTCTATACTTTCACGATTATATTCATACAATAATTATATTAATAATAGTTCACTCGCAAAAATAAAACTCATTCTTTCAAATATAGGCGGTACTGTTCGTAAGGGGACGCGATAGTTTTGAAAACGACCGCCAAAACGCAATATCAGCGCCGAGTATATTGGGCTCGCTCAATAAGTAGTTATCAAATTTGGTATATTCAAGAGGTTGGATAACCACCTTGTTCTTACTAAATATCATGTGTAAGCGCCTTGCTTGCGCATTTAACTCGTGACTTTGGAAGAGCAATATTTTCTTAATGTTTTCATGTAATTTTACGAAACCGACTTTAGATTTGACTTTGTAATTCTTAGTAAATATGTTTTCAAAAGAAGCAAGATTTAAACAAATTAATGATTCTAATAAAAGCAAAGGCCTCCTATATTAAATATTCACTAAGAACTATGAAAATGTAGCAAGAGGTTTTTAAAATAATGGTATGGATAATACTCTGGCATTCCTGAGACGTCAGAATAAGCGAGAAACATACGAGGGTAGGTTAATATGTTCGTGAATTTTGAATTTGCCGCGTTGCAAATTGGAAAGCAACAATGCTCCCGTCAGCCATCATCTGTTAATACACTACTGTCAAAGTTTCAGAAAGCTGCGTCATTTTGTTAAAGTTTGACAACCATTGAAAGCAGGCAACGTCGTGCATTTTGGCGAAAACGGAAAAAAGTGAATTTCATGTGCTCATAAAGCATTATTTTTTGCGGATGAAAATCATCACTCAAACCAAGGCTAAGCTTGATAAATTCTACGGGAACTCTGCATCATCAGAATCAATGGTGAAGAAGTGGTTTACTGAATTTCGTGGTGGCCATGCAAGCACTAATAACACCGAACGTTTTGGACGCCCAGTTGAGGTCACTGCACGCGAAACAATCGAAAAAATCCACGTATGGTGTTGGCCGATCGGAGATTGAAAGTGCGCGAGATTGTAGAAGCTATAAGCATATCACACGGCTCAGTGCTTTCGACTTTAAATGATCACTTGTTTATGAGAAAGTTATCCGCAAGATGGGTGCCGCGTTTGCTCACAATTGATCACAAACGCGATCATGTGACAACTTCGAAGGAGTGTTTGACGTTCTTTAACCGTAATCCGGACGAGTTTTTGCGCCGTCTCATAACCGTTGACGGAACACGGATACACCGTAACACATCGGCGACAAAACAACAGTCAAAACAGTGAATTTCTCCGGGCGAATCCGCGCCGAAAAAGGCCAAGGTGGGTCTGTCGGCCAACAAGATCATGGCGACAGTCTTTTGGGATGCACGTGACATAATCTACATCGATTACCTTCAGAAGGGAAAAACAATCAACGGCGAAAATTACGGCAACTTATTGGACAGGTTCAATGATTATTTGAAGAAAAAACGAACGCATTTAGCCAAGAGGAAAGTGCTCTTCCATCAAGACAATGCACGGATGCATACGTGCGTAGTCGTCCTAGAGAAATTTCATGAATTCGGGTACCAATTGCTCCCTCATCCGTCATATTCTCTGGATTTAGCCCTTATTGACTATTTCCTGTTTCCAAATCTGAAAAAATGTCTCGGTGGAAAGGGATTTGATTCCAACGATGATATCATCGTTCAAACAAACATCTATTTTGAGAGCCTCGATAAACCTTATTATTTGGAAGGGATCAAAAAATTGGAGAAACGTTGGACGAAATATATTGACTAAAAGGAGACTATGTTGAGAGGTAAAACGTTTTTTTTACCTAAAAAACTATCTCTCATTCAAAAAGTCACGGACATATTGACGCACCCTCGTATCCAGCGTAGTATACCTAAAAGGTTGCTGCAATAGTGTATGTACAATTTATTTTACCTATTACTGGCTACGTAAGTAAATCGTTACTGCCTCGATTGGAGGGGTGTAAGTACGACTTAAAGGATTCTTTATCTTGGTTGCCCTTACAGCGGGATATAATTGAATTTTACGTTCCTACATGCAGAGAAATGGTTTCTTGCAACAAGAAAATAGATTTCCTTACAAAAATCAGTCTCTATTCAAAAATTCAAAAATGTATAATATAAGAAAATTTTTTTTTTTTAATTTTATTTGGATTAAATAGATATTTTCTTCGGGTTAGAAAATCAAGAACATCCAAGACTGAAAAAAGTTTAAGTTAAGAAAATATTCATATTATAGGTAGGAATGAAAAAATGGTTCAGATGTCACAAAGTTCTAATGAGAAATTAGGCGACCGGTTTCTTGTTAAAAAACACATCAGGCCAGCTACAAGGATATGCAATAAAAAAATTAAGGAAACTATTTACTGTCCTTAAGAAAATATTGTTTTGTGTTACAACGGCCATTGACTTATACTAAGAATCGCTTCCTTCAAATTTTCCACGAGTTTCTTGAGTCAAGTTAACAAATGTCTTAAACAAAGAAATACAATTATTTCGTTCCAAGTATATACTTCCCTTAAGCGGAGAAAGGAACACTAACAAAATATTTCTTTTGATTTAAAGCAGTTATTGCATTGCGGATAATTGTCTTGGATTAAGGCGCACAGCTTCGATACAAATAAACGTTTCTCTGTATGTAGGAAGTAATAATTAGAGTTTGTTAAAATGGTGGTACCGGCAGTGGCGCACCGCGTAAAAGTAGGCACGTAATATACAACATTAGTGAAAAATAATATTGTTACCCTTTGCTGTCGTCTTGATGTCCACTGTGGCAAGTGGCAACCGCCCTGGTAAGCTGCGTAGAATTGCAACATCAGCAACGCTTCCATTGTCGATTCATTCAGCTGTCGACGGTGTTGTGAATACGTTGTCGTATACTTCGAAAATGATCGTTCGACATCCAGTGAAGTAAGATTTGCAAATGTCAGATATTCCTTTTGTAAATCGGGATTTTTCGTTAAAATTGCACCAAATTTTTGAGCAACATCCTATAGTGTTCGTCAAGTTTTCTAGGGCGGCTTGTAAATTGTTTATGCAATTTAATGCGACTCGTGCAGATAAATGACTGTTTTCTAATTGCACAATAGCTTGTGCAACTTCAGAATAGTTCGTGGAAATTTCATCTATTTGTTGTTGAACGTCCGAATTGGAAAAATGTTGCTGACTATCTCGAACTGCTGCAGAATCATTTGAATCAAGTTTCAAAATTACATTTTTCACTTGTGAAAAATTTGATGAACACTTTTTTGGTAGATGCTATTAACTTATCCACCATCGGATACTTCCTTCGAATGGTTTCTGCTACGAGGTGACATGCGTGTATGAGGCATGTTATGTGAAGAAGAGTCGGAAAGCATATTTTCGACATCCTACCAACTCTCAGCATTGTTGCGGCTGAATCCTTTTACTGGATAGCAACAATGAAGCTGGTGGACCATCACGTTCTAAAGGACGCGCTACAACAAGAATGGCGCTGTGTTTCTAAGCATCAGATGTTTCATCCACACATAGGCAGATTTTCTTATTTTTCAACTCGTCTTTTATACATTCCTTTACTGTACCTTGGCACACATGGCAAATTGTATCGTAATTGCATAGATGTTGGCAGCTTCCATGAGGGAACGTACTTAGCCCAAAAAAGACGAAAGTGTTCATTAGATTCTAGATGTTGTGGGATGTTGCACACACTTAACATAAAAATAAAATCCTATAAAAATTGTTCTTAAATTCAAGACATGACGTTTACTTTTACAATGTTTTCTACATTCAAATTTATATTCCAATCCAGGGAAATGCCTGAGATATTTATTCACATTCGAAAGGAACGTTACACTCTTTGGGCGTCCCGTCTTCGCATACTTATTTGGCGTGCAGTGTCGCTTTGAACTCTCTCACGGTACTGTCGAGATCGACTACGAGTTTAAAATTACAACTACCCACGCCGCTAACGCTACGCTAATGCAATCCGGTATCACCTTTTTAACAAACTCTAGTAATAATACATACAATAATAATACAGCAACAGGTGTCAATACGTAACAGAAAATGAGAACTTTGGCAATTTTGTTGGTATATAAGCGAATATCAAATATTTTCGTAAAATGCAGATTTTTTCGAAATTTTGGGCTAGTAGTGGGAAAAATATAATATGATACTCAGACGACACTTGGGATATATTGCAGACCTGGGCTTCGCCTCGATCGGCAAACAACATTCTCGACCGCAAAACTGCACTTACGTCCCTTGTGACATAAATAACTATTTGAGTTGTTTAAAGTTGTTAAGTTAAAGTTGTTAAAGTTTAAACGGTATTTAAATCTACTAAAATAATAATCACGAAATCTTTATTTCAATAGAACACAGCAGGAAAATAATCAAAATCTTGTGCCAGATTCCTGTAGTGATCCACGAATTTAAGATAATCTGTGGATGAATTTTATATGTGCTAATATACAAACCCCCTAAAGGATTTCACGTTGCTACAATAAATTTATAAAGCAGAGATCGTATTAATTGTAATATCGCAATCGATTAAATTCAAATATTGATATCCTCCGCAATCATATTCTCCAATGGATAATATATTAATAGGCGATTTATACGGATATACTCAAATGTATTATTGTAATTATGTATGTACATTCAATCCGGCAATGGTACATTTACCATATTAGATTCAATTCTTTGCGTTTAATTTATTTAATTGTAATTGTAGAATTGGATTAACTAAGTAAATTACACGAGTTAGATCTTTATATAAAACTTTCCTCGCTCCCAGCGTTGTTACATGCATATACATAGATACATACATACATTTATGCAACGGCTTCCATTTGTAGTGGTTTCGGTGCATGCGAGTCTCAATTTGCGTTTCCGGGAGTTACTAATTGCCATGCCGAAATGAAAGAGACTTTGTCTGACGACAGATCGTCAAGGGAAACCAGTATCACCTTCAAACATAACGTGCTTTGCTAATAATGCCTTGAGATACTCGTTTTACTAGCTAAATTGTTACCCTATGCATATATAGACACAAACTAGAATTGAACAAAAATTATCTGGCATAATTTTGCTGAATTTTGGAAATTAATTGACTGAAGACATACACTTACTGGACGTAGAGCTACTTAAAAATAACTTATACAGAGTGATCCAAATTAACAGGCCACTATTGCTATACCCGTTATCATTGGTCATACGAAATCGGTTTAATTAGTAAACTGGCGGTGTTTTTGCACTTAATAGAAAAACGATTGAATAATGCGAATATGTAAAAAATCAAAATTTTGTATTTTTCGAAAGGAACATCCATTATAGTTTTTCAAAATTTTGAAAGGCAATTTAATTTCCGATATAAAAACTTTGTAGATTATTGTTATAAAGTGAACAATAAAAAAATTGAGTGGTTTTTAGTTATTTTCATTTTGACTGATATATTTTTTTTATTGGAACGGATAGTGTGTGATAGGTATATGACTAATAGCATCGCATGTAATTAGGTTTTCTAGATAGTAACCAATTGAGTATAAAGAATTCAATTCGGTAAGTTATAACTAAAGACCACCATTCCGGGTTCCCTATCATAGGCGTGTACGAGCGAGAGGTTCGAGGCATTAAGGTCTCTAGCCGCCGCTTCCCGCACTGTAAGTATCTTGCACATGAGCAGCTGTTGTTGTGTGCATAATTTCAATTCGCCACTTTGCTGTGTAAAAAAATTTTTATGGAAATTCCTACACCTAAAATATAATGGTAAAGAAGTGGTGTGCTTAGTTTGCCACTTCCATGTCAATCTTTGGTCGAAGATCACGCCGAAATACTTCACCGTAGAGCTCCATGGGACTTCAACTCCTTCAACCTCGATCCTTGGAGGAGCAGGTCTTCGCCTTCTGGTGAACCGTATGGCGACGCTCTTCTCGCCGTCCACCTTTAGCCCCCACCTGGCCAACCAATCCACGACATCATCTGTGGCCTTCTGTAGCCCTGTGGCCTCCTGTAGCCGCCTGACTATCAGATCCTCGCTCCCAGAGGATGTGATAGTCGCCGTATCATCGGCATACATTGACAAGTACACTTGCGGGGTACGAGGAATGTCGCTTGTATATAAGATAAATAGTTCGGGGGCCAGCAGAGAACCCTGTAGGACCCCAGCTAATATCGGCCTTCTCGACGATACCATTTAGCCCTGTCGGACCGAGAAAGTTCTCCCCTCAAGATAAGATTTTACAAGCGACAGAAGGTCCCTGCCAACGCCGATGTCACCCAGTTTCCGAAGCAAACCGTGGTGCCAAACAGTATCGAAAGCCCTAGATATATCTAGGAACACCGCCCCAACCGTTTCTTTACGCTCAAATGCGTCTCGTACACATTCGGAGAGGCGGAATAGCTGGAGATCGGCCGAAAGCCCGGCCCGAAATCCAAACTGCTCCTCCGGTAGTGGGTTGATATCGAACACCCTGTTTAAGATTATCGCCTCCAGTAATTTAGAAAGTGTTGACAGGAGGCTTATGGGGCGATAATTCTGCGGATGTAAGGGATCCTTTCCGGGCTTCAGGATGGTCACCACGGTTGCATGTTTCCAACCACTTGGAAAAATACACAATCTAAGAGCGAAGTTAAAGATGGTCAAAAGAAAAGTCAAGGCGGCCTGTGGAAGTGCTTTGAGTGCCCTGTTTGTGATGCGGTCGGGCCCAGGGGCCTTATTATTAGGGAGCAACTTTATAATTTAACCTAGCTCGCCCATCGTTGCCCCGGCGAGCGGAATATCCTCGTAGCATCGTGGCGGTCAAGCGCCAACGTCTTCGTCGTCCGAACACACATCGGAGAGTACATCCCGCGCGCACCCTGAACAAACACGCAAATTTTTATGGCAATTCCCACACTTAAAATATAATGGTAAAGAAGTGGTGTGCTTAGTTTGTGACGAAAGATTATTGTGTTGGAAACATGTAAGTTGTGCGACACACCGCCGCTGAGATTGCTTTCCAGTTATCAGGCTCTAGTTATAATTTATAACTAGTCATTGTGGTAGGAATGAATCATAACGACCCTTTGTATTCACTGTTAATGTTCACACACAGAGAAGCACAAATTGTGGAAGTTGCTGTAAAACTTAAAGATATAAACGCTTATCAATTTAAAGCGTAGTATTGCAATTAAGGTCAGCCACTTTTATGTTTGAAAAAGAAACGTTAAATTAACTACCGCTAGAATAGTATGTTTCAAACTTTCTGGTGCAAAGTGGGACCTTTTTGAGATTAGTATTTCCTTAAGGTCTCTCTTTCGCCGGCGATCAAATGATATGCGCACCAAGTGAAAAAGAGCTTCAACAAAATTTGAATTTATGTATGGGAGAAAGAACTAACGAAATGAGACATGAGAATGAGCACAAACAAGACGGAAATAGTGGTAATGGTAATATATATACATCAAAAAGGAGTAGAACAAGTAAACTAATTCAAATATCTAGGAATAGTAATTCAAAGAGAAGGAAATTTGGGAAAATAAATAAATGGAAATATAACCAACGCTGCAACGCTGTATCATAGCTTAAGTACTTCCTTTATAAGGAAGAAAGAAATCAGCCGCCGGACCAGAATGGCATATAACAGCCTGCATATGAGATGTTCATGAAGTTGAGGGCTATTTTAGTATCGCGAATAATAGTAGCTAACCATATCACATTCGACGCCCTGAATTCATAGAAAATGTACTTTACCAACAACACTATATATGCATGTGGTGATTTGGCTTTTGCTGAAAGCTCCGCATAACTCAACCACCACTATGTCCATTTCGGTGAAAACTGTAAGCACGCACATAGTTTGCATGTTCAGAATGCTGTTTTAAATTCTGGAATATATTACACGAACATACTCTATTTTTACATATACCCTATTTATATACTCAGAGAAACTTTAACACTATGTTTCTACCGTAAAATTTAAATTAACAACAATTTACAGAAATCAATGTGGAAATGTAGACATTATGTTTTAATATTATTAAAGAATAAGAGTTTGGGTTAAAAGTCATGTGGGAATCTCCCCTAACGAGGTAGTAGACTTTTTAGCTAAGTCGTCAACAGCTAACAGCGAAGTCGCAGATCTTAGTACCTACGAATCGAAAGTTTTATGTAACCTCAAAAGATTCTTTCTAGAAGAAAAATGGGAAAGTAGATGGCAAGCCTCATATGAATGTCATCCCACGCAGTATGCCATAATCCACCCCTCGATCATACACGTTGGCATAGTTACTCTAGAGTGACACGATACGAATATTCTATTGTTGCTAGATTAAAATTCGGACATGGTTGCTTCCCTTCACATTCACACAAATTAAAAATTTTGGATTCTCCAGCTTGCACATGTGGATATGAGGTGGGTGATTTAAATCACCTTATTTTAGCATGCCACGTCTATGAGTACCAAAGACGGAATTTGTTTGAGAATTTAGTAGCACGCAAACTAGCCTTACCCACTTCTATAATACTACTACATACTAAGGTCTAACAACATTGAAATTTACAGAGTTCTTATTAAGTTTCTCGTTGACTGTCGAATTACATTTTAATGGATGAAGTTTTTACAATTTAATACATTGTGATGGTAATGTGGCTGATGGGCTCTGATCCCTTAATGCCAAAAAGAAAAAAAAAATAAGAGTACAGCATATTTTACATAAATTATAAAAATTATAAATTGTTTAAACTACAGTGAAATATTTCAGGAAAATACTGATTTTTTAATGATAGAAGATGAAATTTCCCTATTTAAAATAATGGTAATTGCGAGAATATCCTTAACGGTAAGTATTACAAATCACGCGTGATTTGTGGCCAATGTTTGCATATTTAAATAGAGGAATTGCTAATACATTGAAGTAGAAAATTACACTAGTTAATAAAACATTTCTAGCGGAAGATGTTATTTTTAATTATTTGTGCTTAATGATTTTAACACAAAAATCCTAGCTTTTCGACTAAATAACGAATATTTACTTGCGTGGCTAAATCCGGAATCCTTCCTACTGTGAGTTCTTTCCAATTTCCTCCTTTCTTTAATTGCTGAATGGCAACCGGCAAATCCTTTTAACCACGTTGATTATTTTTTCCTTCTTCGCACATCTCCTTGTAGATTTGTGCTTTTGGGACCAAGGCTGTAAACTATTACACATGTTTCTCGTTCAGTAGATTTAGACGTAGAAAAGAAAGAGGAAATTGTAGTGTAACACTATACGAACCTGCTTTTATTATCATTCATTTCCTGTGGTCAATTATTAGCGTTAATTAGAAAATGCTGACGTCTATAGTAGATTGGATCTCGTTCTCAAAACTTCTCCTACCAAATTTTTATGATTGTTTTAAAGTTTTATTTATTGCGTATTTTAGTCTAAGTTAATCTCTCTGTCGGGTACTGTCAATGTTGTGCGCTTACGAGGTGATTCATCTAGTGTATTTCACGTACAAATCCAATATTAATTAAATTTCTATGGACAATGAATCTTCAGTCAAAAAATGTTCTCATTTTTGCATTAACCAAAGTCAAAACAATTTCTGATGAAAACAATTAATCCGGAATGTATTGGCCTGCATTATTCAAAGCATAATTTAAATTTATCTCTGTCGATATAATTCGATTCTTAATCTCTACAAAAATCTCTATACTGCGACCATATCAGACCATATCACAAATTTTAATAGCGTTGTTGTGTTCCATATTTGTTTAGAATTTAAGTTATATTATTGGCATTCCAATTATCTACGTTAGTTAATTCTAGTTAAGCAAAGGAATTTAGTTATCATTTAGCCTAAAGCTAATCATGAGATTATATTAAATAAGAGGTCAGTGATGTACTTAACTAAAACAGATCCTCGTTAAATGACAGAAATGCTTAGTAAGTGTTTTTGGAAATTGACGACTTATTTACTAAAGGAATGAGCATGTTATTATTAATCTTGATTCCTTATCTTGAGATATTTTTAATTTGATCCTACAAATTATCTACAATCTTGATATGTCTTTATTATTCCCACATTATCGAACACAGGATTCCTATTTTATCGTTTCTACGTAAGTTGTAGTATAAATTTGCTCAGCACACGTGGAACAAAATCACTTGATAAAATGTACTGCAATATTGTAGGAAGAGTATTGTAGCAAAAACGTATTATTTTTCCCAAAAATCTTTGCGTAGGGACGTGCAGGACAACATTATGATAATTTTTGACATAAAACTTCCTAATTTTTTCAAAACGAATAATAGAAAATGAGTGAGTTTATAGATAAATCATCACTTATCAGTAGAGCGGGCCAAGAGCGCCACGCGCCAGGTTCGCAATCAGGCTGCCGGGCGCATATATGTATGTAAACATAGGTAATTTAAATATGTAATTATTAGGACGAGGACCAAAACCACTGTCTATTACGTCGTGAAGACGCGCAAATATACACCTGCAGTTTGGGTGTTCGTTGATAAATAGGGCGTTGTTCACAGTGGGCCACTACAAAAAAAAAGTTCATTCATCGACGGCTACGAACTAACAGCGCGCTTATTCATTTACGGATGACGCGCTCTATTCATCAACAAATGACGAGTCTGCAGATGTTACGTTTGCACCACTTCGTGGCATACTAGAAACAAGCGTCGGTGTGCTCGCTTTAGTGATTATGTCTAACGTAACTATTAAAAATAAACGGCCATTACCTACGAAAGTTAATAAATTTCTTAGTGAATTTGTGGATTTACACTACAATGGGAGTACAATTTTCTGTAAAGTTTGTAAAGAGAAACTACTGTGCTGGAGCAAACGTGATTGTGAAAGACATATAAATAGCGCACACCACAGAAATAAAAGAAATGGTGTGTCACAACAACGTCAATTTCAATTAGAATTGCTTTTAACGTTTATGGTATGTGGTCTACCACTTCGTATACTTGATAAAAAAGCATTTCGAAAATTCTGGGGTACATACAATACCGAGTGGATACTACCATCTCGGACAGCGTTACGGAGAGATATTCCACGAATACGTGAGGACATTGAAAATCGAATTAAAGCCGAATTAAAAGATAAACAGCTGTGGCTATGTATTGATGAGACGACAGATTGCAAAAAAAATTCTATTTTGAATATAATAGTGTGCGTATTAGATCCTATTAAACCAAATTTTGCAATTCTATTAGCCAGCAGAAGATTAAAACAGTGTACTAGTAAAGCAATTACGGCCGTAGTTCTCGAAACGTTACAAAAATTTCAAGTGTCAACCAGTCAACTGTTGTTGTTCATGAGCGATGGTGCAGCAACAATGTGTAGTGTAGGCCGTTCCCTTAAAGAAAAGTGTGAAGGACTTTTACATGTTACGTGTAAAGTCCATGCTTTACATCTTGTGGCACAAACTATTCGAGAGTGTTACCCGGAGGTGGATGCATTAATAGCAAACACAAAAAAAGTGTTTCTCAAAAGTCCTAAGAGGACTAGGGCATTCCACAGGTTATGCCCTGGTATTCGAGAACCACCACAGCCCATTCTTACGCGTTGGGGAACGTGGTTAAAAGCCGCTTTTTATTATAATGAACATTTTCAAGAAGTCAAATCCGTTATTTTGCAATTCGTCCCTGCCGAAGCTAGAGCTATTGGATGAGCCAGAAGGGATTTCTCGATATTTCTGTTGAAACACATCTAAAGAATATTAGCAACAATTACAAAGGGTTAGTAGACGCGATAGAAAATTTGCAAAATTCTGGATTGTCGTTGGTAGAATCAGTGCAAGTCGTGGACGAAGTTAGTACATTGTTACACAGTATAAACGATGCAACAAGTGGACGAGTTTTAGCTAAGTTCGATAGTGTTTTAAAAAAGAATCCGGACTACACGAGATTAAGACAAATGTGCGATGGGGCATCTGCAGATTCCTTGACTAAGTCTAAAGATTATTTTAATTACGCCTGTCTTACTTCGGTAGACGTGGAACGGTCGTTTTCGAAATATAAGAACATTTTTTCGTCTCGGCGAACATCCTTCACCGAGGCAAATGTGGAAACTTATCTGATGGTGCAACTTTTTAAACAAGCCTATCCGCATTATTAAGAAGGATGGAATTTATTTATTATGTCTTTATTTACAGTTACATTATTAAGTACAACAGAATAAAAAAAGCGTTCAGTTTCTCAGTTATTTCCTTATTACATCCCATTTACAACGCATACCGTTTTCAATCAAATAAAAAATCATAATGAAAATAAAAACACCTCATATATATATCCGCTCTAATTACTAAACATTATTATTGCGTCAGCTTTTATTTTTTTACTCTTGTGTATTAATTTCGAAATATCACATATCTGCTGTGACTCACATATACGCTATTTACAATAAGCGGCCGTTGCGCCTGATTCCGATTCTGTTGGATGGCGCAATTTGGCCCGCTCTACTTATCAGTACAGACGATTTTATTCTCGAAGCGTACCTAAATGCACGAACAAAATGTTTTCTGCCTTAGGATTAAACCCAGATAGTATTGGTTATTCACCAATAGATGTCGCAATGAAAACTTGATTTTTTTTCTAATAAATCATTTAGTTTTATATAGTCAAATCATCTTCACCGGATTCACAATCCTTTCGGAATAAAGTCTTCCGTAATTTATCTATTTACTCCCAATTTATCGAATATTTGGAGGGTGGTATCACATACTTGCGAAATAGCACAGGTGTTGGCAATATTCTCGTGGCTGACCAATGTTACCTGCAAATTAGAAAGCTGTTAGAGGTACGAAAACATAAAAATGGTTATTGTTATTGCGTTTTACTTATCCTTTCAACCAGTATAATTATAAGAACATTGCATACATATTGTATTATGTAACCTCTAGAACAATATTGTTTCATTTTTGACAACGTGTGTAATTTATACACTATAGTATCAACCTTTGTAATAGATTGTTGATTAAATTTTTACAACAATAATGTATTTAATAGAAATACAATCCGTTAACCACAACCGAGTATGTTTGCAACCGAGTTGCGCAAGTTGTAGCCAGTCGTATATTCTGAAATAAATTGTAATAAATTGTTCTACAATTGTTTGATTCTTTATAACATTTTTCCCGTGACGAGGTAATCAAAACCGAAAGAAATCAATGTGCTTGAAATTCCCTTTTCGAATAAAACTTAATAGTCATGCCTAATAATTGACACACCTCACACCGTTCTAACGTAACAACTTACAGTCATTAATTAAGATTGGCTTCCTGCGGCGATAAATTAAATTAGATCGAAAACTTGTTCAATATTTGTAAGATGACAGGATATGTACTTGATTAAATTTTAGCGTTTCAACATTATAACCGAAAGTTTTACAACAGGAAGAATTAAATTGGCGTTTATCAATGTAACGAATAGCTTGCAAAAAGCTTTGTTTAAATACTGTGGGTAGCGTTTTGATCAATATTTGTTTACAACGCCTGCCGCTAACAGCTCTCAATTTATGATATACAAAACTTACGCGAAAGGATACGTAAACCAGGTTACATATCCCTTCGCGTTATACAAGTTTTATTATTTGTCTTTGGTTGTACTTTGATAAGTATTCAAACACGTAAAATTACATTCTTCAAATAGTAAAGAAAGAAACATATACAGGCTAATCTGGTACATAGGCTTCCGCGGTCGTCAAAAACACTATACTCTTGGTTTCCGGGTTTGAACCGCGTCGTTGTCGTAGCTTTTGCCGACGTTTCGTCCACACTCTTATGGGACATCTTCAGGGCTGTTACTGATTGGGGACTATTCATTCCGGAGGAGTTCATATAGGGCTTGTTTCGGGGAACGGATCAACATATCCGCTCCGTTGACAAGGCGACAAGTCTGGATTATAGGGTGGATGTTCCAGCATTTCCCATCCTAATGCATCCACTTTTTGCATCGTGGCGTTAGCCACATGAGGCCTGGCGTTGTCATGCAGAAGAGTGACACTTCTAGCCGATTGCTTCTTCCTTTTCCTTCGAAATGACAATTTCGCCGCATCCAGTACTTCACAATAATATTGCGCATTAATTGTGCGTCGATCGTGGAAAAATTCAACGTGAAAAGTCGATCGAAAAAACTGGCCTCGGTCACACATGTTCTTGGGCGGCGATCATGGCTCTCGTTCTCGACTTTTTCACGTCCTCCAGAAAATTTTTTGTGCCATGCAAACACACGGGTTCTTGACAGGTTTTTGTCCCCGAACTGTGTCTATAATCGCCGCAAAATTTGGGTTGAGTTCACCTCCTCCTTGGCCAAAAGCTTGATGATAATGCGATGCTCCACGGAGACATGCACTTCTTTCTCGCTCATGGTTTCTTTTGATGCTAGGATCCGAGAGAGTTGCGGTCATCTTTCTTACTGGGTTTTCCTTTTCTCTCCTTCTTATGTGCCCATACCATCTTATTCTTGTGCCTTAATTATTTTGACTATATTTTCACCCTCTATCCATTCTTCTATTTCATGGTTCATCCACGGTCTTGCTTCATTTCCATTTATTAAATATAATAGATCGTAATGGTTTGCATAAATCTCCAGAAAAGGTAGAATCTATTCGTCGAACAGATCGACCGCGAAATGTTAAGCAAGTACGGCTCTTTATCGGACCTGTAAATTATTATCATCGATTAATACCTAACATTCCAGATATTTTGCATCCACTGTACGATCTAATGAAAAAAGAAGTTACTTGGAACTGGAATAAAAAATGTCAGGAGTCGTTTGATAAAATTCATATTTTGGCATCAACTGAATGCTTGGCACATTACGATCTGGATATTGAATTAAATTTGACTGTTGACGCTTCAGATTACGGATTGGGTGCTATTTTGTCACATGTATGTATATGGTGAAGAAGAACCAATTGCGTTCGCGTCTAGGACTTTGTCGGAGGCTGGAAAGAAATATTTGCAACTTGATAAAGAAGCCATAAGCATTCTATTCGGCGTTAAGGGATTGGATACCATTAATTTCCATTTTTGGTTCAAAAAGTGGGTTACTGCAAATGAGAGCCAATAGGCTACAAGGATACGTAATCGCCGCTCGTGAATGTGCGACCATGGAGAATGTCTTTCATCGTTGGAAACAAACAAAAGTCGCTAGGAGCCAGGTCAGGTGAGTAGGGAGCATGAGAAATCACTTCGTCTGTCAGCATTTGTGGCACCCACCTGGAGGACACTTTTAGCATTTTCAGGTCGTCATGCAGGATTGTGTGCGCAGATCCCACGACAATGCTAACTTTGGAGGCGATATGTTCCACACTCATTCGGCGATCCGCCAAAACAACTTTCTCCACTGGCTCGATCATGTCGTCAGACCGGTTTGTGCGAGGCCGAGGTTGTCTTGGTTTGTTGTAACACGACGTTCTGCCTTCTTTGAACTGTCGCACCCACGAACGCACGTTAGACACATCCATGACACCATCACCACATATCTCAAGTGGCGATGAATTTCTATCGGTGTCACATCATGCAAATTGAGAAAACGAATCATTACACGCTGATCTTGTAGAGAAAACGTCGCCATTTGAAGTATCAGAAACAGTTCCCACTATCGTCGCTGCCGCTAAAGGTTCTGTGTACCGTACAGTGCTGCCACCTCTGTCACGCATTGACAAAGAGTGCCCGCTTATTTTAAAATAAACCGCATCTGTTTTTAGTTCTGAAAAAAAATCGGAGGTGTTATAACTTGAATGCACCTCGTATTATGATAATTATGCCACAAAACATCTGGTAAAACTTAACAAAGTATCATTCAAAAAAATAAACAGTGGATATATTTAATGCTTTTCTAATCAATAGAAATATCATCGTTTTTTTTCATAAATATTAATAAGATGTTTTGTAATAATCATTCATGTTATACATGCCCTGAGTACATATCTACTAACAGGACAAGAATTTCAACCACACGTGATCGCATTACACTTGACATTGAATAGCTTACTGAAACGTGAGAACTATACTAACGAGTACATGCTATGTATGTCATTTTCATTACTTTCATGACAAATACGAGATGTACTCTAAATTTTTTAAATAATTTTGTCACTTGTCATATATGCATGTGTTTGAATGTAGGTATGTAATAGATAATATATAATTTTGTAAATGATCAATAGTTATTACGAAGTCAAACAACTGTGTAGTCAGTTGAAAAGGTGAACCTAATTTCATAAACCTAAATGCTTAAAATGAAACGAAATTGATCTTAATGGGTATATCTAGTAACAGTTTTTCATTATTATGAATCAAGTCTCTCTGTAGTATGATTTCCTTTCAAACTGTTTTTATTTTGACTTTCAAGTACAGAGATGTAGAAATGAACTGTAATCAATTCACTAGTGAAGCAGTTTCTCGTACAAATAATTGTTAGGGAAACTCCATGAAACATGGGGGTACCATCTCGATTGTACGTTTATAATAAAGAAATGACAACATTGTTAAGCAAAAACTGGTATGAGCATACAATTAATTACCTCTAAGACGGAAAAACTGAACTGTTTCCTAACCCTTATGCAGCATTTAAACTAATCAGATCAAAAGGTCAAGTAAAAAAGTCGGTGGTAATATGAAATACCATCCGTAATGGTACGAGGTAGGCGCCATAAATTCTCGGCCAGACAGGCTTACACAGGTTTGAACGTATTCAAACTCCGTTGCGGCATAATTGCACATGCGCGAGGCCTACACTATATATATTTCGGCTCGAAGAATAGTAGTTTTTAGTAGCCAGACAACGTGACTAGTGCATGTGAATGTCTCAGGTAACGAAAATTGAGTATCGCGCTGTCATTAAATTTTTAACAAATAAAGGGCATACGCCTAATCACATTAAACAACGTTTAGACAGCATTTATAGTGATTTATCTCCTTCATACTCCATTGTAAAAAAGGGGGCAAAATGTTTTCGTTTGGGGCACGAGTCCCTTGAAGATGATGAGCGCGCTGGTCGGCCAATTGAACTGATAACACCTCAAAACATTTCAATTATTGAAAAAATGGTATTAGCAGATCGCCGTTTGGAAGTGAAGGAATTAGCAGTGATCTCTAACATTTCTAAAACAAGAATTCGCCGAATTCTCCATAACCATTTGGGTATGAGTAGGATTAGTGCAAGTTGGGTACCGCATGTTCTTTCTGCTCTCGTGAACGTCGGATCGAATGTGCGCTCTCGTTTTTAAGCAATGTATGGAGGCACCCCGAAATCGATTTTGGAGTCCATTGTCAGAGGAGATGAAACAATGGTTCTTATTTATTTTCTCGTTTAAAGAAAGACCTTAAGGAAGATAATGAGTTGCAAGCAGCACAATATTTTGAGCGAAAAACTTTAGATTATTTTTACAAGGGTATAGGATTATTAATTGATCGTTAAAATAAATACAAGTTAGGGAGGATTATATTGAAAAATAAAAATTATTATATTTTACTAAGTTTATTTTTTCTATATCAAGCCGAGAATTTATGGCGTCTACCTCGTACATAACTAAACTTTGTTCATAATTGTTCAGGATTAGAAGCTTTAATAAAGCCCGATTCGTTTTTACAAAACAAGGAACAAGTTCATTATTGTGGTATTTCAATGTTACTTTACTAGTGGACACGATAGTACAGAACTATAAATTGAACTTCTCAGAGATAACGTCTTAAAAATATTTTAATGTGTAGGATCTCACTTAATTTCATTTTGCGAATAAATGTGAATAAAAATCAAACAATTTTTTAATGTCAAAGAGTTAACAGTGTTTGTTGATTTAAAATATATATAATTCTTTCTGAAGTTTTAATAGTTACCTAAATCAATCCCTATCTGATAGCTAATTATGAATTTATTTTAATTAAAATATTTTTGAATTTTTAAAAATTCTTGAGTTTTGAATTTACTTGCATTTATTTGGCAAAAATAATGATTTTTTTTTACCTGTATGCCATAGTTCTCCAATTGTAAATCGTACTTCGATGCCGCTTCTGCAAAGTCTCGGCTCGAAGCTACATCCGATTCGAAATCAAATATTTTCTTCTCCAAATTATGAGTAATGTTCATAATTTTGATATTCAAGGATCCAAATTGATTTAGTAAGTGATGCTCAAAACTTAATGATGAAATAGTTTAGTATTTTATTGAAACCTTTTTAAAATTATTGAAGAATTTTGAAATAAGTCTTGTTGTCGGAACTTCTTTATTCCATCTCATTTTGTTTTCTAGTTCAGATCCAAAGTGTACTATCTAAATCAAATCAAATAACATCTTTGCTGTTTTCGGTATTCATAAAAAATGCCTTTTGCTTCCATGGAGAGTTTATGTCGAAGCTTTTCAAATACGGTCAGTCAGAATGGTTTCCATGCTTACCATTATAAATTAATGGCGTCATGTGAATACCAATATGTTCATGAATGCGCAATGCAATTACGTAATTTTGAAATGAAGAAATATAATTGAACTTTCTGTTAGTGAACTTGTTTACTGGACTCTTTTTTTAAACAAAAATACGTCTTGCCTACATGTGTAAGGCAAAGAAAGGTCTGGAGAAATTTGGTGGGAAAAGGTCATCAACGCCTTCTCTTCTTCTTCGCCTCGTAACAAGTGTAACTAAATGCAACTAAAATGTCAACAGAATTCGCTTTCAAATGTGAGTAAATGAAAATAAAAGCCTTATAAATAAATATCATAACAATACATATGTATATACATATACTAATTCGGTAAGCTTATAATTTATAATAAGCCAGTGTTATTGATACCATAGCTACAAGCCACTACATAGTTACATTCTGACACTTTTTATCTACCAACCATTATTGCATTGTTATGATCAGACATCGTAAGACAGACATTAAGTTTTAGTATATAACATAACACAAGTTGGATCATATAACTTTTGCCTAGTGCTGCATTACAAAAATTATTTCAAATCAGTTTCTGTTTATTACATGAGATGAAATTTGATGGCGTATCATAAACTTAATTATACTCCTTTTTATCTGTACTTCTTGCAATTTATACATATAAACTACGAACAAGATTTTAGATTATAATAAGAAAATTCTCATTGTACCAATATATAAGAATGATTGTCTGATGAAGAACAATACATAAGTTCGAAAAAAACAATACAGAGTATGTACCGACGAGGGTTGGTTAAAAGTATATGGAGAAGTGAGCAAAATAGACATTTGAAAATTTACAAACACAAATTATCCTTTAAAGCTAGCTCAACCAAAATATTTTCAACTATCGGTGTCTCTCTCTTATACCGGAAGTAGTCATCAGCCTCCCTATTTTGAATAGAGCAATACCATTTTTATGTCAGATTTGGATACCGTGTTGGATTTTAAAATTATCTTATGCAACATACCTTATTCCCAGAATTCACCCTTAAAGAAATATTGCATCCTTTCGAAAAAATTTGACAGATGTGATGCATCACAGACTTTAATTGTAATACGCCAAAAAAGTTATTCTGCTTGCTGGTAATGTTCATGAAACGATGTTTCCATAGTAACAGATAAATTTACTAAATTATACAGGGTATGCTAGTAGGGAGGGGATAATATCAGAGATATTTAAACTAAGAAATTTCGATTTTTTTAAATAGCAGCTCCTAATTTTCTAAGCGGTAATAGATTCTGCATCAAAAAATAAAGCAAAAATGTATCATAAGTGCTATTGCTAAAGTGAATAGTTTAGGAGATATTTTATGAAAACCTCATTATTCTTAAATATCGCATTGTTTAATATCAGTTTTGGTTTGCCTACAGTAGTGGTCCTCAGTACTTTATACTGTAGTACAATTATTCATAATTAGTTTAACGAAACGGTTGCGGTTAGAATTTTCAAATGAAGATTATTTAAATTTAATTATAAATAATTTACGGCGAATGCATACGCATTATCGACAGAACGTACCGGATTCTCATGGAGAGATATCCTGACAGACCAAAACCTACTCAAGGCACTATCAATCGTCTATTGAAAAACCGTAGATTTCTTGGTTCGTTTAGGAAAATATCAAAAAGAACCAAACCCCTTTTGGTAAAACATAGGTGGCAGCCTTTTAAACATAGCACGGTGCAAAATATAAGATTTACGGACATCGAACGTCGAAGGAATTCTGTGAATCGTTTTTAGTTCGAACACAAGAAGATGATGCATTTTTGAATAATATTATTTGGACCGATGAAGCCAAATTTTGCAGAAACGGAATGTATAACCGTAAAGGATGTTCATTTTTGGGCTTCAGAAAACGCGCACGTCATAAGAGAACGAAATTTTCAAGATTCCTGAAGTTCTAATGTATTCTGCGCTTTGAAGAACAATAGAATTCTGTCTGTTTACTTTTATGAACACAATTTAAATGGAATGCGTTACGAGGAAACTTTACATAACGTTTTCCGCGAATCATTACCTCTTCGACCAGAGGAAGTATTTTGTTATTTGTATATTTGTTTGATTTTTGAAAGTTCTATTTTTTGAATAATTGTACTGTAGTATGAATAGTTAAGAGTTAATTGTGTTGATTAAATAGTACTGAGGACCACTACTGTGTTTATTACTGTTGACAGTACAATTGACAACTACCTTCAATTATTTAACCATGGCAAACCAAAACTGGTAGTAAACAATGCAATATTAAGATTAAGGAGGTTTCCATAAAATATCTCCTAAACTATTAACTTTAGCAATAGCACTTACAATACATTTTTGCTTTATTTTTTGATGTAGAATTTACTACTGCTTAGAAAATTAGCAGTTGCTATTTAGAAAAAAATCGAGATTTCTCAGTTTAAATGTCTGATTTGTCCCCCCTCTACCGGCACACCCTGTATAATTTAGTAAATTTATCTGTTACTGTGGAAACATCGTTTCATGAACATTATAAGTAAGCAGAATAACTTTTTTGGCGTATTATAATTGAAAGTCTGTAATGCATCACATCTGTCAAACTTTTTCGATGCAATATCTCTTTAAGAGTGAATTCTAGTTTAACACAGAATCCAAATCTGACATAAAAATGGTACTGTTCTATTTAAAATAAATAAGTTGATGGCTACTTCCAGTATAAAAGAAAGATACCTACAGTTGAAAATATTTTGGCTGAGCTAAGTTTAAAGGATAATTTGTGTTTGTAAATTTTCAAATTTCTATTTTACTCACTTCCCCATATACATTTAACCAAGGCTCGTCGTAACATACGTACCCTGTATTTTGGAGTAATTGCTAATTTTGCCGGATATCTGAAAAATTATAAAGTAGAAATTCCATATTAACCACAGAACTAAGCAGCAAAACAAGTATTGATAATCACAAGAGAATAAGAAAACGTACCATCCTCCACGTTAGAAGAAAGCGGAAACGCTAATCCAATACAGAAACTCAATTTAGTAGTAAGTCCAAAACCTGTTAACTAAGCACCAATAGGCTTTCAGTTGATTGTTAGTGAAACAATTAAATTCGTGCGTTCGCATTTGCAAGTAAAAAGTCGAGTCACTGAACTGGATATTGGAGTATCGATTGATTACGTTTAATCTAAAGCACACATTGTTCAGAGGGAATTAATTTGTTCTTTTACAGCCTGCGGGTGCTGAAAATACACATATGCAGCTGATAAATTATACTGCTCCGTCAATTAACAACATCAATCTAATAAAGGCGGCTTAAATACTATTTTATCTAAAAAAGGAATTTCCCACAAAGTAAGATGGTAGCCAGGTACAAGCCATCAAGCTAATTGAACTCCGATATTAAATCAGGTACAATAAATCCTTTTTAACGTTACTGGTTTTGATTTGATCTTGGATTAATTTCCTCTCTGGAAATGCATTCAATTTATTTTCATATTTTTCTTTAGCAATCACAAAGATATTATTGTTTTGCTGTCCAGTGTTACTCCCTTATATAACTTTTATTATAAATTACTATTTGCTGAAAGGTGTTTTTCCCAATGACTAGAAGAAAGCAGTTCTGATCCTTGTGCCAAGGAAGGAATGACCTAAGGATTTTAAAGACTAGAGATTTATAAGTATTTTACCTGTGCTGTCAAAGGTTATTGAAAAATTGGTTATAATTGCATAACAGCATTAATGCATATAACTAATGACGCTAAGGCAACTTACCATAATTGCATTAGTAATAAGGCTTCTCAATTTAAATATTAAATTCTGGTGTTGTCCAAGGAAGTATATTAGGTCCACTAATATACCCGATATCTTCTTCATTTTTGTTAAGACCTGAAAGCCGGTAAAACTGAATTCAGTTTTAATAATAATAATAATAATAATAATAATAATAATAATAATAGTACTTTATTGATTAAAAGTATCCGAAAGGATAGTAAAATCAATGGTCGAATACAAAAATTCTAACAAACAAAAAAGCAAGAAACGATCAACTAATTAAACAACAGGAAAGGAAACAAAAACAAAATAAAGAATAATGCTAAACTAAACTAAACATGAGGATAAATACGAAACGGTGCGATGGGGTGGCTTATCCCTATAGGTTAGTTGCTAAGGTTGAGAAACTCTTCTTCACTGTAGTAGCTTTGCTCTATTAAATACCTCTTAGTAGACTGCTTAAATCTGGCCCTAACTCTTATTTCGCGAGGTAGTTTATTGTATAGTTTTTTCCCAGTGCTCGTTAATCCTCTATCAGTGATATGCAGCGTACATCTAGAAATATGGAGATCACTTCTTCGCCGGGTTTCATAGGGATGTATGTCTTTTATAACGGTATACTCCTCCTTGTGATTATGGTGGTAATACACGGCTTCAAGGATGTATAAAGACGGAAGAGTTAGAACACGCAACATTTGAAAGAGAGGTTTACATGATTCTGTAGGTTTTAGCCCGCCCAATATTCTAACAAGTTGCTTCTGTGCCACAAAGACTTTGGCAACAGTAGGTGAAGATCCCCAGAGGAGTATGCCATATCCCAACCGCGACTGTATTTCAGTATAATATACAGACAGCAATGTATGTAATGATACCTGATCCTTCAAGCTGCGAAACAGAAACGTTTTGGTATTTAACATTTTCACTAGGTGGTCACAGTGAACATTCCAGAACAAGTTATCCTGACCATGCACTCCGAGAAATTTTGTTCTCTGTTTGGGAGATGGGTTTATCGTGAATAGTTACTGAAGCATGTACATTTTGTGTTCGCTGGCGCGTGTAAAAAAGCAAAGAGCTTGTCTTCTCCTCATTAAGGCTTAACTTATTGGCACAAAACCAGTCATATAGCCTATTTATGGCAATGCCTCGGTCTCAGATAGAGTTGAGCCAGTTGCGAGTACGGTGGTGTCATCCGCACACATGAAAATTAATAAATCAGAGCAAAAGTTATATATGTCATTTGTATATAGGTTGAATAGAACTGGACCCAATATAGTTCCCTAAAAAACGTCATGAGGAACAGGCAGCCAACCGGATCTAACGCTTCTAAGAGATGCCTCCTGTTTATACTGTATCTGAACGTATTGCATGCGGCCGCTAAGGTATGAGCATATCCACTATAAAGCATTTCCTCTGATACCATAACTATTTAACTTATTTAGCAATATGGAATGTTGTAAACAATCGAAGGCCTTGCTAAAATCACAAAAGACTGCCAACGGAGAATTTCTTTTATCAATCTGTTCTAGTACATCGTAAAATGACAATAGGGCGGTGGTAGTGGACTTGTTCTTCCTAAATCCATGGTGATTCGTATGTTTAATGCTATACTTATCAATAAATGATGTTAATCGTGTCAGCATACAATACTCAAATATCTTTGCTACATTTGATATTAGCGAGATTGGTCTGTAGTTGCGTATATCAGCTCTATTACCCTTTTTAAAGACCAGGACAACTTCTGACACCTTGAAACATGCTGGAAATACACCATAGGTGAAAGATAGATTTACTAAATAAGTTAATGGTTCCAAAATAAATGTTCCAAATTCTTTCAAAATTCTAGCCGATATTCCATCCGGACGCGAGGTATTTTTGTTTTTTAGCTTGTTGATAATTTGGCTCATTTCATAAATAGTGTAGGGAAAGAGATACCTTGTGTACGCGTTTTCTGGTATTATGCTGTCTACTCTTATGTCAGGTAAATTATGTAAAACTTGCTCTGGAATTGTTTGAAAGAAAGCATTAAATTTATCCGCCAATATTTGTGGATCCTCTATAATGGTCCCATCCTCCCCAATAGTAATGTTCTTGTGATCAGAGTTAGAAGGATTAAAGTTTCGAACGATATGCCACATTTCCTTGGTTTTATTTGCTGATATTTGAATGCAATGGTTGTTATATTCTACCTTAGCCCGCCTAACAAGGACCTAGTGCTTCTTTAACTGATTTTTATACAAATTCCGTAAATCAGGGTACTGTTTTTGTAGAACAAAAAGATCCCTAATTCTGTCACTGGAAGTTCGTATTTCATCTGTAATCCATCCTTTTGTAGTTGCAATGGCAGTAACTATATGCGATGATATTGGAAATGCCATGTTATCATGATAAGAGAGGGTGCTTGGGAAATAGTTGACTTTTTCACTTTTTACTGGTGATGATGATAGCTTGGCTGTCAAAACGTGCGTCCAGTACGAGTTAAGTATTGTAGTAAGGTTTTTAGTGAACTGTTTCAGTTTTCCAGTACCACAGATTTAGAGTACTTGGTTACTGAAAGTCGGTAGTTATCACATGTATCACATGTGCTGATAATGTTCAGCTTTATTATTCGTTTGATGCTGGGCGGGTGGATGTAAGTATCACATTAATAAATGGGGACCTTCAGACTGTGTTTAATACTTTCTCGGTACATGGGCTTACTATTAACTCTAGTAAGACAGCTATCACAGTACTTGGTTGACCTGGAGTTCGTGACAAAATTGTTAATAAAATTTAGTTAACTTTTAACGGGGATATACTAGATGTTGTTAAAGTTGTTAAGAACTTGGGTCTCACAATTGATTCTGACATGAGATTTAGACAGCATATAGTTTTGGCTTCCAACGATAAGTTTAAACTGTGGTAATAGAGACGCCCTGACAGTATATTTGCGCAAAACTCTTTGTGACTCACTGGCAAGATTTAATTACTGTTATGTCATTTATGGCCCTTCCGAAAATTCCGAAAATATACTTAGAATACAAAAGATTCAAAATGCGTGTGTTAGGTTTATCTATGGTATCAGGAACAGACAACATATTTTCCATACGTGGGTGTGAGAAGGTTGATTCAACATGAAATCGAGAAAAACATTTACATTTCGCCTGTTTTTTGCTTTAACTTAATAATTTCAAAGATACCCGATTACTTTACATAACAAACTTAGTTTTAAAACCGATATACACAACCTTAATATCAGAAACGAAGGTACCCTGCGATTGTAAAAATATAAAATACACGGTATTTAGCATCAATATCCAAAAAGTGGTATCATTCTATGAAATCGTTCAGATTTTAGTAAGGAAGTCATTTATGAGTTAATTTTTTCAGAAAAATACAAAAAATCTTAACAAGTGTCGTCCTTATCCGTGTTGTTAATTCCTTATCACTTGAAGATAATTTTCTATATAAGCGTTTAAAGGTAAGAATAGACATTACATTAAGTGATGTCTAATTCAATATCGCTCTTGCTTTCTTCCCTGTTCACATTCTTCGAAACATTTAACGTCTTACTTGCTACTATCCAAGTCTTATTCCTCTTATATTTTCAACAAAAAATATAGAAAGGAAACAATGTTTTAAACATTCCTCACTCAATCATTTCAGAGACTTACAGCAGATTTTGTAGCACTACTGTGTATACCGTTTTAAACTAACACGCGCTGCTTCCTACATTATCTAAAACTTTTAACACGTACATATTTGAAATTCCCAGCCTATGATGGAGTGTTTCGAAGTCACCATACTACTCGCAATAAGTGAAATACGGTGAATAGCTTTTAATGAAGACGCCAACGCCACGCAGGAAATTTGTTAATAATCCCACGCACTCGTTACATACGTATATACATACATGATAACCATATCTGTGTACATACATCGATGGGTACATCGACCATAAAATATCTTGTTAGTGAGTTATATACATATGATTTAACATGCTTTAAATGTCAGACCGCCACACAAAAAAACTTTGATGTGCATAGGGTTCCATGTAGAAAAAAGAGAAAGTGGGATGTTTCACCATATTTATTGAGGAAATAATTGAGATATAACATAAGCAAGATATGCTACAATTGCAAATGCGAAAGTTTCGTGAAATCTTTAATAAAGGATCTAATGAAAGTGTATTGAAGGGAGTTTGCAATCGGCATTGATATGTAGCCTTACAAGGAAGTACTCCCAACCCCGACTCTCTGATTTGAATTAAATTTGGGAGACATGTAAACTTCATAGTATTTAAAATAGCTTTTCACAGAAGTTGCACGTTAATTACTAACATTAAAGTTATTCAAATATACAGCCATGTAGCGTTTGAAAACGGCTATCCAAGTGTATGTACTACTCACTAGTGTTCATTAAAGTTTTTTTCTGGGCTTGCACCATTTCAATACATGGTTTAATATCTCATAATTTTCACCAAGCTTTGAAAAAATATAGAACTACGTACACAGAAAAAAAGTTCTTGGCTAAATCGTAATTTTAAATGACGACAAAGATATATTTTTTTGATTTAAAGAAATCATCTTTTTGACATCGTTATTTGATTCAAACATATGATCTCTTGAAACAATTAACCTCAAATTAGATTTGAAAATATATCTGTTTGATTTAATATAAGAAATATATTTGATTCAACAATACAGTCCTTTCTTTTAAAGAAAGTCAGTTTGAAACAAATATATTTTTCCCAAAATGGGAAAAACTAAAAAAATCTATTTTTTATTGAATTAATCATATTTGCACATTTTTATGACATAAATATACATAGATGTGAACTTTTCTGATTGTTAATTATAAAAATTTTATGCAAATAATATGATGAATTCAATAAAAACTCAATTTTTTAATATGTTCCCATTTTGGGAACGTTCGTTAATAAAGATTAGATATGTATTTGCTTAACAACATATTTCTGTGGTTTAAAGTGTGGTGTTACTTTGACAAATGTTATTTCGTTGGTATTATTAATCCACTGAAATGATTAGTACGATAGATGCTTTCTTCTTTTTAGACATGAAAGCATCTATTCATGAGCACACACGGCAACAATGACTTAAAAATATATAATTCTTTGAAAAACGTTATTAACATTGTGGATAAACTAACAAAAGTACATAAAGAATAAGTACAATGCCGAAAATTAATCTCCATTTGGTAGCGACGTGGTGCTTTTATTCTTGTAACCCTAGCTCCCAAGAATAACTGTAACTTCCTCAGTTGCGTTAAGGTGAAATCAAGGCCTTCCTAAAGATCTACGTGGTCGCAAACCAAAACGGTGAACCTTAAATCTTACAAAAATAATGGCCACCTAGACCAACGTGAAAAACAATTCAATTTTAAATTACGTTAATGTCGAGCAGCAGTCGAACATACCATGGAAATACTTAAACAAAAATTCCACAAACTATATCTCTTGAAAAAAACTAATAGGATATTGAAAATTATCTATGCATGATGTGTGCTTCATAATCTTGCAGATAGAAAAGATCTACAACATGTAGATATTCCAATACTAGAGGATAGTGATGAATTTGTCGAGGATGTATTTGCTATTCGAAATTAAGTCATATAATTTGATGTAAGCCATTAAGCTATATAGCTTGATTTTTAGTTAGATTATTCCTGTATAGCAGAAAACCAAAAAACAAATTTAGTTTTCATATATTTTGTATTACTTTAACTGAAGAATAGTGTGTATTTATAAGGACATTCATTAGTAAAAAAAGGAAACACAAAAGGCGGAAAGTTTTTAAGCACTTACCACTGTTTATCAATAGTATCTAAAAATTTTGCCATGCGATCATTTCTGTCTTCTCTCGTACGTTGCATTTGCCTCAGCAAGCCATTTATTTGTCCGATTCCTTCCCTTAATTAATTGTTTTAACTGTACACTATTATTTGCTAGAGTTTCTTTCACGTGCTTTAACATTAAAGTAGTTTTTCCATCTTTAGTGGTAACTTTGTGTGTTGGTCTATGTTTTGGCTGTTAATTATAATTATCAAGTATTGGAAAAGTATTTTTTGAAATTTCATTCTCTTGCAATATATCCATGATATTTTCCTCCGTCCTCTTTCAATTTGTTGTGAGTTGTCCCTAGCTGCGTCACCAAGAATACCTTTAAGATTTTTACAAAAACGATGAAAAAAGAAAGAATTTTGCTACAAATCGTTTTATTGTTTTCTCAAACATTCGCCCTTAAGATTTATACACTTTTCTATGCCTAAAAAGTGAAAGTGTCACCTCCAATCACGGTTTTTGTAGCTTCTTCGGGTGATAAAAATCGCTGTCCAAAAGCAATTCAATTTTAAATTACATCAATGTCGAGCAGCAGTCAAACGTATCGTAATATATCTCCGGAAAAAAGTAATAGAATATTGAAAATTATCTATGCATGTTGTGTGCTTCATAATCTTGGAGAGAAAAGAATCACAACATGTAGAATCTCCATTACCAGAAGATATTCGAAACCAGGCTGATGTTAATATTCTAGTCCTCAATAGTGAATTTGTTGAGAATGCATTTGTTATTCGAAATTAAATATCATATAATTTAATGTAGGTAATCAAGTGTATAGCTTGATTTTAGTTAGTAGATTATTCATGTGTAGCAGAAAACTAAAAGATAAATTTAGTTTTAATATATTTTGTATTATGTACTATAACTGAAGAAGTTAAGCACCTACCACTGTTTACCAGTAGCATCTAAAAACCTTGCTATGAGCTCATTTCTCTCTTTTCTCATAGCATTTGCCTCAGCAAACCATTTGTTTGATTGACTCCTCTCGCTAATTACTTGTTTCAAATGTTCACTATTATTTTCTGGAGTTTCTTTCACGTTCTTTAGTAGTAACCTTATGTGTTGTATTATATTTTGGTTGTTAATTATAAACAACTAGAAAAGTGTTTTCTGAAATTTCATTCTCTTGTAGTATATCCATGATATTTTCCTTCGTCACTGGAATTCACTGGAATTCAAATTAAGTAAAAATTAATTGTATTTGTAAACTATAAATTTATATGTAGCTCACTTTTCAAGTGAAACTTTTTGTATCCCAGCTTTATCGACTGTTACTGTCGACTGTCTTTTCTAATGACCTTTCTAGGCTTTTGAATCGATTCTATACTTAAACAGAGTCAAAACGGTGTCCTGTTTCATGTAGTGTCACATTTTGTCTTGTGTTTTAGATTTTAATGTTTTACGAACAAGAGATTTTATTTCTTGATAATTGGTAGATCCGGGTTGAGAATATTTCCTTACTGGAAGTGCCACTGTATACGTTGAACGTAGATAAGCTGGATATCAATCTATTTTTTAACTTCTAATCAAAGGATAAATTGCTTAGTAATATTCATTCTGATTGAAATATTCAGATATCAAGTCATTAGTGGAATACTTTCATACTTTTTTAAGTGCGTTCAATTTACGCTGAATGAGAAATAATGACTGGCACAATACTTTCTGTATAATTTCTCCCATTTGCTAAATTATACAGTTTTGCTATTCACGACGAATGTCACGCAGAGAGACCTCGTCTACATTAAGTTCTTACATTCCACGACCTTGCCTTATTATGTCTCTTGTTCGCAACCCCAAGCATCGAAAGAACAGCTAACAATAAGGTCTTATACTTAGACGGATAATGAAAAATTTCCGCAATGCCAAATTAGAAGAAAGAAACGCAATTTATTTCGATTGCTTATAAAACAGAAATTGTTAGTTGATTGTTATTCTAGTCTCATCGCTACGTCGAGTTCTACAATTGGGAAAAATCACGTACCTTGCCGGTCGCCATTATGATGAAAAGAAATCGCGGTCAATTTTTTAAGCCAATTGGGAAAGGGTTGAAAAGTAGATTTTCTAGTTCGGTATGTTATGAATCTTACATATAAATGATCTGTGAAAATAGATTTAGCTACTAAATTGTAACACCAATCAACAGATTCCCCAATTATAAAAGTTACTTCATACAATTCTCTTTATTTTTAACACCAACACTTCTCTAGTGAATTTTCACTTTTCATGAAAATATTTGCAAATCTTAAATATTTAGAGTATTGAAAATCTAATGAAATATGCGAACAGAATGATCTAAAACATTCTGTTCGCAACATTTCACAGTTTTGAGCCTCATAAAGAATGGAAACTTACTCGAAAAACTTTGATGTTAGAAATAAAATAAAATTACAAGAATCAAGTTATTCTAACTATTTTACCTTTCTAATTGGTGGGGTCTATTCACTGGGGTTATAATTTAGTAGTTGCGTTGTACTCCGTTACTTCTGTTCAATTAAAATGGATTTAAGTCAAATGGCAACGATAACAGAAACAATTATATCTGCACGTAAGTTATCCCACATCTACCAAGTGCTAAAACAATTTTCACTGAAACCGATAAGCGGTTTATGTACGATTTGACGCTGCTTCTATATTTACCTATAATTAAGACAAAGGTTAGTTTATCGGCAAAGGATTGAAGCTAATGTTGTTATAACAAACAATGGAAACGTTACTACCGCATTGTATTATTTCACATTAGGAATGTCAAAGGAAGCATATGTTTACGATGTATACTAATATTTTGCCACTAATTAAACATTTCCCTAACACATTCCGGATAACGCTAATAGGAAGAATTAGATGACTAGGTCCATGTTGATGCTTTGACATTAAAAATGAATATTAGTAGATATGTTACCTACCAACACTTCCGGTAAAGATAATGCTTAAAAGGGCATTTCACGTAATTCAAATTCATATCACAACATTACCATAAAAGCAATTGTGGCAAAGGAGTTCTCTAATTGAACTAAATCTAAAGCCCGTATGTATTAGACATTATTAAACGATAACGCACGGTACTGTAATACGAGGGTAAGTCAAAAATTACTTACACTTTCAGTTCTACAACTGTATTAAACAAAGATAGGTGTACAACAGACACATTATTTTTCGATATAGTCTCCACCTTTAGCAATGCACTTGGTCCAGCGAGCCACAAGCCGTATGCCTTCCTGGTAGAAGGTCTTCGATTGGTCGTGAAGCCACTTTTGCACCGCATCCCGAACGTCTGTGTCTGAGGTAAATCGACGACCTCTCAAAGCTTCCTTGAGTGGTCCAAAGAGATGAAAGTCTGAGGGAGCGAGCTCAGGGCTGTAGGGAGGATGTTTCAGGGCCTCAAAGCCCAACCTGTTGATAGCTTCTATGGTGTTATGGGTCGTGTGCGGACGGGCGTTGTCTTGCAACAACAAAACTTTCTTTGAGAGTAGACCACGGCGTTTGTTTCGAATTGCTGGTTTCAGCTTATTCGCCAACAAATCACTGTACCTCGCACCATTTATGGTAGTTCCCCTGTCCAAGTAGTCGTCCAGTATAGGGCCTTTTTCGTCCCAAAACACGGTTAGCATCACCTTCCCAGCCGATGACGAGGTCTTGAATTTTTTCGTGCTAGGGAATCCTGGGTCCATTCCATATTCTGGCGTTTCGATTCGGGCTCGTAGTGATGAACCCACTATCACTATTCTGCTTAAGAATGCGTCGCGTTCCGCGTTGAAGCGATCCAGTAAGCATTGGCAGATGTCCAAACGTTTGGTTTTGTTTTCTGCGGTAAGCATTCGTGGTACGCATCACGCACACACTTTACGAAATTTGTGTACATCGTGGATAATTTGATAGACAGAACCCTGACGATGTTTAAAGAAGATGCAACCTCACCTATAGTAACTCGCCTATTTGCTGTAACCATCTCTCGAGCTTGCTGAATGTTGTCGTCAGTGGTCGAGGTTGACGGCCATCCAGCTCCCTCTTTTTGTATTACGCTCGTGCGGCCACTTTGAAACATTTCGATCTACAAAAAAACGCTTTTACGAGATAAAGCACTGTCCCCGTATTGTGACAAAAGTCTCCGGTGAATTTCAGCACCCTCTGACCACAAAAATCGGATCACTGCTCGTTGTTCCTCTTTGGTACAAACTAATAGCGGAGCTGACATGCTTATGCTGTTGTAGCTAGCAGACAAATGACGCAATCGTGATTAAATTTCGCACACATGACAACAGAGGCGCAAACCAAACGCATGCGCAAGCGGCCGTCACTACGATAACCTTCAAAGCTTGTGAAAGTGTAAATAATATTTCACTTACCCTCGTATAATATAATTTGAGAAAATCTAAGTAAAAGTTATTTGTGACGACCAAAGGTCCGGTAGTGTCTCCTATGCATGTTTTCGGCAGTTTAGAAAATTGTAAATAGCAAACAATAATATTTTACAAAATTAAATTGACTTTAACCGTGCGCTCTCTAGCAACGCGTCACGTAAGAAAACCCCGCGTTCTTTTAAATCAAACCTGAATTCAACTTGTACTTGAAGTATAATTTGAACACTACAACACCTTAAATTTGCTTGGAAAATAAGTCACCTAGCCAAACACGTCTTCTCTCGAAGGCGACTCGAACTAAAGAGGCAGGTTGTCGTAGCGTCTCTTCGCTCCTTTGCTACCAATAGCATTTGTCAAAAATTACGGTTAATTATGATACACGTTTCATTAAACAAAATTTTACATTCTTACAAATTACATTTTCAAACTAAAATATCCTTTCTTTAAAAATACCATATTATAGCCTGTAATATGCCATGCGAGTTCGTGATCTAATGTTGCAGAATTTGACATTTGCAAGTATCGGCACTTGTACAATGTCGACATTTACTACCGCATTTGGTGACTTACTGCCAAGTAGTATCTGGTTTGCAAACTATGATTAAGACAAAAGAGGATTTATTCTGTACCTGTTTGTAGGAAAATGTTAAATTAAAAACGGTCATTTACGACGTGAAGAAAATAGAACAAAGTTACTTAGCTGTTTCCCAAGAATTATCGTTGGCTGGACATGGATTTACTTAATAAAACCTAAGACCCAGAGAGAGGGGAACCTCACGGCTATGTGAGCCATTGGAGGAACCAAAAAGAAGTCAGAACGGCTTGATTCTGTTAAAAGTTGATTGAGCAGGATTTCGTTGGACAACACTCCACGTAGCACTAATGACACCGGCTTCTCGTGATGTAATTTATGATATAACAATACATTATTACAAATAAGAAACAAAAACTTTTTGTCTATGGTTCCTACAGATCCTTTTCTAAAAATTCTATATAAAAATAGTTTGCCCACCTGTATTACATGATTCAAGTTTGGTATCAAGGTGCCTTGATTTATCACTTTGTCTTCTGTTTTTATTTATTATTATATTTCGCGTTATCTTAACCTTCTTCTAAGAACGTGCAATTGTTGACCCACTGCCTATATTTTCTCAATACTCCAAATGTACAGAGGTGACATTGGTTCAGGTAATAATAATGGAATAACAATTGGTGTTATCAAAGAGGCACAACGTCTCCAACAGAATCATAAAGGCATGATAGTGCTTATAACATGGCCAGCAGTAGTATCACACGTCTCGTAAGTAAAATAATGCTGTTCTACAATTGGAAACAAAAATACAGATCTTTACCCGACCTCTGGATTAATAGGCTTACTTTCTTATGACATCAATTTGGAGGATGATTTTGACTCCACATATGTAGAAGCAAAAGGCTGCCTAAATGGTACTGCGTTTGGGTTTGTTTAGAAATATTTAATACACATTATCTCCGCTTCTATTAAATATAATTTTTTTTTCTTTTATTATAAAAATACATATTTGTGTAACTTTAATAATGGTAAACGTGCATTGTAGTTACATTCCTAAAATTTCAAGAACGAAGGTACATGCATAAGTATTAGTTCAGAAAGCTATGCATCCTTTCATTATTATCAAAATTCTTATCACAATTGTATAACTTATTAGATATGTACCTGGATATTGGTGTACTACTGAACTGATACAAACATTACGCAATTCAGTTATGATTCTTTAATGGTAATTTCCGTAGTTGCTGGTTCGGCAAATATATCGGTGTGCCCAATTGCACGATAGGGTTTGTAACGTGAGGCATATACATATAATAAATGCGTATCACTTCTGATTTTATTACAAAGTCAGATGAAACCTGTCTAGCGTTAATGGCTGGATCAAAAAATTCTTGCTCCACTTCTTCAAATAGTATAAGCACCACATTGAAACAATTAAACGAATGGAAGAAATTAAACAAATTTATGAACATGTGATCTGGATGCTACTAATCATTATGGAAAGCTTAACCTGTAACTAGAAATTGCACAAATAAAATGATGAAATTAGAACAGAAACGAGATTAAAAAGAAGGAAACGAATGATATGTAAAACAAGTGGAAAATAAGCGAGAGATAAATAATGTTCGCGAAATATTAAATGATCAACCGCTGTATAAGAAATTAGTCAAGGCAGAGGACATTAAAACATACAATACTGCAAGATGAGTGCACGCAGAGAAATGGTTTCTTGCATCAAGAAAATCGATTTTCTTGAAAAAATCAGTCGCTATTCAAGAAAATATTATTTAGACTATAAAAATGTATAATATAAGAAAGTAATTTTCTTGAAATGTTATTTGGATTAAATAAATATTTTCCTAGGGTTAGAAAATCAAAAAAATCCAAGACAGAAAAATGTTTCTTCCAGGTAAATCATGTAGTAAAAAAAAAATTACAATAATGAAAAAAACAAACGCCAGAACGTGCGCTGCACGGTTCACAAGGAGGGCCCAACAACAATAAATGCTACAGGGCGATTAGCACTATCTACCCTTTGATTTGAAGCAGCAGCAGCCTTGACGTGATGCAGAAAAGGAGGTTATACATGTCCTTCCTCAGGCCCAAGATCGCCTATGGGTCAGTCGTCTGGTGTGCGGTGGCGCCAACCAACATCGAAATCCTGGAAAAGGTCCAGACGAAAGCTCTACAGATGATTACCAATGCGTCGCCTTGTGTGAGCGCCCAGACGCTTAGAAGGGACTTGGATCTGCCGAGTGTCAAGGAGCTGATCACCTCGATTGCGCGCGCCACCTGGTCCAGAGCTGAAGATTGCACAAACCCCATGATGCAATTTACAAGCGGACAAGACCCGGGTCAAGCCCCGTGGAAAATAATCAGAAAACCCAGGCATGTAGTTGACATTGGATAGAATCCGAAACAAGATCTTTAGGAGTCGGATTTTTAAATGGAAGGGCCAAGTCATCGCGGGGTTATGGACTGCCGCCGATCAAGGAAAGAAAACAGAGTCAAAGGTCGTCTTTAGCCCGATCTTAAAACAACAGTTTGGCTCATGGTGGATATGGTCAGGAGCAAGAAGCGTTAATGCCTGCCTCTTCCCACATTGTTTTTGCCGGTCGTGATTGCATCAATACCAGGAGCGGTTTATTAGCATTGTTTTGGTTATTGTTTCCAGGCATTTTTTCGTGTGTACCTTCTACATACTACTAAGTTCACTTTTGTTTGAACATCATATTCTGTAGATAACCTCTATTTTAGCCTTTTGAAAATCACAAGCAACGTGCATAATTTACTGCATTATGTACGTATATGTCGTACTGTTTTAAACAGGGTAAGGGCAATTAATGTGTATATAGATACTATGCATTTCAAAAATTCTAAGCAAGAAATGCTTTATTTTAATAATATGAAACTATTGATTTATGAACAATACCTAAGCGTTTTCTTCAATATTGTTTTGTCTTACAACAGCCATTTACTTATACTAAGAATCGCTTTCTTCAAATATTGTGCAAGATTTTCTTGAGTCAAGTTAACAAATGTCTTAAACAAAGAAATACAATTATTTCATTACCAGTATATACTTCTCTTACGCGCAGAAAGAAACGCTAAGAAAATATTTCTTTTGATTTAAAAAGGTATTGCGGATAATTGAAACAGTAATTGTCTTGAATAAAGGTGGGTAACTTTGATACAAGTAAACGTTTCTCTGCATGTAGGAAATATAATGAAAATTTTTTTGTATTGGAGTTTTAAAACGATGGCAAGTTTATGGTAGGGTCCACTAGGTAAATCTTGTGTGAAGTGGAAAGTGGAAATTTGGACTGCCAATATAATTTGTAAGTTTAAGCAGGTGGGGCACCTTAAACAAGGAATACTGCAACAGCTTTGGCACATCCCATTACGGAACTCACTTGTAGAAATTATGGATGGCCGTAAAATAAAATACAGAGTGTTCTTTTAAAATAGCTAAGTTAGTACGCTTTTACCTACTTTCTAGACACTCTGTAGAGAAGAACAATTTTTTTGTTATGCACCATTTTGAGCTGAATAATTTTTATTCAGATCATTTCTCTGTAATCACTAATCATATATCGTTCCACCAATATTCAAATATATACTTTACTTACTTACCTAAGTCTATTATCGAGATTTGTATATCACTTAGTACCTACTGACACACATGTGCTAGATTTTTATGTCTTGTTCCGGACAATGAAACCTTTATCGAATGTAATTGTAATAAAGCAGATAAGTAGTGAAGAACGCAATAAATGAAAGCACCATTAACACGTACCTACTCATGTTAAAAGCACTGCATAAATTTTATCGCGGGATAACTTTCGGCGTAACAATAAAATGTAATTTAATAGCAATTCAAACAGTGTTTCAGGCAGCTCTATTGAGAGCAGTACGGCTATGGTCATCGCAAAACGACCTCTATTAATTCGCTGCAATGAGATGTGTTGCAAAACGAGTACTTGTATAGTGAATATCTTCAACGGGTTTTGTTTATCCGCTAAATGAGAACATTTGTTTCCTTTTTTGTATATAATTTGCTCTTAAAATCAATTTATTCCGATTATCATTTTTATTTCATAAAATTATTTTATATGAGTAGAGATATTAACAGCAATATTCTTTTGTTGAATTTATTTAAAAGTATTCAAAAAGAACACATATTAATAGCGATGGCGACAGATACACCTATTTATCTAATATATAATTATTAATTCCATTACTTATAAAAAGCCGAAATAGAAAATATACACAGTAAAAAATGAGTAAATATTTTACTCAAATGTAAGACAAGCTAGAGTCCAATCTTAATAGAATACATTTTAACAGTAACATTAGAGTTCTGGTTAGAGTAAAACCGACTCTTAATAAGCAACTCAAACAGAGTGAAATTTATGCACATAATTTGTGAGACTGTTAGCTCTTTCTTGAGAAGTTTATCGACTATTTAAGAATTAGTAGTAGATTATTACACATGAATGCTAAGGAATTTACTCTACAGAATATATTCTAACTGTAATATGAGTATAGGTGCTGTGTATCGAGTAGTCTCAAATGTAGCTTTTAGAATTTATGTGTTATATACAGGATAACCCAATCTTCTGGAGTTGTAGAATTGTGCCTATTCAGTAAATGGCAAGGGGTAAAAATTCTCTAATAATGTAATAGATATCGTAAGAGATCTTTCAAAAATATTTCTGCGTATACAGAATGATCTATAAGTAGCGAACCATGCACTTACCTTGCTATTTTAAATGGAACACGCTGTATATTATTACGTAATTGGGGTCTCCATCTAGAAATGCAAATATTAAATTTACTGTAACAACAGTGAGCAAAACATACTGACATTGCTGTTTTTAGCTGAAAGGAAGGTCTGAAATTTACAAAAATTGCATGTGGTGATTGTGATGAAGCCTATATTGGTCAAACGAAACGAGCGATGTGTACTAGATTCAATGAACACATAAGGTGTTACAGGTACGGGATGATAGAAGCGTCAAGTGTAGCATAATACACAAACGATACACGGTATAATATTAAATTGGAATACCTAAAATTGATTAAAAACGTGATTTCGCCGCCTTAATTGGACACCTATGAAACTATGTACATAAATAAGAATACAAACCTAATCAATAAAGAGAAGGGTAAGTAGGCCTTTGATTTATGGTTGTGCTATAACGCATGTTTGTCCAGTCTTTAGCTAAGGATATAGGCGGAAAGAACACAAATTTGACGGATAGAAAAGGACATAACCGTTGTCTGACTCGATTTTTATTTTTATTAGGGTGAAACGGCCACATGTTCTTGCATTTCGGGATGACAGATCTTTTTCCGCCTTTCTTCTTATTTTAGCTTGCTTTTTAGTCTAAGGCGTAAAAGTAGGTACCTGTATGTATTTTTCTTCAAGAGTAGGGTTCGTTAGATTTAATATATGTTCTCTCACATCAATCGGTACGCGGCTGAAGGTGATGACTCATGTGTCTTCGAAACGGCCTTTCCAAGTTAATTAATAATTTCTGTGGTGCGGAGTGTGCCAAGAATATTATTGTCACCATACTACCCCACAGTCCTTGCTATCATTATTAAATGGTTCCTTTTCTAACATAAAAAATAAAAGCCTGCAATTTCTCAAATATAAAAAACTGGAAATACATAAATATTATATATATTAATTGCATAATTCTGTTCTTTTTTAATATGTACATAATTCCTGCACGCATATGTAAGACTAGGGCCATCACCAAACCCTACCGGAGCCTAAGCGTCTGAGCAGCAAATAGCAGATCACCACAGCAAAAAAATGCCATACAACTCAAAGCTACCCAGACGCCTCCGTTATTTCATGTATTTATTTGATTTAGTATCTATTGCACCTGCTTCTGTGCTCTAAAGAAGTGAGAAAGATGGAAACCAAAAATTGTGCGATGTTATGTGTAAGCGATGGAGCGACGGATGGCAATAGTGGTACTATGTTTCCTTTCTCGGCGATAACTGCTTATCTGGCGCTCCTTCCCAATACATGCGCCAGCGATAACTCCATCATACAGATACATATTTAAATTACTATTAAAGTGGTTTTTTAATTCGTGTGTTGCGGATTTTACAATATTTGCGTACATAACGAGAAATTAAATCTATTTTTACATTAAATGCGTACACGCTAAAGTTTTAATGAACATAAGTATGAAATATATGAATTTATACAAAATAAGACAAGCGAAATATTGAATTTGTAATATAAAACAAAAAACGTCACGTTGAATTTACAAAATAGCAATAAAATGTTAAGCGTTCTTAACAATTGTTTTAAATTAATGATGTGTGTGACTTATACTACTGCAGAGTAAAATAAAATTATCCCTAAATGTATACGTTTTCATTGAGTTTTACTTCTCACTGTGTATATTTAAACACGTGTTATCCGACAAAGCCCATTCTTCTAATTTTTCATTCTGAACGTGCCTGGGAAAACATTTTGTTTCATTCGCAGAAATTTGTTCGAAAACCCTTCACCGACACTAATCGTTTCATACGCCACAAGAGAGCCCAGGGTTTAGGGTAAAACAAGGACTTAAAATTCACACATTGCGACTTACCTAAACAATAAAAACAAGGCCGCGGTAAGCTAGCTTACACACACATTCATATGCACTAGACAAAGTAGGTATAGGTATTTATTTAATCTTTAAATGTGCGAATACATGAATATACGTATAGGACCACCAATATGTCTTCTGTTGTATCCAAAAGGAAACTCTATGATACTATGACATCTGTGTACTGGATTAAATTGCCTGTAAATACTGTAAAGTATAATTTGATTAATACCATCTACGACCAAATTTTTTTTGGATAGAAGCAACAAAAAAACTTATTATTTCAGTTAGAAGCATCTACACCATTGTTTGTCGCCGTCTTTGCAACTGAAATTGCGCCACATTGAAAGTACTCGAATGATTTGTTAAAACTTTATAATAGAAGCATTTCAGGAATGAGATTATTAAAACACTATAATATCAACCAGATCAACTGTTTGCTTTTCCCAAGAGTTCAGGTTTCTCCCCAGCTATTTGGTGCTGCAATTATGCTGAATATTTAGTTAGTGTTTCCATGGATAATACAGAATCCCTCGTGTACAATAACCTGCTGATTATAAGTAATTATTGGGTTATGTACTGGCAAACGTTTCAGAGAAATTGCGCGTAAACTGCGTCAAAACCTACTGTTTTACGGTGTTGGAATGCATGAATGGTGTTGAAGGACGAAGGCAAGATTAAGGTGAAGTGTGGACAATTGTCCACTGCGAGTCATCGAGTGCTGTAGCACAACAAGAGTTTAAGGGGATAGTTCCTCGAAGGTCAAAACGTACGGTTTATCACCATGTGATTCATACGGAATTCCATAGTTATTATCCATGGTTGAAGCTTCCTTTAAGACAAGAATGTCGCCACAGAATGTTGCGCAATATTAGGTTGTCCAACTGTGTCATCCATAGACTTCATTAAATGAGGAATATATGGATGAGCCTGTGAACAACAACTGAGCTAGTTGTAAGTTGCGAAATACACAGTCAACATGTGTTCAAGCGTTAGATAACGCCGACTTCCCCAAAAAGGGAAAGAAGAAACACTGGATGAAAGAATTTTTAAAGAACAGAGCAAGTTTTAGACATGACTCTCTTATCCAAGAATGGCAGTTGCCACCGCTGCTTGATTATAAAAATTATTTGAGAATAAATCCATAAACTTTCGTAATGCTTTTGCAAATGGTATACCCTCATAAGCAAGATACGCCGCTGGGAAGTGGCAAGCAAAGGTTATTTACAAATTTATAGGTCTAATTGTCGTGGACCACCGGGAAATATTACGCAATGTATCATACACGTGCATACAGCACACAACTCGTTACGCAACAGTTCCTATTACACAAATGTTTTTAACGTTTTTGAAATCCATCAAACAATTTGCGTAGCTCAGGCTGTTGTGAAACCATTTTTTTTATATACGGTAGAGAGCGACGCGTTGCGCAATAATGTGTAGGTCCTATAAAGAACGACAAGGGGAAGGAAGACATATATGTAGTGTTCAGTAACGAGTCGCAGTTTTGTTTTTAGTAACATGACGACAAGGTCAAAGTGTACTGAAGAAGCAGATAAAAGGATAAGGAGTCATCCTGAAACTGTCGTATGATACTGGAGCTGTCTGGAATTAGGTAAATTATATCCTCCAACCCGCAGCGCTACCCTGCTTGCAGAGGATCGGGAATAGCGTATTCCAACAGCGAACGCATCACGCTTTCTGATACAGTTTCGTACTTTTCATGGTTCCAACGATCGCGCGACTTGTCACCCATCGAACATGTATGGGATATGATCAGGCCACGCATTACATTATTATTTTCGTAAAATTTGACATTTGTTGTTGTTGAAGCAGTGACAGCGGAGAAATCAGCCGAGTAGTTTGTTTACAGTAAGCGTTTAAAGAAAGCAATTTTGTGAAAAAATTGAAATCTCACGTGAAGGTTTTCGTTGATGATTTTTTTAAAATTCTAGTAAAGGTCTTACGCAACAATAATGCATCGAATCGCTTCGTTCAACTTTTGGTAATGAAGCACCAGCAGAAAAGGCTACTTATAGAATTCCATCGTGGTCGGTCAGTAATGAATTCTTTTAAGGTCGACCACGATCGGTTGCTGTTCCAAAAAACATCAATGCTACCCACAACATGATTGAAGAGGGTCGGCATGTGACTTACCGTGAGATAGAGGTATCCCTAGGCACATCGGAGATTGCATTCGATTTTACAAGTGTGGGTTTGGTGTTGTCCACAGTGGTTGGAGTCAAACATAATGTATCTATTAGTGTTTGTTTCTTTTCTACAGATGTCAATTTCCAGTTTTTTATTATTTCTAATTACTAAACTATCTAGGAACGGAAGTTCATTGTTCACTTCTTCTACTATGAATTTAGTAGTTTCGAATTCTGAATTTGGTGTCGTGAGGAAATCTGGAATGGTACTTTTCTTCGTATCAAAAACCGCGGTTTTTGATGTGTATGAGAGAACATATTCAATTACATTGCAGTTTAGTATTACTAAGAATTTTTATCAGGTCGCTCTTCTAGAAGCACCTTTTTAGATACTAAACATATGTAGCGCATTAAACCTTAAGTGGCGACATGAAAAGTACATTTTCTGATAATTTATTATGTAGCTCCTTTTATATTTGTCACAAACAAGAACCAGAAATATTAGTTTAAAAACACATTTCAATTACGAAGAACACTGTTGTCGTAATTAAAATCAAAAATAGAAAAAAGCAAACCAAAATGGATGATTATATTAGCACTTCTATAAGATAGAATCAACTTCGCAGTCTAAGAAATATCATGAAATCGGGGAAACTGTGACTGTTGAAATTTATTACCTAATTATAACCTTTGTGGCATGGAAAATGTAGCACAATAACCCTAAATGAAATTATGGTGTCAATACTATCAAAGCATGAATTATAAATCTAGAAACACCACACTAAAATCGCTGCCATTGGTGCCATAACGAATGCCGTTCCACGAACGCTATGTGGCACTTTTCCGACGCCTTTTTCAACTCTGGAGGAACTCACTTGGCTCCCTCTATCTCTGGGGTTTTGTTCGGTAAATACGTCTCCAGCCAACAATGATCCTGCTAAAGGATAACTCGTCTTCGCTTTATCTTCTCCAGGCCCTTATTTCCCGTATTTAAAGTAACTTCGTTCGTTAAGCTCTTGGAGCCAATTGTACGAATGGCGTTCAACGATAAACGGCTTCCAACAATGGTTTAACACTATACTTGCATTGTACAACAAAAGCAAATCGTAGTTCAACATTCGATGTATACATCGGTCGATCATTTTTCAACAAATATAACCATTGTTAGGTTCATGGTTTATACAGTTTTATGCAAATGAAAGCCAGGCAGCATTTAAAAGAGTAATTTCACCGATAACCAAAAAGTACTTGTGTACAGTTTTCTATTATTAACATTAAACGCCACTTTTCCGTCAATGATGCCATATTTTCGAATGATATTATTTGCGCGGGAAATATTTATTAAAATCGTTACAAAATTCAAAATATAACATTACAGAACATATCCAATACCTAAAGTGTTTTACTACCATGAAAGAAATAAAAAACACTATTGGTTTAAAATTTACTCGATATTCATTCTGACGTTTGTTGTGAATGACACGAAGACATACAGTGGTACCTCGGTATAAGAAATTAATTGGTCCCAAAAACTTTTCTTAATCTGAAATTTAATAACTGGAGTGAAATGTTCCTATAAGAAATAAAGAAAAAGAAATAAACGGTTCCCATGAAGAAAAAGAAATAAACAAAAATTAATTTTGTGCATTTTATATATAATTTAACATGGACAAAATAACGTTACATAGAGAAATCAATAAAAACTCATCAAGAAATAACTTCACTTAGATATACAATACCTTGAGTAAGGACTCTTTCCGGCGTAAGAAAGAGGGTGAGGAGAGGATAGGAGGAGAGTAGTTAATTTATGGCTTTTCCACTTATAATACAATATTAGCGATTGAACAAATAAGACATTGTTTGCAATTGTAGAACTTTCAGCTTTGCTATTTGAAAAACGTTTTTACACAAGAAGGAAAGGATTTTCGAATAAAGTAAGAATAATATTAAATATAAATTCAAGTCACTAACCACTCAAACGATCGTATTACGTTATATATAACTATCTCTTTCTAGCATGTACACGAGTCGCGAGGAGATTCTGCCGAATCTGTATATCGTTGTCTTAGTAAGAAAAGCAGGTAACTTTTTTTAGCTGCCATCTAATAACAACTGAAAATATTTTCAGAATTATTTTTTTCCAAAAATCATTAAAATGCGATCATATTAAAACCAAGCAGTCTTTTTGGTCTCCTGTAAATTTCCTTTTAATGGTGTTACGCACTTTACTTGCTAAGGTAACAATATGTTGTAACCCGCGTTTAGTCTTTGGAAGCACATTTCGGTTTCAGAAACAAAATTTCATCCAAATTTTCTTTCGTAATACCAAAGTTCCATAACAAGATACTGTCGTAAACTGAGTAAATTAAGTATAACGTCAAAAAATATTAAATTGCTGGGTTTAGAATGACATAGGCAAACTAGAATGTTGAAACATGGATTATTTGAAGTCACTTACACATCATGTATGATACTTAGGTATTGTCATAATTATCACTATTGCATTGTCATCATTATAATAACACAATGCAATGCATTCGATGTTAACATAGCGGCCTAGCAACAACTGTATCCCCTCCTAAAATACTAATTGCAATCCATCTCATAAAATACTTCGGTGACCAATCAGTTCCGCTTATTCTCTTTTAGAAAGCAATAGAAAATATAGCCAATTACAATTGTACATCTAACTTTTGGCCATTATGAAGAAGCAATTTGGAAGAGAAAGAAGTGTGAATATTTTTAAAAGATAGGGAACATTGATTAATCACTAGTCTGGGCAAACAGCGGTAACAGTCAGTGTAGTAGATATGTGGTGCGGAGTCGGCGATTATTTATTTCACGCGTTCACAGCGTCAGTACTAAATCGTAACTTATTTCGTAATTGTATGCTTATGTTTGCTTTAAAAATGTCGCAGTTAGGTACGTCGCGAAAACGGCCAATGGCAGACACAACTAAAAACTTTATAGTGGACATGCCGGACTTAATTTTTGCTGGCGCCAAAATTCAATGTCTAATTTGTAAAATGTGTTGGTCCAGAAGCCATTGTCAACATCATATCGAAAGCAAACAGCATTCTTCTGCAAAAAGTGGCATACGAGACCAAGAAGAATGTACATTTAATTTATATGTTACTCTTATTTTATGTAATCTATCTTTTCGTTTACTAGACAAAGAAGCGTTTGTCTCCTTCGGGAATAAATATGCGGACTGTAAATTACCTTGTCGAACATACGAAATGTAGTGCCATTTGCTCGTGAACATATAGAAAAAAGAATGAAAACGGAGTTGAAAGATAACAAACTGTGCTTGTGTGTGGATGAAACAACAGATCGTCAAAAACATTCTGTGGTTAATGTAATGGTACGTACAATGGAACCACATCGACCGTCATCCTCCTTCTTACTTACTTCCAAAAGAGTTATAAATTGTACTGCCGATGAGATTTTAAAGGTGGTGTTGAACTCATTGAACAAATTTGAAGTTTCAACTAAGCAACTTTTAATGTTTATGAGTGATGGTGCCGCAAACATACGTTCTTTGGGCCGATCTCTTAAAGAACACAGTGGTAACTTCTTACAGGTAACGTGTAAAATCCATACTCTAAATCTTGCGGCACAAACGATTCCTACATGTTTTCCACTAGTAAATGAATTGATTCCTAGTAGAAGGGCAGTGTTTCTAAAGTCCCCGAAACGTACCCGACTATTTCACAAACTGTGTCCTGATTTACCTGAACCACCACAGGCGATTGTTACACGTTGGGAAACATGGTTGCAGGCTGCGTTTTACTACAACAAATATTTTGATCAAGTAAAGAAGGTAGTTTTAAAATTCAATCCTACAGAAGCTACAGCAATCAAGAAAAGCCAGGAAGTACTTCAAGATAGTCAGGTTAAAAGAGATTTATAAACTATTCACAACAATTACCTCGGACTAGCGGAGAGAATAGAAAAATTACAAAATGTGTCGATGTCGCTAGTGGATTCTGTTCAAATTGTGAATGATGTTCACGCACAGTTATGCGCTGTAGAAGGCGAAACAAATTGGTGTGTAATACGAAAATTTGAAAGTGTTTTAGAGAACGACTCCGATTTTCTTATATTAAGACAAATTTGTGAAGGTACGTGTGAAGATGCATTAAGTTGTTTCAAAGATTATTTCGAATATGCAATTTTTGCATTTTTGGCATTAAAAAGCGTTTATTCCGGACGTCGTATTCACTTGACTGAAACAGTTGTGGAAACATATCTAATGATTCAAATATTTAACAGATGTTACCCAGCTTGTGATTTCACGGAAGACTTTTAAAACAGTAAGTGTTTCAGCACGTTTTATAATTTATTTCTTACCTTCTATTTTATGTGTAAACTTTTATGCGCTCGCCACGCCTCTGGCTGTTACCGCATATTTGCCCAGGTTACTAATCACTACATGTGAGTGTCTAATTCTAAAGCGTTTTTCTTATTTCCTCCAAACATATATTCTGCTAGTCTCATTCATTGCTATTTCCATCCTTATTATTTGTACAATCAATATTTTTCAATTATTGAAATACCTTCTTATTCTGTTATTATTATGGTTAAGCGTTTTGCGTACGCTCATGCAGCGTCCAAAGATCACAGGACCGTATGCAGTTATATTGTATCTCCACAGGCCAGAGATACTCAACAAAGGAGCAACCACAGTCAACCTGTGAATTCAGATTTAAATGAAACTACGAGTTTGTAGACTGATTTGGTGTATGAAAGGCAGTGTTTTTGTAATCCAATATGGTGCTACTTTGTGACAATAGCTTAGAAGCTCCAAGAAATATACAAAAAAGTACGAACGACTTTTTAACTATCCTAGGAGAAAATAATGATAGCGGAGACTGTGGGGTAGTATGGCAAACACTAAAGTATCGGCACACTCCTTACCACATTGTTTCGAGAATTCGTGCATTCCCATTGTCAACCGTACGACCAAATGATTAGAGGAGAAACTAATATTCGCTACTAGGTTTTCAAAGAAACAAAGCCACATTTCTCTAATTTAGTTGAAAGTTTAAAAGTTTTAATTATTGTAAAACCCTTACTTGTAGCACTTATACAATTTTGGATCTTAAATAACAATGATAAAAATGGCACTTACAAACGCGTGTTCTTTATCAGAGACAAAGCTGTATCTTTGTTGTCGTATCTAACGTGCAGCCAATAGTGTGATGCAATGTACAGGTTAATATGAATTTTCTATAGCAAAAGCATAACGCGAAATAGATGTATAAAATGCTGCATGACATCTTTCTAACTATTTCTGATTCTCTTGTATTCTCAATACCTCAAAGCGTACGCAAAACGCCTAAGCTTAGTGATTATGCAACAATATTTCCACGCATATAAAAGCGGTCTTCATATTGTCATAGATCATAATGATTGATCTTCTTTTTGTATCATGCTTACTTCTTCTTTCACTTTTATTCTCTCAGAGTGCAACTTAGAATATATCCTATCGTAGACTAACTCTGAAGTATCTCTACTGTTCAAACAGCAGCTTAATAGATTCATTGATGATACCAAGAACAAAAACCAACAGCACAAAAAGTTGCTGCTGCTCTAAAATTATTAACTCCAATTATGCATTTTAAAATAATTACTTCGTAACAAGTTCTTAATTAATTGCCAGTTTAAACTTACATTGCAAATCTTTATGGGAAAGTTTTCTGACAGCAAACAGACAAGTTTTTTTTATTTTTCAATGCCAAGGTAAAAGTTCTACGCAAACTTTTACTTGCGAAGATGAACTGAAACTAATCAATTCCATTGTGCCTAACTAGGTTAACGAGTTAATTGGGAATTTTATTTTAAATACAGTAACCGCCTTTAGAGAAAATATGCACAAATAAATATAGGTGTCCATTATTCACTAAACTATGCACACATTTTAAACGTTTGTGTGATTAAAATTAAATTAGTGTGGTGGTATTTATTTTGCTTAACGAGGGTGAAGTTGATAGCCTACATTCTTTAACATAATCTTAGAAATTACAAATATGTCTTGTTTTATTTTGTATAATAGTAGAAAAGGAACATGCTATATTTCATCAATGTGCAACTTGTTTATTAAATCTTCACAATATATTCACTATAAGAGGATTAATACTATAGTATTGTAATGCTTCCAAATTTAATTGAAGTAGATTTATTCCATAATTTATGTAATGGTGATCTTTTAATGATTAATTTATTAAGGTTGAGTTCAATGGGGTTAACAGGTTATTTTATGCAGTGAAACTTTATTTAGAATTTTGTTTTGACATTGTTTGTTTATTAAAATCAGCATACAAAATGACCCTAAAAACTATAACCATCGATATTTGAGAAAACATGAATTGAATTGATAATACAAGGTGTTCCATTTAAAAAACCAAAGTAGGAGTAATTTCCAGTGAGCTGGTACTGTCAATTGTTTTTTGATACGAGATTCTGAATCTACGGTAAAAAAATTCTATTGTTTTTTAATTTAACCGTCCTTGCATCTTTAAAAACAAAAAGGTACCCATAGAACGGGGTTCAAACTGAACAGCCTGTATAAAATTGAAACGAAGATAATCAGTATATCTGTTTAGCAAAAATTTTCTTATAATGTATTTACTTAAACTGTTTTTAAGTAGTGTAATGTTATAATTTACAACTTCCAACGTAGTTGTCATTAGCGGCACGTATACTCAGTATGTCCATTCGCTCAACCTCAATATCCCTCAGGGGGCTATTAGCTCTTGTTCGGTAGCTCCAACTCCTTTTATGGCCTCCGATCACTGGAGCAGGGGTGCTAGCGAATTAATTTAAGTCCAGTCAACGAAGAACATGGGGGAACAGATAATTTACTTGCCTTCTGTTCATCATAAATCTTCAAATTTAATGGAATATTTTCCTACAACAAGTGGCAGCATAAATTCGGAGCATAATTTCGAAAATTAAATATCATTGGTAATGGAATCGTCTTATACGTCAATAAATTTTATTATTGTACTGTTGTTGGCGGTATTATATGTTATAGAGTAGCATGGTCAAGTCTTCCAGTTGCGTCACTGCATGGTTTGCATTATGCTATTCTTAAAATAAGAATATTCCTTAAATTTATAAAGTAATATCAAAATTTGCTGTTTAAACAATCGCTATCGTGATTAAAATAAATGAGTGGAAGGACGCTAATTAATTCCTGACTTTGAGTCAAGATTTTCATTCAGGCAACACGTGTTTGGCTGTGTTCCCATTTTCTAAATGTTTAACGTTTAAATCGTACCATAAGTACGAAGTACAAGTCAAGTTTGGTGATTGAAAAATATGCAGATTTCCAGTAGGTAACATATAAACATAGAGTTTCAATACTCGTGAAATTTCATTAATTGATACCTAGTTTAATTTAGACTGCGGAAAGAATGTACTTAGGACATTGGCGAACACTCAGATCGCATAATTAAATAACTAATTTCTAAAAATTAATTTTTATTTAATAATTTCCCACATTTAAAACATTACAGTAGATAGATATCTCCAGTACTTCTTATATATAACGGTGTACATTTAAACTACTTAGAGAAAAAAATTAGAAGAGCGTCATAAGAAGTTATATAAAATTACTTATATTTCTACTGTTGTAATAACCTACATACTCCACTAAAACTAATTTTTCAGTTAAACCTTCGGATGAGTATGCTTCAAGACTCATTAGATCTAATACACCACTTAACCACGTAATAGCATCACTTCCCAAACTTCCTCAAAAGCTCTTCACAAATCCAAACATACTGCCAGCACAAAGCTACCCATTTATACTTTTCAACTATTGATTACAAATATCCATAACAATAGTCTTACAAGAGCTCTTCCTTAATCCTGGTCGATTTGGTTCACTTTATCACACAGTATTCGCATGACTTTTCCTTTATAAATATTTCTAAAAGAATTAACTGGGTACTGTTTACTTTGTAACATGAATCACATATGTCCTCCATAGATCTGGTGTTAAAGATGTATTACTGTGTTCTCTATACACATGTCCTATAAAAGTCGACTATTCCTTCTTCTGCAACATCACCAACATTGTCTAATGAATTTAGAGTCCATACCATCCATCCTCTGTCTATGTCACATTTGGTCCTATTTTGTAAATTGAACTTTGTAGCACAACCTATTGATATCTCAAAATTATTCATAATTTCTTGGCAGATGCGGTCGGAGCGACGGTGATGACGATGGGTAGACAGAAACAAGCCCGTTTGCTACTGCTTTCTATCCTCATTGCCTTTGTCGTAAACAATTCCATCGATAACATGAGCTATATTAGCATTATCTATTATGTTATTATGTAACACAAGTTCTAAATATTTTTCTTTTTTAGTTCTTTCTTCTCAGTGGTTTTTTTTTTGTATTTTATACACACTTTGTGTTTCTCTATTTTTCCGTTTTTTTTTATTTTCATTTCTTCAATAGTCGCGTTAATCCACTTATGCATTTCTTAAATGTTACCGGTACCTTTGCTTATACCTATGTACATACATATATGTACATATACAATAACGATTTACTAATAGAATGTAACTATGACACGACGTTTTTACGATGAGTTCCGGAAACTGGGTACATATTACTGCAGGAATCTGCGAGTCTGCATGTGGAACACAATATTGTAAAAACTTGGAAACCAACTGTTGATGCTGTTACTGATAATCCTCGCATCAGCACTCAAGTATCCCGACATCTCAATTTTCCTTAAAACTCGGTGGCGGATAGCTTTCCACTGAAAAATGCTTCATCCGTTTCATTTTCAAAAAGCTTTGGTTCTGCAGATTGGAGATCATAACATCAGAAAACAATTCTGCCAATAGCTTTTAAGCCAAAGAGCAAAACATCTGATATTTATGTTCAGTGTCTTGTTGACAGATGAAAGTAGCTTCACACGTGATGGTACGAACAATGTTCATAACCTGGGACTTAAAAAATCCTCATGGTATTATCAACAATATTACCAACAGTATTATCAACCAGTGTAGCTAGTTACCTCAACGCTTAAATGGAAATTCTTAACAATAAAATTTTAGGTTGTTTTAAGCAGTGCCTTAGTAATATAGATAAATTAAAAATGAGAAAGTTGATACATTAATTTTATATTTCTTTTCGTCTCATTGATCTTTTGTGAGTACCGACGTATTTAATATGAACATCAATATAATTTATGTCAGTGTTTACAGCTGCGCGTGTTATTTCTGTAGTTTTACAACACAGTTATCTAATTCAGATTAAACGGAACAAAGGGAGAGTTTGTTTCATTTTCAAACAACAATATATTAACAAACAATGAAATTACAACTAATTGCCATCAACCACCATACATGGACGCGTTTCGCTGTAATACAGCTCTTCAGCATGTCTTTGTGGAAGATGGCAATCTAAGTTGATAAGTCGTATATATACGAAGTTCATGAACTTCGTATATACACGACTTATCAACTTAGATTATACTAGCATATAACAGCGAAACGCGTCCATGTATGGTGGTTGATGGCAATTAGTTGTAATTTCATTGTTTGTTAATTGATTACCTTTGGTGAGATACCACTTAGTCGAGTTGCTACCTTCGCAGAAAACCGAAGCAACGTTGGTTGCTCACTTCTGTAGAAGTCGATATAGCGTTTACTTTCGACATTTGCAGTGATTGGGGTGTATTCAATTATATACTCTCATCCATACACGTTAACAATATATTCTACGAAGATAATATGTCTTTGTATAGAAAATATAGTTACCTAACTTCCAGCAGTAACGTTAATGATTTTAATGAAAACAAAAGGGAATATGTGAATATTGACCTTATTTCAATCGGTAATCGAATTTACATATAATATATTGACTTTTATACCAATTTAACTAAAAAACGTCCTGCTCGGAAAATTATTTGCGTAGCTCTTTTATTGAACGATATTGACTATAAATATTTATAAGGACAAATAGAATAATTCAGAATATTGTCATATTGCAGATTACGCCCACTTCAGAGTTATTATTTTAAAATGAAAAAAATTCAAACCGTCAAAAACAGGCTAAATTACCATAGTTATTAGGTTTAACCGTAATCAATCATGCCGCCCCGCTGAAGGGTATTCAACAAAAGAATTTTAACAATTTTTGCGCCTATTGATGTACAAATTGTTTTGCAGAGATAGAACTTTGAAATGCCAATTAAAAAATCAATGTTAAATTAATTTTTGCATTATTTTAGAAACTTTTCATGCAGATATCGTATATCTTAATTATGTAGCCGGCGTAGACGTATTTATTTTTAGTATTATTTGTGAGCTACTTTCAAAATGGGAACAAGCTATTTAAATAAAATAAAATATCTCTGTAATTCTAGCGTTAGAACTAAACTGTTGTACCTCTTATGTTTGTATGTATGTACATTTGTACATCCATTCCGTTCAAGCGTTCACACAATAAAATTGATTTGTTTATCTACTAAAGTACGGTAAAACTACAATAAACTACACTTAATTGCAAGTATTACGTGTTAGCTACTTTCCGTTATTATTCTTGCTGGAGCTCTAAACAACTTTATTCATGGTCACTCACGTTTAGAGACTTAAATTAAGAAAGTTGTTACACGTGGCTTGGCATTATTCACGTGTTCAGCGAGATTGAATTTATAGATTTTCCTATGCGTGGGATATAAGCATAGGTAAATGATAAATATGTACTGAAGAAAATCTGTTATTTCCATATCTATGCAATTAATAACTTCAAGTAGATTTGTGTTCTGACACATGTATATAATAAACGACATTTGCTGTACAATCTAAAATGGAAATCTAACTTGCGTAAGTATCTATTTTATCTACTTATAGAAAATTATAAAATTACACGACTCGAAGTGATCTTTGATTTTTTACGCCGATCTTGTCTTTCATTACTGCCTTGTTGTAGAAAACTTTATTAAGAAGTAATTGTATTGATAAAGGACAGTGATCTTTAAACTTCACTTCTCCTACAAACTGAGAGAACTTGGTTCCCTGGGAAATTTCTAAAAGGTACTTTAAATATTAAGAGAAGCATGCGCAGATGGTGAGCTATAGTAAGTTGTACAAATCTACATACATTTTCACTTGTATGAGTTGAATTACATACTTCGTTATTTTATTTACATATGTAATTTGTAAATGTAAGGAAGAAAGTGTTTCTATCAAAGATGAATTATAATAAAATTGGCAAACACTAAAGTACCGGCGCACTCTTCACCACACAAGTTACTTAATTAATTCTCTCCGTATCCGGTAAATTTCCTTCGTATCCAGCTTATCAACCGCGACAAGGAATTTGTGAAACTTCCCTTTCACAGAATACGAAAGGTATTAGTAAAGTTTTTAGGGGACAAGATATTAACGTGCATTTCAATTCGCAAAATGCACTCAGAAACCTCCTAGGCAATCCGAAAGATAAACCGGACCCGAAGGAAAGATTAGGACTTTGCGACTCTTGTGGGCGACTAAAATCTATATTGGATAAACAAAATGGGCGATAGATACCAGATTCAAAGAACACATAGCTCATTACCGCTATTATGGAATTGAATCGTCAAGTGTGGCACGACACATAAACGAAACTGGCGAAAATATTAAATTAGAAAACCCCAAATTTATTAAGAACGTAACATCGAGACGAAAATTAGACGCTTACGAAACCATTTATATGAAAAAAATCCAAATCTTTTAAATAGAGAAATGGGGCCACTCATCTCTGATTGACTTATTGATGTAAAACGGACACATGTTTACGTCCTATGCTACAGGAAAGAACCTTTCCTTTTAATTTCGTATATTTCGCAAATTGCCAACATTTCGGTGGAAGGAATGTAAACATTTAATTCTGATTTCTACACTGTATTTATATACATAATAGGAATACGACTTTTTATTGTTGAGAGAACACTTGGGTGATGGAATCCATCACTTCTGTTGAGAGAATGTTCCCTTCTCTTATCTTCAAGAATAGTAGTCCAAGTCGAACTAAGAAACATGAAATAAATGCAATTATTAGAAGCGATTACATAAATATTGGTTAATAATAAATGAAAAGCAAACATATGCTTAAACTTCTATAATATACAAGGTGTCTCAGAAAGTTTTGCACTCTTTCTAATTTTGTTCATCAGTTTCCTCAACTAACTTTATTTAAAACTTAAAACTATACTTTATACTCTTAGTTTCCGGTTTAGAACTGCATCGTTGTCGTAGCTTTTGCCGACGTTTCATCCACACTCTTATGGGACATCTTCAAGGCTCTTACTGCACACTAACTGGGGACTATTCATTCTGGAAGCTTTTATATAGGGCTTGTTTCGGAAATGTTATGGATTAATGAAGCGTGGCGGTTGCTACGAGATTTTATAAGTTGGAATTTCCACGCCAGCTTGGACAAGGCTACACGCAACAACCGCGTATGTGCATAGAATCATGCTAATGCGATCGGTGACACCATGAATGTAGAGTAGATACGCTTGCTTACGGAAATTAAGGTTAGATGAGGGGAGTTGCAGTGGAGAAGGGTTGGTGTAGCGGTTAGTGGTAGTTTGAATATCTTTCCTAGAATAATTATTGAAGATCAGAGTTTCAGTGATGTGGTCCAGTTCTTGAGAAAGTGAATGGGGTTAAAATTGCATTTATTGCAAATTCGTGTATGGAAAATTATATCATCTAGGTGTCGCCCATTTTGCCGCTGGTACTCTTCCAAGCGATGCCTTAAGTTTTCTGTTACGCTTGTGCATAAGTCACGAGTAGTGGCTTCAGTCTCTTCCTGGATACGATTTTTAAGCTGAATCAAATTTGCTGAAGCGTTATTAAAAACTCGACTCTCAACATAGCCCCACAAAGAAAAAATCGTTTAGAGCCAAGTCCAGACTTCTTGGTGGCTAGTTGATGTCGCCTCTTCTTGCTATCAATTTATCCGGAAGCCATTCTTTTACAGCTTGTAGTGCGGTATTTGATGGGTGGCCAGTAACGCCATCTTACTGGAACCATCACTGGTCATTAAAATCGTCAAATTCTTGGAGGGCAGATCCAAAATATACACGGATCATTGCGGCGTACCTGTCTCTGGCGGATATTGCTGCCCAAACAGTAACTTTAGGGCTATATAATGGAGTTTAATGTTTCTCCCGGAGGATTTTTTTGCGACCAATAACGACAATTTTGCTTGTTCACGTAACCATGCAGATGAAAATGTACCTCACCAGAAAAGAAAATTCGGTTAAAGTCGTCAAATCTTTCCAACATTTGGTTGGCAAGCGTCAATCGTATAGGGTAATCAGTTTCTTTTAATCCTGCACTAACTGAGTTTTAAGAGGGCGTAGTTTCAAGTCTTTTTTGAAGATGCGAAAAGCAGTTGACCTATGTAACTGCAAAAGCGAAGCTTGTTTTCGCACTGATCGGCGAGGATCTTCTGCCACTACACCGCGAACACGGTCAATGTTTTCATTAGTGCCTACACTACGCGGGAATCCAGGAGGGCGAATATTTACAGTTGAACCAGTTTCATTAGATTTCTGTATCCAGGACGTGATTAGATTGGTACTAGGTGCTTCATTGACTTTGTGGAGAGCATAACGTGCACGAACCCGATGCTGAACTGCGACGTAAGAATGACTTAACTCATAAAAACGTACGTTGTTGAACATCAAACCGTTCCATTGTGACATATGTCAATTCCGACATTAAATTTCCAAGGCTTGCTTTATTCATTGCTAAAAATTAGACAATTATGTCTCAACAGGTTTTAAAGCTATAGATGAAATAAGAGTGCAAAACTCTCTGAGACACCTTGTATATTATTTTCCCTAGGACCTAATTAAAATAGTTGAACATCGAGTAAAGAAAATGTTATTTTATTGTTTATTTATATTCTAATTCTCCAGGCTAATTTGTATGTGATCGGTTTTATAAAATATTGAAATAGTAAGCATTATTTTTCCTCGCTTTCATTAATTTATCACTCACAGTAGTGACACTAATATTAACAGAATACTTTTTTGTATTAAGACTATAACTATTTTTTTACGTACGATGACGGTCCTACAGAGCATGTAAGCTTAGTAGCTTGTATGCAGATGGTGTGAGTAAAATGCTCTATGGCTCTGTTACTACCACCCCCTCGCCGTAAAGGGCGGAGTGCGGTTAACATGCGAATGGTGACTTGGGATTGTACTGGACCCATCCAGATAAATCTGCCACTTGACTCTGGTGGAACTTGAAGGCATAACGCGTAATTCCGCACAGTCAATGCCAGTCCTCTTCCCACCGGGCTATAAATGTTATCAGTGGAATTGAGCTAAGGTGAAATGTTAAGCGTTGATATTTTTGTTCTTAAATTAAAGAATCTCCTTCCTTTTTTCCAAATCTGTATACAATAACGCAATACAAATATTTTTGCAACATTAGTATGTGCATTCTTTCTAACATTACACCATTATGCAAATCTGTTTAGGCTTAACAGCAATACTTCTTCACTGCAGGAAAAATCTAACCCCAAAGCATAATAATCTTTTTAATGTATGATTTATCACATTCTTGAGCTGCAAAATGTTCAATGCATACTACTCGCAGTTTTAAAACAAATGACTTTCTTCATTTTCTGAACTGATCGCAAAACAATGTGTGATATCAGTGAGTTACTTGGATATTTATGCTTTTGAGACTTCCTACATTCTGTATATTGCCCCGAAAGAAATAAACAGAAAAATTTGTAACACGTTGACCTATTTCTAAACTAGTTACGAGGATCCCCTAAGTTAATAAAAGTTTTATATATTGTCTCACATTGTTTAAAGCAAATGTTCGTAATATGTAGTAGCTTTACATTCAATACATGTGTACATATTACGTAATAAATCGTTTATTCTACATTGTATCCTTTATTGTTGCAGAATTACAAGGAAAAAGATGCCGGCAAGGTCGTCGTCTATACAACAACCATGGGAATCGTCAGGGAGACGTATAATACCTGCATGAAAGTGAAGCAAATCCTGCGGACGCTTTTGATCAAATACGAGGAGCGAGACGTGTTCATGAGCAGCGAATATCAAGCCGAAATCAGGGACCGCATGCGCTGCGACCACATTTTAGTGCCACAGGTGTTCGTAGATGGCCAGCACATCGGGGTAAGTTTCGCTCGATTGTCCTTGAACTGAAAGCATTAGAGCTTTTCCTTTTTGCTATACAGGCGGGATATTCTGGCGGGCTTAGAACGGCGAACGAGATATGTATACAGAAAATGAAAAGGAATAGAAAGAAATGGCCTGGAAGGGCTATAATGAAATTTGAACTTTGATAAATCGTCTTCTACCCTTATCCTAATTGCGTTTTCAACTTACACGAAATGGCCTGTCATTAGATTGAAACAGCATTTAGTGTAAGGTTACGTATAGTAAGAAAATTTATTGCTATACTCATAAAAAAACCTTCTCGAAAGCTAGACATGATAAAATAAAATCTAAAGTGAGTTTCATTGAAAGTAAACTCTCACTGTTAACAATAACAACTAATTTATGGATATATTCATAAAAGTAACAAGATTAGATACATCAACTATGTGACTATCTTATTCAGCGGTAAACTTGATTTGAGATGTGTGTAATATATTTCGTTTTGTATTGAAAAAACGTGTAGAATGTTATCTATCAGATCCTACTAACACATATAAGTGTTATATAAGTGAATTTTCAATAGTACAGACAAAATATTTTTATATCTAACCTCAGTATTGCTGAAATTTAACTTACAATTAGGTACAAAGACGCTGATAGATTGAAATGATGTACTTTCCAGAGGTGCAAGACTAGTCGCAAAGTTAGAACAGCTAGAAAGAGGATTTTTCCTCGATATTCCGTTAAGTACATAGGTATCTATGTATTCAGTTTAAGATATGCACAGAAATTGAATAAACCACTGTCAATGGATTACAGTGGGATTTCCAGCTTGTACTCCTTTCTAAAATCGAGCTTCTTTTCTGCTTACATCAAACAAACATATTTTTTGAGCCTTTAATATTGGCCGTCTACACTCTCCATTCCTTATTTTTATTGAATTATCAGTAGAGCAACGCAAACTGCGCTGAAAGCCAGTGGCTGACGCATAAATGTTTACACAAAATAAACACGGCCGGGACAATTCGGTATAAGCGTCAGTATAACTGCGACTCGAAAGCCGATCTGTGTATGCATCTACGCTGTCGTATACTATATCGTAGTTCTACGTTTGTTTTGAAAATGTTTCCTACGTCGCGAAAACGACCAAAGTTGGACACAATAAGAGAATTTATTGCAGAAATGCCTGATTTAAAGTGTGATGGCGCTAAAAATTCAATGTGTAGTGTGTAAAATAGATTTCATGTGTTGGTCGAAAGGTGATTGTCTACGGCACGTAAAATCCCCTGTAAAGTCCCCAAAACGTATTCGGGAATTTCGTAGACAATGCCCCGGCATTCCTGAACCACCACAACCTATTCTTACTCGTTGGGGAACATGGTTAGAGGCTGCATTTTATTATCTTAAATATTTTGAGAATATAAAGAACGTGATTTTAGAATTCGACCCAAAGGAAGCTGCGGCTGTCAAGGTAAGCCGCTTGAAATTTCAGGATAGTCAAGTTAAAACAGATTTGGAAATTATTCAGAACAATTACGTGGGACTAGCGGATGCGATAGAAAAACTACAAAATTCTTCGGTGTCGTTAGTGGAATCTTTCCAAATAGTGCAACATGTTCACGCACAGCTATGCGCGATAGAAGACGCAAGAAATGTTTGTGTTTTAGAAAGGTTTGAAAGTGTTTTAGATAAAGACTCTGATTTTGGCACATTAAGACAAATTTGTGAAGGTGCGTCAACAGAACCGTTAAGTTATTTGAAAGATTATTTTACTTACGCAAATATAACGTCACTAGATGTAGAACGTTCGTTTTCGGCATACAAAAACACTTTTCTTCACACCGCACTCACTTTGCCGAAACAACTTTGGAAACATATCTAATGTTACAAATATTAAATAGACATTATCCACTTTGTGATTTCACGGAGGACTCTTAAAACGGTAAGTGTTTGAGCACGTATCACATTTAATTTATTTTGTGTAAACTTTTATGCGTCCGCCACTGGCTTTCAGCGCAGTTGCGTTGCTCTAATTATCAGTCCTTCTCATAATCTTCCGTTTAGCTCTTATTTTCTTCATCCTTAATAATTTCAGCTGCGTAGGTTAACACAAGCCTTATAGACCTTTTCATATTACCTTTCCGAAGTTAGAGAAAGGAATAAGTTAATTGAAACATCTAGTAGCTCAACTTATTGACCTTGTACACGGAACCTCCTTTATATAATCCATTATTTGCGCAAATACTTCTTACATTCGTAGTTATTTAAATTACTTTTCACGCTGTTAAGAAATAGTATTTGCTGCTCAAAGAATTTATTCCAAGAAATTCAATAAACTTATCAAATAAAGTAACTTACGTCTAACGTGAAGTTAATAACCTCCGTTGTAGAACTTCTCGGTAAAAAATTCAAATAGGTTTTCGTAATAATATTTTTACAGCGAAGAAGTTATATTGTTTTAAGACGTACGCGTACCATCTACGCGGCTGTTGTAACAGACGGAACGCAAAGAAATAATAAAAAAAACTGGGGATGTACCGTATCTTTTCTTTATTATTGCTATTATAAATTTCTTCACGAAGATTTATATTTAAAAGGTATTTTGCTGTAGAATTTTTCATTTAAGCTCCTGGGCAAAATCAACGCACCACCTCATTAAACTCAAATAATTACACTAATGAAAATAAAATTAAACTAAACTATAATCAAAACTTACAAATTGGGTTTATACAATCATTTGAAAAAGAAATCAGCGAAACATTACCTGATTTTAAATCATTAAACACTTCTTTTGTTGAAAACGTATGAGATATGAAAACGAAAATCAAAATCAGAAACGTAAAAAATCGAAAGCTCTACTCCTACCACATTCATACGCCTTAGCATGCTAGTGATTAAATTTTCAATGGTATCCTGGCAATGCCTCTCCCATTCTTCAATTACAGCATCCACCAGTTGATTGTGCTTGACAGGTAGGAGTCTACGATCTCCGACCATCTTTTTAAGATGGTCTCATAAATCCTCAATGGGATTGAGGTCGGGACTGTTAGGTGGCCATTCCATTAAGGGAATATAAACAACATGCAGGTAGTCAATAAGCTGTCCAGCTACATTGGGACGCTCATTGTTTTGCATGAATAAAAAATTGGGACCCACAAAAAGAGCAAATGGCATTACGTCTTCAAATACGATGGTTTCCAGGTAATATTACGCATTCATAGACCTCACACGTATAGGGACCAACTCTGTATGAGCACCGAAGCAAATGTCATCTCAAAACATTGCTGGGCCACCAAACGGGGCCCTTGCAGAAATGTTGCAACTTGCAAATTTCTCTCCTTCCATTCGCCAGACATGCTCACGTCCATCAGGAGATTTGAAGCTAACCCTTGTTTCATCATTAACAGACCAATATTGATGATTTCTGGCAAAAACGCAATCTTTGAACTTTATGCTCTCTAGTAAGTAATCGTTTTCTCTCCCCTGTCCTTCGAATGTGGGATCCTGCTTCGTTAAATCGTTTAACCATGCAACTTATGCTGGAATGACTTCTTCCTAACACACTGGCAACACAACGCATCGAGTACTCCTCATCCAGCGGAATTGATGCCCATACTTCCTCCTCTACCGATAAATTTCTTTGGTAATTCATTTTCCTACTTTGAAATGCTCGTAGATGAATTTTAAACGATAATAAAACTTAGCTTAATGACTTGTTTTAACACAGCAATTTCTGAACGGATTTTAAATCGATTGTGGTCAAACGTGGCTAATTAACATTTGCAATTAAAAAAAATAGCATATGCTTGAAGTGTCAGAGGAAGTCTAAAGCCTACTTGTAAGACAGTTAGTAGATTAAAAGGTGCCATTATCTCTGATTTTTTTTGAAAAATGGTAGTGGTGCGTTAATTTTGTCCAGAAGTTTATATTTTAACTTTTTATATTTACGTTTTGTCGAGGATGATTCCAGTATATATTCGGTATTGATTTTATTTCTACTTAGATGAACGAATGCACTCGATGGTTTTAGCAATTTCACACCTCTGTAAATCTTACCCTTTCAAGTTGTTCAAAACTTGTTATGAATTAATATACCGACTTCCGTCGGTAAAATGTGAAAATCCGTGATTTCGTTGGTTTTCCCGAAGTAATTAAATTAAAACAAAACGTAATAGAGCTTTTACACATTGGCTGTTACGTCGCACTATGGGATGAATTTACTGAAATCCTGTAAAAAATTTATAAATTGAAAACTCGAAACGTATTATAAAATATATGTTTCAATAGTGATCTGACTTTTATATCCAGTACGATGTATTTCATTTTCACGTTACCATAAAAAGTTACAGAGCCACAAAAGGAACGAACGCAGACGAATGAAAATATCCCAAGTTAGAGAGGTCAATCTTATGTGTACGAATTTACAGCTAGTAGGTTTTGGAAACATTGAAAATGATATGTGGTTGGAAAAGGCGTTTGATAGACTTTTTAACCTAAACATAATATTTTAAACAACTGACTTGGTTAATGTACAAATGACGAGTGGATGAAAATATAAACACTCTAACAATTTCCGGGGTTCAGCTTAGGTTTTTAGCTACTATCAGGATTTGTCCTCGCGGATTTTTTTATGCAAACAGTAGACGATGATGTCACATAGTGAAAAAAAAGCGCACGCTAAAGCTAAAAAAAATTTGAAGTTGATTGATGAGTAAAGTAACCAAAACTTGCGGACTCGCATAGGCGTCGGTATTACGGGTTAATATAAGAATACGAAAAATTCATAAATAAACTTACTTGCTAATTATTCAACAAATTAGAGGCATCAGGATGTGAACTACTGTAAACTCGCATCATTGCATATGTTTCCACAATTACTTCTTCAAACCTTGTGCGTCGACAAGAAAAAATATTCTTGTACATAGAAAACGATCTCTCCACATCTAAGGAAGTTACATTTGCATGCAGAAACTGTTTTTCAAAATCACTTAAAAGTTCACTATTCTTACACTTTTTATAAACGGCCTCTAAAGTATTAAAATCGGGATTTCTCCTTAAAACATCTGCCAACTTTTGACTAGCGCATAATCCTGGCGTATCATTTAATGTGTGTAATTTATTTTTCACACTCTCCACTATGTCTAATGATTCCTGCAATGACAATTCAGTACATTGTAGTTTTCTGATGGCATCTAGTAATACTGTATAATTGGTACATATTGTTGTTAAATCTTCTAAAAATTGAGGAATTTGAAATTCTCTTTGACTTTCTCTAATTGCTTTGGATTCATTCCGATAAAATCGCATTATAACTGATTGAATTTGTTGAAAATGGATCAGATAGTAAGAAGCTGCTGTTAGCCAAGTACCCCATCGCGTTAAAATTGGTTCAGGAGGTTCTGGAATACCTGGACAAAATTTACGAAATTCTTTTAAACGTTTAGGAGATTTACGAAACACTGCTTTAGTACTTCCAATCATCCGATCAACGTTTCCGTAATGTTGTCGAACAACTTCACCAACTAAATGCAAAGCATGCAGCACGCAGGTTATATGTATTAAGTTAGGAAATATATGTTTTAAGGATCGCCCAACACTTAACATCGTTGCTGCACTATCTCTCACAATCATCACAACTTGATCTTGGGCAATTTTAAATTTTTTCAAAGCGTTCATTATCACTTTTTGAATATTTCCCGCGGTACATTGTTGAACACGTTTACAAGCTAACAAATATCGAGATGCTGTGTTCCCGCTAGATAAAACGCGAGCTATTACATTCACAATACTGTTTTTCTTTATATCGGTCGTCTCATCCACGGTAATCCATATTTGTTTGGAACACAAATCACGTTTACACACATTTTCTAGCATCTCTTTCATTCGCGGCAAATGATTCTGTAATTGTGTTTGTGAGGGTAATGGGTACTTTGGAACGTATTGTCGCCAAAACGTTTTAAAAGCTGCTTTTCTCACCAACGACAACGGAAGATTACAAGAGGTAAACATAATTAATAAATGTATGAGGAATAGTGTATAAGGTATTTCAGTTCTTGCATTTCTCATATGCTTAATACCATTGACATGCCTCTGGCAATCAGTTCTGTCCAATGCAGCCAAACGAACATTGCATATTAAGCAAAAAACTGCACTACCGTCATATTTTAAGTGGTCGACACTACATGCCTGCTTCTCTACCGGTTTAGTTTATTTATGAATTTTTCGTATTCTTATATTAACCCGTAATACCGACGCCTACGCGAGTCCGCAAGTTTAGGTTACTCTATTGATAAGTATGGTCTAAGCTTGTACATAAACTGTATATGATGCGACTGTAATGTTGATTTAGTATACAGGGTCATTCACGGGGATGGCCTATTAAAAGTATCTCTGAAATTAATCAAACTTTTTTAAATTTGGTGGGCGATATTATAGATAATGGTGTATTTCCTAAAAATATTTTCAACTTCATGGAACCCTCGATTAAACAGAGAACGGATATCAACTTTTTTATTTCAAATGGTACACCTTGTATATTTCGAATCCTTTAGATAGACCGCTCAAAGACAAGTTGAACGATATGCAATATCATAGATGTAGGATGTACCACCTTTAAGATATTACATTTTTCTTGGAAAATTCGACAAACGCTGAGTTTAACTGAAACATAAATATCTTCTAGTCGGTATTACCCAAGTTAATCAGTTTTGCTAATTCTATTGGCAGCATAAAATTCTCTTTATTACTATAAATACGCATCAAAAATATTATACAAAGTGTTCCAAAAAACCTAGTCCAAACACTAACATTTTCAACTAAAGAAAATTATTTAATGAAATATGTTCCTACAACAATTAACAGTATAAATTCAGTTTTATTTCTGTCATAATATCGAAAAGTAAGTACTTCTGACTAAGAAGTTATGTCCCATGGTAAAATTTAATATTGTATAGTTGTTGGTAATGTCAAATGTCTAAGATCACAGAGTTACCCTTTAAAATGGTGAACCTTCAAGGCAGTTTGTCCTCTAAAATTAATCTAATTTTAAAATAAAGAAAGTTAATTGACATTTAATATCAAATTGTAATTGGAAATGGACGTGATCAAACAATAGAGAAGTCAAGGGACGAATACAATTTCTCAGTTTAGTTAAAACTACCGTTGTATCATCACATGTTTGGCTAAGTGTTTTTCTGTAAGTGTTTAGTGCTTAAATTCCAATTTAAATACGAAAAGTCCAGTTTCGTGATTTGAAAATACGCGGGGTTCGAGTACGTAATGCGTAAACATACATTTTACGTTAAACGTCATAATTTGAGATTAGGTTTTCTCCTTTTAAATTAATATTCGAAAAGCTTTATTATTTGGTTATTTTTTTAACTGCCGAAAGAGTATCTAGGGACACTCCCGGACCTTATGACCCTAGTTTCTTCATACATCTCTTGTCTTGTGGCTTGTGTAAATGCCACCCAAAAGAAAACATTAGCAACAATAGTAAACATGGTATGAAGTGTTTTAATACCTCTCTTTACAGGATTCCTTAAACGAAAAGGATGCAGTAAGTCAATCTACTTCAGCTTTGCTGTGGAAAGCATATACAAAATAGTTAACTTTATTTTTTGTTTCCTTTGTTAGCTAATAGGTATAGACGTAAATTATATTTTATAAATTTTAACAGATAATCTTACGCATCTCCTTTGATATATACACGAACTTGTACAAGTCTAGATCAATAAATAAGAAAGTTTCTTCTGATGCGCGTTTTGTCCTGTTCTTTCAGCATTATGTTTCAAAATTTTTGATTCCTCTATTATACTGTTAGTAAAATTTGGTCTAACTTTTAAATGATTCAAGATTTCTTTGGTATTGCATGGGCGATTTTCATCATTTAATAATTACTACAAAAATATCTATTGAACTTATTGTTAGAAACCAAAAACACAGATATGATAATTAACGACGCGTTGCTTTTCGGGGGATGCGATAACAAAGTTGTGGAATTCTTTGCACACTTTTATTGCGACAGACGGCTTTTCTGATAACTCCGTTGGACCGCTCAGCACGCGAATGCAGACATGACATGTACGTAATAACGCAGCAGCTGAATGCTACAGTATGTTAAACAAAGTTAATCTATTTTCAATATAACTTGGATATCTCCAAAGTTGGATGACATTTTAAAAAACTACATAAGCTACATTTTCATTGATGGGTACTTTCTTTTTTGGAAGAAAATTGAGGTACATTACATATTTTCGTAAATATCTTGGAAAGTATCAATTTTAGATGCATAATGAATGTACTTTTTTTTTTCTTTTTTTATAGGAGCAATTTGATAAGAAGGAGAAAAACAGGCAATTGTATTTAAAATAATTCAATTTTGACACTTTTTCCATTTGAAAGTTTAATTGTAATTGTCGGACGCGCTGTATAATGTTTTAGAAAAATGTATTCGGTTTCTAATCCTTCCCTATACAGTCAACAGTTCTGCAAAATTTCAATTTTCCGTTACTTTCACAGTTAGTTCACATGCACTCGTCCATCTGTCAAAAATGTTCAGAAACTGCGAGTATTTCAAATATGATTAGAAATAGCAATATAGCTGTTTAATCAAACAAACGTTAAAATTGAACTAGAAATTCAAAAATGTAGTAATATATAGGCTGTTCTATTCAAAATAACAAAGTTGACAGCTTCTTCCGGTATAACCGGAATCCCTAGACAATTGAAACTATTTTAGTTTAATAGCACATGTAGACTGCCTGACTCTACTTTAGTATATTACCAAGTTTTCGGAATTTTCCAATCTTTATTCTTTTATACATCGATCGATGCAATTTCTCGTGAGACATTTGTATACAATGCATATAAGGATACCCACTTATAGAAAAACAATACTTCCACTTAATGCCTTCTAACGGTGTGGAGGATTTCCTAAAGCTCTGGGATAGCATCTGTCAGTTCCTGAAAGTTTTTATTCCCTTTAGAACTCTTTATTTTGTTATTCCGTTATTTAAAAGATAGCTCAATATGCTCTCTCTCTGCTTATTGAATAATCCCTTAAAGGATTATTTATCGTCTTCGTCACTAATCCTTGCCTTACTTTGTTACTGAAGCTAACCTATTGATTTCAAAGGCAGGCATAAATAAATCAGTTAATGTTCGCTTTTGGACTTTGATACATTTAAAAATTGCACTATAATAAAACAAATTGTTACTTTTCTGTCTTATACATCGTATTGGAAATAACTTTTATAGATGTGAAAAACATTCTTTAAAAAACAATAGTGACATTTGGTCTTCGCTATGAATTACCACCTCATATTTTCACATTACAAAAGCTGTAAGGAATATTTATTACAATTAGTTCTTTGTCATTGAATTACTTTAAGTAACCACTTTTGTAGTGTAATTGCTTATCCTCCTTGCAGTTGTATTTAATTTATCTTTCACGCTAACAAAGTTTACTAATAAACGTACGTTTGTAATTACATTTCCACGGGTCTCATTTATTGTTACCTTGAACTTTGTACAGTATTGGAGGCAATGGTGTACTGTTATTTTATTGCACACATAGCATGTGTCATTGTAAAAGTATTTTATAAAGTAAATATGTATATAGTTATTTATGTAGTGTTACCTTGGAAATGCCAAAAGCTTACAGGTCTCACCTTCTTCCGTTATGACAATAGAATATGCTAAATTAGGAAGTAAATTTTGCGACGGATTCATCAACGATGAACATTAACAATGCAATATACACTCTAACAATAGTGATACATGAATACCTTTTACTTATGTAGGTCAGGGTTATCACATACTTAGAACGTAATAAAATAAACGTTGTACGTGGGTTAACTAGCTCTTTAATATCAAACATAACAAAACTATTCACTGACGTGTTTTTGGAGCAGTTGTTAACTATAGATTGCTCCACCCTAGCCTCCCAGTATTGCGCGTATGGGAACAACAGTAAATGTTGCCAGATTTCAGCTATTTGTTACTTTGACATGGCAGGTTGGTACTGTATGCTCACGCAAATTTCATTGTTATTATTAAGAGGTTAGAAACCTTAGCTGTTAATCTTGGTTTCAAATTTAGATAAGAATAAATATATAGAAAGAAAACAACTTAAAAATCGATATTTCCTTGGTTTTACCAATGTTGCTACGGCGGCCAACCTATCGGTAGAGTTGTATTACCTTACCGATACCGACTGTATTTGTTACTTTAAATTGTAGGCTTCTAGCTTTTGAAACATGACTTTCTTAAGGACAAAATTTTATTTTAAAATAGAAGCGGTATGAGTGCGCGATCCATGAACACTAAGCTCATCTAAATCTCTTCAAATGACTTTTTTCTACGATTTGTAATATTGAAAGCTTGTAAGAAAGTCACTTCTAAATTAAGCAGTTTTTAAAGAAAACATTATATCTTATAAATAAATAAAATAACCAATTTGAAGGGGCGAAGGTTCGTCACAGTAGAAGAGATTGATTGACGGACTGCGTTGGTCAGTGACTGTAATGCAGAATGCGGGGGGGGGGGGGCTTGGATTGATGTTTGCGCTCCCACTTTGAAGATGACGGAGGTGAATGAAATCCTGGAATCGTTCGATTTTAGTTATCGCTACATTTCAGGGAACGTTTGAATACAACCTAGTAGAAAACGTTCATTGAACTGCTTAGAAAGCTCTAGCTGAACAATCTTCACATGTCTCATTAAATTATAAATACAATGAATTAGAATCACCAAGCTCGTCTATGTGTTTCTGCAGTTACTAGCTTGGTCGTAACGATTTAATTTTCACGGATATCCGTTTTCAGTGTAATTCTCGTTTAATCTAGGGGATCTATAAGTTTTACTGCCTTTCGGGTATTAATTAGGATACAAGTTTCACATACTTAACTCACTTCTTGCAGACCAGTACGTTAAGGGAGTATTTGACGCCGTGATTTACTTCAGTAAATTTAATTACTAGCTCCAACGACTCGTTGTGAATAAGGCGAATGACTAGATGTTCGAGCGAATTTTCACTGTGGAAAGAGCAAGTTACCGTAAGGATATGATTTCATACGATGAGTTTGCTAAATAGGGAAATTTGTAGATAATTACTAGAATCGACGATTTCCGCGCAAGTCGTTAGCCACGCTTTTTATACACTTCTCGTATTGATAATGCTGTTACAGTAATTGAATGACTCGGTAATACGCTATAGTTACGAATCCTAATGGTCAATGTAATGCGCAGATACCAACAACTATTTACAACATGTGTACACTAATCAATAAAATCATCAATTTCTGTAAACCCTTGAGGTGGTTTATATCACCTTTGTGAAAGCTTCTGCAAATAATTGTCTTTATGTGTGGTATTATGCTCTGGTTAGCTGAAGTTTGATGTGAATTTCAATAACGAGGTTTGTCTTGCAGTTAAAGAGTTCATTGCATTAAAAAAGAACTGTCCAGTAGTACTTCGTTAGCATAGCAAGATTCAAATTTGCTTAATATCATTCCATGCTCACGCATAAAAAAAATGTTAGCATAATTTTTACAATTGTAGCAAATACCACTACAAATAGCTATGGGATCCGTGATGCGGACAATTTGTGGCAATTAGTGAAACAATATGTATTGGAGGAAACAAGAGTGACGCAAAACTTGCAACGTTTTCTACAATAAACTTGCATATTTTTCAACAACTGTGCCAGTGTATGTATCATACTTCTTGAAATGTAACGAATTTTAGCAGTTATTACACTAGATAACATAAATTGCAACAATTACTTGCATAATTAAAACATTCTATGTTAAATTACCACAAATTATGTAGTGTGCTTATAATGATTGAAAGAACAAATAAATGAAATAACAACTTGTCTGTGTTTTCGTATCTCCAACAATTTCCTAGGCGTGTGATCATCCCTCCAAACATTCGGCAAATTTGGAGCAAGGCGATGAACTACGAAAGAAAGTAATGCCATCCATGGTAGATAGGTGATGGCATTACTTTTCAATTAATTAACTTATGGCGGTTTAAGCCAGTAGTTGAGACTACTGCCACGTCAGAATTTGTAGCAATACGATTTGTTCAGTTCTGTAGAGGCGTTTGCAGTAATTTACTCGACAAAAACGTACAAATGAGGATATCTAATTAGATTTCCTCATGCGTACATGTAAACATCTACTTCGTATATATACGATTTAAAATATTGAAATGCCATTACCTTCCACAAAGCTATGCCGACGAGATGTATAACATCGAAACACGCGTCCATAGATGGTGGATAGGTGATGGCATTACTTTTCAATTAATTAACTTATGGCGATTTAAGCCAGTAGTTGGGACTACTACCGCGTCAGAATTTGTAGCAATACGATTTGTTCAGTTCTGTAGAGGCGTTTGCAGTCATTTACTCGACAAAAACGTACAAATGAGGATATCTAATTAGATTTCCTCATGCGTACATGTAAACATCTACTTCGTATATATACGATTTAAAATATTGAAATGCCATTACCTTCCACAAAGCTATGCCGACGAGATGTATAACATCGAAACGCGCGTCCATAGATGGTGGATAGGTGAAGGCATTACTTTTCAATTAATTAACTTATGGCGGTTTAAGCCAGTAGTCGGGACTACTGCCGCGTCAGAATTTGTAGCAATACGATTTGTTCAATTCTGTAGAGGCGTTTGCAGTAATTTACTCGACAAAAACGTACAAATGAGGATATCTAATTAGATTTCCTCATGCGCACATGTAAAAGAAACTGTAATTAAAAAGACTGATAAGTTAAATGCAAAAATAACAGGGGTAGTAAACAAAATAGAACTGCTCAATATACTATAGATTATTTACAAATTAAAGGAATGCTTCAAAGAAATTAAAGTAAATGTCGGATAATAACGGACTGACCGTTGACCTTCATTGAATCAGCTGAAAAATGGAACGGTTTCTTAATCATTACTTATAACGGCGATCTTTCTCAAGGTTGTCCAACGCCAAACAAATACCACGTCCACCCCAAAACCTAATTTCATGACTATTAAGCACTGTTCATATAAGGCAGTATGAAATTAGCGAAATATGGCAACAATTTGGTGGACAAGATAACAACTGACAGCAACGACTTGCTTTGTCATAACATAACCTAAATTTGATGGATCGATCGTATTCGATTATATAGTACCTAGTTTTAAATTAAATAAGTATATCATAACTTAGGTTCGACAAACGAATGCAACGTCAGAGGCGTATTGCGCAAAAGTAGGTACAGATTCTTACCTTCTATTGACGTCTTGATGTCCACTGCGACAAAATACTACTGCCCCGGTAGGCCGCGTACAACTGCAACATAAGCAACGCTTCCAGGCTTCGCATCGACCTAAATCCCCTCTCAGCGCTTCTGCCGTAGCACGCGTTTGTCGAACCTTAATCATAACTCAAAAGCATGCATAGAAATTGCACAAAATTGATAAACCGACAGGATTTAACTATCAAGGATTTATCTTAAGTCGGCTAGAGTATGCTTCCATTGTATGCTATCCTTACTATCAATCCTACGAGGATTCTATTGAGAGAGTACAGCGAAGGTTCCTGAAATTCCTATCTTTTAGGATCGACGGTATATATCCGGTGTGGGGTATAGACTATGCCACATTATTGGAACGACATGCTGTCCGGAGTATTTCGGAAAGAAGGCAAATTTGCAGTGCGCGGTTTCTCTACAAACTTATTGACAATCAAATCGATTGCTCATATCTGCTGTCAAAAATTAATTTGAACGTTCCTCGTTTGTCTTCGCGTAGTGTTCAATCGTTTCGGCCTTTAGCTGCAAGAACTAGTGTGCTGCTGAAATCGCCAGTTCAAAACATGTGTGTGAATGCAAATAAATATTATGCAGATATTTTTGTCGGTGACGCGATGCATTAATCGGTGGAGTATTTATATATTATTTTTTTTCTATTATTTTTCAGTTATCTTTTATTAAGTATTATATTTTATTTTTCTCTTTGTATTATGTGCACATGTATTCGTATTATTATTTCGTCCTGTAATTGGGGTATCCTGTTGGGCGAATAAAGTTTATTATTATTATTATCAACTGCAGGTCACCCACACAGCGACTGGTCGATTGTATTAATGCAGTACCGTGGCAGTGTCAAAGATTGCATAGTTTCCCACCACACTAATTCCTAATTCCTAAACTTTGGCACTACATTTTAATTCTTACGCTATTTTCACACTATCGTATGTCAACTTACAGGAAATAATCAAATTCACAACTTACTTTCAAGCATTTACTTTATAAGGATAATTTTTGTAACACAAAATGATCCAACACATCATCTACATTGGAATCGCCATTAAAATTCCAAATGTCATTTGTCACAAAACAAAGTTTTGGAAAAAAGAATTTAGGAACTTACTTAAAGGCACGTATTAAAAGCATATAGGTTATAAAAGCAACATTAACACAACTTGCAAACGATTTAGCAGAACTTAAGATAATATAAGGAGGAACTGAAGAGGATATTATAGTAGATTTTATAACACACAGATACACAATACACGATGGAGATTAACTGTAAGTAAACTTATCAACATGAAATCCATACTTTTTTCAATTTGAAACATCTTAACATACAGCGTGTCCACGGATTAACGCATAGATAGGTAAGGCAGACAAAAAATTAATGAGTTGAAATTTCATCTTTTGGGGTTCAGCCTTGTTCGAATAGTAAGTAATTTATGCCATAATTTTATTACTAAGAAATCAGGTATATCTTGGAAATTTACAAAAAAGGGATTTTTTCAATTAGTAAAATATATTTTTTATAGGGGATGCGATAATAGGGTTATTAAAAACAATGTTCAGAGTAATAAATTATGCTAGTACTTAGTGTGTAAGCATGGCTGAACCCCAAAAAGATGAAAATTCAACTCAATAATTTCCTGCCTGCCTTACCTATCCATGCGTTAATCTAGGGACACTCTGTATACACAGTAATGTTTTTGTCCGATCGAAGGTCATGAAGAAGGAAATCTGTTTTAGCTACTCATTTAATTTCTATTACAACCATTCCTAAAGTTTATTCCAAAATTTCAACACTGTATACATCGTTGTAACCGCCTTCAAGCTCTAAGGTTTAAATCAGATATATGCCGTGAATTCTTGAATGTCTGCCATGGCGACCGCAAGTGTAAGTTGTCTCGGTGGAACAAAACCTTCGTTTTCTTCAAATGCGGCTATTTCCCCGCAATTCCTGCCTTCAGCTTGTCAAGTAATGATACATAGTATGCCCCTGTTATTGTTTTTCCTTTTTCAAGATAGTCAATTAACACAACTCCGTGACTATCCCAAAAACAGTCGCCATCATTTTCCTGATTGATGGAACTGTCTTCGCCTTCTTCGGAACCGACTCACCCTTCGCGGTACACTGTTTCTGCTGTGATTTGGCTTTAGGAGTGTACTGATGTATCCAAGTTTCATCCACAGTTATTAATCAACGCCAAAACTCCGACTTATTTCACCTAAACTGCTTCAGCAGGGCTTTAGGAATGTTCATTCGAATGCGTTCTTGGTCCTAAGTAAGCAAGCGCGGCACCCAATATGCGGTTAGCTTTATCATCTGCCAGTCTTCGGTCAATATATGACAAACATTTTCTTTCAAGATATTCACAGCCTCTGCTGTCTAATCTTAATTCGACGGTCGTCTATCACCATTTGGTGAACTTTTCCGACGTCAGCGGTAGTAGTTGCAGTTTTTGGCCATCCCGAACGTTCATCGTTAACCAAGCTGGTACGACCACGTTTAAATTCATCTGCTCAAAATTTCACTGCGACAAATGATGGTGCAGCGTCCCCGTATACAGCGTCCATCTCGGCTTTAATTTGCCGAGGCGTATTGCCTTTCAAACGAAAGAATTTAGTGACCATTGGATATTCGATTTTTTTCACTTTTACAAAAACACTAATATCCAATGACACAAACGACTGTTAAACAACAACTGGGCGCCCAACATGGCACAAATTTTCTAAAGTATCTTTCAACGCATGCGCAGTCATATTACCAGAATATCTTCATGTTGAGGGTTGAAACTTTTCAAACTACCCTCGTATATTAATATAGTAATGCATCGGTAAAGTGATTTATCATCACCAATTAAAAGAAAATTTCTTGAGTAATCAATTATAATGACAACGAAATATACCTCGAAGAAGTTAGTGTTGTTTGTTCAACGAGCTGCACAAAACATTTCCACGTTCTTTGCGTGCTTCATTACATGAGCCCTGTCTAATCCCTGCGCGGTAGCCTTGTATCATAATTAGCTTTTACCCTCCATATCCAATATTTTGCGAAGGTATGTTGTATCCAATTTTGGATGCAATGTATTGTCTACATGCTTTAATTAATTTTTCTGAGAACCACACCAACTACGCACCACGAAACGAAATTTAATATCTGCATATACCTTTTTTTATCACATATTTCTCTTGAAATAAGTATGCCTACTTTAAAATCTCTCACAGTGTAGGTTGTTGCAGTAATGTTTCATATTTTAATCGATTTTGAAATCTTCGTGGTTTTTGCGAGGAGTTTTTATTTCCCTAACATATTTCACATATCGCAATCTCAACCTTTACTTCCCACTTCATCGAAACTGATAGATTGCTACCGCACGAAAGTATCCTATGTCACCATCATCGTCTAAAATGTTATTTGATATCGCAGTGATATAACATCATTTTGTCTATATCAGGTATTGTATTGCCGCCTAGAATAGAAGGCAGAAGTTCTTAGGACAAGCAGTTTCAACAAACTAAAGCAATGTCTGTCACAATACAAAAGATACACCTTAAAACTACCATTATACTTATGGAGTAATCAAGAAAACATTAGTTCGCCTTTAAGCTTCTGTCGTTAATGATTAACTTTAAGCCATAACTCATAAGAACTGCGTTTGGGTATATAATCACTGGAAACTCATTTACATGGAGAAATAGTTAATCTTCTCCGCAATTCATTCAAATTACGGTCTCCAAACTGCGTAAATAGAGTATTGTAACTTGTTACACATACATATGTAATAACACCACCCATTAACTGTTACCAATTTATTTTAAATTGCAGTTCTCTGTGAATGAAACATGGCATTCATATTATAACCGAGCTTGCTTACAGAAAATTATTGAAAACTAGGCTCAGATAAACGCACATGTTTGATGCTACATGGCTGTTACATAATGCAAATAATAAAAAACGACTGTCAAATATATAATGAGCAGTTTGTTAAGACTAAAATGTATTTATCACAATACTGCAAGAGAGTCAATAAATAAATACCTTAACAAGCATAAAACAGGTTATACACAGTAAAAAATCTTGTCGTGTAATCTTCATTTTGCATGGGTAAAATATTTAGTGTAAAATAGTGCAAAATCAAGTGCACTTCTGTGTTCTATATTGTATGGTTGTAGTGAACAAGTGTTCCGAATTATTATAAGACTAATAGCATGATACACTTTTCATTCATTAGTAAAGCTGGCCACGAGCAGTACCGCGCAGTAGCGTAAAGTCGACCAGGACTCGCGTTCCACTAAAGTTATTCTGCTAATAGAGATGTTTGCTGCCGCAAATAATTTCGCTCATCTTTTAAATAAAAATTAAATAACACGTGCTCAAACACTTACCATTTTAAGAGTCCTCCGTGAAATCACGAAGTGAATAATGTCTGTTAAATATCTGCAACATTAGATATGTTTCAACTGTTGTTTCGGCAAAACTAGTACGGCATGAGGAAAAAATGCGTTTATATGCAGAGAACGAACGTTCTACATCTAGTGACGTAATATTTGCGTAAGTAAAATAATCTTTCAAATAACTTAACGATTCTGTTGACGCACCTTCACAAATGTGTCTTAATGTGCCAAAATCAGAATTTTTCTCAAAAACACTTTCAAATTTTTCTAGAACAGAAACATTTTTTGCGTCTTCAATCGCGCATAGCTGTACGTGAACATGTTGCACTATTTGTAAAGATTCTTCTAACGGCACCGCAGGATTTTGTAATTTTTCTATTGCATCTGCTAGCCCGAAGTAATTGTCGTGAATGATTTTTAAATCCATTTTAACCCGACTATCTTGAAATTTCGACTGGCTTTTTTGGATAGCGGTAGCTTCCTTTGTATCGAATTGTAAAACCACGTTCTTAATATTGTCAAAATATTTATGATAATAAAACGCGGCTTGCAACCATGTTCCCCAACGAGTTAAAATAGGTTCTGGTGGCTCTGGTATACGGGGGCACAGTCTGTGAAATTCGCGAATACGTTTCGGTGATTTGACAAATACTGCTTTGGTATGCGCTATTAAAGCGTCTACCTCAGGATAACATTTTCTGATACTCTCCGCCACAAGATTGAGAGCATGAATTTTACACGTAATGTGTAACAAATTAGCAGAATGCTTTTTAAGAGACCGGCCTACAGAAAGCATGTTTGCAGCACCATCACTCACTAACATCAAGAGTTGGTTTGTTGAAAGTTCAAACTTGTCCAATGTATTTAACACTAACTTTGAAATTACTTCGGCAGTACACTGTTGTATTCGTTTGGAGACTAATAGAATTGAAGGTGCCGATTGATGAGGTTCCAATTTGCGTGCCATTACATTAAGAACAGAATGTTTCTTCCGATCTGTTGTTTCGTCGACACATAACCACAATTTTTGATCTTTCAACTCCGATTTTATTTTTGTTCAATATGTTCGCGCGCAGATGGCACAATTCTTCGTAACGATGTTCGACTTGGTAATTTGCACTCCGAATAGTTATTCCAAAAGCAGATAAATGGTTCCTTGTCTAGTAAATTAAACGGTATATTATATGCGATAAACGTAACGCATAAATTAATATAAATTTTTCATTGTCTCGTACGCAATTTCTTTTTGAGACATGCTTTTCACTATTTACGTGTCGTAGACAATGTTGTCTGGACCAACACATTAACGGGATTTTACAGATTACACATTTAATTTTAGCACCTTCATATATTAAGTCTGGAATTTCTGCAATAAATTTTCGAAGTTTGTCCGATCGCGGTCGTTTTGCTGACGAAATCATAATTTTTCTAGGACAGATAAACAATTGCGCAAATGACCGGCAACGAAAATGTCTGTACTGCTCCGCAGACGAAGTAATACTACCGTTCCTCTCGGTCCGAACTGATTCTACGCCGATGCGCGGTACCGCTCGTGGCCAGCGTTAGCTATGACGTATCAATTTCTTATATTCAGACGTCAATCGGCAAAACATATTCTGGAAACAGGTGAACACATTAAAAACAAATATAACGATAAGAAACAAAAATTCACTTTAAATGTTACGGACGAGAAAAATTACGGAATATATACAGGTGTGTTTGAAAATAAATATACATTGATTACCAAGAATTTAAAAACAATTAAACATTCAAAATTAATAATAATAATTTTTCTAATGTCTATTAAAATTGTTCTTTTAAATTTTAGTGTCGAACAGTGGTTCGTCACAGTATAAGCTATTGAAGGTAAAATTCGTTTTCGTTACATGCAGCATTGTATCATAAGAAAGGCACTCTAATTATTATTAAAATATAATTTAATAATTTTTGTTTTGTTTTCGAAGATATCGATCGTCACACTAGAACTTGTAACCTTCTTAATTTAATATTTAATTGGTCCTTTCGAAGATAAGTTTGTCCTTTTCCGCCCACCACATTATATTGAAAGAGACAGTAACAGCATCTTACGTTTTAATTATAAAATTGATAAACTTCACTTATATTAAACTTAATTAATTACGGGGATGTGCGTTTTATTTTACTATTTCTGCACACCCGAATTTAATAATTTTGGATATGAGTATATTTCCTACAATTCTTACTATACAATTATTGCATTGTTGTACGTATCGCATTGTGTTGTTCTATATTCTAAGGTACTTAAAAGTTTTCTTAACTTCTATCATCCCAACTAAAAGGAACTGTAGTCACCTAAGAGTTATACAGAATTTTTATTAGAGTCAAGATTATTAGTATATTACAGTTTTCAGTATATAGTGGTGGTATAGTGGTGGTCATAAAACTTTCCATAGCTTAAGTCACCAAAAATAATAATAAAAAATGTGTCCTAATTTTATCCAGTTTAATACATAGATATTAAAAAAAAAATACAATTACTGATTCTTGATGAAGAAATAAAAATGAAACTTCCTTCATTATGCAAAAGAATTTTAAAATTTTATTGTTCATAATATTGTATGCTTGACGATATGTACTTCCAGTTACGGAGTATGTCGTATTCAGCGTCATTGGTCACGTCATCTACATCGACCAATAAGGTCTATTGTAGGCTAGCTATTAGAATTCACTCAATATACTTATCCTTCTGGAAAATTTCAGGCATTTGCTCATCGACTATTTGTCAGATTCTCTAAACGCACCGCCGAATAGCGAAAATCTAATCCTACAGACAGCAAAAGAATAGCAAAGTATGTGCTGAAGTGTCTACTCTTCCTCCAGATTCAGTGAGCACTCTTCCCTAGCATGATGATAGACTTGCACACAAATCCCAGGTCCGAATATCTTTCTGTGGCATGTACAGCCTTGGACATAGTTATTAAGCACCCTCGCATTTGGTTTATATCTCAACTTTCACCAGTAAATAAATTAAACGGATGGTATAAATGTAATATTTTATTCAAGAAAAAATAAAATTCAATATCGAGTTGATCCTCCTTAGAAGTTTATTACAGCAATTATCCTTTTCGGTAAACTGGCAACAAGTTTCTCGCAAGTAGAAGCTGATATTTTATTCCATTTCTCTATTACCGCTCTTTCTAACTTTTGTTTGGATGTACATTTTCGAGTACGTACCTTCTGCTTTAAAATGGCCCACAAATGTTGTTACACCCTCACATTACTGTTGTAACTAACAGCGCGAAACACAATAAGCTCTATTAACTTTCAAACATGCGATATAACTCAGTAATTCCCCAAGGAATATTTAGATAAACTATTTATAATTCCCCGAATGAGTAAATAACTACATAAATGGCATCAGTTTTCTAATATAACGAAATATAAGGGGTGCCTAATAATTTTGTCCAAGGCTGGCAACATTGCAGTGATATGCAAATAAGCAGCTGGTACCAACGCTGTCTGCTCAGCTCCAGTTGTGACAAACGTATTCGCTACCTCATTGTTAGTAGGGTGAGGGTAACTAAGTTGCTTCTGTTGTATGTTCATCTTGGCTGTCGTGGTTAAAACTGTCGGGATGACGACCAATGCTTCAAATCAAAATGCTGGCTCCTAACCTTAATTGTAAATTGTGGATCTTCTTCTTTAGTGATGTGGTTCGGAAGAGTTTTATTTCCACGACATCGCAAGAGGAAGGTGCTCCTATTCAACATGTTGTCCAATCTATTGTTGTACTTCGGCCATTCCTTAAATGTAATATCTATTTGCAAAGAGATAAAATCCCATCTGGAACGACAAAACACCAAGGGGTATAACGAACAAGGTTACTCAAAACCTTGGTCATCATCCCGACAGTTTTAAACACGTGTTAGTTCCTTACGACCGCCATACTTCTTAGCGTTTTACGTTTGCAAATACAGTGAAATGGGTTGTGTTGCTATCCTCTGCTATTGAAAACACTTGTTACAATTTCTGCTCAAAACAAGGTTGTTTCTACGGTCAGCTACAATTCTGCTTCTCTTTCTTGTATCGGGATAACGTAGTACAGCCTAGCTGTCGAAGACTTTAATCGATTTGTATTTCACACCCTTACTAGGAAATTTCTCAAACATCCATCGTGTTATGTCTTCCTCTACTTCAAGGACTGTATCGCATATCCGTCTAGATTGTAAGTCTTTTCAATTGAAGGTTTGTCATAATAGTTTTCTGCACCGACTCCTGTGCGCATTTTGGAACTGTTGCTATAGACTTAATTCGATGAGCTGCAATGCTTACCCCACCATTCTCAATCGGGAAGACAAACGCCGAAGCAGTAACCTACTGATATTGCTGCACATACCATAAACAACGGCGTTGATAAAAGCTAGTTCCCAAGAATCATATCAAGAACTCGCGTGCAGACCATATTCCGTGTTGGTTGCATCTATAAGCACGTATTTTGACCTCCTAGCAGTATATGAAGGGGTATAATGTCCAAGACAGATTCTAGAATCAGCTGTGGTATGGTACCCAAGGCTCCAGTTACAGTCGGAGTGGCCATTCTTCATCTAGCTTTCAACATATTAAGTTGAAAAGTAAATTTCCATTGAGTGTCAAATAATAAGTTGTGATAGTTTTAAACAATAGAAATACATATAACCATGTTTCGAAAAAAGCGTAAACACAGAGGAAATTTAATCAAAATAAAATTTACGTAAATTTATACACGTGGTTGAATATCTTCAATCTATTTTCAACTGAAATTTATCGTATTTTGTCAAAAAACAATAAATACTATGGGTACACGTGATTAAAATTTTAATTTCACAACCTTTAATTAAATTTGTTTATTTACGGCCATATAAATTGTATCTCTCTAGGTGGTGATCATTATCACCCCGTCACAGTTTATATGATAAATGTATGGCTAGCAGTTCTATTTAAATAACGAATGGCCTCTAAATAATTGTTTATGAGCCCAAAAATGCTTTCGGTGTTGCTCGGTTCTGTTAAACCGTTCGGTATTGTCTTAAAAGTAGGTTTGAAAGTCACGATAACAGAACAATAAAGATCGGGCGGTCGAGAATTCAGTATAAAACTTTTGAAGTTCATTTGTAAAGCTGACAAAAAGTCAATAAATGGTGGAAAGGCGATAATTATTTATTACCTTACTGGTCGATCGATTTGGGATTTGAAAGTAAAATATTTGTTAATTTTAACTGCTCTTCTTCACTGTTACTTCATTAAATAATATATTATTTATTATAGCGAATTAAGACTTGGTTTAAGTAAGTATATTGGTACTAAATGCTGGTATAAAAAATATATTGCGTCTACAGTAATGTGCAAAATAAAACCAGCATTAAAAATTCACAGTTATCTAGCAGGCACTGGTCAAAAAGTGGGAATAATTACAGCAAATGTTTCTAATTTTCAAAAGAGTAATGAGTACCATATTGTTCAAAGAAGAAAATAAATGTGTTTGTTAAACACAATTTCCTAAAAACAATTACTAATTAATATTTTGTTGCACGGCCACTGCTGAATGCATTTTGCGGAGCACAGATTCCACAAGACCTTGGCATATCCACGCTGGAATAGATCTTTCTGACCTGCCAAAGATATTTCCAAACTGACAAAATATACTCAGTGACATAGAACTTGCAACAGCTAGAAGGGGTTGGAATTTCTGGATGAAATTTGGTAGGAATGTTCACCTATATAAAAGTAATAAATGATAAAAATTTGGGAGGAAAATCTTTATTAGTTAAACAAAATTTTATAATAATTGTTAATAATGTGTGTCTCGGGATATTGCCTCCCATGCAAGTTGCACCTCATGTCTCAAAGCCTCTAAAGTCAAAGGAGGACTCTGCAAGTTTCGCAACCTTCTACCCATTATGTCCCATACATGTTCGATGGGAGAAAGATCTGGAGATCTTGGAGGCCAGGGTAAAAGATTAATCTGGGCCTGTTCAAAGAAGTTCAAGGAAGACCTTGCTACATGAGGAGGTGCATTATCCTGCTGGAATAATGGATCTTCGAGCCCTTGTAAGTATGGTAGAAGATGTGTTCCAACCACCTCCGCAATGTACCGTTGTGCTGTCATATTGCCTCGAATGAACACCAAGGGAGACCTGCTGCCATAAGTAATCGCACCCTACACCAGAATACCCACAGTGCGGTGTACGTGCTTGTCAACGGTAAATCGAAGATTCCGTCGTTCACCCCGCCTTCTTCTGACTCTCTGACGACCGTCGTGCATACCTAAACAAAATCTTGATTTGTCACTAAACACAACACGGCGCCATTCAAGATTCCGATGAGATCTTTCATTGCACCTTTGTAACTGTTGCCGATAATGTTCCGCAGTCAAAGGAAGCACAAGTTGCGGACGATATGATGTTAACCCAAAACTTCGGATTCGGCAATAAACTGTTCTAAGGGTTCCATGGCGACCTTCTTCACCAAACCGTTGGTCACCAATTGCCCAAGTAGAGGAAAATCGGTCTCTAAATGCCAGTTGTCTTAAGCGACAATCTTTACGCTCATTTGTTCTTCTTGAAGCCCCGGTTCCTCTTCTACAACGTTCCTGGCCATCTTCAAACCATGCACGACACATTCGCATTACAGTAGACCGATTTCGATTTACACGGTTAGCAATTTCCCTATATGAAAAACCAGCTTCGCGCAAACCAATAATTCAACCTCTGTCGAATTCGCTTAATTGTCGATTCACTGCTCGTCCTCTTACTCTAGGCATAGCTAACACTTAACTGAACCGCAGTTCAATGAGAACAACAACACAAATCAAGAAAGTTATAAAAAACATCGCAAAAAAAACATTCAATATCATTGCTGAGGGAGAGGTAAAAACCTCAATAACAACTTTATTGCTTCACTGAGAGGATTCAAATTTTGATCATTTGTTACTATTACATAGGTGAATATTCCTACCAAATTTCATCCGGAAATTCCAACCCCTTCTAGCTGTTGCAATTTCTATGTCACTGAGTATTTAAAATAAAATACAAATACTAATATATATTTAAGTGTCTTCCATCGGCAATTATTGAAAATTGATATTTCTTTAGTTTTTACCAACGTTATTAAATTAACTAATGAGAATAAAATTTTCTGATTAGACACCGGTACGATTCGAACCTACGACTCCAGTTTGCTAGACTGGTACGCTGACCACTACACCACAGAGTCTAATAATGATTCGAATCCTTTTATTTAACCTAGTTGTTCAGAAGGCTGCAGCGATCTGAGAAAATTTTATTTTCATTAGTTAATTTAATAACATTGGTAAAAACCTAGGAAATATCAAATACAAATACTCTTTACTCCTTACAAAATTTTGCTACCTGTTTGGAAATATTTTTTTGGGAAGTCATTGATCAATTGACCTAATGGAGAAGCCGCTACTGATAATTATGTACCAATGAGTTTCCTTTTTTTTGAATCCCTTGATTCATCTACGGTCAGCCACAATTTTTTACCGCACTTCAAGCCGAATTATATTCTCTATTCTTTCGCGCGCGCACGTGGTAAGTAATTTTGCAGTGTTGATTCACTTAGCAATCTCCAGTCAAGGTAATATTTGTCCCAAAGCTTACGAAACCATTCTTTTTGGGTGTTATTAAATGGAATGTTACAAACACTTAAATACTAAATATTAAATCCTTTACAAATTCGACATAGGGTTTTCAATGGCACCTTTTCCATTTGTGTTTTGCGCTATTGGCAGGTTTTTCGCATTGTGATCATTTCCAATTCAGTAAATCCTCATTACACATTAACACCTCCCACTAGATCCCTTGTATTTGAAGTTTGGACATTTTGAAATTTGGTCACCAAGCGACAATTTATTTCTTCACTCATATTTGCTACCAAAGCACGGTAACATCGAAGGAACCGAAATTATATTTACAGATTGATATTCTTTACGTGATTGTTAAGTTTCTCCCCTCTTAGGTATGTGCGTAATAAATGTTTCTATTCGTACGGCACATGGTATTATCGAAATATCACCCGCCTATATACCAACCAAACCATGAACTGCCATCTCATCCTCCGTATATTTCAACATAAATTTCAAAAACTGATTCTGATCCAGACCAGGAAAGGCAACTCATACCATTAATGCGGTGTCGTTACCATGATCGATAGTCTCGGTGACGTTCCAAGAAATTGCATTAGCTGCGTTTCTTGACATAGAAAGTACGTTTGATAACACCTCATTTGCATCACTATTACAGGCTGTGAACAGCCATGGAGTAGACAACACTGTCTGTAGATGGGTTGGAGCCATGCTCCATGGTAGACAAGTAGAGGCAGCACTGGCAGGTGAGACGATGCAGGTGTCTGTCGCCAGAGGATGCCCGCAGGGAGGGGTATTATCACCTCTATTGTGGGATATGGTGATAGACGAACTGCTGATCTTGCTAAACAATGCTGGCTACTATACACAGGGATATGCTGATGACATTGTAATACTCACCAGTGGGAGGAACGCCAGCATAATCTTAGAACTAATGCAAAGAGCATTAAAAATGGTAGAAGTATGGTGCAAGAAGGAGAACCTTAGAGTAAATCCTGGAAAAATTGCACTTGTACCCTTCACTAAGAGAAGGAAATTAGACGGTTTAAGGGAGCCGATTCTTTGCAACGAAGTAGTACAGATCAGTCAGGAGGCTAAGTTCTTAGGTGTAACCTTGGACTCTAAACTGAACTGGAACTCACATTTACAAAAAATGACCGACAAATGTAAGAGGGTGTTAATGACAACCCGTAGAACAGTTGGGAAAACATGGGGACTCAAACCACATATGACGTACTGGCTGTATACTACAGTGGTAAGACCCATGATAACTTATGGCTGCCTGGTTTGGTGGCCTAAGATCACACAGAAGCATGCGATAACTAGTCTCTCGAAAATTCAGAGACTGGCATGTCTTTGTATAACAGGAGCTATTAAAAGCACTCCAACAGCTGCTATGGAAACCATGCTAAACCTACCTCCTCTTGAGATTTATATCAAGGGAGAAGCCAGAATGGGGGCATACAGACTGAAAAATACAAGCAACTGGAGATCCCACAGTGGATCTGGGCACACCAGAATAGAAGCGGTAGTAACAAACCCTATCTATGATATGGGTAGTGATACAACAATCTCCAGGATCTCCTATGACAAACCTTTCAAAGTTTTCTTGAATTGGGAAGAATGGAGGGATGGAGAGGGGAGAAAACCAAGAACACTAGTCTGGTACACAGATGGATCCAAAACGGGCACTACATCTGGCGTTGGTGTATATGAGGAAAACCAGGGATACAAAGTATGTGTATCAGTTGGGCGATACACCACGGTATTTCAAACAGAAATATATGCTATACAAACCTGCGCGTGGGGAGTCTGCGTCGGCGACCGCAGGGTGAGACGATGTGCATTCTCTCTGACAGTCAGGCAGCCTTAAAGGCACTAGCATATTATCGCATAACCTCCAAACTAGTATGGGAGTGCCTGCAAACCCTAATGGCTCTGTCTAAACACAACAAGGTCACACTGGTGTGGGTGCCAGGGCACAGGGGCATAGCGGGCAATGAAATTGCAGACCAGCTAGCGAGGGAAGGTTAAAAAATGAATTATATAGGCCCTGAACCGGGTCTAGGTATTACCAAGAGTGCAGTGCGTGGTGCAATTAATGAGTGGATTATAACACAACACCAATTAAGTTGGAAACATGCAGCTGGACAAAAGCACAGCAAACGGATGATGGGAAGACCGTCGCAACATCTGACTGCTGACCTGCTTGAATTAAACAAGATACAGCTTAGAGCAGCAACATGTCTATTAACAGGACATGGCTGTTTGAGAGGCCACTTGCATAAGATGGGGATCTACAAAGATGAGCCCTTATGTAGACCTTGCAATGAGGAGGAGGAAACGGCCTCTCACATTATTTTCGAATGTGCAGCGTTAGCTCAACGCAGATTCGCTATGCGAAGCACAATTGAACTACCAATGGAGAAAGATTTACTACATAGGCTGTTAAGCCTGATTGCGGGAACTAACCTGTTTAAGTAAAACAAAACCGAAGCAGAAATAATACAATAAGCTACTAAGCTTCAGTGTTAGGGATGTAAAGACCAGCCCTGCTCTGGTAGAAAATCAATCAATCAATCAATCTCGGTGACGTGTGTAAGAGATTTTGTGTTTAGAGGTTGCCAACATACTATTTATTGGTTCTATTACAGGATAACTCTATCTTCGTTTTGTTAGACCATAAAATATGGAGCCATTTAGATGGCGCATAATCTTGATTCTTCCTTGCAAAAGTCGATATATGTGTAATATGTTTTCCATTATGAAATTGCACTTTTCTTAGTACAGTGCCGAACAAATTGGCTCCTATCAATCTTCCTCTAACAACTAAAGTATTGAGACCTCATTCCCATATATGCTTGTAGAAGTAATAGTGTTGACGTTTTACTGTCCAAATGGTACCATAACAGTATGTTTACGCTATTACTTTTCTTTCTTTTTTCCTGCTTTCCGTTTTATTTGCCTGCTTTGTGCCAGCTGTATTCATCTTGATGAAAAACCGATCTCAGATTTCAGTCTACTAAACTACATAAATATATATTATCACCATTCAATATAGAAGATTCGACTTTATATTTAAATCTCATACAAAACAGGGTATGTACGCATATGGAATTTATGGAATATTATATGAATCAATAACTAAATCATTGTAAGATAGCCATTGGCATTGTTGGCAATAAAGGCTATCGAAAAAAGGAGTTAAATTATCAATATAAAGAATTAAGTTACTCACATGTTCCTAACACAAAGGAGTATGACTTATAAAATTTAAAAATATAGTGGGGCCAATAATAAATCCCTGAAGCACACAGTTTTTGGTCACAGGAAAGTTCGACTGAAAATTATGTAAAACTACTATTTGCTTTCGATTAGCTAATTAATTTTGGAATTACTGGAATTTAACCAAAGTTGGCTCAATGCCTTCCTAATAAAATTAGATTCTTATGTGGAATAAATAACGTAAATTTATTGCTGTGCATTTCTTGTCCGATATTTTAATTTTCTTTTCATATTCGGGCCGCTCAGATTACCTTGTAAAATATATCGCAAGCAAGCTTGGCTGGTTTGCAAATCAGAAACATGTATACTCTATATATCTTATTTAGAATTCCGATGAAACACTTTTTGATGTTACACAGAATCGACATAATCTTTATTCAGGTTCCGCACATGTTTGTGTTTTCCATACAACCATAAATAATTTAGTAGACCTCAGGGAATCTATGAACGTCATCTGCAAAAAGGTTACTTCCTGTTTCCATGTTGTCCGAATATCGTTCCGTTTCCGTATTCATATGTGCAGATATCTGCCCAGATAACTAAAAGCTCCTTTAACATTCTTCGTATAGCCAATGTCACTATATATTAGCTTGTAATTTGATTCGACTAAGTAGCTTCAATTATAGCTTACACCTACTTATTTTCCTATTACGAATTTGTTATTATTTCTAGCACTTTCAAAGGGGTATTTCTTTTGATATGCATACATAAAATGATCAAGAATGATTATAATGCAAGTAATTTGATGATTTCATTTCAGTGGAGGTTATTTAAATACCAATAACTTCAAATACCTTTCTAAGCTTAACACTATAAACAATGTTTCTAAGTACATTACTAAAAAGTTTCAAGAAACTGAATTACTCTTTTGCTTTCTGACGTCTTGCTTAGGTATATTCAATTACATGCACTTTTAATCCAGAAAGTTCGTTTCAGGTTTTCTAATTTTCCTCTGTAAAAGGGTATGTACGTATTTACTTTTGGAAAAATGTAGATAATGTAACGTAAATTTGACGGTAATTGGTATTATTTCCGTCCACCTTTTAGATGAAATGTTTAAAACCGAATAATTTTCGGAAATCGCTGCTGTGTTTGATTCATGCTATTTCAATTTTCTAAAATTATATCGTATATTAAAAATCTGTAATTGTCTTGGAACTTCCGACATAATTAAATAATTGAAAAAAAAGAAACTGGATTAATATATTAATTGTATTGTATATTTTTCAGTAATCAGAAGGGGAAGCTGTCCTAGAATTTTTCCACAAACATTTACCTCTACCTAAAATGTGTCATTATTTAGTAAATTAAAAATGAAATTATACAGATAAATTCCATACTAAAATGCATAAATTGCTGCGACGAAATACTATAAACTTTTGTTTTTTTCTAAAGATATCCATTAGAAATAACCTCTAAAATTTAATTTATGCATACAATTTCGACATCTGTTCGAAGTGAGCACCATTTTCCATCATACAAACTGTAACGCGAATCCTTGTAATTTTGTTGAACATTTTAAACAACTTGCAGTATGTTCGCATCACATTTTTTTTTATGTTACAATTTGCAACATCGGACGTAGTTACCTTAAGCGCCACGAATGATGAGTTCAGCATGTCCACTCGATTAACGCCAAAATTTCTCTGACCACTTTCTGTGTTTCCAGCCGTTTTTACAGCCTCAGGTTTCTCTCTTCCTGTTGCGAGAGTATTAGAAGATCAAATTATCTGCAGTCAACGATGATCTCAGGGAAACGACTAAGTAACTTGTCTTCTCCCAACTTTCTTCACATGAAAAATGGTCATATTTAATTAAATATTTTCCTACAACAATTTGCAGTATAAATTCAGTTGTATCTCTGTCAAATTGTCGTGTACGTTAGGAAAAGTCAATGTTTGGGGGTTGTCTGTAATATCAGAGGTCATAGAGTATCACAGAGTTAGTCTTTTACTTGCGTCCTCGCATGGCATGCATTACGCTTTCTTTAGAATAACAAAATTTAATTGAAATATAATATCAAATTGTAATTTGAAAGGTATATCCTAATTGGCCATGATCGAGCAATCGTTATCGCGAACAAAGCAGTTAAGGGACGCTTACAATTTCTCAGTCTAGTTCGAACTAACGCTGTATTATCACGTGTTTGGCTAAGTTTCTTGTGAAAATTTCCAGTACTTCAATTCTATGTTAAATAAAAAGAAATAATCAAGTTTTGATGATTTGAAAGTACGCGAGGTTTTGTGTACGTAACGTGTAACCAGAGAGTTTATATTAAGCGTCACAATTTGAGGTTAGTTTTTCTATTTTTAAATTAATTCTGACAAAACGCAAATATTTGGCATTTATTTTTATTTAAACTGCCGAAAGAGTGGTTAGGGTACACTCCCGGACCTGCAGACCGTAAATTTACTCAATTAAGTTCGATAAATTAAATTTTCACTGTAATGTTTTATAACACCGTAGTATATATAACAGCTTAGAAGGAACCTCTCCAGGCCTAGAGCTGTAATTTTCTTCCATTCCTTTTTGTCTTTTGCTGTCTTCCCAGTTACGAATCTCTTTCAAATCTTCCTCTCCACCTTTTATTCGGTTTACCGTATTTCCTCCTTCCTTCTGGGTTCTTCCAAACCGCATCTTTTACTGTTTTGTTAGTCTATATCCTCCGAGGTTTCCCAACTATTGTAATCTTACTTTCACAAATTGCCCTATAAGTTTATATCCAAATAGTTCCGTATTCATCCTTCTCCTCCAGCCAAACTCTCTTTGTTTTCCTTAATACTTTTTCCGATGTCAGGACTGTGGAGTTCTTGTAAGCAGTTATTGCATTTTGCAATCCATAAGTCTATTTCCTTATTCTCTTTGCATTTGTTGGTTATTAATACCCCTAGGTACATGTAATCCTTTACTTCTTCTAACTCACATATATTATCAGTTAATTTTGTTTATTAGTGTGAAACGTTTTAAACAAATCTAATCATTTTAGGCTGAATCCTAATCATTTGTCTGCTTATTTTCGCTATTTATTATTCATATGCACTGGTTAACTTGCTAGACAGTAGGAAAACGGCGGTTATTTCGAGCAGATACTAGATTTGTACCGAAGAAAACAATGTTGACACCTTAGTTCTAATGAATATCTTTAGTGAAACAAAAGTTTATAGTATTTTGTCACTGTGTTTTTAAACGAAAGGCTTATCCATATTTAATTTACTAAAGAACGTCACACTTTGGATATAGGGAAATGTTCATGGTGAAACTTCTAGAACAGTTTCTTTATAAGATTCTCAAAAAATATGCAGGATGTGTCATTTAGAAAAATTGAAATTACGGGAATTAAGCATGACAGAGATGGCCATCTCATAGATGGTAATTGATATAAAAACTTTTTATATATTTTTAGGAATTCAAAAAAATAGACAATCAAATAAAATTTGAATCATCGCCCTAGCGTGTAAGGAGAAACAGCGGGATTCGCAAATATCTCAAATTATCTCGAAAACTTACATGGGCATGAGGAATATCGAAGAAAGTTGAATGAATTGAAGAGGTATTCATAAGCGTAATAATGTATAGGTTCTCTTTAGAAAACCAAATTTATATCGTTTATAGCGGAAATTGAACACTATATATACTTCGACGTAATTTTATGTTATGCCGAACTTTTCTCAGAATATTTTATTTATTTGAAAACTTTTTCTTTAAATCTATCAGGAAAGAAATTATCTTCCGCATGAATACGTTGAATAAGCGTCATATAGCACTTATCTAATTAGGACCATACGATTTTCTTTATCATCTTTTATAATAAAATACCGATAACCACTTTTTACAAGATCGAATCTTAACAGACGCAGGCGGAAGTGGATATGTAATCCGCTCCAAGAGTCGCTCTCTTAATGTGTTCATGTGAAGAGGAAGTGAATTTGCCAGATGTGCCAATTCAGCACAGTTTGCCGAACAGAGGTTCAGCGGAAACCATTACTTTTGAAGGAGGGTGGAAGTTCATCGAATTCCAAGGGAGAAATAATAACATTAGTTTACTACACATGTAAAATAAGCAAATTCCGCGTAACGGAGCAAAGGTCGATAAACTGGTGAAAACGTACAATACTCTGCAAATTTCCGGAAAAATCAGTATCCTCCAATACTGCGTTTCTACTTCGATTTGTATTTGACAAAGCAATTATATTACCAGAAATGAAATGTAATGCTTACTCGTACGTTAAGTATTTGTTATAACCAGTGGGCAGGTGTACTCAGTCCTCTTAATGCCTTATACAAGGAATGCTATAGTGGAATATTGATGTGAAGTTTGGTGTGCACTAAATATTAATAAACTTGTTTCTAAATAAAATATGAAACTAAAGGATAATCACAAATTCTTTCTTTTATTTACAATACTCTACTTACAAGTAATTTTGAATGTTGTACAGTGAGATCAAAAATGTCTGATTGTGTTGGCGAACCTGAAAAATTAGTAGTAACACGAAACAAATTCATAGTTATTATGAAAATTCCAGTAGCGTCGGAGACGGGAAGTTGTATTTATGATGGGTAATTATTGACGTTTAAATCTCATTGATAAATTTGTCAATACTTTTTCTAATTAATTAATGAAATGAAACCCCAGACACATGTTTAGTATTATTAAGATGTGAAAAATGAAATTCTATATGCAATAAAAAAAAAAACAAAAGTTCTACATATCACATTTCAATAAATAAGACAAATATTTACACATGTATTAGAATGAAAAGAATGTTTATAACAAATGATTTATATGTAAGCTTCACGTAATTACATTCACATTTGAATTCCATAGATTAATTTATGAATACAAAACTCGTTTGTTACATTAATTATTTCAGTACGCACAATATAAAATTTCTTATAAAAACTGTTCAAAATGTTCACCTTCATTATTTAAACAGACTTGAACTCTTCGTTTCCTGTTTTCGAAAACATTTTGTAATGTCTCAACATTAATATTTTGAATTTGGTTTTCAATAGCTGCCTGTAGTTCGTCAATATTATGAAGCCGAGTAGGATAGATTCTATTCTTCAAGCTTCCAAATAAATAAAAATCTAAAGGAGTCAGATCGGGTGATCTTGGAGGACATCTCCTCTAATTACTCTCTTTAGTACTGATACGTACTGTTATTTAAAGATATAAAGGGAAATGAATAAAAATAAAACAAAGTGAGAATAGCAGATAACCACGCACGATAAATCTCACTCAAAACATCCGCACGTCAATAAGAATTACAACTATCAATTTTGACAGTGGAAAATGTTATAAACTTAACAAGCCAAAAATATCTGCTTCCGGGCTGCCAACTTAATCAGCATTTTTTGATCACACTGTATATGTATGTGCTCTCCTTAGAATACTTCTTTAAAATCCTCTTTTTTTCCGTTCCAGTTGATATTCTAAGTCCCTCTGGCGTAAAAATCCCTTTCAATTCTTTTTTCTAACTCCTTGAGTTAATTTTTCTTTCTTATTTTCTTCAAAGTGCTTTTAGCCTGCTTAACTGTTTTTAAATAGCCAGAATACTTTGAATGTTTGTTTTAATCTAAATGTTCTAAATAATTTTCGCCGAAACTTATTAACAAAATGTTAATATCTGCCTTCCTGTTTAGCTTATGGTCACAGGAATGCCAATCCAACGACTTGATATTTATATGGTTGGCCTAACGATGATCTGCAATGTTACAGATGTCGTGAATTTTGATTACGGGATTCCATGTAAATCGTGTTGTGCAAGAGGTTAAAGAGATAAGAAATTATTGGATATAATAAAGTAATATTAATAGAGTATTTTTTTAACAAAGAATTAATAATATAAATTATCAAAATGCCATAGTTCATTTTTTGACGGAGTGACTCATTCAGCATAATTTACGAAGAAGAAATTGACAATTTGTTAATCTAGTTGCATTAATCTTACGCGGCTAATGAAAAGTTAATCAAGTTGCATAGCTCGTACGAAAATATTTTTGAATAAAACGAGGAATCTAGTTATTTCTTTATTCTTATTAAGAAGAAAATAAACACTATCTACATTTTATTAGTTATCAACATATAACAGTAATATTGCTACAAATCTGTATAAACATATACTATTGTCTTTCACAATTTATATATGGTTCGAATTGTGTGAAAAATCCTGGCAAATCCATGTTTTGAACCAATATGCAATGTAATTAATCGACGACCTTTTCCTGATGGATTTTTTAAACCAGTAGAAAGTCCGCTAACAAAAACAGACTTTTTCTGTTTCTTTTAAGGTATCTAAGCTATAATAATACTATTTAAATTACCGAAAGAAAATATACATTACTTAAAATTTAACACATTCATCAATTTGCATAAGGTTGATTGACTCATCGCAGGCATAAGTGGGTGATTTTTCATTTCATTTAAAATTCTGTCCAAGATGAGAACCTCATTTTTATAAAAGAACGAGTGTACAATTCTTCTAACTGTGTTTTTTACACCATCGTCAAACTTGCTGATTAAAGATGCTCTTTCTGGATACGGTTTCGAGTCAAATACCTCTCCTGATGTTTTATATTCTTTAACTATTTTATAAACCGTAGATTCTGCAATTCCTATAATTATAAAAATATAAGCTGATAAAACCATCTTTGTCAGGAGCGTTACGCGCCCGTAAAGATAGAATAGATGACGAACGGAGCGATATGGGGAAAATTGTGCATCATTAACGGCTATCTAGACATCTTACGAATTGTACGAAACGCGGTCGGACGACGAGGCGTATTCTCTGAGCATGGACATAGCTGGCCGGATTTTTGAATTAGGCCCCCGAAACGGATTTATATTTAATAAACCCTGACAGTCCTTATTCAATCTTGGGCATCACGCCTCCGTAAGGATAGAACAGAGAATGAAAGGGACGATTGTTCATTAAAATTAGAAGTTCCTTATTTTCATTAGTAGCTTTTTAGGATAATCAACACTGCCGGTAGAATCAAATCTTTCTTTTAGATTATGAAAACTGTGCGAACTAGGTGTTCGGCGTTCAGGAAACTTCATTTTATAAATTCTTTGTGCAAGAACACAGTTTTTGTCAGCTTCACCTAATATATAAATCACATCAATTAATTCATTTTTTGGATAATCCATTTCAAACGCAATAATTCACAAAAGTTGAGCGAAATAAAATATTAGATTACTGTCACAACACTGCGCTTCTCTATATTGACATTTCATGGATTTTTAATCTGACTATTGTTTTTTAAAAATTAGAGGGTTCTTAGTCCTTTATAAGATAAAATAAAAATGTACATGGCGTTTCATCATTTTCATGTTGGGACAATTATATTCAATATCCTGTAGCCGATATCTCAAATGTTTTACAGAGTACCTATTAATTTAACATTTGTTTTTCCACTTACCAAATATAAACTTTACAGAAACGACGGTAAAATTTTCAAATAAATAGATGCTTGAAAATGTGAGTTTTTACCTTTAAAGCTGAATATCTCGAAAACTGCAAGGTTTCGACATAGCAAATACATAACAAAAAAGTTTTAAAATTAGGCGTAGAATTAAAAAATTAATTCATATATAGGGTGTTCCGATAATACAACTTTTGGTTGCTCAACTTTTTTATCGCACCCTGTATACCTTTATATATCTTTAAAATGTGCGGACTCACTAACCATATCATACGATATATACAGTTTCATCGCAAATTTTTCCGATAAATCATAAACTTACTTTACTCTATCGTTGACTCACCCTGTACATTTAATAAGAACAATAAACTTACGTACCAACACGTTGAAACATCTTTACCACTATTAGCTAACAAGAGAAAAAATGCAGTAATACGCATTCTATTGTATCAGGAATTGGAAAACGCGTCACGGTCCAATCTTCTTTCTTTTAATCGAACATACATATAAAGATTAGACAGCATTTCGGCGCGGTTCATGCGCATAGCAGAAAAAGACAGTTGCATGTAACGTAATGCGATAGTTTGTATGGTTACTGTCTCACTATTCCACTGCCTTGCATCTGACTTTATTTCATAATTAGTACTACTGACATTTTATGAAAAACTTATCTTGTGAAATCTATTCCTCTTTCAAAGCATAACGCCGAAAGTTCTACAACTACTTGAAACATTTTTTTATTGATCGCACCGCTAACATTGTAACATAAACAAGGAACCATACATCAAAATATATTGGTTCGTCAGTAATTCTATAAAAGAAATGTACCTTACCAATGAGAAATTTTCTGAGGGTAAATTTGTACTAAGGATTGTTTATTAAGTGAAAACTTCGATTACCTCGAATTTCAGGTAATATTCAATTATTTCTACAGCTTTCAGGTAAAATTCCTGAATTTGTTTATAGTGTGCCTTTGATTCGATTTAATATTACTTTTTCCAAACGCAAATAAAGCAATCAATCTCCAAACATATTTTGTAGGCTTCGTACTTATAAATGTTCTTATTCTTCTCCCCAAAAGCTTGTAATTGTTATTTGATCGAAAGCTGACTAATCCAAACGTAGGTAACATATAAAACCTTCAAGAAGTATTGATTTATATATAAGTAGTGACAGTATAATAAATTACTTCGTGGTGAAATGAGCCGAATTGAAGCGGTATCGCTAGCGTGAATGCTATCTATCGGAAAACAATATCAGATCGAAAAACTTAAACGATGAGCGTTCGAGTTAACGAAACGTTTAGAATTCGTGATTCGTTTTACGGAGACTTATTTCTGATGAATTGTTGATGTGCCGCACCAGGAAGTGACCAATCGGTGTCAAATATGTAGGACGTGTATATAATGGAATCTAAACACGTTCGGGCATTGATAAATTAACACGAATCTTAATATTTCTCATGACATACATATATGTGTGTTTACTATGCGAATACTATATTTATTTGCTATAAATGACAGTTTGATGGTACTATGAAATGATCGATAAACACAAACGAAAGATTCCATCAACTAGTTAAAAGCAATCGAGAGTACACTCTTTTTAGGCTATTTTCGAAGAATTTCCTTACATGTTGAGTCATGAATTTTGAGATAGGGTATAGATTGATACAGAAATTCTTGATATCTTTATGCAAATAGCAACCAAAACAAAAAAAAACAAGACAAAACCACTTAGTGCGTGGTTGGAAGATAATTCCTTCCCTGAGTAATTTAGGGGAAAACTTTTCAAGTAAAAATTATTCCAAAATAAGTGCTGCACAACACAAGATTATAATCAAGTATACAGGGTATTCAGTTTCTGCTGCACACGATACAAATTCTTTCTCGAAATGAAACTGATTGTATTGAAGTGGTGTATATTTACATCATCGAACGCAGCTGTCATTCGAGCACAGTATAGTGTATTCAGTATGGCCTCTCGGTCAATGTGAAACTCTCTAGCGGCTATTAGTTCTTTTTCGGAAGCCTCTACTTATTGGACAGTTAATGTCATAGAATAGCATAATTCAGTCATCTAGTCATGCCACTACATCCATTCGACTATGTTACATTTAAAAATAACATTATTCATCAAAAATCCATCGTCAATTCATATTTGGAAAGGAATCGTCAAAATTTGTTGTCGATAAAACAACCGCCATCGCGATTAAAATAAAAGAGAAGAGGGACGCCAATTGATTTTATCACTTTTGGTCAAGCTTCCATCGAGATAACTCGTATTTTGGCTGCAATCCCAGTTTCAAGTGTTAGAATTTTGAATTATAATATAAATTCAAGATAGAAGTGAAGGTTGGTTGTTAAGAATAAACAGGTTTCCTGTAATTGTAATATAAACATAGAGTTTATATTGACATCATCATAAAAATTCAGGTTGGTTTCAATTTTTAGTTTTCATTTCCTTTAAAATCTCATTTGTTGATCCTAAGATTTCGTTTAAATTGCCGAAAAAGTATTTAAGAACATTTTCGAACCCTCAGTTTACATAATTGATCAATTAATTTGCGAAATTGATTTTTAAAACATTACATTATTGCGTTTTCGGGTGCCTCTCTTCATTTCATCACAACTTTCTTCCACATTCTCTATACATAAACAGCGAAATTTCGCAAAAATCTCAAATTGTCTAAAGAACTAAGATAGATGGGCGTAGGGAATATTGAAGGAAATTGACATGAATTGAATAAAAGCATCAAAAAACTTAATAATATACAGGTATTCAATTTAGAAAACCAAACTTGTACCTTTGTGGCGAAAATTATGTTAAAGTATATAGGGTATGTTTGGATATAATTTCATTCAGTGCATGCAAAAGAAAAGTACAAAATGTACACCTTGCCACAATATTGTACTAGTAAGACAAGTCGTCGTTTCTAACATTCATGGAAAATTACGATTTTGCTACAAATTTGTCAACTATATTATTTTCTGAGAATACGGATAACAATGAGATTACTGCTGTTCTCAGCTTTTGTAAATAATTTACCGTCTTGTGTGTCGGGTGACGTGCTTATTGCTGGGAAAATATGCGAGGACTTGGTCAGGAACTTGTGGATTGGTTTGTGTGAACTAATTGAATGGTTTAGTAACAATAAATTAATATAAGAAACGTTATATGTTAAGGATATGGCTTCCAGTTTTGCCTGGTAAGTATAGATTGTATAGATATTCCTCAGAACATCTGAAAATGCCAGCATAGATTAATACAAAAATATTGTTAATACATTGTAGTGGGACATTGGAGTGAGGCGCGTGCACTTACACCTTAATTCACTAATTTTTATTATTTTAATGTCAATATTCGTTAAAAATCAAAATTTAATTTAATATTTACAGAATTCGAATTATTTTTAGTTATTATTTAAATTCTAGCATTTTAATAATTGACATTATTAATTTTTTATTAAAAAAAGAAAAAAGGTCCATTAATTATTAATACTTCAATAATCAAAGTCACAAGTTACTTTCGATATTTGGATTAAATAATTTCTTAGGGTTAGAAAATAAAGAAAATCCAAGACAGAAAATTGTTTGTTCCGAGTAAATCATTTAGTTTTAAGTTAATAAAATGTTCATATTAAAGGTAGGAATGTAAAGATGGTCCAGATTTCACAAAGTTCTCTTGAGAAATTAGGCGACCGGTTTCGTGTTCAAAAAACACATCATCAGCTACACCAGCTACAAGGATATCCAATAAAAGAAAAATTACAATAATGGAAAAAAACTTAAAGTTAATTAAAATTAGGAGCAAGTGAATTAACTAATGAAAATTGTTTTTATAGGTTACAACATAATTAAGTTATTTTTTTAATAATGCAATTAAATAGAGATTATTTTTATGCAGTTATTATTGTTTATTATATATTTACAAAAAAACTATAGTTAAATTAGTACACGTGGTAAACAGGAATAAAAAGAAAAAAATATATTACATTAGCCGGTATCTTGTGAAAATGTTTATAAAACGTTGTACGTTAAAGATTATATCATTGTATGGGTAAGTATGGTATCTACATCCTGGTTCTGTCGCTACTATCTAGGACGGCATGACTATAACTACTGGAATTAAGTGGCGCCAGGAAATATTTCAGTTACTGTTTTTGAAGATTAGTGGCATAAAGTGAGAGATGTAAGAGAAACGCGGCCAGGAGCAAGAAGCTTTAATGCTTCTCTCTTCTCACATTGTTTTTGTCGGTAGCGATTCCATCACTACCAGGAACTATTTATATTAGCATTATCTTGGTTATTGTTTCTATGCACTTTTTTCATGTGTACTTCTACATTAAGTTCACTTTTGTTTGAACATTATTCTGTAGATAAAAACCTCTATTTTAGCCTTTTTAGAATCATAAGCAATGAGAATAATTTACTGCATTCTGTACGGATATGTCGTACTGTTTTAGACAAAGAAGGCGCAATTAATAATGTACATGTAAATAATATGCATTTCAAAAATTCTAAGTAAAGAAAGCTTTATTTTGAGAAAATGAAACTATTAATTTATGAACAATACCTAAACGCTTTATGGAATTAAGAAAACTATTTACTATTCCTAAGAAAATATTGTATTGTGTTACATATAATGGCCATTTACTTATACTAAGAATCGCTTTCTTCAAATTTTCTTTAATCAAGTTAACAAAAGTCATAAACAAAGAAATACAATTATTTCATTACAAGTATATACTTCTCTTAAGCGTAGAAAGGAACACTAAGGAAATATTCCTTTTGATTTAAAACAGTTATTGTGTTTCGGATAATTGAAGCGGTAATTGTCTTGAATTAAGGCGGACAGCTTTGATACAAGTAAACCTTTCTCTGGGTGAACATCTATAATTCAGCTACGAAGTAGTTTATTTAAAGTTCAAGTAGTTTATTTAACATTATTACTGAAGGAATGTAATCATCTCATTCATTTTCCATAAGAATATCTTTTAAATTTATTTCTTCAATTTAGAATTTTTTCAACATTTACATTTACTAATCACACTTCAATTTCACAGAATGAAATCTAACTTTTTGAACTTAGAACATTTATAAGTAAATAAATTGTAATTCTGTGCTTGTTTTAATTGACAGCTTTTCCCAACGTGATGAATGTTTAGATCAGTAAGTGTTTCATTGAATTGCCTGCTTTCTAGCAATGTCTACCTCTTTGCTTAATTGATTTTGTATATAAAGCATCAAATATTCTTAAAACAAAATAAATGTGGACAACTACATCAAAAATTATAAATTCAATACCTTTGAAGACGATATTAACTCTCTTTAAAGTAAAGCATCGCAACTTACGTGTAAGGAGCACCGAAAGAAAGCTGAAAATGGCACTGAGTCCAGATTTTTATGTGTGCATTAATATTTGGAGTAATCTTCAAACCGTTTATAAGGCATTTGTTATACTTCTGTAAAACGAAACCTTTCTATATAAAATTTTTGGAGCAATAAAAGACTGCCACAGCAATATGAGTGAGTGTTCTGAGATTATGTACACAAGAATATGTATTTTTTTTCATCAGAAATGTATGTACACACGTTTAACGTACATATGGATACGCAATTTAATCAAAAATCATACGTTATTAAACATGCTGAAATGTATACCCAGAAATCAATAAGAGCAAGCTAACATTCTTTCCCAAATATTTACATTGTTTATAGGTCAAACACGTTTATGTACTGTTTGTGATTCCCGAATATTGAATCCGCCCATCGGTTTATAACTACAATTAAACACACAACGATTTCGAAATTTATAATGTGTGTATACAAGAAAGAGCACGAAGTTAAATCGATTCCGTTTCGAGAGTTAGAGGTTTGTTTCATATATTTTCCAGCCTGCAGGCAAAATACTATACAAGAATTAAGAAATAATTCAGGGGAAATGCGGAAGCAGTGATGCTTGTCATTGAGACATTTGAAACAAGCTTGCTTTCAGCACCAAGATTAATTTTCTTAGCCATAAATATTCCCTGACTTAACAAACAAATATATACCTTTGGAAGAAGAAGAGCAACAGGAAGTAGTAAAATAAATATTTGAAGAAAATAATTGAAAATCTACTTTCTAATGTTTTTAAATTAATAATTTGTTTAAATATAAAACTGCAAGTGGGTGAGAAATACATTGAAAGATTAAAGACGAAAGCTAATCTGAGGAACATAAAGAAAAAAACTAATATACCTACAGGTTAGCTTACACATTTTTGAAACACACGTATTAAATGTAATTAGAATTGTTAAATAGTAAATCACGAACTGGAACATCTGCCTTGAAATACACGTTACGTTTTGTAGCTTTTGCGAAATTGTGGCGAATAAACTTTAGTTCCCGGTGACGACGTCAGCACTAATAACCCACAGTTCAACGCTCTACGTCATAAATCTAGAAACCCGCAAACATTTTATATAAATCAAACATAGCGTTTTTAAGCAAACAAAAGTTACACCCGCATAGCTCACAAAAAAGGAAGCATCTAGTGCAGTACGCTTTTTTACAGTAATATCTCATTCGCACTTGACATTGCTGATTGAAACTGTGTGAAATAAATCATTCTTAAGGTGCCCATATCTCAGATTCACCTTGAAGGGTAAACGTACTGGATATCGCTCTATTGCAGTTAAACTAGATTGATTCCAATGCTACTGCCAGTTCGATGAATAATATAAAAATAGCATCGTACTCGTACATATGAACACGTATCTTGTTAATCTCTGAATACAATTTGATATTTTACTACTAAGATAATTGTAAGCAACAAACCCATCAGTATAGCCCTATTACGTGTCCTGTAACTACGAACTACACACGTAATTACAAATACCGTTATCGTTGTAATTGTTATTAACCTTTTTAAAAATTTGGTTTTCACAGTTAAAAAGTCAAGACGTGTGAAGAGGCACTTTATAAAACGTTCAAAATATCTAAAGGAAAGAAAATTTCCATTCTTCTTGTTTCTCTATTTTGTTTGTTCCATAAATGTATCAGTAAAGCGTGATAAACGGTGACACCCGCAGAGGCGCTAAGGAATCGGGTGGACGTTTGGTTATTATCGGTTGATCGGTGTGCGTGCACTATTTATAATGTTCGAGAAACTAGTGGAACCGTCCGGGGCGTACCGCGCAAAAGTAGACACAGTATTAATAAAAAAATAATAGATTGTTACCTTTTATTGACGTATCGATGACCACTGCGGTAATGTGCGACTGCTATGGTACGCCGCGTAGTACTGCAACATAAGCAATGCTTCCATTGTCGATTCGGTTAGGCCTCGACGACGGTCTGAAAACGTTCTCGTATACTTTGCAAATGATCGTCCAGCATCTTATGAAGTAAGATTTGCGAAATTCAAATACTCCTGTATCTCTTCTGTGCAGTCTTGAATTCCGGATATAGACCGAACCTTTTCTAAATCCAGATTTTTATTTAAAACTGCACGAAATTTTTACGCGACATCTAATCCTATAGGATCCGGCAAACTTTCTATAGCGGCTGCTAAATTGTTGATGTTATTTAACGAGTCTTATGTAGATAAGTGAATATTTTCTAACTGCGAAATAGTTTGTGTCACTACAGAATAGTTTATGAAAATGTCATCTATTTCTTTTTGAACGTCCGAATAGGAAAGAAGTTGTTGACTCTCGCGAACCGCGAGAGAATTAGAAGAATTAAGTTTGAAAATGACATCTTTCACTTGGGAATGATATTTGCGATAGTAAGATACTGCCTCGATCCATGTTCCACATCGCGTCAATACAGGCTGAGGTGATAGCGGAATTTGCGGATACAATTACTTGAATGCGCGGATATGTTTGGGAGATTTCACAAACACTTGGCTCAAATTCTGTCTGCTATGAGATGACATGCATATATGAGGCATGTTATATGAAGAAGAGTCAGAAAGCATACTTTTAACATCCTACCAGCTTTCAGCATTGTTGCGGCTCCGTCAGAAACTAACATGGTGATTTGGGCTCCTACGATACAAAATTCTTTTAACATACTTTTCATTATGTTTACAACGGTTTCGGCATCAGTTCTTACAATCCTTTTACAGACTAACAACAAGGAAGCTGCTGGACCATCACGTTTTAAAGGACGCGCCACAGTATGCTGTGTTTCTGAGCATCAGTAGTTTCGTCCACAGTGAGCCAGATTTTTTGATTTCTCTTTTACTGTACTTTGCACATGTGGCAAATTGTACCGCAATTATCTTTTTGTTGGTAGCTTCCATGATGGAACATATTTATCCCAAAAAAGACGAACGTTTTCATTATCTACTAGGTGCTGTGGGATGTTGCACGTGCTCAACACGAAAATAAAGTCATACAAAAATTTCCAGTACGGAATATTGTTTCTTAAATCCAATACATGACGTTTACTTTTAATATGACTTCTACATTCAAATGTCGTGCGACCTAGCAACCCTATACCGCAAAATTTGCAACGAATGTGCGAACCTGTAAATTCCAAACCAGGGAAACGCCACATGCAATGCAGGAGGTACACCAGGCTTACGTCCCATGTTTTCGAAAACACACAATGAGAATCCGATAAATAACCGAACGACCATACTCCTCAATGTCTACCGCGTTACTGAACTCTGCATCCAAATACGTACATACACCCCGTCGATTATTATGTCTAGGGACATAATAATATGAAAGAGTTGGTTTACAGCGAAGACATGCGAGAGGAAACTAGGTTAAATGTAACCACTACCGGTACCGCGCTGAAGAGCTCGAGGCTGTATTAGAAATGGTGACGCACATTTAGGGAACGAAAATTAGTAAATAAATGTTCAATTTATTTTTGTATTTTGTTTCAAATAAATATTTCATTTATTTTTTTTGTTATTCAAAACATTTTGTCGCTTTGTCTTCAAATACCTTTTTATTTTGAAAATTTGTAGGTAACAATATTAGTGTGTGACACATCAACAGAAAGGGCAGACATCTTGGAAGTTTTTAAACATATCTGAACATATCTTGTATTATAATTTTTTTTTAATCAAAGTTTGATATCAAAAGAATGCATGTTTGAACTTTAATCGACCCCGTACCTTTTATCGCATGTAGAGTATATGAAATGATTTTATTTGATGAAATAGATATCAAAGACTATTAAAATAAAAGTTATAAGGAACTAAAAACCTGCAATAATGTCTAATTCAAATTCATAGTAGCAAAAATCGTGTGATTTACTAAAATCACTAAGTTGGCTTTTTCTCTGAAACCATGGCACATTGTCGATGAACCCAACACTCTGTATATGGAAAAATGAACGATCGTGAGGAAAAGAGCGCTTTTGAATTTAGAGTAGAATATTTGTTAATCCAGTTTGTTAATTAACAATGTATTGCTGATTCAGCAACCATACCATACACCTAATAACAATACAATTTGATTGCATTAAAAGGGCCCTGAATTTCCAATTAAATTTAAATAACAATTTAATATCGGCACAACACTATCGTGAAAAGTATGTACTGCAGTTTACAACTAATTGCGCTAAATTTAATATTTCACCATGGAATTGAAGCGTGCACATTGCATCAAATTACTTAAGTGTAACGAATATATAAATCGATCCAAATGTATGTAGAATTTCTAACCTCCACATATTCTAAATGTAAGCAGACAAATAAATATTCGGAAGAAATGTAGCCTCACTCACAGAACTTTTCAATTCTCCACTTTTTCCTTGGAACCTTCTTCCTCTTTTGTGTGAATGTTCAACCGAACCATTCCTTTGTATAATTTTTCAATTGATTTAGCTTATACATATTCGCTCTACTGCGAAGAATATTTCACTCTCGAGATTTTTGTTAATAAACATCCTTTGTTTGGTGGGGCAAGACTAGGCTGAAAAGTAGTTTATAAATTGGAAATTATTGGAATGAATAATATACCAACTGAATAAAGCACTCCTAATGTAAGTGCACGTATAAACATAAGTACTTTTAAACGATCAGTTAATGTGCGTTGAATACGTGCAATACGTGTGCACGAACTAGTCCGAAACTCTTTTGAACGGCGAACTGCACGTGTATCTAAGGTGTGCAATGTACGTGTATTACTAATTCACGTGAAATGCATACATGAAAGTTCGACTTAGACGAATGGTTCGTGTTTTATTAGCACACAATAGGAAACTAACTAAATATTTTAAACAGAGCATTTTAAAAGCGGGAACTGCATAGGTATCGAGTAAGAGTAAAATTGTTTCCCGGGTTTGAATAAGATTTTTTAGAGACCCCAATCAACAATAAAGATACATGCTACTACAAAAACATAATAATAATACTAATAACTCCTTAATTCACAGACACATACATATATATACGCATAAACAAATACAATACATAGAACTAATACATAATTATATGTGAAAAGTAGTGAAACACTCACCCTTTTAAGCAACCTTGGCTACGGAACAGTAAAACTAGAAGCACCATTATCAGTATTAACATTATATGGATAAGAGTGGCAAAAAGTTGACACCATTAGATGTGCTTCCACAGTTGTCTCGGTGAACGATGTTCGCCGTGGTGAGAAAATGAGTTTATATTTTGAAAAAGAGCGTTCAACATCTACCGATGTTATACATGCATGATTAAAATACTCTTTGTACTTAGTCAGTGGATTATTCGATACACCATCACAAATTTGCTTTAGTGTGCTAAAGTCGGGATCTTTCTGTAGCACACTCTCGAACTTTTCTAAAACGCGATTATATTTTGCGTCATGTATAGTCAGTAGCTGTGTATGCACTCCGTCCATAATTTGCACTGACTCCATTAATGAAAACGATCTATTTTGTAATTGGTCTATTGCGTCAGCTAATCCTTTAAAGTAGCTACGAATATTTTTTAAATCTGTTTCAACGGAAATATCTTGAAATTTCGACTGACTCTCCTTAATAGCTGCAGCTTTGGCAAGATTGAATTGTGCAACAACAGCTTTTACTATTTTCAAATGTTTAGCATAATAAAGAGCTGCCTGCATCCATGTTCCCCAACGTGTAAGAATTGGCTCCGGTGGTTGACGAATACCGGGACACTCTGTGTGAAATGATCATAGGCGTTTGGGAGATTTCAAAAATGCTTTTTTTGTGCTTGCTATTAATGCCTCTACCTCGGGAGAGCATTGTCGAGTGGTTTCTGCCACAGATGTAAAGCATGCACTTTACACGTAACATGTAAACACTTGCAACATATTCAAGAAGAGAACGGCCTACCGAACGCATTATCGCTGCGCCATCGCTCATAAACATCAACACTTTATCTTTTGAAATTTGAAATTTTTCCAACGTACGAGTGATGATGATTTGTCGTGTCGTACCATAATCGACCAGCCCTCCCCGCCTACCTAAACACAGTCACACCGCCGCTGCGATTGCTCTCCAGTTACCGGGCTCTAATAATAATTCTGTTAGGGCATACTTAAACATATGGTGTTTATTTATTTGTCTTATTGCGGCAGGAAGACTGTCATAAAGTTTGCATCCAATATAAGAAATGCTCTTTTGGAAGAGACTTTATGAGGCGGAGGTATTAAATAATTACTAGGTATTCTGGTATAATGTTCATGCTCTATTTTATTTATATATATATATATATAAATTAAATGAATTTGAATTAAATACAATAGGACGAGGTAGACCCAAAATGTTAATCGGAAAGTTAGTAATACTAGTACTGCATTTCAGCGCTAACTTAAATTGTTTGTTTTTTTTTTAATTGAACACACTGTATATTTTTCAATTATTCGATAGGAAATGAAACTTTGCGTAAAATATCCCTATAGTGCTATAGCACTAAAAACAAAGGAGGTATGACAAAATTTACATTAGACAATTGAAACTATGATAACCTTGTTGCTAGAGGAGCTATTGATGCAGTCAAATCATGAAAAGCATGTAATTTATTCCGCCCAATAAAATAGTGTAATCAAACAAAAAAAAAATGCGCATCGTATTTCAGCGTTTAGTTAAATAAGTCGCCTTTGTATTAAACACCCTGTGTATTTTTTGACAAATCGAGAGAATAGAGCGTAACATTTCAAATAAATTACTCTAAAAGAGGTTTGATAAATTTTAAGATGAAAGATTTCAAATATGAATGGGAGCGTTGCTTTTTTTAACCCTTTGCGGGATTGCGATCAATTGGAAAATTTATTAATGTGAATAATTGCTTTTTGCTTTCGGTTTTTGATTTTTCTTACTTTTATATTGATTATACGTTTTGTAGTTGTTATTATTGTTACTAATTATGACATGCTTGAGGCATATTTTGCATGCGCTAGGAACTACGAAAAAGCCCTGCAGTGTTACAGCGAAACATTTCCGGATAGGGTGCTGCCTAGTAGAATATACTCTCCACGGCTCCTTCGAAAATTTCGCGAGAATAAGAGCACCTTTAAGGCTAAACGATTTAATAAAAGCATAATCATAAATCAGGAACGTTCTAGCGTACTTTGAAGCTAATTCCAGCAATTCCATCCGTGAACTGATGCAGGGACCGAATAATAGCATAGGAACTACTCACGCAATTCAGAGAAAACACAAATATGTACCTTTTAAATACAGACCAGTGCAAACATTCTTACCAACGGATTTGGAACGGCGGATAACTCTTTGTGAATTATTCCTAGAAAATGTTATAAATAACAGTAATTCTATGAAGTGATAAGACGAACTTTTCAAACTCCGGTATGTGTAATTTGAGAACCGTGCATTACTGGAGCATCCTAAACCTCTTATTCCACAACCACTTAGTCCACATCATCGATTTAGCTTGAATGTCCGGGGCGCCATCTGCAAAGACTGAATTGTCGGTCCATATTTTTATGAAGGTGCTCTTACTGGGTAAAGGGTATATTCCAAACTTATGTGCTGTGCTGGAGGAATTTCTAAACAATTTAAATGTGGAGGAGAGGGCTCTTTCAACAGGATGGTACTCCTGTGCATAATTCTTTGCAAACCGCAGAAGTTTTAACTGAAATCTGTGAAGATAGATGGATTAGAATCGTTGAACCTGCTAATTTGCCGGCGCGTGAGGGTTCTTAGCGTGTACATGCCTCAAATTTAATGAACGTAAATTTCATCGTATCTCTTTTGTTTTTCATTTTAGGTCTACAGTGCTGTAAGGATATGTTGCATAGTTTTTTTCCTATCGAATAATTGAAAAATATACAAGGTGTTCAATTCATTTATGATCACGCTTTTATTAGATCGCTTAGTTTTAACGGTGTTCTCGGTCTTGCGAAACTTTCGGAAGAGCCGTAGAAGGCATGTTCTAAACCGTAGAAAGCATGTTCTACTAGGCAACACTCTATTCGGAAATGTTTCGCTGTAACTGCAGGGCTCTTTTGCGGTTCCTATTGCATGTAAAATATGTCTCAAGCATGTTACAACAATAATAACAACTATAAAATGCATAATCAACACAAAAGTAAAAAAATATATATAAAAAAACGGAGGCAAAAAACAATTATTCTCACTAATAAATTCTCTAATTGATTGCAATGCCAAGCACGATTTGCAAAGGACCAAAAAAGAAGCGCATGCTTGCTTTGATTCATATTTTAAATCTTTCGCTTTAATAGTCTTCAGATTAGTTCTCTCATTTAAGGGCGTTTATGTTTCGACTACCTCAATAACTGCTCTAATAACAAAGTTATTACAGTTTCAATTGCCATATATGTACAAGCAATTCAAGTTGGTGTTAAAATGCGATGTGCAATTGTTTTTCTCAACGCCATTGTGATCAGCGGAAAAATCACTACTTCTTTGGTGATTTAACCAGCATCATGGCTACAGTACCAGCAAAACGCAAGTACGTAAATCTTCAACTGAATCAAATCAATTCACCAGCAACTACAAAACCAAACCTAAGCTCGACGCAAAATTTCCGGTTACTAACTGGATTATTAATTATAGAAGGATTGCTATAGATTGCGATTCATTTCCAGTAGTTGTATTACAAACTTATTTGATAAACTAGACAAAGAAAAAAACACTAGAAAGTTTGAACGGAAGGTAATTAAAAGCAGCTCCAATTAGGAAGTAGGAACAGGATCTTCAGACAACACGAAGTTTAATGCTGTCAATGCCAAGTGTTTGCGCGAGGTAATTAAAAAATACATAGAAAGTATAATTCGTGAACTACTCCCTCTTTTGTTTAGGAAGTTCTCTTTTTCCTTTTTTCTTTATTTGCATAAATATATGTACATCACTTTGCAGGACAGGGTTAATTTGTGATTTAAAATATTTTTTATAATTCCTAATTTTGAAAAGCTCCTGCAAGTGGCAGCACTTATTGCAATTAAAAGGAATATTCTTAATTGCCTTGCAATTGGAACGAAGTTCTCCAGATCGTATCGTCAATGAACTTTAAATGTTTCAGAGATCCTTCTCTCCATGCTTCTGTTAGTTCTTGCGTACAAATAATATTAGTAACATTTTGCAGACTTCTTCCTTCAACTGTTCCTTGTTGATGCTTTCATCTTATAATTAATACTCCTATTTGCCGTCTAACAAATTTGATGGTATAAGAAAAGCGTATTACTCAGTAAGACCACGAAGCTGCTGAAAATGTTTTTTGGATCACCCTCTGCAACGAAGCAAATAGTTTTCTCTTCAATCTTTCAATTTCATAATTTGGCATTTTAAAATTTTTTACCAAACATTTATCTTCTTCCTACATCGATGTGGTTATTCCATATCAATTCCTAGAAGTCACTACAAATTTCTTTGAGAAAAATAATTGATTTACCAAATAGTTCATCTCGCTTTTCAATAATCAACAGTGGCCATAACAAACAAACGTTTTCACTCTTTCTCAAGAAGCAAAATGCCTGTGTTTAATACTTTTTACAATCTCTATATTTAGCAAATTCCGGTTTGATCTTGTATTATTGATCACACCTTCATAGCAAGAGCTCCAAAATAAAAAAAATGTATTACAACAGAAACAGACCCATCCGTATCCAGCAAAAGCAATTACAATCATTTGACTAAGAGGCGTATACCTATATCGCCATGTGTTTTTAACAAAATTAGGGGTAGATTGAACAACGTAATATACGACAAAAATAGACCTTGGTGAAGCTTCTATTTTACAATCTGCACCTTTCATTTGTCGCATCGCCCTTAGCTGTACCTTTTAAACAAATCACAGACCGCCGACACGTTCGATATTTGCAACATGTATGTATTAGTTCGAACGACAGACACGTCGTCTCGCTTCCGTTTCTACACCTACATACATACCTTTAGGTAGATTTTCCCAATGTATGTGAGGCTGCCGGTAAAAGTAATTAGTGCCGCAAGTTATGTTCAGCATACGTGGTTTAAAATAATGACTTATATTTTGCTGTAAGAATAAAACATTTGTTATTTTCAAATTTAGTTCCGTATTGTAAAGATCAAGAAGAAAGTTGTGTAGTATTGTAAAGGAACCATACCAACATTCATAACTCTTGTTTTTGTTTCACTATTTCTTGTACTAGTGAATATTTACCATGATCACTACCGACTTGCTTGCTTCAACTTTCTTTCTACCTCTGAATGGCAACAGGGCATTCGAGTTCCACTGATAGATCGCATCCAATCACAGTAATTCAATGCCTTCTGACAAAATGTGCTAATACAGAATTACAGCGTAATTTTTCTGTATTCTCAGATTATGTTTACAGTTTCTTATGTTCATTTTGTGACTGCTATACGATGTAGGAGAACAAAAAAGTAGTTCTAAGTGGGAAAATAAACAACGATTCTTATAAAATTAAACTAAAGAAAAGTAAATTCGATAATTATACAAAACAAATTGAAATTCTAACAATGTTACTTTATTAAGTGGAAAAATCTCCTAGCAATATTGAACTTTGTAGCATTTGTACTTGTTGCGTTTCAAAATGTGTTTCACAGTACTTTTACTAATACCGATTTCGTTTGAAATTTGCCGGCTAAAGCAAGGTTCGCCCATTTCAACTAACGAACAAATCCTCACTTCTCTCTCCTCCCGCTCAGGATGCGTTAGAGGGATCTGAGGCTCTTCGTCTTTTTGTTGGGATTTACGACAATTCGCAAAATACCATTTAATGATCTGTACCATCTCTACGGTTGTATAAACTAACATAATGTATTCAAAATCCGCGATCTCTTGCTGGCACCTTACGAGCGCACAGAAAGACAAAAAGGGCATCAGATAGGCTACAGCAGTTGCGCGCGGCGACGCTGGCCGGCGGGGATAAATGTAAGTATGCCAAATCGTGCTACGTATGTACAATATCTCTCACAGCCCGGTAAAATGTGGACCAACGTGTATATTTGTTTTAGAATCCACTTCTTATTGTCCTCTGTATTTAATGCTAGAATCTGAAACTAGTTTCATTTCTTGCCTCTGAACTTTCCAGATTACCTCTCATAATGATATATCCAAACCGTCTTAATTGGTCATTTTCTATAGTTGTGAAAATGTCTGGACTATAAGTCCAGTTGTGTTTTCTTGTTCCACATACCGTGTGACAGTACGAATTGCTTTCCGAATCATTTCATAATTTCTCAGTTTTCTAAATCCTTTCATCTTCCAAAAATAGATTGGTTTTCTGCAAGTCTTGTCAGATTCTACACAACTACATACACCGAATCTTGGTACACGTCCCATTCAAAATGTGGGTCGGCCGTCACGACTAATGTCCATTTGATACCATTTCACATCAAATTAAATATGCTCTCCCCCAAAAGTTGCCTGGTTCTTAACAATGTTCCGCTTGGCCTTATTTGAGGTGCTTTAATTTCCTGCGTTGCTCTCGCATCATTTTTAGTAACATTTTTTGTTCGTGCAGACGTACATCATCCAGACCTTTTAGTACCTTAGGGTGTCGAGATGTTCTTGTTCATTTTATTGTTAATATCATTACTCATAGCTGACTGCAAAAATAATATTAATATTTTGGGTAGGAACGACAAGGTTACTCTCATCTAGACTCCAGACCACACTGACATCGATGACAATGAGGCGGCCGATGCCCTTGTTAGGAAGGGAGTTGAGCACACTCCGTTGAACCTCTAATTGGCATATCTTTTAATACTGCCAAAACGCTTATTACAGCGTCGAACATAGAGTACTTCGAATCTGGGATAACTCCACAGGTGTATTTTATGCGAGAACATTTGTGTTTCCCAGAGAGAGACAAAGCTAAGAAGCTTATAGAACTTGACAGGAAGTTTGTCAGGGCTATAACCGCGATCCTTACCGGCCGTGCTTGATTAAGAAAACACCTACACAGGATGGGCTCGCTTAAGAGATAGACTAGATAATTAGAGTTCCAGATTGTAGATCTAGTGTCCCTACTATAGTGTCAGGTTTGACATGCATGTGCAACGAACTGCGCATCAAGCGCAAGCGTTGGAAATTCAATAATGTCAATAATCTGACAAATTGCATGTCACGCAAATAGATCTCACAATTTGTTCTTTTTCTAAACTTTTGAAGTTTGATATTGAAACAATTTAAATCTATTAAAGCATTTCATTTTTGCTGTTTTGCTTTTTATGGAATTGCGTATACGATTTTTCAGGCTGCCACAGTCAGAAAATTATTATACAGTCAATTCTGCTATAACGCAGTTAATTAATTAATACCGCGTTATATGGAAACCGTGTTATAAGAAACTCAGAATTAGTATAAATCAAATCATATTAATTAGTAGCGTGTTATATGAAAACCACGTCAAGTGAATCTCAAAAATAAGTACTATAAATACATAAATTAGATCGATTCCTGTTACATTGTATGAAAATTGCATTCACAAAGCATACAAAATTAAAGCAGTGCAATTGCCTTACCGTTTCCTCACCTACAGGGGAATTCCCTGATAAGAAGTGTAATTGATAAATGTATTTTGTACTCACTACGAAAACGGAATTCCCCATTAATTTCAACTGCAAAAACTTAATGCATAGAAGAATTAATGTTATAGGTAATCCTTTTAAACCATGTTGTTGTACAAAAATTGTGTTGTAAGGGGACTATCGCAATTTTTGCTTCGCGTTATATGAAAACAGCATCATAACTAAGCCGGGCACAATTGCTCTTCGCAACCGAATCGGATCAGTCGCGTGGGCCGCGGATTACAAATAGTGCATGTATGACTCGCAGCCGATAGAAGTGATATTTTGAAATCAATACTCCAGTAAAAAAAATAAAAGGTGATGCAATAAAAATGTTTAGTAAATAAAGCGAATACATGCACACGTTGAAGTGTTTTTCTTGCCATTATTAGTTTTTTTTTTTGTTTGAAAGCGGCATTTGTTGTATATGTAATGTAATAACCCTAAAAAGTAAACAAAGTAGTTTCTTCAAAAATCTGTTGTATACTTAATACCGCAACAATAAATAATAATATAATAAATAAACGTAACTTCTTAACAGTGTGGATAGGATTGTTAAAAAACTTGCACCGTCAGGTATGTTTCCACATTTGTCTCGGTGGGTTGGTTGTTCGCTGTGATGAAAAAATGTTCTTATATTTCGAGAAAGACTGTTCAACATCTACGGAAGTAACACAGGCATAATTAAAATAATCCTTAAAGTTACTTAATGAATCTGCAGATGCACCACCACGCAAATGTTTTAATCTCGTATAATCGGAATTTTGTTTTAAACACTGTCGAACTTTGCTATAACGCGACCGTCTTTTGCGTCGTTTATAACGTTTAGCAATATATTAACTTCGTCCACGATTTGCACCAATTCTACTAACAACCAGTATTCTGCAATTTTTCTATTGCGTCTAGTAATCGTTTATAATTGTTGCTAATACTTTTTAAATCTGTTTCAATAGCAGCATCTAGAAATCCTTTCTGGTTCTTCTTAATGGTCGTAGCATTGCCACGGTCGAATTGCAAAATCACAGATTTTACTTCTTGGAAATTCATCTTTGATCCTATTTTCGATATCTTTTCTCTTTGCGTATACTTGGTAGCTCTTTCGTAACGTTGTCTGTGATGGTAAGTTCCACTCGAGATTGTATGTACGCCAAAACTGTCGAAACAGTTCTTTATCGAGTAAGCGAAGCAGTAGACCACAAACAATAAACATCAAAAGTAAATCCAACTTAAATTGAATTTGAGGTGGCACGCCATTTTTCTCATTTTTGTACAGTACGCTATTTATATGTCTTTTACAGTCGCCTTTGTTCCAGCACATTAAAGATATTTTGCAAACTCTACACAATACTTTTGTTCCATTATAGTTTAAATCCGGAAATGCACTGTTAAATTTAGTGACTTTATTAGACAACGGTCGTTTATTTTCCTTGCGTACTTTAAACATACTTACATACATATATTTATCTCTATAGTTACGACTAACGCTGCGAAGTGTTGTTAACGAACTGTTGCAATAAATCAATAATTTCATTCGCTGAGGTAGCCCGTGCCAATTCATCTGCATACATACATACGTCGCGTCGTGGGCTCGGTAACCTCGCTTCTAATCTGGTGCGAAGCTCTCTGTGCCCAGCCTAATCATAACAGTACCACATTGTAGGAGGTTTGACTGCACGTCAAACTAAAACGCCACATGCAAGGAACCTAGGAAATCCATAAACAGCTAATAACAAATTTTTCGAGTTATTTCGATATGAGATTCAAAGAATTCAGGAAAATATACTACTGTACCATTGAACTTTTTTATTGGACTATATTAACACATCCTCTGATACAAGATTGAAAATACGAAGTGGGAGTTATCAAATTTAAACCCCCAAGCAATATTCCACTCTCGCATGTTTTTCAGTATGCGATAAAAAACAAATTGTTGACCATCTCTCATAATTACACCATTCGGCTGAAAATGATACCCACACGCTTATTTGTAAGTGACAGCGACACATAAAGAATAAAGAAAAATAACAGCGCAAGCTCAGGTAAGCACCAACAAAAAAACGACGATCAAAGTGAATTGTAAAAGAGAAGATTCATGCTGTAAAACGTAAATGTTTCAAATGAAACTCGACAGATCTAAAAATAGATACTTATGATCATTTTCTGCTATTTACCTCTCACACGGAAATGACAATGAAATGTTATCGATTTCCGCCCATGCAACATCAGTAGGTTTAAAGAATAAGTATCTGATGCTTATGGTTTTCCTATAAAAAGATACAGGGTACTACAAGGTACTACACTGCAGAAATGCAAGAATTCCGGCTCTAACATACATTTATTTCTTTATTATTTATACTTCAAACAACCACAAACTAATTACATGCATATCATTTACTATAGAGTTGTTATTTATACGAAGTAATCTGCAAGAAGTGCTTTTAAACCGATTTGGTAAGCTTAATCTCTTAACGGTTTTAAAGCCCTCATGTGTTCTTGATGTACAAAAAATGCTGAGTATTTAAGCAAATGGTCTGAATTTTTTAATACTTCTAAAAGCCGATTTTTTTAATCATGCACTCCCTGAGATTAACCGATCCACTTATTAAATTGATTTCATCACATTTTCCGTTACCTTCAAAAATTGTGAAAAAGAAGCTGAAGACCTCAAATTGTCCAATGTAATGTTTAATAATATGTTGCGTTTATTAATGCGCATTCGTCCTTGTATTTATAACTTCATAGTAAACTATAAGCAGTGCGTCCAACTTGAATTATCATAAACAAATATTAATACAATTATTACGAGTAATTTAGTATGCTTTTGTATATCACACATCTCATTTCACTCTGCTACTGCAGATCAAAGTAAATATAAGAAATTACAAAAGTTACTAAGTCTAATACGTCATAACGTGAAATATATTTTGTTTATCGCTATTACAAGGTTTGGCAAATGTGTTAGAACACTCAATTTCTAATTGATATGTTCTCGAGAAACGGATGTACCTTTAAAAAATGCTACCGGAAAACAAATTTCATAACATGGCATTTTATCGCACGCCTCCGAAATTTTAAAAACGAGCCGAAACGGACAAGAGCGACAAAGCCTTATGAATAACGCTGGCCACGAGCGGTACCGCGCATCGGCGTACAATTAGTTCGGACCGAGAGGAACGGTAGTATTACTTCGTCTGCGGAGCAGTACGGACATTTTCGCTGCCGGTCATTTGCGCAATTGTTTATCTGTCCTAGAAAAATTATGATTTCGTCAGCAAAACGACCGCGGTCGGACAAACTTCGAAAATTTATTGCAGAAATTCCAGACATAATATATGAAGGTGCTAAAATTAAATGTGTAATCTGTAAAATCCCGTTAATGTGTTGCTCCAGACAACATTGTCGACGACACGTAAATAGCGAAAAGCATGTCTCAAAAAGAAATTGCGCACGAGACAATGAAAAATTAATTTAATTTATGCGTTACGTTTATCGCATGTAATATACCGTTTAATTTACTAGACAAGGAACCATTTATCTGCTTTTGGAATAACTATTCGGAGAGCAAATTACCAAGTCGAACATCGTTACGAAGAATTGTGCCATCTGCGCGCGAACATATTGAACAAAAAATAAAATCGGAGTTGAAAGATCAAAAATTGTGGTTATGTGTCGACGAAACAACAGATCGGAAGAAACATTCTGTTCTTAATGTAATGACACGCAAATTGGAACTTCATCAATCGGCACCTTCAATTCTATTAGTCTCCAAACGAATACAACAGTGTACTGCCGAAGCAATTTCAAAGTTAGTGTTAAATACATTGGACAAGTTTGAACTTTCAACAAACCAACTCTTGATGTTAGTGAGTGTTGGTGCTGCAAACATGCTTTCTGTAGGCCGGTCTCTTAAAAAGCATTCTACTAATTTGTTACGCATTACGTGTAAAATTCATGCTCTCAATCTTGTGGCGGATAGTATCAGGAAATGTTGTCCTGAGGTAGACGCTTTAATAGCGCATACCAAAGCAGTATTTGTCAAATCACCGAAACGTATTCGCGAATTTCACAGACTGTGCCCCCGTATACCAGAACCGCCAGAACCTATTCTAACTCGTTGGGGAACATGGTTGCAGGCCGCGTTTTATTATCATAAATATTTTGACAATATTAAGAACGTGGTTTTACAATTCGATACAAAGGAAGCTGCCGCTATCCAGAAAAGCCAGTCGAAATTTCAAGATAGTCAGGTTAAAATGGATTTAAAAATCATTCACGACAATTACTTCGGGCTAGCAGATGCAATAGACAAATTACAAAATCCTGCGGTGCCGTTAGAAGAATCTCTACAAATAGTGCAACATGTTCACGCACAGCTATGCGCGATTGAAGACGCAAAAAATGTTTCTGTTCTAGAAAAATTTGAAAGTGTTTTTGAGAAAAATTCTGATTTTGGCACATTAAGACATATTTGTGAATATTACGTCACTAGATGTAGAACGTTCGTTCTCGGCATATAAACGCATTTTTTCCTCATGCCGTACTAGTTTTGCCGAAACAACAGTTGAAACATATCTAATGTTGCAGATATTTAACAGACATTATTCACTTTGTGATTTCACGGAGGACTCTTAAAATGGTAAGTGTTTGAGCACGTGTTATTTAATTTTTATTTAAAAGATGAGCGAAATTATTTGCGGCAGATAACATCTCTATTAGTAGAATAACTCTAGTGGAACGCGAGGCCTGGTCGACTCTACGCTACTGCGCGGTACCGCTCGTGGCCAGCTTTACTTATGAAAGAAGTTTTCTATACGACCTTTTCTATTTTGCATTTCTATAACTTAAAAAGTTTACATTTTTTTTTTTGATAGCTGTTGGAGATGTCTGATCTTGTGTGATATGAAAATTGGTCACATTGACGTTGAACAAAGCTTTGTCACATTCACATTATCCAATTTCAAAAATCTGGGAAGGTATATAGCATAAAATTCCCGATATATTTTCATTAACGTAAATTAATATTACAAAATTATTGTGTACTATAAACAACTTCCGACAAATCAATCGCGTTTTCAAGATATTTTCCTTACATTTCAAAAATGTGCATCCAAGATTTGTATATCAGAGAAGATTTTCTTACATTTCATCAATATTCCTATCACGTACCATTTCGCTACATTTTTATTCATGCCTACTTTCGCATTCTCATTTTTCACGTCGTCGTTATTTTGCCACAGATGCACGAATTTTAAATATCGAATATATTACAAAGATGTTTGGCATTGAGTCATGAAAACAAATGGAAGAATGAGGTCACCAAAATAAAAATCAACCCTGTTTTTTCTACTTAAAACAAATTATATATTTAAAAGTAAATTCATGTAGGACGAATTGTTGAAAAACGACACAATTTTGCAGTTTGCACAATATTATTTGGGTGAAGTGCGAGCACTTACACTCCTACATCTTAATTCACTATTTTTTTTTATTTTTATTTGAATATTCGTTAAATATCAACATTTAATTTAAAATTCGAATTATTTTTAGTTATTATTCGAATTCTAGCATTTTGATAATTTACATTAATTCTTTATTTCTTCAAAAAAGACGATCAACTTAACAAGCTCGGCCAAATTCCTTGGTGTGACTATTGACGACGCTTTAAATTGGGACTCACATATTGACAATGTGTGTAAAGAACTCTCAAAAACATTTTCGCCCTGTATTCGGTTAAAAAGGTGTTATAATGTAGATGTCGTTAGAAATTTCTATTTTGCCAATTTCTACTACAGAATGAGCTATGGAATCCTGTGATGGGGTTTAAGTATCACTGCAAGTAGAGTTTTCATTTTAAAAGAAAAGATCTCTTAGAATATTGTGCAATGATCTTTATATTCTGCAGGTGCTGTGTTTTGTTTGGAGATTAAAAGCAAATTTCACATGTAACGTTGTTCATGGATATGATGTCAGAAAAACTGACTATCAGCTACCACCTCCGCATAAAACAACCATATTTCAAAAAAGCATATATTATCTGGATTGTAAATTATATAGTAGGTTACCAGTATCAATAAGAACACTTACAACTCAAAACGAATTTAAGAAGTCGGTCCGGAGGGTACTGCTTTAGATCAGTTACTACTCGCTAGATGACCTTTTTACATCAATGCTGCACAACACATAGACAAATGCACATTTAAAATTTCATATATATTTGATATGTTTTCTTTTTTTTATTAACATTAGTATAAATTTAATCATTTTGTTTTGTATGTAAATTGACATATTTCTGGAAAAAAAGAACCAGAAATAAAGTAAATATTATTATTACCATTGCTTTATGGGGGATAATCAAATCAATCAAGTTACTTCCAATAATTTACATCTTGAAAATATTTTTTGTAAAAAACACACAAAATTCATGCACAACACACATATGGAAAACGGTAGTCAGAACTCACATCATCTAAAACATCGCGAATGATCATCGTTAGGCCAACCACAAAAGTATCAAGCCGTTGGTTCCAATTCGATTCCGATCCGGTTCCAGTCACAACGAGTAAAGTGCACAGATATAAAATATTTTTCTGACAACAGACGTTTTTCGATAATACTCATCTAGCAATTCAATTTAAAACAATATTAAAAGTATTAGAAACTGTTAAAAGTACCTAGAAAACATTTTGAAGAAAATTACCAAGAAAAATAAACTAAAGAAGCTAAGAAAAACACAAACTGGAAAAGAAACTAAAAAAACACGCTGGAGGGGATTTATTACAAAAGTTTCTAGAACATTAACTGAAAAGGAAGAAAAGGGATGATGATCGAAATGAGATGATCTTTCAAACAACTTGAGTTTTATTTTTATCTGAGGTCTTCTACAAAAAAAAAATTAAAATCAAAAGTATGAAGTGGCCGATTTCTATGCGCGTAAGTGTATTCATAGAAACAATTAAGAAAACTACAGATGCAGGATGAATGTCTACTTGTGGTGGTCAAACCTGTACACACTAGCTTACTTGGCATTCGAAAACAAACTAGGAGGTTAACAATAACAAATAAAGCTCGACAAATCTTTGTTAGCTAAGAATATTATCCCAACTTACAATAATATAAACACTACTTGCCAAACAAACATTATACTGGGTCATTTCTTATACTACTGAAATAATTATAGATAAATAAAACTTTCACCCTATCCTTATATTAAATATTGCTCTGCGAAGGAGTTTTTAATACCGGATTAGTATTTACAAAATATCCTCTCCCAGGTATTTATTCAAGTTTTCGGCAGGGTCAAAGTACGCTCGAAATTTAAGCTATATATTTACTAAATTGTGTTTGGGTTACAAAGTGGTCCTTTGGAGAATATTTCCCGAATCTCAACTACCCTTCGCATGCGACAAGCTGGTGTTCAAGGACGTACATTAGATGACGGAACAGCAAACAGGGTAGAGATTAAACGAGAAAGCGGACGAGGGAAAGAGATAAATTGTCGAGATATATTTGCCATTATTTACCAAAGCAACAGTTGCTCGGAGCTTCTGCCGAGACGGTTAGGTATCGTCAGTGAAAGGAGCTGCGTCAAGTACGTACGGAAATGTCAACGTTCTTTAATATAGCAAAAAAAATTCATGGAAAAGGCGATAAACTTATAAATATCGGTACTTAATTCAGTACGGCGAAATTAATTTGAAAGTATATTATCACATACACATACAACACAAACTTTGTATAAAATAAATTATTCCTGGAATTTTATGGACATTTTTCTCAGTCAGCAAGTTAATTTATAAATATTTTTTCGTCGCATACGGTCATTACTTCCTTTTGATATCTACACATCTTCATTGATTTCTTTTAATAGCTTCAATTTTATGGATATGTTGCAATTGGTCCATTGATTAAAACTTTATTTGTAGTACCTACAGCGTGTTGCAACAAGTTATCACTTATGAAACTTCGCATTTATGTATTTACAATAGAATAGGATGACTTGTTCGTAACAAAATTAGAGACATATGAGATCTATTAAAAGGAATCTTTAAACAGCTTCTCCTGTAGGCAAATGAAAATTGCTGTTAGTCATCTTGTCAAAATATTCTTCCTTACGTCGGTGAAAAAAAACGATCTTATGTACTGTAATAATGTAACTGGACTTTTACGACACATGAGCCTATCATAACATCGTGCAGAAGATTGGCGCCTTTCTAGATAGTTTGAAAAAAAGTTAAAAATGTGCATAATGACAACAAATTGGCATCGATTCTCTTAGGCCACTTAACAAAACTGAAGGACCAGTACCAAAACATCAAATTTGTTTTAGAAAGAAATTCGTTTGTTCAGCATCACTGCTCGGTTTCTGTGAACTTGAAGATGATAAACTTTTTACTGGGCCAGCAAGGTGGGTGCCCTAAATATCCCTGTTTCCTGTGTTTATATGATCGTCGTGCAAAAAAAGAACACTGGAGCAGAATTGTTTGGCGACTAAGAGAAAGCATGGCTGTTGGAAAAGACAACATCATCAGCGAACCATTGATGGACAGAAACAGAATCATTCTTCCACCACTTTACATTAAGCTTGGACTAATGAAGCAATTCGTCAGGGCCTTAGATAAGAACGAGGGATGGTTTAGATATATTTTGTGAAAGTGTTATTACTGTCCTAGCTCCAAAAATACTAAAAGTTGGCATTTTCGGCGGTCCCCAAATTCGTGCCCTGATAAACGATAACAACCCACATGACAGAAATAAAAAACTGGTGCTTAGACAAGTTTCATATCAGTGGTGAAAACCATAAAGCCCAAACCTACCGAGAAATAGTCGCCAACATAAACTTTAAAAAATTGGGAGCTAATATGAGCATTTCCTGCATCGCTATTTGGACAAATTCCCTCGATAACCTGAGGGACTATACTGAAGAACAAGGAGAACGGTTCCACCAGGATATCAGGATAATGAAAGAGCGACGCCAAGGCCGGTGGAACATCTACATGATGTCAGACTATCGTTGAACTTTACAAAGACTGCTCTAGAAGAAATAGTAACGGTATACCCAATGCATGGTAAATGCTTATACTGGAAGTAAATGTAATTATGTTTATGAAATTTGACTCATATCTTTAGAAAATGCACTTGCACCATTCAGATTCCTTGCTTGCAGAACAATTTCAGCGACTAATTATACAGTTTATGTTCCCAATGATTTCTACAGATAATTTCAACAAAACATTAGTTTTTCTTTAATATCTCCTGTTTAATTGTTTATATAAAACAATCCTTAAATTAACAAGAAAATAAAAAATTAAGCAGAAACATTGTCTCTGATATTCCTATACTTGTCAAGTTAGACTTTAGAAATGGTATTATATGAATGGCTCGGTTCTTTTTATCATTTTAGCTTAAGTTCTTTTTTTGCAAATAACATTTCCAATATTCCTATTTTGTAATTTTTCAGATATGTATTAAACCTAAATCATGCTCGTTTCTCGATCAATTAATGTTGTAAATCACAATACATATTTCTATCACAAACTTTTGAGTGAACAATTAGGATTAGCTTTGAATTAACAAAGAAATTTATACCCTCCCTACTACTTCCTTTGAACTTATGATTATCGTCCTAGTTCATAAACTGTGTTACTTTTCGTTACTCCTTGATATTCATCCACCTCTGTGGTGACACAATATTATTGCGGAAGCTATAATAAATTACTTGAAACTTCTAGTTTAGTACATTTTACTTATTAAATCATTCCAACTTCGTTTTTAAAATTCAAATCCAAAAATCCACTAACCATTTCCATGGAAATTTAATTCTCTTTGGCCTGGTGTTCCTTCAAAGTATTTCTCTATTGGCTTGTTAGTAAGAACAAATCTTGATATAAATAAATACACGTATGTCTTGTTTTTATTTATCATTACCCAATGAACTAAAATCTTCGAATTGATTTCCTATTGTTACTTACTGCATTTCATATGAATAAATTCTGAGTTAAATTTCAACACATATTGTTGTCGTTCAATGGACGGACTATTAACAGATAATATTTCAGAGTATTCCGCAGTGTCTTCCTAGTTAAAAACTTTGCGCGCTTTCATTTAGATCGCCATATGCTGCTCTCAATAAATTATCGCTTTACTCAAATGCATATAGGTATTTAAAACGCAATTTTGAAACCGTTATTTCCACTAACCTGCATTCCGTTTGGAACAGAATATATTTGTACTCATTCCAATTAACAGTTCTGAAACGGGCAACATTACCGATACATGTCGCAGCAACTAATATGTTGCGATCAAACGCATCAAATACATATGTATTGAAATGTTCTATATAAGGACAATTGTTAAATAAAATTAAATTCTCGCAAACTAATTCATTAATTATACAAACTGAGGGTTCGGAAGTACTATAAAACACTTCTTCGGCAATTTAAATTATTTAAATTTAATGTCAATTTATGGAATTAAACGAGTATTGAAACTGAAAAATGGAAAACTATTTTATGACGATACTATATTTACATGAGATTTACAGGAAACTTGCCTATTCTTATCCACTAAACTTCACTTCTACCACAATGTAGAAGTGAATAAATACAAATCTATGGCACGATTTGAAATATTAAATACTTTGAAATAGGAACGCAATCTACAATACGTGTTACCTGGATGAGAAACTTAAATCAAAGTAATAAATTAATTGGTGTCTCTCTACTCCTCTATTTTAATCGCGATAGCGATTGTTTCATATACTGTAAATTTTGATAATTCTTTTCTAAATATAATTTGATAATGAATTTCCGATTAATATATTTATTTATAAAAATAGCATGATGAAATACATGTAATGACGCGATTATAAAACTCAAATTATACTACGCCACTGGCAACCCCACAATAATAAACTTTACTAACGTTCAAGACAATTACTTAACGAAACATACTTAATATTCGAAATTATGCTAGATATACCTCCGAATTTATGTTGTTACTTATTGTAGGAAATTATTCCATTAAATTTGAGAATTTACGATATGGATGAAAGGATGAACAAAAGGATCTTTGACCGTTCCTCTATAATCGCCGTTGGCTGGAGTTAAAATAAATCCCAAGTACCCCCGTTCTAGAAATTGAAGGTCAGGAAAAGAGTGGGAGCTATCAAAAAAGAGCTAATATCCACCAAAGGAATTTTAACGCTAAACGAATGACCATGCTGCACACACTATACGTGCCGCTAATGACAACTACGTTCGAAGTTCTAAATTATATCACTACAGTATACACTTGTTTGTTCAGAAATGGGTCTTTGGAAACCTGCTCTGTAGCTTTTATGCAACATGTTGTAGGATATAGGAACAGGCCTGCTTCTGCGCTCAACGGAGTTTGCAAGTTTCAACGGCGTATGCAGGTTTCAACACCCAGAAATGCATATCATATAAATATGCAAGCGCATAAAAAAAACTTCATTTGCTAAAATTTGTTTGAGGTGTTTGTTTGTGAATGTTCGTTATGGCGGCTTCAAGTTCAAGAAAATCGACCGGGCAACGTGCAACAGTGAGTTATGGAGATCCCAATTACGGGGAAACTCTAATACGGTGGGCAGAGGAAAAGTTCTATCAGAAGAGAGTAAAACGTCTGAAATTGAAGAACCTGGTCAAGATTCATTAGAAGCCAATTCAGACTCTTCAAATTCTTAGTCTAAAGAAGATGTAGCTACATCGGAGGCCGATAGTGATAATCCCAACTGTTTCGCTTCTTCATCCGGCATCCAGTGGAATAAAGTTCCGCCAAGCTCAACGAAAACTGCAAAACGTAACGTACTGTGTTTAGCACCAGGTGTAAAAACTAAAGCAGTGTACTGTGATACACCTGAAAATGCTTTCAAATGTTTTATTACAAGAACGATCGTAGAAGAAGTCGTCAAGTGCACAATCCTTGAAGCTCGAAGAGCAGCTACAGTAAAAGACAAAGAATGGGATATTGATGTGATGGAGCTGAATGCTCTCTTAGGTTTGCTGGTACAAGCTGGTGTGGAAAGAAACTGGGACGTACCGGTAAGAGAACTGTTTTCTTCTGATAAATGTAATCCTATTTATCAAACTACTATGGGAATTAATCGGTTTGAAGATATTAGACGGTACCCGCGTTTTGATGACAAAAGAACTCGTGATTTTCGCCTACAGACCGATAGATTAGCTCCGATATCGTATATATGGAACTTATTTTTACAATGCAGGTCATCTTTGGTGCCAAACGAAAGTGTTACCATTGACGAGCAATTACTCTCCTATAGAGGAAGATGTTCATTTATTCAGTATCTGCCAAATAAACCGTCAAAATACAGTATCAAAATTTTCTGGATGTGTGAGTCAGAATCAGGATTTGCAATTGATGGAATGGCATATACCAGACGACGACCCAACCAACATATCCATACAAATCTTGCTTCTGAAGTAGTGCAAACTTTAGTACGCAGCATCCACTTCTCTGGACTAAATGTTGCAATGGATATCTTCTTTATAAGCATTCCATTGGCTAAATGTTTATTAGAAAAGAACCTAATAGTGGTTGGAACACTAAGAAAAAATAAGAGAGAAATACCAAATGAAATAAAGGATGCAAAGAACAAACTGGTCTACTCTTCTTGGCTTTTATGACAAAATGACTATGGTTGGCTGCATTCCTAAGTAAAACAAGTCAGTCATTTTGCTCAGCACCATGCACAATGACATGTCTGTAAGTGAAAATGTTAAGCAGAAACTGAAATTAATACTTTAGTATAACAAGACCAAAAGGCGAGTAGACGTATTGGATCAAAAACAGTCCAACTATACATATAAAAAGCAAACGAAGCGTTGGCCTATGGCGCTTTTTTTCTAATATGATCGATATTGCGGCACTAAATGCATTTATTATATTTACCACGTTGAAACCTGATTATCATAGGAATGTAACACACGCTAGACGACTACTTTTGAAGGAATTAGCTGAGCAATTGGTAATACCGCATATGACAAGGAGTTCAAAAAATTCGAAAATACCAAGAAATTCAATAAATTGTATGAACAAATTTATTAACATTGAAAAAACTGCCACAGATGCCGTTACAAATAAAACGAAGAGATGCATGATGTGTCCCTTTAGTTTAGACAGAAATAACAAACTAGTTTGTGAAAAGTGTCGCAATAATATGTGCAACGAACATAGTGTAAGAATTTGTAAAAATTGCTACTTTCGAACATGTATTTACATCTATAAGAGCTGTAATCTTTAGTTAGAGGTTTTGTTTAATTATTTAAGATTTTTACACGCACAAATAAATGATTTAAATATATTTCCTGTTCTTATATATTTTTAACAGAGTGAAAAAACAACCGGGCCTGAGAGACCCGAGAAATGTTAATTCGTATATCCGAACACCCATGCATCCTAGGGTTAAAAAAATATAATCAATGATAGCAATCAGTGCACATTTAAACTTAATCACTACAGCAGACGATCACTTAATTATTAAAACGAAATGGTGAATCTAATATTCGATGTTTACCCTCCTAAAATGAAATGTATATTGTATTAGGCTGAAATGAGAAAAACACACAAAGATATTTCTCGGTAATTAAATTTTACGTAAGCATTCTCTTGTCGTAAATGAAAATATCCGCTGGGATTCTCCCGTAATATGAGTATCGCGACATCGATTGCAGAACATCATGGGAAAGTTCAATCCAGACACTATAATTTATTAATGTACAGGTCACGATTTTTCCTTTGTTTTCGTGTTTCACATGAAAACATGTTTAGCTACGATATTGTTTTTTAATTAAACAGCGTTAACATTGAAACTAATAAATTTTTCCTTTGTTGGAGAGAATTTAAGTGGCATTTTACAAGTTTCAATGTAATCGGTAGATAGCTTAATGGAGTTTTTTAATTATTTAGAAAATGGGGAAGTGCGTCAAACTCTTATATTTAGGAAAGACTCAAGTAACTGACCCTAGTTATAATAAGGAAAGAAGTATAAGATATTGTACTCTTATTTTCTGGGTTTCAACCGCGTCGCAACTTTTGCTGAAAAGCTACAACTACAACGCGGTTCCAACCCGGAAACCAACAGTGTAGTGTTATTGACGACCGCGGAAGCCTACGTACCAGAAGTATAAGATATTTAGGCACTTATTTTAAATACCACACCGATTAGCATTTATAAATTTGAATTACGATTCTCAGACATTTTAATGCATAGGAGATATGTATAAGGTAAACACGCTCTCCTTAGAGCGACTTCATGTAAAACTGAATTCCGTCCTATCCATAAAAGCAAATTTCGTTTTAACCTTTCATATGTACGTAACAACTTAAAATGCCAATACGCAGCAATTTTTCACAATGATGCTATAACTACCTCTATCATTACTAGTAGGTTGGCGGGCTGCATCGGAATTACCGAACATTAAAAGTAGAAGCACCATTATCAATATTATCGTCCACTGGATAAGAGTCGTAAAAAGTTTACAGCATCAGATATGTTTCCACAATTGTCTTGTCGAACGATATTCGCCGTGATGAAAAAATGTAATTATATTTTGAAAGAGATCGTTTAACATCTACAGATGTAATACATGCATAATTAAAACACTCTTTGAATTCACTTAATGGATTAGTCGATGCACTATCACAAATTTGTTTGAATGTGATAAAATCGGAATCTTTCTTTAGCACACTCTCGAACTTTTCTAAAACGCGATTACATTTTGCGTCATGTACAGTTGCTAGCAGTGTATGTACTTCGTCCACTATTTGCAGTGACTCCACTAACGACAACGCTCTATTTTGTAATTGTTTTATTGCGTCACTTAGTCCTTTATAGATGTTACGAATAGTTTGTAACTCTGTTTCAACGGAAATATCTTGGCTCTCCTCAATAGCTACAGCTTCGGCAGGATTGAATTGTAGGATAACAGCTTTTATTCATTTGAAATATTTAGCATAATAAAGAGCTGCCTGCAACCATGTTCCCCAGTGCGTAAAAATCGGCTGTGATGGTTCACAAGTACCAGTACACTGTGCATGAAATAATCGAAGACGTTTTGGAGATTTTAGAAACACCCTTTTTGTACTTGCTATTAGTGCATCTACTTCGGGTGAACATTGTCGAATAGTTTCTGCCACAAGATGTAAAGCATGCACTTTAAACACTTGACTGTGCGACTGTGTTCAAGGAGAGAACAGCCTACCGGACGCACTGTCGCGGCACCATCGCTCAAAAACATCAACACTTGACGTGGCGAGACTTGAAAGTTTTCTAACGAACTAAGTATCGCCCTCACAATTGCTGCACCAGTACACTTTTCCAGCCTTTTGCTAGCTAGTAGCAGTGGAAATGCCGGTTTATGAGGGTCCAGTACACGCACTATAACATTTAGAATAGAATTTCTTTTACAATCTGACGTCACGTCTACACATATCCAAAGTAACTGATTTTTAATGTAGATTTGATTTTCTATTCCATATTTTCGCGTACAAATAAAACATGCATACGTGCCGTTTTCGTAGTTGGCAACTTCAACTTGGGGTTACACCAAAGTTCTGAAACGGTTCTTTTTGACAAATTACAGATTATCATCATAACAAGTAAATCGAATGTAAAGGCAGTTCTCGTTGACACGCCCTTTTTTCTACTTCTGTATTCTCTCAGCACATCAAATGTTTCTCGCACACTACACTATTTACAAACACTATTTACAAACTATTTTAGCATCATCGCAGAACAAATCCGGAAAGTCAGATAAACTGATTTACTGTGCCAGCAAAAGGTCGTTTTGTAGCTTTGTCCACATTTCACATTTTAAATTGATAATTATATATTTATGTAGGTTTAATTATTGAAATATTGAATATTGAAATACAAAATATAAAAATAAACTATAAAACGGAAAAAATACAAGTCCTTTCGTCTTCTGTTGCACGTCTTTTACCTCTCGTCTTGCACTTTACGTCATTTACACACAATACATCTTTTAGTATACGTATTAGACTAAACAGTCTTACACCCTACGTCTTACATCTTACGTCTTACGCAATTACCTTATCTTCTCTCTCTTCTCCTTCCTTCTCTTACTGCGTCCTTTACCCTCCCAATCCCACATTTACAACGAATAACACATAACACAAAACACTACGCACGCTCTCGTTTCCCCGTTTTTTTGTTGCTTTAACAAATCGAAGTCAACGAACACGATTTATTCAATTAATTTCTTCAGTGTAGGAATATTTTTATTCCTACTGCATACCTTCACAATTTCATATACTTATGACTAGAGCCCGCTAACAGGGAGCCGTGCCATTGCCGTAACTGCCTAGTATACAAAAACAATAGTAAGAAAATAGAAAAAAATAACAGAACTAATACATAATTATAATATGTAAAAAGTAGTGAAACACACCCTTTTAAGCAGCCTTGTCTACGGAACAGTAAAACTAGAAGCACCATTATCAATATTAACATCATATGGAGAAGAGTGGCAAAAAGTTGACACCATTAGATATGTTTCCACAGTTGTCTCGGTGAGCGATGTTCGCCGTGGTGAGAAAATGAGTTTATATTTTGAGAAAGAGCGTTCAACATCTACGGATGTTATACATGCATGATTAAAATACTCTTTGTACTTAGTCAGTGGATTATTCGATACACCATCAGAAATTTGTTTTAGTGTGCTAAAATCGGGATCTTTCGGTAGCACACTCCCGAACTTTTCTAAAACGCGATAATATTTTGCGTCATGTATAGTCAGTAGCAGTGTATGCACTCCGACCATAATTTGCAGAATCTCCAATAATGATAACGATCTATTTTGTAATAGGTCTATTGCATCAGCTAATCCTTTATAGTAGCTACGAATATTTTTTAACTCTATTTCAACGGAAATATCTTGAAATTTCGACTGGCTCTCCTTAATAGCTGCAGCTTCAGCAGGATTGAATTGTGCAACAACAGCTTTTACTATTTTGAAATGTTCAGCATAATAAAAAGCTGCCTGCAACCATATTCCCCAACGTGTAAGAATTGGCTCCGGTGCTTGACGAATACCAGGACACTCGAAATGATCGTAGGCGTTTGGGAGATTTCAAAAATACTTTTTTTGTGCTTGCTACTAATGCATCTACCTCGGGGGAGCATTGTCGAATAGTTTCTGTCACAAGATGTAAAGCATGCACTTTACACGTAACATGTAAACACTTGCAACCATGTTCAAGAAGAGAATGGCCTACCGAACGCATTATCGCTGCGCCATCGCGCATCGAAATCTACACTTTATCTTTTGAAATTTGAAATTTTTCCAACGTACTAAGTACAACCTTCGTAATTGCTGCAGCAGTACACTCTTGTAGTCTTCGGCTAGTTAGTAACAGTGGTAATGTAGGTTTACTAGGATCTAGTATGCGTACCATAATATTTACAATTGAATTTTTTTTACAGTCTGTTGTCTCGTCAACACATAACCAAAGAAACTGTTTTTTCAATTTGCGTTTCATTTTCTTTTCCACGTCATCGCGTACAAATGCAACATACTTACGTGCCGTTTTCTCCGTTGGCAACCGCAACTCGGCATTGTATTTGTACCAAAAGTCCTTAAACGGTTGTTTATCGACTAAGCCTAATAACAAATTACAGTTTATCAACATAAAAATTACATAAAAAAATGCACTTCTCGGTGGCACGCCCAATTTTCGTTTTTTACGCTGTGCAGAATTTACGTGTCTTGTACAGTTCCACCTCTTATTTGACATCAAATGTATTTTGCACACTTTACAAACTATCTTACTCCCGCTGTAAAACAAATCAAGAAAATCAGAAATAAACTTATTTACTATGTCTTGAAAGGGTCGTTTGTTAGCCTTCGACGTGTTCACTAAAAACTATAATTAATAACTACGTCTGTATCAATAAAATCAAAACGCATTACACTAAATAACAACTACAATTAATAACTGCGTCTATATCAATAAAATCAACATGCCCTATCCGCTATCCAATGCTAAACTGAACTGAGTGATAATGATTTGTCGTGTCGTATCATAATCGACCAGCCCTCCCCGCCCATCTAAACACAGTCACTCCGCCGCTGCGATTGCTCTCCAGTTACCGGGCTCTACTTATGACTCAATTAAATCATCTAAAAAAGAATATTAATTACATGCAAATGCATCTTGCATTTTACTGTTATATTGGAACATTTAAATAGGGTTCTCCCATTAGCATACACAATGTGTTGTTTACCCATGCAGAAACTTAAGAAACAATCAAATATCGATGTGTTCGGTTGACATAAACAAGAACCACTTTCTGAGACAATTGTCTACCATGCTGACATTATACCTGAAACAAGAAAATACGATAGTGAAGTCTCGCCAGCAAACTTTGTAACTACCTACTTTCCAACTTGTGCGCATTTTAAATTCACTTAGTTTACTTGGACGGTATAAATTTAGCCTGCTGTTCCATAGTAAACAGAATGTGTAATGTGCACAGCAAAGAAAATTATTTATTTCTGACTTCAGAAATCGCTGTAGCTGTTTGTCTGCAGTTTTCCCAACTTTAGAATCTCTAAAATTGATTTTCAAAATCTTTAAAATAACGTAATAGGGAACATCTACGATGTATTTGCCATTAGAACCGTAGCCCACAGCCTAACTCAAGGATAACATTACTTGTGTTAAATCATGTGTGTGACGTAAGCAACCTAAAATGAAATAAATATTTTAACAAATCTCACATAACTATAATTTGAATTTGATATTTTAATGGTCTAAATAAAAGTATGCACACAATCCTTAATGGAAAGCCTCTACCACAAAAGGTCAGTTCTGGGATGTAATTTTTTTATTCCACGTTTGAGGTATACTATACTTACACTTGTTACGATCCGTAATTAATACTTACACTTGTTACGATCCGTAATTAATACTTACACTTGTTACGATCCGTAATTAAATTAAGGGAATACTTGCTAATGTCTTAACACCCAATATGATTTATACCGTTTTAGCCATTGAATTAAGGTTTGGCAACCTTATCTTCGATTCCTACGCGCTAGCCGTTCAGGCCAACGTTCTTTTGTAATTTATCTCTCCAAATATGTATTCTTTTTCAGGTAGCATTGCGCTTTGCAAAATAATATTTTCCTTGCCTTTCTTTTTCTACACCCGTGTTCAAGATGGTCTTTCAAGTTTTTGTCGTTGAGAAGTCTAGCATTCTTTCAAAATAACTCAGTCATCTGAATATTATAAACATATAATAATAGAGCTTTATTTCACAGATCACAACAGATATGAAACAAGTCAAAGAGTACAAAAAACAGTGTATACTAAGAAGAAAAACAAAAAATGGCAATCCTAACATGTTTCTTAATTCACACTTCCAATTGAAAGTAAGAAACATGAATATAAGTCCAGTAGCGTGAGCAACTGAGGCACAAGAACACAGTAGACTACAACGTATGTACGAGGGTGTATTAAATATAAACGGAACTAATTTTCATAAAAACTCTGGAGGGCTTCTACACCTGGAAGGGGTTGATGCGCAGGTAGCCTGTACCGCTAGGGAGAGGGGAAAACCGACCACAACTCCCTCGGGTCCCTTTAGTACCAAAAGAAACCATGAGCGAGAAATAAGTGCATGTCTCCATGGAGCAGCGGATTATCATCAAGTTTTTGGCCAAGGAGGGGTGAACCCCGCCGAAATTTTGCAGCGATTACAGACACAGTTCGGGGACAACACCCTGTCAAGAACCCGTGCGTATGGAGTGGAGAAAAAGCAGCGAGAGGGCACCAATGAAGGGAAACGAAAGGTAATGGCAATAGCTTTTTTGATCGGTAAGGTGCTTTTCACGTTGATTTTCTCCACGATCGACGCACAATTAATGCGCAATATTATTGTGAAGTACTGCATGCCACGAAATTGTCATTTCGAAAGAAAAGGAAGAAGCAACCGGCCAGAAGTGTCATTCATTTGCATGACAACGCCAGGCCTTATGTGGCTAACGCCACAATGGAAAAAGTGGATGCATTAGGATGGGAAACGCTGGAATATCGAGCCTATAGTCCAGACTTGTCACCTTGTGACTTCCATCTTCTTGGACCTCTCAAAGAAGCGCTTGGAGGCCAGCGTTTCGACGCCAACGAAGCGGTGGAAGCGTTTGTGCTCCAATGGCTACACGAATGTCCGAAGAGTTTTTACGATGACGCTCCCAATCCGATGGGAAGAATGTATTTCTAGGGCGGGAGAATATGTAGAAAAATAGTATATATTTGTAAGCTTAGTTAAATAAAAAACGAGTCCCGTTTATATTGGATACACCCTCGTATAAAGATTTATTTATCGTTGAAGAACTCTTCTAACGAGTGGAAGCACTTGGTTAATAACCAGGACCAGGAGTATTTATTAGTTTTAAACCCATGTTGCAATTGAGAAAGTAAATTATGTTTGTCAATGAAACCATTCATTCTGTTGAGCATTGCGTACTCAAACAACTTTGTACGAGAAGAAAATAGCGTGATCGGCCTGTAATTTGACAAAGAGTTCCGATCTCCTTTTTTAGAAATTTGTTTAATTGAGGCAGCTTTCAGAGACTTAGGAAAAGTACCTGTTTCAAAAGAGATATTAATTAAGTATGTTATCGGTCTAACCAATTCGTACCTGAACTCTCTTATAATGCGAGCAAGAACATCATCGGGGCCCGAGGTGGATTTATTTTTAACGTTAGCGAAAATTGCGAGCATTTCACTTTCTGAGTAGGGATGCAAATACATTGTATAATCGTTGCCAGTAATATGATTATTGGGGAGAGACATATTAGAAATGGACAATTATGTCTTGTGTGGAACTTGGGAAAAGTGCTGGATGAAAGCTTCTACTGTGTTTATAGGAGAAGTAATAATGGAGTGGTTAATCTTAATTTCCAATCGGCTCCTAGTCTGCGTTAGGCAAGGTTTGTCTTGTAGATTGTTTAGAATTTGCCAAGTGGTAGGACTTTTATTATCAGATTCAATTATTTGAGTATCAAAAAATGTTTGTTTAATTAAGCGTAGTAGGTTATAGTGTAGGGTTTTTGTGTTTTGTAAAAATTTTGTAAATCTGGGTACCTTTTCTGTAACTGATATAAGTCTCTTAACTTAGCACTTGATTGTTCGACTGCGGTGTTTACCCACCTTTTGCTGTTATTAGTAATGGAAAGCTATAGCGAAATCAAAAAAAATATGTTGAAAAATGCAAATTTAATGTTTAAATCGTGAGCGACATACATATCGGCGCAGGATTCGTTTTGCAAATGAGTACCAAACATAATCTTATCATGTGGGGTGTAGATCCTACGATATTCAAACTGCTTGGATATGGTTTTAGCACTTTCGGAATAGAAGTTATAAATATGTTAGCACTGTACAGTTAGCAGCTTTTGCCTATTAGTTCCGCCACTATTCTTTGCAGTTTCCTTTTATCTTCTAACTCTCCTTTCTAGTTCGTGACTTTTCAGATCCTCCTTCACTTCCTAGAGGCACTTGTTTCCGTGTCAACCTCTTTTTCTCTTCCCTTTTTCTGTTGTCATTACAATTTTGAACATCGTACATCGTACTTGTATGTCCCAGCCATCTGGCTGTTTATATCATCACTACCTAGACTATGCTTGGTTACTGAGATAGCTCCTTTAGTTCTTTCCTTTTTTTCTTTCTGGATTCTCTATTTACTTTATTCCAATATGTATTTCAAATTTGTTTGCAATTGTTTTCTTCATTTACCGAGTTTGACAAGCGTAAATGGGAGTTTTAATGTCGCTTGATACAATTCCACTTGTGGAGCTATTAATATTTACTTCAATTTCAACATTTTTGACAACATTCCTACAACTCCGTGTCTCTAGCTAGTATTCCTTTTATTTCCGTCACTTCGTCCTCCTTACATGTCATGATCACCCTATTTCAATATTACGGCTAACCAATCTATCAATATCTGGGTCTTCATACAAGCAACAAGTTTTTGGCTTGTCCTACTTAACACTCACAAGAATTTTTTTCTTGAAATCTCGCTCTTCTGTGCGTCTATTTTTATTTCCTCTGGCTTCACTTAACATTATCTAATGTACCACTGAGTATGTGAAATTCACATATGTATATGTTATTTACCTTAGCTAATAGGAAATTTCGCAGAACTACGAAAGCAGTTTCCCCATTAAAACAAGTTTACCTAATCGATGAATATGAATTTGTGATACGGCGCGCCAAGAAAAAATTGAATTGCTAAACAACGCTAAACGAACTCTGAAGCATTAAACCTACAAAAAATTAATTACAACCCCGTTTGTTTAGGTTATTTCAAGCTGACCACAAAGCACGTTACCCTTTTCTAAAACGCCGGAAGCGTTTTACTCCCACATTATTGTCTGAAAAATTCAACTAAAGGAGTGTTTAAGGTAACAAAAGGAGTACTTGTGAATAATATGAATTTTAACCTTTTATACGTCGCAAGAGTTTAATATATTCTAACATTTTTAAGATTTGAATTTATTACTCAAAGTTAAGACTGATATCAATCTATGAGAAACATTTATTATAAACTGTTTTTGTGTCCCTATTATCACGGGTTTGCAAGCTAATCAATTATCGTGGACATCCTTTGGAAAATATTTATTCCAATTTACAAACTCTCTAAGTATAAGTAGAACTATATAAGTACGAGGATTACAACGCTAGCCTTCGCAAATCAACCTCTCACGTACATCTGACGATCTGTACCTTTAGTAACAGTCCGACTGTTTTCTTGGTAAATAAGTAAATCTCATGGGGCAGGCATCTTATTTCCTCTTTAATCTCAATGATAAATTTGCTTATTGACGTTTTCTAGATTGCAACAAATAAAATAGTTCTCTTAGATGCCTAAATTATTTTGTTTAAGTTAACATGCTATCCATGCAAGTACTTATGAGAAGCTTTAAAGCATCTGGAACTCACTGGGCCGTCACCACACGTAAAAACAGCTACATTATAGTTTAAAATCACGTTCAACATAAAAACAGTAACCACGACAATTACCACGACACCAGATCTAAATTGGATCTGGATAGACCCGCCTATACCACGCGTACGACCCCTTTGAGTCCAGTTGGCCTTGTCCTGAAAATATTTAATAGCCTATCTTCTGATGTGAAGGAATGTAACATCCACGCCATCTTCGATGGGAATCGCAAAAGATCCCTATTAAACAAAATGTCTTATAGTATCTTCAATTTTTGACTTTATTGTATTCGAATTGTACTTTTCTTACATTCTGTTTCTATTCCACTTCTGTAATACTTCTACTCTATTTCTTTCCTATTTATATCCTAGTTCTGTCGTAGTTTTATCCTGGTTCTATCTTATTTCTATCCTAGTTTTATCCTATTTATATCCTACTTGCGCTCTATTTGTATTCTGATAACATCCTAGTTCCATTCTAGTTCCATCCTAGTTCCATCCTAGCTCCATCCTAGTTCCATCCTAGTTCCATCCTAGTTCCATCCTAGTTCCATTCTAGCTCCACCCTATTTCTATCGTATTCTATTTCTACGCTATTTCTAGACTATTTCTATTCTATCTCTATTCTATCTCTATTCTATTTCTATTCTATTTCTATTCCATAGTGCCGTTCTATTTCCGTTCTATTTCCATTTTATTTTCATTCCATTTACATTCTATTTCCATTCTATTTCCATTCTGTTTCCATTCTATTTCCATTCTATGTCCATTCAATTTCCATTCTCTGACCATTCTGTTTACCTTCTCTGTCCATTCTGCTTCCATTTTATTTCGATTCTATTTTGATTCCATTTCCATTTTATTTCCCTTCTATTTGCGTTTCATTTCCATTATATTTTCATTCCATATCCATCCTATTCCCATTCTATTTCCATTCTGTTTCCATTCTATTTCCACTCTGTTTCCATTCTCTGGCCGTTCTGTTTCCTTTCTCTAGCTGTTCTATTTCCCTTCTCTGTCCATTCTATTCCCATTTTATTTCCATTCTATTTCGATTCTATATCGATACTATTTAGATTCTATTTCCATTCTATTCCGATTCTATTTCGTTTTTATTTCGATTCTATTTCGATTCTATTTCGATTCTATATCGGTTCTATGTCGATTTCATTTCCATTCTATTACCATTCTATTTCGATTCTATTTCCATTCTATTTCGATTCTAAATCGATTCTACATCGATTCTATGTCAATTCTATATCGATTCTATGTCGGTTCTATTTCCATTCTATTTCAATTTTATCTCAATTCTATTTCGATTCTATGTCGATTCTATGTCGATTCTACTTCCATTCTATTTCCATTTTATCTGCAGTCTATTTCCATTCTACTTCCATTCTATTTCGATTTCATTTAGATTCCATTTCGATTTCATTTAGATTCCAGTCCTTTTCCGTTTTAATTCCATTTCTATTCGATATCGATTCTATATCCATTATGTATCGGTTCTATTTCCATTCCATTTCCATTCTAATTTCTATTTCTGATTAATTCGCACCTCATCATATAGGAACCCAGTTAAAATAAACTTAGAATCAATAAAAATTAGATTAATTGGTGTCGCGTTATAAGGAAACGTCGTTAAGTGAATCTCGGAAATAAGTAAATACATAAATCATACCGATTCTCAAAGCACCAAGTTATGATGCATGCTGTTATTAGATATAATTTTATAAATACAAGTAGCAAGGAATATATGGTTGCATATTTCAGGTTTTTTTTTATTGGGTATAAGAATTCATATAACAAGAAACAACAAATTTAATTTTATATTAAACGCTTTTAACATTCAGCATCACTATCAAATATTCCGATCTAACTGATAACTAAATTTCGCAAACGTGAGGTACACTCAGTACAAAAAGGGAAGTCCCTTTCAATTACTACCACAAGAAATGTAATACATAGAAATGTTAATGTTAGATAATCATTTTAAGCCAGTTAAATTGGAATGTTGTACGGAAACCGTGTTATAAGAGTACCGTGTTACAAGAGGGCTATCGTAATTTTCGCTCCACTTTATATGTAACCGCGTTATAGGAGGGTTGACTGAAATTGATATATACATACACGAGGTAGGTTCAAATATATAACGAAAAAAGCTACCGAAATTCTGTTTATACTGCCACTCATTCCACATAGAAGTGGCTTACATGTGCGCAAAGTAGATAGTCAAATATAAAGCATGCATAAATATAATAATAAATAATGTATATGTTATCAAAGCACTATTCTTGGATAGAACTCTTATAGACATAGAGGCTTTGCGTTAAAACACGTAAGAAAGTTTGCAATTGGTTTTTATATCATATATAATTTTATAAATGAGACATCTTTAATTACATATTTAAAAAACACGTTTTCACTTAATTATATTATAGCGTGCTTACTTTCTCTATGGGGCCGTATAATTAGTGAAGCTTTGATTTTCGTGTAAATGCTTTTACATATAACTGCCTGCCATAAGGATGAAAAAACCGTCCTAAATGTCAGTTACAAATCCATTTCCAGGTTATTACTTCGTCCTTTTGTCAAGGAGCTTTTAATACAAATATATATATACTTACTTCGTATCATTTGGCACGTGATAGCACCGGCATCGATACGAAAGCTTTATCGATTGCGTTTTACGATTCAACCGCTCCGTAAAGTATGTATTTCTTGGCCGACATCGTTTTCGTCTCCCAACAGAAATTAATGGTCTAACCATATTGCGCGTGCTCAATCTTTTATGTCATAATAAATCCGTCGAAACATAAATAATCATAAAACATAATTAATATATCATCATACATAATGATTAGGTGTTGTAAACTTTTGCCATAGAGGAAACTCATTGTGAGTAGGATAAATGGTATTATAAACACAGTTAAGTATAATATTATTGAACATTAGTCCCGTTTTCCAACAGAGTTATTCCTGTGTTCTGTTTGAGAAGTAAATTTTGGTATGTGCAACAGTTATTATTAATTTATGGCGACGTACGCTGTGAAGTTAATGAATATTTAGTGAATCACCTTTTTATTACAAATCATCTAGAAATACAATCAATTTTATGTAAACAGCTTAACATCAGATCTGATAGTTGTTGCAAACATAAACGGTTAACTAAACACTAGAATAATATTTATAAATACATTTCTAAGAATATAAACGAGAAAAATATTATTGGCACTTAAATATAGCAAGTTATATAACTTGTTGATTCGAGCAAATAGTTACAATAGCATCGTCTCAAAAAGTGCAAAACAAAATTCGACTACTAACGACACCCAACAGTAAAATATAGTTCGTATATTTTTAACGAAGTGTGGATTCAATAACAGAATTACGAAGAAATGATTTTGCATGAAAAAAGTAATATTTATATACTATATGGTCAAATACTTTTAGCGCCTAGAAGGCTATGAAACCATTTCTTCAAAATTATTGTGTTGGCAGTGACAAATAACAAACAATTCTTACTGCCTATACTGCTATATCAGTTTATTATTATTGAAATGAAAAACTAAATAAGTGGAAACTTCGAAAAGTTTGCAATTACTATTGAAATTAAAACCAAAAGAAACACGATTTTAATGCCAAAAAGAGAATAAAAATTTATTACTAAGGTAAGATAATCGTGTCGTCCCAGCATAGCCGTAATAGCTGGAGCGGCAATCGGAACTCGGCGCGTGCCTGTCTAATGTGATGCGTAAACATCTGTCAGGTGGCAAAGCAGTCCAAATTCGTACACATTCATCATCACTAGCGCAGCGGGTGCGTGTGAATTAAATCAGGCGACCGGAATACTAGTTATTCAAGAAAATCTTTAATTAAAAATGTCCAGTGTGCACAACGACCCTTTGCTGATAAAGTGAGCTGTGAGTTTCCAGATTTGTTGTACGACGGTGCTAAAATAGTTTATAAAGTGTGCGAGGAAACGTTGATGTACTGGCAAAAGAATGTAGGAAGTATGTAAATAGTGCAAAACATAGAAATAGAAAAAACGGCGCGTCAAATAGAAATGACTTTATTTTCGATTTACTTGTCATGATGATAACATGTAATTTGTCACTTAATATACTGGATAAGAAATCGTTTAAGAACTTTTGGAACAAATACAACCCAGAGTTGAAGTTGCCAACCACGGCAACAGCACGTAAGTATGTTTTGTTTGTACGCAAAGAGGTGGAAAATAAAATCATATCTATATTAAAAAATCAGTTGCTTTGGTTGTGTGTTGACGAGACAACGGATAGTAAAAAAAATTCCATTATACATGTTATAGTTCGTGAACTGGATCAACATAAACCGACATTTCCACTGTTACTAGCTAGCAAAAGATTACAAGGGTGTACTAGCGCAGCAATTACGACTGTGATACTTACTACGTTAAAAAACTTTCAAGTCTCAACACGTCAAGTGTCGATGTTTACGAGCGATGGTGCAGCGACAATGCGTGCGGTAGGCCGTTCTCTTCTTGAACACGGTTGCGACTGTTTACATATAACTTGTAAAGAGCATGGTTTACATTTTGTGGCACAAACTATTAGACAATGTTATCCCGAGATAAACACATGAAAAGTTTGTTTTTTTTTTTTTCAATACCTTGGTACCCTGGGGGTGTCGGGTTAAGCTTTTTGTTAGAAATTTAAACAAAAACTATTTATATTTATCTATTTGTTTATATTTATCTGATTTGGAGCAACTGAGGTTTATTCAGATATTTTGTGTCCATTTACTCATGTTAAGATTTATTTGTTATTTCACTTTATTAATTTTGTTTTTAATTATTTGTTGTGAAAACTTACTTGAGTTTTAAGAGCTCATATTTATTAACTTTATTTACTTATTTCAATTTTTTAATTATTTGTTATGAATATTTACTTAGTCTGAAGAGTTTATATTTCTTTATTTATGTTGTTAAAATAAATTCAAGAATATTTATTAAATACTTAGTTAATATTTACTACTAAGTTTTGTTTCTATCTACATGGGCCGACTACTGAAATGTGACTGGCAGGACAAGTAAATACTAAAAAAGTGTCAAATTCTAAAAATAAAATTACTGAATTTGCTGTTGTTATAGATAAATAAAAACGATGCAATTTCTACAAAATAAATAAGACAAGGCAGTTATTAATATAATTTGAAAGTTAGTTTTGTTATTTTTAATGGATGTTGCACTATCTTGAAATCAGAAATTCTCCGCCGGCGCAATCACCCTATTAGCTAGTTGCAAATTAATTTACAACGCATTAAACTGCAAGCCAAATATTTCAGAACTGTCAGGTTGCATACCTCGGAAACCTAAATTAACCGACTGAAACTTAAGCAGCACACAAAAGGCTTTGCAATTGAAATGTTAGGAGAAGAATACAATGGAGGCTATAAAGCAGAAGCTGCGAAACTCCAAGCATAACATCTACCTCCCGACTTCGGGCGATAATGGAACCGAACAAGAACTTTAGAAGCGATAGCGAAGCCTGCTGAAGTATTCAAACTAGAGAATATATGTACACATATCGACCGTGGCCACACCTGGAATTCTTAATGGATATCTCTTGATTACATCTATGTTACAGTATAGCAGATAAATAGAGAGAATATGGGACTTCGAATTATGAGTAATCGATAAATTACTACCTACGTGTATTCTTAATGGTTGAGCAATACACCGAGTAACACACCGATGTGTGTTACGAAGCCATAAAATTGAAGTATACGCTCGAGCGCATCAAAAAGTAAATAACGGTATTTACTGAATTCTAAATTGCAAGGTTTTAGTATAATTCAAATCAGGCTTCATGAAATTAGTGCCAAATGATACTGTACAGACAATTTTTCGCTTAGAATTACCACAAATAGGACTTTCCTTTAAAAAAAAAGCGTACAGTATTTATTTCATTTATATAATTGCGCCCAGAATAAATTCGAATGTTTAATTTTGCATAAAAGCTTTAGAACCCCTGATTGTTAGAAGAGCAAACATTAAATAGGCAATAGACAGTCAACGAAGAAATCGAAATAAATAAAAATCAACAACTAACAATTAATGGATTAAAACAGGTAGCACTAGGGGCGACTAAAACATAAATAATTTATAAAGAAACCAAGGTTAGTAAATTTATCTCTCTGGCAATTTATATATGTAAATAGTGAGTTAATTTTAAAACTTGCAATGCTATATGCCAGGGACAAGGCAAGATATCAAAAATGCCTCAAAACCATTCTTACAATATGAAGGGAAAATCAATGTGAAACCACAGCCGACCCACTCAAAAAAAGAAAGTAAATGATGACCCCCTGCTTGTGACATATCATTGCAAAGCTCCTAAAAAGTATTTTCCAGTAGCATCAAACTCACTTACATTTGCTTGGGTGTTTTCAGGGTAAATAAAAAAGAGTAAAGCATTGCAATTTATTTACTTCAATTAACTCTTAAATTAAGTGTTCAAAATGGGTTCCATTGTTTTCCATACCTGTGACCTACTTTGGGATTCTTGGCGAACTTTGGACGTTGCAATATTCGCTCGGCATTCTTCTGTGATTTGACTCATGATTAGAGTAACCTAAACTTGTGGACTCGCATAGGCGTCGGTATTACGGGTTAATATAAGAATACGAAAAATTAATAAATAAACTAAACCGGTAGAGAAGCAGGCATGTAGTGTCGACCTTGAATATAAATCATGTTAAACCGCGCTGAGAGAGATTTCGTTTTAGTACCGGTTGAGCTGTTGCAAAGATTAGTCGAACGGTCAAGGTTATGTACTTACGTGTCGCTTTTGAAAATATAGCTGGTTTTTTTTGTGTGTTGTAGTATTATACCAAGTACATAATTAGTGTATCGTTTCATATAGAACTAATATACATACCTAAGAAAACAATGCCTCGTAATAGATTTGCTACTAATGTACATAAGTATGTGTCACTTTTTCCCCATTTAAAATATGACGGTAGTGCAGTTTCTTGCTTAATATGCAATGTTCGTTTGGCTGCATTGGACAGAACTGATTGCCAGAGGCATGTCAATGGTATTAAGCATATGAGAAATGCAAAAACTGAAATACCTTATACACTATTCCTCATATATTTATTAATTATGTTTACCTCTTGTAATCTTCCGTTGTCGTTGGTGAGAAAAGCAGCTTTTAAAACGTTTTGGCGACAATACGTTCCAAAGTACCCATTACCCTCACAAACACAATTACAGAATCATTTGCCGCGAATGAAAGAGATGCTAGAAAATGTGTGTAAACGTGATTTGTGTTCCAAACAAATATGGATTACCGTGGATGAGACGACCGATATAAAGAAAAACAGTATTGTGAATGTAATAGCTCGCGTTTTATCTAGCGAGAACACAGCATCTCGATATTTGTTAGCTTGCAAACGTGTTCAATAATGTACCGCGGAAAATATTCAAAAAGTGATAATGAACGCTTTGAAAAAATTTAAAATCGCCCAAGATCAAGTTGTGATGATTGTGGCAGATAGTGCAGCAACGATGTTAAGTGTTGGGCGATCCTTAAAACATATATTTCCTAACTTAATACATATAACCTGCATGCTGCATGCTTTACATTTAGTTGGTGAAGTTGTTCGACAATATTACGGAAACGTTGATCGGATGATTGGAAGTACTAAAGCAGTGTTTCGTAAATCTCCTAAACGTTTAAAAGAATTTCGTAAACCTCCTGAACCAATTTTAACGCGATGGGGTACTTGACTAACAGCAGCTTCTTACTATTTGATCCATTTTCAACAAATTCAATCAGCTATAATGCGATTTAATCGGAATGAATTTCAAATTCCTCAACCTTTAGAAGATTTAACAACAATATGTACCAATTATACAGTATTACTAGATGCCATCAGAAAACTACAATGTACTGAATTGTCATTGCAGGAATCATTAGACATAGTGGAAAATGTAAAAAATAAATTACATACATTAAATGATACGCCAGGATTATGCGCTAGTCAAAAGTTGGCAGATGTTTTAAGGAAAAATCCCGATTTTAATACTTTAGAGGCCGCTTATAATAAGTGTAAGAATAGTGAACTTTTAAGTGATTTTGAAAAACAGTTTCTACATGCAAATGTAACTTCCTTAGATGTGGAGAGATCGTTTTCTATGTATAAGAATATTTTTTCTTGTCGACGCACAAGGTTTAAAGAAGTAACTGTGGAAACATATGCAATGATGCAAGTTTACAGTGGTTCCTGATGCCTCTAATTTGTTGAATAATTAGCAAGTAAGTTTATTTATACATTATAATAATACATTATAGTAATACCCACGCCTATGCGAGTCCGCAAGTTTTGGTTACTCTACTCATGATTTTTATAACCATTTACCTGCTTTTTTTTATTATTATTGCCAATGATTTGTATTCTTAAGCACATCAATAAAGAATCAATACAATAAAAAAAACAATACAATAATTCTTTGACGTAGCCGCTCACGTGAGTCTGGCTGGGTTGTATACACGACAGACTTAAGTGACCTCACAGAAAGAAATCCATGGCGATAGGTCTGGTCTGGTGATCTCGCAGGCCACTGAACAGGACCTCTTCGCCCAATACACTGATTTGTGTAATTAGCATCCAACCTTACTGGAACTAGGTGGTGTGTGGTGGTGAGACATTTTTGATATCTTGTCAAGTTACTGGCATATAGCCCATTACAAGTTTTAAAATTGTCACACGTATGTAAATATACGAGGGGTATTTTTTTTAAATAAGGCCCGTTTTTAATAAGAAAAAAAATACTGTAAATATCATTAAAATATATTTTCTTCCATCTTCTACATACTTTTATCTACTTTTATACAGAATTTCAATTTTTGTTCAAACATTTGTCATGCCTCTTAACAAGTTTTTTAATTCCCACATCAAATAAATCTGCCGACTGCGAAGAAGCCCAATCCATGACTGCAGTTCTCACATCTTCGTCCATCGTTGAACCGTTGACCACCAGTTGAAAATCACTGGGTGCAAGGTCTGGACTGTAAGGTGGATGATCCAGTTATTCCCCTCCAAAAGACCTGACTAAACTTGTGTTTGTGCATAATGTGGCCTTGGATCATCCAGCTTACAGTCCAGACCTTGCACCTAGTGATTTTCACTTGTTTCGGTACTTAAGGGAATTTCTTGGTGGTCAACGGTTCAACGACGACGAAGATGTGAAAACTGCAGTCATGGATTGGGCTTCTTCACAGGCGGCAGATTTCTTTGACGTCGGAATTAGAAAACTTATTGAGCGGTATGACAAATGTTTGAATAAAAATGGAAATTATGTAGAAAAGTAGATAACAGTATGTAGAATATGGAAAAAAATATATTTTAATGATATTTACAGTATTTCTCTTCTTATTAAAGGACGGACCTTATTTAAAAAATACCCCTCGTATAAATTAAAAAACGTAACACGAAATAAAGAAAAAAGATTGAAGACAAATGCAGAAATAGAAGAACAACTGGGAGAATACATTATGAGGCACATACAATGAGGAGAAAACCAGGAGAAATGATACAAAGAATAACATAATGGATACTTCTATGGAAAAGAAGAAGAAGGCGACCAAGAAAAAGATGGAGCGATGACGCGGAAGAGCATTTAAAAATAATGGGAAAGAGGGACTGGAAGACAATGTGCAAAGACCGAAAACAATGAAAGGAAATTACAGAAGCAGCCAGGGCCCCCAAAAACCTTTAAAATTAAAAATGAATGAGAGGGCTGATCCATCCTAAGCAGATTTTAAACGCGTGAACATTACCCATAATTCTAAGGATTGCAAGGCATGATGATGCAGGTTGTACATACCATGTGGAAATAGACGACCCGATCAGGTACAATAAGACAAAAGTGAACTTGAACAACTGACAAGAGACGTGGTAATATCGGCAATATAAATAGGGCACACTTTTGTATAGGTTTACTGCACATCCTCCAGCTTTACTTTTGTGCCATTGTACGTACAATATTTATAAAAGTATTTCCTTTTTTATTTAGGTACTTGAATAAACAAGTAACTTTATTCATAATAATAAGAACAATAAAACTATAATTTTTCCTTGGATTTTTTCCGACGTAATTAATTACTGAAAAAAACCCCACATCTCCTGCTTGCCGGGTAGGCGTGATAACCACTACACCATGCAGACTGTGGAAGATTCGTTCGCTCTTTAAGCCTAGATGTTACTTATCTGCAAATACATCGTAGTATTTCGACAGACAATTTTAATTTTTAGATGCCAAGTACATTAAATTGCCTGTCGAAATACTACGATGTATTTGCAAATAGGTAATATCTAGACTTAAAGAGCGACCGAATCTTCCACAGTCCGCATGGTGTAGTGGTTATCACGCCTACCCGGCAAGCAGGAGATGTGGAGTTCGATTCCTCGCTGTGGACGATTTTTTTCAGTAATTAATTACGTCGGAAAAATTCCAAGGAAAAATTATGGTTTCATAATTACCGACGGAAGCCAAATATATTAATAACAACAACAATAATTTATTTCAATCTTGACCTACAAAGGCATTAACATTGTCGCAATAATAAAAATTAGCAATGCTTTTTTTTAATTAGTAAAAAATTTTTATTGACGACTCTCACGTTTATATAAAAAAAGCCGTTCCAATGCAATATTCATTGTCATTCATTATCAGTTTATTATTCAATATATTAAATCCTGACACTTTCAGATAATTATTGCATGTAGTTTAAAAAATAGCGACAAGTGGTGGATTATGTAAGTGTAGGTAATTAAATTAAAGATAAAGACTTTCGGATTATTGTTAAGTTTAGCTTACAAAGATGCGGTAAGTGCTGAAATTAAAGTATATTACGTAGATACACTTAAATTATCCATTGTATTTTCTTATACTGTATACTGAAATACAAATAATGTATTCGTTACTATTACATCTCCTTCTTGCGAATTTCAGAACCTTATTGAACATAACTCACCGATATACCCTTTAGAACATCATCCACCTTCACCGATTTAATATTACACGTTAAATGCAGACATCTGGCAAATTAGATTTTATATTCGGTGAGAAAGCGACATATAGTACATCTGCGAAAGCGTCAACAACTTCCTTCAGATTGTTATATTCGTTGTCGCCCTTGGTAGGAACACTTGGTATTCTAGTTGTCCCTCGTTTGGAGTGAATACATTTCCACACACCTCGTGGATTCGATTTGATGTTAATCTCAATGCGTTGTAAATATGTAGCGTAAGAATCACGTTCCTGAGAGTTGATTATTGTTCACACACATTTAAATTCATCATCCATAGTTAATACATTACTCTGGTTTTTATCCATTTAGTAGTCATGTAATACTGCTTGGTTTTTAAATTATGTCTTACTTACGCAGTCAACCATGGGGGTTGTTTAGATGAACAGGGAAGGTATTTTCGAACTAATAAATTGAGAGTATAGTACAAGATGTTGAAGAAAGAAAGTACAGATTCAACATTATCGGTAATAGTTAGCTCTTTTGAAATCATATCTGAAGGCGTTTGCATTAGGGAAGCTGCTTGGTTGAATGTCGGGAACAAGACTGGGATGGATTAAAGAAGGATGATGTCCATCTTCACGGACCAATGGCATATCTGAGTGTTCCACAGATATGTTAAAATCGAAGTTACATAATATAAGATCCAATACTTTACCGTTAGCCTTTGGTATCCAATTGGGTTGTTTAAAATTAATTAATTTGGTTTAATGTCGACAAGTAGTGCGCGATACTGCTTCTATTGTCTTAGCTTCTTTTGTTATAGGCATTACTGTGCCAAAATTCTAAAATTCAATACGTTTCCTCGCGTTTTGGGAACACTCTCTATCTGCTTAAACTAACAATATAATACTATTGAAGGTATTGATCATAAAAATCTTGATCAGAAATCAATACTGATTTCAAAAGTGCGTATTTTCGATTTTCTTTCAATTGAGTTTGTGTCAAATTCGAAAGTCTCAGGGCAAACGCTACCGCATGCTTTCTTATAAGATCGATATCAACAAAATTCCCATTTCCTAAAGGATAACCACCATGTACGTTGTTAATCTCTACAACCATAATAGAATAAAGGAAAAGTTTTAAAGACCTCAAACGTATTATTCAAATTACAAAATTGCTTTTTATCTTTATCGTGGTTTCTACACAGCCGTATCCCAACACAAACTCACATGGACACACAATTGACGTCACCTTTAAATGACATTATTCAGGTTTATCGATTACCACCTCGTGGTGAAAGTTTATAGAGGATATAAGGTGAAATGTTAGCGTATACTTCTAGGTACTTATGCAAGTACATATAGCAATTACCTAACATTGCATCAAACCTTTTACCGCATATATGTATTCAAAAACTTTGCCAGATAAACTTTACCAACAAAAGGATTTTTATGGCAATAAGATACGGCACGTAACATAATACATGTCCAATTCGTCGGACGGTAACAATCATAATATTTTGTATTCATGGAAAGCGAATACAGTGTACAATGAGCGCATATATTAATCTATCTAATTTTTCACACAAACTCAAATGGAGGCAAATGCATATACATGTTTCGCTCCGTAAATCTGAAGCTCACTAACAAAATCTTAACTAGTATTTATAGTACAGTTAAACAAACAAAAAATATACAAATTGTAAGAGCTTTTACTACCTCATGTGCTATAATCCACATATTCATACACGTATATATGTAGAATTATTTTATGGGCACGAATACTTAGTGTTTATTACCATAATCGCTCGTATACAATTTACGTTGCAGGAATGGGTACATCACTTGTAGCACACAAAGTATTTACAGATAATTATAGATTACTAGTAAACGGCTGCCAATCTCCAATATTGCAATAATCATTTGGATTTACGAGACAATATTTTGCTAAGAAAGAAAAGCAATAATAACTTTTCTACTAGCCTAAAGGCCGTTTTTCCGTGAAGAAAGGAGGCCACAAGGATGTGCACAGCAATATACATTTTAATGAAGAACTGAAGATTGACAATAGTTAATGTTTTATATTTATACAGCGTGTCCACCTAGTGGATGAGTGGAAGATAATTACCTCCCCGAGTAATCTAGAAAGTTCTCAAATAAAATTTATTCCAGACAAGTTCAGTACAATATAAAATTATATTCAAGGGTACAGGTTTTCCAGTTTCAGCTGCATACTGTGTTTTTGGATGCTTGTGTTAACTTTCTTCAACATTCCCTATACTTAACTTTCTTAGCTTTTGAGATAATTTGAGACTTTTGCGTTGCTTCAACGTTTGGTATCTCAAACGTCTTACATAATAGAGTGGAAATTCAGCAGCATTGATTGAGTAGTATGTTGAAAGGGTTTTGATATCAACGGATACTACAAGATAGCCAACGAAATCATCGCAACGTTTATGTTATTTCATTTTTTTAGTGGAATATCCCGTCTCATATTTCTTTTTATTTCTTTTTCCTGTAAACTAAATACCAAACAAACAAAGTTGTTAAGACAAACTTGTACTGTAAAACATGCTTGTACTGTAAAAGAGGATGCTGCCACAACATACTATGAACTTCTATTCTTCTAAAGATATTCATTAAAAATAATGCGTAAAGGTTGATTAGAGTTGAATATAGAAGGAGTAGATTTATTTCAAGCATCAGACACTAAGTCTTTTGAGCAATAGAAAAAAAAAACAAAGTACTGAAAGTTGCTTGGTAATTACGCAATTTAATTAAACAGAAATGTTTGTGGAAATGCTTTCTACAAGAATTTTTTAACGCAACTCGGACACTACACCAAATATTATTCCCAAAATATTAGTAAACGTTCAACAAAATATTATAGTTTATATGTTGAACTTTTGCAACAAATTTTTCATGAGTATCTTTAGAGAAACAAGGGTTGCACAGGGTGTATTTGGCTGCAGAACTCTGTGTATTTCAACGAAAAACCTGTCTGCCTAGTTCCATCTTTAACTTATTAAAGAAGGATCCATTTCGAGTACAGGGAAATATTTGTAGAAAAGTTTCTAGAAGAGCTCATCTCCAAAATTCGGAAAAAATATACAGAGTGTTCTATTAAAAAAAAGTAAATTACGTGAATCAAACTTGACAACGATTTCGATAGTCATCTTGAACGATCTACTTGATAAAAGGAATTTTTTCACACACTGCTGAAAATCCCAAGAAACATTCAATCGAATAAAATTAGAAAAACATCACCATAGCTTGTACGATACTTAAAACATGGGGTATTAAAAAAAGTCAGCATTTCGCAAAAATCTCCAATTTCCCAAAAATTAAGCAAGATAGGGATAAAAAATGAAGAAAGTTTTTTATCTTGTTTCTCATTAGCAATCAGATTTAATTATGATTTGATGGTTTGTACAACAAATATACATAATTCACATATAATATCATGAAAAAGTAAACATTCAACGATGTTTCCTCAGTTTCCTCGAAGATCAAATGGATTGCATCTTCTGAGTCTTCTACTGTTGGAGGTTGCAACAGTAGTTCCAACAGTGGGTTAGGATGGTCTTTTAGTTTGTTGCGATATTTTTTCACGGATGGTTTCGTTAACATATGGAATTCTCAAATCTGTATGTAAAGTATGATTTGATACATGCCATGCTGAATTCATTATGACACGAAGTATTTTGGATTATGTTCTCTGGATAATAAATATATTGGACTTACTAGCACAGCTCAATAGCGTATATCCAAATCGTTTTTGTAGATTAGCAGTTTGTTTTCTGTTGAAAGATGAGATTTCCCCCCTCCTGAACCAGTAGACCTCCCTAGTTCCTAGATACAGTTACGTTCTTTTCTTGATTATGTGTTGCTTCCAGTTAAGTTTGCTTTCAAAGTGAAACCCTAGGTATTTGACATGATTACTTTGTGGTCACCTAACTTGGTTAATGTTGATTGGATGACAGTTCCCTGTTCTGAGAGTGAATGTTACTTGTAGTGTAATGTGATGACTTGAAGAAAGTTGAGATGAATTTAAAGAAGGCATCCAAAACGCTTGAATATAATCGTGTATTGTGTGGGACTCGTTTACGAATCACTTTTATTAAGATGTCATTGGATTTTCTACAACCCTTATCGGACTGATGTCGTCCTATATTACTGATACAGTTGGCTATGTATCATACAATGGTTACACATCTGGCCCATTTAAGATGTCTTCTGGTGTACCTTGAGGCTCAAATCTTGGCCCACTATTATTTAAAATATTCACTAACGATCTCCTCGATAAACTGGGTTGTGAGCTTCTGAGGTATGCTAACGGTTTAAAAATTTTCCAAATGATTACTACTTTTACGGATGTAATAATGCCATCCGTAGAAGTAGTAATCATTTTGAAAATTTTTAAATCGTTAGCATACCTCAGAAGCTCACAACCCAGTTTATCGAGGAGATCGTTAGTGAATATTTTAAATAATAGTGGGCCAAGATTTGAGCCTCGAGGTACACCAGAAGACATATTGCAGGTTAACCTTGCATTGATTGACGAAAAATGTGATGCTATATGCTCAGTGGTTTCATACACGAGATCTTTAAATCCCATGCAGCTTCCCTATTCCGTTAAAACACAATTCATTTCAAGGAAAACAAAAGTAAATAACCTGGGAGTTTCATTTGATGCCCAACTGAGCTTTACTGAGCACATTTCCATCTTGCGTTTATCAGCAACAAAAGCTTTTGACTTTCTTGTAAGATCATGCCGTAATTTTAGTAAACATGCTGTCATTAAGATGCAGTATTTCGCTTACTTATGATCGAAAAAATTGAGTTTCTAGTACCTATCCGTTGTAGAGTTTAGACTATATGGCTCTTCTACAACAACATGAAGTAGAATCATTCTCTAAACGGAGAAAGAAATATAATGCCAAATTTTTTAATGGGCTACTAACAAACAAAATTGATTTACCAAGACATAGCATTTTGCCTTGTATTCTAAAATATACAACTCATTTTTGAAAACTTTTTCTCTTAATTACTCGGGAGAAGGAATTAACTTGTACCCACGCACTACGTAGATACGCTGTACAAAAAAAAAATAAGGAAAGCCAATATTTTATAAGATCGTAAAACTTGGAATAATATACAAAAGGTACTACAAATAAGTCTTTGCTGTAATCGTTCCAGATGGAAACAAAAGTAGTAACGAAATGATTCAAAAGGGCGACTATAGATTACATTGTCATAAAGAACTAAATTATGAATTTTATTCAACCAATTTCTTCTCTAAATCACAGTATATTTTGTTTATTACACGCTTATCAGTAGTCCGTCCGTAATATTTTTAATATTCACTTTGCACACAGCAATATGAATTTTAATGCTAAGAGAAAAACATTTTTTCTGAAAGCATTTCAAAAGATAACAAGCGAGACACGTTTAAGGCCCGAAATTCACCACGAAATAAAAACACTTCGCCGTTCTCGGCTACTTTCTTGCCTTTTCCTTCTTCGGCTTTTATTGCGCTTCGAGATATCTCTGCGAAGTAAATTATCCCCAGACAATAACCTTCGTAGCGTAATTAACTTGCAGGATTATTTACGTCCCAGAATAATTTGATAGTAATCACAAGAATGACAAAATTGAGACATGTATTTTTTTTTAAATATGTGTACGCACTAACAATATTATTTGCGTTAATTGAACTTCAAAGTGGTAGAAATAGAACAAAAATAAACACCTTCTCCCTTCCGCATTTCACAGAAAAGGCTATTAATCATTCACTACACTTCCTACGGTAGAATAGGCACGTATGCACTGTAAAGTGAATTAATGGAAAGTGCATTGTTTTGACAATTTCAATTAAATAGTGAAACAATGCACGCGTATCCATTTCAAGAAGAGATTTATTGCAAACGTGTGTATGCTTTTCAGAAACAGAGTTGCGTTGATTAACAATTATGCAAACATTACGTCATTACTTATCGACCTGTCGTTTTCTTTATATAAAAATATTGGCTATGATACGCCATGATTCGGATGTTTAGTCGAACACGTTAAAAATTTTAATATTTACTAGGCAAGTGTTTCTCAGTATGTATTATGCTAATTACAAAATATATCTTATAAAGTCTTACTTAAATAAAGTTACGCATTTCCCAGTGCGACGCCTATGATCAGGAACCGTAATTTGCGAACCTTCCAGATTTGTGTCCGCAAATTCATTACTTCTAAGTTAAACATCATTAAAATTAGTACATACATAATTGAAATAAGTACTGTCAGAGGTGTAACATGATCTTCCACACGTTTATTATATAGTAAATTACCATCAGCAATTACAGAGCCGCGTAAATGTAAATAATACATAAATTGCATCAATAAAATCTAATTTATAACTGAAAAAAGACAGATTTTAATTATCCAACAACTTAAACCTTTAAATTGTGGATGACTAATATGTAATAGTGGATGATCATGTTGGCTATAGCACGGCTAACTACTATTCCATTTAGTAAATGTCTTCGAGTGACATACATCTGCTACGCATGTCGAGCTAACGGTGTCACGATAATTGCATAAATATTTGCTCCTAATTACATAGCGCAAAGCATAATACAGGACGGAAAAGGAAAATGCATTACATTCTCGCGAAAAACAAAAACACAGCTAGAAGCAGCGAAGGAACTTAAGTGCTTTTATATGTTATAAGGTTTCTATTTTTAGACCTTTTAAGTATATTATACACAGGCACACATTGTTTACTGTCAAATCTAAATCAGGTAATTAATCAGCTACTTGCTTATTGTTTTCATTTAAATGGCTTTATTCTGTAATATCTTATCTAATGACACTATTAACATTGCCAAATCAAAATTTGGTGAGGTAGTGCAAATACGTAATATTTCAGATTATTTTCTGGTAATGTTTATAAAAGTATATTTTAATGCAATAGAAAATCTTGCATTTATAAGCATGCTCATAAAACATTAGTTCGTTTTTCAAACATGTGTTAAAATTAATAGTATATAAAAGCTTTTGCTGCTGTATGCTATTAATTCATACCATATATTTTGCCATAACTTTGACTATCACTTCTGGAATTTATGTGGTAAAAGCATTGGAGATGAAAATGTTGAAGCATGCAATAAAATGCTTCGTTAAAAGCTACGGTTTGTCTTATATCTCTCCATTGTTGCTTTCATTTCAACTTAGATATGCAAAACAATAGTGATTGAAGTTACTAGCTGAATAGTTTGCCTCTCACTAAATAAAATCAATTTTGACAAACATATTCGTACAATATAAATTAACCGACAAATTACATGGTGTTACTGTGCGAGCGATACATTAAGGAGCGAATTCTGAGCACCCATCCGCTTTACAATCACCAACATGCTTACACTCCAGCGAGATCCACATATTCTGCCTTAAACTTTGTCTCTGGCAGGATTCAGCGATCACTGGATACGTGGAAGAGGCCTTTGATAAGACCACCTCCTCAAAAATTACTACAGCTCTGGAGAAACGTGGAGTTCCACACACACTGACAGGCTGGACTTACAATATGCCCACCAAACGGGCCATCACTGTCAACCTGGCGCTTGACAGCATCCGAGGCGTGGTAGCTATGGGCTGCCCACAGAGAGGGGTGCCTTCACCACTACTGTGGAATCTAGTCATAAATACCTTAACCTGCCGCCTCAACGCGAAGGGCTTCCACACGGCTGCCTATGCTGACGACTTGACGATACTGGTAAGCGCAAAATATGAAAGCATACTTTGTGAGCGTATGGAAACTGCACTAAGGAGTGTTGAATCCTGGTATAAAGACCACGAATTATTCGTAAATCCAACCAAGATGGTCCTATTCACAAGGAAAATAAATATAAACAAAGCGAAAGCACTTTTACTTATGAATATGTACCGCGTATGTAGCAGAGGTTCAGAGGTCAAATACCTCCGTATCATCTTCGACAAGAAGCTATCGTGGATCTCACATATTGACTATAGAGTCAACAAAGCTGGTATTGCGTTTGGACAGTGCCGCAGAACGCTGGAAATGACCTGCGATCTCTCTACCAGAGAAATTATGTGGATTTACACTGCAATCATCAAACCAATTCCAACATACGGCGCAGTCGCCTGGTGGCCTAGTGTAGGAAACGTGGTCAGTTAAAAGTTACTATTTTTTTAGCAGAAGCCGCTGATAAAAATAGGATTTTATGTATACACCTACCAATTCTTCGCATTACTGTACTCCTTACTATTACTGCTTTGCACATTCCTTTTCCAATACAACACTGTATGAGTAATTAGCATCATAATTAAATGGTCTACAACTATCCTTTGCAGAAACTACGACATTGACTTTTGGTATTTTTTTAATAACCTGTCACGGTATTACATAATTTGAAGGCTGATGTAGTAGCTAACACTACTTTCATCCAGAGAAAACTCCGAAAAACACATAAACATGGCTTTTTTCCTTTAAGCTAACAAACTACAAAACTTCCGCATATTTATCTAAAAAAAGAATGTAAATACGCACTCTCAATGTGACAGTAATCTAAGCATTCAAGTGTTCTACGCAAAACCATTTCAGAGGCCCGTATTCAGGCCCTAAACGCTAAACAGGCAGTTCCGACAAATAATTTCGTGATTATCCGCCTCTCCAGCTTTGCTTTGACATTTATGGGTCACAACCTTGAGATTCTCCCGCACTCGTTGAAAGTTATCCTTACGTTTTACTGCGAAATTTCTTGCATCACTTCTTTTATCTCCAATTTCACGGAGGCTTAAGATAAGAGGCAGAATATGCGAAAATTCCAAAGAAAATATAGTCAAAGAGGGTTTCAGTTTTTCGAAGGTAATTAGCGCGTCTGCCGATTTAATGACTTCACTGTAAGGTTTTTCCTGATTTTCGTTTTTATGGCAAATTGTGTTCTATTTCAATCTATTTGAACAACTGCGGTAATTAAGATTACAATTTAATTCAAAAGTAGTTGTTTTCTGAGAGTGGTACACTACTAATACTTTCTTGATCACCTTACCAAAAAAATCTTAATGTAGCAGTACACTCGCTCTTTTACTTAACTCCTACTAGCTCCAAATCAAACGTTTCATGCTTAACGAATCTGAAATACGCCATAACATTCTTCATTTGCTTGCCGAATGTGATACTCACAATCAGATATATGTACAGGGTGAGTCATTGGTATGGCAAAGTCAATTTGTTGCACAAACAAAGGTTCAACATGCACAGTAACTATCAATGCCTAACCTAAAAACCTAAAATCGTTCTATGAAGTTACAAATATGTTTAAGCTATAGAATATGTGATAATACCATCGAATTAGGACCACTTAAAACAATTATGATTTTTGGGCAAAAATTAAAGGAACAGTTGGTAATATTGGCAATACTATTATTTAATTACATATAACATGCAAGTAAGTATAATTTGAACATCTATTTACTAATATTTGCTTGTTCCTCCTGTGACTTATTATTTTCTCAATCCTTTTTGGCATACTGCCAATGCAGCTTTTTATTGTTTTTTTTTAATTTCATCGCGATTATGCCATACATCTTCAATATGTTGTTGTAATTCTTCCTTTGTAGTTGAGTTTCGTGTACTTACGATGTTTTTCAAGACATTCCGCACATTTTCAATTGGGTTCATGTCTGGTGAATTGCCTAGCCAAGGTAGTACACGCAGATTTTTAGATTCAAGGCATCGCATTACACTTTTTGCCTTATGACACGGTCCATTGTCTTGCATGAAAGTATATGGTCCTTGAGTCGGATCCAATGAACCAATATAGGGCATTAAATAGTTTCGCAAAACTTTTTTATACTGTTTTTGTTCCATTGTTCCGTTAACGAAATGTAATCGTCCCGGTCTTTCTGTCGTAGTGCACGACCAAACCATTAGAGATTGGGGGTGTTTAATAGATTTGATCATACATGCTTCTTTATAATGCTCTGAAGGACATCGACGAACAAATTGGCTTCTCCCCGTTAGCTTTTCTAGCCCTGATTCGTCGCTATAAATAATCTAGAAAAAACTGTGAGGATCAATTTGACCAAAAATACAGATGATAAATGAAACTTACCTTTTCCCAATCTTCAGTTGTATGTTTTTTATATTCTTTAGCCAACTGAAATTGTGACACGTTCATTTTAGATGCTAGTCTTGGCCTCTTTGCCGGACGTCTGCATTTCAAGCTTGTTTCATGAAGGCGTCTACGGACTATTCAGGTTGATATTTGTATACCTTAACTACCTCCATTAAGAATTTTATGAACACCTTTAGTGGATAAGAAACGATGTTCTGTAGCCACTTTTACGATACGGCGATCATCTCTTACAGCTGTTTTGCGTTTGCTGGCACAGTATATTCTGTCACTACTTATACTAGAAATATTCTTCTTAATTAATTTCGCGATTCTCAGAACAGATTGATGTGATGCACCCTCTTTTTGTGCAACTTCACGTTGAGAGAACTCTCCAGTCTCTAGAAGAGCAGAAATTCGTTTTTTCTCTGCGGTTATATCATTCTCCTTTCCCATTATGATAATAATTGACTGCGAAAATAGACGCACACAAATAAAGTTAAAACTCTTTAAACTATAAGTTCTTTGGAAAATCGGTAAAAATACTGTTTTTATTTATGTTTGCAATGATACTAACGAACTAATGAACGACACAATTCAAACTAAACGTAATTATTGTACGTACGAATGGCAAGAGGCGTTATTGATAGCAGGTGGATAATCGGTTTATTGTACTCCTAAGCATTTTTTTATAACCAGCAATTATCTGTGGCCATAATGTATTAGGGTGTTATTCAAACAACTACCATGCTTTTATGGATTTTCAACATTAAAATTATATCTTCAGATTCTTATAAATTTTATATTTCCCAAATAGTCCTATTTCGATGGCCAAGGACGTAATTATGATTTTTAATTGATAAATACCTTAGAAGCTTCTAAGTATGTGACTTACGACGCAACACAAGTAAGTATGATGATAATGGAATAATAATAAGAAGAAAAACAGAACAGCACCTAACTCGAACTTTAACTACACACATATTCATTTTATTTTAGCTCCTAAGGTCCCTTAATCTCCAAAACACTTAAACTGACTATGTCTAACGCAATAACCTTGGTTATTGTTCCGGAATTAAGGGTTTTACGACTGAGACCTAGACTCAGTGCTAGAACCTAATGTTATTTACTTGCCTTCTTTAATGAACTTTTCCTTAGATAATCTAGTAGCTTTACATTATTTTCGAATAGCACTAATAGTAAATAGAGCACAAGTATGTATATACCTACATATATTGATTAGCGTAAATATCACCGAAACATGCGAGTATACAACAATGCTGCGTTTATTACACAAGTGAGAACCAGTACCCATATGTTTCCACATAAAAGCACGCTTAATATAGAGCCAAACTTGTACGTATACTTGCGCTTTTAGTTCCTTACAAATTGTTGCAATACAATGCGCAAAGTTGCTGTGATATATTAATAAAAACGCTAGTGCTACTTTATCCGGAAATGCAGTTATCATCCATCCTTTCTATGCGATGAAAGAACACCGAGTTGGATGCCGAGTGTGCCGGATGTACCAATATGCGCTGAAAGTGCATCTGTACTGGTATACAAAGCAATTAACACATGCTGCACCGTTAGCTGCATTTTAAAATGTTCTATTTTATAAAAGCTCTTAGAAACATTGTTTCATGTTTCTTTTCTCTTTTTGCAGCTAATTCTCGATGTTTTATTAAATATATTTCCGTTTTACAAAGTAAGTACAAAATTAACACGCGGATGTTTTCAGCTAGCTCCGACAAACATTTTCCTTTATCCATATACGGCAATAAGATACAAAGGGTCTTCATGGAAACAATGGCAAAGAAGAAAAATAGTACGTTTTGATATACCTTTGTATAAAACATAAAATTAAGAAGCTACAATCTCTCCGCTCTAATTACACTGATGGTCAACAAGTTGTCAACTTTTGTACAACCACAAAATTACTACAATGCGTCCACAAATTTGTTCTAGAAACTGCATACGTACCGCCCAGGACAATAAATTTATTCGGTGCCTGATGCAATATATTAAACGTACCTATACAGTCATCGGATTCAATTGCAAGTCAGTCACGACTAGCTAGTGGTACTGAGTGTATCGTTATACTTTATTCCGGTTAGAGATCGAATAAAATATTTATTTTATAATTCACATAATATTTTAATAGACATATTCGTATAAGTTTAATTAACTGAGAAATTACATGATGTTACTGTGCAAACGATACGTTAAGAAGCGAATTCTAAGCACCCATCCGCTCCACAAAAACATGCCTACACTCCGGGAAGATCCACATATTCTGCCTTGAACTTTGTCTCTGACAGGATTCAATGATCGCTGGATACACAGTAATCCACCTTGGGTGTATTCATCGACGTGGAGGGGTCTTCGATAAGACCACCTTCTCGAAAAAGGACTACAGCTCTGGAGAAACGTGGAGTCCCACACACATTGAATCTGCTTGGCGTCTGACAGCATCCGAGGCGTGGTAACTAAAGGATGCCCATAGAGAGGTGCTTTCATCACTACTGTGGAATCTAGTCATTGATATCCTGATCTGCCGCCTGGACGCGGGAGGCTTCCACACGGCTGCCTGTGTTGGTGACTTGGCAAGACTGGTAAGCGGTAAATATGGAGGTATAGTTTATGAGCGTGTGCAGGTGGCACTAAGAAGTGTTGAATCCTCGAATTATCCATCAATCCATTCAAGACGGAGATGGTCCTATTCACAAGGAAAAGAGATAAGTAAGGCAAAAGCACCGTTACTTTTGAGTGTACCACTTATCTTTAGTTCGGGGGTCAAATACCTTGGTATTATCTTCGACAAGAAGCTATCATGAATTCCGTATATTGACCAATGCTAACATATGGCACAGTCGCTTGGCGGACAAGTGAAGAAAACGTTGTCGCAGTCAAAAAACTAATGCAAATACAAAGGGCAGCTTGCCGAAGTATCACAGGTGCATTAAGATCCACACCAACGGCTTTGCTTTGCTTACCTCCTCCTGACTTAGTTGTCGTAGAAGTTGCGTCGGCTACCATGTTTCGGCTGCTGTACAATGACATAAAGCAGGACGACGTTGTAAGATATGGTGAGATGCAAGTTCTGGGAGAATGCTTGCAATAGATGGCCGTTCCTGGAAGCTGGAACGGATAACATTTCACCCCGTTTTTGTTCAAGGCAAACCCTACAAATTGTTGAGACATCAAGAGACCTACAGCGATGAAGACAGTTGTATGTCTTTTCGCAGACGGGTCAACAAATGAACTGTACGTAAAGCAATCTTGGCCGCTAGGGATGGAAGCCACCGCTTTCCAGGCGGTCTCGACGCTGACCCTAGACATGCACTGTTTAACTGACCTTAAGATTGTAGGGAGAAACATCAACCTGTTTACCGACAGCAAGCAACACTGAAACGACCAATAACTTCGAATCTGCTACTAGACTCCTACAGAGTTCTATCCATAGTCCCTGAAACAAACAATATCAACGTAATATAACTGAAGAAACCGCTAGGCTGGCCAGGAAGGGTCCAACCATGATTGTGCAGAGCGCATGGCTGTTGGCTCTTGGGATTCTCATTGGGCATTGCCGGCTAAAGAGGCACCTTCACAAGGTGGGATCAGTCAAAAACTTGTCATGCATTTGTCAGTTCATAAGTTCTATTGCGATCGGCATCCAGATCAGTCGAGTCTAGTTAGTGGTATTGAGTGTTTCGCTATGCTTCATTCCAATTTGAGATCTAAGAAAACATCTATTCTTACTAGGTTGGCTGAAAAGTTCGCTGAGCGGATATGAAAAAACAAGTTTATGGTTCAAAAAAAGACTTTATTCTTCAGTATATTTTCCCTTAAGTTCAATACACTTTTTCCAGCGATTCTCCAAGTTACGTATTCCATCCCCGAACTGATTTTCCGGAAGGCCTCAAAATATCCATCTACGGTTGCAATAACTTCTTCATTTGATGGAAGACGTTTTTCACGTAGAAATTTTTTGAGGTTCGGGAACAGATCGAAGTAGGAGGGAACCAGATCCGGTGAATAGTGTGGATGTTCCAAGTGTTCGTACTTTAATACGACCAATTTCGCCTTCACAACACCGCTGGTATGAGCAGGTGCATTGTCTTGGTGATAGATGTTTTTTTCTTCTGCAAAGCAGGTCTTTTCTAGCGAATTTTTTAATTCAGCTGGTCCAGCTGTTATTGTTTTACCGGCTTGAAGGTAAGCAATTAACAAAATTCCTTTTGGATCCCAAAATACTGATGCCATAACCTTCTTGGACGATTTCGACCCTTCACTTGCTTCGGAGCTGGACAACCGGGTTCAGTCCATTCTGCGGTTTGTTGCCACAGTTCAGAATCATAGTGGTAAACCCAAATCTCATCCATAGTTACGAATCGACGCACAAAATCTGTTTTATTCCTTTGAAAACGGGCCAAATGTTGTTGAGAAAGTCTTACTCGAATGCGTTTTTGATCCAAAGATAACGAATGCGGCACCCATCCTGTCAATAGCGTTCTCAGACCTAATTCATTTTTGAAAATATGTAACACCCGTTCAGTTGAGATGCCCATAACCTCAGCAACATCACGCTTGGTCAGTCGTCAATTATCCATAACCATATCATGTATAGAATTAATCATTTCCTCAGTAGTAGCACTTTTTGGACGTCCAGAGCGAGGATCACCTTCGAGGCTTGAACGACCACGTTGAAACTCTTTAGCCCACTTGCAAACCATGTTTTTTGAAGGAGCATCATAACTCAACACATTTACCATTTCGTTATGAATTTTCATTGCTTTTAAACCTTTTTTCACAAAGAATTTTATTATAGCACGATGTTCAATTATTTCCATTAAAAAAAAAACACTATGACACGCCTACTTTCAATAGCTTGTAAACAAAGACTGAAATGACATATCGACTTGAAATTTTCTGCGGGTTCATACGAAGGATGAATACGTTTAATACAGTTATAAATTTTTTACTACTAGTGGAGCATAGGTATCACTCCGCGAACTTTTCAACCAGCCTAGTATAATTCACGTAATAGCAAAAATCTGAGTTTAAATAAATAAATAACTGTATTCTTCTAAAGAAGACAATTGGATAAAATATAAAATGTTTGAAGTAAAAACACAGAGCCAGAAAGTAAACAATCGTTTATTGCTATTTAAATTCTACTATCTAAAATAGGAAATTAAACATTTCAAATAAAAACTAGATTCCAAAATAAACAAGTAAAATTTAAATCGAACCCAATAAAAACAGTGGCTGGAACTATTATTATGAACAACCAATAAATAACAAAGAAAAATTTACTAGCTGTAATTAGAATTACATACCAAGCTAGACAAAATGTAAATATTATTATATATTAGAAATGATGTACAATCAGTACTAAGTTTCAAGAAATTATAAGAATTTACTAAGAAAGCTGCTTGCAATTAAGTAAATTTTTACTTCTTTCTATGTACATAAATGTATATATCTATATAGAAAGTAATACTATGAGATGTTTTTCTTCAATATTTAATATTATAAAAACAAAATCTATACGATATGCTTTCTTAAAGGGTCAGTCTGTTGAATACGCCTTTATACAATGAGCAAATACTAATTTCAAATTCATTTACGAGAATAATAAGAGTGAGAAATTTTCCACAGCTGCTTAAAATTACAATGAAAGAAATACCCTACGCTCCCTTAATTAATTTCTAAGCCGTCGGAAGTTCATTGACCTTCAATTCCAAGAAACAAGGAATTGAAAATCAAGGAGCAATCTCTAAATTGTAAGCGAAGACATTTCGCAAATGTTTCGAGTTAAATCAAATTAAATTTACTTGCAAAACATTGTTCATTTTCGTAATCCGTTAAACCGAAACGTCACAGAACGGTTAGTCTAATACACAGTTATCTGTTGCAGGATGCCGAGACCATAGAAAGGTTAAACGAGACTGGGGAGCTGAGAAGATTGTTAAAACCTTACAAGGCAAGTAATACCGTTTTCCTCGTCGATAAAGTCCACTAACAAAACACGCAACTACAGCAGAAATGTATGTAAAGTTCTGCAAACTAGACATTAGATACGTCGACTTGGCATTTGCAAATTCTATATGCATGTAAATATTACATGAACAACCCTAAAACCCAAATGCTTAAAGTCGTAAGGAATTGCGTAATTTCGAAAGTATTCTAGTAGTTTTGCATTCAATCTAAAATTGTTTAATTAAAAATTAATCCAATTAATCCCGCCTAGAATGTAATTTAATCTATTTTAGCTTTTCTCGTAAAGTCTTTATGTTGCTATTTTATTGTCGGAAATGCATTGTTTACAAATGAAAATTCGTTACCTAGTTTATTACAAAAAGTTGTTACAATTACTAAAAATCCTCAAGTAATGAAAAAGTAATTTTATTAAACATTTCCAGTTGGGAGTGTGTATAACCCCTACACACTCTCAACTGGAAATGTTTAATAAATTTACTTTGCTTACAAATTGTATCTCCTTTTATGGAAGAACGTGTCCTACTGCTAAAACACGAGCACCATCGAAATCATGAACTATTACTTTAAATCAGAAAACGTAAAATGCGCAAAACAGTCTGAGCATTGCCATGGTGGAATGCATCACTCGCAACCCTTTGTAAAAAGAGTAGCGCAACGGATTGGAGGACCTAATTTACGCAACATACCGCAGTTTCAGCACCATGATCTACACAGGTGACTTGGAGTCAAACTATAATGCTCTGGGTCAGAGAAGTACGCTATTGACTATAGTGAAATCCCTATAATTTCTCGAAAATCATTAATCTATATTCTTAAATAATCATCACATGCAACTTCTGAAGCAAATAAAATTTCCTGCAACTTTTCCATTTTCGCTTTTCACACTATTACAACGTGACACGTCGATGTTCTTCCCCATAAGAGTCATACGCTTGTAAGTCGTATGCAAGTTCGATGACAATGGCATTCCACTGTTGTTTTGCTACAACACCCACTGACTCGAATTTGTGCTGCACAATCATTTTGAGATAAAATCCTGAACTCCGTTATCGTCCTTCAACGTATCCTTCTATCCATACATTCCGGCACCGTAATACTATGGTTTGGAGTCAGTTTAGTGGCAATTTCTTTAAACAATACACTACCTACCTGTAACCCAATAATTCACCCACTTTCTAACAGGGTTAATTGCTAATCCAAGTCATCATCTTGTATGATGGATATCCACTAACTGAGTCTTTAGTTTAACCGATCGATCTCATATTGTGACATTTTCACTTCATTGCTAGAAGTATTTCTGGAAAGTTTTTATAGAAGCGGCTCGCTAGCCCAGTGATAGGAGAGTCTGCGCCTGTCTGTAGCAGAGTTAGGTGCTGTGGGTTCGAGCTCTACCAGAGTCAAGTGGTACATTTTCCTAGTGGGTTCGAGATAATCTCGAGTCGCCATTCGAATATTTAGGAATAACTGCGTAGGGGCTGATAGTAACAAAACCATGAGCGTTTACACACTCCTGAGGTTGTGAAAAGCTTTAAGCTTATATACTCCGTTGAGCCGCCACCACACGTAAAAGACATACAAACATATACGAGAATGGTATGAGAAGTACCCAGGTTTGGAGACAGATGGCGCTTCGTGCCAAAATTAGTGCTGTAGGTATCCGAAAAGTTGAGATCCGGATATCCGGATCCAAAACTATCCGATTCTCGGTTCCGGATCCACTATCCGATTCTCGAATCCGAATTCGGTATCTGATTCTCGGATTCGAGTCCGTTATTATTTTTTGCAATATAGAAAGTGTCTAATAAAGAAAATATCGTTTAGTGTTTCTAAATCCGTGCATTCAGAATAATACTAGGTCTGCATGCGCGCAATTCAAGTTACTTTGCATTATATAGGTGATTATTACAGCTATATTGCTTGATAATTACTCGACCTATTGCAGATATTTGTTCGGAAAAGTTGTCAGAGAACGGGCTGGATCCACGTTATCGGATTTGATGGGAAAAAGAATCCGAATACAAGATTTCGGATAACGGATCCAAATCTGAAGTTTCGGAAAAATGGATCCGGGATGGATTCGAGGTTTCGGATAGCGAATTTGGATACCGGGATAGTAAATTATCCGGTTCCAAAGTTATCCGAATCCGGATAACAGCTCTAATCAAAATCTGCATCACCGACTGTGAGTACTATTCTTTACTTGACGTTTATCAAAACTTCGAGGAGATTTATCGAGTAATGTTTTCGAGAGCTGTTAAAAGTAAGCAAGTTTATGTATTTGTGGAATCATGGAGAAAGAGCAATACTGGTCAGTGATTCAATTCCTCTTCTGGATGAAAAACGTGCGCAGAAATCAAAGTAAAGTCAGGTGCAGTTTATAAGGACCAAGCACCTTCGATGACTACCGTCAGATACTGGTTTAATGAATTTAAGCGTGGCCGAACATCCGCCTTTGATCAGAAGCGGCTAGGTCGTCCCATTGGGGTAACTACTGACGATATAATCAATAAAGTTCATGATATTGTGTTAGCAGACCGCCGAGTTGAGATTAGAGAAATTACTAACATGGTAAACATTTCAATTCAACCGTAGGTTCCCGCCCTTTGGATAAGAGAATTGATAACACCGCGTTTTTGGGCTGGATGATGGTGAGAGAGGTCATTGAGATATCTATCCATGTGCGTGGGTTTTCGGTAAGCGGAATGTCCTATCGTTTTCCTATCGTTTTTGAATTCTCAACATGATTCCATACGTTTCACCACAGAGATCGAATCGGACGGTTGCCTTCCTCTCCTAGATGTTCTCGTACACCGGTGTCCTAACGGTGCACTGGGACATTCCGTTTACCGAAAACCCACGCACACGGATAGATATCTCAATGACCTCTCTCACCATCATCCAGCATATCCATATCTGAACCCATTTCACTTCCTCAAGAACTGAACCACATCACTGAAACTTTGATCCGCAATAACTATTCCAGGAAAGATATTCAAACTACCATTAACCGCTGCACCAACCCTCCTCCACAGCAAGTCCCCTCATCTAACCCTAATTTCCGTAAGCAAGCATATCTACCCTACATTCATGGTGTCACCGATCGCATCAACAAGATTCTCTTCAGGAACGACATAAAAACCATCTTCAAGCCCAACTTTAAACTCTCAGACTACTTTCCCATCAAAGACCGTAATCGTCTGGAATCCCCTGGTGTCTACCAAATTCCATGTTCGTGCGGTTGTGTGCACATCGGTGAAACAAAGCGATCAGTCAGCACTGTTACTGAGCACGAGCGTTGTGCGCGGTTGTTGCGTGTAGCCGGGTCCGCACTGGCTGATCATAGACTGGAAACTGGCCACCAAATCCAATTTAACTCTACCCACATCTTATCTCGCAATCCTCATTATTATAGTAGAAAAATCCGTGAATCAATAGAGATTTTCAAACATCCTAACTATTTAAATCCCGAAGATGGCTACCCCTTACATCACATGTGGAAATTCCAACTGGTTAAACCTCCTAGCAACCGCCAGGCTTCATCGATGCATAACAATTCCGTTTCTTTGATGCATAACATTTCCGCTTCATCGACGCACAACTTTCCCTCTTCATCGACGCATAACATTTCCGCTTCATTAACGCATAACTTTCCCTCTTCATCGAACGCATATTTCCGCTTCACCGACCCAAAACAAGCCCTATATAAACACCCCGTGGAATGAATAAGTCTCCAGTCAGTGTGCAGTTACGGCCCTGAAGATGTCACATGTGAGTGTGGACGAAACGTCGGCTAAAGCTACGACAACGACGCAGTTCCAATCCGGAAACCAAGAGAATAGAATTTCAATTGAACGTATGCAAAACATATTTCACGAAGAATTAGTATGTGAAAGCTATCGGCGAGGTAGGTGCCGCGTCTACTAACGATTGATCAAGAACGGAATCGCGTGATAACTTCGAAACAATGTTCGCACATGTTTAAACGCAATGCGGCTGAGTTTCTACGGCGTTATATGGGACATGGGTACATCATTATACGCCAGAAACCAAAGGTCAGTCGACAAAATAGGTATTTCCCGGCGAACGTGCACCAAAGAAGGCGCAGGCGATTCCATCAACGGGAAAAGTTTTTTAGATTCGCAAGTCATAATTTTAATTAATTGTTTGGGGAAGGACAATCACGAGATAATACTATGCTGACCTATTGGATCGATTCGACGTTGAACTGGAGAGAAAAAGGTCCCACCTAGTGTAGAAGAAACTTTTCTACTATCAGGATAACACCCCAGCCCTTTCATCAGTAATTGCAACAACAAAACTAATCCAATTACGATACGAATTGGTGCCTTATTCTCCATATTTGCCAGATTGGGCCCCATGTAATTGCATCATTTTTCCAAACCTGAAAAAATGGCTTGGCGGAAAGCGGTTGGCGACAAATGAAGAGGTCATTGCCTATTTTGCAGAGTTCGACGAATTCTATTATTTGGATGGCTTGAAAAAGTTGAAGCATCGCTGGAGTAAGTGTATAGAGCTGTAAGGAGATAATGTCGAGAAATAAATTTACTAAATGCAAAATAATTGCGTCGCCTGCCTTATCACAATTACTTATCATACCGTCCTCGTATATTCAAACGTGGCGTGGTGCAATTTCAATTGCAATTGTAAAGAGAATTGTGAGAGTATATAATAACATTAGGATAACCTATAAATAACGAGAAAAACTTGCAGTAATTTCAGTTAAGGTCTCTAATAAAATTCAACTGGCAGTTTCGTTACTTTTTTCTTCTTTCTGAAACAAATACGTCGTTCTGTTAAATAGAAGCAAATGCCGCCATAATTCCTATAATTCGCTTCACTACAAAACTGCTTCTCTGATTATGCAGTCCAGCTGAAATGTGCATTTATTTCAATTACGCGAAAAGGAGAATATTTCCTACTCCTTGCATAATTGAACTAATTTGTCAAACAGAGTAAATTGCGTCCGTTGCGGAATTAATTATCTCCTTTGTGTAGGTTGTTTGTATCGAATTCAAATCCTCCATCGAGACATAGTCCTCTTTGTTCCGCGAGAAAACTGCATTTCTTTATAGGAACAATTTACAACCGTACACTGCCAGGTCAAGTAAAGTACAATTGTCAGACGTGCTGCGTGAGAGCTGGCACTGTCATGATGAAGGATGATGCGACATTGTCGTTTGTTTTTCCTGATTTCATCGATAACAAATTGTTATATACTATTCAGCATTAACCGTCCTGCGATCCTCCAAAGCAATGCTGGCGACATGTTCATCTGAGAATAGTTGATTTTTGCTTAGTTTCTGGCTCCTACGAAAATATTCGTTGCCTGTTACGATGTTGTATGCGGATTTTGAAGCTTCTCTATCGAATTTCTTGAGCATTCCTTTACACCAGTTGGCATAAGTTTTTTTATGCAGAATCCATAGGGAACATATTTTTGTCACACCTAAATGTTCATGCAAAATCGAATGTACTGCAGTCTTCGATATACCTAAAGATGCCTCCAACTCACGGAAAGTCACATGGCGATTCTCTTTAATCATTTTTAAACGAAGCGATTCGAGGCATTGTTGGTGTGTTAGACCGTTACTAAAACCATAAAAGATCATCAAATGAAAACCTTCACATGAAATTTTCACTTTTCCATAAAATTTCTTTTTTAAACACTAACTGTAAGCAAGCCACTCGGCCGATTTCTGTACTGTCACTGCATCAACAATAATAAATGTCAAATTTTACGAAAATAATAATGTCAAATCTCACTACCGCCATCTAGTGGTCGACTATAATAACTTAAGACGCTATTCTCGTACAGCCCGTAATTAATAGACAGAGATTGAAATTACAACAATTAGTAATAATAATAATAATAATAATCACCATCTGAATGATGTTCTTCCTTCTGGTGCACGTTAACAAAAAAATGAGAAAATATCAAATATTAAGCTGCAGTATATACGAGGTGCATTCAAGTTATAACTCCTCCGATTTTTTTTCTCGGAACTGGAAACAGATAGAAACATGCGGTTTGTTTTAAAATAAGCGGGCACTCTTTGTCAATGCGTGACAGAGATGACAGCACTGTACGGCACACAAAACCTTTAGTGGCAGCGGCGAGAGTGGGAACTGTTTTCGATACTTCAAATGGCGACGTTCTCATTACAAGATCAGCGTGTAATCATTCGTTTTCTCCATTTGCGTGGTGTGACACCGATAAAAATTCATCGACAGTTGAGTGAGACATGTGTTGATGGTATCATGGATGTGTCTAATGTGCGTTCGTGGGTGCGACAGTTCAAAGAAGGTAGAACGTCGTGTGACAACAAACCAAGACGGTCTCGGCCTCGCACAAGCTCCTTTTCTCTTTTACTTCATAGATAAACCAACTTTCAATATATCAATCTATTAATATTTACTTTTTGTATTTTAATTTTATTTTTATAACTTCCACATTAATAAATTCCATTTTTCCATTACAGTGGTACCTCGGTTTACAACAGTTTCTTGTTACGGAATTTTCGGGTTACGAAAGAAAATTTGGATGATTTTTTGTTTTCGAAATCGAAAGGTGCTTCCAGATACGAAATGCGAGTTACAACTTTTACAGATTCGGCAGAATTTCTGCGCGACTCGTATACATGCTAGAAAGAAATAGTATATACATCGTAATGCGATTGTATGGTTAGCCCCACACTATTCCTCCGCTTCGCATTTGTCTTGAATTCATAGTTACTATTATTCTTATTTTATTGGAAAATATCTTTGTGTAGAATCTTTTTCAATGAACCGAGTCGAAAGATCCACAATTACTATCAAATATAATAATCAAAATTAAATCTAATATAAATGAAAAAACCACCTCCCGTCTTCCATATGTCAAAAAGAGTGCTTATATAAGCGAAGTTATTTCTTCTTAATTTGCATCAAATAAGTTTTTATTGATTTATCTATGCAATGTTATTTTCTGTATGCTGCTTTTAAAATGCATCAAATAAATTTTTGATTATGTTTTTGGTTATGAGGGCGAATTATTTCTGTTTCATTCATTTCTTATAAAAAAATTTGATTGCAGTTACGAAATTTCGGAATACGAAATGTTTTTTTGAACCAATTAATTCCGTATACCGAGGTGCCACTGTACTTATAATATCAAACTTAAACATTGTAAAGGATGTCTAAGAAAGTAACACTTGCAATATAGGTTATCTACGCATTTTTTTTGTTGGATCTTTATCGTTGCGTTATTAAGTTTTTGCAACATAAATTTGGTTCATAGTCACTAATCAATTGAAGTTTGTGTATAAATTTACTGATATACATAAGTATTACAGCATTATTAACCAATACTGCCGACATTTGCCGACATGACTTGCACGAATCAGCAAACCAAAAATATAATTGTAATATATTTAACTTTGTATATGCTTAGTGCCTTAAGGTCTACTGTTATGATAAAGATATAGTATCGTATTTCTTTGTTACCCTTTTTATATGCGTTTGATTCAAACGATAAATGTATCACTCTCTGCTTCTTCTTAGGGTTTGCGGTTGTTACAAAATAACCAAAAATTTAATTTCAGTATATTGCTCACTAAGATGCATTGGTAAAGATCGAGCGAACAATGATCTGGATTTTTAGTTCAATTTTATTGTAGAGAGGACTTTTTCCCTTTTAGATGTTTTTTTTTGTGTCAGCCTAATAAAAAGGGGGCTGTAGCTGCTAAAATGTTGCATAGCAATATTTCTATTTCCAGCTTCCGTAAATATGTCAAGTAAATTCACCTTATTCTGCACGCCAAAATATCAAAAAAGGTACACGCTTAACAATTTGATTACTTAATTTAATCAATAGTTGAAAAGAGAAGCCATTTATACAAATCTCTTATTTTTATAAAATATGAAAACATGATTGGACCAAAATTATCCATAAAAATTAGTATTTTCTTATAACACAATTGAAGAAATCTGTAAATTTCAGCCGATTACCTGGTTAAGAACCAATTCGTCACTAGGACTAGTATCAATTCTATTAATTGTTTATTACTTATTTCAGAGCATGGACGTGTGCACAACATGCAAAGCCTGTGGAGGATACCGTTTGTTACCGTGTCCCGTGTGCAACGGCAGTAAAAAATCCGTCCACCGAAATCACTTTACTACTGAATTCGTAGCGCTAAAATGCATGAATTGTGATGAAGTTGGATTAGTTAAATGCACTTCCTGCTGAACAACTATACAGACAAGAGGAATTACAAAGTGATTCAGGATTTACATATTTAACTAGAATTAAGATTTTATACGCTAGTATTGAGTCATATTTCATTAAGAAATATCGTATCGAAATCGATTTTAGAAAGTTTTACTTATCTGAGAGTTTTTTACCTAACTCTCAGGTTAAAACTATAAAACACTTCAGCTACTGATGAATTCCATACAAGTTCATATGACTGTATAATATTGTACAATAAAACTTTCAATATGGTATCTTAATATCTTTCCTTAATCAACATAAATTTAAAGCACACGGATGGAACAAAACGCAAACGCGAAATATGTAAACAGATACATCCAGGCATTAAACTTGAAGTAGTTGAAAGTAGTAAAGTACTCCAAGTTGTTTGAACTAGTAATTGTTTGGAAATTGAATCCGACCAATTACTTTAATTAAGGAAGAACTTGCCAATCAATTTACTACGCTCATATTTCTTACTCACTTAAGAGTACTCGAGTACATTAAATAATTACCATATATAATTTAAGATGTATCTACAAATTACACCATGTAATTTTCGTATGAATATTCTAATGTGACCAACATTTTAATATGAATAACAGGTAAACAGAAATGTGTTAAACTTTGCTTCCCACAGTGATTAATACATATATCGCACTTATATGCAGAGTTTATGGAATGAGATTTGATTTCACCTCCGTACCCGCAGAATATCAAATATATCCGCAGCTACTAAAGCAGAATATAAAAAAATGGAGTATTTTACATTTATATCAAATTTATATTTCTGCTGTAATTATTATGTAACTTTTGTTTTTCTTCAATTCTGTGTGAATATGTTTTATTAAATTGATATTCTACTATGGATATATAAGGCATTTTACAAAATCCAAACAGGAAAGTATATCTATTACATAATTCATAAAAGAAAAGAGTTTTCCTATGACATCAAATCTGGATTAAATGCAATGGGCATTTAATATTTAAAAAATATGCCAAAACTTTTCCGTTGAATACAAATTTGCAAGTGAAGGCAGATTCCTTTTATGTAAATTTTTATATTATTACTCGGATGTTGTAACGTAAATTATGCGCAAATGTGTTCAACTTTAAGAATCTTAATCTGAATCTTACCTCCGAATGAAAGTACCAATACATCATCTGAGCCTCGCCCTATAAAACGGATTTTATGGGAATTGACCACATAGTTCCCAAATTATCTGATCGCATGTTTCATTCTTTACCTCTACATATGTCCAGTGATTTTACGAAATGAGGAACAATTGTTTCCTTATTTTTATTATTGAATAGCAACAACATAATTTACGAGGGCGTATTGAAAACTAACGCCTCCATGGCTATAACTTTATTAGTAATAGATACATTGTTTACATATAAATGTGAAATGATCGTATAAACTGTCTTCTACCCACTTTCTTTAATCACTTTTCCACATACTCGCCATTGACAGCCAATGTACCACGAGTTGCGCAAATCCGTCACGGAAAAAGTCTGAAGTCTTCGCACGGCACCATTTCCGCACCTCCGTTATCACCTCTGCATCCGAAGAGAAACGCTTGCCCTTGAGATGTTCCTTAAGCTTCGGGAACAGGAAAAAGACACAAGGCGCAAGATCTGGGCAATAAGGTCGATGAGGCAAAACGTCATGAATCCCAAGCTTCTTCAGTGCTACACGCGTTCTCTGACTTGTGTGAGGCCGAGCGTTGTCATGATGCAGAATTGGCACTTTGTCTGGACGAACCCTACACAGCCGTCGCTTCAGGTTTGTTAAGGTGTTAACATATCCGTCGGAGTTGACAGTATGGCCACGTTCCAAAGATTCAATATGAACGATGTCATTGTAATCCCAGAAAACAGTAATCACGACTTTCCCGGCAGATGGAACTGTTTTGAATTTTTTCGGTTGTGGCGAACCCTTATGTCTGTACTCCATGGACTGACATTTCATTTCAGGATGGATGTCAATGGGCGCCACACCCTCCGCCGTAAGAAATTCGATGACAGCTCGTTGCTTTAACCGCACGTCCATGCCGGTCGCCATTTTTAGAACTGTCGTGCGCAAACGCAATGTTGCAGAGAATCTCCACTAGGGAGACTTATGTACCAAGAGTTAAGGTAAATGGCAAACCACTGTTGACACAGTTGACAAAGTTATGGCCATGGAGGCATTAGTTATCAATACGCCCTCGTATATCCTTAAGCTTCAAAACACAAAAATGTGAATAGATAACGAGAACTGTCACAACTGCTAGTGACTGTCAATATCGCTACCAATAACAACCAAGTGGATGTAGGGATAGCAATATCTACAAATTACTAGGGATAACAATAGAAATAAAACAGCCATTAAATCCTATGGTACATCGTGGTGTTGAGAACATCTACGAATAGATATTTTTGTGTTAGATCTTGTATGAACACACTTGTTAAAAATGTACATTAAATTAACAGTTTCAATTTATTAGAATTAGCAGTTTTGTACAATGTATGCTCACCCTTAAGCAAGGTTCATATTTTACATTCTAATTCCGCATAAATATTAAGTATTTTAGTGATACTTGTCCTTCAAACAGCCAACACATTTAGATGATGCATTCCTAAATATATACGTCCACCTTTGGTTGACATTTAGTTAGCAAACGTAATTAGCAATAAAAACCAAATTAATTCTATTATTTTATTATTCAATTATTCTCAATTTGTAAACAATTCATTCAAGAATCTATTCAAAGGAGAAATTGGGTAACTTGTGGGTGTGAGTTTTTTACGAAAATGGACCTCGTAGAAGCTTTGTAGTGAAAATGAAGACAATAATACGTGAGATCGTAGGTCCTAAATCACGAAGAAAACAATGGGAAGATGTAATACATAATGAATTGACAATAATAAATAAGAAAAATGCATGTATTTTATCAACATGGATCACCAAACATTCGCTGGGTTACCTCAGCTTGTGGAATTTGATATTAAGGGGTAGCATTAGTAACATATTATGTTTAGAAACCCTTTCTGGCAAAGAAATTTTATTGTATTTAATAACATCTTGCAACAAAGGAATCGTATAAGGAACTTATTAAAACTTTAACAGCCTCTTAATTTTTAAATAGATTTTTCGACATTGTGTACTTAATTTTGGTATAGTGATTGTATACAAATTACTTTGATCACATGCTATTATATTACCAAAACTTCGGGTGTAAATGTAAAAATTTAACACGTTGACTTCGTCAAAGCTTAACACTTTGAAATTGTATTGAATTTGAAAAGTAACTGCTAAATTACTACAAAAAATAATAATGTTAGGCAGTCGATTGTTTCACGTTGTAGAACTGGCATTTCCATGCCACTACAATAATTGCGTAACAAACTTTGTAATGTAAACATAACAATGGACGCAGTTTTAAAATTGCGACGTTGATAAGTGGGTTTAAAGAAAAATTCCTTGTCCTAAAATGGCTAAATATACGACAGGCACTAATTTTTAGCTATCGATTTAAACTTTGACGATCTTAAATGAAATGGAAATGAACGCTGAATTTCTATACGAAATTTTAGCATATGTATTATTTTAAGTGATGAGCGACTATTAAACTTTGAATATCTACAACACCCATAGCCACAACTCGAACTGAGTTTATGCAATAATTTAAAGTGAAGAGCGCACAGAATTGTACAAAAAACTACAACTAAAATGTGAATTTAACAGAAACAATGTTTCGTATTTGCATGTAAAATATACAAGGAATTTTATATTCTCCCACTATTTCAAAACGACTATTAATTCCAAATTTAATTCACATAATGAAGACACAAATATATATATTGCCATAATATAATTTTAGAAAACGCTGATCCGTTTATCGCATCTAAGAGGAATGTATTTAACTGTCCATTCGTTAGTTAAACTTTTCTAGTAACTAACGTAAACTTTTCTAGCCATTTAAACCACCAGACGTGCAGAGAAATATATTCCCGGTGTAGAAAAACAAAAACGAGAACCAACATTGTCCGTCGCGTGATCCGGAGAAAATAAACGAAAAGGTCTGGTTTGACGTGATTAATCTCACACGATTGATACTTTCTAGTCCTTCGTATAAAATCCAGATGGCAGGTAAATGGTGGAGTGTGGAGGATCAGAACAGATTTAACTCTGTAACTAAATTATGCGAATTGGAAAAAATTCAAGAACTTCATAACATGAAGGGATGGACTATAAAACGGATTTACTAACAAAAAAATGAACTACAATAAATGCATCTACGTACGTAAAGCCAACGTATCTGCTCAGTGCTTGTAGCTCTCAGCAGAAAATGGTCTATTTATTGATTGCTTCTGAAGTAGGTACGCAGTTTTAAAAATTTGCCACACAAAAAGTGTCCTCAACAATTATATGGAACCAATATTGCCTTCAGTGCAAAGTCTTTTTTCATTAGCGGATGCTATGTTGCCGAGATAATACTAACCGTTCTGTTTGCAACTTTTGTAAAACATTCACATTAAAACACTTGTCTATGTCAAAGAGCGATAATATCACGAAAAAACTAAATTTTAGAAAAGTAGTGATCGATAAACATTGAATATATTAAAACGCTTACAAAATCAAATTCAACTATGTAAAGGCTGTTTCAATAAGAGCGCAAGATTTGAAGGTTCAATAAAACATGGTTTTCTGTGGCAAAGTATTGAAATCTTTATTGAGTTATAATGTAGATATTTGGGAATTATAAATGGAACAACACATCTGGTAAATGGCCGCCACGGCTTTGCTGGCACATGCGTACTCTTTTGGCGAAATTTTCAATAAGGGTGTTGCGTACATGTGGCGGTATTTCGTCGATACAGCCTTCAATGCTTCGGTGGTCGCGGGTTTGCCGGCATAAACCTGTGACTTCACATAACTCCACAGCCAAAAGTCCAAAGGTATTAAATCACAAGAACGTGGCGGGAAATTCTGGTCACCAAACCGGGCGATGACACGACCAGGAAAAGTCTCGTGTAAGACCGCCAATGTTTCACGGGCGGTATGGCCAGTGACACCGTTCTGCTGAAACCACATGTTGTCGAGAGCAATTGAGGCGCAAAAAACTAGGTTAACATAACACGATAACGTTTGCCATTCACCGTTACTGCATTACCTTCCTCGTTTTCAAAGAAAAACGGTCCAAGGATTCCTCCGGCCCACAATGCACACCAAACAGTGACACGATTTAGATGCATTGCTTTCTCATGAATCGTTCGTAGATTTTCTGAGCCCCAAATGCGGCAGTTTTGCCTATTTACGAAGCCATCGAGGTGAAAACGGGCCTCGTCACTGAAGATGATTTTGGCCGCAAAATCAACATTCACCTCTTGTTGTTCAAGGATTCAATTGGTGAACTCTCTTCGCTGTAAGTGGTCTGTTGGCAGGAGTTGCTGAGTCAACTGGACCTTGTACGCATCGAGGCTCAAATTTTTAGTGAGAATACGCTAAAGGGTGGCTGTTGTAATGTCCAATTGTTGTGCACGACGAATCGACGTTCCCAGACTCTCGACCACACTCTCGAACTGCCGTGATGTTTTGTTCTGAACGACCTCTACGAGCTCATCTCGTATGTTTCACATCACTAACCGAACCAGTACTTTCGAATTTTGCGATTATTCTTTTCACAGTAGATGACAGGAACATTATTTCGACCGAAAATTGGACGAATTTTACGAATCGTGGCAATCAAACTTTCACCATTTTGATAATAATGTTTAACAAGCAGGACGCGTTGTTCTGTCGTGTAATTTTCCATGTTTACTAACTCCCATCTGTTTCCTATCGACTCGGTATGTCATAATCATGTGACATCACCACAGCCAAGCTGGCGCGCAATTGAAACCTTGCGCTCTTATTGAAACAGCCTTTATGTCACGGATTAAAGGTTAGTCGAGAGCAAATATTGATGGATTGGATAAAGTGAGAAGAAGTTCTGGTATAGTATCTTTTATATTCAGGCAAGAGCGATAAAAACCTGTTACTATAACTAACTGAAGATAAAGACCTAAGGATAAAGCTTAAGTTATTCAACAACTTTCTTCGATATGAAGATTTCATTTTATTTGTAAGCAGTAATAGTTAGAAAACGCTAAACGAATGAAAGAAATCACCATTTTAAAAGTTATAATAAAAAAAGAGTGTTGCATCGTTAAAAGAAACGTATCTCGAATTACTCTTTGTTTTGTCTATTATATAGCATTCTAAATTCTTTTAAGTTCTAACAAAACATAAGTGACACCACAGTATTTTGATTTCGTTCATTTCCTAAATTCTGTAGGTGAAAGAAATGTGATAACTGAGTAAAATCAAACTCGATCATTCCAATTCCAATTGGGCAAGGAATCTGCGGCAATCAACAAAAAACTGTACATTAGCTGCAATCTCGCCATTTTAAGATAATTGTTGCTGTATTATATTTTATGAAAATATTTCTTTGATGAACAACGGATGACAAAGGTATCTGACATAAATCATTGCATTCCCAATTAGAATACATGCAATACAATGTTGTATTTACCCTAAGGAAGACACACTCAATAGAAGACATACATGTAGGAAATAAAATTGTAAATATTCATGTATTCTATGTATATGCTCAAGCTTTTTTACAATAATTTCGACTTAATTATAAGTTTTTATATACACACGTGTTTAATTTAGAATTAAAAGTTATAGCTTAAGTAAATTATAAAATGGCATTCCAATCTTGCGTAACCTTAACTTTAATTCATTAGGCTCAATCTTCTGTAACCTAGCATTCTTGACCGTATTGTGTTGTAATTATTTCGATCCTTCTAGCTATTCAAATCAGCCACATTTACAGATAAAAAAAGTACTTAAGAAACTAAAAAGCCTTCTTTGTTCTTGCGTCAAACATAACTCGGCATCTTAGTGTCTCTAAGGCAATATCAAATGAATCTCGTTTCGTTACTAACAACATACCTTCGATTGTAAATAAATGTAATAAATCAAGTGGGCTTCGTAGTTTCATTTTCCTTACATAATTTTCTGCCATATAGGTATCATATAAGGCTTTCCAACTTTATTACCTAAATCGAATGATTTGAGGTAAATAGTGGTATGTACATAAAAGTAAACAGCTTGTATTTAAATTTAAGTTTCGCTTCGGAATTTATACCCATCTATGTATCTTTATTTTCTCTTCTATCGTTATTTTATTTTATAGCATATACATATTATGATGGTATTTTCAGTGCAATGCTAGTGTAAATTAGTCTAATATCCGCATTAATATCTTTTCTTACAGAACGATATGCTGTTTATAATTACGAAAATGTAATGTAATGTGGATTTAAATAAAGAGTGAAAAACGTATTAGTTTCTAGAGGAATTATTTTTTCCAATCGAGTCCTTTAAGCTATAAACGGAGCAGATGGTGTTACACACCAAAGTAACATCCATTTTCCGAAGAATGTCAGAAAAAACGTGATTTATTGTTTGATCGACTTAGTAAGAGCAAAAAAATTAAATCAATTTCAATAAAAAGAAAATGGAGTGTGCAAACTCCTCACTTTTTTTGACAATGCACTTATTTCCACTTATTCGCTCGCACTGGACGCACGCTTCAATAGCCAAGCTATCATCAGTAGCTGTGAAACTGAACTAACAGACTAAGCGAGAAACTAACCTAATAAAGTAATTTTAAATAAGACAAATCCAAAAATATGTAAATCTAAAGTATACAATTTTAAAACAAATAATTTTAAAATATACAACTTCAAAATATACAAATCCTAAATTATGCAAAATTTAAGGTTACAGATAACTAACTTCAATTACAGGGATAGATTTAGGGATCCGAAATCTGAATTCATTAAGTTATGTTCGTTGCCATAACTTTTCCGATTGATGGAATCGCCTTCGCCTTCTTTAGTGCACGTTTGCCGTTCGGGAAAAACACATTTTGCTGACTGACCTTTGATTTCTGGCGTGTAGTGATGTGTCCATGTCATCTACAGCTACTGTAACGCTGCAGAAACGCATTCATATTGCGCTTAAACATGCCAAACATTGCTTCGAAGTTTATAACCCTCCAAAGCGATATTTCTAGTCTGTCTCCAGCTAGGATAGGGATCAGGGCGGGGGATGGCAGAGGTCCATCGAAGTTCAGATATATCAAAGGTACCAATAAGCGCGTCAGGAGCTTTTTAAGGAAAGCATCAAAAACTTTGTTGCACCTCCCCTTGATGTGTGGAAATATCTATAACAAGTGAATTTAGAAATTTTAACAATTCTATTTAAAAGAAACAACAACTTTATATAACAAAGAACAATTTTTGAAATCTTAGTTGTGTGTGGTTTTTTATAAAAATGAAAATAATAATGCTGTCACTCTAGATATTTTGTTTGAAAACCTAGCGTCGTCCCCGGGCAGGTGTTCTACTTATTTGTGTTCAATGAATATCGAAAAAGAAAAAAAGAAGTGAAATGATGACCAAACTAAGAGAAAAGGAGAACAAATTTATTTCGCTAGTAATTCACTACTAATGTATAGTATCCAGTAATTCGCAAAGAAAAAATTATTATGGAATCTAAAGATTTAACATCCAAATAAAGAAAGAAAAGAAGGATCTTCAGTAATTTGCCAAAAAAAAATTGTTAAATATATAAAGCTTTTAAAATAAGCCGTTTATTGTAAATAATACGGAAGTAACATTCTACTTCAAAAAAGATAAACTTTCTAGAAATTTAATAACATGAAAAAATTGTAAGAGAGAAGCCATTTTAATTCGTGCACGAGGCTCGATGAAAAGAAACACGTGCGATAAGGTAAAGGTACAGATAAAATTTACAAAATTTAAGCTGTTATCACGAATTAAGGTGTGTTAAGAAAAGATCCCTCAAAAATAGTCACCTATTTAAGGTAATTAAGCACGTCCACTAAGAAACGCCTCACATCTGATCCTTATCAGTAGAGTTGCTCAATTTGCGCCAACGGCCAGTGGTGGGTGCATAAAAGTTTACACAAAATAAATGGTCAGAAATAAAATATAATACGTGCCCAAACACTTACCGTCTTAAGAGTGTTCCTCTGCAAAGTTCCGGAAAAATCAGTATCCTCCAATACGATTTGTATTTGACAAAGTAATTATATTGCCGGAAATGAAATGTAATGCTTACTCGTACGTTAAGTATTTGTTATAACCAATGGGCAGATGTACTCGGTCCTCTTAATGCCTTATACAAGGAATACTATAGTAGAATATTGATGTGAAGTTTGATGTGCACTAAAGGATAATCACAAATCCATTCTTTTATTTTCAATACTCTACTTACAAATAATTTTGAATGTTGTACAGTGAGATCAAAAATGTCTGATTGTGTTGGCGCACCTGAAAAATTGATAGTAACACGAAACAAATTCATAGTTATTATGAAAGTTTCAGTAGCGTCGGAGGTGGGAAGTTGCTCAATTTGCGCCAACAGCCAGTGGCGGGCGTATAAAAATTTACACAAAATAAACGGTCAAATATAAAATATAATACGAACTCCAACACTTACTTAAAAAGTGTGTTTATATGCAGAAAACGAACGTTCTACATCCAGTGACGTTATATTAGCGTAATTATAATAATCTTTGGAATAACTTAAAGGTTCTGTTGCTGCACCTTCACAAATTTGTCTTAATGTGCCAAAATCAGAATCTTTCTCTAAAACACTTTCACACCTTTCTAGAATACAAACATTTTTTGCGTCTTCTACCGCGCATAGCTGTGCGTGAACATGTTGCACTATTTGCAGAGATTCCACTAGCGACACCGAAGGATTTTGTAATTTTTTTATTGCTTCCACTAGCCCGAAGTAATTGTGAATAGTTTTTAAATCCGTTTTAACCTGACTATCTTGAAATTTCGAATGGCTTTCCTTGATAGCCGCAGCTTCCTTTGGATCGAATTGTAAAACCACGTTCTTAATATTATCAAAATATTTATGATAATAAAACGCGGCCTGTAACCATGTTCCCCAGCGTGTAAGAATAGGTTCTGGTGGCTCAGGCATACGGGGGCACAGTCTGTGAAATTTGTGAATACGTCTTGCGGATTTGACAAACACTGCTTTTGTATGCGCTATTAAAGCGTCTACCTCAGGATAACATTTTCTAATACTATCTGCCACATGACTGAAAGCATGAATTTTACACGTAATATGTAACAAGAAAGCGCAATGTTTTTTAAGAGACCGGCCCAGGGAAAGCATGTTTGCGACACCATCACTCATAAACATCAACAGTTGGTTTGTTGAAAATTCAAACTTTTCCAATGGATTTAACACTAACTTTGAAATGGCTGCAGCAGTACATTGTTGTACTCGTCTGGAAGCTAATAGAATTGAAGGTGACGATTAATGTGGTTCCATTGTACGTACCATTACATTAACCACAGAATGTCTTTTACTGTTGTTTCGTCCACACATAACCACAGTTTTTTATCTTTCAACTCCGACTTAATTCTTTTTTCAACATATTCACGAGCAGATGGCACAATTCTTTGTAACGATGCCCGACTTGGTAATTTGCAGTCCGAATATTGATTCCAAAAGAAGACATATGCTTCCTTGTCTAGTAAATAAAACGGTAGATTACATGCAATAAAGGTAACACATAAATTGAATTAAAATTTGTCATAGTGTCGTGTGGAACCTTTTTTTGAAGAGTGCTGTTTACTATTTACGTGACGTAGACAATCCCTTTTAAACCAACACATTAAAGGAATATTACAAACTACACATTGAGCTTTAACGCCATCATAATTTAGGTCAGGCATTTCTGCTATAAATTCTGTAACTTTGTCCATTTGGTCATCTTCGCGACATAGGCAACATTTTTAAAACAAACGTAGAACTACGAAATAGTATTTATGGCAGCGTACATGTATACACAACAGATCTGGTTGAGACTCGCAGTTATACTGAGGGTTGTATCGAACCTCCGCCACTGCCCGTTGGCGCTAGTGAGCAACCGTACTGTCAGAGCTCCTGAGAAAAGGGGGCGAAGGAAAATTTCATTCGGTTGAGGACACGCGTAAAAATCGTACGCAAATAAAAAAAAAATTAAAAGAAAAATGTTGCAACAAATCGGAATAAATATTCGTTCACATACAGCACCGTTCAAAATAAACAGACCGCGTAACAATAAAATTGTTACAAGTTATCACGCGATTCCGTTTTTGATCAATCGTTAGCAATCGCGGCACCCATCTCGCATGTTTTGCACACTTTCAATTGAGATGTTTACTGTAGTAGCAATCCCTCTAATCTTCACCCAGCGGTCCGCTAACACGATATCATGAACTTTATTAATCACATCATTGGTAGTCACCTCAATGAGGCGACTTGGCTGCTCCTTATCATAGGCGGATTTTCGGCCACGCTTAAACTCACAAAGTAAAATCTGACTCAATAAGTAGCCATCGAAGGTGCGTGGTCCTTATAAACTACATTCAACGTCTCTTAGATTTCTGAGAACGCTTTCCCATCCAAAAAAACAATTGAATCACTGACCAATATCGTTCTTTTTCCATGATTCCACAAATATATAAACTTGCTCACTTTCAACAGCTCTCAAAACAACACCACTCGAAATTTTGACAGACGTCTACTAAAGAATAATACTCGCAGTCGGTAATGTAATGCGTCAAAACACGGGTACTTCTCATACTATCGTAAATATTCTTTTTTAACTATCAAAAATAGAACAAACAAAATTTCTATGAAGTAAACTTAGCAAAAAGCAAACAAGAAAAGATATTTTCTATGGAATCAGATGGTATGATTTATATTGCATATAAGGTTAATTCAAATCTTTAGAACTCAAATGAATTACAGATTTCAACGAATTAGTAGGTATTTCTTCATCCCTTCAATCCACTGAGTACAAAACTTTGGCGTTATAAAATTTCATTGTTTACTTCCATTAATTAGTTATGATACGTTTTTTTAAATTTATTGGTTTTTGGTAGACAATTTGTGACAGTTTTGTGTTGCAGTTACATGATACTGTCATTTTATACGAAAAGAGCTTGTTTTGTATTGCTGACATATCTCACCAAAAAGTAAGCAATATTTAAGCAAACAATTTACGTCTACAGTTTCTCCTGTAACTTGTTCGATAACAATTTTACATCACTTGATTGCGCGAAAATCTTAGGATCCTTAACAATTTCCTAAAATTTAACAAAACTAATTAACTACAGTTGGCACCAATTTTTGAGCAATTTTTATTTGTGTATTTTTAATACTATAGAAAATTCTACATTCAGTTTTGATTATTTTCTCCAAATAAACATATTACTCATTGCCATAGAACAAATTTCGTAAAAATTATTATATTATCTATGAGCTATATGTTGTTCTGCCATTATTCTATAGATACTTTACATCTACAAACCTAGTTTGATACCTTTAGACGTGTGAAAAAAGGGTTCACACAAACTAAGGACTTTAAGAAATTTGGAATCTGGGCTCTTTAATCACTGGTGCGCAACGACCGTTAACAACGAATAAATTAGGTAGGCACACTAGCATCAGTAATTTCCCTCGTCGATGACTAACCAACCAGAAGATTCCATGCCCTAAACTCCAGTTCTTTTTACTTTTTGATTGAGTTTTAATTAGATATTCTAGAGAGTGGAAGTACGAGCGAAAAATCGATAAGTTACACGTGCATATAGGTGTGTTAGCATACGCAGAGGAAACTTTGAACATTTTAAATTCCGACGTAATAGAACAAACATGTTCATTTCTAATTTCGGATAATTTTCAGTTAAATGAACTCAAAAGATAACATCAGCTTGTTTTTAATCCAATGAATTACATTTGTGAATTAAATATTTCCTTACCCAAATATTCATTTTCACATAACAAGGATAAGTATTGCTCTTATGGAGATCGTATGCAACGTTGCCAGAGCAATATGGGTACTCAATTTTCTGTGAATTGTTGCTTTGAACATGTTAGTAAGTTTCACGTTGGTAACAGGTAAATGTGTAATATACAAAAATAAAGAAATAATACTCTAACTGATCTTATTTTCTTTCACTGTAAAAAATAAAAGAAAAATACAGGGAAAAGATAAACAAAGAAATGCAGTTTGAAGAACAGGGAATTGAAGAACAATGGACTAAAATAAAACAGTGAATTAACAAAGTTGCAGCATGGGTGAAATATTTCTTAAAGAAAAACTGTGACTGTACGTCTGACAAGTTTTTAAACGTGTTCATCATATATTTCTAAACGACAATTCTTACGAGCAACCTTCACCTTTTGCTTTTTTGCAACCGTTACGGGTGGATGATTTTCTTTTTTCTTGTGCATAGAATACACAATTCTTTTGCCTCAGCAAATCGAATTTTCTCCACTACATTGGAGAGATTCTTTCTTTTTACAAAATATGTAAAGCAATTCAAAATCATTTGCTTTTCTCTTGATGAATAGGTATCGTCCTCTCTACAAATTCATTATTTTTATATTATAAGTAATTAATTTTGCACATATCGTTCAAAAAAAAGATTATATTTTCAGTTTAACTCCTAAACTACAATCAATATCACTGTACACATAATTCCTACAATCGGGAACAAACCTAATAGTACTGAATTTTACCTTACTTTAAGAAAATACTTAGTTCTAAGAGAATATTTTAGCGAAGCAGCGAAAAAATTCTGCGAGGTACTCCGTTGAAGTTAAAACTTTTTGATGAAGTAGTTTACCGCATTTACAATGCTGAGTAGCTCAGGTGCGGTAGCTTTTCTTCTCTAAAATGGAGCATATAATACCCCTAAAAGCAACGAGTTACTACGTTAAAATACCAGCAAGTTCTTCGTCGTATTTTCTGGTGGAGGTGCTGGTTATCGGCGATTTTGATTCAACCAACATCGACAAACACGGCTATTTGCCGCACACCTGTGACAGACACGGCAAAAGCAAGAAACAAGCTAGACATAAAAATCTCAACGTAAAATACTCCAACTCATATTACAAATGATAATGAATTATTTAAAGATACTCTAAGAATCTGAAAAACCTCAATAAAAACTAAACGTAAAAAGCAATGAAAGTCAAAAAATCGTTACTTTTCAAAGTATTTGCCATTAAGATTTTGGATTTAGCGACCCCAAAAGTCCCCAAAATAACTCTTTTCGTTATTGGAGGAAGAACTTCTAAAGAAGTGACATTATTAATAGGTTTTCTAATTATAACCTATTTATTTTTCTTATTTCTGACATATCGAGAAAAGGAATCCCGTTATTCGTTTTCTTCTCATAGGAAGCTTTAATTGAACAAAATCTTGAATTTTGCTTTTCCATAAAATCTCTTACGACGGATTCCTTTCAAATTTTTACAAAAACAACGAAAGAAAAAAATGTTTTTGTTACAAAAACATTTGCATGTGTTCAAACCAATTCTCGAAATGTTTTTTCACCTGCAAGGTGGTATTTCCAAAACATGGTTTTTAAAGGCTTCAACAGCTCCTTGACGTGATAAAAATCATTTTTTTTTTCCTAATTCCATCGAAGACTTCTGGCAAACAAATTATTATATATCATTCGGCATTAACGTTCTTCGATCCTCCAAAGCAATGCTTGCGACATGCCTAATAGAACGAAAGAAACAAACAATCATTTTCTTGGAAGTGCTTCGTCAACGAACAACCTTTATAGGATTCAGTTCATTTGGGAATAGTGATTTTTGCTTAGTTTCTGGCTCGTACGAAGATATCCAAGTTTCCTCAACTGTTACGATGTTGTATATGGATTTTGAAACTCCTCTATCGGATTTTTTTAGCATTTCTTTACACCAATTGGCATAAGCCTCTTTTGTACTTAGGTCAAATTATGCGGAATCTATTGGGAACATATCTTTGTCACACCTAAATGTTCATGTAAAGTCGAATATACTGGGGTCTTCGATATACCTTAGGTTGCCTCTAACTCACGGAAAGTCACATACCCATCTTCTTCTTTTTTGGAACAACATTCGACTTTGGTCGGGAACAACATTCGACTTTGGTCGTCCTTCACGAAATTCATCATTAACGGAAGCACGAGCACTACGAAGTTCTGCAAACCAGCTGCAGATAGCCTTTTCTGGTGGTACTTCATTAGCAAAAGTTGGACGAAGCGATTCGAGATATTGTTGTAGTGTTAGGCCCTTAATATAATTGAAGAAAACGTTCACGTGAAATTTCCATTCCTTCACAAAATTGCTTTTTTTAAACACTCACTATAAACAAACTACTCAGCCAATATCTGTGCTGTCAGTACTTCAACAATAACAAATGTCAAATTTCACGAAAACAGTAATGTTAAATCTGTATAAAAACTTAAGACGCTACCCTCGTACATAAATCCAAAAGAAAAGAAAATTTTAAAATATAAACGCCATAAAAACCATAAAAATGTATCAATATTTTAAAGACTATTTACTATATTGATTGGATAACATAGAATCTTAAAACATTGGAAAATACACTTTCATCTTGTGTTTGAAAAGAGAGGTATATGTTAATGGACATCATGGAGATAAGGTAAATTACGCGTATGTTTTTGTATGAAAAGAGGAAGCCTCCATATCATTAGCGAGAGTACTTTCCAGCTTTCCCTTCCGTTTGGAGTGGAAACATTTACTGAAAACGTTTCTACTTAAGAAAAATCTGTAATCACTTCAGTTTCAGTATTTATCTATTCGTGCGAACAAGGATACGTTTGTTTCTACGTAGATGACAAACTAATCAGATCGTTCCGTCAGCGTTTAATCAAACAAAATCATTTCATCAAACAGCCTGAAAACTGATTTCGCGGCATCCACTTAGCTCGGACTAGTGATCCTTCCAAAAACAAATCTAATACTCATCTGTAAGAACATGAATTGAACTGTTCCTTATTTAAACAAAAAAGAAAATTGGGAACACAAATGAAAGCGTATCGAAATCTTTGCCCCATTTATTCATGTTGACTTTGTACTTCAAATAATACATGTGTACTACTGTATAACAGGAAATCATATTTGCTGATGTACGCCATAACAGTTATTTCGTAATTTGAATTTCAGAAAATGGTTAACTATAAAATATGCTGCATATCCTTCAATAAAACGTGGTAATCTACACAAAGAAAAGAAAGCATTCCTGTTTCTTTTATTATTAATTACTTAATTAATAATTTTTTTAAATTGTTTTATAGTTTTGCAGTTACTGTTAAAACAATGCGTTGAGCACAAAGCCGCGATAATTTTCGTCAATGAACATACATTTTTCAACTTAAAGAAGCTGGAATTTTCACTTGCTAAACTATATCTTCAAGAAATAAAAGTTACACAGGAAATAACTTAATATATTTTTTTTAAGTTTGTTGTAAACTTGACCTACAAATATACTCAACGAATTTATTGACGACCGCGCCCGTTACCGCCGATATAACAAGGCCTCGTCGCTCTACGATGACGTCACGTTTGTTAGGTGATGTATCGCCATGCACGATATTAGCCTATGCGGTAAAGGAATCGTTTTTTTCTTCATTTCTGTTTTAAGTTTTGAAGGACTTCCGGTTTGAAGAGGATGCCAGTCGTCAACTGAGCTCTTCTTCGCATCCCATTCAATTTGATTTTGGAAAAGCGAGGTTTCAAAGCAAAAACCAAACACGTAACCAAACACCGTTTTTGTGAAAGGTGTTTTGTGATTGATATTTAATCGACTAATTATTATTATTTGTAATTATACATGTATTTGGACGAAACTAAGGTTGAAATGATACAGTAATTGCAATTTTATTCGAAATTTTGGTCAATTTCGCGAGAGAAATTGACATGCTATTTAACCAGGGTCTTTAATTTCCCATTATGTGGTGTTTTACCTAAACTTTTATTACTTTTCCCGCAATCATTTTTAAGTAGGGTATTTGTAGAACAAGTTATTGTAATTGTTGCAATACGTTCACTGCTGTAAATATGACATTTACATATATCAGTATCCAAATGGCTATGTTCGTTGATATAATTTAAAATATATTGTATTAAAACAAAATGTTTATGATACACATTTACAAACATCTCTTCGTATTCAGAAATAATTTTGTTAAATATAACGTACGAATATAAAATTATTTGAACAATTAAGTTTTTCCGGTTTTTTGTCAAATACAACGGACAGTTAGGGAATTGAGTTGGAATAGCATATTTTTTAAGCCTAGGGTTTTTTAACTTACAGTTATAGTTTCATCGGTCCCTGAAAATGTGGCTGCTAAAAAATAAATAATATCTTCTTTTACAAAGTGCAACTCAGAAACAAAACATACAAAACAGCCGACGCCACAGTAAATAGACCGCCCGAGTCACGCTTTTAGGTTACCCCGTTTTTATCCTTTCAGAAAACATTGCAAGTATCACCAACTAAGTACGGAAATATCATTAGATAGTATTTTTTTAAATAAAACCAATATAATTTGAATAAACTAATTCAAAACGCAGAGACGGTCTGAACGTGTAAACACCTTTATGGCTGATGGTTCACCTAAGACAGTATACGTCACAGCCTGCTGACATCAGAGCTGTTAGGCCTTGTATAATATAAGAGGTAACGCCTCCCCTCGTTGTTATACTTTCTTCTGCGCATTTTGCTTGATACTGCCCGATTTCTTTAAGACTCTAATCTTCATTTTTACATCAATATTATCATGAAGTAGTAAATGAATCAAATAACTGGAAACATACTGTTGGCTAAGCTCTTTCAAAGCTATAAATTTGAGCGTTGCGTAATTTCTTTAAGAAATATAAATCTTGAAAAGAAGCCTATCCACCCGGATGACATCAAAACCGTGCTATCAGGTACTTTTGCACCGAATAGGCATATGTGCATACCTCTTGAAACACCACTATCACAATATTTCACAAACACTCGACGGACGCTTCCATATCTAAGCTATCATCTTCAGCAGTAAAACTGAATTAACAAACTGAGGTCAAACCACACTATTTATACATTGTTATAGTTACGGTAGACTGGCCGTGGTCATGCCTGATTTGACAAAGTATGAAAGATGGAATGTAGAGGTCCTAAATCCGAATTCATTAAAATATATTTGTATTAGTTTAATTGTATGAAACACCTGAAGGAATGGCAATGGAAAACAGTACTCCTTTTATGGTCAACCTCTTCGGGGATAAATTTGAAACTGATCCTAAGAATACTTTGGCTTACTTTCCACACCTTTGGATCAGACACGTTGATAATATTTGCATCCTTGACACCAGCAAATACTCAATAATTGATTTTTTGAAACAATTAAATTCAAAATTTCCATCTATTAAATTTACCTACTAAGAAGAAACACACAACAAAATTCGTTTCCTCGATATATTATTAATAAGAAAGGGAAATAAAATATAAATAGGTATATAGAGAAAACCTACTAGTGCCAATAGGTACATTTTAGAAGATTGTAATAACTCACGGGAACATAAACTTTCGACAATGAACTTTTTGGTATATCATTTTCCTTTAATTAAACACATGTGTAAATAAAAAAAGGTCAAAGAAATCATCAAAACTACAAACATTAATAAACTTTAAATGTGAGCACATTAGAAAGTATTCGCAGTTGTAATAAGAAATATGCTGTTATCCCTTTATACAAGCTACACACGTGCAAAATTATTTTTTTCGTCAAACAATAACGTTAAAAACATTTTAGGAAACCCCAAAAATCAAGTCAAAGATATGGATAATCGGAAATTTATCATGTGAAGATTGTGTTCAAGTATATCGGATGCACCATTAGTGTAAAATATTTAAAAATATGCAGAATGTCCCAAATTTCCGCAACCGCCTTCAATTTTTTTATTTCAAAGCGATTGCTATATTTTTGATTAGTTACTTTGATAGCCACTTAAGTTACCTCCGCCATGATGCATGGTAATGTGCACTTTTGACAGTTGCTGTTGGCTATACTGCGAATTTTGACAGTTGCAGACTCTCACGCTTTAAGAAAACGATTGTAGTGTCTCGAGTTACTCTTTTGCTGTCAATGTAGGTGCTAACACTTTATATGTTTCAAGGTGGTATAAAGTAAAAATATATACGGGGTGCTAAATATGCCGTGCAACATTTATCGAAATTCAGAAGCCTCTTTTTGACTGCTTTTAAGTAGAACCTATTCTTTTTTAATATTGCTAGCAATTTCCTCTCAAAATTACTTTCAAAATGGTACAAATATTGTAAAACTTATTTCCAGTATTTTCGAAGTTATTGTACTTTTATGTAAAATACGTTTGTAACATTCAGTGTGCAGGACATGTAATACAGCTGGATGGTGATGATTTTGAAACAAAACCTGCCATCTAAAGAAACGCCAAATTTGCAAAATTTCCACATAAAGTTATCTTTAGTAGTTTCTGTTTGCCGTCATCGCGTTTTAGTATTTATTAAAATTTTATGACGGCACATTTATTGTAATTTGAATTATTTATATATTCATTATTAGTTACTACGTACTGCTTTAATCTTGTTAATTACATCATTCCGTTGCTGTTATTTTTTTTACTAACTTTCATTAAATAAAAATGAATTTCTCGAAAAAGGACCTCATAGAGACGGTATTTGTTTTCAAAAAATATTATTTACACGACAACTCCCACAACAGCAGAAAGCATACAGCAACGAATAAGACACGCCTTTCTCTAATTAAACCAGGACAGCATAACTCAAAATGTAAGCAGACCGTACTACAGAGAGGTTTGGGAATATGCGTAGAGCAGAAGTGAGACACACACCTTCTGAATTGAAACTATTTTATTATGAAAGAATCTAAAAGTGTAATTTGTTTTTTAGAAACTGAAAATAATAGTAATTTTGTATTACGTACGGTTTATAATTACTTTATAAATAATTTAGACAATTTTCATTAAAAAATATATCACAATTTTAAATCAAGTGCAAAAAAACTTGGTAGTTAATTAGTGCCTTCTGCGTTATGTGTTGATTCATACATCTTATAGAGTTATGTTAGAGTTGCTCACTAGCGCCAACGGGCAGATCTACTGTGTATACATGTACGCTTCCGTAAATACTATTTCGTAGTTCTACGTTTGTTTTAAAAATGTTGCCTACGTCGCGAAAACGACCAATGTTGGACAAAGTTACAGAATTTATAGCAGGAATGCCTAACTTAAATTATGATGGCGTTAAAATTCAATGTGTAGTTTATAATATCCCTTTAATGTGTTAGTTCAAAAAGGATTGTCTACGTCACGTAAATAGTAAACAGCATTCTTAAAAAAAAAATTGCACACAACACTATGACAAATTTAAAATTAATTTATGTGTTACCTTTATTGCATGCAATCTGCTGTTTAATTCACTAGAGAAAGAAGCATATGCCTTCTCTTGGAATAAACATTCGGACTGCAAATTACCAAGTCGGGCACCGTTACAAAGAATTGTGCCATCTGCTCGTGAACATGTTGAAAAAAGAAGTAAATCGGAGTTGAAAGATAAAAATCTGTGGTTATGTGTGGACGAAACAACAGATCGTAAAAAACATTCTGTGGTTAATGTAATGGTACATACAATGGAACCACATCAATCGTCACCTTCAATTCTATTAGCTTCCAGACGAGTACAACAATGTACTGCCGAAGTAATTTCAAAGTTAGTGGTAAATACATTGTCAAAGTTTGAACTTTCAACAAATCAACTGTTGATGTTTATGAGTGATGGTGCCGCAAACATGCTTTCTGTAGGCCGGTCTCTTAAAAAACATTGTGCTAACTTGTTACATATTACGTGTAAAATTCATGCTTTCAGTCATGTGGCAGATAGTATTAGAAAATGTTATCCTGAGGTAGACGCTTTAACAGGGCATACAAAAGCAGTGTTTGTCAAATCTTCAAAACGTATTCGCAAATTTCACAGACTGTGCCCCCGCATGCCTGAGCCACCAGAACCTATTCTTACACGTTCGGAAACGTGGTTACAGGCCGCGTTTTATTGCCACAAATATTGTGAGAATATTAAGTACGTGGTTTTTCAATTCGATCTAAAGAAAGCTGCGGCTATCAAGGAAAGCCAGTCGAAATTTCAAGATAGTCAGGTTAAAACGGATTTAAAAACTATTCAGAACAATTACTTCGGACTAGTGGAGGCAATAGAAAAATTACAAAATCCTTCGGTGTCGTTAGTGGAATCTCTGCGAATAGTGCAACATGTTCACGCACAGCTATGCGCGGTAGTAGACGCAAAAAATGTTTGTGTTCTAGAAAGGTTTGAAAGTGTTTCAGAGAAAGATTCTGATTTTGGCATATTAAGACAAATTTGTGAAGGTGCGTCAACAGAACCGTTAAGTTGTTCCAAAGATTATTTTAATTACGCAAATGTACGTCACTAGATGTAGAACGTTCGTTTTCTGCATATAAAAACACTTTTTCCTCACGTCGCACTCGGTTTGCCGAAACAACTGTGGAAACATATCTACTGTTGCAGATATTTAACAGACATTATTCACTTTGTGATCTCACGGAAGACTCTTAAGACGGTAAGTGTTTGAGCACGTATTATATTTTATTTCTGACCATTTATTTTGAATAAACTTTTATGCGCCCGCCACTGGCTGTTGGCGCAAATTGTGCAACTCTACTTATAAATTTGTAAATAATCTTTCCATTAATAAATATATCTCACAATTTTAAAACCAAGTGTAAGAAACTTGGTAGTTAATTAGTGCCTTCTTGCGTTATGTGTTGATTCATACATTTTATAGTGTTATGATTGGAGCAACGTAAACTGCGCTGAAACCCAGTGGCTGGCGCATAAAAGTTTACACAAAATAAACACGGCCGGGACAATTCGGTATAAGCGTCAATATAACTGCGACTCGAAAGCCGATCTGTTGTGTATGCATCTACGCTGTCGTATACTATATCGTAGTTCTACGTTTGTTTTGAAAATGTTTCCTACGTCGCGAAAACGACCAAAGTTGGACACAATAAGAGAATTTATTGCGGAAATGCCTGATTTAAAGTGTGATGGCGCTAAAATTCAATGTGTAGTGTGTAAAATAGATTTAATGTGTTGGTCGAAAAGTGATTGTCTACGGCACGTAAATAGTACAGGGCATGTTTCAAAAAAAGTTCCACGCGAGATTATGACAAATTTAAATTTAATTTATGTGTTTATTTCATATAATTTACCATTTCATTTACTAAGGAAGAAAGCATACGACTCGTTTTGGAATGAATATTTGGACTTTAAGTTACCAAGTGAGAGAACATTACAGAGAGTTGTGCCGTCTGCTCGCGAGCATGTCGAGAAAAGAATTAAATCGGAGTTGCAAGATAAAAAACTGTGGCTATGTGTGGACGAAACAACAGATCGTAAAAAACATTCTGTGGTTAATGTAATGGTACGCACAGTGGAACCACATCGACCGTCACCATCAATTTTACTAGCTTCCAGACGAATACAACAATGCACTGCCGAAGTAATTTCAATGTTGGTGTTAAATACATTGGAAAAGTTTGAATATTCAACAAATCAACTGTTGATGTTTATGAGTGATGGTGCCGCAAACATGCTTGCTGTAGGTCGATCTCTTAAAAAAGATTGTGCTAACTTGTTGCATATTACATGTAAAATTCATACTCTCAGTCTCGTAGCAGATAGTATCAGAAAATGTTATCCCGAGGTAGACGCTCTAATAGCACATACAAAAGGTGTGTTTGTAAAATCCCCAAAACGTATTCGGGAATTTCATAGACTATGCCCCGGTATTCCTGAACCACCACAACCTATTCTTACTCGTTGGGGAACATGGTTAGAGGCTGCATCTTATTATCTTAAATATTTTGAGAATATAAAGAACGTGATTTTAGAATTCGACCCAAAGGAAACTGCGGCTGTCAAGGTAAGCCGCTTGAAATTTCAGGACAGTCAAGTTAAAACAGATTTGGAAATTATTCAGAACAATTACGTAGGACTAGCGGATGCGATAGAAAAACTGCAAAATTCTTCGATGTCGCTAGTGGAATCTTTGCAAATAGTGCAACGTGTTCACGCACAGCTATGCGCGATAGAAGACGCAAGAAATGTTTGTGTTTTAGAAAGGTTTGAAAATGTTTTAGATAAAGACTCTGATTTTGGCACATTAAGACAATTTTGTGAAGGTGCGTCAACAGAACCGTTAAGTTATTTGGAAGATTATTTTACTTACGCAAATATAACGTCACTAGATGTAGGACGTTCGTTTTCGGCATACAAAAACACTTTTTCTTCACGCGGCGCTCACTTTGCCGAAACAACTTTGGAAACATATCTAATGTTACAAATATGAAATAGACATTATCCACCTTGTGATTTCACGGAGGACTCTTAGAACGGTAAATGTTTGAGCACGTATCACATTTAATTTATTTTGTCCGCCACTGGCTTTCGGCGCAGTTGCGTTGCTCTAGTTATGATGCCTTAGAACGTACTGGGAATAAATATAAAAATGTATTCTTTTATGGTAACTTTACAATAAATATGTACGTAATATCAAAAGGGTCTACTGAGCATATGACATTTGTTTGAAAATCATGGCCATGTAGCTGTAAAAGTGTAATATCTTCGAAAATACTGGTAATAAGTATTGATACCATTTTGAAGGTAATTTTACAAGGAGATTGCTGGCAATATCAAAAAATATAGGTTCCATTTTAAAATATAAAAAAAAAAGCATTTGAATTTCAATAAATGTTGCACGACTTATTTAACACCCCGTATATATTTTCACATACCGCTCTGAAGCACATAAAGTGAGCCTCTAAATTGATAACAAAAATGTGACTCGAGACACTACATCCGCTTTCCGGCTAGGTCTCAAAAGGTTAGAACCCACAACTGTCAAAATTTAAACAAAATTTTGCAATGTAGCCAAAAGTAATTATCAGAAATGCACATAACCATGCAAAGGTATTTTATGTGGCTATCAAAATAATTAATAAAAACCTCATTTCTCTATTTTTGGTAGTTTTCACGCTAAACTCCGCCGACACACTAATGGCGCACCCGCTATATTAGGCAAACAGAAAGATCAATCAGGGCGAGGTACAAAAAGCATCTGACTCGTCTTAAATTCAGATTTGACAAACCTAGTGTCACACCGTTATATGCTTGAAAAAAATCAGGCTATTAATAACGGCAAAGTAAGGTACAATTAAATTATTATGAATTTATAATTAATTCAAATTTAGGGCGTCTAAATTCCAACCGCAATTTTAGCTTAGCTTGTTAATTCAGCGTTACTGTTGAAGATGCTAGCTTAGCTATCGAAACGTGCGCCAATTGTTGTGTTAGTAAGGCATATAGTGAAGTGCTTCAGTGTTCCAGTGCAGCAATGTTCGAGTACGTAATTTAGTGCATATCTGTTTATTCACAAGAAACGCTTCTGGTGAATAAATTACTAAATTCAATTAATTTTATAGTTTTCTCTACAAATTCACCATTGCACACATTAAATACAATTTTAAAAGATTACTCATCGCTCAGTGTTCATTGAAATTCCTTACTTTTTATTCTCGAAATACTTTTTCTGATGCTATTTCAATTATTTTCAAACGGTGAAAACTAAAAAAAAAGAAATAAATGTCTAGCCACTTTTCACGTTGATTTACAAGGTCCAGTTGGAGCTATTACGAACTGATTCTAAAACCACGACATATTGCGCAGAGCTACAAATAACTGCTAAAAGCGGCCACAAACTTTCTGTTTTAGTAAAAAATGTTTGGGCCTCATTCCGTTCAAGTTTCACGGCAGTGGTACTCTTTCTAGGTCAGAATAATAAATCACATTTTAAATCTGACACTAGTGGATGTATTTAAATTTATGCGGATGTAAAAAATGATCCATTAAGTAAACAGTATTTGAAATATTTGCGTTATTTGAAATGTAATCTAGTCTAGTTAAAGGCAGAAGCTTATTGCATCCCCTGGGCAACTAAATATAGATAGCGCTCATTAAAAACTGTATATAAATAAAAAAATACTTTATAGTTTCAACTATACACTTTTTTGTTATTCTAATTTTAATTCTAATTTTATTTATTATAATTGTTGTCGTCCCTAGCAGGTCTCTTAATGATACATGAGGTGCGGTAAATATAAGAATCGTCCATTATTCTTTAGCGAGATATTTTGCGAAGTTATTGGTCGCAAGTTCTCGTTCTCCATGTTAACTTCGCTAATTCGTGCCGAAAGTTACTCTATCAACTTTAATTTGGAAATTGGAAAAGTATGGTGGCAGGACAGCTATTGAGGTGGTTTCGACGTACCAGCAAATATGTTTGAGTCGAATGCGATTGCTATAATATTTGGAATCCGGCAGGGATCTATCTTCTATCCAATTTTATAGCACTGCTTAATGAAACAGTGCTTTATAGAACTCTGTTTATTGGATATAACAATAAACAGAGTTCTATAAATTCCTATACTCTAAATCGCTGGTCTCCAAACTACAGTCCACGGGTTAAATCCGGCCCGCCAGTGTGATCAATCCGGCCCGCGACAGCTAATGGCTGATTGTTGTTATTGTTGCTGTGATAAGTTGGATAAAAAAACACAGAATGACAATAACTCGGTTTTATTTACTTGCTAGGTATAGCTTAATGACAAGTATAATACCCAAAAAGTTTAACGTAAGCATAATAACTAACAAATAATTGAAATGAATCCCACTAACGGTTTATAATGTCCACTTGTAAAAAATACTAATGAGATTTACGTAATTGTGATTTTCCACTAATAATAGTTTGTAGTTGTGGACCAATTTTACTTGTACCAATTATTAAAAGAGATTTAAGATGCTCATCGGTTAACTGAGATCTGTAAACATTCTTTGTGTACTTCATCTTGGAGAATGTTTTCCCACACATGTAAATAGTACCAAAAACAGAAAACAGCCGAGGAGCAAATTTATGCAAATTAGCAAATTGTTGCAGTGGAAGACTCTTATAAAATTCCAACAAAGATGAGTTTTGATATTTGTTCTTAATTATATCACTGTACTGTAAATCAATAATTTCCATTTGAAGTTCCGGGGCCAGGGTTTCAATGTCAGTAAAGTTTCGATTGCAAAATCGACGGGAAACTCAGACTCAGAAGTGTGACTGAATATTTCACATGTTTTAAAATGTGTGAAACATTTTTTACGTAATTGTGATTGAAATAGTATTATTTTCTGCCGGAACGATTTGATATTAGTGTATAAATCAGGGAGAAGCTTGTTTTCTCCTTGCAATCTCAAATTCAGTTCGTTCATATGTTTTGTCAAATCGACATAGAATGCTAACTTCCACAGCTATTCGCTATTTTGTAATTCGGTAAGAGGGCGATGCTTTTCATTCAAAAAAATTTCTTTTGTCCAATCTCTTCAATATACTCGCGGAATTGTCGGTGATTCAGCCCAGTGGATCTGATGAAATTCACAACTAATATGACTGGTTTTACAGCTTCAGACATATCCAAACATTTTCCGCACAAGAACTGTTGATGAATGATACAATGTAAGACTAATGGTTTTGAACCACCATCATTTTCTACAGCCTTTGACACAAGTGCAACCACTCCTTTATTTTTACCACACATGTTTTTGCCTCCATCAGTTGTAATAGATTTCAAGTTTTTCCATCGAAGGTTCTTTTTATTAATGGCATTTTCAACTCCCTTAAAAATATCTTCACCAGTAGTCGTGCCGTGGATACTATCAATATCAAGAAGTTCTTCATACACTTCATAGCTTTTATCTACTCCTCAAATAAAAATCAACATCTGACACATCCGTTGACTCATCCAAGGCCAGAGAAAACCACTCAAGATGTCAATTTTTGTTGATGATATATTTTCTGCGATGTTTTGTACCCTCCGAGCCACGGTGTTTGCTGACAAACTGACAGTTTTAAGTAAATTTACCTTTTCGGAGCACATTTCTTCGGCTACTACAATTACGCATTCTTTGATCATTTCTCCATCGGTGAATGGTTTTCCACGTTTTGCGATTTCAAGAGCCACAAGAAAACTGGCACGAGTTGCAGCCTCTTGTTCAGTGTTGACTTTCATTAATAAAGAAAGCTGCGATTTGAATTAACGCTTCAAAGCTTCAAATTTTTCTGTCCGCAAACTTCCTGTATATTTTGAGTAATTTTGAAAATGTTTCGTTTCATAATGACGTTTAATGTTATATTCTTTGAGAACGGCTATGGTTTCATTGCCAATCAAACAAAGCGCCTTATTACTGGACTCAATCACGAAATATTGATACTTCCATTGGTCTTTGAATGTTCTGCATTCACTGTCTATTTTTCGCTTCTTCTCCATTCTAGTAAATCACACACAAAAACAGCAAGTCAAATCACGCACTACTTTATTTACAACACTATTTTACGCACTACTTTATTTCACAACAGACAGTTTCGCTCCCTTCGCCTTCCCTAGGCAGACTGACTCGCGGTCGCGCCGCTAGCCTTTTTATACTCCAATTACTGCCATCTCGAAGTGAATGGAATACACCATAACTTTCTCGAACCAACTGCGCTATCAAAAGTACTACTAACGCCATCTGTTAGAGATAGAGGGTTTTACCACCACCTATTTCTACTTTTGACCACCAGATGTCGTCAAGTGTCACGGTCGCAACAATACACAATAGTATCTGAACTAGCAAATTTAGCAAGCGTATGCTCGCTCAGGGCACGTACTCGGCGACTACTCTAGAAATTATAGATAATGGCATTGGAACTTACTGGAGTATTCAGTATGGCCCTAAGGCTGGAAAGTTTGGAGACCCCAGCTCTAGATGAACAATAAAACCGTGGTAAAATACATAAAGGCTACGTTATATAGTAAAAAAAACAAGTACTGAACAGGGGTCAATTCTTGGTCCCCTCTTATTTCTCATTTTTGTTAACGATCTTCATTTGTACCGATTCTTCAATCGGTACTTGGTTGATGATGATGACCTATATGTCTTCGAAAAGGCCTTCCCGAGTTTAATTAATAATTTGTGTGGTGCGGAGTGTGCCGTGAATATTGTGTTTGCCAAAAAGATCTATGTATGTATGTAAATTGTAACGGCAAATCGCTTCCACAATCCACGAACTCGAAGTTTTTGGAGATCACCATGGATAACTGCTTGAATTGGAAAGACCATGTGGTTCGTATACATAAAAAATTAAGCAATTCCTTTTATGCCATATATCAGTTACGAAACAATGTTGACTTACATGTTTTAAAAACATTATATTTCGCGTATATCCATTCTCCGATGAAATACGGTACATTAATCTGGGGAAATAGTTCACTATCAAAAAGCGTCTTTATTCTTAAAAAAAAAATACTACGTTGTATGTTATTTCTTCCTAATACAAAATCATGTAGAGATTATTTTAAAGATGTAAATATTACGACTTTACCATAGCTATATATTTACGAATTTATAATGTTTTTCTTTAAAAACCCAACGATTTTTAAATCCAACGCAGGCTTATCTGGTTGTAATACATATGATTACAAGAAATGGTCAAAATTTATCTATTTCGCGCCATAAAAGTAATTTATTTGACAAAGTCCGTATTATTCAACCATCAAAGCTTTCAACGACTTACTTTCAGAATTAAAATAAGTAACTTTTACAGAAATCCGCCTGCTCTAACCTTCAACCCTTTCTTCTTTGAATAAATACTTTAATTTCACTATCGAACACTTTAAATTGGTATCGTAGTTAAGTAAATACAAATTGATTCGACGAAAGCTGAATCGAGATTGATGAAAATTTTAGCGTCGCTTATCTTCCTTTTATTTGTAATCGCGAAAGATGGCGATTGTTTCATTCCATAGCAAATTTTGATAGATTAAATCCAAATATAATTTTTTTATGATGCATTTCGATGAAATTAAGTTAGCTTACGAGAATGAATGCAGTGACGCGACCAGGTGGTTGAATTTAGAGGACACTATGACTTAAATTCTGACTGACAATATAACCATGACGAAATTCACTAACGATTTACTTATGCAAATCGTTAGTGAATTTAAATCTTTGTCCGAATGTTATTATTAACATTCGGACAAAGATTTAATTTATGAAATGATGTTTGAAATACCTTCCAATTTACCCGGTTGTTTGTTTTAGATGACTTTTACATTAATTTTGACGATTTACAAGATTAGGAAAATAAACAGAAGAATGAATTTATCCGTGTTACCCTACGATCGTCGTTGTCTGGACTTAACTTTATTATTTAACATCAACGCCCCAAGGCCATTTGGCTGGCGGGAAATTGTGACTTGGAAAATTACATTTTTACCCGCAAGAGGGATATTTAATTACAAACGGGTGGCTAACCTGAATATCCTATCCGTTCTGAGATTGACATCCGATGTTGTTGTTGTTGTAAATATTGAACATTACAATAGATATATATTTTAATTTGTTGTGTTCTTTTGTTCTTTTTTAGTTGACAATTGTCTAAATCCTTAAAGATCGTGAACAGTAAATAAATTAATTGACACATTAATTAATTCATTAATACGAAAGTTTTTCGTGAGGTTTATATACTAAAGCTGATTTTTTGACTAAATGTAATGAAATACCTTTCGCTCATTTATTTAACTACATAATCAACAGCAATAGCCTAAATAGTGATATTTATAAAGAATTTGGGTATGATTTTTTATTGTAACGTGCAGTACCATCAAGAGTCCATTAGCAGCCGAGTAGACAACAGTGAAGGAAAGGGTTGGCTATTAATGGTAAAAGTTTTGAATAATGGACTTCACGTAGTTTGTTATATAACATGGACTACTAGCATTAAATTACGAAAATGTAACGACAGATAAAGAACTAATGGTGTACACTATATATACACATAATTTATAATTTTGCCGCGCAGTGTATATCTCTATGCATGTCAAATTTTAATTACATCTTTATTTGGGAAATAAGTAGAATTTACTAATCCTGTCTCTATACAATTAACGCAATAATTAAAAAAACGAATTTGTGCTTTATTACACAAAAAGGGAATATATTGGCTATTAAATCTCCAAGTCAATTTGAACAGCAACTCTTGTTATTGGAAACATCACAGACAATATTGTGCTATAATTTGAAAGAACATCTAATTTATAATAACAAGAGAAACATGTCAGAAATAATATATTGCCTGGTTTCCGTGTAATCCTATAAGAACGATAATATTTACAAACAAATTCAAAGGTTGGTATAAATCTCCACGTCATTGGAACAGAACTCTTGTTATTGGGAAACACACAGACAATATTGTGCATAATTGACAAAACTCTAATTTATAATACAAGAGAAACATGTAGAATAAATATTGCCGTTTCCGTGTAATCCTATAAGAACGATAATATTTACAAACAAATTCAAATGTCAAAATCACTGCGCAGAGGTTCAGTTGATTTCGGAGCGCACACAAAAAAATTCCAACAGCCACAAAGCGTGATTGTCTAATCGCAAAGTCCGAGCTAAAATATGCGTCTATCATAGTCGAAACACAAGGTAACAACTTCTTCGTAGCCACGAATAATTTTATCAAATCATAGGATATTCGAATAGAGAATAAGTCCAGACAGCACACATGTCGGCCTCCTAAAGCGTATTATAAACTTGTGTACAATTCTCGCATACGCTATTAGTCAATCTTACTATGACACACAATAAATTTCTACCCACTAATCGATAGCGTATACAACGTTACATGAAAATACGAGAGCAAAAGGGAAAACAAAGAATGTAGAAACGAGCGGCATCCGGGTCCTACCTTGCCGCGACTACCCTTAACCTAGACCCGACATTGGCCCCGACCAATCCAACGCTAGGTCGGACCTGACGTCAGGGGTGCGTACGGCTGTAGCCGCCAAGTTCAGGCTGCAGCGTCCTTCTGTATACAGTCACTTATCTACCGACCATGGGCCTAGTGAGAAGTCCAGCACCAGCAGTCCTTCCAAGTGAAGAAGCCAATCATTCCGATATAGCTGGACAAAACAGTAAGTTCAATGTTGTTCCATTTTTTTATAATATTTATATACATAAACATTATCAGTCGCTATTTACTTATTAAACTTCTCTAGGAGTTTGAAACTTTTTAAGACGCTAAACGAAAAGTTTCGCTAATGCAACGTTAATGTACATTCTCTCCTGAAGTTGATATTTTATTCAAAAGATCCCTTTACAAAGTTAAATTATCAAATGTTAGATGCTTACGGACAAAAAATCAGGTGGAGCTCTTCAACTCTACCAAAACTAGAACATTTAAATTAGCTGCAACTTCCGATAGAAGTTTTAATTCCGCAAGTTCAGATTGTGGTATTAAGTAGCGCATAAAATTTAATTACTCGTACTTTTACACGCAGTTTGTGGCTGCAAACATATCCTTTATTTGAATTTTCTACTTTATTTTGCGATGATCAACTGATTATCAGGTTTTGTTCTGCTTTCATGTACGAAACAACAAAATTGATACATAATTTTCTTTATTAAACTTATATATTAACGCGCTCGCTTAACACAATATTCTCTGCATATCGTTATTTATTAATTTATTGATAACAGATGACTTAAATAATTCGAAGAATCAACTGGTTTCTTTTTAGTTTATGGCGGTTACATAAAAGCTTCAGTGTTCAATTCATTAGGTGTTTTCTGAAATTCCCGGCATATTTTGAAAAGAGCGATTTTAATTTTCCAACAAATATACCTTACCCGTAGTCCACCTTCAGCTTTACGAGTGAAGTTTTTGACTACAGAAATTTGCGTCATAGAAAAATCAAAATATTGTGATATTAGGGATTTTTTATCAAAAAATTATTCGCTGCAGTATTTAAAATTATCCAGTAGATGTTAGGGAATTGAACCATCAAGGAATTGCATTAAATATTCACTATGAAGTACACGCCCTTGTCAAATTAAAGAAAGCCATAATGAAATTAATTTTTGCAATTTCTTAAATTGAATTTATTATTAATATTAAACCATGTACGGATTTGTTCTTAGTTTGTTCAAGCTGGATGGTGTATAATTATCGAAAGGTATACAATAAAATTTTTCTTTGAAATGATATCTAGCAATTGAGTATAAAACCACTTATAACAAATCACATAAAATGTACGAAAATACATTAAATATTAACAAAAATTTGCAGAAAAAAGATCATAAAAGCCTTTCGATTGAAACAGATTTCTCTAAATTGTTATTGATATTTTCGTAGAATAATGTAATATGTTTCAACGAACAATTAACTAAATTGAAGCTACAAAATTTTATTTTCTACGCAGAATTTGGAATAGATTGCGTAGAATCCTCAGGACAGGAAAACGAAAAAATGTGTGAAGAAGGAAACCTACTTCTTCACACATTTTGGTTTTAGCCAAGTCTTTAATATTTGAAAATTATTAATAACATTAATAAAAAAATTTAGCTATAGGTAGGAATTATTTTATGAGAATATTACAAATCTTAAAATTGTAAGGGTGATATAATTATTTTTAGCTTTAATAAATTTGTACCGTTTTTGCATTTAAATTATGTTTCTTTCGATTTTAATTGTATTTTTCTTCCCAAAATTCTAAATACCACTTATTTTTATTTGTTTTCTTTGCTCGAGAGTGAGGTAATTCAACATTATAATACATCTTAATTAGCCTTTAATATTGCTAGCAGTAAAGGGAATAATGAATCTGCTGCAGGAAACACTTCTTGCCATTTATTATCCTTTGTTAAATATTTAATTTTTTCCTAATAGAAAAACTTCTTTCAGCCTCTTCCATATTCCTATCTCTCGATATTTTCCTTGGTCTTCTTCCGTGAATTATCTACAACATTGTAGTATTTTCTCGTTTGACGGACTCCACGAGTTCCATTTCAATGTCTTCTCTTTCTATTCGGTATTATTGTTACATGTATACTTATATTTACTATTTTCTATTTCCTTCTCCTTGGTATTTTCTTCCTAAAAAATCGCCCTCATCATATTAGATATTTTTCCTGTTCTTCCGAATCCTTCATTTCTTCAATTTTCCACCCTCCTAATGCTTTCAGTTATGAACCCGAAAGATTTATAACCTTTTTAACCTTTTCTATTTGACGTTCACGTAATTGCATGATACGATTTTTGTTCATTTTGGAAGATTTCCGCATAATTGTGTCATCCGCCATTAATCGATTAATCAATACAATTAACTAGTTAAGTATTATTTACATATACATACATAGAAATAATCTAGCATGCGTTTTACAGGGTTGAGATAATAGTCTGTATAATACAATACCTAATAAAACGAATCGATTCAAAACGTGGTGAAAATTAATTAGTCTAATGGATCACGACGGTGAACATCCTCGAACTGCAAATTAATTAATTAATTAAATGTTCTTCTTTGTTTCCCTGATATCCTCCAAACCGTTTGATTATTTAATTATTTCTGAGGCTAAACATTTAGAACACTTATCAAATTATCGAGTCAATCTGCTCTTTCATTTCGCAGCTTTATTTGACGCTTTTTGCTTTTCTTCCTAACAATTTTTTTTTAAGTAAGACTTCGACATAATCTTCAATGAATGTTTTGATAGATATTTTAAATCAAAAAAAATTGACTTAATGAGACTTAGTAACACACTGCAATAGAATAATTAATAAACACTTTCCTAAAATCAAAAAGCAATTATTTATAAAATGCGGTTAGTTTTCTCAGCAAAAACCACTTAATAAAACCAGATATACTCTAACAAATCTATCTAGTGATTAGTTATACAGAATAGCTAGAATTCCAGTAACTTTAACATCCAAACAAATACAATAACTTCTGATTACTGGAAGATGTACGTACTTCAGATGCAGACGCCGATATTGTGGATTTGTAATCGTTGAATCCGACGCGTCCACGACGACCGAAGCTAGCGAGCAACGTTGTGAACGACGAGACTTTCACTAGCTGCAAAAAATAAAATGAAATTGTTTTTGGTGGATGCGCTGGTACTTTTTCAGACGTTATTTATTTACCGTTTTATAAAATTGCTTATTGCATGTTACAATGAGATTTTCAATTGAACATTAACTTTTTATAACCTGAGATTTTAGACTCGCCGATTTTATCAAAATGAAACAAGAGGAAGTATAAATAAATACCTCTTACAAATTTCAAATATTTTAATGATTTTCAAATACTTAATCGAAACGTATCTCACAGTTGGTCGGTAAACTTCCTCTGGTAGTTCTCTGTTATTCTTCTTGTTGTAGGGCTTGATTGTGGGCATACTTGAAAATTATATTGAAACCTACAGGCTACCTCATATCGGAATTGTCTAGCATTTTGTCAATTAGAATAATATATAGAATGTTCCATTAAAAAAATACCTTTTCAACAAAAATTTTCAAACCAACTTGAAGCATATAACGCGCATTATGTTAACATTTCGAAACCTCACAAACGCATGTGTGTTCTTCGTTGGATGAGTTTTTACGATTTTTAGTGAAGACCTAACACAATAACAATGCCTCAAATCGCTTCGTGCAACTTTTGGTAATGGAACACCATCAGAAAGGATTGTTCCCAACCGGTTTACAGAATTTCGTCGTGGTCGTACTTCCGTCAGTGATGAATTTCGTGAAGGTCGACCAAAATCGGTTGATGTTCCAAAAGATATCGATGCTGTGCGCAACATGATTGAAGAGCATCGGCATGTGGCTTATTATTAGATAAAGGCATCCTTAGGTGCGAAGGCTGCGGTACATTCGATTTTGCATGAACATTTAGGTGTTGAAAGATCTATTCCCGATAGATTCCGCATAACTTGACCGAAGCACAAAAAAAAGTTCGGGTCAATTGGTGTAAGGAAATGTTCAAAAAATTCGAGAGAAGAACTTCAAAATCCACGGACAACATCACAACAGGTGACAAAACTTGGATATATCGATCAACTGTTTGGGTGTTCCCAGATGAACTGAATCCAACAAAACTTGTTTGTTCACGAAACACTGCCAAGAAAATGATTGCTTGATTCTTTTGTTATACTGTAAATCTCACCCAAAATGAGAAGTACATATGTCGTCATCGTTAGCTGCGCGAACAAAATGTGCCAGCGGCGTCGGTAATTTAAACAAATAGGTGCTTAATAGGGTAAAAATAGAACGAAAATAGTTTGACGATTGATAATAGGAATTAATAAATGAAAATATTGCTATACCTCATTTAACAACGTTTTACTCAAACTTTAATACAATTTCAACTCAAAATAATATTTTAGCCTCGAAAGAGTAGATATATCATTTTCTTGCTTCATTAAAACCTAGATTAAAAATATCTGCGTATCGTAATTTAAGGAAATGAATTGAATTATCATTATACCCACCCCAGGACTTATTTTTGGTTCGTTAAACAATTTAAATAAAATTCCAATTATAAAATTTCCTTTTTCTCGTAAAATATTTTCAACAAAATTATTCAACTTTGTGTAATGTTTTATTACTATATTGTTTAGGATTATTCCAAAGGTATATATTTATTTCTTCACGATATTACAAAACATGGACATTTATTGAAATAATAGATATACATATGGCAGACACAAAAATATAAATGGAACTAGAAAATAGGAAGTAATAGTAATGTAAATGCATATGTAAATAATATGTAATAATTGCAGCTTAAGTAAATAACAATAATATGCACAAATAAGAATGAAATTGTGTGCTTAAATAACTGTTCATGCATGTACATGCATTTCGTTGAAAGCTTAAGCATCACCTGGCAAAGGTTGCACCCAGGTCGTCGCCATCCTTGTCATCATCTTCGTCACCGTCACCATCAGAATCTTCTTCGCTGGTTTCTGATTCCCCCCTGTTACATTTGTCAAGTAAATCTTCTTTCTCTGAATAGTCATGGACTACTTTGTCAACATGTCTACAAACAGACTCCCATTCTTCGGTACCTATTCTAATGTTTTCTTGAAAGTGTATATTAGGTGCAATAAGCCACTGCATCATTTCAGCTTTTTTTGCATTCGTAATTGGATCCCGTTGTATTTGGACATTGTGATATGATGCATTATCAAGAATAAGTACGCTTCGTCGCTTTACCACTGTAGTAATATGCTCCTTTCAAATGCATTGAAAAAGACCGAACGATAAGAACCTAGAATAACAAAACAACTGAAATCTATCCAAAATAGCAAGCTGTAACTTAATCAAAACTTGGCACGCTACTAAAGCTTCAGCTGATATCATTCCACTCCTATTTTTCAAATGCCACGTAATAATAGACTCGCCCGACGAAAATAGTCTCTTTGCCCATATGACGTCAGATGTACTTCTCATTTTGAGTCAGCTCTACATGTCGCAAGCATTGCTCAGGAGGATCTGTTCTTCGATCCTCCAATGCTGAATGGTATACAATAATTTGTTTGCCAGAAGTTATCGATGAAATCAGGAAAAACAATTAACAACGTCGCGTCATCCTTCATCACGACAAGACCAGCACTCACACAGCACGTCAAACGATCGATTATTTGAAGGAGAAAAACATTAAACTAATGTCTCATTGCCCATATTCATCTAATTTATCGCCTTCGACTCCGATTGTTCCCAAATATCAACCAAAAAAAGTGCGCGGACAGCGATTTTTATCACCTCAAGAAGCTGTTGAAGCCTTCGAAGACCATGTTTTGGAGATACCATCGTCAGAGTGGAACAAATGTTTCGAGAATTGGTTTGAACGCATGCGAAGGTGTATAAATCTTAATGGCGAATATTGTGAAAAAAATTGTAAAACGATTCGTACCAATTTTTTTCCTTTCATTTTGTAAGATCTTAAAAGGTATCACTCGTGTTAGGCCCTTTTATACCTAATTTATGTACCAAAAATCATATCTGCCTCTGTAAATGCCTTTTTTCGAAGAAACTCTAATAATTGTTAATTTTAGGACAATAGTACCCTATTATCTTTTGATTTGACGATGACTCCAAAATACAAGCCTGTGTACAAACTGCCCTTTTTTCTTCATTTCATAAAAGTATTATATTTATCTGATGCTAAATAACAAAAGTTATAACGGCTTTTACTGCAAAATTCATCAGTTATAAGACCAAAATAGTATTTATTACCACTATCAAGAAGTATTATCCCAACTTACTGTGCTTAATTATGGACGCCAACGCTGTATTCATATTTTAATTCAGTAACGACTAATTACTTTAATTCTTAAATAAATGGCATGAGTCACAACGAGCGTTGTACTAAAACCTCCACACTTTATGTGATAAGCTTCAAAGGATTCTGCTGAAATGATACCAAACGCATTGTTGGGGCAAAATATGTGGTTATAAAAGAAAAATCTCGTTTTATGAAGATCATCCCATTTTACTCCAAGCACTGATAACATATTTATTGTCGCTTCAAAGTTAAAGCAAAATTGAACTTATCTTAATGCAAACGATCTAGCAAGAATTCTTAGGAAATCATCGTTTTTGAAATAAATCAATGTTGCACAAATCCCGATTACGAGAGATGTAGTGTAATATTCTTTGGACAAAAATTAAATTTAAACGAAATAATTGTTTGTATAGGTTCTGTTATTTACTACAATATGGATATTTCTACACAAAAACGAAAGTGGTCAAAACATTATTTATTGTTTTAGTTAAACAGAAAATATTTTGTCTTGTTCAGCTTTTAGGTTTTCGGGTTAAAAAGATCCCGCGGAAATTCCACCTACTTCCGCAGCTTTTCGTATGTGTGAGAGAAAATTAAGAAATGCTCACAACTCACAAATATAACCTACACATTAAGCGAGATGAATTAAGCTTGATTAAAAGCACACCCAGTTTGTAGTAAAACGGCGTTTGTACTTTATGTCACCTGGGTTACTAAACAAGAAGCATTATTACTTTTTGTTTTTAATATGTGGAACCTGCAACATAGACCTTATGGGGTAACTAATAAAAATAAACAGCGCTAAACATCCTGCATTCTAGTTTTTACAACGCTTTAATTTCCTATCACCTGGGTTACCTTTTGTCACCTAGGTTATTCACTTAAAGTTTTCTTGAAGTTTGCGTAAAGAATACCAAAGCCTGTCGTTTAACATGATGAAAATTGTAATGAAACACTTTACTACGTATTTTATCGTCGATTATATAGACGAATTCTTCGTGACCTAATAGAGAAAGAATATAAAGATCAAGAAGAAGAAAAACAGTGTGGTTTCCGCGCTCGAAGGACGTGCACAGATAATGCTTTCTGTCTGAAACAACAAATTGGGAAGAATTCGGCTACTAATCAAAAAACTCATCGGATGTTTATTGACCTTCATAAAGCATACGATAGGGTCCCAGTCAAGGAATTGTGGAAAGTATTACAAGAAACTAACATTAGCCACACGTTAATTAAGGCACTGAAACATCTGTATGAAGGATCGATATCACAAGTAAGAGTTAATAACAGAGTATCACAAAAATTCCTGACTAACAAGGGCTTACGGCAGGGCTGCTGTATATCACCAACCTTATTTAAAATATATGTAGCACGGGCCCTAAAACAATGGAAAAGGAAATGTAAAGGTATGGGAGTAGATCTCGGAGACGTCTGTTTATACATGCTACAGTTCCCCGATGGCCAGGTTATCATAGCTAATAACAAAGACGATCTAGAATATATAGCAAGGAAGCTACAAAAGGAATATAAATAATGAGGTTTAGTAATAAACAGAAAAAGCCAAGTACTTACCAATAGAAGCCGAACTGACGGATATCCAACTAGAGAATAACGAAACAATTACGTCTTGTAACGATTACAAATACTTGGGAGTCGTATTTGACACAACGGGAAAAGACGATGCAGAAATCAGACAGAGAGTGACACAAGCCAGAAAAACAATTGGTTGTCTAAACGGAATTCTTTGAAGTAAGGAATTAGGAAAAAAGAGGAAATACAATATACCTATCTCTTCTCAAAATGTTTCTTCCTTTTAGTTTTTGAGTAAAGTCGTGAGTATGTGGCGTCTCGACTTAAAAGCTGTTATTGCAGCTAATCTTTTCTTTCTTGTTCTCATTTCACTCTGATTTTTTCTCCTTCTATATTTTGTTATTCCGTGTTATTTTTTTGTCATATCTCTAACAAACTTTTTGTTCCTGCGATAGTATTCCTTTTTTTTTCGTATTCTACTTTGTTAGGATCTAGTTCCTGGCGCTCTCTATATCTTCTCATTTTTTCCGGCTGCTGTTAAAGCTATCTTCCTATAAAAAAAACGGGATTTAAACAATAAAATTGCCCGTCAAAAACAATGCATATTCAACACGAAAGCTTTCTTTAAATTTACTTAAATTAACACAGAACCTGCCTAATCATTTATGTTACCAAAATAATCACTTGTTTCCTAGAGAATAACCCAGGGGACTAGTAACACAGTGCAACTTTATAGTTTTTATGCGTGTACTCTATAGAAAAATATTCTTTCGCTGATAGTGTTTCATGTATTTAGTTACTAATGAATCAAAGATTTTACAGCAAAATTAAAATTTTCCTAAAATTAATTTCTTGTTTGGATAAAAGTAAGAACATAGTTGACAAACAATTTTGCCACTTACCTTATAAATTCGGTTTTCTTTTAACAAATTATGATATATGCGTCACAAATCTTCGAAAACATATAAACAACTGATATTGCGGTTTAAACATTCAAATATCTAAATATAGTATTGTTACTTACCCTTTTTTTAGTAAAAATTGCAGTAACCCAGGTGAGGTAACCTAGATGACCAAACTTGAGGAACTTTTATTTTGTATTGTGGGAGATGCATTTATGTACGAAGGTGTATCAAATATAAGCGGGACTCGTTTTTTAAAAAAATCTAACTTTATTTAACTAAGCTTACAAATTATACATTATTTTTCTACATACCCTCCCGCCCTAAATACATTTTTCCCATCGGATTGGGAGCTTTTTTATTCCATCATTGTAAAAACGTCGTCGAAACGCTGGCCTCCAAGCGCTTCTTTAAGGAGTCCAAAAAGATGGAAGTGATGGAAGGTGACAAGTCTGGACTATAGGGTAGATGTTCCAGCGTTTCCCATCCTATTGCATCCACTTTTTGCATCGTGGCGTTAGCCACATGAGACCTGGCGTTGTCATGCAGAAGAATTACACTTCTGGCCGATTGCTTCCTCCTTTTCCTTCGAAACGACAATTTCGCGGCATTCAGTACTTCACAATAATATTGCATATTAATTGTGCTTCGAGCGTGGAAAAAATCAACGTGATGTTGGCCTCGGTCACACTTGTTCTTGGGCGGCGATCATGGCTCTCGTCCTCGACGTTTTCACGCCCGCCATGCACACACGAGTTCTTGACAGGGTGTCGTCCCCGAACTGTGTCTGTAATCGCCGCAGAATTTCGGTTGGATTCACCCTCTCCTTGGCCAAAAACTTGATGATAATCCGCTGCTTCACGGAGATATGCACTTCTTTCCCGCTCATGGCTTCTTTTGATACTAAAGGAACCCGAGAGAGTTGCGATCGGTTCTCCCCTCTCCCTAACGGTACAGGCTACCTGCACATCAACCCCTTCCAGGTTTAGAAGCCCCCAGTCCCGTTTATATTTGATACACCCCCTTATATTTAACATTTGTTAATTATAAATAATGAATCCACTAATATTTTCCGCATATTAAAGGTGTCATTTTATAATGGTAGGTGATGCACGGGTATTTCAGACATCCTGATATTATTTATTTAATGTAGGTGTGTATATATTCGTTTAAAAAAAATGCTGTTTGTTATTTGTGGAAAAGTCAAAACGAAGAGAGAAACAATATGAAATAAAAAAGTTTTGAAAAAAATTATATAGCTCCTCGTGTATAAATACAACAACTGGGGCAAGCTCACTTAAGCTCACTTCCAACTTACAATGAGTTACAATTGGTATTAATTTCAAGTAACCTGTCTAGGAGTAGTACATCTTACTTAATCTCAATTCAAATTGGTAAAAAGGAATAGCAGCAATTATCTCTTAGAAAAATTCAAATTAAAATATTCCAACGCATATTGAGAATATACGGTCACAATCAAAGTTCTAGAAAAAAAGTTTCTCATTTCGCAATTTTTGCACTTATTTTATCACGGAAGTTATTTCCTCTAAATTCGTTTCTTTGCACATGATGAATACTTTTTCGCTAGATTAATTAGATAGTATGTAAACGTTTTATTTTTTAAAGCTGACCGGAAGTGGACAATATCCAACATATACTACTAATTAAACTAAAAACATAATTCTATGACAGTTGTTAGCAATATTTTTCAACATAAAGTGATTGCAAACCAAATTGGTTTAGAACAGAAAATGGAATATGTCACGCCTTATTTGCTATAGAAAATCCGAGTATTAAAGCTCACATATGTTGATAGGGATCATACATGTAATTGAATATGCACATATATTGAGTATATTTTCATTCTAAATATACACTAATTTCTAAATACGGATTAGTTAATAAATAATGTCAATAATGTATTCAAACCGTGTATACGATAGAATTGTAACAACATTTTTCTGATACGCTTTATTTGATGTTATCTACCTCTCTTTTTGTACCATTGTAATAAACACAGTAATTTTGTTTTTCGGTATCGGCATGTAATCTCTGAATATGAACTCATTTACAAAATACACATAGAATATTGTTTATTGTTAATTGATCATTACACGGTAATACTAGTTCATTACAACTTGAATTTATTCAAGTCGCCCGTAATTTAAATATATTGGCATCAATAATTATTTCATTCGTTACTGTGTATTTTAAATGGAGCAACTCATTAGAGAAATGTGAGTAATGTTATTTCTACTTTTTTATTTCGTTGTGTACAGTATGCCCACAGATGGACCTGACATTACATATAAACTTTGCATTCTTTATTTTTACAAAAAGTAATTCGTTATAAAAAGTTTTGCTTCTCTTAAAAAGTCTTTTATTATAATTAAGGTAAGATAATCGTGTCGTCCCAGCATAGCCGTAACAGCTGGAGCAGCCAACGGAACTAGAAGTTCAGATATGAAATGTTTACTCTAATTGGACCTGATCCAGTACTTTACGCCAAGTTGTTGGCTCATAGTACTGTAAACTGTTCACTAGGCATTTGGTTTCTATGGCAATCAAATATATTTTTTATGCTTAGTGTATTGTTATAATGACATATGCCGTTCTCATCTAAGGTCATTTCAGCCACTTACAAGAAATCTTCAAATTGCGGCGACGTTGCATAGGAGTAAGTGTTATATCAAAAAACTGCCACAGAAAGTTGCAGTTTCCTTGCTTTCGTTTTAGGATACCTGTTAAGTCCTTACAAAAATAATAAAAGAAAAAAAATGTTGGTACGAATCGTTTTATTGTTTTTCAAAATATCCGCCACAGAGGTTTATACACTTCTGCATGTGTTGGAACCAATTCTCGAAACGTTTTTTCCACTCTAACGGTGGTACCTCCAAAACATGGTTTTTGAAGGCTTCAACGACTCCTTGAGGTGATAGAAATCGCTATAGACGCAATTTTTGCTTGACATTCGGGAACAAAACGAGGTCATTAGGCGATAAATCGGGCGAATACGGGCAGAGAAGCATTAATTTGATGTTTTATGTGAGAGCTTGCATTCTCATGATGAAAATGATGTGATGTTGTCGATTATTTTTCCTGATCTTATCGATGACTTCTGACAAACAAATCGTTGTATACCATTCAGCATTAACTGTTCTTCGATCCTCCAAAGTAATATTTGCGGCATGTGCAGTACAACAAAAGAAACAAGCAATCATTTTCTTCTCTTTTATGTAAATGCAGACTTTTTCAGAAAAACCTGACAACTCTTACAAAATTTTTTTTACTTGATTACTTTCTTGCTCCGAATTCAACGCAGATCCCAAACATGTAACATATATACCAGTAAAACAAAAGCTTTGGGTAGCTACGAATTTATGAGAAACCTTGTATGTTCCAATATACTCCCAATCGGATCTTATGACAAAAAAAGCCGTTTTCAAAAATCTATATTCATAAAAGCACAATTTTCAGATGCTATTTTGACGTAGTATATTTATTAAAGTTATTACTAAATCTTGTTAGTGCAGTTCGCTAAGAAACGATTTGGTAAGGTGTACCTATAACGCATATCTACAAATCCATATGTCTACCGCTGCGCCGGCAAATATCTAGCAATTGAACTGCCAGTATACGCGCATTTCCCATATTCAATTGCTAGTCTAGTACGTGCATGTATATAACGCGCCATCTGGAGGTTAATCTCTAGACTAGTGGCAACGACCCGACGTTTATAAAACAACAGCAGCTAACAATGCAGCCACATGCGGTGCCAGTGTCTACGAACTGCCATCTTTGTGAAACCTTTGAGAAGCCAAATTGCCTGTTAGAGGTTTAATAACAACACTTTTAAATAGCAACAAAGGGTAACTTCATTAGTTACAGGTTATCAAAGTAATAATGATTTGACATTCTGATGACATATTTATTATAAGATAAAAAAAAGCTTAAACCACTAACAAACTTTTGTTTGTAGAAGAAGAAATATTAATCCTAAGAAATAAATTTTTGCTCAACTCAATCTTTTGTTACAAAATAGCAAATACTAAATGAAAAAAGTGTTATTTACACACTTTAATTGTCTGGTTTAAAATAAATCGTGCACAATTCATATCTTTTTCTTTGATTGTTTCCTTGCTGCCTTGTCTAGTATTAAGTCAGACGATGAATGTCATTAAAATACGCTTTCTACACTGAGAAAAATTCATGCAATGAACTAACAAATAAAAAAAAACATTATATCAACAGCCGTTAGTGTCGAAATGCAGCCAATTCTCCATTCTCGAACAAAAAAAGTGTTGATAAAACAATAAATCTTGTTGAAATAATGACACAATAACTCAAATGGAAACCACTGATTTGCGTACTGCATGATACAGGTTTGTTTCCATATTAGAATAGGGATATTTTAATAACAGTTAAACACGATATACGGGGTGAGATACAACTTCCTAAGGAAAAGCTCACTATTCAGTGCATTTCAGATATCACTGGCCATAGGCATTTACATAGTAAAACCTCTATGTAATGTTAATGGTTTTCCTACGGGGAGTGTTTAATTTATTTTTCGACCGTACCTAGTTAGTATAATTTTCATGAGATTTTAAGACATTTTATTCCTTGAAACAAAAAAGTAAAGTCGAAATTAAAGAAAAAAGTAGCAGCTTTAGTTTTGCAATTTTATGAATTTTTAGAAGAGATAATGAAACACAATTTTGCAGTTGGAAATAGCCCGTGTTGTATCAATCAAAGCTACAGCTAGTGTTATTCAAGCAATTCACTACAAGCAGACATGTAATTCAAAATGGCTGTTTTTTATTTAAACAAAAAAAAAACACTCTTAACATTTAAAGGAAACAAACAACAATGCACAAAATTTTATCAAAAGTTAATTACCTACCTAAACTAAAACAACAAAAAATTCACTCAGTACAAAAAGGTAAAAGACCAATAAATTATGAAAAGAATTGCATCATGAAGTAAGTTAACTAAGCAAGTGTCCAAACTGTTGACCAAATGCTGTGAAACGATGTCCTAATCTTTCTTGAAAGTGACGTTTCACATTCTGAAGATATCTTACTGTTATTTATCTAAATGCTTCCATTATTCTCTGCCTTAATTCGTTGATGTTAGAGGGTCTATGTTGAATATTGTTAAAAACCCTTGTTGTAATGTAACCCCAAACAAAAAGTCCAACGGGCTTAAATCAGGGCTTCTTGCCGACCACTTTGGCGCCCCATAACGACCCATCCATCCATCTGGAAATTCATTATTCAAAAATTCTGTAATTTCTCCGGTGCTATGTGGTGGTGCCCCATCGTGCTGGTAAATGATCCTCCCGTTTACAGGAATATTGCTAATACCTAGAAGAATTGTGTCTCTCAGCAATTCCAAATACTTTTGGGCATTCAGTGAACCGTCGATAAAAAACGGACCAACAATGTGATTACCTAGAATGCCGACCCACACGTTGTCTTTCTCAGAAGTTTGAGAATGGGTTTCTAGAGAAAAATAGTTTTCTCGTTTGTTTTTTCTTTATTTTCAAGGTTATTTTTTTTGTTTTATAAAATGTCTCAAAACCTCATGAAAATCGTTCCAACTACGAGTAGACAAAAAATAAAACACACACTCCCCACAGGAAAACCATTAACATAACGGAAAGATTTTACTATGTAAATACCTATGGCCTATAGTGTTATCTGAAATGCACTCTATATACAAAATAATATGAATAGCAGCACAGTGTTGAAGTAAATCAAGTTTTATAAATTTTATCTACTTACCAAACCTAGCTTTGCAGAATTGCTGGCTGCACGAGTAGTTAATACAGCCAGTGTTCGACGTTACCCCATCTTGAATACAACGGATTATTCGCCGTGTGAGACACATCTGTTCTACGCCAATAATTCAAAGTAACAACTGCAGAAGAATTAAACAAAATTACTCTCCACCAAAAAAAGCATTCGAATACTTGACACGTATGCACCTCGCCAGAAGAACTAATACAACTAATGCAACTGTACATGAACGGAAAGATAGACGTCGATCAAAGTCGAGGTTATTAATGAACGCAAAACAAGTTTGATAGCCAGGAATGGATAGCACATTCTTTTGGTGAACATTGACAGTGTCTTATCGTTCACTTTTTGTAAATCACTTTGCCCTTAGGCATGTATGGTTTTCAGATGAACGTCGCCTTCACCTCAATGGCAAACATCAATAGACAAACAACTCGATTCCTTGAATTTGAATGCATAGATATTATTGCAGAGAAACGACTCCACAATACTCGAGTTACCATTTAGTGTACTGTATCTGGACATGATATTATTGGTGCGTATTTTGTTGAGGACGACGACGAATATCCAGTAACTGTCAAGAGCGCTACAGACAGAACGTCATTACGGCTTTTGTGAGACTTAAGAAGTTTTTGTCGCGCACGAAATTTGCAGGTAAACAAGCAGTGGTTCCAACAGGATGGTGCAACAAACCATACAGCCAGACGTACATTAGCGTGACTTCATAAACATTTTGTAAGCAGAATAATTTCTTATGCAACAGACTTGGCCAGACGACACGGCCATTCTTACGACTGCGCGCAATGAAAACCTTGTCAGTAAAAAACTACAGGATGCGGTTGACGCGGCGATCGACTGGATGGAGTAATAGAGCCTGGCTGTTAACAAATCCAAAGGTATGACGGTTCGGTTTACTAGAAATCGTGCCCTCTCAGCCGATAACATCGATAAACGGCACTGGATTGGGATGGAAAAAATCAGTTAAACACCTGGACCAACTAAACTACCGGACCAACGACTTACCTGGCGTCTTCATGTGGTGCAGACTGCACGCAGAGAAATGGTTTCTTGCAACAGAAAAATAGATTTTCTTGCAAAAATCAGCCTCTATTCAAGAAAATATTTTTATTTCAATTCTTAGTTCTGCTATGTCAAATTGAACTGTTTCAGCAAAACTAATTTTGAGGTAGTAAAATAGAAAATTAGAAAAGAAAACAAAAAATTGTTATTGATTAAATAGACCAATATAGTGTTCTCAGTTACATATTAAAAACTTGTTCAAAATGATCCCCTCGTTTCGTAATAAAGACTAAAAATGTGTAATATAAGAAAATAGTTTTCTTGAAATTTCATTTGGATTAAATAAATATTTTCTTAGGGTTAGAAAATCAAGACAATCCAAGACAAAAAAATGTTTCTTTCAAGTAAATCATTTAGTTTTAAGTTAAGAAAATATTCGTGTTAAAGGTAGGAATGAAAAAATGATCCAGATCTCACAAAGTTCTATTGAGAATTTAGGCGACCAGTTTCGTGTTCAAAAAACACATCATCAGGCCATCCACAAGGATATCCAATAAAAGGAGAATTACAAGAATGGAGAAAAGAACCTAAAGTTAATAATTAAAATTAGGAACAAGTGAATGAGCTAATGAAAAAGTGTTTTTTATAGGTTATAGTGTAATTAAATTATTTCTTTAATAATGTAATTAAATAGGGATTATTTTTTATTATTATTTATGATATATTTAAAAAACTAAAGTTAAATTAGTACATGTGGTAAATAGTAATGAAAAAAAAATATTACTGTAACCGGTATCTTTTAAAAATGTTTATGAAGCGTTGTACGTTAAAAGTTATATCATTGTGTAGATAAATATGGCATCTGTACTCGGGTTTCTATCGCTACTATCTAGGACGGCATGACTGTAACTATTGGCACTAGGTGGCGCCAGGAAATATTTCAGTTGCTGCTTTTGAAGTGGCATAAACTGAGAGATGTAGGAGCAATGTGGCCAGGAGCAAGAAGCTTTAATGCTTTTCTTTTCTCATATTGTTTTTGCCATTAGTGATTCCATCAATATTAAGAGCTATTTATTAGCATTATCTTGGTTATTAGCACAAACAATGTGAATAATTTACTGCATTATGTACGGATATGTCGTACTTTATAAAGAAGGTAAGCGCAATTAATAATGTGCATATAAAAATAATATGCATTTCAAGAATTCTAAGTAAAAAATGCTTTATTTTAAGAAAATGAAATTATTGATTTATGTTGTAATGTTATAATGGACATTTACTTATACTAAGAATCGCTTTCTTCAAATTTTGTGCAAGATTTTCTTGAATCAAGTTAACAAATGTCTTAAACAAAGCATTAAGCGGAGAAAGAAACGCTAAGAAAATATTTCTTTTGATTTAAAGTAGTTATTGTATTGCTGGTAATTGTAACTGTAATTGAATTGAATTAAGGTGGACAGCTTTGATACAAGTAAACGTTTCTCTGCGTGTGGCGAAGCTTTACTGAGCCAGGAATCGGCTAATTGCTCTGCTCGGCAGTCGGTGTCCGATGCACTTTAAAATTTATATAATCTACAAGAACTGTCCGAGGCCTATTTTCGCTTATGGCAACCTTCCCTGGTTCATAGCTATCGATTGTCATACAAAAAGAATGGAAACAGTTCAAAGCGGCTCAGAACTATCAAAGGAGCCCCTTGGTACATGCGTAATGACCAAATAAAAAAGGATCTAAATATATCCAGTCTTATCGACTATGCAAAAGAATTTGCCAAAACGTGGCAGCAGACTAGCATTTCGAACAACCCTTTGTTGGCCCGAGTGTTGCGGGAGCCCTAGCACCGTCCACACCCCAGATCCCGTGTTGTCCGTATAGGTGACAAAATTGAACGTGGAGAGTAGATCAAGTCTTCCCTTTCAGATAACTTGCGTGACTTTTATCCAATTGATCAGTTGAAGATAAAAATCCAAAACTCTCATGACTAAGGAATAGGGTCACAACGACAAACGAGCGTATAGGCTTAATACACTTAACCCAACCGACCAATAAAGCTCAACAACTGCATCTTCTTACAGCTTTCTCCTGTTGATTTTGAACTATGCACAAACATTAAGTGTTAATTTATTTTGCTAGTGAACTTACTAAATATCGAATCAAAATATTATCTTGGAATACAGACAGACATGCATATACATGTACAAATTTTATATCGCTCGTTCTACATTCTAAAGTAATGAACCAATAAGCACGCAATAAATAAAACTCGCTTACAAGAAACATGAACATACATTTATCATCGTATTGATTTTTAAAGAATAATTTCCACATCAACTCCTCTAGTTTACAGTTACCGTTCAAATTGAAAGTTTTCTTCCCGTTCGAATAATAATGCTATCTATGTGTTAAAAAATAACTCCAAATGTCATTACAGAATTGTGATTCAATAATTCCAACAAAATATAGAGAATATGTGAGTATGAGAATGTTTTATAGCGTTATCGATTTTTTCTTCATACGTGTGTAGACTAGAATTTATAAAACATTTCTTAAAAGCTGAGGTGTTCCATGTTATACACACATTATGTAAACGTACTTCTTATCCAATCGATATTCACCTGGAAGTAACTATTTGCACAAATCATTTTTATCGTACTTTTTAATAGACACCACGAAGCAAGTACGTTAGGATGTGACCAATTTTCAAGAATTTCGATGTAATTTTTGTAAGCTGAAAACCGCGAAGGAATTTAATTTAGTAGTGATGGATGCGAGTACTAAGGAGGACACTTGACAGAGAAGATACACAGCCTGCTTAAAGTTATTGTGAAGAGACTATTTGAATTTATATTCTGCTGAAGTAATTATGCGCTTAATTAATATTCTCTTGCATATTATGAAGTTTTAACTCGAAATAAGTTGGTGATTAAAAGTGGCGTTTAATCTGAGCAAGACATTGATATAATTACTTCTTATTGCAGCTATCCATCCATCGTCTAGTAAAGATTTTTAATTGTTTTTATATTTCCATTGCTCTTCAAAGTCAAGAAGTAGAATGTTACCGCCTCAATATATTCCTCGTGGATCTACATAGCTGATACAGTAAAATATGGGAGCAGCAGTGGCATGATTCCAAGAGTACAACATTCATCATTCACTCACATTGTAACTTTTACCAACCACACATCTTCAATAAATATACTATTAGAATAATGTAGCTTCATCGAACCCCCTTAAATGCATTAAAAATATTGATTTCAACTTCTTATGCCACGATTATTTATATTTTAAAGATTTTTGATTATGAGGAAAAATGGAAATTAGTAAAAACTTTAGTAAAGAAAGAAAAAATAAAATCATGGGAAGAATTCGGAAATTAAGTAAACAAAGGACATAAAAACAGCAACAGGAAATTTTGGACCACAATAAGCGGCTCTAGAGGAAGAAAGAAGAAAGTAGAATCGGGAGTAAGAGATAAAAACAATATACTAAAAATAGAAAGGAAAGAAGTAGTCGAAGAATGGAGAAAGTATTATACAGAGAAATTTAAATTACAAGGGAACTGACGAACAAAGCTAAAATCTAGATGAAGAATGCCAAAAGGGAATAGACTCAACTACAGAAGAAGAACTATATGAAACATTAAAAGGAGTAAAAACGGGAAAAGCAGGAGGAAAGTTCGACATCGACCCAGAAATGGTAACATGTTATTCATCTGAATCAAATCAAATTGCTTGCTTCAACTTCTTGTTAAACTTACTACAGTAATGATAATTTGGTTGATAACAATTTTCAATATTTTTGCTTTATATAACTTTCTAGTTGCACTTCCAAAGACTTTAGACTCCAACGTGATTTAACGTTAATAAGAACTCAAAGAACAGTTTAAGAGAGGCTTCATTTGATGATAACCACTCACAAGACGAAAAGTAATAAAGTGCCCTTCTTCAACTGCATTTCAACGCCGTGCGTAAAATCAATTTCATCGACGTTGACCTTGAACACGCGTCGGAATCAACTGTTGCTACGTATTTGTGTGAGTGCTGTACTACAGCGCACTGGTAATGGCGCAACAGGTACGGCTAGAGCGCAGCTAAAAGATGGGGAACGCAACAGACCGACATTGTAGACGTCGCTTTCGGTTTCGAATGCTGGAAGCACGGATAAAATTAGGCCAAAACGGCAATTTTGCACACTCGGAACGATGCAATTAAGGAGCCTCAAAGGATATATCCGTTCCTTTTACGGACAAAGGGAGCTAGAGGATATATCAGATCTTTAATTTAATAAATTAACAGCTGAATTATTGGGAATGATTTAGTTTTGGAAATGAAAATGCGAGTATACGAGATCTACCATGGAATAGGATCCACATGCCGATATTAGAATCTAACAATAGCAAGGAACATTGTATCTTTGGCAACATTTGTTTTTGCTTTAGGCTCGTTATCAATGTAGACAAGATAGGGACACCGCGAATCTAGCGAAAAAATATCGAATTTCTCCATCTTCTAATTGAGTTGTCTAATCTGAGTTGTCTACTTCTAAACTATCTACTTTTATGGATAAACCTTTTTATTCGTTTGGTGGCCATTTGGACAGTTTATACGTAAGCGCGTCTATGCCTGATACTTTCAGGTTTATAAACTTTATCGGTTTGTGGAATTGAGAGCTCGGACTTCAGAACCTTCTTCGTTTCTCCAAGAACTGATAGCGAGGGATTCTTTCTTAATTCTTAAGTTCCTGACGCTAGTAAATTGTTGATGCAGAAAACTATTGACAAGAAAGGTTGGACTGGCCTACGTAACTATTGACAGCTGCTCGTTATAAGACTGCATAATGTCTAAACCACATGCTTTAAATAATTAAACTAATTGAACAATTAATTACGACAACCCAAATTACGTTTTGCATGCCACGCAAACAAAAAAAATCCATACAGCTTTAGATTATTCAAAATAATATTAGAAAGTTTAAGCACAATATGACTGAGTGCACTAGGGTTTACTTTACATCTGCATTATTAGTGGAGAATCTTCCAGACGTTGTTTTAACCTAATTAAAACAACTGTAGGACATAATACTCCTGTTATCGTGAACAATGTTATGCTCCAACAAAACAGTTTGTGCTTCGAGTAAATAGAGTTGAATTTTGGACAGGTATATAGGTACTTTTGTCCTAAATTTCTAAATTCCACCACAGCTATCACCAAATTTTTTATAAAATCTGTAAACCTTGCCAGCAGCAAGCAAATATTTCAAGTTTTTTTACGTCCTTGTATGGGGGAAGATAAAGCTACTTAAAGCATAAGCATCATTTTATCAACCTTAACCTTTGACGTGACAAACTAACGGCTGTCTGTATGTACAGGGTATTTTCTGGAATTGTAAAATTGCGCCCATCGTATAAATAGTAGGAAGCTAACATTTTCCAATGACGTCATACACCTACATTATTTTAAATTTTAGATCTTCAAATAAATCAATATAATATGGATTTCATATATCTTTTTCACACACAGATTTTGAGATATTTATAATTATGTCTTCACTCGCCTAAATTTATATATACCTATTTCCTTCAAAAAATCCGAAATGCAAATACATTCTACCGCATTTTTTAGGAGATTAAATTGCATACTTATCTCTATCTAGACATAGTATTAGAATTCATTTCAAGTATACAAGATGTTCGGTATTGAACACCAAGCTTTGCCAAATTCAAACACCAGAAACGTCACTTTTTTAAATAGCAGCGTGTATTTTTTATATAACCGCCGTAAGGGAAATTTATATCTCTAACGTTTTTGTATAATGATGCATATGTCGTATTGAAAGTAAGAGAGATACAGTTAGGCGCGAATCCTGCATCTGAATATTGCATTTAAGTGGTTTCCGGCATTAGTATTGCTTGATTACCATGACAACAGTAAACAAAATATGTTGACATTGCTGTTTTTAACTACTGATCCAAAATTTTAAGCTTAAATAGCTCCTTGCAGTCAAAAGCGAACCTTGTATTTGGAAATTACATCCAATTGTTTTTTGGTGTTAAAATAGTTTGGTTACCACGACAACAGCAAACAAAACATACTGACATTAACGATCTTACACCGTTCATTTGAGCCTAAGTAAAGATGAGTTAGGTAACAGGTATAATTTATGCATTTGGAAAAGTTCTACTGATGTAGAAATTTAAAAAAAAATAATTATAATGCTAATGCATCTTTTTAGCGAAAAATAACGAGGGAGACAATATTTTAATATAAATTTATGTAGACTAACAATAAATGATATAGATATGTCAGCATAAATTTTAAATCAAAAGAAACAATCAAAAAGGAAAACAATAACATGCAACACAATTGAAATATACAACAGACAAATTTTACAATAACCTTCATTGTAACTTTTATTGCAATAATTGAGAACAATCTACTTATTTACATATCTACAGCGAACGCTCGAAATTCATTCCTTCGACCTCGATACATTTACGCAATTACTTGTATAAGCATTTCTGCACTTTTCTTAGCACAATAAGTGTTGCACTCGGGAATGCTTGCTTTATCGTTAAGATCATATATAAGTCAAACGTATTAACAATATTTTATGTATTTAATTTCGTAAGTAGCTACTGGTACTTAAAATTTTTGATCAGTAGTTAAGAACAAGAATGTAAGTATATTTTGATTCCTGTTGTTACGGTAACCAAGCAACACTAATACAAACCACTTGGATACAACACCCAAATGCAGGAATCACGCCTAACTGTAAACATCCCGTTTACTTTCAATGTTAGACATATGCATCATTATACAAAAACCTAAATTTTTGAGAATGATTATATTAATTAATTAACATTTAGGCGAAGAATTCAATATCGTAGCACACAGAACCCTAGGAATATCGTGTTGAGGAGATGAAACAGAAAATATTAAAGAATGTAGAATAATTTTCCAGGTTAACTCGACGTTTTGCTGATCATACTGCCAGCTTTTTAACACAACATTTTCTCTCGAGTCTTCTGTTGTTAATTGGAGCTGCTTTTGGACAGACAGGCGGAACGCACAAAATTATTAAAAGCATCAACTGGACACAGATCTGAGAATAATTGAGCTAGAAACTCTCCATAGCACTTTCAGTTAACTCTCCATGAATAGTTGGGAATGTATATTCGTAAAAGTTACTCTCAAATGGACATGTTTCTAAAAGTTTCAAACAATAGCTACAGCAACTGACTCTCTAGTGGACTCTAGTGGACAGCTACCGTCACGCAATGGTGATTGTATTTTTTAATTGCCAAAGTTTACGTACCCAGTCTGGTGTTAACACCAACTCTCAGTGACATACAAACCTTTTAAACGATCCCCAGGGTCTTCCCCAGATTTCAAAATTCACTTGTTCGGACGCTCTGAGTAGTCTTACAGGAGCCATTTCACAATTCCGACTTAGCACTATGCAATCTTCATAAATTCGGTAATTAAAATAGTTACTAAAAGAATGGCAGTTCAATTCATACAGTGAGATGGAATTTTTCGTTAGAGAATGAGGCCGCAAACAGCTGTAGAGGTTCTACGAGCTGGGAATCTATAAAATAGTGTACTAATAGTACCAATGTCTTAAATTTAGTGAAGACTGCATCTAGAGTTTCTGTACAACCCCTAAATATATTTGTATTAAACAAATTTAGTCATGCAAAATGTACATATCTTACAATAACCAAAAAATTAATGCTAATATAGCTCATGGTATTGGTAGAATCATTGCCGGCAAAAAACAAAGCGAAGGAAAGGGACAGCGTAAACCCGCGGACATGTTTCTGCCTATCCGGCGTCATCAGCGCGACCCCGTACGTGTCCTTCTCCCTCGCTAATGTTTTTCACCTCTCGAGTATGTTACTACCAAAAAATTAATGCTAATATAGGTCATGGTATTGGTGGAATCATTCATCGTCATGAGCTATACTAGCATTAATTTTTTGGTTATTGTTACTAAGCAATCTTTTCATGTGTATTTTAATACATCATGGTAAGCCTGTACGGATCATTTAAAGGTGCGGCGCCTTGGGCGCCATGCCATCTTGCGTTAAGCAGCCCAGGAGCTGCTTAATAGGTGGTAGGATTCTGCATTCCGAGTTGTTGTCGTTATTCTCTAGACGGCATGACTATGTTTCTCGACGCTAGGTGGCGTGGGGAGATATATCGTGATTCTGTTCGTGGAGAATGGCTACTCGAGAGGTGAAAAACAATAGCGAGGGAGAAGGACACGTACGGAACCGCGCTGATGACGCCGGGTAGGCAGAAACACGTTCGCGGGTTTACGCTGTCCCTTTCCCTCGCTTTGTTTTTTGCCGGGAATGATTCCACCAATACCATAAGCTATATTAGCATTAACTTTTAGTTATTGTTACTAGGCAATCTTTTCATGTGTATATCTAACAATGTTTGCAAAAACAGTGGAATAATATGCTTTTTAAAAATATACTTCCTACAAATACAAAATAATAAATAAAACAACGCTCGTATTTAAGTACGTAGCAGCTACAATCGAAGGCAAATATATTAGGTATAGAGTACTGAAGAGAGACTGAAACCCATTTGCTTTCCTAACACTACGCTAAAGTTCGTCAATTCTAATTAACATTTTCCCTTCTTCAACTAAACAAGCAGGAAGTAAAATTGATAATTCAAAAAGTAAGCGACCTTACGAACAATCCACATTTTCGTCCTGCCAAACTGTAATACATAATTCCAATTTCCGTATTTATTTTAATGTATTTACTTGGAGCTTTCGGCATTCGCTAAAGTCAAATTAAATTCAAATGTATTCAATAATTTAAAAAAACTTGTTCAAGGTATTCTTCATAAAAACAAACATATGATAATTTCCACGGATTCGAACAACAGGATACACCCACCTAGAATATTATTCACAGGCTCCTCCACCAAATGTGTAGGCGCAATGAAAACATAAATATATCGCGCCGCACGAGGTCAATGTTCTCCATACATTGTACAAGAGGTAGCATTGTTCTGCATGAATACATTTATCCTTTGTATTTATTATATTTACATCAGATAATTACTTAATTAACAAAAATTGGACGTTCGCATATACCACAGCAGCGTAAAATACCATATTTATGAAATGTAATGTTAATCTATTTAAGAGCGTATTTATTACTCTCACCTACCTTTTTGGTTTAATCACTTAATCCCTTTATTTTGACACCCATAGCACGCTCTGCAGACTTTTAACAGGATTCCTGCAATTACCATTAATAAATAACAAATTGCGATAGAAACAATGGTACGATAACATTCATCAAATACTCATTTTTGGCCAGACTTAGATATACATATATTTAAGAAACCAATATTGCTGCCGAGTAAACGTAATAAAACTGTTTTGCAGCAAATAACTTCATTTAAAATATTGTTAAACAAGAGCTCTCCATTTTTATCAAAGGATCACACATACTTCTATGTATTTTTGTTTTTTCAGTTAGATAATTATTAATTATACGTAATAAATACCCTGTCTCAAAATAACGCTACAGAACTATGACCGAGAAGGTCTATCTCCTCTCTTCGAAATGATATCTACAAAACAAAATATTACTTCGAAATAAAATGTTTTAGAGAAAACGATAGTATTCCCAAAAACGTCTGAGTAAGACAATTCCATATACTGTGCGCGGTAAAATTATTGAATACATTCATTAAATTCGAAGCAATCTGTTTTTCAAAGAAATGCTTAGACAGGTCGATTTTATTTTTCAAAAATAAACACGTTTCCATCAATTTTAAGCTTCCCCCAATTCTGGTTTTCAAGTACTGACGTCATCGACAGTTTTTTTTAAATTGCAACTCCCGATTTCTTTTATTTGTTGGATCATTTAATTGTCTAAATGATACAATCAAAATTTTCAAATAAAAGTCATTTAAAGAGTGGAAAACATAAATTTTATTAATAATAAATAGCAAAGCTAAATGCTGTTATGTAAGAAATTAAATGATTGTTTCCTTTAAATTGAAAAAATGCTCGAAATGCTATCCATCTGTTCAGAAATTTCACTACTAGCAAAAAGCCTATCAAAAAGTAAAGATAAGCTTTTACGGATCAGGCAGGTATCAGTTAAAAAAACAGAATAATCAGTTTTACACGCTATCGTATGCCAAATAATCGTTATTCCTAATAAGAAAAAATGAGATTTAGCTAAATATGGATCATTTAAGTGAAACTCAACGCATAGAAATTTTAATTCTTCTTGTATGCGGCAATAAAACCATAACTCAACAAGAAGTGTGCAATTTGTTTAATATGAAATATCCAGATAGAAACAGCCAATCCACAGTGAGTAAAATCAACAGAAAATTTTGCAGTTTTATAATATAATGGAGGATTTATGCAACCCTAATTCAGGCTTTATTCGCCAAGCTTTTAAATAAAGCCTCATTTTACGTAAACGGAATAGTCGACAAAATTGTAGGTACTGGTTTAGAGAGAATCCTAACTAGATTATCGAAGGATAGTTGACAATAGCATCATCCGTCCTTTCTTCTTTCTGACGAAACTCTCACTGAACAGCGATATCTCGATTTTTTGAGGGGTGTACCTGCTCTATGCTCTGCATTAAAAATTTTCCTAAATGAAGATGACCCTGACTTACCAAACGGAGATATTTGGTTTCAGCAAGATAGTTCACCTCCGCACTTTACGCATACTATTCGCCAGCTTTCTGCAATTAGTAATTATAGTTTAGTGACTTATTCCTGTTGGGAGACGCATGCAGAGGGTGGAACTATTATATTTGCTAAAAGTAGTTTTAAAATTACTGAGAAGAAGATTGATGTATCATGCATTGACAGAGTATTTAAATATTGTATTGCTCAATTTAAAATGTATAATCAGACTTGTGTGTTCTTGTCACGGTTTATAGATCTCATGGATCAGATGTTAACACTTTTTTAGATAACTTTGATAATGTTTTAGGTAAGGTGAGGGTTAAGTATGATATTTTTTGCGATGATATCTATAGGACCGATACAGTTTCTAGTCGTTTTAAAGATATTGTGCATTCTTGTGGACTTCATTTCGCAATTAAAGATCCGACTAGAGTTACTGCACATTCCAGTACTCTTATAGAGAAGTTTTTCTCAGATAAATGCTCAGCGTTTTACTGACCTTATGCCATTTTTTTAGTAATTTTTTTTATTTTGATAGATAATTTAATTGTCTAAATAGTACCACAAAAATTTTAATACCTCATACAACAAAATTTTCAATCAAAAGTCATTTAAAGAGTGGAAAACATAAATTTTATTAATAACAAAAAGCAAAGATAAATGCTGTTTTTCAAGAAATTAAATGACTGCTTCCCTTAAATCAAGTGTATGAAATGCTATCCACCGGTCTCTTGATAATAAGCAAATCTGTGGACGCATTCATTTTGAATACGGGAATAATGCCAGGACTAATTCGACTGATTTCATATCTAATTCTATCAACATAAATCTTTGATTTTAAATGCCTTTATAAGAAAAAATCGAGGGGCGAAAGATATGGGAACCTGTGGGGAGGCACTCTATTGATCTTCGCCTACCAGTCCTCATCCCAGCAAAAGCAGTTGTTTAATAATAATAATGATGATAACAATAATAATAATAATAATAATAATAATAATAATAATAATAATAATAATAATAATAATAATAATAATTCTTTATTAGCCATTAGATCATACAGTACAAGATATATCCTTTTCATTATGGCCCGATACTATAACTGTGGTATCATCAGCAAATTGATACAAATCCCCATTTGAAAAGGAATTACGTAGGTCACTGACGAATAACACAAACAAAAGTGGTCCCAAGACGAATCTCTGTGGCACACCTTACACACCTTGTAAAACTTCCATAGCAGAAGAGTATGCAGCTCGGTCCCCACATCTAACCGACACAAGCTGGGTACAGCCGGTCAAGTACGATGCTATCCATTGCTTGCAACGTCCCCGTACACCACAAATTGACAGTTTCCGGAGCAGGAGCTCATGATCTACAGAATCAAACGCCTGTGTCAATTCAAAAAACAGGCCACCAATCTGAGTTCCGCTGTCAAGAAGGCTATAGATGTAATCTAAAGCCTCAAAAAGAGCATCTTGTGTAGATCTGAAGTCAATGAAACCAAATTGATTCGGGGCTATTATTTTGAATATATTCACAAATGAAATTATTCTCTGGAACATTACCTTTTCATATTTTTCTTTCAATATTTTTGAAAAACAAGATAAGATGGATATCGACCTATAATTTGACACAAGTTGCTTATCTCTCTTCTTGTAAACCGGTATTATTTTGGCTGTCTTCAATAATGAAGGAAATAAGCCGTTTGAGAAAGGCTAATTAACCATCATTGACAATGGTACTGAAATAAGCTCAGCGATGTAGCCTAGAATCCGGCTGGGAATTCCATCAATACCCGAAGATGTCTTACATGTAATGGACATAATTACATTGAAAATTTCATATTTGTTTGTTGATTGCAAATATATTATTCTATCTTGAATATTTAAGCTGTCTTTGTACCGAATATTACACTGGTGAATATTCGAAATACTTCTAAACTGATCCATAAATAAATTACACAAAACCGAATGATCCGTAATCAACTCCTCGTCATCCTTTATAATAAAACTACTACAAGCTCGAGTACCTGACACTTCATTAATAACTATTTTCCAAACACATTTTGCTTTATTATTCGCTACTTTTAACAATTTATAATTAAATTTCTTTTTTGTCTCAATAATCAGTTTACCATGAATATTATGATTAAATCGCAACTCATCAGAGGAAGCACGAACCTCACAAGTAATCTAAGATTTATTGTTAGTTTCTGTATGTGTTCTGCGCATAGGAAAATGTGGAATGTGTCGGAAGTTGTCATTTCAAAAAGTTGTGGATGGCGTCATTACTTGAAAGCACGTCATATACATCTATCGAATTTTCTTTTAATTATTTTAAATACAACCAATAATATGCCAGGTTTAACAGCGATTACATATGAATTAGCAATAAGTACAGCAGTTTTCGTACCTGTGTGCTTTGCACTTCAAACACTCTGTATACTGCAGTCTTCCGTCTTTCCTCAATTTTACATTAAGGGCAAGAATAATTTACATTTTCTTCATTTTCCCAATGCTGCTACTAGCTGAATGAAATTTTGAATTAACTTGCACTACATCATATAGGATACGAATTGCGAACTCGTAGAGCATTCATTTTTGCCTACTGCTGTTTATCTATACAGCATCCCAAATTGATGAACTGCTCAAGTTTTGCTTATTGTGTGACGAACCGTTAAACGTTCGCACTAATTTACTTCCAGGCCTCTAGAGCAGAGCGTTAAAATTAATATAACTAACTTTTTTGTAGAGTCCTTAAATTATTTCACTATTTTATTCAATTCTAGTGTGATAAAATTAATTTCTACTTAGTCATTTTAATTTTTATCTTGTAAACTCGTTTTTAAGAAAATCCTGTATATTACTTTTGAAAAACCTGTATATACTTTTCATTGGAGTCGATTGGAAGTGTGAGATGATGTATGGTAACGAGTGTTTTGCACCTCTTGAAGTCGGGCTTGTGCCGATAACCGGGGCTTATTTTTCCCACCACCAGCTGCTCCATAGGTAGTGGGAGTCTGCATTCCGAATTGTCGATATTCTCTGGACGGCATGACTATGTTTCTCGACGCTAGGTGGCGTGGGAAGATATATCTTGGTGCTGTTTGTGGAGAATAACGACATAAACCCGAGAGGTGAAAAACAATGGCGAGGAGAGGACAGTGTACAGAACCACGCTGATGACGCCGGGTAGACAGAAACATGTCCGTGGGTTACACTTTCCCCTTCCTCGCTTTGTCTTTTGCCGGGAACGATTCCACCAATACCATGAGCTATATTAGCCTTAATTTTTGGTCAACATTCTTCAAAATCTTCAAGAACATGTCAGGTGTTTTGACATTGATACCGTACGGCGAAATCTATAGGCGGATGCGTCTGTTAACTTGCTAAGTTCGCAAGCATATTTTCCTCGTAAGTAATCGACGACGCATAAGATAAATTAAAAGAGCCTTTTATAAAAAAAAAGAAAGGGAACACCTGCGTTACATTCAACAGGTTCTTCCGATTAGAGATTGGCACGAATAATTTGCCCGTTACTTATTAGAGGTGGACAAGCGTCGGCGCAAGTTATCACATCGCCAAAAACCGTGTACCCAGTTAATTCATTTTAAATCGGAAAAGTGTGATATTTGACATAGCTTTTTGAAACTAGCTTAATTCCTTTTCTAAAGAAGTAAATCTAATTGCTAAGGATTCTAAAATAAACTATTAGCTCCGCTATTGTTTATTGTGCACTCCTAATTGTTCTCTGATGGTACATTGCACAAGATCAATAACAACTTCTTGATTACATAAACTCTCAAACAGAAGGTATAAATGTCAACACTTGCATAACAGGGCTTCACATCACGTAAATGTAAAGCACGCACAGCTAATTGCGGTGTAACATAAAGGAATACGTGCATAATAGGGACAGTATGTTTGCAAAACATAACAGTGGTTTACAAATGCAGAATTCACAGGCGATAATTATTCAATTATGTTATTGGTCTATCTATGTAATCATTAATTAATTCCAAATCTGTGGCAAATAACTCAATGAAGGCAACGAAAGCGTAAGGCTAGAACAATATGTATTTAAATCCTTATCCAGTACAGCGCGTAGAGCACTTATTACTGAGTAGAAAGAAGACTGCCATTTGATCATTGTCCTTTATCCCAAACTTCCTCTTATTAAGCCTGCTTTTCTACTTGCTCACATAGCAGCCTTTAGGTTTATTTATCTAATGAGTTGAAAACGCCTCCTTTCACCCTTTGTTAATTAAAATCTTGCTGAGATGGTGCTTTTCCATATAACTTCAAGGGGACTTACGTGAAATAATAAATGACGGTTTTACTCTAAAATCTTGACAAGATAAATAAACCAAGTAGATATAAAATATTAAAATGTTTTAAAACATGGAAATCGTTCAAAAAAATGGAATTTTTGTAAATTAATTAAATAATTAGATGAACTGGAGGTTCGGGAGCATTCTTGCAGATTCTTTCGGCAATTTTAAACGAATTTTTTTATTAGTAAATGGAAATTAACGAAAAATTAAAGCTGAAAAATGCAAACTAACCTAGATTTCTAAAACGATGGCAGGGAACTGCCAATTCTTAAACTCCAACCTTCACTTCTACCTTGAATTTGTGCTACGATTTGAATATTACACACATTGAAACTTGTAATATACTCAAAATACAAGTTACCTCGATCAAAGCTTGATCAAGTGTAATCAAATTAATTGGCGTCCCTTCACTCCATTATTTTAATCGCTATGGCGATTGTTTTGTCCACAGCAAATTTTGATAATACTTTCCCAAACATAATTTAACGCTGAATTTCTGATAAAAAAACTTATTTATTAATCTGGCATAATGTAATAGATGCAGTGACGCAACTAAATGACTCAATTCATGCTATTCTGTGGTGCAGAATAGTATTGACAACCAAACAAAGCTCACTGACGTTCTAGACATAAACATTACGAGAGATAGTTAATTTACAAAATTATGCCCGATAATGCCTCCGAATTTACCATGTTGTTTGTTGTAAGAACGTTTTTCATTGATTTCCAAGATTTACGAAATGGAGAAATTGTATAGAAGAGGAGTTTCGTCTCCATTACCCCACATTTGTCGTTGTCTGGACTTAATTAAATTATTTAATACTCCCGGAGACTCGGAGAGGAAAGGAGGCTTCCAAAAAAGAACTAATATCCGCCAGAGGGAATTTCACATTCACCGAGTGGATATACTAAATACACCATACGTGCTCGAATGACAGCAAATCATAAGCAAAAAGATACAAACACATGGGTTGACAAAACCGTATCATATTCCAATAACAGCGTCAATATTTTAAAATAAATTAAACCTCAAAGCAAACGAGTAAAAAACTTCAAAACCAATACACATTAGTATCATCTAATAAAATGATTAACACTTATACGTTAATAATTCTTCTTTTAATAAAATTCACCACCAAATCGTTTTATATATTTGCAGCGGGCGGCCCAACGGAACTATAAGCTACACGTATTCGTGTATTTCAGTATTGTTCCCAGGATTTTACATTATCTACTGTTTTAGAGCATTTAGGTATTGAATCTGTGCTTGCATCTGTATCCTAGTAACTCTCTCTGATAGCAGCGCACCATTTTGTTTCGTTTTCAATTTCTTACCGCAAAGCGCTCCGATGTGGTTTAGATCGAGAGATCGTTATTTATATATTATTTACTAATATACTTCTTATCAATAAAGATTATTATTATTATTATGTAGAGCAGCTAAAAACTCACACTTGATTTTCCTTGAATCAATATTTTCAAAGCATTCGTTATAATTAGACTTAAGATTTTAAATAAAACTAACTTCTAGGTAACATAAGATTTTAAATAAAACTAACTTCTAGGTAACAGAAGAGTTGAATGTATTTCAAGATATTCAATGGCAAATTTTTATCTTCTATCATTTAGTATATTTTTATACGTCGAGAGTGTTCTTTCAACATCAACTTATGTTATTGGTGCGTATTTTAATGCAGAAATATGGTCGGGATTTAAATCTAAAGCATTGTTAATCGGATTTAATAAGAAAATATTTTGCTATGGGGGTTAATATTTGAAATCCATCCTTATGCTGTTAAGTTTATCTAATATAATTTTAGCAGCTTTACCTAAGACAATTTTTAATAAATTTTCGCAATGTTCTACAATAGAAATTGACTCTAATAATGTCATTTGAGTAGTTTCCAATTTTTTAATTGCACTAACTGCTTAAGCAACTATAATGAACCTCAATATACGTCAATTGCTTCATAATCACCTGTTTTTCGAATAAACTTTAGGACCTTTTTATGGATTTAGTTGAATCTATAAAATCTAATACAATATTTTTTATAAGATAATAGTTATTCACATAGAATATGGCTGCATCTAACCACGTACCCCATCGGGTAATTACTGATTCAGCAGGAAGGACAATACTTGGCAATTTTTCTTTATATATTTGGACGCGGGCGATGCTTTGATATTTAAAATAATTTTTTTTTTCGTTTAACACTATGTATTTCTTATTTCTCCTTATATTCATTCCTATAGTTTGTTAGTATTTACATACTAATATGTTCACAAAGTTTGGTTTTGTTGTATTGCAAAGCTCTGTTGCGCGAAGTATTACAAAATAAAATTGTCCATGTTTCCAGTTTAAATCATGCTAGCTATAACAAAGATAGAGAGACACTTGGCAGATTATTTGATACAGGGATTTAATCAACTTTTAATTTTAAGCCAATGATAAACTATTTAATCCCATTGAAACGAACTTCAATTAGATAAATTGATTTCACTATAATACAATCATTTTATAACGAATTTATTTATTGTTACAATGATTTACTTGTTTCTGTTATGGTATACTGACAAAATACATAAATATTAATGATAGTTCAGATTCAAAAATCGCTAGAACGAGAAAATAGTTGATTTTGGGCCACTAATACGTTAGTAATTTTTTGTTAAAATCTTTTGTTGGAAAATTCAAAACTAAAATAATATACAGGATGTTTTATTAAAGAAAGTGGCTTTTTAACAAAGGCATACTGCCCTGCTAAGCGAATAGGGGGTATCTATATTTTTTTCAAAGCCGAGAATTCCAAACAGCATTCGCTACCTTATACTAGATTAATTTTGTCGTTTCTACATTGCAAATACTTTATTGTAAGACTATAAGCTTAGGGCTACCTACAAAACATGTACCATATGCTAGTATTTTAGAAGTAACCAAATAGTAGACGAGAATAGTGGTATGCAGATACCAGATCATTCCAACTTAATGCAATATTTCACGTATCTCATTAACAATTCGGAACCTCATAAACGCGTGTATATTAGGTCTTTTTATGCCGAATCTAAGTGCCAAATAGCACATCCGACTAATATGCACTTCCGGAGAAATTGCGATTTCTGTAAATATCGACTTTTAAAAAAAATCTAATAACTCTGAAACGTTTAGTTAAGGTAATATGTAGTATCTTATTACATTTTGCCTCAGAATGAGGATTCCAAAAATGCAATAATGTATAATACTTATTCGTTTATTGATTCTTTGGAGACACGTCATTATCTTGTGGCTTATCCTAAGACAATTGTAATTTCCCTTCTTTTATTTAGTACTATGTATCAAAAAAGAATAGAAAATGTACGTTTGTGCTACCAATACGGAATACGGGAATAACCCCATTTCTATATGTCAGTGTTTGACAATAATTGACGTTTTGCTGCGTTTGGTTATATTTTTTATTCTGTTTCTTTTAATCTAATTTTGGCTTCTACATCTTACAATAATTGTAATTGCTCTGTCAATTGCAGTGCCCTGATTAATTATTGTTTGGGTAAGAGCTTGATACGTTGAATTGCATTTTATCTTGTTACATTTAGTATAGTTTGTGACGAACCATCAAAGTCCGTCGGATTTAAAGACTGTTAAATCTGGAAAAGATATAAAAAAATTATATTTTGTTTTTCACCTATTTTGTTTTTCATTCTATTAATTAATTTTTCAAGGAACCTAGACCGACTATTTTGGGCGCAAGTGTACCTTGTTTATGTTGAATGTTAGTATATTTATTATGTAAGTTCAATAATTGCGAGGTTTGTGCAACGGCGTGCTTGTAAACTACTTCACGTACAAGGTCGAAATACGTCAGTGACAAAAAGTAGCGTGTCACACCCGAAATCTGCTATACAAACCGTCCAAAATGTCATAGCTAGGCCTGATACTGCCCGGCCTTTCAGCTGAGCAGAAGGAATCCCTGACCGCGCTACGCAATCGTCGGTATTATCCGGCCTTTGCGAAGTTGGGGCGATAACGTCGATATCCCGCAATCGTACGGATTTAACTGGCCTTTGCGAGATAGCGATACCTGTTTACGTACAATTCCGTGTATCCGTTTGCCGAAATCTTAAAATCTCACAAGTCCGTAAAGCGCGACGCGTTTTCATTTCCGTAATTTTGCGAAAAATAGAAATCTATTTAAACTTTACAAGACCCGTAAATCGATGTTAGATTATTTATTTTCTTACCTTATCAACAAAGTCCGTGGAAATATTTAATAGTTTATGTCCATTTGTAATGCATTCAACATAAACACCAGAAGTATATTCTGTATTTTGCATTCCCGACCAGTTATTGTAAATGTTGGCAATTCTAATGTTATTTTCTTTGTTATTGTAAGAACCCGAGAGACATGTTATATTATTTTAAAAAATTTTATTTTGATTTATATTGTATAAATAAATTTGGTTAATGTTACTTACCTTTTTTTCTTTGATGAACCTCTGGACACAAGAGGTAAGATTCGTCAATGTGCCCCGTGCTTGATTAAGATCCCAAATCACACCCTTTTTCTTCGTCACTGGGCCTGCAAACAACTTTTATTCCCCTAATTAATAAACACGTGATTGTTTACTTCTCGACAGCTGATTCCGTTTTGACGAGTAAGAATTCATGGTGCGCGTGGCGACATCCCGTGGTCAAAGTTGGAACTATATTATAAAGTCAATAATTTAGGTTTTCTGTCGCCTATAAGCACAAAAAATATCATTTAAAATAAGGAAAGCTTGTGCAGTTTGTCTGCACATCATTTAAGACTCCAGAATCAGTTGAATAAGATAGCGTCCGATAAATGTTGTTATTTCACTCGTCCGCGATATGTCACATCACATTGACTGGCGCCCGAGAGCAGGAACCTGTAATTTTAAAGAAACCTGTAGTCAGAACGCGGATTACAGGAACCTGCAGTTAAGATTTGAAACTTTGCAAAGTTAATTTTCTTTTTGAATGTCCGCAATCTGACCCGTACATACTTCATTGAATGTTATTTTTATGTTTATATATACAGACGATTCCTATTTAGTCCGTAAGTAACCGTTATGACTTCGTACAAGCTTAAATTTTTGTAACAAAATGACCCATACAAAAACATCCTTTGTTGTGTGACCATTATATAATTATAAGAACTCTACGTACTTACTGTATAATGCAATACAATCTTTAAAATATCATTGATGCATTTTTTTTAAAACGTGTGTAACTAGAACTTATACACTATTGTAGCAACCTTTCACAGTTCATTGACAAAATTTTTACAATAATTTATTTATCTGCGCAAGTTGCAGCCAATCGTATATTCTCAACAAATTGTAGTAAATTGTTCTACAATTGTATGTAGCATCAGATCTCATAGCAAGAAGAAACAAGGGCATAATCTTTCGAGCCGGCGGAGATGAGTCACCCTGTATGTATGAATTGGAGAGATTGGAAGAGTCGGTTAGGTTGTAATGTTAGATTCATTTTACTAATTTGAATACTTTAAACGAGTCGAGCTTATAAAAAATCAGAAGCGATACTCATGCCAAAGCACTAATAGACCGGCAAATTTTTCAGATATTAATAATTGAAGTTCTCAATGGTAAATTCTCATTATCTATGTTTGTTTTTGTTTGTGCAGATCAGCATTAGCGAATAAATCCTCATACTAAACTCTTTTTCTCCGTATCTGCAAGCCACATGAATTCAGTATTGATCTTTGTATATACTGGTCTACGTAGTTTGAGATTACCCAGAGCGACTAATAACAGTGATTTATGTTAAAATGTATGTATTAAAGTGAAATTTTGGTAAAGCATGCTACGTGAGAAAATTCAATGTCTAGTCTGAAATGTGAAATAGGCTCTAAAGATGATTTATGATTTACCGCTTCCATCTTGAATTGACTAAATGTTATTTAAACATAAAAGTTTCCGGAGAAAACCTTTAACAAAAGATTTATACCTCTGCGAACGAGAAAACTGGTGCAAAATTATTACGTTACAGGTTTATACTTATTCGTTTTAAAGAATTATGGTGGCGTTAAAGTGGAAGCTATCATTTTCACACATAAAAGGTTGGTCATGTTCTTAATATAACCGGAAAAGCAATAGTTACACATAATCTGAACGCTTTTAAATAAAAATGTGCATTTCACTCAAAAAGAAAACACCTACCCATCACAACTGCAATTAAATTACGGTCGCCCAGCTAAGCTCCTCATCTCTTTACTTCTATTTGTCCTTTTACGTGCAGCCGAACTGTAAAGAGACCCGCTATTTCTTCGTACTTTTTAATTTTCCACCAAATGCGTTTTTCGATTGTTGTCGCTCTCTGCGAGTGCCTTATTTTTTGGATTCTTTTTGTTTTGCGTCCTTTATCATGATTGGTTCAACGAATCCTTTGCTTGTGTCGCGCTGTTCTCATACTTCAATCAGCATGCTCGGCAATTTCCACGGATCTATGAAGTAGACCGACGCTCAAGCAGTGCTCTTAAATGGTGCATTTAATTAAAAGTGCCCAATAAAGTAGTATTAATTTGCGCAGCATTTAAGGTAAATATCCAAAGAGATCGTTGCAATAAAGATTTCTATGAGAGTATATTCACGGCATCTAAAAAATACCAGCAATATCCTTTATTGATTAAAATAGTTTAAAAGTTAAGAATTATTGCAATAACACAAGAAAATATCTTGAATTCAGTCTCATTAAAGGAGAGCTTCAAAAATACTTCATTCAATTTCCATGTAATTGAGAAAATGTTACAAAACTTTTCAAGGTTTAAAAGGAGTCGACAGGAATCTATGGCTGCGAAAATTTGAAATTAGAACAATGGTAGTGGTTCAAATGGATTAATAATAGTAGTAGTAGTAGTAGTAGTAGTAGTAGTAGTAGTAGTAGTAGTAATAGTAGTAGTATCAATAATTGTTATATTTATGTCTTATTTTAAGGTGGTAGTATTTTTATATTAGACGCATGCGCGTACTTGGCTGTAGCGGGCACCAGTAGAGCTGCGGCTGCGAACAAATTTTGTTGTGTTTTTGAGCTCATTAAATAGTATTTCTTGTTGTGGGAACGTGACAGATTGGTACAAAATGGCGGAAGCTAAAATGTACTCTGGCTATTTACGTGAATTTCGGTTACAGGAAAATGATTGGGAGATTTATAAAAATAGACTAGAACAATATTTTATTGTGAATGATATAAAAGATGAAAAAATTAAAAGAGCATTTTTACTTAATGCTTGTAGTGATAAACCTGAAACTAAAGCATACGCGGATCTCACTGCAGTACTAGATAAACATTTTCATCCGTCAAAAAATGCGTTTCCTGCACGTTATAAATTTTACAACGCATTCAAGAACAACGATCAATCTATTTCCGATTGGGCTGCACGCGTCAAGAGTTTAGCGACAAAATGTGCCTTTAAAGATGAGCTGAAATGGATGCTTCGAGACCGTTTCGTTATGGGACTACCAAAAGGACCGATAATGGATCGTCTCTTCGAAGAAGACGCAACGACGCTGACGTTTGAAGCAGCAGTGGAAATAGCAATAAATAGAGCTGCTGCGAATAATAATTCTTGTTGTGAACTGCATTTTTAATAAATCTGGTGCTCAATTTAGGAGATTACTTTCATGTTACTGTACTATGTATTGGAAATATTGGCTATATTTATGCACCTAATTATAAATAGCAGATTATTTACATTTTCTGTATTTACAAACCTTCAAAATGGCGGGATTTAATTTATGCGCGCGGATTTGAACAAATTCTTCTTCCCTCTATGTCTCTGGTGCCAACAGCTTCCTACTGAATGTATCCGTTTTCTGGAAATTCACTAGTTGAGAGTCGATGGAACTTTTCCCAATTGGGATAAATCTTACCATGATCAAGGCACCCAATAGGCTTATTAAATCATCGACGTAATCTCTATAACGCTCGACATCGACATAAATTCCTTAAAACAAAATTAATTGACCTTATTTGTAGAAAGGAAAGTAAATTTACACGGAACAGTTCGCCAAATTTAAAATGATACAATACTGCACTGTATACAATGCAGGAAACTACGGCAAAGTAATGCGGATTACTTCTATATGGTTCTAATTGATGCTTCAGAATGAGGTTGTAGCAATTACTCTAGTATCATGTTATCGCTGAAACGGATGCTCGTTCCATTTATAAAACATCAATATTCCGAAAACGTACAGAGAAGAACGCGTAAGGATTTGTAATAAAAACAGTGGTGTGAACACATCAAATATCCCCAAAATGTGACCAGCGGCCGCAAACGAGGCTGGACGTATGAGACATAAAACATTCGCAGAGAAACCATGCTTATTTCATTTTGGATTAAAGTTGCCACATAAGGCGAGTAAAAGTTTATCCTCAATATACGTAGTGACCTCTACTTCATATTCGAATCAAGAGTTACTTTAAAATAAGCTATAGTGTCTACAAATATACTTACACGTTGCATTTGTAATTAGGTGCATGTTTGTTGTTTTGTATAATATATGGAATACCCTTGTAAATGGCAGTTACGAAGAACCGGAAAAACAACGGGGAATCTACACTCACGGAGAGAAATGTGTTGCAAAATTTAATATTATTAAATTGTAATTTAATATATTTTTTATTAAATTAGAACTAACAATACAATATATTAGTTATAAATATAATTTTTATTTTAGTTATAAATATAATTTTTATTTAAACCAAGAATGAAAATGGGTTTAATACTAATAACAAAAAATTATACGTATGTACCTAATATAAAGGCTACATACGTTAAACATAAATGAAAAAGATAAGAAATTGACTGAAGCTTCGGTCTAATTAACACTAATTGAAAGTGAATATCGTCCACCACTACATAGGGATCATCACAAAACTGAAACCGCAAATTCAGCTATTACCGAGCAATCACCGCATATAATGTATATATGCCAATATCGGTATAATTTATGAGCTGTATAGATGGTGATTTATATTAACGCAGCATTACCTCGTTAGTTATAATTAGCTCATATTGCACCGACATTAACCTCCCTAAGTGAAAGTAATCCGCAACCACAACCAGGTGGCAGCCCAAGCTTGTTAATGTCAGAAACCTGCCACGCGCTAATTAAGCACACAAAGGCAGAACTAAGATCAGAATAAGGATATATCGGGACCGTCACTCAATTTTGCCTCTCTCAGCATATTTTCCCGATCTAAAGTAAACCAATTAACTATCTATAGATAGACGATATACACCGACGTCCTGGAGCTATGTCCGGACTATACGGTGGATGTTCCAATTCTTAAAGGCCACATTCGCAGATAGCAGCTTGTGAAATGGCGGCAGTATGGACGGGTGCATTATCGTGCAATAATCGAACACCTTTTGTCAATTTTCCTCGATGTTTGTACACGAATGTTATCCCTCAATTCATGCAACAAAAACGCATAATATGTGCTGTTGACGGTTGTATTGCGCTCTTTAAAGTCGATAAGTAAAACACCCTCACAATCCCAGAATATTGTGGCAATCACCTTTTTCGTTGATTGAACGACTTTCGCCTTTCTGGAACGAGATTCATCCGTTCATCGATTCCTTTTTGGATAGAGGATCATAATACAGAACCATTGTTTCATCTCGTGACTCCAAAATCGGTTTCGAGTCGTCTCCATGCATGTTTAAGAACGAGCAGAAAGAAGATGCGGTACCCATCTTACACTAACCTTATTCATATCCAAATAGTTATGAACAATTCGGCGAATACTTGCTTCAGAAATTTTAGACATCACTGCTAATTCATTCACTTTCAAATGGCAATTTGCTAATACGATTTCCTCAATAATTGAAATATTTTGAGGCGCTATCAGTTCAATTGACCGACCTGGGCACTCATCATCTTCAAGGGATTCTTTCCCAAACGGAAACATTTTGTCCACTTTTTTACAGTAGAATACGAAGGAGATAAATCACCATAAACGCTCTCTAAACGTTGTTTAATGTGATTGGGCGTATGCCCTTCTTTTGTTGAAAATTTAATGACCGCGCGGTACTCAATTTTCGTTACCTGAGGCACTTTCATGTACTAGTCACGGTGTCTTGGTGGCTACTAAAAACTACTACTCTTCGAACTATAATATATATAGCGTAGGTCTCGCATATGTACAACTATGACGCAATGGAGTTTGAACACGCTCAAACCTATATAAGCCTGTCAGACCGAGAATTTATGGCGCCTACCTCGTATATATCGATCATGCACCTCCGATCAGCGGTCGATGTTAATATTCGCTTGGCCCAGTCGGCTATCTGTTTATGGGCACGTACTAGGGTTGCCACCTGTTCTCGTTTAGCGAGGACTGTCCTCGTTGAGATACTTCATCCTCTCATCCTCGCGTGACAACAAAAATCTTCGCAAGATAAACTCTTCAATCTGTTATTGATAAATAAATAGTAATTCTTGCATCATTTATGCAAAGTTATTGGCAAAAATAAAACAAATTTAAGAAACAACTTTTTTAGATTTTGTTACTTAGTTATTTATTTTGAAATTAACCCGTCTCGCTTGTCCTCGTCAAACACATACAAAAGATGTACATACGTACTACGATTCTGGCGCACCGCCGAAAAGTTGCAACCTTATTTTTTACTATGGGCTTTAAAATTAATAGAACATACCAATTTATACTTGTACGCTCAAGAAACAATCTTCTTTCATTTAGTAATCGATTATTTATATTATCAGATTTTTATTTAAGGTTATGAAAACATATGGGTGTAACCAAAAATTAATGCTAATATAGCTCATGGTATTGGTGGAATCATTCCCGGCAAAAACAATGTTGCAGAGAAAATAGCGCCAACACACGAACATGTTTCTGCCCACCCGGCGTCATCAGCATGGTTCTGAGCACAATCTTCCGCTGCTAATAATTGCGTTTGCCTCTCAGTTTATGACAAACCGGACACTCCGGTTTGTCTTGCTACCCTCTGGGACGACGTGATTGTGTCTCTTGGCGATAGGTGTCGCCGAAAGACAATTCAGTACTGTTTTGGAGATTAGCAGCATAAACTGACAGGCAGACGCAATTATTAGCAGCAGAAGATTGTGCTCAGAACCATGCTGATGACGCCGGGTAGACAGAAACATGTTCGTGTGCTAGCGCTATTTTCTCTGCTACATTGTTTTTGCCGGGAATGATTCCACCAATACCATGAGCTATATTAGCATTAATTTTTGGTTATTGTTATTAGGCATTCTGTCCACGTGTATTTCTATACATATGGGTGTATTTATTAATTATTATTCTTTAATATATGTAAATGTGTAGAAAGTGTATACCTAGAAACAGTTCATCACTTTAATGTATATCGCTATGTAAAGAAAGCTGCTACAAACGGTAGCACGATACTTTAAGATTTCATTGTATAAATTCTCATGTGAAATAGGAAAATTGTTCTCATATCTGATAATTGGTTTCTGTTCAACGCACGGTGATTATATTAGAGGAATTTCCTACAAGATGTAAGGTTAAAAAGGAAGATCACGTCCCTTTCTTTGTAAAGTGATACTTTGAAATCATAAATTCATATTTTCTTTGTGGTGTGGTTTACAAAAGCTACCGTTACAAAAGAAAATGTTTTCTTCCGCTAGTTTGTCTGATATATTTACTTCTTATTTTTTCTCCTTTGTGTACACATCCGGCTGTGTATACCTCCAGGAATTTAAGGACTAAATCGGTGAATAAAAGCAACGAAACCAAAACAGAAGCTACTACAAAATAGAAAGCAAAATAAACAGTAAAAGGCAAGAGCGGAATGGAAATTTGAAGTAAGGTAGTTTGAAATTATTTTAGAGGAGTAAAAATCAATTCTCGTACATAAAGAAACTAGAAATCTATGGATTCAGTTGAATTTAAAATTTCCTTAGTTCTTCTGGGATATATTAAATATACCCTGGAAGTAATGAGAATATTAATTTGAAAAGTTAATAAGCGGTCTTATGATTTTATAAAAACATTTTCAACATTATCGCGCTCTTGAACTAAGAAGCAAATATGAACATACCCACTTTAAAAAGCACACCTACATACATGGGTCATTTTCAATAACTGTTAACTTTTCAGACTTACCACTTTTAAAAAACTAATCTAAAAGATTTAAGTGCCCCGTAAACTTTTGTAAATTTCTACAGCGGTGTAGAATATGGTTTTAAACTTGGAAATCAAAAAAATAACCTTAAACATGTTTTATTCATAGGTTTGTGTTAGTGTTTTAGACATTTTAACATTACCGTCGCACACAAAAAAGCACTACAAAAAGTGCGAAAAAGACCCCATAGAAATAACGCATTCAAGAAATTGGTAGATAAAAACAACAAATAACTAAAATATTAAAAGGAACGCTTTGCTTTTTTATTTTTTTGCAAAACATATACAATATTTATGAAGCAAATCAGTGGAATTAGTAGAACCATGTTTTCTTATATCTAGAAACAAAAAAGAACCCTTATAATTCTTTTAATATATTTTTTTAAACAGCCCTGTGTGACGGAAATGTGAAATGGGGACGGAAATGACAAATTAAGACCGAAAAGTTAAAGTGAGCACAAAAACTATTTAAAAAACGCCAAATAATTTTATAATTGCTAGTAAACAAAACATTAAAGTTACTTAACTAGTAACATTGCAGCTTACCATTCTTAACTACAAAGTATTAGTAACGTCAAAATAAAAAACTTTACAGTAATAAACAGTAAAGTTTATTAGTAAAACTTCACGCGCTTCCAATAAAGAATCTACTTCGCTCGTATTTTCAAACTTAAATAGTCGAGATGATATCTTTGTTGATGCGTTTAAAGTACAAAGGATCTCGTTTTTCGGAATTATTTGAATATCGGCCGTTTGGGGCCACAAAAAAAAACCTTTTTGATTCCTGCATGAATGGAGTTGTAAGGTTACGGCCTTTAACATTTAAAATCCGCTCTGGGAACCATTCATGCTCAAATGTCACTGCAACCCAATCACCTTCTCCTTCTTTTTGATGTCATCCCCCGCAACATCCTTTACAACATTGGCATCAGCTAAAAAGTATTGAGTTAAGGATTTTTTTAATTTCATTGTTATGCAAACACAGCCCTTCATATCCATTTTCCACACGATACTTTCATGATAGGCAACTGGTGGTCATAGTGAACAAACTTGGTGCACGGGGAACCAGGAACTGCAATCATGCATATATCGCTTTGTGTAAGTACATGACGGTAACAAGGAATATGCGCACTTGCATATTCTTGTCAATTTTATTATATTCTTTATATTCTGCTTGATTTCCTTTACTACAGCAGTCACTACCATATCGAACAAGGCAGGGTTAAGATAGATTAAAATAAAGAGGTGTACTACTCCTTGTCTTAATCCGTCCATACATCTCCCTATATATGTAGTTTTCTGTTTTTGCACAGGGTGGGGCACAAACAGAGAAACAAAACAAAAACAAGTAGATGATTAATAACTTGAAAATGAACACTATAATTGAAAGCTATATAATAACCAGGTAAAAAATTGTAAAAAAATGAGCAAAAGCAGTTTTCAAGTCACTTTTTGGAAATAACTTCATTCAGGTGAGCTCCATCGGAGGTAAAGGCACACTGTCCATGAGATTCCTCAGCAAATCCACGGGAATTGCATGAATATCCTCTCGTATGTAATCTTTCAGTTCCTGTGTAGTGTGGGGTCAGTGAGCGTAGACCCTATTCCGTCAAATAGCCCATAGGAAAAAGTCACATGCTCATAAGTCAGGCGAACGTGGAGGCTATTCAAGGTTTCCAGAATGAGCGATGGCACGTTATGGAAACATTTCTCGGATGACTGTCATTGAATTTTGTGCGGTATAGCATCATCCTATAGGATCGACTGTATGCAGCTGGTCTCCCACATAGGATTCAACGTACCTCGAATAGCATCTCGTTATGCTCCAACCTTTACTATGCCGACGCCGAGGACCAATCTTCGTTTGCGGTCGCCAATCTATCACATGATCAGGAACGCTGAGAAGATATTTAGTGATATTTTCACCGGAGAGTTGGCGCCACGATACACGAAACATAATAGTTTTTTGTATAGTTATGTCATGTTTTTAAATCAATATGTATTGTGTTCACAATGTGTATATTTGTCCTGTAATTGGGTTTACCTGTTGGACAATAAACATTATTATTATTATTATTATTATTATCCTATTTTCACTGAAAATGTTTCACAGCGACACCACATATCGATCCAATGTGACCCCAACGGATTGACTACATTTTCAAAGAAGTGCGGACCATCACTCCAAATGCACTAACACCACACTACACTGTAACTTTTTTACTGTGCCGTGGCTTCTAATGCAACAGGCTTAGGTTCTCTGTCGCCCAATATCTGAAGTTCTGCTTATGGATGTATCCCTTTAGGTTAAAATGACCTTCGCCTGATATTAACAGGTGATCAAGAAATTGTGGCGATTCTTCGATCATTTGTAACAAATTCATGCAAAATTCACTCCATCGTTTCAAGTCATAGAAAAGGAGTCATTATGCTATTTGAATTTTAAACGGATGGAATTTTAAATTCTTATATACCGTCAAACGGTTCTAGAGGTGAAGTGTAAGCCGATTAAACGGCGACTAGCAGAAGGATGAGGACTAGGCTGCAAAGCTTTTGTCACTCTGTGGGAGTCCAGTAGGCTTCTTGTTGACAATGGATGCATTAGTTTTCAATTGTGTGACCTAATTTAATATTGTTGGGCGTGTGGGAAGCTGTCTATTCCTTCCAATATCAAAATTTCGTCGAAAAGCTCGCTGCGTTACAGTAACGGAATCGCAGTTCTTGAAGAACACCTAACACAGGTGATGACTAAAGGCTTTACATCGCTTTTCACCGCGCCACCTACAAAGATGGCATGGCGACAAATTTAAATTGTCTAATTGGCTCTGACCCAGTTTGTATAAACTCTTTATCACGTTTCACAATTTTCCATTCAAGACTCCCTCTTCCAATCTATTCCGCACAATATTTCTCAGTAAGCTATTACAAGCATTTTGTAGAACTAAAGATGCACTTTGATATTGTTAAATCTTGATTTTTTTCTGTTATATCTAAAGTTTTTCGTACAGTAGTTTCCCTTTTTTGTACGCTAGTGTCAGTATTTCCTTCATTCTTAAGATATCTTTTTTGTCATTAAATTGCAACCTTATTATTTTTAGTCCTCTGTTATCGATATTTTTTGGGTAATACTATTTTGACGAATCGCTTTGCCTGTTTTTAGCATTCCTACTTCTTATCGTTAGTTCATTTGTTTTGAAATTTTGTCTTTTCCCTACGCTTCATGTACGCCCAATGCTCTCTGTTTAATATTTCCTCAAATTGTTCCTTCCATCTTTTAGTTACATCATCTACATCTGATAATATGTCCGGTCCTTCGTTTTTTCAATTGGTCTTTTCTTCGTTTTCATATGAATCAAGTCCATTGTAAAATGGTTTCCAGTTTGCACATTTTGACTTATTCCCAACGTTTTATGATTAAATTTTCTCCAGAAATAAGGGTTGAAAAAGATGTAGCATTCCTTTTATTTATTTATTTATTTATTTATTTCAAATTGATACATACAGGTATAAATCTAATTAATATGCATTATACATACATGAAATCAAAAATACATTGTGGAGACAAAGCAAACATAATACATGTGCATACAGACACAACATAATCATTCCCAAGGTTTAATTTTCGGGGATTCAACGAAGACCAAAGCACAAACCAACATCCATATGTGTATAGTTTTAGCATACATTTGGCAGACTTTAAAAATGAAGATTTAGAGATACCAAAAATGTCAATATATTAAGAATGAAAATTATAGAGTTTGGCGATTTTCAAGGCTGTCTGATAAGCAAGTTATCGAAAGTTAGTAAAATTCAATGAAGTCATGAGATACACCGTAGAATAAATATCTGAAAAGACAAAAGTGTTATCTTTAAGGCTTTCTATTTGTTGGATTATTCATCATTATTTAAAATTATAGGAAATGTTTTCAATTTCTTTTTTATTCATCTGACAGGTGAAGAGGGAAATATTTTTTTATCCATATCACAGGGAGGTAGTTTAGCAATTTGAAAAGTAAACATGCATAGTCGATTACGCAAACGTTCGTGTTTTAGACAGAAGAGCCGTAAATGTTCGCGTCTTTTTGTTGAAACCGTCCACGTGGGCATTTAAAGCGACATGAAGACCTGTCCCCGTGACAGCAAGTTTTCAGAGAGTTGAATATTAAACTTTATTTCCTTTAAGCACTTGTAACATTTAACTTTTCTCTACTTGGAAACTCTGGAGTTGTAATTTTCTTCTGTTGTGGTAATTTACGTACATTCCTGCGAAATATACGGACGGGTTTCTAATATTTCTCACAAGTGGGTAACTTACTTTACCCAGGAGACTAATGAAGAGATTTTGATGTTTAACTTTAAATTATTTCTACTTGCCTGACTAAATCATAGAGAAATGTTGCTAACACTAAAATTTGTCGTTCAACTCTAGAATATACACGCATCATATTTTTTCAAATATAAATCACGGATGGTGAATCATCAATTGCAAGGTATGCATTTATAATAAAATCTAACACAAACATATCTATTAAAACCATTTTTATTTAAACAGAAATTTAAACTTGATACATAAATCTTGAAAATGAAAGAACAAATACGAAAAATTAAAACACACGACGTCTTGCATATTTTTACTTCGTTTTTATAGTAAAATTTTGCCAAGCCTATGGCACTGTCCGTCTGATAATGGGGATTTTGCATACCGCAAATGACGAAAAGCCTGATTTGGAAAGTATGTAACTATGGTTACACTCGTACAAAACCAACTCACAAAGCAACCTTTCGAAGTGACACTTATTAATGTTAATGTAACTTCGCGAACTATTAACTAACTGTGAATATAATGAAATACTACTTTCTGGCATACCAAAAAAAAAAAAACAAAGCTTAATGGAAAGAAGCCTGGACCTGCAAAATGCGTTTCCACATTGCATTGACAAGAGAGGACCCCAGATCCCTTAAAGACAGAGATTAAGGTCAGTGTCGGAATTAATGGCATTTGACCAAGTATAATAGCTAGGCCACTACGCCTAACTCAAAACACTATAATATTCCAGCAGTACAGAAATTTACTGAGGAAACAGACAGACAAGAAGTTAATTATTGATCCGTTATTATATACGTATTTAGATAATAATCAGTGCTAATAATACTGGGTGTCACACAATCGACTGCACGAGCGCTCTTAATAGATTGAATAACCGTGCAAAGGGTACCCTGGCCTAGGTATCGGACATATGCTCAAGTAAACTAGTCAGTTGCTGACATATCTATAATCAACAACAGGTCTACAATTATACCACTAATTGAGATGGTGGAAAGTGTTTTAGAAGCAAGGGATAGTAAACAATCGGCAAAAATAAGCTTTTGATTGTGTATGTCATGCGATTCTACTACAAAAGCTATGGCATTACGGCATTAGAGGAAATACATATGATCTTCTACGATCATATCTAAATAACAGGAAACAAGCAGTGTGGTGGCAGAACACGTCATCGGATATGAAAGTAACCAATGTAGGAGTACCCCAAGGTTCCATCTTGGGGCCCTTGTTATTCATCATATGTATAAATGATATGCCTAGTAACATCAGTGGTAGTAGACCTCTGGTTTACACGGACAACACATCTATTCTTGTAAGAGGCAGAAGAGAAGACATTGCATGTATGAAAAACAACGCATTAAGATCGGCAGCAGTCTGGTTCAATGTCAACAAATTAAAATTAAACATAAATAAAACGCAAAGCCTTTCTTTTTGTTCGCGACATAAAAGGGTAATTAATTTTCTGGGCGTAACTGTTGACAGTGCTTTGACTTGGCGAAATCGTATAGACGCGTTGTGTGTAAGACTTAGTAAGGCAGTATATACCATAAGAGCTATAAAAAGTGTAGCTACTAAACAAGCGGCAAAACATACCTACTACGCCAATTTCCATAGTGTAGCGACCTATGGAATCGCGATATGGGGTACCTCCGCCGAAAGCAAACCTGTCCAAATTTTGCAAAAGCAAGCGATCAGGGTACTGTGTGGACTAAACTATAGAGAAACATGTCGCGAAGTATTTAAAACAGAAAAAATACTCACCATTGCCAGTGTCTTCATTCTTGTATGTGTAAAATTCGTTCACGCCAACCAATCCCGCTTTAGACGAAATGCCGATCTGCATACATATGAAACCCGAAACCGCAACAAATTTGTAATTCCCCATCATCGGTTGAAGGTAACGCAACAAGCCGTGGATTACTGGGATGTAAAAATGTACAACCATCTACCGAACCAGCTAAAAACTTGTAGTAAAAACAAATTTGCCATGAAGTCCCTGCTTTTAAAGAATACTATTTACACTTTAGAAGAATTCTTTAAAGCGTCAGCCTTCTCCTGACTACATTTTGTTTAATATCTATATTTTGTTGCATGTCTATTTACTTATTTATGTTTTTATATATACACATTTTATTTATACAATTATTTTAACCTATTTGTATACATATTTTTTATATATTACTATTTATTCACCGTTTTCTACGTGTTTATCGTGTACTTGTATATATTGTTTGTTTTTTTTTACAATTTTACCTTTCTTTTTGTATATGTGTACATATATTTGACCTGTCATGTAAGTCTTGATGACAAATAAATCATTCATTCATATACACGGTAACTGCAGTAGTTACTAATTAATGCAAAAAAGTCTCAAAATTGGTGGAAAAATATTCCAGGCCAAAAAGAAACCTATCGGTTGAGCATCGTTTAACGTACGTTTTGCACACTTCACGTCTATAATTCCTCCAATCAATTAGTGTGTACTTTTGTGAAACCAATCCATGGAGCATGGGTTGCGATTGAGATAAAAATATGTTCTTTGTCCGTAAATACAAAATTGCCAAAGCAGCTTTGATCGAAATTTTGGTTTGTGATGTGCCATTTTCGGCAAAAAAAGAGCGCATATGATGGTCTTGGGATGCACCCTGGAATCTTTTGCTGCTCTTCATTTTTTGGATCTGTTACATCTAAATCCGTCATAATTCTTTCCACGCATAAGTTTTTTAGATGGTTTAACCAAACCTTTGCAACCAACTGTTCCGACTAAGCACTGTTGGTGTTGCCGCTGCTGTTGTTGCTGTAACTGTTGTATCTGCTGTTCAGAAAGAAGTAAGCCATGTTGTTGAGCAAACTGTGTTGCTATTTCGTCTGTTGCTGTCATTGCACAAAATTCAAACATATTCGGATCTCGGTTGGGCATTTTTAAATGATTGTATTGTAGAATGTTAGGGATTAACCAGCTTTAAAAATTACTAAGCTGTCTGGCCGAAGCTTGATATCAAAAACTCCCATAGTTTAGCAGCTGTACAAAACGTAACTCTTACTGGAGCTCCAGAAAAGTCACCTTTCTCTGGCTTTCACCAAAGTAAGAATGAACTTGGTCGTCTTTCGCAACTATATTTATACCCTTCCAATTGTCTCTCGAAAGCTGTTCAAGCTATAACATAAGGCGCAACAATGTGTAAATGACAATGTCCATTAATTTTTATGTCATTGTGTCAAGAAAATACAACAAATTGCAGGTAGAAACGCTTTTGTCTCAAAGTGGATACACATCCTACCCCTAAGTGGATTTTTTCGAAGGTGGATAAATGCTGTACCTAGGTAGATACAGTTTTTCAAAGGTGGGTACGTGCTACACCAATACCATTTGAGCCTAACAGAAGAACTAACATACAGACTCTGACAAACGGGAAAAGATATCATCGCCAACGTACCGTGCTACTGCACAGAATCAGCAGGAATGCAACTGAAAGCTACGTAGAGCGATACCTCACCAGGCTACTAGGTCTAATGGAAAAGGCAAAACTAGTGTAAATAATCTAATAATTGAGAAGCTACAAAAAAGATCTGAAAAGATCGTTGTTGGGCGGGTTAATGGCAACCTTTAATTCAGTCTATCTATCTAGGGTGTTTAACCGTCTTGACAAATTATTTGATCTCATGGTTGAAACACTGTGATAACTTACAAATGCTGCGATTTTATCGAACTAAACTTTATGGTGTCCAAGACATAATTCTTGCTTCGTTAAAGGAGTTTCCTCAAAGCGCCCTGTTTCACCAACACAACCATACGGCAAGAGTAAGAAATATGGTAAATGACAGGGCTTTAAAGAAGCTCAGAAGAAGATATGCTGCGATCTTAAAAGAGATTTATTAGGGCATGCATAACACGTTGACTGGTGCAATGTTAAGACACTTAGTGATCCCTGTACCACCTTCTTTTTGTTTTGCAATTTGCTGAACGTAACATAATATAATTACATTTTATTTTATTTTTTATATTTCATGCAGGTAAATGGATTCGTTAAAGACGAATCACGGGTGAACTACTAACTAAAGGAAAAATCTACACGAAGCAAATATCATTCATGCAACGCATTAAGCAAATATGACTCGCATTTGCTTCCTTAAAATATTCTAGGTCTGACGGAAATGAATGCCAATATTACCTGTACCTATCTATATCAGTGTCTCCTTTACCATACCCAGTTGAAGTCGGTTTTCGCATCTGACATGGTTTGGTGTTGAGTTATCGCGATTAAGTACATCCTGTCTAGTTAGTTTTGGTATATCCTGGACCAACTTCAATACAACATCCAGCATCAAAATCATGTGTAGCCAAATTTGAAGTTTTCTTAATTTGACACTAACAGTATCTCAACAACAAAATTACCAAGAAAAACCATATCGTATATTGCCGTCGGCGAACCTTACTAAAAAAAGGCTTCTATACAACACACATATAAAGGTGAAAATACTTTTACACATATGAAATGCAATAAAAGATTTCCGTCACTACCTTACACAACCGTAGAAGACGAACAAGAGATCATCATATTTTTGCCTGAAATGTTTTATCTGGATTTACTACTTGGAAAGACATTTTCAACAGATATTTGAAACCACATATGTACACTGGATGTCCAGGATAACATGAAATACATGGAAACCGTTAGAGATACAAGGTCGGTTAAATGGGGAAAAAGTTGCGCACTTATACGGCTAAGTACAATCCGGGATTACACTTTTAAAAATTCATTCCGTTACTGAGATACAGGGTGAAAACCAAAACTGTGCGTTTCCTAAAAACCTTAATATTTTCTTTATTATAAAAAATACAATCATCAAATTTTCAGCATAGTAGCAGTTAGCAATGAGGACTTCAAACATGGCCTTAGAAAAATTCTTATGAACCACTTTTAAGTCGTAGTACAACCGCTTACAGTTGTTGAGCATGCACATACATATGTTAAATCACAACCTACCACACATAGTTTTTCTTCATTGAACATAGGAATATTATACATGGTTGGAAAGCATTTTTTATGGCCGGTTCAGAAATGTAAAAGCCAATATAGCGCCCATAAGAAAAACAAAAGTTAGGCACAAGCGCAAAGAACTCAGTGAGCGTAGAATTTTTCTAAGGCCATTTCTGAAGTTCCCATCACAAATAATGCTGAAATTATGCTGAAAATTTGATGACTGTATTTTTTATAATAAGAAAAATATTAAGGTTTTTAGAAAACGCACACTTGTGGTTTGCACCCTGTATCTCAGTAACGGAATGGATTTTTAAAAATGTAATCCCGGATTATACTTAGTGTGCAACTTTTTCCCCATTTAACTGACCTTGTATCTCTAACGGTTTTCACTATACCCATGTACTTCATGTTATTCTGGACACCCGGTATAGGTACACACAGCGGAATTTAATTAATAATTAAATTAAGTACTCCTTTTGCTTTCGATTTTAGTTTCCGAAATGTTTGGTTGCTAAGTGCGTTAACATAAAAATACATTAAAACCAGAGTACGTTGCGACGGCGATATCTAATTAAGTAGTATCCTTCTGAAAACCAAATTTATAAGATTAATATGAATGCAAATAAAAATCTACCGTAAAGATATAAACTCATCATATTTGCTTACTTCATAGCGTTGAAAATGCACATTAATTTATTTTAGATACATATTTATGATTCGCAAAAGAAAAAAGAAGATGAAAGTGAATTTGGAGAAATATAGTAAATTACAGGAACGTAGTACCCGGAGCCCAGGAAAACTTATTTACAACGGGATACACTTCCAACATTTCCGCCGTTGCACCTAATTAGCAGTGTTGTCATGAAATAGCTCTATAATTACACTCGGAACACGTTAATGCTTAGATTAATACATGTAATGAAATGCCTGAATTAACCCGGTTATGTAATTTGACGCTCCTGTTATACAGAACAGGATTTATTCGTTAGTAGGTGTGCAACTGTAGCTTGTAACGTTGTTGAACTACAATAGTATTCCCTTTGACTGCTATGAATAAATTAAATACATTAAGAATCTCCCTTTACGGTAATTCTAATAATAGTAGTAGTAATAATAATAATAATAATAATAATAATAATAATAATAATAATAATAATAATAATAATAATAACAATAATAACAATAACAATAACAGTAACAGTAACAGTAACAGTAACTTATTTTTTAATAATCGTAGGAAAATATTTATTGAAAAGGAAAAACGAAAAAAATAATCATCATATATTACAAAAACATGTAAAAGAAGAATTTGGTCGAGAACTTTCGTTAATAATGATTCTAAAATACGTTGGAATAGCTTATTGATTACGCTAGAGCGTTTTTCGAGGATTATAAACTGTGTTAGAAAGAGTCTCATAGATTTTAAGTCAGATATCAGTTTTACTATATATCAGCATTACAACCAATAAAAGTTGCTCTAGAAACACTATGTTGAGAAAACGTTAATTTATATGTCGCCGATGTTACGTTGACATTTATGCTTTATGAGCTAACGACGCAAAACACATTTTTGATTAATGAACTTAAAAACACATTGACGCGATGTATAAAGGAACAACGAACTGTTTATTCTGATGTTTTGAAATTTCTTTATGGTAACAATTTCAAGAATTCAAATGAAGAAGACTACGGTATTTTTACTATTGAGAAAAATCGGTAATGCAATCCTTAGCTGGTATTGTTAGCAGATTGTTGCCTTTAAGGATGTCCTTGCTAGAGTCTCAATAATGAAGTACATGGATACTCCTAATGGCCTGCTTTTCAAGAATCCCGTTGCCCTTACCAAGAAAATGCTGTGATAAGATGCTTTATAAACATCTATATTCTTAACAATTATAGCAATGACGACTAGAAGTCCTAGCGTCGTCAACTGCCCAATCGACCTGTTGTTTAGTTTGACCGGTATACCTTCATCTCTGTGACCTGCAGATATTGAAAGACATATGGTTTTTTAGAGGCGTTGATTTCAACATCATTTCCCGAAAACTAATGTGAGTAACTCTGGGACAATTCGCCTATGTTAGCCTTGCTGTTAACAATACTAATATTATCTACTTTCTATACTACAGTTAAAATCATTTAAGTCAAATTAAAATCAAAATGCAACCATAACTGGTCCATAACTGGTCCTTGGGCTACACCACGTCGTCCGAAAATTTTATCAGACATTAATATTTATTGATATTCACCTCTTGCTCTCGGTTTGAAATGTAGGGTATCAACCAGCCTCGGATACTTAGAGCTTAAAGCAAGTTTCTGCCTTCCATTCTAACATTGTCTTCGTCCTCTAACGTGTCTTACCATACACGCTTTCTGATATTGCAAGGCAATACAATGATTTTGATTTAGTCTGCGAGCAAATAAGTAAGTCTCCTCTAAACGGAACACCATCTTCCTATAACCCAAAAAATTTGCTCCCTTTCTAACGGTATTAATTATTTATAATGACTACGTATCTTATTTTCCATGGATACATCCTAACTGAATTTTAAGCATAATTGCATCACCAAAGAGCAGTTGACGTTCTCAAGTAACAGTTCTAGGAATACCTCCGTCCTTGGATTTTCGGGAATGTTTCAAGAAAGAATTCAAAGAGATATTTTAAATGCAATACAATTCCAATTGCAATATATTTTGTTTCACAAATTCAGAAACCATTCAGCTCGAATAATTTTTTTACAGTATTTCTCATTTAAATTACATAACTAAAGCTTATAATCTCACTTATTTTACGTACAAATATTGATAAAAGCAATTTGATCATTATTCATTCAAAGTTTCAGTTATTTGGATTATAGGGCAGCTTGTGTAATATTGCGGCTGCATTCTTTGGAAAGCAGCACGTGTTAAAAGGCTTCACGTTTATAGCAAAACATTCTAACAATCCTGCAAACAACCCTTCAGTATTAAATGACATGTACTTTATAGAGTTCCGGAGGGGCTCTTACGTTACACATCGCTTCTGCTTACACAATTCTCTAATACCGATCCCGCACTTAATACGCCATTACTGCGTGCCTTAGTGAAGCTTGTAGCTTAATGTTGAATAAAAATTTATTATATGTAATAATTTTTATTCACAATGTATCTCCATCTTACGCAGTACACTTTGTTCCTGAAAGATTTGACCGCTAAGATACATAATTATGTTTTAAAGCTTTGAAATCGCGTTTACATTGACCTTTTTATAGAGCTGCACATGTTCTTCTTAAGACTTCATTTAATATTGGTAGGTAACATTTTTATTTGATTTAAATGCAGAAGATATACATTTCACCATATTATGCTATGTCGACTAATAAAGCGAAAATATCAAATAGATCTATGTACATCCATAAGATTAAATCTAAAATATTTTAAATTAAATCTTCGGACAAAAATGATGCGTCTTTGTTTATCCGATGCCTTCGATTCATTTTGCTTCTAAGGTCGATATCTTTTAAAAGAGTAAAGGGAGTTACGTCTTTTCTTGTTTTGTTTAAAAATGTTTTGTACGGTTCCAATTTTTTGCGTCAACATTTACGATTTACTCAATTTCAGCACGATACTTTAGGTTTGTATTTATTGTCATGTAAATTGTTAATCAAAAGATAATTTTCAGTCGTAGATTCGGGAGTGTCGCCAAAATACCCTTTCAGCAGTTTAAAAGAGTAAATTGAAAGTAACAGTTTAAAAATAATTAATAACAAAGAAAAACTAACCTCAAACTTGGACGTTTACGCGCCCTCTCTATGTTGGCGCGTCACTTAAGAAAACACCGCCCTCTTTCAAACGGCAGAACTTGGAAAAATATGTTTATTGGTAGTACTATCATCATAGACTCCAATTCAATAACCGTGCGTCTCGATCGGCCTCGAGTGTGAAGAGTGTCATACGTTTACCTTGGCGTCCATCCGGGTGGCTAGGAATTCAAAAGTATATTTTTAATGGTAAAAAACCGAGGCCAATAATAATAATAATAATCGTGCATGTATTAGGTACTTTTATATCTAATCTAGGCACAAAAAAATCATATCAGGGGGATTCTCGAAATCAATATGCAATATGGCCCATTAAAAAAACTCGGTAGCTACCAACTTATGAGAAACTCTCAACATCATTTTAATGTATGCCCTCAGTCGGATATCATATCAAGAAAAAAACCATTTTGGAAAATCTCCATTTACAAAGCACAATCTTTCAAGCCCGCGAAGACAAGACTCTGTACAAGTACAGATAGAATTTTTGTGGACTCCATTGTCAGAGATAAATGTCATGTACCAAATGTGAGATACAAACCTAGTTTAAAATATCATAGGTTTGCAGATAAAATACCATTGCAGTATAATAACAACAATGAAATAGCATATTGCTTGTAATAACAACGACAGAATATTTAAAAGATTGTACCAATAAAATGTCCTCATTCAATTGAATTAACAATGCACATATGTATGTATTTGCACGAAACGCGGTTGGAAACGGAATATCAGCAGCGAAAACGTTTGTGTCAATTCATAAGCAAGCACTAAGCAATCATGTGGATAGAACTGTCAGAAGCCACCGAAACTGCTCGTTTTTTTCTTCAAAAAACCATGATGCTAACTAGACCAAGCGGAGCTACAACTTTACGCCCCGCCCTCTCGAATGTGCCTACCCCCACCCTCCTCGGAGCAACCATCGCTTCAGGCCGCCAAATTTAAATAAGCAAGTTACTCTGCCCCACCCTGTACCTTTCTACATACCGATTGGGAAAATGTGAAATTAGCAATATCGGCATTCCCTCCTCGCTCTCTCGCCGTGCGTGCAAGAGAGCGTGAAGGGGACTGAGTAAAATCCGAGCAATTCGATGCGGGACGTGCTAGTACACTTCGAACAATGTCGGGATGTAGACCTACTGTGCGAAAAGCGCACGTAATAATTTGAAGTCAAGATCGCCTGGAAATGAGAGTTTCGCATACTTATTTTGTTGTTGCTACGAAGTTTCCAGAGACGAAAACAAAAACAGATTCTGATGAAATGAAAAAAAAGAAAAATAGGAACCACATCGGCAACTTTGAACCATCGACTGCCGCTAACCCCTCCGCTTGAAAGCGAGGAAGGGATAATGATATGGCTAACTTTGCATTTTCTCAATCGGTATATATCAAAAATTGTTCAGAGGAGATTAATTTCAAGCCAAAACCGAGGTTTGCCAGTGAAATATTGATCTGGTACGCTATTTCTAAATCGGTAATATCTACAGCATAAATCGAACGAGCTAGTGGCGACGCCATGAATGTTGGTGTTTACATGTAAAGATGTCATTCAAAGTTGGTAAATTTTATTGATATTCATCATACAAATGATGAAATACTGTTTTGACCTACATAAATAAATAAAGACAGCTGTCGATAAGATATACAGATTGTCTGTCCTTCTTACGCCACAGGTGTGCCAACAGATGTGCAGCCTCTCTAAAATATATACCAACATGTGCACTGAAAAACCCATTTAGTGAAGTCAACCAAACTATCGTTGGTCCAATTAGAATCTTGTTTGAATACGGGCAAATATTATTCATTATGTCGTTTCAAATAAATAACATGTTAATTCAAACAGAATATAGTTGGATTAACAAAGTAAATAATTGCCCCAAACAAATTTCCTTAAACAAAATCAACCGCATCGGTTTTTCAGTGTGGAGAGGCTGCGATCCATAAGAATGATATAAATTCGACAATGGATACCATACACAACCTTCGATATGTTCCAATTCGGTAACTGCTTTGTTCCAACGCCTCAATAGGCCCAATGAAATCCCAAACTTGCTCCTACAAGCACAAAAGAGCAAGAAAAAGGTAGCAAAGAAAAGTAAGAAAACAGAAATTAGCGCGCATCTCAATGATGCAACACTGAAAGGAAAGAAAAATATTTAGTTTCCATAAACAATCAAATAAATCAGTAAAATTACTAACAATTGATTTGATACGGTAACCTTTGTCTACATGCAAATATCCTAAAATTGGTAAGAGACAAGCGTACCGCATTACCGCACATGGCTTAATAAAGTGGCGGTACGGTAAGGCAAATAAGAAAAATGTGCAAAGCAACATTGAAAATAAAAAAAATAGGTACTGCAATAAAATAATATTCTTACAAAATTAAGGGATGTAAACCAAAGCCAACGAGACTAATCGCACCGAGAATCGGTAAGAGGGTGTACGAAATGTTCATCTGGCCTAACATACGCAACAAACTTAACATACAGCAATAAAGAAACTAAGAAGAAGCTCTTAATATTGCAACGAATAGAAATAAACTCTTAAAAGGTGGAAGCTGACAAAAAATTTTAAACAAACGCGCCATTGTACTTAAACATCTGAATTCCGTTGACAAAGCCAATCTAAACGTGTTTTTATAAAAATCCTCGTATGGAAATATAATTAACACAATTCGCTCCACTGATATCCTGCAGTTCAATAATATCGTTATACAAAAGGTACTTTACCTGAAACGAAAATAGTTTTTGCCCAACTGTAAATGTTTACTTGATTTTAAAAAATCGAAAGCAAACTGAAAATAAGTTTTAGACCAAGCACACGCAGAGAAATGGTTTCTTGCATCGAGAAAATCGATTTTCTTGCAAAAATCAGTCTCTATTCAAGAAAATATTTCTATTACAAAATGTATAGTAGAGGGTGTTTCAATAAGAGCGCAAGATTTGAAGGTTCAATAAAACATGGTTTTCTGTAGCAAAGTATTGAAATATTTATTGAGTTATAATGTAGACATTTGGGAATTATGAATGGAACAACACATCTGGTAAATGCCACGGCTTTGCTGGCACATGCGTATTCTTTTGGCGAAATTTCAAATAACGATGTTGCATACATGTGGCGGTATTTCGTCGATACAGCCTTCAATGCTTCTGTGATCGCAGGTTTGCCGACATAAACCTGTGACTTCAGATAACCCCACAGCCAAAAGTCCAAAGGTGTTAAATCACAAGAGCGTGGCGGCCAATTCTGGCCCCCAAACCGGAAGATGACACGACCAGGAAAAGTTTCGTATGGCCAGTGGCACCGTTCTGCTGAAACCGCATGTTGTCGAGAGCAATATCGTGCAATTAAGGCACAAAAAACTAGGTTAACATAGCACGATAACGTTCGCCATTCACCGTTACTGCATTACCTGCCTCGTTTTCGAAGAAAAACGGTTTAATGATTCTTCCGGCCCACAATGCAACCAAACAATGACACGATTTGCATGCATTGCTTTTTCATGAATCATTAGTGGATTTTCTGAGCCCCAAACGCGGCAGTTTTGCCTATTTACGAAGCCATCGAGCTGAAAATGGGCCTCATCATTGAAGATGATTTTGGCCGCAAAATCGGCATTCACTTCTTGTTGTTCAAGGATCCAATTGGTGAACTCTCTTCGCTGTAAGTGGTCTGTAGGCAGGAGTTGCTGAGTCAATTGGACCTTGTACGCATCGAGGCGCAAATCTTTAGTGAGAATACGCTGAAGGGTGGCTGTTGTAATGTCCAATTTTTGTGCACGACGACGAATCGACGTCCCTGGACTCTCGGCCACACTCTCGAACTGCCGTGAAGTTTTGTTCTGAACGGCCTCTACGAGCTCGTGTCGTATGTTTCACATCACTAACCGAAGTACTTTCGAATTTTTGGCGATTATTCTTTTCACAGTAGATGACTTTGGAACATTATTTCGACCGAAAATTGGACGAATTTCACGAATCGTGGCAATCAAACTTTCACCATTTTGATAATAATGTTTAACAATCAGGACGCGTTGTTCTGTCGTGTAATGCTCCATGTTTACTAACTCCCATCGGTTTCCTATCGACTTGGCATGTCATAATTATGTGACATCACCACAGCCAAGCTGGCGCGCAATTCAAAACTTGCGCTCTTATTGAAACACACTTTATAAAAACATAATTTTCTTGAAATTTTATTGAATTAAATATTTTCTTAGGATTAGACAATCAAGAAAATCCAAGAAAAATGTTTCTTCCAAGTAAATCATTTAGTTTTAAGTTAAAAAAATATTCATATTAAAGGTATGTGAATGAAAAAATGGTCCAGATCTCACAAAGTTCCATTGAGAAATTAGGCGACTAGTTTTGTGTTCAAAAAATCATCAGGCCAGCTACAAGGATATCCAACAAAAAAAAAACTACAATAATGGAAAAAATGGAAAGGTTAATAATTAAATTAAATTAGGAGCAAGCGAATGAACTAATGAAAAAGTTTCTTTTAATATGATACAGTAAAGTTAAATTATTTCTTTAATAAAATAGGGATTATTTTATGTAGTTTAATAGTTAATGAGTTAATGTTTAAATTTATTTATCCCTTTTTTTATTATTATTATTTATTAATTAAAAAAAAACTATAGTTAAAACTGCAGGAAAAATATACGTGGTAAATAGTAATAAAAAGAAAAAAAAAACATTGCATTAACCGGTACCTTTTGAAAATGTTGAAAATGTTTATGAGACGTTGTACGTTAAAGGTTATATCATTGTATGGGTGAGTGTGGTATCTGTATTCTAGTTCCGTCGCTACTATCTAGGAGGGCATGACTACAACTCCTGGCTCTAGGTGGCGCCAGGATATACTTCAGTTGCTGTTTTTGAAAATTAGTGGCATAAACCGAGAGATATAAGAGCAATGTAGCCAGGAGCAAGAAACTTCAATGCTTCTCTTCATATTGTTTTTGACGGTAGTGATTCCGTCAATACTATTAATTAGCATTATCTTCTGGTTATTGTTTCTATACACTTTTTTATGTGTACTTCTACAATGAGTTCACTTTTGTTTGAACACTGTTCTGTAGATAAACCTCTACTTTAGCCTTTTTAACATCACAGACAATGTGAATAATTTACTGCATTATGTACGAATATACTGTTTTAAATAAGGTAAGAGCAATTAATAAGGTGCATATAAATAATATGCATTTCAAGAATTCTAGGTAAAAAATGGTTTATTTTAAGAAAATGAAATTATTGATGAACAATACCTAAACGCTTTCTAGAATTAAGAAAACTATTTACTATCCCTATGAAAATATTGCTTTGTATTATAATGGCCATTTATTTGTACTAAGAATCGCTTTCTTCAAATTTTCTGCAAGAGTTTCTTGAAGCAAGTTAACAAATGTCTTAAACAAAGAAATACAATTATTTCATTAAAAGTATATACCTCTCTTAAGCGGAGAGAAAAACGCTAAGAAAATATTTCTTTTGTTTTAAAACAGTTATTGCATTGCGGTTAATTGAAACAGTAATTTTCTTGAATTAAGGCGGACAACTTTGATACAAGTAAACGTTTTTCTGCGTGCAGGACTTATTTCCTAAATATTAAATTCCATCTCGACAAAATTTTTTTGTCCATCATACCTATTGTCAACTCCATCCGTGAACACACTGTATATTCAACCTCAATTCCTAATTGTTCCTTTAGCATAATCCTGCTACTCGCAGCTTGCATTTAATTACTGAAATTTTTATTTTAGCATTACTATATTACAGCTTACGAACTTTTACGAAGTAGTTCTGAATCTGTTGTGCGATATAAACGGGGTTACGACTGGAATCATGAAAAAGTAAGGAGTAATATAACCAGCTTCCGACCCTGTTGACTGTACATGTCTATTTAACTGTGTTACCCAAAGTAAAATATAAAAAATGTTTTATTTCGCTTTGAAAGAAACCTTACACAAATATATTTCGAGTACACGAAGGTTGTTAAGATTGAAAATTGTTTACATTTCTTAACGAAAGCGGAAAATAGTTTTTCATATACTTCCACACTACCTTTAATACTTTTGTTTATAGTAAAATTGCTCAATTCGAATTAAGTCTGAAAGCGGAGAAAGTCAATACGATGAAAAGTAACGAACATAGCTTTTAGATTCTAATTTAAATCAATCTTTTGATTGCAGGTGAGGACGAGTGGAAAGATACTTTGTCGTACCAGATCACTGCCGGCGTAGTAATCATAGTTATGGCGTTAGTCTTATTTGCGGCCGTCAGCTATCAATGCGCTGCCACATGGAGGTGGATATTAGATAAAACATGTCGCGATACATCGGATACAGAATCTGCAATGTCCAAACAGGCCGCGATCCGCATCAGCCATTCATTACCTGATCTACAAACTGAACCGCTAAAGCAAGAGTACATCCAAGAACACAAGGAAATCGTCAAGAAGGTAAGTGATATCGAACAACACCTCTACACATTTATGTATACAAATACCCATATACACGTTGGTCCAGGTTTCAGCGGGGTGTGAGATATATTGTACGTAGCGCGATCTGGCACACTTGCATTTATCGCCGCCGGGCGCGCAACTACCGTAGCTATACACTCGCATGGTTCTAACAAGTGATCGTGGAGGAGAGAGATGTGAGGGTTTGTTCGTTGGTTGAAATGGGCGAGCCTTGCTCTAGCCGGCAAATTACAGACGAAATCGGTGTTAATAGAAGTACTATGAAACATATTTTGAAACGCAACAACTACAAAAGTTACAAAGTTCAAAATTGCCAGGAGATTTTTTAATAAAGTAACATTGTTAGAATTTCAATTTATGATGTATAATTATCGAAGTTATTTTTTAGTTTAATTTTATAAGAATCGTCTACTTAAAATTACTTTTTCGTTCTCCTACATCGCATAGCAGCAACAAAATGAATATAAAAAACTGTACTTTCTAACATAATCTGAGAATACAGAAAAATTACGTAGTAATTCTGTATTAACACATTTTGTCGGAAGGCGTTAAATTACGTGATTGAGCAGACAAACGTATTTATAATATGCGTGCGCACCGCTGCTCGCTTTATGATATACTACGACTGGATAGGATCTCTCAGTGAGACTGGAATACGCTGTTGCCATTCACAGAAGCAATCCCCCGTACGTATTTGGATCAACGTGTATATATACATATAAAGACAGCTGCAGAGCGTTAGACTATACATGGGTTATGCAAATATCTGGATCCATTCAAATATCTTTTACATGGCCACTTGGATTTTAATGACATTTTCTGGATATAAATAAATGCACATGACATATACTGTAAGCATATTTATATTTCCATCGGACTTCCGGTTTTGCCAGAAATTATATTCTTGTTTTTCAAATACATTTAAATATTTTTTTCTGAATAGTGGCAGATGTATTTAATTGATGGTAGTATTTTAGAATGAAACTATTACGTTTGGCAGGCGAGGAAATTAAATTTTATTACTTAATTTAAGCTGTGACAACTACAATCTTAGACATGCAAGTATCGAAAATGTCTAAATTAACAAAACAGAAACAGGTAGACAAATTTAGATAGAATTTCGTACCCTAGCATCATTCAAAAAATTACAAATATTTTGAGTAGAATAAAGAAAACGGAGCACCTCCCACCTGTATTGGAATAAAACAGTTATGGGTACAGCTCACTTATTTTATCTTTAGACGCACGGCGTTGTCTAACCGTATAATTTCTTCAACCGGAGGCTTATTAAATTTCATGTTGTATTTCAAACCTTTGAGTAGTAAGTTGATTTCTTCGTAGTAAAAGAGTCTGATGACTCCTTCCTGACTAATTTATATGAAGTAATTATCGGGACGGATTTTAGTTTATTCGCAGTGACTAATTCCGATAACTTCTTCTTAAGAACATTTACTTTATCTAAAACTTTCTTAGCAACAATGTCTTCCCTCTCAGAAATTAAATATACTACCTTCTGTAATACATATTTTACTCAATATTATTGTTGTTAGATTTTATTGTTAGAATAACAGATTCAGTTTTATCTTTGTTGTATTTAAGTTTATTTGATGCATTCTTTCATTTAATTCAAATGAAATTAGAGAAACATTAAATTTTTTACAATCTTCCAGAAATGTTATATTTTTATTAACCAGACCATTCTTATTTCCTACAAGAAACGCTAACCTCAGATTATAACAGTTGCCCAAGTAAAAAGGGTTATTGAACAAAAAATCAATAGTATTTAATACTTTTCTGTTCCCCTGAAACAGAGTTCGATCAAAATTCTTAGATTAGATGTACTGTTTAAAATACAAATGTCAACATTACTTCGGGCGGAAGTCTGATTTATGTATAGATGTAGTCATCGTATCAGCTACATGCAAGTAGAAAATTTTGCCAAAATCTACGTAACCATATTAAAGATATTCGAATGAATCCAACCAGTTCTCTAATCCTGTATAACTAGCACCAAAAAAAATTACAGCGATTAAAAATTAAATTTTTTCTACCGCATGCACACAGTAAACATTAACCTTTGACGTTAAATTAGATAGAATTTTATTTATCGCGCTTTAACAAATATTAATTAAAAGCAAATAAGTAAGGTTCGACAAACGCATGCTATAGCAAAAGCGCTGAGTGGGGATTTAGGTCGATGTGAAGCCAGTGGAGAGTTTAGTCATTCGATAGCCGTGAAAGTGAGTGGTCGTTCGATAATTATCGGTTTATCGGTGTGCGTCTTTTAAAACATGGATCGTCGTAAGCGAGGTTTACCTTTAGCATCGCATGTGAATAAATATATTAGCCGTTTCCCTGGGTTGGAATATACAAGTAGTATCATTCATTGCAAACTTTGCAATATACGGTTGATAGGTCACGATACATTTCACTGTAGAAGAAATGTCAATACATGACAGTAAACGTCTGAACTGAATTTAAGAATCAATATTCTGCACTGGGAATTTCTGAATGATTTTATTTTTATGCTAAGTGTGTGCAACATCCCACAATACCTAGTAAACAATGAACGCTTCGGTCTTTTATGAAATAAATACGTTCCCTCGTGGAAATTACCAACCAATAGACAATTGCGATACAATTTACCACATTTACCGCACAGGGTGTAGCGCGTCCTTTAAAACGTAATGATCCAGCAGCTTCCTTGCTATTAACCAGTAAAGAGATTGAAAAAAGTGATGCTGAAACTGTTGTGAAGATAATAAAAGATTCGTTAAGAGAATTTTGTATCACAGGAGTCCAAGTCACAATGTTAGTTACTGATGGAGCTGCAACAATGCTGAAAGTTGGTAGGATGTTGAAAATATGCTTTCCGACTCTTCTTCGGATAACATGTCTCATACACGCGTATCATCTCGTTGCAGAAACCATTCGAAAGAAGTATCCGATGGTGAATAATTTAATAGCATCTACCAAAAAAGTGTTTGTGAAATCTCCCAAACATATCCGCCATTTTAAACAATTGTGTCCAAAACTTCCACTACCACCTCAGCCTGTAATAACTCGATGAGGAGCATGGCTCCAAGCAGTATTTTATTATCATAAATATTTCGCAAGGACGTGATTTTAAAATTTAAATCAAATGATAATTTACAAGCCGCTCTAGAAAGCTTGATGGATCCTATAGGACTCAATGTCGCTCAAAAATTTCGTGCAGTTTTAAATAAAAATCTCGATTTACAAAAGGTTCGATCTATTACTGAAAATAAAGAGTGCAAAGAAGAGATAAAGGAATATCGGAATTACGCAAATCCTACTTCGCTAGATCTAGAACGATCATTTCCAAAATACACGAAAACGTTTTCAGACCAACATACACTGTTAAATACAAAATTTTAAATTGAAGAGCATTTTCATCATATACATAACTCTTTGTTATTGCTGCTGTAACATCAACCATATACCGAAGTTAGTATACAGGATGAGTCATCTTCGCGAGCTCGATAGATTGCGCTTTTCTAAATAGAGATTTCTCAAAACGGTTTTTTTCTTGTTATGTAGCCCGATTGTAGGATGATAGGATTTCAAATGCAGCAATAGTAACATGTTCCATTGAAAAAAATAAAACTTTGGGTTGCTACAAACTTGTGAAACACCTTGTACAATTAGATCTAATCACAGGAAACAACCGTTTTGAAAAATCTCCATTCACAAAGACACAATCTTCCGAGCCCACGGAAATGACTCATCCTACATACTGGGTGACTCATGAGGAACTGCATTGATCGATATTTGAAAAAGTATACGTTGGAAAATTCTGAAAACTGTACAGTATACTAAAGCTTACGTGTACTACTGTATTCGTGGTATTCGTTCGGAGCAGATCAAGAGTACGGAACACATGGAGTGGATCAGGAGTAGAGCAATAGTGGCTCACTCAATCCATACTCCTAAACGAATGGATGGAATAACTCTACAACGTTTTTAAATGTTAAAGAACGCGAGTAGGGTACTTGAAGTAAATGAAGTTACTCCGAACGAATACCCGAACTCGCCTTATAAAAGCGTTTAATTTGGAAAATTGAAATTTTGCAGAACTGTTGACTGTATAGGATAGAATCATAAACCGAATGAAGTTTTCGAAGACATTACACGGTGACTGACAATTACAATTAAACTTTCAAATTGAAAAAGTGTCAAAACTTTTTCTCTTTCTCGTGAAATTGCTCTTACAAAAAAACATAAAAATGTATTACTCATTGCACATCTAAAATTCTACCTTTCAAGTTTTTGGGAAAACGTTTGTAGCACAATTTAAAAAAAAAACTACCCACCAATGAGAATGTAGCTTATGTAGTTTTCTAAAATGTCGTCCAACTTTGGTATTTCTAAGTTAGTCATAACCATTAGAAAACAAGCCAGCATTAATGAAGGATTTATGTCACTTAGTTTTCAATTACAAACAATGCCAGCGTGTTTAAGTTATACGAACAAAGGTTATTTAAATTTGTTTATCATATGTACGGAGTGCAATAAGGTGATATCAAGAACATCCGATAATTTTGCCGCTTATCCACAAAAACAGAAGCCGTCACCAAACACAATCAAACGAATAATACATAATTTGAAAAACTTCGGATCGGCCAAGATAAAAATTCAATCACATAAACCTATTGTTGATAATTCAAACGTATAAATCGTCATTTGAGACCCTTCACACCATGTCCAACAATGTCTTTAGATTTATCTAGGTGTTCAGTACGCAGAACACTTCGCAAACATAAACTTCGTCCATAGCTGTTTTCCTTGGTTCAATAATTAAACATTGATTTTCCAAGAAAAGTGAGTTTTACGGATTTAGAACGCAAAACTTCTAGGAGAGTTGGTAAAAACGTGTCATCAATGCTGGTTTGTTTCCTAATGGTCATGACTAGTCTAGGCAAACAACGGTAACAGTCAGTGTAATAAATATGTGGTGCGGAGTCGGCGATTATTTATTTCACGCGTTTACAGCGTCACATCGAAAGCAAACAGCATTCTTCTGCAAAAAATGACTTACGAGACCAAGAGAAATTTACATTTGACTTATATGTTACTCTTATTTTATGTAATCTATCGTTTCGTCTACTAGACAAAGAAGCATTTGTCTCCTTCTGGAATAAATATGCGGACTGGAAATTACCTAGTCGGACATCGATACGAAATGTAGTGCCATTTGTTCGTGAACATATAGAAAAAAGAATGAAAACGGAATTGAAGGATAAAAAACTGTGGTTGTGTGTGGACGAAACAACAGATCGTCAAAAACATTCTGTGGTTAATGTAATAGTACGTACAATGGAACCACATCGACCGTCATTCTCCTTCTTATTTGCTTCCAAAAGAGTTATTCATTGTACTCCCGATGAGATTTTAAATGTGGTGTTGAACTCATTGAACAAATTTGAAGTTTCAACTAAGCAACTTTTAACGTCTATGAGTGATGGTGCCGCAAACATGCGTTTTTTGGGCCGATCTCTTAAAGAACACAGTGGTAACTTCTTATATGTAACGTGTAAAATTCACTACTACTATAAATCTTGCGGCACAAACGGTTCCTACATGTTTTCCACTAGTAAATGCATTGATTGCTAGTACAAAGGCAGTGTTTCTAAAGTCCCCGAAACGTACCCGACTATTTCACAAACTGTGTCCTGATTTACCTGAACCACCACAGGCGATTGTTACCCCTTGAGGAACATGGTTGCAGGCTGCGTTTTACTACAACAAATATTTTGATCAAGTAAAGAAGGTAGTTTTAAAATTCAATCCGACAGAAGCTGCAGCAATCAAGAAAAGCCATGAAATATTTCAAGATAGTCAGGTTAAAAGAGATTTACAAACTATTCACAATTACTTCGGACTAGCGGAGGGAATAGAAAAATTACAAGATGTTTCGATGTCGCTAATGGATTCTGTTTAAATTGTGTGATTTCACGGATGACCTTTAAAACGGTATAAAGTATTTTAGTACGTTTTATAATTTATTTCTTTCCTTCTATTTTTTGTGTAAACTTTCATGCGCTCGCCATGCCTCTGGCTGTTACCGGATATTTGCCCAGGTTAGTCATGACTAACTTAGATATTTCCAAAGCGGGATGACATTTTGAAAACTATATAAGCTACATTCTCATTGGTGGCTACCCTTTTTTGGGAAGGAAATTGTGTCACAATGCACATTTTCTTAAATACCTTGAAAAATATTCATTTTAGATGAGAAATGAATGACATATTTTTGCTTTTTTTTTGTAAGAGCAATTTTATAAGAAAGAGAAGCATACGTAGTGGTATTTAAAAGATTAAATTTCGACACTTTTTACATTTGAAAGTTTACCATAATTTTCGGACATGTTCTATAATAATTTCGGAAAACGAATTCACTTTCTAATCTTTCCCTATACAGTTAACAGTTCTGCTAAATTTCAACTTTCACACTTAAACACGTTCACAGTTATAAAATTTCAAATGCACTTGTCCATCTGTCAAAAATTGTCAAAAGGTATTCAAATAGTTCAAATATGGTTAGAAATAGCAACATAATTGTTTCATCAAATAAACCTCAAAATTAAATTAGGAATTCAAAAATGTAATAATATATAGGTGTCCCATTTAAAATAATAAAGTTGATTAGTCACTTCTACTATAACCGGAAGTCTTGGATTATTGAAAATATTTTAGTTTAATAGTACATATAAATGCTGCCAAGTATTCAGAATTTTGCAATGTATACTTTTAATTATACCGATCGATGCAGTTCCTCGTGGACACCCTGGTATAATTTCAAACTATAGTTACTGTGTTTTTTTACTGGTGTATAGTTTTTAGCTATGTACTGAAAAAAAATAATTTCGTCACCGCAAACTTAAATTAGATTTTTTTGGCAGGAACAAAAATACGTCTTGTAACAAAAATATATAAAAGTCTTAGTTACCTTAACGACCTGGACTGAAAAACAATTACAGACTTCGTCTAACGCGTCTAATATTTCCCTCATGACCACTTGCGCAAACTATTACTATGTAATTTAAACCCCATCGCGTAACAAACAGTATTTCAGAAGGTAATTACTTCAGAAAGAAAGATATTAATTGTTTGAAATACTCCGCCCTGTTGTTAAAATGTTTTCCATGTCGCACAGTTAACTAAATTAATTCTCTATGTTGAAAACGTCACTGTTGTAATGTTAATATAGTTCTAACTCTATAAAAACTTTTCATACTCGAATTTCCAGAAAATTCAACTACATATTTGTGCCACTGTCAGTAGTAGGACGGAGCACAGTAAGATATTTCAGCAATCTAGGTGGACAAAATTTAAAAAAGTTAAATGCTTAGATGTACAACGTCGTTATAATTTTCTAATAAAAGCTTCATTTTAATGACAAATGTATGCAATATTACAAAATACCAGCTTTAATGGTAATAAAATACCGTCTGAATATCTAGTAACGTCATGTCCTAGCGACATTTGCTTTGGATAACATTAATTGTTGATATTTACTCTGTATTTGCAACAATTATTTTCCCCAAAAAATATGCATTTACATATACATACAGATTGAGTGTCGGTCCTATAGTCGCACCTATACCGCTTTAGTAAGTTCCGTAGTAAAATGAATCGCTAAATATATGAACACTGTTGCAAGGTTTGCTCGCTATGAAAGTATAAGAGCGAGGAATTGCGCGACGGGAATGAATCAGCATCAGTAAGAATCCAACCGCTGTCAGCAGAAACGCCGTACACATTTCTGTCATAAACGAATATCCGCTCTCCCGCTCCGAACGCATCTGTTCAGGATAAGTGCGACCACAGCACCGACTCTCAATCTGTATACCGTACGAGCGAGCGTACCATGATCACCCGATTTTACACGAACTCAGCGCATCTAAGCGTGTGCTGTGTTGAGTGTCACTGTGAAATGTCATTTGCTTGACAAAATTGCGTAAATTGCGGAAATTCATTTGTGCACCTTACTCATGTTATAAACGGCGTATTCGTTCACATTTCCGAAAAATGTCGATTATGCTGGCTGATCATAGTATACTCGCTCTTACGGTATACTTATACACTAATCAACATGTAACGTTCATATTATTTGCGTTTACAAGTAGAACAATAATCTATTAAACGCACTTAACATGCTTTCCGACAAATTTTGACCTCTAACAGCTTTTCTTTATTTTAGAATGGTCGTAATTTTCACGACAATCAGGGCACATACGCACTAAACGGTTACCCGTGATGCGGCCAGCCGTCAGGTTGACCGCATGCAATAAAATGTATTGCTAAGCATATCTCTATACGCACTGCGATGTGGCTGCCCGTAAACCGGTCCGGTTGCTTGGAGAGCTGGGGCGCCTCCAGCAGCAGCAGGTTGCTATTCGCACTGTGCGATTAGTTTGCGGGTAGCCCTCGTCGTTTCAGGACATGTGAAGAAACAATGCAAATGGAGTTCGATACTAAAAAATTTATTTTTGAAATTTGGAATATTCCGATAGAAATTTAGAACAACAAAAAACTTATCTTCATATTTCTTAAGCTCTTGGAAAAATATTTCAAATTTCTTCTCGCGTTTGCAATAAAAGGTGTACCCAGTACTTTTTCTTCTTCTTTTTGTTCTTTATATAACGAGCGTAGATGTAATAAGCAGCTACGGTTTCTTCTAAGTTCATCTTTGAAATGATTCGTTTTGGCCACAATTGATAACGGTTTCTCAACAGGATGCCGCGGTTGAGATTGCTGCTACCCGCAATCGCTGGCCCCATCACGCGTAGCCGCTTAGTGCGTATGTGCCCTAAGCCTGGCATAATCGGTCTTCCCGACAGAATCGGATCAGTCGCGTGGGCCTCGTATTATAAAGTGTATGTGTGGCTCACGCCCGACGGAAGTGAAATTTCGAAATCAATGTCCTATGGTAAAAAATAAAAGATGATGCAATCAAAATGCTTGGTAAAAAAGCGCATATATGCACACGTTGAAATATTTTTATTACCATTATTTGTTTTTTGTTGCGTTTGAAAACAGCATTTGTTATGTATGTAATGTAATAACCGAAAAAGGAACCAAAATAGTTTCTTCAAAAACACTTATGTTTTTAAAAGATAACAAAAATATGTATTTACATTGATTGCTTTCTAAAATTAAGGTTATGTTGATTTTAAAACGCCACATAAGAAGTTTCACTTCAATAAATAATATAGGTAATCATTAAACGTAACTTCTTAACAGCGTGGGGTTGAAAAATTTGCACCATCAGGTATGTCTCCACATTTGTCACGCTGTAAAATATTCGCTGCGATGAAATAATATTCTTATATTTCGAGAAAGTCCGGTCAATATCTAAAGAAGTAACACACGTATAATTAAAATAATCCTTGGAATTAGTGTGCCGAGTAACCTTACTTTTAATCTGACGCGAAGCGCTCTATGCCAGGCTTAGTTATATCTTGATATTAGCTGGTGAAATGAACCACATATTTGGGTATACATTTGATACGACACCAAATATATTGCTTTGTTTGTAGTCGCTGTTACAAGTGCCGACTTCAGAACGATACTACATAATATTCAATAATTGCTTTTTCACTCAACTTTTCATTGAAAAATAACAGTAAAGAGTTATTATTAAACTAATATGAACAAGTGTGAGTGTAGTGTATACGTATAATTATGAACTTTTAATTAATAACTTTTCCAAAAACTTCAAAATATATAGGATGTTCCGTTCAAAATAATAAACTTTGCATCATATCCAATGACACTGGCATTGGACCGGCAATTGAACTGCCGATAATAGAACTTAGTTCACAAGAAACAGAAATTGGCTTCGTTTTCTGAAAACACTTGCTTCCGTCATTTGAAAATTAGTATGGGAAAGAGGGGCCCACTGTACAAAAACATGATTTTCTTATCAATTTAGGAGGAATTTTACCATTACAGATACATTTAGCCGTTTATCCTTGTTTTCGCTTAGATACTACAGATATCGTTTTTTTCGCGTATAATTCTTCAAGTGTTTCATCGACGAATGTCAATAAAAGAATTTTATATTTGCTTTACAACCCGTAGTCGCTATATTTCATAACTTTATCGCAGTAAATTCCATTCCTTTCCTTTACATCCACATATAGAAATATTTCCAATATTTCAAAAATTCAACTTTAAACGTACTGCATATGGAAACGTATTGCAGGAAATGTGTAAATTATGGGCGGATACGTAACCGTACGTATCCGCCCATAATTTTTATCTCTAATGCACATATATCAATACGTATGCAGGTGTACTTTTGTAGTAGCAGTATTTTAAATGAAACTTAATGTCTAATATTATTAAAAAGTTGAGGATAACGAAACATAACTACTAAAAATTATAATACAGAAGTCATGAATACGTACTCGTATGACCGTAACTTGTCGAAGTTCAAATAACATAAAGTACGAATTCCAAAACACTTTTCCGTTTTAGTTAGCTATTGTTTGAAATTTAACAATGTCACAGCAGCAGAAATTCTGCACCTAAAGAAAGCGTTCGAGAGGAACAATTACGAGGGTAATTTGAAAAATTTCAAGCCTCAACATGAAGATGGCGTTACACATCAAAAATATTCTGGTAATATAATTGCGCATGCGTTGAAAGATAGTTTTGAAACTTTCAGTCATGTTGGACGCTTAGTTATTGTTTAACAGTAGTTTGTGTCGGCATTTCTGTTAACATAGAAAAAGATCGAATATCGATCCGTTGTTAAATTCTTACATTTGCATGGCAATACGTCTAAAGTCGAGATGGACGCTGTTTACGGGGACTCTACACCATCATTTGGAAAAGGGGTAGGAAAAGAATATACTACAACTTCTTTCATGTAAACAAAAAGGAATAGTAATCAATAAAGACGAAATATTTGCACGAAACTGTTAATAAACAAAATTTAACTAAGGAATCGACGTTGGTGGCCATTACGTTCGATTTAACATCGAACATGCATATGCAGAAACGCAATTCATTAAAATTATTCACATAAAATATATACAAATAAAGAAAAAATAATAAAATATGAATTGGAAAATATTGGAAAAACGTAAATTACCAAAAATTAGTAAATTTCTAATTAGGACTACAGTAGTAATGAAAAATTTCTAGAGTATATCCATACGCTAATGAGAATTACTTAAATAAAATAAGTTAAAGGAAAACAAATAAACAAATTAGAATTTAGACAAGATTTAAAGAGGAAACAAATTATTGTGAATCGAAACAAACAAAATAAAACGGTAAGTCCACTTATCTGGGCGCCTATCACACCAATCACAGTACTTAATCGCGGTAACTGTGAAAATCTTTTAAATCTTACTTGCTTAGAGGCTAACCGCCACAGCAGATTTTCACAAACGTACCTTCTTAGTTCACGGTCGACACCAGAAAGAGAGCGGTGTTAATTACTAATCAACGAACATCATGCATTCTATTGCAATGAACTTAGGTAAATTTAGTTACAAAAAAGAACCAAACATAAAAAAATTAAGAGAAGGAAAGACGTGATGAAAATTATTCAATTACCAACCTTTATAATTGAAATTAACAAAAGTAAATAACCCAAACATTAAATGTGTCATTAATAGAAATTATAAATTCGAAGTATATTAGAAAAAAAAATAACCTAGCGACATCTATTGTAAACAAAAACAACCCTTGACAATAAGAAATACAAATATGTTGGTAAAATAGAATTTGACAGGTTACGATATATCATTAATAGAAGTTATAAATTTTGAAGCATAGAAAGCAACCCTTCATAGTAAGAAATTCAATTACGTTTACAAAGTAGACTTTGACACGTTACAAGACTATGTTGAGAAATAAAACTGAATTTGACAAAAACACACTGTGTTAGACCGGAAACTTTTCAGACTACCCTCGTATTTCCTCATTCATCATTCGAAGCTCTTAACATGCACTACGTTGTAATGTCATCTATCTTAAATTTAGAAGTTGTTGTGTTGGCTTGCAGTATAACCCTCATGAAGATTTAAAAAAAGCGAAATATAGGTTGAAATTTAAAAGTTATACAGTTTTTTCTTTTAATTTCCCAATTAAAACCCGAATAACAATGATTGTATAAGCTGCCAATGCAGAATATGTTTTAAAGCAAACTAATAGAATAATGTCAAGAGCAGGTAATATTTGCCAATATTGAAAGTTCAACCGATAGCTGTTTTATAGCAAAAAGAGGCATTTTTCATTTTCTATACACACTAAATCATAAAAAGCTCACACCGTGCATTTTTCAGAAAATTATAATTGGTATGCATATAAATATAAACTAATATTTATTAGTTTCTTTGTTAAGCGAAACAATTAATACAAAATTAGAGCTCTAATAAAAGTAACAGTATGAGACAAGAGTAAATAAATAAATAGCACAATTCGAATGCGATAAATCAAATATTTCAAAAATCTCTCGTAAAAGCAACTCTTTCAATCAATATATTTTGGCTTCCGTCGGTGAATTATGAAATCTATAATTTTCCTTGGAATTTCCGATGTAATTATTAATGAAATGAAAATTATGTCCATAGGAAGGAATCGAACCTCGCATCTCCTGCTTGCCGGGTAATCGTGTTAACCACTACACCACGAGGGCTATGAAAGGATCGTTCACTTTTTAATACCTTGTTGTTATTATTTTATCTGTAATATTTCGACAGACAATTTTTTATTTTACATGCCAAGTACACTAATTTAATCAATATATTTTGGCTTCCGTCGGTGAATTATAAAATCTATAATTCTCCTTGGAATTGCCGACGTAATTAATTAATGAATTAAAATTAGGTATTAAAGAGTGAACTATTCTTGCATAGTCCTCGTGATGTAGTAGTTCGCATCACCTGCTTGCCGGGTAGGCATGTTATCCGGCAAGCAGGAGATGCGAGGTTCGATTACTTGCCGTGGACATAATTTTAATTTCATTAATTAATTACGTGGGAAGTTCCAAGGAAAATTATAAATCGCAACTCTTTCAATTTTGTATTATTTTCTACGTTATTCACATTCCACTTTTTGAATAACTGAATTTAATCGAACTAACTATATTTTTGGTGCCAGTATTAACTACTGAGAAAATGTCCAAAAATTAACAACCTTTGAATAAAATACTAACAAGAAATATTTATTGTATGTGGTGCTACAATATGTATACTGATATATGCTAATTAGTGTGAAAAGAAAGAAAAGAAGGTCTTGCCTCACAAAATTCTGTTTAACATAATTAATACAGACAACGGGCTTCGTACAGGATGCACATCATCAGGCGAAAATTCGATAATGCAGTAAAAAGTTGTCAAAACAATAAAACGAAATTAATTATTTTATTATAAATTTCCACTGGCCACTGAAGGATTACCGGTAATCCCTTAAATTTATAGTGTTTGCCTCCATTTTACAATTTTTATCACATGACAGATTGTGGAGTTTTTGTAGTAACCACTGGAAATGTGTACAACTGAAATTAATTATTTTATTGTTTTGACAACAGTTTACTGCATTATCGAGTTTTGTCCTGATGATCTACCCTGTACGAAAGTGATCGCCTCTATTAATTATATTAATCAGAATTTTGTGAGTCAATACCTTCTTTTCTTTCTTCTCGACGTTGTTATGTATAAGTCATACTGGATCACTATGGATTATTGTAATATATTGCAAAATATCTACTTAAAGACGCCTATTTTAAAATGAGTTTAAAGCCAAAGTAATAACTAGAGTAACCTAAACTTGCGGACTCGCATAGGCGTCGGTATTACGGGTTAATATAAGAATACGAAAAATTCATAAATAAACTAAACCGGTAGAGAAGCAGGCATGTAGTATCGACCTTGAATATAAATCATGTTAAACCGCGCTGAGAGAGATTTCGTTTTAGTATCGGTTGAGCTGTTGCAGAAATTAGTCGAACGGTCAAGGTGTGTGTACTTACGTGTCGCTTTTGAAAATATAGCTGGTGTTTTTTGTGTGTTGTAATATTATACCAAGTACATAATTAGTGTATCGTTTCATATAAAACTAATATTTACATACCTAAGAAAACAATGCCTCGTAATAGATTTGCTACTAATGTACATAAGTATGTGTCACTTTTTCCCCATTTAAAATATGACGGTAGTGCAGTTTTTTGCTTAATATGCAATGTTCATTTAGCTGCATTGGACAGAACTGATTGCCAGAGGCATGTTAATGGTATTAAGCATATGAGAAATGCAAGAACTGAAATACCTTATACACTATTCCTCATACATTTATTAATTATGTTTACCTCTTGTAATCTTCCGTTGTCGTTGGTGAGAAAAGCAGCTTTTAAAACGTTTTGGCGACAATACGTTCCAAAGTACCCATTACCCTCACAAACACAATTACAGAATCATTTGCCGCGAATGAAAGAGATGCTAGAAAATGTGTGTAAACGTGATTTGTGTTCCAAAAAAATATGGATTACCGTAGATGAGACGACCGATATAAAGAAAAACAGTAGTGTGAATGTAATAGCTCGCGTTTTATCTAGCGAGAACACAGCATCTCGATATTTGTTAGCTTGCAAACGTGTTCAACAATGTACCGCGGAAAATATTCAAAAAGTGATAATGAACGCTTTGAAAAAATGTAAAATTGCCCAAGATCAAGTTGTGATGATTGTGACAGATAGTGCAGCAACGATGTTAAGTGTTGGGCGATCCTTAAAACGTATATTTCCTAACTTAATACATATAACCTGCGTGCTGCATGCTTTGCATTTAGTTGATGAACATGTTCGACAACATTACGGAAACGTTGATCGGATGATTGGAAGTACTAAAGCAATGTTTCGTAAATCTCCTAAACGTTTAAAAGAATTTCGTAAATTTTGTCCAGGTATTCCAGAACCTCCTGAACCAATTTTAACGCGATGGAGTACTTGGCTAACAGCAGCTTCTTACTATTTGATCCATTTTCAACAAATTCAATCAGTTATAATACGATTTAATCGGAATGAATCCAAAGCAATTAGAGAAAATCAAAGAGAATTTCAAATTCCTCAACTTTCAGAAGATTTAACAACAATATGTACCAATTATACAGTATTACTAGATGCCATCAGAAAACTACAATGTACTGAATTGTCAATGCAGAAATCATTAGACATAGTGGAGAGTGTAAAAAATAAATTACACACATTAAATGATACGCCAGGATTATGCGCTAGTCAAAAGTTGGCAGATGTTTTAAAGAAAAATCCCGATTTTAATACTTTAGAGGCCGTTTATAATAAGTGTAAGAATAGTGAACTTTTAAGTGATTTTGAAAAACAGTTTCTACATGCAAATGTAACTTCCTTAGATGTGGAGAGATCGTCTTCTATGTATAAGAATATTTTTTCTTGTCGACGCACAAGGTTTAAAGAAGTAACTGTGGAAACATATGCAATGATGCAAGTTTACAGTAGTTCACATCCTGATGCCTCTGTTGAATAATTAGCAAGTAAGTTTATTTATGAATTTTTCGTTTTCTTATATTGACCCGTAATACCGACGCCTATGCGAGTCCGCAAGTTTTGGTTACTCTAGTAATAACGCTTGAATAAAATTCCATTCCGCATTCAACACTAGTGCAATTGACAGCTTAATTTCCGAAAGAGACATTAACCTGTACTAACATGCAATTTCTTGTAAAATCAACGGTAAAAACCGTAAGCGCAGAATTGAATTTTTGACGTATGTTTAGGTGCAAGAAATAGAAGTGCATCCCCGAGTAATTTCCTGTCAACAGGTAGATATTGACACATTTTATTGGTAACGTGGGAAATCTCTGTGAAAGCTGTATTATTGAAAAAAAGGATTTTACTTTAGCGGTATTTCTTTCATGATTTGGACAGGCAAAATTGAAATGCTAGATCTTTTACATTTAGAGAAATACCTCAAATATCATAATTACTTGCAGTTGAAATGTTTTTGAAAATACTATCGTTTTTCATTTACTTCCTTTCTCATTTTTCCTTTTTTAATAGCACCTTGGAATAGGCCATACTAAAAAAGTGAATGTATACAAAGTATTAGTGGTAAAAATATCAAAAGGTGTTTACAAAAGCGAAATATATATCCCAACTTTTTCAACATAACAATTTTTTAAAGGTAACCTCTGATAAACAATCTATGTATAAGTGATATAGCAAAATATAACACACGAAAAATCGTATGTTAGTAGTTATTACATCATCGGGAGAATTTAAAAAAGATTTTGTTGTAGCACCTTTATGTGCACAACAAACTGAATACATTCATTTTGTATTTCGATCTTTGGAAAATTTCACCTCATATTATTCTTAAGTTTTCCATTTATTTTAAAGTGAAATATTACATCTTTTTTGAAACATTTTCAAGTTAGCTCTTTAGTAGGCTCTTGAAAAGGAGAATGCTATTAAATATGAGGAAATATGTAGGTCTACACAAAAAGATAATAAGGTGATGAAATTGTTGTAACAACTGCTTTTATTTTTTAATTCTTCAAGAATGTAGCAATTTAACGGTAATTCGTTCATTGGTCAACTTCGCTGGAATATAACGAAGCCATACTTTAAAAATATCTGTTGCTGTTGATTTCTCTCGAACTTTCCCGACCATTGCAGTTGTTTAGATTTCCTTATATTTTGTAATATTATAGTTTTATCAAATATCTGTGCGTTAATTAGATGCAATCTTTTGTACAAACTCATATGTTTCGGTTTTTCGACGTACACAGTATGCATATGTTTTATATCATGCATCTAGTTGCATCTAGCGCGATAAATGAATCAATAGAACAAAGATAGGATGTAGTTGACAGGTTATGTGTAGAGAAATTACTATTTGACAGGTGTACTACCAAAATAACGGTTATAGTCATGGGATAGTCGCCCTAAGGCGTCTTTCCGGGATAAAGGAACAAATGCCCTGGTGCATCTGTCCTGTAGTGAATAAATTATAATTTAAAAAAATGGTCGTATCCCTGAGTAAATAAACTATATTATAGATGTGTGTATTTTAAGCATGCCAACAGGAAAACCTGGCGATTAAACCAATAGAAACGGGAGAAGTGGGTGTAATGACGCTGCGAGAAATTGTAATACTCCCTCTAAGACCTTTGGTCAAAAAAGGCAATCGGGTATTTTGACAGAACTTCCTCTAGGACCCCAAGACATATCAGATCTTCAAAACGAAAAGCTACTCGTGAACCACGGCCAGAAATTGTAGAAGGCAGGATTTGCGCCAGATCGAGGTACATTGAGGTCTTTAGCATATCAGTTTTCTGAAAAGCTAGAATTAAACCAACTTAATAGATAAACCCAAATGGCCGGCTGTGGACTGGTGGACTTCTTTTTGCGTAGAAATAGTGAGTTAAGTATTAGGCAATCACAAGGTTTATCCCTCACACTAAGTGAAGGAATTAACAGGGGAGTGGTAAAATCTGTCCCTTCAAAATATTGGAGGAGTGACAGTATTGACAACCCGGGGATCATATTCACTATTAAGAAAATTAACAATATAGCAGGTACTGTTAAAGCAACCAAAGAAACAAAAGATGTGGATACTTCAATACCAAGCGAAAAAGGTGAAAATATTACTATGGTTGCGTGTTGTAGTGCAGAGGGCACTTTTTATCCCCAGTTGTTATACGTATTCAAAGGAGTCCAAGAAAAGAGATAATTTGACGCTCCCGGTCAAAAGTTTTTATGAACCAAAAATCTTCCTATATAACTTTGAACCGTCGCTTAAAGGGCTGAGAGGACGCTCTATATCAAAGAAACCAGCAGGTAGAACAATTTTTATTTTAGATGGTCACACATCTCAATATGATCACTTTAGCAGAAAAAAGTTAAGTAACTTTAATTTGTCATCCAAGCCATATTACACAGCCACTATAACTGCCAGACCGACCGTTTTTAAGTCGCTTAAAGACAATACATGATGAACTACCTTGGTAGACGAATTACTCGTCTTCAAGGAGGAGCCATATTAAAAAATGCCTGAGGAAAATTGGCTGCAGTGTAAATTGAGCTTTCCAGTTTCAAAACAATAGAAATTTTCAAACTGAATCTAGATGCAATTTCGGAACATTCTTTGCCATTTCGGGCAATAAAGACAATGTATCGGCATCACGGCAATCGAAATCGCCCATCCTTGGACCATCAAGAAAATCCCAATCACCTGACCCAAGTACATTACAAATGGCAATGTCTATTGAAACGCAAAATATTTAGTTCCGATAAGGCCGGTTCTTGAAAGTCAAAAAAAAAACTAAAGGGAAAAAACAATAAGCAAAAGCTTTGTTTTCTAAAGGAGAAGTATGAATAGAACAAGGATAACCACTCAAAGTGACGGAATTCACAACAGCGTTTCGTTATCTTCGGACATACCTTCGACCATTCTGAGAAGAAAACTGGAAACGGATTATTTAAACAGTAATATTTTACTATGAAATGAAAATAAAAAGGGCAAAATGTAGATACACGAAACTTGTACAATGTATCCAAGCCGGTCCAATTCTCGTGGACGGGAGGGGAAAAGGAAGAAAGAGAGAACAACTGCGCAGAATGTACTATGCTTATAAAGTGCTTACTTTAGGTGAGGCATCTCTCCTTCTAAGTAAAGGCAACTCACCCGGTTCTGCGGGAGAGACAGGCGAATTTTTAATTTTTCTATTTTCTTTTAAGTATGTGAAAGTTTATAATATTTATCACGATGTTCTTTATTTATTTCAATAAAATATATTACATATATTTTCTTAATAACCTTCCTTTTTACATAGGGCGACTCTTCCAGAATTAGCTTATATTAATTTCGAAACACGTAGTTTCAGATTAAAATAGATGATGTAGTAATTTAAATTAGGTAAATCGAAAAGGTTTTCATTTCGAATCTTAACCGTAGATTATTTTCTATACTTGCACAGGGTGGGCCCCATTAGTCGTATTTCATGGATATACCTGTGAAGGAGGATAGCTAGACCAAAACGAAGTACATGATCACGGACCCGTTTTTCAAGACAAATTAATTGGTCAAAACAGATTTTTAATATTTCGAGCGGTTCTCGAGTTATGAGCGAAAATCAATTTTTATCAATTTCTGTTATCAAATTTTTATCAATTTCTGTTAATCGTTCCATCTTATTTATTTCTTAAATTAGAAAAAAATGTTATTACCATTCCGTGACCCATTCCGTTCACATTTGTGTTATAACCATAAACAGTTACGAGATATAACACAAACTTGTGTTCTTTTAAATGGAAGCAATAGTAGGTATGGTTTCATTAAAAAAGTTATTTTACCAATTTTCATTATATATGTAGTTTTTTATTTATTTATATTAAAAAATAACTGATATATTTAATAAATTTTCAAAATACATTCATTAATAAATTTTACAAATGCTCAAATTGATGTCCACCATCTTCTAAGCATTTCTAACATCGCTTATAAACAGAATTAACAGCATTTATTACATGTATTCTACTTATCTGCCTGAAAGCTGCCGCAGTTGTTTCATTTAATGATTGTGCAGTATCACTTTCTGTTTTATAAATTAGACTCTTTAAGAAACCCCAGAGAAAAAAGTCTAGTGGATTAAGGTCTGGCGATCTAGCTGGCCATTTAACCGGTCCAAAAGTTCCGATCCATTGGTTTGGAAAATGGTGGTTTAGAAACTGCCTCGTAATCAAAGCGTTATGAGCAGGAGCACCGTCTAATTGAAACCATGTGTCACTACGATTTTCAATTGGAACGCTTTCAATGAATTCAAATAAATGATTTGTTAAAAGTGACGTGTAATAATGTGCTCTTAAGTTATTTTCATATGTGAAATAGTATAACTCGTGTCGTTTAATGAAACAACAGATAGTGAAACTAAATCTTCCTTGTCGACGAATAGGTCTCGTGGCCTTTGGGTTTTCAATACTCCAAATATGGCTGTTGCGTCTATTGTAAACACCATCACTAGTCACACGAGCCTCATCGCTCCAAATTACATTTTCTTTACAAAGAGGATTTTCGTTGTACATCCGTAAATACCATCTACAAAATGTATTCGTCGCTCATAATCGTTAAGATGAAGAAAATGATTCATCCTTATTTTATATGGACGATATTTATATTTCTTTAAGATCCGTAGCGCTGTTCATCGTGAAATACCGACATTTTCTTAAATTTCTCTTAAAGACGCATTATTATTTATCTCAATATATCCTAAAACAGTAGCGGCACTAGCTTCATCATCAGGTTTATTATAATGTTTTGGCCTAGGCTTTTGACCCATACTCTCTGAGATTGCCCCTGAGTTTGTTAAGCAAAGTGATATTTGGTTGTCGGGATATCTTTGAAAATACAATTCTAAAGCAGCGATAGGATATTTTCCACATTCAATGTAAACTTCATACATATCTGCCTTCTCGTATGATTCGTTCGATTCACCATATCAAAGTCAAATAAATAAAACAAATAGCGAAAGCAAAATAATATGATAACTATGAAAAAAACTACTGGAATAGAAACGTAAACGAAAGTAAAGTTAATAACAGTTAAAACACAATGACAAAGATAGAAATATGAATAGTTTGGACACGTATAATGCTGTTAGAAAATCAACTTTGACATATGTACCCGTTGCTATAGTAATATCATGCATGGCACACTTACTAATTTAAAATTTAAGAGAACAAAAAATATATCGGCCATTTTTCAAAATAAATATGTAAAACTATATATATAATGAAAGCTGATAAGATAACCTTTCTAATGAAACCATCGCCTACTTCCATTTAAAAAAACAAAAGTTTGAATTATATCTCGTAACTGTTTAAAGTTATAAGACAAACGTCAACGGAAAATTAAATAGGGTCACATTACCTGCAAAAAATTTTAATAACATATTTTCCTTATTTGAGAAATAAAAGAGAACGATTAACAGAAACGCAAATCCGATTTCTGCATATAACTCAAGAACTGCTTGAAATATCAAAAATCTATTTTGACCAATTAATTTATCTCGAAAAACGGGCCCCCGACTCTATACTTCGATTTGGTCTAGCTATGTTCCTTCATAGGTATACCCATGAAATACGACCAATTTGGCGCACGTTGTACATATGTATATATAAACCAATAAACCCGATCCACACATTTAGAACAAGAACAGCAGCAATAACTTCAAAACGGCGGCGTACATGTTCGATATAGTTGGATGTGTTCGCATAAAATGAAGATATATCCCTCCTCCTAACAGCGTAAATCCCTTTAGCCACTTGAAAGTCGTAAAATAACCTGTTGCCCTTCTAGCCTCACTAATCTTTAAGCAATAAATTAAACAATGTCTCTTTTTTTTAGACTGTACATGATCGTCAGTACTTGGTAAAGTATGTGTTCCAATTTAATATATACTACTCTCTGATGCACACGTTTGAATAGTTGCATGATCAAGATAGATAGTCTTCTTGTAGTCACTCCTTCCGATAGTATTAGAGTTCTTTGCACAGGATTAGATTTAAATCACAATGTAGTACACCTAAAACGAATACCCTCCAAAATAACCACGTGTATTTACACGCAGAGAAACGTTTACTTGTATCAAAGCTGTCCGTCTTAATTCAAGACAATTACTGTTTCAATTATCCGCAATACAATAACTGTTAAATCAAAAGAAATATTTTCTTAGCGTTTCTTTCCCCGCTTAAGAGAAGTATATACTTGTAATGAAGTAATTGTATTTCTTTGTTTAAAACATTTGTTAACTCGGTTCAAGAAAATCTTGCAGAAAATTTGAAGAAAGCGATTCCTAGTATAAATAAATGGCCATTATAATACAAAACAATATTTTCTTAAGGATAGTAAATAGTTTTCTTAATTCCAGAAAGCGTTTAGATATTGTTCATAAGTCAATAGTTTCTTTTTCTTAAAATAAAGCATTTTTTGCTTAGAATTCTTGAAATGCATATTATTTATATGCACATTATTAATTGCACTTACTTTGCAGTTCGACATATCCGTACATAATACAGTAAATTATTCACATTGCTTGTGATTTTAAAAAGGCTAAAGTAAGAGGTTATCTACGAAATAATGTTCAAACAAAAGTGAACTTAATGTAGAAGTACGCATGATTTTCTAACCCCAAGAAAATTTTTATTTAATCCAAATAGAATTTCAAGAAAATTATTTTCTTCTATTACACATTTTTATAGTCTTGAAATAAAAATATTTTCTTGAATAGAGACTTATTTTTGCAAGAAACAATTTCTCTGCGTGTAGCTTATAGAACCAACGAAATAGCAACTCAATAAATAGCATTACTAGTGTGCGCTAATGAATACGTATTGCTCGTATTTACGAATTTGCCTAAAGAAATTCAGGCTTTAGAAATCGAAAACCAAGATTTTTGGTAGATGTTAATAATTCCAATGAATAAATAATTTTTAATCTCTACGTTCGCCAGCCAGAACGCAATTAAAAATAACCCCAAAAATCATTTCGTACTCTTTGTTAATAAGAACAACACAAACAGCAAGCTTCATAAAGTAGCACTGCAGAAGATACAGCCTAACTACGTCCTCTGCGGAATCGCTGAATGTTACGTCTTCAACACATTACCGAACCCTTTGACTGATACTTAAAAAAATGATGCATTTCAAGCTTTTTATCTGAAAGCTTTTGCAATAAACATTGTTAAAAAGACTTAGCAATGTCTATCTCATTACGTGCACAATGAAATAAACAATATTCATCAAAAATTCGTACCAGATTATTTTAAAGGTTTTAATATGTTTAATTGTCGTTAACTGGAACCCCCACAATAACAATTTTGTACCCTTTCTTGTTTTGAATGCAATGAAGCAATCATTAAAATGTTCTTGTTTAATTGAGCAGCTTGGAAGAAAAATGTTGCAGTTGATGAATTAATTAGAGCCCAAAGCAAATGCAGAAAAAATATTGCTTCCTTCTTTGAAGAAGACTAATTTCAAAAGAGCTTTAAATTTAAATTAAATATTTGATTTAAATGATACTGGTGCATGAAAATATGTGATTCCTGCAAAGTGAGTTTCTATATTGATAAAAATCATCACCCTTACCACGATACTCTGCCAAAATTGGACGCGCGTTTCGACAGCGATCATCTTTAGCACTAATATTGAACTGAGATAAAATTACACTGATTTGTGCATTTTTGAAGTCACGACCAAAATGTTATTTAACAAACAGTAAAAGCTGGAATTTAGAGATCCTAAATCCGAATTCATTAAAATGTATGCCATATAATAACTTAATTATACCTTGCTATTTACATTCTTAATTAACCTTATATAATCCAACATTTTTCAAGCATGTGTAAGGTTAGTTGTCGCCTTACATATGCTTTGTCAAATCTGAAAATTTAACAAATGCTTCTTGTATCGAACCTTGGGTAATATATACTAATGGCAATAGAAAATATGTTTCCTATTGCTATTGTCAACATTTTCTGGTGTGGTTCTAATTTTACTAACAACGTTATAGATTATATCTTCAAGATGTCCGTCTAAGACTGTAATTTCTTTAAAGTCGTTGTGATATCTGACCTTACTCAACGGGAAATTAAGTAAACGGCAACATTAATTGCCGAAAATCCATGAATCCATGAACGATTACAATATTGTGAAATGAATTTATTACACTAGTTTACAAATTTAAAGTTGTGTCTTCAAATAATCAATTGTTTGACGTGCTTTGTGAGAGCTGGCATTGTCATGACGAAGATGATGGGACGTTGTCCTTGTTTTGCCTGATTTCATCGATGACTTCTAGCGAACAAATTATTGTACATCATTCAGCATTAACTGTTCTTCGGTCCTCCAAAGCAAATGCTTGCGAAATGTCCAGTACAACGAGAGCAACAAGCAATCATTTTCTTGGAAGTGCTTAGTGAACAAACAACTTTTGTTGGATTCGCTTCATCCGGGAACACCTAAACATTTGATTGTTGCTTGATTTCCGACTCGTACAAATATATACAAGATTCATCACCTGTTACGTTGTTGTATACGGATTTTGTTCCTCTGTCGAATTTTTTAAGTATTTCCTTACACTAACTAAAACGAGGCTTTTTTGTGCTCGGGTCAAATTATGCGGAATCCATCAGGAAAAGATCTTTTTCACATCTAAATGTTCGTAGAAAATCGAATCTACTGCAGTCTTCGATATGACTAAGGATGACTCTATCCCACGGTAAGTCACATGTTGATCCTTTTCAATAATGTTGCGCACAGCAGTATTTTGGAACAATGGAACTGATTTTGGTCGACCTTCACAAAATTCAGCACTGACGAAAGCACGACCACGACGAAATTCTGAAAACCAGTTGTAAGCAGTCTTTTCTGATGGTACTTCACTACCAAGAGTTGAGCGAAGTGATTCGAGGTATTGTTGCGGTGTTAGGCCTTTACTAAAATCGTAAAAATTCAACCAACGAATACTTTCACGTGAAATTTCCATTTTCTGACAAAATTGCTTTTTTTTGTAAACGCTCACTATAAACAAACTTACTTTGCCGATTTCTGTACTGTCACTGCTTTAACAATAACAAATGTCAAATTTTACGAAAATAGTAATGTCAAATCTGAATAGCGTTTTCTAGTGGTCGTTTGTAAAAACTTAATGCGCTACTCTCCTATTAGGCATTTGCTTAATAAAAACTAGGAGGGAGATAATATAAAATGAATTAGGATGGCAGACAGTAATCTAGAATTAAATACAACTAAATTAGTATGAAGGCATGAAAACTTACGAAAAGAGGACATTTTAATGAATTCAGATTTAGGATCCCTAAATTCCAGCTTTTACTCTTTGTTAAATCAGGTGCGACAGCTGTCGGCCCATGGTGACTTTAAAAGTACTTACTTCTTTAGTTTACTAGTAGTAGTACTGCTGAAAATAATAGATTAGTTACCGAAACGTGCGTCCAGTTTCAATAATGTTTTGCGGTAAAAGTGATAGTGAAGTGTCTCAACAGCCAGTTACCACAAATAATATGAAAAACCCATCTATTAAGTCACATACACGTTGGCCCAGGTCTCACCGGGGTGCGAGATATATTGTACGTAGTGCGATATGGTACCTTTGCATTTATCCCCGCTGGACAGCCTCGCCGCACGCAGCTGCCGTAGCTTTGAGAGGGCTATCTGACGCACTCTTTGTCTATCTATGCACTCGCAAGGTTCTAACGAGTGACCGCAGAGAAGGTACAAATCATTACATGGTATCCTGCAGGAAATTCCTACCAAAGCACGGCCAATTTATTTGCCGTAGAGTACATGGATCGTCCTATTCCTTCGCATTCGACTATTGAAAGGATAATCAAACGCCAACAAATAGACGAACACTCCTCTAATGCCTCCCGAGCGGGAGGAAAGAGAAGTGAGGGTTTATTCGTTGATTGAAATAGACGAACCTTGCTCTAGCCGGCAAATTGCAGACGAAATCGGTGTTAGTAGAAGTACTGAGAAACGCATTTTGAAACACAACAAACACAAAAGTTACAAAGTTCAAAAATGCCAATTTTGCAAGAGTGGAGTTTTGTGCGCCCGTGATGGACTAATGAACGAATATTTTATAAAAAATATGCTATTTTCCGATGAGTCCTCTTTTCCACGTCATGGCAAGCATAAACCCTCAGTCGTGCGATATTGCTCTTCATAAAATAACTGTTAGAATTTCAATTTATTTTGTATAATTATCGAATTTACTTTTCTTTAGTTTAATTATATAAGAATCGTTGTTTATTTTCCTACTTAAAATTACTTTTCCGTTCTCCTACATCGCAAAGCAGCATCAAAATGAATATAAGAAATTGTACTTTCTAACATAATCTGAAAATAGAGAAAAGTTACGCAATAATTCTGTATTAACGCATTATGTCAGAAGGCGTTGAATAAGAATATTACGTGATTGAGCGGACATGCGTGTTTATAATATGCGTGCATACCGCTGCTCGCTTTATGATATACGGCGACTGGATGGGATCTCTCATTGAGACTCGAATGCGCTGTTGTAATTTACAAAGCAATCCCCCGTTCGAATCTGGACCAACGTATATATCTACTATAGTTCGGATAAGGAAACGAATTTTTGGGATACATTTACAGCTCTTTGACGTTCAACTTTACTTTTACTTTAGTTCCTAAGGTAATGAAGCAGTTGCTCATTTGTGTTTCTTTTAACCAAATTGGTATAACAACAAATGGTAACAGGTGTAAATAAGTAATTATACATGCATATTTCAAATTAGTAACTTTTTCTTATAATGTTCAAAATAAAATTCGAAATTTATTTCACATTTGCAAAAGTAGCCTAGGTAGTGCTTTGGTATATAAACGCAAATGTATATACGTATATGATCCTTCTTTTCACAGTAGTACACCAAAAACTTTATATGTACAGTGATAACTCAGAAAATATGCTATACAAACCCGGAGAAAGTTAGATACATAAAAGAGATTATTGAGCTTTCCGTACACATCTAAGGAACCCTTTCTCCTCGAAGGAAGTTTATTCCAAACGCTAATGTTTGCTGAAGGCAATTGCTAAAACTTCAAAACTGAAATTGCCTGCTGCATTTTGCGCGTACAGTGTATCACGTAGGAAGTGGACCGCAAATTCGTATAACACATATCAACGCTTACAACATTGAGAAAGTTTTTGATATTCCTACACTATCTTACGATTATCTTAACATAATACGAAAAGATTAGAAATTGAAATAAACTTGTTAGCATATTTCAACTGCCCCATATTTGTCAAATTGAAACGCACAAAAATGCAATCAGCGTTTCTACAATCTATTCATTTCAAGTTGCCTATATTTTCTTATATTGGTTGTAATTTCAAGCATGATAATAGATGGTGCTGCTTACAAAATGTGTAGGATGTCAGTGATGGTTAACAGTTTTGAGCTTTAATATAAATGAAATGGAAATTGGAATAGTTTGGTGAAAGAATAGTAAAAAAGTCATGCGGATTATATAAAAATGTATCTTTGTTGTGTAACGAATATGTTGATTAAAACTATGTACGAAGGACGTTCAGTAATTAACGAGACAGACTGCATTAGCGGGAAAACTACTGAATATTATTAGATGACACTTTCTGTGAGTCAAGTTAGTAACCTTGGAGACAAATTAAGTCAGCTATTTGAAAGAAATAAAAGCAAACATAACCTCTTTTGTTAATTTCAAAATGTCGGCTCCTTTCGAAGGGTGTACGGTGGAAGAGCAACGTTCAGTGATAAGATTTTTGTTATCCGAAGGTATGAAGCCGGCCGAAATTTATTCGAAAATGTTGAAAGAGTATGGTGAAAAGTGTTTAAGCCGCGGAAACGTGTATAAGTGGATTGAACAGTTTAAATCAGACAGTCCACAGCCACCGTTTCACGCCGTGCCACCGTGACGCCACCATACACGTTTCGAGAGGAGCCGACATTTTGAAATGAACAAAAGAGATTATGTTTGCTCTTATTTCTTTTAGACAGCTGACTTAATTTGTCCGCAAGGTTGCCAACTTGACCCAAAGAAAGTTTCATCCAATAATATTCAGTAATTTTCTCGCTAATGCAGTTTGTCTCGTTAATTACTCAACAATGTAGCCCTGATGTATTTAAAAAGAACTGTCAAGCTCTGCAGGTATTTCCATATTATTTACTCTTCAATTAAATTCATATTTAGGTATACAATTAATGATATAAAGTAATTTTATTTTCTTTCTTAACCTTTAGAAACCTGTTTAATGGGATTATTAGATTTATTTGTATTGTTATACTATTAAGTTGTTTATATGGGAGATTTGGAGAAATTGTACTTTTTTAAGCACTAGGCCTCCAAGGTCTGCAGAGCTGTATATAGCTGTATATCCTAAAAGTCTTGAACAAAATTCAGTAATCATTTATTAGTAATTATTTTTAAAAAGGCTATAAAAGGTCAATTTTTATTTTCAACCAGTCCGTAGAAGGTATTCCTCCTACCTTCAGCCTTCAGTGCCTTAACAACTGTAATTTCCAAATTTGAAATTCCATTCTACCCGCTGTGTGCCCCATGTTTAAGAATTTAATAAAAAAAAACTTCAAAAGATATCCAGCAATATACGATTATTTGGAACTACCATTCATATTACAATAACTAGATTTCTGATTTTGCTAATTAGCATGGTCCTAGACGGGATCGTTGTGATAAATACGACATTTTTCTTTTTCTGAAGACATTCATTAAAAATAATCTATAAAATATATTTTCTGTGTACAATTTCAACATCTACTCGAAGTGATTACCTGCAAAACTTGTCTGCATAGCTACATATAAAGTTTAATAAAAAAGGATGCACTTAAGGTATGAGTGTTCTATTAAAAAATATTAAATAACATGAACCTAATTTGGCAACGATTTCGATATTTATTTTGTAGAATCTGGTTGATATCATTTTCTTCAATGTGCCACTGGAAACTCCAAGAAATACTCAATCGAATAAAATTTAGATCACCACTCTGGCATATAAGACGTTTAAGATATCTCAAAAAATAAGCTAGATAGGTATAGGGGAATGTTGGAGAAAGTTTATATGAATTGAGAGAAGACATTCAAAAGCATAATAATATACTGGCTGTTTATAGAAAATCAAACATGTGTCAACATAATTTTATGTTGCGTAGGTCTTTTCTCCGAATATTTGAAATATTTTTCTTTTACATTGTTCAATGAAGGAATTATATTCCACGCACTAGGTGGATGCGCTGTATATCATGTAATGTCAGGTGCAATTATTTAATCCAAAACGTCAATTGTAATCTTCGTCAACAGAATGAAAGAATATCACATATAGCAACTTGTTGTATTATATATTTATATTTAAGCCTGCCCAGTAGCAAGCAATATAATAACATGTTGCATGACATGGAAATTGCAACACTAAGAAGAGGCACGAATTTTTTGACCAAACTTGGCAGAAACGTGTAACTATTCAAATTGATTGTAATTTCAAAGAAAAAAGCAAAAGATTAACACAATTTAATTTTATTTTTATTAATTTCACACTCCCTCACTCTTCATGGCATTGATTCCAGTAGGCGGTCGATATGCCCTTGGGGTATGGTCTCCCAAGCAACTTGCAATTTATACCGGAAAGCTACCACTGTTTGCGGAAGTTCCTCAGTATCCCACACGTGTTCAATTGGCGAAAGGTCGAGGGATCTGGGCGACCATGGCAAGATATCGACATGGGCCTCTTCGAACCAGTTTAGAGAAGTTAGCGCTACGTGGGGACGGTCATTATCCTGCTGGAAAAGTGAGTCTTCGAGCTGCTGAAGATATAGAAAAATATGGGGTTTCACCACCTCGTCAACGTAATGCTGGGCGTTCATGATGCCTCGGATGAACACCATCTGCGACCTACTCCCATATGCTGTAGCACCCCATACCACTGCCACGGCTCAGTGTACACGCCTTTCAACAGAAAATTCAATATCGCGACGTACCCCACGTCTTCGTCTGACCCTCATGCAACCATCATGCAGCCCTACACAAAATCTAGATTCATCACTGAACACCACCATATGCCACTCCACGTTCCAGTGCATTCGCAACCTACACCACCCCAAACGTTGCTGTCGGTGTTGAGCCGCAAGTGGTAACACAAGATGTGGTCGATAGGATTGCAAGCCTAAAGCCCTGATTCGTCGATAAATGGTTCGAAGGGTCATAGGACGACCTTCATTACCTAACCACAGGTTGGCAATTAACTGGAGAATCGGTGTCTTAGTGTTATTAGGCAAAGGTCCTACACCTCATTAGTTCTTCTTCAGCCCCCAGTTCCTCTTCGGCGACTTTCCTGGCCCTCTCTAGTCCATGACTGATAACAACGCATGATAGATTGGTTCCGGTTAAGGCGTTTTGCAATTTCTCTGAACGAAAAACCGCCTTCGCGCAAGTTAACAAGTCGACCTTTGTCGAATTCGTCCAACTGACGGTAATTTCCACATTACCGCACTCTAGGCATAATCAAACTCTCAAAACACCTTAAACAAAAGTATAACAAGAGGAAAAGATGAAAATTGAATCAAAACTGGCAAGAAATGTAGCTGACATTAATGTCAGAAGAGACTGCATGAAGTACCAGATATGCCATGACCACTTGATCCATCGCAACAATATTGTAAGCAATTATTACCTTGGGATAGTTATATGTCTCTGCCCAGTTTGTTCAAAAAATTAGCACCCCTTCTTGGTGTTGCAATTTCCGTGTCATGCAACATATTTTGTAAAATCCATAATTTAATACTTCTAACGTCAGTCAAGAAAAAAATTACGCCTACCTAGTTTCTACAGAAATTACTAAATTGCTAGTCACCAGCATTCCTTTGTTAACATTTATTCAGCGTATCAAGAGACTTAACAAGAAGTTAGAGAACTTTTTACATTTAATATGCCACATTCAAAGGTTCCTCCCACATAAAACTTTCTTAATTTCCCAAACTGCCGCCTACTTCTACCTACATAAAAAATTTAGAATTCTAGCAAAATACCTTTTATATTAATTATTAAAGAATATATTAACATTTCTATTTATAACTTAGGTCTAACCTATTTAGCGGTTTTTATTCGAAATTCAATATTTTAGACGACAAAGTTGTCTAACTGGTTCGTTCATTATAATAAACAAAGCTACACATGACACCTGACAATTTTAATTGATTGTTAAAGTGGTTGATGCAGCAATATACATGCCTTTAGTAGCCCTACGTTAACTATAAATACCAAAACATTTCTATGATATTTATTAATCTTCAATAAGATTGTTAATAAAACGGATTCATATATAATTAGTGCCACACAAAAGACTGTACTTTGTATGTATCAAAATTTTCATAAAAAACTATCTCCGTTATCAGTGATCTTGCAACCAAGGAAGGAAGAACTATAATATTGTGGCGTTCCATTTGAAATAAGATATGTGTACTAATGAAGCCCAACTACCGCCAACCACTATGTACGGACGCGCGCTTTGCCGTATCACGGGTCATAGGCGTACCTATGTGGAAGGTAGTAGTTGTATTTGAAATTATCGTATATATACAAGTTAGTGCATACAAGTATGGATGAGAGTATCTAATTAAAGATATTCTAATCACTGAGATTATCGAAATTAATAGCTATATCGACCTCTACAGAAGTGAGCAACCTGTAATACTCCACTTTTCTGTGAGGGTAGCAGCTCGACTGATTGCTTAACCTGCCAGAGCTAATTAAATAATAATAAACCAACTACCATCAACCACTATGTGCGGACGCGCGTTTCGCCGTATCAATCTACCCGAGGTTAAAGACCCCATCACTACGTTTGAAGCATCAAACGGTATCTTTGGGGTACGTCCGCTATTTTCTTTATAGTAAAAGGGGTCACTTTTCTCACATATTAAAGAGGCATGAAAGTGGAGCATTTTGATATATAACCAGAATTTTTTATCCATTTATCGCAGAGATACTTCGCAACATCCAAAATCCGCGGAAAATTTGGTGGACGTTTTCACCCTGTTAAAAGGTTTTTGGGCCGATACGGAAATTAGATTCTTTAATATTGATATGTAGACTACTTAGCACCAGTTTCAATTTCTTTGAAATCTTAACATTGGGGAGAACATTCCCAAACCAACAACAAATGCAAGAAAAAAATTCCTGAATTCTTCGAAACTAAATTTCAACCACAAACACTTAAAATTATACTTCTGATTTAACGGAAATATATGAAACTTTTAAATTTCTTTGAAAATTGATATTTGTACACAAAATGATATTCTAATTAACTTTTAGTTACAACATTTATCGATATTTATATAAATAATGGTATCTTATCCTTACGAATATTTTAAAATTCAGTTGCAAACAATGCATCTTAGTAAAAATTTTCTGAAATATTAATAATAAAATGTTTTCCATTTGATGTAAATCTTTTACTCTACTTGATGTAACAGTGTCCCAAACTTCTGGAATTGTAAAATTGCCCCTACTGTGTAAACAGTATGAAGCTAAAGTTTTAGGATAACATACTAGACGTCACAGAGTACTTTTCGGAAATATTTCCATATATACAGGCTGATCGATAAGTAGGGAAACAAACACTTACTTTGTTGTTTTAAGTGGAACATCCTCCATCCAACTCTACATTATTATGCATTTGGTTGCTATATCTAGAACTACACCAATATAATAGGAATTTCATATGTCTATACATTCTAACAGCTGTTTAGTTACCGTAACAGCAGTAAACAAAATATACTAACATTGACACTTTTAACTGTCGATTCCAAATTTTGAACCCAAGCAATCAAAAGCGAGTCTTGCACTTGAAAATTGCAGCCAAATGGTTGCTGCGGTTAATATGGTTTGGTTACCATGACAACAGTGAATTAAACATTTTGACATTGACCTTCTTAGGCTGTTGATTCAAAATTACGAACCTAAGTAAAAAAGAATTAGGTAATAGGTATAATTTATGTATTAAGGGAAAGTGAAAGAAATTGTGTATTTTGATTAGTACGATGCGTAGTCTGTGCAATATAATATTCTAATAAAAGTCCATACTCGTTAACAATAAATTATGTAAACACACATAGGTTAACTCAAAATCGAACTAAATTTAAAAAGAAGCCAGCAACATGTAACACAATTGAAATACACTATAAACAAATTTACATAGTAGTCTTCATTGTAATTTTTATTACAACAATTAAAGGCGGGCTACATACGGATTTATCTATCTGCGATGAAGTTCGGAATACGTAGAATACCAAGACACGGTCGGTGCACGGTCGGCGCAACAGTTCTATATTGCGAATTAAGCTTGTGTTGCACTCCAGTGTTGCTCACCAAAATGCCTGCGTTTTATTTGTCTTACATATACATACATGATACAATGGTACATTGATACATATAAATCATATATATCAACACTTTCATTTAATGTTTTCATTTCACAAGTAGCTACTTAAAATTTTAATTCAATATTAAGAACAGCAATCTCAGTATGTTTTGTTTACTGATGTTATGGTAACCAAACAATAAACTTGGATGTAATATCCAACTGCTGGAAATAACAGTGGGAACAACAATAATGACGCCGGGTAGGCAGAAACATGCCCGTTGGTTAGTGTTTTCTCTTCTCGCATTGCTTTTGCCGTGAGTGACTCCAACAATGCCATGAGTCGCTGTATTAGCATTGTTTTGGTTATCGTTTCTAGTATCCCCCTTATAATTTTTCATTATTAGCGTTATTAGTTAATAAAAATAGTCATATAAGGAAAACACAAGTTATTAATTATAAGCAGCTTACATATTTAATTGTGTGTCACAATCAACTTATTTAATTGTGAATTACAATTAATTTGATTTTAGCATTTCACCTTATTTAAAGTAAAAAGCAATTAATTAGGTTTAATTTGGCCAACTCTACTCTAGTGTTTGTTGAAAAATTCTCTCTAAATAACCTCTCCAGAGAAACTTTGAGCTTTTAATTAAAAATGGCTAATAACGTTCTATTTTTGTAAACTTTATCTCTATCCACAACTGTATTACTGTACTCCATATGATCATTTCAATTTGTTGCGCTAGCGTAAGCCCATGTTAATTGAAAAAAACCCGTAATCCACAAGTCGAAATATGGAATTTTACTTTCATTGTCGGGTTTATCTGTTAATATATCGATAAGGGTTTGCAGTATCCCGACGTATGTTAATCTAATATTTCAGTGCTTACGCACGCCCTTTTCAATTAACACGTCTGCATTAAATTTCAAAGCACGCTCCCGGTAAATGTGTGGATGTGTTAGCCTCGAGTGGTAGAAGGTTGCTGAGGTGTTTGTCATTTGTTTCAACACATGTAAGTCAACATGAAGTATAAATAAATATGCAGCATGTCCATCTAGTGCAAGGGTGGAAGATAATTTCTTCTCTGTACAATTTACAGAGAGTTTTCAAATAAAAAATATTCGGAGACAGGCCCTGCCCAACATAAATTATATTAAAATGTACAGGATGTTCAGTTTCCGCTGCATACAATACGTGTTAGGTTTTCTAAATAGAACAACCTACATATATTGAAATGTGTTTCTCAGGGTAAATTTGTGAAACATTTGAATTTTTGCAACTTAATTTAAATTTCTAAATTCTTTGTGGGGTCGGGAGTATTCCTGGATACTCTTTGGGCAATTTTATTGTGAATTTCGAATTAATAAATTGAAATTAACGAATTTTAGAATTAAAAATACACACTAACCTTAAATTCGAATGAAGCTGATGTTATGTAGACAGTATGCTTGTTGCAATCTCTAATATTTCCTTCTTTGAAATTATACTTTAATTTCACTATCGAACACTTTAAATTGAGACCGTAGTCAAAACACTAGTAAACTTAACGAAAGTCTAACCAGAATTGATGAATTCCCTGGCGTCCCTCTACTCCTTTATTTAATCGCGATTCGATTGTTTCATTCCACAGCAAATTTTGATGATTTAAACCCAAATATAAATTTTATGATGCATTTCGATGAAAGGAAGTTATTCATAGAAATAGCATAAGAGAATGCATGCGGTAACGCTACCAGATGACTGAAATTAGACGACTCTATGATCAAAACAACCACTGACAACATAAATACGACGAATTTTACTGACGATTTACTTAATAATAATAGGACAATGATTTAATTTACGGAATGATGTTTGAAATACCTTTGAATATACCCTGTTGTCTGTTTTAGATAACTTTTACATTAAGTTTGACGATTTACAAATTTAGAAATTGCACAGAAGATAGAGTTTTATCTACGTTACCCTAAGATCGTCGTTATCTGGACTTATATTTTATTTCCTACATCCCCACTCCCAGACTAGTCGGCCTGGGGGGAATTTTGGCTACGAAAAATTATCTTTTTACCCGCTAGAGGGACTTTCATCATAATCGGGTGGCTATCCTGAACACCCTATTCGTTCTCGATTGACAGCTGATGTTGTTGTTGTAAATATTGAACATTATAACATATTACTGCATTACTGGATCCCTCTTGTGAATTAATAGAAGACATGTTTATTTTTTCAAAATCTAATAAAAAAAAGGACTTTTAGGAATTTTCCTGTACCTATACCTTCTTTAGTAAATTAGATATAGAATTATGCAGATAAGTTCCTTGTTACTGTACAAAGAGTATTACGTCAAAATACTATAAATTTTTGTTTCTCTATCAATATTTATTAAGAATAATCTGTAAAATCTATTTTAGCATTTTCCTGAAATGCTATTCCGTCTATCTTTTTGATTATTTACTAATATTTTAGGAATAATATTTTGTATAATTCATTCACAAAGCTTTTCCATACACATTTCTGCACTCTAGCTAAATTGCATAATTTCTTAGACAACCTTTAGTATGTTCGCATTTTTTTACTGCTGAAAGGAAATGTGTGTGGGACGTTTTAAATAAATCTATTTGCTTTATGCTGAACTCTAATCACTACTTGTCCTGCCTACTTTCGCTATTTATTATTTATATTGGGTTGGCAAGAAAGTAATTTCGGTTTTGTAGTGTGAAATGAACTAAGTTTTTTTTTTATACAAAGAATAAACTTTAATCAATTATACATTTTCCATTTTGTTCAATGACCTTTTGCCATCTTTCTCGCAGCTTCATGATTCCGCGTTCATGGAAATGTTGATGCTTATCAACAAAAAACTGAACTAAGTGCGATTTAAGGTTATCACCATTTGTGAAAGTTTTAACATTCAAAGAGTGTTGCAAACTTCGAAATAAATGGTATCAGATGGTGCCAGGCTGTATGGGGGATGCGATATCACTTCCTAATTAAGCTTCAATAATTTCCCATGAGTTACTAAAGATGTGCGAAGCTTTGCATTATCATAATCCTTTGCGATTTGACAATTCTAGCCGTTTTTCTTTGATTCTGCGATACATTTAACCTCTCTGCAATCTCTCGAACAGTTATATGACAATTCTCTTCAATTATAGTTTTGATTTGGTAATCATAAATTTCAGTAGATCGACCAGAACGGAATTTTTTAAATCAATTTTGACACGTGCGTTTTGTGATGCAATCAACACCATAAACTTCACGCATCTCTTTGTGAACCTCAGCAGCTTTCTTTTTCTTACGGAAATAAAAAAGTAAGATATTCCGAAAATAGTCGTTTCTGCACTCCATGTTAAAATTGACCCTAAACTAATAGCTACAAACAAAATTACGCACAGCTTGCTTCTATAGTAGCTTAAATGTAACTGATGCCAAATGCCAAAAGGAAAAAACCATAACACTGACAGATTTCCTTCGAAACTATTACAATGCCCTCTATGTGTGACACCCGAAAATACTTTCTTGCCAACCCGATATATGCTTGTTAACTTGCTAGACAATGTGTGTAAGAGAGTGCTACCACTGGAATTACACCAGCTTTTATGTATTATTTTTAATAAACTTGACTTGTTTTCTAGTCGCAATATTTCAATAATGTTTATAAGAAATTTCTCTATCAGATTCTGAGAAACCATACAGGGTATAGCATTTAAAAAATAATATGAATCAAAATACACACGAAAAAATGCCTTGTAACAAAACCAAAAAAAAGGCTAATATAGCTCACGGTATTGGTGGAATCATTCCCGGCAAAGACAATGCGAGCAGAGAAAAGAAAGCACTAACACACGTACATGTTTCTGCCTACGCGGCGTCATCAGCGTGGTTATGAGCATTGCTTGTTCTGCTGTCTACATTGTCTGTACCTCTCAGTTTATGCCTCCAATGTCCACAACAGCACTGAAAATATCTCCCGGCACCCTCTAGCGTCAAGAAACACAGTCATGTCGTCCTAGATGGTGGCGACACACGCCGGAGTACAGATGCCCACCACCTATCGAGCAGCTCATGGGCTGCTAAACACAAGGCGTCTTTCCGCCTAAACGCTCGGCAATTACACCTACAAATGATCCCTCAGGCTCACCATGTTGTATAAAAATATACATGAAAAATGCCTAGTAACAAAACCAAAAGTAATGCTAATATAGCTCATGGTATTGATAGAATCATTCTCAGCAAAGACAATGCGAGCAGAGAAAAGAAAGCACTAACACACGGACATGTTTCTGCCTACCCGGTGTTATCAGCGTGGTTACAAGCACACCCTGTTCTGTTGCCTGCATTGTCTCTACCTCTTAGTGTATGCCCTCAGTAAACACAATAATATTGCGCATTAATTGTGCGTTGATCATTGATAAAATCAACGTGAAAAGCACCTTGCCGATCCAAAAAAACGCCTCGGTCACACTTATCCTTGGGCGGCGATCAATGCAAACACACGGGTTCTTGATAGGGTGTTGTCCCCGAACTGTGTCTAATCGCCGCAAAATTTCGATTGGGTTCACCCCCTCCTTGGCCAAAAACTTGATGATAATCCACTGCGCCAGGGAGACATGCACTTCTTTCTCGCTCATGGTTTCTTTTGATACGAAAGAAACCCGAGAGAGTTGCGGTCGGTTCTCCCCTCTCCTTAACGGTACAGGCTACCTGCGCATCAACCCCTTCCAGGTCTAGAAGCCCTCCGGAATTTTTAAGAAAATCAGTCCCGTTTATATTTGATACACCTTCGTATATCCCATACTGAAAGAAATTGTAGGTATTAATTATATCATATCATATAGTATCTAACTGTATCAAATTCATCGAAGCAAAATGAGCAAATTTATATCCATCTTCACTTAAATACATTCTAAATTATAATTATAAGGAAAAAATATCTTAATAATTTCTATTTTTAGAGTATAAATATTGTAATCGTTCAGAAAGGGAAAATGTAAGTGCCTACCTATATATACCATAATATTCTTAAATCGTTTCAGACCATTATATCACAGAAAGCAATCTAACGCATTCGTACCAGTCAATTATTTTCCGAAACATTAAAATCGAAACCGTTAATAATACTTACAAAGCTCAGATGAACTAAACTTAGAAACACTCGAAAACATCGCTACAATGAAGCACTCCTTGTAAAACTTCGTCGATGTTTAATTGTTTTTACGATCCTGGAAAAGAGGAAAAATAAATACATCAAAACGAGCTTCGTGCTCTTCTCTTCCACTTAAAATGATAACCGTCATCGTAAGCTTTTGAAGTGGATATTTAAAAGGAAAGTTTTCTTTTACTGGAAATGTTCTAATATTTATAATGATCACTTCGATTTAAAATTGTATATATTGCAGTAAAAAATGTTCCAATTAAAAAAGAATTAGTCGATCACTAAGTTCTGCAACAAAAGTTTTTTTTTAATTCAAACGCATAGCATGCGACTGATAAAAACAAATGACTAACTGAGGTTATAGAGCCAAAGAGAAGATCGTGTTGCTATAATTGCATTACATCGTTGCGGACATTCGCCAAGTACAATTTTCAATCTGCTGAAATTACGAAAAGGTTTGCTTATCGTTGAAAGATACAATGAAACTGGTAGTGTTCGCACTCCGGCTGTTATTAAAGCTGTCAAAGCACGCGTCAAACGATATCCTCTCCGAAAACAAAAACTATTGTCGTTGCGGATGGGTGTGATTAAAAGCACAATCAAAAATATCCTGAATAAAGACCTTCAGCTTCGTGCTTTCAGAAGAAAAAGCGGTCACTTGCTAAATGCACGTGTGAAAGGTTGAAGCCTTAAACCTTTCAGTTACACTCATCTGCACTTACTCGCTCATCTGCAACGACAATTGTTTTTGTTTTCGGAGAGGATTTCGTCTGATGCATGCCTTGACAGCTTTAATAACAGCCGGAGTGCGAACTGATCGAGATGACGAGTCTTATTAAAGCGGTATGCTAACAACGACAACCGCTGTATCCTATTTTCCGACGAGAAAATCTTCATTGTTCAAGAATAATTTAATCGGCAAAATGATCGAGTGTATGCCTCCAATAGTGAAGAAGCAGGTGTGGTCGCTCCCCATGTTCAAAGCGGTCATCATCCATCCTCAGTAATAGTTTGGTTGGGGGTATCTTATTTCGGAGCAAATGAAGTTCATTTCTGTGAGTGAAAACCAATGCCCAAGTCTGTTAAGAGACGGTCCTGGAAAAGATAGTAAAACCTCTAAGCCCAAGCTTTATTCAAAAACGAGGATTGAGTCTTCCAGCAGGACTGTGCGCCTGCTCACAAGGCCAAAAGTACTCAGTGTTGGTTAGAGCTGAATAACATCGACTTTATCAGGTATGAAGATTGGCCATCTTCTAGTCCCGGTCTTAATGGATTGAACGGTAAAAGCACCTGTTGAGAAGACAGTGGCGGAGATCGACATGGAAATTGTAGGCAATGCGATTGATGACTGGCCTCACAGATTAAGCGCCCATATTACGAAACGAGGGGATCATTTTGAATAATTTGTTAATATGTAATTGAGAACAGTATATTGGTCTATTTAATAAATAAAAGATTCTTATTTTCTTTTCAGTTTTATTTAATATAATGATAAAAGTTGTGACCGGCTACACATCCCATTTATCACCATTATTGTTTCTATTATGTACTTCCGCTCGTACAACACTGTCCACAATCCAAGTAAAGTAACATTGGAAAAATGGAAGCAAATGCGTATGTTCACTTGTAAAAAGTATATAGCAACAAATATACACCCTGTATTTTCTCAACATATCTTCTACTTAAGAAATGTTAAACGTAGTGCATTTCGCAGAAGCTTGCAAATTGAAACTTACTTGTTAGTATTGTTAACTTTCAGATGCGCTTTTCGCAGCTATATAAAAATAATTTATCATTTCTTCTCTTAAGCCTCTGCAAAGGGTCAAGTTGGTAATTTAAAGTCAGTCATAAAACAAAGTAACGTGAACGCCATAAAATTTTAATGACTGCCACAGCTGTTTAAACTTTAATCCGCACTATTTATTATGTATGTATGTACATGTATGCATACATTTGTACTTCGACCTGGTTGTTTAATACATGCATATACTAATCAACATTACGTTGCTTTTTTTTTACCAAAGACATACACTAATGGCTTACAATTAAGTATTAATATACTTTTATTGTAAATTAATCTGTGTAAAATAACGAAAGCGGCGCAATGTGCTTTGAAAAAGTATATTTATTTATTTTTTTGCACTACTAGGAGTAATTTAACGATTTTTGGATTTTCAAATCAAAACTGTTTTAGTTTACACTTATACAGACGCCACAGAACATGTAACAAATATTACACTAGCAATGCAATCATTCGTTCTTAAAACTTAAGCTATACTTGGGGGCTGTTCTACATGTAACTGGCTTAGTTCTTCTAACAATATACCTCTCTCACAATATAACTGTGAGATAGAAACAAAGCAAATTAAAAATAAAAGTGGAGCAAAAGATCGAGAAAGGCAACAATAATCAATTAAAGAAATAAACTAAGGGTATAACGCATCGCTTGAGTAATCTACTGCGATGTCCTCATGGCAGCGTTAGATTATTGCTGATACCGATCATATCCGTTGCGCAACTCCCCCCTTATACTTTTATAGCGAGCAAATTTTGCAACAGAGCCCATATTATTGTTAGTCTCATATATTAAAGTCCTTTATACTGTAGCTCAGTGACGTTGTTATTATACTATAATTATATTTTGAAAGTCATTTAACTTGTAATGACACATAATTCCCTGAGTAGACCTCGTTGTGAAAGCTGGAGCTTGCCACAAAGTTAATGAACTGCAGAGGATCTGTGATGGGTTGATAAAATTTACTTATTTAAATTAATTCGTGATTTCAAATTGTTGTAGTTCTTCTTTGCAACATATACATACATGCGACCTGCATTAACATTTGGGACGTCAAATAACACATTTCTAGGAGCAACTCTGTCAAAATCTGGAGGTAAATAACATTTTGACAGTAAGAAGATGTAATGCCAAATTTCTGCAGTGGTAATAATATCGAATATTTTTATCTTTCACCCTTGTTTTTATTCGACAAAATCTTTAAAACATTCTGATTGTTTTAAACAGGTATGTGCGAAGTTTCAACAAGATTTTCGCTTTGCCACCGTTTCAAGTTATTCAAAACACGTTATAGACGGCCACGTTGCATTCCAAGCAACTAAAGCCTTGCACGTGCCAAAATAATATCTTATTTCGATGTTTGGGCAACCAGCATCGTCCACAATACATTGTGAACGTTTTTCTTTTTTTTCATTCATTGAGCGGTTTCGAACTTTGGGCGTGACATATGTACTACGGATTTCTAAATTAAATGGATCAGTTCACCATTTGCAGTTAATACAGATGGCGATGAACAAACTATTTTACTAACCGTTGAACTACCATAAATTGGTAGATTCAAATCTATTGCGTAAATTTTGTAATTTTGCATTGTTGCCAACAATATTGCCTGATGCAATTCCTTGTTCTAGTGACACAATGTGGGACCATACATTTATGGACTACATAACACTACAGATCTGTGTTATGTAAAACATTTTTTGAAAGTTTTCTTCTCTCGACCAGTGGCGGCTGATGGTAACGTAAATGGGAGATTAAGGACAAGACTTCAATTCGCTCGTGTGTTTCCGTTGCATATCATGTACATTATAGAAAAAATACATGAGGAAATCGAAGTCTTGTCCTTGGCACTCCATTTTCGTTACCACCAGCCGCCACTGCTCTCAACTCTATAAGTGAGTTACCAAAAAGATATTTGCGTTTGGTCGCGATTTATTTGTCTAACAGTCCATTCAACGCCACTATCTGCAACACTGACCAGCGTATAATTTGCAAAAAAAATGATATAATCCCGTGTGATATAACTTAAATCATTGATGCGCAAAATAAGAAGCAACCCAATATCGAACCCTAGTGGAAATCTGCCTTTATTATTGCTTTTATTCAAAGTTTTAATTTCCATAATTACGGCGTCATTTGTTGTGTTTAAATACTTCCAATACTTATTTCCGGTGCTTTTTAGAAACAAATTATTAAATCTAGGGCCATATTATTTATTTAGAAGAAGATTTTAACTCTTTAATGAACCTGATATTAAAATATTATTAAGATAAACCAAACAATTTGATATTACCCCCTATACAATATATTTCAATTAAAAGCCAATAAGTGCAATCCATTTACCAAATTAATTATTCAGTTTGTTCTAAAGGTTATCTATATAGTAACACCGTAATACTCGTTAACAATCATCGCACCATTTCACTAAAAGAAGTCGTTGACGAAATACACGCACAAAATTAATTCTAGTTAAAAGCATTCACAAATTATTTTATTATCATCTATTTATCACTTAAAATATATCTTTGAATGTTTGAACAAACTTGTCAAGATTTTTTAATACAGCTTTCAATGTTCAAACCATTCACCAAATCAAATTTTCCCAACCCATCAGCATATAATATTATCACGTAATAGCTTTCTATTTATATACACAGAAAAGGCTTCTTGTCATGGAAAATATTTTCTGCGTGTCGAAATGAAGAAAATTATCTCACAAAATTACTTAATTAAGAGAACAATACCATGTTCCTTTAACATGCAAACACGGCAATTAAAAGCATTTCCATTTCATTTATCGATTTCTTTAACAACCCTGCAAAGGGACTTTTATAGAAAACTGTTTACTATGGATTGGGAGGCAACCCTCAGCAAACAATTTCTACCTCGGATGGACTTCGAAAAATTAGTACAACGTTTTGTCTTATCTCATCTTTATCTTAACATTGTAGGAGTTTCCGCTTTTCCCGCTCCTACAAGATTTCCATTTAGACTGTATAATTAAAGGAAAAGTGCTTATTGTATTACTCATTGTTAGGCAGCTTCCTTAAATAATGTATATACTTCAGAACAATAAGACGTAACTGCTATGCTCCCTGCATCTTTTAATAATTATTTATGTTTATAAAGTTAATATTTGTGAACATGTTGATGTAATCCATTTCATATTTTATAATACAAGCAAGGATACGAAAAAAGTAGAAACATTCTATTCGATCAATTTCCATTAATGGAATGATTGCTTCTAGAAATTTGGATCTTGTTACATTATGTATTATCAAAATTGGCCAATGTTAGAGAAAAAGCAAGAACAACTAGAAGGTGCTGTCCTTCAATTTGTTAATAGATTCAAATCGATTGTAAATTCTTATTTAGGAATTAGACATTAGATGTGTGAAGATCCGGAGAAATAACTAGTAGTTTATCGCATATTTATATTTATGAAATACAACATGTTTACCTAGTGCATGGGCGGAAAATAATTTTTTCCTAAACAATTTAGAAAAAAAATTTCAAATATAAAGTTGGCGGCCTTCTAGTATTTACTTTCGTTCCGTTCTTCTTAGTGTTCCTTTTTACAGTTTACTACAATATTTTCATTTTACTAAAGTTATACCAGAATTAAATAAAATAATCTGAGTTAAGATGGCGATCAAGTGCGCGAAGTGCGGTAAAAGTGTCGGTCGTTATGACGAATATATACTAAGGTCCCAAAGTGAACGACAGAAGCTAGCGTTTTAGAAAAAATAGGTCGATTTCTATTTTTGTGAACTAACTTCTGCTTTTATCGGCAGTTGAATTGTATTTCCGGTGTCACCAGAAGTGACGTCAACTTTCTTATTTTAAATAGAACAACTTGTATATTTTTACGTTTTTGGAAAGGTAACCGAAAAGCAAATCCAACGATATCACATATATTATATAAGGGACAGTCAAATGAAAACGAGACAGATGGAAAGAAAGTAAGTAAACTGTTTGTTATTTCAAAAGTAATCGCCATAACTGTTAATACATTTATTCCACTGTGAGGCAAGACGGTCAATGCCTTCATGGAAAAATGTTTACGGTTGTCTACAGAGCCATGATTGTACCCAGGCGTGCACCTCTTCGTCCGAAGCTAAACGACGGCCACGAATGTCTTTCTTTAGGCCTCCAAAAATATGAAAATCGCATGGGGAGATATCTGGACTGTAACACGGCGCACAATTAACGCATAGCGGTACGTGGAAACTTTGCAAAAATTGAAGCGCGCCATTAAATCCAAACGCCCAGGAATGTTGGGGTATAATCATGGTTCCGCAGACAACCGCAAACATTTTTCCATGAAGGCATTGACCGTCTTGCCTCACAATTGAATAAATCTATTAACAGTTATGGTGATTACTTTTGAAATAATAAACAGTTTACTTACTTTTTTCCATCTGTCTCGTTTTCATTTGACTGCCCCTTATACTTCAATTTAAGAAATGTGGCGATATGCAGCAATAAAGCTTTTGTTACTACGCAAAGTTGGCTGCGAAATAGCGCCAAATTGTTTTTTGTGACGCCAGACTGATCATAAGAGCTCGTTGCTAAGCAGTGTAATCATAACAATTGCCAAACTGTCAAATCTAAATTACAAAAGCGTAGTTATTCTTGTTGTTTATTGTTATTATATCCTGCATCTATCATACATTCATTCTTTGTTCTCGTTATTATCTTCTCTGATTTTAACTTGTTTTGTTAATTGTTGTTATTTTCTTACCTGCAATTAATTATTGTAGGTTTGTTTAAATTTGTTAGTTTTTGATAGACAATATGTCTGTTTTTTAGGATCTTTGTATTGTTGCTTTTATGATGGTTTTGGCAAGAATCATGTAAAATTGCTGGATCAATTTTAATGCTATATAAATCCAGCAACAGTTATCACCTTAGGTTGCTGAACAAATTATACAATAATTTAAATTATATTACCTTGTGTTAAAGCAGTTCACCCTGTAAATTTTGTGCTATCTATCCTTACTTAACGCAAACTTCAAATATTTCCGGCTGTACAAGGGCAGTGTTCATTATGTCCCACTGCGTTGTAACTGTTGCCAAATTCACCGAATATTAAAATTAAGTACTCGATGTTTATCTTACGTGGTCGATGCAGAGGCCACTGTAAAATCAACAACATAAAAAACTGAAACTTAAGCACACTGCCTATCAAGAACTAACAAATTTAAACAAACCTACCATAATTAACTAATTACAATAAAGTTCGATAAAGTAAAGGAGAAACAATAAATAATAAAACATGTTAAAATAGGATAAAATAATAACGACCACATAGAACGAAAGTATGACAATTGCAGGTTATAATAACAATAAATAACAATAATAATTTACGCTTCTGGAATTTAGTTTTGTCAGTTTAGCAATTGTTGTGATTACTTTGCTTAGCAACGAGGTCTTTAGATCAGTCTCGCGTCACAAGAAACAATTTGGCGCTCTTTCCTAGCCAACTTTGCTTAGCAACAAACAGATTACCAAAACCTTTATTATTGGATATCCTCATATTTTTTTTAAGTTAAAGTATACCATATGTAGTATCGTTGGATTCGCCCTTCGATTACCTTTCCAAAGACGTCAAAATATACAGGGTATTAAAGGAGTCACTCACTACACATTGCATGTACATGGATTAGACCCTGTTACATCAGATACTAATATCAGTAAGTACTTTGCCACAAGAAGCATCTACAAAACAAAAATGGAGCAACTAGGATTAAAACATCCTGATGAATATTCATCATATTAAGTTTCTGCTTCACTTGGTATACTTAAAGAAATAAGAAAACCAGAAATATGGCCTTCTGGCGTAAGAGTAAACCGTTTTTTAGAACAAATTTCGCTCAAATCGAAACAAAAGACCTAAATGAGGTCTATATTAATAAATTTTCTCTATTTCATCAAAATATATAATGCATAACTAATAAGATAGATTACATAAACGAATTTTTAGATACAGAAATCTTTAAGTGCCCTGTATTAGCATTCACAGAACATTTGTTTAAACCTCAGCACTTGGAGATTATTAAAATTAGAAATTATAAACTAACTTCATGTTTTCTACGATCTGCGTCCAAACATGGTGGTTCTTGATAATACAAACATCACAACACAACAGCTCGTGAAATAGTGAATACCCAATACTCACAGCAATGGCAGCAAGGAGTATGTCTGTTGAAATTATAGATCTATGTTCCGATACGCGTCAGAACCAGCAAAAATTTTCAATTCAATAATTTCATTGAAAGACAAGTCAGCTGTTGGGCCGGACGAACTACAACAAAATTAATAACAAGCTGCACTGATATTCTATACACACCATTAGCGACGTTAATGAACCTCTGCTTCCACCAAACTGGTATATTCTCTGATAACCTCAAAACAACTGCGATAAAGCCTGTTTATAAAAGTGGCGAGAAACATCGAATTGACAATTATAGGCCTATTGCCTTTATTTCGATAATTGCAAAAATAATAGAAAAGGCACTTCTGGTACGACTAATAAAATTCGCTGAAACCTGCAACATAATAACACCGCTTATATACAAGGTTATTGTACTTCCAGAGTTACTTATAGCTTTTGAATGGAATAGCGCAAGCAATATCCGAAAAAAGAGCAATAGCAGATGTGTTTTTAGATCTGTCAAAAACCGTGGACAGTGTAGATTATGGAATTCTATTACAAAAACTCGTACCTAATAAATTGGATGCAGTGTGTACGCTAAGTGCAAATGGTGAAATACTGCAGACTCATTAGTTAAAGGCTGGGAGAGACGTAGCGCAAAGCTCAATATTTCTGTCCTTAATATACACAAATGATCTACCAAGAACAATCAACCACTTCACCAACATGTACGCCGACGATACGTCGATGATTTTTTCGAAACGAACTGGCAACGAACTTCAAGATGAGATCGTCAATGTTATGACGACAATGGATAATTGGTTTGCCCAAAACAACCTACAACTCTACACAAAACAAAATATATTCAGGTTTGTCTTATGACAAAGTTACAGTTCGAGTCTTAACACAAAAGTGTTAAAAATACATAACAATACTTCAAGTGAAACCAAAGAGAAACAACTGAAAATTTAAAAAGTAATAATAAAGAAAAATTTAGTTGAAAAATGTCTCTACAATATTAATGACTTCTTAGAAACAAAAATTTAAATGTAAATTCTCATAATCTCTGTATTGATGGATATTGTTTTTATTTTAACGTGTTTTATACTGTATCAGTTTTATAAAATGAATTTAGTTATTATTATTATTAAATAATATTCTTTATATATTATTTTATTATAGAGTTTGTTTACTTAAATGTTAAACAAGTTCATTCAATTCTAGAACAACGCGCAAATTGAATATATACGTAAATAAGTTATTTGTCTAACAACAATAAAAAAAATAAAAAAAAAACAAAATTCTATTCCGAATGTAACTTCCAATCTCTCCTTTTATCACGAAATAGCGAATGCCTCGCCTGCTTTATGTAGTTTTACCCTTACGGCTGATGCATATTCCGGTCCCTTAGAATATTAAATGGGCCAATTGGAAATGTAGACACGAAAATAGCTAGTACACTACATTTCCTGTATTGTTGCAGGTGCTGCGTCAAACCACACTACCAATTGTTCCTACTAGACATCAAACATTTCAAAGACAACTGTCGCACCGTCTCGATATGCCTTCAACGATCCAATTTAGTATATGTAGTTTGGAGCACAGGAGCGACAGCAGCATTGTCGGGCTCATTAAGGTAAGAGCAATACATCCATTTTCCAGCCTACATACTTACGTATATTTGTTGAAAGAATCGACAAGGACAGAAACAAAATTTAGAATTGAAGTACTTAAATAAATAACGGAGGCATGTAATGACGAGTAACAAAATATACAGAGATGTATGTAATAAATTTAGCTTTAGGCAAGAACTCTTTCTAAAAACCGCATACTGTCACAGAAGCTACTTACACATATAAGTACATATAGTTTGTATTAATGCATTCAATCAAGCATTTATTGTTTATTTTTAACGTTTAAACTGCGCAAATGCCATAGCTTCTTAAAAACCAAAAGTCATCAAATATATCGTAGTTATAATTTACAACTTCGAACGCAGCTGTCATTAGCGGCACGTATAGTGTGTTCAGTAAGTCCACTCGTTCAACGTCAAAGTCCACTCCTTTTATGTCCTCTTATCGCTGAAGCGGTGTTGCTAGGGAATTATATCAAGTCCAGTCAACGACGAACATGGGGGAACGGATAAGTAACTTCTCTTCTGTTCATTTTCTTCACGTAAATCTTCAAATTTAATGGCATATTTTCCTACAACAATATAAATTCAATTATATGTTTAGCATAATTTCGACAGCTAAATACCATTCGTCAAGTAATCGTCTTGCACGTCAGTAAACTCTAATATTGTACAGTTGATGGTGGTGTTATACGTAGTAGCATAGGTCTTCCAGTTGCGTCCCTGCATGGTATGCATTATGCTATGTACTAAAAATAAGCATATTTGTTGGAAATTTAATGTGAAATTATATTTCGAAATGTATAATTACCCAAATTTGCTCTGTTTAAACAATCGCTATCGCGATTAAAATAATGCGGTGGAGGCACGCTAATCAATTTCTCACTTTGCGTCAAGATATTTATCCAGGTAACACGTATTTGGCTGTGCTCCCATTTTCTAAATGTTTAAAGTTTGGTGCTTGAAGAATGGGCAGGCTTCCAGTAGGTAACATATAAACATAGAGTTTATATGGAATCGTCATAATTCCAGGTTAGTTTTCTCATTTTCAATTTTGATACTCGTAAAATTTCATTAATTGATATCTAGTTTAATTTAAATTGCCGAAAGAGTGTGTTTAGGACACTCGCGAACCTTCAGACCATACAATTAATTAACTGGTTTCGAAAAGTAAATTTTTATTTAATAATTTTCCAAATTTAAAATATTACAGTATATTATGCAGGTACGTTTTACAGTAAAGGTGCAAATTGGCTGGGCTTTTTAAATGAAATGGGCCAAATTTCCAAAATTAACAACAAACGAGCTTCACGGGCTAAACGGGCTTGTCGGGCCGAGCGAACTTGATGGGTCAACAACCAACGGAGCTACCGACGATTGGGCCGGGTTGACAAACGTGTTGGGTCAGGCCGGGTCGGGATGAAAAACGTATGAGATCGGGCCGGGCCTACGTGGTTCACAAAATGCCAACCTCTAATATACAGGTGTCCCAACCTTCCGGAATTGCAGAATTACGCCTCATATGTAAATAGTAGGAGGCCAAAATGTTCTAATAACATAATAAATACCACAGAGTCTCTTCCAAAAATGTTTTCGTACACACAGGGTGATGGATAAGTGGCGAGCCAGGCACCTGCTTTGTTATTTTAAGTAGAACATCCCATACACTATTGGGTTTTTAGTTTCTCCATCTAAAGATAAACCAATCTGCGTTTTGCATACATATTTATAACATATTTTGAGGTGTGTACTTATTATAGTATTAAATATCGAATTTTGCCAAATTCAAATACTGGAAACATAATTTTTTTGCACCATATATTTTTTTATATGTCCGCCATATAGGAAATAAACAGATATTTACAAGCAAGGACGTGTCTTACATTGGGATGTTGCATCCAAGTGGTTTCTGATATTGGTATTGTTTAGTCACTATGACAGTAGTAAACGACACATATTAACGCTGGCGATACGTCCAATAATAAAAACTAATACTTACACAGTGTTAATGTAATAAACGTTCAGTAAGATACTAGCAGTTATTCTTCATAGGAATAAATTTGTTTATTACATTCACGAAGCTGTGTACATTAATTTAATAAATGGGGTTTTATTAAACTAATAAAGACGTTTATTAATATTTATCACAGCCATGCACGTAAATACATAGATTTACTTACGTGCATGGCTGTATATATGTAATTTTTGCAGTAATGTTAATAGTTAAGAGAAAATTTCGGAAAAACTTGAAACACTCTGGTTTTGAGAGGGTATATTTCGCCTCTTGACTGCGTTTTTAGCTCAACCAAAAAACGGCTTTTTATATACCTTCATGATATATGTGTGCATATCCACCAACACCCGGGTTGCGAACGTTTCCTTGTAAAGGAAATTGCTACGCAAATTTTCAAAACTATACATACAAAACTTTTGGCCAAAAGCAGGAAAACTTTTTATTGAAAGTCTATTTTTCTTTGTAACAGTACAGTAGCTGGCGATAAATACAAAAACAGTACAGTAGCTGTCGATAAATACGAAAAAAATATAACATTATTTCAGTGGCACAAATAGCTTAGACACTAAATTTATTATTCATTAAAATAACAGGTCTTAGTTGGTCTGACATACATATGTACTTTTGCTAGGAATGGTCCTTAATGTGCTTTAATACATACAGTATATCATGAAAAAGACAAGTTTTAATTTTTTTTCAAAAGGAACAGTTTTTGACATAAAATTTATGTTTGACATTTCGTCCGCGCTTGTGTAATCACCCCTCTAAAAATTGCAACTGGATTTATGGAGCAAATGATATACTATTTCAATTTCTTCTATCAAAGATAACGTCCACTACTTGTTTTTATGTATTTTAATTTAGATATGCAACAATAAATGTTTAGAAGGAACCATCTATAAAGATTGCTCCATGAGATCATTTGAACAGTTACTTCAAGGGTTACCGTTTAAATGAGACGCTTTGCATATTCAAACTGTTAGCGAAAGTAAAAAATAAATAAACTAAAAAATATATATTCATTTGGATATTTCAGGAAATATCTTTTAATTGAATAAAGCAACTAACTATTTCATCCCTGTTCAATATTTCAACAATCTGAAAGGAATCCTGACAATATTGATACAATATCGTAAATAATAACTTTCATTGATTCTCGGTAAATGCTGTGGCTAATAAATTATTAGTATTAATATACTGAAATAGACGCTCTTTTCTTAATCCTATCGCTTGCACTACCACTGCAGGTGTATTACCAATATTTTTCCACTACATTCTATGTTGTAATAATAATCCTGACATGATTTTTAAATTACAACTATTTTTGGAACAAAAGCTTCTCCATACAGTTTCTTTTTAACTCCCTTGTATCATATTTCAAGTAGAACATCCCATCCATCCCATTGAAAATAGAATGTTTAAAGCCCTACAAAATACGGGATGTTCCAATCTACTGGAATTGTAAAATTGTACCTACCGTGTAAATGGTAGAAGGTCAAAATTTTCAGATAACGTGATAGATACCACAAACCTTCTTTCAAAAATATGTTTTGTATACAAGGTAATGGATAAGTAGGGAACCAAGAACCTACTCTCTTATTTTAAACAGAACACCCTGTACTTTATTACATTTTTAGTTTCTTCATCTAGAAATAAACCAACGCAATATGGTCTTCATATGTCTATTTACAAATACACTATTTCTTTCACTATTACCTAACTCTTCCTTCGAAATTTTGCATCAACAGTCTAAGACCATCAATGTCAGTATGTTTTGTTTAATGTTGTCATGGTAACCAAACAATGCTAACATAAAAAACCACTTGGATGCAGTATCCAAATGCAGGAATTGCGTTTAACTGTAATATTTCTTTCACTTTCAATATTAGACATATAAATCTTTATACAAAAACGTTCAAGGTATACATTTTCTATACGGTGGATACAGAAACAATATATAGTGCTATTAAAAAAAAATTACGTTTCTGATGTTTTAATTTGGTAAAGTTTGGTGTTCAATGCTACACACCCTGGATGTTTCAAAGGCGTTTTAATACCATGTCTAGAAAGCCAAGTACGTAATTTAAAGATAAAAGGTATTTGCATTTCGGATATTTTGAAGGAAATAGATATATGATCCACATTTAGGCGATTGAGGATAAAATTATGAATATCCCAAAAAGTATTAGAAACAGACATATGAAACTAATATTATATTGATTTATTTCTAGATACAGAAATGAAAAACGTGATAATATACAGGCGTTCGATTTAAAATAACAAAATAGGTGTCTGATTCGCTATTTATAGGCCACCCTGAGTAGACAAAAATAAATTTGAAAGACACTCTATGACGTCTGAAAATTTTAGCTTCGTACTGTTTACCCCACAGGCACAATTTTACAATTCCAGAAAGTTGAGATACCCTGTAGATGACTGTTTCAGCAATAACCCGTGACTTCAAACATTTCTTCAGTCTAAACAAAATTCACTGGGAGTCCAAATCAAACAAATCCAGTGAAAATTGCAAGAACATAAAATATTATTTGACCAATTCGACAAATGCAATTCTGGACAAAGGAGCTGGTGCATTATATTGCTGAAACATATTTGTCAAGAGCATGGCTATCGTTTCTTTCATATAATACAGCAATGGTCGAACAAATCAGCATAATATGGCCTTGTCATCATCTTCCTTTATTTCAAATAGTAGATGGCGAGATAGGTGGATTAATCCATCCATCTACATCAACCAATAAAGGCCGACAATGTAATTTCAAAATTCGCCGAGTAGACCTGTCCTTCTGGTGAATTCCAGAAATTTACTTAGCAAGGTGTTTCTCAAACTCTCTAGCTTTCCGAAAACTACGCCAAACAGAAAAAAATTGATTCTGCGGACGGCAGGACAATGGCAATAAACGTACTCAATCGTTTCTTCCTGTTCCTACAGGCGTTATTCCTCCTCTTGAACGAGATCTATTCATTGTATGTAAGTGTTATTTGAGCTGCCTTCGCCGGAGATACATCTGTGGAATCATCCCGTCTTACATGTTGGCAGTGTTAGATGATATGCCAACTCGAGGTTTTGTCATTGCGACCTGATGTCCAGATGAGGATAACCTTGTTACTTGGAGATTTTGTAAACAGAAATTATCTTTATCTTCTTCGGTGCACTTCCGCCAAGGGAAGATCATTGTTTTGCCTACTTTTACGTTTATAACGTGAAGTAGTGTTTTTTGAATATAAGATTTTTTGCCATATTCATATATTGACTTTTACAGAATATAAACAAATTACAACTTGACACATCTATTTAATTTTTTTACATAACTGCTAAGATTTCCTAAAAAGGTATTTACGGCGATGACCTTAATTCCCTCTGTCGAAAAATAACGATACCACCAAACAACTTCGTATTTTCCTTTTTTTAAGAAGTTTTTTCGATTCCTGGCGTGCTTTTTAAAAGTTTTATCATAAAGAAATCAGCACGACGTAAATAAAATGTATAAATGATAAACTTTTCGTCGACATACCAAACTTTAGATTGCTCAAGAGAAATTGGTTTCTTATAAAAAGTTTAGATTCATGCTAAAAGATAATATTAACGGAGATAACGTGCCCTCAAAAATGAAACCGGAAAGGAAAATTGAGAAACTTTGTTAATAGAAACAGCGTCCTCTTAAAAAAGGAAGAAGGGAAAAAACGCAATTAATTGGGTGTTACGTTTAACGACCCGGAAAAGCAGAATTATATGAATTCAAATTGGAAAGATATTACAATTTTCCTAATTTGCAGCATCTTCTTTATAAATTTGAGGATTGTCGTCCAGAAATGTGTTTTTTTTTAAATTAATCTGGGAACATACGAAATACGTGCATGTAGAGAATATATATCTTCATTCGCATTTGCTTTTAAAAATAGCACTTTATTTGCAGAGATACCTTAACAGTAATCAACTGCCAAACAAACTTGATTATATCTTTGTCCCAGCAGAAATCATAACCTAGTCAGAGCTAATCATACTGTGAAATCAGTCAATCAAATAGCGGCTGACTAGTTTATGCTGGAACGAACATTATATTACTGTCAAGGGCTTACATGTCATTGATCTGTAATTTTTAAAAGCGAACACCAATAGGCATTTTTACATGCACGCACTTCCTATGTTCGTAGATAAAAAGATCGCACACCATACACTCCCTAAACAGAATAAATACATCTTAACTTACTAGAAATTGTATATTATTTTAGATGAATTAGTAACTCTATTTGGGGTCGTATAATTGAAGAACTATTTATTAGCATTTTATTTATGAAAAATAGGTTTTTGTCGTTTTTTAATTACTCGCCTTTTTTTTTCTTTTTACCTTTTTTCGCTCTACGTTGCCTTTTTCAAAGTGTTTAAAGTGCCTTTTTTCATATTTTTGGTGTCTAAAATACATATCAAAAATAAAAACAGCGGTCAAAAAATATCTTCATACTTTCAATTTCCCAAGATAAAACCACATTCCCTCTATATTTTGTACATTTCCAGATCAAAACGCCCACACCAAAGAGAAAATTCCAGCAACGAAACTAATAAATAAGGAATAACATCAAAACCGCAGTACCTCACGGGCAAAGTTTAAATATGTTTACATTTGCCTTTTTATAGAATAATTCATTAACGAAATCTCCTCTAACGTGATTCTTCCGCAAAATTATTTACGAAGCTGTTTACTGGTTTCTTTGCCCCTTTAATTAAAACAGTGTCATGTAAAGTAACCGGAATTAACGTGAAAATTTAAGTCTAATTTATTCTCTATTCATTCTCACGTTTTTATAATTAACATATACTTTCATCACAGTACTGTAAAATGTTGTACACGTCCTTAATTAACGAACAAAATAATAGTAAATAAACGTGAAACGAAACAATATCAGATTGTAGCGGAAATTCGTCGTATATCGAATATAACACCTAGGGAAATAAACATATGGGGTTGCATTAATGGAAAATCACATATTCAAAAGCTTTCAGGATCATGTGCATTCGGCGTTAATGAATATGTCAGATCTCCCATGTACTTTCTAAAGAAAAGAGTTAATATACACATTATTCTGAAATAAAAGTACTTGAACTTACCTTGTAGCTCAAAAACAGAGACCATTTTTTTCATTGATCAATCAATTTCCGACAGTAAGTGCTAATACCATAAAAATAATGGGTTGGATTTATTTGCTTAGAGTGCCACAGGACAGTGTTACAAAACTCAAAGTCACACTGGATTACTGGATACTAATTAAGCATAATAAATTAAATGTTTTAAACTTTATCGATACTTAGCTGCTTGTAATAATATAGAAGCAAGTAAAACTGCGAAATAGGCGAATATTTTTACCTATATATTATTAGATTTGCCTTAAATTAACTAAATACTGTGACGATGATCTGTAAAAGGACGTAAAATTATACTTTTACCTTTTGTAATCAGTCATTAAATCATGTGTCAATTTTTATGAGCTTTTGTTTTATTAATTAATTTTTCCAGACCAGAACCGATTATTTTGAGCAAGAATGTATCTTGCATATATTGCTGTTTATGTTGAACTTTAGTGTATATATTATATAAATTCAATCATTACGGAACTTGTGCAACGATGTATGTTCTTAAATTGTTTTGCTTGTACGCGTCACGTACAAGGCAACAATACGTCATTACCAAAAAATGCAACGGAACTCCAGAAACTGGTATATAAACCGCCCAAATTTCATAGCCTGGGTCTTTCCTGCAACGGCCTTCCAGCAACTCGCCTACGCTCCTCATTCGGACGGCCATTGCCGACTTTTCCAAAGTTTGGATGAGAAAACAGTCAATGTTCCACAATTGAACGACCTTAGGCTGGCTTTCGTAAAGCACTGATTTCCGAACCACGCATACGTCCGTATCGCTTGTAAAAATCCGTTAAATCATTGCACAAGGTCCGGATCAGAAGTTAGAGTAACTTTTCGCAATTGAGATATTTGTAAACACCGAATAATTTAAGTCAGTTTCATTTCATTTTCGATGCAAATACCGTAACTAGACTTAGTTTATTTTGAACCATAACTCTTGTATATTTTGATTTTATGGCAATCTCTGAAAGACATTTTATTTTATTGTTTAAAGAATTTTATTTTGATTTAGTTGTAAATAAAATAGGTTATTACTTACTTTTTTGGTTGTTTCTTTGATGAACCTCTGGACATAAGGAGCTAGCACCGGTAGGAACGTCAGTGTACGTCGTGCTTAATTAACATCACACGTCACTCACTTTTTCTTTCTTAGCCACTAAACCAGCAAACATCTTTGTTTTGATTAGAAACCACGTGTCGATTATCCATTTCACAACAGCTGTATTTATAGAGACTGACAGGTAGATTCGTTCGCGTAGCGACATCCAGCGACGGAAGGTGCAATTATATTATAAAACCAATAATATAGGATTCCTGTCATCAACAAGCGTGAGGATGTATCATTTAAAATAAGGAAAGCTTAAGACAGATAGTTTATTTACATTTTGGTTACAAATTCGAAATAAGTTGGTTAAGAAAATGTCCGATAAAGTTGTTGCTTCACATTCGATATGTTAAAGTTTCCAAGTTTCGTCCAGAGAGAGCACGAAGCGATCACAATAATTGACAAAAAATCACAAAAAAAGCTTTATATCACACATAAAAGTGGTATCTCATAAGGATCCAATTTTAGTCCATTGATATTCATGTTATACATAAACGACCTCTTAACATCCTTACCTTGCCATGTTCTCGTTTATGCCGACGATGTAAACTATTTTGTAACATTTACTGTCAACAAGACGTTGAGAGCCTTCAGACGATCATTAATATACTGACTAAGTGGTTAAAATCCAATACAGGGACATTAACTTCTACTAAATGTAATTTTATGTACTTCACGAGAAAAACAAGCCCATATACCTCCACTTATCAAATCAACGATATTTTCATCCACAAGATTGCCAGTCTTAAAGATCTAGGTGTCGCTTTTGGCCCAACTTTATCGTTTAATTGAACAAATTTGTTCATCTGCCTCTAAAATGCTAGGTTTTCTTATGAGAACGCCTAAATATCTCAATGACGCACTAATGCTAAAATCCCTTTATTTTGCATTGCTACTCTCTAAATTGGAGTATGCCTCTATTGTTTGGTACCCTTTCTGTACGTCTTCGAGTCGCATCAATTTCGTTCATTGTCATCCTGTCGTAATTGCTATAGCGCCCGATTTTTGCACAAATTACCAGATGATGGATCGACTATATAGAGTTGGTCTCCCATATAGGGTTCAATTTATCTCGAATAGCACCCCGTTACGCTAACCTTTACGATGCGGACACCGGGGACCAATCTTCTGTTACAGTCACCAATCTATCGCATCATCAGCAATGCTGAGAAGATATTTAGTGGTATTTTCACCGAAGAGTTGGCGCCATGATATACAGAATATAATTATTTTTTGTGTTGTTACGCAATGTTTCCTAAACCACACAATATGTATATTTGTCCTTTAATTGAGGTTACCTGTTGCTCAGGACAAACATCCGGATCCAAAATTGTCCGGATCCAGATAACAGCTTCACTAATAACTATTGATTCATCGTCACATGAAATGCCAGAAATGATCAAAATGTGACCCTTGGCTCATGTTTATTCTTCTTGTACTCAAATAAGATCAGTGCTCTCGTGACATATGACTCGTTGCTATCTCAACTACAATTCTTTGGTTTCTCTGAAAACCAAGTGCAATGTAGCTCTTACGTGATTTACATCTTTATGTCAAAACAACCACTTATTATTAAATTCAACGGAAATAGTATACACCAAGATTCAAAACTGGCAACTTCCTTGTAGTAAATTCTTCTGTCAAAACTAATCCTCTATCAGACGCTGCTACCCACAAATTCTTGGATGTTCTTTCTATTACCGCCTAAATTAGGAATGCTACATAATCAAAAGCCTGAGAAACGTTCCGCAGAAGAGTCACTTACAGTCCAAGTGACGTTGAAATGTGACATGATTTAGTAGACCATCAGATGCATTCATCGCACAGAACCAAATTTTGACCTATATTCTAATCTTTGAAATAACTCTATATATTTTCTAAAATAAATATGTTTCCCAGAGTTAATGATTTCCACAAAGAGTTTATTAAAGAAAGGCACCAATAACTCAAAATTCGTTTCTGTAAATACAACGTATCATATAATTCATCTGATGTTTCGGGACTACATACTTTCAACAATGTACTTTTAGCTTCGAGACAAAAAAATAATATTAATAAATTAAAATATATATGGAAGGATTTTTTTATGGTTCGGCGAGTGATAACCACTTACTGAAAATAGATCGTTTCCAGTATAAGGCATTACGCATCACTGTTGATCGAATGTGCCCTACTCCGTGTCCTACCGTATTGTCAGAAAGCCTTGCTAGGAAATATGTTTTAAAGCAGGTATTTATGCAAAATAAGGAATTTCTCAATTCGGTATACAATATTGCAATTGGTGATCTTACTTCTGTGTACTGGACTCATAAAAATTCGCCGCCTTTAGCGGCCGCTTTTAGAGATACAGCGCAATTATACAATTTAATATCTGTTTATACCACCAATTATTGTAGATTATTACGCTTTTTGCTTTATCCCAACTGTTAAATTCCCCGAATATTTACCTATGCGTTATTGTGACAATTACATAAAATCCTTGTTAGGAAATAGTAATTCTACACACGTATATACTGACAGCTCCAAAACTGGGGATACGGTAGGATGTGCGTTCTATGTCCCTGATTTAGGTATTCAGAAATCATATAAATTGAGTCTCTTGCTACCACGTTTACTGCTGAAACATTTGCAATTTGGAAAGCATTGGAATTTATTGAATTTTCAAATATGGTACCTCTCTGCAACAAACCTTTCCGACTGTCAAGATGTGTTCCTTGCTATTAAGAATTTTAAATATTCCAATAGTAAACATGCGATTATATTCAATATCATCTCTTCAGCATACAGTTTACATACTAAAGGGTAGGAAATCAAGTTCATTTGGGTAAAGAGACATTGTGGTATCGAAGGTAATGAAGCGACAGACCAATTCGCAAAACAACCGCATAATAATATGGCCAAAATACAAATTCCAGTTTCCGATATAGTAACTCTTTATAAATAGAAGATAAAAATAGAATGGGAAATTCAATGGACGAAACTCACTGAAACATCTAATACTCACTACGTTTTCATATACCCAAAATTATCAAACAAAATCAGTTACAGTTACAGTTACAGTGTAGTGTGCCGCGGTTCCTTTCATCCACTATATCTAGACTTAAAACTGGACATTTTAAGAAGTTCCATATATACATGTGATAATGAATTCATAGCCGATACTAATCATATATTCTTTCAGTGTTCTGTCCATCTCAACAATATTACTAAATTTATGTGTAATATGCAGCCAATAGTCAACACGTTTCCTGCGAATATATCATGTTTATTATCTTTAAATTACAGAGCTGTTTCTGGATATATTGCAAACTTCTTAAAAGATATAGGTGGTAGTAGTAGTAGCTGTTGATCCTTTGTTGCTCCATTCCTGGTATATATCATCCCTTTTGTTTGTGGTCTAGTTTTGTATGTTAAGTCGTCACGATGGGCACCGTGACGTGAATTATGTGCCCCAATGTATCCTATTCGTTTATATTAATTTTTTCTCTGGTGTTGTTAGGTTTTTAAGCATGTTATTATAACTAATGAATTATACGAGATGTGGCAATTAAATAACCGGACTGGTGCTATAAAACATTTTATTGATCACCAATTACATTACAAAGTTTATCCCCTTCAATGTACTCTCCTTACCGATCCCTATAACGCTTCATACGAATTTTCCACTGTCGAAAGCAGTGCTGGAAGTCCGTTTCTGTCAGCTTGTTGAGAACCTCCGTCGCTTTCGCTTTTACCGCTTCCACACTGTCAAATCTTATCCCCTTAAGCTCCGATTTTACTTTAGGAAATAAAATAAAGTCACAGAGGAGCCAGGTCGGGAGAGTACGGTGGGTGGTCCAACACGCTGGTGCCGGATTTCGCAAAGAACGCCTCCAGAGACAAGACGAAATGGGCTAGCGCATTGTCTTGGTGGAACATCCAGAATTTGCTCTTCCACAAATCGGGTCTTCGTCTTCTCACTCGTTCACAAAGGTGGATAGTTAGAACCTCGACGTAATAATGTTGATTGACTGTCCGACCTTCGGGGGCCCAGTGGGCCCAATCTGAACACTCTGCATTTTTCCGACGCGACGCTAGCGTAAGGACTTGAACGGACAATTGCTACAGCGAGACTGAGAGATGTGCAACTGTGCCCATCGATCTCAGGGTAGGGGAAGCATCTACAAGCACGGACATGTTCAAACCTGCCATGCTCGCTGTTTGCCGATAGTAGCACCAGTCCGGTTATTTAATTGCCATACCTCGTATTGTCGTGGCTAATGGCCTAGATGCCAAAGCCAGAAACACAAGAAAACCTAAAACATATCTTAAAATTATATTTCGTTATACTCAGTGACTGTTTCTGCCTTCTCTTTTACTTTCTCAGACTAAAATTACATCCAAATATATACACATACAAGAAATAAATAAATAGAAGTACAGTTTAATGAAAAATTTTGACAGAATTCTAAATTACTTTTTGACTGTCATGCACCCACCCAGTTTATATGAAACTCAGAAGTTAATTTTTTTTAATAGTTGCAGCGTTTACACTAACAATAAGTGGCATAATTATATTATTTTTCCATTGTCAACGCTATTTTAAAATTTTGTAAGAGCGTATTCTGTAATATACCGTAATTTATCCATACACAGAGAAAAACAAATCTTGAATCAAACAAATATATATCTTAGAAATTATGTATTTAACTCAACAAAGGTTTGCACATTTTTAAGAACAACAGATTGAATTTGTTTGAATGTAAAAACATTTTTATTTGACATAATTTTGTTGACTCAAACAAATATATGTTAGAATCGTACGCATCGCACGTCGTCGGTAATTTCCGTTGCGTGAACGCAGCACAATCGCAATCGTAGTTTAGGTTATGTGAGATGGTGGCTCTACACTGCAAAAAATGCTTCTGATATATCATTTGAAACTATCACGTGCATTACAGTAACGGTCTACGTTACAGAGCAATGACTGACTAAATTTGTTACACAACACCATTTTCTACGTAAAAGCGACATTGTTTTTGACGAATAATAAAAAGGAAATTATAACAAAAAAGGGGGTTCGAGGTACTCGACCGCCCGTTATATATTCTTCCGAAAATAAATTATACCATCCTCCTATGTAATATACTTTAAATTATGGTGTAAAAAAAAATTATATTTGTTTCGAGATATTTACAAACATTTTAAAATCGCACACATGTTTGGAGGGAGCTGTATCCCAAAATCGGGCGATTCAGCCGCGAAAAAAAATGTGTTGTTCTTATACCGAAGTACTCTTTCAGTCGCTACAGTTTTATTGAAATATGAATGTTCGGGTTACCGGTGTTCCTTTGTAATTAAATAGTACTTAAAAGTGCTGTTTTATAACTTTTATAGCTTTTCACGACAAGAAAAGTTTAAACAATAAACACTAAACGCAAACATATCAATCAGCTGACAACAAATATGGCTGCCCATGAGACCTAATTTTGTGTACAGTAAATTTTAAAACGAGCCAAATTTTTAGCGTCTGATTTTAAAAATACTCTTCCTAATTAAAAAACAGGGTATAGTAATTATATTGGAAATTATAATTCTGTTTGTACTGTTGCGGAGCATATATCTTAACATTGTGATAAATTGGGTTAAATGGGAAAGATCATCGATTTAACAGTCGAAAAGTTATTGTAAAATAAAACTTTCAACATGGTTGAACATACGTAATAGGCGCCATAAATTCTCGGCCTGATATAGAAAAAATAAACTTGGTAAAATATAACAATTTTTATTTTTCAATATAATCGGATCGCCGCCATTACATCGATTCCTTTTTGGATACAGGATCACAATACTGAACCATTGTTTAAAAACGAGCGCGCACATTCGACCCGACGTTCACGTTGGAGAGCAGGGCGAATACTTGTTTCAGAAATGTTAAACATCACTACTAATTTCTTCACTTTCAATCGGCGATCTGCTATAATACCATTTCTTCAATAATTGAAATATTTTGAGGCGTTATCAGGTCAACTTGCCGACTGGGGCGCTCATCATCTTCAAGGGATTCTTGCCCACTTTTTTACAGTGGAATATAAAGGAGATAAATTACCATAAACGCCGTCTAAACGTTGTTTAATGTGATTAGGCGTATGCCCTTCTTTTGTTAAAAATTTAATGACCGCGCAGTACTCAATTTTCGTTACCTGAAACATTTTCATGGACTGGTCACGTTGTCTGGCTGGCTACTAAAAACTACTACTCTTCGAGCCGTAATATAAATAGTGTAGTTTGAACACGCTTGAACCTCTATAAGCCTATTAGGCCGAGAATTTATGGCGCCTACCTCGTAAATACGCGTTTTATGCTAAGAACTAATGCTTCGGTAGTAAGCAGGCCAATGAAACGTAACTTTAATTAACGTATCATACCTACATTTACCATGTCAAAATATTATCTTGGAAATAGTTGAACGATAAAAACCGGAAGCTGTTGTACTAGATTCAGATGTATAGCAGCGTCTTGGGTGATTTCATCAGAAAACATCTAAAACTTTTTCCATTTTAATATTACAAAATAAGCCCTGGCTGTTGTCGTTAATTGAAACCAGTAACGGATCTATACATTTGACCATTTCTTGAACTCTGTCCTGCCGGTTCATCAACCTTTATGCCAGATATTAGAGCGCCCTTTTATGAGATAGAATTCAATTCGGATACTCCTTTGAAGAATCATTGATATATGTCGCTTTTCATTCAACAAGTGGGGTAGCCCTCCCAAGAACTTAATGCTCTGCGTTACTTGGGTAGCTCGGAGCTACTCCGTTTGTTGAATGGAAAGCGGCAATAATATCTAAGATATCTGACGCTATGAGATTAGTCAGTAGAAAATATATTTCCATTTAGTAAATATTTCGCTTGCAGCTTAAATTCTAGACCGCTTTCAAAGTAGATATGTATGGTTTCTTAGATACTTAGAAGCGCCTAAAATCTAATGTGTGTGAGTGCTTTCCTTTCTAAACTATTGTTAATCATGTTCAGGTTCTTATACATCTTACAATGCTGTAGCTAAGACGCAAAATGGTTTTAAGTATTAAAAATAAACGAAGCACATTACTGAATAACATGTTTTATAAACTACGCTAGCATTCAAGCCATTCACGATATTAATAGCCCATGAAAAACGAAAACCTAAAAAAATTTAACGAACAAGCTGTATTTCTCTACGTCTCTGACGCAAAATGCGAGTTTCCATTAGTGCCCCAAAGATTCCTCATCATCCAGGGAAGTGCTTTGGCTAATTACAGTACGTTGAACCCTGAAACTGTGCAATTTGAAATTTCCCAACAATAGTTTGCTAAATTGAAATTCTTTGGAGATAGTTAAGTATGCGGTATTAAGGTTTTGTACTTACATTTTCCAACTTCTCAAGCATACGATTTACAGAGGAAGCTAAAAGCTTATAGTAAAGTTGAAATTTACTTCCCCGTCTTGGTCAATGGTTAAATTAACGCTTTTCTAAATACTCGGGGACAGATCAATGTTCGTTAGTCACTAGTGATAAACAAATATAAACAATGATGTATAAAGATGTTTGTTAAAATTTATTGAATCAAATTGTTTTGAATTTAATAATTTATCTTTCCCTTATTATATGACCATCAGCATTAAGCATACGAAAGTAAAAGGTATTCTGCTGCAATTATACTTTTTTAAACAAAATTTTCTCCGCGAGTATTTCGGTATTTTCAGTACCTAAAACTGTCAACATGAACATGAATTACGGTTTTACTTAAATTCTCATTTAAAAAAATTGTATGTGTTTACTAAATCAATGAATAATCCAAAATTATTTACCTTTGCAATAATTTTATAAAACTTCTATAACACCTTCCAAAAAGGTGTCCATCAAAGTATAAATACCGGTGAAATCTTTTTAATAAGGGCGCCAGAAGCTTTTTAAGGAAAGCACCTCTCCTTGATGTGTGGAAATATAACGGGTGTTTTTTTTTTTGCTTGTATAGAACTTATTGAAAAGTTAACCGTCAAACGAGCTGTCTACTGCGTTCACTTTTTGATATTTATGATCAGCATACTGCAGCAAGTCATCATAAATAGATCACGCTTGAACAACACTATCAAATTATTCAAATTTATTTTGAAATTCAGTCATCGATTCGCGCAACTTACAAACAACTTCGTGATTTTTATGGCCCACATAATCGTCCTTCTGAACAAGCCATGAACTGCGGATTTCGTACCACACACTACTCTACATGATAATAACACCAACACGTCGAAGAAATGTGCGTACTGAAGAGAACATCGTTGCTGTAAACGAAAGTGTGGAACAAGATCCCAATTTATCCATTCATTGTCTGTCACAGCCATTTGTTCGTCCACATCGGGACTACGTGGAAAAATTTGCGTAAAGATCTTGGTCTACATCCGTATAAGATCCAGCTGGTACGGGGATTAAAGCCACAAGACTATCATCTGCGTCGTTCTTTCCTCGAATGAGCTCAAGAGCAGTTGGAAACTGACCCGTTGTTTTATCACAAAATTGTATTCAGCGATGAGGCTCCTTTTTGTTTTTTGCTTAACGGGTTTGTGAATAAACAAAATTGCCGCATATAGAGTGGGACCAATCAACAAGAGACCCTACAAACACCTTTACATCCAGAAAAATGCACTGTTTGGTGTGGCTTACACGCCGGTGGTATTATTGGCCCTTATTTCTTAAAAGATGATGCCGGAGCTTGCGTTACCGTCAATGGAGATCCTTACCGCACATCACTAATGATTTTTTGTTTGAAAATGTGCAGAACGAGATGTGGTTTCAACAGGGCGGCGCTACATGTCATACGATGAGGGTAACTACCGATTTATTGAAATCAAAATTTGACGATAATTGGACCTGTCAATTGGCCTCCAAGGCCTTGCGATTTGACACCTCGGTTTTTTCCTGTGGGGCTACGTGAAATCACTGTATTTCTTATATCAATAAACCAGCAACAACTGACGACTTGAAAGCCAGTATTGTTCGTGTTATTCGTGACATGCGGCCAACAGTGCTCGAAATAGTAACCCAAAATCGGAAGTGCAAAATACGCTTCGTCAAGAACAGCCGCGTTGGCCATATGTTCGAAATCATTTTCAAATGTTGCCATAAATAAATGTTTCGAGTCATGCCAAAAATTTGATCAGATTTTAATTTTTCGTATCATTTTTTACAATTTTAAGTTCTATCTGACTTAAAAAAACACGTAAATTTTTAAAATTTTAAGAACAATTTTATTTGAAAGGACAGAAAAACTTATATACATATACATATATAAAATAATGAAATCTTAGTTGTGCGTGTGTGTTGTTTTTCTTTTTATATATAAGAGTCAGAATAAATATTGTCGTTACGTAAAGCTTCCTTTTTTTCTTTTATATGCCTAGAAGTACAATAGAACCAGCAAAAAGTGATGCTAAAACGGGTGAAATCAAGGAAAGACAAAATAAAAAGTTACTGCGTTTAATGAACATCAAACAAAAATTATTAAATAAGGATTAAACCAATTAAGAAACAGTTTCTCCGTTAAATTCTGAATACGGTTATTTTCTACTTCAATAAAATCATACTCCCCCCACATACTAACTTTTGAACGACAAAAGCTAGCGTTTTTGGAAAAAAGAGTTCGATTTCTATTTTTTGTGAACTAACTTTTGCCGTTATCGGCAGTTCAATTGTATTTCCGGTGCCACCGCAAGTGACGTCAACTTTCCTTTTGTGAATAGAACAGCCTGTATATTTTTACGTTTTTGGAAAGGTAATCGAAAGGTAAATCCAACGATATCACATATATTATACTTTGAGTTAAGAAATATGACGATATGCACCAATAAAAGTTTTGGTAATCTGTTTTTGTTGTTACGAAAGGTTTGCTAGGAAAGAGGGCCAAATTGTTTCTTGTGACGCCAAACTTATCTAAAAAGCTCGTTGCTAAGCAAAGTAATCATAACAATTGCCAAACTGTCAAATTTCAATTCCAAAAGCGTAAATTATTCTTGCTGTTATTATATCCTGCATTTGTCATACGTTCCTTCATTGTTCTTGTTATTATTTTTTCTCATTTTAACTTGCTTAATTAATTGTTGTTACTTCCTTACTTTATCGAACTTTGTTGCAATTAATTAATTGCGGTAGGTTTGTTTAAATTTGTTAGTTTTTGATAGACAATATGTCTGTTTTTTAGATTTTTTGTGTTGATACTTTTTTATAATGGCTTCGGCACGAACCATGTAAAATTGCTGTGTCAATTTTAATACTATGTAAATCTGGTAGTAATTATCACCTTATTTGCCGTGGTTGTGCAACAAATTGTAGAATCATTTAAATCATATTATCTTCCGTTAAGCAGTTCGTCTTGTACATTTTTTATTATCTAGCTTTACTTAGCGCAAAATTAAAATATTTCCAGCTGTATAAGGACAGTGTTCATTATGTTCCACTTTGTAGTAATTGTTGCCAAATTCACCGAATAATAATTAAAATTTGGAACTTGATATTTATCTTTCCCTCAGTTTCAAACAATATCAATAATGATTTTAAGACATTGATCAGAAATAAATGGCAAGATTACTATATCATATATACTGATGGCTCACGAGTAGAGGAATCTGTAGGTTGTGCATGGTTTGATCCTCAGAAAAACATCCATCAGAACTTTAAATTAAACCCGAATGTGTCGATATATACTTCCGAATTAATAGCTATATATGAAGCATTAAAGTATGTCAATTCCATTGATTCCAAGAAAAACGTATTGATTGTTACAGATTGCAAAAGTATTGCAACACAGTTTTAACACATGAATATCTCCTCTAAGGTTAATCCTATTTACATACAGATCTTTCATGAAATTAGGAGATACAGTTCAAAGATAGAAGTTTTATGGGTGAAAGGTCACATTGGATTGGAAGGCAACGAAAAGGTGGACACGTTTGCCAAATCTGGTTGCAAAAATTCAGAAATTCTGCATCATATTTTACCACCGTCTGATGTATTCAATGCTGTCAAAAGGGTTATTCAAAGCGACTACAATGAGTATTATACAAGTGCAGCAACAAGAAACTTCTACAAAGAATTTGTAACTAAACCCCCAATAACACTATGGTTTCAGAAATGTTATATTCGTAAACATATGGTTCAAGACGTGTGACGATTAAGGTCCAATCATGGTATATGCAATAGTTACCTCAAGAAGATTAAGTTGAAAGACAGTGAAACATGCGAATGTGGAGAAGAGGAAAGTCTAGAGCACATTATTATGAATTGTCCTAAATATTACATAAGTCGTCAACTGCTTTTCGACTACAGGACGTTGTTAGGATCATCCAACATCAACATTTTGCAATTTATATATTATTTTCTCCGCGAGAACAAAATAAGAGTGTAGTTTTTTGTTTGTTTCTTAAGGTATGACTGGTCATGCGTTTGCATAGTGTAACTGCGTAATCCTTCTGTTTCTTCCTTTCTGGGTTTTCCCTTGTACCGTGGTTCTGTCATGTGTATCAATCTATTAAATAATGCCCTGATGAATCGCTGGGCGAGAAGTGTGTAACCCAAGTTAGTCCTTTGTTTGAATCTTGAGCGAATGTGAGATGATGGCCATGGCAAGCGCTACAGCCATAAATTGACTAATCAATCAATCAATGTTTATCTTATGGTCCACGCGAAGGCTACTGTAAAATCAACATAAAAACCTGGAACTGGACCACATTGCCAGTCAACAACTTACAAATTTAAACAAACCTACCAAAATTAATTAAGTACAATAAAGTTCGGTATAGTAAAGGAGAAACAACAATTAACAAAATAAGTTAGAATGAGATCAAATAATAACAAGCACAAACAACTAAAATATGACAAATGCAGGTTATAATAACAATAAATAACAAGATTTTGGAATTGAAATTTGACAGTTTGGTAGTTGTCTGTCGTCACAAGACACAATTTGGCGTTCTATTCTAGCCCACATTGCGTAGCAACAAAAATTGATTACCAAAACTTTTATTGTCATATTTATTCAGTTAAAGTATAACATATGCAGTATCGTCGAATTTGCCTTTCCATTACCCTTCCAAACATGTTAAAATATACAAGGTATTCTATTTAAAATAGGAAAGTTGACGTAACTTCCGGTGATACCAGAAATGCAATTGAACTGCCGATAACAGCAAAAGTTAGTTCACAAAAAAATAGAAATCAACCTATTTTTTCTAAAAACGCTGGCTTCTGTCATTTAAAAGTTAGGGGGGATACTTTTGGACCTCACTGTATATTAATTCAATTCTTGTATGTAAGGGAAAACGCACGCAATACTGTGTTCAACTTTAAACAGGAACTACAAATATTTTCCTAAATATAAATATCACTGTATAACAGATATAATGAGATCTAATTAACTAAATGCAGATCTAACCTCACCTTTTAAAGTGGGCACTAGCCTAATCCCCATTCTTGCAATAATTGTCTTACATTTTCACATATTTTTACCGCTTACATAAAACACATAAAAGCGAATGCAAGAACAAGCTAGTGAATGAGTGATACTCCAAATAAAACTGATGATATTTAAACACCGTGGGTTGACATTTAGATTTTGTTAAGTTAACAATACATTTTAGTTCCATTAGAGAAAAATATATTACTGCAGAACAATTGTTGCGTCACCGTGTGTTATTTGTTCTTTCAACAAAAAGTACAGTTACGTTAATAAAATAAGTGAAAATTATATTTAAGTTGTAACTGCATTGAAATTGTTAAACTAATCGTGATCAGTACTGTTGTTCATACAAACAAAAAAAAACTCAATGAAAACGTTTCTGTTCATTTAACAAGCGACCTTCTCTGTATGTATACACTCTTTGTTGTTATTCGCTTACTTCTGTTCTTATAATTATTGTTACTCCGTAATTGTTACGATCGTAACTTATTTTTTCGTTTGTTGATATCTATTTACACAACATTTGCGATTGTATTATGGAATACTGTTTCAATGCGACGGACTTACTTCAAACGTATACGTTTCTTATTTTCCACCTCGTAAAATCTTACCTTTCGTCAAAGTTTCCAAACCATATAACACGAACATGAAGCACCAATTTCGCACTTTACAAGACGTCTGTTTTTTCAGCCGGAACTGTACAAGAAGGACCTAGTGCGACAATCGTCAACCGATAGCGCTGGACCAGAAATGGAATACTGCGGAAAATTACATTTTGCTCTAAGATACGACAAAGACGTCGAGGGACTCGTTGTTAAGGTACGTTATTTAGCTGAAACTCGCAAAACTTGCCGGAGCATCTAAATCTAATTAATTAATGATCTTGTTTACACTCTCAAATAATGGAAATATCCTTGCTGTAGGTGGTAGCTAAGATGACGATGTTGCAAAAGAAATTAATATAACAGTGTAATAAATCTTCAAAGTTCAAGTATAAATACCTTTTTATGTAAAATAACTCATGTTGGGAGAATGAAAATGAAAATGACGTTTGCCATTTCTTTCAATAGGAACAAATTGTATGCTTCTTGTAGTCATAATAATCGGATGACATATTGTAATGTTAAAAATATCGCAATTCTAATCGCGCGTAGTTAGCGTTATTCAGTCGTCGCCATTAAAATACACCCAGGTAACGGCGACGCTCTACCGACACCCTACATGAGATTGCAGCGACTTATACAGCCGAGTCCCCACTTTTTGGTCCCCTATCTCTATTTCGCGGGTTTTATTCGGTAAATATGTTTCCAGCCAGCCATGGAAAAACGAGAACATAACCCCCTAAATACATAAAGACTAATTTTACTTAATTTTAATAATAATTTCTTAAAACTAAATATCTCTATTTAACGAGTCGTCAGGTTCGCAAAGGAATATGCATCTTTAAAAGTTACGATGATACTTCGCTGCCACACTGTATGGTGGAATATTACAGCCTGGAAAAAAAATCTATAATTTGAAATCATTTTATACAAATTAAGTTAAATGTTATTTTAGGAGTACTTTTAAGTAGAAAGGGCATCGCCGTTTTCCTTGGTTGAAGATTAACAAATGCAATCGAGTCGAGATGAGCGAAAAGATGCTAAGGCAATACAGGCTTTTTAACCTGAACCGTTGTAAAAGACAGACCTGTTTGGAAGTGTATCCCAAAGTAGTTTAATTTATGACTTTACAAATTAAAGTGTTTTCATTTTATCGAGTCCTTTGAAAGAATTCGGGATTTACGTATATGGCGCGCCCAACACGAAAGGATGCAGTAAACGTCAAAGTGAAAAGGTATTAATCGGTCGAATTTCATGACAAATCTACAAAAAAATATCCATATCTGCCTAAATTCTAATTATAACATTACAATATATACGAGGCGTGTATAAACTGTCGTAAAAGCTACACGCAACGATGTTCTTCACTCGGTTCCGAATCAAATATATTAATGTTAAAATGTTGTTAAAATGTCAACATTTGACAGTAACATTTTTAATTTGAATCGCGTTAGAATACAAACTTATTGTTCTACAACGTTCCCAAATGTTTTCCGTGAAAGTATGTTAATGAAGAAATGTTAAAAACAAACTTTGAAGTAAAAAAGAACACATTTACGAAAAAATAGTACGTACTAAAAATTCTTCTTTATTCTAAATTGCAGCTATCTCTTTCAACACATACCGAACACTAACGCTTATTTGTGGACTAAAAGTTCGAAATTCAAGAACTTCGTGAAGACGGTGCATTGTACAATTTTTTAATGTTAAGGTTTTCGATCCAGAACCGAACACAGAATGTTGGTGCGTGCAACTTTTGCGCCAAGTTATACACACCTTGTATATTCAGAAAGGCAAGAAAATGAAAATTAAAAAGAATTCAATAATACATGCATATAGGGTGTCCTAACTTTTTGGAATTGTAACCAGACACCTACTTTGTTATTTTAAATAGAACGTTCTGTATATTACTACGTATTTGGTTTCTCTATGGAGAATATGAACTTAATATGCCTAATTCTAACAAATTTCGAAATATTTATAATTTTGCCCTCAATCACCTAAATTTAGATGCATCTATTTGCTTCCAAAAACAGAAATATACATAAATACATTTTAGCGTAAAGTTTTCAAAATTAAATTACATACTTGGCTCTATCAGATATTGCATTAAAGTCTCTTCAGAACATCAAGCTTTATCAAATTCAAACACCAGTAACATAATTTTTATAAATAGCACCATATATTTTTTCTGTATCCACAGTATAAGGAATTCATATCTCTCACGTCCTTGTATAATGATGTATAATAAAAGAGATATTTACAGTTACATGGGTGTCCTGCATTTGGATATTACATTCAAGTGGTTTCTGGTCTTAGTATTGTTTGGATACCATGATAACAGTAAACAAAACATACTAAAATTGCTGTTCTTAACTGTTGATTCAAGATGAAGATAAGGATGAAAGCATTCCGGAGTGCAACACTTAGTGTGCTATGGAAAGTGCAGTTCTTGCAGGTTATTACACAAATATATCGAAGTGAAAGGAAAGAATTTCGACCGTTCACTGTAGATAGATAAGTAAGTAGATAGCTATTAATTATTGCAATAAATAAAGATTGTTATTCGACAATGAAGCTCGAGAAAATCAGGCTACTAAGTATGCTTCAGACTGATCTAGGAATAGTCATACAATTTGCTGCTAAGTTATCACAAAAGAAGTTTACTACATTTTTTTTCAAAATACAAATGTATCTTTGATGTAAACTAAAATCTGTCATAACTTCCTTATTATTTACTTTAGTCTAGTAGTGTATCTACGCTTTTATATTGCAAATGAAATTATCTTTCAAAATTATCAAAAATATACGGGATGTCCCATTAAATATACTTTTTATATCTACACAGATTTTATTTATTTACGTATTTATGTATCACTATATATATATATATATATATATATATATATATATATATAAATATTGAAATATCTTTCGCGGGGCTTTACTTAAATTTTGTTAAATTTTCTAATTTAACTCTAATAAATGATTTTTGTAGGTTCGGGGGTATCCCTCAATACCCTTGCGGCAATTTTAGAATAAATTTCCAACTTAGTAAAATAAAATTAACGAATTTTAAGATTTTTAAATCAACTAACCTTTAAACTTTCGAACGACGCCAATGTATATAAACCCTCTGTTTATATACCCATCACAGGAACTGCCTGCTTGAATACACAACGAACACTTGTCTTTGGATTGGATTCAAGACAAACTTTGATTCAACCAAGGCCGAATAAAGATTGATGAAAATTTAGGGCGTCGTTCCTCTTTCTATTATTTTAAATCGTGAAAGATCGGCGATTGTTTTCTTTCACAGCCAATTTTGATAATTTACCCAAATAGAAACTAACTTTTCGATGACTTTCTATCAAATGATTTTAGTATACGAGAACGAATGCAGTGACTTAACCGGGAGATTGTTTGTTGATGATTCTGTGATACGAACTGTCACCAACAAGCTTTAAAATAGAAAATCCACTGCTAATTTATAGAAACCTTTCAGATAAAGATTTAATTGATGAAATATTATCTGTTGTGTTCTGCAATTTATGTTGTTGCTTATTCCAGACGATTTTTACATTAATTTGGAAGAAATAATTGAATAGAAAACTTAATAAACGAGTAGATTTGTCCATGATACCCCACACTCGTCATTATCTGGACTTATAATTAAATTCTACCGTCCTCGCCCCAAGGACGGTTGGCTGAGAGGGGATGGTACCGAAGAAATTTCCCATTATCCCCGCAAGGGGGGTATTTGGTTGCCAACGAGTGGCCAGCCTCTCATTTGGTCAGTACCGAAGTGACAACCGAGAGAAGTTATTGTTGTCGTAGATACAACGTTGAACATAACATAACAATATATTTATATTGACAACGTTAATGCCTATGATAGGTCATGACAGAAAATAAATGATTATTATTATTATTATTAAAAAGAACATCACTTTGACAGCGACCACTTGGGATCAGGGTCAATACAGAAATATTTTTGATACTACTATGTCATCAAAAAATGTTAACCTCCTACTATTTATATAATACGCGCAATTATACAATTCCAGAAGGTTGGCACAGCCTGTATAGTACAGTGATTAGATTCTGAAACTCTCAAAGCTTTATTTTCAATTTCCGCAAATTAATACCAAATATACATGCATATGTATATTTGGCCTTTGAAGCTACATAAGTAGACTAACTTGTATTAGATATACACCACAACGTATTTACTTTTCGGTGGCGTTTTCAGTTGACGTATCGAACGAACTGAGTTTTCATTAACTGATATGCAATTACCAAGGAAAATATTGATTTGTGGAATAATTATATAGAGGGTCTTCCAGAATTTACAATAAAATTTGGATTTTCATTTTCTAGAATGCTATCCTTGCCTACTTCTGACTTCATTCTAATATTGTCAATTTGAAGTTCCAAACAAGTTTAATTGCATAACAAATATCAATCTTAAAATTTTCTTCCAAATGTGCTAGGTTACACCCGTCATTTTCTAATTTTGAATTTGTCGTGCTAATCAAAGTGGCTTGGCCTTAACCTTTACGGATGCTTTTCTTCTCCAAATGACCCTTGCGTTTTTTCAAATACTGATCAAGAGCAGTATTGTGACTTTATAACTATAATTTGTAATCTTTTTTTATTTTTTTATTTTAAAGCTCTTTTTCATTAAGCTGATAGCAAAAAAACAAAAATATTTGTTCTCGTCTGTATAGACTCATTTGATTAAAATCTAGATTTGTCAGAAAAGATATTTTATATTTTAAGACCTTAAAATTGAACAATAAATTGACAAGTGTAAATTGAATTAGAAGAACTTCCACTTGTAGGGAGCTATCACAGAGAATTTACTGTGTTTGTGTCAAGGTAATGGGTTAAAACGTTTAGCAGCCGAAATGCTTGTGTCATCCTTAATTTCGTACATAATTCACATGTATTAATTCCTTTTTGTTGAATTCATTTTGTTGGTTTGAAACTTTGCGTCAATAGTTTAAAAAGGCAACAGAAGTGTTTTATTTACCATTGCCATGGTAACCACTCCTTTGGCTGTAAACATTTCTTTTACTTCGAATATTAAGACATACGCACTATTATACAAAATAGCAGATATATGAATTTCCTAAACGGTGGATATACGAAAAATTTATGGTTCCGTTCAAAAAAATTACGTTGCGGGTGTTTGAACTTGGAAAAATTTAGTGTTCAATACCAAACACTCTATATACGTCGAACGCGTTCTGATACAATGTCTAAATAGAGTCAAGTATATAATTTATCATTGTTCAAATCTACGCTAAAATGCATTTACATTACGAATTCGTTAAAAGATATCTCCACAATTAAGCTATTGGAGACGAAATTGTAAATATCTCGAAATCTGATGAAATCCATGCTACGTTGATTCATTTTTTTATTTGGAAACTAAAAATATACAGCATGTTCCATTTAAACCAACGATATTGGTGCCTTGCACGCTGCTTATACCCCCTTGCCGGCCAAAACCCCCCTTAATGCATGTACAGGGGCACTTTTGGCGCCAGTCTATTTTCAACGCACCTCAAGTCTATAGAACGCTTTTGGATAGATATTATCATCATTTTAATAGTATTCTCACAAGAACTTTTTTAACAGAGTCTTTTAGTGATTTCAAGAATATCTGTGCTAATATATTTAGTAAAAAGTGATAAGCGCGCTTCTGAAAATGTGAGAAGCATTTTGAGCGATCAAATTCAACTTAACTGTAGTTCTTTCCATTACATTTCGACCCGTAACCTTTAAAAGAATTCCGCCGTATCGAGTCGAGGCTAGCCAAGCCATTACCACCGAGACTACAAGGGCAGCAGCGCTCTTCGATGACGTCACGCTGTTTAAGTGATGTATCGCCATGTACGATATGAGCCTAAGCGGTAAACGAACGGTTTTTTTAATATTTGTTTTTTCAATTTTGAAGGGCTTCCGGTTTAAAGAGCTTAAAAGCTAGTAACTTAAAAACTGGTAATTCTTTCTTTCCTCTGTCAGCAAATTTCTTCGATTCTTCTCTAGTACTTCTTAGTTTTTTAGACACATCAGGGATAACTTCAGGTTTAAGATACTCTTTTAAAACGGGTATTGTACATTTCGTTCTTCTGCCCATTAACCTCTGTACTGGAGAACCTAGATCGTCTCTCGGTGTATTTCTTTTAATAAGTAGAGCTAAATGTAAGTCTAAATTGTCCATCGTTGTTCTTTTTAATAATTTCGCTTCCTGAACATACCTTCCAACTAACCCACTTGATCGCGTATGTAATGGACTAGATGTTTGATGCTGGAAAGACCGTTTCGCGGCAAATTCTTTGAACTGTTTTGATGAAAACTGTGGTCCGTTAGCAGACTGTAGCATGTCTGGTATCCCATGTACGCTAAACCAGTTTTTCAGTGTCTCAATTACAACGGTGCTCGTAGTCGAACTAAGTCGTACGAAATCATAAAACCCAGAATTATTAAATATTGATCTCCATTAAAGTCAAATAGCAAATAATCCCTGCAGTTGACCATGATCTTTTAGGTAGATTATGTATCATAATGGGTTCATGAGGGTTGTCTTTTCCGCTTTTCTGGCACACCTTCCATGTAGATATAAACTGTAGTATGTCTTGTGTAATACTTGGCCAGTAAACATAATCTCTTGCTAATCTTATGGTAGATTGATAACTTTTGTGACTCTCGTGAAGGGATTTCAACACTAATTTATGCATTGCAGAGGGAATAACGATTCTATGTCCTTTACAAATAATACCATTATGAACCATCAACTGTTCTCTAAAGGTCCAGTGTTTTTTTGCAGTTTCTGACACTTCAGCTCTTTCAGCTGGCCAACCCTTTAAGATGTAATTTTTCACTTGTGATAATTCCTCATCCAATTCAGTCAAGTCTATTAATTCTTCTCTTCTTTGTTTTGTCATTGGCATCACCAAATGCACTTCAAAGATAGGATCAGTATCTTCTTCTTCATCTAATTCACAATCCCTACTCAGTGTATCTGCAATATAGAGCTCTTTTCCTTTAATGTACTTAACTTTTGGGTTGTATGGTTTGGGGGGGTATGAGTAACTCCCCTGAAAATCCGAAACGCCCGCAGGAAGCGCTACCGCCCACATTGAGAAACGCTGCTCTATGGTTTCTGTTATATTATCAACAAATTTTAGTATAATTTACACAATAGGTGTAATTCTATAATTCAAAAATGTTGGGACAGCCTGTATATACTGTGTACAATCAGAGCAAATAAACTTCCTAATTTTTTAAGCTTATACTATGATGCAATAACTATTTTGCACATCACATTAAAAAAAAAATTATGTGACTTTATGCTGCTCGACAGCGTACGTATACCCGCATGGACATATGTACTTCATTCTTGCGTTTTTACATCTCATGTCAGGCTGCAACAGCTAATATCCTAGCGGGTTTATTTTTTCGTTGCCAAAATGTAATATGTAACTGAAACGGTTGTTCATTAACTGTTTTTGTGTACAATACGTTTTCGAGGAAAAGCTGACACAAAAATTGAAAAGATACAACTTACTGCAATGGAAACCATAGTGTGTGGAAACATATTCATCTCGTATTTTATACAGGTTCGTTTTAATTAAAATCCTTTCACATCTATACAATAGGAAATTGCTGAACTAGATTTCAACGTTACATGCAGCGTATTTGCGAATATTGTTTCGGCTCGCATGCTCATCTGGTTCTTCTGAATTTAATATTTTTAGATCTCTAGAATACGCCTCAGTTAGCAATTTCTAGATATTTTCTTGTATGAAAATAAGTAGAGTCAAAATCACTGGAAAGTAGGGTATTGATGATAATGGAAGGGATTTATGGATGTCATTTATTTTCACTCAATTCATAATTAAAGAGAGCTGTAAGTAATACTAATTTTAAAACTCTTAATCAAAAGTTAATAAGTCAAATTTACGTTTTTATACGATCTTCGTTTTTCTATAATAATTGCTTTTTTAGGCCCCAGATTTAAAATTTAACACACTGTTATTCACAAATCCTTCACTACCACCTGCATGAATAATTACCAGTCATTGATTTGTCGTTATACTGGAAAATCCTTCGTACCACCACCTGACTATATTTTCGGTTTCGTATAACCTCTGGGAACAGATTATCTGCTTCATCCAAACAAATAGCCTGATTTATTACAAGGAATCGCTTTTTGAGTATTCTCTTTTTGATTTACTAAAATATTTTAGTAATATTTTCTATTTCGCAAAGCGCAATAAATTATTTATTGAGAATAATCGATTTCAATTTTTTTTCAACGCTTTTTTGAAATTTTTGGTTATAGATAGATTTTATTTGCAACTCGCTCTTCCGCTCTTACATTTAACAGTACTAAACTATAATTATTTTTCAATGACTTACAACTAGTAGAGATTACTTAAAATCATTTACTCCTCCTGAGATCAAACTCTGAACTGCTCCATTTTCATTGCCATTCGTAATATCCACAGACACACAGTGAGAAAGAAGTATCGGTACGAAGAATAGAATTTAAAGAAGATCCTTAAACACTTAAATTTTTATAATTAGCAGAGATTGTTTCCTGATCATTCTTATAAGCTTTAGCTTTATTTGATTTGAGCTATGACGTCGTTGCTATTTTCTTAAAATACATCTATTTATACTACTTCTACAAATAGCAATAGTTTATTTCACAAATAAACCAATTCTGTTCGTTGGTGATTTTAACTTACCTCGCTATTTTGATCACGTACACCACAATGTTCGCAATCCTTTGATTACCTTCTTGATTTTTGTCAAACACTTAATTTAGAACAATATAAAAACGTTTTAAATGAAGACAATAGACTCTTGGATTCAATGTTGTCAAATCTCGATTGTAGTATTGATATTAACCGTGAACACCATCCTCTAATACCAGAAGATGTGTACCACCCTGCTCTGTGTATATAAGTCACCTCAAAAGCCTGCCAATTTTCCTCCTAATAGCATGGCATCACGATATAATTATCACAGAGCTGATTTTCACAATCTTTATAAAGATATCTTGGCAACTGACTGGAGTTTTCTGGATTCCTGTGTTGTTAATAGTGCAGTTGATAAATGTTATACATTACTTTATACCATTTTTGATAAACAAGTACCCAAATTTTTACCAAATAAATCTTTTTTCCATCGTGGTTCTCATCTGAAGTTAAGAGGAATTTAAAGACCAAAGATTTCACACAGAAGTGGATCTCTACTAAAACACTAAATTTTATCAAAAGTATTGTAGATTAAGATCTCTAACAAAAAACCAAATCTCCAATTCCTACAAGTCCTACATTACATGTATAGAAACATCAATGAAATCTGACTCTAAGCAGTTATGGACCTTTGTTCATGCAAGGCAAGGGAGGACACATATTCCTGGGCGACTTTTATCTAACGGAGTTGACTTAGATGGTCCTAAAGAAATTGTAGATGCTTATTGTTTCGCCGAAACCTATTTGCCGACTGGCATACTGGATTTGCCTGGAAACCTCCAACAACTGCAGACGTTCAACATTTGCCCGATCTGTGAAGATGATGTAGCTAATATTACGGCCTCGTTTCAGAACAAATTACCTGCAGGTGCAGACCTTGTACCAAGCTTTTTGATTAGAGATGCTCGCCGATCTCTATCTTAAATCTTAAACTTCTCTAAGGTTCTTGAGCAATACTTGTACTGTACTACATTTTTCTATATAAAGCAATACATATCGCCACATCAACATGGATTCATGACTGGCCGTTCTACAACGACAAATTTACGGTCCTCAGTATGTTAGTGAAATCTTGGATAAACAAGAACAGGTGGATACCGTATACACTGACTTCCCTCGCACGTTTGATAGGATTAATCACAAATTTCTTTTACATAAACTAAATTCTTTTGGTTTCTCTCCTGGATTGCTCTTAATAGGATCATATTTAACACGCAGATCAAACTATGTTTTTTGAATCATTTAATTTTGTATCCACAAGTGGTGTTCCGGAAGGATCAAACCTTGGTCCTCTCCTTTTTAATTTAATTATAAACGATCTTTTGCAATCACTTACCTGTTCTGTTTTGACATATGCGGATGATGTTAAGCTTTTTTGTGCTGTGTCTGGTTGTGACGAAGCTGATCTATTGCAGCGTAATATTGATCTTCTGGTTAGATGGTCAGCGAATAATAACTTATTGCTCAATACCGCCAAATGCCAAATGCTAAACATGTCCTTTACAAGGAAAACTACCTAAATATCAATTTTCTTACTCAATTGAAAACCAAACTCTGTCTAAAATAAATGTAATCAAAGATCTAGACGTAACTTTTGATCCAACTTTATCCTTCTCTAGCCATATAGAAATTATTTGCTTGTCCGCTTCAAAAATGCTCGGATTTCTCATGAGAACTTCACGACACTTTAATGATATCCGACTACTAAAAACACTTTTTATGCTTTTGTCGTCAGTAAATTAGAATACGCTTGTGTAGTTTAGTTTCCTTTTTACACATCTCAACAGCTTCCAGTTCAGCGAATTCAACGACGTTTGCTGTAGTTTATGTCATGGAAAGTCGACAAAACTTACCCAGATTGGAGTATATCTTGCCATGATCTACTTTGTAGACAGCAAATGGACTCACTAAGTCATAGGCGCGAGCTCCGTAGTGTTCGGTACCTGCAGAAACTTCTTAACAACAAAGTTGATTGTCCTTACTTGTTGTCTACTATATGCTTTAACGTTTCGCGATTGTTATCCCGTCCTGCAGTTAAAAAGTAACAACATACACGCCACCCGTTTGAGTTGAAGAAAACTAGCCGCGAAAAACGGGAAAATCAAACAAAAAGAAATATGGAGTAACAGTAACACCGGAAACAATGCTCGTTGACATATGTCATAGATATTTGTCAACGAGCATTGTACAACAAACATGTAAAAGATTGTGTGCGTAATAAAATATTGGCAAACAAAATGATATATAAGGATCGACGTTGGTGGCCACTGTTGTGTCTGTACTTTACCGGCTGAGAAAAGTGTGTGTAGTGGAAAATGTTTGCATCGAAGTTAGTTGTAATCTAGTTGCAATACATTAATTTGAGTGTACATTGCAAACGTAACTTGGTATAATGAAAACATTAGAATCAGTTGCCTGAGTATCTAACAACCACTGCGCACAATTTCGCATAAATAATAGATACATATAGATGTATATCGTACAAAACTACATAAGCAATTAATTTCGTGATAAAACAATTCAGTAAATTAACAAAATAATAATAATATTCGTTAGAATAACTTAGCAAATGGTAAAATGTTCGTTAAAATCACTTGTGAATTGTAAAATATTAAAAAATGTGAATGACAAAAATTTGGTAAACTACTAATAATGATTACAGTAATAATAAAAGATTCCAAAAGTATATCGATAACGTTAATGAGAATTTTACTTAATCAAAATAAAATTGAAATTGAAATTTAGAAAAACTGTCATAAACAGAAAATTAAAGAAATTGCAAATCCACTAAGCTGAGCTCAGCTAGAGCAAGATTGATCTGTCGTGGTCAAGCCGCAATAAATTCAGGGTTAGTCCTGTCAAGTACAATCAAGATGCACAGTTACGTCTAAGCTAACACAGAAAGACGTTTCACCCTTCAGCATAACTCATAACCCAACAAAGAGAGACCTTAAAATATGAAAAATAATTATCTGTAAGCATAAATTAATAAAATGCGATTAAAACAATTGATTGCCTCCGGATGGAGAGGTCAATCACGGAAGCACAGCAATAAAAGAAGTACTACTTCAGCACAAAATTACAATAGGGGCCATTTAGACACAAAGAAAATGCCTTAGGGACAGAACGCACCTTCTCGTGCAATGAACGCCACCAAAACGAGACCAGGGTTAATTACAAACCAACGAACATCGCGGATATTAATGAAGATGAATTTAGGTACAAGAATAGGAGCCCAAAGAAAAAATAAAAATTAAAAAGGAAAGCGTTTTGAAATTGTTCAATAACATATCTTTATAGTTGAAATAACGAAAAGTTAATTAACTAAACATTAACTAAACATCTCGTTAATAGAAATTTTAAATATAGAAGCATTTTAGAAAAGATACTGTAGCGACATCCATTGTAAACATAAAACAACCCTTGACGGTAAGAAATACTAACTTACTTGGCCTTTCTACCTTAAGGTGTAAGTCCATTGGGGTTGAGTTCTACGATTCTGTCTCCATTCTTTCCTATCTTGTGTTAGGTTTCGTATTTGCTCCCATGCCATTCCCTTTTTTCTCTACTTCTTTTCTGATTTCGTCGATCCCTCTAGTTCTTGGTCTTCTCTTCTTGTTTTTTCCGAGCACTCTCGTTTCACACCCGATTTGTAAGTCTTTCGTCCGACATTCGACACACGTGCCCGAATCATCTGAGTTGTCCTTCTATGATTTTTTCGTTAATTGGTTCTATCTGAAAGTTTTGCCTAAATGTTTCATTTCTTATTCTGCCGTCCTTTTTTTTTTGTTTTCTATTCTTCTGAGGAACCTCAATTCCATACCATTAATTCGAGATTTTTGTCTTTCCGTTAATGATCCTGTCTCACTACTCTATATGATCGTTGGCCTAACCACCAAGAAATACGATGACCAATAAAAGAGAATTGACGCGTTACAACATTTTCTGTAAAACGAGTTTTTGGTACATAGGCTTCCGCGGTCGTCAATTGGTTTCTGAGCTGGAACCGCGCTGTGGTTTCTTCCACCGACGTTTCGTCCACACTCCCATAAGACATCTCTAAGCCTTCTGTTGCTGCAGCTGATACTACAATAGCAGCACCAGCTATTAAAAATAAAATTCAGATTTAGGACCCCTAAAATCCAGCTTTTACACTTTCTCGAATCAGGCATAACCACGAGTCAGTCTACCGTACCTTTAAAATTGCATAAATTAGCTTAGTTTCAGTGTTTTCTATAAATTGTTAGTTCGGTGTTAGGGCTGAAAATGGCACCTTAACTTTCTAAATGTGTATCCAGTGTTAGTGAAGTGTTGTGGTAATTGTGAAGAAAAACTAATTAAATTCAGCCCTGCAGTAGTGGAAGTTAGGCAGGATTAGTTTTCACCATTTCTGAGTACAACTCGTCATAATATCAATGTCTGTCTAATCATTACCGTCTATCTGTCGCGTCTTGTGCATTTAAGTGTATTAAGATGGTCAAAAGGTGTGTGTTATGCCGCTGATGAAAAATCCCTAATTTTGTAGAAAAAGCGATACGCTACTGAATAGTGGGGGCAAGATCGTATTTCTGCATAAAGTCAACGTTATGTTGGCGTCGGCCCGTCATACAGCAAATAAATTATCTAGTAATCTTCATACTATTTCATATATGTACACTACAGAAGCCATTATTGATTTTTACTATTCCCTCACTTTCTCTGTTCTTTTATTAGGTTTTAGAATCAAGGGATCTACCCATTAAGGATGTGTCTGGAAGTAGCGACCCATACGTCAAAGTCTACCTGCTCCCGGATAGAAAAAAGAAGTTTCAAACAAAAGTTCATCGCAAGAACCTAAACCCTGTCTTCAATGAGACATTTATATTTAGGTAAGTGTCTACACTTCAGGTAAACAATTCATTTCTCTCATAAATTTTAGCACCGGCATACGTGAACAAATATATAAGAAAATTACCTGCGATAGGTGCCATTAATACTGTCATTATAAAGGTACATTTCAGAAGTTACAAAATAAACACCTTCAAATTCGAGTTCTCTCGGCTACATTAAATTAACAGGGTCGGGAGTAACTCAAAAGGGGAACGTAAATAGGACGATTACAATGAAGCCCTGGATACACTGTTAACTTATTGGACTAAACTCGCTAAAGTTGCTTCGCTCTGTCATCCTTGATAGTAGGAAAATGAATTTTGAATATTTGTGAAGGCATTTGCGATAAGCTCGACGAAGCCACCCTAGACGGCGAGAAATTCCAAACTTAACAAAACGTCCTTCAATTAATAAAATGTTAAGTAAATTTTATTTTATCCTTTTCACATTTTAGAGTCAGCAATCTTGCCGAAAGTTTAGATTGTTTTATAATTAAACACTTCCACGAAACTCTCAAATATGTAAATTAGGCTTATCAATACATTCATTAGCTAAATAGTAAATATTTTATATTGAGCAAGTTGTCAAGTTTCTCCTTAATAATAATTAGAAAACTTTAATGCTATACTTCCTACCTGATCTGTTTTTGCTGATACACAATGAGGCTCTAAAATATCCCTCCGCTCCCTATACTGACATTTAAACGACAGAAGTTTTTAGGCAAAGCAAGTCGATTTCTAGTTTTATTAACTAACTTTTTGTGTTATTGGCAGCTCAATTGTGTCGGTATCGCCGGAAGTGATGCCAACTTTCTTATCCAAAATAGAATCCTATGCAGATAACTGCAACGACTTTCTAGGTTGTTTTTGTATTGAAAATTCACGTAATTGGAGACTGTTAAACAGCTCATACTAATAGAAATATAGATAGATTTTTTCATCAGTAACAGCATTGGTAGCACAATGCTTAGTGTATCCAGCTATTGATCTCGGAGTTCTGAGTTCGGCCCCAGGCTCGCAACTGTCTCAGAGTATTTTTTTACATGGATCCCATTTTAGGCGCAGCGCAGACGACAAACAGTCGATGTACGACAATTTTGTCACTCACAATGTACACCGCAGTTTAGAGCGCGTGTGAACACACGATCGACAATAATGTCGGACCGACAAAATTGATCAAACCTGTACTACTGTGTCGGCGATCCGGCTGTCGGCCAGAAAAATAGTCTGTCGTCTGCGCTACGCCTTAAACCCGGAAACCAAGAGTATAGTGTTATTGACGACCGCGGAAGCTTACGTACCTGAATGTATTATAAAATCATAAAATAAACAACTGTATACTGCTAAAGAATCTTACTGAACTTTGAAGTAAAAACACAGAGCGAGAAAGTAAACAACCGCTTGTTACTACCTAAACCTTACCATATAAAATAGGAAACTTTCCTTTTCAAACAAAAACGGGATCTTAAAATGAAAAAATAAATTTAAATCTAACTGTATCGTGCACCCAATAAAAACAATAGCTGGAACTATTGTTCTAAACTAACAAATAACAAAGAAAAAATTGCTTCAAACACAAAACTAGAATTTCTAAGGAATGATTTGTATCAATAAATAAAATCAAATGCTCATAAATTTCCACGTTTTTTTCTATTGACAGTATCCTAGAAGAACTTCAAATCCCAAGTCATATATGTAAAAATATTATCAACCTGTATTTCAATCGCAGACTCATGATTCGCACGCACTCTGTCGAGTACTTAAGCCCGCGATTCGTATCAAAAGGTCTCGCACAAGGCTGTGCATTGAGCCCTCTGTTATTCAATATTTATACTAACGATCTGCTTATATCCGATTTTCAAATAATCCAGTATGCAGACGATATTGCTATTTACACCAAGCAGCAATCGTATAGTGATCGTTTACATACGTTAAGTAGAGCCATGAAACATTTTGTAAATTGGTGTGACATGAAAGGTCTTTCAGTTTCCTTGCCTAAATGTAGTGCACAAATTTTCACCAGGCATCGTGTTCCAACAGATGCAAATTTCAAATTAGGAAAGGTCAACCTTTTGATCAAAGACGAAACAAAATATTTAGGCATGATTTTAGATAACAAGCTTTCCTGGAAAGCGCACATTAATAACTAAATTTCTAAATGTCGAAAAGCCACCAATATAAAAAGAATTACCAATCGGGTCTCATTTAGCGCTGACCTTCAAACGGCCCTTCAGATATATAGGGCTACAGTGAGATCTGTTTTGGACTATGGCAGTGCTTTTTACGGCTCGGCTAGTGGGTATTTACTGAAAAAGTTGGATGTCATACATAATACTGCTCTGAGGATTTACGTGGGCGCGATGAATTCCACTCCAGTTGAAGCCCTGTATGTAGAAACTCGAGAAGCACCACTCTCGCTGAGACGTGAGTTTTTGGCAAAGAAGTTTGTTATGAAAATTATAGCTACTGAAAATATTGAGTTGAACAAGTTATTTTGTAAACTAAATACCCAGGATCTTATTTGTAACTATTGGATTAAGAAACCATCTCCTCCTTTGGCAGCCGCTTTTGCTGAAACTGCATGCTTTCATAGCATGGCGATTAAATCTGTTGTATTAAAAATGTTTTCTTTGCCAATCACAGCTATCTACAAAAGACCTGCAGTTCATTTTCCTAGTTTCACAGACTAAACACTACAACCTTAAAATTTGCAACGATCTGCGACACAGATTTATCATTTACATCAACATTTACACTGATGAGTCGAAAACGAATACCGCAGTGGGAAGTTCTTTCTATATTCCATCTGTAGGGGTATCACGTTCCTTTTCTCTGCCAAAATTAGCAAGCGTTTTCACTGCATATGCTTTTGCAATTAAAGAAGCGTTAAATTATTTACATAAAGTGGATCACTCTCGTTTCTCAATATTTTGCGATTCTCAGAGTGTCTTGAAGAGCATTAAGAGCTTTCATGCGCAATCATCTCCCATCATTGGCGATATAATCAACGCGTACAACATACTATTGCAAGATGGTAAAGAAGTAATTAAGTAAATAAAATAAAATAAAATAATGCTACTGCTGACCAATTGGCAAGAACAGCTAGCGAATCAGAACCTACATCTAGGATTTTACTTTTATTAGAACACGAAAACATGACAAATGGCAACATCGATGCAACATCACTTATAAAGAGAAACCAACAAATTACTACTTGTTGAAACCAATTATTAAGTCCTCGCGTTGGTATGACAACTTATCCATCAAAAAGGCTATATATTGTCAGGTAGCAAGACTGAGTTTTAATCACGGAAGATTCGTCGCGCATTTAAACTAGGGATTCAAGAAAACAGAATCTGTGAGGTTTGTAATGAAATCAGCGATACTAACCATTTAATTCTAGGATGTAGCAAGTACAAACAGAACATTGATAGCTTCATTATAACCTTACATAGAGCCGGATTAGCTTTGCCATTAAACGTCAATTATATTCTTGCCCAAGAGAAAGCTAATATCAATCTGGAACTATACAAGCTTTTGGACGCAAATAAAATGAATAGGTATACCTATATGGTAAATGGCTCAATGGCGCAAGCCAAAGCCAAAAATAATAATAATTATTATAAATTTTTGTTTTATTGGGCGCAAAGGGTATTATTAGGTTTGTTTCTGCAGCGATTTAAAATCGTTTGAAATCGTTAGAGCATGCGCATTACAAAAATAATGTTCGTGCAGTTAGAACGCCAAACTCTAACTACTAGTTTGACGTAATTTGTCGTTCATGCAGATCTCCAAATTAATTTCTAACTGTTTGCTGATAGTTGCTCCAGTTTGAAGATTATCGTCCAGTGATCCATCAGACGCATGCGCATTGTTATATTGTGAAGTGAAAAGTTGTGTTATAGGTTTTTTGTATATGTTCACGCATCACGCGTGTTTTATTCATGTCTGTAGTTTTGTTAGGAATTAACAGTTCCTTTAAGGTTGTAATTCTGTCTAAACATTTCGCGTTTATTTTTGTTTTCGCTTACCTCTTCTTGTAATATTTGAATGTAAGATAAATCTATTGTTTTCATCTGCATATTTGAGTATATTTTCTCTCTTAAGTCTATTAAATACGCTTGTAACTTATACATCGCCGTTCGTGCAGTTAAATTGATAAATCAGTTTCAAATCAGTTTTAGTTTGCGCATGCGTAGATTAATCCAAATTAACGTCTGATCAAACTATCGCAAATCGGCTGCAGAAACAAACCTATTATTATTACTATTAGTAAAAAAAAACAAAAACAATATACATTCATTAAAACAAAAAGTTAAACATAAAATGTGTAGTTTATCAAACTTGCGTAATTCAAATTACGATTTGCATAAAAAAATATCATTCCAACAACTTGGAGTGGTATGTGTAATTAAATGAATTAATAACGCTCTTACCACAAATGCCACTAACTTCTACAATAACTGAAACATTGTTTGTCTTATTCAGCCACCACATTACTTACATATGGTGGCTGAATAACAAGAATGACAAATGTATCCGAGTTCTAATTACACATTAGATTATAGATTATGTATATATGTACCCTCGGGCCGGTACCCATAGCCGGATCCATAGCAAACGTAAATATTTACAAATGGCAAATTGATTTCAGTGTACCCTATGACGATTTGAAGCACCGCTATATACAATTCTCCGTATACGACTTCGATCGCTTTTCCAGGCACGACCTCATCGGTCATGTCGTGCTCAAAGGTCTCCTAGACAGCACCGATCTTCAGCAGGAGATCGAATACACCATGAATATATTATGCCCGCCACAGGTGAGTACGCCTTTTCATTTAGCAGATGAGGTCCCCTTCAATAGCCGAATTTCAAAATGTAAATGTCGTTCGAAATCGGTCATGAATCATTCATCTGGGATACTAACGCGGGATTATTAAAAACATTGGTGTTCGTTCGCGCTACCGTCCGTACTTAAATTATTCATTGCTTTTAGAATTAATGAGAACGTTTGACTAAACTTAAACAGTGATCGTCGAATATCATAATGGCCACCATACCCGCGCCGACTGAACTTTAATAGAATGCTAACTAGGTATTTAATTCGTATACGCGCCTGCTTATCCCCCACCGTAACGTCAATGGTGTACGTTTAATAAATTTTAAAAATGAGGTTGACAAGGGTTAAACATATATTACATCCCAATTTGTCCGTTACGTTCCAGGAATTTAAATTTAAACTTGCCAGAAATCTACAATTGACACATAAATTTGACAATCAAAATAAGGGAAGGGGTAGTGTTATAATAGGTATGTTGTTTCAAAAGATATGTGCCATTATGATTTTATCTACCTTGTCACTTGCTTTCCTCAGAATGTGGTACTTTTCTTTTGTGTACACGGGTAGCTTGCTTACAGTAAAGAAAAGAATCTGTGACTTATTTTTAATCTCAAACTGCTCTTGGTGATGTGAGTCTTTTAAGCTTATTAGAAATAAAAAATGTTCAATAAATTTAATCACGATTATTATAATAAAATAAATAAAATGAGTTATTCTTAAATATAGAAAGAAAATACTTAACTTTGAAAAGCAAAGGAAATCAGATATCACAAATGAAAATATGCACAATACTTTGGTAAATGAAAATGTAATATGCGGGGCAAGTAAACGAACGTGGCACGTATGATATAGCATTAAGTATCTTGCCGGATAACTACGTTTACTAGTTACTGTAGCGCGAAAAAATGTGTCCATGAAAATAGCAAACGGATACTAGCAATATCCTTTTTCACAGGATTACTTAAAAGACCATTTATTGATAGGGTTACCAGACGCAAAAGTTAAAAAGGAGAACATTTTGTTCCAAAACTGACTGTTACGGAGGACAAAATTCAATAAAATTACAAATATTTAGGTTTTATATTTGGAAAAAACACGGTACATTATATGCGAAATAAAATAATATAACAAAAAACTAAAGTTAAAGAGTCTATAAGTGCAGATAAGATACAAATAGTTCAATCATATTTCTCAAAACTAATAGAAATAATGGAAAAAATCGGCACAGGAAAAAACTTTTAAGTACTTGGACAAGTACTTGTACAATTGATTTCACAGATTCCATAGCTAATTTGTTTAGTTCTTTTTTCCCTGGGCATTTATGAGTAGAGTTGCACAATTTGCGCCAACAGCCAGTGGCGGGCGCATAAAAGTTTACATAAAACAAATGGTCAGAAATAAAATATAATATGTGCTCAAACACTTACCGTCATAAGAGTCTTCCGTGAAATCACAAAGTGAATAATGTCTGTTAAATATCTGCAACATTAGATATGTTTCCACAGTTGTTTCGGCAAACCGAGTGCGGCGTGAGGAAAAAGTGTGTTTATTGCAGAAAACGAACATTCTACATCTAGTGACGTTATATTTGCGTAATTAAAATAATCTTTGGAACAACTTAATGGTTCTGTTGACGCACCTTCACAAATTAATCTTTATGTGCCAAAATCAGAATCTCTCTCTAAAACACTTTCAAACCTTTCTAGAACACAAACACTTTTTGCGTCTTCTACCGCGCATAGCTGTGCGTGAACTATTTGCAGAGATTCCACTAACGACACCGAAGGATTTTGTAATTTTTCTATTGCCTCCACTAGTCAGAAGTAATTCCTCGGAATAGCTTTTAAATCCGTTTTAACCTGACTATTTCGAAATTTCGACTGGCTTTCCCCGATAGCCGCAGCTTCCTTTGAATCGAATTGTAAAACCACGTTCTTAATATTCTCAAAATATTTATGGTAATAAAACGCGGCCTTTAACCATGTTCCCCAACGTGTAAGAATAGGTTCTCGTGGCTCAGGCATACGGGGACACAGTCTATGAAATTTGCGAGGATTTGCGGGAATTTGACAAACACTGCTTTTGTATGCGCTATTAAAGCGTCTACCTCAGGACAACATTTTCTAATACTATCTGCCACATGACTGAAAGCATGAATTTTACACGTAATATGTAACAAGTTTACACAATGTCTTTTAAAAGACCGGCCTACAGAAAGCATGTTTGCGGCACCATCACTCATAAACATCAACAGTTTGTTTGTTGCAAGTTGAAACTTTTCCAATGTATTTAACACTAACTTTGAAATTGCTTCGGCAGTACATTGCTGTATTCGTCTGGAAGCTAATAGAATTGAAGGTGACGATTGATGTGGTTCCATTGTACGTACCATTACATTAACCACAGAATGTTTTTTACGGTCTGTTGTTTCGTCCACACATAACCACAGTTTTTTATCTTTCAGCTCCGATTTAATTCCTTTTTCAACATGTTCACGGGCAGATGGCACAATTCTTTGTAACGATGCCCGACTTGGTAATTTGCAGCCCGAATATTTATTCCAAAAAAAGACATATGCTTCCTTGTCTAATAAATTAAACAGTAGATTACATGCACATTACAATAAAGGTAACACATAAATTAAATTTAAATTTGTCATAGTGTCGTGTGCAATTTTTTTTTGAAGAATGCTGCTTGCTATTTACGTGACGTAGACAATCCCTTTTGGACCAACACATTAAAGTGATATTACAAACTACACATTGAATTTTAACACCATCATAATTTAGATCAGGCATGTCTGCTATCAATTCTGTAACTTTGTCCAACACTGGTCGTTTTCGCGACGTAGGCAATATTTTTAAAACAAACGTAGAACTACGAAATAGTATTTACGGCAGAGTACATGTATACACAACAGATCTGATTGAGACTCGCAGTTATAATGAGGGTAGTATCGGACCTTCGGCACTGCCCGTTGGCGCTAATGAGTAACTCTATTTATGAGTGAATAACATTGTTTGGTGTTTCCATTATGAGAGAAAATACAAAAATAAAATTGACGTATTTTGAGTATTTTTTTAAAATAACTCAATTTTTGGACAACATTTGATGTTATTACAAATTTATTATCGAATTATCATAGATGGTGACACAAATACTCGGAATAAAATATACGGTAAAAAACTTTAAAGTAAAATACATACTGTTGAATACTTTTAGGTAATGAATGAAGGGCATTTTGTGTTCAAAGGAGAACCTAATATTTTGTTTGAGAATGGAGAACATGTCCCCCATTTGGATACCATCTGGTAACCCTAATTATGAAACAGCTAATGGCACGTCACCGGTAATGACGACTATGCCAAAGCGGCTAACTAATTTCTCAATCAATTAACGGGGTAAAATAAATGTCGCGGATTGATATCCAACGGTAATGCCGGCATATCACGGAGATGACAATGTCGGATTGCGAAACTGCAACGACGGATTATCAATCGGACTAAAGTCGAGAAACGTGCGTCAACTGTAATTACGCCTGCACGTGGTGAAAGGAATAGCCGATTGCAATGACGGCATATTTGAAAGAAAGTCTATCAACGGTTATCCCGGCGCATCTTGTGGGGAAAACGACCAACTTCAATGACGGGGCTTGCGAGAGGGAGGACGAGCAAGTGACCAACGGTAATGCCGGTACACTCTGCCTCTATCGGTGTCCGTAGCCCGCTTACATCCCGCCGACGGTGACTTCGCGCGTGGTCTTAAAATGAGTAGATTGGAAGAAGCGCATAACCGTCTTAGTCGCATGGAAACTTGCTTTAAGTTGTTATCGTTAAGGATTTTAAATTTGTATGTCCATGAATTCGAAATTAACTTGCAAACGTAGACACAACTTAAATATAATAAATGAGTTCGTTACAACCTGTTTCAACTCCGTTACGAAATATATTTCTGATACAATAGTCTTCTTCTCACGGAGAAAGAAGCCATTAGCATTCTTCAAAAACATCAAACATGTAGGCTAAAATGAAACATTAACAGTCCTTTCACTATTAGTACGTTTTCATTAGCAAAAGTTAAAAATCGAATTAAATCTTTAATGACATATACACAATCTCTCAATTAATATTTCCAAAGAATATACATGCAGAGAAACGTTTACTTGTATCAAAGCTATCTGCCTTAAGTCAAGACAATTACTGTTTCAATTATCCGCAATACAATAACTGTTTTAAATCAAAGGAAATATTTTCTTAGCATTTCTTTTTCCGCTTAAGATAAGTATTGTTATGTTATGTTCAACGTTGTATCTACGACAACAACAACTTCTCTCGGTTGTCACGGTACTGACCAAATGTCAGTATGGCCACTCGTTGGCAACCAAATACCTCTCTTGCGGGGATAATTGGTAATTTTTGCGTTACCGTTCCCCCCTCAGCCAACCGTCCTTGGGGCGAGGACGGTAGAATTTAATTATAAGTCCAGATAATGACGAGTGTGGGGTATCATGGACAAATCTACTCGTTTATTAATTTTTCTATTCGCTTATTTCTTCCAAATTAATGTAAAAATCGTCTGGAATAAGCAACAACATAAATTGCAAAGTACAACAGATAATATTTCATCAATTAAATCTTTATCTGAAAGGTTTCTGTAAATTAGCAGTGGATTTTCTCTTTTAAAGCTTGTTGGTGACAGTTCGGACCACAGAATCATCAACAAACAACCTCCCGGTTAAGTCACTGCATTCGTTCTCATATGCTAATATCATTTGATTGAAAGTCATCGAAAAATTAGTTTCCATTTGGGTAAGATGTCAAAATTGGCTGTGAAAGAAAACAATCGCCGATCTTTCGCGATTTAAAATAAAAGAAAGAGGAACGACGCCCGAAATTTTCATCAATCTTTATTCGGCCTTGGTTGAATCAAAGTTTGTCTTGAATCCAATCCAAAGATAAGTGTTCGTTGTGTATTCAAAGTCATTATTAGAGAAGTAATAGGTTGAATATCCAGACCAGGCAGTTCCTGTGTGGTATATAACAGAGGGTTTATATACATTGGCGTCGTTCGAAAGTTTAAAGGTTAGTTAATTTTAAAAATCTTAAAATTCGTTAATTTGATTTTACTGAATTGGAAATTTATTCTAAAATTGCCGTAAGGGTATCTAGGGATACCTCCGAACCTGCAAAATTCATTAATTAGAGTTAAATTAGAAAATTTAACAAAATTTAAGTAAAGCCCCCGAGAAAGATATTTCAATATCTATTTCAATATCTATATATAAATAAAATCTGTGTAGATATAAAAAGTATATTTAATGGGACATCCCGTATATTTCAGTATATATGTACTTGTAATGAAATAACTGTATTTCTTTGTTTAAGACATTAGTTAACTTGATACAAGAAAATCTTGCAGAAAATTTGAAGAAAGCGATTCTTACGGCCATTACAACACAAAACAATATTTTCTTAAGGATAGTAAATAGTTTTTTTAATTCCAGAAAGCGTTTAGGTATTGTTCATAAATCAATAGTTTCATTTTCTAGTTGCCTAGTTACCATTTAGTTAAGGGAAACTTCCCAATTTTTTTCAAACTCTCAAAACAACAAGAAATCTCTCTAAGTACACAAGATATTTAATTAATCTACTATCCACATGTTCATCCAGAATTAGGCTTAGTTAGTTGCTAGGCATTATATTTTTGTTAACTAATTTAAACAGAATGCGGAACGTAGTGGAAGGTTAGCGAGAGATCTACCTTAAGCCAAACGACGTTTCGAGATTTTTCTCTGTGCTATCAATTGTTACACATTTATATATGTTACTTGTATCTATGTAATGTATGTAATATGTTAAAGCAAGATAAAATAAACGAATTTATTATTATTACTACATAAACACATAAAATAATATTAACTCACAGCAGTAAGCATAATTTTGAATACATCTTTCACCCCAAAGATTATTGTTGGCATAATTACTGTTGGCATTCAGTGATTGAAAAAATCATTGAAGTGATATTCTTTACAAGTACCTTTAATTAATGTGTGATAATGGCAATCTAGTATTATTTGCGGATGATGTTTCCTACTTGTGTGTCGGAGAGACTTTGGATATCGCACTTATGACTGCTAATTTGATGTTGAACAAGTTCAATAGATGATTTACAGCAAATAAGTTGATTTTAAATTTACAAAAAACAAAATAAATAAATTTTACGCCTAAAACAAAACTGCGTGATGTTAGTTATTTGCTGAAAGTTAATTCCACGTCTGTTGAACAGGCAACATCAGTAAAGTTTCTGGGGCTTCATGTAGACTGCGATGTTGGTTGGGATGCACACATCGAGGCGCTATCTTCTTCTCTGTCATCTGTGTGCTTTGCGTTGTATAGGTTGTCCCAGGTGGTAACGAAAGATGTATTAATTACTTATTATCGCGCTTGCTTTCAGTTAAGAATGGAATATGGTATTGCATATTGAAGAGCAGATTCGAAATTAGGAGTAGTGTCCCCATCCAGAAGCGAGTTATTCGTTGCATTGCAGGTGTACCACGTATGGCATCTTGTCGTGCACTGTTTGGGCAGTATTCTGTTCTACCTGTGCCATGTCTCTATATTCAAAACGTACTACACTTAATTAAACAAAATATTAATCAACTGAACACAAATAACTTCAACCACACTTATCCCACTAGACACGGTGCAGATTTGTTGACTCCGAATCATCGACTGAGTCTGTATAAGAGCAATACTATGTACGCTGGAATTGCGATGTATAATAGACTACCCGTAAATATAAAAAATATTAGTAATATTAAGGTATTTAGAAATAAAACCAAGCAATACCTTCTTGAACACTGTTTCTACAGTGTTGATGAATACATGGAAACTCGATGACCATTCCTCCATAGACATATTTGATTATATGTCCATATTTATTCCACAATAGTTTGTTTATATATTGATTTTATTTATACACTACTTTTATTTATACATTGATCTTACTTGTTGGTTTTATTTATAGATTAATTGTTGTAACTTGTGTGTTTCTTTCGTCAATTTTATTTATATTTCTGTTTTATGTACACGATGTAATACTGACTTGCCCAATATCCTGTTTGTGATCGATAGGACCAAATATATTATTATTATTATTATTATTATTAATGCAGGGAACTTTGTCAACACATCTATAAAATCTTTACGGAATTTTAGTTACTATGGTATATATATGTATTTACGTAATTAGATTTTGCATTGGTGTAGGTAATAAGTAAAAATAATACAATTGATTTTTGCAGTCATAATAAATATTTCTTATAGCGCCATTATCCCATTTGATAAATGGATTTAATATATAAATGTTTATAAGGCATGAACGGGTTGTAGTCTAACTTCAGAAACTTGGTTCTGTGTCCATTTTCCACAACCAGACGTATATCACTAGCTCTGTTTCAGTTACAGAAGTTTATACATTATGCGGTAAACTAAGAAGAACTCTTACTCGCGACATAAATTGATTAAAGTAACATCAACGTGATTTATATGATTTAAAAACTTTGCGACATACACCCCTTTATATATAAATATCACAGAAATTATACTCGTAAGCGAAACCATTAGACCGTTACAAATAGATATGATCAATTATATTATGCTCGACTTGGCATATATTTACAAGTTTTTGTGCGCCCAAATGACACAAGAATGGATTAGTTCAATAAATAAACTTCCCCTTCGTTTTATGTAGTTATACGTGAAACTGAAAAGTGTTGAAAGAACGAGTAAATAACAGATAATAGGAGCTCTCTGCGATTTTTCTTTGTATACTTTCCTTTTTTGTTTCTAAAACTTGTGAGGAACCGTAGTCCATCCGTGTGAATTTAAAGACCTTTAGGACAAAGGAAAATGTTAAAATTATTATTTGAGTAATTTTACATCAATTCTTTAAATTATTTTTCCTTTTTGTTCAATTTTTATTTTGTAACATATCTCAACATATACGAGCCCCGTCCAGCTTCAATTGGCCCACCCGATAAAATGTCAGTTATTAACATGTATTGAAGATCATTTAAACTAATAGAGGTATAATTCTCAATTTTTATTTTGTAAATAGCAGTTTGAAAATATATTGCACAAAAATAACGGAACTGATTACAACAATTGGAACTGATTAGTGCTGAAAAGAAAAACTCAAATTTGAGATTTTCAGCTCTAAGATATAGCTCATTCTATCACTGAGTAACATCGCCTTTATTTCTAATAACTGCTTCCATTCTTCTCGGCAAACTATTTACTAGATCCTGACACTCCTCTGCAATGAAATTATCCCAAATGTTCTGGAACCTTTGCTTGAGTTCTTGCACAGGCCTGGCAGGATTGGCTCGCAACCTCTTTTTCATGATACGCCACAACATCTCGATGGGCGAAAGGTCCGGACTACTAGAAACCCATTTTAGAACCGGTAATTCATGGTCTGACAGCCATTTCATTGATCTTTTGGAAGTAAGACGTGCAGCACCGTCTTGCTGAAAAATGAAGTCTTTTCCAGAAATCCTGCTCTCTTCCAAAGTAGGCAACAAAGACTCCTCTAGGATGTCTAAATATTTGTCTGAGTTAACAATACCGTTGATAAAGTGTAATTTTCCAATTCCTCTAGCCGACATTGAACCCCAGACCATTACCGAAGATGGAAATTTAGCTTTGCGCTTAAGACAGTCAGGATGATAAGTTTCATGTTTCTGACAAATAACTCTGCTTCGGCTACCGCCGACACAAACTTCAAATCGCGACTCGTCACTCCAATGTACAATGTCCAAGTACACCATTCCACCTCTCCATATCCCAATTTCGATGGTCTCTAGCCCATTTTAACCTGCTTCGCTTCTGCTTTAGGGTCAATAACGGTTTTTCTTTTGCCTTCGCGAAGGGAAAAACGAATTATCTTTTGTCTCTTGGGATTGAACTCATGAAACTTACCTTGTAAGTACCAAAGCCAAATTTTCTTGCTTCTAAATGGCATGTAGACCTGCAAACACATTTTCCAACAGACTCACTCCAGAGTACACTCAACGCTTCGTAGTTAACACGCCTATTAGACTTGATAGTTCTGGCCAAAGCTCGTCTATCGTCGTCTGTTAATTTGGACTTTTTCACATATCGGGGCTTTTGGGCAGCTGAACCGTTTGATTTATACAATTTGACAATATTTCGAACACTATATCTAGATATGCTGAGCAATATTCCGATTTCGTCGTTTGATTTTCCGGATTTGTGTAAATTTATGTTAATTGAACGAATTTTTTCATCAATTGCCTTTCCCCTGCCCATTATTGACAACAATTGTACTATCAATTAACTGTTCTACAATCGAAACATCTATTACCGTAATTTCCATCAAAAAGAGCATTGTTTCCATAGCCACCTTAATACTCATCGTTAGCAGTACTTGGGTAATGGAATGCTAAAAAATTATTTTTTTTTTATATTATCGATTTTTTATGAGGCAACACACTCCATTGAACCCAGATCTCTCCTAAAGTCTTCTACATAGCATATTTTATCTTAGATATTACATTGTAGCGGCTGGTTTTACTCCTTGAGCGATAAATGCCAACAACACTACAAATTTAGTGTGTGGGTCAACTGAAGCTGGACGGGGCTCGTATATCTTTTGGAGCGGTAGTGTATAACTTACCGATCAATCGCTCTAGAGCTTGTGCAACATGCTATTTTTAAATTGTTCTTATCTCTATACGTCATGTACAAGAAACGTTACGTCACCCAAATATTTAGTATACAGATTGAGAGTTGATCCTATAGTCGCAGCTATACAATACAATCGGTAATATATAAAAAAGGTAATACGCCAAAACTCAAACGTCATCTGAAAATAACTGACAATTAACAGACGTAATATAATACATATGTCAGTAATGAACGGGTATCCCCCCTCCCGCTCCGAACGCATCCGATCAAGATAGGTGTGACCATAGCACCGACTCTCAATCTGTATAAAACCGTGCAGAATTTCATTTTGCAGGAGTTCTCCCCTGACCGATCCTCCACTAATAGCATACATATTATCTGAAAGCCCTTAACTCACCGACGGTATTCTTTATATTATCTGAGTTCCCTTAACTCACTAACGGTATTTTTTATATTGTCTGAATTATCTTAATTCGCTGACTAACTGTTACCAACTGAATTCTCTTAACTCGCTGACGATAATTGTATATTGTCTAAGTTCTCTTAATTCACTGGTAATAATTCTATTGGTTGATTGTACCGACTTGAGAACTCATTTCCAAGACGCAGTTTATTTTCCTTTATAAACAAATTTGTTTCTCTTGTAGTATAAAAACTTACCTGTTTTCATTCTAAGGACTCTGAACGAACCAAAGCTACCTCAGGTAAATTGTTGATGAACGCCATACTCCAGACCACCGTAAAGCACTTTTCACCAAGTTCACAAACTTAATTAACACCCACGTGGAAACCGTTTATTTAGTTATACTAAACTTTAAGATGTTTTCGCAAAATTAATTTCAAACAAATAAGTAAATATTTTGGCAACATCTGTTAGCCGAATACGCAACTACTCATCTCTGCTCTTGCTAAAGCCGCTAATATACGGTCCCTATTAACACTCAGCATAAGAATATTTTATAGGAAGGAAAGAAAGCAATTGAGAGATTCATTTTCATCCGATTTACAATTACAAAGTAAATTTATCGAGAAAATAATTAGCATAATTGTTTCTCCATATTTTGCAAATATTGTTTCCTAAATCGGATATACGAGATGCATTCAAGTTATAGCACCTCCGATTTCTTTTCTCAGAACTGGAAACAGATAGAAACATGCCGTGTTTTAAAATAAGCGGGCACTCTGTCAATGCGTGACAGAGATGGCAACGCTGTACGACACACAGAACCTTTAGCGGCAGCGGCGAGAGTGAAAACTGTTTTTGATACTTCAAATGGCGAAGTTTTCATTCCAAGATCAGCGTGTAATCATTCGTTTTTTCCATTTGCGTGGTGTGACACCGATAGAAATTCATCGCCAGTTGAGCGAGACATGTGGTGATGGTGTCATGGATGTGTCTAACGTGCGTTCGTGGGGGCGACAGTTCAAAGAAGGCAGAACGTCGTGTGACAACAAACCAAGTCAATCTCGGCCTCGCACAAACCGGTCTGACGACATGATCGAGCGAGTGGAGAAAGTTGTCTTGGGAGATCGCCGAATGAGTGTGGAACATATCGCCTCCAAAGTTACTATTTCCATGAGATATGCACACACAATCCTGCATGACGACCTGAAAATGCGAAAAGTGTCCTCCAGGTGGGTGCCACGAATGCTTTGAAGTAATTTCTCATGCCCCTTACTCACCTGACCTGGCTCCTAGCGACTTTTGGCGGTTTCCAACGATGAAAGATACTCTCCGTGGCCGCACATTCACCAGTCGTACCGCTATTGCATCAGCGATTTTCCAGTGGTCAAAACAGACTCCTAAAGAAGCGTTCGCAGCGGCCATGGAATCATGACGTCGACGTTGTGAAAAATGTGTGCAGGGAGATTACGTCGAGAAGTGACACAAGTTTCATAGTTTTCGTGTGATTAGTTAGTGAGAAAAAAAATCGGAGGTGTTACAGCTTGAATGCACCTCGTGGATAGTCCAGAGAAAGAGCACACGTTATAAGAATAAAATGCACAATTATTTTGTTTATTATCGTAAGAACTTTAATGTAATCAGTTTTTAAGCATTTTGTTTGAAGATTGTTCATGCTACTTCTTGAGTACCTATGAAATAATACCTATCAACAAGCCAATGTATGTAAGGTTGTGTTCACTAAGAGAAATCGGTAGTAGATAATACAAACAAAACCAAAAATTACTGACAAATAATAATCCTAATCCCAACGACAAGGAACTTCTCACGGGAATTTTAGCATATTCCCGTACCTCTAGGTCTTATCAAAAAATTATGACAATTTTAATTCAAATTTGGAAAGAGCGGTAGATTTTCTTTGGGTTTAACTTCTTTCCCCTTTTTTCTAATGAACAAATTTTACGTTAACACACCGCAAACCATTCGTGAACTAGAAGAGAACATTAAATATAAGCAAAAACTCCTCAAACTCTGAATGAGATATTGAAAAATATGGCGAGAAGAGTAAAATTTTAGAATACCTTTAACATTTAGCGTTTTAACTGGGGCTTACGTAGGGTACTGTGAAAGTAGTATAAAAATTAAGTGCGAAAATTTGCACAATGCAAATTAATACATTTCACATAGCGTTGTAATAAATAACAAATTAAGAATTAGTATAATGCGACATTATGCACACGTCAAACTTTGACACTATCATGCCGCTGTATCAATACTTTCTGTATTTGCTTTTGAATTTGTATGTCATAATTACTGCAGAAACTGCTAACAAACATAACATGCAATGTGAAATAATCTTCCGAGTGCTGCAGTGTCGTTGAGTTTACTCTTGACATTTTACTGTAGAAGGTTTGTAAAGTCTTTCGAAACCTTTTGAAGAAGCTGACAGCATGATCAGCAAAACATCAATAGTAAACTCAACGTCACGGCAACACCCGGAAGATTATTCTACAGTAGACAACAGCCGTGAAAGTCTACGCTCAATTATAACATATAATGTTTCTGTGTAATTCCCTGCAATACAAAAGAAATTATTAATTCACGTTACATTACGACAAAGCAAATCATTAGTGCTAGTTGTCAAATCACTGCGACGACCTGGTAATCATGATTCGTGGAAAATGAGAGAATATCATACCGTAAATTATGCAAAGAGCTCTCAATGACACCTATAGGTGGTGTCAAAATCATAGCCTGCGCATAAACCCGCAAAAGATTACAATCGTCCCTTTTACAAGGAGACGAAATGTCTGTCTTAAATCACCTTCCATCGAAGGGAAAACCATTAGCTTCGGCGTGAAGTTAAATACTTGGGAGTTACGTTCGACAAAAAACTAACATGGAACTCCCACATCTCCAACTTACAGAAGAAATCCATTACGGCATCACTAGTATGCCGAAGGTTGTTCGGTAAGAACTGGGGTCTTAAGCCTCAAATGACATTTTGGTCCTATACGGCAATAATCACACATAATCGTCTACGCCTCTCTGGTTTGGTGGCCAAAAACAACTCAGAAGACTGTGAAACAACAGCTTCAACATATTCAGAGACTTGCATGTCTCAACATCACAGGAGTGATGCGTACTTGTCCCACAGCAGCTCTAGAGGTACTGCTGGGAATAACTCCACTTCACATCCACATTCAGAAGCAGGCTACATCGAGTGTCCTGACTCTTAGTAGAACGAAGGGAACAGCCTGGAGTTCTTAGGGGGCACCTCAAAATCCTTGAAGATCGCAACATAAACTATTTGATGTATATTGCAAAGGACCTGATCCCTCTGCAATACAATTTTGGTCAGCCTTATAAGGTGATCATTGACCGCCGTATTGAGTGGGCATCCGGTTAGACTCAATATAAAAGGTGTTGGAGCAGGTATAGGCGTTAATGGTCCTAACTACCGCCTAAAAATGCCTACAGGACCCCAAACCAACATATTTCAAGCAGAAAATTCTGCTTTAATTCTTAATTCCTACTGTGCGCCATAAAGAACCTCGAGAAAAGGATACGAGGCGCAACTATAAATATATATGGCAATAGTCAGGAAGTTCTAAAGACCATTTAGCCCTACACATACGAATCTGCTCTGATACATGAATATGTACACAATCTAAGGCAACTGGGACGCAATAAACACGTTACTTTGCGGTGGATCCCAAGCCACCAAGGAATCGACGGAAATGAAAAGGAAGATAAGTTGGCCAAAGAAGCAGCAAACATGCGTTTCATTGGTCCTAACTCCTTCTGTGGTCTCCAAAAAAGTCACATAAAACAAGAAATTAAGGCACCGAAGGACAATCAAAAGGCCTCGTACTGGGAAAATGTTCCAGGACAGCAAAAATAACGCTATCGTTCAGCAAAAAGGATCTTAGATTACTGGCAGGATTTCTGACAGGCCATGTAGCCCTAAGATATCACTTATTTAAACTAGGAAAGCTGAAGATCAAATCTGTTGTCTATGCTAAGACGATCTGGAGACGGTAGAACACACCCTATGGAAATGTGTTGCCACTTGTCACATAAGGCACCAACATTTCAGTAGGCCATTTCTTGCACTTACTAAACTGAAGGAAGCAGATCCTAGAGTAGTACTAAGGTTTATTAAAAGCCTCCAACTACTCTAACACACACAAGGGCATTTTGTTATAATAGATCTATTAAGGTTGCAGTGATTAAAGGCATCTGTGCCATGGCCCGACTATAACAATAATAATAATAATAATTCGAAGTAAATACATTTTTGAGTAATTTTCGCCACATAATATAAGCAAGGAAAACTTGTAATTGGAAAACTAAATGCAATAAATAATTAGGCCGAAACCGGTACAAAGATTTTAGGGAAAAAGTCAGAAAACATGAGGATCAGAATCTTTACATTTCTAAGTTCCTTAAAAAGTTATTACTAATAAAATTATTTTTAATTGAAGAAATTTGAGTTGTTTTCTGGTCGTAATGTTTCAATAAAATGTAAAGTTGGTATTCTTGGTAATGTCGACTTTATGGAGATAAATTCAGCTTTACGTTTCGACAACATAGTTGTCTTCATCATAAGCTAAAAAAGTCGCCTAAAATAATGTGTATTTCTTTTTCCAGACTGCTCAAGACTATCGCCGCATATATTCTCCACCAACCAAAATAATATTGTAACGTAAATGACAAAAAGAGTAAATTTTAATGTAAAATTTAAAATCTAATATCCCCTCTCACATCTTTCTCAATATAAATGTGTCATCGGCGAGGCGATAGTCACAACGGATATCGCACAGCGTACAGTTCGCATTTTGATGTGAAATTCTCCAACAACTACACATCAAATTTACATAATGCTGCCAAATATCCAGAATATACATATATACACCTCACTGTTTACAGCTCATGTAAATGGCGAGCTTTCGTTCCCTGAAATTTTCCGATTCCGGGCGTTCTATTTTTAGCTCAATATGGGTCAAGGTTGAGGTCGCAGCGTGCAGACGGGATAGAAATGCGCTGGAAACCAGGAAATTTAGGAATAATAAATAATTCAACGTCGTAGAAAGCGTCTCTCGGTGCTGCTTTATAAATTAGGTTAGAATGTAGCATTTAATCAAATTACACGTATTAAAATTAGGAAACCTCTTTCTTTATATTTCAGTTTCATCTACCGTTCGGTAGACAATTTCTTTTCAACCTGAAGTATGCGGATTAATAAACAAAATACACAAATATAATTTAAAACTTAGATTTTACAAAACACGTACATGGGCTGTGACTCCAAGGGCCCTGCGAATGTTTATATCAGCACGCATTGGTGAAAATGTAAGAGGAGGAATTTAATTTACTTGTTCAGATTCAGAAATTTTCAATATATAATCTTTTCATTGTAATGTGTAGTATATAGAGCAAAGTACACATAGTAACATAGAAAAACATCATATATCACTAAATCTACCTGTAAATTGCTCTCAAAATGCTATTACTAATTAAGGTATGTTTTTAGTGGTTTGCACTAACTTGTTCGGTCTCACAGCAGCTATAGCAATAGCCCACAGTGATTTCTTAATAGCGACGAGTCTGAATTCTAGTTAATTTCTCATTTACATGCTTTTAGGAACATGTTGCCCTTCTTTATATAAAATAAAGCTGGTGATTTAATTTGATGCACACGGTATGTTTGCAAAAAAATGTAACTTATTTCTGCAACAGTCCTTATGCACCATATTGGTTGACATAGAACTGGGTAATTTTACCACTTATTAAAGAAAATATTACAAATGTTAGCATAAACTAAAAGATAAAAGTTTCGTTTACTTCAGAAACGACATTTTCTGAACAAGAAGAGTAATAAGTATAATCTTTTTTCGCATTTTTCATGGCAAAATTTTCGTCCATTATTTTATAACACGTTGAGCACCGTAAACGACTTTCCTTTCCTTCTAAACAATGATTTGGCCATAATTCTTTCCGAAGTATTAGTTTTGGAATTTCATTTTGAAGAACGCTTTCCGAAATTCTGTAATACTTGTACCTTTACTAGTAACGTACTTGTAGACAATACGCGCATTCACCACAGCTGTACTTGTTAGAGGCTCCATCGCGATTTCCCTATACCATTTGATAGCTTTACGAATTGGTGAGCTGTAAGCCACTTTTTGGTTAGAAAAAACGCCGTCGTCAAATTATACGGTGATAGTGGATTGTTTCTGTACTAAACCACGTCTAGTTCCAACTTCCACCATCTCTGGTACAGTTTTAGTTGGTAAAAAGAGAACATTTCTGTTGTCTCTCCACTTTCCCACTATTACTTTCATATTACCCTGTGCTAATTCCATTTTCAGCTTTACATCTACTACTGATTTCGCATTGAATTTTCTATTCGCACGCAAGGTGCCTATTAGGTATGCATTAATGTCGACCAGTTCATGGGCTATGACCAAGCTAGCATAGTAATTGTCGGTGAATAATGTTCTTCCAGTATTCAGTAGTGGCTGCATAAGTTCCATCACAACTCTCAATCTTTCACATATCTTGTCTTCACCGGCATATAATTTTAGAGAATAGGTGTATCCATCATCTATACGCAATTTGAAAACACAGCATCTTTGTGTCTCTTCCCAGGGTTATATTGCAAAAAAAAACTCAATCTACCACGAAAGGGTTTCATTGTTTCATCGATGCAAATGTTCTGATTGAGGATGCATAAACGCTGAAATTTCTCACTGATAATGCATGTAAGTATGTAGCCTCTCCATCTGTACAAAATGAATTATCAGACGCATGAAAAAAAATTAACAATGCCTCAAATCAAGCTTCTACTCACTCTACATTCCTTGATAACACTATTCTTATAAAGGACATTATTACTCCAATAATTTCGGATCTTTGGCTTTATGTTCGCGCTCATCCACATTACTAGAGCAAAAAATCGTCAAATTTCGGCATTCTTTATAGTATCCTCTCATTTGGATAATAGAGAAAATGGTGTTACTGTTTCATTTACTATATCTTCAATGATCATTGTCGATAAACAACAAGTAAAAATCCATTACGTTATGACCTTTCAGTTGAGCTATGGAATTTGTGATCGAAGTTGGACGTGTTGACAAATATATTGATATGTATCCAAAAGTTATAATTATATTAACAAATTAAATTTGGACGGTGTCACCGATAACAATGGCCAACGCTTCGATTCACAGTGATTGTGACAATAGTAAAATAGTAATCTAAAACGCCAATAAGAAGTTGTCCAAAAAGTAAATTAAAAATAAACGTTGTATAGTTACAAAGCAAGACAGGTACAAAAGACCAGGTCGAAATTAATGAGCACAAATTAGCTATAGAATAATTATCCTAAATTAGATTCACAAAAAAAATAACAAAGGAAATTTCTTAAATGTCAAAATATGAATGAAAAGCGGATGAAGTATCCAATAAGCAAAGTAGCAGAACAACTGATACTAAGACAAATAACTAAAAGGAAATGCCATAAATAAACAAAATCTCCAACAACAGGAGCAAAAGTCAACATCGCAATAAAGTAAAATGTCAAAAACCTAACTAAAGCTGCGAAGGAGTGTTAAGCCGTTAAATTTTAATTGGAAACATAGACAAAAAGACAATGAATGAAGGTAAGTGAAACTATACTGTATGACTAAAATTTTAAGAGCTTGTCACGTAGATTAAGGGAAAATAAATGGCAAACTTCCAAAATATAACGACAAATTGTACGATCTCAGAGATAAAAGTACGCACATGCACTGTGCTCCGAAAAAAACGTAACAAGGAAAATTAGAAAAGAATTAACAGGATTATTTGAATTTCTGGAAAGGCCTAGGTAATAATTAAGAGAAACTCTTATATTTTTTCGTTTTTCTTATCTTTTTCGTCCGTATAATTATTATGTTTATGGAGTTAATGATATGCTTCTTAGCAAAACATGCGTTTCGAATTATGGAGTGACTATCTATGGAGGTGGTTCTACTTATTTGATAAATTAACATCTGCACAGAAATCCATATTGCGAAATATGACAGAAGCTCGAGTACCTGGAAATTCTCATGTACTCAATAATTTTTCCTTAAACCTTAACAAACCTGGGACTCTAAATTTTAGGACCTTACTATTTATCACCTCAGAATTTAACGAAGATTAGAAAAGTGCAATAATGTGTAGCATATTGCATTTAAGAAAAATACAACTTCAGGTAGCTATAAACTTACGAGACGTAGGTTTCAATATAATTTTAAACCATGGCACAGATTGGACCTCATCGCAAAAAAACAGCCGTTTTGAAAAATCTTCATTCAGCGAGGCACAATCCTCCGAGCTCGCGGAGATGACTCACCCTGTACATGTCGCTTTTTACAAATTACTGTTTGTTTTTTATGACAGTATAGACTTGTTGACAACGCCTGTATACGTAAATTATACTTTCAGTTACAACCAACAAATAATGTATCTCATTTGTATGTTGGTTTTTATAATTTGAAAAACGATTGCTCTTAAATTTATTTACAACTGCACGTATAATAAACCGATAATTAGATATTCAGTAGTCACTAACTGGCAAAAACGTACGTATGGACATATCGAAATGTTTGTATATGCAGATATGTTTGTACGCATATTCCGTACGTATACATCTAAATCGGCTGTCAGCGTGTAATGCGTAACATTGACATTCAGTTACATATATTATTTCAGACTGGCCGGATATGCGGTATTCGATTCGTCCATATACCTAAATATCTACATATAATTTAACTGTCAAAATTATTAAAATGATTGACGTTCATCCCGCATACTTAAGTACAATTTTGTACATGAAGGTTGCGTCAGCTGTCTGGCAAAGTTCAGTGTATCCTTCAGTGTATAATTTTAAAGATATCGAAAAATCCACATGAAAGAATACCTAATAACAATAACCAAAAATTAATGCTATAGCTCATGGTATTGGTGGAATCATTCCCGGCAAAAACAATGTAGCAGAGAAAATAGCACTAACACACGGATATGTTTCTGCCCACCCGGCGTCATCAGCGTGGTTCTAAACACAATTTTCTGCTGGATACAATTGCATTTGCCCTTCAGTTTATGTTGCTAATCTCCAAAAACAGCACTGAAGATGTCTCTCGGCAACAAATATCACCAAGGGACACAGTCACGCCGTCCGAGAGAGTAGCAAGACAAACCGGAGTGTAGATGCCCACCACCTATTGGGCAGCTCCTGGGCTGCCAAACGCAAGATAGCGCTGCACCTAAGCGTAGCGTCATCTAGACGTGCAAATGATCTCTCATACATCATGGTAACCCTCAGGTACCTTTTTTCAGTTTTCGGCGGATCAGCCTTTTGCACGGAATACCGTCTACTTGATCAAGAATCGCTCGGAGTCGTGAATTTTATTTTCTTGAAATGCATTTTTTTTTTCAAAAGAAGTATATTGTACAGTGTTGATCAGAAAAGTGCTACGTGTATCAACTTCAATTTCTTTAATGAAACTCTTGGTATATGTTTACACGTTTAGATTCTACAATTAATTCTAGATATTTTTCATAAAACATGCCGTATACATATCTTCAACGGTTTTTGACATATTAACACGTCTAAATTGTTGAAAACAAAATAGGCAAACAACAAAGTAATGATAACCAATTTATAAGATGTTTAAAATGTACCCCACCATCTGTCCTGCAGTAGATCAATAGCTTTCAAAATTCCTGTTGTACCTATTGTACTACTTATGGAGAAATCTCTCGTAGTACTCGTCTTGGATTTAGATTCATAAACTAAATTTTAACGTGGCCTCACCAAAAAAAATCTAGAGGGGTGAGATCGGCCAATCTGGGCAGCCACTCTATTGTCCCTCGTCTACCTATCTATCGTCGCCGAAAAATTGTACTTAAGTAGTCACTTACATAAGTTGCATAATGCGGAGGAGCTGTTGAAACCACAAGGTCGAACTTAGTAAATCATGATCGTTATCATCTGGTAAGAGAGTGACTAAAACTACAACTAGATCCTTTTGAAGAAAATTTGGATATTTTTCTCCAGTGAAGCTCTCATCAAAGAAAAATGGTCCAATTACCGTATTTTCAACAATACCCGCCCAGTCATTAGTCTTTTCATTATACTGGATGTGATACTCTTCCGATCAGTGAGAATTTTCCTGTAGTATAGTGTATTCATCATGAACATAATAGCTTCATCAGAAAAATGCATTCTTTGGAGAAATCCTGAGTTATTATCTGTTATCTCAATCATTACTTCATCTTCCACTAACTCTTGGGCAAATTATCTTATAGGGATGCCACTTTTCCTTTTTTTTCAATTTTGTTATGATGGTTCTGTGAATATTGTTGTCACGTTCAACTTGGATGCTAGAGGTATGCGGATTTTCCCGTACTGATAATAATATGTTATAATTTTATCTCTTCGGGCATACCAAGATGACCACTTTTAACACTATCTTTAGCGGTACGGGTAGTTCTCCACTTCATTGCTACCCTCAACACTGTCGATTGAATAATAGGCGTGTGTTTGGTTATTCATCATTGAACATATTACAGACTTCCCTATGACTTCTACGTTTGGTCAACCCAACATAATCAAAATTTCAGCGTTCATCTTCAGCAAGGCGCATTTTGGATGTGATAACACTACAAAAAAATTAAAATTTGGTTATGTAGTTTATTTTACGTTAACTGGTTGAAAAATTCAAAATTAGAAATATTTTGGACAACAATAAATGTAGGTAAATCACTTACAATATTTTAAAAATTTAGATGTTAATATTTCGAAATCCGTTGAAGATAGGTATAGGGCATGTTTTATGAAAAATATCTAGAATTAATTGTAGAATCTAAAACTGTAAAAATATTCAAGATGTTTCACTTAAAAAATTGAAGTTGATACGCGTAGCACTTTTCTTATCAATCCTGTATAACATTCTTTTTCTTAAAAAAATATGTTTCAAGTTCTAGAAATTTATTTCAAAATATATTAAGTGTGTATACTCGGCGCGTCCACCAATATTTAGTCTTCCTGAAATTCAACATTCTACTTTATTTATGTTTTAAATAATGTATTTTTCACCTAATAAATAAAATATACTTTGCTCTACTGCAACTAGAAATCAACATAAAAACTATTTAAATTGACTTTATAAAAATACATTTATAACCTAAAATTTAAGTAAATCTCATAAAAAAAACAAACATTGTCAATATGTAAGCTATCAATCTAGGTTGGACTCGTATCAGATACATCAAGAAATGGAATATGAAATCGGATCAATTATAATATTATTATAATATTCAAAGGACTCCAAAACATAGAAATTTTAGAGGGAAGTACATAAAGCTCCTGCGTAATTTAGTGCACTAGATATACGCAGCTATTTATAAAGTAAACGAAACGAAAGTAATACTTATTTCAATTAAAACTTGCGCAGTCAGCAGAAACCGACTTACGTAAACGTTATTGCCAGCAGGAGGGATTGTTTCTCTCTTGCACAATGTTACATGAACCACAGCCGACATACACGTATAGTATAACGTTTGTTGGATATGTCCTCCGGTGCGAAACATAGAATTTTAAACGCAGGTGGCCGGGAATGACAATAAACAAAAAACGAGCACTAAACGGCTACTCGACCCTCAAACAGCGGCGTGTTTGTTAACGGTCATATCGATCTAACCTTTATCGTTAAGTTTGCCGCTAAAATGAACATCATAAAAAGATAATCATCTAAATGGAAACATAAGTTAAGGTTCTCATTGTTGTTTTTTTGGTTATCCGGGAGGGTGCGATTATCTAAAAACACACATCCCGCGAACCGGAAGCTCATACGATTTCCACTACATGATTACGAATAAAATGTTACTTCACAAAACAAGTTACACCAGCTCTAATGAAATAACGGTCATTTGAGGAAAATTAGGCGCATTTTTTAATCAAAGCCAAAATGCAACTAATGAGAAATTACACTTCGAGTAACAGGTGGTGTTACGTTCTCCTGGATAGAAAAACAATGCCGCTAGTCGTCTGCTTCAGCGTATCTATAAAAATAAATTTATTAAAACAGTTCCCCTTATAACAACATCAAAAATTAAAGTTTCTCTCTTGTTTATATATAAAAGTATGCGTATATTTTAGTATTATATACATTTCTTAATGCGGTTTCCTTACTTGTTTACGTATATATTTTGTGTACGTATTTCAGTGTATATTTGCATAAATGTGTCTCAGTACATATTAAATCGCAACGCTTATATGCATATTCGCAACGTTTGTGTGTGCATTATGCATTATTAGGGCCACCACTAAACCCTATAAAAGCTCGAACGTCCGACCGCGGAAACAGCAGCAGAATATAGCTGGAAACGGCGACCCAGACGTTCTCGTTATTTAGTGTATATCACCTCTAGCATGCATCACTCCTCAGCGGAAAAGACCAAACATCGTGGGGGTCTAAGCGTTGCATTACTCATCGGCGAAGGAGCGACGGATGGCAATCGTGGCATTTCGTGAGGCTCGTTCTCCGCCGAAGTTTCGGTACTCCGATAAACACATGTATGTGCGTTATGCTCGAAAGAACTTGCCAAAGTTGCGATTATTTGATTTAATAGCATTTGACGTCGATTTTTACTTTGTATGCCAATGGTTCTGTTACATTTGAATATATTAAGTGAATTTAAGTAAGTTTTTGTGATAAATAACACATACAATATTTTAAATGAATATAAATACAATATATATGAGTTTACACGATATAAAACACAAGAAATGATGAATTTACAAACAATACCAATGGAATATTAAATTTACAAAACAAAACAGTATAATGATGAGTAAAGCTGGCCACGAGCGGTACCGCGCAGTAGCGTAGAGTCGACCAGGCCTCGCGTTCCACTAGAGTTATTCTGCTAATAGAGATGTTTGCTGCCGCAAATAATTTCGCTCATCTTTTAAATAAAAATTAAGTAACACGTGCCCAAACACTTACCATTTTAAGAGTCCTCCGTGAAATCACAAAGTGAATAATGTCTGTTAAATATCTGCAACATTAGATATGTTTCAACTGTTGTTTCGGCAAAACTAGTACGGCATGAGGAAAAAATGCGTTTATATGCAGAGAACGAACGTTCTACATCTAGTGACGTAATATTTGCGTAAGTAAAATAATCTTTCAAATAACTTAACGATTCTGTTGACGCACCTTCACAAATGTGTCTTAATATGCCAAAATCAGAATTTTTCTCAAAAACACTTTCAAATTTTTCTGGAACAGAAACATTTTTTGCGTCTTCAATCGCGCATAGCTGTGCGTGAACATGTTGCACTATTTGTAGAGATTCTTCTAACGGCACCAATTGTCGTGAATGATTTTTAAATCCATTTTAACCTGACTATCTTGAAATTTCGACTGGCTTTTCTGGACAGCGGCAGCTTCCTTTGTATCGAATTGTAAAACCACGTTCTTAATATTGTCAAAATATTTATGATAATAAAACGCGGCCTGCAACCATGTTCCCCAACGAGTTAGAATAGGTTCTGGTGGCTCTGGTATACGGGGGCACAGTCTGTGAAATTCGCGAATACGTTTCGGTGATTTGACAAATACTGCTTTGGTATGCGCTATTAAAGCGTCTACCTCAGGATAACATTTTCTGATACTATCCGCCACAAGATTGAGAGCATGAATGTTACACGTAATGTGTAACAAATTAGCAGAATGCTTTTTAAGAGACCGGCCTACAGAAAGCATGTTTGCAGCACCATTACTCACTAACATCAAGAGTTGGTTTGTTGAAAGTTCAAACTTGTCCAATGTATTTAACACTAACTTTGAAATTACTTCGGCAGTACACTGTTGTATTCGCTTGGAGACTAATAGAATTGAAGGTGCCGATTGATGAGGTTCCAATTTGCGTGCCATTACATTAAGAACAGAATGTTTCTTCCGATCTGTTGTTTCGTCGACACATAATCACAATTTTTGATCTTTCAACTCCGATTTTATTTTTTGTTCAATATGTTCGCGCGGAGACGGCACAATTCTTCGTAACGATGTTCGACTTGGTAATTTGAACTCCGAATAGTTATTACAAAAGCAGATAAATGGTTCCTTGTCTAGTAAATTAAACGGTATATTACATGCGATAAACGTAACGCATAAATTAAATATAAATTTTTCATTGTCTCGTGCGCAATTTCTTTTTGAGACATGCTTTTTACTATTTACGTGTCGTAGACAATGTTGTCTGGACCAATACATTAACGGGATTTTACAGATTACACATTTAATTTTAGCACCTTCATATATTAAGTCTGGAATTTCTGCAATAAATTTTCGAAGTTTGTCCGACCGCGGTCGTTTTGCTGACGAAATCATAATTTTTCTAGGACAGATAAACAATTGCGCAAATGACCGGCAGCGAAAATGTCCGTACTGCTCCGCAGACGAAGTAATACTACCGTTCCTCTCGGTCCGAACTGATTCTACGCCGATGCGCGGTACCGCTCGTGGCCAGCGTTAATGATGAGTTTACAAAATACAATAAGTAACATAAAAAACAAATTAAAGTGTTAAGAAGAACAAGTAGGTTTGCTTTAAAAAAATGAAATATATTCGAACTAATCAGCATTTTTAGAAGAAGTAATGTTATTTGGCGGTTACCAAATTCGGCTTATTTCTGATCAATGTTGTTAGCGCATTGCTTTCTAAATAATAAAAGTAGGTTTCCTGTTATTGTAAGAACAAGTATGGGTGATATGAATATCTATATGCTTTTACTTCAAAAAATTAGTGTATACAACTCGTACTTAATCTGGTAAGAACAACGCTTTGTAGTAGAAACTCTATTCAACAATTTCTTCTCATCGTATGGGTTTATACTTACGTTTGGTTTGAATAAAGGAAAAGTTTATACTTCAATACAACATACTCTCGTAAATTTGTGAGGTTGGTAGTAGCGGTGGATGATGACGTAAACGGGCGTAAACAACGATTTGATTTCCTCGTATATTTCCGTTGCGTAGTACGTTGTACTAAATATGCAAGGAAAATACACAAGGGAATCGAATCGCTGTCCGCACCCTCCCGTTTACGTCATTACCCACCGCTACTGGAGGTTAGTCAGTATTAGACTCAGCTTCTTACAGAACACGTACATCAGGGAATGTGACTGATATATAAATAATTTACGTGCACACAAATTATATACAGTGCGGCGTGAAACTAACGAAAGGTATCTTAAATCTCTTTCCGTTTCGAGAGGAATAATATCCCATGGTTTACATTTAATTTAGTTATAGTTGGATTTAACTCCCAGTTTAATATATTTCCCGTCTACTTCTTATCTGTTTTGTTTTTTAAACAACATTTTATATTAAGAAGTTTTTTTAGAATCTAGTTTTCTAGCACATCCTTACGAAATGTTTTTGACACTTCTTTTCGAACATTTCTGAGAGCTTTACTTTCTTCTTTTCCCACTGATGATAATTAGGATTTTTTTCGTCCGATATTCCATCTCGCACTTCTCCAAATTGTTCGTTGTTTTCCCATTTATTTTTACCGAAATTTATATATACCAACAACGCCAAAGTAAGTAAAATGCAGTGGTAAACTAATACAAAATTACACTACTTAAGACTAGACCTCACAAACTAAAGTTGAATATATTCTTTTATTAATATAAAATAATATATTCAACCTTAGTTTGATTAATAAATTAATAATAAATTAATAGTAGTTCGAATAGTTTGCTGACAAGAATTCCTTTGTTTTTTATTCGTCAGTTATTTATTTACCTCCAGATATACATCGTTATGAATATGAAATATTTCTTTGGAAATTCATTTCGCAAATAAATGAATTTTGTTCGTTGGTGATTTTACCTTACCTGCCTATTTTGATCACGTACACCACAATGTTCGCAATTCTTTGTTTACCTTCTTTCATAATTTTTGTCGACCACGTAACCTAGAGCAGTTTAACAGCGTTTTAAATGAAGACACATAGACTCTTGGATTTAGTGTTGTGAAACCTCCATTGCACTATTGATGTTGACTGTGAAGACCACTGTGTAGTATCAGAAGATGTGTACCACCCTGCTTTGTGTATCATCAAGGTATATAAGTTACCTCAAAAGCCTACCAACTTTCCTCCCACTAAAATAGCACCGCGATCATTTCCGCAAAGCCGATTTTCACAATCTTTATATATCTTGGCGACTGTCTGAAGTTTTCTGGATTGTTATGTGGATGTTATTGCTAGAATCGGACCGTAATATAGATACTAAGTACCAATATACCTACAGTAAGATACTATAAGCTTTAAAGCAAAATTGTAGAAACCCAGAAGCAGTTTACCAGCCTAATGTGTATCGCTATGTAAGGAAACGCCGAACATTGATGTCGCATTGTCCGTGTAAAATTGTTGACCACTAACTGCGAAAGTAACGTGTAATAAAAAACCGATTATTCTTACTATTCGGACATTTCAAAAAAGTATCTAGAAACAATAACAAAAATAATGCTATGTAGCTAATGGTTTTGATGGAATTACTCACAACAACAGCAATATGAGGATATAAAGCGCTATCCAACGGACATGTTCTGCCTACCCGGTTCTGAATGCTTCCCTATCTCACGCCGCTATTCACCTCTCAGCTTATGTCACTAATCTCCAAAAACAGCAACAAACATATTTCCTACCGCCATCTACTGCCAAGAGGTGTAGTCATACCGTTTAGAAGCCAGTGACAAAAAGCCGGGTACAGGTGCCAAACCAACTCTCGTGCAGTTCTTGGATTGCTCGTCCCGAGATGGCGCAGAGCATGAGCGCTCTGATACCTGTACATGTAAGTGATTCCGACAGGCGTACCGTGATGTATTAAAAACACATTTGAAAAGTCCGTAAAAATAATAACCAAAATAATGCCCAGCGCCATATAGGGACCAGCAATCCAAGAACTGCTCGAGAGTTGATTTGGCGTCTGTACCCGGCTTTTTGTCGCTGGCTTCTAGACGGCATGACTCTTGCCACTCCATGGAATCAAAAAATATATGCTGGCGAATAGTGGTGTGGGGTCGAGAAGCACTCGGAGTAACGCTGATGATGCTGGGCAGGCAGAAACATGTCCGTTGGCTGGAGCTCACATTGCTTCTGCTGTGAGTGATTCCATCAATACCATGAGCTATGTTAACATTATTTTACTTACGTTTCGAAATAAATAAATAATTTGGTGACGCTGTATACAGACGCATGTTTAACTTTATTGCCGAACACATGAATTACACACTCGCCAAGTTTTCACTTTTTAAGAATTATCCTTACTTTTGTTGTTCAGGAAAATTTGTTGTTTATTCGCGTTTTGTAACATTAAGTGTTAAGTAATACCTTGAACTGCTGCATTGGTAGCTTTAAATTATCTCAGTGTAAGACAACGAAGGCAGTTTTTCAGTTTGCCTATAATGAATATTTGAGTTTCTCAAGCGTTGTAGATCTAATAAGTGTCACAGGGTCCATTATACTGTGTTTATTGATCCAGCACAAGCAATATTAGTTTTTCGTGCCTCGATAGCGGACGCTCTTTTCTGCCTGCAGCTGAGGACCAAAATAGTCTAGAAAAGTATGTCCTTCTCCTTTTCGTTTTCAATTGGAAACTGTAGAAAATCAACTATCTGCATGTAAGGTTTCAATACATAACGAGAAAAACTTCATTGCCATTCAAAGCTCTTCTTCTGAGAATATATTCCCGGTCTTTCTGGATTTCTTGTGCTGTTTTCAGCAAGGTTCAAGTACATACTGACTACTCTAAATTTTACCACAACATACGGCATTTTCTAAAATCTTTATCAATGGTTTCGAATATATCAAAATAGGTTTTCCACAAAGTTTTTCTTTTACGTATGATGTTTTAGCAAAGTAACGGTCATTGAAATTCTGTATAGCATTACCTAATCTAGCGTTTTCTTTTCAAGTATTCTATACCCTTCTAATGATATTTTCGGTTTTACATTAATTACGTTTTCCTTGAGGATGCATCCCTATAAACTTTCCTCTATACTTCCTGCAACTGGTAAATTTCCGCCCCAGAATTTCAAACAAAAAGTCCTTTGTTGCATCCTATTCCATTGTTTGATAATTTTATATGGTTTCTTTGACCTCCAAAAGCTTAAAAGCATAATTGAATATTTAACCCTTCTGGTTTGCTGTCAATAATCATTCGGAAATAAGAGCAAATATAAAACAATTCATCATACACACAACGCAACGTAGCAAATACACTAATGTGCCAGAATTCTGTGTGATTCTCCGGGATATGCGTTAGGATCTAAGGCAAACGATTGACAAGCGGTTGCTTTGATGTCGCAGTAGCTTGATAGGATTACCACGTTAGCGGAATACAGCATACAGTGCTCCGGTAAACGTAAATTAGTTATTTATCAAGAAAATACGGAAAAAATCTTCGTCTGTGTAAATAATGCCCTCATTTCAACACCCTAATTAATGTAATTAAGGTACGAACATTATGTTCCTTCCTACAGCATCTACATAAACTACATTTCTCTAAGTATGTTCCTAACTACACCGACACATGTAAGTTCTAAGAGTAATAGTATCTGTACTTTCATTTGGGAAATCAGTTTTATTTTCACATAGTTCAAGTTTACGAGGCGAAGCAGTGTTGGTGGCCTCTGCGGTCAATTTTCCCCTAATTTATTTTTGTGTATACGATATTTGGAATTCTAAATTAAACATTGAAACCATGGATACCATATCGAACTACAAAGTTGAAGTGAAATACCTTTTTGGTGTGCAAATTAGAATCTTTAAAATAGTTGCCTTATTTTATTTTACGAAGTGGACATTGGATATGAAAACAAAAATAGTAGAGCATGGGATTTCAAAACCTTTATTTAAATGTAATAAATTGACACATTTTAAAACTTATTCACTTGTGAAACAAAAACCTGTACTGATCTAGAAAACAAATAGTCGTTTTCGGAGCTGATTTGGAAATATCGACAGGGCTGGAGTTTCGAAAAGGATTTCAAACGTTATATTCATTTGAAGAACTACTGTGAGTAGCAATTATTATTTTGGTTAATAAACATAAAATTTGAAAAACGTTTTGTAAAACAAATTTCAATTTAGCTGTTGGTAGGTTTTGCGCTAGGCGACTGTCAAAGATATCCAAATTTGTAAAAATAATGGAATTATGAAAATCTATAGTTTTCCTTGGAATTTTCGACGTAATTAATTACCGAAAAAATCTCGTCCACGGTAGGAAATCGAATCTCACATCTCCCGCTTACTGGGTGAGTTATTTTGGCTCGGTTGTTCTTCTGCAGACCATATACACTCAGTTCTTCTTACCCTATCACACATTGTTTCTGCTACATACATCCGGTCTTCCTGCTGCTTTTTATAACTTTATTGTTATTTTCTTGTTGGTTCTCTTGCTTCTTTGTAACGGTTGAAATTTTATTTAATAAAAAAATGCATAAATATTTAATTCAGATTTAATACTGGTTGCGCCGTCTGTGTTCGATTGGCTTATTATTCATCATCTATTTTCATCATTATTTTTTTTTATATAATTCTGGTTCATTGTTGACTTTGGTTTGAATCATTCTTTGTTCTCCGAGTACAGTTTTGATTTTGGCAGTTTCCGGCAGTTTTAGTGGTACATAGGGAAGTAGATGTTAGAACGTTGAACCTACTTGGTCAACTTGCTAGAAACTTCCTTTAAAATTATGGGAGTTTGTCATTTTTGAGTATATTTGGTTACTGCTAAGTGGCTTCACTCATTGGAACGTTGCATACTATAGATTTTTTTAATTCCGAATAATTCAAGTTCCCAAAAATTCAGAAAAAGACTAATTGAAGAATAAAAGAATGATTCAAACCAAAGCCAATGATGAACCAGAATTATCGCAAAAAAAAGAAATAATAGATACCCAAAAGATGAAGATAGATGATAAATAGCAATATTAAATTAATTAGTAAATATATTGACAAGAACTTAAGCCAATCGAACACAGCCAGTATTAAATCTGAATTGAATATTTATAAATCTGTTTACGAAATAAAATTTCAAACGTTACATCTCATCATGAATTTTACTTTGCTAAGGGCAATGCATCTTACTCGTATTCTTTACGCATTCCTTCTCTAGTTTGATTTTTGCTGTTTATCATGACTCCCAGATATGTACACATATGTTTTTGACCTCTTCTAACATTTCTATAGCTATGTGTGGAGTGTCTCTCTTCATATACCGTCTGCTAATTTTCATATATTTAGTCTTACTCCCGTCCATTTGCAACGCTCTATTGTATGCTTCGCTATTTAATCTTAATACCGCCTGTTCCAATACTGTTTTCTCTCTCGACATAATCGCTGTATCATCAGCGTACGCTACTATTCTAAATTCGTTCTGGTATTCATCAATAGCCATCTCTGTTTTCATCCTTTAGGGATGCAAGTACTATAGATGTTGTAGTTAATAGCGTAATCTATCTTTGGTATCGGTAATACGATTTCGTATTGTTCCACTTTTCGATTCCTCTGGCAGTTTCTCCTTCTTTTTTCCTGTAAATTAAGAATATCAAAAAGAATGAAGGAGGAAGCTGTACAATCAAACCGAAGAACTATTGTTCTTACATAAGATTCTCGCTGAAATCAACATTGATTGAGTTTGGTCAGTGAGGTTATTATCTGTGTACGTGGATTGTCCGGATACAATTTAGCAGAGAATGATTTAATTACAGTTACGTGTTTCGTGCTTAACGACGCCAATTTGTAGGAACAGGAATATTGAGAATTGTGAATTGGATACTACCACTCAGTTTTACTACCAAAATATACAATTGTAATCAGATATTGAATAGATCTAATGTGAAATTAAAATGTATTTGTCTATCTTGCTCCATTTTTAAAGTACCGCAGCTATCAAAATTATTAACCACTTCTTTTCGCCAATCAATGGAATATCTGGGTTTTATAACATTGAAAATTGAAATTTATTTATGCAGAAAACTTTGAGAAGTTCAAATCACTTCTCGTGACAAATATAAAATCAACTTCCCATTTGCTTTTCTGTTTTTGTGCATTTAACGTTGTTGATGCAATTTAGGAACTCTATCCAACAGCATCATCTGGTATTAATAATATTTCAAAATATCTGGTATTAATAATATTTGAATTATTATATGGAAAATTGAAGTAAGAAGAGAATGCCTGATTGTAGTCCACTAACAGTAATTTTGTTGTCCAGAATTTTGCAAAAAATTCATAACTAAAACGTTATACATGCTGTTCCATTAAAAAAATTACCTTAACAAACGTACGTCGTTCAAAGAATTCAGAAACGCATAAGCATGTGTATATTAGGTCCTTTATATGCCTAATTTAGGTACCAAAAATCGCCTCTAATGCGCACTTCCGGAGAAACAACGATTTCTGTAAATGCTGACTTTTTCAAAAAGCCATAATAACGCCGGAGTCCTTAATTTTAGGACAATAGTATCTCATTACATTTTTCCCCAGAATTTTACGAGGATTCCAAAAAGGTAATACTATATAGCGTGTTCCATTTAAAAAATACAACTTTAAGTAACTACGAACTTATGAGGCAACCTGTAAGTTTCAATATGATTTTAAGACATGCCTACAGTCGAACCTCGCAACAAGAAACAAACCGTTCTAAAAAATTACCTTTCGCCTTTGCGAAAGATAATTTTTCAGAACGGAAAATTGTACCTTTGTACAATTTTCCGAGCCCGCCGAGATGACACCCTATATATCCCAAATTTCTAAAATTGTAGAATTGTGCCTATTGTATAAATAATAAGAAGTTAAAACATTCTGATAGTGTAACATCCATCATAGAGTAAAGACCTTCTAAAAATATTTCCATATAGACAGAGTGATCGACAAGTACTGTGTTAAGTACCTATTTTATTGTTTTAAATGGAACGTCCTGCATATCATTACATTTTTATTTTCCACATTTATATAAAAATGAACAAACATAGTATGAGTTTCATATACAGATTTGACAAAAATTCCATGCGACTCGTATACAACTCAAAAAGAGAAAGTTGTATACCACGTAATGCTATCGTTTATGTGGTTACCGTCTCATTATTTCACTGCTTCGTCTCTAGCTTGAATTCATGGCTAATATTATTCATATTTTATTAAAAAATCCCTTTTTTCTTTTTCTGAAATATTTTTCAAAGAACAAAGGCGAAAGTCCTACAATTACTATCAACTACTATTTCTAACAGATTTCGAGATATTTATAAGTTTATCTTCAATTTTCTGCAAGTAGGGCCTTTTGTTGCAGTTAATAGGGGTTTTAACTAGTTCCATGAATTAGAGTGAGAAGAAACTGGTAATGTGGCTGGCGTGGAGTTTGAGTCTTCTGTTCAAAACGATTTAAGGTGTCAGTGCAATTCTCCTGAAGCAAGGTAACATATGTGAAAAGAGGTGTCCACAATGTGCAATTCTTTGTGCTGGCAGCATAAACTTAATAATTAGTAGAGGGAAGTTTAAATAAGGTTCTTCTGGTTTATGTGATATATAAAAATGTTGCGAAAAAGCACTATTTGGTATATGTTTAGGATTCTCGCATTGTTAGTGTTTTCTGAATGCATTGAACAGTTTATTTGACCTTATGTTAACTGATAAAATGATACAGTGAGGATGTTGGTAGAGCTTCCAATTTTGTAAAATTTAAATCTAAAATAAGTTTAAAAAAAATATATCTTAGTTCAGCAGCAGCTGCCACTAAACTTTTCTTCCTGGAGAAGAACAATATTACTATTGTGCAATTTAACACAAGGATACGGAAATGAATTGGGAATTAAAAAGAAGTATTACTACAAACTAAATCTACTAGACAAATAACTGTTTTACGTCGGTATTACAGAGCAGAAACGGATGGTATATTTTTAGCATCCAATTCTTATCTTTACCCACTTCATTTATAACAATGTACAACCTTAATATTTGATAACTAAGAAACTTATGCACTTCGCACGCTTCTTTTAACCAAAACGATGTTATCGTACTATAAATAACGTCATAATTTAATGAATATAACGCTACTAGCACATTTTTGGAGATAACTTATATTGTTATATTGTTGAACATGCATATAGCTACTGAAAACAAAAGCCATTGCATAATAACAACGACAAAGAAGCACATGCAGTTGACTAGTATAAATTTTCATTAGTTAACTAATTCCCTAAGATGACTTATTTCAAAATTTGCATATCATATAAAGGGTAAAGAACCAATTACACAAACTGCAACTATAAAAAGATTGTTTGAGTGCACACGTGTGTTTATTATGAATTTTCCTTATTAAATATCATAATTACATTATCATTTATTGGTGGAAGTAGTTCTTTGTGGTCGATAGAACGTCGATAGGATTATTGGCAAGGATGTATTAGATAAGTAGTTTATAGGGTTTTTACTTGGATTTTTATTTAATTTCTATTTCTTTTCTTTCTTTTTTTTTATCCCTTTGCATACATAGAGGTCACATAATGACTGTCGCTGTCCTTCTTCTTATTCTCTTTGTCTCCGCGCGCAAGTCGCGTGTGGGAACTAGTTGTTTCTTGCAATTTGCAGGCGCTTGTGCACCGTAGTGTCATTCTAGCGCTAGGTGCGGACTATAATAGTAGATACAATGTCAGATTTCGATGTATTAAAAAGTAACCGCCCTACTTCTGATAAGGGAGGTAACATGGACAGTAGTTTCGTCTAATATTACCCAATCGATTGATAACAATACAAATTCCACAATGGGAAAGCCTATCTTTTGCATCCATAGTTCACAAATATAAATTTCTAGAACGTAATCAAGCAATTATTTTTGATGCTATTGAAAATACTCAAAAGAATGATTATATAATAAATGTGGGAAATCTTATTGGTCCTCAGAACATCATTTTTGCATCCAGAATATCAAATAATAGGATTTGCATATATTTATCTTCTAAAGATATTGTCCACAGATTTATTACTAACTATAAAGGTATAACTTTAAATGGTAAATTTATCACTGCACGACCTTTAGTTTCACCTGCGAAACGGATCATTCTGTTAAATGTTTCACCTAATATTCCCCATGAAGTTATTGAGGAGACACTCAAACGTGAAAGACTCAACGTGGTTTCTTCTATTACTTTCGTTAATGCTGGAATTAACCATCCCAATTATAAACATATATTAAGCTTTCGTCGTCAAGCATATATTAATTTTGAGGCTGAAAACAGTTTACCTAACTCTATGCTGATTTCGTATAATGAAACCTCATTTAGAATTTTTCTATCTACTGACGAAATGAAATGTTTCGTTTGCAAAAAAGTGGAACATATAGCAGGTAAGTGTCCTTCATACAAAAATTCGAATGATGTAACAGTTTCGGCAGAAGTTCATACAAAACTAAAAAATTCTTATAACAAAAATAATCTCTCGCTTCAAATAAATACAGAAGAAAACAAATTTTCCAATTTTTCAAATGATCATAAAGGTATAGACAAAAATGTAATCCCGGAAACATGTAATAGTAACACTCAATCGAAAAAGAAAGTGGCTACATCACCGGCAGAGTGGAGTTGGATAAGATAAATATTATACCTGACCTCCATAAACAAACCGATAACTTAGAGGAGCCGGAATTACAATCTTCGGCACAAACATTTATTAAACCATCAAGCCGGAAAAAAACTTAAACAGGTGGACTTACCTTCTGATGATAGACTATTCCCAGAATTTAAAGAAATTTTTGCTGGCAAGCAAATTAGCTATGATACTTACTGTTCTTTTTTAACAAAAAACTAAAGGAAAGCAGGATGTACTCACTGTAGCAAGATACTTAAAACTAAATTTGTACGATTTACTTAAACTCCTAATTGAAAGTATTCGTACCGTAAAAAATAACTCTTTAAAGGCCAGACTAAAAAGCAAAAAAAACTGAAAATGCAATGCCATTTTGATACCACACTCTCTCAGGATGAGACTTCTGATTTTAGTGTTACACAAGAGTACCTAACAGATTGTTAAGACTTTTGATTTTTTTTTTGTTTGTCTATTTTTTTCCTTATAACTCTATTAATGGATAAAAATAAGTTGATCATCATTCAATGGAATGCACAATCAGCAGTTGGTAAAAGGATTCATTTGGAGTATATAATGATATAATGCAGATGTAGTTATTTTGTGCGAAACATGGTTTAAACCACAGCAAAAGGTGTTCTTCAAACGCTAAAATGTCATTAGGGAAGTTTTCTCGTAGCAGAGTCAGTTCCGCTGCCGGTCAATGTAACATTTTTGTTGGGTCTAACTAAAAAACAAATATGCGACAAATCGTATTAACTGACTGCTAGCAAATGGGCATTGATCCCGCAGGCCATAAAAAAAGGATTGCTTAAAAGCTTTCCTAATATAACATGTTCCTATTTGATAACAATTCGTGACTTGATTAAATTTAACCTTTAGCAATTTAAGATTTAACTTTACTAAGGTGAATACATGAAAATCAATACCCCTTGTAATTTTAGTTCTCTGAAAATTCAGGGAATAATTATGCCGGAGAAAATCTAATGCCCGTAGTTCAAATTCAAATCACTCGTAAGTTGAATGATATCAAAGAAAGGACGTGCTCAAGTTCACATAACTTTTCCTCTAACATTCGTTTACAAAGCGTAGTTGACAAAGCTCTGACTAGGCGTTTTACAAAAGAGAGATCGCGATTAAATTTTCTAACCGATAACTAGAGGAAGGTAAATTATTTTACCTGTATGTATTAAGGTCAGCAATATTTCATTTTACCTATTAATATGATTGTAGATGATGGTGCTGTAGAAGTCATTTGTAAGAGTACATCTACTGCTGCACCCACTACGATTGACGACAATTACAAATGCTTACGTTTTGTAGCAAGTAAACTAAATTTCACGTCTAAAGGAAAATTTTTAAAGCAGGAATCTAATTTACAAACTCAGCGCAGATACTATTTAAATAACCCAACACCATTTCAAGCTAAAAAACGTGAGAGACAATATTTAAACTGGTTCCTACGTTAAAAAACTCGTTGTAAGTAAACTCGATACTGAACATTACATTACTGAACATTATGTAAACATTACCAAAAATAGTGCTAATATAGCTCATGGTATTGGTGGGATCATTTCCGGCAAGAACAATGCGAGCAGAGAAAAGAGAGCACTAACACACAGACATGTTTCTGCCTACTCGGCGTCATCAGCGCGGCTACGAGCACTCACCTTTTTGCCGCCTGCATTGTGTCTACCTCTCGATTTATGCTCCCAGTGTCCAGGACAGCACTAAAAATATTTTCCGGCGCCCACTTTCGCCAAAAAACACAGTCATGCTGTCCTAGACCGCGGCGATACACACCGGAGTACAGATACCCGCCACCTACCGAGCAGCTCATGGGCTGCTGAACACAAGGTGCCGTTGCGCCAAAGCGCTTAGGTAACTGCACTCAGGCTCACCATGATGTATAAAAATACACATGAAAAAATGCAGTAACAAAACCAAAAATAAGGCTAATATAGCTCATGGTATTGATGGAATCATTCCCATCAAGAACAATGTTCCGGTGTGTGTCGCCACCGTTTAGGACGGCATAACTGTGTTTCTTGGCGCTAGAGGGCGCCAGGAGATATTTTCAGTGCTGTTGTGAACATTGGAGGCATAAACCGAAAGGTAGACATAATGCAGGCAGCAGAAAGGTGAGTGGAAACGGACACGGAAGTGTCTCTGTTAGTGCAACTGTGTCACTAAACGTCGATCCTACCCCGAATCCTAGTTATTCTTCTCCTGGGAAGAGGACTGTCCTACGGCTCCTCCACTACTCGGGCTAGCGCAGGATTTCTGGAGCTGATAGCCCCGTTCCATGTACCAGTGACCAGACACCGGAGACACTTGGTACAACACTTCGCGGTGACGCTAACCCACGAACCCTAGCTTAATATTACACTCTGAAAAGAAATGTATAATTTGAAATCATTAATACAAGTCAAATCGAATTATGTAATTTCTCGCTTTGTAAATAGAAAATTAACAAATGCTATCGATAACAGATGAGCGAAGGGACGCTAAGACAAAGAAGGCGTTTTAGCGTCAGCTATTCAAGAAGACAGACGTGTTTAGAAGTGATTAGTTTGGATTGTGGATTAAACATCAAGGTAAAAAGGTTAGTTTTTCTAACATTTATTAGTCGTTCGTAGAATACCTTATTTTTTAAAATTTATTTCCTTCCCGACGGAGCATCAAGTTGATACTTCCGAATTCACGATAAATCTAAAAAAAAGATAGATGTCATTGGCCTAAACTCCAAGTAAATCATTGCAGTATTTATAAGCCCGTGTATTAATTCAATATAGTAACATATTGTGTACAATACACGTGTCATGTAGACTGTACAGTTCCTTTTTACTAAATGGGAAAGTATGATCTAACGGAAACTTAATTTTAAATTGTAAAACATTTTGTGTTGGAAACAGCCTCTCGCATTTAACGTTCAAACACTGTAAAGCTTTAGATTAAACTTAATATTCACACTCGACCTGTCAAAACATATTCCGGAGAAGTTTGTATCAAAGCCGCGACTGCTAATAAATCCATAATATATTTTACAACCTGTTCCAAGGAAGGGTAATCCCGAGTTAACTCTTGTATATATTATACCTTAAAGCAATATAGCTTCATCATTACAAAAGATATAAAAAATTTTGGGTTAATTAGATAAGTTTATAGTTAATAAGAAAATTAAATTCCGATAACAGCTTCCGGGATATTGATCGCATCTTTTACATTTTAAATGCACAACATATTGGATTTTCATATTGTTAAGTAGCATTTTTCTTTCTCCTTCAAAAAGATGTGCCGCACTAGAGGAATATTGAAGACATCCCGTGCGTTCATTTTAAATCAAATAGGCACGAAGGCAAATGCGCATCTAGAAATACTTCATTAAATGAACTGTCAAATTAGTTTCTAAAGTATGGTCAGTTTACGTCAAGTGTTACCAATTAACCAGTTTTTAAGAAAACAAATTTCGCCCAAATAAACTACAAATTCAGACATTAGAACCAAACGTAAAACCGCATTTTGCAGATACATTGTTAACAAAATATTAATTTTATCAGTCATATTTTAAGGAAGTTTTTAAGCGCATTATTTAATCGAAACAACGAGCACCAGTGGGTTCACACGTACTGGTTCCACGGTCCAACCAAGTTGACTTCATTTCGAACGTTTATTGTAGCACTCTGTAAAATCGCCTAGTTCGTCCTATAATTTTTGAAAAGGGCATAAATGGAAATTTTGCTGCTGTCGATTCTGTTCGGCCAATAACAGCCAGCATTTCGAAAATTTATTATTATTTTAATTTTCTGTCTCTCTTAAATGTTGCTTTTATTTCCAAAACAAAGCTACGCGCCATCATAAATCAAACCTACTTAATTTAAAATTGAAACACTTCACACCTTTTTATATTTTTTAATCAGATGTAGGTTGCGATACATCCTTGAAAAGAAAAAGAAAAATAATACTACGTAAAAACCCAATATGGCGTCCATTTAAAATGGGAAAACCACAGAACTCTTCCTCGAAGCGCTTTTCATATCTTACTAATTACGGAGATACTTCTTTAAAAAAAGTGATTTTCAGCTTTTTACCAATAACTTCTGAACTGTAGAATTTATTTTTTTTACAATTATATCTTAGTTAGCACCTCAAAATTGCGCAAACTTGGCCAATTACCTTGCTCAATTTTGGACATACTGTACAAGTAAATTGTAATTCTATCTGTGAGCCCTCCTTATAGTCAATTATTAATTATAATAATTAAATTATTATGGTGTATTTTTAAAAAGTCATCACGTCAATGTTAAAATTTTTACGCTATTGTGCAGAACACTCCACTTCACTTGTTACTTGGCAAATCCCTTTTCACCCTCAAATATACAAAGAAAATGCAGCTCCTTCTAAGCAATTTGACTAGAAACAGAAACTTCTAAGGACCTAGTTGTCCTCCCCAAAATATTTATGGGTGAATACAAGTAATTGCCATTCCTGTAAGTTATTTTTAAATAAATTATTCTAATAAACTCAATTATTCTTGTATGAAATATTTACATCTGAAATATTGATAGTAGTACTTACCATTTGTACATTTCTTGAGATATTTCCGCAGAAAATGCGGCCAGAAGACCAGAATCTAAAAGTGCCACTTATTTGTTGTTCTAAACGCGTTAGAATGTAATTTAGTTATCCCGCTTATAAACACATTCCGCCGAGCTTTTTGCCATTCCCCCGATCCATCATCAATCTTCCAAAAAACGAGCGGACATAACGGAAATTCTCCTTTGTTATGCAAACCTCAATAAATCTCCGGTAGTAGAGTAGTCGTGAATGGTCTTCGTAACAACACCCCGTCATAAAAAATAATTCCTTTCCGTCGTAAAAGGAGTATGCGAGTATGCGAGTAAGCGGAGATATTAGAGAAAAAAGTCATCCGAAATTACTAATAAATCAAAGTTTCCATCAACCATAGGATATTATTTCAATTAACTAGTGAACGTGACGATACTACTTAAATATACTTGGATTATTCAGTGCTGTCCATATGATACTATACATTCAAGCGCCAATAATGTAATATTATAAAACACGCAGTTCTTTTAAAGCCCTCCACAATCCTTTAAGATTGGCAGAGAATTATATCTTCAAAACTGTCTTGAGAGCTAAATAGTCATAGTCTTTCATTTAACCACCGCAAATTATGCAACTAAAATTGAGATACGTTAGTAAGGTTGCATAAAAAGGTTATTGTTAGCTAAACTTTGATCGTCCAGATGTATGTATGTAAGTCGGTGTTATTCAATGTTGGTAAAATGTATGTATTCTAAAGGTTGTCTTACTTCCTATCTTGCAATACTTGACCGAAAATTTATGGCGGAGGAGCGAAAGACCGTTACTCTTATAATGAAAGTAAAAATCACATTAGGGTAATAACAGTAAACTTTATAAAACACCGAATGTTAATCGCCTTTTATTGTTCCCATAGTACGGCTTTTGTATCCACCCAAAATTAGAGTACCAGAAAAAGTATAGTAGAAGTATCATGCTTGAATTTCATTATACCACAAAAAAACGGTTAGCTCCTTGTAATTATTAGAGCCCGGTAACAGGGAGCCGTGCCATAGCCGTACCTGTCTAGTATACAAAAACAATAGTAAAAAAATAGAAAAAAAATAACAGAACTAATACATAATTATAATATGTGAAAAGTAGTGAAACACTCACCCTTTTAAGCAGCCTTGGCTACGGAGCAGCAAAACTAAAAAAGTCATTATCAGTATTAATATCATATGGATAAGAGTGGCAAAAAGTTGTCACCATTAGATGTGTTTCCGCAGTTGTCTCGGTGAGCGACGTTCGCCGTGGTGAGGAAGAGAGTTTATATTTTGAAAAAGAGCGTTCAACATCTACCGATGTTATACATGCATGATTAAAATACTCTTTGTACTTAGTCAGCGGATTATTCGATACACCCTCACAAATTTGTTTTAGTGTGCTAAAATCGGAATGTTTCTGTACTATACTCTCGAACTTTTCTAAAACGCGATTATATTTTGCGTCATGTATAGTCAGTAGCTGTGTATGCACTCCGTCCATAATTTGCAGAGACTCCAATAATGATAACGATCTATTCTGTAGTTGGTCTATTGCATCAGCTAATCCTTTATAGTAGCTACGAATATTTTTTAAATCGGTTTCAACGGAAATATCTTGAAATTTCGACTGGCTCCCCTTAATAGCTGCAGCTTCGACAGGATTGAATTGTGCAACAACAGCTTTTACTATTTTCAAATGTTCAGCATAATAAAAAGCTGTTTGCAACCATGTTCCCCAAAGAGAATTGGCTCCGGTGGTTGACGAATACCAGGACACTCTGTGTGAAATGATCATAGGCGTTTGGGAGATTTCAAAAATACTTTTTTTGCTTGCTATTAATGCATCTACCTCGGGAAAGCATTGTCGAATGGTTTCTGCCACAAGATGTAAAGCATGCACTTTACACGTAACATGTAAACACTTGCAACCATGTTCAAGAAGAGAACGGCCTACCGAACGCATTATCGCTACGCCATCGCTCATTAACATCAACACTTTATCTTTTGAAATTTGAAATTTTTCCAACGTACTAAGTACAACCTTCGTAATTGTTGCAGCAGTACACTCTTGTAGTCTTCGGCTAGCTAGTAACAGTGGTAATGTAGGTTTACTAGGGTCTAGTATGCGTACCATAATATTTACAATTTAATTTGTTCTACACTCTGTTGTCTCGTCAACACATAACCAAAGGAACTGTTTTTTCAATAGGCGTTTCATTTTCTTTTCCACGTCATCACGTACAAATGAAACATGCTTACGTGCCGTTTTCTCCGTTGCGTTACAACTTGGGATTGTATTTGTACCAAAAGTCCTTAAACGGTTATTTATCGAGTAAGCCTAGTGGCAAATTACAGTTTATCAACATAAGAATTACATAAAAAAAATGCACTTCTCGGTGGCATGCCCAATTTTCGTTTTCTATGCTGTGCGGAATTTACGTGTCTTGTACAGTTCCACTTCGTATTTGACATCAAATGTATTTTGCACACTTTACAAACTATCTTATTCCCGTTGTAAAACAAATCGGGAAAGTCAGAAATAAACTTATTTACTATGTCTTGAAAGGGTCGTTTTTTAGCCTTCGACATGTTCACTAAAAACTACAATTAATAACTACGTCTGTATCAATAAAATCAAAACGCACTACACTAAATAATAACTACAATTAATAACTACGTCTATATCAATAAAATCAACACGCCCCATCCGCTGTCCAATGCTAAACTGAACTGAGTGATGATGATTTGTCGTGTCGTATCATAATCGACCAGCCCTCCCCGCCCACCTAAACACAGTTACACCGCCGCTGCGATTGCTCTCCAGTTACCGGGCTGTAGTAATTATGCTAAACTATAAACATTCAAAATAGACGGACATATTAGACGGAAGGTTTTTTGGTAGCCCCCAGACGAAATCCAAATAAATCCATTAATCATAGGCAAATTGTGTTATGCAAATAATGCTAGCTGTTTTAAATTGGGTAAATCTGAATTTAGGAAAAGTTTATCTCATTTTAATACCGTTACGTGTCATATAGAACCTCACACTATCCTTTTCCTAAATCAAAAGTAATTCTAAACAATGTCCCAAAAGTTCTGAAAGTTAATAGTTTTACCAAATAAATTCATGTTTTTCTGTACGCAAAGGGCAATTCTCTATTTTGGCGTCCAAAACATGGAATTATTCATCCAACTATTACGAAAATAGGGATGTATCTGTAAACTTGAATGTCTTATTTAACTCCATTGAAAACTAAATTTTTGTACCTATACAATACTATACAGTGGTAGGCAAAAATCCGGTAACACCTAAATATCTCCAATAATAATTCAGGTACTTCTATGAAATTTGGTATTTTTAGGTAACTGATTGTGAGGGCTAAAATGGAAATATCGGCATTTTAATGTGACTTCTGATTTAACCGGAAGCGGGAAAAAGAAATGAAACAGCGATTTTATGAAGAAGAAAGTTACAGCATAATGTGTGAACATATCAATAACATTAATGCATCAGATGTTCAAACTGGCGATCGCCTACTTCTTGACAGTACGCTAGCCTATGATGTGGTACTTCGCACTTTTTCCATGATTCCAGCTCTGAAATCATCTAAAGTATTGAGTGACTCGAGATAAATTTTTAATTTTAGATAACCATACAAGAAATAATCCAATGGACTAAGATCTGAAGATCTGACAGACCATTCAAAGGTATCACTTCCTCCAATCCATTTTTGAGGGAATTTAAAATCTAACAGTTGTCGTACTTCTAACGCATAATGGGGTGGAGCCTCGTCTTGCTAAAACGATGCAGCAACTGGTAGATGCCTCTCTACCATTAAGACAGGGACAGTTTGCATATTTAACCCTTTAGCGCCGGAATTTTTTTATTTTGACGTATAAACTAAGTATTTATAAATTGTGTTGACTTTGTTATTGGTAAGTGAAATATGGTGTTCAATATGAATATTATCCCTCCATCCCTAAAATATAGGCTGTGTTCATATGAACACGCTAGGCGCTAGAATACGCATTTTTTTTATTTCCTTTTCTGAATAAAAATATCTAATTTTAAATATCTAATTTATTTGTTTTATAATGTATACATTTATTATAAATATTTACAATTCTATTTTGTGTGAAATACGATAAAACAACTTATACAGAGTCCTACATCACACTTGACGCATTGGGTGCGTACAGTATTACTGCGTACAGCATTGGATACCAGCAGCACATTGACATCTACTACACTGAGTCACTAAGTGCCCAATTCTGTTTAGACGTACACTACTAGATATTTCACAGATGTGCTGCTAAATTTGGTTACAAAAGACCGACCAGATCCAGAAGGCATATCTCTGTAACGTTATAAATGTCTAATTACTATTTCGCGACGAAAGTCTATTTGTGATATGATCCTTCCAATTTAGTGAACAGTAACCATGAATTATATACTACTGCGTCAATCATCCATGTAAATAGTAGCCAGCAGCATTTTTGGCACGTGTGCCTATTCTATAATAGGACGCATTCAGGTCCATCCTATACGTGCCTCCCATAAATTTATTATAATTAGATTCAGTATACTGAAACAGTTCACTAAAACCCTTACCACAACACTTAATTCGTACTGGACGCACGTTTCGATAGCCAAGCTATCATCATCAGCAGCAAGACTGAACTGTTCGGTCTTGCTGCTGATGATGATAGCTTGGCTATCGAAACGTGCGTCCAGTACGAATTAAGTGTTGTGGTAAGGGTTTTAGTGAACTGTTTCAGTGTTCCAGTGCCACAGTTTTAGAGTGCCCGTTTAGATTCAGTATAGCTTGCTTCTGGTTTGGAATGTCTTCCAGCCATATTTTTATTTTGCCATAGAGACTCGCTTTTCTTCTGTTTTTTTTTTTACTTTTTGCCATTATTTCTGCTATTTTTTTCATCTAATCGATAATGCCTTGATACTATTTCTGCTCGACTTCATAATTGACGGCCAGTCAAATTATCAACTAGATCCCCTTCATCTTCATCAGTTGAATCCTCGTCAGAATAAATAACTGGTTCTGGTGGTTCAATAAGAATTCGTTCCACTCCATCTACGTCGTCATTTTCGAGAATACCAATCGCATCTCGCAGCGTCAGATTTCTAGAAGAGCATATTTATGAAATAGAGCGCGAGTATAGAATTGTGATATCGCAAACGCCTGGCGTGATCATATGAACACGCAGATATATTTCTCCTTGTATAATTTGAAGAAATAAGCACTTTGATTTGAGTATGTTACTACGATAACTAGTACACTTTTATTGTATGTATTGTCTAAAAATTAAATTAATAAACATAAGGATATACACAAGGATATAAATGTACTTACGTGAAAATTAAAGCAGCAGCTGCCTGGATGTCAATAAAAGAACTTGCGGCTGCTCCCATAATTCACACACAACTAACTAAACAAACTAAGAGTAAAATGCATATGGAATGCATAAAAGTTGTAACATAAACAACCACTTCAAACAGATAAGCAGACAAATTTCACTGAAATTTGACTGCAACAATTTTTTCTTTAGGCGCTCGTTTACTGTGATCATATGATCACGCACGGCGCTAAAGGGTTAAAAGGTTGAAATAGGTTTCACCTGTTAAAAAATTAAAAAAATAGAGTCCGATGATCCCGTTTCTTTAAACATCAGCCCAAACGTTTAATTTTTGGAGATGTTAGGTGTAGGCTTCCTATATACAATGTGGGTTATTTTGGGACTAACAACGACAATTATGTCGATGAATCGTGCCATTTAAACAAAATGTTGCCTCAACAGAAAAAAAACAAGGTTTATTGCAAAATTAAGATTACGCTTCAAGTCTTCTATCGAAATCGTCATCAGAAAGTTCTTGTACAAGACGACGTGTATATGGATGATATTTTTCCTTTTTTTAAATTCTTCCCACAGAGTGTCGACTGATTTGGAAGATAAGTTGTAGACGTTTTCGGTACTTCTAAATTCTGGGATATTCCGCTTAACTGATATCTTTTTAAAGTTTTGCAAACTAAGGAGTGTATTATTGGTTGTCGATTTAGATATATCTAGATGATTAAATAAACCACTCACTTCGCGATATGTTTGTCGTCTGTTTCCAATCATCATTAAAACTTCAATTCGTTCTCTTTCACTAATAATAAGTTGAGCCATTTTAAACAAAAACTAATGCACAAATACAAAAATGTAATTATTTGACAGCTACAACTTAAATTTAATCGTTGCCTTTCTTGTATTTCACCCAGCAACTGAGATCTCGATTGTTGTCCAAATTTAACAAATTTAAATTATCTTCGTAGAAATGAAAGGTATTAAGAATTTTCCAAAATGAAGTATTGTACCCTATCAGAGTATCAAAAATATACCTATACGGGGTGTTTTATTTAAAATGTCAAAGTTAAAATGCCGATATTTCCATTTTAGTCCTAATAATCAGTTCCCTACAAGTACTGAATTTCATAGAAATACCGGCATTATTATTGGAGGCGTTTCCAGTTTTTTCCCCTTCACTGTATAGCAAAACCGTATCCCCAAGTAAATCAGACAAACAATAGTTAAATTAAACTAAGACGTTTCTATTGTATTATATGTAGTCGTATTCCTTTTTATAATCTTTGTAATTTCCCTTAAGTACTCTAAATGGATATGAACTTCCAAAGTAGAATCGCTCTTCTTGAAGCAGGTATCTCACACTGCCATCGAATACGTTTGTTGAATTCTTACATTACAATAGGTATAACTGTCACTCAAAGTATATGAAAAGGAAATATCGCATGAATTATTTTGTATTATTATCGTAGAAGCGTATGCTTCTCCTCTTTTGTTGCACTCCATCTACAGAAAATGGAACAAAGTGACAGAATATAGAACATCTTCGTTGTATCTCACGGCGCGAACTTAAGAAAGTTGTTGGGGAGGTGTACTCAAATTATACTGAAATGATAATTTGTCATATTTATGATAACCTTATGATATACTACTAAGTATTAATTCTTACTATTATTTTATGTTTATTAACATTACTGTATGTATGTTTATTACGTTGTTGTATATTGTTACGATTCTCAAAATTTTAAATACATATTTGTAAAAATTGCACGTATATGAATAAATTCCAAAATATATTTATAGGAAGTTGTCAGTTTACATTGCAAATTTCTCTTAAAAACCGAACATTCTTATCAATAACAACAAAATAGCTTTTATATTTTTGAGCAGACACTAATATTTTTGTCAGCATTGTGGTATAAGCAATGATTAATTTGCTTGAACATTTTATATCAAATTCAAAACAAAAGGTGGATTAAAAAGTAAAAAAAATATTTGAAAGCGGCATAAATTTTGAAACAAATGTCTACCTTTACCGTATGTTTGATATACGAGGCATATTCCAAAACTAAGGTCCGGTGAGCGATATTTCACGGTTGGTAGGCCTGAATGAAGTTTTACTGATGCAGCGCCATCTACTGCCTCTTTACGAACCTACTTGACGTGTTGTTTTTATTCAGTAGTCGTTTGACAGTCGGTGACAGCAGATCGGAATGACCGAGACAATCATAAATCCCGCCTGTTGTGAAGTTCGCGGTGTAATTAGATTTTTGCTAGCAAAAGGATCTTCAGCTGCTGAAATCCATCGTGAGTTATGCGTAGTGTATGGACCTGAAATAATGAGTGACAAGCAAGTTCGAAAATGGTGTCGAGAATTTCGAAACGGCCGGACAAATGTTCATGATGAACAGCGGAGTGGCAGGCCCAGTATTCGAACCGACAACATCGTTGATCAAGTGAACCAAAAACTTCGAAGTGATCGGCGATTGACGATTAGTGCTCTGAATAATGAATTCCCTAATGTTTCTCGAACCTCAATTTACAGGATCGTCACCGAACAGCTTGGATATCGCAAACTGTGTGCGAGGTGGGTTCCAAAAATGCTCACTGATCAGCACAAAGAGCAAAGAATGCGTAGTGCACGACAGTTTTTGGAACGCTATAGACAAGATGAAGATGATTTGTTTTCCCACATTGTTACGGGCGACGAGACGTGGATATCATACACCTACGCAGAATCGAAACAACAGTCAATGCAGTGGCGCCATTCAAGTTCACCCAAACCAAAAAAGTTTAAGCAATCTCCATTCTCGAATCGAAAAATGATGGCTACGGTTTTTTGGGACGACAAGGGCGTCCTTTTGATTGATTTCATGGACCGTGGGTCAACAATTACAGCTGACGTATACTGTGAAACGCTAACTAAACTGAGACGTGCGATCCAAAACCGACGCCGCGGGAAACTGTCGTCTGGAATAATCCTTCTTCACGATAACGCACGCCCTCACACCGCAGCCAAAACCAAGGAAAAGATTCAAGATTTCCGTTGGGAACTTTTTGATCACCCACCGTATAGTCCCGATCTTGCACCGAGTGACTATTTCCTCTTCTTGCATTTGAAACAGTGGCTGGGTGGGCAACGATTTCAAACCGACGATGAACTCAAAACTGCCGTTACCAAATGGTTCAATTCCCAAGCGGCAGATTTCTATGCAAAGGGGTTAAAGAAGCTAGTGCAGCGTTACAGAAAGTGTATAGATGTGAACGGCGATTATGTGGAAAAGTAGAGTAGATATATAGTAAAATATTACTGTCAATAAAAACCTTTTCTCATGAGCTTATTTTTTTTAATGACCAAACGGACCTTAGTTTTGGAATATGCCTCGTACACTGCGCTGCGCGGGTGGTTTGAAAAGTCCGTGCAAAATGAAAAATACTTAATTCTTCGGGATATACCTTTAATTTTTTAACGTGGTCTCCTCCTAGGCTTACACACTTCGTCCAATGCTGCTCCCGTTTATTGATCCCTTCCGAATAACAAGATTGATCCATTTCTGCAAAATAGGCATTCACTTCTGCAATTACATCCTCGTTTGAATAAAATCTTTCTCGCCAGCCATTTTTTCATATTGGAAAACAGGTAGTAGTCTGAAGGAGCCAACTCTAAGAAGTAGGGGGGATGTGGAACGACTTGAAACCCTAAATCCATCACTTCGCGACCACAACTCCAGAAGAATGAGCTGATGTGTTGTGATGGAAAAAGACTTTTTTGTGGACCAATCGTGAACGTTTTCCTTGCAATTCGGTTTTAAAGTAGTCCAATAACCTTTGCATAATATGCACCTGTAGTAGTTTTACCCTTTTCCAAATAGTCCACGAAGATTCCTAGACAATGCCAAAATAGTTGCCATAACCTGCCCGACTGAAGGAACGGTCTTCGCCTTTTTTGGTGCAGAGTCTCCACCAATGATTTAATATAGGTAGTCGAAATTATTTATGAGGCTGAATCCTGTTGATAATGGTTTTAGTAGCTACTAATAAACATGGATTGAGAACTGCCACAAAAGGGTATACAATCTTCGGAAGAGGAAGTACTGAATTTGCTATGCAGACCCAGAGATCCACTATTATTGTCAAAGTCGGATATGGCTGATGAAGATATGTAAGGCCAGACTTTACGAATCCTTTTTCTGAGAGTCATAACCAACAAGGAGTATTGTTATACTTAACAAAACATTTATAATCAGTTATGAATAATTATATATTAATTTTGCTTGTGTTCATTAGTTTTTCTAAGAAATATTAAATAAACAATAATTCCCGACAATTCTTCCTAATTCCTAATTCTAAGTAGCATTATATACAATAAATTCTATTAAATATGGTACAGTCGTCGTTTGTATATCATCGCATAACAACGTAAATATGCCGAAAGAACGTGTTTCTTCTCAAACAAAATTAAATAAACTTATTCGCGAATTCGTCAAAGACATTTTTAGTACTAATGGTACCGTATTATTTTGTAAAGTGTGTGATACAAAAGTGAATTATGAAAAAAAGTACTTTGTAACGCAACATCTTGTGACAGCAAAGCACAAAACTGGCGGTAAGAAAGTTTCCTACGGTAAGAAAACGTGTCAACTACAAAATTTTGGTGTAATTTCGCAACGGCAGTTCCAATTTTCCTTTGATTTATGTAAGGCATTTATAGATGCTGATATTCCACTATGGAAACTAGAAAATCCAACACTTAATACATTCCTAGAAAAATATACTAAAGAGCGCATTCCTTGCGAATCCACGTTCCGAAAAAATTATGTCGATACAACTTATACGGAGATAATGAACCGAATAAGGAATGAACTACACGAGGAAAATATTTGAGTATCAACTGACGAGACAACAGATACACTTGGCCAATATGTTGCTAACGTAATAATTGGAACTTTGGAACCATTGCGGAAATCTAAAGTTTATTTACTAACTAGTGAGGTACTCGAATCTACTAACAATTTGACAATAGCACAATTATTTACAAACGCACTATCCTTGCTGTGGCTTGGTGGAGTAAAACACGAAAGAGTTTTACTGTTCGTTACTGATGCTGCTCAAGTCCTTCAAATAATACTTCCCAAAATGATACACGTCACATGCATCGCTCACACACTCCACAGAGTCGCTGAAGAAACGAGCATTTTATTTCATGACGTCGAACTTTTGATTTCAAATATAAAAAAAAAGTTTTTCTAAAGGCTCCATAGCGACTTCGATATTTTAAAGAAATTGCACCAGATATTCCACAGCCACTCGACCTATTTTAACGAGATGGGGAACATGGATATCAGCTGCCGTCTATTATGCTACGCACTATGACAAATTTTTGGGGGTAATAGACGGTCTCGAAGATGACGCAGCATTAATTCAAATTTGCAAAAAGGTTTTATCTAAGAAAACTATTCACTCTAACTTGACATATACCGTACAAGCGGGCGTACTATGATCACCCGATTTTACGCGAACTCAACGCATCTAAACGTGTGCTGTGTTGAATGTCACTGTGAAATGTTATTTGTTTGACAAAATTGCGTAAACAAAAATTCATTTACACATCTTAGTCACCTTATAAACGGCGTATTCGTTCACGTACATGTGCAAACCACAACTTCGCTCTTGCATCTCCGAAAACACCTGTCCCGCATTATAAACGGCATATTCATTCACGTACATGTATAAGGACGACTTTGCTCTCGCATTTCCGAAAAATGCCGATTGTGCAGGCTCGTACGCTAGCTCTTACGATATAAAGGCCCATACTGGTTCATTGCCAGATTTCATCAAATCCCTAGAAGAGAAGAATTTAACACTAACGGACCAATTTCACATTCTAGATGACGTCGTGCAGACAATTAAACAGGCACCGGGTTTAAAAGGGGACTTCATCAAAGAAAAGTGTGAGAACGTGATACAGAGTAACAGCGGTTTACGTCAATTGCATGACATTTATTTAGCGTTATCAGGAGATACAGTTAATATTACTTTTATGAATCCAAATCAAATTTCTTGTTTTAAGTATGCACCTATGACGTCTGTTGATGTTGAAAGATCGTTTTCGGTATATAAGCATGCTTTATCTGATAGAAGACAAAGTATAAGATTTGAAAACTTAAAAAAATTGTTAATAATAATAAATCAATAATCCTTTCCTGTAATGTAATGTAATGTAATAACTAATAACTGTAATAAATAATTAGTAACTAATAAATGCTCCTTTTTTTTGTCTTTTTTATTGCCTTTTTGCCGCCTATTTCTATAATTTTATAGTACCATAAGTCCGGGCTTTAGTTATGGATAACAGCACAGTTACCCCTTCAAGTAATATATGAAAAGAAGACATGAATATATACATTATACAACTTATTGACGTATTTATATCCCTTATTTAATGATAATAATAAGTGCGCGTTAAACAGATGTTACATTTAAAAATTATAGTTTCTGCAAATGTCGACATTTTCAAACCCTAATAACTATGAAACTCCTAGTTTTAGCACAATCCTAGCTTATTACATTTTGCCTCAGAGTTTAACGAGGATTCCATTTAAAAAATACAATTTTGAGCAGCTACGAACTTGAAACAGTCTGTAGATTTCAATATAATTTGAAACCATCATCGCACCTCATAACAAGAAAAAAAACTGTTTTGAAAAATCTCCATTCATAAAAATACAATCTTCCGGGCCCGCGGAGATGACTCATCCTGTATATAACGTGGCAAAACAATTCCCAATGTGTAATTAACTCAATGTATAGTAAAAATAACAGCGGTCCATGTGGGCCCTCCAAGAAAAGATCATAGACTTTAGATTCAGTATTTTCAATTTTAACGCAACTAATTACCGATGGTACTTCGATCTTTAATTTTGCTAATAATAATCCTTTTTTTTGCAGGATAAAGTAGACCTAGGCGAGCTCATGTTATCTTTATGCTATCTTCCAACAGCTGGTCGTCTGACCGTTACTGTAATAAAAGGAAGAAATTTGAAAGCTATGGATATCACTGGAAAATCAGGTAATCAGCTTTTATATACCACATTATTTACATAATACATCAAAAGTAGCACAATAAAATTTAAGAAATTAAAAATAAAATAAAACTAACTTTTGGCGAAGTGTACGTGAGAAATTGTAACGACAAGGTTTTTGTTCTAAGATTTGATTGTAATTCTTTATTAAATAAAATTGCAGATCCATACGTGAAGGTTTATTTGCTGTGTCAAAACAAGAGGATAAAGAAAAAGAAAACATCGGTGAAAAAGAATACGTTATCTCCCGTCTATAACGAAGCTCTTGTCTTTGATGTACCGTTCGAGAATGTAGAAGATGTCAGTTTAATTGTGAAAGTTATAGATTACGACAGGTAAGTGCAGTTGGTTTATAACATTCCAATACACTTCTGGAATGTCTCGGCAAACACATTTCTCATACCGAACTAAATTAAAAGAGTTATAAATACATGCTACACATTATTATATTAAATGTTAGTTCTAATCTATTTCCACAAGATATAATGAAGGTTTCTGCGTTACAAAAAAATTGACCATTTTTATAAAGTTAATAAACACCTGAAATAGCGTCTTTTGAATTTTCTAAAAACCGTTTCCTTTGAAAAATGTTAGTCATTACTTCGACTGAAACAGCTGCAAAATCCTGCAGGCAACTAATAAATATCTATTTGTAGAATTGGATCAAATGAGTTAATGGGTTGTACTGCTATTGGATCCAGCTTTATTGGAATTGGTCGCGAACACTGGTTGGAAATGTTGGATAATCCTAGAAGACCGGTAGCTCAATGGTACACACTAACAGAGTCAATTCCTGGTCATATTCCACAAACCTCCAACTCAAACACCATCAGCTTAAATTGTATAAACAGCAGGTAATTTTTATATAATTCTTCATTACTATTTTGGAAACTGCAATAAAATGACTTAATCACTTACATTCTGATAAATTAGTTTGAAAATTGAATCTTGATTTTATGTACTCTTTACTTTATGTTGATACTGGTAAAGTAATCAAAAAATAATCCATTTCAGGTGAAACACTATTCCATACGGAGACGAGAATGCTGCTGCTGAGAATCATAAGCAAGACAAGGTGTAAGACAAATTCTGAATTCGTGACTTCTAAGAGAAGTGTTCTGAAACGTATCCATTCATCAGGACGAAATTAAATTACACTACTTACCGAGTATTGTATGCTGTTGAATAAATATGAAAAGACAATGTATCTTTAGAAAAAAGTCGTATGTGTTGAACAATAAGAAAGTCATTACATGTGTGTAAATAAGACTATTTTGTAGTAGATTTGTATGCGGATCACAAATAATGACGAATATATTGGAGATGTATGTATATAATATAGATGACACAATGTAATTGCATATACACGTCTTTATCTATTTTCGCAACCATTTGTATTTTGTTTTAATAAAATGGATGTACAGTGTTACTTGGTAGCACTTTTCTTCATACATATATGATGTAAATATATATTTCCTTCGTAATGCATACAGATACATACTTTATAGCAAATAGGAAAAACTCCTTCAACCTGTTCAAATTGTATGTTGATGTCAAAGCTCAAAGCATATATTTACTGCAAGTTCTATTGAACAGAGATGTGGATTATTAGAGTCTAGTTGATAATACAATACATGTAAAAAGAGTTATATACAAGCTATATACTGCACTTATATAAAGTAAAGATTCCCATATTTTGAAGTGTATTCTTGTATATGTATACAATTGTTAACATAAATAAATATTCAATTCTGAGTAAAGTGTTAAATCTGTACTTATTTCCTAATCAATAGAATGACATCCTAACAGAGGAAACTGTAAATAGAACCCAACTAACCTAAGGAATTTTGCCTCATATGATGATGTGAAAGAAGTTCTAGAACTACAGTGAATAAGCTGAAAGTATTGGCTTTATATCTGAACGAAATTGGTACTGTCTTTCTCGCATCAATTCCTTTATATGATCATGTACGTAAGTCTGTAAACAAAAATTACAATCCTTTTCTTAATCTAAAAACTATGGTCAGCCAATCGTATCTTTTACAAATTTATTTTTCTCTGATACAATCTATTTTCAATTATAACATTGTTTTATGGGGAGCGAGTTATGATTTAAATAGGGTTTTAGTGGTGCAGAAGCGGATTATAAGGCTTATTTTTGGTTTGAGACCCCTACAGTCATGCAAGCCTACTTTCATTATAAATAACATCCTCACTATTCCTGCAATATATATATCTAGTTACATTTAACACGTAAACAACGACTTAACTGGTGACTGTCTGGGTGATACTCATGACTATAACACTAGACATATTGATATGTTGCGTTTGGATAAACACAAGACTGTTACTTTTGAACGGTCTCCCCTCTATATTGGGAAAAAAATTATTAATCATCCACCTGCGGATATAAAAGGTATGTCGGCCTCCCGCCGATTTGACAGGACTGTAAAAGATTATTTGATGAAGTTGTGCCCATATTCGGTTGACGAATATTTCACATAAATTCGGCTCTTTTTTCTTTCCATGTTTCTATGAAGTTTTACCACGTGTTTGTGACGTACTATCTCTTGATTTTTACATTTACATAAATGATACACATTCTATGTATTATTATTACATTGACGTATCCCATGTCATTTGGATGATTCAGGGACAAAAAATATATTATTATTATTATTATTGTAAAATTATAATAATAGCCTTTATATGCAATTGAATACAAAAAGAAGAAGACAAAAAAAATTATTAAAGGTAAAACCAGTGGCAAACTGTAAGGTGGAGTACAGACATCGCTGCTTCCCAACTCAAACCTTGAAATCAATTAAAGGAAACAATTTATTCCAACAAATGCATACAATTTAATTTTAAAACCAAACACTTCACAAAAGTGCCCTCACCAAACAAATACTAATTCCCCATACAGTACACATACATACACTAAGTTCCAAATACATGAGCCCTGTTGCAAAATTTGCTGACTATAAAAGTATAAGCCTGGAGAGTTGCGCGACGGGAATGAATTAGTATCAGTAATAATCTAACTGCTGCCATGAGAGGATCGCAGAAGACTCTAGTCAAGCGATGCGTTATAGCCCTAGTTTATTTCTTTAATTTATCATCGTTGCTTTTGTCGATTTTTTGCTCTTTTGTTATTTTTGTTTTGATTTGTTTGTATCTTGTAGTTATACTGTGGAATAGATTTTTTTGAATTATGTTACTTCTTTTCTTTCTTTCTAAGATGTCGTTAAATGCTACTACCTTACTGCAGTACCATGCAAACCTATGTCGTTTTCATAAAAATCGCTATACCTGAAAAAGTTCTAATAAAATTATCTAAAACCAAACACATCTTGAGGTTGAACCATTGCAAAACCATTACAGTTTTATCTTCTATCAATTTCTGAAGGTCGGCAACACAATGCCCATTCCAAGTATCAACCAAGGCAACACTGTTTGGTCCGATATTCGGGAAGAAAACATAGCCAGATTTCGGCAGGTTTAAACAATAATTACGCAACTCAAGGGCCAGACGTAGAGGAAGGTCGGGTAAGTTAGCGATCTTAAGGAAAAAAATAAATAGAATACAAACTTCTGTATACCAAGCAATACAAAAATATTCGATGTATAATATGATTCTAATCTGTTAAACATGTAGCATATTATTGCCATAAAAGCAAAAGCTTTTTCAAAAAAAAAAAAACAAGACACTACGTTTTCGTCATCTTACCCCGCGGTTGGATAAGATGGTTAACCCGGTAGGGTAAGACGATTAATCACTCAAAGTGTGCACAAATCACAAATAAGCCGCCCAATACCTACATACTATGAGCAGTCTTCATGCCACCGCAAGTCAAAGAATCCATTCTTCTCTTGGTCGATCTATATCGGGTTCAAAACAACCGGAGCACGCTACGGTTTCGTCTTTTCCGGTTGGTTTCTTACGACTGTTTCTAGACAAATTAAATTTGACACAATTTGCCCTCCTTTTCTTTTCTTCCTGTCTTTGTTCCTTCTCAGACTTCCTTCTTCTCCTTCCTTCTCCTCAAGCAGATCCTTGACAGGTGTCGAAGTTATAATGCAACACTTTACCTTTTTTCTGGTGCCTAAGCTTGACCGATCATATTTTGGAAGAGGTCTTATTTCACATGGTGAGTTTGATTTTGGCGCCGGGTTTCCATCTTTACGTTGTGATGGGCCAGGGGTAGGATTTTCAGGATCAATGATTTCAATCTCCGCGTTACTAAAATTATTTCTCAAATGGTTCCACGACAAAAGAATTACAATCGCTATCTTATAAATTATGAGTTTCGGTAGTCTCTGTTGCTAGGGATGCAGGGCGTTCCGACACTTCGGCAGATGCAAAATCCACATCCGAGAATAAGTCCGAATTGTATAGTTCTATTCCTGTCCGTTCAAAACCTTTCTTTGCTAATCCTAGCGTGGCTGCTCTTTGATAGGTCTTTCCAAAAATGTGGCCAATGTTTTTATTAGTGATTGTTTTTCCAGAATTATTCACCAATTTATCACATGTCTGCCCGTAATATGTTTTCGGAGGTCCGTAAAAGACAACGTCTAACAATTGCAATCAGCGGTGGTAATCATACCATAATAATACTGTTTTCTCGGCAATAATTCACAGCTGCTAAAGAAATATTGGAGGAATGATTGTCGACTATGAGTAGAATCGGATTTTCTTTATTCGGATAAGCATAACAGATGAAATGCTTAAGATACTCAATGAATGTTTCCTTAGTCAACCATCCTGATTGTTGAGCAATAGCATGCGTATTTGGTGGGCAACCAAATAATAACTCAGCTCGCATACGCACCCTTGCAAATAGTAAGAAAGGTGGAATGAAGGTATCCTGGGCGTTCATGGCGCAAACCACAGTTGTATTTCGCCCTCGTTCACCGGACGCTACTTTGGCGATTCTTCTCTCTCCTGTAGGTAATAGAACTTTTGCAAGGGACTGTAGATAAGCCAGATTCATCTGCGTTATAGATTCTGCCTGAACCAAAGTTGTGTTTTAGCCTTAGGTCTCGCAGCAAACTGAAAAAAGTTCTGACCGCTACTTTGTTAAATCCAGCTGCACGTACAAGAGATGTAGATTCTGGTGCTCGGAGACTGATTCGGGAAGTTTTCATAAATGCGAAGAGCCAGTCTTTTCCGGCCATTCTGATTTGCTTGTTGAAACGATATGAAATTTGGTTTGCTTCCGCAAATTCAAATGCTAATTTGCGGCACTCAGTAAATGTCAAACCAAAAGCTTTTTGATTCAAATCATTTGTGTAATTTGCAAACAGGCACTGCTGTTCGTCAGTGAATGTGGTTCGTTAGCGTCCGCAATGAATGAGTAGAACCAAATTTGGACGTTTTTTTAATATAACGTCTTAAGGTAGCTTCTGGAATCAAAAAACTTTTTGCCGCGATATTACTGGACTGCTTCTCTTCTTCGACAGCATATAGTGATGCGATTAGGCAATCGTCGCTCCACGCTCGTCGATTAGTTTTTCATCTGTGGATACGAGGCATCTTACAAAGAAATACTATAATTAACTTTTCGCTAAGACGACGAACCATGGTTGGCGTAAGATGACGAATTCGTCAACTTGCTCCCGGCGGCATACTGAACAATGTTTTCGTGTTTGTGATTCACGAAACAGATAATTCGCTACCAATTTCGCGAAATACGATATAAAAAGCTAAGCACTAATGGACACTTCAAGCCGAAAATAATAACACTAGCGGTAGAATTTGACAAGCAACCATAACGCCCGTAGTTCATTCTCCAACGCCATCTAGTTTCTGCTAGTTACACTTAAGCAACCATAGAATGCTCACCGATTATAATCTGTTTTACATTTTGCCCAAACCACAAACGAGCGTTCGTTATCTTACCCATCTCACCACCTTACCCCGCCTTCCCCTAATTGTAGATAGATTCACTTGATACCAAAAATAATGGCGAAAGTAGATGTCTATCGGCAGAACGGGATGATAAAATTGTGTAACAATGTGTTGTAGAGAGCAAAGATTGCATAACACCATCAACGGTTTTCTCATCCTACTAAAGTACGGCGGGAGTGACTTAAGTAAAGCTGCATTATTATTTGTCATATCTTTAATGTTTGACTGTCCCAATTTGTTAGACAACACCGTTTTATAAGCAAAGGCCAATATATTTTTAAGAAATAACAAAAATAAATTATAACAAAAAAGGGGGTACGGAGCTTCCGGCCCCGTTACATTCTTTTCCGAAAATAATTTGCATCATCCTAGAGACTATGTAATATACTTCAAATTACGTTTTAAAAAGATTTCAACTGTTATACGAGATATTTACAAAAATTTTAAAATCGTGCAAATTTTTGGAGGGGCTGTACCCCGAAATCGGCCAATGTAGCCGTCCAAAAAAATTGTGGTGTTCTTAAACCAAGGTACCCTTTCAGTCTCTAGAGTTTCATCGAAATTTGCATTTTCGGGTTGCCAATGTTTTTCGTACGCACGTACATTTTCGTATACTGTACGGCTCTTTCATAAAACTGGTACAGTAGATGTTTATGAATATGTAGTAATCTAATTGTGAAAGTTTGGAGTTTAGCCATAGTCTAGGTATATTTAAGTACAATATTTTCGTTAGTATTACACTCCCAATTACCGGCTACCGAAAGTTGCTACCAGTAATGGAAATGAGTTTTTTTTATATTTTACACTATACTTTCAATCTTATGGCCTGTTATTTTCGTTTTCTTTAAGAAAGTGCATAGAGCATCGAGTCGAACAAAGAAGTACGACAGCTATGGTACAAGTAGAAGAAATTTCTTATAAGTGCTGCAAAGAGTACCAAAGATAGATGATATTATTCAGGGTGCTCATAATCTAAAGTTGATTTAGCGTCAGTGGTAAAAACAGTAAAAGTAATTTTTTTCAACTGGTATATTCTGTATATTTTTGCATCATGTGATGTAAAATCAAACTCTGCACTCCTACACCTATCTCGATGAGTTTTCTTAGAATTAATTAAATATTTACTTATCACTTCTTTATTCGATACGATATTCTGTGTACTTTCTTAAAGAAAATGAAAATAATTCTAAGACGGCGATTGACGGGTGTTGAGATGTTTGATAAAACTGGCCTTAGATTTGAAAAGTCCAAAACTGAAGAAGAAACCCACATTTCCGTTTAAAATAACAAAGTTGCTAGTGATTTTCTGTATCATCGAAAGATACGTATGGATAATATTTACATACTCATAGACCACTTCCATGAATTAGCCTGTATATCCTTAATAAGTATTACGTCGTTATGGCAACGAAATGCGTCAATATTCTAAAATTTGTTTGACAGAAGTACCGGGTTAAAGAGATAAATAAATGCCGCCAACACAAAATGAGAGGCCTCAAGATGTATCATCGCCTGAATCGGAAATATTCATATATCCGCATGCACCCTCACCAATAGATCTGACATCAATTTCTACGACAGCGTCAGAGATCTCAAATGAAGCACAAGCAGTGCAACCCTCACCTTTTGTATATGAATTAGTAGAAATACCGAGGGAACCAACATTGAAGGAACTTGTGGTAAATATTACTACTTTTTTATTGATTCGAATATGTTAGTCATTAATAAATAGTATTTTACTTAAACTATTTGGAAACAAAAAAAGTTTTTTTAACAAAAATAATACTAGCAAGGCACAATAAAATAAATTCTAAGCACTTACTTTGTTATTCCCTTTTCTATAAATTACAAATATTGTTTGTCCTTTAGAAATTAGCGGCTAAGAACGAAAATAGTTCACGAGTTTTATTATAATTTATTTTAGCAAAGAGCTGCTGGACAAGACGACACAAGCGAGGTCACCAAAGTAAAATTACAAGTTATTGCCACAGATATCAGTTTACAGTATTTGAGTTATCACACTCCATTACTGAGTGAGTTAATTCTTGATGGCAGCATTGTGTCATCGCTCCGAGACCTAGGATGTGGACTTAATTGTTTGAAAATTTTAAGAGTTAATCGATGCGGCTTGAAGCATATAGATGGGACTTTCGGACTGGAAAGTTTAGAAGAATTGTATGCTACAAAGAATAATATTAAGGATATTAGTCCGTGTGCCAATTTACCCCGCATAACAGTTATTGATGTGCGAAAGTAAGATTGCTTAATTCTACAAATAACAGTACCACATAAAAATGAAAGGTCTATAATTGCAGAAATTGTATTGCCGATATAGCGGCGCTCACTTTTTTGAGTTTATGCCCATCATTAGAACATATATGGCTTGAGGAGAATGATGATATCGTTAACTATCCAAAGTATAGAGAAACGGTAAAAGGCCTAATACCAAGCCTAAAAACCTTGGATGGTCAACCATTTCTTGCAGGTAAGCAATAAAAAGATGTGTGGCCAAAAACAAAAATGTATTTCTAACATATGCAAACAAATGACTAAATTTGATTAGGTACATCCTTTTGACATGTTGTTAATAGAAGAAGTTGTTCTGTAACCTATATTTAAACTAAACAACTAAACTTGCAAAATTTTTAAGTTTTGCGTGCGGCTTAGCTTGGCAGTTTTGGCAACAAAGATCAAATTCGAATGTATAGAATGCCAAGAAATTAGCGAATATGCTCTTTATTACCTGAACAACTAACTTAAATGTCCGCGAAATTAAAAAAAGTCTACGGGAGTTTTTAGCTTTAAATATAAGAAAGCAATCTATTTTAGAGAGATCCTTCAATACATTAAATTACCAAGAGGAACAAGAGAAATCGGTAAAAGATGTCCAACAAACACATTCTCCATCACCAAAAAAAGAAACTTCGCAAGTCCTTCCTCATTTAAACGTCAACCCACACCAGCCGTCTACATCTGAAGGAACTTACATGGTTAGATTTGCTCCAAAAGTACTTTCTCCACGAAGACAGTCATCATCTAATGAGTCACCTAGAGATATACAAGGTTCGAAAATGAAAGTAATATCTAATATTTTAACATAACTAAGACCGCCTGTCTTCTAGTTAACAGAGTGCTTCCTCAAATCAACCAAGCTAGAGCGCGGGCTCGAAGGTCATCTGCGTCAGGAAGCTCATCTGAGAATTCATATTCTGCAAATAATTAACCAAATTGTATAGATATCTTTCAAATAAATTTTATTTTGATGTACTTCATTCCCTGCAGTGAATTATGTTGAATCTTATTTTTTAGTCCATTTGTTACTAACAGATAAGCTTCAGGTAGTAAAGTGGAGAATGCTATCTACTTCAATCGCATTATACAAGCAAACCACCTACGTGTGTAAGTAAAGCCCCTTAATTCCACTCTTACTTAAGATCTTAACACGTAATACAAAGTAAGAGATGTATATGAATACTGGTCTGAAGAATTTTTCCCGTTTTAGAGCTTTTCAATTTAAGGTTGGCATTACGTGTCTGTCAGAAACAAATTGGAAAATGACATTTAGTGTTCAATATTTTGATTTCAAATTTGACAAGTGACACGTTCAAGAATGAAACCCACCCTAAAAATATCTGAAACCGTAATAAATGTAGGTAACTTTTATTAACTAATGTTATACAAAATATGTAAAACCAAATGAAAAAAAAATAGTGTATATTGATTTAATAATAAGATTTAAAATTACCATATGCTATAACCTGATTTTCTTGTAGAGGTTGACAAATGTCCAAGAACCATGCCTTGGAAATTTATTTGGTGTCTTCTACAATAAAACACAATATATTATCGGTCTCTGTCTTAATTTCGATGATGAAAACTCACAAATAGTTCAACATTTTCCAACAGAGGTAGAATTGTGTGGAATATTTGAAGTAAGTGATCGTGGAAAATTCGACCATACCAAATTGAAAGATACAATTGAAAATGTTATAATAACTGATAATCCTTTGTACTTAAAAGTAACAATTGGTGCTAATACTAATGTAGAAGCTACTTTCATTGTAAATAATAAACTTGAAATGGCAAATATTGAAGTACTCAAGGAAGAAGATTTATATTCACAGTTCCTTCATATTCGATTAAGAGCACAACTGCCATTAGTTTGTAGCCCAGATGAAGATAACATTGAAGAGGCATTACAAGAGTTACGACAGCATTTAGAAGACAAAATGGCATTCCATTTTCAAAAACAGCATGTGTTTTTATTAGAAAATGTAGTAAATGGGATATCGTTGGATAGTACTGTTGGAGATTTATGTAAACACACAGGCTCCGCTGATGCATTTAATAAGAACAACGTTGTATTGGTAATTGTTTATTATTAATAGATATATTGTATATTCCAGTAGAGCTAAAGAATTTGGGGTTTTTAAAACACTAACCTTACTATTGTTAAAATGTATTTCATCATTTTGCTTTTGTCCTCAACAGGATGTATTACATGCTGATATGTTCAAAAAGGTTTCTCAGGAAATTAATACCGAAGCTAAGAAGAATCATGCGCCAATACTTTGTGTTGATAAAAGTATCATTTCCTCTATTTTGCCGATTCTTTTCATTAATTTTTTGTATTTTAGAGAAATATGAATCATTAGTAATGGTGTTAAACTTAGATGCGTTATCTATGATTCACAGAAATTTTCCTTTGAAGAATGTATATGAGATTTTAATTAGCAGCTTATATAGGAACATTGTAATCATAAAAAGAACAATCCTTAAACATTTTCAACAAAGTGGTGGTGATCATTCTAAAATTTCGTACCCAGAAATATTCCACTTTTATCCAAAGGAATGTGGACACTTCATTACCAGAGTCTATGCTAAAAATGAAAGTGATTGCAACTTAGGTATGTTATTATTTTAAGCAATTACATAGTAGGCGTCATAAATTCTCGGCCTGATATAGAAAAAATAAACTTGGTAAAATATAACAATTTTTATTTTTCAATTAATAATTCTATACCCTTGTAAAAATAATCTAAAGTATTTCCCTCAAAATGTTGTATTACAGCTTTCTGAAACGAGGTTCGTCGGATCGCCGCCATTCCATAGATTCCTTTTTAGATAGAGGATCATAATACAGAACTATTGTTACATCTCCTGTGACAATGGACTCCAAAATCGGTTTCGAGTCGTCTCCACACGTTTAAAAACGAACGCGTACATTCGACCCGATGTTCACGTTGGAGAGCAGGGCAAATACTTGTTTCAGAAATGTTAGACATCACTACTAATTTCTTCACTATCAAATGGCGATCTGCCAATATCATTTCTTCAATAATTGAAATGTTTTGAGGCGTTAAAAATTCAATTGGCCGACCGAGGCCCCCGGGTGTTCATCATCTTCAAGGGATTCTTGCCCCAAACGGAAACATTTTGCCCACTTTTTTATAGTGGAATATAAAGGAGATACATCACCGTAAACGCCGTCTAGACGTTGTTTAATGTGATTAGGCGTATGCCCTTCTTTAGTTAAAAATTTAATGACCGCGCGGCACTCAATTCTCGTTACTTTAGATACCTTCATGCACTAATCGCGTTGTCTGGCTGGCTACTAAAAACTACTGCACATGTGCTACTATGACGCAACGGCGTTTGAACACGCTCGAACCTGTATAAGCCTGTCAGGCCGAGAATTTATGGCGTCCTCTTCTTATGTTAGGTTTTTCCTCACACAACATTTCATCAGGGCTACATTTTTGAAAATGTAAAGTTGTATGATTTTCATACTTCTGGTTCTTTTAAAATAGTTACAAAAGTCTGAACTTAATGAAATCATTAAAAACTTAGATGATAGTTTTAATTAAATGACGAAAATATGTAATTACTTGAGGTTCTTCCCAATATGTTGATAAAACCGTAAATTTACGATCCAGTGCAGTGCAAAGAAAGTATTCCAACTACATTATGTACCATATCTAGAACGATACAAATCACAGTATAGGAAGAATACAGTAATGCCCCTTGGCCGTTTTCACCAATCCAATTTTTGAAAACGTAGTATGCGCCAACGATCCTCTATTGGTTTAGGGTTGAGCGCGGCGCCAGAAAACGAACCTCCATTGGCTTAGAATGAGTGTCACGGTAGCAACAGCATTTCAAGGTTGTCAAAATTGGCCAACAGATTTCATTCATCAATAGGCTATGTGTCATTACTGTATTCTCCCTATACTATGATAACAATAGTGTTTCCGCTTAACCCTGTACCAATTACTATACGGTGCATCATATCAAGCAAGAACCATTTGTACTGCTATGCCCAATGTGCATCTTTACCAATAGGAAACATTCATATTGCACGTTGTATCGTTGATTATCATTTTCTTTCTCAATATCGACACACAATCGATTTCAAAAAGCGTTCCAACAGCTACGTCATTTACTGATTCACAAACGACGTATCTGATGCACAGATAACAATCAGTGTGTGAATTGATAGGCGTACTGTACGGTGTTGCTAGAATATGTTGGAGCGTGGTGCCAATCACTCAAAGGAAAAAGTATCCCAATAGTCGCACACTACATATAGTGAGTTATATAAAGTGAGTTGCTAGAATGCATGAGCACGGTTGTAAAATTTGCTCCCTATAAAAGTATAAGGGCGAGGAGTTGCGCGACAGGAATGAATCAGTATGAGTAATAATCTAACCGCTCTCATGAAAGAATCGCACTAGACTCTAGCCAAGTGATTCGTTATACCCCTAGTTTATTTCGTTAATTGATTATCGTTGCCTTTCTCGATCTTTTGCTCCTTTGTTATCTTTGATTTGCTTTGTCTATATCTCGTAGTTATGCTGTGGGATTGGTTTTTCTTTATATTCTTGCTAGTAAGTCATTAAATGGTACTTCGTTGCTAGCAGTACTGCAAATGACCTTATGCCTTATTAGTGTGATTTTATTTAGTTCATCGTATCTTTCGTTTTAGTTTTACTTCGTTTGCTCTCTATTACGTTATAAGAGAAATTAGAAATATTACATATGAACCCACAAGACTTTTAAAATGCTGCTAATCACTTTTATAGTTGTAAGTAGATCAAGAATAACCACATAGAACTTTATTCCTTAGGTTGTAAGTTAATTAAAAAATGTAAAGGGTGTAGAAAACACAGTTCAATAACGTAAAATCTTGAAGCACATTAAAGTTATATAGATTTCACTACCATATTTGAATTGCACGTGAAAATGTGTCTTCATAATCTATTTCGGTATCTTTTACAAGAAGTGAGCCAGACGAGAAAAAATTTAGATTGTTGATTTTTAGTTGCTTTCTTATAGCACATGTACAATGGGACAACAGTAAACCTGGATAATACGCAGTAAACCTGTAAGTGAGCGTTGTTTATAAAATATATTTCACCCGTATATACAAATGCGCAATAGGTTCAACATCGCTTGCAATCTGCCGATACTACCTCGTCGCTTACCAGTCGTCCAAGTTTACTATTGTCCAACTGTAGATATTGTTCATTTCTGTACTTAAAACAGTTGACCTTGACGTCAGATACATTTTCTCTTTTTTAACCGACCGAATTCTCCGAATTTCTATAAGAATTCCATGAATCACCCAGCCTCTGTATATATTAAAACAGTTTCCAAAACGGTCAATTACTAACAAATTACGGTAATGTCGTTGAAAGACTAGTACAGCATGAGACATCTTAACCAGGAAATTTTGTGCCACATTCTGATATCAAACGCGGTAAAGCGACAGTCATTAATAATTTATAGCTCGTAGATTTGGTAAATTGCAATGTTTAAAAGAATATAATCTAATACTTTCTTTCTGCAACGTAAGTGAACACTACCAAAATTCTATAACGTGATAGGTTTGAAACGAAAGTAATACAAAAAATATATTTACCTAATAAAAAAAAAACTAAATTTAGTTCGACCGCCCCAATAGATTCTCTAGATTTACCTGCAAAAATTTTACTTTTGTACCATACAATGTTTATTATTAAATAATGAATGAAAATTCAACTAATTGCCATCAACCGCCATGTATGGACCCGTTTCGCTGATTACAAGTCCTCAGCATACCTTTGTGGAAGATGGCAATTAAGGTTGATAAGTCGTATACACCGATTAGGAAAATGAGGAATTAGCCATATCGCTACCCCCTCCTCGCTCTCAAGCCGGTAATCAATGACTCAAGGTTACCGATGTGGTTAGCTACGAAGTAGAGTGCCTTATGTGCGGACGATCTTAGTAAGAATTTGTAGAGTATTTATTTTTCTTTTCTTTTATTTCATCAGAATCTGCTTTTACTTTCGTCTTTAGAACTTATTAATTTCGTCTAAACTTCGTAGCAACAACAAAATAAATATGTGAAACTCTCATTTCTAGGCGACCTTGACTTCAAATTATTACGTGCGCTTTTCGCACAGTAGGTCTACGCCCGAACATTGTTCCAAGTGGACTAGCATCTCCCACATCGAATTACTGGGATATCACTCAGTCCCCTCCAGAGAAGGGGGGGAAGTAGACGCTATGTCGACCTCTACAGAAGTGAGCAACCAACAACCAACCAATGGTGGTTGGTGGCAATTAGTTGAATTTTCATTCATTATTTAATTAACTATGGCGATATAGCCACTGGTCGATAAACTGCTACCCTCATAGAAAATTGATACAATGTTGGTTGCTCACTTCTGTAGAGGTCGATATAGCGTCTACTTTCGACATTTCCGGTGATTAAGGTATATTTAATTATATACTCTCATCCGTACTAGTTTATTATTAATTTAACTTATATTTTATTTGCATCTTTTTCAATAAAATTGATTAATTTGTTGCATAAATAAATATGTTTCAGGCACTCTTACGCTACTTTCTTTGCATTTGCCACATATATAGAGCGTTTCAAGACTTAAAAACATTATTCTAACAAATGGCACTGTTAGGCAAATACAAGCCTGTTTTGAAGTAACCAAAAAATTGTAGTCCCACCTGCGTATTTAAATATAAAATGCAAAATCTATGAATGAAGTATGTGTAATCAATATTTTACAGAAATGCTCAAACTGAATATTTACTTGATATATGTGGAACGAATTAAATTCTTTTAGGTCTAGTATTGTTTGCCATTTTAAAAGGTGTATCGCCCAAATATTCCAAAGATTTTGCCGATTAAGATGTCTTAGATTATACATCAAGCATTGTTGTTCACATAGAGTAGTGCGAAATTTGCGTAAGAAGTAGTGCAAAATATTGCACTACTTTCGCCGTTATATTATATATACAACTGACACCAATAATTTGTTTTGCCATAATGTATCCCAAATTTATCTTTTGATAATAATCTTTTGCTATACATACATGTATGTAACAATGTCTACAGTAATCATGATATGCAAATTAAGAAACAAATGTAGAAATGATTGGTTGGTTGTAATGATGCAGCATTGTAGTAGTGTCAATATTTGACGTGTGCCAAGTTTCGCACTATACTACTCCACCTTAATTCTTACACTAAACGCAAATTGAATATAAAAATTGAATTCTAAATAGTAAAACTGATTACTGTTACAGAGCGAGATAGAAAAAAACTTCATTCACGTTTACTACTACCGGTGACACACCCCGTGTTTCGAAGATCCAATAAGTTCTTATTTAAAGAAGAAAGTCAGCATAATACAGCTTTGATAAATCCTCACGATGGATTGAAACCAACAACGAATGGTAAATTATTAGAATGTTTTTTCTTTTTCTAAATTTCATATAGATTTTTCCCCTTATAGACCGTAAGAAAAAGCCTTGGCACAGATGGACACTAAGTTATCATTTATATCTGTGTTTCTCCTGATTTCTGCTAATTTATTGTTAATTATCTTTGGTTAAATATATCTGCACCAACCGTGTTGTTATTGTTATAGAATACTATTTTGAAAAAGATACGTTGATAACAATCTGAAAACATTTTCAAAAGTATGTTACTTAGGAGTTTTCATTATCTTCTTTTTAAATGCATGTTTTCCATTCTTAACTAACGATATAATTCTTATAAGTTCTTCCACTAAAATAAATTAACACATATGGTGTCTCCTACAATTTTAGACGGTGATATAGCCCTTGTAAAAGGTATATATAAATATTATCATTATTGCCAAGATAGAATGGACGATAATGGTTGGGGATGTGCGTACAGATCCTTACAAACGTTAGCATCGTGGTTCTACTTACAAGGTTACACCGAAAAACCAGTGCCTACTTTTAAAGAGATTCAAAAATGCTTAGTTGATATTGGTGATAAACCATCAAATTTCATAGGATCAAAACAGTGGATTGGATCTACCGAAGTTAATTTTGTACTCAGCTCGTTGTTAAACGTTACCTGTAAGATATTATATTGCAGTTCAGGTGAGGATGTTGCTAGTAAGGGTTCGGAATTATTAAATCACTTTCAAACATATGGATCACCAGTTATGATTGGTAAATATTGTGCATTGTAAATAAGCGTGGTTTGCAAGTTTTTTGTTTTAGGAGGAGGCGTTTTAGCACACACAATTTTAGGAGTTGACTATAACCGTCAAACGGGTAACATCAAATTTCTAATATTAGATCCACACTATACAGGAGGTGAAAATCTACACATAATACAAAGTAAAGGCTGGGTTGGTTGGAAAGGGCCCGAATTCTGGGACAAAACTGCATACTATAATATGTGCTTACCTCAAGTACCTCGTTGTGTTTAATGTTTTAATATTACAAATATTTATATGCATGATACATTTTTAATAAATATATTTTATTATTACAAAACATTCATTTATTTAATATTAACTCCCAGATCATTTAAAACATGGTGAATAAAATAAGGGTAAGAAAAGCAATGCCAAAAATTACAACAAAATCAGTTTAATTCTATGAATTTAATTTTAATAGCAAATAAATTTACATGAAAAGGCCAATAAGGCATAATAGTGCTTTGTGAATTGAGTTTTATTGCTAGATTTGAAATGTTTTATTGCATTAATTGAAAAATTTAGATAACATAAATTTAATTATATTAAATACTTAAATAAAATTTCTAAACGATGTAAAAACATTTATTTGTGATTTTAAAATTGGAATTACTTAATTGCACAGCCTAGTAGACCTAACTTATAGTAATGAAATAAGGCACATTAAAGAAATAAATTATTGTGCCAAGTGTTCATCCTTGCAATAAAGAATATGCGCTTCCAAGTGCCCAACTGATTTCGTGCCCCAATATCTTTTTATATAACTAGAAATATATAAAATGTGATCGCTAATTCGTTGACTAATTATTTTATACTTACAAATATATTTGTGTCTGGTCTCAATCCAAAACCTTTTTCTAATAATAACCAGATAAATGTTAAATCTAAGCACATGAATGGCTGATCCGCATTGGCTTCGTTGCAAACTAGAACGTATTCCCGTTGAGTTATGCCATAGAAATTGTTATTACACAAATTGTTTACCTTTCTTCGCTGCTCCTTTGAAATCGCTTACTTTTACTTTGCCGCCTGTTGATTCGTCAATTAGACCAATATCTGCCGCTCTGTCAAAATAATAACTGAACGCGTAGATTCGCTTGTCTGGTAATTCCAATGGCGGCTTTGCAATGCTTTTTACATAATGTTCTATATACGTCGCACATTTGCCAAAATCGACTATAGGAATTTCATCTTTCGCCGATAATAAATCTCCAGGCACAATAGTTGTAAGGTATTCTTTGGGCCCACTTACATAATAATCAACTCCGGCATAATGGAATTTTCGACTTTTTATAATTGCATTAACGCATTCGCTTTCTACCTCTGTACTGTTTTTTTGATTGATAGTTATGATTTCTTTTCTAGCTGCCATTAGGCCTAACCCCAAATAACTGTGGGTGTACACGGGAATGACCCCCGCAGGCGTTATAGCGTCATGAATAAATTGCTTTTCAGAAAGTGAAGACGGTGTTGTTGGATAAAATGTTATTTGAGTGGAACCTCCACCCAAGTCCAAAGCAGCAACAGTTCTTATAGGATTATAATTAAACAACTCTAAAAATAGAAATAGTAAAATGAAAAAAATAATGACAATGATTTACATCTGCCTCTTAGGTACTCTTTGAAGACTGTGATTCTAAACAATTACTTATAGTAATTAACGCACCTAGAAGGAAATTAACCGTGAACCATGAGAAAATTCCTTCGTCAGTACCATCCATAATTGCAACTGATTCGCTATCAGTTAAAAATTGTGTTCTATCAAATAAGTCCTTCACCGCATTCAATAAAGCATCTGCTTTTTCCGTGGGCAAAAGCCTTAGACCAGCTGTTGCTTTCAGCATTAGAGGAGTTGCTGACCAATATTCTTGTGGTATTTCTTCTTTTGCTTTTTCTATTAGAGAGGCGATCGTTGCGGCACCCTGAAATACGAGATATTAGAATTTTTTGGGTGACACTTAGTTTTTTACCAATTTGAATATGGTTCTAAATGGTAAAAACCAGAACGATTGAACCAGCAGGATTCGAGATAAAACCAATGATTATTATGTTTACAATTTATGCCTGTTAGGATTTTTTAAATGCGTTCAATTACAATATTTAAGTTTTAATTTTTACTAATCACCACTACTAACGCCATAATTATAACCGAATGGAATAATAATTGGTTTTTACCACTGGGTCTAATCAAAAAACTATATTGATAGTGCATATCTTTGATTATTTTTCTTTTTATTGGGGGAATTATGTCACAACCTTCCGTAATCTAGGACTACTTGGACATCTTTTCACCACTTTTTGAAAATAGAATATTAGGTTGTGACATTAGGACAGCCAAAATATATGGAAGCTATTTTTCATTTAATTACGTGTTAAAAATTCCGTGTGTTCATGTTACCCTAAGGATAGATAGTCTACGCGAGCGGAGAGTGTACAATAAAAATAAAAGTGTTCGTTACACATTGGTAATTTTCATTCGCCATGGTAATAAATTTTTGTCCTAATTTAAATCGACCAATACCGTAGATTCCGACTTGGGACGAATTGGTTGGGTGTTTTATGACAGATGCTGTCATTTACCAACGAGTAGAGAAACGTATTAAACACATGGGATTCTGTGTTGTTTGTTTTACGAATTCAAAATACAGTAGTGATCGGCTAAAACGAACCCGCTTAAAGCGAACTACCGGTTGTTACGTACCAAATCCGAGGGTCCCGTTATATTTGCCATAAAAATAATATTAAAAAATATCTTTATTGCGAACCCGCTTATGGCGAACTTCCGTATAATACGAACCGATTTCAGAGTCTTAACAGCAATAGTTTCTGTTTAAAACGAACTTCTTTAGATACTACATCCATACACAATATTCGGAAAGCCCGGGCAACACCGAGATCATCGAGCACATTCATATGTATATTGAACCGAACGTTTGTATTCTATATTTTTTATGTGTCTGCACATTAACACAAATGTTTTTTTAAGAAGAGGAAATACATACACAAGAGTTTTATTATCTAAATCCCTCTTTTTAAATCAAACACACCATTCACAGAAGAAATACATGTCGTATTATATTAATGTATATACGTTTGCCTTGTTGATATTATTCTGGTTTAAGTTTTTGTCATTGCACATCTGTTTCTGCATTCATGTGTTCATTTGCAATTTAGAAATCCGAAGAAGTTAGAACCATTTGAAAAAATAAAACTAAAATGAAAGAGGGTTTTGAGTATGGTAAAAAAAAAAAGCAAGTAAAGACACGATAGTGCACTTTTACAATGGATTAAACAACAAAGAAACAGTAATGTGCCAATAAGCGGATCAGTTTTACAAATAGAAGCTGTAGAACTCGGAAAAAGATTAAATGGTGAACAGTTTGTTTGTAGTCGAAGCTGGATTGAAAGACTTAAAAGAAGGCATGATATTCATAGTTGCAAAATTGTTGAAGAAGACGCTGATGTTATTATGGATGTTGTGACAGATTGGTTAAATAATAAGTGGCCTGGAATTAGAAGACAGTATAAGAATGAAGACATTTTCAACGGAGACGAAACTGGATTGTTTTATAAACTAACATCAGGACAATTTAAATTTGATAAATGTATAGGTGATAAGCTTTCAAAAGATAGATTAACCTTATTTCTGTGCGCTAATTTTACGGAAAGTGAAAAAAGAAAATTGCTACTGATAGGCATGTCCACGATGTTTCAAACACATCAAACAAATTCCTGTGAATTATAAATCAAATAAAAAAAAGCAGGGATGACTGGCGATTTATTTATAGAAGAACTGTGGGATGAAGAGCTAGTGCTGAAGAATAGAAAAATTATTCTATTGGTTGACAACTGCCTTGCACATCCTCCAGTGAAAAGTTTGCGTAATATCAAATTAGTGTTTATGCCACCAAACACTAGCTCCAAGCTTCAGCCTATGGACCAAGGAATAACACATGCATTTCAAAGCTGCTATCGAAATTGTTTGTTTATAAACTTAATTCAATTGACAAAATTTAAATTTACTGGATACAATAAATTTTAGTCATAAAGCATGGCAAAAAGTTATGGAGAAAACTCAGTAATTTCACAATAGTTGAAGAAGCAAAAATCATCTTCAACAACTATTGATTTATCTGATTGATAATGTAGTCATAAAAAGTGTTTTCAACGCGTTTTCGGCGATTACAACATCAAGTTGTAATCGCCGAATTCTTAACTGACGATGACATAATCAACAGCATACTCAATGAATCTGTAGACAATTCCAGTAGTGATGAAAGTAACACATGCCAAGATATGCCAATCCCTACTAATCAAGAAGCGCTACAAAATATTAGGAACCCTCGCTATTTTTTACAGTCTCATAATATCCCTAAAGATGCTTTGGATATATAGGCCAACATTGAAGATAATATTGAACAAATTCGCGCTGGCGCGAAATTGAAGCAGTCAAAAATGTCAGACTTTTTTAATTAGTAATCAATACATGTAATATTAAAATATACGTGTGCAGTATTTTCCAAAATTTGTACTCTTATGTAAATAAATATCGTTTGAATGACGTGGTTATCACTAATTTTTTGATTTGTCCAATGTATTTCATTCATTTGTTTATTACGCATGTAACGAACTGAATTTCTCAGTCCCTTGCGGTTCGTTATATCCGGACGCTATGATAAGTTACATAGTGTTTTTATATATGCGTTAAACTTCTTATGGCCCACTAATACACGTTTAACACATAGGTCATAGATATTTTTAAGTGTTTTGTGGTTTAAACATTATATACAGCGTGTTCACGGATGGAGTTGATAATAGGTATTATGGACAAAAAATTTTTGAGTTGGAATTTAATATTTGGAAAATAAGTCCTGCTTGGTCTGAAACTTATTTCTAGTGCAACTTGGATTTTTTTAACACACAGTATGCCAAAGTGTTATTAAAAAAAGTTGCTTAGAATGAAAAGTTATGGCGTGATGCATTTTTTTTTTGAATGATCGACATACTAAAGTACTTTTTTCGTTCACAGTACGTCAATGTGTTACTACGAAAAATTGCTTAGAACGAAAAGTTATATGGAGTTACGCAAATTTTCAGAATGATTAGCTTGCCTTGATAATTATGGAGCTCAATAAAACAATTGGATTTTATCAAAGTAGGCCGAGCATTGAGAAAAATCATATAACGGCATAGCTTTTGATTCTGAACAACTTTTCCTGATCATACTTTGGCATACTATGAACGGAAAAGGTACTCTATCTGAAACGAAAATCGAAAGCAACTTTTTTTGTCACAGTACGCAAAAGTATTGTCAAGAAAAGTTGATCAGAATGAAAAGTTATGGCGTTATGGGAATTTTCTGAATGATCGGCCCACTTTGATAAAATCCAATTGTCTTGCGAACTATGAATCATGATTATCAAAGTAAGCCGGTCATTCGCATCATTTGCACAACTCCATAACTTTTCGTTTTAAGCAATTTTTCTTAGTAACATATTGACGTACTGTGAACGAAAACAATACTTTACATGAAACGAAATTGACAAATAGTGGATTTTACCAAAGTAGGCCGATCATTAAAAAAAAATGCATCACACCATAATTTTCCATTCTGGACAATTTTTCTTAGTAACACTTTGGCGTACTGCGAACGGAAAAGGTACTTACCTGAAACGAAAATAGTTTTTTCTCATCTGTAAAGGCTTGATTGATTTTAAAAAGTCACACTAGAAATAAGTTTCAGACCAAGCAGGACTTATTTTTTAAATATTAAATTCCAACTCAAAAATATTTTGTCCATTATACCTATTGTCAACTCCATCTGTGAACACGCTGTATATCACAAAATTATAACCTTACATTTTCACGTTAGGCACTGTTTTTTTTTCTATGGTGACTTGGGACATACCACATAAATATAAAAGAAAAACAGGAAGTCGCAAATTTCGCACCTTCAGCGATGAAACACTCAAGAGCTCTAGATAACATTGAGAAAAATAGTGTAACGTATAGTAACAACTAGTACCAAATATCGCCAAATCAACTTTGGAACGAAAATATAACAAAGAGCAGAATAAGCCCCCTGGAGGGCAGACGAATTTGTAAGAAAATGAAGACAATCCATTCCATCTGAACAGAGCAATATAACAGACTAGTATAATCTATTTACAAGATAGCATCAACATTTTTGTTTTAGGACTAATCAAACCTGAAAATCGTCCAAAGACCCCGAATCTACGATACTTTCTTAATTTCAGAACGTTCTCCACTTGGCTAAACTTCCAATCACTATAATCTATATCTGGGAAACATACCCTTCTCTGTTAGATACATACAAATGCAGCTATTAAATCAGATTTGGTTCCCAACGTGTATATATTTTTTTATAGGTTTACTTCTGCAGCGATTTAAAATCGTTTGAAATCGTTAGAGCATGCGCATTACAAAAATAGTGTCCGTGCAGTTAGAACGCCAAACTCTGACTACTAGTTTGACGTAATTTGGCGTTCGTGCAGACCTCCAAATTAATTTCTAACCGTTTGCTGATAGTAGCTCCAGTTTGAACATTATCGTCCAGTGATTCATCAGACGCATGCGCATTGAAGTGAAACGTTGTGTTATAGGTTTTTTGTATGTATTCACACTTCACGCGTGTTTTATTCATGTCTGTGGTTTTGTTAGGAATTAACAGTTCCTTTAAGGTTGTAATTCTGTCTTAACATTTCGCGTTTATTTTTGTTTTCGTTTACCTCTTTTTGTAATATTTGAATGTAAGATAAATCTATTGTTTTCATCTGCATATTTGAGTATATTTTCTCTCTTAAGTCTATTAAATACGCTTGTAACTTATACATCGCCCGATAATTGTAAAAAAAGCGTTCGTGCAATTAAATTGTTAAATCAGTTTCAAATCAGTTTTAGTTTGCGCATGCGTAGATTAATCCAAATTAACCTCTGATCAAACTATCGCAAATCGGCTGCAGGAACAAACCTTATATACATTAAGTTCATAGATTAATTGTAAACGAGGAAACACAAAAAATATTCTTTATGCAAGTTTTTTCCGTATCTTAAAACATTTTAAATTAACATAAAAAGGCACATTGCGTCTAGCTAATTACTTTTAATTAAGTGCGAACTGCTGTCAATATACCCCTATTATTCTAAACTTGTCAGATTACAAAACGCTCATCGTCAGCAATCTATCGCGTATTATCAAAACTTCCTTAACATATTAACAATGCAGCAATGTATTTATCTAACTGTTGCGGAATAGGTGATACTTGATATCAAGCAGCGATTTACAAATGTGATACTGATAATAGATTTCCCGACATAAATGTTACAAGGCTAAATAATCATGTCAATAAAACTAAGTGTTACTGAAAGTATGTTATAAAATATATTCACAGAAGACAAGCTTCATTCGCACAAAACAAAATTTACGTATTGATGAGAGGGTATAGCACTTAGATTAGAGTTTTGTTTATGAACTAGGGATAAGGTTTTAGAAGATTGGTTGATCATCTTTCAATCGTTAAATTTAAGTACTTAATTAACCAAATCAAGTTACTTGTTTTATTTAAGAAATAAAAATATGAAATCTAAGCTACAAAATACTTAAAAAAAATCGACTGCAAGTTATATAAATTTTACAACAAATCCGTGAAAAAAATGTATAAATTATTGTGTAAGATTTCCAATATTTTACAACCTTTTAAAATGCGCAAATGGATATGATATTTTGCACTGTGTTGCCGCATGACCATGTACATTTTAAAGCAATGAGTCTTATATGATAACTATCGATCTCTTTAACATGGCTTCATATACAGTTTTGTAATACCGCTAATTATAGAATTAAATGATTCTTTTCAATCCTATAGACCATATAAGCTAAATCTATCACTTATTTTGAGCGAAATTTTAATTAAATATGGAATATTTCCAAGATAAGATAAGCTTAATTACAGTCTTAATTTAAGATTACAAAGATTATTCTATATTCTATTCAATTTCCATGTCTCCCCTACAATTGCTAAATTTATTTCAAAAATTACCGAGAGTATTTATATAATAATGTTATGACAAGGAAAATCGTTTAAGCGTTATATCTGCTTTAATAGGTGGCAGGATTTTACTAGTACAGCTTAAAAATATATCCAAACATAATTGAGTTAAAACGATTTTTTTGTTGGAATGACATTAATGTATAATGAATGTGGTGCTATATGTGTCACAGATAATTACACGTTACAAATAAATGGATGTATTCTTCAAGGTTATTTCACCTTTACTGTAGGAATTAATCATATTCATAAATTTTACATAAATACAAGTTTTCAAAAAACTAAAGTTTCAACAAAATACATTAGAGAGTAGTTAAATTGCAAGTTTCAACATAATCTATTTTTGACATGTTCATATAAAAAGTTTACTCGGTACAATTCATCAATCACCAAAACTGTGATAACGATCTTATACGATTATGTAACAAATATATTGTTCGACGATATTTATGAGTGCAAAATAAAAGTGAATATATCACTTGAACCGGAAATTTTGCCGATATTTACACTTACATCAAAAAACACTAATTTTGTACTTTATTCCGATATAATAGGAGAAACAATATAGTTAATTTGTTATACTACCAGCCCCAAAACCTACGTCCAGTAAAGTAAATCAGCTAAACAATTTTAGTTTTTGTAATTATATAAAACAATACCTTCTTGTTACAACTTCATAGTTGATTGTAAAAAACGTACATATTCCAAACAAAATAAAATATAATAATAATGCCTTTATTTCATACATTGTTCATAGAGAGGAAAAAATAAACGTACACCAATAATCAACTATTCTTGATTAGACAATAATAATAAAATTAAATTAAATTAAATGCTCTTATGTATGAAATCTTATGGTGAGAACCAGATAAACGCCTTCTATGCTTTTCCTGACCATAAATGTATATTGTTTTGTACACAATAATTGCCTACAAACTAAAAAAAAAAAAACAAATCACGCATTATTTAGGCGCACAGCCTGAGGAGTTATGGCAATTAATAAGTTACTTGAACGTGAACACGCCATGCAGGAAGCGAAAAGCATGTTATAGAGATATGTCATACGTCAACGGTTGTTTTAAAAACAAAACAGCATGGCTCGTAACACAGCTCAAGTTCAATATTTTTATATCATTGGGTAAATTCATTATATTTCTCAATATTAAAACTGAATGATCTCTCAAGAAGAGCCAGTCGATGACAAGGAGGTTAAATTTTACGGCGGAAACGAGTTAGTTAAAATGTTATGAATATCAGTTCTAAAGTGAATTTTTGTATGTAAGTAGACCCGTGAAAGCTAAATACGCTGCTAAATTATATTAGCGATGAAAACGTACTGTTAACTGGTACGGTGAATACGGTTGGACATCATTACAATGCGGCCAATTTCAGCTGATTAAGCAATTGTCTCAATTACCGAGTGTTTTCGACTTTAATAGAGGATGAAATATAATTTTATTCACCAAGTACGTGAGTGGAAGATAATTCCTTCGCTGAGCAATTTAGAGAAAAACAAATAGAAATTATTAGGCGAGAAGTCCAGCACAACATAACATTATATTCAAGTATACAGGATGTTCAGTTTCTGCTGCACACGATGCAACTTTCATGAACATGCCCTAGATCTATCTACCTTAATTTTCGAGATCATTGAGATAATTCGAGATTTTAATGAATTACCAATGTTTTTTTAACGCTTGATATCTTAAACATCTTACATGATAGGGTGGCGATTCAAATTTCATTCGATTGTGCATTTCTTGAGGTTTTCAAGAGTGCGTTGAAAAATGTTTTATATCAACTAGATTCTACAAAATGGTTATCGAAATTGTTGCCAAGCTTGATTGATGTAAATATTTTTAATGAAACGCCTAAAGATGCGTATTCATTTGAGCAAATTTGTGCGCAAACACACTTTTTTAACTTATATTTATACACGCAAATATCTGCTCGACTTTTAAGTTGTGCGTGGGAAAATAATGTCACGAAATATAGTGATTGCAAATGCAGTTTTTATCCTTACACAATTATATCGATGCCAGCAAGTCGATAGTGGACCCAGTTTATTAGCCGACATGAAGCTGCAAGAAATAAATAGCCACTTTAAAAATTTTATTCGCATGTCTTCCGAGGATTTTGAATTTTTGATCAATATGACTGGGCCAAAAATAGGGAAGATTTGTTAAAGCATCTTGCGCCAAGTTTGTTCTGCAATAAAAAAAGTAAGAACATACTGAAATTGTTTAAAACATTATGCAATTTAACTACTCAAAAATATTTATGAAAAAACTTTCTGGATGAAGTTCTTAACCCAATGCGTAACTCGAACATTATACAGAATATTACACTCAAAGTATTAATAAATGTTCGGCAAAATAAGGAATCGCACTATAGTTTGCATGCGTGATAGATAATGATCAGTTCAAGTAGATGTTGGAATTGTATACTAAACTCTTGCACGTTATTTTTAATTAATAGCTTTAACACTACAACGACCGAGTTATGGCCGTTGTATTTGAATTTCCCTTCGTAATGCCGTCAAATTAATGACACTAGCTGTTATAGCGTTAAAGAAACAAAAAAGTGTAAGTATCTCGTTGCAGCACTCTATGTATGTACTTAAACAAAAAAACTTGTCTTTATATCTCCAAATTCAACTTACTAAAGAAGAACCACATAGGGAAATATAAAAAAAAAATGGTAGAAGAGCTTCTCTATCAGCTCCTGACAAAATACGAGGTCTGTTCAAAATGTATCCGGCCGGGAAAAATCGAACTGTTCATTTACAGATATGAAAGCTTAATCACCTTCAAAATACTCTCCTTGGGACCGTACACACTTATCCCAGCGTTGTTGCCACTGTTGGAAACATCTCTGGAAGGCCGTTTTTGGAATGCGGTTCAGCTGCTCCCTCGCATTCTGCATAATGTCCTCCCAAGTGTCAAATCTTTTCGCTTTCAACGGCATTTTCAACTTGGGAAACAGCCAGAAATCATAGGGAGCCATGTCGGGAGAATAAGGAGGCTGACGAACAACTGGGATGCTGTGTTTGGTCAAGAAAGTTTGAATCAGATGAGAGGAATGTGCCGGTGCGTTGTCATGATGCAGCTGCCAAGTTCCCGCTGTCCACAGATCCGGTCTCTTGCGCCGCACGGCATCACGAAGACGACGGAGGACTTGCTGGTAGTACTCCTTGTTAATGGTCTGTCCGTGAGGAGCGTACTCATGATGAACCACTCCACGGTAGTCGAAGAAAACTGTCAACATCACTTTCACATTGCTACGGACTTGCCGTGCTTTCTTTGGCCTCGGAGATGTTGGATGTTTCCATTGGGAAGACTGCGCCTTTGTTTCAGGGTCGTACCCATAAACCCACGACCCTTCACCAATGATAACAGTCTTCATGAAGTCTGGGTTATCATTTGCCACGTCCAACATGTCCTGCGCAATTTCTGCACGCAGTTCTTTATGCTCCACCGTTAGCAACTTCGGCACGAATTTTACAGACACTCTCCGGAAACCCAAATCATCGTTCAAAATGGCATGCACGGAACCAATGCTTGTTCCAACCTCGTCTGACAATTCTCTAATAGTGATACGACGGTCCTGCAGGACTAAGGTGTTAACCTTCTAAATGGTTTCGTCGTTTCGGCTTGTCGAGGATCTGCCAGAACGTGCATCACTGTCGACCGTCATGCAGCCATCTTTGAACCGATTGTACCAGTCCTTGATTTGTGTACTACCCATGGCATCGTCGCCAAAAGCTTCCTGAATCTTCCGAATGGTGACCGCTTGAGTATCGCCAAGTTTCTGACAAAATTTATTGCAGTAGCGCTGCTCCAGTCGTTCCGTCATTTCGTGAAATTTGCAAACACGATGAGCAGCCAGCACACTACCGCACTTACGTACTTGCCACTGCCGAGGATCACGAGCTGCGCACGTAATATTTTACACACGTGCGCACGGCAACTCCCTACCAAATATCATAGCACTCGCTTTATTACTTTCGCGGGAAACATGGCAGGTCGGATACATTTTGAACAGACCTCGTATACAGAATGCTTTATTAATAATAAAGTAAAATTTGCATTACCACTCTAGTATGTAAGACGTTTAAGATATCGAACACCAAACATCCGCATTTCGCAAAAATTTCAAATTATCTCAAAACTCCATTCCCACAAATTGGATGTTCTACAAAACAAAACACTTAGGCTTATTACTGGAGCCCCTTGGTTCGTCAGGAATGTTCAGCTTCGTGAGGATCTCCAAATCACTTCATTATAACAACATCTCCGTGAGCTGTTTCGAAACACGCTCGATAAAGCCAGTAACGCGCCAAATCCACTATTGGTGCGTGCAGTAGAGGAGCTCCATAATCGCCCTCTACCCCGATCTAATATGATCAGAATTAGAGACCACATTTTCTAACATGCGATGAATCTTTTTTAGATTTCTTAAAACAAACGCACGAATTTCTTTTCTTTGACAGCCAAGATGGATTTCCCCGGACAGTCGCATCATACCCAGATGACCGCATTACCCCCGGCCGAACGTTCCCGGATATACTAAAAATCCGAACATGTTCAGGAAAATCCTGACGTCTGGTAACCCTAGGTGCAAGGAGAGAATAATCGATCTCAAAAACTAAGCTAAGTAGGTATGGATAATGTTGGAAAAAATTAACAAAAATTGAAACGGTGGATCTAAAAACGCAGTAATATACGAGGTGTGGCAATTAAATAACCGGACTGGTGCTACTATCGGCAAACAGCGAGCATACCACGGCAGGTTTGAACATGTCTGTGCTTGTAGATGTTTCCCCCACCTTAAGCTCGATAGGCACGGTTGTTCATCGCTCAATCTCGCTGTAGCAATCGTCCGTTCAAGTCCTTACGCTAGCGTCGCGTCGGAAAAATGCAGTGTTCAGATCGAGCAACGAGTTCACCTCAAATTTCTTGTGAAACACGAGGTTCTAACTACTAGAGCAAATCCTAGATGCTCCACCAAGACAATGCGCCAACCTATTCCGCCTTGTCTGTGAAGGCGTTCTTTGCGAAATCCGGCATCACCGTGTTGGACCACCCACCGTACTCGCCCGACCTGGCCCCCTGTGACTTTTTTTATTTCCTAAGGTAAAGTCGGAGCTTGAGGAGACAAGATTTGACAGTGTGGAAGCGGTGAAAGCGAAAGCGACGGAGATTCTCAATAAGCTGACAGAAACGGACTTCCGGCACTGCTTTCGACAGTGGAAAATTCGTATGGAGCGTTGTAAGGATCGGCAAGGAGAGTACACTGAAGGGGATAAACTTTGTAATGTAATTGGTGATCAATAAAATGTTTTGTAGCACCAGGCCGGTTATTTAATTGCCATACCTCGTATAAAATCAATAAGAATTTGAAGAATGCTAAATCAAAACATCCATTAAGCTAAACTGCAATAAAGTTATCAAAATGCACAACTGAAATGTTGAAACGAAAACGTAGCTGACTAGTAGCAATATGTAGATGTTTTACCATTCAAATGGTAATAAAAAAACTATTTCTAAGTATGTAAGCATGTAATATGCCTATAAATATTTATAAAGTTCATCAAGAAAAAGAATATATATTATATTTGTTAATTTATACACTTTCTCGAAGTGTATGCATGTAAATTATTCGTAACAATAAAAAAGATTCTTGCTAATAAAAAAATGTATTGTAATTAAAATTAATTAACTGTATCTGCAAAACGGAATATTTGACTACTATTAGTTCATTTATATTCTCTCGAAATGAGCTTATATTATTAACTAAATATTCACAATATTACTTACAGCATTAGGATTGTCCACATATGATGATAGTCCAGGCTTTGTATGCACAAACAACTCCTTTTCTAGTATTAAGTGTCCATCTGAAAAACACACTCTTTAGTTTTCTTTCAAAGCATACATTACCCAAATACCTAGATATGCCTTATGAAAAGTAAATGCGAGTACCCTTGAACCAGTACTACCTGCATCGATAACAACAGCATGTACTGGCTCATAGTATCCAAATACTTTTACAACTCTATCTATTGCTCGATGATGGAGATGCCATGGTATATAATCTATATAAAAGACTAAAACAAAAAAGTACGTACTCCGAATTGCATATTAAAATAATTTCTAACTTACACATAAAAATTGTAAGTATGAAACCACTAATAATTAAGCAAAGTAAAGACTGACGAATAGATGATCCATTTGCTGGTTTTTTCCTTGCTTTTTGTACCGATCGTCCATTCTGTTCTCTTTGCTAGAAAATAAAAACTTTGATATACAAGCTATTTATTTGAAAATTAAGCCATACACAAAACGATATGAACACAAAGTGTTAATATTATAAAACAAGTAGAGATGTTACAAAGCAATTCCAGAAACACAGGTTAGGTCATTAGGAATTTTAGGTATAAATTCCTAGAAAAACTTACAGGTATATACAAAATCATGGAAATTCCTAAAAAGTATAATAAAAATTGAAGTATATTTAATAAAATAAAAGTTGCTAATAGAAAAGTAGAAATTATCGGCGATGAATATTTGCCATTGTTGTACAAGATTAAAAGAAACAAATGAAAAAATTATCTACCTTTAGCTCCTTTCGTCGTCTTACACCAGATGTATTCATAATGCTACACAATTTATTATTATAGTCAATTAAATGAAAATGTTCTCATAAGTATTGATTTTTACCAGGGACTGTATTGGATGCGTGTCATAGTGCATTTGAAGAAACGCGAGTGCGAACTTAATCAAAACGATAAGTTATTTGTAAAGTCATGTCCTTCATTTAAGTAATATATTACATTGGATATTTGAAATCGTAACAATAAGATTGTTATCTTTCATTATTTGTGACTATAAATTCTCAATAAAAGTGGAAAAAAAAATATTTTGAAATGTCATTTTTCCTAAAATGTCAGGTGCACACTAACGCTCTTTTAATAATTTACAATTAAATTATCGACCGTGTGAAGAAAAACGCTTTTTTCAGCTAAGTTATACTATAGCACTATATTATAGCGAATCCAGATATTTATCTAACGAAATATATTGTTAATTATGCAATTTTTAATAACATGAGTTAAATGCCACAATATTTTTACTGTTACCTAAAATTTAAAAAATCGAAATTACCAGGAAACTACTTTACTTGATCAAAACAATAAATTCTTTGCTATTTCTCTAGAAGATGCTAGAAAAAAAAATGTTTCCCCATGTTTTCTAACGGTTGCACAATGCCAATATATTTAAAATATACTGAAATACCCTAGAATTGACTTGATTTCAAATAAGAAATTTTGCTGGAACTAGAAATCTTGCTTTTTTCAAATTTCAAATCTTGATTCAAGTTAAATTGTACGTGTTAATTGGTAGCTGTAGGCAGTGGTTGGTAGCACTTGTAATTTTTCTGTCATACTGTCAAAATATACCGCTTACAAACAAATTGCAAATCACCTCCAATTTCTGAGTAGTCATATTTAAGTTCTAATCCAAATCTTGAAATATGAGTTCAATCGGAACCGGTGTAAGTCCTTTCTTTTAAATATTTTAATTTGAAATGAAAATTCGTTAAGTCCTAATGTATAACCTCAATCTAATTTCAGTACGATTTGTCCGCTTCTCAATTTTCCCCTGATGGGCGAGTTTTCCAAGTAGAATATGCAGTAAAAGCTGTAGAAAATAGTGGGACGGCTATAGGCTTGAAAGGAAAGGATGGTGTAGTGTTTGCGGTTGAAAAATTAGTCACATCGAAACTCTACGAACCAGGCGCTAATAAAAGAATATTTAATATTGATGGACATGTAGGGATGGTACGTATCAATTGGCTTTTATAGAATACTTACATCAAGTAAGTGTTGATGTACGATGAGCATTATAATTTATCTTGTGCTTCTTTACTGTGGATTTTTCTTAACCCAGATATACCTGACAACTTTTATCTTTATTTTTTTTCTAAATTTTAAACATGTTTGTACTAAAGGTATTAGTAAGTATAATAAATGAATACCATAAATGGATATTTCTTTTAAATAATTAAGAATACATCAGCTATCCTAGGTCTATTCAAAAAAGAAGGTACATGTCTATGTACATTTGCATGGTGTTGGTTTAAATGTACAGTAAGCAATTCTGGGTTAGCATGAAGCCACAATAATAAATGGAGTTACTCAATTTGCGTCAACAGCCAGTGGCGGGCGCATAAAAGTTTACACAAAATAAATGGTTAGAAATAAAATATAATACGTGCTCAAACACTTACCGTCTTAAGAGTCTTCCGTGAAATCACAAAGTGAATAATGTCTGTTAAATATCTACAACATTAGATATGTTTCCACAGTTGTTTCGCAAACCGAGTGCGGCGTGAGGAAAAAGTGTGTTTATATGCAGAAAACGAACGTTCTACATCTAGTGACGTTATATTTGCGTAACTAAAATAATCTTTGGAACAACTTAACGATTCTGTTGACGCACCTTCACAAATTTGTCTTAATGTGCCAAAATCAGAATCTTTCTCTAAAACACTTTCAAACCTTTCTAGAACAAACATTTTTTGCGTCTTCTACTGCGCATAGCTGTGCGTGAACATGTTGCACTATTTGCAGAGATTCCACTAACGACACCGAAGGATTTTGTAATCTTTCTATTGCCTCCACTAGTCCGAAGTAATTTTTCTGAATAGATTTTAAATCCGTTTTAACCTGACTATCTTGAAATTTCGACTGGCTTTCCGTGATAGCCGCAGCTTCCTTTGGATCGAATTGTAAAACCACGTTCTTAATATTCTCAAAATATTTATGATGATAAAACGCGGCCTGTAACCATGTTCCCCAACGTGTAAGAATAGGTTCTGGTGGCTCAGGCATACGGGGGCACAGTCTGTGAAATTTGCGAATACGTTTTGGGAATTTGACAAACACTGCTTTTGTATGCGCTATTAAAGCGTCTACCTCAGGATAACATTTTCTAATACTATCTGCCACATGACTAAAAGCATGAATTTTACACGTAATATGTAACAAGTTAGCATAATGATTTTTAAGAGACCGACTTACGGAAAACATGTTTGCGGCACCATCACTCATAAACATCAACAGTTGGTTTGTTGAAAGTTCAAACTTTTCCAATGTATTTAACACTAACTTTGAAATTACTTCAGCAGTACATTATTGTACTCGTCTGAAAGCTAATAGAATTGAAGGAGACGATTGACGTGGTTCCATTGTACGTACCATTACATATATTGAATTCTGAATCTGGAAACTTACGATAGAACTGGTTTAATTTTTCACATCTCTCCATTTACATAAAAAATTAAAATCAATAGCTTTTTATCTTACATTTGAAAGGACTTGAAGTCTTTAAGTTAATTGTTTACGCTTAATTTGAATAATTTTGTAAAAATTACCGATGCAGTCGCAGATCAAGGTTCAAAGATTGTATTTTGGGAAAAAAAATGAAAATCGTTCAGTCCATTTTTCACCTAGGATGGCGAAGGTTTACATACCGATTTGGAAAATGCGAAATTAACCATATCGCTATCCCCTCCTCGCTCTCAAGCGGAGGAGTTAGCGGCAGTCGATGGTTCAAGGTTACCGATGTGGTTAGTTACGAGGTAGACTGGAGTATGTGCGGACGATCTTAGAGAGAATTTCTGGAGTATTTATTTTTCTTTTCTTTTATTTCATGAGAATTTGTTTTTATTTTCGTCGTTAGAATTTCTTATTAATTTCGTCTTAGCTTCGTAACAACAAAATAAATGTGGGAAACTCTCATTTCCAGGCGTCCTTGACTTCAAATTATTACGTGTGCTTTTCGCACAATAGGTCTACATCCCAACATTGTTCGAAGTGTACTAGCAGGAATTGCTCGGATTTCACTCAGTCCCCTCCACGCTCTCTCGCATGTACGGCGAGAGAGCGAAGAGGGGATACCGATATAGCTAATTTCTCATTTTCCCAATTGGTATAGTTCATATACCACAACGTGTGTATACCTATTTAGGTATATCTAGGCATTTGTGAGACGTTGGACGATAGTATATGGGGCTTAAAATGTTCCAAACATCTTAGTACCAAACACTCTGTATAGTTCTGAATAGGCAACACTGTATTAAACATGACTGTTGTCAGTAGGCTTTGCAGAATCTGCGATATCTTAGTAATGCGCCTACTGCAGTTCAGCCGGCGTAAGTTTACAGAAATGTAGTATGCGCAAGGGTTCTGTAAAGAAAGACGGAAGATTAGCGGATTCATAGCGAACAAACACGATTCATCGTTCGGGATGCGCCGCTTTCTATAAACTTACGCCGACCCAACTGTAGTTCCATACATTCCCCTTTTTTTTTTCATTTCAATTTCTTTTCAAGAACATTATGTGCTCTAGAACTTATTTAATATATTTTTTGGTAAAGGTAAAGCTCTAGAATATAAACCAATACATCTCACATCCGATATTATAAATTTATACATGTGTGCAGTCGTGTGTAAAGTAATAGCAATGCTCTGGAACAGAAAGTAAATTGCATTTTTACAATCTGAGTTTGTTATAATTAGGTTCTCGTCTACATAATTTTCTAACGCACAACTTCGTACGTAGGCAAAAGGGGAGAAAATCGCACGACGGACATGTCAACCACATATAAAACTCTGTGATAAATGACCGATTGTAGAATTTAGGTATATTGTTAATAGAAAAGGAATAATTAAACGAAAAATCTAATGATCACATGATCACACATTTAAACAAAATGTTATAAGACGTTTTTGAAGAATTTTGAAGTAGTCGAATTGGCCTTTCTTGTAAATTGTGTATGATCTATCTTGCATTGTGATTTTTAGTCTCCCCAGCACAAATTATACAGTTAGCCACTGCCAGAGTAAACCTATTGCAATGATAGAAGGTGATGGAAGAAAAATGTATTAAATTTATATAAAATATTCTTGGTTATTGCCACGAAGTAGACAAGACCAACACCAACAGACAACGGTATTATTAAACAGTAGGATGTCAACTGTTTACTACTTCTGCAATTACGAGGGTAGTCTGAAAAGCTGCAAGCCTCGACATGAAAATGGCGTCAAAAATATGCTGGTAATATAATTCCGCATGCATTGAAAATTACTTTTGAATTTTTCAGCCATGTTGGATGGAAATACGCAAAATAAAACCGAGATGGATGCTGTTTATGGGAACTCTGCACCATCATTTGCCGCAATGAAATTTTAGGCAGCTGGATTAAACGTGGTCGAACCAGCTTGGTTGACGATGAACGTTCAAGACGATCAAAAACTGAAACCACTACCGATAACATCAGAAGAGTTCACCAAATGGTGCTAGATGACCGTTGAATTTATGTTAGAGAGATAGCGGAGGCTATGGGCATCAAAGAACGTGTTTGTCATATTTGCATGAAGAGTTGGGCGTGAAAAAGCTAACAGCGCGTTGGTTGCCGCTCGCTCAGGATCAATAATGCATTCGAATGAATATTTAAGGCCGTGTTGAAGCAGTTTAAGCGAAATAAGTTTTGACGTCAATTAGTAAGCGTAGATGAAGCTTGGATACACCAGTATACTCCTGGAGCCAAGGCACAGTCGAAACAGTGGACTGGTAAGAGTGAATCGGCTCCGAAAATGGCGAAGATTGTTCCATCGGTCGGGAAAGTGACAACTGTTATTTTAACTAAATACTAAACAGTACGTCATCTTGACGTTTTCAATATTATCAAAAAATTAAGCAAACACGCTATATCGCTCTACTACGCTCGATGCTCGTTAATGCCGAGTGGAGACACTACATCTGTGTTTTCTGTACGTTTCTTGTGATGATATGGCGGGCATTTTTTAAATATAAGGAATATGCGCTTGCGCTCTGTGGATGAGACTAGTCTCAGCCGTGCGTATGCAATGAATAGATGCAGCGATTCCCCTTCTACAAACTTCACGTGACGTTCTATGCCATATTAACGTTACTATGACGGGACTATTGTGTTCTAGTCTAACAATACTGATTTGCCCCTTTTTCAGTCGTAAATTAATTAAATCTACATTAATTTGCCTAACTGTTAATAAATATACATTGTAGATTAATTTAGCATAGTATAATTAATAGTAATTCTACTATAACTTTTTTTTTTCGATAGAAATATTAACTCATTCCATAATTAACACAGAATACCGCTCTACTATTTTTGTGTAGACTTAGTCTCAAAGTCTCCACTGACGCTTCGCGACTAGTGTATACAATTCTTACTTGTTTTGATTATGAATTATTTATTTCAGGCTGTTTCTGGCTTAATAGCAGACGCTAGGCAAATTGTAGATATAGCTAGAAGAGAAGCAGCAAATTACAGAGCACAGTATAATGTTTCTATACCTCTGAAATATCTTAATGACAGAGTTAGTATGTATATGCATGCGTACACTTTATACAGTGCAGTGAGGCCTTATGGTTGTAGCGTAATAATGGGAACATATGATGAAATCGATGGACCTCAAATGTACATGATTGATCCTTCTGGTGTTTCATATGTATGTATCATTTTTTTGCAGTAGTACTCTTCATAAATGATTGCCTTTTTCTTCAAGGGTTACTATGGCTGCGCAATTGGAAAAGCTAAACAATCAGCAAAAACAGAAGTGGAAAAATTGAAATTGCCCAACATGACAACAAAAGAATTAGTAAAAGAAGCCGCACGAATGTAAGGTATATTCACTATGAAAATAATGTTTCTCATTAACTGATTCTCTTGTAGCATATATTTAGTACATGATGAACTAAAAGATAAAAATTTCGAACTAGAATTATCATGGGTTTGTGCAGATTCAAAAGGAAGGCATGAGAAAGTTCCAGAAATCATTTTCGCGGAAGCAGAAAAAAGTGCGAAGCAAGCTATGGAGGCCGATTCTGATTCGGATACGGAAGATATGTAAATAATTTCAAACTCGTACGTGGTATTTTTTAATTGTAACTTTATTAAATAAATAAGTCTAAATAATGGCTAATTTTTGAGAGCAAACCTAATCCGGATATTTCATAATTATTGAAAAATATTAGAAAGAATCTTACTAATTACGATCTTTTTTCCATTACGATTTTTGTTACCTAACTCCTCTCTTGTTCCTATGCTTCAGTTAATAAATTGCCGTAAATCATAAAAAAATAGGAATCCAAATTCCAAAATCGAGAATGGTCAGTTTCTTAATTAAAAATTGTGCAAGGCTACACGTTTCAAGTAAAAAAGTGATTTTATTTTGCATTACTTTTTTTTTTAATTTAAAATTCCAAATTTACTGAATAATTCTTCATATTTTACAAATCTGTATTGATTCTAATTTGTATAATTAACAAATGTCATAGAAATTCATTTTAAGCTACATAGAGGCATCTTATTATTTAATCTAGTTTAGCTACTTCCAGGCCATTCGCTAAACGACAACCATTTTTGTAAAAATTCATGTTTGCAAGAACTCCTTAAAAACAATTCTTTGAGAAATACACCTACAATTGTAACTAACGAATATGAATTCTTAGTATACATATTTATGGCATGACATTCACACAATTTGGTTGCAGCAGTAAGCTTATTTTGGCTCTAAACGCCACAGGATTAGTAATATTTCATTTCAAACGGCAATTTAGATTCTATAAAAAGAAAATGCAAAAAAATCAATAAACATGATACAATGACCATAGTTCCAAATTGTGAAACTAGTTATTGGTAAAAGCACATTACAAAGGGTTCTAAAAGAAAATAATCCATACATAAATGGAATCTTAGAACGTTTAGAGTAGAATTAAATTGGTGTTGCAGAATTACATATGTATATAATTTTAAAGTAGCTGAACTGTCTGAAGTACAGACTTAATGTATATGTAGGTTGTTCCCAAGTCAAGGAATAATTGTTACGGATTGACTGCACGTCGAACAGAAGCCACAGTTCGGGGATAAAACACTGTCGAAGCTTCGTGTGTTTGACTGGCATAAGGAATTCATAGTAGGTGGTGAAGGAGTCGAAAACGAAAGCCATGATCATCATCATCGCCAACAAACAAGCGACAACGATTGGAAAATCATCAATGCTGCATACTACTACGAGCTTTTGAGCGAAGTCAAACTTGCTCATCGCCGCAAAAGACGTGACAAACCGATATGAGAAACAATTTTTTTTTCTCCAGCTACAGCTACAGCTGTCACGTGTGCAAAATTAAATGGAATGTACTGGACACCACTTGAACGCCATCCATGTAGCCCTGATCTATCGCTCCATGACTTCCATCTCTTTGGACTACTGAAAGAATCTCTGGGAGACCACGATTCAACAAAGATGGAGTGGAAGTTGACAACTCACTCCTTTTGACGCTGACGGGATCAAGAAGCTACCAATCCGCTGGGAAAGATGCACATCTAAAGCAGGAGGTTGCGTTGAAAAATGATATATGCTGGTTTTTATTCTTGTAAATAAAAAAATTAAATGGAGGTCTCGTTTATATCTGATTCGCCCTCGTAAATCGCAGTGATAGGATGTAAATAAAAGAGACGAATCTGTATTAAAAAATTTATTGTTTCAAAAAGAATAAAAACAAAGAACAAATGTACTTACATAATAAATTGCTGAATGGGACCTTTCGCTCTGGAAATATCATAATTACCTTTAACAGGTAATATAGTAAGTGATAATTACTTACCCATATTTGTAGAACTAAAAGAAATTAACAATTAAAACGTTATTTTAGCATTCATGTTACGTACTAATGTCAATTTGTAATATGTAGAATTAATAGAAAATATAGGTAATACATACCAAAAGGGATATTAACTAAATAAATTCATCCATTAGTTGTGGTAATTGATCTGGGTTATTATATCGAAATGAAATAAAAAAATAGGAATCAAATTAGTGCAAAATAACCAACAAGACTGGTACTGATACCCCACGCAGATTTTCCATTTCATCTGTACAACATAATAAAATTCCAATACAATAATTAATAATATACTATAAATCTGATAAGATTACTTTAGCTGCATAAGTATTTAAGCTATCTGGAAAGTTAAATGGTCCATATTTGAAAACTTGTATCGTAGAATTATTACTATCCAAGTCTGTTACTTTTAATCTTGTCTAGCCCTCGGCAAACAACAAAACAGAAGCACAAAACAAAATGAAATCTTGCAAGACACCATACTATTAGTAGTAAAACAAGTATTTCCGTTTCGAATTTGTTTCATGTCATCCAACATCGGAGAGACATGTGCCGTTTCTTGGTAGATAATGAAAAAGATGTTCAAACAATTTAATAAGAAATAAGTATTGTCGGTAGATCTTAATTTTTTTTCTCCTGGCACCAGACCGACAGTGTTGACGAAAATCGAAAGAAAACAGAAACCCTTGGATCTTTACCGATTCGCCACGGGAAACGGAGAAATTAATAATAATTAACAAGTGTTTTTGTTTTATGGTCGAATTGTTGAAAAACATTGAATTTCTATTTTGTTGGTTTGGTGTGGAATGGGCATAGACAGCTGACGACTGTATTTAACCTGGGATCAGTCGTACTATAGTCGATTCGACCGCAGATTTTAAAAATTAGGGGTATTTGTACTTTGAATAATGCTACTAAAATATATTTTTCGTGTACTTGTATATAAAGAATTCTATAGAATAAATGTTAATTCTAAAGTTTCAAAAAAGAAAAATAAAATTAATTTAAAAATTAAAGTTAAGAATGACTTGTACGGTTGAATCAACCAGGACGTGACTGCTTAGGGAACTTTGGCAGGCGCGATTGTTGCCGGGTTAATGTCGATTGCATCGTTATTAACTCTCTCATGCATTGTGTCCTCTTATGAGGACTTAATCATTAAATTGATTAGCTTTTATATATATATATTTTTTTAATTCGTGCATGAGATGGTTAAGTTTATTTTGCAAAAATATAGTATTTTTTGTTGCAAAATATGGTTTGTTTTAATTAATTTTCAATTTTATTTTCACAATCTATTATTCTTGTAAATTCATGCATGAAATAGTTAATGTAAAATATTGATACATAAAAATGCATGCTGTTACAGTATAAATTAATGTTTTAATTTGAAATAAAGTTCCATTTACTGCAACCTAAACCTTTGATCTATAACAATTTACCCATTTTTCCCTTTTCATGGAGAACACAGGATGAGGACCTCAGGCGCTTTCCCCTTACACAAGTGTACAAATCAGAGCTGTACCGTGGCCCTCTAGAATATAACAGTACTGTTCTAAAATTGTACAATTATCTCTGGGAAAAACGCTTCAGACAGTCAAGTAATCTTTTTCCTGCTGCGGAAAATTACTATACAATTTAAATATGCACTAGTACAAGTTAATTTCTCGCATTCTTTACTTCTAAAGGTACGATGCGACAAACGTAAACTTGGACGACTGGCAAGCGACAAGGTTGTAAACAAGACTCACTTTCGTATAGGTTTACTACATATCGTCAAGGTTTACTTTCGTGCCATTGTACCTAATACTAGAACGTGGCTACATATAATCACAACCGTATTAAGAATAAGTTTGTAAAAAAAATATATTCATGCATCATATAAATTTCTTGTTTCATATTGTTACATTTGAAATTGTCAGTTTAGTATGAGTTTTTTTTATGAATAACTATAAAACAAAATAAAAATAATAAAAAGTGGCAGAAATCCATATTTTATTTATTAGATGTAACACCTTGTATATCTTGTGTTGTGTAAAACTATATTCAGATATTAATATATATAGCTTCCATCTGCAATTACTGAAAAATCAATATTTCCTTGATTTTACGGATGTAATTAAATTTAATTAATGAAATAAAAATCTCTCAGGCGCTGGTAAGATTCGAACCTACAACTCGCGCGGTACCACTACACACCAGTCTGTTGCAAATTCGAACCCTTCTTGTTGTATTATTGGGCGAAGCCTCAGGTTACGGAATACACTTCGCATTTCTAGGCATCAATTACTATGATCGTTGGCCGACTCCACTAGAATTTTACTGAATCCAGAGGTGTTCCAACTTTTGGTACATATTTTTAACGTGCCAAACATCGTATTGACACGGGGCCTACGGTTTTACTTCTGTAATTAAAAACCAACCGTCCCAACCAGGATATGAACCCACGCCGTTCAGATCGAAAGGTAAGTATGTTAACCGGTCGACCTCCGTGACGGTCATCCTTGTTAAATACCTAAAGATATATTGCTAAACATGTAGGCCAGAGGTTCCCAAACTCTACCAGTCCGCTATTTACTCTCTACGGGCTCGGGGCGCCACGGCGCACACTTAGGGAACCCTTGATCTAGGCATTTGAAAGGTTGAAATGACAAAAGATCCAATTCTCACAAGATTCTATCTTTCAAATGAATTTTGTGAGAATGTGACTTTTTATCATTTCAACCTTTCATTTACTTCAACTCGCACAGTCATTATATAATCCACAATGAAAAAGGATTCTGCAACAGACAAGGTGGTGTTGTGGTAGCGCGCCCGACCGGCAAACGAGTCGTAAAATCAAGAAATTTAACCTTTTCTGTATTCAGATATATTTTGATAAAACTGTAGGACTAAAGATACAAAGTGCTTCAACCCAAGCTTCGCTAAAATGAACTTATGTATGTAAATCTACAGAGAACTTTAGTAAAAAAAATGGGTACTGGCAATAATACAAACGATGTACCGTGTCATAATTACTAATATAAATAAATTATTTATGTCGTATACATAATTGGCACATAGGAAAAGGGATATGTATCCAAAAGTAGAAGTTTTGGGAAGTAGCAGTTAAGAATAAAAATACGCGCGTTATTGAAATTCATTCTTTTTGCGCAGTAAAATATCTAGTACTTACAAAGCGCTTTGATTTACATCGCTTTTCTCAAAGGTATAAAATGACAACTGTTCTGGATGACTAAACTCCATTTTGCTTTTTTTCGACTTGCACCCCTTTTTCCACCCAAGTGCCAATTAAGTAAAATTTTAACGTTCTTTAAATCCCCTGAGCAAAATATAAAAATTATATTCTCTTAAGAGGTTCGAATTTTAGATATATTATATCGTTTAAAAATATATATATATATGAGGCATTTCTGTAATGTTACTTAATGTGATACACTGTGCGACTTTTTATCTGCAAAGATATGAATTATATACCTGTAGAAAATGGCTACATATCTTCGTTGGAAATCGCTCTTGCCAGTGATTGACAGATGTTCAATAAAATGCCTAATTAACCTTATACAGGTTAAATCTATTCTCATTGACGTTTGGTTAATCATCTATTAAACATATTTGTAATACTGGAGCAGTGCATTTCATTATAGAAAAGTACACATGTCATATAGTTGCCTTAGTGAGAAAAGCGCATAACAGTTTGGTTTTCATATGATCACAATGTAAACTCTTGTTTCTCTTTTAGAGGCTATTGTAGAATAATTTTAATGATTTTTGGGGAGAAATAATTCTGAAAACCTCTTTTTAGTTATTAGATAGCAGTTAAATTTCATTTTGGATAAAAAATGGAGTTACGTACTTTCCTTTCTGAGGCAACGATATGCACCGCGAACAAATTTGGGTTTCAAAGCTTCTGTTGCTAATCAACGGCTGCGCAATCATGGGCGGTCATGTAGCTTCACCGTCATTGCAATTGTATTCGGTATTGAGGTTAGGGCTAGCCTTTGTTGGTTTAATTCGTTTTCGAATAGTCATGTTTACAGTGTACGAGCTTATAGTTAAGCAATTAATATCATTCAGAAAACTGAACACCATTGAAGATATGCATTTTTTACATGTATACAATTCGTATGTTCGCAGATAAAAAAAAATGCTGGATATGTGTAAGTTCATAATTCCTCCTGAATTAATTTATAGGAAGGATATTGTATAACTGATTAGTTATAAAGAAGAATATAAATACAAATTGCTAAAGTAATTACCAAACTTAAAAGAATAAAAATCATAATTTCATAAAAAATATATATATAAAAATATGTAGGGGCGTCAAATTCTTTTAACGCGCAAAAATATACAAAGAATTTGCTAGGAAATAAAAGATTATTCTAAATCAATAAAACTTATGCAAACTGTACAAATAAGGAGATTGCTGATTAATCTGATTATTGAGGTTAAAAGTGTTGATGGTATTGAAATATAAATAAAAAGTCAAATATAGTTTTTGTTACACAATTTTTATGAAATAAAATACATTCTTCTTGCCGACGTCTTCTTTCTTCTTGTCCTACCTTCTATAGCTAAACGAAAACCTTTTGTTTGAAATTATTACACCAATTACATTATTAAAGAAGCTAACTACTACATCAATATGGTAATATGTCAAATTTTATTCAAGGTTAGAAAAATGTGATAGCAACACATTTAAAAATTTCTAAATGAAATTTGTATGTTTTCATAACGCAAATAAATTTCGCTTGTTTATTTGCATTACGTACATGTATACGGTCAACTACACTTCTAGGGGCTTATATAATAACTTTAAGAACCTTTACGAAAATACTAGAATATTTTAAATGTTACAACTTCAACACTAACTATTACAAACAATTAGTTTGTTTGAGAAATAAGGTCCTATCTTATATATATATATTTCATTTTCTGAAAAATAGTTTGAAAGCTAACATCAATTTCCATCTACTGCTAACTTTTTGAACGTTTATATTTGTTGTCACATATAGTTAAAGGTTATACTTAATAGAATTAGTCAAACAATATTACAGTCATAATTTCTGTAAGGAATAAAAAAAATGAATTAGTGTCTTGAACGATGTGATTCATCTCTTCTATCTCTTTCCCTTTCCCGCTCACGCTCCTGTTCCCGTCTTCCTGATTCTCGTTCCCTGTATCTTTCTTCATAATAGCGAGACTTTGATGTAGGTTCTGCCGATGGATCAACTGCTTCAGGCGGAGACTTGTTTCTTGGTCGAGACACTCGTGCCGAACTATAAGAGTTTGGGGTAATAACATAACATGTTAGCGTAAAGTTCTTCAAATACATTCATGCAAATATACTACCATTAAAATTACTATACTAATTATAATAAGTAACATTAATACTTAGATTTAAGTGAAAGAATGAAATGTATTAAATTTGAAACCCCATGTAATGAAGCATTTGTTTACACAGAAAAGTTAAACTCTAATTAGATCACAATGTCTCAGAAATAAAATCTATGGAATTAATTCGTAAATTAATACTGTCATTTAAATATTTTAAGAATTGGATATTGAATATTTTTATTATCGAATCTGCATTTAAAAACGTATTTTTTTTGCGATCTGTATTTTATAAGGGCAATCCCTACGTACAATCTTAGATCATAACCAAAGTTCGCAAACCGATGCCAGACCACGGGCGTATAGAGAGGCGGGTGACATACCGGTAATACCGGTACGAATAAAAACACTTATTACGCACATACCTGAGAGAAGAAACATAACAATCCCGTAAAGAATATCGGCCTGCCAATATCATTTGGGTTCGATCGACGTTGCCGGGCTTTGTGGGCGAAGAAATAAATTATTGCCTGGTGACCAATATTCGAAAGTTTATTTTGAAATATTCAGACTTCAAATGCAACAGATCTCGTGTATTTAGTGTGCACTAGGGATTTACTGATTCGGAAACGATCACGATGCGAAAAACATGTTAATAGCCTAAACTACAAATGGAAAAAGCGCGGTAAAAACCCTTCTGCGGAATTTGTGAGGGATTTAATATTTATAGCGAAACATTCCATTTAATAACATCCAAAAAGAACAGTTTCGTAAGCTTTGGGACAAATTCAACCTCGACTGGAGATTGCCAAGTGAATAAGCACTGCGAAATTATTTACCACGTCTGCGCGATAATTATTAGTGTAGTAAAGAGGATTTGTATTTTATTTTAACATTTTGTCCGTTGTTTGGAAATAGTTTTGGGAGGTTATTGACCAATTGACCTAATGGAGAAACCGCCGCTGCATATTATAGTTCAAATGTTAAAACCAAATCATTTCCATATTTAATAGCCAATAAGACTTCAATCGTGTAAAATCGGGCCAAACCATTAAAAATATAATATTAGCCACAAAAGTTTAAAATTTCGGCAACACTAGTGTTAATGTTTGGAACTGATAGCGGATCAGCTATGCTTCGTGCTGGCCGTTTGCTTAAACCTACTTTCCCAAATCTGTTACATGTAACGTGTATACTGCATGTGTTACATCTCTTAAGCCGAAACTATTCGCCACTGCTATCCAGATGTAAATGAACTAATAGCCCAAAGTGAAGCAGTATTTGTTAAATCTCCCAAACGAATTTTATGAACAGTGTCCTAGTATACCAGAACTCCCATGGCAAGTTTTGATCCGATGGGGAACATAATTGCAAGCTGTGTTCTATTATTTTCAACATTTCCATCCACTCCTCTCCCTAATGTTACAACTTGATACAAAAAAAGGTGCTGCCATCAAAGTAAGTCAATTCAAATTTCAAGCCACAGCATTACAAAAGCCTTTATTACCGTTAGTCAAATCCTTGAAAATAACCTACAAAGAGGGCTAGAAACCTTAAAATTTAATACTGTACTACAAAAAAATACAGATTTGGCTAAATTAAGACAAATTTATAATAACATTGCCCCTACAGATACGTTTACTTATTTCAAAAATCGTCACAATTATCTAAACATTATATTACATGTCGAACAGTCGTATATAAAAGTATTTTTTCACCGCTGCGAACGAAGCTTAAGGAAACGACAGTGGAAAGGTATGCCATTATTCGAATATTTAGTCGAGCACAGTCAAAATTTTAATATTTACCGGGTAGAACTTCTCGATATGTATTATGTCTATTATAAATTATAACTTATACATATTTGCTTAAACAGAGTTACGCAATTCCCAGTCTGACGCTTATGATCGGGAACCGTGATTTGCGAACCTTAATCGTAACTAAGATGCCACTCTAACACGTACACTTTTGACAATACAACAACTAGAATGGGATTTATCATACAAATATTAACTTAGAAAACAAATATCAGATACAGTGAGCAATTGGGCATACATATCTAATTCAAAATGGTGCCCATATTTTTATAATTTTAATATCTGAAGTATTAAACAAGTGAACATTTTTGTAATAACTTTCTGCTTTACTCTGCAGTATGTATAATTTAACAAATTGTAGTTTTATTGAGTTTAATTTCAATTACTTCCATTACTTTTTTTAGCTTCCTAATACCCATTTACTGACAATGTACTTATATAAAATATAATTACTTTAGTAAGCTTTTGCAGTTTTTTTAGTATGCATACACAACAAGAGATTGTTGTGTTATAAACTGCAAAAATAATACAAGAACATATTGTTGTTTCGTAATATTAAAATATTATAAAGGGTCGCCAATTTTAATAATGTAAGTAGGCTTAGACGTTTTGCGTACACTTTGAACTAGTCGGAAAAGAAATCAATGAAAAGTAGAGAGATATAATGCATCATCCTGTACGTATATACACCCCGCGCCACATGAATACGACCAACAGATTTGTTGCAAGCTTTCGGTAAATTCGAAAGCAATTAATTCATTCAAATTGTAATGCAAATCTGTAATGATATAATATAGCAAATAATATGCATTATTGCGTGATATCAAGAGGGCTACTCCACGAGGGCTATTGCAAAGAAGATAGGTCGATCCAACCAGCTTGTGAACGGTTTTATTAGGGATCTCCAAAATTGTGGAAAACGTTTTAAAGGGCGCACAAAATTCGTTACAACTGAGAGAGAACGTCGAGCCTTGAATGCTTTGCGTAATCGAATTCGGCGTTAACGGCAAGACAAATCGCGAATAACGTGGGAAAGAATGCATTGGTGAGAACAGTACAAAAGCTAATGAAGAGATGACCACTGTTAAAACATCTAAAAATGAAACGACGGCCTGCTTTAAAGGAATTTCGGCGCACTGCAGATTTTCAGTTTAATTAAGCAAAAATGAGGGGACAAGTAAGTTGCAAACTGTTATTTTCAGTGACGAGAAGAAATTTAATTTGGATGGTCCAGATAGGTTTTCCTATTATCATGATTTACGTAAAGAAGCGATTCTGTCACGACGGCGTGCTGATGCTGATTCAGTCATGATATGGGTAGCTATTTACTATAACGAACCTGTTGATTTAGTAATAGTGAAGGACATGCAGAATTCAGAAAAGTACATCCAGCTTGTAGAACAGGTGAAAGACAAATTCTCCAGTTATGGCAAGTCTGATTTCAAGAACAAGACTTGTAAGTTCTCGATTGGCCGTCGCTCTCTCCTGACCTGAATATAATAGGAAATGGTTGGGAATGGTCGTCACGTAAACTGTATTCCAATGCTAAGCAATTCAGGTGCGCTAACGGCTTAACCGAAGTTGAGCGGAACTTCCCGTTTACTACTTGAGAATCCCGTATAATTCCATTCCATCCCGACTATTTGAGGTTATAAGAAACAATGATAAAAGTACTCAAAGTATTTTGTGATTGCAAACGAATCTTTTGTTTTATAGATTGGTTTCGAATACTTTTATATTCCTACGTTATATTTAACAAAAAACATTCCGTGTTTTAATACAATATATTTTAAACTATATCACCGAACATAGCCATTTGGATACTGATGTGAGTAAATGTCATATTCACAGCAGTGAACGTATTGCAACAATTACTATTTAAGAATTATTGTGGGAAAAGTAATGATAAATTAAGTAAAACACCACATAGGAAATTAAAGACCCTGGTTAAGTAGCATGTCTGTAAACTTTCTCGTGAAATTGAACAAAATTTCGAATAAAATTGCAATTACTTTATCATTTCAACCTTGGTTTCTTCTTAATACATGTACAATTACAAATAGTAATAATTAGTCGATTAAATATCAACCACAAATACATCTTTCACGAATACAGTGCTCGGTTACGTGTTTGGTTTTTGCTTTGAAACTTCGTATTTCCAAAATAAAATCGAATGGAGTGCGAACATGGGCTCAGTTGACGACTGGCATCCTCTTTACACCGGAAGCCCTTCAAAACTTAAAAACAAAATGCAAAAAAGCGATTCCTTTACCGCTAAGGCTAATATCGTGCATGACGATACATCACCTAAACAGCGTGACGTCGGCGAAGAGCGCTGACGCCTTGTTATTTCGGATCCTATTCATGTTGCGAGGAGTGTACATCTAATTCAAGTTATGTTTCTCCTCTAACAAAAATTGTTCTTGCGGCGCAATTCATGGCCTAATGACCGTGAATTGCGTCACATATTTGAAATGTGCGTGCGTTTGATACGACAACAAATAAATCGCTGTTTATTTTTACCCGCTCTATCAAAATCACGCGCGTTCGCTGTTAAAAGTGCCAGCTGCAGGACGCCGCTACACAACATTCGTTCAATTGCTTTTTCGCCTAACTATTCATTGAAAAATAACGGATCATATACTAAATTAATATAAACACGGTGTCTAACGATATTTTAAACAAAATTAAATAAGGTAGGTAAGTAGGTATAAAATTACAACATTTTAGTTGTAATTGTAAATTAATGAAAAATTACAATTTAAACTGGATACCGCCCTGCGATTCTTGAGTGGTTGCTAGAGCGTACGCAAAACGCCCAACACTAAACATTAGATAATGTGCTCGCCAAATGCATTTATTAATTCTTAACACGTTTGACGTAGAAATAATATGTTGCACATATACAGGAAACATGATTACAAGTTACAACCCCTTGCAAAAGGTTGTAAAAATTTGAGGATAGAATTCTCCTTCAAAAAGAATGAACGAATAACAAAAATTAGATAGTAAAGACAAGCAATCACATTCTTCATAAACCACTCGCTTCAAATTTTTATTACAAAGTTATTTCTTTCTAAACTGTATGCATCTTTATATTAAAAATACCTGCTCCGACTAAAATTGTGATTAACAAATGACGATGAATTTACAATAACATTAACGCAAATTGTTGTGTAATATTCCTAATCAGAAATACAAACACTATATCATGAAACTGACGTTCTAAAGTTGATAAAATACAAATACGAATAAATGTTTAAATGTTAGTAAAGTTTAGAGTACAATTCTATAAAGAGTATGAAAAGTGGAATCAATGTAATTATGCCTTCGGAATAACTTAATAAAATGATACATATTAAGTGTTGGATTTTGAATAAAAGCTGAAATAGTTCTGATGCCTTCTTAGATACCTTAATAATAACTAGTAATCTACATCACATATTTAATAATAACAATAAACAGTGAGCCAAATTCAATGTAGTTCCAAAAACAATTTACTTCTACTCTTATTATTGCTTCTAACAGATTACAAGCTAAAACGAGCTTGTTTACACCTTAGAAAGCAGTACAGCTATTGTGGAAATATTTCATACTGTTGTCATATCATGTCAAATATACCCCTGCGGTTACCATACTAGAACACTGTAAAAGCTGATAACCCATGTTTTACTATCTGTTCGTTTTTCTGATTTTAAAGATTCAATGTACAATTCTCACAAAAAGAAATGACGTAGCTTCGTTAAAGGGAGATCTCTCGAAGATTTCCGATGTTGTACCCTGTAGGGAGGCTGCTGGCAATAGCCTCCAACGTTCTTGTAAAACAAATGCATACAGCGAAAAATGTGGGTGTTAGGGTGAGCAAGTGAGAGCATACATTCTTACGCGCGTGTAGGAGATGTCGCGAAAGTAATGTCAAGAAAGCAGTAGTCCTACGTATGTTTACATTAAGAGATATATAATATGGAGAACAATGTATAAGAATGGGATGAAAAAGATTCCCCAGGCTATACCCTGTAGCGAGGCGAAGGATTGTGACTATTAAGAAGCACTGCCAAATGTTATCCAGATGTTCATTTAGCACTCGTGTTATTTCAGAAAGTTGCATTTCGAATAAGAGATTTACTTTTGGGGTGCAGTTCTATGAGCGACAATCGCCAAAAAAAAAACTGAGTTGTTCGTTTAGTTCCTGTTGGTTTTTCTTATTTTTTAATTAACTTTTAACACAACAGGTTTTTAGTTGTAATTTGTATTTTAGTTTCTACATTAATAGCTATATAATATGTTCTATATTCTGTAACCACCGACATCATTACTTGCGCAGGCTGTTTCTGAAACGCGGCAACCTTAACAATATACATTCAACCAACCTTGGGGACTGAGTGGTTGTTCTAAATATTTGTTATATTATTAAAGGAGTATTCCGCAAGTTAGTATTTTCTTATTCTCACCAGTCAAAAATATTACAGTAAGATCAAAATTTACTCTTGTTTATAATTAAATCTAGTTTATATTTTTACTATAACAGTTATATTTCGTCGTATGCCTATTCTTTAATATATGTTGTTTATTACTTCTATTCCGATAATTTAATACATAATTTATAGATGTAAAATTCCTAACATAAATTCTTATTCTAACCTTTTTTAATTAATTAATATCTGTATTGACTTCGGATAGTATTAAAGCAATTTATTAGCCCGGTTTTGTATTGCATCTACACGTATGGAATTAATAATGCCGTTAAATCATCTAATTTACTAATGTAAGTGAGCGATACACAGATCTATCATTCTTTTAAGCCGGCAAATTGGCAAGAAGCTGGATCCAGTATAAGTGCATTCTCAAAAATTCAGTAATATAAGTGTCTTATTGTAATTTTACTGCGGCCCATAAATTAAAGGCTGTGAGAGCTATCGCCTCCCTTGCCTATACTGTTCCCTTCTAGTTGATTTTGACGATTTTCTTAACATACCTGCGACAAGGAAACACGCGTTTGATGTATACCTAATCATCCTATTCTTATACATTATTCTCCATATTATCTATCTCTTAATGTAAACATACGTAGGACTACTGATTTCTTGGCACTACTTTCGCGCCCTCTCCTATACGCGTAAGTATGTATACTCCCACTTGCTCGCCCTAACACCCACATTTTTCGCTGTACGCATTCGTTTTACAAGAACGTTAGACGCTATTGCAAGTAGCCTCTCTACAGGGTACAATCTCGAGGAATCTTCGGGAGATCTCCCTTTAACGAGGCTACGTCATTTCTTTTTGTGAGAATTGTACAAACATTGGACAAAAAGGAAACGCACATCTGACAACAGATTACAACACTTAAACACTTTACCAAAAAGAAATTTTACCAATTTACGCAATCAATAGGGTCCCACGAACCAAAGATTATATTATATTGAGAAACAAAGATCTTTTGTACCCAACCTCTAATAATAGAAATATTAAAACTTGCACTAAGATAAATAGAAAAAGAGAGCAATTTTCCATACGGTATCATATTGTTTTCCACATTTTATTTTTCTGTTGTCAAAAATCGTAGTTATTAAATATAAAAAATCATTAACTACATTAACATGTGTTAACATTATGTATTTTCAAATACATTGCTATTTGATGAATATATCTCACTTTTGTCATATTCTATTTATAAAACCTAAAAATGTGCAACGTTCGTAATTTAACGAATTAACTTTCTTCAGAAATTATAATGTATTCGATTCGAAATTTATATATGCACGATTAATTATAAATTTACTAGTTTTAAAATTTGCTTGATCTTATTGTTACGTACTATCATGTTCAAACAAAACGCACGGTTCAAATTGAACATAGTAACGTTGTAAGCGAAGCGTTGAGTTACGACTTATGAGATGATTATAGCCGACGCGCTGTCTTGTTCGTTGTTGGCTCTATCCCTCTTTCAAGTATATAATACATTTAGAACAGATTTACGAGCGAGAGGTATTCTTACATGGAGATACTTATTCTCATATGAACCTGACAAAATGGATAACTTTTAAATTCCAAATGTGTAATTCATATTTTACTGCGCTAATTAAATTTGTATCAGAACTGTATTGGCTTAATATACACTCATATACCGGGTGTTCCGGATTCAATGTTACAAGCGATATCTTCCTTATTTGTAGAGATACAAGATCGAGCAAGATGTCGTCGAAAATGGTTTGTAAAATCCTAAAAGTTCATCTTTTTGACTTTGTGATTGAAGTACTAGGGAATACAACGGCATAAACAAAAATTCCATCTAACAAATACCTACCAATAAAAACATAAATTCTATAATTTTCCTTGGAATTTCCGACGTAATTAATTAAGGAAAATTAAAATATATCCACGGCGAGGAATCGAACCTCGCATCTTCTGCTTGCCAGGTAGGCGCATTAATCATTACGCCACGAGGGCTATGCAAGATTCGTTCTCTCTTCAATACCTAGATGTTATATTTATTTGCATATATATATTACAATATTTCCACAGACAATTTTTAAATTTACATGCCAAGTATACTAAGTTAATTAAATTAGGTTCGATTTCTCGCCGTTGACATATTTTAATTTTCATTAATTAATTACGTCGGAAATTCCAAGGAAAATTATTGAATTCATAATTCACTGACGGAAGCCAAAGAATAATTAATCATATTATAAATTGTTAGTTTAGATTTGGTTGTATCTATACAACCATGTAGGTTGTTCAAACAAAAAAAGATTCAGATATTTATATCAATTTGGGACAATAGTTCACGTACAGTTAAATACGTACTGAAGTAGTGTCACAATATCTTTAAAATGCCTTCTAATTTTTGGCCAAATGAATATGTCGATATTAATTTATCGAGAGTGCCATAAAAATTCTCGTGATGCAGCAATACTATGGACAGCGATTTCCTAACAGAGTGGTACCATCACATATAGCATTTCCTCGTGTTTAAACTAAAATCCGAACGGGTTCATTTCCATCAAATTTACAATCTACTGGCTTATGTTGAAGTGAATCCACATGATATGGGAATAAGTCAACAGTATAGAGGATACTATATATCATCTTTTAAAATTCAGCTGCTGCAAGCATTAAGGCATACAGATTTTGAACGGAGACTAGGATTCGTTGCTATAGTGCAAATAATGTTAAATGATATCCCATTTTGTGAACTGGCGAGGCACCCAGAAAATCCTCATCGGATGTTTGAGACTCATTTTCATGTAATATGAGGTGTCAACGTTTGGTGCAGATTATTTAATGGATGTATCATTGGTCCATACATCTTTAAAGGAACTTTGACAGGGCAACGAATACCCCTCCCTCGTAAAGCTATTAACATTACTTAAAAGGCCGAGGGAGCCAACAACGAACGATCACAAGGCATCGGCTATAGTCATCTCATAAAACTCAACGCTTCGCTCAGAATGTTACTGTATTCGATTTCAACCGCGCATTTTGGTTGAACATGATTGTACGTAATATATCGAAAAAAGAAAATCGTGTTTCTACTATTATTCTCACAGTATGATTAACTTGACGTCTCCACGCATATATTTTAAAAAAGATACAATGCACTATTGTCTGATTTTAAGTAAAACTAAATTTGTTAAAACTATAAAATAAAATGCACTAACTAGCTTAAATGAAACCTAGGAACCGACTTTTAGTTTAGATCCTTTTTACTTCGTCTTTACAGTTACGAAGTACCACCATTACGTAGGGTACAATCTTGAGATCTCCAGTTATACAATATAAAATTGTTGGACAGATAAAAACCATTTCAATTATTTGAAAATGAAAATAATGACAATGAATGAATGACAGCGTAATTGATATTGTATAGGCTGGTCCATTTTAAGCGGAATCTTCGAAGCTATTGGTTTTATGAATAAAAGTTTCAGACAAAAGTTTAAACATATAAAGGGACTCATTAAACGACGCAAATATTGCTACTATAGAGAAAGTTGCCATACCAAGTAACTGATAAATAATATTTCAGCACTTGCATCAAGGAATTTGTCGTTATTGGCGGTCCATATTAGTAAAATAGATAGTACAATCATTTCTGTAATGGCTGTGGAGTATTTTCTGTTATATTTTTTAATGTATATTTAATCGGATCACATCTTTCATATTCCTCAATGTCCTTTAACCTCTTTTTTATTCCTATTTACTACTCTTTAAGAATGTAATGAATGAAGTGCTATATTCTGCCTGTTTCCACAGAAGTGTTTATCTTGTTATTGCCTTTGTGGCTTCCTCTATAGCAGTGGTTCTTAACCTGGGGATAATTACTTCCGCCGGGGTAACTTGGCAAATCCGATGTGGCTAATGGGTCTATGGATTTTTTCAGGTAAATAAATAAAATGTTCGCTACGCAGACAGGCTTATACTATGTAAAACAAAAAACGATAAGAAATTGTCCGCTACTCCCAGCTAGGCAAAAGGGGTAACACTACTTAAAAAGTTAAGAAATACTGCTCTATGGTAACAACAATAGTGCCACCTAATGAGGATCATGACCAGAAACGAAAGCCGGTTAGGTTCGAGGCGTGACTGAGTGCGAAAAAGGAATACATCGGCATTAGTAGGGGTAAAGAGGCGGCATCGCGCATGTATTGGCTAGGTCACGTACATCATTCCATCGTTATCTTAGATAAGGATAGAATGCATACGCGATGCTGCCTCTCTACCCCCTAACAATGACGTATTCTTGTTTAAGCTCTCAATCACGCCTCGATCCTAACTGACTCTCGTCTCTGATCATGACATGCTTATTATTTTGCCTGAAAGTCTTCTTCGTAAAACCAATTGTTTTAAAGACGTTTAAGTGTTCCCCTTTAAATGGATCATCCTGTACGCTACCAATCACCATTACTACAACCATCATAGAAAAATAAATGTCGCTGGCAACAATGTTGTAATTACTTCATTTTTTGTTGTTTCATTATGCCTTACATTCAAAATTTGCAGTATTTCCCCGCAAAACTAATAAAGATTGAAACAAAATTAACAATGATGACTTATTACTATAGGAAAACAAAAGTCGAAACTATAGAAGCCAGATACTTAGGGTATAAATACTTATAACTGTATGTAGTTCACGTATTTTCCTGTACCATTCCATTATTATTATCAAAATGGACTTTCACATTACCAAAGTATTTAGTAAAGTGTTAGATATGTATGCTTATGATATATGAATAAATTTTTTAGTGGTATGAAAATATTGATGGTGATCTAAATAAGAAATACTACACTATACATATCAGATTCCATAAAATTATCGTTTTTCGTCTTTACAGTTGTTACTACATTCTTATGGAACACATGGTAAATTACAGAACGATTTAAAATTAAACATCTTAGTTTTGAACATTCTCAAGTGCCAAATAAGCCGTGTCCACCCCCATTATTTTTATAATTTATATGAATAAAATTATATAGACATCTTCAAAAAACATACACATGAATACATTTTCAGACATGAGTACTTACGCTTTTAAGCATTTTTCACACATACATAAAAAAAATTATAATCGAAAACAGACGTATTAGTAAAATGTACCAAATGTCTATAAAAGGTCGTATGATATTTCAAGTATCAGTGGATTTAGAATAGCAACTGAAAAAACAAAATTACCAGTTATTTTAAACAGTATGGGGTAAGATAACAAATAATAGAAAGAAGATTTTTTTTGGCAATGTCACTGTTTTCGTTGCCGCAGATATTTCTCCAATTCTGGATTATGCATGAACAGCAAATTTCAAAAACGCGAAGAAAAACAACCATAAATTTTAAACTGAAACAGTTCACTAAAACCCTTACCACAACACTTAATTCGTACTGGACGCACGTTTCGATAGCCAAGCTATCATCATCAGCAGCAAGACTGAACGTGCGTCCAGTACGAATTAAGTGTTGTGGTAAGGGTTTTAGTGAACTGTTTCAGCGTTCCAGTGCCACAGTTTTAAAGTACCCGTTTAGCATAAATTTTAAGATTAAAAAAATTTAGATATAATGGGTAACGCAAAAGTAACTTCATACCTAGCAAAATAAATAACTGTGAACGGATGAGATCCACCTCCAAAATATCCGGACATACAAATCAAGGATAATTGTATTTATTGGTACATGGAAAATCGCCATGTTCTTTTAGAACAAGAGGTAAATCCGCCTTGTGTAAATGTTTGAGATGCAATTTCGGCACGTACAGTAATAAGGCCGTATTTTATTAACGGTAACCTCAATGGAGGCAGGTACTTGGGTCTACTTCAGGAGGTTCTACCAGGAATTATGCCAATGGGCAATTTTGATGAACTTTACTTGATCAACCGGATTTTGTGCGTTTTCAGCAACAGAGTGATTGCCACGTTCGCCTGATTTTACGCTGATGAAGATTTCATATGAGGTGTGGTTAAAGACGAAGTGCACTGAGGATGCATTCAAGAATCTGGATACGAACACTTAATGCAGAAAAAAAGCATTTGGAGTAAAAAGAAGTGAAATTATGTATATATGTAACATTTTGCGGAAATAACAATAATAATTTTTATATGTACGTAAAATAAATTGTTTACGCTAAGTTGATAAATGTGAAGTTATTTTTACGCCACCCTATATATTAAACTGCCAAATTTTAAGATGAAAATGAATAAATGTTATTGCTCAACAAAATCTAGCGTTAAATTTAATGGCACCCTTTCATAATGGGATGACAAATAAACATAAATACGTTTCCATAATGCTACGAAACGTTAATTTTAGCATTTTATACGATTGGATCATGAACTAGGAAAACTTGTACCTGTAGGATTAATTGTATATTGAAACAATATTCTATTAACTATTTAAAACATTCCTAATAATAATTCCATGTGCAATAGAATTTTTTATAAAAAGCAAAATAGATAGAAATACAAATATCCAGATCGCTTATGATTCGTTTCTTTACAACCTTTTAGATACATTTAATATTACATAGTCTGTAGTAGGAGACAGCTGTATGTCGTTTCGAATTTCAAGCCGATTTATTAATTGACATCGAACACAAATATAGGGGCATTTACTTCTTAACAAATGAACTGTTTTTCTGTAACTTTATTTGTGTTCAAAAAATAATTAAAATTCGCTTAATGTAAAATTAATCTTACATTATCAAGCTAAAAACATTTTGGACGCTCGGTACTTTGTACCTCGAATGGTAGCGTAATAGTAATATGTATCTGTTTAAAATTGTACATCAATACACAAAAATAAATAGACACTATTCACACGATCATATAGTTCTAATAGAAAGTAAATATACGGTATACAGAATGTCTCACGAGGAACTGCGTTAATCAGTATATGAAAGAATATGCATTGGACAATTCTGAAATTTGGTAGTACACTGAAGCCGACATGTACTATTGAACTAAAATATTTTTAATAATCTGACGTTTTGTTATTTTAAATGTTATACATCCTATATATTATTACATTTTTGAATTCCTAATTCAATTTTAAGGTTTATTTGATAAAACAACTATGTTGCTATTTCTAGCTATATTTTAAATATTTGCATTTTTAGACAATTTTTGACAGATGGACGAGTGCATGTGAACTTTTGTGCCTGTGCAGGTGTTTAATTTCAAAAAATTGCAATTTTGCAGAACTGTTGATCGTATAGGGTAGGATTAGAAACCGAATTATTTTTCCGAAAACATACAGCGTGGCCAAAATTACGGTTAAACTTTCAAATGCAAAAAGTGTCAAAACTTACTACTGGTTTTTCTCTTTCTTATCAAATTGATCCTACAAAAAAAAATCATTAATTACGCATTTATTACGATATTTAGGAAAATGTGTATTGTATCACAATTTTCCTAAAAAAAAAAGAGTACCCACCAATAAGAATGCAGCTTATGTAGTTTTTAAAATGTCATCGAACTTCGGAGATATCCAAGTTATTCATGACTACTAAGAAACAATCCAGCATTGATGAAACGTTGAATTGCCAACTCTCCTGGAAGTATTGCGTTCTAAGTACGTGGGGATTCGAATTGCTCCATTAATGAGAATTATGCCGGTTAAGCAGAGCATTTCTTGTAAATTTAGCTTCAATCGTCTAAATAATGTCCAAAAATAATTCGTGCTCTTGAGACCGTATAAATTCGCAAAAATTATGTTTTCGAATTTATGCCTTCAGCGATTGAAGATTGTTCGAATTCTATATTATTTACTTAACTACGTTTGGTGACAACTTTTCTTTTTGTGAATACGGAGCAGCAAAGGCATCGCATGCTCTTGATATCACTTTGCATTCTCCATAAATAATAAAGAAATTTAAACAAACGTCGTTCCTGTAATCTAAGCGCGCTGACATTGTTTATAATTGAAAGCTGAGTGACGGATATATTTTTCATCAATGATGGATTGTTTCCTAACGATCATAACCAACTTGGATATCTCCAATGTTGAACATTTTAAAAAACTGCGTAAGCTACATTCTCGTTGGGGAGTAGTCTTTTTTGGAATAAAATTGTGTTGCAATACAATCAATTTTCGAAGTTAAACACTTCCACCGTTATAAAAGTTAATATGCACTCATCCATCTGTCATCTGTATTTTAAAAAAATACAAATATTTCAAATATGGTTAGAAATAGCAACATAGGTTATTTTATCAAACAAATATTAAAAATGAATTCGGAATTCAAAAATGTAATAATATAAAGAGTGTTTCATTTAAAACAATGAACTTGGCAGCTACGTCCTGTATAACCGAAAGTGTCAGATTATAAAAATATTTTTGTTCAATAGTAGATGTCGGCTTTAGTGTACTACCAAGTTTTCAGAATTTTCGAATGTATACTTTTTAATATATCGATCGATGCCATTCCTCGTGAGATACCCTGTATACTACTTAAAATACGTTTAATTAACATATGTACAATTTCAGTATTTGCAATAGATTTACATTCTTACCTATCATCGGCTTCCCTATCACGATAATCTCTCTCTCGCTCTCTTTCACGATCGCCTCTACTGCGAGATCGGTCTCTTTCCCTCTCTCTTTCTCTGTAACTATCAGCATAATATCTGTCACGGTCTCTGTCTCTATCGCGATCTCGGTCTCTGTCCCTGCTTCTTTCCCTATACCTGGATGATGATCTTTCACGTCTACCTCTTCTATGTCTTTCTCTAGATCGGGATCGATCTCTTCTACCAGAGCTGTAACTTTTATCTTCCACACCTCTTAGGGTGTCCTGTAAAGAGCTAATCAAAATTTTGCAACGATCGTCGTTAGCAACTTTCGACTGTTTAATCAACGATATAGCAGTAACAAGCGTTTCTATCGCACTGGCGAATTCTCCAGCGGCAGCATCTGAAACGGCACGTGCAATGGCAGAACTCGATACGGTTCGATTTCGCGACATGGTATCTTCGAACTCTTGCTCACTGATTTGTGGTATATCTGGTCTATGTTCACTTACTGGTCCTCCATAAGGCGGTTGAGCCATGTTTGGAGGTGGTACGTATCCATGTGGACCAGGAGGAACAGAATTTGGACCCATCGGAGGACCGTGGGGCGGTCCGTGATTCCCTGGTGGACCATGTTGCGGCGGCATTCCAGGTCCGCTCGGCATCGGATGGTTCATTTGGGGAGGAGGTCCTCCTTGCTGGAAGAATGCTGGATTTACATGTGGAGCAGGTGGACCTTGAGGTGGCCCCTGCGGAGGACCTCCTGGGGGGCCACTCATTGGAGGCGGTCCCCTTGGCCCCATGTTAGGTGGACCTTGCATGTGCGGAGGACCTTGTGGAGGAAAGCCTGGCTGCATTGGAGGTCGGTTCCAATCTGGTCTAGGACCTGGTGGAGGACCCTGGTTAGGCATTCCTCTAGGCGGCCCCTGCACTTGCGGAGGACCTTGAAATTGCTGTTGCAAAAGTAAATTACCATATTACTGAATGTTCAGTTGATATGTATAGTAAATATAAAAATACATTAAATGTATTTGTAACTTGATTTATCATTATATAGTGGTAGTAAGCAACCAAAAATCTCCTAGAAATAAGTAGGAAATTATTTACGTTGAGCACAAGTAACGGAATACAACGCAACCACTAAATTGTAACGCCAGTCAGAATTATTTAACTATGCACAATATACGGGATATTTCAGTTAGTGTGCTCACCACTGGGATTTTGTAGTAGTAGTAAGTATAAGAAATAGAAAGTTGGTTAAATGAGACAAAATACGCATGTCAAGGCATCTTTTTCTAACAAAAAAAAAAAATGAAATAAATAAAATTCAACCTACATATCTTAAGCCAGGTCCACACAGTAACAACAAGAAGCAACATTTGTTATTAATGACAAATGACCAGTTTCCAGAAACGAAGTTGCTGTTTGTTGACAAATGTTTCTGGCTGTTTATATCGCATCTAGGAATGTTTCCCCTTGTCACATGTTTCGCCCGCCTTTTGGTACACTTCAAAGAAAACTAAGCAACAGGCATCAGCCAACTGTGACTTGCGACTCTTGTTCCTTTAGTGTGGACGGTTGCCATCAGTAATCAGTCGCATGTCTGTACAGGGTTCTTTGCTGTTTATTAATAAATAATAATATTTGCGTATTTCTGTATTAGTGTGAGTGAAACAGTGAAATAATTAATATGACCGGGTGGACAAACGACAAGAGAATACTGTTACTAGAGACATATAAAGATTACTATTCACATATGTATATAGTAAATTATTTTCAACACAACATTTCTACCCTGTTTTCTATTGTAGGTGCATTCCAGCGTTACGTTCCCGACATTTGTACGCATTTTCGAGAATTCTAAAACCTACAACCCAGCATTAAAGAGTAGTGAAGAATAACAAAATATACTAATTAATAGTGCCACATAATGCTTAAACCACAATATAATTAAATTATGTTAAATCCTATTTTTGAACGGTTATTATACGAAAAACGCAGCGTTACGTTCCCGACACAACAGTTAGCATGGTTTCTCACAACACGTTCATTTGTTAAATTTCAGCGAAACCACAAAACAAAAACAAATGAAACAAACTGTAAAAGTAACACAACAGGCAACTAAATATTGAAATAACAAACAGGTAATGAATTGCTTAAATCTACTTATATACGAACTATTATTGGTTACGTTCCCGACATCTTTCGTTATGTTCCCGTCACGTACCATCACTCGTTATTTTTGAAGCACAAAATTAAACAATTTTTTGGCCAGGCAGTGTGTTTTAGCTACAGCCGTGTTGTTTACGCAATTAATTTCATGGAATTTAGATATACCATTAATAGAAACCACTTCTTGCCAAGGGTTTTCTGTTTCTAAAGAAGACTTGATTGTTGACTTAGAAATATAAATAATTTTGGTATTAGGTACTAGCGTCGAAGCTAGTTCAGCAAAATCTTTCACACATTGCACAATAGGACTACCTTGAGCCATACTTGATTCACTAAACGTTTTACACTATCGCCCACACAAATAAATGAGATGGAATTTTTTGAACAGCAGGTTAAGTAATTTTACCATGAACTTATTTTTGAACTCTGAAGCAGACCCGTCACTTCATATAACTTCCTGTATATCTATAGTACCACTATGATTGCCATCGGCTAAACGTATAACATAAAGGTAATTTATGAATACAAACACAGTATCTTTGTCTTTACGAGGGCAATCAGAGCAAATCACATATGACTGCCACTGATCTTTATGAATAACAGCAGCTGTAAACAACGTCACACTTGCTCGGGACCACAAGACTTTGGATTTCCTTCTGGTACTTGCAAGAATATCACATCGAAAAATCTATTTGTAGAACCCTGGTATTGGCATCATTCTTGTCATTTAAAAATGCTTTATGTTGAATCCTCTTCAGCAAAACGTGATATCGAAAGTCATTGTAACTTTTATGTACCCATTCCAACAACTCTCACAAGTAATCGCGTTTTATCTGCATCGCCCTTGCCCTACTCCTTCCATATTACTGTTTGCGGAACGTCTTCAATTTTTTTATTCTTTGCAGATTGTTACAATTTTGGTATTCATTTTTCCAGCAATCTGAGTTGAGAGAGATGTCGCACAACGTTTCCTCCCAAAATTTATTTGAGAGATTATATTCAAACCTTTTAATCCCATGGAAAAATTTTCATGCAGCCTGCATTTACACTGCTCTGTCGGCACATCTTTTAGAAGCAGTACGTTGGAAGGACGAAGTGAACAAAATTTTGAAAAACCGATCTTGATATTTCGGTACTCTTGCTGGAATATGGAGGATGTTTCTTTTAAAAATAAAGTCAAGTAATGTTTTTGTAATGTGTGCTTTTTTCCTCCTATCCAAACGGCCATAGAATCTTTAGTGCCAGGACAAATGTATACAATATCTGGACGAAAACAACAATTTGTTACTGTTTTTAACTCTTCGCTCTCTTCTTCGGTTCTATCACTCAAACTCGTATTCCTACCTTGAACTAACTTTAAGCCAATACGTTACGCAACACTCTTTATAACAGACTTTTTTTTCTTGGGATATTCAGACAGGCTTTTCATACATTTTAATACACCTTTGGCATAAGTCTACTGACACTTATACGGATGAAAAGGAAGAAGCATATTCTCCCTGGTCAATGTAGTAGTCCCAAAACTACTTTGTTGTTTTTTTTCTTTCACGTTGCTATCTTTTTTCTAGCCTTTTTTTTCAATCTTATTTCTTGCAATTTCCAGGGATTCGTCGACTCTCTCAATTTCTTTTTCAAATTTCTTAGTCTTTCATTTTCCTTTTTCTGAAAATCCGAAACCTTCTTTTTTCTTCTGTCTAAATTTTTTCTGCCTGGCCGCATTACTTAATGGACAATAGTGTTCCATACCGCTTTCTGGTGTAAAAGCTTCCCAAAAATGTGTCCCAAACTTGTAAGCTTAATTTCTCCAACAATTCGTTACGTTCCCCGTTACAAGATAAATAACTATATTACGTCCTCAAACGAATGACATGACACAACTGACAGTTGTCAACAAAAACGATAGAAAATATAACAAGCGAACGGGAAGAAAGCAAAAAAGAAATAGAAATACAGGACGAATTGGGAGGTGAAAACATAGCAAATTAGGTAAGTTGGGTAGGGCATATGTAGACCAGGAAATAAATAGAAACGGTCAGGCGAATGACACAGCGGATAAGATTTGGAAAAATGAAATAGAAGACGTATGAACACTGAAATTAGTAAAGTGGGAAGCCAAATGCTAGAACAGAGGGGAGTGAAAGAAGATAGCAAATGCACCCAGAATCCACAATAAATAGTAGATTTAGACAATGAAAGCGAGGAATAATCCACCCGAAAAATGGATTCCAAAATGCCCCGAACATTAACCTTAACCCAAGAGAATTGAACGGCTTGATGATATTAATGACGTCATACACATTTTGTTTCATTCTAACCCTCTATTTCTTGCCGATTAGAACATTTAGAAGAGACACATTAACTGAGAAAGCCAGTGCAATTCCCAAAATAAATTCAAATTCGAATACAAAGAAAGTATCTAATTTATATATACTGAATTAAAGAAAAGTTAATTGGTGCTGAACGCTGGGCATATAAAACGATGCTTACTGCTGTGAAGTATGGTGGTGACAATATTGAGATGTAGGGATGCATCTTATCAAGGTGTTGGTAATTTGTTTAAAACTGAAGATAAACTCATGGTAGAAAAGTATCGGCACGATACTTTTCTGTCGAAACCTGAAGTAGTTTTATTCTGCAACAAGTTAATCTCAGGCATACATCTAGATTACAAGAAGACAGAATGTTACGCTCGATTTGAACATTATTGAGCATGCTTGGAGCTATCTTGGTCGAAAAAAGATTGCAAAAGCACTAAAAAATCTTGAATTCTGGACAATATTGCAAAAAAGAAATGTACATACATGTACATAAATTAAAATCAAATAAATACTTTTATAAATAGTCCCTAATAGCATGGTCACCGCTGTATATACAAAATTCCCGAATTTTTTACGCTATACATTGGACACTAACTTGAAATAAAATTACCTTCTGTTCAATACATAATCATTAAATCAACATGCTTAATCCACAAACAGCTTTAGATGATATGCTTATCATCAGTTAATGTTACTCAGTGCTTGAAAAAACTACATGTAAACTAACCAATATCGCAATTTATTTCCAACATTAATTTCTAACGAGAGATATATGTATATCTCTATTTCAACATTGAATAACTTTTACAACAGTCAACTGCTAATCAATTTTCTAATAATTGCAACAAGTACTTCCAGTTAGTGTATGTACAAAGAGGTAGTTCTTGCAGAAAAAGTATAAAGACAGTTCACACAATTTTATACCATTTTGTTAAATTAAATAAACTCATATTTTTTGAAACGCAGGTATTACCTATCTATAATTACAAATACATCTTCCTCAGTAGAACTTAAAGAGACTAAAGCATATTTACCATGGGAGGTCTTGGAGGTCCCTGTGGTCCTGGTGGTGGTCCAGGGCGCATACCCTGTGGTGGCATAGGACCCATATTCGGTCGCGGTCCATTCCACTGTGGTTGTTGGAACCTCATTGGTTGAGGTTGATTCATTTGAGGTGGTCCATTAAAACCAGGTGGCGGCCCTTGCATGCGCGGTCCATTTGGTCCTTGCATGCCTGGATTCATAGGACCTCTCATTGGAGAATTCATTTGCATTCTTGGAGCAAAATTTTGGTGAGGACCTGAGGGAATAGGATGATTAGCTTGGCCTGGATGTTGACCACGGGTGTTGGAATTATTAGGAGGAGAAGGACGAGTTTTAGACTGACTTTCAAAGTTACTAAGAGCCTGCTTGGTAGGAAGGGTAACTATGGGATGTTGACCATGAATTTCTCGTTTAGGAAGTCGCTCCATACACATTCGCATACTAGCTTCGGAGCCCATAGATATAACACAGAAGCCCTTAGATTGCCCATTAGCACGATGTTCAAAAAATTTTACTTCATGGAAATCATTCACACCAGTTTCATGAACCGCATTTGCTATGTCTTGGTCAGTTGTCCACTAAAAATACAATTGATCATCAGTTCTTAAGATAGGTGAATACTATTAAACAATGTAGAAACTATTAGGGAATTTCAATTATAAAAAGATTATTCATCATTACAATGAAAAAAGCAAGTCCGTAATTTCTGCTAGCTATGATTATAAATATTAACCTACATTTTTTAGGGTATATTATTCTTTGTTGTTGTTTGTATTAAAAATGAGAATATGTGACATTATGTAAGGTATAACTTTAAAAGAATTACTCAAAATTTGAGCAAAGTAAATAAGTAAAACTGAATTGGTACTTTAGAAGGGACACTATAGCATTAATTATGCATGTATAATACAGTCTCAACAGTTCAGGTCTTTAAAGTTCGAGTTAGTTGGCTGAAGTCACAAATTACTGCAATGCAACGTTTTAAAAAAATATTTCTCGTACAGGTTACATTTTAATATACTTAATTACTACATTCGCATAAAAAGCTGAAATTCAACAAAAATGAACTCAAAACAAACTATTCTTGATGATTGATACGATAATGAATAAAATTATATTTCTGTCAAAAATATACAAATAACTGTTTCCATATTACTATATGCAGATAAATTACCTAACGTCCCCTGCTCTTTATTGTAGCCTTTTGCATACTTTTGTATATTTTTGAAAGTTCAAGATGATCTCGGTTCAATGCAATTCGAACTATCAGGATTCCAATATAATATAAATTCCTTATTGGCAAATGCTATCAGCAAATAAAAATATAACCATTCGACCTTACTACTTAAGTAGAAAGCACAGATAAATATTGTGTCTTAATAAAATGGTTGCTGGTCGATTTACATCATCTTAGTGAAAACCTAACGTAACTATTATTGTTATTTAAGTAAATACTAACCCACGTTAAATTTCCAACATATAATTGATGCCTGCGACCCAATGTACTTGGGGTGATGTTATTTCCCTGTGTTTGATACGTCGTTCCATTGGTTTCTTCAGAGTTGCTATTTGGGGCCGGAGGTTGATTAGTATCAGCTCCGTCACCCCCGGGTCCGGCAGCTGGAGTCGCAATCACATCATCATACAAATCAACATTATCACCACCAAAGTCATCCTAAACCATAAATTATCGCATAAATATGACGTTGATAGCGGAAAGCGGTAATACAGAATACAACATTATAACATAAAAGAAGTACTAAACATGGCGTTATTCGTTGAAAAATCGATATTAAGAATAAGTATAACTTACTTGTGCAAAATCTTGATCTATATCGTCCGCATATAAATCAAGATCGTTTTCTGCCATTGTAGACGGCATACGCAAAATAAAATGGCGGTACAGCCACTGTCTACCCACAATTCAACAAAGCGTCTCTTGTGGGACTTTTCTATACGGAGTAGCAGCGACAATTAAAAGAACCGTGTATAGGAAGCGGAATTGTTGTGGCAGTCCTGATTTTTAAATTATCAATATTATCATATTTAAATTTGAACATATTCCTTATACATAATGCTAAAAAGTAAAAACTTTGATATTGTTTGACATTTTGAGTTAGAAGTTAGAAAACAGGTAGAGGGAGAAAAGCCTTATCAACATAAAATTTAAAAAAGGTTTTAAACAAAATAGGTAAAGGAAAATCACAGATATATTTATAAAAAACAAGATAATGTTTTGTTTATGTAAGAATGTACATAATGAGTAGTTATTTATATGGATCCTGTTCAAATAAATTCTCGGTAGGCATATAAATATTATTTTACTGATATTTATGGAAATGTGATGGAGAAAAACGGAAATAACTATTCGTTTTACACCCTAACAATTTTCTTTTTGCTAATTCAATATATTTTGTGAGAAATAATTCAAGAAATCAGCAAAATATGATTCATTAAGCATCAAGTTATTATTGATGTCATTGAAATTATTCATTCCAGTGAGTGTGGCAGTGGGTCTGGTTTTTATTTTCCTTACGTAATGTACTCTCATTTTTATATGTAAGTCATCCCAATATTATTTATTAGGCAAATTTTAAAATTCGTTTTTGTTTGATAATTGAGAATAAAAATGCTTTGAATCGAAATATTAGAAAGAGTACCTAATAAAAGTAAGTGTAACAGTAAATTTCAACAAAATAATTTGTGCGCACTTGAACACAAATACATAGTAAAAAACAATAGCCTCGGATTTTTAACAAAAAAAAAATAGTTACTGTAATAGGATATCAACGACAATTTGATATATTTATACACATAAAGTATTACATTTGGCAATAATGGCAGCAAAAGTACTGTTACATAAAAAAGGAGATGCTAGTGAACTTTTGAGATTTTTTTTTATTTCAGAAAACTAATCAATCGAAGTCGGTAATATATTTTATAATGAATGCAGCAAAACCCTAAAGAATTGCTTGAATAACTTATCAAAATCATCTAAAATAGGAGTCAATAATCAAATCATAGGCTATTTTATTTTTAACATAAGCGCCATCTATCCCAGTCTATCGGAACACGACACTCACATTATTATCAGTTCAATGCAGCCAATCGAAATCATTTGAAAATGATCGTAGGAATAGTGAAGCAGGAGAATATTCTTTGCAGGGCCGTTTTAAGCTAAATTGGGGCCTATGGCACTTTAGGATATATGGAGCCCCTTTGAGAGAAATTTCGGATCGGTATTAACAGAAACGAACAACATTTTAGTTAGTATAATTTGTTACTTTTATATTTGAAAATTTACAAACAAAAGCGAACATACTTAAAAAATGTATATCTATACAAGAGGTACTTTTCTGGGTTTTTGATTGGCAAAATCGTGAATGGCGAACGAACATTAGCTTTTAGCTATTACTTGGTAAGTAAAGTAAACAAAACAATTTGTCACGGATTAGTTAAGACTAAACTAGCTCGTAAATTTTCCAATAATAATTGAATCGATCATTTCAAAAACAACATAAGCCAAAAAATTAATTATTAGGCTTTTTATTTAACCGTTGTTAGATACATTTAAAATAATTACAGAATATATATGCCGAAAATCCCTTGAACAACAATTATTAGCCCAATTTAAACATTCTTCATAATCATTAAAATAGACAATTTTTATTACTTTTATTAATTTCTGTAAAATCACAGTAACTTGACTTCCACTGTTTTTGAAATGACCGATTCGATTGGATCTTGTATTGATTCAAAAATTAATCATCGGTTCGGCTGCTATCGCAAGGGGTGGATCATGGGGCCCTGGCATCTTGCCCAGTGAGTCCATGCGTAAAAATGGGCCTACTTCTAAGATCTGGTTCATAGGACCGGTTGTAATATGAGTTGTCTTGGTATACCACCTAACAAGTCTTCTGATAAATAGTACTTAATAATAAATGACTAATTCTTATAATATGGTTATAATTAACTGTCAAATAAATTTGACGTTAAGCTCAGAGTAAACTGCATAAAAATATAGAGCAAAACTGCAACTTCTATTTATTTGGCCTTTAACAATCCTACGGATAATTACACCTTGTTATACAATGTCCAATCTTATCCTTCTGATAAATACATATATCGATACAGATGGTTATTATCAGGACATTGTACCTTACAACCAGGCTTGAGGGACGTAGAATAAATGAGGCCCCCTCACTTCTAAATTCACCCGTTTACGATCACGCCTGCCGAAAAGATACCGAAAAAAGCTGTAATACGCGCAAGCTTAGTTTATGATGCTTTGCGCACGCGAAGCAATTTCCCTGTATAGAAAGCATGACAAACTTGCGTGTATTACAGTTTTTTGGACATTTTTCATCCAGCGAAACCGCCGACCGGCGGATCTGCTCTGTCGTGTGTAACCGACCTTACTCTATAATTAAGTTGCTCTTGATACTTAAGATCGCACCATAGAACTTGGAAAAATATAAGTATATCTTAATCATATGTTGAAATGTTATTAGAATCTTACAATTTTTATTGTAGACAGGTAAGACATGTATTAAGCCATCTAAAATTGTTTGATTTGTTTATTGTTGCTTACAAAAGAAATAGTAATGCAATAAGTTAATGTTTGACTTAATTCCTCGACACTGAAGAGCATCTTTAAGTAGAATATAACATTGTCTTCATCAATAATGGCAGAAAATCATTTATCAGTATTTTTCTGAAAGGTTTATGGATTTGCTGTTGTAAATTCAGTATATATATTTTTATTTTCTTTTCATACTGTACTGCAGATAATAGTGACATAGTTTGATAAAATAAATTCATTTGAAAATGTTTTATTGGCAAATAATTCTAAATGATTATTAAGACTGTCTTACAAGGGCCACTAACTGTTGCTTAAATAAGATACTGGTACAATAACTTCTTAAGCATTTAGCACCTTTAATTTTGTTTTACCTTTTCACGGACAATTCTTTCAATATTGATTTGTGGCGATATATGAGGAGTTGTGTATTTCTCTACAAAAGGCATGTTAACTTGCACGTTTTCAAAAATACCACACGTTTTTTTTAATTTACCAGGGGCATATAAAAAAATTAATACTGCGTTTTGAATTATGTCAAAAATTGCGTTTTGATTTGTACCTCCTCAAATTAGATTTTGAGTAAAAGAAGTATCCAACACTGGATAGTAGCTATTGCGCGTTAATATTAAACAAACATTTTTTAATCAATTTCATACTATCTAATTTATTTGCAAATTATTGAACAACGCTTAGGGAACAAAAATACATCATATAATACTACTATATATTTACAATAAAACTATTTTAGACAGATTCTGAACATAAATATCATGATGGTTAACAATACATATTATGTATAATATTTAATTACAACATGATTAAAGTAGATTTGCAAAATCAAACCTACGTTACCTGCTTGAAAATAAACTAACTCACATAATACCCTACATTAAACATATTACAGATAAAACATTTATTCTATGGATTTCAAAGGTGTCTATGTCGGACACTAAATAAAATTTAAAGAAATAAATATCGTTGTTTAACATACCTATATCTATATTGTTACTTACTGGTCCAGATACTTGCAGCTATTATAAACGTAGGTTGTTCTATTCTATTATTTTGTATTATAGCAATCATTTGCGATGAAAAGGTGTGCCAAAAGAATCCGATGAGATCACTAAAATGAAGTAAGTCAGGAAAATATAGACACCTTTAGTCTTGGGTACGTATGAAGTATAGAATTTTGCTAAAATACAAAATAAAGTTCCTTATTACCATTTTCACTTAACTCTCTTGTACAAGATCTTACTTATAAAAAGTATATCATTTTTAATTATATTTGTATTTGTACAATAATAGATAAAATTAATATTTTCGCTTTTAGATATGACTACACATATTTTGATTTGATTACTATTTAGACGAATTAAAGATTGTTTTCTGTTATTTGAACATGTATAGTTAATAGTCTATGTACAAGCCGATTTAGTTAGTAATCAAAAGATTCGGAACGAATGTGTATCTTCTCAGTACTAAAAAGAAATCACAACCAACAATTGTTTTAGCACAACTAAATAAATATGATGGACAAGTTTCTAGTAGTAATAGTTTTAGTTAATAGCATTTTTTTGTTATTAACTATGCCCTTTTTCGCAAAAGACATTTTATACAGTAATATCCAGTGTGCTAAACATATTCATATTATTTGAATAAATATGTGACATTAATATGTTATAAATTGGAGTGAAAGTGTAATTTTAGGTTTAGGTGTAGGTATCGTAGTATATAGAACCAATATAGAAGTTTAGAATGTTGGCTTAGCTACTATTGCTCTGGATGTTACTGTGTAAGCTTTAAAAACTATAATAGGAAAAAGCTATGACAGTTAACTTAAAAGCGGGGTCCAATTTAGAAATGAGATGATTTATTATGCCAATGGAATTTTGTAAAACGATAATCGATTGCTTACGATTGATCGCATGATTTCGGTTTCCTCAACGGACAAATTGCTTGACAACATTTTTATTACCTTACGAACATTGTGCAATAATAAAGAGTTTACGGAGTTCGTTTCAATTCGGTTCAACAGGCATGGCGCTTCTTTGTGCTGTGAACTGTTAAATTTGTTCGTGCCAATACATGCGCTTCTTGACCATCAGAGGTACATTTTATTTCTGGGGATATATCCGGCTTGACTGGTGAAAGGATTAAAGCAACTGATAGATAACGATGGCATTAACTTGAGAACGTAGGATCTAGCAAATCCATTAAGTAGGTCATATTAAAATATATATTGTGTTTGGTCAAAATACCTTTGAGTATTAATGATGAACACAGTTCGTCTACAACGAAGTAGTACAAGTTTAGTATTCCAAACTCCACATCTAAATCGTAAATAATAGTAATTTTTTAAGTGAATTGGTGTTATTGTTTTTTTTGCCCATTTTTGTTTATATTTAGGCAATATATATATATGTAAAATTCAAGCCTTCATTACGAATGAACGAATTAACGAAGGCTTTATGCTTCTTATAGATAATTAGTCTCTAACACTTGCTTAAAGTTTATGTTAAATATTTTCCTTTGAATTTTCATTCACACTTTATGCGCTTTTGATGTTTAAGTATTAGTCGATCTGAACACATTGACAAGTTGATTTTGTTCCAAAATATGTATAAATACTGTATTAATTCGAAATTGACAATATGTATGGAACACATAAAAGATAATAAGTATATTTTCTTTAATGTTGAACTTTTCATGAAACTGTATATCGTCGGTTTAGTGGTAAACTACCAGGTTGTACGAACAATTTGGTACTACGCGAGAAAATAACCCACTTAGCGTTTTCTTTTAATTTCGCGAATAATTTATGTTGATAGTTCCCACAATAAAGATGCACAACACCGCAGAATTTTCAATATAATTATCATTTTATGGTATTAGGTAAAAGATCAGTGGCGACTGGTGGTAACATAAATGGGAGGTCATTTACAACGCTTCGATTGCCTGGCGTATTGCGGTGCATAGTACAATGTACGTAATATGTAACGGGAATACACGAGAGAATCGAAGCGTTGTAGTGTGGCTCCGCAACCACAGTGTACCAGACGCCTCCCTAAAAGATGAATGTTGTATTACCTATACCGTGGAAAACCCATGTATTTTCGGTTTTAATTTTAACCTTAGAACATACACCAATTGTCAACCAAATCGGATTTAATACCACATACAGGTCTCGCATTGTAGGATGGCGAGTTCCGGCGCTATCTGAAGGTACTGTCGGACATCGTTCGGGAAAATTCAAGTTTCAATGCAACATGTGGTGGCGTAGCTCGACTTAATTTTTAAATTATGTTAGCATAATAAGAAACGACTATAAAATAAAGTCTTGTATTTCCACTGCGCATCTGAAGCGTTCACCATCCTATAACGCACAAACTGTACGTACTTAAGGGAGAAAAGAACACTTCATAGGTATACGTCACATGGTAGGCGGTAATACCTAACGTTCCCGCCGCAGTATTCTTTTCTTTGCTAGATACGTATTTTGTAATCAATTTTGGTTGTCAAATGGTATACATAGAAATGTGTTTTCTAATTTACATAAGCACAAAGTCAACAACCTTTAGGATAGAGAGAGAAAAACTCAACTTCTTAGTCTGAGGTATGGCCAAACTACTAATAGCCAGATTCGCAAAATTTTACGTTTTGCTTGTTTGGTTGTATTTATGATAGTGCATATATATGTGGTTTTGTAAGCGTTTACTTGGGCATTAATCCCTAATTCCCGTAGTGCCAACAAGAAGTATAGGCAAATCATATATGTCGCCGGTTACTGTGACCGCTCTACGGTACTTACAGGTTAAATTACTTTTTTTTGTATAAGTTAATTTTGTGATTGTTTTAAAGACTTAATTGTAGTACATACCTTACACACAGCTGCTTTATTTATTAATAATTTTCTATAGACGTACGAGCTAAAATAAAAATTTAAATATATAACTACAGCTATAAACTTTGTTTAATATTCAATTCACTCAACATAAAATTGTATCATTCTATAGTTTCTTTAAAGGGAAAAGGAGAATTTTTGTTTTTTGTTATAATGAAGGTTTGAATTCAAAATTTTACATGGTAAATTACTATAGGGAAAATATGCACAGTCCCCGAGTTTTGACATAGTGTATCTCTTTCTCTCTCAGTGCTATTTACTCCAAGGGATATTCTAAATGCCTGTTCCATGAATATACAATTGTCCCCGTATGTGGTACCCCACTCTTGTAATTTTCTTATTTTCTATTTTTTGAAAGAAAGTTATTTTTGATCAAAAGTATAACCATTAATTTTATTTTTTATCGAAAATGTTACTTAAAAATGATTTAACATGATTTTTATTTTAAAGTAGACAAAATGGTTAATATACAAGGTTTAATTGTAATAGTTATTATTATTAATAAATTATCTCTATTTCATCAAGGGTTGTGCATTTTAATTTGTTTCTATTAAAGAACTATTTTCTTTAATTTTTCTTTAAACTCAGTAATAAAACCTTTTAGGAGATTAGGATTAAGCTTCTTTAATAACATTACAAATACAAATATACTAACAATAAAGGCAATTCGCAGAAGAATTTTACACTTTTAATGTTTATAACGTTCTGTATGTTTTATCACAAGTATTTAACATCCTCAAATAAGCAAAACTATTGATTAGCAATGATTATAAAGAAAATCAAAAACAAGAAAGTTTACAAGACTGAGATACTCCATTCGAGGACACCTTTTATGTTCTAAGGCTGAGTTCACATTTCGTGAGACTGCCTTCCGAACAATTTGCCTCGGCCTTTGTCGAAAGAATAACGAGGCATGTGCGCAAGGCAGGGTGAGTCAGTTTAGCGTCAGGCAAGGTAAACTAGTTTACCACAAAGCATCGTGATCCAAAGTACGCGAGGTATACGCCTCGCCAGGCTGCCTCGCGAAGTGTGAACGCCGCCTAAGGGTTTAATACATAACCTTATATTTTCGTTTTACATGTTGCTTGCACAATGCTTTCCTATTATCTCCCTGGAAAAAACTCAGATGTAAGGATGGAACAAAATCAAATTTTACAGTAAAAAGTAACAATCTTCTAAATATATTTTATTAACAAATAAAAGAGATTCATTAATATAAACGTAAAAAAAAATAGTTACACCTTTAGAATAAGATGTAGAATAAAATTAAAAGACGCTAATGGCGACATTTTATAAAAGAGTAGTTTATTGTATGATAGATTAACGTATAATAAATACCTCTGCAAATTTATTCAATTGTGCAATCTATTTCAAATAAATTACAATAAAAAAAACAGCCAAAGCAACGTTTTATGCCGAAAATCTCATTTTGGCAGAAAATTAATTTGTTCAGAAAATATTCTCATGTAAGTGGGTTGTCAATTGAATCTAAGGCGTTTTTGGCCAGGTTACTAATTTTTTAAACCATTACTATTTGCCGTTGCACCAGTGTCGTCAGAATCGTAGCAGTTTCAAACGTATTTATAAGTTTTCAAACCAATAACATTTTGAAATAGGTTCGAAGAGCAGTGATGTAAAGAGAGTAAATTACAGGTTGAAAAGACGTCACAATTAAACTGGGTTTGAAATGTTCTACAAACCTGTTTCGTCGCCAAAAAGTGCGCCTCTAGTCTTTAGAGAGTGACAATCTGTTATGGAAGTGCAGAAGGTCATAGGGTATTGTGTCGTAAAGGGCGTTTTTTGGCGATACATTGGTCTGAATCTAGTTACTAATTTCTTTTTTTGAAGTGTTGCATTTTAGCGTTGCAATAGTGACATCAGCATCGTAGCTGTTTGAAACGTATTCATAAGTTCTCACACCAATGTACCGAGGACGTTTTGAAATAGCGGTAACCTACTAAATATATTTTAAATTTCGCAAACGATGTAAGCTGGTAGTAGTTTCAATAAAGATAGTACTCGTATGCACTGCGTTAAGAAATTAGCAAATATGTTAATTGTTGCCGGAACTACCTAATTAAATCGTCGGCGGTATTTAAAAAATATTTACTGGGGAAGGTTAACAGATGATGGTTATGTTAAAGCAGCTGATAACTGATTCGAAAATACATATTTTGTTACCTCCACAAAACGATGACGTACGAATTAAACCTGGTTTGAAATGGTCTATAAACCCGTTTTGTCACTACTTCCTTCTATTTATTATATCGATACTGGATGGTTCGAAAGTACAATTGAAAAAATGAAAAGAGAAATAAATAGGTAATCAAAAAATCAAAATTTTTTACTAATACATTAAATCTGTACTGCTAACGAAAACCGCGCGATTCTGCCTTATTTTTACAAACGTTGGAAGTAGAAGACTTAGTCTTTACGCTATTGAAAAAAGAAATATCTAAAAATGCCCGAAAGCTTAAAAATATACTCCAAATTCTTAACATTTTCCTTATAAGAAAAAACAATGAAAATGTGTTTGTATATATCCGAATCATCATTATCTGTAACCATTCGTAACAAAGTAAAATTCTAACGGGGTGGTGAATAGCAGGGTTGTAACTTTCAAGCGGCGCGTCAGGATCGAAGTATGTTGTACGTACCCACAAACAGAATATTAAGGTCGACCGCCGATCGGAGATGCATGATGTATATATATATATATACAGCTCTACAGGCCTTATAGGCCAATGGCTTCACATTTCTGCACTACTTTCTTCCATTTTTTTCCTATCACGTGCTAACCCTTCCCAGTCCCCAACACCCAAGTGTGCCAGGTCCTCCCTCACTGCTGTCATCCATTTTCTTCTTGGTCTTCCCACTCTTTTTCTTCCACCTTCTCCAGCTCTTAGAACTCGACTTGCATTCCTCTTCTCTGGCATTCTTAACACATGTCCTAAATATCTTAATCTCTGGGCTTTGATTACTTGCGATATCTTTGGTTTTCCATACAAGTTCATTACTTCTTGATTTGTTCGTCTTCTCCACCCTGCTCCAGCGACTTTCACTCCTCCCAATATCTTCCTCAAAATTCTCCTTTCCCATATTTCCACTTTTGTTTCTATTTGCTTATTAAGGATCCACACCTCACACCCATATAGTGCTGCTGGCCTATCTATTGTCTCGTATATTCTAAACTTTACTTTTCTAGATATGATCTTTGATTTCAACACTGTTTTAAAGGCTCCTACCACACTACTGCCCTTTGCTAGCCTTTTATTTATTTCTTTTCCCTCCTGATTGGTATTTGTTATTGTTACTCCCAGATATTCGCACTCTGTTACATTTTCTATACAGTACTCTTTACCTCCTTCTCCAAAAAAATGTTATCATCTTTTCAGTTCCCTCTACTCCGCTCCCCATCTTCATTAACTTAGTTTTTTTTTGGTTTATGATTAACCCGTATTCGCTGGCTGCTTTTTCTAATTTTTTAAACATCTTTTCTAATTCTTTTCGTGTTCTTGTTACCAGCACTATGTCATCAGCGTAGGCTATGCACTGCTGCTTGTTGTTAATAATTAGACCATTTTTTTGTATCTCACTTTCTCTTAGAACCCTCTCGAGAATCAAGTTGAATAGGACCGGAGATAGAGGATCCCCCTGTCTTAAACCCCTTCCAACCTGAAATCTTTTGGATGTGAATCCTTCTATAGCCACTTCACTACTTGTATTTCGAAGAGTCATTTTTATCAGATTTACCAGCTTTAGTGGAATTCCTAGTTCGTGTTCGTACATCGCTTGGTGCAGTTTACTTCTGATGAAGGAGTCATAAGCTTGCTTATAGTCCACTAATAGCAGATGCAGCCCCCAAATTTTGCTCGAACGCGTTATTTATTAGTTGCTTGCTCGCGAACACCTTGTAAGTCACGTCCAACAGTGCTATACCCCTATAATTTTCACACGGGATGCGTGATGTATACACGTATATATACCACGTACATATATCTGCGTACAACAATGTATCCAATTCTGCCGCCGAGAGTTATAACTCTAGTGATTAGACACTTTGTTGTTCGTTAACTTCAACTTTACCTTGCGGTATTTTTTCTATGGGGATTAAATTTTACAGGAATTGATTTTTCTATTTTAAATCGTTTGAATATCCTGCTGTGATGCGAACATTCTATAGATATTCGACATTTAATAATAATATACAGGTTATACGACCGAATAAATTTGTAGAGATATTCATGACGTTCCAATTCACTGCTTTGTACAATTTTGTCACTGTTATTATGTTATATTACAGTATCTTTACATTACATTTTTGAAACCAGCTGTTGATATGGAATCTAAAAATGAAGTATGCAAGGTGTTACATTTCGAAAATATGTCGACAGCGTGAACATAACAAAAAAAAAAAGAATAAGGTGAGCAAATGAAATTAAACATCGACCTGTCAGAGGATATTTTCAAAATATTGAGAAATAATAAATTTCATATTTCAGAGGTATCGTATAGCCTTGGCCAATAAAATGGAGCAACTGTAGATTTTCGGAAACGTGTAAAATGTACTCGTTGCTTAATATTAGCGAAAAATCAATGAAACGTTATTTTTCGAATTATTCCAAAAAATCAGTATCGGTTATACAAACGTGCTGCACCAATGTCTAGTAGTACTCACATTTCAGGTGCGTACGGGCCGTCAAATCAGGCACTAGCAAAGAGTAAGCCTTTTTCTATAAATATTTACAATTCTTATGGTAAAAAGAGACAGAAAGTGAAACTAAGAGGGTAGAAATTGAGATTTTAAGTTCTGCAGGAATCTTTCAAACTAAAATTGCTCAAACATTAGTGTTGTTCAGTTAGTCATAAATAGGTATAAGACTACTAGATCTTAAAAATAAGCCAGTAAGCGAAGAGAGGACCGTCTATCAGAGATACTTTTTCTTCAGTAGAAAATCTTATTTGCAACTATCTGCAAAAATTACTGCAGAAGGATTTCGTCCAAAACGTTTAGAAGAGTTTTGTAAAAATCGGATACACGAAATGGATTCCATCTTGTATTGGTCTGCTCAATCTCCAAACCTAAATCCAATCGAGTATTTGTGGCATCCTGTGAAAACTTCGGGGTCACAAACGCTCTTCGAAAACACTGCTTGAATGGGTGCAATGCCTAAACGTATAGAAACAGTCATTAAAGCCCGAGGAGGTCAAAAACGATATTAATTTACATGTAGAATGTAATAAATGAAGTCACCATAGTAAATACGTTCCAATAAAGTTTTAAGTTTTGCAAAGTTTCAGGTGCACCGCTTTATTGGCCAAGGCTGTATATTTTGATACATACATCTACCTATATTTAATGTTTCTCTATGGACAACGGCAGTTATAGCTTTGAATACAAAATGTATCATACAGCTTCAAAACAGTATCTCAAAATTGAGAAAAACATCACATACAATTTTGTAGTACCAAACTAACATAATAAATTATGATTGAGGTGGGTATGAACTTATCAAAAAAACTTAAATCAATACAATTTAATATGCTTTAAGATGTGATACAATTGTTTTACGAAAAAGCATTTTTGATCGCTTGTGAGAGTGTAAGAACTTCTGCTTAATTTTAGATTTCTCAGCCTGTTGGTGACTTGATGAAGCAATATATCCCCATAGATTTCTGAAACTGTAGCGTAGTGAATATAAAAGGCCTTATTTGAACGTGGTTTGATTCAGAGCCATCTCAGCAATTTCAATTCACTATTTTCTCTTGGGTGTTATATGCTTTAAATAAGACTTCATTTCTCCATAGTGAATTTCTTCGAATCGATATTTTTGACGGCAAAGTCATCAGTCTTTGACGTATTACGCGAGCTAGTAGTTTTAAGCGACAGGCCCTCTTGTATGATTTTCAATAAAATCTGATCAGATGCACAATGGAATCTTCATTCAAAATTCAGTTATGGGACAGCGTAAAAAACTAAATACAATGCAATAGTTTTAGTAATTAATCCAGACAATTTTATTTGTGTGTTACTTAAAAAGATCTTTCATACAAAATCCACCAAAGAGTATCTATAAGATATATATTTCTTAAAGGAAATTAGCACGTTTCAACTTTTTAGTTGCTAATAGGGTCAAATTTTCCAATTTTTCTTTGTCTGATCCTACGTGACGCAACCTTCTGCAATTGTAAAACTGCGTGTGTTGAATAAATAGCACGAAGGTAGAATTGTTTGATAACACGATACATTACATTTTTGGTTTCTCCATCAAGAAATAAACCAATATAATATGGATTTCATATGTCTATTTCTAATACATTACGAGATAATAACTTTGCCCTCAATCGCCTAAATGTAGGTATATCTATTTCCTTCAAAATATCCGAAATGCAAAAATACATTCAGCGTAATTTTTTATGAGATGAAATTGCATATTTGGTTCTATCTAGACATGGTATTAAAACGCCTTTGAAATATACAAACTTTGCCAAATTCAAAAACAAATATTTGCTGATGATATCGTGTTACAGTGTGGAGTCGGAACAAGACTTACAATACAATTTCAATATCCTCAATGAAGAAATGGTAAAGAAAAATATGGAAATAAATATTAACAAAACGAAGTCCATGATAATAGTAGGAAATAAAATACACATCAAAATAGAAAATATTAGAATAGAGCAAGTGAACCAATTTAAGTATCTGGGAACAATCATCGAAAGTAGCGGAAAGTGAGACAAAGATATAAGTAAAAGAATGAGTACGGCGGGAAGAATACTGAATAGTTTAAAGTCAATCTTTTTCGGAAAGAAAGAAATTCCGAAAGATATTAAAGTAGTTGTAAAAAAAGTGGTAACACCCATACTTATACCGTACGAGCGAGCGTACTATGATCACTCGATTTTACACGAACTCAGCGCATCTAAACGTGTGCTGTGATGCATGCACAAATTCATTTGTGAACCTTTTTCATGTTATAAACAGCATATTCGTTCATGTACACGTGTAAGACACGACATTGTTATCGCATTTCCGAAAAATGCCAAAGTGACAAACGGTTACACTCGCTGTGTTTACTACGTACATACAAGGAATCGAGTGGACGTTCGGTAATTATCGGTTGATCGGTGTGCGTGTACCGATCAATCGATAATAACCGAACGTCCACTCCATTCCTTGTATGTACAGCGGGTGCAACGCTCTTGCGGTATATGGATGAGTTATGGACCTTGATGAATAAAAATATCAGCCGTCTAAATGCAACGGAAATGAAATTCCTTGGAAAGATCGACAGCAAAATTAGAAAAGATAGAATTATAAGTAATTAGAAGAGAGCTTAAAATAGAACCAGTATAGCTGAAGAAAGAGAAAATAAGGCTAGGATAGATAAGTCATACTCACAGAATAGAGGAAGATCGACTCCTCATAGAAACATATGAAGCGAGACCTACAGGCAAAAATAGAGGAAGACCGAGACATAGATGGCAGACCGAAGTGAGAAAAGCAGCAGCTGAAAGAAAGAGAAGTGGGCAATGGTCTACAACTTCACCCAAGACAGAAAGAATTAGAAGATGAAAGTAAACTCAACTCCACAGTCCTACACTTAGCGGTAAACGGACGAAGGCCTAAGTAGGTAAAGAGATTTTTACAGTTAAACACGAGCACTGTATTTGGATATTCCATGCAAGGGGTTTCTGGTGTTAGTATTTAGTTACCATTACAACAGTAAGCAAAAGATACTGACTGTAACGTATAGGACACAAGGCGAGTCGTTTGTCAAGTTGTTTATTGAAATAATTGTGTCAAGTAGTGTTTTTCTATTAATACATCTGCATACATATAACACTGACGTGGAAGTTTTTGAATTATTGATTCAAAATTTCGGCCCAAGTAGCTACTTGGTCAAATGCGAATCTTGCATTTGGAAATTATTACCATTATAAATGGTTTCTGGTGTCAATATAGTTAGGTTACCATGACAATAGTAAATAGAACGTACTGACATTTCCGATCTAAAACTTTGAGTTGGTTCAAATTTCCAACCTATGTAAAGAAGAGTTAGGTAATAGGTATAAGTTATGGGTTAGGGAAAAGTGAAAGAAATTGTGTTATTTCAACTAGCAGGATGTATAAGTTGCGCTACTCTTACCGACGATGTGCACAAGAAACAAGAGATAATTTATATATTATATAAATCAATATTTTAGCAAAAGTTCATACGGGCTAACAATAAGTCATGTAAATAAATAACAAAATCAGCATAAATCTAGAATCAAAACAAAAAATAAGAAAAATCATGTAACATGATTGAAATGCACAAAAATATATATTGCTATTTAAAAAAATTACGTTTTTGGTGATTGAATTTGGCAAAGTTTGGAGTGCAATACTGAACATCTATATTTTCAAGGCGTTTTAATACCATGTCGAGATAAAGCCAACTGCGCAATTTAATCTCCTTAACATTTACGCTAAAATGTATTTGCATTCCGGATTTTTTGAAGGAAATAGACACATCTACATTTAGGTGATCGAAAATTATAAATATTTCGAAATCTCCTAGAAATAGAAACTGAAAGTGTAATAAAATACAGGGTGTTCTATTTATCTAAAGTTGGTCTTTGGTTCGCTATTTATCAATCACACTGTATATCCTGAAATATTTTTGAAAGATAATCTATGTTGTATATTAGATCAGCTGCAAATTTTGATTTTCTACCATTTACACAGTACGCACAATTTTACAATTCTAGACGATTGGGACACGTTGTATATTAATAAATAACACCAATATAAAATACATATTTGAGACCCCGCTATTTATTATTTATGCTAAGTGATTTCTTTTATACAAATTCCATCTTGGTAATCTTCAATTCAGAAACCATAATTTTTCCAACGATGATGTGCTTAACATAAAAATGATGTATTCCTTATTTCTTTATTTCTATTCCTACTGTTTAATGTATTGTCAAATAGTCAAAGAATTGAAGCAACAAATTCAAGGAATATTATTAATTATAAATCTCTTTTCCCGCAATTATCCAAGTACAGAAATTTTACATGTATTGCACCAAATAAATTATTGTTCATTTTTAAAATATTCGACTCCTTATAAATATGTTTTACATCAGTTCGGATGTATTTTATCAAAATATAGGTACGGCTTTAAAATAAGATTCACGTAAAATGGTACCGTCTTACACAATAATTAATTTACAGCGAAAATATAAACTAGTACACATTTGCTGCTTCATAAAGTACAGGCAGCACAACAAAAATCATTCATACGGAAACATTAATCTCATGTCTATATATATATAATATAAATATGTATTACAAATGGGCTACATAGTTATGTCTACTATTTAGTTAAATTACGCCGAGGGGTAATTTCAATTACATACACATTTTCTTGCGACGCTTTTTTTTAAACAAACAACAATTTCTACGTAAATGCAAGTTATTATTTACAATAAAAATATATACATTGCGATAATTAACAAAACTAGACAATCCCTTAAAAGAATATTGTATAAAAATACATTACGTGAGTCTTTGAGACAATTAAAAAATTAAATCGAATTAAAAACGTACATTGATTAATTGCTGGTAACTTTCCTCGGATGATGAATAATATGTAAATACGGAATAGGTATAAACAATGTTCAAAAATTAAGAACAAATGTATTTTAAAACAATATTCCATTAATACTGTAGTTAAATACAAATTAATAAAGTTACATGATTTTCGATTTTCGTTAATGAAATAATGTACATTTGAACTAATCGTATAAAACAAAATATACATAATAAGTAAATATATCTACGAGATAGTTAATTTGTTTAAATATATATAGTCAATAGAAATCCGGCATTTTAAAATGAAAATTAACATTAAAAATTTCCATTTAATATATATATTTTTCTATATGTTTAAAACACTTTCGTCTGGCACATGAGTATATATCGGTATTACACACTAACTTATATCACAACATTGTGGAAACTTCATACATTGTTTTATCTTTCTTTCTCTCTCTCTCGCTCCCTCTCTTTCGTTCTATCTTGCTTTTTTATGCTTAATTACGTAATCATAATTTCGTCACATTGAAATTAAAACGACAGTAGCAGTTTCCTTATAATAGTAGGTAGTAATAATAGTAGGTAAAGTAAGTGATACACGAATTCCAGAGTTTCACATTCATAGTAATAATTCGTCATTGTCAGTGCAGTCACATTGTTGATGTTTCTTGTTTACGGATGCGTGGAAGTGACCATAATTAATGGTTCTTGCCTAGTTTATAAGATGCAACATGAAGCCGAACAACAACTGCTGCTGCCTCCTTTGCTTTTTTGTCGTTGATCTGAAAAGAAAATTCGCAAATTAGTCAAAAGAACTGGTGGATGCGCCTGTATACAAAGTACACCGTTGTAGCTGTTAACTAGCACTAACGATTACTGATATCTTTCTAAATGCACTAACTATTGTGTGATGCATTATGAGTAGAGTTGCTCACTAGCGCCAACGGGCAGTGGCGGAGGTTCAATACAACCCTCGGTATAACTGCGAGCCTCAACCAGATCTATTGTGTATACATGTACGCTGCCGTAAATACTATTTCGTAGTTCTACGTTTGTTTTAAAAATGTTGCCTACGTCGCGAAAACGACCAATGTTGGACAAAGTTACAGAATTTATAGCAGAAATGCCTGACCTAAATTATGGTGGCGTTAAAATTCAATGTGTAGTTTGTAATATTCCTTTAATGTGTTGGTCCAAAAGGGATTGTTTACGTCACGTAAATAGTAAACAGCATTCATAACAAAAAATTGCGCACGACACTATGACAGATTTAAATTTAATTTATGTGTTACCTTTATTGCATGTAATCTACCGTTTAATTTACTAGACAAGGAAGCATATGTCTTCTTTTGGAATAAATATTCGGACTGCAAATTACCAAGTCAGGCATCGTTACAAAGAATTGTGCCATCTGCTCGTGAACATGTTGAAAAAAGAATTAAATCGGAGTTGAAAGATAAAAAACTGTGGTTATGTGCGGACGAAACAATAGATCGTAAGAAATATTCTGTGGTTAATGTAATGGTACGTACAATGGAACCGCATCAATCGTTACCTTCAATTCTATTAGCTTCCAGACGAATACAAGAATGTACTGCCGAAGTAATTTCAAAGTTAGTGTTAAATACATTGGAAAAATTTGAACTTTCAACAAACTAACTGTTGATGTTTATGAGTGATGATGCCGTAAACATGCTTTCTGTAAGCCGGTCTCTTAAAAAACATTGTGCTAACTTGTTACATATTACGTATAAAATTCATGCTTTCAGTCATGTGGCAGATAGTATTAGAAAATGTTATCCTGAGTGTAGTGACATGTAAAGTAACAAGATTCAGTTAGTAGTAGCATATTGCTTATCAAGACAATTTTTGAACGAACATCGTGCAACTGATGAAATAATTCTGGACGAGATAGAAGCTCATGTAAATTTAATAAAGATATTACCAGTTTCAAATGAAAAATTCAAAGAATTTCAAAAAGAAACAGAAAATGACGAAAATTTGAAACAATTAACACGTTTAGTAAAACAAGGTTGGCCAGAGAGAGAAGAAAACCTAAATCCAGAATTAAGAAAATATTTTAAATACAGAGACGAACTTGTAACTGTTAATGACGTCTTGTTTAAAGGCAACAAAATAATTGTTCCGGAGTCAATGAGAAAAGAAATGTTAGAAATAATTCATTTCAACCATATGGGGATAAAGAAATGTCAATTAAGGGCAAGGGAATGTCTTTATTGGCCAAATATTAATAAAAATATAGAAGAATATATTCACAATTGCGATGCTTGTTTGAATTTTATGAATTCTAACACGAATGAACCGTTAATTCAAACGGATATTCCCGAAAAACCGTGGGAAACTGTAGGCACAGACATTTATCACTTTAATGGGGAAAATTATATAATAGTAATAGATTATTTTTCAAAATTTATAGAAATAGCACCACTAAATAAATTAGATTCGTATCACACAATACAAGTTTTAAAATCAATATTTGCAAGGCATGGCATTCCAAAAATTGTACGCTCAGATCAGGGTACAAATTATAATTCCGAATGTTTCAAACAATTTACCAAAGCGTGGAATATAACACATATTACATCTAGTCCGACTCATGCGCAATCAAACGGCATGGTGGAAAGATGTATACAAACATTTAAAAATATAATGAGGAAAGCAGAGTACGATAATAAAGATCTATATTTATGTTTGCTGGAATATAGATGTACACCTATTGATAACAAGATACCATCACCATCTAAACTATTATTTAACAGAGATGTTAATAGCTTAATGCCAAAATTCTTTATAAACAAAGAGGAAGGTAATATAGAAGAAGGTATTATAAAAGATCAATTAAAGAAAAGGCAAGCAGAACAAAAGAAATACTATGATCAAAAAACAAAAGGAAGAACACATTTTAAAGTGGGAGATAAAGTGAGAACACAGAAACTAGACAAAACATGGACACCAGGTAGAATTGTCGAAGAAGTAAACAAACCCAGGACTTACAATGTAAAATTGAATAATGACACTATTCTCGAAAGAAATAAAAAATATATAATTAGAGATTCAAATATAACAAAGAAGCATGATTTAAATAAAAAACAATATGTAAACAAATCTTTAGATCTAACTTTTAAAAGAAAAACGTATGTTCCTAGAAAATACAAAGATTATGTTATGTAGAAATTAACTTAGTTATTTTAAGATATGTTTAAGTAATATAGTTAAGTTACATTAAGAGGGGAGATGTAGTGACATGTAAAGTAACAAGATTGGCAGCAGTGTGTGAAAGGCAATGTAATAAAAAGATACAATAAACGTTACAAATAATAAGTTGCTTGTGTTATTAACGGTATCACAAATATAATAACAAACCAGAGTAAACAAGTGATACTACACTGAGGTAGACGCTTTAATAGCGCATACAAAAGCAGTGTTTGTCAAACCCCCAAAACGTATTCGCAAATTTCACAGACTGTACCCCCGTATGCCTGAGCCATCAGAACCTATTCTTACACGTTGGGGAACATGGTTACAGGCCGCGTTTTATTATCATAAATATTCTGTGAATATTAAGAACGTGGTTTTACAATTTGATCCAAAGGAAGCTGCGGCTATCAAGGAAAGGCAGTCGAAATTTCAAGATAGTCAGGTTAAAACGGATTTAAAAACTAATCAGAACAATTACTTCGGACTCGCGAAGGTAATAGAAAAATTACAAAATCCTTCGGTGTTGTTAGTGGAATCTCTGTAAATAGTGTAACATGTTCACGCACAGCTATGCGCGGTAGAAGACGCAAAATGTTTGTGTTCTTCTCCAAACAAACATGAAATTAAAATGTGACGTATATTGTAATTATCTGTGCATAACCTAAAATTATTTGTAGCTTCGCAGGACAATTATCTACACTGTGGCGTAATTATGTTATTTTTTAAACATAGAACACGTTCTGAATATTTTTTATAAGAGGTATAATCAGTACGAAATTTGTTGGGCGAAAGGGGATTAAGCAAACAATTTCAAATATTTTAAAATAGTTCTTTTATCACACTTTTCAGAAAATGTATAGTTCAAGTAGATCAAGTTTTTGTAAATTTAAAAATATAAGATTGAAACTTGTTCCTCAACTTATTAGACATCCTTTAGTTAGAACGTCCATTGTAACAATTTCTTTTAGATGGGTATTTATCACTTGTGTAACTGGTCTTTTAGTCGATTCTTTTCGAATTTAAGAATATATGTTGATACGTTACTGTAAAACATTACTATAAAATTATATTAATATCCAATAAATGCTTTAATTCAAAACAAATACAGAATATAAAAATAACAAGCAGCAATTCTCTTCTATTGCTGATGTATGCTGACGATCTGATCTTGTTCGCAAATTCATCGATAGATGGAAATACGAAATTGTAAATATTGGGGCAATATTTACGAACAAAACTAAAGCAATAATTTTTCACAGAGGAAGAAAAAAGAAAGACATTGGTACTCTCCATTATAGGGGCTGCTTCTTTCTTTGCGAATCTTTCAATTATTTCGGCGTTCCTTTCTCCAGCAGCCCTTTTTGCAATTATTTTATACAGAAAGTCTCTATAGCATCCGCTAGAGTAACAAATCTACTAGCAAGATCTAGATCTGAGTTTTAAGTCCAAAGCAAAGCTTTTCGAGAGTGGCTTCTTCAACTCTTCTATATGGTGCAGAAGTCTGTAGTCAGCGGTTTTTGGTTCTAACTCTACCACAGTCAGGTGCCGATTCTTTCACAACTGGACCCCCGAGCCGTTTAATACCATACATAACACAAAGAAAGTGATTGAAACGTTCAATATCTGATAAATTAACGAAGTACCAAAATTCCTAAAACCAGTTTTTAATTGCAATTACAAGTAGCATAAAGTCTTCAAAGACGCGTATTTATATACCCAATAAAATCTATGGATAGTGTGTTCCACACTTACTCGCATTGAACTCTATTTACATATTGCACCTGGAATTGATTTAAATTCTTTTAGGTTTATTATCGCATTCTGTTTTAGCGGTTTTGTAGTCCAAATACCGCAGAAACTTTCCCATTTAAAAAATTTTATATTGTACACATAATATAATCCCACTAATATTTGCTTACATTTGAGATTGTATTTTCTTCCTTAATTTGTTAAAAGAAACATCTTACAAAGTATTACTAATGTGCAGATAAGAAAGTGGAAAATCGAAGTATAACCTAATACCAAACGAAAAATAATGGACAGATTAAATTGAGTTAATCGCAAGTGATTATTGGAATATATGGGACTTTACATTCGTTTATACTTGGTAGGATCCTTATCATATATGCAATAGTATACGACGATGGTATGAGAAGTACCCGTGTTTGGAGGCGCTTTGTGTCAAAATCTGCATTACCGACTGTGAGTACTATTCTTTAGTCGACGTCTGTCAAAATTTCGGAGAGATTCATCGAATAGTGTTGTTTTGAAAGCGATTGAAAGTGAGTAAGTTTATGTATTTGTGGAATCATGGAAAAAGAACAACACCGGTCAGTGATTCCATTCCTTTTTTTGGTTGGGAAAACGTGTGCTGATTTCTGCACACAAGAGAAGTTAGATGCAGTTTACAAGGACTATGTACTATCGATGACTAGCGTCAGATGCTGGTTTAATGAATTTAAGCGTGACCGAATATTCGTCTTTAATGAGGAGCGGTGAGGTCGTCCCACTGAAGTGACTACGGATTATATCATCAATAAAGTTAATGATACTGTGTTAGCAGACCGCCGGAAGCTTAGAAAGATTGCTAATATGACACCTCAATTGAACGTGTGCAAAACATCCTTCACGAAAAATTGAGTTTGAGAATGCTCCCAGAGAGATGGATGCCGCGTATGTTGACGATCAGTGATGGGCAACATAGGAGAAATGACAAAATTTTTGCTACAATTAGATACACTCGTGTTTATTCGTCTCATAAGAATGGATTCGCGTTGCCTACCGGTTTTCCCGAGAGTCGACAAAACACGAGTCTGTCTAGTCGCTTTGAAAATGTAGTCATTTCCCCTATGTCGCCCATCACTGCTGAAGATTTATCAAAAACGAGATCGCAATGTTTGGACATGTTTAAGCGCAATACGAGTGAGTTTCCACGCCGTTATGTAACTGCAGAAGAGACACAGATACATCACTGCACGCCAGCAATCAAACCAAAACCAAAAAGTTAGTTAAACACAGAACATAAATATAAAAATCTCAGTGTTATTTATCATCAAGAAAGCAATTTTTCCGGGATATTACACCATCCATAACATACAATCTAGCAATATTAAGAAAAGAGATATTTTGCTATAAATTAGAGAAGGAATGTCTTTTAGTTTTATGAGTACTCAATTAAACGAAATCGTTCAAACTATGTCTGTCGGTATCGCATTCAGACAAGAGGATACTAACATTCCGAGCGCATTCATTACATTGGCGCCTGCAATTTTTACTGTCGTCCATGAAACGGCTTATTACTTCCTTTTTGTGGCGATTCGCTCTTAGGGTATATACATACGTATATACCCTAACACAAACAAAGAAACGAAGGTAGTGTACCTATTAGGTTTATGTTAATGGTGACGTGTTTTATGAATATAGAAGACGCGCTTTTAACGTTTGGGTGATACATGTTGATATTTATGCATATGTTATTAATAGAGCGTTGTGTTAAACTACGCTTAATAGTTATTATCTGTTTTTATATCCGTATATCACACAAATAGAAACTTAAAAAATCTGGAAATTTTTTTTTTTTTAAGGTAAACTGGATTATAGGAAAATTTAATTACTGAATCAAGGACAAAACAATTACCACAAACTGATATTAAAACAGTATTTGCTATTTCTAATGCGATAAAATTAATTCCATGGGAGCAATTGTTGTTAGTTGTATTATTGGTAAAAAACGTTTTACTTAACACAACCCTGCAAAATTAGTCAGATTCTTTTAACTATTATTTTATAATTAATTTCCTCTTAATTGAACCAAATTCCTACTGAACATTGTAAAATTGTAAAACATTCTCAGTTAAATTCTGTTGTACCAAAATATCCGGACTAAGCTGCAGTTTAAATGAACATTAATAAAAATCAGATATACTTAGCTGTTACACGCTATCATATCGTTTAAATTGAAACTTCGATGCTCGATTTTTGCTGGTTAGAATATTTCATATAATATGCTGCAATTAAGCACTGTATATGAGATACAAGAGTACGGTGACCACCTGTTAATCATGAGCCGAGGATGGTATCATATCTCAACTTATGTAAGGAGCCCTTGACACCGCGTACAAGTGGTATCAAAATCAACCCTGCGCATAAATTCTTAAATAATAATTATCGTCACTTTTATGAGGAGAAGGAAAGTCTGTTTTAGATCATCCTACGGTATCATTAGCTTGTTGCAGGCTGCTTGGTAAGAACTGGGGTCTTAAACCCTAAATGATCTCTTAATCATATATAGCAATAATTAGACCCATGTTCTCCTGTGCCTCATTGCAATAGTGGCCGAAAATAATCGAGAAGACACAGAAGGCTGTGCAACAACAGTTTCAATAAATCCAGAGCCTTGCATGTTTCAACATTACAGGTGTGATGCGTACCTATAGTGGAATTTTTGCTGGGAATAACGTCATTCCGCATCTGCACACAGAAACAGACTATAACAAAGAGACCAAAGTCGGGGGATCTCAGAGGACATTTCAAAATCTTTGAAGGCCCCAATATTAATTTGCATATCGCGCAGGGCACGATCCCGATGCAATACAATTTTGATTAGCCTTATAATGTTACCATTGAAAACCGTTGAAGGCCGACGGATCTCAACTTAAAAGAGGATCCATCTAAACTATGATCGTTTGCAAACAAAAAACGTAAATGCAGTAGAATACATAGAAAAATGAAATATACAAGGCAGGCGCCAAAAATTCTCGGCCTGACAGGCTTATATAGGTTCGAGCATGTTCAAAGTCCGTTACGTCATAGTTGTACCTGTGCGAGGTCTACACTATATATATTACTGCTCCAAGGGTAGTAGTTTTTAGTAGCCAGCCAGACAACGTGACTAGTGCATGAAAATGTCCCAGGTTACGAAAATTGAGTACAATTGCCCTTGTTTTTGAAGCTTCAAAGTTAGGTCGTTTAAGTGTCCTGTGATGTCTACCAGAAATGCCAAGTCACAAAGCCATGTTGGATCACAAATTTGCGGCAATGTTTTCTCTTTCATTTCCATAAAATCAGCTAATAAAATTGATGGTATTTACTACCACATCCATAACGTTCTTCAGTCGAATGGACTTAGAGCACAAGTTTTGTTGGTGAGTAATGCAATGCAGAATTATTAAATCACATTCTTGCACATTCATAGCGGTTGCTCTTTCCTTCAGAATTCCGATAAAACCTTTTCGTGGACCGAGCATTGAAGGCGCACCATCTGTGCGCACTCCAACTAATTTACACCACTGCAAACCATATTGCTCAAAAGTACTTTGCACCTCGGCAAAAATATCTTTTCTAGTAGTGGTCCCTTGTAGCGGCCGTAAAGCCAGTAATTCCTCTGTCACTACAAATTCTTCATCAACACCTCGTATAAAAATAGCTAACTGGGCTGTGTTAGATAAATCTGTACTCTCATCCAAAGCAATCGAAAATGCTTGAAAACCAGCCAGTCTATCAGTCAATGTTTTTTTGATATCACTAGCCATCATATCTATACGTCGAACAACAGTACGTCGCGATAAGCTCACTTTCTCAAACTCTTTTTTCTTTTCTGGACACAAAAGCTCTGCAACATCTACTAGGCACTCTTTAACAAACTCTCCCTCTAGATTTGATCTTTGTGAATGGAACATTTCTTGCTGTTTCCCTAAACCGGTAATGAGTTTTTTAATTTTATCCTTTTTTTACAGGCCCGTAAGTAATTTATATTGAGCGAAATGCTTGCTGGAGTAATGCCGCTTCATATTGTATTCTTTTAAAACAGAAATTGTTTCATTGTACAGCAAACACATAGGTTTACCACTGTGCATGATAAAAAAGTATTCTTCAGTCCATTTGTTTTGGAATTGACGACATTCTGTGTTCACTTTCCGCTTTTTTAAACCAGACATCTTGATATATTTTTTTTCTTCTGAGATGAATTTGCTTGAGTATTTCCCGCGTCTTTTCTTATCAGTTGTTAAGAAGTAATGAGTTGACACGCGCGCTGAGCGGTTTATATATTACCCGCAATAAGCAACTAGAATACTCTCGATCGTACGCGAATATGCGGTGCTAGCCGCGTTATGAATAACAGTCGGCTCTGGAGCGCTTCGAGGTTATCGGGCGACTTCCCGAATGTTTATCTGTTTGTCTCTTTCTAACAACTATTTCTGACTCGATCTGTGGCGTTCCATTGCGTACGCTTAATAATACTATTTATCGATTTTAGTCTTTATGATTTGAATAAATACAGTTTTAGGTTGGTTGACGGTAATTACAAATAAACTATGTGTGCTAAATCTTTAATTTTTTTGGCGCGTTATTTGAATTTCTCTCGCGAGCCGGATTGAAGCTGGTGGAGGGCCGGATCCGGCCCGGGGGCCGGGGGTTGCCCATATATGCACTAAAGGCTCCTGAGGTTATGAAAAGCTTTAAAGCTTATACACATTGTTGGGCCGTCACCTCATATCTTAAAAGTACGGATAATGGTTTTGTAAAGCCAAATCTTGCAATATAAAAGACAACGCTGCACCTGTCTTCCATAAACCGCGTCCTTTAACTTACAATTTAAAAATGAAAGTCAAAAATGAATTAGAGAAATTAGTCAAGAAGGGAATTTTCAAATTGAATATAGGAACTGGACAAGCCTAATTGCCTCTGTTTTGAAAAAGAATGGGGGAGGGAGTTTGCATATGTGGCGATTTCAAGGTCTATTAACCCTAACTTGTATATCCATAAATCAGTTGGTAGAAATGTGATTGGTTACGCAGGTCCTAGATACAGTTTAGATAATTTCAGAATAACTTTGGCCCTAACTGCGACATTAATCGTACAACATATTTAGCTAATTATTGTGTTGTTACGTAGTTGATCCGTTTTTTATTGTTCTTAATTAGATGGAATTTAGGTTCAAGTAGTTATGTCGGAATGTGGAACACCTCCAAAACAATACTTTATTAATTTTAGGGAAAGCCACTCTTAAAATCATCCATTACTTCTGCAAAAAAGGTAAATCCTCTTCCATCTGAAGTTAATGTATTTCAGTAATTCTATGAACAAATAATTTGGTTTTAGACATTTACAGTTGATAGCTCCATTCATTAAATATCCCGTAGTGGCATTCAACGCCATTTCACACGTCATAAAGTTGCAAATTTCCGAAAATGTATTAATTACCTGCGCCAAGAGATTTCAATATATTTGAATGAAATAAAATATATTGAATTCTGCATCTTGAAACCTATGATCGGACCGGCTTAACTTTTCATATCTTTCTAATTACATCAATAACTAAAATAAATAGTTTTTCTCTTACATTTGAAAGGACTTGAAGCCTTTAAATTAATTTTTTAGGCTTAATTTTAACAATTTTGTGAAAATAGCGTAGATAAAGGTTCAAGGATTGTATTTTGAAAAAAAAAAAAATGAAAATCGTTTGGTCCATTTTTCACCTAGGGTGACGTGCATTTACATGTCCCTTATACCACAATCTGGTAGAGAACGCCCTTAATAACACGTAACCGGGCTAAGCTGTATTAAACTTTTTCAAATGTTATCGCTCGTTGGCCTTATGCCAAGATTTTCATAAGTTTAGATAGGAACCTTGATAAGTTTTATCAACTTAAACTAATCTCCGTAATCTGTGTGAACTGATAATCTAGCTCGTTTACATGTGCGTTAATTAACTATGACGGTTTAAGCTAGTAGCCGAGGACTGCTGTCGCGTCAGAATCTGGAGCAATATGATTTGTTCAGTTCTGCAGGGGCGTTTGCAGCTACTAACTCGACAAAAATGTGCAAATGAGGATATCTTAGTTAGACTTCCTCATGCGTACATGTAAACATCTACTTCGTATATATACGATTTAAAATATTGAAATGCCATTACCTTCCACAAAGACACACTGAAGAGCAGTTAAACTGCGAAACGCGCGTCTGTATATGGTGGACAGGTGATGGCTTTTACGATTTCAATTAATTAACTATGGCGGTTTAAGCCAGTAGTCGAGGACTGCTGTCGCGTCATAATCTGGAGCAATATGATTTGTTCAGTTGTGTAGTGGCGTTTGCAGCTACTAACTCGACAAAAATGTGCAAATGAGGATATCTTAGTTAGACTTCCTCATGCGTACATGTAAACATCTACTTCGTATGTATACGATTTAAAATATTAAAATGTCATTACCTTCCACAAAGGCACACTGAAGAGCAGTTAAACTGCGAAACGCGCGTCTGTATATGGTGGACAGGTGATGGCTTTTACGATTTCAATTAATTAACTATGGCGGTTTAAGCCAGTAGTCGAGGACTGCTGTCGCGTCATAATCTGGAGCAATATGATTTGTTCAGTTCTGCAGGGGCGTTTGCAGCTACTAACTCGACAAAAATGTGCAAATGAGGATATCTTAGTTAGACTTCCTCATGCATACATGTAAACATCTACTTCGTATATATACGATTTAAAATATTAAAATGTCATTACCTTCCACAAAGGCACACTGAAGAGCAGTTAAACTGCGAAACGCGCGTCTGTATATGGTGGACAGGTGATGGCTTTTACGATTTCAATTAATTAACTATGGCGGTTTAAGCCAGTAGTCGAGGACTGCTGTCGCCTCAGAATCTGGAGCAATATGATTTGTTCAGTTCTGCAGGGGCGTTTGCAGCTACTAACTCGACAAAAATGTGCAAATGAGGATATCTTAGTTAGACTTCCTCATACATACATGTAAACATCTACTTCGTATATACACGATTTAAAATATTGAAATGCCATTACCTTCCACAAAGACACACTGAAGAGCAGTTAAACTGCGAAACGCGCGTCTGTATATGGTGGACAGGTGATGGCTTTTACGATTTCAATTAATTAACTATGGCGGTTTAAGCCAGTAGTCGAGGACTGCTGTCGCGTCATAATCTGGAGCAATATGATTTGTTCAGTTCTGCAGGGGCGTTTGCAGCTACTAACTCGACAAAAATGTGCAAATGAGGATATCTTAGTTAGACTTCCTCATGCATACATGTAAACATCTACTTCGTATATATACGATTTAAAATATTGAAATGCCATTACCTTCCACAAAGACACACTGAAGAGCAGTTAAACTGCGAAACGCGTGTCTGTGTATGGTGGATAGGTGATGGCTTTTTACGATTTCGATAATATAGCCCGTTTGTTAAATTAAAATAATTCGTACCTTGTGAGTTAGGCTCTGGCAGATTTTCCCTAGGAACGAGATGCATTACTGTGGTTTTGCCATACGGCAAGCCGAGGGCACCCAGTGTCACGTTGCTGTGTAGAAATCGACCCTGATAAATAAGCCGGAGTATTTCAGCCTTTGAAACTGCTTCTTGGCACCAGTCTAGAAGTATTAAAAGTATTTTAGTTATTTTGCTGCAATAACAGTATACAATAATAATAACAAAAAGTAACTCAGTCCGCAAAGTAGAGCAAGCCTTTCAAAATTATTTATAGGGTTATAATTTCCTCAAATCATGAAAGAGAGATAGTGTGATTACAATTTGACATTTATGTATATCCATTCCAAATATCCAATGGCAATTACAATCAAATATATTTTATAATTAAACTGAATATTATTAGCATTAAACACAGTTCCATAAATAGCTCAATGAAATAAAAGGAAACAGATAATAAAGGCAATAATTACAATTTTGAAATGATTGCGCAATCGGGAGGTGAAAGCATTTATTTATATTTGCGAATATTATTTAAAGGTTGTAACCTGTTTGGGAGATTTATGAATTAATTGTGTAGGTACATATTTTACTGTATCGTTTAGTTTTGACGTGAGGTTTATTTTCTAAAATACTAGGCACGTATGTATTTACTAAAGGATATGGTGCGTACCGTAAATATAAAAGAAGAAAGGTGTTTGTAAAATAAAAGAACGCGTTTGGTTAACGTGTGGTAAGTACAGTTTAAGGATTTAGGAAGAGAGGTATGTACAATGCGAGATTAACCAAACATACGAAGACTGTATATTTGCTGTAAACAAAATAGCATAGATAGATATAGTTTACACTGCACAATAACAACAAACGACATAAAACTTTTTACTTCATATTTGGAAACTTAGATTGGAACGTGGGGTGATTAACACAATATTTCAATATCTGTTGTTTGTTTATTCAAAACGTCTCTAAAGACTTATCTCTTCATAATCATGATTAGCGAAATGTGACGTTAAAGCATCTATCAAATTGTCACACTGAGAGAAAAATGTTGGAAATTTTACTACAACTGCAAGTTTAAGCAAACATCTGAAAAAAACAAATTTTCTAACATTGCTTCTACATACAAGGAATCTTGTTACTTCGGTGTACATAGTACAGGTTAAGCAAATTTGGATATTTTTATATCGTACGAGGTAGGTGCCATAAATTCTCGGCTTGATATAAAAAAAAATGAACTTGGTAAAATAAAATATAACCATTTTTATTTTTCAATATAATCTCCCCTAACTTCAATGTATTTATCACAACGATCAATTAATAATTCTATACCCTTGTAAAGTTTTCCCTCAAAATGTTGTATTGCAGCTGCTTGCAACTCACTATCGTCCTTAAAACGACGTCCCCTAAGGTCTCTCTTTAAATGAGAAAATAAATAAGAATTACTTGGAGCCATGTCCGGACTATACGGTGGATATTCCAATTCTTGAAAGCCGCATTCGCGGATGGCAGCTTGTGAAATGACGGCAATATGGACGGGTGCATTGTCGTGCAATAATCGAACACCTTTTGTCAATTTTCCTCGACGTTTTGCACGAATATTGTCTCTCAGTTTATGCGTAATATGTGTTATTGACAGCTATATTGCGCTCTTTAAAGTCAATGAGTAAAATACCCTCACAATCCCAGAATATTGTGGCCGTCACCTTTTTCGTTGATTAACTTTCGCCTTCCTGAGACGAGGTTCATCGGGTCGCCGTCATTCCATCGACTACTTTTTGGATAGAGTATCATAATACAGAACCATTGTTTCATCTCCTGTGACCATGGACTCCAAAATCGGTTTTGCGTCGTCTCCACACATGTTTAAAAACGAGCGCGCACATTCGACCCGATGTTCACGTTGGAGAGCAGAAAGAAGATGCGGTAGCCACCTTGCACTAATCTTATTCATACCAAAATGGTTATGGTCAATGGAAAATTCGGCGAATACTTGTTTCAGAAATGTTAGGCATCACTGCCAATTCCTCCACTTTCAAACGGCGATCTGCTAATACCATTTCTTCAATAACTGAAATATTTTGAGTTTCAGTTATCAGTTCAATTGGCCACCCAGGGCGCTCCTCATCATCAAGGGATTCTTGCCCTAAACAGAAACATTTTGTTCACTTTTTACAGTGGAATGTGAAGGAGATAAATCACCATAAACGCCCTCTAAACGTTGTTTAATGTGATTAGGCGTATGCCCTTCTTTTGTTAAAAATGTAATGACCGCGCGATAATCAATTTTCGTTACGTGAGACATTTTCATGTACTAGTCACGCTGTCTGGCTGGCTACTAAAAACTACTACTCTTCGAACCGTAATATATATAGTGTAGACTTAGAGAACTTATGGCGCCTACCTCGTAACTCAGTAACTATTACACAGTTATAGAAGAAATTGATACTACTTTCTCAATGTCTTTTCAAGATAAAGTGCCTGGCAAAAATAGAAATTAGCTATCGTCTTTTGTTTTTGAGTTAGAAACAAATCTTCGATTTTGTTAGTTTTCCAAGGATGCTACCTTATTCATTTGCGAAATTATAGTTAAGTTATTTGTACGATGTTTAGACAGTTGATAGAGTGGAATGCAGTGGCGCATGTAAATTTTCAGTAAGTTCATGAAATTTCGAATTATGAGTTTTTTTTTGTAAATCATAGTTTGCTTTGAATTTTTTTTCGTTCTCAAAAATATACAGCTTATGGGAGGTTAAATATTAAATGACATTATAAACGTAATATAATTAATGTTTAGGAAGAAGACAACCTTACAAATAAGCATATTTTTATATTTTTAAAGCAGAGTTTAACCATTAATACCTTTCTAAAATAAACAGTAAATTAATATGAATGTTAAAAATTATGACCATTGTTTTCAATAGATAAGTGGCACCTCCTTGCAATACTTCAAAGTGCATTTTTAATGTGAATATTTGAAACAGACTACACACTGGTTCTTTTATATATACAGTCCCAGAAGAAGAATTCCACCGGTGTAAAGTCGGATAATCGTGGTGGCCACCTCGGTGGTCCATTCAACCCTATCCATTTGTTTCCAAAATTAATATTTAACAAATCTAAAACAATTTGCGCGGTATGAGGCGGTGCGTCGTCATGCTGGAAGAACAGATTTCTTCTTTCCATCAAAGGTATATTATCCACAAATGGCTGTGTAATATGTTGGTGTATTATTCGATAATATCGTTGACCGGTGATGTTTTCTTGATACATGTGGTATGCCAGAATTCGACTACCACGTAAGGCATAGGTACCAAACACTATAACCAAACCGTCCCTGAGACTGAACCTTTAGAACATCATGGGGTTGACATCAGGCTAGTAATACCCATTATGCCTATTGAAAATACCTGCACTACTAATATAGGGATCATCTGTCTAAATCACATTCCTAAAAAAGAATTGGTCCTTTTGAATTTTGTGAACATATTAGTTACAACATTCCAGACGTTGTTGAGAATCTGTTGGTTGTAGTTGGTATTGCGTCCTAATTTTATATGGCCAGAATTTGTCTTTCTTTAATATACCTAAAGCTCCTCATCTTGACATTTCTGATACAATTTCAATTTCACGACTGGATATTAAAGGATTTGTAATTCCAATTACGTTTGTAGTAGTTTCCTCAGTATCATCAATATTGCAACATTTTAGTTTTGACTTTTTAAATGCTCCGTAATTGATTAGGTTTTATCTTAATCGATTTAAAATTTAAGAGATTTGTGAGGTTGTCTTCTTCTGAATAAAGATTTTAGTATAAGTCGGGCGCATTGTCAGAATTTCTGTTAGTTTGAATAAAGCCTTCCAACATCATATTTTTCGTAATTTTCGTAAACCATTTTACACAATTTTAATGCGGCAATGCTGTTACTGATAAACTAAAAATGAAACTGCTAACATTTAGTGTGAGACGCCACAACAGTAGCTTCATTGACACACCTACTAGATAAAGAGAGAAAAATACTGAATTGTATAACATATTTTTATATATTGAAATGTTTTTTATCTCAGGGAAATTGTTAAAAAATTGGAATTTTCTAAATTAATTAAATTATTAAATGAACGGTGAGAATCGGGAGTACTCTTTCACACTCTTTCGGCATTTTTTAATGAATTTAGATATCAAATAAATGGAAATTAACAAATGTAAAAATTGAAAAATACAAGCTAACCTTGATTTTTCGAAGATGTCCTATAAACTGTATGTTCCTTATGACATTCACAGGAAATTTGCCTATTCTAATCTCCAACCTTCTCTTCTATCTTGAATTTATTCTCAAATTTCAGTATCGGACACTCTAATCTAGGGGCGCAGCCACAGTACGAGTTAACTCGATGAAAGCTTAACCAGAAGTGATGAATTTATTGGCGTCCCTTTTCTCATTTATTTTAATCGCGATGGCGATTGTTTCTATCCACAGCAAATTTTGATGATTTCTATCCAAACGTAATATTATGCTCTTTTTTGTTTTAGGAGAATTTTACATTAATTTTGAAGATTTACGAAATGAGGAGAATAAAAAGAAGATTAGTTTTATCTCCGATTCATCGTTGTTTGGACTTAAATAAATTATTTAGTACCCGTAAGGCCAGTCTGAGGGAAAATTGTGGCTTCCGAAAAATGGTTTTTATCCGCCAGAAGGAATTTCATATCTATCGGATGGCTATACTGAATACCCTATACGTTTTAGAGTGACAGCTGGGCTTTCCGATGTAAATATTTAACATAACAGTATACATACATTTATTTTATGCTTACAAAATAAGTATTCACTTTTTAACACCCTATAAACTAGAAATTTTTGAAAACAGAAAAGATAGGACTATTATGTTCATAACTCGAAATGTTATTCACTTATTGAAAATTGCGTACACCACTGCATTCTACTAAAAATGCCCCGAGAGTGTCAAAATTACTTTTCAGTACTTTCACAAATAAATGTACCGGCATGCATCGAAAACTTACAAAATCGAGGTTTTGTTTATAACTCGAAAGCAAAAGCTAATTTTTCTTTTCACCTATGCATTATCCATTCTTCTATATCTAATAGTTACCAAGTTACCATATAAAAGTATCCAAATTTACCCACGCTGTACTGATTAAACAAGTTATAAAACACAAGAGCTGGCGAATTTTATCGTAATCTTTTTCAGTAACAGCCTAATCTTTAGTGTAGTTTGACATTTTGAAATATGCCCAAGATTTCCCAAAAAAAAAACGAAAATATTGAAAATATGAAGGTAGCTATCTGCTGTGCACAACATATCAATATTACTTTCTGGATTCCTCATGTAAAGGTTATTAGTCCATTATATCTCATCGCAGTACCTTGCATCTGCATCTTCCGATGATTAAGATGTTCTTAACAGATCATAAATGTCAAAAATGGTTATAAAGATATTTTCTCAAGGAAACAAGCTGACTGATTTTTGCAATCTGTTGAAAAACGAACTGACTTCTCCGATATAAAGATACAGTATCACAACAGAAGTATATAAATAACTTGCTAATTGATAGATGTTACATGCTAAATTATATTGGGTCAGTTATATACTTTCCCTCAACTAATAATCAGGTTATTTAAAGAACCACGTTGTATTTGGTAAATTCATAATATTATTTGATTTACGAAAAAGTTAATTCATTTAAGAAATTCTGCGGCAGATAATATATTACATTTAAGTAGCTTCCTTGAGTTTATACGTGCGCGATTGTATGTTTGCCTTTGCTTAGCTGGGATGTACACTACCGCTTATAAGTATTTGGGCACCTCAAATTTCAGGGTAAATCATTAAATATTTAAATGAAAATATTAAAATATGTATTTGGTATACACAAATATACAATTAAAATTATTTATTTCAACTAAATTTTTGATTCGTCTATGTGACCTCCTTTACCTTTAATGATTGCGTGGCGTAATCGGGGCATTGTTGCAATTAATTTTAACAATATTTCCGGAGTTATTCGAGCCTATGCTGCCTGTAGTTTGTTCCACATGTCATCTGCTGAAGTTGGAGCAGCTTTACTTACTTCGCGGTCGAGTTCTTCCCGTAATAACTAGATGAGATGCAAGACCGGGCATTGGGGTGGTCATTTCATGATTGTTAGTGTCCCTTCCTCTTCCAACTGTTCTAAATATTGCTTGTATAATTTTGAAGTGTATTTTGGGTCATTGTCTTGTTCGAGTACAACATTCTGACTGAACATTCATACACTAGAGGGTATTGCATTTTCTTCTAAGATGTGTTTGTGTTGCTCTTTTCTCATTATACTTTGTATTTTTACGAGATCACCTGCGAATGTACAAGCAAAACAAACCCAAATCATTACCGAACCACAGTCGTGTTTGACAGTAGAGACTGTGCATTGCTCTAGTGCACGTTCACCTACAGATCTTCTTACAAACACTCGTCTTCGCGAACCGAAAATCTCCAATTTGGATTCGTTGGTCCACAATACCTTGCTCCAATCTTCTAACGTCCAATTTAGATCTTCACGTGCTCATTGTAATCTCTTTTTATTATTAATTTGGCGAAGCAAGGGTTTTCGCATCGCAATTCGTTCGAAAGCCGGCTTTTTGCAGAAGGCGTTTAACCGTGGACACGCTAATCGGCTTCGGAAGTACAATATTGATTTCTGCGGCGATTTCTGGAGCTGTTTTTCTTCTATTTCGCTTGCTGGACACCACGATTGTAATGTCTTGAGATGATATTGTCGCCCTTGGTTTACCACTTCATAATTTACTTAGAAAACTGCCACTTTCATTATTTTTTGATGTTATAATCAACAGTAGACGGATTTAAATGTAATTTTCTAGCAATTTGACGATTGCTTATACCTAAGTTATGTTATCAGAGCACGCGCTTCAACACTAATTTCTTTCCTTTTCGGCATGTTTTAAAATTTTAAACGAAATTATAAACACTATTCGTTAAGAGATGTTGTCACTACTAACATGGAACGATAACTGACCGTAATTTAAAAATATTACTTCTAATGGCTTTATTTTAGCTTCGTGATTCATAGTAAAATTACCAACTGTTACATTCTTTCTGGAATTTCAAGAAAATAATGTTGTTGCTACTACCTGCGCTTTTATGACGGTATTGCTTCTCATACAGATAAAAAAGTCAATAGGCCGAGATTATTTAACAAATTTAAGTGAATCTTACTGATTATTAGCATACTATTCAATAATCTTGGAATGTATTTCCTAAGTACATTCTTTATATACAACAATCTAAAATCCAAGGGTGCCCAAATACTTATGGGCGATAGTGTATATCACAGAATTAAATTTAGTTAGTTTTTATGCATTTTTTCTGCAATTCTTTGCAGTTGCATTGCTAATTAAATTTTGGTATTCAAGGTTTCAGTGGAAGAATGAAGATAGCTTCGCTTGATGCAAACTACGCCTTGAGATATCTTCTTGTTCTTGTTTTAATTTCTGTATTCACAATTGTATATATTGTTCTTGTAAAGGGGAAATAAAGCTCTATTATTGTTATTATTATTATAATTCTGTTCTGCACTAGATTAAGAGAGCTAGGATCACCGGTGTTATAAAATACTATTAATTATTTCCTAAACACATAACATATGTAGTTTTTCTTTTTTAATTCCGTCTGTAATTAACTGAAAATTATTATTTAGAAATACTACTGTTTCAATCCACAAGTAAATTTACAAGATTCAGATTTTGGTATGAACGCAAACAAAAATGTTATTTCTATCACTTACCGTCTGGCCAGTTTTCGAAAACATGTTGGGCAATATCGCCTGCTGATTCGCTTGGACTAAATAAAAATTCTTTTGTTTTTCCACTGACAAGGATAAGTTTCAAGTTGATCTGAAAAAAAAGAACATGTAATTAACTCAAATGAATTTCTTCTATTCAGAAATCAATACTGAAGTGTTTGGGTTGCATACACGAGACAGTCAACTTGAGAAAGTAGTATTAAACGCATTAGATTTTAGGGTCCAATGTTTTAGAAACTATCTCTTGTAATTGGAAGTTGTTTACTTCAAGCATATTATCTTAAAGTGTTAAAGTGCCAAGTATTTCTTCTGTATCAGCAAGTTAATTTACATTACTACGTAAATATATTTGTTTTTGTTTTTAACGCTAATGAAGGGATATGTAGCCAGAAAACATACGGTTTTAATGCAAAAGGTTTCAACAAAGTATTTTTTTTAATACACCAGTTAAATTTATAAAATATCAATATATTTTCCCACGGATACAACATAATTTATCGTCATTGTTGTCACTGCGAATGTGAAACTGACTTGGTTAGATACCAAGTATTGTAATTTGATGATGTTATTTGAATAATGATGAAGTATGTTTAAATGAGCAAATTTTACAACATTTTCCTGGTGTTAGCAATGCTAACATTGACGTTTTAAAATTATTGATTCAAAATTTAAAGCCATGCAGCTACTTGCAGTCAAAGGCGAGTCTTGCATTTGGAAATTACATCCGAATGGTATCTGGTGTTAATATAGTTTGGTTACTATGATAACAGTAAACAAAACATACTGGTATTGACTATCTTAGACTGCTGATTCAGAATTTCGGGCTTAAGAAAAAAAGAGTTAAGTAATAGGTATTAAAAAAAGGTGAAAAAAAATTGAGTAATTTAGCTAGAATAATGTATAAGCTGCGCTAGCCTGACCCACGATGTTAAATAATAAAAAGAATTATAGTGCTAATGCACTATTTTAACGATAAAAAACAAGGGAAACAATATTTTAATAAAAGATCATAAAGGTAAACAATAAGTGATATAAACATAAATATATCGGCATAAATTTAAAATCAAAATAAAGTAAACAGTATTGAGATACTCTGAGAATAAACTTAATAATCTTTATTGTAATTTTTATTGCAATAATTAATAGCTATAGGAGAGGTACTGTAACTTTCGATGCACGTCATATATGCTGTATCTATGACGTACCACCAACTCTAAAATACGAATTTGTCATTTTCTAAAATACACGTCAATTGGCTTATAATCAATAGTTTAATATGTAAATAGTTATAGATTACTCCAGTTTTGCATATATTATCTCTTATCATAATTAATTAATTATTTGGACTTTCTTACAACTGTTGGTATTGAAATACACCGTTGTGGATGTACGTTTCTGTCAACATTATTTGACATTTGTGCCGTTCGTTTAAATTACTGTTTATTTAGCGCCTATTTTCTTTTATATTACATTATTTCTTAGTCCTTATCAGGACTTTATTAGGTTAAAATGCCGAAATTTTTGCGTAAACAAGCAAAAAAAATAGTTGCAGCGTTAATAACCTTCTTTGAACAAGAACGTGATAGTATTCGCATTCACAGACAACCTTTTGAAGCAGTGAGGGAAGTAAGTAGTGTATTTGCACAAACACAGTGTTCAAAGAAGCCTTACCTATTTTTTTTATTTTAGCGTGTTGCCACAGCTTTGAATATTAGCATATCTTCTGTTAGTGCGATATCAGAAGCAGTGAAAAATAATGAACCTCTGACTGGTCCCAAAACAAATCGACAGAGACCTAAACCTGTGTCAGGTATTGATGATACTACAAAATCATCTATAAGGAATGTTATATATGAAATGTATCGAAATAGTAAGTATACGATGTAACCATTTTAATTTACTTCTAAATATTTTGATATTTTAGAACAACATATTGCACGGAATAGTGTGTTACAAATTTTGAAGGATAGAGATATATTTGATGGAAGCCTTTCGTCTCTAGGGATTATTTTAAAAGGAATAGGTTTCCGTTAGAGAAAAGATGATCCTCGACGAGGATTGATGGAATTGGCACATATAGCAAATGCTAGAGTCAATTTTTTGAAAATGGTTCCGTTGGACATTCATGGCAGGACAATACTCGACAAAGTATTAAGAAAGTAAAAACTGAAGGCAAGAGGTATGTACCATGTACAATATTCATGGATTAGAAGCTTATTTTTGAAATATATGTAAATTGCTTTGTAGATACATTGTTTTACACGCTGGCAATGTCAATGGATTTATACCTGGTGCATCCCTGATATTTTGTTCGAGTACTAAAAAAATTGACTATCATGGAGAAATGAATCATGAAAATTTCATTCATTGGTTCGAGAATCAGCTCTTAAAACGTCTTGATAGACCATCTATGACAGTTACGGATAATGCAAGTTATCATAGTAAATTAGAATTTCAATGCCCTACTGCAAGTTGGAGAAAGGAGCAGATACAGAACTGGCTGCGAGATAATAAGATTTCTTTTGAGGCTGATATGTTAAAACCACAATTGCTACATTTAGTTTCACTGTAGGTATGTTTTCTGTATTTCACTTATTTATATATTGATTTATTACATTATAGGAACAAGCCTCAAAAATCATATGTAGTCGATAACCTCGCAGAATACTATGGCCATAAAGTTCTGCGTCTACCTATCATTGCATATTTAATCCAATTACGAATATTTGGGGAGTTACAAAGACATACTATAATAACCACATTGGTTGAGATGGGCATGCTATGGACAAATGCATTCAAGTGTGGGAAGAAGCCTTAAGCACCATCACAAAGACTATATGGGAAAATACAATTCGTCACACTGAAAAAGAAATTTTGAAGTGGTGGGATAGGGAAGTAGGATTTGATAAAGAAGATGTCAGCCCAATAATTATACACCTCGGAGAAAGTGATTCGAGTGACTGTGATTACAGTGAATAGATCACAATAAATAACATAAAAATGTTTGTCAATGACTTTATAATAAAGCCCAAACGATATATTGGTGGGTATCTACTTACTGATACTGGTATTTAATTGTGGTTAATTACATGTTACAAATACAGTGATTGTCGAATATGCGTAGATAAAAACTTTAATGCATCGGCCGATAGTACCTGATAACCTGTTTTCTCCATTCTTAAGTGACCATAATATGAAAAATAAAAAACCAAAGACGAAAATAGGTTCAGATGATGTGGAAACCTATTAGATAAAACTGAAATGAAGGAAGAGAAAAATTGGCAAGACACATCATATATTACAAGATAAACTATAATCATTTGAATATTTGATTGACCAATGTTTGAAAAATTAACGTATATTCTTTTAAACTATATAAACTAAAAAAGTAAGGGGTGTTCATAAAAAATAACCGTATGTTACAACAAAGAAAAGGATAGCATAAGGAAGTATACATCTAGGGTTGCTTTAGGACTAACAACGACCTTTGGATGCAATGAAGATCTTTAGAAAAGCAGATCTACTCTTCATTAGCTTATAAATTTACAAAATTACAGTTCTGTAAGCAGTTGTTTCATGTTAAAGATATATAATTATATATATAATTATAATTATATTGTGTACACATATATGTTTTTGATAATAAATGCTTTCATTTGATTGCAATGTTTTTATTTGTGCCAGAAATCTTTCAAAAACCAATTTGTTTAGTAGTAACTCAATATTAAAGTATGCAACCAGAATTACATAGCAGTATTAATTACAACAATAAAGTGAATGAAGGGTTACTTTTTGTAAATGTAGTTGCCTATGCCTTCATCCAGTTTTGATGTTGAGCTCGGGATGATAAGTAACATAACCTAAAATTTATATTCAATGTCAGACAACAAATCATATGACAACAGCGCCGTATATGACGGCGCAATTGTTCGTAAAAGCTATCCTGCATTTTTCTTAGCACCCAAATTGTTGAACTTCGTAAGGCTTATGCCTAACTTCATACGTAAATCATATGTATTAATATTTTTTTTATGTAATTCATTTGGCAAGTAGCTACTTAGACTTAAATTTTCGAATCAACAGTTAAGAACAACAATGCCGGCATGTTTTTTTACTGTTGTCATGGTAACCAAACAATACTAACACCAGAAATTACCTGGAGTTCGAATGCAGGAAAGTAGGTCCTTGGTTCGTTACTCATTGATCATCTTGTATATCCCAAACTATCTTTGAAAGATAGCTTGTAGTATCTATTACATTACCGAAAAATGTTGACCTTCTATCACTTATACAGTAGGCACAATTTTACAGTTCCAGAGGATTGAAATACTCTGTATATAACATAAAACAAATGGTTATTATTTTTAAGACCCATACAGTTATACAGTATTTTTTCACTTAAGTCGGTATACATTTACAAAGTGGAGACTGTGATTTTGTAAATACACGTGACTTTGGGTGGCAGCGGAGGATGATTTTAAATACAGGTATACATAGTTGAATAACGTCTACAAATGTACCAAGTCTTATCAATTCGGAAAGGAACATCTGGAGAGCTTCCCCTGTAACACGAAAAATATGACGGTATTGATGATACAAAAGTAAACGTAGAAACGGTTATCAATAGCTTCTATTGCAAAAAATATTTCTCGCAATTGATAAACAGGAAAAATTACACAAACTATTTAAGTATCGTATATTATTTATAGTCCGAGTATTTGTAGACACATTTTAGTTGACACCGAGTTACGACTAGAGTAAATTACACATGCTGCAAACGCGTACATCTGCATTCTAAATCTAGTTACCATTGTGTACGGAAATAATCGCACAATACTGGGTTTAAGTTTAGATCAAAATCGAAGCACATAAAATATGCGTATGTAAACACAATGTATCGTAATGCCGAACAGAGTTTGCTGTGAGATGAAACATGTTTCCAACTTCTGCTGTAATAAAATCGATAAAACGTATTTGACTGTGATACGTATTCCACTATTACGGAATTTGATGAGGTATTTCAACTGAACGTTTTATTTGACAATTAATTAAACGGATCAGTCTGAAAACCCTGAAAGCTCATTCGTTTTATCTGCAGCTGGAAATTCATTTTATTAACTTTTTTTTGCTGGAGTAATCTATTTAACAGGTTTATCTTATACCGGAAACGGGATACCTTTTTCCATTATTTTAGTCGTGACGTTGCACCGATTTGAAAAACACAGTTTATATGACAAAATTATATAGTGAAACAAAAAAAATTAGGTGACTACTGAATTTTTCTTTCTTGGATTATAATGCGATATTTTAAGTATTTTCTTTCATTAAAACTCATCGCGTCTATTGAAAGGAATTAGTAAAAGAAAGTTAGTACTTATAGAAAACATATTAAGTCTATTGAAAATGTTTGTTAAATTGATGCCGACGTATGTATATTCACTTCTTGTTAGCCTGTATGAACTTTTATTAAAATATTGTTTCCCTTGTTGTCTTTCGTTAAAGATATGCACTAGCATTACAACTAGTTCTTATTTATTTCTTCAGCAATATAATGAATGTTTCGGTTGTGGACATCGTCAGTCAGGATATCGTAGCTTATGCATCCTACTAGCTAAAGTACACATTTTCTTTTACTTCTTCCTAATACATAAATTATACCTACTCTTCCTTACTTAGATTCGAAATTTGGAATCAACGGTCCAAGATCGTCAATGTCAGTATGTTTTATTTACTGCTGGCATAGTAACCAAATATATTAACACCAAAAATCATTTGGATAAAATTTTCAAGTGCAAGACTCGCCTTTCACTGCAAGTAGCTACTTGGGCTCAACATTCTCAATCGATAGTTTAAAAACGTCAGTGTTAGTATCTCTTGTTTACTGTTATTATTGTAGCTAACACCAGAAACCACTTGGGTACAATACCCAAACGCAGGACTCGCGCTTAACTGTAAATGATTATTTTACTTTTAATGTCAGACATGTGCGTCATCATACAAAAACGTTAGAGGTACAAATTTCCTACACGAAAGATACAGAAAAATCTATGGTGCTGTTAAAAAAATGATATTTTTGGTGTTTGAACTAAAAAGTTGGTGTTCAATATTCAATATTGAACATGGCCATTGAATTAGGACCATTTAAAATTATGATTTTGGGGCAAAATTTAAAAAACAGTTGGTAATGTTGGCAATATTATTATTTAATTACATATAACATGCAAGTAAATATAATTTGAACATATATTTACTAATATTTGCTTGTTCCTCTTCTGTGTTTTATTATTTTCTCAGTCCTTTTTGGCATGCTGCCAATCCAGCTTTTTATTGTTTTTTCTTTAATTTCGTCGCTATTATACCATACATCTTCAATATGTTGTTGTAATTCTTCCCTTGTAGTTGATTTCCGTATACTTACGATGCTTTTCAAGACTTTCCACACATTTTCGATTGGGTTTATGTCTGGTGAATTGCCTGGCCAAGTACATGTAGATTTTTAGATTCAAGGTATCGCTTTACACTTTTTGCATTATGACACGGTGCATCGTCTTGCATGAAAGTATATGGTTCTTGAGTCGGATCCAATGAACCAATATAAGGTATTAAATAGTTTTGTAAAACTTTTTTATATTGTTTTTGTTCCATTGTTCCCTTAACGAAATATAGTGGTCTCGGTCCTTCTGTCGTAATATACGACCAAACCATAAGAGATGGGAGGTATTTAATAGATTTGATCGTACATGTTTCTTTATAACGCTCTGAAGGACGTTGACGAACAAATTGGCTTCTCTCCCTTAGCACTTCTAGTCGTGAACCATTAAGCGAACTATGAGAATGAATTTGACCAAAAATAGAGATGATAAATGGAGCTTAACTTTCCTCAATCTTCAACGCTATTTTTTTTATATTTTTTAGCCCATTGAAATCGCGTCACCTTCATTTTAGATTTTAGTTTTGCCTTCTTTGCCGGACGTCTGCATTTCAAGCCTGCTTCATGAAGATGTCTACGGACTGTTCAGGCTGGTATTTGTATATCTTCTCCACTAAGAATTTTATGAACACCTTTCGGGGATAAAAAACGTAGCCACGTTTACTATACGACGGTCATCTCTTACAGTTGTTTTGCGTTTGCCGGCACAGTATGTTCTGCCACTACTTGTACTAGGAATATTCTCCTTTATTAATTTCGCGATTCTCAGAACAGTTTGATGTGATACACTCTCTTTTTGTGCAACTACACGTTGAGAGAACTCTCCCGTCTCTAGAAGAGCAGAAATTCGTGCATTTTTCTCTGAGGTTATATCCTTTTTTCTCATTATGATAATAATTGACTGCGAAAATAGACGCACACAAATAAAATTAAAACTCTTTGAAATATAAGTTCTTTGGAAAATCGGCAAAAGTAGGTAGGCTATGCCGGTTCTGGCTCACTTTTCGGTCACTGCGCATGCGCGAGCGCGGATTTATTCGCGCTTTTGATCCGCGGATTTATTCGCGCTTAATCCGCGGCTAATTTCACCGACATCCGCGGATAATTTTCGCGGAATTTTAGGCAATTTCGTGGAATTGATGTTTGATTAGCGGCTCACGCTTTTAATTAGCGAGTAATCTCGCGGAATTTTATTTAATTAACGCCCAATCTCGCGGATTTTTTTTAATTAACGCCCAATCTCGCGGAATTTTTTTAATTAACGCCTAATCTCGCGGAATTTTTTTAATTAACGCCCAATCTCGCGGATTTTTATTTAATTAACGTCCAATCTCGCGCACTTTCAAGGCCATTCGCGTCCCATAACTTCATGCATCCGCGGTTCGCGGTTTGATTTCGCGGAATTTTATTTAATTAACGCCTAACCTCGCGGAATTTTATTTAATTAACGTTGTCGTCGGGAACGTGGAAATTCAAATTTCCCGCGTCCTCAACGACATCCGCGGATAATTTCGCGGAATTTTAGGCAATTTCGTGGAATTGATGTTTGATTAGCGCTCACGCTTTTAATCCGCGGCAATTTCCTGGAATCGAAGTTTGATTAGCGTCTCGCGCCTTTACTCCGCGGGTAATTTCGAGGAATCGAAGTTTGGTTAGCGGCTCGCGTTTTTAATCCGCGGCTATTTCAAGGTCGCGATTTTATTCCGCGAGTAATTTCACGCTTTATTAGGCAGCCAATTTTAAGTTTGCGCTTTTTAATCGCGGTTCGCGTTTGATTTCGCGGAATTTTATTTAATTAACGCCTAACCTCGCGGAATTTTTATTTAATTAACGTTTAATCTCGCGGAATTTTATTTAATTAAGGCCCAATCTCGCGCACTTTCAAGGCCATTCGCGTCCCATAACTTCATGCATCCGCGGTTCGCGGTTTTATATTGTGCTTAATGAGTAATTCCAGGAATTTTTAACACGTACCAACCTGAGTCTCTCTCATTTCGACTAGACGCAAATAGAACACAGGTAGAAAGTACCTTTAGTGATTCTCGGAATTTTTAACAACGTCCTATCATGATAATGCAATATTGTGAAATATTACCATTAAAACTTTATTAGACGTAAATAGAATTTACGTCACACACAGGTAGAAAGTACCCTTTAGCGATTCTCGGAATTTTATTGCTGGTTGAAGAATTGGCGCAATCGGGCAACTTGAAAGTCATTCCTAACAACACCGAGCAGTATGTAGCTATGGTGCAGACCACGGACGACAGCGACATTAAATTTAAATTTATCAACTCGTTCCGGTTTATGGCGTCTTCGTTAGAGAAGCTGGCTTCTAATTTGGAAGGGTACCCCCGTGCTCGAGAGCCAGTTTGAGGACGCCACCCTGCTGAAGAGAAAAGGCGTATTCCCCTATAGCTACATGTCTTGTTGGGAAAGGCTCAGCGAGGGACAGCTGCCACCGATACAGGCGTTCCAACACGATCTGTCCAATACTCCCATTAGCATGCGCGATTACGAGCATGCGCAGAGCGTCTGGCGGGAATTCAAATGCAGACCCTTAGGGGAGTATTCGGATTTGTATCTGAAGACGGACGTTTTACTGCTCGCGGACGTCTTCGAGAACTTCCGGGAAAGCTGCATCAAGAATTATGGGCTTGATACAGCCCATTATTACACCGCACCCGGACTTTCGTGGGACGCCATGTGAAACAAACAGGTGTAGAGCTAGACACTCTCCAAGACGTTGACATCTTGATGTTCTTGGAGAAAGGCATTCGAGGGGGCATGACGCAATGCTCTTCAGGTATAATGCGTAATATTGTTGTTTTTTAAAATGTCTAATTCATATATTTTGTTTACAGGTACGCCAAAGCCAACAACAAGTACATGCCGGACTACGATCCCGCGTTGCCCCGCACGTACCTGATGTATTACGACATCAATGCCATGTACAGCTGGGCGATGTCGCAGTCTCTGCCGACTGGAGGCCTCGAATGGGTTGAGGACGCGGGAAATTTGAATTTCCACGTTCCCGACGACAACCCGGAAGGATATATTCTGGAGGTCGATCTAGAATATCCGCAACGAATTCACGATCGACAAAGGGACCTTCCAATGGCTCCTACCAAGCAGAGACCGCCGGGGTCTGCGTACGAAAAAATGTTGGCTACCTTGTATAGTAAGGAGAAGTACGTTGTCCACTACCGCAACCTCAAGCAGTATCTAGCGGGGCGGATACGAGTGACCAAGATACATAGAGCCTTAAGATTTAAGCAATCGCCATGGCTCAAACCATATATCGACCTGAACACAGCGCTGCGACAGGGTGCGAGAATGAGTTTGAAAAGAATCTCTTCAAACTCATGAACAATGCAGTGTTCGGGAAGACTATGGAGAACGTGAGGTTGCGGAGGGACATCAAGATCGTGGACAAGTGGGACGGACGATACGGCGCAGAGGCGTTAATCAGTCGTCCAAATTTTAAGTGTTCCACAATATTTAATGACAATTGAAGATGTATAGTTGCGTTTCATCCGTGATGCTCATTTCTTTAGGTGTAAAGTCAGGAGCATTAAATCCCTGCGTATTGATTACCGGGGATGCCTCGAATCGCTAACGGTATATATTTTTTTCTCTGTGTTTCAGGCAATAAAACTAAGCTTAGAACCCTTTCCAAATTCTTAATTCTGTTTGCAAATCTTCTTCTATCGGTCGCCATAGCTACCCACTGCGACCTTCGATCTTCGTTCGGTATTGTATAAATCGTGACTCTCTCATCAAACTTCACCGACATTTTCTTTAAATGATTTTCTTGACAATTCCCGTACTCGATAATATTATCGTGAAGAATGAGGCGATAAGCTACTGTACCGCTCTTTAAATTCCTCCTAACACTCCACTTCCAATTTTATGTCGACGGTTGAGGATTTGAGCGATTAATTTTGTTAATTATTTTGAATTTAGATCAGGAGAGGATTTACTAAGAAAAATCAATATTACTTAAAAGTGTCTATCGGCACACGTATAAACACCTCAAATATATTCGGAAATTTCACTATGAAGAAAGAGAATGAGCCGAAGTAAAATGCATAGGTGCAATTTTGTACATTTACAGCGGTACCTCGGTTTACAATTTGTGAAGCTGAAAGAACTTTTTCGATGCTGGAAAGCATACTAGCTTCAAAGAAGCCGTTTTACTGCAGAAAATATAAAAAGCCTCTTGTGGTAATGGCTAAACCATTTTTCTTATTTCCCACTTGACACGTACCGTACGAGCGAGCGTACTATGATCACCCAATTTTTACCTGTTTAAAATTTAGAGATACAATGTTGAGAGAGTGCAATGTATGTCCGTTCACCGAGGCGATGGAATCTCTTACGCCTGCGCAGAGCTGGAATTCCGCTCCATTTCACACTGCCACATATGCAGACGACCCTTTGACGTTCGTGACGTCAGAGTTCGCGACCATGATCACCTTACAGGCTAGTATCGCGATACGACACATGAGGATTGTAATATTAATTACCAGGATAGTCACGCGACTCCAGTCGTTTTCATAATTTAAGTGGTAGGACTCCCATTTTATCATCAAAAATCTCGCTAAAGATTTCGAACGCCGCGTCGATTTGCTTCATATAAATAAAGAGCGACACATCTCCTCTACTAGAAATATAGACGATAACCTAATAAAATTCAGATTTATTGATTCCTTTAGATTTTTGGCATCCTCTCTAGAAAAAACTAACACCATACCTGACCATATTTTCAAATTGAATAAAATACGTTACGTATAATTATAATGGTTTTTATTTTATTTTTGTCTTTCACAGGATTACCAACCTCTACATATTTGACTAATTTTAATTACTAGCATTGTCAACACAAGAAAATTACGTTTCTTACTTTATTAGATATTATTATCCGATCAAATGTTGCAATACCTAATTCATTCGCATAATTATGACATACATATTTCCACATTTCTTGCTCTTACAAATGGGTGATTTGCATGATAACGTAAAGATTTTGCTACTAGCTTCAAAAGAAGCCGTTTTTACTGCAGAAAATATAAAAGCCTCTTGTGGTAAGGGCTAAACCTTTTTTCTTATTTCCCACTTGACACGTACCGTACGAGCGAGCGTACTATGATCACCCAATTTTACCTGTTTAAAATTTAGAGATACAATGTTGAGAGAGTGCAATGTATGTCCGTTCACCGAGGCGATGGAATCTCTTACGCCTGCGCAAGAGCTGGAATTCCGCTCCATTTCACACTGCCACATATGCAGACGACCCTTTGACGTTCGTGACATCAGAGTTCGCGACCATGATCACCTTACAGGCTAGTATCGCGATACAACACATGAGGATTGTAATATTAATTACCAGGATAGTCACGTGACTCCAGTCGTTTTCATAATTTAAGTGGGTAGGACTCTCATTTTATCATCAAAAACCTCGCTAAAGATTTCGAACGCCGCATCGATTTGCTTCATATAAATAAAGAGCGACACATCTCCTCTACTAGAAATATAGACGATAACCTAATAAAATTCAGATTTATTGATTCCTTTAGATTTTTGGCATCCTCTCTAGAAAAACTAACACCATACCTGACCATATTTTCAAATTGAATAAAATACGTTACGTATAATTATAATGGTTTTTATTTTATTTTTGTCTTTCACAGGATTACCAACTCTACATATTTGACTAATTTTAATTACTAGCATTGTCAACACAAGAAAATTACGTTTCTTACTTTATTAGATATTATTATCCGATCAAATGTTGCAATACCTAATTCATTCGCATAATTATGACATACATATTTCCACATTTCTTGCTCTTACAAATGGGTGATTTGCATGATAACGTAAAGATTTTGCTATGTAGCCACTTTAACTCTTTAAATGCATTTTGTATGTTAGAGGCTATAAATCCTTTCATCAGTTCATTTTATACAAGAGCAACTGCCTTGCCAACCCACCAACGACTCAAATCAGTTGGAATCGTTTAGTCAGCCAGCAGCTTTATGACGACGGCCGGCCGTTCAAAGATGTGAGAAGCCGTTGCATAACAACGGATACAGATATATATATATATATATACAGGCAGGTATAACAGGTGGAAGAATCGACTTTAATTGCTTCACCAGGCTTGGTGAATAAAATCTTACATATTTTTAAATAATGGTTTTATTTACAACCTAGATTTTGCATAAAAATAAGTGTCACTGTTTTCGAACGCCATGTATACACATTGCTGCATTCGGAAAGTGTGCACACGCGTTTGCGAATTGCAACAGGTGTATGTATCAGTCGGGACCCCTGCCAACCCTACCATCGTCTATCGCTGTATCATATGTATACTAGCCGTACCTGCACTGTTGCCGGAATACACTTTATTGTATAGCTCCTATCTACATTTTCCAAATGCAACATTCTGTGTGGTTAACATTTATGTTCGTCCATAACAGCATTATCAGCAGATCGAGGCTGCAAAATTCTATTACTAGAATAAAAGCAGGTCTCCTAAATAACGCTAAACAAAGAAGTTCCTATAGATAAGTATGCTTGTAGTAAATACCTTTATCAGTTTCATTTTATACAAGAGTAACTGCCTTGCCAACCCACCAACGACTCAATATCAGTTGGAATCGTTTAGTCAGCCAGCAGCTTTATGACGACGGATGGCCGTTCAAAGATGTTGAAGCCGCTGCATAACAACGGATACAGATATATACAGAAGGTATAACAGGTGGAAGAATCGACTTTAACTGCTTCATCAGGCTTGGTGATAAAAATCTTACATATTTTTAAATAATGGTTTTATTTACAACCTAGATTTTGCATAAAATAAGTGTCACTGTTTCGAACGCCATGTATACACATTGCTGCATTCGGAAAGTGTGCACACGCGTTGCGAATTGCAACAATGTATGTATCAGTCGGGACCCCTACCAACCCTACCATCGTTTATCGCTGTATCGTATGTATACTAGCCGTACCTGCACTGTTGCCGGAATACACTTATTGTATAGCTCCTATCTACATTTTCGAAATGCAACATTCTGTGTGGTTAACATTTATGTTCGGCCATAACAGCATTATCAGCAGATCGAGGCTGCAAAATTCTATTACTAGAATAAAAGCAGGTCTCCTAAATAACGCTAAACAAAGAAGTTCCTATAGATAAGTATGCTTGTAGTAAATACCTTTATCAGTTCATTTTATACAAGAGTAACTGCCTTGCCAACCCACCAACGACTCAATATCAGTTGGAATCGTTTAGTCAGCCAGCAGCTTTATGACGACGGCTGGCCGTTCAAAGATGTTGAAGCCGCTGCATAACAACGGATACAGATATATACGGGCAGGTATAACAGGTGGAAGAATCGACTTTAACTGCTTCACCAGGCTTGGTACTATAATGCTTATGAGGGAAACAGATGGAGAATAGTTGTTTAATACTTATGAGGAGGAGGACAGATGGAGAATAGTTGTTTAATACTTATGAGGAGGACAGATGAAGAATAGTTGTTAAATACTTATATGCATGCTACTTGTCTATAGCAGATATTTAATGTTACATCTAATTTTAATTCAGAGAATATGCCACGGGACCTATGACATCATAAGAAGACGATATTTGAAATTAAATTTGTTTTATAGCAAATACGTTTATATTACAATATGAATGACTCAGCGATATCATCTAAGATCCACTGCTACCTTTTCAGGCGTGCAGAAAGGACACTCGAGAATGTTAATAACGCATAGCGCTAGTCAAACGGGTCCGCAGAGGGTATGACGCGAGTTCAAATCTCGAAAGAGTTTTCGGACTTGCACATTTCCTTCAGCTCCCTTCGACGATAAGCGGTTTCGCTTACCCCACTTCACCGACATCTTACCCTAGCGCCATTATAAGTTACCTCTATCATTCAGCTGTTACAGAACTATCGAAGATATTCATTTCGTGTAAGAATAAGTGTCTTGTTAACCAATAAACGATCAGTTGAAATCGTTTATAACTGAATAGCTGTTCAAAAGCTGTTTAAGCTGTTCAAAAGCTGTTTAGAAGCTGTTTAAGCTGTTTAGATGCTGTTCAAGGGCTGTTTAGAAGCTGTTTAAGCTGTTCAAGAGCTGTTCAAGGGCTGTTCAGAAGCTGTTTAGGTTGTTCAAGAGCTGTTCAGAAGCTGTTGAAGCTGTTTAAGCTTTTAAACGATACGTTACAGGTGTGATACGTTCCGGGTGTGATACGTTCCGAGTGTGATACGTTCCGGGTGTAATACATCGTATGGAAGCTGTTGTTTGTGGAGGTGACTCATGTTTCAAATGTGTTTGGGGGGTCGGATAGGTAGTAGTAGGTAGGGGGGTCAATTAAGCGTGGGTTCGTAAATAGATAATGAAGATCCCACGCTCAATTGACCCCCTACCTACTACTACCTATCCGACCCCCAAACACATTTGAAACATGAGTCACCTCCACAAACAACAGCTTCCATACGATGTATTACACCCGGAACGTATCACACCCGGAACGTATCACACCCGGAACGTATCACACCTGTAACGTATCGTTTAAAAGCTTAAACAGCTTCAACAGCTTCTGAACAGCTCTTGAACAACCTAAACAGCTTCTGAACAGCCCTTGAACAGCTCTTGAACAGCTCTTGAACAGCTTAAACAGCTTCTAAACAGCCCTTGAACAGCATCTAAACAGCTTAAACAGCTTCTAAACAGCTTTTGAACAGCTTAAACAGCTTTTGAACAGCTATTCAGTTATAAACGATTTCAACTGATCGTTTATTTGGTTAACAAGACACTTATTCTTACACGAAATGAATATCTTCGATAGTTCTGTAACAGCTGGAATGATAGAGGTAACTTATAAATGGCGCTAGGGTAAGATGTCGGTGAAGTGGGGTAAGCGAAACCGCTTATCGTCGAAGGGAGCTGAAGGAAATGTGCAAGTCCGAAAACTCTTTCGAGATTTGAACTCGCGTCATACCCTCTGCGGACCCGTTTGACTAGCGCTATGCGTTATTAACATTCTCGAGTGTCCTTTCTGCACGCCTGAAAGGTAGCAGTGGATCTTAGATGATATCGCTGAGTCATTCATATTGTAATATAAACGTATTTGCTATAAAACAAATTTAATTTCAAATATCGTCTTCTTATGATGTCATAGGTCCCGTGGCATATTCTCTGAATTAAAATTAGATGTAACATTAAATATCTGCTATAGACAAGTAGCATGCATATAAGTATTTAACAACTATTCTTCATCTGTCCTCCTCATAAGTATTAAACAACTATTCTCCATCTGTCCTCCTCCTCATAAGTATTAAACAACTATTCTCCATCTGTTTCCCTCATAAGCATTATAGTACCAAGCCTGGTGAAGCAGTTAAAGTCGATTCTTCCACCTGTTATACCTGCCCGTATATATCTGTATCCGTTGTTATGCAGCGGCTTCAACATCTTTGAACGGCAGCCGTCGTCATAAAGCTGCTGGCTGACTAAACGATTCCAACTGATCATTGAGTCGTTGGTGGGTTGGCAAGGCAGTTACTCTTGTATAAAATGAACTGATAAAGGTATTTACTACAAGCATACTTATCTATAGGAACTTCTTTGTTTAGCGTTATTTAGGAGACCTGCTTTTATTCTAGTAATAGAATTTTGCAGCCTCGATCTGCTGATAATGCTGTTATGGCCGAACATAAATGTTAACCACACAGAATGTTGCATTTCGAAAATGTAGATAGGAGCTATACAATAAGTGTATTCCGGCAACAGTGCAGGTACGGCTAGTATACATACGATACAGCGATAAACGATGGTAGGGTTGGTAGGGGTCCGACTGATACATACATTGTTGCAATTCGCAACGCGTGTGCACACTTTCCGAATGCAGCAATGTGTATACATGGCGTTCGAAACAGTGACACTTATTTTTATGCAAAATCTAGGTTGTAAATAAAACCATTATATTAAAAAATATGTAAGATTTTATTCACCAAGCCTGATGAAGCAGTTAAAGTCGATTCTTCCACTGTTATACCTTCCTGTATATATCTGTATCCGTTGTTATGCAGCGGCTTCAACATCTTTGAACGGCCATCCGTCGTCATAAAGCTGCTGGCTGACTAAACGATTCCAACTGATATTGAGTCGTTGGTGGGTTGGCAAGGCAGTTACTCTTGTATAAAATGAACTGATAAAGGTATTTACTACAAGCATACTTATCTATAGGAACTTCTTTGTTTAGCGTTATTTAGGAGACCTGCTTTTATTCTAGTAATAGAATTTTGCAGCCTCGATCTGCTGATAATGCTGTTATGGACGTACATAAATGTTAACCACACAGAATGTTGCATTTGGAAAATGTAGATAGGAGCTATACAATAAAGTGTATTCCGGCAACAGTGCAGGTACGGCTAGTATACATATGATACAGCGATAGACGATGGTAGGGTTGGCAGGGGTCCCGACTGATACATACACTGTTGCAATTCGCAACGCGTGTGCACACTTTCCGAATGCAGCAATGTGTATACATGGCGTTCGAAACAGTGACACTTATTTTTATGCAAAATCTAGGTTGTAAATAAAACCATTATTTAAAAATATGTAAGATTTTATTCACCAAGCCTGGTGAAGCAATTAAAGTCGATTCTTCCACCTGTTATACCTGCCTGTATATATATATATATATATCTGTATCCGTTGTTATGCAACGGCTTCTCACATCTTTGAACGGCCGGCCGTCGTCATAAAGCTGCTGGCTGACTAAACGATTCCAACTGATATTGAGTCGTTGGTGGGTTGGCAAGGCAGTTGCTCTTGTATAAAAGGATTTATAGCCTCTAACATACAAAATGCATTTAAAGAGTTAAAGTGGCTACATAGCAAAATCTTTACGTTATCATGCAAATCACCCATTTGTAAGAGCAAGAAATGTGGAAATATGTATGTCATAATTATGCGAATGAATTAGGTATTGCAACATTTGATCGGATAATAATATCTAATAAAGTAGAAAACGTAATTTTCTTGTGTTGACAATGCTAGTAATTAAAATTAGTCAAATATGTAGAGGTTGGTAATCCTGTGAAAGACAAAAATAAAATAAAAACCATTATAATTATACGTAACGTATTTTATTCAATTTGAAAATATGGTCAGGTATGGTGTTAGTTTTTTCTAGAGAGGATGCCAAAAATCTAAAGGAATCATAAATCTGAATTTTATTAGGTTATCGTCTATATTTCTAGTAGAGGAGATGTGTCGCTCTTTATTTATATGAAGCAAATCGATGCGGCGTTCGAAATCTTTAGCGAGGTTTTTGATGATAAAATGAGAGTCCTACCCACTTAAATTATGAAAACGACTGGAGTCACGTGACTATCCTGGTAATTAATATTACAATCCTCATGTGTCGTATCGCGATACTAGCCTGTAAGGTGATCATGGTCGCGAACTCTGACGTCACGAACGTCAAAGGGTCGTCTGCATATGTGGCAGTGTGAAATGGAGCGGAATTCCAGCTCTTGCGCAGGCGTAAGAGATTCCATCGCCTCGGTGAACGGACATACATTGCACTCTCTCAACATTGTATCTCTAAATTTTAAACAGGTAAAATTGGGTGATCATAGTACGCTCGCTCGTACGGTACGTGTCAAGTGGGAAATAAGAAAAAAGGTTTAGCCATTACCACAAGAGGCTTTTTATATTTTCTGCAGTAAAACGGCTTCTTTGAAGCTAGTAGCAAAATCTTTACGTTATCATGCAAATCACCCATTTGTAAGAGCAAGAAATGTGGAAATATGTATGTCATAATTATGCGAATGAATTAGGTATTGCAACATTTGATCGGATAATAATATCTAATAAAGTAAGAAACGTAATTTTCTTGTGTTGACAATGCTAGTAATTAAAATTAGTCAAATATGTAGAGGTTGGTAATCCTGTGAAAGACAAAAATAAAATAAAAACCATTATAATTATACGTAACGTATTTTATTCAATTTGAAAATATGGTCAGGTATGGTGTTAGTTTTTCTAGAGAGGATGCCAAAAATCTAAAGGAATCAATAAATCTGAATTTTATTAGGTTATCGTCTATATTTCTAGTAGAGGAGATGTGTCGCTCTTTATTTATATGAGCAAATCGACGCGGCGTTCGAAATCTTTAGCGAGATTTTGATGATAAAATGAGAGTCCTACCCACTTAAATTATGAAAACGACTGGAGTCGCGTGACTATCCTGGTAATTAATATTACAATCCTCATGTGTCGTATCGCGATACTAGCCTGTAAGGTGATCATGGTCGCGAACTCTGACGTCACGAACGTCAAAGGGTCGTCTGCATATGTGGCAGTGTGAAATGGAGCGGAATTCCAGCTCTTGCGCAGGCGTAAGAGATTCCATCGCCTCGGTGAACGGACATACATTGCACTCTCTCAACATTGTATCTCTAATTTTAAACAGGTAAAATTGGGTGATCATAGTACGCTCGCTCGTACGTACGTGTCAAGTGGGAAATAAGAAAAATGGTTTAGCCATTACCACAAGAGGCTTTTTATATTTTCTGCAGTAAAACGGCTTCTTTGAAGCTAGTATGCTTTCCAGCATCGAAAAAGTTCTTTCAGCTTCACAAATTGTAAACCGAGGTACCGCTGTAAATGTACAAAATTGCACCTATGCATTTTACTTCGGCTTCATTCTCTTTCTTCATAGTGAAATTTCCGAATATATTTGAGGTGTTTATACGTGTGCCGATAGACACTTTTAAGTAATATTGATTTTTCTTAGTAAATCCTCTCCTGATCTAAATTCAAAATAATTAACAAAATTAATCGCTCAAATCCTCAACCGTCGACATAAATTGGAAGTGGAGTGTTAGGAGGAATTTAAAGAGCGGTACAGTAGCTTATCGCCTCATTCTTCACGATAATATTATCGAGTACGGGAATTGTCAAGAAAATCATTTAAAGAAAATGTCGGTGAAGTTTGATGAGAGAGTCACGATTTATACAATACCGAACGAAGATCGAAGGTCGCAGTGGGTAGCTATGGCGACCGATAGAGAAGATTTGCAAACAGAATTAAGAATTTGGAAAGGGTTCTAAGCTTAGTTTTATTGCCTGAACACAGAGAAAAAATATATACCGTTAGCGATTCGAGGCATCCCCGGTAATCAATACGCAGGGATTTAATGCTCCTGACTTTACACCTAAAGAAATGAGCATCACGGATGAAACGCAACTATACATCTTCAATTGTCATTAAATATTGTGGAACACTTAAAATTTGGACGACTGATTAACGCCTCTGCGCCGTATCGTCCGTCCCACTTGTCCACGATCTTGATGTCCCTCCGCAACCTCACGTTCTCTCCATAGTCTTCCCGAACACTGCATTGTTCATGAGTTTGAAGAGATTCTTTTCAAACTCATTTCTCGCACCCTGTCGCAGCGCTGTGTTCAGGTCGATATATGGTTTGAGCCATGGCGATTGCTTAAATCTTAAGGCTCTATGTATCTTGGTCACTCGTATCCGCCCGCTAGATACTGCTTGAGGTTGCGGTAGTGGACAACGTACTTCTCCTTACTATACAAGGTAGCCAACATTTTTTCGTACGCAGACCCCGGCGTCTCTGCTTGGTAGGAGCCATTGGAAGGTCCCTTTGTCGATCGTGAATTCGTTGCGGATATTCTAGATCGACCTCCAGAATATATCCTTCCGGGTTGTCGTCGGGAACGTGGAAATTCAAATTTCCCGCGTCCTCAACCCATTCGAGGCCTCCAGTCGGCAGAGACTGCGACATCGCCCAGCTGTACATGGCATTGATGTCGTAATACATCAGGTACGTGCTGGGCAACGCGGGATCGTAGTCCGGCATGTACTTGTTGTTGGCTTTGGCGTACCTGTAAACAAAATATATGAATTAGACATTTTAAAAAACAACAATATTACGCATTATACCTTGAAGAGCATTGCGTCATGCCCCCTCGAATGCCTTTCTCCAAGAACATCAAGATGTCAACGTCTTGGAGAGTGTCTAGCTCTACACCTGTTTGTTTCAACATGGCGTCCCACGAAAGTCCGGGTGCGGTGTAATAATGGGCTGTATCAAGCCCATAATTCTTGATGCAGCTTTCCCGGAAGTTCTCGAAGACGTCCGCGAGCAGTAAAACGTCCGTCTTCAGATACAAATCCGAATACTCCCCTAAGGTCTGGCATTTGAATTCCCGCCAGACGCTCTGCGCATGCTCGTAATCGCGCATGCTAATGGGAGTATTGGACAGATCGTTGTGGAACGCCTGTATCGGTGGCAGCTGTCCCTCGCTGAGCCTTTCCCAACAAGACATGTAGCTATAGGGAATACGCCTTTTCTCTTCAGCAGGGTGGCGTCCTCAAACTGGCTCTCGAGCACGGGGTACCCTTCCAAATTAGAAGCCAGCTTCTCTAACGAAGACGCCATAAACCGGAACGAGTCCATAAATTTAAATTTAATGTCGCTGTCGTCCGTGGTCTGCACCATAGCTACATACTGCTCGGTGTTGTTAGGAATGACTTTCAAGTTGCCCGATTGCGCCAATTCTTCAACCAGCAATAAAATTCCGAGAATCGCTAAAGGGTACTTTCTACCTGTGTGTGACGTAAATTCTATTTACGTCTAATAAAGTTTTAATGGTAATATTTCACAATATTGCATTATCATGATAGGACGTGTTAAAAATTCCGAGAATCACTAAAGGGTACTTTCTACCTGTGTTCTATTTGCGTCTATTCGAAATGAGAGAGACTCAGGTTGGTACGTGTTAAAAATTCCTGGAATTACTCATTAAGCACAATATAAAACCGCGAACCGCGGATGCATGAAGTTATGGGACGCGAATGGCCTTGAAAGTGCGCGAGATTGGGCCTTAATTAAATAAAATTCCGCGAGATTAAACGTTAATTAAATAAAAATTCCGCGAGGTTAGGCGTTAATTAAATAAAATTCCGCGAAATCAAACCGCGAACCGCGGATTAAAAAGCGCAAACTTAAAATTGGCTGCCTAATAAAGCGTGAAATTACTCGCGGAATAAAATCGCGACCTTGAAATAGCCGCGGATTAAAAACGCGAGCCGCTAACCAAACTTCGATTCCTCGAAATTACCCGCGGAGTAAAGGCGCGAGACGCTAATCAAACTTCGATTCCAGGAAATTGCCCGCGGATTAAAAGCGTGAGCCGCTAATCAAACATCAATTCCACGAAATTGCCTAAAATTCCGCGAAATTATCCGCGGATGTCGTTGAGGACGCGGGAAATTTGAATTTCCACGTTCCCGACGACAACGTTAATTAAATAAAATTCCGCGAGGTTAGGCGTTAATTAAATAAAATTCCGCGAAATCAAACCGCGAACCGCGGATGCATGAAGTTATGGGACGCGAATGGCCTTGAAAGTGCGCGAGATTGGACGTTAATTAAATAAAAATCCGCGAGATTGGGCGTTAATTAAAAAAATTCCGCGAGATTAGGCGTTAATTAAAAAAATTCCGCGAGATTGGGCGTTAATTAAAAAAAATCCGCGAGATTGGGCGTTAATTAAATAAAATTCCGCGAGATTACTCGCTAATTAAAAGCGTGAGCCGCTAATCAAACATCAATTCCACGAAATTGCCTAAAATTCCGCGAAATTATCCGCGGATGTCGTTGAGGACGCGGGAAATTTGAATTTCCACGTTCCCGACGACAACGTTAATTAAATAAAATTCCGCAGGTTAGGCTGTTAATTAAATAAATTCCGCGAATCAAACCGCGAACCGCGGATGCATGAAGTTATGGGACGCGAATGGCCTTGAAAGTGCGCGAGATTGGACGTTAATTAAATAAAATCCGCGAGATTGGGCGTTAATTAAAAAATTCCGCGAGGATTAGGCGTTAATTAAAAAAATTCCGCGAGATTGGAGCGTTAATTAAAAAAAAATCGCGAGATTGGGCTTTAAATTTTAAATAAATTCCCGCGAAAATTACTCGCTAATTAAAAGCGTGAGCCGCTAATCAAACATCAATTCCACGAAATTGCCTAAAATTCCGCGAAATTATCCGCGGATGTCGGTGAAATTAGCCGCGGATTAAGCGCGAATAAATCCGCGGATCAAAAGCGCGAATAAATCCGCGCTCGCGCATGCACAGTGACCGAAAAGTGAGCCAGAACCGGCATAGCCTACCTACTGGCAAAAATATTGTTTTTATTCATATTTGCAATGATACTAGCGAACTAACGAACGACACAATTCAAACTAAACATAATTATTGTACGTACGAATGGTAAAAGGCGTGATTCAGGTGGATAATCGATTTATTGTACCAATAAGCATTATTTTTGTAACCAGCAATTATCTGTGGCCATAATGTATTAGGGTATTACTCAAACAACAATTATGCTTTTACAGATTTTCGAAATTAAAATTACATTTAATAAATATTCTTATAAATTCAATATTTCTCAAGTGGTCCTATTTCCACGGCCAAAGACTGTACATTATATTGGTTTATTTCTAAAAGGGGAGACTAAGAGTGTAATAATACACAGGATGTTTCATTTAAAATGACAAAGTAAGTGCCTGATTCGCTACTTATCGATCAGCCTGTATACCGAAATATTCTTGAAAGATACTATGAGGTCCATTATGTTATCAGCGAATTTTAGCTTCCTACTATTTACACAACAGGTACAATTTGCAATTCCAGAATGTTGTGACAGCCTGCATAGTCTATACTTGTGACAAAAAATGCTGTAACATTAGTCAACTTTATACCGTATTATATTGATCGGAAACGTATTTATATTGAAACTAAAAAGATCGTTTATTACTGGATACGTCGTTAAACGGAAATAGATAACAATGGAACTAATAAACGGTGTTCAGAAAAAGTTTGAACTGTCACGGAAAATATAGAGATCAAACTAAATTAACTTGAACGGTTATGTCCAATCAACTGCCTGATTGCAGCGCGAAAAGGGAATGTGGGTTGCCATATGTGCAAACTGTAACAAACATGTCTGAAAGAGTGAAACGAGTAGATAATATAATTCAGTTGCAAATCGCATGTACGAACTTGAAATACCCCGTGTTAAAATGCGCATGAAATTTAAATAGATCCGGAGCTTGACAATAAACGGAAAAATGTTTTTGATTCGTACCTGTTTAGAGCGGGTTGATTTCATTCCGTATGCGATTTCAATTAGCTTTAATGAGTAGGTAGTGCTTGAACAGGCTTCGTTCATTTATCTTCGTGCTGACATTCATACCATCAATACATATGCGCGTATCTTACAGTCCGCATTTATTCCATTTAGTACTGATATTTCACATGCGAATACATAGAATGTAGAGTGCATTAAGGCGTATTTCGTATTATATGTTTTATATTCACATTCAAAATCTACTGACTACGTACGACTTACATATACAGGGTATGTCACGACGAGCTTTGGTTAAAAGTATATGGGGAAGTGAGTAAAATAGAAATTTGAAAATTTACAAACACAAATTATCCTTTAAAGCTAGCTCAACCAAAATATTTACAATTGTCGGTATCTCTCTCTTACACCGGAAGTAGCCATCAACTCTGACATTGTCCGCTCCCTATCGGCACAGCCTATATAATTTAGCAAATTTATCTGTTACTGTGGAAACATCGTTTTAAGAACATTACTAGCAAGTAGAATACCATTTTTGGCGAATTATATTTGTAAGTTATTTGAAAGTCTGTAATGCATCACATTTGTCAAATTTTTGAAAAGATGCAATATCTCTTTAAAAGTGAATTCTATGGATAAAGTACGTTGCATAAAATAATTTAAAATTCAACACAGAATCCAAATCTGACATAAAATGGTACTGTTCTATTTAAAATAGGAAAGTTGATGGCTACTTCCGGTGTAAGAGAGAGATACCGACAGTTGTAAATATTTTGGTTCAGCTACTTTTAAAGGATAATTTGTGTTTGTAAATTTTCAAATTTATATTTTCCCATATACTTTTAAACAAAGCTCATCGTGACATACCCTGTATACATTTATACATTGTTCCGGACTATACGGTGTGTCTATGAACTTAACTACCCTCATAAACTTTTATTTTTCATTTTGATAGAAGAAACCATTCTTAATAAATTTCGCTTATATTCTGTTTTCCATTAGGAACGACGCATTTGTAAATTGACATTTCTTTCTGTTGTTTTGACAGTTTGTGCTTGTCTATGACTTCATAATAGGACGATATACGTGTCCACAACGTCTAAAAGTTATTCAGATTTTTTTTATCAAAATTCACGTGCATTTAAACTCCCATTGTCGGTCGTTGTAATCATCCAAGTCGAAGAACAATTGAACGCCTTGTGAAAAAATTCGAATCAACATATTACTTTTTGTGAAGTATTCGTGAAGAACAAATGTCAATTCTTTGGCGATCTCAGGTACATTTCCAACACACAGTTTGTGGAGAATTTTGCGGAAAGATCTCCGCTTACGTGCTTAAAAGATTGATTCATCTCAAGAACTTAAAACAAACGATCACTTGTTGTGTCGCAAGGTCAGCAATTGGGTTCAAAGAAAGTTGAAAATGATCCCGAATTTCATAAGAGTATCGGCAACGGAGTTGCTTTTTATTCACTTTTTCTTGTTCACTTTTGTCTTAGTGGTTTGTGAATAAGCAAAACTGTCGCATTTGGTTTGAAAATCAGCCAGAAGCAATGCATGGAAAGCATTACACACTCTTAAACCGACTGTCTGGTGTGCATTTCATGCTGGAACAGTCACTGGTCTTGGACAACATGTAGTTTCAGCAAACCTTGTCACAATGCCCATGAAATAATTCACTTATTGCAAACACAAGTTCGGTAAATGATAATTTCTAGAAATGGACTAGTCAATTAAGCGAAGAACACATATACGCGATCACGACCACGATTGCGATGCGATCGCGTTTGCGATCAGATGCATCACATGAAAAGAGTACAGCACAGCACATACTAGTTGCGATCTGTTGGCGATATAATCGATTTGTGCAGCGTTCATTTGCGTGCAGACGCAACATGTTGCATTTATCACAGATCGCGTGAAGAACGTCATACAGCAAATGGCATATCGCGATCGCGTATATATGTTCGCTGCTTCTTACGATCGCAATCGCAAACGCTATCGCGATCGTGGTCGTGATCGCGTATGTGTTCTCCGCTTTACCCTCGTTCATTCAGTGGGGTTCTGTTAAGTCGCTAGTTTACGACAACAAGATAGCAACATTACACGACTTGGAGACCAACATGGAATGTGTAATTTCTGGCATTCAGCCCAATTTATGTGAAAAAGTCACGAAAAAATGGATTCAAAGGATTCGTTCCTGCCAGCACTTTCGAGGAAGACATCTGAATGGTGTTGTATTCCATAAATAACGGTATTAAATGTATTTTACGCCAAATTCAAAATAATCTTAAATTTCTTAGGAAAGCTCTATTTCCTTTTACAAACAAAATACGCCGCTTTTAATGAAAAATCCTACACATCAGAATGTTGACCTTAACTTACTGTGTGACTAATCAAGAAAATTTTATATTATGTCAAAAGTAAAGTACCAATTACATAATGGTAAATTAAAAATAGCGTAAAAAAGTCGTTTAAAATGTCATAACGTTAAACTTTCAATTTTTCGATTAATCTACATATATATCATATCTAATATTTCTGTAAATCGAAGTAGCTTACAGGCATACCAGCAAAGAAAAATAGCATCGAAATTTTCATATATGAATTTATGACAACACTTGAAACAACGTCTACATCTGCTATCTTAAAGTTTGTCTTAAATAACTGTGGTGCCGTTAGCTGCTGCTCCTCAGTTGATAGGTATTTTACATTAGCTTTGCCTGTTTTGCCAGACCTAACAGTCATGTGAGTGTTTCCTCTGCGTGGCTTAAGCCTTGGATATTCCCAGCTCACTTGTGAAAGCCATATTCCCGCTAGCATTATGCAATCGTACAGTATGTGGGTTGCAGCTTCTTCTTTTCTTGGTAGGACCTGCATGTTGTTTCCTCTGTCAGGCTCAGTATGTTCATATGCTTTTTGAGCATATAATGTCCTGTCAGCAAACCTACTATTGTTTTAACAGACGTTCTGTCTCTGTTTAGTAGATCAGCTATTAATTTAGGCCTGCACCCAATTAGAAATTACTTGGCCTGGGATGTTTTCCACCAGTCTCAGAGATTTCTTTCTTTTCTATTGTTTAGTAGCTACTTTGACTATCGTATGTGTCATGCCTACAGAACGACTTGGATTTTTACTAGCAATTGACGATCCTACTCGGGTTAGTCCGTTTGCTTTGACGTTCCCTCGGTGGCTCTCATGCCCTTGTAACCACGCCAGAATCAGGTTAGCCTAATTACCTATTCTATTTAGCGCGTTCATGCTGTTCCCACAGTTACAAATTTGCTTGTGCGGAGTCCAATGCTTTGAAACATATGCTTGACTACTTGAATATTTTATGGCCTATAATTTGTATCTGGACCTTAAGCATGACAATTCTAAGTCGGCAGCTGTTTAAACTGACTGCAAAGCAGCTTGGGCTAGATGAAAGAACAATGTGGATTATAAAAGGAATGGATATCCGGGACTTGTTAGTTCACTTCCTAAAAAACGTTTTCGCCATACAATATATGATTTTTTGGACGAAACGCAAAAGTCAATAATTCCTTTTTCTTGAAGAACGAATTACCAACATCCACAAAAGAGTGTAAATATAATATACACGTTTATTTACACTTATATCACCTTACTAAATCTTATAGGTTGTTAATGCAGACGATACTTTGCCCACATTGAAAAGAACGACATTATGGAAGATCTTAAAGAAGTGAAGGTTTAAGTGAATGAAGCGAAGTTGAAAACAGTACTTAATGGAATGACAAAATATTGTTTTATGGAGACGTTGATATTGAGGAATCCTACAGGAAAGGAAAACGTTTGATTATATTGCATATTGATAGAGATGATGGTGTCGTTGAAAATGGTCTCTTCTTTTTTGAATCGAAGAAAACAGGAGATTACCATGATGACATGAACAGCGAAGTGTTCACTGAATGGATGAAAAAATATATACCTTTTCTTGGATCAAACTCTGTTATTTTAAATGGACAATGCCCTTACCACTCAGTAAAAACAGAAAAATTGCCCTCTTGCCTGGAAGAAGCAAGAATTGATTGAATGGCTTCGTGCGAAAGAAATTGGTGCTGACAATACTTTATAAAGGTTGAGTTATTTGAACTTGCAAAAAAATATATTTTTTGATAATCCCATTACATATTTTATCGACCAAACAACCGAAAGATATATTTATATCGAAATTAATTTCAGAGATGTATTCACTTGTTTTATTTTATCACGTCATAATAAACCATAACATTTGCACATAAAATACGAAGAACTATAATTTCCATGCGTATTACCTTTGCTATTTACTACAAAATGTTGATAACCAAACTTTTAACGTTTACGGACGCTATCAATTTACAATTCGAATTCACCGGTATATTTCCTCGGTGTAACATGTAACAAATGAAACTATAGTTATTCTTGAACTAATCCTATTGATTGCGTACTGACTCCAATTTCTGCCTCAAATCGGTGGGGAGGATCATTTTTCCTGGCATTATCATTTTATAGGTTTTATTTGTATTTTTTGGGCGATGACTCTTGGACCAGCTTTTTAATCGGGACCGCCTTGAATTCCTTCAAAAGTTCTATACCATGCGATCTGGTTATGGGAAGCTGATTGTTCATTGGTCTGCAATTTGTTAATTAGTCTTCTATTTGAATATGGATATGTAGCGGTTCTTGAAGGTGTTGGCGTTGTTTACGCAGCTGCCGAATACACAAACATGCTACTTTTTGTACGCCACCTAGCCGCTTTATTACCTCTAACTGTAATGTCTTTGTCCATTAACCACCGAGCCACGGGTTTTGATGGTCCTTATGTGCGGTCATGCCGTAATTTTTGGACTTATGCACTAAATTTTTGGGACACATTCCTAGGGGAAATATCAATTTGTTGATGGTTTTATGATGAAAAGTTCCATCTAAGTCTTGGCCCAACCATATTACTAGGTAATTGCTTCTTTGACAAAACGGAATCTTGGCTCCTCCTAGCATGATTGGTAGTTTTTACGTAAAAGTGGCTTCCTCTGACCATAAGATTTGATTTGGAAAACATTCCATCTTTTCGCTCACCTGCAAAAAACCCTGCACAAACGTCAAGACGGGCAACAAAATCCCTGTCCTTTGAGTACTTATAAATCTGTCTGTAAATTTTTCTGTCAGAAATTTTTCGTAAAGATGTTTCCCCTTTTTCAGTAACACCCAATAAAATAGTTAAACTCGTACCTTCACCGCCCATTTATCGTAAGGTTTTTTGAACCTATCTTCAACAAAACCGGTTCTTTAAATTTCGTCAAATTCTTGTTACAGTCGCATGGCTTTATGGGGTCATATCAGGATGTCTTTCGTTAGGGGTCCTAATACTTCTCTGAGCTTGAGGATGTGTTCTTAAACACGAAACCAGCAGTCTAATTTTTTAATACAAAATTATGTTAGATTGGACCGTTTTTTTTTTTTTTCTACCATTCATAACATCATCCACACAGAGTCATATGGATATTTAACCATTATTGCATGGAAAGAGACGGACAAACGCACTGAATGGAATAACTGACTTAATGTAATTTAATATATTTTTGTTTGTGTTTATTTTTTTCTTGTCAAAGTTTAAAAAATAAACCATTTTCTCCACAAAACTGCCACTTATTCCTCAGAAGTTTTGAATACTGTCAAATAATTGAATCCTTGAATGAACGAAAAAAGGTTAGAATTTGAAACATTATTTATCTTAAGTGTAATTTCTGGAATAGTTTCCATTCATGTCCTAATTCACCGAGCAGATGAACAAAATGCCCCAAAAAATTTACGTGAATTTTTCACGTAAATTTCAATTCAACAAAAAAAAAATACCTATATGGTGCGTATTTTTTGATACACGTAGCATATAATACAGTCCACCAAAATTTCAAAGCATTATTTGGAACAATAAAATAAGGTGCATATAACAAAAATAGTATTATTTTAAAAAGCATATACATACATAGCTATTTACAGGCCTTTTAGACCAAGAGCTATACCACTTGTTTTCCACTCCCTTCTATTTTTTTTCAAATTATGCCACATTATTATTGCATATCCATCGGCTACACGTAAACTTTGACCTATATATATATACGTGCTAAAATGTCATAAAGTGTATACATATCACCAGCTTTTAATAATCTATTCTGATTTAACGAAGGCGCGTTGCTGACGACTTTATGAAAGCTTTGAATGAAACAAAATTCTGGTTAAATAAAATGGTGTTCTAAACATACAGATCCTTCTTAATTCCCTATTTTATTTGCGAATATTTCATATGATTAATCAAATATACGCATCTGCTTTTTTATTTTGCAAAAGGTACGAATTAATTCATAGCGTACACATGTAAATAAGTGTATCAAAACATATTTCAGTTCAATATACAAAATAATATCCTTGTTACTTATTATATGACAAATACGGTACGAGGATGGTACGAGAAGTACCCGTGTTTGAAGACAGATGGCGTTTTGTGTCAAAATCTGCATTACCGACTGTGAGTACTATTCTTTAGTCGACGTTTGTCAAAGTTTCGGTGAGATTCATGTTGTTTTGAGAGCTGTTGATAGTGACCAAGTTTATGTACTTCTTGAATCATGGAAAAAGAGCAATACCGATCAGCGATTTGATTTCCGTTTTTTGGATAGGCAAATGCGTGCAGAAGTCAAGCAGAAGTTGGATGCAGTTTATAAGGACTATGCACCTTCGATGACTACCATCAGACACTGGTTTAAATGAATTTAAGCGTCTTTGATGAGGAGGGCCAGGTCGTTCCGTTGAGGTGATTATTGACGGTATGATCAATAAAGTTCATTATATCGTGTTAGTAGACCGCCGCGTGAAGATTAGAGAGGTTATTAATATGGTAAACACCTCAATTGAACGTATTCAAAACATCTTTCACGAAAAAAATTGAGTATGAGACGGCTATCGGAGACACGAGTGCCGCGTCTACTGACGATTGATCAAAAACGGAATCACGTGATAACTTCAAAAGAATGGACATGTTTTTTACACACCAAAGCTCTGTTAGTAAATTTAGTGTTACAGAAAAACAATAATTCCTATTTTTAGGAATTTGCTATTTATATGCATACACATATGAACATATATACCCACAGAAGGTACACGACGATGTAATATTTAAATTAATTTCGCAAGAGTATATGCTACTACTGGCTATTTATTTATATTGGTTAGTGGTAGAAGCAAAAATACGCTGTTCTATATTACGCTTACGTAGTAACGGTACTAACTTCGTGAAATATAGCCTCTTATCTGACACATTTGTGCTGCGTTTAGCGTCGCTCAATGACAGAGCGCCAGCGTCATCCGTAATGAATCGTCTCCAAAAATAGAGAAAGGAAGAAGCAGTACAACTTAATATTGTCATGAGTGAAGACTTCTGCACTTTATATATTACATTTCAAAGCCAATCTTTAAAGATTCATACGTATGTATATGCAACGGAAATACTTTATACAACAATTTCATACAACAAAAAGGATTCTAAACACAAAACTCGATTTGAAAAATTGGTAAGAATTACTGTCAGCAAAACATTTTGGAGACAGAGTTGTTAACGAGTCGTTAACAACAATTACAAATGTATCGAAAATAATAAAAATTATGAACACAAATAGTTTTAGAGCTAAATGAGTTGGTAAAGTAATACGAATAACATTTTTAGCTAATGCATAAATATCTTTTAGCAAAGTTTTGTTTTTCGCATATAGAAACAGCGATGGTGATTCTAAATAAATTCTTCTCGCAGTGAAATACAGATAACCAGATGTGCCCAAAAACTGTATGTAATAATAAAGCACAGAAATGTTTGTACAATTCAACGATTCAGTTGGTTTCTAGATGTCGCTGTACTTCACAAGTTAGTTTTTATTCAAGGAAAAATAAAAAGGAAAACAAATTTTGGCAATACTGTTAATGTTACCTCAATGGGATTAGTTAAAATGTATGTAGATGAGAGTCAAGAATTATCTTAAGATCTTCTAATATTTGATCTTTTTGGCAACTAACAAGGGAACATCCCGAACCCGAAAATTCAAAAAAAAATTGAAACTTTGTGAACAAACAGTTTCCACACCTAAGGATGTTAAAAAGTATTTTTCTTATCAGCCCAATCTCGTTTTAAGAAGGTGAAACTACCCCTGAAAGCTTAGTAGATTTTCGGTTTTCTTTAAAAAAATTCGGCAATGGCTGGAACAAATACATCACAAGTATATATCAAAATAATCGTCTCATCGAGCTCTATCACATATATGAAAATAGTACCCTGGTTCTATTAAAAAAATGTATGGTTCATCGAACAGTATAAAATTATATTTTATTTTATGTAACATAGGTACAAAAAAAAGAAATAGGGAGAATTATGTTTTTTATACGTTAATATATAAGACTGAATGACATCACATACATGTTACATGGCATACTTCCTAAAATATATATTATGTTATACATGTATGTATGTGCGTATATACAAATAATTACTTAATCTATATCTTCATAAAAATGCTTAAAAACATAAAAAAGTTAGATCAGGAACAACGTATTATAGCAGGGAACCACATATAGCACATCGCGATGGAATTTGGAAATCTTCTGTGAAGGCAAAAATATACAGGATTATGGAAATGATCCGGGTGGTTCTCAATATAACCGCTTTTGTACCAGGCATAAGCAAATAAATCATGATATTTTCAATATCTGCGAATGATATCACCCTAAAGCATGTATTGTCGCTACTCTTATAACTGTTATTGCTAGGGTAAGTACAAATAAATAATTGTAGTTATTATAACATATTTATAAACAATGCACTTGTTTTTCTAATTGAAATAAAAAAAGTCTATGTAAACATGTCTATTTGCACATGGATTTACAGTTATTTTAGGCGACGTATTGCAGGGCAAGTTTTGTCTTTTACTAATAACTATATTACATGAAATAGAATATAATTTTTATATTGTTGGAAGAGCTTCCGTAACATACATTAACGTGTGATTTGAATACGCTCCTTATCGAAGTGGTGGGGGAGGGCACTATAAATTTTTTCAAAAGGAACTAGGGTGCTATTTTCATATATGTGATAGAGCTTGATGAGACGATTATTCTGATATAGAGTTGTGATGTATTTGTTCCGGCCATTGTCGAGTTATTTTAAGAAAACCGAAAATCTACTAAACTTTCAGGGGTAGTTTCACCCTTTTAAAAACGAGATTCGGCGATAAGGAAAATACTTTCGAACATCCTTGGGTGCGGACTACTTGCTCACAAAGTTTCAATTTTTTTTGAATTTCCGGGTTCGGGATGTTCCTCGTAAGATGATTATTGTTGTTCTGCTTTCTAAAAATATTTACACGAGTGTCTGTTCTATATGGAGTTTTTATGACGAATAATAACATAAAGCATTCATAAAGCACCCATTAAACCTGAAGTACAACAGTAAATATATTACTTTTTAATCAACAAATCAAAAAATAATAATATATAGGTATGTGATATTATCTACTATATATATACAATGCGTTACAATTGAATATACATATTGTAATGAGACTAAATTACAAATTGAACTTCTTAGTGGATAACGTTTTAAAAAAAATATTTGCAAGTGTGGGATTAACTTACAAGGAAACTGTTCCAACCCGGAGACATCAATTTGAATGAAACTTGGCTAAAGTGAAGACCTTATGGAAAACCCCGTTGTCCGTTTCTGCTAAAAAAGCCTTAAAGGGGGTAAAACGGGGCACTGAAATAGGGATGATTTTTCAAAATTATTCCACAATTGTTGGAGATAAAAAAATATTGGTGTGTGCGGATGTATTGCGTTATAAAAGCGCGATTGTACCCACAAACATCAGCATTTCGGGGTGGGAAAAAAGCCACTCCCTTCCCGCCGCCGAAACGGAGAAAATGTTTATTTCTTATCGGGTTTAAAGGCGCTTATAAAGCTGTTTAGAAGATTATGCCCGTTTTCGACTAAAATACTTTTTAAGGAGCTAAAATGAACCACCGAAAATAAATGCAACATTTCTTTTGTCTTTAAAATTACAAGATGTATAATACACATAAATATATTCTTGTTTGACATTACATATTATCTTATGCCTTTAAGGCTTTTTTAGCAGCAAACGAACAACGGGTTTTCCAAAGTTCTATAGGGTATCTACTTTATTCAAATCGATGTCTCCGGGTTGGAGCAGTTTCCTTTTTAGTTATTATTTTGCGAATGGAATTAAACAAAAAATTAAACACTTTTTAGTGCCAAAGAGTTTACAGTATTTTATTGAATCTAAAAAAAATTATATTTCTTTTTGACAAAATTTTTAACAATTACCTAAGCAATCCCTGTCCGACAGTTATGTATAAAATTATTTCATTATGAATACACATGAAAAAAAGTTCTTAGTAACAATAACCAAAATAATGTTAATATGCTCATGGTATTCCCTTTCACAGCGTTGTTATTCACCTCTCGGGTTTATGTCACTAATCTCCACAAACAGAACTAAAATATATTTCTTGGCGCCACCTGCTACCAAGAGATATAGTCATGCCGTCTAGAAAGTAGAGACAGAAACCGGAGTACAGATGCCCACCACCTCTCGAGCATCTCATGGGCCGTTTAATGCAAGATGGAGTTGCGCCTAAGCGCTACGGTATCTACACATGTAAATGATTCCCTAGGCTTATCGTGATGTATTAAAAAATACACATGAAAAAAAGTGCCTAGTAACAATAACTAAAATAATGCTAATATAAAGGATATTTCAATAAGGAACGCTCGATTTAAATTTAAATGTAAATGAAACAAGTTGCGTGTGGGATATCCACTTCATTCTTTTTTTTATTTGAAAGAACATTTTATTGGTATTAAGTATGGAATATAACGTCGTTCAAATGTCCGCCGCGGGCTTTGCTTGGTAGCACGTATTCGGGAGGACCAATTGTCGATGAATTTTTCGCATAAACCTGGCTGAATTTGCTGGATGGCGTTTGTCATGTTGACTTTGAGGGCCTCAATTGTTTGCGGTGTATTCGCATAAACCTGCGATTTAAAATAGCCCCAAAGGAAGAAATCTAACGGCGTTAAATCGCACGATCTTGGTGGCCAGTTCGCGTCGCCGCCGCGCGAGATAACCATGCCCTCAATCGCTCGTGGAGAATGTCCATCGTGGCATGCGCTATGTGGCACGTAGCGCCGTCCTGTTGGAACCACGTCGTCGGTATCCATATCCTCCAGTTTAGGCCACAAGAAGTTGCTTATCAACGATCTGTAGCGCTCGCCAAAAACCGTGTCGAAAACCGCACCAAACAGTGACTTTCTCGAGATGCATTTGGTGCTGGTGTATCTCGTGCGGATTGGTATCGTCCCAAATCCGACAATTTTGCTTGTTCACACATTCATTCATAAAAAAATGGGTCTCGTCGCTAAAGATGATTTTTTTGGGGAAATTTGGGCCAACTTCCAACTGCTCCAGAGCCCAATCAGCGAACACACGGTGTTGTCTATGGTCGTTTACCTTAAGTTTCCTTGGGTCAGTTGGATTTCATACGGGTACAGCCCCAAGTCCCGACGCAAAATTTCGCCAAGTTGAAGTTGCAAAAAGGCCAAGTTCTTGTGAACCACGAGGAAATTGATTGCCTCGGGTTTCCCGTACATTCTCACACAGCGATTGTTTTCAGCAGACCTTGCATTTCGGTGACGTACGGGTGTTGGCTGATTATTTATCGAACCGGTTGACTCGAATTTGGCCACCAAACGTCGAATAGTCGACTCGGCAGGATGGTTGTGGCGAGAATAAAAATCACGTAATGCGTAGAACGTTGCTCGAACGGAGCACTGATTTGAAAATAAACTTTGATGATTTGCACACGTTGTTTCAACGCTATATCCTTCCATAGTGAGTTGCCATACAATACTTACAACAAATTTGCCAAATTTAACAACATGACCGCTATGACCAACAAATTTCGAGCGTCCCTATTGTTTAGCTCATGGTATTGGTGGAATCACTCCTGGCAAAAAACAACAATGTGAGAAGAGAAAAACGCTAGCCGACGGACATGTTTCTGCCTACCCGCGTCATCAACGTCGCCTCCGAACACAAATCCTTTTCACACCGTTCTCATTCACCTCTCGGGTTTATATCACTAATCTCTACAAAACAGAACTAAAACATATTGTCTTTCCTACATGTGCAAGACAAAGAAAAAAATGGGTTTGGCGGAATTTGAGGGGGAGAGGCCACCAACACTGCTTCGCCGCGCAACTAAACGCAACTAAAAATTACAACAAAATCATTTTCAAGCGTAGGCAATTGAAAATAAATGAACCCTTGAATAAATATCACAACAATATAGAAAACACGGTTAATCAAACTCTGTTCACGTTGCGTAACTCTATTATATAGTAATTAGTGCCGAGAAAATTCAATCACCAACATCTTTGCATGGTAGACCTCACATTTTAACTTATGAGAAATTATATCTATATCGTATTTCAGGTAGGTTGCTTTAGAAACATAGTTGTAACGCTTTTCTTTCTTCTTAGTTTGTAAAGCAACATGTTGGTCATACATAGTTATAAAAAGGTTACATTCATCTTAATGAATTGATAATTTTGTTTTAAGATCTAATTCCGATGCAAAACTTCCTCATGAGAACGGTTTAAGTATCATTTAAATATTTTTGGTCGGTAGCTGATTCTTTTGGATGCTATAGAAAAATATACCGGCGCTTCGTAGTGAAAGAACGAAGTGGAGTAAAATTACCCTGACGACGAATTAGCTTAAATGCCATTATTCCATCTTCTTCCTCGAGTCCCAGGGGGATTTTCTTCAAGCGACTCGGAGTCATTTACATATTTTATGAAACTAGTCGTCTACAAGGAGGATGAGGGTTTTCTTTTATTCTTTCGTTCGTTTGATGAGCCGCGTTGATCACGCAAGCCCAGTCGCATTAAAAATAAAGACAAAGAAAGGACGACCTTCCATGAGAATTTATAATTTTCCAAAGGGAATACAAATTTCACACGCATCAGGATGTGCCGCCGCTATTTTTAGCGTCGAAATTGATATAATAGATTATAATTTACTTAAGGGATAAACGATGGTTTTCAGATAATGTAGTTCTATTGTTATGCAGGATTTCAACAACAAAGTCGAAATTATAGAGGAGTTAAAACGAGTTTCGAGCGGAGGAAATAATAATAATAGCCTTCATTTCGCCATTCATCAACTATAACAGATATACATATGCATATACCTATATTGCATTCTAATCACTTTTCTTCTACCTAATAGTTTTAGACATTAACAAGATATATGTGCTATATCATATGTATGTACATAAATTCGGGACAAATTTTACGGTTTTAGATTACATTTATATTTCTTACTTTTACTTTTGTAACGTTTTTTGAAATTAATTTACTAGAATTTTAAATTACTAGTTTTAATAATAATAATAATTCATGCTTTCACATCAAACAATTACAATTACAGAGGGCATCGGCTGCCCATGAGCTATTATTACGCCTGCAAATTTGGCGCCTGATGTTCACCCTCACCATTCGCCAAATTTAGAGTAAGAAAAACTACTAAAAGCCTTACTACTGAGAGTTGCGGGCCCGGGGTTCGAAACCGATACCCCGAGCCTGATAGCCCGGCGCGCTAGGCATTACCAGTCCCTCACAACAGATTGGGTAGTTGGTTCCATATTTGGGTACCATACCCAACCATCATTAGAATTGTTACTCCCTCAGTATCAGTTAAAATTACCATGTTACTGTACAGCAGCTTAGGAATGATTTTTTTGACACAATAAATAAATTACCAACGTATAAATGTACAAAGTGTTGCTATTTTGCATTCATATTTACCTTTTTTTTATTTTGAAGTAAGAACTGGAATAGTTTTATCAAACAGTTAAAAAACACCGCACCATTATATTAAAAAAAATTTCATGACGTCATACGTAAAAGCTGACAAACATTTTTTTTGCATATCTCACAACAATTTTATACAAAATGTTTTCATATAACGTACTATAGTGGCTGTAGAAGCATTATTCCGTACAATTTGAACACGCGGTATACATCTCTACATTTTTAGCTAATTTGTTTCTTATTACCAGAGAACGGCAGAGCCGTATGCAGAGCATGTGATGTACCCGGTGATTACTTCAAGATCCATGGTATGCAGTCCACAATATTCGCATCGAGCACTCTCCTCGAATGATTCTACCTATATTTACTGTATCTATTCTGTATTTCGTTATTGGGTTTTTAAGGTATTTGATTTCCATATTACGTTTAACAGCGACGATACAACATTTGAATGAAAGTCGAAATATAAAATTGAGAGACGCGTTCAATATATTAAACGATACAATCAATAAATGAAAAAGTATTCCGGGTGATATTGGAAATAAACTGATTAAGTTGATGAAGTGTTCAGCAGAAACCCGGATTTAAATACACTAAACCAATTGTCAGGAGAAGTACAAAAATTAAATATAGTGGTACCTCGGTTTACGGAATTAATTGGTTCCAAAAACATTTCGTAATCCGAAATTTCGCAATTGGAATCAAATGTTCCTACAAGAAATAAAGGAAATAGAGATAAATCCGTTCCCATAAGCAAAAAAATAATCACAAATTCATTTTATGTATTTTAAATACAATTGAACATATAGAAAATAAAGTTACGTACAAAAATCAATAAAAACTCTTATGATTGAAATTAAAAAGAAATAACTTCACTTACATACGCTACTTTTAATAAGGACACTTTCTGGCGTATGGAAGACGGTGAGGGGGAGGTGGCTTTTTCATACATATTACAAAATTGGAGACGCGACAGATAAGAAATTATTTGACCATAAAACTTTCGGCTTTGTTCCTTGAAAAAGATTTTACACAAAGATAAAAGGATTTTCGTCGGCTAAAGTAAGAATGATATTAACTATGAATTCAAGTCAGCTGCGTGGCGGTGGAATAATGGGAAGTTAACCACACAAACCATCACATTATGTTGTATATAACTATCGCTTTTTAGCATGTACACGAGTCGTGCAGAAATTCTGCCGAATCTGTAAAAGTTCTAAGCCGCGTTTCGTATGAGAGAGCACCTTTCGGTTTTGGTAACAAAAATTCATCCAAACTTTCTTCCCTAAAATTCCGTAATAAGATACTATCGTAAACCGAGTTACCATTGTAAATGTATAGAATATCTATTTCTTATATTCCATTTTACTTTTGCTCCGCTTACAAGTTGTGAAGTTGAAAGAACGTTTTTGATGCTGGAAAACGTACTAATTTCAAAAAGAAGCCGTTTTACTGCAGAAAATATAGAAAAGTCTCTTGTGGTAGTGGCTAATTCATTTCTTTTATTTCCCACTTGACACAAATTTATTACATATATACATATCTTCTATTTTCAAGTTATAATTAATATATGAATTTCGTTTAAATACATTTATAAAAACTTAGCGTCTGAAATATGCAACATACACTTAGTACGTCTCTGTATCCTGTTTACGATTCGCGGCTCTGACTCATACTCTTTACGATGTTGCCGTTCACTGCTTATTACTAACATATCGACGAAAGGATTCCTGTTGTCTCTCTTCTCCTCGTCTTTCGAACCAAAAGGGAATCGGACAGCCCATTGGTTATAAAATGGAATCGATATCGAATTGGTACGTGGGCGCTCTTATATATTATCTTATACTAATTGCAGAGGCGATTAAATTGTGGAACAACTAAAAGTCGATAGTCTGGGGTAGCTCTTATAGTCCGGAAACCAGCAAGCGTTCTTGATGATTAAAGGTACTATAGCAAATTTTTTCTGTTTGATTTGGTGTCACACGTAAGCGAAATAATCTTCAATTGGCGCACTTGCGGTGGGTGTAACTGCAGCAGCTTCCCACACACATCAATTAATAATTAAAAAAAAATACTGTTACTAAAGCTGAAATTTTGTTGACATGTTTATAAGTTATATATTAAGTATTTTTTCCGTTTGGCTTATTAAGTTAACTACTACATACATTACTAAGTTTCAAATTTACTGGTATTAGTTTACTTTACGCATATTCTTTACTTGTTTACGTGTGCAGTCGTTACCGCCGATATAACAAGGCATCAGCGCTCTTCGATGACGTCACGCGGTGTAGGTGATGTATCGCATGCATGATGTTAGCCTAAGCAGTAAAATAATCATTTTTTTTGTATTTCTTTTTTACGTTTTGAAGGGCCTGAAGCTTCAAAGCAAAAACCAAACACGTAACCGAGCACCATTTTCGTTTGTGGTTAATATTTAATCGACTAATCATTATTATTTGTAATTGTACATGTATTTGGACGAAACTAAGGTTGAAATGATACAGCAATTGCAATTTTATTCGAAATTTTGTTAAATTTTACGAGAAAATTTACAGGCATGCTATTTAACCAGAGTCTTTAATTGCCTATTATGTGGTGTTTTACCTAATCTATCATTACTTTTCCCACAATAATTTTTGAGTAAGGTATTTGTAGAACAAGTTATTATAATTCACTGCTGTAAACATGACATTTACATACCGCGTTCGTAAGTTTCGTAGTAAAGTGAACCGCCAAAATATATGGTCAGTGTTACAACGTTTGCCCGCTATGAAAGTATAAGGTGGGGAGCGCGCAAAGCGAATCAAGGACGCTTCTAGCATAAACGCCAACATTATTCGTTATATGCATGGGTCTCGCGACTATAAATGAATCCTTACGTACCCTAGTATATCAGTATCCAAATGGCTATGTTCGGTGATATAATTTAAAATATATTGTATTAAAACAGAACGTTTATTATTCACATTTAAAAACATCTTTTGGTGTTCAAAAATAATTTTGTTAAATATAGCGTAGGTAAGAATATAAAACTATTTGAACGAACAATAAAATATTCACGTTTTTTGTCAAATACACGGACAGTTAGGGAACTGAGTTGGAATAGCATCTTTTTTAAGCCTAGGATTTTTTAAACTTACAGTTATAGTTTCACCAGTCCTTGAATCTGTAGCTGTTGAAAAATAAATAATATCTTCTTTTACAAAGTGTAACTCACGAATCCTAGTATAACGACGCCGCAGTACTATAGGTTAGAAAAGGTTTTATCGCTTATACAACACTAAAAAAACATTACAGGTATCACCAACAAAGTACGGAAATATCACTACACAATATTTTTTTAAATAAAATAAAATATAATTTGGATAAACCAATTCAAAATGCAGAGACGGTCTGAACGTGTAGACGCGTTTATGGCTGATCGTACATCTAAGACAATATACGTCACAGCCTGCTGACGTCAAAGCGTTTAGGCCTTGTTATATATCGGAGGTAACAGTGCAGCTGAGGCATAATCCCCGCAATAAAGTCAGTTGGTTATGTTTTCTTGTTAGTGTATAATGTTATAAACATGTCAACAACATTTCAACTTTAGAAATAATAGCTTTTTTAATTATTATATTACGTGTGCGCAGCTACATCTACCACTATTACGACAGCTGGAGGTCATTTCGCTTACTTGTAACTTCTGAAACAGAAAAAATATCAGCTTTGGTTAGATCGCTAACTCCAAACGGCCGCTGGCTCCCCGACTATTAGTGCTGATTTTCATACTAGTCTGGAGATGCAAAAAATTACGCAAAATATATAATAAAGAGGAAGACACAGCGCAGAGGATACTAACCCTGTACCATATGGGGTATTATGATGCCATATACTTTGAAGCATTGCTTTCCAATTTTTCCATTTTTTAAGGTTCCATGTAGTCATTTACAACTACTTAAAAAAATAAGATTCTTCGAAAGAAAATAGAACACTTAATATTGTATAAGCGGCGAAGAAACAATATGAATAACTAGTATAAAATGGAAACAAGCAAAATTTGAGGAAAACGTCGGGACTCCTATCATATATAAACTTTATATTTAGCAGCACTTTTTTCTTAATTTTGCTGTATTGCTGTCTCAATTCCAAATGTAATTAAATCTCATCTGGGGAGTTTAACGTTAGTGGATCGGTAAATACCGACTGTTACAGAATCTGTTTGATATTATGCTTTAATTTTTTGTTATTTTAATAAAAAGGTGTTTTAATTCACGACCTGACGGTGACCGGGACGATATAAAAATTTCGATTTGACCCCAAACTGTAATAGCTGCTGGAATTGATCACATTACAAATAGAGAAAAGATTGCTTTTTTTTGTTTCTTGTTTCACAAAATTGTGGTTTCATTAATTGCTACAGAACAATTGAATTAGCGTTACACATAAAAATTCGAATAAGCGTGTTTTTCAATGTACGTTCGAGATCAAAAACATGCTTACCGTTTTGTACAATTTAAAAAACCTTGTATATTACTTTTCCAAACATTTAACACAAATTGAATAAACAAACTTTCTGGATTCACTTATATACCAGAAAATTCAGCGAAAGTACAATAATATGGGCTGCTAACTACAAGAAATACCTGAAGATCAATTCAATAAACGAATGTACAACACAAAATATGACAAACATCCTGCAATAAAAAAGCGAAGGAATACCACCTATTTTGATTTACTTATTATGTCTATGTTTTTACAAATCTATCTTATAACGATTTAATATGAGTATTAATCATACATTTTGCTGTTACTAGAACGTAAGAATGTAAAGTTAGAATACCTAATAACTTTTATCTTCTTTGCATCTGCAATTTGTAATTCCTCGTTGCAAGATACGTTATATTATGGACAACGACAGAGTGAGATGGATCACACAAGATTTAAGTCACAAGTAGTCTATTATGAATCCTCTCTATACTCGAGAGCTCTTTGCGTCGTCAACCAACCTACTTGGTATAGGTTAGGTCATTTCCTAGTGACGGTATGACATAGCCGCTCCTCACCCAGCATAGTCTTCTAATCGATAACATTGTTCGATTGTTTTGTCTTCAGCTTGGAGGGCTTTTTATGTTTGGTGAAATGATTAATCTCATGCTGAACGGGTATTTCTGTAGCCAGTAGTGTTCAATCAGAATCCCAACAACCATGCGAAGGTCCCCTGTGAAGAGTCTCGAGTATCTTAATGCTATACTTTTGTTCAGATAACTTCGAGTAAAATAGCAGTGCGACAGGAGTTAGCTGTCCCAGCTCTTCAAGAAGTTTTGATAGGTGATATTTCTGATCCTTTCAAAAGACATAGAAGCGGGCGGTCGAATGGAGGATTCTGGACTGTGATCCGTCATGCTTGAACCCATCCCAGCCAGTCTATCCGCTTCTTCACCGCTAGGATTCCCAATGCGACTCTTCAGCCATATAACGTTGATGTTTGTTTCTAAGGATAGAGCTTTGTCGCAATTTGGCAGCAGGTCTGCTGTTATTGGTTGGTTAGCAGTAGTGCTTCTTACCCTATTCCAAGCTAATACCATTGTTCCCGGTAATTTTACAAGTGTTAAATCATTCTCTTCCTGTCTTTATTTGAAAATTCCGTAGCGTGTCGCATAGTATCATGTTGTTAAAATAGCTCATTTTAGGGGTAGTTTAAGAAGGGAACAAAATATAGCTGGGCAAGTTTTATATGAATGTAAACAAGTCTTTTTGCCGAACTCTTCGAATCACTATTAATTTAGCAAAAGGAGGTATCCAATTTAGTTTTGAGGCCGTTATGTTATATTAAATGAAGTAAAGTTTATTTATCTGTTTTACTTAAAAGAGTTCCTTGCAAGTTCCTTGAAAACGACGAACAAAACTACTATTGGCGGAAACATTTTTACGGTTCACTAAATTGAAGAATCTTAGATATTTCTGATTTAGATTCTTCTATGTGTTAGTAGCTATAGCTCCCGGAAATAAATTTGCATGGAAGGAATTTGAGTTTAGTTGGGGTTAACTAGTCTATTTATGAGTTATGTATTTATTACACACCTAACAACACTAAGAAATGGGGGTGAAGTCCTCATATTACGGAAAAAGTATAAATTTTCGGTATAAATACAAATAATTTTCCGTGCAATTCGTAATTTTCCAGCGTTGACGAGGTCGGCGTCGATGTCCGGCGGCCCTGTGGACAATCGCTGATCCGGTGTGTCGTCGATCCATATCGGAAGCAGGATCCCTTGACGCACCTTGGTTGGCTGCACTCCATAGACTTGTGCCCTGTCTCCGAACAATTGTAGCAGCGAACTGTTTGCTGCTGCGGGGTTTGGACTGTTTTCCCGGGTAACTTAGCCGGTTTCCCTTCGTTTTTACATTCGCGCTAACTGCACTTTTTTAGCGTTAATGCAATATTTCTATATGCCATTAACAATTTCTCTTTCAATCAAACAGTCCATCACATCTGCCTCTCGGATAGGCAGCTTACTAGCCAATATTACTTTGTCGTGATAGTATTGTGTGAAGGATTCCGTATGATTCCACGTTCTTCCTTCAAAAATCTTTTTTGAAGGGCTACTGCTGATGGTTGATGATCGAACACAACCTCCATCTGCTCCCACAGATCCGTGACACTTAAGGCAATATGTTCGGCTTTCGATTGAAACCAGTTGGCAGCTTGTTCTTTCAGCTTCGTACTTATCTATAGCTTGGTCACATCCAGGCTAAACGTGGCACACAATAGCTCCATTTTTTCACAACGTGTTGTCAGTTCCGTCAAATTCACAAAAAGCATATCGCCAACTGTGCGCTTGCTTATACTTGGCCCTGAGGAACTGTGGACACTGTGGCTCCGTGAATTTCTGCTTCGTGGGATGCTTGCTGCACTTAATGCGGCCTCCTGACGGCAAATTTCAACTTCTTGCTGAACCAAATCTCTTTCTTTTTTGAGCATTTCAATTTCCTTCAACAGCAAGTCGATATATACGGGTTCTGTTTGATTTATTTCAATATTATCTTGAGAAACCGTACCAATTTCTGCTGGAGGGTTCGCTGTTTGTGCAGCAGCAATAGTGCTCCAAATGTTAGCGTCGTAATTTTACAATCGTTGCAACAAATCACATTTATTACCCGTCGTGGGTAAATTCCTCTCAAGCAGGAATTCCCTCAATTTCGCGACGGTGTAGTCTTGTGACATGGTGAGATTTCTCCTTCATTGTGTGAAAAACAGACAATACGCAACAATAATACGCCGGCTTTTCTGTTCACAATATTACCGTAAATCGGAAAAACTTTCACGTGCAGTTTGACCAATAAAAGAAATTCAATACCAAGTAGATGGAGTTCGAGAGCAAAACAATTAATCACTTTCGCGTTTGTCGATTCTCGCAATACTACTCGCGCACTAATGCACTGGTTGATTCACACAAAGCTTTTCACAATTCGACTCAATCCCACTTCTGGGGTTATAGGAGTTATGTCAGGATATGTAGTGAGAAAAGAATAACTACAATGTTGAAATTAGTATACTTACTATTTGCTTAAAATGACAAACACGACGATGTCGCTCTCGCAAGTATCTGGTTATCTTTCTTGCGGAAATACCCAGGCAGACGCATCCGTATAATGCAGGCGATAACGTACCCTCGAAATACAATAGTAGTGTCCGTTCGTGCCTGCATGTCGAAACAACACAAAGAGTGTCCGTGACCCATTCATTGTTACCTCTAATCTGAGTTTCTCTATCGGGAGAATACTATCCTTAAACATTACGCTTACGTTAAAACCCCTACAATTACTTCATTATCTATATGAAATTATGCGAAAATTCGGATCATTATCAAAATTTTACTGAAATTTTCAAAAAGTGTGAAATTTTAAAAGCGCATTTCAAAATTACAGCGGAAGATTCTTATTGGTATCAAAATTGCGGTACGTATAAGTGTATTCTATCCCCTCCTTCTTAAAATATTTCATGCGTTGCCACTAGAACAAAACATCAACTTTTACTGTCGCATGTATCTTACATGGGCATATTTGTGTGGCATTAGTGCTTGTGTTACATTTTTCGATTGAAGAATTGAAAGTATTTATTTATTTTTAGACAATGCATACTAATACCTAGTGTATGTATGCATATTACATGCAAAGGTTTATTGCATGTAATATGACAGTGGAAAATAAAATTATGCATGCCGCGTTATTTAGAGGTTACAATCGGAATATGCATATTTTGATTAAATCAAGCTATTTTTTTTGTCTACTAAATATGTACACATCAACAGAAACAATGGTATTTTCCATGTCCGTATTTAGTAAACATAAATTTCGTAGTTCAGTGGCAGAAAGGGATTCGATGAGAACATTTTTTTATTAAATTGTTAAAAAGGACAAAAAAAGATTAAATTATATTTTTAATTCGTTCTATAAAAAACTACTTCATACTAATGAAGGATGTTAGTTTCTTTCTGCTACAAATATAACAAATTTATCAAACGATTGAAAGTACGTACAATGTGTGTAATCATCCATGATTTTAACATTGTAAAGTAGTAAAATTTGTAGTGGTATGTAGGTCACTTACCCCCCTCATTATTTTCAGAAAAGTGTATGAGGAATAAAAGAAGCCCAGAAGTTTCCTTTTTGTTTAAACATTATTTGTTGCATAGTAAACACCTACAATGAAATAAGTTTCACAATGTTACTTTTATTTATCGAGTTGTAGTGGAATATTCTTAGATGCAATATGAAAACATGTAAATAGCTAACGTGTAAATATGGCAAATCAATTTATTAAATTTTGAAACGTATGGTGCTACAATTAGTTTTCGATTTTGATAAAATTTTGGAGTCGACATTTTGCTGAAATGTCCACCGAACCGCACAACTAGAGTCTAAACTTCAAGATTAATTTGTTGCGAAAATGTTACACCACATTTACGTACGAGAGTGAAATTAAAACACCAGATTTCTTCCGACTGCAATGCTGATTAAATGCATATAGACATCGAACTGGCAACGAAATTTAGAAGTTTTAGTTTCACCATTGTACATAAATCTAAAGTATATTTTCGTTGTAGCAGTAACTATTATGCAGGCAAGTAACACTACAGAGGAATTTCCAGTTTTCAAATTTTTACGTCAGAAAAATATAAGGCAAAATCGCTATACTGTATCTAAATTTTCACATTGAAATTTACTTTTTCGCCGGAAATTTCGTGTTGAGACGAAAATTAAGGTATCGTAATTAAATTGCAAGTTACCCGTACCGGAATTTCTTTTTTGAGTGAACAACTTTTAACAATTCAATTTTTCCCAAAAAATTGTGTTTAAGTAGTAAGAAGTAAAAGTGTATGCAAGTGCATGATATCAATGTATACTGTTTGGCAATACTTCAAATTCATAGATACCTGATCGATAATAGCGATAATCAATACAAAGTAAATTCATAAATGTGCGAGAGTTAAAATTTATAAATAGCTTGTATGTACATCTTTGTTTATTGCTATTTCACCTCATTTGTACAAATATTTATTTTAGGAAAGTGTAAATTAGAAACATACAAACTCTGTGGTGCTGGCATAGTATATACGAGTAGTAAAATATACATATGTATGTGTTACGTAAATATAAGATACGTATAAAGAAAATTGATTACACCATACCTGTGTGTGTAACTATCGATGTAGATATTACATATACGTCTATTTGAGTAACTTCAATGGGTTGACGGAATATACATACATACACGTATATGGAACAGCAGACGAAAGTGGGTCACTAGCGTTTACGGTAACTCAGGTCAAATAAAACGAGCCAACGGACCATGCTACTTCATTTGAGAGCAAAAAAAGTTTCTTCTTTTTTGTTGTAGCCGAGTTGCTCGAGTTAATGACAGTCTCTAGATGGCTTTACAATTATACAATGTATGTACGACAATAGATCCGAGATGGGAAAAAAGATGAGCTGAGCAACAGAATATCACTACCTCGATTTGTTTTAATGTGGCGTACACCGTTTCCCTGTTAATGGACTGCTATTCGCGCTTATTTCCAAGCGGTTTCATTTCTTTTAATTTCACTTTATAGTCTACTCTAATATAAAGACGACTCTTTAGATTTTCATCGGCAGCATTTCAAATCTAATATACTAGGACCCTTTGATCAAATGTTTTTCCATGCCGACGATACAAGTGTTGTTGTGTTTTGCTGTAATACGTATATCACAGAGTCAAAATAGAGCTAATTCAATACTATTAACGTGTAGCTAGAAATAAATAAATTACTAATGTCCATAAAACTAAATACCTTATATTTAAAATTCCTAAAACAAGACACAATTTAATGTTAAGATAGCTTTGAATATACAGAAATATAATACGAGACTGTGAACCTAATTCTTAAGGATTCTACTACACATATATTGATGATAACTTATTATTATTGGTAAAGTTAATTCCTCATGTTATTAAACATGAACTTTGAACTATAAATAATTGACTGCTCATAGTAAACTATCTTATGCTATTACAGTGTGGGGTGGGTCAGCTTTTTTTACGGAGCTTTTTTTAAGGCCAAAAGAGAATTATTAGTAAATTAGTACATACAAAGAATCGAGTGGACGTTCGGTTATTATCGGTTGATCGGTGTGCGTATACTATTTATAATGTTCGAGAAACTAGTGGAACCGTCCGGAGCGTACCGCGCAAAAGTAGACACAGTATTAATAAAAACAATAATAGATTGTTACCTTTTATTGACGTATCGATGACCACTGCGGTAATGTGCGACTGCCATGGTACGTCGCATAGTACTGCAACACAAGCAATGCTTCCATTGTCGATTCGGTCAGGCTTCGACGACGGTCTGAAAACGTTCTCGTATACTCTGCAAATGATCGTTCAGCATCTAATGAAGTAAGATTTGCGAAATTCAAATACTCCTGTATCTCTTCTGTGCAGTTTTGAATTCCAGATATATATCGATCCTATTCTAAATCCGGATTTTTATTTAAAAGTGCACGAAATTTTTGCGCGACATCTAGTCCTATAGGATCCGTCAAGCTTTCTAGAGCGGCTGCTAAATTGTTGATGTTATTTAACGAGTCTTGTATAGATAAGTGAGTATTTTCTAACTGCGAAATAGTTTGTGTCGCTACAGAATAGTTTATGGAAATGTCATCTATTTCTTTTTGAACGGCCGAATCGGAAGAAAGTTGCTGACTCTCGCGAACCGCTTGAGAATTAGATGAATTAAGTTTGAAAGTGACATCTTTCACTTGGGAATAATATTTGCGATAGTAAGATACTGCCTCGGTCCACGTTCTCCATCGCGTCAATACAGGCTGAGGTGGTAATGGAATTTGCGGATACAATTGCTTGAATACGCGGATATGTTTCGGAGATTTCACAAACACTTTTTTGGTAGACGATATTAAATCATTCACCCAAGGATACTTGCTTCGAATTGTTTCTGCTACATGATGACATGCGTGTATGAGGCATGTTATGTGAAGAAGAGTCGGAAAACATACTTTTAACATCCTACCAGCTTTCAGCATTGTTGCGGCTCCGTCAGAAACTAACATGGTGATTTGGGCTCCTACGATACAAAATTCATCACAAAAAACATATTTTGTAATATTTTTACAACGGCTTCGGCATCAGTTCTTTCAATCCGTTTACTGGCTAACAACAAGGAAGCTGCTGGACCATTACGTTTTAAAAGACGCGCCACAATATGAATCACGCTGTGTTTTTTGATTTCTCAACTCGTCTTTTATATAGTTTTTTACTGTACTTGCACATATTTATCCCAAAAAAAGACGAAAGTTTTCATTATCTACTAGGTGTTGTGGGATGTTGCACGTGCTCAACATGAAAACAAAGTCATACAAAAATTGCCAGTACGGAATATTGTTTCTTAAATACAATACATGACGTTTACCTTTAATATGACTTCTACATTCAAATGTCGTGCGACCTAGCAACCCTATACCGCAAAATTTGCAACGAATGTACGAATCTGTAAATTCCAAACCAGGGAAATGCCAAATATATTTCTTCACATGCGATGCAAGAGGTACACCAGGCTTACGTCCCACGTTTTCGAAAACACATATTGAGAATCCGATAAATAACCGAACCACCGAACTCCTCAATGTCTACCGCATTACTGAACTCTGCATCCACATACGTACATACACCCCCCGTACAGGCGTCTCTGCGGGTACAACCGTTTGTCACGCTTTAATTATTAGATGTATGTACGGCACAGTCGCGTGGACCTTATTTTCTTCCTATTGCTCTAATTCATATATATGAACTTTTTATCTATGCTTATAAAAACATATCTGATTTTTTATGTAACAACCATATTTACTGGTATAATACTCGATCTAAATTTAATTTCTCTATACCTCCTTATTCCTTAATATTAACAAAAAGGTGTCCCTGAATTCTAAGATTGCTCTTCTTTAACACTGTCTCAAGTGTTTTAAGCGGAATATTAAAGTGCTTCTTGTGCACCGTTGTATACAGGTTGTTCAAAGTTATCGGGTCACTATTGCCAACTTCGTTATTAGTGATGTACATGTTGGTTAAATTACCAAAGATGTAGTGATTTTTCCGCTGATCACAATGGTGTTGAGAAAAAAAAACAATTGCACATCGCACTTCAGCGCTAACTTGAATTTTTTATAATTTTTAAATTGAACACCTTGTATATTTTTCAATTATTCGATAGGAAATGAAACTTGGTGTATAATATCCTTATAATACTGTAGCCCTAAAATGAAAAGCAAAAGATACGATGAAATCTATATTGGACAATTGAAACTGTAATAAATTCATTGTTACAGCAGCTATTGAAATAGATACATACGAAACATGAAAAATATGTAATTTATTCCGCCCAGTAAAATGGTGTAATCAAAGACAAAATGCGCATTATATTTCAGCGTTTGATAACTCGCATTTTTTATTAAGCAGCCTGTATATTTTTTCACAAATTCATAAAGAGTGACATTTCAAATAAATTATTCATAACGCTAAAGCCCCAAAATGAGAAATAAAAGAGATTTGATATATTTTAAGATGAAAGATTTAAAATATAAATCAAAGTAAGCAAGCGTTGCTTTCCTTGACCCTTTGCAAATCTTGTTCGTCCTTACGACCAATTAGAGAATTTATTAGTGAGAATAATTGCTCTTTGCCTCCGGTTTTTTTTACTTTATGTTTTTACTTTTGTGTTGACTATGTGTCTTATAGTTATTATTGTTACCAAGTGCGACATGCTTAAGGCATATTTTGCGTGTAGTATGAACTGCGAAAGAGCCCTGCAGTGTTACAGCGAAACATTTTCGGATCGGGTGCTGGCTTCACATGTAAAGTGATGTTGGGATTGAATATTACACGCAGAGAAACGTTTACTTATATCAAAGCTGTCCGCCTTAATTCAAGACAATTACTGTTTCAATTATCCGCGATACAATAACTGTTTTAAATCAAAAGAAGTATTTTCTTAGCGTTTCTTTCTCCGCTTAAGAGAAGTATACGCTTGTAATGAAATAATTGTATTTTTTTGTTTAAGACATTTGCTAACTTGATTCAAGAAAATCTTGCAGAAAATTTGAAGAAAGCGACTCTTAGTATAAGTAAATGGCTATTATAACACAAAACAATATTTTCTTAAGGACAGTACATAGTTTTCTTAATTTCAGAAAGCGTTTAGGTATTGTTCATAAATCAATAGTTGCATTTTTTTTTAAATAAAGCATTTTTTACTTAGAATTCTTGACATGCATATTATTTATACACGTTGGCCCAGGTTTCACCGGGGTGCGAGATATATTGTACATCGCGCGATCTGGCATACTTGCATTTATCCCCGCCGGCCAGCCTCGCCGCGCGCAACTGCCGTAGCTCTGAGATGCCTACCTGACGCACTCTTTGTCTATCTATGCGTTCGCAAGGTTCTAACAAGTAATCGTGGAGGAGAGAGAAGTGCGGGTTTCTTCGTTGGTTGAAATGGGCGAATCTTGCTATAGCCGGAAAATTGGAGACGAAATCGGTATTAGTAGAAGTACTGTGAAACGTATTTTGAAAAGCAACAAATACAAAAGTTACCAAGTTCAAAATTGCCAGATTTCTCCCTTTAATAAAGTAACATTGTTGGAATTTCAATTTATTTTGTATAATTATCTAAGTTATTTTTCTTTAGTTTAATTTTATAATAATCGTTGTTTATTTTCCTACTTAGAATTGGTTTTTAGTTCTCCTACATCGCATAGCAGCAACAAAATGAATATAAGAATCTGTAATTTCTAACATAATCTGAGAATACAAAAAAATTACGCAGTAATTCTGTATTAGCACATTTTATCAGAAGGCGTTGAATTATAATATTACATGATTATTAAACTACATACAAATGAGAAATAATTTAATTATACTATAAAATAAACTTTTTCATTAGCTCATTCACTTGCTCTTAATTTTAATTATTAACTTTAGTTTTTTTTTCCATTATTGTAGTTTTTCGTTTATTGGATATCTTTGTAGCTGGCCTGATGCTGTGTTTTTTAAACACGAAACCGGTCGCCTAATTTCTGAAGAGAATTTTGTGAGGTCTGAACCATTTTTTCATTCCTACGTTTAATATTAATATTTTCTTAACTTAAAGCTAAATGATTTACTTGAAAGAAACATTTTTCTGTCTTGGATTTTCTAACCCTAAGAAAATATTTATTTAATCCAAATAAAATTTCAAGAACTTTATTTTGTTATATTATACATTTTTATTGTCTTGAAATAAAAATATTTTCTTGAACGGAGGCTGACTTTTGCAAGAAAATCTATTTTCTTGATGCAAGAAACCATTTTTCTGCGTGTAGTCTAGACTATTCACGCAATTCCGACAAAACACCAATACGTACCTTTTAAATACAGACCAACGGGATTTGGAACGGCGGATGACCTTTTGTGAGTCCGTTTTAGACAATTTTATAAATAACAATAAATATTGTACAAGTATATTCTGTGGAGCGATGAAACGAACTTTTCAAACTTCAGTATGTGTGGAGCATCGTAAACCCCCTTATTCCACAACCACGTAATCCACAGCATTGATTTAGTTTGAATATTTGGTGCGACACCTACAAAAGCTGAGTTGCCGGTTCATATTTTTATAAAGCCATTCTTACAGGAGAAGCCCATTAAAACTAGAGAAAACAACTTATTAGTGGAAAATCATAACAACGGTGAGTTAATAACAACCTGTGTCGCGGCTAATCCCGGTATTTCAACTCGAGAAATAGAAGCACAGCTTGATGTATCTAAAATACAAGTTGAGTATTGCTCAAACTTTACGGCCAGAAGATTATTATCGCAGAGTAGTATTTTGTAGGTGGTTTATCCGCAAGAACACAGGAGATAATAGTTTTACTATGGACAGATGAGTCTTATTTTCCTAAGTGGGGAGTATTTAATCGACACAATGAAGAAAAAACCACATGCTGTGGTTCCACGGCAAAGTCAAGTTCGATTTGGATTTAATGTATTTTCCGGCATAATGGGAAGTCACTTACTTGAACCTATTTTGTTCCTGTTAACTGCTCAACGTTATTTAGAAATTCAGGAAACGTGGTAGATTTTTTAATTGACCGATTTGACAGTACGGTTATTGCTATCAATACTAATGTTCGATGGCCAGCGGATCTAATGCCTTTTGACTTTTTTGTGAGGTACGTTAAGCGTAAAGTAACACAAAGTTTCGTCAAACGATGTCAACTATATTAAGCTAACAATGGCCAGCATTTTTAACGTTTCATCTGATTATTAGGACTAAGTTGTGTTTTTTCATATACATTTTGTTTGTCTTTGTTTATTCAATCATACGTTATCTTACATCATTGAAAAGGGAACAAAAAATTCTATTCAGTAACCTAGAAATCCAATATGGCGTCCATTTAACTTTAGGAAGGTGATACGAGTACCTCAAAAACCGCCATCTTGAATTCTTGTTCAACATCAATTTCAAATTGGCCTTATTGAAAACAGTTACTTTAATATGAAGCTGTTTTCGTACCTCCCATACTTACGAAGATACTTGACATACAAGAAAATTACACTTTTTTAGTCTTTTTGAAATAACTTCTGACGGGTTCGATATTTTGAACTTTTTCAAACAGATTTTAAATAATCACGTAAAAGTGCAAAACATTGCCCATTTAACTAAATCTCCATCTTCAATGATAAGAAAGTTACCCATGCAATCCTACACGATCTGGGACAACCGGTATATAGTCGAATTTTTCGATCTTGTCCGTTACGTCATTTTTTAAGCGATGTGATTCATATAGATTTTGTTGATGACGAAACGGACAAGATCCAAATTGTTGATGACGTAAGGAACAAGATCAAAAAAATCGACTATATGTGCATTTTTCTATGTATGTTTATATATTGCATCTATTTAACATTACTATTGCCATGTACATAGTTTTAAAGCGATAAATTATTATTACTCATTTCCATAGTCAAACTATATATTAGTCGTCTAACTGGAACACTATTTGTAACGCGAGTTTCAACCTCTCACGCGATAAGTAAGGGCTGGTGAACTTTACCGCGTGTTTATTAGTTGGTAGTTCGTAAACTGCATTCGTCATCAACAGTGAATGCAGGTACTTGTAGGTCGTATACTAAATATATATTATTATACTAAATAGTAACTAATACCCGTGCTTCCCTAAAATAATTAAAGAGGTGTTTGAATATGTGAAAAATCAGATCACTTCAAGTGAGTATAGTTAATAGGGCCAAACAAAAAAAAAGAAGTGAAGAAAGGGGCGTTGCAGTTCTCGATTTTCGTATACTACATACACTCCCGCTCATAAGTATTTGGGCACCCTTTTGATTTTTGTATATTTAGGAAAAACATTTCAACATTATTGAACAGTATGCTAATAATCAGTAAGATTCACTTAAATTCATTAAATAATATCGATCTATTTACTTCTTTTATCTGTATGAGTGGTAATACCGTCATAAAAGGGCAGGTAGTAGCGACAACAGCGTATTTTTTGAAATTCAAGGAAAAATGTAACAGTTGGTAATTTTACTATGAATCATGAAGCTATAATAAAGCCATTTGAAGTAATATTTTTAAATTACGATCAGTTATCGTCCCATGTTAGCAGCGACAACATATCTTAACGAATAGTGTTTATAATTTCGTTTAAAATTTTAAAACACGCCGAAAGGGAAAGAAATTAGTGTTAAAACGCGTGCTCTGATAGTAGTATAACATAACTTAGGCATAAGAAATCGTCAAATTGATAGAAAATTACATTTAAATCCTTCTACTGTTGATTATAACATCAAAAAATGCAGTGAAATTGGCAGTTTTCTAAATAAAGTACGAAGTAGTAGTCCAACGGCGACAACATCAGCTTAAGATATTGCAATCGTGGTGTCCAGTAAGCGAAATAGAAGAAAAACAACTACAGAAATCGCCGCAGAAATCAATGCTGTACTTCCGAAGCCGATTAGCGTGTCCACGGTTAAACGCTATCTGCAAAAAGCCGGCCTTCACGGACGAATTGCGATGCGAAAGCTCTTACTTCGCCAAATTAATAGGAAAAAAAGGTTACACTGTGCACATGAACATCAAAATTGGACGGTAGCAGATTGGAGTAATGTATTGTGGACCGACGAATTCAAATTCGAAATTCTCGGTTCGCGAAGACGAGTGTTTGTAAGAATATCTGTAGGTGAATGTGCATTAGAGCAACGCACAGTCTCTACCGTGGTTCGGTAATGATTTGCGGTTGTTTTGGTGGTACATCCACAGGTGATCTCGTAAAAATTCACGGCATAATGAGAAAAGAGAAATACAAACGCATCTTAGAGGAAAATGCAATATCCTCTGGTGTAAGAAGTTTGGTTCAGAATTTTGTATTCCTACAAGACAATGACGCAAAACACACTTCAAAATTGTGCACGCAATATTTAGAAGAGTTGGAAGAGGAAGGGACACTAACAATCATGAAATGGTCACCCCAAAACCCGGGCTTGAATCCCATCGAGTTACTATGGGAAGAACTCGATCGGTAAGTAGGAAAAACTGCTGCAACTTCAGCAGATGACATGTGGAACAAACTACAGGCAGCATGGGGTTGAATAACTCCGGAAACATTGTTAAAATTAATTGCAAGAATGCCCCGATTATGCGACGCAATCATTAAAAGTAAAGGAGGTCACATAGACGAATCTAAAATTTAGGTCAAATAAATAATTTTAATTTTCAAAGTTGTATATTTGTGTATACTTAAATACAATAATGCATATTTTAATATTTCCATTTAAATATTTAATGATTTACCCTGAAATTTGAGGTGCCCAAATACTTATGAGCGGTAGTGTATTTGTTCCCTAGAACGGAGCGTCCCAAATTCCATGGAAACTGCAGATAAATACTTTATAGTAGCAATTATGCGCTGATTTTTTCAGGTAAGTTATTAAAATTTATTAGCAAAATTCATTTTCGGATTTATCGCAGATTTTCATAATTTACTACGACAACTAATCAAATAAATCAACCAACCTTTTAATATTAGGTGCTTGTAATTTTTATTATTCCAACCAGCTTTGACATATCTCCAATTTGTTCTCTTTTTGTAGAAATAAGGAATGTTCTAATAAAATTGCTTACAATGCAGATATTACGTTTCCTACGTATTTTAATGAAGGCCTTGTTATTACTGGTTGAAGGTTTTCATGTTATTAATTTCGGAACGAAAGCAGTACATTTGAATCTCATTGGTTATGGTCTTTCCCAGCCATTCCTTTTACAAAACCTTCTACAAAAGCAGGGTGAAAACATCAAACACTGGGCAATCTTTGTTTACTCAATCTATTTCTGCATCTAAATGTGCGTTTTATACCAATAACAACACGATCAAATGTATTTCTTCCCGTCATTCAAATTATGTCTAAAGATTTATAATTTAAAAATTAACAAGGAGTTGCAGAATCTTCCCATTTCATAATAAATAATGAACAATCTGCTACAGAGTAATAAGATTAGCCGACGAAATTGAAGACATATCAACACACCTTCTACCTTCATACATTGTTTGGGAATTCTTTCACACAAATTACTTTACGGTGTCACACCTTATTGCGTTATTTCCGATCTAGCGTCGTAACTAAGTAACGACGTTATAGCTTAATTTTGCGAGGATATATCTCAACTATGTTGCCTTTTATGAGAAAATTTCTTAATAGAATGTTGTTGTGGTTAGCTGTAAGTCCTTTGTATAGTTTATTATCAATCTTTTTTAAATTGGCATGGATATCGTATTTATAGCAATGCAATTATATTTCATTTAGACTTTTATGGAGCAGGAAATATTTATCATCCTTATTAATGTCCTTACATTTTTATTAACATCGTATCTTCTCTCATAAATACTTTATGTTACTATAAACGAACCAAATACCTAAATTTAGTTTTTTTCTGATAGATATTGCTGCAGTAACGGAAAGTAATATTAGTTTGGCAATATTTGTCGTCAAGCAGCGAGGTTATATTCCTTTCCCCAGTTTCATTTTGAAATAAGATCTGCTTTATTACTATGAGCACAAAGACAACTTAATAAAAGAGAAGTAAAGAGGAGTTTTGTTTTCTATTTTAACTTAATAGAAGACTGTTCGATGAATACAAATATTTTGTTCCAGTCGCGAATAGCGTGCGACGTAGAGTTGGGATACTAAAAATACAAGCAAATGATAAGAGACATGTTTGATTACTTTTCTCCGGTGTTGATAAAGAATTTGTAAACATGCGAAGCATCCAGTTTGATATATTCCACCTGCACTATTTTGATTTCTTATGTTTGCTGTTAGATGAGTAAAATACGGTAAGTTTAATTGTAGGTTTTGAAGTAAAAGATATAAACCTAAAATATTATAAAGGAAAAAAAAGTAAATAAAGATAAAAAATACGCAAAATTCTACCAAAGTATATCAGTAGAATTCTGCATATTTTTATATTTATTTATTTGTTACTTTATGATATATTAAAGAGTAGCTATTTCACTTTATACTGTTGTTAAGAATGTTATTTTGTGTACTTATGTAATTTTGGATTGTTAATTGAAATTACATAAGTTACATTAGTTATTTTGTAATAAACTTATTCGTTGAAAGATGTCTTTTTTAAGACGTATTGTGTCAATAAGCAGTAAGCAAGAAACGTAGCTTTAGAAATATTAAAATTCGATTCGTACTTCCGCCTATTATAACTGCAGATACGTGTAATATCTGATAGATGTGATACTTCCTACAGTTCTCAATAATGGGGCTGCAACGCAAAGATGTTACTTCTTTCTATAGTGTAATATTATAATTTGCAATATCGAATGCAGTCATTAGCGCCACGTATAGTGCGTTCAGCCTACTACCTATGTCCATCCGTTTAACACCAAACTGCCAAAAGAGTGTTTAGGGGGCACTTCAGGATCTACATATCGCACAATGAATTAATTAATGAGATCAATAGAGAGTATTCGTTCTGACCATCCTTTCTATTTAGCTAGCTGGTTTTCTAGTTTTTTATGTATAATGCATTCAACTCCTCCAGCCGCTCTAGTATGTTCGTTTACTCCGCTATATATGAGTAAGTTATCTTTGTCCGTTTTTGTCATACCTTGTCATTTCTTCTTCGTTTCTGTAATAGCCAGTAAATCTAATCCTAGCACTTCAAATTCTTCTTCTTGTTCTCTTTCTTTTCCTGCTAGGCTTCTAATGTTCCATGTGCCGATATTCCATGTTCTTTCTGTTTCATTTCCTCTGTTTTTGTCCGGTATCTTTGCCATGTGGTTTCCTTTTGGACATCTTTTTCTCTGTCGTTCTTTAGTTTTTTAGGTATTTTTGGTTTTTTGATGGTATTTTCTCAATTGTCTCCTTCAATGTTCCATTTATATTGTTGTCTATTATTGTCTTTTGGTAACCTACTTTCACTTGCTTCCTTCTCTCTTTTTCGTCCTGTGCTACTTTTCCTATTTTCTTTTGGATCTCTCTGAAATTGTCATGTCATCGTTTATGTATATTTTCTCTTGTTTAATATTTTTTAACTTTTTATTTTTCATCAGTTTCGATTTTTCATTTTTATCTTCAAGTTCTATTAGGCAGGTTTTCACTCCTATTTTTCTAGCATCTTTGATTTTTATATCATTTTGCAAATTATTTCTAAAGAAATGGTTTATATCCTCCTTGAATTTTTCATCGTCTGCTGTGTTGATTTTTGGGCCTTGTACGACTATGTTATTATTCCTCTTTTCTTTTTCTACAGTTTCCAGGCCTAAATTTACAGCGGACCTATTAAGCAGGGACAGAAAGTCTGTTAGAACAATAGTAGATTTGCTAACATGAGACTGTATGCTCAAGACAGAGGAAACTGCGTGTAGATTCTGCCAGATGGAAGAAGAGACGGCCGTCCACGTGCTGTGCGATTGTACAACACCAGCAGGGATACGGCTCTTAGAAGTGGGATCTGTTAGGTCTGGTGAAAAAGGCAAAACTAGCGTACTTGATCTAATGAAAGAGGAACCACAAGAGATATGAAAAGGTCGCAGTGGGCTAGGTCAAGAACCACCTCGAGAATGAATCTAATCTAATCTAATAGTTTCCAGTTTCATATTGATAGTCTTAATATCAATTTTTTAGTTTTTTGTTTTCCTTCTTAATTTTCACATTCTCCATTGTCAGCTTTTTTATTTCTTCTTGGTAGTATTTCTGTTCCTCTCTTATGTCACGTACATCCTGTATTAGAGTTTTCATTATTGTATCTAGCTTGTCATTACTTTTGTTTTCACTGTCCATTTTAATTTTCCAAAGCCTGCTCTGTTCTTTAGTTATTTCTCTTTCAACGGATTATCGTTAAACGTTTTTGTTTTTTATCTGGACGTATAACAACACCGCGCAAAAAACCAACCCCGGTCACCCTGTCGGAGACTTAGTTTCTATCGGTATTCTTTGTATTTCCAGTAGTAGTATACACGTTTTCGCAAATTAGTTGTTCGTAAATATCCAAATATTTGAGTTGACTCACGGAGCTCACTTTAACACAACCTTCTCACATCGATCGTGCGGCACATTTTTCAGTTTTTCTATATATGCTAATTTATTTCAATTTCTAAATACTAACATTTTGAACTTAGTTATTCCAAACAGTCTGTTATTGAGCTACAAACTATGGGGTAGGTTCGGAAACTAATCACCGTTTGCCTATAAATAGGAAAGCCGCATAGATACAAATCATTTATTACATACATCTTAAAGCTACAGCCTTCCACTATTTTTCAACAACGAACAAAAGACTTTTTGAGAAAATTCAAATGGGACGTTCTTCTTATCCACCGACAGCGTTGACTTGGCTTCATCTAATTTCCACCTGTTCTCTCATATGAAGATGTGACTTGGGGCGCAGCACTTCGATGATGACGAAGTTTTTGAAAATGCTGTGATAGGTTGGCTGCATTTCCAGGCGCCCGAGTTTTATGCAGAGGAGATTTCAAAATTGGTGAAATAATATAACAAGTGCTTGAATTTACATGGCGACTATGTTGAAAAATAGTGCAACGTTGTATATAGTTTTAAGATGTACATAATAAGATATTTGTATTTATGCGGTTAGTTTCATGATTTTTATGATTGCATATCAATCAAACAAACTCTGTTGGTACATTGTATATAATGTATCCCAAAGGCGTTCGCGCAAATGCAATATATTAGAATTCCAAGCACTTATTGGAAACAAATACATATACTTAGAAATTGATTTCGTTTCTCATTTGCTATTGTACCAGTTATATTTATATTACAATCTACGTAGAATCATTCCAAAGAAGTACCAGCCAGAAACAATTAATTTTGTAATAGTTTTACAGCCAGGTTACATATATCAAACTATATTAATGCTTATATTGTGAGCACGCGAGATTGTCATTTCATTATCTTTAAATCACGCAACAGCATGGTATCGTAGCGATATTTTGCTCTCTATACATGTGCGTTTTCTTATATACACAGCAGCCATACTTGCTTTTTTCTTACAATATATCTTGTCAATGCATTTACTTCTGTACAGGTTCTTGGCTGGAAGGAAACGTAGAATGTCGTGCTCGAACTGTAAGTAATTCTTGCACATGAATAATATTAATGGTGACACTGTACACAAACGTCGAACGATAAATTTACGAAAATAAATTGTCTCCGTAATTTCAAACTGAAGTCTATTACGGCGTCTGATAGTATATCTCTTTCTTAAACAAGTCAAGGATAATTAATGTAGACATATGTATAAATAACAAAAGCTTCTTATTACATGAAAGCTTTTGGATGAATGTGTAGGAAATTATGGAAAGCTGAGGCAACTGCATGAAAACGCATTTACGCATCGCAAAAACATATACAGTTTAAATTAAATTAAATTTTATTTAAAGCCAACACTTTCAAAGTAATTTTTAAAATGGAATGTGTCTTATTAGGTGTTATTTTTAGTAACTTTTAACTTTTAAATTCAAAGCGTAGGTTTGTTGTAGTTTGTGCATAATTTTACGTTAACAATGAAAACGTTCATAACTGGTAAAAAGTTAAAGAATCCTATTCAATTCTGCGAAATGTAACATCTCAAAATCTTTCTTAAATCATATTCTATTCGGATTTCCAAAAAAAGCGATGTGTAAAAAATACACTTTCTATTTACTTTTTTAAATAGGGAAAAACAATGTAAGCAGAGAAAATAGCACAACAGTAACTTAATCTACTAATTACAGGATAATCTTACATACATTACTATAAAATATACAAAGGGGTCAGACATAATCAAAGAATAGCAAAATATAGGTCAACCAAAAGAAATGTAATGCAAGAAATAAACATCCAGAAATATACATATATATATATATATACTAGAGTAGGTAAGGACTCATTTATAGGCGCGAGTCCTATATATATAGCGAATAATGTTGTCGCTTGTGCTAGGAGCGTCCTTGATTCGCTTCGCACGCTTCCTACCTTATACTTTCATAGCGGGCAAACGTTGTAGCACTGTCCATATATTTTAGCGGTTCACTTTACTACGGAACTTATTAACGCGATATACAGCGTGTCCCACTAAGGGTGGGGACCGGCGATATCTTGGAAACCATAGTAGCTATAGTGATAGAAAAAAATTTTCATAACTAAAGTGGTAAAGAGAAATTTAACTAAAATATTTTTAAATTCCAAACATGAGCGTTAGGGAGCGCAGTTGTTAGGGTCAACGGTAAATTTGAAATTAGTCGGTAAAAGTCCCTTGATTAACTATGATTTTAAGCGCTTTATTAAAAAGCTTAGTTAATTACGCAACACGTTGGTTAAAGACGTTTTGTCATATTGTGAATAATAAGTGTAGTAGGCGTTGTCGAATCATGTAAAACAGAACCTGCTATAACTTCTGTAGTTTTTACCCGAATTAAAGAAATGTGGACTTGTTTGAAAGGGCATTCAGCGTTCTTTTTGACGTCGTGATTTATGCCGCCCGTTAATGTTCAAGAAACGTACCAGATGGCGTTATTCCTAACCATACGAGTTTTTCTCAATTATCTCTAAAAATTCAAATGCAACAATATGCCTTCCTTATGTTGTGTTTGAAAAGTTTTGACGCATTATCAGTAATAATTTTCCTATTAGTTACAAATACCTACTTAATAATATCGGAACTTATCTTAGTTGGCCATGAAACAAAGGAATGATAACAATTACAAAATGTAGCAGTTACAAAATAAACAAATAAATGACAACAATGTAAAACCAAGACAGTACCAATAGTACATAATGTGTTACTTGAAATGAAAACAAACAATAACTTAAATTTATTTGACATGTTTAAACTGTTTGCCGTCATTATTTATACGCAGATTTAGTCTACAACGAGCGCTTATAACGGTTGCTTCGATTTCTACTCTTGGTAGGCTGGCGATATCATTATGAATCGCTTGAATCAGCTTTCATTGTAGGACGTGTTTGGTAAACCAGATCTTTCATCCTTCCCCATAAATAAAAGTCAAACACAGTCAGGTCTGAGGATCTAGCTGGCCATGGAAAAATAGATCCTCTTCCAATCCACTGTTATGGAAACGTATTATGAAGATAGTCACGAACGATTTGTAAACAGCGAGCTGGACAGTCGTCATGCTGAAACCATTGTGTTTTTCGAGTTTCCAATGAAACATCTTCTAGAAGTATTGGTAATTCATTACCCAAAATGTTTAAGTATGTTCCGCTGTTTAAGTTGCCTTCAAAAATAAATGGTGCAATAACTTTATCACCTAAAATGCCACACTAAACATATATACTCCACCTATCCCTCATCCAGTGAAGGTTTTTCTCTGGACCAGTAACGCATATTATGAAAATTTACTGGCCCATTGTTAGCAAAAGTAGCTTTATCAGCCCACAATACACAGTGTAGGAAGGCAGCATCTTTGTGGTAGATATCTTTTAACCAATTACAATTATTGAGTCTATGGTCAAAATCTGTATGAGTATGACGTATTGTCTATTAGGGTGCGATGAATTGATGACTCATATCTACAACGGAAGACATTTCTCTAGTGCCTGTGTGAGGATGAACTTCAACATATGCGAGGACATTTATCACATTAGCTTCAGTTCTAGCTGCACATGCTCCAGTATGATTTCCACGAGGTTGAACATACCCTGTTTCACGTAATCGTGTCGCCAAACGTTAGAATACTTCTCGGCTAAAGTGTTTTCTTTTTGAATACTTAACGGCATATTCACGTTCAACAATACACGCGTTTTCAAAACATTGAAAATACACTGCAAGCATATCATACGCCTCTGCATTGGAAAACGAAATTTTTTATCATTTAGTGACTAAGCAGTAATCCTTAAGGGCCCGTGCGCAGTAAAATTCTATGTACTTGTCACAATTGTCAAATAAATAATTGTTTCCATAGCATGCTAAATTCTGCTGTTGTGTTCAAATCATACTGGATTTTGTTACCTTTATTTGAAAAATGATAAAAAACAAATAGTCATATTAAACTAATACCGATACATTTTTGTGTGTAAAAGAGTAAAAGTTATCATTTCTTTGTTTCATGGCCAACTAAGATAGGTTTCGAAATTATCAAGTAGGTACTTGTAATTGATACGGAAATTGTTACTGACAATAGGTTGTTTCCGTTATTATCTGGAAAAAGGAAAAATATATCACAATGCGGTTTTCGCCACTACTTTAGTCTGTCAAACCTCTTCAAACACAACATAAGAAAAGCATATTGTTACATTCAAATTTTTAGAGATAATTGAGAAAATCTGGTACAGTTAAGAATAACGCCATCGGGTAGATTTCTTGTACATTAACATGCACATTTGCCTTTATATCTAAATACTGCAAGCAAAAATTTGGTATCACAATAATAATGCAAACAAGCTTATAACTCCACTGGGTCCAGAACTTCATGTTGGCATATCTTTTAGTACTGCCAAAACGCATGTTACCCTATTGGGCGGAACAAGAAGTAATTCGAACCTGTGGTAACTCTACAGGTTTATTTTAAGTGTTTAAATGTGTTTCTTAAATAGTTTGCACATCTACTGAAATTCGAAAAAAGGAAGGAATAGAGGTTCTTATGATGATTCGATGCGCAAATCGATTACGTACTCACGTAACAGTTGTTAATTTATTAAACGAAAGTAATCCTGATCGTCCACCAATTAACCAAATTGCTGTAAGATTGAAAGCAATTTCAGAGAGTTTGCTCACATTAGCGATCCAGCTAAAGGTTGACCATTCAAGGTGCCCGAAAATTTGAGACAAATATCGAGGGAATATGGCGTTGGATTAGGAATTGTTTCAAATATGTTTTAACTAGCAGAGCACCACCCTTACAGAACACATTTGGTAGTTGTCAGGAGGTGATTTGGACCGAAGTATCCAATTCTGCGCGGAAATAATAAAAATACAAGATAACAATGCAAATTTCATTGAACATATCGTTTTCTCTGACGAGGCGATGTTTTCTCTTCATGGTCCGGTCAATAGGCGAAATTGTAGGTACTGGACGAGAGAGAATCCACATTGGATGTAGGCGAGACATACTTGGCATTGAGGAACGCTACTTAGAGTTTCCGCAGTTCGAATTGATTCCCGCTTTACCTGTCGCCTTTCCCAATCAAAAGGATGCTGACGTACCAAATAATCTAATTTGGTTCCAGCCAAACTGTGCACCTCCACACTATATAATCAATGTTTGAAGGTTTTTAGATGTGACTTTTCCTAAAAGATGGAACGGAAAAAGGAGAACTATCGAGTAGCCAACTAGGTCATCCTACATAACCATGGGCTTAATTAAATTCAAATGTCTATTGAAACAGGCTGAATAATTTAAATGATTTAAAACAGCGGATATACTAGGAGATTCGTTTAATTTCTTCAGCAATGTTGGAAGATGTCCAAGAAGCAGTAACTTCTCAGTTACTGAAATGTTATGAAGTAGATGAGCGACAGCTTGCGAATTTGCTTTGGGAAGTGTTTCAGTTTACTTTCCAACTTAGTCATGTTATTATTTGTTGTCATCTACTTTATTTAATTTATGTATTTGTTACAGCTCAAAAACTATTCATAATAAACCTGCATATAAAGGGTTTACTGGAACAACGTATTTTGTCTTCTATTCAAATCCGTAAATATATATGTATGTCCCATTTAAAATAATAGACTTGTTGCTATTTCCGCCCAAACTGGAAGTAATACCACGTTGTAGTGTGAGTCAAAAAATGGCAAACCAAAATTATAAATTGAAGTGTGCTTACTTTACTCACTAAAAGTTGCTACAATTTGATTGAATTTATTCCTTTCATCGTGAACACAGCGCATGTTCACGAAGCTTTAGAAAGCGTACAAAGCATGTTGAAGTTCATAACTTATTTGACACGCTAGTTCCTAAGTATGATGATTTCTTTAAGCGATAATTCTTCCAAATGTTTTGTGATTAAACAATATACTTAAATTTCAATATTAAGTAACTGATTTCTAAGTAACTTCTCAGTACTGTATTAAGAGTAATGAAAATTTCTACATCCAATTTCGCAATTTATAATAGATAATTACAATCTTGAAAGCCGATTCTTAATTTCAATATAAATGTACATTAAGAAATGTTCGGCTCGGCTATCTTTCTTCAATTCAATTTCAATCTAACGGTTTTCAGTGTGTGGCGACAACAGATTACGTTTTTTTTTAGATCTGCAATTCAAAAGTAGCTCGGAAAATCAATATTGTGGATTCCCATGCAAAGCAGTCCATGCGTACAATACGTATCTAAAGCCGGAGGAATTTAATTCGAGAGACGCTTTGATACCTTAATCTTTCTGTTGTCACAGAGGTAGCGTATTTAGGGTGACGTACAGAAATTGGAAGTTTTCCCCTTTGCGGGATCTTTTGTTTTATATTAGTCCCTTAAATCAGCTGCTGTCAATGTATGCTAAGCGTATATGCAAATCGCCCTGGTATTATAGTGACAAAAGCGAATTAAGATTGAAATTGTTTTTGGTTTTGATTAATACTTTCGTCATGCTTTCTTTTTATTCAATCGGTAAAGTTTCTTTTTAAACTAACATAATTTTAATGTTTATATTCTTAGATACCTAGACATTCATAGTTAGATCCATTTTAGATTATAGTATGGGCGTTGATAGGCGTTTAAGTAAGTAGGGTGCTGAGAAAGTAGAATGTAAATGTTCATTACCTGCAAAAGAGAAAAGTGTATAGTAAGGAGTCATAGGAGCATTAATCATAGGTATTAATACACACCATTAGAAACTTCTCTGGTGAATACATGAAATGACATAGTGAATATAACGTGCACAATAATGGTGGAATATAAATTAAATGGTTCATGTACAGATGATAACGTTGAAAGATTTATAACTGTTAAACTGTAGATTGCGATTTTCTCGGTTGTTTTCAATTTATAAGGTTAGAAGCACTTTCACAGATATAACTATAGATCACCAATTAGCAATAAACATAAAGAAATAACAAGCTTCTTTTAGATTATAGTCTATAGTTCCAATCCGTTATTTTATTGGTTATGCTATGCTTTGAGGTTTACTATTATATACACCAAATGCGCAGCATAATTCTCTTCACAGTTAAAGTTTAATTAAAACCTTTTCCCGCACATAACAAAAATAAAAAAAAAACCTTGTTAAAGTGTTTTTTAGGCTAAACCTTTCGCGTTGTGACAACACAAAGTATCTGGAGCTCCAACTATATCAATTGCTAGAGATTATAAATAATAATCAAAAGTCTACATAATTGCATCTTTCATTGCAAATACAAAAGTTGAATGGTAGAAATATTAATTAAAAAACCACAAATAGACAGTATGTCCAGCTAATGCGTGGGTTAAAGATAATTCTTTCCCTTGGCAATTTAAATGGAAACTTTTCAAATAAAATTTGTTTCAAAACAAGTCCTACACAACACAAAATTATACACAAGTAAACAGGATGTTCAGTTTCAATGGGCCCAAATAGCTATCGGGGAATTACAAAAATCTTTACATAACCGACTATATGAGTGGTGCGAATAATGTGAAGTTTTGCCTGAGGAATTCAGGCAAAGGAGAGACTGCATAGATACGACGTAGGCGCCTTAAATTTTCGGCTTGACAGGCTTATACAGGTTCGACCGTGCTCAAACTCCTTTGCGATATAGCTGCATATGTGCGAGGCCTACACTAATATATTACGGCTGCTTGAGTAGTAGTTTTTATATATTTATACTGAAGATATACATGTATCAACAATTTTAACAACAAAATTAGGATAATTTACTTTATTCAACATAAAAATCAAATTTCTATAACTGGGAACGAAAAAGGCGCCTCCACCACATATCACGGACCACCGTGATAGGGGTAGCTCAGGATAGACTCGCTCAAATTCTACACAGATATATAAATTCACCTACCTGCTAGAGGGGGCTGCTTAGGGAGGTCACACTAAAAAACAAGCTCCACTTCACGCTCTTTATTTACGAAACAACAACTTAATGTAGATCTCTTTTCAGAGACTCTGCCAGAATCTCCTATCCTTACAAATTAACCTATATTTATAGTCTATGCAATCCCTTCTACTAACTATCGTTCCGGTGCTTGATCGGCAGTATCAAAGTACGATGTCTTCGAATTTACCGAGAGATCATAATCTTACATAGCAATTGTCCAGACGCTCAGTCAGCTCGACGCCACCGGTCACCGATCGAAAAATGATTACAACACAAAAAACATAGACGATAAACGCAAAGCAGCGGAAGTCCAGTTAGCGTCTTTTCTAAAAGTAAAAGCAAGGCGTTTATTCGCCACAATATAAGTGACGCTGTTAATCGCCGACGGCTCAGTTTGTTTTCAGAAGTCAAAATGTTAACATCTAAATATTAAAGTAAATAACCCAAACCGAAGTGAATAGTGAAAAGTTCGAGATTGTTCATTGTATTAGCTTGTAAAACCAATTAATTTGAATTTTTAAAAATGGATAAATGTTCTAAATTGAATACCTTTTGTTACGTGTGTGGAAAATGTGTAATTAAGTCAACTTGGCGTAAAATAAGTGCTGAAACCGCTGATTTATATGAACAATATCTCTCACAAAATGTTTTTACTGATGTGAATTGGACACCGTCTATTGTTTGTACAACATGCGTTTTGAATTTGAATAAATGGCCAAAAACCGGAGCCGCTATGCCATTTGGGGTTCCAATGATTTGGATAGATTCAAGAGAACATGATCTAGCTGAATGTTATGCGTGCGTGAATTATACTAACGGTATGAACAGAAGAAAAAGCCGTTCTTTGAAATACATTTCAACATACGAGGTATGGCAATTAAATAACGAGAAATTGTTTCGAATGCTCGAACTGACAACACTACCATTCAACGACGTAGGCATATTTTTCCACGTTCAAGTGGGATGAAAATAAAAGAAGGTAGATGTCTGAATCTGAATGTTGATCTATTGAAATTTCATTTTTTATTATATTTATTTTACAGGAATATTTAATGGACCGGACATTCGTCGTTTGATGAGACAAACGATTTGAAAATGCACTTATTGAAGTGGAGCTTGTGTCAAAATTGGCACATACTAATGGAAGACATGCTCACTGTTTTTCACCGTTTAAATGTTCGCATATCATTAAAAATTCATTTTTTGCATTCCCATGTAGAAAAATTCGCCGAGCAATCACCAAACGAATCCGATGAGCATGGCGAGCGTTTTCATCAAGTGACGGTGAGACTCGAACATTGGTACAGCGGCAAAGAGCTACATGCTCTTTTGGGTGACATTTGTTGGAATTTACAAGAAGATGACGAAAAATGTTTTTTTTGCAAAAAAAAATGATGAAAAATCGACTGAATCGATTATTTTTTTTTAATAGTTTCTATTCGATGTGTATTTGTCGATACGATGCCTATTCGATCGATTTCCATCGATTTAAATTCAATAAATGGTTAAAAAATGATAAGAATTACGTTATTTTTTTGGGTCTTTGGGCCTAAAATTTTTAAATTGAAATTGCTCGAAAACGCGAGCTAACTTGTAAAAACGGTTAACACCATTGGATTCAGCATACTCGAATTAGGTTCACTCCCCGGATGCCCAACTTGTTGCAAAAAAAGTCTCCAATTCGAGCAGAGTGTTATTAAAGGGAAATGTACTAACAAGATATTCCGCAGAAAATTTTCAGACAAAGAGGATTTATTACTGCAAATTTAGCAACGAACATGTTACCATTAATTGTATCACTAGAAATATTTTTTGTATTATGAACTTTAGCTCCAGCGATACAATCTCGGAAATTGAAGCCCTGCAAGCTTGTTTCTTTTTTTTATTCCATACCTGAAATTGCCTGTAATTTTTTTGTTAGCGCACACATGTTTATAGCAATGGTTAATCGTAAATCAATCTCAGTTGAATTATGAAAATTATCAATTTCGTTACAGCAGGGCTTCGATAATTCGAGCCCACGCTAATCCGAACGCCTCTATGATCCGAACGCCCTGCCTTTCGCGCCCCACTCACTCTTGCTCACTCACCAATTGTCTGCCGTGCACAGTTGATGTCACACGTACATGTTTGTCGTTACTCCTGCCGCCATTTTGTTTACCGTTGCATCGCGTCGCTTGTACATCCCGTCAGTATTTCGTGTTTATGTTAAGTCATGGTTTCAACATCGAAGAAAAGGAAACGTGATCTTAACCATTTCTCAGAAATGCGAGATTTTAGATAAAATAAAAAAAGTTCTCTTGCGCAGAAATATAATGTTGGAAAATCGACAATTTTTGATATTAAGAGCAAGGAAGAGAAGATACGATCTTATGTGGTGAAAACGGAAAAAGGCCCAGGTATTTGAAAGACTTTAAAAACACCCGAGAATCCACAGCTTGAAGATGCGTTGTTTACATGGTTTATGGAACAACGAAGAAAAAACGTTCCTTTGTCAGGCGATATACTCATGGAAAAGGCGAAATGTTTTCATGGAAAGCTTGGACGAGGGGAGCTCGCTGCCAGTAGAGGTTGGCTGGACAATTTAGCTTACTGGTGAGAAGTTTTCAAATAATAAAGATGCCGTAAAGCCATTTCAGGATAAATTCATGGATATTATCAGAGAGAGATTTAACCGCAGAGCAAATCTACACAACGCTGATGAGTCTGACTTATATTGGAAAACTATCCCGGATAAAACGTTGGCTTCTGGATCAGAAGTTAGAGCCCCAGGTTCTAAAGTATCAACAGAGAGAATAACATTTGTGCCTTGCGCAAATGCTGCACACAAACTGCTTTTGTTGGTCGTCGGCAAAGCACAAGTAGAAGCATCAGTAGAAAAGTTACTAGTTCATTAAACGGGGCAAAGAAATGCATGGGTTACAAGATCAATATTTTTAGAGTGGTTTAGAGGAGATTTTATCCCGGAAGTGAAGAAATTTTTGTTAAATAAAAGCTACCGCAGAAAGCAATATTACATCTCGATAATGCGCCTGCGCATCCGCTCGATGAAGACTTGCAATCCATTGATGAAAGCTTTTTTATTGTGTACATGCCACCCAATTGCACAGCTCTCATACAACCAATGGATCAAAACGTTATCCAAAATATAAAGGGGACATATAAGAAAAAACTTTTACTGCACAACAAGACCTGGATCCTGAATGTTCTGTATCCGATGTCCTCAAAAAAATCACTATGAAAGACGCAGTATATTCATTGGCTCAAAGTTGGTGTCAATTAAATTCAAATCTAATAAAAAAATCCTGGACAGCCTTGTAGCCTCAGTTAAGCATTGAAGAACAATGTGTCGATGATTTTGAGCCCGTAGATGATCTTCCTTTATCTTTTTTCCGTAATAAAGGCTATTCTGAGATTGCAATCACTAACTTCTTAGGAAGCAATAATGACATTTATGAAACTCAGGAACCCATTACCGACGATGAAATAATAAGGCAAATAACACAAGAATGTAACAGAAAATGTGAAGAAACATTTGTTTCATCTGAACCAGTACCGAGCATTTCCCATTCTAATGCTGTATCTGCCTTAAACACATGCTTAGAATGGGCTGACCAAGTGGATATTCCTGTGCCAGAGAAGATCCTTTTACGTAAATTGCGAGACAAAGCCTTTTACATGTCACTTAATACCTCCCGACAAACTGGCACTTTAGATTTCTTTAAACAAGTGTAATAGTTACGTTTCTGATTGAATGTCATTGTGTTCTTTTTAAAATACATTCCTTATTTCGCAAAATCAATGTTTTATTTTAAAAAATACCTAGTCAAATATTCTCCATATTATAATCCGAACAAGGTGCAAATTTTTGGTGTTCGGATTATCAAGGCCCTGCTGTATTACTGTTTGAATGAAGTAATTATATCTAGTACCTAATTAGCATTATTTAATTTAAAACACTCACTAAGTAATACCTTTTTTTAACTTCTTTCTAATGATCTACTGTCCATATTCCTTTTTTAGAATAACTACAATCGGATATCATTATTGCTAATTTTGATGGATCATATTTAATTTTTCTGGGCAATTTGTAAATACACTTTACACATAAAGAAAAAGGGTACAAAATGATCGTATCATGATAAATAAGCACTAAATAAATAAGACGTAAACATGTTTACACGCCACGATAAAGTAAACAAGCATTTTTCACATTAGACGCTTCTATTTTTTTCTTTGTTGGAACAATGATAAATTATGAACACGGTACAATGCGACGTCCCTCTAGATGTCTATACATTTTAGATCACTGCACCCTGTTTACAGGGATCAATGACAAGCACTGATGTAGCAATGGCATCACTGTTGATAATGGATGGATATAAACAACAGACTTGATAATATACGAGAGAAGGAGAGGAAATAAGTTAGTCATCCCACGCGTACAATAAGATCACAACATATGCACATTATCTTTCTCCCTGTTTTACACACCCACGTATGGGATGTATTGAAATAAAGCATTAATGTAACTGTAACGATAGGAGAAAACGTGAATCACCCGTTAATTATTGTGGGGACCGTGGCATTGGTAATAAATGGATAACAGCTGACGTTTGAGGGAACCGACCATACATTTCGAATGTAAGCGCAACTTGTTCTTGAATAAATACATTGATAATTTGTAATTGTTTTGCCGCGTAGGATGAACAAAGTAACGGTAAAGTGCCGTTAACGTCAGTTCATAATATCTTTCCCCGGTTTGAAACGTTCAACGTAAATTACGGCGATTTTAAAATAAATTTTAAATTTTAAAATAACATGTAATTAGATAAATTGCCGTATTTGCGAAAACGTCTAGTCGAAACCAGCTGTTGCTCTTAATAAAGATAGTAGTAGCCTTATAAATAACGTTTTGTAATGTGTATGTTCAATCCTATTGAAGATATATAGGAAAGCTTTAAAAAATGCTAATCAGACAATAAAAGTAAAAGCACCTTTCAAATTCTTCAATACAAATATTTCTTTTACGCACTGGTTAAATATGTATGTACTCCATCTTGATCAAGTGGGAAAACGGGAGTATTCAAGAAGTCAAAGTTTATTGAAAGATATACATTTATCAAAAGAATTAATAGTTAAGCCTGGCACAGAGCGCTTCGCGCCAGGTTAAAAGTAAGGTTACCTGGCCCACGACGCGACGTATGTATGCAGATGAATCGGCACGAGCTACCTCAGCAAATGAAACTATTAATTTATTGCAACAGTTTCTTCTCAACTTTTCGTAGCATTACACGTAATTATAAAGATAAATATGTGTATGTATGTCGTAGGTAAGGAAAATAAACGAAGGTTGGCCGATAAAGTCATTAAATTCCGCATTTGAATATAATGGAGTTAAAGTATTATGTAAAGTTTGCGAAATACCTTTAATGTGCTGGAGCGAAGGTGAGGTACCGCTTCGCTTACTCGACATAGAACCGTTTCGACAAGTTTGGCGTACATATAATCCCGAGTGGAACCTCACGGTTAGCGTTACGGAATAATCTACCAAGTATATGTAAAGATATCGAAAACATGATCAAAGCAGAATTAAAAGATAAGCAGCTGTGACTATGTCTTGATGAAACGACAGATTGTAAAAAAAAATCTATTTTGAATACTATAGTGTGTGTACTAGGTCTTAAACCGAAATTTGCAATCTTATTAGCTACCAAAAGACTAGTTGCTCATACACTTATGGTATTTGGTATAACAGATTTTTGAAGAAACTACACTGTTTACTTTTTCCGGTTATTACATTACATACATAACAAATGCCATTTTCAAACAAAAAAATAAATAAATAATGGCAAACACTTCAACGTGTGCATATATTCGCTTTATTTACCAAACATTTTTATTGGGTCAGTTTTTATTTTTTTAAATAGGGTATTGATTTCGAAATTTCACTTCTGTCGGGCGTGAGTCACACGTACACTCTTTATTTATAATACACGGCCCATACGATTGATCTGATTCTGTCGGCAAGACCAATTATGCCAGGTTTATTAATAACAGTGGACAACAACATTTATTTTATTTTTATTTAAATGAGAACGGAACGTTGATTCGTATAGAATACCTTCTGCTTATTTCAACTCTGCTTACAACTATTTCCATAGTTTTGTAGTAATAGACAATTTAGTTTTAACTGATGTCTAACATAATAGCAGCTTTCGATTTGCTTTATTAACTGTAACGTACCGTCCCTCAAAGTACTGTACTGAACGGTACTGACTGTGAGCTAAATGGAACATGCATTTTTTGCACTGGACATAAATATAATCATTCTAACCTAACTTTGTAGATTGAGAAATCTAAACAAAAAGAAATTCGCCGAAATAAGTCCAGTATGTAATGTAAATAAATTTCGAAGTATGAATACAGGTGTAACCTGACCTCAGTGAGTGTAATAATGTGGAGAATATCAATAAACCTATGTTTTGCGCATGCGTCAACAGAACAATACGGAATGTACCAAATATTCGGTAGGGGCACGAAGGGAAAAGGGATTTCAAAAAAAATATGGGTAGGAACTATCCGTACTTTTCAAATGGAACGCACATATTTGAAATTTGTACCGTATGAACGGTTCAGTACAGTACTTTGGATCAAATAGAAAGCAGCTAATATTACACTATTTTCGTAGATTCGGGTGTGCGAACAAGATTCTCTTTATGCTCCTTAAAAGAATGAATTGATAAAAAAATAACGTCTGCGAAAGATTAATTATTGACAGAAAAGAAACTAACCCTTGAAACTATGACGTCTACGCGCCCTCTGTATGCCAGTGCGTCATGTAAGAAACCCTGCGTTATTTAAAAATGTCGAATTTGATACGAACCTGGATTTGAAATAAACTCTAAACACTACTACACTTGAAATTACTTTTAAAGTATATCACACAGCGGAATCCCCTCCTCGCTCTCTCGGCGATATAGCTAATTTCACATTTTCCCGATCGGTATACTCATTTTTACATGTTATGAATATCTGGTAAGTTAAATCCAATGAAAAAGAACTAAGTATGTGTGTTTCATAATATCTTAACAAGACGGTTTTTGGCCACACGCTTATGATTTGGCACGTGCTTCGTCGTGATGGTGAAAGCGGGCGTAGGAAAGAAGTGTGTGATCGGCTTTACAGAACAGTTTTATACATCGGTTAAAATCCAATAAAACGATCTCCTTCTTTGGGTTTTCTGCTGTATTCGTCTCTTGGTGGGGTCTAGCAAGTCAATTGGCATATTTGAGCTCTACCTTATTAAACGACCTCCATGCAGAAGCTTTTGAACTTTTCGAATATGGTGTCGAATATGGACGAATGAATGAGGTGTTGTTATAGTATACATAATAATGGGCAGAGATTGGCCTGTTGCAAGAAAATAGAGGCCAAAAGAAAAATTCATAATCAGAACCGGTAACCACAAATATATAAAATACCGCCAAAATTGTTCACTCAACAAATTCAATGTTTCAGTGTAATTAAATGATACGTAACAAAGGATGCAGTTTATATCACCTTTCTTCAAAAATAAAATAGATTCGACCCCAGAGAATTCGGAAAACCATGTCACCATTTGTAAGAGATATAAACATGAGATTGTTTATTAATGACAATTAAAACGTTAGCTGTGTGTACACAGAAAATTCTTCTGAGCCAAATAAATCTTACTTATATCAAATTTCATCAAATATCAATTTTCAAAGTTGTGGTTGTTATTATATTTCATTACTGTGTTACTTATTTGGTTCAGAGTTCTACATGCCATTATATGGGAGCTTCGTGGAATTCTAACTAATAGGGCTTCCTGACTTCTACGCGACTACTCTTTCTATCTAATTTGGAGGATTTTTATTACAGAAATTGGCAAATAGCAGTTCTTCTTTCCTCCGTCTTTCGTTTATTCCAACAGAGTAGAAGTAGGTATGACGATATAGTAGTTATTTATGGCAAAAATACTTGTTACAAGAATATCCACTCACTCACTATCCAGACATATTCTTAGCTTTTCTGTTTCGTGTAGCATTCGTAATAGCGAATGTAGCTTGATTGGTGTAGATCTACGTGCAACAATAAAAACACCTGTTTGTTGTATACAATTTAATACGGCGCTGATGTACTTCGCAACATATGTGTTCATACATGCAATGCACATACAACAATATCATTCATCTTCATGCCACGAAAAGCATAAAAATGCGTCAGCTGCGCAAAATAAATTGAAGTAAAATGGCAGAGCATTACATCGCAATCGCTCAAATTACATTTATTTCTATTTATTGTTTGTACATTTTGTAACAAGAATACCGTCTATATCAGGAAAAATGTTAGATATCTACTTACTATATCAAAAATTATTTAGTCCTTAATTACTTATATTCATTTTATGAAAATGAGTAGGTAAGCTATCTGTGTACGGGGCCACTTTAATCGAGCTTTGATTAGCGGCTCGCGCTTTTAATCCGCGGATAATTTCGGGCAATCGAAGTTTGATTAGCGGCCCGCGCTTTTAATCCGCGGGCAATTTCGCGGAATCGTAGTTTGATTAGCGGCTCGCGCTTTTAATCCGCGGGTAATTTCGCGACTATTTCAAGGTCGCTGAACAGCTTCTGAACGGCTCCTGAACAGCTTTTGAACGGCTTCTGAACAGCCTTTGAACGGCTTCTGAACAGCATTTGAACGGCTTCTGAACAGCTTTTGAACGGCTTCTGAACGGCTTTTGAACGGCTCCTGAACGGGTATCCGTTAAATGACTATATCTCTTGGCATTAAGTGGCGCCAGGAATTTATTTCCGGGTGTGATACGTTCCGGGTGTGCCGTTCAGAAGCCGTTCAAAAGCTGTTCTGGAGCCGTTTAAAAGCCGTTCAGAAGCTGTTCAGCGACCTTGAATTAGTCGCGAAATTAAAAACGGATAAAAAACGCGAGCCGTTAATCAAACTCCGATTCCGCGAAATTACCCGCGGATTAAAAGCGCGAGCCGCTAATCAAACTTCCATTCCCCGAAATTACCCGCGGAATAAAAGCGCGAGCCGCTAATCAAAGCTCGATTAAAAGCTCGATTAAAGTGGCCCCGTACACAGATAGCTTACCTACCAAAATGTATTCGGTGTAGTTTGCAAAAGCTCCAACTTTTAATTTATTTAATTAACGTAAAATATTTTCATGAAGACGTTTCGTACTAAATATAACGGTTGAGTGAAGGTACGTGTAAAAAACTTTGAAACTTCAATTAAGGAAATTGCGGTTAAATTCAGGTTTAATGTGATTAGCCATCCACTCTATTGAGAAAAATTGGGAAAGTTTTTTTGCCAGGAAGGCGATCAATGCCCCTACGATAAACAGTTATTAAAACTTTGTTGTGCGTAGGTTGTTCAGGCATGTCAAATTAAATTTTAATAAGCGAAGCGTGTTCGTTCACCACTTTATAATAAAGCTGCTGTCTGGCACCTTTATTCGTTGGCGAGCTTGAATGAACTAGAAAAAAACGTTTTCATAGGAAACCTAACAAAAGCAGTTAAGCGGAATGGAAGCCCTAATTAAGACCGTCAAGTAAATAGTGTCGATCAAATAAAACAATGAAGAAAAAACGTAGGTGTTAAAAGAGAGAAACCGTTTGTAAACGCATGTATATGCTTCAGAGTTTACACTACATTATAGTAGATTTGAACAAACTGAGAAAAATGACAAATAAATATAATCTCAATTTACAGAATATTTTCTTCTGTTCTATATTGTTTTTGTTTCCAAGTTTCCTGGTTATATAAACAACTGGCATTCCCTAGCCACTTAAAGCACTTTCGGAGTCAACTTTAATTTTGTATAAACTATTACCATTATTACTACTATAGCGACAGCGTTGATGTCTTTAATAAGTGGACCTAAATAGATCTATTGTAACATGTGGAGTTTGGAGACTTTTGATGAACCTAAATGCTGCTTAATGTGTTCTGCCGTCTCCAGATCTTCTTAGCATAGACGAGAGAATGGATCTTCATATATTTTAGGACTGAATAACATGTAAACAGCCTGTTGGCATTCTGAGATTCCCTTTACTGAAAAAGAGCACTATCTTTGCTGTTTTTGGTGAGCCTGATATTAATACTTTGGTCTTGGTATGTTTTGACAAAGTTTGCACACAAAAGGGTAGATAGGTTGAGGATTAAGTAATGTTTTGGTAGCGCGAGGCCTCTCGGTTTTATTTCCATTTCTTGTTTTAGGTTGCATTTCTATAGACCACAATATCGTTTTGCTTCAATGAACGGCATTGTATTCGCTGCTTCTTTGACCAGCTTATTAGTCTTCTCATTTCCCTCGATCTCTTGGTGGCTTGGGGCTGCACACATTCGTTAGATTCATATGCATAAGCTTTGAAAGCATTTAGCACTGCCCGAATATCTATGAAAATATTTATAGTTGCACCTTGTATCCATTTCTTAGTTTGGAGACCCATCAGCACTTTTAGACGGTAGTTAGGTTCACTGCAGTTAAGAAATACAAGTAACAATGGAAACCATTCATCGTGGGGCACAAGTTACAGAACTAAGTTATGCAGACGATATGGTAATGTTCGGGAACACAGAACAAAACCTACAAGAAAATGTTAATATACTAGTCAAACAGCTAAAAGATTTAAATATGGAATGTAATACAGAAAAGACAAAAACAATGATAGTAGGGGATGAAAGTGGAAAACACAACATAAAGATAGAGGGAAGAGATATAGAACAAGTTAACACATTCAAGTACCTGGGAGGAATAATAAATAACAAAGGCAACTTAGAGGACGAAATTCAGGAAAGACTAGCAAGAACAGGATGACTATACAACGCAATCAAAACTCCTTTTTTAAGTAAGAAGGAAATCCCACCGAAAGTTAAAGCTGAGGTGATCAAAAAAGTAGTAAAACCAATACTTACACATACATGCGAATCTTGGGTAACAAATGAGAGACAAAGAAGTAAAGCGAATAGCATGGAGATGAGGTTTCTGTGAAGAATAAAAGGCAAAACCAGACAGGATAGAATTAGAAACGAGACGTACAGAGAAGAGCTCAAAGTTGAAGCAATAGAAGAGACCATACAGCAGGATCAATTAAGATGGTTTGGACACGTTATGAGGATGGAGAAGGCGAGATTGACTAAAAAGTGTATGAAGCGAAAGAAATAGGAAGAAGGAAAAGTGGGAGACCAAAGAAAACGTGGAACGAGGAAGTGAAAAATGCAATCGACACAGGCACAGAATAAGGTGGAGAGATTACTGGAAGAAGAAACCACGGAGCTCAACTCCATAACAACCCTACACCCCACAGTAGAAGGGTTCTAAGGATTAAGTAAGTAAGTAGGTTCACTAATGCCTACGCCTGTTCCGTATCCTGTTATTCTCGAGCCGTCTGTGTACCATGTAAAAAGATTCTATAAAGGGTTAAAAAGCCCTTAGTGCTCGACGGTACTCGTAAGTACCACTGACTTTAACAGCACATATGAGATGCATTCGAAGCTTTATACGGATTTTGCTGCCTGGCGGTACTTCTCAGTTCCACCAGTCAATCAATGGATATACCACAAATATTAAGATTGCTAAGTTCGGAGCATATTTTCCACATTGTAAACACTTGTCACGCGTGACTAGCTACGATTTTAGAGTGCCTCTTTTTCATTATTTCAACTGCTGTATATTTATTTATGATAGTTTTTTGTAAATTGATGTACTTTTAATACTTTATGAAAAATATGACTTTTTGTCAGAAGCCTGAAAGGTAAGGTCAGGATTTATAATGATATATAACAGGGTTTTATAAAAAAAACACTAACTGCAAAAGAGCTACAGGAAATTGCAAACCAAATACTTCATGAGGATTTACAATTAGACAATTATTTTCTGACTGATGAGTAACCTGGGCAACTGGGTAACATCTGTTAAATATTCGAATCATTCGATATGTTTCCACAGCCGTTTCAGTCAAGTGAGTACGACGTGCGGAATAAATGTTTTTTAATGGCGAAAACGACCGTTCGGCATCTAGCGATGTTATATTTGCATATTTAAAATAATCTTTGAAACAACTTAATGCATCTTCACACGCACCTTCACAAATTTGTCTTAATATAAGAAAATCGGAGTCTTTCTCTAAAACACTTTCAAATTTTCGTATTACACACCAATTTGTTTCGCCTTCTACAGCGCATAACTGTGCGTTAACAAAATTCACAATTTGAACAGAATCTACTAGCGACATCGAAACATTTTATAATTTTTTTATTCTCTCCGCTAGCCCGAAGTAATTGTTGTGAATAGTTTGTAAATCTCTTTCAACCTGACTATCTTGAAATATTTCATGGCTTCTCTTGATCGCTGCAGCTTCTGTCGGATTGAATTTTAAAACTACCTTCTTTACTTGATCAAAATATTTGTTGTAGTAAAACGCAGCCTGCAACCATGTTCCCCAACGTGTAACAATCGGCTGTGGTGGTTCAGGTGAATCAGGACAGTTTGTGAAATAGTCGGGTACGTTTCGGGGACTTTAGAAACACTGCCTTTATACTAGCAATCAATGCATTTATTAGTGGAAAACATGTAGGGATCGTTTGTGCCGCAAGATTTAGAGTATGGGTTTTACACGTTACATGTAAGAAGTTACCAATGTGTTCTTTAAGAGCTCGGCCCAAAGAACGCATGTTTGCGGCACCATCACTCATAAACATTAAAAGTTGCTTAGTTGAAACTTCAAATTTGTTCAATGAGTTCAACACCACCTTTAAATCTCATCGGCAGTACAATTTATAACTCTTTTGCAAGCAAGTAAGAGGGAGGATGACGGTCGATGTGGTTCCATTGTACATACCATTACATTAACCACAGAATGTTTTTGACGATCTGTTGTTTCGTCCACACACGGCCACAGTTTTTTATCTTTCAATTCCGTTTTCATTCTTTTTTCTATATGTTCACGAGCAAATGGCACTACATTTCGTATCGATGTCCCACTAGGTAATTTACAGTCCGCATATTTATTCCAGAAGAAGACAAATGCTTCTTTGTCTAATAAACGGAACGATAGATTACATAAAATAAGAGTAACACATAAATCAAATGTAAATTTTTCTTGGCCTCGTATGCCACTTTTTGCAGAAGAATGCTGTTTGCTTTCGATGTGACGTTGACAATGGCTTCTGGACCATCACATTAAAGGGATTTTACAAATTAGACATCAAAAATTAATTCCGGCATGTCCACTATAAAGTTTTTAACTGTGTCTGCCATTGGTCGTTTTCGCGACGTACCTAACTGCGACATTTTTAAAGCAAACATATGCGTACAACTACGAAATAGGTTACGACAGCCTACATACACACAGAACTACTTGCATAGAGCATCGATTTAGTACTGACGCTGTGAACGCGTGAAATAAATAATCGCCGACTCCGCACCACATATCTACTACACTGACTGTTACCGCTGTTTGTCCAGACTACTGATGAGTCTTCTTCATCAGTCAAGGTAAATTTGTGTTGCAATCAAAACAATGATTGCTTTCTTGAATATCATTAAATGAACTAAAATCTTTTATGATAATGTAATTGATTTATGTTTGTAAGCTAATGAATAAAAGCAATGCTAATAGATCGCGTAAATTGGAATTCTGTAATTGTTTCTGTATTTATTTTGCATGATTAATGCTGACGGTACTAGAAAGTGATTTTTTTAAATATCATGAATTAGTTAAAAAAAAAAGTATTTTAAAGCATAAATATCCATAGAATAATAATAATAACAATTTATTTTAAGATTTTTGATATTTAAGCATTAAAGGGTTAAATTGACGCTCGCCGGCTACCTATTCAGTGTGGTTTTGTATATATACAAAAAAAGGTTAGAAACTGCGCTGGCAGGGTAGATAATTTGTAGTAATTACTAGAACTGCGCCCTCAAAATATCTTTTAACGTTTTCTTCCACGACGTATAAGGATGACCATTAAAGTTACTTCAATTTACAACATTTAAGCTATTTTGATTTGCAAAGTTTTAAACAAGATCTTTAAACAAGTTTTTTACTTGTTTAACTTTGATGTCAAATAATTCAACAGACACATGGAAACCACTACCTTCTATGTAAGTAGCATCTCCAGCCCTCCAGCATACAGGCCAAGTCTAAAAGAAGAATCAACATTTCCGGAAATTTTATAGCAGTGTGGTAAAAACTTTTTTTATAATTTCATATATACGCCCCTCGTTTTTTTCTTAAGGAACTACATATTGTTTTCATGTCTCATTTTTTAAAATAAACTCGTTCAAAATTAACGCACCACGCAATGTTTCTGATGTATTTTCTATAATTTTTGCATTTTCTAAAAATGTTTGATTTAACAGAACATAATCTAATAGTTCTATGCCACTACAAAGTTATTTTGATCTTTTTTAGGGAACAATTTCATGTTCATGCAGAATAATGCGAGACCAACATCGCTAAGTTTTGGAAGTAATCCAAAACAGCGGTCAACAAGAGGCCAATATCCAAGTCATGGACTGGCCACCACGAAGCCTAGACTTAAATCCGATTGAGCACCTTTGGAAAGCTCTAAAAACATCAGTAAGGCGTGTCATTTACCACCTTCCGATAATCTCCAGGAATTGGAAAAAGCCGTTCTTTTCAAGTGGGGTAATATTCCCCAAGAAGTAATTCAAAATTTGATAGTGAGTTCGCCACGGCGAATCCAAGCAATTGTCAGAGCTCCGGCAGGCGTCACACGTTATTAACTTTTATTCTTTTATTCCTTTTTTTTGTTTATAGAGTTTTTTTTAAGATTTCCAATAATATCGTTTTGTTTCAAAATTTGTAATTGAATGGAATGTATTTTTTTCCATTAAATAAGAAGTTAATTGATGAACCTACGTTTAATTATCTCCAGTTATATTGTCTTTTGATGATATTAAAAAATAATTCACCAATTAAAAAAATTTCTAAAATTATATAGAATTATTTGAGTGGTGACTATAGGCATTAATATTGATTTTACATTTGTTTTTATAATATGTAGCTTAGGCATCAATAATATATTCATATTGTTTTGTGTGGTATTTAATTTCCAAAGTAAATATCTGCTTTCTTTATCAAAATACATTACGAACGAGGTATTTACTTTATTTCAACGTGCTGTTTGCTATTTATTAATGTGCATAATAGGGAACATCTGCCTGGGTTGGCAATTAATGCTAATTATTTACATGCATGTGTGTATCCTTATACAACATGGTCATGGACCTCTGCGTTTGTATTAATTTATATGGCGATGTATCAACAATTATGCAATTCCGCAAAGCTCACCATAAACTATCATAAAATAGACGCACCATGGTGACAGAATCAAGTGCATATTCAATTTCATGCCCACAGTAAGCGTGTACACAGTGAATCGAATATAAACATCTCTTAATATATTCCTATATTATTTAGTGTTGGTTCAATTGGTCATCGAAAAGTTTCTATTTGGGTTAAATTATCAAAATTGGCTGTGAAATAAAACAATCGCCGGTCTTTCGCGATTTAAAATAAAAGAAAGATGAACGACGCCATAATTTTTCATCTTTCTTTTATTTTAAATCGCGAAAGACCGGCGATTGTTTTATTTCACATCCAATTTTGATAATTTAACCCAAATAGAAACTTTTCGATGACTTTCGATCAAATGATATTATTTCTGCAAACAGCATACGAGAACGAATGCAGTTACTTAACCAGGAGGTTGTCTGTTGATGATTCTGTGATCCAAACGGTCACCAACAAGCTTTAAACGAGAAAATCCACTGCTAATTTACAGAAACCTTTCAGATAAAGATTTAATTGATGAAATATTATTTGTTGTACTTTTCAATTTATGCTGTTGCTTATTCCAGACGATTTCTACATTAATTTGGACGAAATAAGTGAATAGAAAAATTAACAAACGAGTAGATTTGTCCATGCTACCCCACACTCGTCATTATCTGGACTTATAATTAAATTATAATGTCCTCGCTCCAAAGACGGTTGGCTGAGGGGGATGGTAACGAAGAAATTTCCAATTTTCCCCGCAGAGGGATATTTAGTTACCAACGAGTGGCCAGACTGACATTTAGTCAGTATCGAAGTGACAACTGAGAGACGTTGTTGTTGTCGTAGATACAACGTTGAACATAACAGTACATGTATGATATCATTGAAAAGAGAAAAAAAATCTATATCGGATAGGCAATAAAAAAGTATGGCGTTCTATTTAAAGTACGAAAGTTGATGCGACTTCCGGTTAAACCGGAAATGATATCTCGTTAGTTGATAATATCAGAAAAATTCCAACTTCATAATATGCGAAAAAAAAAATAAATCAATACCTTTTTTAACAATACAGATATTGTACTGGAACAGGTACGCTGAATCACCCGGTATATATACTCATATTGGAATGGAATTTTATCCCAAGGTTTTTGTTAAAATTTTGAATTTTGCAGGTTCATTAAAATTTTAACTCTTTTGTGGTTTTCGGGAGTATTCTTTGATGCTCTTTCGGCAATTATTATGAATTTTTGAAAACAATAAACAGAAATTAACGAATGTTAAAATTGAAAAAATTTAACTAATTCTGATTTTACGAAGGTGTCATACAAACACTAAGTTCCTTGTTTTACTGGACATTTTAATAAATCAAATTAAACAAATTATGCTAAATTATCACAGGGTTTACTTTTAGTTGTAAAACGTGGGAAATCTCACTTATTGTCTTTTTGTAATCAAACTATTTGATAGAAAAATGAAATGATTCAATAATTTTGAAGAGAGACAGTGATTTATTAATTACAATTTTGATATTAATTTAAAACAAGATAAATTATATTTCTTTCGGACAATAGTAGTTGTACAAAAACCTATCACAAACCCTAACCGATAGCTATTTATAAGTTAAATTGTTAACTTGAAATTTAATATTTTTGAAATCGGATTTTATAATTAAATGAATGGATTTAATTCCAAATTTTTATTTATTTATTTGGCCAAATTTTTAATAATGTTCGGTACTTGTGCACTGATGTATTACTTCGGCATCTGTTTCTTTGGATTGTAACCGGTCTTCAATAGATGGACTGGAAGCTTGGTCTTCGAATCTCGATAACTACAAATTACAATTGTGAAAGGCTTTTGACATGTCCTACTGCAGCTTATTCGGAGTTAAATTTCATTTATATTTAAATATTTGTAGAAATTATCGAAGAATTTTAAAATTACTTGTGTGTCAAAACTTGTTTATTTTCTCTCTGATCATTTTTTCTTTTCAGAAGCCCCAGTTGACTATATTTTCATAAATAAGCTTGCCTCTTGTATGTACATTTGAAATTCTCTTCGTTTCCGTGGTTACGCTAGTTTGATGTTGTAGGTACGGTAGTGCAATATAAATGTGGTTACCATGAAAACGATGATTTTAAATCCATTAACTATGGTGTTTAACAAATTGCCTATCCAATTTCAGTACATTTCGTATTATTTATTTTTAAAGAAACATAATTTATATTTTGTTAGCAAAAATTAGTGTCTCACTGTACACGTTGTTGTCTGGTCTTATTTTTTAATTTTTTTTTTAACGAAAATCTCTACCTCTTATTGTGTAAGACAGAGATAAAATTATACCGCACTAGGGAAAAATTGAGGGAAGAAGTCTACAACACTGCTTCACTTCGTCAAAATAAGAAACTAGAATGATACAAACTTCACTTTCAACTCGTTAAATGAATATCATAACAATATATATGTATATATGTCTAATTAATTCACTTTTTGTTGTCTGTGTTGTAGTGTACAAATTTTACATCGAAGATAAGATTAATTTAAGTTTGATTATTCAAAAGCGCGCAGTAAATGTCAAATTTTGAGGTTAGTGTGTTTATTCAGTTAATTAATTTTTTTTAAAACGTCATTATTCGCAATTTTTAAAATGTTTTTTTTTTAGAATGTTCAGGCAACATTCCCGGATCTACGACCGTAAAAACTATCTTTTATTAAGGACAACAAATTCTCCTATTGTTGTAACATTACAACATACCGTACTGCTCAAGCCGCTACGTAAATGTACTATATGAAACAATGAATACTTTATTACGTATACAATTTCTTTTATTTATTTATTTTTATCGATAAGTATTAACGAATATCCCTCTTTTGTTTCTGTTTATTAACAATTTACTAGTATTAAAGAAGGTATATCACTATATATTGTTTATGTACATCCTCCACTCCGCGTAACCGATTTTCGAAGCTAGTTTTCCTCATAATTAAATAATTAGTACATATCTTTGTTAATTTTCAACTCACTCCTGCCCATTGGCTACCGAGAATTTAGCAGGGAAACTACGAGCACTCAGGCAGAGTGTTTTGGAGTACTGCCTCCTATTTGTTATTTTCTTTCCGCCACTCTTTCTGTTGGTAGTCACTGTACGGTACGTTCAAGAAAAGTTACCGATGAGCACGATCCAGATTACGTTCTTGTTTCTTCCAAATTTCAATTTCTGTTTTCATTTGCTTTTTAATCATAACTTTCCTCGCCGTATATTAAAATAAAATAAAAATCGTTACCGATTAATTGTATAAATACTGGTTAGCTTTATCGTTTGTATAGTAAGGTTCTGAAAGATTATTAGAGGAATTTTATAAAAAGTGAAACGCAAATTTCACGATTTTTTTTCTCTATACCTAGTGCATTAATTCATAATTCACCTATTCCCGTTACGCTAGTTGTTTTTCCTGTTATTATTGTGTAACGGAAAGAAACATTAATAATAAATTTGAACAACAAACGTGACGTGAAAAAGGTTCTGCATCCGAGAGAAACAAACGTATTTAAGTTTATCGATTTAACATTTTTCCTTCTATAATTTAAAAAGAAATCCGACAAAAACCTACATCAAATAAAGCCTTCACATGAAAAGAAAATGCCTTGATATCGATTTTTATTATTGGGTTTGACGTTGTGTTATTACAGAACGTGTCCTTTCAAGAAAAACGAAAAGGATCGACTGTCAAACTCGGTTACCTAGGAAATATTTATAAAATTCTTTTATGTATCTTCTTTGTGTCGACATAACGCGGTCGTAAAGAAAGAACGATCAATTTAACATTTATTTCGACTAAAGGAAAGATATGTGAGTTACTATTTTTGTGTATTTTATTTTATGTGAAGGATGCGAATGTCGAAATTTAGATGTATAGAAGTAACAAATAGCGCTATAAAGATTACATAAAATGTCTCAATTTGTTTAGTTCATTACGATGTGCATACTTTATCTTCTTCGAAGATATGAGTTCGATTTCTGATTATTGGTGGAGGAGCCTGGAATTCATGCTCAGATGCTAGATTGTGTGCACATGTCACAATTTTGTAAAACAATTGCAAACAAGCAAACCGTCACTTGCTTTATTGTTATGAGAACCAAACAACATCTGCGTCGAATAAGTGAAGTTAGCATCAAGGTTGTTTTATGTCAGTAAGTAACCTCTATGGTCAATTAGGATTACTGATAAACGAGAGAAGAATGTCAAAAATGATTATCAAAATTCGAAAACATGGTTTTTTTCTGTTACTGATAATCTTGCTAGATTCTGGAAAATATACAAGGTGTTCTATTTAAGAAAAAATGAAACAACATGCATAAAGCTTGGTACTGATATTGATGGCCATCTTGTACACTCTAGTTGATAGTTGATAACAATTCTTCGATGTAACCAAAGAATACTCAGTCGAATCAAATTTGAATCACCAAAGTATCTCAAAAGCGAAGATAGATGGGTATAGAGAATATTGAAGTAGTCATGGATTGAAGAGAGGCACTCAAAAACCTAAGAGTGTTCCATTAAAAAAGACCAAACCTGCAGTTTAGCGGAAACTGAACACCCCCTGTACATTTGGACCTAATTTTACGTTGTGCAGAACTTATCTCCGAATATTTTTTATTTGAAAGTTTTTTCTGTAAATTTCTCATATTTACTCCATTTGACCCTATCAGAAAATGTCTTCTATGTATTCTAAAAATGTAAGCCATGCTTCGTATGGGCAATTATACATAGAGAAAATAAAAGCAAAATAGTAAGCAACTCTATAGAAAACAAATTGAAATATCTTTGCGTTGCAGCGCCTTTATTGAAAACTATAAGAAGCATTAGGGTGAAAGTGGGAGTGTTGCTGCACCTTAAAAAAATCACGGTTAGTTTATTATGAAAATCTGGATTACAAAATAAACCTTTCAAACGCTGTAACAAAAATAATAAGAATCTATATCTATAACAATCTTTGTGAACTTGGAAAAAGTAGTGATAAAAAAGCAATTCTGCGGTATCTCTCCCTACCAATATGGGACAGATGCCCACTATAGCGGGGAGAGATGCCCCCTTAAGTTAAGGAGAGGTACCGCACTCATTTACTTCTAGCCTCACAGACGGGATGTTTTGATAGTGGTAAGAAGTACTTGTATGAGATAACAATAGAAATTGACATGTAGGAAGATTGCCTTTTATCCATTGCGAATTGGCAACCATGTTTTTGCTAGGTGACGTTTGCATCACAGTTTGACAGTGTTGACAGCATACGTTCTCAAATCGTTTTGCTCTACGGACGCTATTTGTTTTGTTGTTATTGAGTTAAAAACCTCGTCTCGGCCACAAAATGGAATTGAATGAACATTTTCGTGCGATGATTTTTTACGACTTTAAACGTGGATTACCTAAACAACAGTGCATCGATCAACTTAGAAGAAATGCTATGAAAATTGGCTCCAGCGTATGCAAAAATTTGTCGACCATCGCAGGGAATATTTTGGAAACAATTAAAGTGGTTTCCAACTTCGAACATTTATTTGTATTACATTTTTGCAAGAGATAAACGGCAACCCTCTATTTCAACCGAAAATTACCCAAATTACGATTACAGGTCACATAATGAATTTATATAAAAACAAAAGTTACGTATTAAAGTAATTATTACACTTCTTAGCGTACGCTTGCCATGTGTGTTATTTACAATAGTGAAACGAAAAGAAGTTATTTCATAAAGAGATTGCCTCTATCGACTCTATTTGGGGCACCTCCCCCTATGCGATATCTATCCCAATTTCAGCCTATGTCCATTAGATATTACAGATAATTCTGCATAATTTTTTTACTCCTTAGTGACACAATACATCTTAAAAAAAAGATAACTTCCAAAGAAACAAAATTTGTTACAAAATAACGGTCAAAACAAATTGTATCACAGAATAACACATTCATAAAAACAATATAAAATATTGTTATCTCTAATATATCACAAAGTAACAGTAATACTTAAATAAATAAAAGTAAAAAATATTCACAGCAAAATTAACACAAATTCGACTAATGGGGAGTATTTGGATTTACATCTTTTAGTTTAAAATCTACAATTAAACTTACCGTATTTTATTCATCTAACAGCAGACAAAAGAAAGTTTTACAACTGTACGTTGCACACCATTCGCGACAGGATTTATTGAAGTCTTTTAGTAAGTTAATATAGAATACAGAACTGCTTTTTACTACTTCCTTATTAGGTTGTCTCAGCACTCATAGTAATGGAGCAGATCTAATTTCAAACGGAAGCTACGGAAAGGAATATAACCTCGTTGCTTGGCAGCAAATATTGTCAAACTAATTATTTTCCTTTACTGCAGCAAAATCTTTCAGACAAAAATTAAATTTAGGCACTTGATTCGTTTATAGTTGAATAGGGTATTTGTGAGTAAAGGTATGATGTAAATAAAAATGTAAGGAGATTAATAAGGATGAAGAATATTTCCTGCTTTATAAAAGTCTGAGTGAAATATAATTCCATTGCTGTAAATGCAATACCCATGCCAATTTAAAAGGAATGGATAATAAGCTATATGAATGCAGATAGAAGAAATCAAAAGAAAGCACATAAAATAAATCAGAGTATCAAACAGGATACTTCAAATGTATACAAATTATTTATCAACATCGGTGAACGAAATCAAATATGTCACTTGTTATTTGCTTGTACTTTTAGTGTCACAACTATCCGTTGCACGCCATTCGCCACTGGAGTTAAATATTCACATTCATTGATTGTCATTAACGCTGGCCACGAGCGGTACCGCGCATCGGCGTAGAATCAGTTCGGACCGAGAGGAACGGTAGTATTACTTCGTCTGCGGAGCAGTACGGACATTTTCGCTGCCGGTCATTTGCGCAATTGTTTATCTGTCCTAGAAAAATTATGATTTCGTCAGCAAAACGACCGCGGTCGGACAAACTTCGAAAATTTATTGCAGAAATTCCAGACTTAATATATGAAGGTGCTAAAATTAAATGTGTAATCTGTAAAATCCCGTTAATGTGTTGGTCCAAACAACATTGTCTACGACACGTAAATAGTGAAAAGCATGTCTCAAAAAGAAATTGCGCACGAGACAATTAAAAATTTATATTTAATTTATGCGTTACGTTAATCGCATGTAATATACCGTTTAATTTACTAGACAAGGAACCATTTATCTGCTTTTGGAATAACTATTCGGAATGCAAATTACCAAGTCGAACATCGTTACGAAGAATTGTGCCATCTGCGCGCGAACATATTGAACAAAAAATAAAATCGGAGTTGAAAGATCAAAAATTGTGGTTATGTGTCGACGAAACAACAGATCGGAAGAAACATTCTGTTCTTAATATAATGGCACGCAAATTGGAACCTCATCAATCGGCACCTTCAATTCTATTAGTCTCCAAACGAATACAACAGTGTACTACCGAAGTAATTTCAAAGTTAGTGTTAAATACATTGGACAAGTTTGAACTTTCTACAAACCAACTCTTGATGTTAGTGAGTGATGGTGCTGCAAACATGCTTTCTGTAGGCCGGTCTCTTAAAAAGCATTCTGCTAATTTGTTACACATTACGTGTAAAATTCATGCTCTCAATCCTGTGGCGGATAGTATCAGAAAATGTTATCCTGAGGTAGACGCTTTAATAGCGCATACCAAAGCAGTATTTGTCAAGTCACCGAAACGTATTCGCGAATTTCACAGACTGTGCCCCCGTATACCAGTCACCAGAACCTATTCTAACTCGTTGGGGAACATGGTTGCAGGCCGCGTTTTATTATCATAAATATTTTGACAATATTAAGAACGTGGTTTTACAATTCGATACAAAGAAAGCTGCCGCTATCCAGAAAAACCAGTCGAAATTTCAAGATAGTCAGGTTAAAATGGATTTAAAAATCATTCACGACAATTACTTCGGGCTAGCAGATGCAATAGAAAAATTACAAAATCCTGCGGTGCCGTTAGAACAATCTCTACAAATAGTGCAACATGTTCACGCACAGCTATGCGCGATTGAAGACGCAAAAAATGTTTCTGTTCTAGAAAAATTGAAAGCGTTTTTGAGAAAAATTCTGATTTTGGCACATTAAGACACATTTGTGAAGGTGCGTCAACAGAATCGTTAAGTTATTTGAAAGATTATTTTACTTACGCAAATATTACGTCACTAGATGTAGAACGTTCGTTCTCTGCATATAAACACATTTTTTCCTCATGCCGTACTAGTTTTGCCGAAACAACAGTTGAAACATATCTAATGTTGCAGATATTTAACAGACATTCTTCACTTTGTGATTTCACGGAGGACTCTTAAAATGGTAAGTGTTTGAGCACGTGTTATTTAATTTTTATTTAAAAGATGAGCGAAATTATTTGCGGCAGCAAACATCTCTATTAGCAGAATAACTCTAGTGGAACGCGAGGCCTGGTCGACTCTACGCTACTGCGCGGTACCGCTCGTGGCCAGCTTTAACTGTCATCGATGTCGGGTACCTAAAACCAGGCTTTTTGTTGATATTCGATTGTTTTTCAAATAATGTTGTTAATAATACTTATAATTAAATACATATTTAATTGCATTTTGAATTAATAATTTCAATAAATCCTCCCACAATCAACAGCAGCAGCCACGTGCCGATCGTAAATGAATTGACAGATGGGTTGACCGGAAAAGCGTCTTTATGATATTTGGCTGCACTATATGCTAAACATTGAATAGCAACTTGAATTTTTTACCTATGGTATATATTAAATTTTTCTGGAGCCAATAGGCTGCAAACAGAACCATGAGAATAATAAACCGTACCTTAAATAAATGTATTCCATATGTGCAATCTTATAAAATAATGTTTCAAAAATATATGTACAAAGAAGCTGGTCTTAAAAGAAAATCGTGTACTATTCAACTACGTAATGGCGTTTTATTGCGAATTTCATCCAAATCCTGGTCTATATAATTATCCTACATGTGCTGAAATTGCGGCAGTGTTTGAATTACCGGACAGCGATGTCACAAGTTCATAAATTTGAAACCATAAAATCACAGCACCTTGAATATACTTATTAGTAGTATTTAAGGAGGCACCAGTATGGGAATCCCTGCAAGACCTAATAATACTGGCTAAACACAACAAGATTACTTTGATGTGGGTGCCGGGGCACAGGAGTATAGCTAAAATGCAGTGCATGATGCAATTGACGAGTGAATTACAAAACAACACCAACTTTATTGGGGCAATGCTGATGGTCAGATACACAGCATTACAAAAAGAAAACCCTTCCAAGATTTAACTGCTGACATATTAGCATTAAATAGGATTTACCTTATTGGCAACGATATGTCTATTGATATGACATGACTGTTTGAGAGTACGCAGTGTTAAGTCAACGCGGATATCCTCTGCAAATCGCAATTGATACACCGGAGATAAGTGTATTGTATAGGCAACTAAACCTGAACAAAGGAGCAAGTAGAACTGAAGGTGGAGCAGGTTTAATGCAATAGCCCCGCTGGGCCGCAGTGTTAAGGTTGCAAAACGCTTTATCCTGCTTAAGGGTAAAATCAATCAATCAATTAATAAGGTGGTAATATAATCTGGATGTGATGTAGTAGCAATGAATGATAACCATCAGAGATACTCCTTGAACATTTTCAAAATATTCGCGGCGATGGTTTCACGCAAAAATACCTATAGGTACTTGGTCGAGTTTCGAAGGATTTAAGCTAGTCCTATATAAAGAGTCAAGGGGTAGTATGGCAAACACTAAAGTATCGGCATAATCCGCATCACACAAAATCTTTGGTTAGTTAGCCAACATAGTCCTCGTCCATCTTAGAGGCAAGACACGACATTTCCGGCGCACTAATGAGAAATATTATTCAATGTGATAGTAATAAGGCCCGAAGGAGAATTTATAACCAAAACTGAAAGTGGGGCACCAGCTGTGAAAAGCGAATCATTTTGTAGATATGAGTTGTGCATTCCAAAAGGCTTATGTGTAAGAGAGGAGAAAACTAGACATTGGAGTACCTGTCACCACAGATAAAAAAAGTAAATAACTTTTTAGAAGACTTTTGGAAAAACAGTATGGAAAGGAATGAGGAAAAGAAGATATCACAGCTTTTTCTAAAAATATTTTTAAACTGCGTTGGAGAGAGAAGAAACCGGGAAAGAATATATTAATTGTGATGAAGAGGAAACAGAGCTTGGTATTTAAATTAGATTTACATTATTTTGTGTTTTTAGAGAAATAAAGTTTAGTTTTTTCAATGTTGTGGCTGTTTTTTTAAAAAACATACCGGGTGCAAAACCCGACATTTTGAAAATGTTGTTTGGAGACAATGTTTGGTTCTTAATTTTTACAAATATGTTTTTTAGATTTCAAAATCCATAATAAGTTATGTGACTTTTTCCTCTGTTGAATACGCTCAAATAAGAGATTTCTCAGTTTTCTTGATTTGTTTCACAATAGACAGATAACCTAAAACTAATGGGTGCGAATACTCGGAATTAAAGGAAATAGGGATGGCCTACAACACAAACCTAAAGATGAATTCTTTTTGCTCTTATAAATCCATAATGGAGTGGCTAAGAGGACCTTCTTCTTGGTTTAACAAATTTACATTCTTTTTCATATAAATGGTTTCCTAAGCGTCTAATTGTCGCGGCAAAATAATTTGAAGTTTTCTAATTTAATATTATACCCGGTTTCGTTTATGTGTTGTGTTGCACTTGACTATTCGATTATCCCATAGCGGTAATGCCCCATGTGTTCTTTGAATCTGGTGCCTATAGTCCGCCCCATTTGCCAATATAGGCTTTATGACAGTCAAATCCCCGACCTTTCTTTTGTATCTGGTTTACCTTTCGGATTGCCTAGAAGGTTTCTGAGTGTATTTCGCGAATTGAAACACACATACATATCTTGTTCTCTAAAAACTTTACTCATACTTTTCGATATTCTGTGAAAGGGAAGTTTCAAAAACTTCTTATTGCGGATTTCTGCCGGAATTTAAGTCGTGGAATTTCGCATATAAAGCCTACCTACATAGGACTTTCTTAAGAATGCGATCAACACCTGTATATAAAAGAATAACCATTGTAAATAGCTACGTTTTATAAATTCAAGTTCTTTATTGCATCTTTCATTCAAGCAGAATTTTACCAATCTATTAATTAAGAAACTTATCGCGGCCATTTTGTGCTGTCCACTGTTTAGTTGAGCACTGTTTTACAATCTTGAAAGACATTATCCACAAGGGAAGGTATATATTCAAAAAATTATGACATTCTGCGGGTGAGTAGTCAAGGAAATGAAAACTCTAAACGACAAAGCCTTTAGAGTTAGAATATTCGGTTTTTAAGGAATATAATTGCAAGGAAAACACATCAGCGTTAGATTTTGCTATTTAATGGTTCGCAGTTTATGTAAAACTCGTATGATTTAATTTAAAAAACAAACCGTTCACCAACTTTCCCGTTCGTATCACTTAGTATACGAAACAGTATTTAATATAGAATTAAAACCAATCACATTTTGTTAAAAAAGAAATTACCACAAAATTCATCCCTTCTACTGGTTTGTGACTATATATTCATCCAACATCGTAAGCAGCATTAACACCTAATGAATTAATTAAAACAGTACTGAACACCTTCAAGTAACAGCATATAAAAGAATTTAATTAGCTTCTGGCATAAGAAACAGTTTTACTTCTCTTAAACACACAAAGGCGTCTTCTTTTATTTCCTGTGTCATATTACGAAACAGAGATCATGAACAGGCAACTACAGAAGCCGCATGAAAACAATATCCTTCCGTAATGTGTAACGTCTTTCGTTGCGTGAAGAAACTGTGTCAATGGGGTCCCTCCGGATGCGGTTTATGATTTACACTTTGTATAACACATATGGCTCAGAAGAACACAACCTGCTACCGTGTGATTTGAACAGGAAATTTTTACCAGAGCATATATGAATGAAGCCAGGCAAACATCGCCATGAACGCGTAATTAAATCCCGAATATAAAGAGTTAGGTTACTACTCTTCGGCACCTTCGACAATGATTCTAGAGCACTATTCGGAAGTTAAACAAATTAATGGATTTATTAAATTTATGCGTAGAAATTTATGCCCTTTTAAGTTTTAATGAAGCTAATTTCATCAATCATATTTTTATTAGACAACAAATTGCATAGTACACGGATGTATGTAATATGCTGATATCTTTATCTTTGGAGACACTAGTCTCATAATGTGCAGTCCAAAACTGATCGATTGTGGCGAATCACACACACAAACAATGCATGACGTATAACGGGTGGTTTACAATAATAATAATAAATGACCTTAATGAATCCAGTACATATACACATTGGAAAATGTGAAATTAGCTATATCTATATATGTACGGCGAGAGAATGAGGAGGGGATTGAGTGGAATCCGATCGATTCGATGCGGGTCGTTAGTACGCTTATAACAACGTTGGCATGTAGACCTACTGTCTGCAAAAGCGCGCGTAATAATTTGTAGTTATGGCCACCTAGGAATGAGAGTTTCGCATATTTATTTTGTTGTTGCCACGAAACTAATACGGAATTCTAAAGACGAAAATAAAAACAGATTCTTATGAAATAAAAGAAAAAAAAAACAAATACTTTTCTTTGTTGTTGTTAGGATGTACAACATGAATTTTCCCTTCACGTTTGCTTTTGTTATCACCGCGAATACAAAGAAGCAATAAATAGCAATTTACGTCACAATGGATGTAAGTGCAGTTTACGGCCGCAGTACCATTATATTTCTTGAATTCTACTACCGGCCCAAAATTTCGAAAAAATCTGCGTTTTACCAGATATTTGACATTTGCTTAAATACTGTAATGTTTCAAATAAAAAATTTTTGAAATTAGTTAATTGTATGATCTAAAAGTTCGTGAGTGTTCTAAACATATTCTTTTGGCAATTTAAATTGAACTAGGCATCAATTAATGACATTTTACGAGTATTAACACTGGAAAAGAGAAAACTAACCTGGAATGATGACGATCCCATGTAAACTTCATGCTTATATGTTGCCTACTGGAAACCTCTCTATCCTTCAACCACATAACTTGACTTTTACCTCGTACATTATGGTACGATTTCAACGTTAAACACTTGAAAAATGGGAACACAGCCAAACACGTATTACCTGGATGAATTTTTTAACCCAAAGTGTGAAGTTAATTAGCGTCCCTCAACTCCATTATTTTAATCGCGATAGCGATTGTTTCATGACAGCAAATTTGGATAATATTTCTTTTCGAAATATAATTTGATAATGAATTTCCAATGAATATTCTTCTTTTTAAAAGAAGCATAATGCACATCATGCTGGGACGCAAGTGGAAGACATAATCAGCGATAGGAGCGCATAAAAGGAGTAGGAGCTACCGAAAAAGAGCTAATAGCCGCCAGAGGGACTTTGACGTTGAACGAGTGGACATACTGAGCTCACTATACGTGCTAATGTCAAACGTTCGATGCTGAAAATTATAACATTACAATCCTTACATAATTGCCAAAGTTGTCAATTTCTGTATGTGTTGACACCTATTGGTATATTAATGTATTATTACTAACCTGGGCAAATATGAGGTAACAGCCAGAGGCGTGGCGAGCGCATAAAAGTTTACACAAATAGAAGGTAAGAAATAAATTATAAGACGTGCTGAAACACTTACCGTTTTAAAAGTCTTCCGTGAAATCACAAACTGGGTAACATCTGTTAAATATTTGAATCATTAGATATGTTTCCACAGCTGTTTCAGTCAAGTGAGAACGACGTGCGGAATAAATGTTTTTTAATGCCGAAAACGACCGTTTGACATCTAGCAATGTTATATTTGCATATTTAAAATAATCTTTGAAACAACTTAATGCATCTTCACACGCACCTTCACAAAGTTGTCTTAATATAAGAAAATCGGAGTCTTTCTCTAAAACACTTTCAAATTTTCGTATTACACACCAATTTGTTTCGCCTTCTACAGCGCATAACTGTGCGTGAACATCATTCACAATTTGAACAGAATCCACTAGCGACATCGAAACATTTTGTAATTTTTCTATTCCCTCCGCTAGTCCGAAGTAACTGTTGTGAATAGTTTGTAAATCTCTTTTAACCTGATTATCTTGAAATATTTCCTGGCTTTTCTTGATTGCTGCAGCTTCTGTCAGATTGAATTTTAAAACTATCGTCTTTATTTGATCAAAATATTTGTTCTAGTAAAACGCAGCCTGCAACCATGTTCCCCAACGTGTAACAATCGGCTGTGGTGGTTCAGGTAAATCAGGACACAGTTTGTGAAATAGTCACACAACCACAGTTTTTTATCTTTCAATTCCGTTTTCATTCCTTTTTTTATATGTTCACAATTTAGTTGTTATGAAATTGTTATGAAGGCATGGAAATTTACAAAAACAAAAATCACTTAATGAATTCAGATTTAGGACCACTAAATTCCAACCTTTATCCTTTGTTATATCATGTACAGTTAATTATAGTTGTAATTATAACCATGTGCAATGAACCGCTTCGTTGAAAAACAAGGATTTTAATAACTTAGGCCATCCTGACCATTTACATTTTAATTTAGGGATTATTTATCTTTAGATTTGCATTTTAGGCTTAATTTTAGTATGTGCAATGAAGCGGCTCATCAAGAAACACTTAAAGTAGAAGCGTATATATACATATAGATATAATTAACGATTACGGTGCTTTTTTAGATTTACATATTGCGTAATTTATTTGCTATATAAGGCTAGGTTTTCACTTAGTTTGTGTGTCCAGTACGAGTTAAGTATTGTGGTAAGGGTTTTAGTGAACTGTTTCAGTGTTCCAGTGCCACAGATTTAGAGTGCCCGATTACATAGCCGATAGTAGGAAAATAATATTATCATTTATAATTTCATTTAACGATGTTTTTTGATATTAAGAAGAAACTGAAACGCGAAGAACAGTAAGAGACAAATTCAATATCTGTAGCTCAAGGCACTTTGGAGAAATCATAATCTTTTATCAGAAAGAAATGTTGGATGGATATATGAATTAGAATATTATTAGGACATCAAAAAACATTCCCTACATTCCTATCCGTTTTTCTATCTATTCTCCGAGTGAAGCTTATGAAAGCTCGAGCGGTGAAAAATCAGCCTCGAGCGCAGCGTCTGGCAATAATAAATAATTCATAAACTCTTAGACAAATAATGTTAGACCTTCTAAGGTAGTAAAAACATACTAATACATTAACAAGTACTAAAGAAGATCTCGGAAACTTAACGTTTGTTATCCCTCTTGTATTGTTTTGCGACTGTTTCAACATGTTATACTCAGCGCTACGTTTTTCCATTTTAAAGTTGTAGTGGAATCTAAGATACAGAACTTCAAAGATAAATTAATTTCTGTTCAAAGTATGTATATGTTGCAAATGTAACACATTGAGATGTATTACAAAGAATTTCTTTAAGGGTCATGGCAAATTAAAGCGCAAAAGTTCTTTACTTTCTGGAGCTTCCCGCCGTGAACTTAAATTTATATTAAGAATGGAAGCTTTGCTCGAGTTTGAATGAGAAGAAGTTGAGCGATTTGCGTTTTAGGAATGACACACACGAGTGAGAATACGAGTTCTGGGTCAGAAGGGTGGAGCCAAAGGCTGTGATCGATAACCAGGCGAACGCGTTGTACTTACTAACCATTTAAAACTTGAGTTGGTGTGTGTATATGCCAATATCATCTTTATTCGTCGTTATTTTCTTGAACGATGCGAGTTTTCGCCTATCTCGAGTTCGCGTTGATCTTCCGACGTTTAAATAGATTCCGCTTTATAGGCGTAATTTCGAGATAAAAGGAGATAAATAAAACAGCAATGTTTAGAATTTAGAGCAACGTTAAGAAACAGTTGTAATCGGATGTACTTGCTTAATTTTTCCAGTATTCCCGTTAGAAATTTGGTTTTCAAATATGTTTGTAATTTAAAAGTGTAATTTGTTTCTTAAATTGAATGTCCCAAAGGGTTTCTCTACTTCTTTATTCGTTTTCCCTAGTTTCGAGTTCCTACCCATTTCACAAGCTAAAGGCTGATGGTACTATTCAAGCCTTTCCTTTTGTTGCTGAAATATACCGACTAATTCTTTGTCGTGTTTTAACGAAAATCAAGTGAATTCTGCATTTCGTTCTTGAGCAGACAAATAAAAATCTACAATTTGATGCATATTGTCGCTAAGCAAATGAGAGAGCAAATATGTATGTACCATATGTTACAATTACTACTACCATTATTATTATTATTATTAACATGGGCCATGATGCCTTTGGTCATTGCGACCTAAATGGTTTTATTATAACATAACAGTACCCTGATATCTGTTAGAATAGTTGGCGGCTTTTGATTAACTTTAATACAACTCTAGGATCTTCTTCCTTCAATTCAATAGGTCTTAGGAATTTGTTTACTAAAACATTGATGTCGTTTGTGACTAATAGCAACTCATTTACGTGGAATGTATTCTGCCATCTCCAGATCTTCTTGGCACAAACGACATGATTGATCTTCAGTTCTTCCTAGTTTATGTAAATGGTAATTAAGGTTGCATGACATGTCAAGAAACCTGCCAGTATTCTGAGATCCCCTTTGCTGAAAGATAGCACAATCTTTACTGAGTTTGGCGAGCTTGACATGAATGCCTCTGTATCTTTTGCCAGTACGAAGCCTTTTGATTTTCCTTCCATTTCCCGATTTTATGTTTTAGGTATCTATTTTGTAGACCGTAATAAAACACATATTCAATGTTCAATCGCGTCTCTCATAAGGTATTATTTTTTGGGGCAATAATGTTGATGTGCAAAGTGTATTCGTTGCACAAAAGAGGTGTATACGTAGCATTTTCGGCTTAAAACCGCTAGACCCTTGTAGAACTGTTTTCGCGAGATTGTCTATACTTACTGTGTTTGGACTCTACATCTACGAATGTTTAATGTTTACAAAGCGCCACTACCAAGAACTGTTTAAAATATACGAACTCACCCACACGTATAATACTAGAGGTACTGCAATTGCATCTCCAAAACCATCGCAAACAAAACTTTCTAAAGTGCAGAATAGTGTAGAGTATCAGATAATATAAATCTACAACCATGTTCCGGACGATATTAAACGGCTACCTTTTAATAGATTCAAAACAAAGATCAGATTTCTTCTTGGCCAAACACCAATGTATAGTATAGATGGTTTTTTTCTACCAGTTTCTTCTAGTTTTGACGCTATCCATACATTTTGTAGAATAGCACATAGAATATGTTATTATTATTATATTATTATTATTATTCTCTGTTTCTTTGTTTAGCTTACTGGTCTTTTCATTTTCTTCGATTCCGCAAGCATTTTATTCTGAAATATTTAACAACTGATTCCAGTAACTGCTCTTAAATTCCTTGTCTTTATATATTTTAAGCAGGAAAAGCTATATAAAGGAGCAAATACGTTTTGTTTCATTAGTATAAGCATTATTGTTACCTTATGTGCATCAAAATGTATTAAAAATGTGCCCCTTGTTCGGTAAGCAACAAAAATTTATTTAAAATTAGCAATTGCCTTTTATATTTCTGGAATAGGAAACAAAGAAACAAATTAATCATCGCAAATGGCTTTATTGTTTTTCAAAATAGTCTCCATCAAGATCTACACACTTTTGCATGCGCTTGAACCAATTTTCGAAGCACTTTTGCCACTCTGACGGAGGTACCTCCAAAACATGCATTTTAAACGCATCAATCGCTTTTTCAGGCGTTGAAAAACGTTGACCACAATCTATTTTTGATGTGCGGGAATAAAAAGAAGTCACTGGGTGACAAATCAGGGCTGTATGGCGGATGACTCATCAATTCGACTTTTTCGGTCCTCAAAAACTCTTTTGTTTGAGCCGATGTGTGCAAACTCGCGTACTGGTGGAGAACGATGCGCCTTCGGCGGTTGGTTTCCCTCACTTTTCCGAAGATTTCTGGCAAACATATGGTTGTGTACCGTTCAGAATTGACCGTCCGACCACATGTTCGGTTTTTCCGAAAAAACAGGCGACCATTTGTTTCGAAGTGCTTCGTGCACGAACAACTTTGTTGGATTCGGCTCGTCTCTGAAGATTCATACTTTCTTTTTGCTGTTTAGTCTCGGGCTCATATGCATAGATCCATGATTCGTCACCTGTAACGATGTCATAGACGTGTTTGGAAACACCGGAATCGTATTTTTTGAGCATTTCTTTCGACCAATCGACACGAGCCTTTTTTGTGCGGGTGTCAAATTATGTGGTACCCAACGCGAATAAATTTTTTTGATGACCAAATGTTCGTGCTATATTGAATGTATGCTGGTCCCACTAATGCCCAAGGATGCCTCTATCTCACGATAAGTCACACGACGATGTTTTCTGGAACAACAACCGATTGACGACGACCTTCGCGAAATTCGTCACTGAGCGAACCACAGCCACGATTGAATTCCGTATACCACCGGTATATGGTGGTTTTTGATGGTGCTTCGTTGCCAAAAGTCTAATTCAGTTCATCGATGCACGATTTAGTTCATCGTTGCGATAATCCACGTTGAAAGTTGTAAAAAATTATCGCACGGAAATGTTCACGATTTAATTTCATGTTCTTACCGAGATGAATTTTTCAACTCGCTGTAAACAACACAAATGACGCCTGTACGTCAAAACGTTCTGAGTAAAGTATACCAACGAAAATTCGAACTTTACGATAGGGACGTCGGCTGGTAGATGGCAGCACCAGGATAGTTCAGCCCCGAAATATAAAAGGCAACGCTTGTACTTTCAAATTTGGTCTGAGGGTGTGTTTTGCTCTGTGTATCTGGCAAATATTAGTTTTGAAATCAACATAATGTGCAAAACAACTACTGTTTAGAAAAATTTTGATCTAAGTAAGTCCAATATCTGCTTCTAATCTTATACGTTTCCGTTTTTAGAGACTCTTTTCCAATTTCCAAGTTATGTTTTCACTGCATGGAGAAATGACCAATTCCATTCCTTTCTTACATGTACGGTCGTAAAATGTATTTATAGTATAAGAAAATATTTATATTTATCGGTGCAAACGCAAAAATGCAGAAAAAAGTTCTATAAACGGAGGTCTATTAGACAAATGAATTATAAATTGGAGAAAGTTAGTATATTTTTAGTATTAGTAATAGTTTCTGTAAGAACAAGTTTTGAATAGGTTTTTAGTTTATCAGAGAATAAATTTCATGCTATTAAATAAAATAGGATACAAGAACAGCCTAATTTGAAAATTAGATAGTATGAAAGGTAGTGAAAAAAAACTGAAACAAAATCTTTTTGATCTCAATCGCATTAATAAAAAAAGAGAAAATCGTGATTTTTTAAATGACCACCGAATCACCCGTGATGTCATAATATTTATACAAATCTGGCAGGAAACATAACCTCATAATATTCTAATGTAAATGAAACCAGCTCATTCTTAGCACTTTATTGTATATGGAAAATAAATCCTAATAGTTATTCTAAATACTGTATTTTGTCAATCAATTTCGATTAAAACGCTAGAAAAATATCGTTGCTATCCGGAGAAAAAATTCTATAAAAACCAAAGTTATGGTTACAGACAAAATGCACGTGATTTGTCTAAAAATACAAGGGAATTTGTTTGTAAAAATCGATTTATTGTGAATAGACTTATATAGGTTTATTACTAAACTGGGCATAATTGATCTTGGCAACAGAATCGGATAAGTCGCATGGGCCGCGGATTATAAATAGTGTATGTGTGACAGCCGACAGAAGTGGTATTTTGAAATCAATATCCCAGTGTAAAAAATAAAAGCTGACGCAATATAAATGTTTGGAAAATAAAGCGAATATGCACCCGTTGAAGTGTTTTTATTGCGAAAAAATGTTCTTATATTTCGAAAGAGACCGTTCAACATCTACGGAAGCAATGCAGGCATAATTAAATAATCCTTGGAGTTAGTTCATGAATTTGCAGATGCACTACATCTCGTATAACAGAGATTTTTTTTAAACACTGTCGAACTTTGCTAGCTAATAAGATTGCAAATTTCGGTTTAACAGGATCTAGTGCTCGTACTATATTCAAAATAGATTTTTTTTACAATCTGTCGTCTCATCAAGATATAGCTACAGTTTATCTTTTGATTCTGCTTTGATCCTATTTTCACTCCGGATTATATGTACATCAAAACTGTTGAAACGGTTCTTTATCGAGTAAGCAAAGCGGTAGACCACAAACAATAAACATCAAAAGTAAATCCAACTTATTGGGTTTGAGGTGGCACGCCATTTTTCTCATTTTTGTGCTGTTCACTATTTATAAGTCTTTTACAGTCGCCTTTTTTCCAGCACATTAAAGGTATTTTGTAAACTCTACACAATACTTTAGTTCCATTCCAAATTTAGTGACTTTATTAGCCAAGGGTCGTTTATTTTCCCTGCGTACGTTAGACATACTTACATACATATATTTATCTCTATAATTACGACTAACGCTGCGAAAGATTGATGAGAAACTATTGGAATAAATCAATAATTTCATTCGCTGAGGTAGCTCGTGCTGATTCATCTGCATACATACGTCGCGTCGCGGGCGCGGCAACCTCACTTCTCACCTGGTGCGAAGCTCTGTGTGTCCGGTCTATTTATTACAATATGCATTATGTATACTTTATTAATATAGCTGTCTCATAGACCTAAAATGAAAATAACATTTTGCTAAATGTTATTTCTTAATATACGGGTTAATAATAGATTTATTGGTTACGCGTTCTACTGAGATGACTACGGACGATATGATCAACAAAGTTCATATCGTGTTAGCATGGGGCCAGGTAAAGATTAGAGAGATTGCTAATATGGTAAACATCTCTATTGAACGTGTGCAGAAAATCCTTCACGAAAAATTGAGTCTGACAGAGCTATCGGCGAGATAGGAACCGCGTCTGCTGACGATTGATCAAAAACTCAAAGCAACGCTTGGATATGTTTAAGCGCAATACGAGTTTTTCCCGGCGAATGTGCATAAAAGAAAGCGAAGACGATTCCATCAGCCAGAAATGTCGTGGCGACGTTTGTTTTTGGGATTCACAAGGCATAATCTTAATTGATTATTTGGAAAAGAGAAGGACAATCACAGGACAGAACTATGCTGATTTATTGGATCGATTTGATGTTGAACTAAACAGAAAAAGGCCCCACCTAGCGAAGAAAACAATTCTCCACTCAATGGCAATTGCGACAGCAAGACTAGTCCAGTTACGGTACGAATTGGTGCCCCATGCACCATATACGCCAGCTTTGGCCCCGTGACTTCTTTCTTTTTCCAAACTTGAAAAAATGGCTTGGCGGAAAGCGGTTTACGTCGAAGGAAGAAGTCACTGCCGAAGCAGAGGCCTATTTTGCAAAGTTCGACATGTGCTATTATTTGGATGGCTTAAAAAAGATGGAACATGGCTGGACTAAGTGTGTAAAGTTACAAGGATATTATGTCGAGAAATATATTTACTAAGTGCAACATAATTGCGTTGTCTTTCTTAAAACAGGTATTTATCAGAACATCCTCGTACATAGCTAATGTCGAATAAACAATATTGATGTATATGAATTTGGTACCTGGCAAAAATTCCAGAAAAAAGATGGTACGCTCTAGGTTCGTGATATACGGTATCATTTAACTTTGAAAGAATTGAAATAACAAGGTGCGTGGCCGCTTCTGTTTCAATCAAAAGTACTTTGCAATTCAAAATAGCAAAAGGAAATAAAACTCTATCCGTTACGCCATGTCACCAAAATTTTAAAGCAATATCATGATATTTGCTAAGTAGGTTTTTACCTCTATCGAATATTATATTTGAAGAAACCTCAAGTTCGAAATTTTTTTATTATTTATTTTAACATCACGATTTATTAATTACTTCGACAGTTGTAATGTCAATATTTAAATCTGTTCCTAGGGTCTCTCTTTTTAATGATAGTAATACGCGGGTTAAAAAAACATGTTTGAGTTTTATCTAAAACGCACTATCCATTCTCCATAACTACTTGTTGAATGATTTAGAATCATATTTAACAAGACCTAATATTGCTAATCGATAGAAGGACTTTAGGGAAGCGGATGTTTTATCAATTAATTAAATTACAGTAGCCCGGGCGATAAATACAGAATTAATAGAGTAAACTGAAATACATTTCTGGATATTATATTAATAGCTTGGGGTGGTCGTTGTAGTAATCCGGAGCATTTTATCTTAACAAAAGGTTTAGTTATGAATGTAAACAATGAAGATTTATTTAGGGTTTGTTAGGGCATTCTCGAAAGATGATTAGCAAGTCAGCTACCTAAATAAAGAGTAAAATTAACATGATGGAGAATATATTTTTGGAAAAGGATATTCGTACTGTAAATTTGGGTAAGATGCATGTAGTTACTAACATTTAATGCACCTTCTTTGGATAGTTAAGAATGCACGTTCGTTCAATACACGCAGAAAAATGGTTTTTTGCATCAACAGAATAAATTTTCTTGCAAAAACCAGTCTCTATTCAAGAAAATATTTTTATTTCAAGACTATAAAAATGTATAATATAAGAAAATAATTTTCTTGAAATTTTATTTGAATTAAATAAGTATTTCCTTAGGGTTAGAAAATCAAGAAAATCCAAGGCAGAAATATGTTTCTGTCTTGGATAAGACATAAAAAAAATACTTATTTAATCCAAATAAAATTTCAAGAAAATTATTTTCTTGATTTTGTAACCCTAAGAAAATACTTATTTAATCGGGCAGGGCGTAGATGCGCCACTAGTACCTACGGCTTAGCGTTTAACGTGAACTTGCAAAAAGCTCCCTATTATTTTTTCCGGTAGTGATTCCATCAATACCAGGAGCTATTTATTGGCATTATCTGCCTTGGTTATTGTTTCTAGGTATTTTTTTCATGTGTACTTCTACATTAAGTTCACTCTTGTTTGAACGTTATTCTGTAGATAACCTCTACTTTTAGCCTTTATAATCACAAGCAATGTGAATAATTTGCACTGTTTTAAACAAGGTAAGCGCAATTAATAATGTGCATTTAAATAATATGGAGGTAAATAATATGCATTTCAAGAATTCTAAGTAAAAAATGCTTTATTTTAAGAACATGCAACTATTGAATTATGAACAATACCTAAACGCTTTCTGGACTATTTGTTATCCTTAAGAAAATATTATTTTGTGTTATAATTAGAGCCCGATAACAGGGAGCCGTGCCATAGCCGTACCTGCCTAATATACAAAAACAATAGTAAGAAAATAGAAAAAAAATAACAGAACTAATACATAATTATAATATGTGAAAAGTAGTGATACACTCACCCTTTTAAGCAGCCTTGGCTAAGAAACAGTAAAACTAAAAGCACCATTATCAGTATTAACATCATATGGATAAGAGTGGCAAAAAGTTGACACCATTAGATGTGTTTCCACAGTTGTCTCGGTGAGCGATGTTTTGAAAAAGAGCGTTCAACATCTACCGATGTTATACATGCATGATTAAAATACTCTTTGTACATAGTCAGTGGATTATTCGATACACCATCACAAATTTGTTTTAGTGTCCTAAAATCGGGATCTTTCTGTAGCACACTCTCGAACTTTTCTAAAACGCGATTATATTTTGCGTCATGTATAGTCAGTAGCTGTGTATGCACTCCGTCCATAATTTACAGAGACTCCAATAATGATAACGATCTATTTTGTAATTGGTCTATTGCGTCAGTTAATCCTTTATAGTAGCTACGAATATTTTTTAAATCTGTTTTAACGGAAATATCTTGAAATTTCGACTGGCTCCCCTTAATAGCTGCAGCTTCGGCAGGATTGAATTGTGCAACAACAGCTTTTACTATTTCGAAATGTTCAGCATAATAAAAAGTTGCCTGCAACCATGTTTCCCAACGTGTAAGAATTGGCTCCGGTGGTTGACGAATACCATTACTCTGTGTGCAATGATCGTAAGCATTTGGGAGATTTCAAAAATACTTTTTTTGTGCTTGCTATTAATGCATCTACCTCCGGAGAGCATTGTCGAATGGTTTCTGCCACAAGATGTAACACATAAGATGTTACACGTAACATGTAAACACTTGCAACCATGTTCAAGAAGAGAACGGTCTACCAAACGCATTATCGCTGCGCCATCGATCATAAACATCAACACTTTATCTTTTGAAATTTTTCCAGCATACTAAGTACAACCTTCGTAAGTGCTGCAGCAGTACACTCTTGTACTCTTCGGCTAGCTAGTAACAGTGGTAATGTAGGTTTACTAGGGTCTAGTATGCGTACCATAATATTTACAATTGAATTTTTTTTGCAGTCTGCTGTCTCGTCAACACATAACCAAAGAAACTGTTTTTTCAATATGCATTTCATTTTCTTTTCCACGTCATCGCGTACAAATGCAACATGCTTACGTGCCGTTTTCTCCATTGGCAACCGCAACTCGGGATTGTATTTGTCCCAAAAGTCCTTAAACGGTTGTTTATCGAGTAAGCCTAGTAGCAAATTACAGTTTATCAACATAAGAATTACATAAAAAAAATGCACTTCTCGGTGGCATGCCCAATTTTCGTTTTCTATGCTGTGCGGAATTTACGTGTCTTGTACAGTTCCACTTCTTATTTGACATCAAATGAATTTTGCATCCTTTACAAACTCTTACTCCCGTTGTAAAACAAATCGGGAAAGTCAGAAATAAACTTATTTACTATGTCTTGAAAGGGTCGTTTTTTAGCCTTCGACATGTTCACTAAAAACTACAATTAATTACTATGTCTGTATCAATAAAATCAAAACGCACTACACTAAATAATAACTACGTCTATATCAATAAAATCAACACGCCCTATCTGCTATCCAAAGCTAAACTGAACTGAGTGATGATGATTTGTCGTGTCGTATCACAATCGACCAGCCCTCTCCGCCCACCTAAACACAGTCGCACCGCCGCTGCGATTGCTCTCCAGTTACCGGACTCTGGGGTTATGATGGCCATTTACTCACACTAAGAATCTCTTTCTTCAAATTTTCTGCAAGATTTTCGTGAATCAAGTTAACAAATATCTTAAACAAAGAAATACGATTATTTCATTACAACTATATACTTCCCTTAAGCGGAGAAACAAACGCTAAGAAAATACTTCTTTTGATTTAAAACAGTTATTGTGTTGCGGATAATTGAAACAGTAATTGTGTTGAATTAAGGCGGACAGCTTTGGTACAAGTAAACGTTTTTCTGGATGTATCACCGTATGGGCGTATAAACAATGTATTTATAGTTTTTTTTTAGTTTGAGACAAAAAAAATAGCTCGAATATTACTAGCTACCCTCACCTTTATGATAATTTAATAAATCATGTTCGTGAATATTTTTTTAACGTTTCCAACATAAGAAGAAACGATCAATATTTTAAAAATAAGGAGGAGGAATCTTCGGCATTCAAATAGCGTGTTACTAAATTGGCGTGTAATTTAAACAAAATTTATATCTCCAACAACGTGATCTCGTAAAAGCAGGAACGTTAACCATATTAAATCAAATCTTTTGGTCTCTCTTTTGGTTTCTTTGTTCTGCTTTTGCATGGAAACACTCGAAAACGACTCAATGATTCTATCCCTCGTTATAAAACGTCCTTCGAATAAATTCAGGAATAAAATTCAACGTCTTTATATTTTTTCGTCGCCATAAAGAAGTATGCGAAAAATTCTTCTGAAACGTTCGCCTAGAAAGTCAGGGATATTCCGAGAGCACGTATACAGAATACATGCACAAATGTTATTACTTTCGTCGAATGAAAATATTCGACCAAATTATCATTCCGGCATTCGTGAATGACGAATTTTAATTTTAGAATTTTTATCTCGACCCGCATAAAGCGCGGACAATGCGAATTTTAACTGTTCCGTTCTTTATGAATCCTTCTTACACAATGGGAGACTTTGCATGGGGACGAAGAGACAATGAAACCCCTACCAGGAATGAATACAAAACTCAATAAACACTTGAATAATACATATACGTATATGTATAATACCAGCGCTGGAGCACTGAGGATTTCCTAATATTTATGAAGCAAGAAGATAAATGAACTCTAGCAATCTCATGCATTTATATAATCCTATATTCTTACCCTCTGAGAGGACATCCATTTATGTTTTAGGGTAACCTCATTTAAATGTGCGCTAAATTGTTAGCGCGTATATTTACTTTTGAACGAATTCATCAAAGGTACTTTCATACAGCCTCAAAATGGAATCTAGGAACTGTATATTGCTAGAAATAAATTAAATTTACTGTCGTATGTACTAGGTGCTACCCAAAATATTAGAGTATTTGAATATCACATCCACGCTCTGTTAAGTTTCGTAAGCGCATTTCTTTGTGCTTGTGTTGCAACGTGTTCTTGTGCTTCTGGGAATTTCGAAATGGTTGATGTAGAGGAGTTACGGATTTCTATCGAATTATGCTCAAACTCAAGAGAACTGTAGCTGAAACCCACCACGTATTGAAGGAGGCTTTTGGTGAGAATGCCTTGAGTAAAGCAAGAACATTTGAATGATTTAAGCGTTTCAAGGAAGGCTGAGAATCTGTGAAAGATAACAAACATTCGGATCGACCATTAACATGCACAACACCGGAAATGATTACGAAAATGTCAGACTGTCAACAGCGCAAACTGCTCGTGTTGCAGAACAACAAAGACTGGTTGCTCCACTATGACAACGCGCTCGCACACTCAGGGAAACGTTTACTTGTATCAAAGCTGTCTGCCTTAATTCAAAGCAATTACTGTTTCCAATTATCCGCAATACAATAACTGTTTTAAATCAAAAAAAAAATATTTTCTTAGCGTTTCTTTCTCCGCTTAAGAAGTATACAATTGTAATGAAATAATTGTATTTCTTTACTTAAGACATTTGTTAACTTAATTCAAGAAAATGTTGCAGAAAATTTGAAGAGAGCGATTCTTAGTATAAGTAAATGGCCATTATAACACAAAACAATATTTTCTTAAGGAAAGTAAATAGTTTTCTTAATTCCAGAATGTGTTTACGTATTGCTCATAAATCAATAGCTTCATTTTCTTAAAATAAAGTATTTTTTACTTAGAATTATTGAAATCCATATTATTAAATATGCACATTATTAATTGCGCTTACCTTGTTTAAAACAGTACGACATATACATAATGTAGCAAATTATTTACATTGCTTGTGATTTTAAAAACGCTAAAAGTAGAGGTTGTCTACAGGTTCAAACAAAAGTGAACTTAATGTAGAAGAATAAATGGAAAAAAATGCTGAAACAATAACCAATGGTGGATGGAATCACTACCGGAAAAAAAACAATATTAGGAGAGTAAAAGCATTACAGCTTCTTGCTCTTGGCCATATTGCTCTTATATCTCTCAATTTATGCCACTAATCTTCAAAAACAACAACTGAAGTATTTCCTGTCGCCACGTAGTGCTAGTAGTTATAGTCATGCCGTCCTAGAGAGTAGCCAATGTAGAAACCGAAATACAGATGGCATACTTACCCATGCAATAATACAACCTTTAACGTACGACGTTTCATAAACATTTTCAAAAGATACCGGTTAATATAATATTTTTTTTCTTTTTATTACTATTTACCACGTGTACTAATTGAACTATAGTTTTTTTAAATATATAATAAATAGTAATAATAATAAAAAAGGATAAATAAACTTAAATATTCTCATTAATTATTAAACTACATAAAAATAATCCCTATTTGATTGCATTATTAAAGAAATAATTTAATTAAGGTAGGAATAAAAAACAATGGTCCAATTTCTTACAAAATTCTATTAAAGATATCCGGAGACCGGTTTCGCGTTTTTACTAGCACATCCTCAAGCCAGCTAGGAGGGTATCCAAACAAAAGAAAACGTAATGCAATAAACATAATGCAAACTATCAAACAATATGAAGCAGTGAAAAGGAAATCAAAGAATTGATGTTCTCTTTTTTTTAAATATGGGTACAAGTTGCAATATAAAAACAACTAAAAACGACTAAATTATTAGATACTAAAATGTATAAAAAGACACTTCCTGCTCCTTTCCATTCCTTCACCAAAAATCTTACTATATAGATTTTGTAAATTATATGGTGCATTTAGTGCACGTGGTCATTGCTGTGTAAATTACATTCGTGAGACAATAACATTTTGACTGTGTAAAATTCATTTAAATCAAAGTATAAAAGTATCAATAAAATTGTAAAAAGGACACGTACTCAACAAGTTAGAAACTGACCGATTATAATAAAACTAGATGTGACAAATTGTATCATGTATAATAATCCTTCTTAAATGTAATAATAATAATAATAATAATAATAATAATAATAATAATAATAATAATAATAATAATAATAATAATAATAATAATAATATTTATTTGTGCCCAACAGTAAAACACCAAAATAAACACATATACATACAAATTATCTAAAGTGTAGCAAAAGTACAAAATGAAATAAATTAAACTTCTTAGAGATACACATAAGACTATAACGATGGAACATGAAAAGGTACCCCACACAGTAACTCTGGACAATCAATTTTATTATTAATGAGCCTGTAGAGAAACATCGCACTAGTGCGTTCATAACGTTCATGGAGTGATGAAACACCGTGCGACAGAAGAAGCTGGCCATGATCGTAGTTCCTTTGCGGATAGTTACCAGTCTCCTTGAATGTTAAATATTTTAAAAAGCGGCGTTGCACTTGCTCAAGTCGAAGTTGGTGACATGTGTAATAAGGGTACCATATAATCGCTGCGTATTCCAACTTACTTCGAATCAACCCGTAGTAAAGAGTCTTTAGAGCAGCGTAATCAGTAAATGTGCGTGTGTTACGAAGAACGAAACCAAGAACTCTGCAAGCACTGTTGCACACCGACATCACCTGCTGGTCAAAGCAAAGTCGATCATCAAATAACACTCCAAGGTCTTTCACAGTGTCCGATGAAGGTAGCTTCAGACCGTGTATATTATAATCGAAAACGATTTTGGACACCTTTCAAGTGTATCTAACTACGCAGCATTTCTCAACATTAAGATGCAGTTTGTTATCAATACACCAATTACTTATAGTTATCAGATTCTCTTGTAGAAGTCTGGCATCATAAAGTGAATCAATTCGGTGAAATATCTTTAAGTCGTCTGCAAACGCTAAAAAGCGGCACGTTAGTGATTGTAAGAGGTTATCTATAAATATTAAAAACAGCAGGGGTCCCAAGTTGGAACCCTGCGGCACTCCAGATGTTGTTAGATAACGCCTAGAAGAAAAGCCATTGTACACTACACAATTGACTCTGCCAGTGAGATAGGATGTCATCAATTTCAGCAACGAAGTGCAAAAGCCGATAGTACCCAACTTCCGTAGCAATAACGAGAAATCAATAGAGTCAAAGGCTCTTGTGAGATCTGTGTAGACTACATCTAACTGTGAGCGTTGATCAAGAGTTTCACTAATGCTTTGTGTTACACAGGCCAGGTTAGTAACTGTTGATTTACCTCTCACATAACCGTGTTGGTGCAAAGACAACCTGATTTTGATGTTATCGTAGATAGCATCATATAAAATTTGCTCAAACACCTTAGAAAAATCACTTAGTATAGAAATAGGTCGATAGTTGGTGATTAATTCTGGTTTGTCTTTTTTAAAAACTGGTGTGATTCTAGCGATCTTCCAAACTGTAGGGTACACACAAGTTTTCATACATAAATTGTAGATAGCACATAGCGGAACAGCTAAAACCATCCGACAATCCTTTAGGAAGAAAGAAGGGATTTGATCTTCTCCGGCAGTAGAACTATTCTTAAGCCTGACGATACTGTTAACCACATCTGTCTCAGTAATGGTTTGTATACTGAAGGGTTGATAAGAAGAGGTCGTATCATAAATGCGGATATCGTCGCTAGGTAAAAAATGTTCATTAAATATATCCGCAAATGCATCTACTATAGCTTGTGGTTCGTCAAACTTTGTATCACCCCGAAGCAATCGCCCTGGAATGCGTGATTGATTCCTTTTTATATTAATATATTTCCAAAATGCCCTGGGGTCCGACTTCAGATTTGTTTGAATTTTATTCAGGTGGGCTGTATGAGAATTGTTTATTTCCCTCTTCGTAATTCTACGTAACCTCGCAAAATCTTCATAAAACTTCGGACTGCCAGTAGCTACCCACTTACGGTGATAGTAGTTCTTCATTTTAAGTCCATCAATCAAAGTCTTACCGAACCAAGGAGGATAAGAGGAGCGTACATACTGAGTGGTTGGAACTGACTTATTCACGATATTATATAATGTTTGATAAAAAATGTCAAAGGCTGTATTTACATCTTCGGCGTTTTGGACGAGGCTCCAATCTGTCTTGAACATATCACTATAGAGCATATAATAATTAGCACGGAAAAAGTTGTAGCGCATGTTAATAAGGAGACATCTGCGGTTGTTAGGAAGAACCAATCCAGAAAAGTCGTCAAAGTATACCCTAGCCTCAAACCAGATACGACGGAAACCAGTAACCCAAGCAATAATTAGGGATAATTGAATAATTAATAATTTAATTATTCAATAATTTAATTATACTGTAACCTACAAAAAAACTTTTTCATTAGCTCATTGACTTGCTCCTAATTTTAATTATTAACGTTAGGTTTTTTTTTCAATTATTGCAATTTTTCTTTTATCGGATATCCTTGTAGTTGGCCTGATTATGTGTTTTTTAATACGAAACTGGTCGCCTAATTTCTCAGTAGAACTTTGTGAGATCTGGACCATTTTTTCATTCCTACCTTTAATACGAATATTTACTTAAAACTAAATAATTTACTTGAAAGAAACATTTCTCTGTCTTATATTTTCTAACCCTAAGAAAATATTTATTCAATCCAAATAAAATTTCAAGAAAATTATTTTCTTGTATTATACATTTTTATTGTCCTAAAATAAAAATATTTTCTGGAATAGACTGATTTTTGCAAAAAAATCTATTTTCTTGATGCAAGAAACCACTGCACACACCTCGTTCGTTGTGAAGGTTCTCCTTACAAAAAAACATGACAACGGTCCCACGACTTCTATATCTTCCCTAAAATGACTTGAATGGGCGACGTTTTGACTCTATTGAAGATATCCAGGTAGGTGCGCAAACTGGTCTTGAACACTCTACAGCGTTCCGACTTTCAGGAGTGCTTCCAAAGATCGGAAAATGCAGATCGTGGGATACATGGCGCAAATTACTATTTTGAAGGTGACAGCGAAAATTAGGGTGTAAGGTAAATTTTTTTGCTTTTTACAAGAAAGTTCTCGGAAATTTCGGGTAGCACCTTGTATACTACTTATTCAGATCAAGCCCTAAATAATTCTTCTGGGAAATTATTTCAAATACATGCATTTTGATTCTTTAAACTTAAGCATAATTACAGGATATACTGGTTGTTATTTTTGTGTTACAGGCTATTTTTATTGTTAGAAAGTTTACAAGATCATTAGGAAGTAGCACATGTGACGTCTTTATACGTACACAGTTACGTTCTAAAGTATTATCCGCCCCCACGCGCTAACTTTTGAACGAAAAAAGCTAGTTTTTATTTTTATGCCATTGGAAAGGCAAATCCAACGATACCACGTACGCTATACTTATACCCAAGAATTATCGCGTTTTGTTAACCCGTCCTTGTTTATATGCAATGTTGGATAGGAAAATGCACCAAATTGTCTTTTGTGAAGACGGGTTCATCCAACAAGCTCGTTGCTAGGCAATGTAAACACAACAATTGCCGACCTGTTCATTCTTAACTTTAAAAACGCAAACCGTTCTTTTAATTGACTGTTTTCCATACTTTGAGTTTTGGTTCTCGTTATAATCTTAACTTTCTTTTACCTGTTTTATTAACTGTTGTTATCCTTTGACTTTATCAAGCTTTGTTGGAATTAATTACGGCAAGTATGTTCTATAATAACAATAATAGTAGTAGTCATAGTAATAATAATAACAATAATAATGATAAAGAAAATTATGGGTATTCAATACATTACATTGTACAAAAATGTATAATACATAACAAATAAAAGGTTAATGCAAAAAAGTCTATATATATATCACCTATACAATTAGTAGCCGGTGTTCTTCCTAAAGCCCAAAAACTAATTTGCAATTAAAAATTAAAAAAAAAGAAAAAAAAAGTAGATACAACTAAATTTTTCTAATAATGGTGTACTATGACAATATTCGGTATATGTATTTATATGCATGTGATTGGGTGCACTGAATTCAAACGAAAAAGAGTTCTTAGATAGGCCAACATTTAAAACTGAGATACTTCCAGCTACTAGCATATTATTACGTTTACTGTTAAATTTAAAAAACTAAAAATTTGTTCATTTTTATGTTACTAGCATCCCCGCAGATATTAAAATAATATGCGGTATAAAATGGTCCTAAAAAAGACTGGAATTGCAAAACTATGTATGTATGAAGAAGCAATTGCGTGAACAGAAACTAATTAATCAATACATTAAGCGTCAAAAACTTTTGGAATCGCCTTGTATACCGTTTCCAAGAAGGAGTCGTTGTGGGCTAAATCGGGGGTAATTAAGCTCAGAGAATAGAACTAAAATCATTTCTGCCAAAGCTTTGTCTTCAAAATCCCTCTAAATTAACGAACTCATGTAGCCTACATAAACCATACCACCAGTAAGTACATTACATAAGTCTGCTGCAATGCAACAATACCTTAGAACAACTGTGCTAACCAAATTTGCTACAAATGTTGCTGCCTTAATGTGGTACAAGGCCTTTGTGTGTCTCCTGATACTCATTCGTAACGTGTTAGTGTAAACTTCATCTGCAATATGGAATGGTACCTCCTTCTTAGATGGTTAATAATCTAATATTTAGGTAACTTGTATCAAGCGATTAAACTTGCATGAAGCGTTATAGTAATGATTTACTGAATAGCGATCATTTATTAATTAACATGTCCTATTTATTTTTTCAAAATTAATTTATGTGGTGTTGCTCTCTAAACGAGTATGCATGCTACTTACTCAATGCTTGTTCGTAAATGATCACATCACCTCTATCGCAATTACCTGTAACAAAACAAAAATCTTGATTAATTACATATATGGTAAACATGACTAAACAGAAAATAGGGACACAATAACTAATGAAAAGCTTTGGTAATACTTTTACTGCCTGGACATGCTATTAACGTTAATTACGTTTAATATCATTATGATGCTGAAGCAATGCTCTTATTCTGACTGAAAACGAGATTAGATTGATAAAGGAACATCTGCTTGATGTAATTAACTTTTGCAAATTAGCTACGTTTGCTTTGCTTCCGGTAATGTTAATTAAAACTTGAACAATAGATTTCCTATTTGTTGATTATATTTTGAAGTGTGTTTTATTACTGCTGATTGTAACCTGAGTTTTAATAAGAATATTGATTTTCCTATTGCATATTTCGCTTTGAATAGTTCTATAAATATCGTGTTGCACGTTAATGCAAAAATTCTGTTACTTTCTATTTCGCTTAGTAAATACGAGGTAGGCGCCATAAATTCCCGGCCTGACAGGCTTATATAGGTTTGAGCGTGTTCAAACTCCGTTGCGTCATAGTTGCACATGTGAGAGACCTACACTATGCGAGCCCCGTCCAGCTTCAGTTGGCCCACCCGATAAAATTTCAGTTATTAGCATGTATTGAAGGTCATTTAAACTAATAGAGGTATAATTCTCAATTTTTATTTTGCAAATAACAGTTTGAAAATATATTGCACAAAAATAACGGAACTGATTACAACAATTGGAACTGATTAGGACTGAAAAAAGAAAAACTCAAATTTGTGATTTTCAGCTCTAAGATATAGCTCATTCTGAGTAACATCACCTTTATTTTTAATAGCTGGTTTCATTCTTCTCGGCAAACTATTTACTAGATCCTGACACTCCTCTGCAGTGAAATTATCTCAAATGTTCTGGAGCCTTTGCTTGAGTTCTTGCACAGTCCTGGCAGAATTGGTTTGCAACCTCTTTTTCATGATATGCCACAACGTCTCGATGGGAGAAAGGTCCGGACTACTAGAAACCCATTTTAGAACCGGTATTTAATGGTCCGAAAGCAATTTCATGGATCTTTTGGAAGTATGACATGCAGCACCGTCTTGCTGAAAAATGAAGTCAACTTCAGAAATCCTGCTTTCTTCCAAAGTAGGTAACAAAGACTCCTCTAGGATGTCTAAATATTTGTCTGAGTTAACAATGCCGTTGATAAAGAGTAATTTTCCCACTCCTCTAACCAACATTGAACCCCAGACCATTACCGAAGATGGAAATTTAACTTTGTGCTTAAGACAGTCAGGATGATAAGTTTCATGTTTTTGGCGAATAACTCTGCTCTGGCTATCACCGACAAAAACTTCAAATCGCGACTCGTCACTCCAATGTACACTATTCCACCTCTCCATATCCCAATTTCGATGGTCTCTAGCCCATTTTAACCTGCTTCGTTTCTGCTTTAGGGCCAATAACGGTTTTTCGTTTGCCTTCGCGAAGGGAAAAACGAATTATCTTTTGTCCCTTAGGATTGAACTCATGAAACTTACCTTGTAAGTACCACGGCCAAGTTTTCTTGCTTCTGAATGACATGTAGACATGCAAACACGTCTTCCAACAGGCTCACTCCAGAGTACACTCAACGCTCCGTAGTTAGCACGCCTATTAGACTTGATAATTCTGGCCAAAGTTCGTCTATCAGCGTCTGTTAATTTGGACTTTTTCAGCTGAACCGTTTGATTTGTAGAATTTTACAATATTTCGAACACTGTTATGTATGTATGTGGATGCAGAGGTCAGTAATATGCGGTAGACATTGGGGAGTTCGGTCGTTCGGTTATTTATCGGCGAATTCTCATTGTGTGTTTTCGAAAACGTGGGACGTAAGCCTGATGTATGTACCTCTTGCATCGCATGTGAATAAATTTTGCGGTATAGTATTGCTAGGTCGCACGACATTTGGATGTAGAAGTCATATTAAAAGTAAACATCATGTATTGACAATATTCCGTACTGGCAATTTTTGTATGACTTTATTTTCATGTTGAGCACGTGCAACATCCCACAACACCTAGTAGGTAATGAAAACTTTCGTCTTTTTTGGGATAAATATGTTCCATCATGGAAGCTACCAACAAAAAGACAATTGCGGTACAATTTACCACATGTGCAAAGTACATTAAAAGACTGTATAAAAGACGAGTTGAGAAATCAAAAAATCTGGCTCACTGTGGAAGAAACTACTGATGCCCAGAAACATAGCGTGATTCATATTGTGGCGCGTCCTTTAAAACGTAATGATCCAGCAGCTTCCTTGTTGTTAGCCAGTAAAAGGATTGAAAGAACTGATGCCGAAACCGTTGTAAACATAATAACAAATTTGTTAAGAGAATTTTGTATCGTAGGAGCCCAAATCACCATGTTAGTTTCTGACGGAGCCGCAACAATGCTGAAAGCTGGTAGGATGTTAAAAGTATGCTTTCCGACTCTTCTTCACATAACATGCCTCATACACGCATGTCATCTCGTAGCAGAAACGATTCGAAGCAAGTATCCTAGGGTGAATGATTTAATATCATCTACCAAAAAAGTGTTTGTGAAATCTCGCAAACACATCCGCGTATTCAAGCAATTGTATCCGCAAAGTCCGCTACCACCTCAGCCTGTATTGACGCGATGGGGAACATGGATCGAGGCAGTATCTTACTATCGCAAATATTATTCCCAAGTGAAAGATGTCATTTTCAAATTTAATTCTTCTAATTCTCAAGCGGTTCGCGGGAGTCAGTCACTTTTTTCCGATTCGGACGTTCAAAAAGAAATAGATGTCAATAAAAGGTAACGATCTATTATTTTTTTATTAATACTGTGTCTACTTTTGCGCTGTACGCCGCGTATGGTTCCACTAGTTTCTCGAACATTATAAATAGTACACGCACACTGATCAACCGATAATAACCGAACGTTCACTTGATTCCTTGTATGTAAATAGTAAACACAGCTCCGTTCACAGCGCCTCTGCGGGTGCAACCGTTTGTCACGCTTTAGTAATAAAGCTTCATTATTATTTAATCTTTTACAATGAAGTTATCTTTTCAAGTGTTCGTTGTGGTTTTGTATGGATATTAGTCAAAGAGGTAAATAAACGTTATTTCTATACTTTTTTTTTAATTTGATAATAGTGATGATTTACTAGGAATAAGTTCGGTAGTACTTTTAAAAAAATGTGAGTGTTTTCTATTTCGTTAGTTGAAATCTCCTTGTATACGAATATATTCGTAATGATTTTTGTTTTGTACAATCTCTATACGTTATGCAACCAAAGTAAAACTAGCTGCACGAAACTGCGGTGAAATAAGGCATTAAATTATTTTAGTGAGCATGTTCATTCCTAGAAGAGTACTATTCAATGTTTGGCGTATTGGAAAGACTCCAAGTGAAAAAAATATGGCAGGTATAACCTGCGTGTCTAATAAACTACAAGCAGATAAGGGTAACGAGAATAAAAACGAGTTTTAAACAAGAAGCAAACAACTTTAACAGCAAGGTATCACAAAAATGGACACAAGGTCAGCTTTCACTCAAAATATTTCCTTCTCGAGAATCTAACTGCCTAGATTATTACGTTTCCTTTTTCTTTACAAAAATCTATCGAACCAAGCCCGGGACCTCCTGGTATTCAACAGGGATGACCACCAAAAAAGGTTTCTAGAGCTTACAGCACAATTGAATAATATTGATGTTGCTTAGTTTAGAACACCCCCATAGTTACGGTCCATATTGCCATACTGATCTTGAAATTTGCTTATATATCAGTAGTTTGTTTTCTACTGCCATTTGTGATCTCCGTCCTATCAACCATAATAAGTTTCTTCATCTAATTTCCTGCTCTTCTTTTTTCTTTTTTATGTGCTCTTTCCATTTCAATTTAATATCTAGGTTCACACCTAGATATTAAATTCGTTCATTATCGAACGGGATGAGCTGTCTATTGATTTCGAGCTGGATTTTCCTGTTTTTCTCATAGGTAAAGTTAAGATATGCTGACTTCAGCTAATTTAATTTAATTCGCTATTTCTTTGTCCATGTTGTTATGCCATCTAGAGCTATTTGTGTTTTAACTTCAGCTTATTCGAAGTCTGTACTCTATGAGAATATCGCTGTATTATCTGCGAATGTAGCTGACAAGGTCTCTTCTGTGGGTGGTATACCCTGTGGTACGCCAACCTTTGTTTGTTTAGTTCCAGAGTATTCATCCTCGAATTTTACCCTAAAGATTCTCTCTTTTATGTAAGATATTAAGATATCGCTGTACTGTTTGGGTAGTAAGGCTTTTAGTTTGTATTCTAATCCTTTACGCCATACCCTATCAAAAACCTGTGACACGTGCAGAAACACTGCTGTACATATTTCTTTTTCTTCTAAGGCTTGTTCAATAACTTCGGTTGTTCTATGGACTTGTTCAAGGGTTGAGTGTTGATTTCTAAAACCAAACTGATGGTTTGGAATTAGTTTTTTATCAATTATTATAGGTTTTACTCTAGATAATAATAACTTCTCAAATAATTTGGACATTATTGGTTAGGGAGGTCTCCCTGGTTTTGGTATTATCAGTACCTCTGCTATGTTCCGTATATTCGGTATATATCTCATTCTGAATGAAGCATTTGTTATGTAGGTTATCTTTACAATTACTTTTCTTGGTAATTTTTTAAGTACTTGTCCAGTTATTAGGTCGGACCCTGGAGCCTTTTTAAGACCTACAGTCTGTTCCACAAGAAAGGAGGCGAGGTTTTTAATAGTAAATTGAAAGGTATTTGCATCACTCTTTCCGTTGCGATTGTACTATCAGTCGGCTACGACGCTATAACTGAATCATTTTAATGTCGCTCGAAACAACCAAGAAAGCGGTTATTTGTCAAAATGAGTTCCGCGTACGCGAAGCGCTTTTAGGCTTCTTGTGCACGCATACAAAAGGACCGAAATTGTCGTATGCTGCTGCGGCCAAAGTGATTAAGAAGTCGAAGAGGTTCGTTGAGAAGTGGGTGACGCGGTACACACAGACAAAAAACGTTGATGATCTTCCTGGACGAGGGAAACCGAGAGCGACGTCCAGCAAACACAATAAAGTGATTCTGCAGTTGTTTAGGAGTCCCACTCTGCACCTGCGTGAAGCCAAGGTCACTTGCCAGGAAGGTAATTAATATTAGCCTCAACACGACGGCGACGTTTGCACGAGACAAAACTATCATACCGTCCTACGAGCTGGAAACCCCTGCTTAGCGCAACCCACATACAAAAACGCCTGAGCTGGGGGATCGAGAACAAAGACCGCGATTAGTCGAAAGTGATTTCCACGGATGAAGCGACATTCTGGGCGTGGGTTCAGGTGAAGTGTGCCCGGTTATCAAGTAGTACCGATTTCATTTAGCGCACCGTCAAACATCTTGTAAAAGTAAATATCGGGGGTGCTTTCTCAGAGAGCGGATTTGGGTGCTTGGAGCTTTTCACGCAAAATTTTGATTCAATCAAAATGCTCAAAATGATGCTCAAGATGTTTGGACCCGATAATGAAAGTTGGGTCTTACAAGAGGACAATGATCCGAAGCATCGGAGCCGCCTCTGCCGCGTCTGGAAGGAGGAAAATGGCATTATCACCATGGATTTGCCCTCCCAATCTCCCGACGCAAACCCCATCGGAAACGTGTGGGCCATTATGAAGAGTCAGCTTGCAGGGAAGCGTGTTTACAATTTGGAGCAGCTTTCTATGGTTATTTAGAAAAAGGGGCGTGCTCTTCCCGCAAGTTACGCTACAAATCTCGTGGGAAGTATGCTCCGGAGGTGTCAGGCCATTCTCGATGCTGGTGGGAATTTTACTGTTTATTAATCAATTAAAATATAAGTAAAATGCAATTGCGCAGCATTTTACTTATATTTTAATGTAAAAAAAGTTGGAATAAATATCTTGATAACTTTTGAAAAAACCTCATCTCCTTTCTTGTGGTACAGATTGTATTTGTTCTTCTATTGCTTTTTGTACTTCTTTCCGCGTGACAGAAGGAATATTTTGTGATTCTTCGTTGATCGCTTCGATCATTGCATTTTCTTCCTCATCTGGATTTTGAGTAAAAGTATTTTCTAAATATTCGGCACATAATTCAACCTTTTCTTTATTTTCTTTAGCCCATGTACCATCGTCCCTTTTTAACGGAGGTTTGTGATAAACAGGTCCTTTTAGATGTTTTGTCGCTTTCCATAGCGAGGAATTTGTTTTACTTTCAGCAGAAAGTAGATATTTATTAATAGATCTAGTATTTTGACATTCTTTTCTGTTCAATCAGTTTTCGAATTTCGAGGGGATAATTATTTCCTCTCACTTTCTTTTTTATCTCTAGAATATTGTTCCACGCTGCTGTCTGTATAGGGTCCACAAGTTTTTCAGTTTCCATGTCTAACTGTTCCCTTGTTCAAGCAAAACTGATACCAAATTCAGGGTTAATATGATAGACCTTTTGGACTAGTGTTAAGGAATGTAAGACTGCTCTGTATACGGTTAAAATCAATCAATCCATCGGAAATGATATTCCGATAATACACATTATTTATTTTTCAAAATTAATTTTATATTTTAAGTTCTAGTGCACTCTTCATTTATAAATCACTTATTGTAACCTTTTATTTCTAAACGTATCCTTGCTTGTAAAGGTAGCACAAAAACAAAGCGACTACTTGATATTGCAGAATAACACGTGCAAATAACAAGTGGGTGTTGTGAGTATAAAACGCTATAAAGAACAAAGCGGAATCCTAAAACGAAAAGGTCGATCGAAATGGAGAACATGCGGACAATAAGAAATGTGCGAAATAGTACCCCCGACCGTTCACCGAAGCAGCACGAGCTGTTTGTGACGAGAATGACATACTGGGTAGCGCATACACAAAACGTTTCAATGAACCCGAAAACACTATGAGACTTGAATTTAAATTAGCATGCTATTCATTCTGAATGTAACGTGACGCTATTGATACTGGCGGGGCACACGAATTTCGTACTTCGTACAATAGCGGAGATACCATACAAAAGGTAAGAGTTGCTCTGTTTACGGTGGCGACGTGAATTTTATTAGATGCATGTGTTCAATACGTAATAGAAAATTGCACCGCCTAACGGAAATATCCAGCACCAACTTTATATCATATCGCACGAGTTTCGTGTAATTTGCGGAACATTGTGTAAAATGTCTTACAAACAATATTTCCTTTATTGTTATTCTTTTATCTGAATAATATATACGAATACGGGTATATACGAAGAAATTCATTTACACATTTGTTATTGTCATACGTATCAACTTGCATTTAGTATTTAACTAATGTTGCAGAAGTTGCCAAAGTAATATTTACGTTGATTCATTTAGAATGAAGTAAGCAAAAATAAACTAAAGATGTCCAGGTTTGACCTTCCCATTCAATTTAACAATAAAACACATTCCTCTGTGGGAATTCCTTTCATCGCTAAGGCCCGTGTCTTTGTATGTGAGTCACACGTTCATCCCCGAGTGTGAAAATTTTGTCTATGTGGTAAATGGCTTAATGGCGTAAGTCGAGACCAATAATAAAAACAAATAACAAAAATAATAAAACACATAAAATGCTTTAGTGCTATAATTTTATTACTTTATTTTAAAGTACATACAGGGTGTGTTCGAAGAGTAATGTCAATGAGTTGATCAAAAAAAATTATTGATCAGATCGGTACAACACATTAAAAGGTTCCAAAATAGATCTCCTCCTGCGTCGATACATCGCTTCCAGCGAGATTTCTAGGCATCGAAGGCGTCACGGTAGGTTTCCTCCGGAATGTCCTTTGGAGCCTTGGTGCAAGCTTCTTTGACTTTGTCAATTATTCCGAAATGATGTCCTTTCATGGGAGTTTTCAAGCGCGGAAATAAAAAGAAGTCTGGGAGAGCCACGTCAGGACTGTAAGGCGGCTGAGGAACCGTTGGCACCTTTGAATCGGCCAGGAAGCGGGTCACAGGGAAGGCGGTGCGGGCTGACGCATTATTTTTATGAACCTTCCAATCGTCCACGATGTCAGGCCGAACGATTGGAAACTTCACAAAGACAACGTGTCAGGCGATGAACCCTTCGTTTGAGTCTCTTGAGCACTGACACGTAGAATTTGGTGTTGACGGTTGTACCATGTGGTACAAATTCATGGTGGACGAGCCCCCTGATGTCAAAGAACACAATGAGCATGGTATTAATCTTTGACTTGCTCATTCTGGCCTTCTGCCAAGAAGGCACTTTGCCTTTTTGTTTCGGGGTCGTATTCAAACACCCAAGACTCGTCACTTGTCTAAAACGCGGGGGTCACTTTCATACAAGTCCCAAAGTTCCTAGCACGTTTCAACTCAGCGCGATTTTTGGTCGTCCATCTTCGCGCACACTTTTCGCATCTGCGTCACAATCTCGCGAACGGTACTTTTTGGAATGTTTAATGTCTGTGCCACTACACGAACACTCAAACGACGGTCTGAGTTCAAAAGTTCTCTCACACGCGTTACATTTTCGTCGGTGGTGGTCGTTGATGGCTGTCCAGCGCGGGCTTCATCGCTGACCTCTTCACGGGCTTCTAAAAAGACCTTGTGCCATCGGTAGATTTGACGTTCCGACAAGCAGTCAATTGATGGCAATCCTTTGTTCCAACGAACGCTGCATTACGGCTTGCACGAGAGACGAAAACGAGTTTCACGGAGAAGCCTGTCCTTACTCTCCGGATGTTCGGAGATGACTGGGCGACCGCGCGTTTATAAGCTGACTTCCCCCTCCACCATCCCAACCGGTCCGAGGTACTTCACAATAAAATCATGACTGACATTACTTTTCGGACAAACCCTGTATGTTACGGTTAATAATGAAAAATGATAGCAAGTGACCCCTTTTGCTCCTTTGGCGTACTAACATTCTTCTCCCAAAATTCTCGATGACATTTTTACATGAACGTTGTCCAATTTCTTCAATTGAATGTTATTTGGAAGATGTTCGGTGGTTTGAGGATCGCCAGCCTAAACTCTTTCCTTCAAAAAGGCTCCACAAGAAATAAACCAGCAGTGTGAAGTCGCACGGACAATTAACGTCAGCTTTTCGAGAAAAGAAATTATTCGATCGTCAAACCTCTTCCCTAAAAGATTGATTCGGTGCTGTGTGGCACCGCCGTGTTGAAACCATATACTCTGGACATCTATACCAATTCGTTTCACAAAAAATGTTTTATTATCACGCTTCCAGCCAAAAACCACACCACACAGTAAGTTTTTCTGGATACTGTCATTTCTCCAGTGTTTCTCTTGGATTTTCCTCGCTCCATATTCTGCAAGTCTGCTTACTTACGTAACCTCCAATTTCAAAATGTACTTCCTCGCTAAAGATTATTTTTTGGAAAAAGGTGTATCTTTGTTCTTTAGGCTCAATTAACCAACGTACGACGTGACTAGTGATCATTTAATTCTTGATTCAACCGTTTTTAAAAGAAGATCTTTCTTTAAAATGTTATGCAGATATAATTTTTTTAATATTCATTTTGCTAGGAACGTTTACGAACTGACACTTTCGGGTTTTGAGCAACAGTAGCTCTTACCGTAGCAATGTTTTCTTCTGATCAGACACCACGATTGTAAACATATTGTCTACTAACTTTTACTGACTCCCACTGTTATTTTTTCAGAAAATTCTCCATAAATTTAACAGATGCTGCAGCAAACGCGTATGGCATTTCCTTCCAGTTTCAGCGAAACATTCTCCATTTTGGTAATAAATTTTGACAACGAATACGCGTACTTCAATGGAAAATCATTCCATGATGATCAAGCCACAACTAATCGTTTTCACTTGACGTCTGTCACTACAGTATAACATTTAATGAAGTAAAGTACGAATGACGGACAATTTAAATCAGAAAGTTAAATTTGGACACCCCTTAGATAACTTAGAATATTTCAAGTTTCCATTCCACAGGCTTTAGCTTGTTAGTAATAACGCAATGAATTTAATCTTGAAAACGGAATATTATCCAAGAATACTTTAACCGTGAACCTACTTTCCATTGTTCTTGTAACACGTTTTCGATCAATTGCAAATGTAGGAATAACTGTACCACGTACTCATACAACAAAGTAATCAAAGCATGCAGTTTCTCTTTAGGTGCAGAAGGAAATTCTAAACTAAGTCACGCTCTACAAGTTAAATGTTCTGCGAAATTAATCTATTAACGCAAAATGTAATGTGCTTCCATTGTAGAACGCGATAAGATCAATACTATTAATAGAAATCTGCGATAAAGCTAGTAAAAAAAATAAAGCTAGTAGTAAAATAGATGTACCTACAAAAAACAAAAAAAAATGTTCATGCACTTTCACTTCTTCGCAATATCGATATTTACCACTAACAATAAGTCATATAGAAGAATTGGGCTGCATAATATTTTGGAAAAGTAGGTGAGGTAGTTTTGGTCACGTCCCTTGGTGATATGATCTCCGTTAATCGTACTCCTGGATCTATAGGAAGATGGAAAAATTGGTAAAAATATTGTTTACTATTTCTTTCAGCAACAACTCAGTTGCAATACTCTACCTATTTCTTCTTATACAAGGTGGTGCCCAAAAGTTCTCGAAATTTGAATCATGCGCGTGAACGGGAGCAGTTACGATCAAACACCGCTATGTGGAGTTATGTGCGCCTTTTGTGAGTGAGTATGCCAAGCGGCATCATTTGTAAGTGGAAACGTCCTTCATTGGTGAACAATTTTTCATTGTTGTGTCTGCTTGTGTTCGCGATTTTTCAACGGCTGAACAGTATATCTCCATCAAGTTCTGTTTCAAACTCGGTAAGACTGCCGCAGAAACACAACACAAAATGTTAAAGGAAGGGTCAAACACAAACTTATAAGTGGTGTAAATGTTTCAAAAATGGACGAACATCAGTTGATGATGATGAACGTTCCGGACGACCATCAACCCGTATTACACCGAAATCTCTTGCTGCTGTTCGGACGATTAATGCAGAATCTATCGCGACGTTTTAAGGTGGCCAAGGCAAGATACGAGAAGGAAGCGTCAAGCGAAGTGACGCAGGTTCTTTATCATGTTAACGCAAGCCCACGTACTGCTTTTACCGCACAACAGTTTTTAATGAAAAACAACATAGCCGTTGTTCCTCATCCAGCGAATTCGCCTGACTTGGCTCTCTCGGACTTTTGCTCTTTCCAAAGATGAAAATTAAGTTGAAGGGGCGAAGATTTGACACGATGGAGGAGATTGAAGTAGTATTGCGGACAATGTTGAGCACATTAACAAAACAAGCATTCCTTTCGTGGTAGAGGCGTTGGGATCGGTGTTTGCGCTCCCAAAGGAACTACTTTACAAGTGACGCAGATGAATGAAATTCTTCTATTCTTCAATTTTATTTATTCTTTCATTTCGCGAATTTTTGAGTACTACTCCGTATTACCAACTGACATTTTTGAGGTTTCATTATTATCTTCCATGTCATTTAATGGGCTAACCTCTTCTAACAAGGGAACATGCACAATCTGAAATTTCAGATTTGGATGAAACTTTATGGGCTGATAGAGTACCTTCGCATAACAACAGCGCATATCTTGCTGCCGGCCCAATGTACCGATTTTGAGTTCCAGCCATCTCAAGAGTTTACACGTTTTACATGTGTTTTAACATCTCGGAGAATAAAATGGATAAAAATAAAGTTGCTTCTACGTAGAAAGCGATTGTGTGACATCAGTTACAATGCAGATTTAAATCACCTTTTCACATGTAAATATCAATCTTCAATACGAGGTGATACGAGGGTAGCGCCTTAAATTTTTATAAACGACCACTAGATGGCGCTATTGAGATTTAACATTGGCGAATATTTTGAAAAACAATAAAGCGATTTGTACCAATTTTTTCTTTTTTTTCATTTTTTTTGTAAGAGCTTAAGTATCCATTGTATTTTAACGTTAATCTTAAGATACGAACCGTTCACCTTAAAACTTTCGAAATTCATATTGTCCTGCCGGTCGGACGAGGGGGACTCGCTGGCATGTACCACTTTATCATTACGGCACTGTTACTTCTCTAATATGTATTTATTCCAACTCCTTATCCTACCAGTTATCTTATCTACGGTCTACAATCAACTAACCACCTATTTATCTATCGACCCCCAATTTTCCCGTGTCTTTTCATTCTGCGGTTTGTAACTGTGTCAAACAGTTGCGTAAGGAGGATCGGTTTCGATATTGCAAAACCTAACTCTATAATGGAACTTTCCATGGCATTACCCCCTCCCTGGAAACAAAATAATTGTGCCCTCACAATTGCTGAGGAACAAACATAAAAAAACAGATATCTGCCATCATAGTTGAATTATTTACAAATAAGATATTCAATTAAAAACTAACAATTAATGATTTACAAAAAATATCCAAGTGCAACCGGATTTTTGCTGATTCACTTCTTTATGAGGATATCTTTCAGTATTATCTGCGTCCAAGCTGGTGAGCGACGGGTGTGGCTATGCCCTCTGCATCAATCTGTCTACCTGCTTTTTGCTACACACTTGGTCCTTTTATCGGGTTTCAGAAACACTGACTTACTTTAGCTTCATCCTACTCGATCCAGGCAAGCGTAAGACTCAATTAATCATTATTACATTCACTGTGGAAATGCCCAATGTAACAACAGCCGTACTACTTATGGTATTTAACTTTGGCGGATTTGGATTTTCTCGTACATTAGTCGCGTAAGCTTTATGCATTAAATTGCATACTGACCCTGTATCTACTATTACAAACGTATCCATATCATCTACAATTCCCTTTACTCACAAAATAAAATTTGCTCTTAAAAACTCATTATTTAATTTACTAACAGTAGAATTTGAGGTTCTGGGTGAGTTGGTTAAGCAATTGGAGTGGACGGAGTTTAGAACTTCCGGTTGCCCCGTCCTTGTTGGTTTAAATGGTTACCCTGATTTTGATTGCATGCTACCGCAATATGACCTCGATGGTTACATCGAAAACAAATAGGTCTTCCGTCTATTGTTCTAGAATTTTGATTCCGATAGGGTGGATGTGGTGCGTTTGAGGGCGACTTTGTTGCTTGTTCCTGGCCAGGAGGGTGGGATGCTTATTGCATGTTCCACGAATGGGTGCGAGGAATTCTATTAGGGACTTGGACCCGCGATCTTCCCGTGTCTTTTCTTCCATTCTGCAGTTTGTAACTGTGTAAAGAGGGTCGGTTTCGATATTGCAAAACTTAATTCTACAATGGAACTTTCCGTGGCAATATTTTACAAACAACCGCAAATAATACTCACGCTACTGTTGAAGTAATTTTTCGTCGATTCTCGGAGATATAATGTATCTCAAAGAACCCGAGCTTATTTTTTTGTGATGTGCTTGTCGTGTAGAATTACTTTATGCAGGTAGGACCATTAATCATGTTCCAAATTGCAACAAAGTCAATGATCCAGCATAAAAAAACTTTAATAGTAAAATAAAATACTAATCCATAGAGGCAAAATCGCGAAAAACCTAGCTTATTTCACTTATGGCAATGCAAGATTGGAACTGCGTAAAAGTTATATGTATCTGGGAGTGCCTTTCTGTAGCAGCGGTGTATTCTTGGAGACAGCTAATGTTCTTGTAAATAGAGCAACAAGGGCGTCGGCCAGAGTTCGGGATATGCTGGGACAAACCGAACCAGACAGTTCTGCCACGCAAGTAAAGTTATTTAACTCTATAATACGCACCACGTTACTGTATGGCAGCGAAGTGTGGTCACTGAGATACCTTCACATCATAGAGAGGGTTCAAATGGGCCACCCCGAATTATATGATACGCCTAGAGACTGCACAATTGCATCTGAAGACGCATGTCCTGGCGCGTGCAATGGCATTATGCATTATTAGGTTGCTTAAAAAATGTTTAAACGCTCTAATTGAATTGACTGAAAATGACGGATATGTGAGTACGTTAAATTGGATCAGTCAATTAAAAACGGCTTTTCATTCATGTGGCTTGCCTTCTGCGAGCCCCGTCCAGCTCCAGTTGGCCCACCCGATAAAATTTCAGTTATTAGCATGTATTGAAGATCATTTAAACTAATAGAGGTATAATTCTCAATTTTTATTTTGCAAATAACAGTTTGAAAATATATTGCACAAAAATAACGGTACTGATTACAACAATTGGAACTGGTTTGGACTGAAAAAGGAAAAACTCAAATTTGTGATTTTCAACTCTAAGATGTAGCTCATTCTACCACTGAGTAACATCACCTTTATTTCTAATAGCTGCTTCCATTCTTCTCGGCAAACTATTTACTAGATCATGACACTCCTCTGCAGTAAAATTATCGCAAACGTTCTGGAGCCTTTGCTTGAGTTCTTCCACAGTCCTGGCAGGATTGGCTCGCACCCTCTTTTTCATGATATGCCACAACGTCTCGATGGGCGCATGGTCCGGACTACTAGAAACCCATTTTAGAACCGGTATTTCATGGTCTGAAAGCCATTTCATGGATCCATTGGAAGTATGACATGCAGCACCGTCTTGCTGAAAAATGAAGTCATTTCCAGAAATCCTGCTGTCTTCCAAAGTAGGCAACAAAGACTCTTCTAGGATGTCTAAATATTTGCCTGAGTTAACAATGCCGTTGATAAAGTGTAAATTTCCAACTCCTCTAGCCGACATTGAACCCCAGACTATTACCGAAGATGGAAATTTAACTTTGCGCTTAAGACAGTTGGGACGATAAGTTTCATGTTTCTGGCGAATAACTCTGCTCCGGCTATCACCGTCACAAACTTCAAATCGTGACTCGTCACTCCAATGTATACTATTCCACCTATTCATATCCTAATTTCGATGGTCTCTAGTCCATTTTAACCTGCTTCGCTTCTGCTTTAGGGTCAATAACGGTTTTTCTTTTGCCTTCGCGGAGGGAAAACGAATTATCTTTTGTCCCTTAGGATTGAACTCATTGAAACTTACCTTGTAAGTACCAAAGCCAATTTTTCTTGCTTCTGAATGACATGTAGACCTGCAAACACGTCTTCCAACAGCCTCGCTTTAGAGTACACTCAATGCTCCGTAGTTAGCACGCCTATTAGACTTGATAATTCTGGCCAAAGCTCGTCTATCAGCGTCTGTTAATTTTGACTTTTTCACATATCGGGGCTTTTGGGCAGCTGACTCGCTTGATTTGTACAATTTAGAACATTTAGAACACTGTATCTGGATATGCTGAGTAATATTCCGATTTCGCCGTTTGATTTTTCGAATTTGTGTAAATTAATGATAATTGATAGAATTTTTTCATCAATTGCCTTTTCCCTGCCCATTATTGACAACAATTCCCCTTCAATTAACTGTTCTACAATCGAAACATCTGTCGCCATCATTTCCGTCAAAAAAGCGTTGTTTCCATAGCCACCTTAATACTCATCGTTAGCAGTACTTTGGTAATGGAATGCAAGAAAACTACATTTTTTTAATATTTTCGATTTTTATGAGACAACACGCTCCATTGAAGACAGATCTCTCCTAAAGTCCTCTAGATAGCATATCTTGTCTTAGATATTACATTGTAGCAGCTGGTTTTGATCCTGAAGCGATAAATGCAAAATTTTATGTGTGGGCCAACTGAAGTTGGACGGGGCTCGTATATTGAACTCGCATATCACATTACTTCACGCTAAAAAAACGAAGGGAAGACGTAATAGGATCATTAAATAATAGCGAACTAAGTAGTGACATCGATGCCGCAATAAGAAGTAATTATAGTAATTATCAGTACTGTATAGGAAAATCAGCTCGTTAACTGGATCAGAATCATATCTGGACCTCCGAACATCTATAGGAAAATTCCGTCTAATTAGACAAATGAGACTCGCCAATAAAGAAAATATTAAGTTGTATATTAATCAACATGCAATTAAAATTAATACCAGTAGCATGTGTACATTATGTAATTTACATGAAGAAGAGGACCTGGAGCACATTCTTCTGCGGTGTGCAATATCCCGACCTTTAAGAGATTATTATATGAAGTACAGAAACCCGACACTGACACTTACAGTGGAGGATATATTGAGAGTCGAAAGTATAAGTCAACTGCACTGTGTTTACTATTATGTGCAAGGAATCATTAAGTTACGATCTGTTATCATTAATGAATGAACCATTTAATTTTTGCTTTCAGTGATTGTTGTGCATTGTACCTAAGGTATTATTTTGTAATACTTTGAAACTTCTTTGAAAAAAACATATTTAGTTCAAACAAGTTCCATTATTATTATAAAATACTAAATAGTTGCAGGAAGGTTGTTGTTGGTGGAGGTGCCGGTTTATATTACTATTACGAATAGAACTATACTGCCTAAATTGACACATGTAAAGTTCATTAATTTGTTGCATTAATCATAAAGTAATGAATATTCTTATATTTTATTATTTAAACAATTAATATTCTTTGGTAATATAACCTGTACTTCTAGAACTAATCAATCTTTCATTGAGTCTTAGTAGCCACAAATAATTGCCTACATTACAACTCACACATAATTGTTTTATTTGCAGTAATAATCTAATAATTGTTAGTATTTCTTGTATATTTCCTAGAAATAACTATAATTAGTTTTGCCTAATACCATTATATGGCAATCGTGCAATTAATTATAATTACAATAAAATGAATTATTCGCAACGAAGCTTTGGGAATGCAAATGCGAATGTAGGTACATACTTTATATGTATTAACACACACATGCGCATACTCAATGAACCGTAAGTTGGGTTTGTAAAATAAATAAAAGTGTTTGTAGTAGTACACAGATGGTATAAAGATAGTACATATGTCACCGAAGTAAATTCTAAAAGTAATATAAAATATTCCTCACTATAAAACAGAATTTGCATAATGTTGTGTTCTATTTCGTTTGTATTCCGTTATTATGCTAATCTAAAGGTTATGTAAATTTCCGTATAAATAATTTTTTTTCTATTATACACATGCTCAAGAAAATCAGGATGTTATATATTGCAATATTTGTCGGAGCGACTAAATTCTTTTAATATAAATTTCAGCTACCTTACATTTAAAACTACTACTTCACGGAATTGATGGACCATACAATGCGGACCTAAGCAGAAAGAAAATACAAATGTTCATTTTTCAAATAATGCATTTAATATTGCGTGTGGAATAATGCAAAGTCCTGCAGTCCTACATCGCATTTCTTACACATTGCACGCACATTTGAACTACAAGTTTCTCCGACGCACCTTCGTCGTTTCTTTTGTGGTGTTGGAACTATTAAATGGTCCGGTAAATGATATCATACCGTAACCCATCAGCAACTTTTTTACACGAAACACTTGACTTGGAAACCGCGATTCTTCCAGACTCCTTTGTTGCTGTACCAAAAGTACGCAAATAAGCTGTAGCAACTTCTCTTCTAAATGCAAGCTGTGTCATACAACCTCCAGCTTTTCTGTGAAGCTGCCAAGCATTGTGGATTGCTGTGTCTACTAACCAAGAAAATAGACACCACCACCATTCTTGCCTCTTATACTTATCCTATATCGCGCTACGTTTTCGTCCATGAGATCTGTGCCCCCCATACATGCGTTATATTGAGAAATAATATGTGGTATTGGGAGTTTATTACTTTTTTCTGAGCCTGACAATACCGTCTTACATTCGTCATAGGATTTATTCCATAACACGTAGATGCTACACTTATGATACCATTATGAAGCCAGCGAGCAAATAAGATACCATCGTGACCATCAATCACAGATTCGTAAGTTTCCCTTGCCTTTTTGCTAAACACTTTTTTCTCTGTAAGAGGACAACTACCTGTAAATAAATTATCAAAGTAGATTCTATAGCGTAGGTTTCTTTTTTCTACAGGTATTTCATCCAACATGGCTACTAGAAGTGCAGCAGCTTTACCAAACTCTTTTTCATATAGTAATGAACGTTTTGGATTGTTTCCTTGGTACATTTCGAAATTTACTAAATAACCCGATTTCGTATTCAACGACCACATCTTGTAACCAAATCTTATTGGTTTGCTTCTTATGAATTGTTTGCAGCTATGCTTTCCGTAGTACTTCACCATACTTTCGTTGTACTATAGATCTTCTTCAGGTTGGAAGTGCAGCAAGAATTTTGCTTTGATTTTATCCATAAGAGGTCGCATTTTCCATATTTTGTCAGTAAGATCTGCTTTTGTGTTATCTGCACATGTAACGGGATATTTGTAAAAATCGATCTCGTCTCATCGAATTGTAGATAATATTGAGTCTCATATCTTTTTTCCGAATCCCAATAATATCTTTTTCCATGCAATTCATTATATCCACTAATAATTAGTATTGCCAGGAAACATTTCATTTCTTTGAAATTTTAGGATCCTGACAATTAACAAATAACGCGTAACGAGTGCTTTCTTCTACAAGAAATTCAATTACATCTTTGTAAAAAAATAGTTTAAACATTTCTAAATAAGTTGAATTCTCATATGTTGCGTAATTCGGTAAAAGAAAATTACTGTCTGAGGTTTCCAAATCTCCCGAGATCTACTTAATATCACTACTTCGAGGTGTTACTATGGATTCGCCACGATTATTATTTTTTAGAACCACTTCAGCACCAGCTCGAAGTTGTGCACCCGGCAAATTATCAATAGTGCCTCCTCCATCTTCGTCTCCCGAATCTTCAGCCGTGAGAACACTTGCATCAGGTGGTTCTATATAAATTGCATCAACATCATCTACATACGCAATTTCCAATGCTTCGTGCAGTGTAAAACGCTTAGCGTTACCGTATTGTAACGCAGTTAAAAACACACGTATTACACGTGGTATATGTAACTAAAATTTATTCTAATCAATTCCCACTGTAATACATGTATTTGTTTACATCATGAACAAATACAGCAAATTCTAACTAAATATCATAAGAAGGTATACTTACACAAAGTTTATAGAGTCAGCCGTTCTCTCGTACAAATAAAGTAGTTCACTTAGAATGAGTAATAGGAGTCATCCACCTACATTTTTAAAATTTATAAAATTACGGCACACTTACATAGACTCTGATGCCGTTACCATATGGTAACGCTAGGCGCTAACTTAAGAAACTGAAGAGCTCATTATAAGCAAAGTAATCATAACAATTGCCAAACTGTCAAATCTCAATTCCAAAGGCGTAAATTATTCTTCTTGTTTATTGTTATTATATCCCGCATTTGTCATACATTTCTTCTTTGTTGTATATTAAAATGGTATTTATTTACTCACGTTAGAAAGTGTTTTATTTTGACAGTTTAATTGCATTTGGTTCCGTTTTATTACGAGGCGAAGCAGTGTTGGTGACCTCTTACCTCCAATTTTCGCCAGATCAATTTTTCGTCTTTGTTTTACGCATGTACACAAGAAGTATTTTTGTTAAAAAAGAGCACAGTGAAACAACTTAGAATGTTAGAAACGAAATTCACTAACGGAAAGCCCAATTATATTTTTTTATATAAAAATTATGAAAATATTTAGAGAAGCATAGCAAGACAATGTAATGCCATCAGAATGGGAGGAAAATCTTCTAATACCAATACACAAGAAAGGAGAAGAACATACCTGCGAAAACTGCAGAGGCGTATGCCTATCATCAGTTACATTTAAGCGTTATACAAGAATAATTGAAAGAAGGCTAAGAAAGGAAATAGAGCGAAGATTAGAAGAGCGTCAGCATTTAGGGGAAAGGGACACACAATAGATAACATAGAAACGTAATCGAAAAGAACAATGAACTTGGGAAAGAAATACTATATAAATAGTATATATCATACTAATACAGTCCCTGGCCAAATTACTTGAAACACTCAATATTTTGTAGTTTCTTCATAATAAAATATAAACTATACTTATATTATATTTTTTTATTTATAAAATATATTGTAAAAATATGTAACATATGTAAATTTAAATAAGTAATTAATATTTAGTCCATAACCCATGATTTTTAATGACACTCTTAATTCTTCGGGGCATACTTTCAATGCAAGATATGATTGTCTCTTTTATATCTTCATCGTTCTGCCATACATCCTTTATATTCTTCATTAATATTTCCTTTGTAGGGTTTTCTCTTTCATATACCTTACTTTTTAGTCGATTCCATACGTTCTCGATGGGATTGAGGTCCGGTGAATTTCCGAGCCAACGTAAAAGAGGTATGTGATTGTCTTCAAAGAATTTCTTAACCTTTTTTGTCACATGGCAAGGAGCATTATCTTGCATAAATATACGTCCTGTCGGTATGCGACGTCCTGGTTTAAAATACGGTAATAACGTGTTTTTTAATACATTTATATACTGCTCTTGCCGCATTGTACCTTCTACAAAATACGAAGGGCCGGGTCCGTCTCCACTAATCACTCCCCAAATCATTACCTGCGGAGGGTGTTTTACAGTTCGAAGAACCGTGGACTCTGTGAGACGTTCGCCAGGTCGCCTACGAACAAATTGTGTTCGCTGCACTAACACACAGAGCGAGCACTCGTCACTAAAGGAAACCTATTAAATAATGCAAACATTAATTCAGTAACAATCATGTTGTTAAGTTATTCACCTTTTTCCAATCCTCGTCTGTGAAATGTCGATATTCTCTTGCAAAGTTGAGACAAGCAGATTTCATTTTTTCTGTTAAACGCGGCTTTTTTACAGGTCTTCGGCCCATTAGGCGATTTTCGCGCAATCGGCGCCTAACAGTTCTGCTCGAAATCGCTATTCCTCTCCCTTGTAATTTTTTTTGAATCATTTTAATTGTAGCAAATCTATTGCTCAAAGCCTGATGAACAATTTCACCGTCAGATCTCTTCGAAGTTTTTCTTTTCCGATCGCACTTTGTCCGTCTTTGTGTTGATGTGCTAGCTCCTTCGTTTAAGTTTCTAGCTAAACGCCATACAGAAGAAGGAGATACATTCTGTAATTTTGCAATTTCTCGTTGTGAATGTTTGTATAGAGGCTTTTTGTTCACTTGTTAAATCTTTCCCGGGCATTTTCTACAAAAAACCCCAAATATTTCAATTTTTTTCAAATTCCAAATAATTAATTATTAAGAGAGAGATAGAATAACAATTTACCTTTGCAATAACGATATATCAACACAAAACACTTAACGATACTCCACAACTTAGCTTCTATACGGTTATGAGGAAATATTTTAAAAAATGTCGATGCATTCTCTAAACTGTGAACTCGCTAAATCTAAGTTGGTAACTGAAATATTTATATATACGTACTTTACTCTTCTAAATATCATTTCTCTGGTACTTTTATTTATTGATGCAATAATCTAGTCCCCCTATAAACGATCGGATTGAAAGCAAAAGAATATCACTAATATTATAATAGGATGGGAATTTCCAGGTAAAAGGGTTGATTTATGACATGTTTCAAGTAATATGGCCAGGGACTGTACATATATATATTTTAATTCAAAATAAAATATCATATCTCTCGAACACGAAAATTGTTTAATTTTCTATTCGCTTCAATTAGCAAAAGAAAATAAGTAGATCCTACACAGTAATTTATTAATTTAGATTATTTAGAGTCTCATTATAATATACTACAACAATAGAGAATTTGGGAAAGTATTTAAGTACATGAGTAAGTGCTTCAATTTGTTATAATTACGCAACAAAATTTTGATATGAAAACACATCCGTTAGCAAATTCTTCTGACAACGAATTGTAGAATGTATCTATACTGTATACGAGAAAACCTCAAAATTTCCGCTTAATTAACTTCCAAAGCATTTTCAAGCTACGGCAACTTTCGTTTTCACTCTTAGCATTCAGCAAGCCACATGTATTTTGCTAAAGCGCGTCTTCCCTTCTTTAACTTAATAAAAAGCTCGGACAGGCGAAGCAACTTACCGAGATCCAGCAAAACAAGTAGCTTTTACGAGTTAATTCTAGATGATGTATTGCATCTACCGGATGGAAGATGTGTTACTCATTGTCGTACATTAAGCTCAAGACGACGTAGAGGGAGTTTTTCGTCGTTACCTTTTCGAATCTCACTCCAGCGGAGTGAGTTCTTCCGCCGAGGAAAAATTCGTTAAAACTCTGACCTACTTTCTGTATAAAATGCTGCTAATGAATGGTGATAAAAAAAGGAGCAAGAAAATTGTCGCCTGCTAGGCAGTTTATTCCGGGTTTAGCAAGCTCAACTAACTTTTCAATTTATCCCCCGTATATACTCCTCTTTATATCAACTTGTGCCTTGAGTGTTTTTTTTTGTTTTGATATAATAAGAATCTGCTCTCTTTCTCAACATGTTCTCCATGGAAACAATTTATTTTCTCCTTTGTTAAAGTTAAAGATGACAGAATTGTTAAAACCGAAAGTGTATCCGGGTCTTCTGCTATTTTGCCATTAGTTTGAAGCGCCTGAACGGCATTTAGTATCTAATTTGCTATTATATTTTTAAAGCTAAAAATAATGTTGTCTTTTAATAACCATTGATTTAGTTCGTGAGTACTGAAAATTGCTGACAACTTAATGTTGGGATAAACAGAATTTGTTTCGTATTAAACATCTTCCCCAAAGGCGGCATTCAAATTTATTATATTAGCTTTTTATTAGCCTTTTTTTTGTTTTTCTAAATAATATGCAAAATAATTGTACATAAATGTTACGAAGGAAAAACAGTTCCTAAATTGCTCTTGAATTGGCTTTAGCGAGGAGTACTGTGCATAATATATTAAAAATATGGCGAATCCGCAAATATTGACGTCCTGGGGCAGGGTTCTAGACGACCTATACTGGTTTCATAGAGACATTTAAGGTTCTGTCAAAATTTACAAATCCGGCAGAAGAAGCACCTTCCGAGAAATTATTACGCTGTGGAATACAGACTCTACATTTATAGAGAATGTTGTAGAAACTACAATTCTCAATGTGGTTTGGGGTTTTATAAAGTATGTCTTGAAATGTTTGATCTCAGGGAAATTGTTAAAAAAAATTGGAATTTTGTAAATTACCTAAATTTTTAACTCTTTTGTGGGACTCGGGAGTATTCTTTCATACACTTTCGACAATTTTAATGAACTTTGATGTCAATTAATGGAAATTAATGAATGTTAACATTGAAAAATGTAAACTAAACTTGATTTTTACGGAGATATCATCTAAACTCTATGCTCCTTATGACATTCACAGGAATCTGCCTGCTCTAGCCTCCAACCTTTTCTTCTACCTTGATTCTATTCTCTAATTTCTATCTCGGACACTTTAAATTGGGGCCGCAGTCAAAATACTAGTTAACTCGAAGAAAGCTTAACCAGGATTGATCAATTTATTGACGTCCCCTTTCTGCTTTATTTTAATCGCGATGGCGATTGTTTTTGACCACAGAAAATTTTGTTGATTTCCACCTAAACCTAATATTATGCTGAATTTCGATGAATAAAGTTATTTTTAGAAGTAACATGAGAGAATGAATGTAGTAATGCTACTAGATGACTCAACTAGACGACTCTATGCTAGAAAACACTCACGACAAACCTAAAAATACAAAAACTTACCGACGTAAATGAAGATACCTTAACGGGACATATTTAATGGACGAAATAATGTTAGAAATATCTTTGAATTTACTCTGTTGTTTGTTGTAGGAGAGTTTTACATTAATTTTGAAGAATTACGAAAATAGGAGGATGAACTAAAGACGTTGAACGTTTCTCCACGTTTGTCGTTATCTAGACTTACATTATATATTTAATGTCCACACTCCAAGGCCAGTCGGCCTGAGGGGAAATTGTGGCTTTAAAAAAATAGTTTTTATCTGCCAGAGGGAATTTCATTACTATCGGGTGGCTATCCTGAATACCCTATACGTTTGAGATTGACAGCTGATACTTTCGAAGTAAATATTTAACATAACATAAATAGGTTAGTTTCGCTAAGATAATTAGTTCAGTTTTACTACTGAAGATGATAGCTAGCTATCGAAACATACATTTAGTGTTAATTAGGTATTATGGTATGGGTTTTAGTGAAGTGTTTGCTTCCAGTTCTAGTAAAGTGTAGTGGTAAGCGTGATAGTGAAGTGTTCCTCCGAAAATACAATTTTCTCACTTGACCCAAATCCGCGTTTTGCAATCTTGTCACCCCCCTATAGCAAATCATTATTTAACTATATTTCTGGAATGAATGCAACCGTCGCATATGAAGCTAATTAAAATTACACGAATGAAATACCACAGGTGTATGTATGTACGCTATGTACAATCGCTCACGCTGGCACATGCCGTAAAGAACGAAATTTTAAACTATATTTAAAAGGTGTATTTATGGAACTTCAAATCGATTTTTGTTAATGTATTCATGAGTGCGACCCTAAAGTAAAATACATGTATTTTTATCAAGATAAAATGAATACTTTAGATAAAACACATAAAATACGCTATAGAGTTTAACGATTAATGGGGCCACTATTACAATCTTCGTTATTATTGGCCCTATGAAATCGGTTAAATTGGCAAACTACTTGTGTTTTTGATTCCTTTTTGCAAATACAATTTCAACATTTTCAAATATAGGTCAATTCCTGACATAAAAGCTTTATATGATATTGTTCTGAAATTAATAATATACGAGGGATGATCGTAAAATAAGGTTCCCAAAGCCCTACAGCAGCAAGAAGACGTGCTAGGCGAAATCCGACAACATTGGCGTGTGCAGCAGCTCTCCCACTCTATATACCATTCCCGTCTCGCTACGCGGCTCAGTGTTGGCTAAGCAGTCGTCCGAGATGGAACTCCCGATCGCCGCTACCGCCAAGTGCGAAATTCGCGCTGTGATACGTTTTTTAAACGCGAAAGGGGTTTCACCTATAGACATTCATCGTCAATTAACCGAAGTTTATGAAGAAAAGTGTATAGCAAATTATGTAGGGAATTCACTGGAAGTGGGACGGAAATCCACTATGAAGAGCGGAGCGGAAGACCATCAGTTCCAGAGGAAATCGTTGAAAAGGTCGAGAGCATACTGCTCGAAGATCGGAGGGTCACCATTCGTCAACTCGCTCTTCGGATTCGGGACCGACGATCAAGTCAAAGAAGAGGCTAATCGATTCTTGAAAGGACTGGCGGCAGAATTTTACGACATGGGGATATAGAAGTTGGAGCACCGTCTGCAAAAATGCTCGGATAGAAATGGCGATTATGTCGAAAAATAGCTTAAGTTTTTACCTTTAAAACGATGTGTAATGTTAAGGAAATAAGGAATGCTGTCTATTTTAAAAAAATATGGGAATCTTATTTTACGATCATCCCTCGTAGTTACAGGCTTTTAGTTTCTATTAAACATATACCTTTATAAACATTTATAGGAGACTACTGCAATACCATGCGAAACCAAATAGTTTACGTGCTGAAAGTGCCAAAAATATAAGTAGTATAAATTTCTCCCGCGCTTATTTGCTAAATGTACCTTTAAACGTAACCCCAAACACAGCCCTGAGATTAAAATATGTGCCACCTTTTCGAGTTCTGCCTAATCTATAAGCTATCCTTTCTTGAATTGTCAGAGGCGCACTTGTGTGCGACATTTATTCCGAAAATCTATTTGTTCACGGTTTGTAGAAATGGTTAAATTGAGAATATAAACTAGAGATGGCACTATTTTTGATAATGTATGGATAATTGTCATTGGTGGTCTCCCTGACAACAATATATATTTTCTAAATATTTGACTGTTTGTTATCTTAATTTCCTGTATGTTCTTTATTATCGTAATTTAATTTCATAGCAACAACGCCCAATGTGAATGGCGCATGGTAGCTTCGGATATATTCGAGTTCGCAGCCGACATTTCAGTTCTGAAAATTTTGTGGCTTACACATCTGTTTTAAGACATTAGATGCTGTGGCAATCGATATTTTGGAAGATACCTTGAAGATACACCAGTGTCTTGTGTAAGTTCCAGATAAAGATGTTCTTCGGCCATTATAAGTCAGTGACCAAGAAACTACTGGAGAATCAGAAACTATACAGATCTACACAACGTTATATCTTATACCCAGCACTAAAGAATCAGCGCGTCAGCTTCATCAAACGTACAACAAACGACAGGTTGGAATCGTGACCAGTTGACTTTTTTGCCACTATTTCCATCAATAATAAATTATCGAGGTAGTAAGTTTTGTAATACGCTTTGCAAACAAAAGTAGTACAAGTATCACTTTAATTGTTATGTATCTGTACACAAGAAAATTTGAGAGTCGCGGAGAGAAGAATACTGAGATCAGTACTTGGACCAGTTAGAATGACAAATTTGGAATATAGGATAAAAACAAATGAGGAAGTAGCGAAATAATGTGGAGAAGATATAGTTAAGAAGATAAAACAGCAAAGAGCAAAGTGGTTGGGGCATATGTGGAGAGCGGGAGAGGACAAGATGTTAAATATAATAACAAATTGGGAGCCATCGGGAAAAAGAAGGAAGAGTGAAGTGAGGGAAGACTTGAAGAGGATAGGGATTGACAAGGCAAAGGAAAAGAACGGAGTGGAGAAGGATATGCGAAAGAGTGGAATAGGAAGGAACAGGGACTGATCCTCCCCTTAATGAGGGATCTAGAAATCTTCATCTGAAACGGCGAAATCCCCAGGAGGGGTGTCTAAGCCATTTATTATTATCTGTACACACAACACACAAGTTATTTTGTGGTTATGTCATCTTCATCGAAATAATTTTGTACATATCCAATTACAAAATTACGTATACATAAATAACTGTTTTCATAGATACCTGTATAAAAGTGCATACTTTTTAAATTTTTTTTTTGTCGACGAATTTCTGTAGCTATATATTATTAAAATTTGGACATGCTACAGTCTGTACGTTATCGGCGCACTATACTTAACATTAATGCCATTAATATTGTTAAAATCTGGTTACAACTACGACATCGAGACTTAACCTAACCTAACCAGATTTACTTTATAGGTTCCTGGGAAATTTGAGTAATCTGGAAGAAGGAAATCTGTAACATTTAAGGTTCACCGTTTTTGTTGGCGACCACCTAGATTTTTAGAAAGGCCTTAACGTCACCTTAACGTAATGGAGGAAGTTAAAGGTATTTTGGGGAGCTGAGGTTTATTTACAAGAATAAAAGCACCACCTCAGTACCAAATGGAGGCATTACACTTATTCTTCATGTATTTTTGTTAGTTTATCCGCAATGTTAATAAAGTTTTTCAAAAGATTGTGTAGTTCTAATACATTGTTACCCTATGTGCTCATAGATGGATGCTTTCTTCTCTAAACGGAAGAAAGCATCTATCGTCCTAACCATTTCAGTGGAATAATAATACCAACAGAATAATATATTTGTCAAAGTAACAGCATATTTTAAACCACAGAAATATTCTATTAAGCAAATACATATTTATCTAACCTTTTATTGGCGAACGTTCCCAAAATGGGAGCATACTAAAAAATCAATTCTTTATTGAATTAATTATATCATTTGCGTAAAATTTTTATAATTAACAATCAGAAAAGTTTACATCTACGAATATTTTCAAACCTATAAAAAAATATGCATTAATTCAATAAAAATTAGATTTTTTAGTATGTTCCCATTTTGGGAATGTTCGCCATTAAAAGGTGAAGTCAAATAAATGGTAAATAAAAATATATTTGTTTCAAACTGACAAAGTTCTTTAAAAGAAAGAATTGTATTATTGAATCAAACATATTACGTATATTAAATTAAGCAGATATATTTTCAACTCAAACTTGAGGGTATTTGTTTCAAAAGATTGTATGTTTGAATCAAATAATTATGTAAAAAAAATATTTCTTCAAATTAAAAAAACTAAATCTTTGCCGCTATTTAAAATACGATTTGGTTGACTGAATGCATATTTGTTTGAGTCAAGAACTTTTTTCTCTGTGCATTTTACTATAAATTGTATCACAAATTGCTATAATTGTGTTAGATAGAGCTATACTTTTCTTCGGCGAGTAGTCAAAGGGTTTGGTATTAGATGTTAAACATAATGTTTGAAGAATACAATAAATCAGAAATAACTATAACATAAATCAATCAATTAAATTTACATGGATAGTAAAATTTGCCAAAAATATTTAAAAAAATGATTGATAACTTATAAAACAACCCGATTGAAATGAATTGGAACAATATATGTATTTCATTTATGAAGAACGATAGTTATACATATTAATAGCACGAATTAATAACTTAAGCAAATTAATTCGTATTAAAGTGCGTGTCACGTGCACTTTAAAGATTTCAAAATGTCAGAAAATCCATTTATGTATATTCATGAACGTCTGGTTAATTTGTAAGAGGACGAAATACAAATATATTCAAAAAGCGTCATGTAAACAGTCGCCACCGTTACAAATTAAATAAACATCGATTACGCATGACGCTTTTGTCCAGGTTAACAATGTCGAGTAGCATTATATGATTTGTAAATATTAGGGGACATTTCTATTATATTGTTTATATATTGCATAAAAGCATTTTGCCGCTAGGTATTTTTCGATGGAAAGGTACGCATTAATAGAATGTGAAATCTGTGTCTCTAATATTTAATGATAAAGTTATACGACATTCATACAGAATATTTTGTAATTCCGAAAAATACATCGGAAAGATGTACTATTCGAGTCACGCAGTTTTAAATAGCACAATGTCAGCTGATTTGTGCTTATAGAATAAATATACGATAAAAAATTATTTCTGCAGTTGAAACACAGATGTTCCTTAAGCTTGTGTTGGAAATGAATCTGTTTTCGAAAATGCGCCAACGATATTTTTGTATTCTCACTTTTATTTCTTCTGAATTGTGTTTATTACATACTTTTTCCACTTACAGAAGATACTATTTCAATTGTATTATTATTGTTCCAAAAAACATGAGAAATCGACAAGATCCAATGACATTTGAAATTCTAGTTTAGTTTGGATTAAAAATCTAATTCATTCTGGTCCATGCCAGTGTATTTGCAGTGAAGGGTAAGATTGTAATTTTACTTCCTAAGGAGATAATGTAAAAACATATCACTAAATTTCTCTACATACATAGGTATATCCAAATGCGTACTCTTTCAAATTTAACATTATAAATCAATTCTCGTATACAGTAATGCATCACGTCACCACGTAAATGACGAAAAGAAAGTATATAAGCGCGGTGTGCGTCGTTCATGCTTCGACCCGTATTTTCCGTTTCATATATTTCGTAATCCCTGTTTCATACATTTACGTAGCGGCTTGAGCAGCACGATATATTTTAAATATTAAATATTGTAGTTAGTTAAAGTGAACAAATGTAACAGTTTTGGAGCCACCACATACTAGTAATTGAAAGAGATCTTGGGTGAAATCAATAAAATGAAGTACATGCTTTTACTTAAGAAAATCGCTATATATAGGCATTTTATATGGTAAGAATAAAAATACTGAGTTCTTGCTTGCTCTTATCACGTGAGTTTACACTTAAGTTTGGTGGGAATAAAAGGAAACTTTATACTTAAACACATTCCTCTGAATTCGGTCAGTATTAGACTCAGCTTCATACAGAGTAGGCACATGAGCGCACCCAAAAGAAAAATAGATATTACCATTTGTATTTATCCTGAAATATGGACATCTTCAATTCATATTACCACCAGCATTTTAATTTTACTAGTGGTTCTTGGCACTGATAAGACTTAACACAGTTAAGTAACTCTTAAATAACTAAGATATGTGTACATAGGCACACGTAATAACTACCATGCGGTTAGCAGATACGTAAATGTGTAAACACTGGTTATACGTTTTACTGAAATAAAACGGATTCCTCAATCACTGAACCAAACACGTTCAACCTTATCTACTATTTATCTTTGCAATTGACTGATTTACGTTTTTTAGCTTTGGGCGGGGTACCGCTTCTATCTAAATCTCTTCCGCATGAATGAAAACGGTAGGGAGACGAAACGTGGGTCAGGAAAAGAAATTCCCTGATACCCTGTTGAGACAAGAGGTAATTTGTAAGCGACCCACCAGTTTAGGCTACTCAATGACGATCTGCCCACATTCATTATTACCCGATCCCTTCCTATTTCGTTTTTCCTCTCGTCAATATAAAATATGGTGAAGACGATAAGAGCCTTGCCCGATAAAGTATTTGTAAAGATGTTGGAGTAAACTAAGAACTCTTTTAAATCTAGAAGACGAAGCATATCTAATATTGTGATGTTTTCTTGATGTAGGTACCTATGAATACAGGTGTCCTAGTGGAATAAATAGTTACACTAGTAAAGATAAACCCATTTTCTCAAATAACTCGAAAAATACTGCTAAAGATAAGAAATCCAACAGAGTTATTGCCAAACGGGTCAGGGTTGTTTACCTAATTTTTTTTTTACTTAATTTTGATATGCATTTTGTGCAAATGTTACGTCACTAAGCATCTTGAGTGCTTGCTGCAATTGCTCAGCAGCGTTTAGTTATTGTTTAAGTAGTGAACGTTTTATTTGAGGGTAGGCAAGTGTTTTGTAAACTAATTAATAAAACTGATTGGAAATATTAAATTATTTACCAAATATTAAAAGAAGCTGTTCCACAGAAGAATTGGAAGTATTTCAACATTTTATCCAAATGTATATTAATGTGTTGACAGTTTTAAGTTAGTTTTTTTATCCATAACGACTTTCTTTGTTTGAATAGGTTACTTTTTTAAATATGATTCTTTGTTGTTGTTAATAATACTGTCATTTTATGGGGATTCACATGAAGTTTATCGTAAAGTAGATACCTATTCCTTTTCAGATATGCCGCGTGCCTGTAGAAAAAAAAAGGCCAATGTGGCAACCAAATTGATGATTAACACTAATAATAAGGACGTTATTTTGTATACCTGGATAGTCCCTGATATATCCGTCATAAAATAAATCGCAAATAATAAAGAAAGTTGATGGACATGTCAGAAGAGGCAGGTGTACCTTAAAGACATTTTTCCTTGTTCTCTTTTTGAAAACAATAACAATTCTCACAAAAATGGCTTTACATCAGTGATATCTGGATATAGTCCGCTTTCTTGAAACCTTTTTATTTACTTTAGTTAAAATTTGTTTCTATCAAAGATGTACTAAGTCTAGTTGGAAATAAACTATTCTTTAGAGTACCGACTGGATAATAATTACAGAATAATTTAATAATAATATATTTTTTCGAATTTTTTTAGGTAAATATCGCTATCAATAGTATCAGAAATATCAAAATTTGATTCGCGTCACCCCATTCTACGGTATACAGTACCGTGCAAAAAGATATCACAATTTGGCTTTTTGACAGTAACTTCCCTCAAACCCAAAGGATCTCGTTGAAATTTTTACCACGTATGCAGAACAAGAATACACTTCCTTTTAATATTATGTATTTATGAAATATGAACTTTTTCTTTAAAAAAATAACAAAATTGTTGTATTTTCTCAAATCAGATAATTTGACGAATAAATCTAACTACTCATAACAATGGAAAAGACGATTGATAGACAGTAAATACGAACTAGGAAAAAAACAGAAGGAAGCAAAAACTAGCAAGCGCACAGCCGATCGTCGGTACCTCTTTTCCGAGTATACAGCGTCCTCCAAAACTCCACACACAAGTTCTCTATCGTTAACACCAATACAATAGAACACAAATTCCAATCCCTTTGTTTATTTTCCGCAGATGTAACAAGTTGATATTGTCTTCCGTCATAGCGGAAAGAGACAGACATGTTAAAATATCTGTTAGACGATTTCTTTATGTCAATGTTTTTACATTAATACCATTGTAACTATAATTTATTTCGAATCTAAGTTGACGTATTACGAAAATACATAATACGATAATATAGCCACTAATATTACCTGCATAAATTAAGTATTGCAAATTCCAGTGCAAAGTTAAGTTCGGAAATTTCATTGAAAATCGTCAGAACCGCGAATTCAGAGGATCTCTATTGAATTTAAGTTTCGAAACCGCAATGACAAGTTTGACAAACTCTAGCTAGATGCTGTTGAGGTAAATTATTTGCACGTAGCTGGTATATTTCGCTTAAGCATTGTTAAGGATTCTATTAAACTGCACACTGCCACAATACCACTTCGTCGTATTAATTTAAATGTATAACCACAGAAAAATATTTTCTATTATTAGGATCGCAGATGCAGTGAGAGAACTCACAGAGAGAATACATAGGCACACCGCTATTATTAAACTTATAATGTAGGCTGAACTAGTACAGTATAGTAGTTGTATTTAACGTTAATATGCTACTATAATTTATATCAAATAGAAACATTCACGTGTAAATTAAACATTGGATGCGTCAATTTTTTCTGGAAAAATATCTATTAAAGTTGGTACATTCAAAACACTTGATATGTAAGGTCTATAACGCTTGCTAAAGCCAGACTTTTAAGTCTTTATGCTCTTTTGTCGCTGACGTGGAGGTTGTTGCTCACTGCCAGTGCTTAAAATGTCTTTCCATGTTCCACGTATTACATAATTATCGTCAGATCGATCAATTCTTACGATTGTTGTTCTTGGCGGCAAACGATGCTGCGGCTCAACAACATTCCTTACTTTTTGCCAGTTCCCTGAAATACTCCGCCAAATTTGGCATGTTGAGATCGCTCCTTATTTGTATGTTCCGAGCGAACCACGAAGCCCTCACAATCATTGCTTTTGCAACAGCAAGTTTATCTAGACTTCCAGAGAACTGCGTCTGCAAACAAGGGGTAACAAATTGCGTCTTGTTCTAATGAACTTTGCTTTAAGGGTATTTCTGTGATGTTTCCAGGTAAGCTTTTGGTCGAAAATGACTCCCAGCATAACACTCGTCTCCCAGTAAATCGAACATCAACACCATACGCTTCATTGATTCGGAGTTTCCATCTGTCGGCCCATTCTATTAGACCGTCCATTGCATGTTGGAGAATCCTTATAACTACTCCTTATTTACGCCCACATAAGTAAACAACGGTATCATTGATGAATACTAATTTGGCGGCTGGATGTTTTAGTACATCGCTCGCGTTCAGAAGAAATAAGGCAGGTCTCAACAATAACTCTTGGGTGACCCTGGAGTCGATGTAGCTCCCAGAGGAGAGCTCACCACCACAACGCATTCAAAATGTCCTTCCATAAAGGTATGATGCGGCCTGCCTCGTCAGTTCAGCCCCAAATCTTGCTTGAATCATTTTAAAAATGATGCCATCATGCCAGAACATGCCGTATATCCTGCTGATATCCATGAATACTGCTCCCGCAATTTCCCTGCATTCCATGGAACCTCTGATAGCTTCCGACAGACGTAGTAGCTGCTGGTCCGTCGATAAACCTTTCTTAAAGCCAAACTGATCATCTGGGATGGGATGCCCGGTCTATCTATATCTTGTTAAAATCACTTCTTGAGCTACTTTGGACGTGAATGTTGACAGCAATCTAATGGGATGGTAATTCTGGGAATATGGGGTATTCTTATTAGGCTTAAGGACGTTGATAACAACGGCCTACTTTCAGAACTTTGAAGGTGGTCCATTATTTTGCGATCGGCTGCAATCCCCCGTATTGTTTTCCATCTTTCACCGTTGTTTTAAGAGGGCTATTTTAAGAATCCATAATATACAGTGTATTCCATAAAAATATTCTGCAAATATTTTTGGAAAATAGAAATTTATCTAAAATATAATAAAGGTAATTTAGTTTTTACTTTTATTGTATGTATAGTGGCTAAATCCCCCTTGTGGGGTTGCGCCTCCTCTTTAGAGTATTTCTAGATCCATTTCACTGGGTGGATCAGTCCCTATTGTCATTTATACTTCGCTGCATATCTTTTTCCATGCTATTCTGTTCTTCGCCTTCTTTTCCGCATTTCTTATTCCTGCTCTCTTAAGTCCTCTTTCACCTCCTCTATCGTCATTTCGTAATTACTTTGATCGGGTCTTCCTCTTTTGCTCTCCACACATGCCCTATCCATCTCATTCTTTGATGCTTTATCTTTCTGACAATATCCTTCCCTTTCATCTCCTCTAGTAGTTTTTTGTTCGTACGTACTCTGTATTCATTCTCCGTTAACTTGATCGGTTCCAATATAGTTCTTAATATTTTCCGTTCTGCAATCCTTAGCTTTTCTTCATCTGCTTTGGTCATCGACATTACTTCCGCTCCATACATCATTACTGGTTTTATTATATTTTAGTATATTTTCGATTTTGTTCCTTTTGTCAGTATCTAGCTTTCCATTAATTTTTTATTTGCTTGGTATGCTCTATTCGTCACCATTATCTTCTCTTTAATCTCCTCCTCCCTTTCTCCGTCATTGGTTATCATCACACCTAAATATTTAAATTTATTTACTTCTTCGAAGGAGTAACCTTACTTTTATTATATTTTAGATAAATTTCTATTATCCAAAAACATTTTCAAAACATTTTTATGGAATACATAGTATATTATGGATTCTTAAAATAGCCCAACGATTCATCTTTTCGTTGCACTGAAATGGTGGCCGTGAAGTATTTTTTCAAATTTCCAAACAGGTAACAGTCACTGGGGGCCATGTCTGGACTATACGGAGGGTACCCCATTCGACACCGTTTTAACCAACCTTTTACTATAGAATAATAAGACGGCGAATTTTCCCCCATACATCCCATCCAGCCGATTTTTAATGCTTTGAGAAGAATGGAATTTGATAATTTGATAATTTTCGTGACTTCTGACATCGTGATGAACGAGTGCCAGTTATAGGAAAACTAATTGAGATAAAATAAATTTTTGTTTTTTCCAATGCTAATACTGCTGAAATACCTGGATAAATGTCAGGCCGGCAAATTTTGGCGCTTACCTTGTATGATTTTCACGGAAAATTGTTGCTATACATGTTAGCTATTAACTTCCGCCACTTATTAAGTTATTTTTTATATTAATGGTTAACTAAAAAATTGATAGTTGTTATACCACTTATAAAATATTTTTATGTTTAAGTGCATTGTTCGCCAATTTTCTACATGAAAATTACAATCAATGTAGAAAAACATCCCTAAAATCTTATATGTATTCATATTATACGAAGATACATCTTCCGTATTCTACCCGTTGGATAGAACGTAATTTATAACTGATATAAGATATTACATGACAACCATAAATTGATTTGAGATGAAACCCTTTGTTTTTTTTTATTTCACCATAGTTTAGAAACTAATTCACGGTATCGCCTCCCCTTATATTAATTTTCCGGTTTACTCTTTTATACGGAAGAAATTTATAAGCCGTAAATTACAAAGTTCCTCCATCGCTTCAAACTTATAAATTTTAAACTGCGCGTTCAGGATTAGAGTAGAACATAGTACGCTTGGTGAATTGTGCTTTTTGTTAAGGTTATTAGTAGGTTATTTGTTCTCGTAATAGCGCTAGCCTAAAACACAATTACGCTGGAGATTGAAGGGATTTTCGAAGAACCCCAGTTTATTGGTTAGCATCTATTGCAAGCACTGAATTTCTTGTATAAAGGAGGTAAGAAGGAAGACGCGGAAAATGGGAGCAAGTATGAAAAATTGCAATACAAGTTTCAAAATAAAAATGAGCTTCTTATAACTGGTTTTCTCTGTCGACTGCAACACCGTACTTTAGGGGTGGGTTAAGGCCTGTTTAGAAGTCAAAAAGTTTTTTTGATGACGATTGTTACGACATATTATAAAAAGAATATGGAAGTAAATAAGAAATACATTAACATTCTTCTTTAATCGTGCATTAAAATCCAAAATATACAGCGATATAAGAAAGAGACTCAAAGGAAGCAAGGTGAATGAAAGGATAGTAGTTTAATACATACATGTGGGAGTGAATTTTTGTAAGTATTTCAGTGGACCTCCGAAAATACGTAGACGTTACGCTTTGCTTCGTACGCTCAATTAATTGATTTAAATTAACCTGTGTAGTAAAGTACATCCAAAATACATTATCCCTTGATATTAATATTATCCTCAGAAACTTTTGTTGACTTCCACATAGAATCAATAATATTACGAGTTTCATTTATAATGGCTGAATGACCTAGTGGTAAAAGGACCTACTCGACCGCAGTAGCATTAGGGGCTGTGCGTTCGGACCCTACCAGGTTCGGTGACAGATTTTTCTAATTAACTGTGCTTCACCCTTTATGGTGAAGGTGCGATAGTAACAAGGCCATGAAGCACTTTACACACACATTAGAAATATGCTAAGTATTGATATTGATATACTGATAATAAAAGTCGTACCACTTGGCAAATTCTCAACAACCTACAAGACAAACCCTGCTTAACGCAGAGTAGGAGTCGATTGGAAATTAAGATTAACGACTCTATTATTACTTCTCCTATAAACACAGCAGAAGCCCTCATCCAGCACTTTTCCCAAGCTCCACACAAGACATCGTTGTCCATTCCTAATATGTGTCTCCCCAATACTTATATTACTGGCAACGATTATACAATGTATTTGCATCCCTTCTCTAAAAGTGAAATGCTCGCAATTTTTGCTAACGTTAAAAATAAATCCACTTCGGGCCACGATGGTATTTCCGCTCGCATTAGAGAGTTCAAGTACGAACTGGTTAGACCAGTAACATGCTTAATTAATATCTCTTTTGAAACAGGTGCTACTTTTAAAAAAGGAGATCGGAACTCTTTGTCAAATTACAGGCCAATCACGCTATTTTCTTCATCTCTCTACAACATGTGGTTTTTCTTACGACCAGTAGTGTTCATTGTGTCCATTAAACATTTCGCAGTTAGAGAAATAAGATTCATCTGTCCATAATACTCCATTAGTAAAGCTATTATTCCAGCTATTATCAACCACCTACGAAATGCTACTCTGCTATCATATCTTCTGGCCGTAAAGTTTGCGCAATACGCAACTTGTAGGGGTGAAACTTTGCCTTCTTGAAATTCGCAATGCTTTTTATTTAGATACCTATGCTTCTATTTCTCGAGTTAAAATGCCTGGATTGGCCGTGACACGTATCATTGTTATTAACTTACCGTTGTTATGATCCTCCATTAATAAACTGTATTCCCTAGTTTTAATAGGTTTTCTCTTCCATACCGCTGCATATTCTTGTCTAGTCTTTCAAACGATTTGAGATTTGGTTGTCTTCTATTCGGAAACTCAGTTAAATAAGTTTGGGCAGCAAGATGAGAATTTTCATAACACTTGATAAATGTGCAGAACATATCGTAGCTTAAGTACTTGCCTTTAACAGATTGTGATAAACTTTGTTATTGTTTTTCATCATAGCTACATACTTATGTACTTGATTGGACATTTAAAGAAGTAATTTCACGATGTTTTCTGTGGTACAAGTACTTAATACTTAGTACTGAATTAATATGTTACTAAGTATTATTGGAATTACACACAACGTTTTTCTATAATAAATTCTATTTAGTAATTTTCGATTCGAAGCATTGTTGTTACGTTAGGCCTTTACTTAAATCATAAAAAATTATCCAACGAAAACTTTCATGTAAAATTTCCAATTTTTTATAAAATTGCCTTTTTCAAAAGCTCAATGTAAATAATAAGTGTCAAATTTTACAAAAATAGTAATGTAAAATCTCAATAGCGCCATCTAGTGGTCGTTTGTAAAAACTTAACGCGTTACCCTCGTATATAATGCAAAGGATGTTTTTCCAAAAGGAGGCAATCAACAGCAGCGGGAATACTACAATAGATTTTTAAATCCTTAGTGTAAACTAAAATATTGCAATCAAGCAGATTCAAAAGACCTTCCAAGAATATATTAACCCTTAAGTAGTCGCTATGTTTGTTATGCAATTGATGGTCGCTTGGCGTACTTTGTACGCCATTTACAAAAATAAGCCAGAGCTATATCAAAATGTTGTTTTAGTCATTTTACTTCATTCGCAGAATAAAACAACCAACTGGGTGTCCTTTTAGACATTTTTATTGATAATCAAAACAAAATATTTAATAAGAATAACTGAACAAAATAAAAAAGCGTTTTATGAACTAATACATTTCTTAAATAAAAAAAATTAAGAACTATGTTCTTCCTCGTCCTTAGACTGATGACAATTCAGGCAAGTATGTATTGTGATCGCATGTTCTTTACAGGCTAGTTGATTACAAGTCTGGCATTTTATTGTCATGATTCAATTTTTTTTTCGTCCATACTGGACACATCTGCTTTTAGTTTTGTCCAGATGCTCTTCTGGTTGTTCTATATCTGGCTTGTATCTGCGAAGAAATTGTTTGACATCTAAGGAAAAGTTTCAAATATTGGCCCTAGTTGTTAGATGCGGTTTCATAAGAAGCATTGCCAAATTCTTCAGGAATACCCTACGGTTTTCACAGTCATCAGTAGGGCAAGTTGCATTGAATATGATGTTTGAAATTAGACCAGCAATATTTAGCAACTGGTAAAATATTACTAAGGGCCATCGTCTGCAACGCTTTTGCACAGAGTAATTCCCGCACATTTGGTCGACTGTATCGACCCCTCCTTTAGTGGAGTTATAAAAGAGGACTATGTCTGGTTTTTTAGATTCAGGATCGACGAAATCATTAGTGTGCATGGAAAGTAGAATCACTTATTTGTTCTTATTCGGAGTGTAAGATACCAAAGTTGTTTTGTCAGAGAAGGCGAACATAGACGAATGTATGGGATTATTTTTGTTTGGGAGTAAGTCTGGCGGAATTTCGTTTTTATTCTCTTTTAGAGTACCAAGTAATGTTATTTTCTTCTCGGGAAGTTACTGGGCCAAGATGTAGCTTGTATACCAGTTATCCGTGGTCAAGTTTCTATTTTTATTCTATAAAGGCTTTACCAATCTGAGGACCACATCTGTTTGGAGAATTTGAAACTGCGTATCTCCCCTCTGGTTGTTTCCCACGATATACTTCTAAATTTGAAACATAAAACACTTTAGAATCGCATAGACAGTATGCCATATTTTGCTGGTTTGTTAGGTATATACTGTATAAAGCTATATCTACAACGAAACGGATCCAGCATCTCATCAATTGTAATATATTCTCCTGGACAATAATTTTTTTGACAGTTGTTGACAAACTCATCCAAAATACCTCTAATTGGGGCCAATCGATCAAATTGTTTTCTTTGCAGACGATCTTCTTTATTGTCAAATCTCAAAGCACTAAGAAGAAAGAGAAATCGTTTATATCACATACAAGCCGGAAAAATCGTTGATCCAGTACCGTCTGTTGCTCAGAGTTCCCTAAAGTCTGTATGACCTTGTTTTTTTAGACCAATTAAATAAAATAAGCCAAACAGACCCATTATCTCTTCTTTACTTGCTTCTTTGGCATCTCCTTGCTTAGTTAAGTGCTCTTGGGTAACTCTGATAAATGCATTTGTATGATTCATGAACATTTTCAATCATATTTTCCATTAAAAAATACATGAATGCACCTAATTTATCTGGGTTCCTTGCTTATCAGAGGCCGAGGAAATATTTTGACGATATTTTTTGAGTCATATTTCGCAAATTTGCTTTTCAACGGATGTTTGTACCATAACAGATTTTCATCACGGCATATGAAGGTGGGTTCTCTGTGTTTGGTTTGTTTTTCAGGATTATTGTTATAGAGATTTTCGTCGTCGATATCGACTTCCTGTTGGGAACATGAGTCGTGGTCGCTGAATTGGATTGATTCATCGGAATCATCTTCATCGACACCGCCTATATAGTCATTCTCCAGTTCCTCAATTATCTTTTCCAAACAAGCTTTCAGTTCGGCTTCTGTAAGCGTTTTGGGATTTTTTATCAGTACACAATCCCTAAAACACCAAAAAGAGGCTCAAACTAGCCAAAAATACAAATATAACAGAAGTCCAATAAACAAAACATTAGATACTTACACGGTCGCTTGGCGTATTTTGTACACCAAAATTTGCAAGCACAAAATAAACTTCGTACAAAGCGCAGTGATGAATGAAAGTGTCGTGGTTTGCTTAGTGTATCAAAGACAGTTTGGTGGGAGGTTACATAGGCGCGGGCGTACAAAGCTTTTAGGGTTCGAAATTAACAAAGAACCAACCGCGCGTGACGTTCTTTTTACCTCTTAGCGACCACTTAAGGGTTAAATAAAAGTGGGCGTAAATTAAATCCTTGATTTACGTCGGTGGAAGCGATGAAGGAGGCAGATGTGAAACCATTATAATGCACATAGCAATTTCGATCATGAAGGTATGATCGAAAGAGTTCAGTAACTTTAGGGACCAATCCAAACGAAGATAATTTCGGAAATAATATCGTATAATGTTTTGTGTCGTAAGCCTTACTGAAATCGGTGTAGATTACATCAACTACCTGCTCGGGATCAAGTGATTCGCTGATATATTCAGTAACTTCGGTTAAGTTGGTTTCTGTAGACCTACCGCTAATGAATCCGTGTTGACGATCAGATAATGTATAATTTGTGGAATAATCACCTTTATTATTATTATATTAAAAAAATACATTATAACTATAAGTACTTGTTTACTACAACCTTGCTAACGTAATCGGCACACGCGTTGTTTTCACAGGAATATTAGCAGTAAAACGTCAATAAACCTGTGAAACCTGCATATGTAATTACTATGAATTATTACACCAAAAAATAATATAGGTATAGTACTGAAACAGCGGGTAACCGCAGGTGTGAACCTTCATAATACGAACAGAGTTAACGTTTCTGCATTGTACAATGGAAAACATTAAAAGAAGATTCAATTGGCAAATATACGAACATTATCTAATATGCTTCGTTTACCTTATGCGTCTAACTCAAATATATAAATATTTGATATGTGCTATCGTTTAAGCCAACAATTTTTTGGCAAAGGCCGATAATAAATTGCACACACAATAAAGCGGTAACTTTTATAAATAGCGCCAAGAATCTTTTTAGGTCACTCTACTTACTTTCTGGTCCCGTCTTTTGATCGATTTTCGTTAAGGTCGACTTTCAGGCGGAAAGTCTAAACGACATTGGAATCAGTGAGTAGAAGTACACCACTTGCTGAGATGAAATATTATTGTTGCACGTGAAGCGAATCGAAGATCTCGACGTGTACGGCCCCAGAATGTTGTAGAATCTTAATATCTCACCTTCGGTTTCAACAAAACTCACTGCGAGAACGTTAAAAACAGATTCAAAGGATTTTGTCTTATTTGTTTTAATCTAGAACGTCATAAACCACATCAGAAGCCGGTAATTCTGAGGTTTTATACGTTTATGTGGATCATCAACTCATGTATAAAAATGTGAGTTCGCTATTTAATTAAGCAACAAACATACGAAAATGGTAGTATTTGTTCTAGAGAGCCGATTAACCTAACTTTTAGAAATAAAATAAGACTCTCTTATAAGTTTAAACTGTTAATCAGCTGAAGCATCTTAGTACCCTTCTTCAACTTGTTTATTTATAAATACAGTAGCGTCCGGATATATCGAACCACAAGGTACCGAGAAATTCGGTTCGTTATATGCAGAGTTCGTAATAAACAAAACGGATGAAATACATTTGACAAATTAACAAATTGGTGATTTATTTACATAAGAATACACATTTAGAGAAATATTGCATACATACATTTTAATATTGCATGTATTAGTCACTGATTCAAAAAATCTGTAATTTTTGACTGCTTCAATTTCGCGCCAGCGCAAAATTGTTCCATATTATTCTCAATATTAGCGAATATATCCAAAGCATCTTTAGGAGTATTATGAGACTGTAAAAAGTAGCTAACACATTGCAGCGCTTCTTGATTAGTAGGGATTGGCATATCTTCGCATGTTACTCTCATCACTACTGGAATTGTCTACAGTTTCATTCAGTACGCTGTTGATTATGTCATCGTCAGTTAAGAATTCGGCGATTGCAACTTGATCATCTACAAGAACGAATTCGTTAAAATTTATAATCTGCATAACATTTTTTACGACTTTATTATCAACGACAGATAAATCAATAGTTATTAAAGATGATTTTTGTTTCTCCAACCATTGTGAAGGTGATAATTCGTCATCAGAGTCAAACTCATCAAAAGAAGTACAGAAGCTAGCATGTTTGAAACAATTACTGATAGTTTTCTCCGTAACTTTTTGCCATGCTTTATGACTAAAATTTATTGCATCCAGTAAATTACCTTCGTCAATTGAATTAATTAATTTTATAAGCCAAAAAGTTCGATAGTAGCTTTTAAATGCGTGTATTTTTCTCTGGTCAATAGGCTGAAGCTTGGAGCTAGTGTTTAGTGGCGTAAATACTAATTTAATATTACGCAAACGAGGATATACAGGGCAGTTGTCAACCAATAGAATAACTTTTCTATTCTTCAGTAATAACTCTTCATTCCAGACTCAGTTCTTCTATAAATAAATTGTCGGTCATCCACGCCTTTTTATTTGATTTATAATTCACAGGAATTCGTTTGAAACATCGTGGATTTTGTGATTTGCTTATCACTAGCAATTTTCTTTTTCCACTTCCCGTTAAATTAGCGCACAGAAATAAAGTTAATCTACTTTTTGAAAGCTTCTTGTCAGTGTTGCCCGGGTTTTCTGAATATTGTGTATTGATGTAGTATCTAAACAAGTTCGCTTTAAACAGAAACTATTTCTGTTAAAACTCTAAAATTGGTTCGTATTATGCGGAAGTTGGTTATAAGCGGGTTCGCAATAAAAGGTATTTTTTAGTATTGGCGAATATAACGGGACCCTCAGTTTTGGTACGCAACAATCGGTAGTTCGCTTTAAGCGGGTTCGTTTTAGCCGATCACTACTGTATATGAATTCACGAGATTCAATGAGAGTTTAACACTTTTTTAAGATATTTTTGTGTTGAAAGTATTGTTTAGGAGTTTCCGACGCACTTCTATACTACAATAGAGAAAAGGTATTCACATTGTGAACCGAAAGACAACCTAATGTAACAATCCTAAGACAAGGTCTTAAAGACCACATCAGAGCATGATTCAGTTTTAAAATTTAGAAGTATCCGTTATTAAGTTTCACCAAAGCAAATATCATCAGAAATATTCACATAATAAAATTTGTTAACCCAAGCGCGACTTCTAAATTAGTTAATTTTTCAGCATGTTGTTTGCAAACTATGGTGTTACACCCACAAAATCTAATTATTCAGTAATATTAGAATCACAAAAAATTAGAACTCCTAAACGCTACGTTAACTCTTATACAAGGTGCGGCAGAATGATCTCCCCTATCTGGCAAGAACGTAGCCGCGGACGGGTGAGAGGTACAGCACAGGTGAGCGCGTCAAAATACGGCTGTGCTCATGCCATTTTCGGTTTAAATCATGGCTTGGTCGGGAGTGTACCGCGCTTTCATTGTAGAGTTCATTCGAAATGGCGGTCCGCATGGTGATATCGGAAGGTCCCCTCGTTCACCAGATTTGAGCCCCTGTGATTGCTTTACCTCAAATCCCGCCTATATTAACATCGTCCTCAAACCTTGGAAGCTCTTAGGGATGCGATAACCCAAGAAGTTGCTGCTACTCCGCCCGAAATGACCCCCAGGGTCCTGGAAAACTATCGGGAGAGGCTTAATCAGTGTATTGAGAATGGAGGTCGCCACTTGAGTTTTAAAACACGCTAATCGAAAATCGCATTCTACATATATACTTTTCAGGAATACATTTATCTTTTTTGTATCTTGCTTGGTTTGAATTTTATTAGCTTTCCAAATCGGGGAGGTCATTCTGCCGCACCTTGTACTTACAAATTCTAATTATTACATTTTAATTCTTTCTATAGAATAATAATAAACGAAATAATTCAAAAAGGATATGCTGCATAGTATGCTAGTTATTCTTGAATTCCTATGTTTTATGTCAAGGAAAACTTTATTTTTGTGAACAATTCTCTATATTTGAAGTAGGTTACTGCTCTCTACTGATGTGGAGCTTTAAAAAGTTATAAGGTATGTCTAGTGCATATGTTCAGGGTAGTGACTTCGAAGTATGTAATTTAACTAGAGATTCGTACTCTATACGTTAGAACTATAAAATAAATACAAAACATCTTTGGCTTACCTTTCGTCTACATAAAATATTCTGTGACTCTTTTTTCCACATGTAGTGGCGATATTACAGAATATGGAAACTTTGAGCTTGTCATAACCTCAGGAGTCTTTTAGTGTGTAAATAGTATGTAAAGAGTTCTATGGCTTTGTTACTATCAGCTGCTCGCCATAAAGTGTCAAGCGCAGTTAATTATGATCCAATATGCAAATGGTGACTCGAGATTGTACCGAATCAAAGAGAAAAACATATTTCTGTATAACTTTGGGGTTACAGTCACGGATTTCGCTACCTGGACGATGGGTATCCGATGCCATTCGATTCTAATCCGTCGGAGGCCACGGCCGAAAAGGATTAACGCTTGATTGTAACAAAATCGTAACAAAAATTATCTGTAAACGATCGATCAACGGGATAAAAATTATCAAATAACGTGTATTACGTATTTCCTAAAATCTGCACTGATGTCAAATGCGTATAGTAGCAACTGATTATGATTAGTAACTACCCTATTCATAGTTCTTCCTTAAGGTATACCTTTCCTTAAGCATTCCTTGATTAAGAAATTTGTGTTTCATAGAACATACAAGGTGACCACGAGGAACACCTACATTAAAAAAAAATCAAAACACTATCAATTTAATAAAAAAAAATTTATTCAATTTATCTAACATTGGGATACGCCATTTACTTTATGTAGCGAAAATGAAGTCAGGAAAGTGACGTCCGGCTTCCCTGATGCAATTTTCAATTCTGTCCTTGAAACTCCTCCACACTCGTTCCAGTGTCTCCTCTGTGATCAATTCTACCTCTCTAAGAATTGCCGCCTTCAAGTCAATCAGATTACGGGGTTTATATTGATAAATTTTTTCCTTCAAATATCCTCACAAAAAAAAATCACACATGTTAAGGTCAGGAGATCGAGGAAGCCAGGGCACTTCTCCAAACCTGGAAATCACGCGACCTGGAAACAAGTCCCGCAGCAGGTTCATCGATATCCTTGATGTGTAAGCAGTAGCCTCATCTTGCTGAAACCACATGCCTTCTTGCAAGTTTAGCCTCCGCAGTTGCCGACATTAAAGTGAATACGAACTGCTCGTTGAGCCGCTATCACTGACTCACCGTTTCTTACATACGCATCGTATAAACATGCGCTGCTCGACCGACCACTGTTCTATTGTGACTGAGATACCTAAATGGCCACCTTTCGGGAGTTCAATGCTCTCTCCCCCACCGTGACACGGCAACCCAGGCTGGGTAACCGTCCCATCCAAAACGTAAATGCTCCTCGTGGTCACCCTGTATTTCTCACTTAAGGTCGTCTTAGATAAAGAAAATCTTAAGGTAGCTCTTTAGGTACCTTAAGCATTCCTTGATAAAATACTTGATAGGGCATATAGAGGGCGTTTCAGAGCATATTTGTTATTATCGGTTATAAAATTACGTTTTTGGTTAATTTAGTTGCATTGTTATGTATAATTTGTTTAATTATTAAATTTCTTGTATAAATAATGTGATACTTGTATGTATTAAATTTTCTGTTGATTTGAGGTTATTTCAGAATTAACAGTACTTTTAAGCATTGTTATTTTAAATAATAGGTTGTTAAACTAAGGATATAAGGATAAAATATGCAATGCATTGAGTAACATAAACGATACATTAGAGATGTACAAAACCCTATGGAATATTTTAGAAATTAAGAATTTAAAATGCGATATCGTTTTTCCAAAGAAAACATTCAATACATTTTATTGTCACTTGTTAATGAACAATTGAAGGGGCAAGTGGATGAGGCGGTTGAGTCATATTTTTTTAATTTACTTTGTTGTAACAAATAACTTTCATGAAAACTCAAATGTTTGGCGACATATTATTAATCCACAACCCCTTCTTGCTAGCCAAACAAACTGCATTTGAAAATAATCATTCAATAAAGGATAGCAACTAACACTATTAAAATCTAATTTATTCAGAAACGGTTTTTTAAAACATAACTCCACCAGTTGTCCCTCCAATTACAGAAGATACTGCTTTACCTATATCCTATATCACCACTTCTGTGAAGCTAGCAAATGGTGATCAGTAGCTAATTTTATAGCAGTATGGTTTAATAGAAATCCTTTCAGCAATTCTACAGAATGCATCCTTATCCGAGAATGACCGAAGCAAATCAAGATTGCAACTATGAAATACAAACTTGTCCTAAGTGTAAGGTGTCCTTACCTAAGTCGAGTTATTCCATGAGATTTCATATTGTTTATGAATAAGGCAGTAAGTGTGTAAGGCTACCTAAGGAAAGTGGGTGGGGAGCGTGCCTAACACAGGCGGCAACGTTATTCATTATATGTATGTACTTTCTTGCGCAGTACATACTTAGTATGTGTAGGGTGTGAAGCGTAGTTTATATTTGTTACCATGTGAATGGCAACTCGAGATTGTAGCGAACCCGTCACAAAATCTCCCATTATATTAATAAATTTAAGCATTAATCTGCATTGGTTTATCTGTAGTTACTCAGTTAATAATTACGCCCTGAGGAATATACGTGAACATGTAGGCTCATCAACTACGTATTTCTTCTTACTGTACGTTAAATCTACGAAACTATACATATTGTAAAGAGAAATATTCGTATCTATCATGTGACATACTTGACAGCGGCTGTACAAAATAAATTGCAAAATAAGAGTTACTATAATAAAAGGCATATTGCTTCCAACATAAAAACGTTGCATTGTAAGTTCCAACTGTACATATTCTTAAGTGAAATAGGAAATGTACACGTAGAATATATTTGTAACGTAGAAACGTTGCACACCTTTCATCCACGCGATTACTGTGATGCGTACCTACGATAAACACGTAATATTCTCAAATTTAAACAGAGATTAACGTCAGCCAACGGAGCAAGGTTTCCTTGGCAACCCTATCTCGGCTATATAATTCATACAAACCGCTTATATTTACAGTGTCAGGTATTCTCCCTCACGAACGCCGGGAATGTTAGATCCGATCTCTTTGAAGTATAAGTCCTGCAAAACTTGAGTAGGTATTAGATTAACGCCCTTAATGATTCGAGATTGTTTTAATTAGCGTTCAGCACCTTCGCGTAAAAATCATTGAAAGACTCCTTCCGCTTCACCTTGTTTTCAACTTTATGACGCGGACAGGATAACCTGTAGATGCAGGAATTTAATAGGATCCCCTCAAATACTCGTAGAAGTTGTAGCAGTAAAGTTAATTGGTTGCACAGGCTCAAAGAGATAAAATGTACGTGGGTGTATTACGTTAAAAAACTTTATGCACATATTGCAATATTTATATTTTTAAAAGTATGTATGGGTTACACAGGATGTTGACCAATAAATTAAGTATAAACGAGACCCTTTGTATTTTGTTTCAATAAGGTAATTTTTGTAATTACATAATGATTGCGAGAAATAAGAATTTTCTGTCAAACACGAAGTGGATGAAGCTTTAGAAGAGAAATAAATAACTTTCTGGTACATTTCTGATAACTCACGATATCAAACAGATATTTTATCACTGTATTATTTTTATGGGTGATAAATAAAGACCACCCTTATGGGTTTCCTATCATACGCGTACGAGCGAGAGGTTCGAGACCTCTAACCGCCGTTCCCCGCGCTGCAAATATCTAGTACATGAGAAGCTGTTGTTATGTGAGGTTGTTTATTGACTTATTTACGAATACGTGTACGCGTAATTCAGACCGAATACATTGAAAATGTCGAAAATGCCCAAAAACGCATCAACTTGCCTGTTTGATAACAATGTAACAAGATTTTTATGGCAATTCCTAGACTTAAAATAGAATGGTAAAGAGTGGTGTGTTTAGTTTGTGACAAAAGTTTACTATGTTGGAACAAATGTGTAGGAAACATGTGAATAGCTCAACACACAAATTAAAAAAAAAAAACGGAGAAAGACCGAATAATGCATTCCTATTTGATTTAATTTTGATGTTATGTGCGTGTAATATACCGGTTGAAAAACCGGACTAAAAATGTATCGTCAGTTTTGGAAAAAATACAATCCTACATAGAAATTGCCAAGTCCGTCGACGCTACGAAGGCATTTACCGTGAGTGCGCGAAAGAATTGAGGAATAGATGAAAACCACAGTAAAAAGTAAAAGACCGTGGTTAACTATAGGTGAAACTACAGACTTAAAAAAATCATTGTATCTATCCTAGTGCAAAACTCTCCGTCGCCGAAAAACATCAGCGTCAGCATTTTCTTTCACTAAATTACCACATATTTATAATAATAGTGCTTCGACAGATCCGTCCGACTAATTCAAAGACGTTCATTTTCTGCGTTGTAGGTGTTTAGCTACGCCTATCCGAATTTGTTATAGATATGCACTTTCTTTTGATGTAATCTGTAAAAGAGTATGCAAAAGGTGATTTTGTACATATAAAGATAAACATCGCGTCAATTTTCTGATCAGAGTGGTATTTGGAATTGTAAACGATTTGTAACGTTTCCCCCGACAATGAAACTCTTCCCTTCGTAGTTTGTTTGGACACATTTAACTTTTTCAACTGCATTAATCACTACAGCTTTTTGTTTTATGTTTAATAAAATTAAATAGCGCTTACATTATTCGTTGCGCGTTAACCTCATTTACGGAACACAGACCAAAATCCCCCGGGCTAAAAGCTCGGCGTATACATTCTATGAATACTAACAAGTGAAACAAAATCAGATCGCCTGAAAAGTAATTAGGACGCAGCAAGATTACAAAGAGATTGTGTCAGAAGCAGATTGTGTTTAAATATGTGATGTAGGTAATAAATATCTGCTGATTTAGATAATGTGGTGAGATTAATTTGAAGAGTGCGACGAAAATTATTACGACTGATGGCGGAGAAAGTAAACATTAACGAAGTGGCACCCCATTATCTTTTATTTGAGAACATCTCCACTTTACTTTTTGGGCGCATTTAATACGAAAGATTTTGTAATGTAGGTAATAAGTAGCTTATATACTATAAATTTTGCAAGCATTAATAGAATTCGTTCCTTCATACAAATAATGTGTTATAACTAAAGCTGGCCACGAGCGGTACCGCGCAGTAGCGTAGAGTCGACCAGGCCTCGCGTTCCACTAGAGTTATTCTGTTAATAGAGATGTTTGCTGCCGCAAATAATTTCGCTCATCTTTTAAATAAAAATTAAATAACACGTGCTCAAACACTTACCATTTTAAGAGTCCTCCGTGAAATCACAAAGTGAATAATGTCTGTTAAATATCTGCAACATTAGATATGTTTCAACTGTTGTTTCGGCAAAACTAGTACGGCATGAGGAAAAAATACGTTTATATGCAGAGAACGAACGTTCTACATCTAGTGACGTAATATTTGCGTAAGTAAAATAATCTTTCAAATAACTTAACGATTCTGTTGACGCACCTTCACAAATGTGTCTTAATGTGCCAAAATCAGAATTTTTCTCAAAAACACTCAAATTTTTCTAGAACAGAAACACTTTTTGCGTCTTCAATCACGCATAGCTGTGCGTGAACATGTTGCACTATTTGTAGAGATTCTTCTAACGGCACCGCAGGATTTTGTAATTTTTCTATTGCATCTGCTAGCCCGAAGTAATTGTCGTGAATGATTTTTAAATCCATTTTAACCTGACTATCTTGAAATTTCGACTGGCTTTTCTAGATAGCGGCAGCTTCCTTTGTATCGAATTGTAAAACCACGTTCTTAATATTGTCAAAATATTTATGATAATACAACGCGGCCTGCAACCATGTTCCCCAACGAGTTAGAATAGGTTCTGGTGGCTCTGGTATACGGGGGCACAGTCTGTGAAATTCGCGAATACGTTTCGGTGATTTGACAAATACTGCTTTGGTATGCGCTATTAAAGCGTCTACCTCAGGATAACATTTTCTGATACTATCCGCCACAAGATTGAGAGCATGAATTTTACACGTAATGTGTAACAAATTAGCAGAATGCTTTTAAGAGACCATAACCTTACCACTCAAAACTCACAACCATTAACAAAATCAAGCAACCAAAACTATAGTAATTTGATTTCAAGAACTAAATAATAAGGTTATTTTTAATTTCTCGTAAAAATATATAGAATCCGATTCAAAATTACCAGTGAGGTTGAATGGCAACATGAAGTTTTAAAGTGACTAGTTTTCTTCATATTTTCCCCTATAATGTCTTACTTTAGAGCTACGTAGTGTTAAGGCATCTAAAGACCTCGAACTGTATCTACCACGAAAGAATCATACCTTAACAAAGCTGCATGACTGAGCGTTTACTAAATTAGTTGTAAGGTGTTGAGAAACCGCGATTTTACCGATCGCGTGCAAGTAGCCCTAGGCTGTATTCAAATGTTTATTTTCGTTGTATCTAGTGCAGACTAACATTTAGTCAACAATCCCCACCATAAGTAGGCCACGCCTCTTCGAGAGCATATGTACTAGAATACGTACTAAAAAGTGAACCTTTTTTAAGTATATGGAAATGTATGCTAGATGTGTACCACGTGGATATTTGCATAGCCACTAATATGACAATAAAAAATTTTCAGTTTTAACTGGCTGTTAAATATCTGCAACATTAGATATGTTTCCACAGTTGTTTCGGCAAACCGAGTGCGGCGTGAGGAAAAAGTGTGTTTATATGCAGAAAACGAACGCTCTACATCTAGTGACGTTATATTTGCCTAATTAAAATAATCTTTGGAACAACCTAACGGTTCTGTTGCCGCACCTTCACAAATTTGTCTTAATGTGCCAAAATTAGAATTATTATCCAAAACACTTTCAAACCTTTCTAGAACACAAATATTTTTTGCGTTTTCTACCGCGCATAGCTGTGCGTGAACAGAGATGAGCAGAGATTCCACTAACGACACCGAAGGATTTTGTAATTTTTCTATTGCCTCCACTAGTCCGAAGTAATTGTTCTGAATAGTTTTTAATTCCGTTCTAACCTGACTATCTTGAAATTTCGACTGGCTTTCCTTGATAGCCGCAGCTTCCTTTGGTTCGAATTGTAAAACTACGTTATTAATATTAATTATTCTTAATAAAACGCGGCCTGTAACCATGTTCTCCAACATGTAAGAATAGGTTCTGGTGGCTCAGCCATACGGGGACACAGTCTGTGAAATTTTCGAATACGTTTTGGGGATTTGACAAACATTGCTTCTGTATGCGCTAGTAAAACGTCTACCTCAGGGTAACATTTTCTAATACTATCTGCCACATGACTGAAAGCATGAATTTTACACGAAATATGTAACAAGTTAGCACAATGTTTTTTAAGAAACCGGCCTACAGAAAGCATGCTTGCGGCACCATCACTCATAAGCATCAACAGTTGGTTTGTTGAAAATTCAAACTTTTCCAATGTATTTAACACTAACTTTGAAATTACTTCGGCAGTACATTGTTGTACTCGTCTGGAAGCTAATAGAATTGAAGGTGACGATTGATGTGGTTCCATTGTACGTACCATTACATTAACTACAGAATGTTTATTACGATCTTTTGGTCCGTCCACACATAACCACGGTTCTTTATCTTTCAACTCCGATTTAATCCTTTTTTGAACATATTCACGAGCAGATGGCACAATTCTTTGTAACGATGCCCGACTTGGTAATTTGCAGTCCGAATATTTATTCCAAAAGAAGGCATATGTTTCCTTGTCTAGTAAATTAAACGGTGTCTAACATCTTACTTTTAAGCTTAGTTTACTTTTTAATGTCTATAGTAATTATATCTATGTAAATTACATGCTGGTTTTCAAAATTATTTAACTACTGCTCTATGAACCTTAAATTTCTTTGATTTTTTCGTTACACCTATTTTTTTTCACACCACTGTATATGTTTCGTAACCGTTTCGCAAACAAAAATTCATTCAAATTTTCTTTCATAACCAAAAAATTCCGTAACAAAATACTGTCGTAAACCAAGGCACCACTGTATTTGATTTTGAAACAACAAATTTGATTGTAAAACTTTACAAATTCATAACAATATATTACCAAAATAGGATAGTTTTCCAAAACACGCCGTTAAAAACTATTTAGAAATGTTTTTTCGTGTTGACTGCATGCACATTCAAACTTTCAAATCCCAATTGCAGTTGAAATTTTGCCTGAAATCGAGAAAATATTTTAGTCCTAATCTTTTCCAGCGCCAAATCTTCCACAAGTAAGCGTTCGTACTTTTCTCCGTCAAATTTTATTAGCGCAATAAATAGATGGGCCTGAAACGATATTCACCCTTCAACTATAATATGGCTTTCCCCTCTTTATTGCAGAAATTGTCTGAATTGCGACTGACTGTTCTCAGCGTCATAAAAATAATCACGTCGGACTCTGAAATAAGGGCGTTCATAGTTCATATCGCGGGTTATCTAATGACACATAACTGCCAGGGTGCATATTTAATGACGTACAGTCATCGTGAAAAATTGTATTCAGGATTAATTGAGTACAGTTGAATCCGTGAGATGGCTGATAAATTATTCCGTGGTGATATTTTTATTATTTGCCACTTATGCTAGGAGAAGCGGCAATGATAACCATTTACAGAAAGCATTATTTCGGCATGTCAAAAAGAAAAGACTAAAAAAAGTAGAAAACTTTTAATATAGGTTACATAATGAAATGTATGTACATCTGTTTGGATCACGTAAAAAAGGTATATATAATGTCAGTATAATGACGCTATAAACATGCTACTACCGCATAAGTCTTGGTCTTGACATACACTCACAAATTATACCAGCATATTACCGGAAGTGCTGGCAGCTTTTATTGCCCGCACTTAATGGGTTAACAGAGTTCAGGTATGCTTTACGGGAATAACATAAGAAACGGTATATTTGAAAGAACGGGAAAACAGATAAGTATCTGTAGGCATATTGTTGAGTTGGTTACACTTGACAGGTGGCAATCATTATAAATAGTCGGTTTTCATGACTGTATCATATTTCACTATAAAGAAACTTCGAAACCATCGAATAAATTACACCTGTAATCGTATGAAAAAATTATATATCATTTGTATAGTTTATTATATGCTACTTGCGTCATTTACGCAATTTGATTTGTGATCCTGGAGGTATTCAAATATAGCGTACATTAAAGTGGATTATAAGGAAACATTTACCAAACTCTTCTTATAATACTATCATTGAAGAATCTTGAAGAAATCCATTTAGATTTACGACTATTATATTAAATACGTTTTACTGTTAGTACTGTATGTTACAAATGGAATGTTTGTAGAGATAAGATTGATTTTTCTTTGTAGATTTGTGTTCGCTCATTCGTTATGGATAGCATTTGTTAAATTTCCGACTAATAGTAACTTATGTCACGCTTTTTACTGCATAGTTTAATTTCCAAATCATAATATTATGCTAGAGTTTGCCGCCCAACATCAGTGCAACCTTGAAATAATATGAACGTTCCCTAGCAAACTTGACGAGTCGTTAAATAGTATTATTTAATTTGGGAAATTATTATTAATAAAAATAAATAGAATTACCATTATATAATAGAACTATGTATGTGTTCAACGAATGAAGCTACTTTAAAGTAATTTTCCGTGGAATTTCCGGCGTAATTAGTTAATGAAATTAAAATTTTGTTCACGGTAAGGAATCGAATCTCGCATCTCCTGCTTGCCGGGTAGGCGTGTTAACCACTACACCACGAGGACTATGCAAGATTCGTTCACTCTCTAATACCCAGTTGTTATTATTTGCCTGCAAATATATGGTAATATTTCGACAGATAGTTTTTTCAATTTTATATGCCAAGAACACCAATTTAATTAATATATCTTGGCTTCCGATGGTGAATTATGAAATCTATAATTTTCCTTGGAATTTTCGACGAAATTAATTAATGAAATTAATTAATGAAATTAATCGGCTAGGAATCGAGCCTCGTATCGCAGATAACATAATAACAACTAGGTATCAAAGAGTGAACGAATCTTGCATAGTCCCCCCGCCAGAGGGGTGCCTAAAGAACTCACTGAAATTTAGAACCGTTTCAGACTTGTTTTATTAAAAAGGATGGCATTCCCATGATACATTACAAGGATAAAAGAGACGTTTATGTACTCACTACAAAACTGAAGGCAGGATTTATCGAAAAAGGGCGTTATCATGCTAGAACCGCGACAAATGTCATTTTTCGAAAGCCTTTACCTATTGAACATTACAATCAATATACAGGAGCATTGGCCTCTGGATCAAGATATTGAACCCTACGAAATTACTAGAAAAAGTTACACGTGGTTCAAAAAAATAGGTTTGCACATGATTCAACACATGGTGCTAATTGCAAAAACTTTCTACACAATTGCACATAAGAAACCAATTACTGTGTTGGATTTTGAAAAAATTTTATTGGATGATTTGCTCCAAAAACATTCACCGTCATATCAAAAACTAAAAGCAGACAATAAAAATGCCACTAAAGAAAATACTCCTAAGCATGTAATGAGCTGCCAAAAGAAGGAGGGGGTAGAAGAAAAAGGAAGTGTTGTAAGGTGTGTTACGCAAATGAGAAAAAAAGAAGACTAACACCAAATATCTGTGCTACATGTTCAGATTTGCCGTCTTTATGTACACCAATTTTTTGTACAACAAAAATTTTGTCAATAATTTTTTTTTTTTTATGTTTGTTCCTTACTGCGCTGCCTGTGACGAATATATAAATATTTTTTTATATAAAAAAATACCCTTAAATACGAAAAATACAAATATGTAAAAAAGTAGTAATATAAGAAAGTTTTTTTTTCGCTAAATCTGGTATAATATTGCTTCCTAGATTTTTAACTTGGTAACAAAGGGGTTGATTGAAGCTAAAGATGAGTTATGTTCTCATTTTCGTGTGGTTATTGTTAGATGGAGATATATTTACTAAATAAAAAGAGGGGTCTTGGCTATATAAGCCGCTGTACATTAGGTGTCGGCAAAGTGTCGTCGTTACCTGACCGCACGTGGCTGAACAGCGCTAGTCGTAGTGCCTATTTTAGCGATTGTACAAGTGTTACTCTTTAACAACATAAACAGTATAGTCTGAAGGAATCATGAGTGCTACAAACATCCTTCTATACTTTCTAAAACCATTAATAAAATTACAGAATATTAAAACAATTACAGACAGAAATGACATGATTCATTAGAAATTTAAAGTTAAGGTTTAGCTCAACTACATTTTATAGTAGAGCTATTTTATTAATTTTGCATAGATCTTTCTTTATCAGCATTTTTAGTATTCAGCAACCATTAGAAATAGTATTTCGTGTTTGATTATATAAAAATGATCGATGTGGTGGTTTCTGTTCTGACGAACATTTTTCTTTGACGCAGTGGCACGACCGGTTTCGGCGGTTGCCATCAAGTGACTCCGCAAGCGGCAACCGCCGAAACCGGTCGTGACACTACGTCAAAGAAAAATGTTCCTCAGAACAGGAACCAACACATCTATTACATTACGACGAAACAAGGAAACAACACCAACGAAATATGTATATAAAAATGTTCTTCCATAAAGGTTGCCTCCTTATTTTAATACTCTCTGCAAGCAAAAAAAAAACTGTTGTTCAAAATTATTAGATTGAGTTTGATAACTTTGTACCAACTCTATTCAATTTGACTGTTCTGACAAAAATGTTTTATTTAACATGTTAACGAGCTCTATCTAAAACGGTAGCAGGGACTTTGATTCATAAGTAACGCTGGCCACGAGCGGTACCGCGCATCGGCGTAGAATCAGTTCGGACCGAGAGGAACGGTATTTTTACCTCGTCTGCGGAGAAGTACGGACATTTTCGCTGCCGGTCATTTGCGTAATTGTTTATCTGTCCTAGAAAAATTATGATTTCGTCAGTAAAACGACCGCGGTCGGACAAACTTCAAAAATTTATAGCAGAAATCCCAGACTTAATATATGAAGGTGCTATAATTAAATGTGTAATCTGTAAAATCCCGTTAATGTGTTGGTCCAGACAACATTGTCTACGACACGTAAATAGTGAAAAGTATGTCTCAAAAAGAAATTGCGGACGAGACAATGAAAAATTTATATTTAATTTATGCGTTACGTTTATCGCATGTAATATACCGTTTAATTTACTAGACAAGGAACCATTTATCTGCTTTTGGAATAACTATTCGGAGTGCAAATTACCAAGTCGAACATCGTTACGAAGAATTGTGCCATCTGCGCGCGAACATATCGAACAAAAAATAAAATCGGAGTTGAAAGATCAAAAATTGTGGTTATGTGTCGACGAAACAACAGATCGGAAGAAACATTCTGTTCTTAATGTAATGGCACGCAAATTGGAACCTCACCAATCGGCACCTTCAATTCTATTAGTCGCCAAACGAATACAACAGTGTACTGCCGAAGTAATTTCAAAGTTAGTGTTAAATACATTGGACAAGTTTGAACTTTCAACAAACCAACTCTTGATGTTAGTGAGTGATGGTGCTGCAAACATGCTTTCTGTAGGCCGGTCTCTTAAAAAGCATTCTACTAATTTGTTACACATTACGTGTAAAATTCATGCTCTCAATCTTGTGGCGGATAGTATCAGAAAATGTTATCCTGAGGTAGCGCGTACCAAAGCAGTATTTGTCAAATCACTGAAACGTATTCGCGAATTTCACAGACTGTGCTCCCGTATACCAGAGCCACCAGAACCTATTCTAACTCGTTGGGGAACATGGTTGCAGCCCGCGTTTTATTATCATAAATATTTTGACAATATTAAGAACGTGGTTTTACAATTCGATACAAAGGAAGCTGCCGCTATCCAGAAAAGCCAGTCGAAATTTCAAGATAGTCAGGTTAAAATGGATTTAAAAATCATTCGCGACAATTACTTCGGGCTAGCAGATGCAATAGAAAAATTACAAAATCCTGCGGTGCCGTTAGAAGAATCTCTACGAATAGTGCAACATGTTCACGCACAGCTATGCGCGATTGAAGACGCAAAAAAAGAACGTTCGTTTTCTGCATATAAACGCATTTTTTCCTCATGCCGTACTAGTTTTGCCGAAACAACAGTTGAAACATATCTAATGTTGCAGATATTTAACAGACATTATTCACTTTGTGATTTCACGGAGGACTCTTAAAATGGTAAGTGTTTGAGCACGTGTTATTTAATTTTTATTTAAAAGATGAGCGAAATTATTTGCGGCAGCAAACATCTCTATTAGCAGAATAACTCTAGTGGAACGCGAGGCCTGGTCGACTCTACGCTACTGCGCGGTACCGCTCGTGGCCAGCTTTATTCATAAGTGGCAACCTATTACTATACCTATAGCGCGTCTCAACCTCCGTATGCAATATACGTCTTATGGGAATTCGATTCGCGGTTGCCAATTCGTCCAATCATATGTTCCATTATCATTTCCGGTTCATTATTTCATGCGATCAGAACATAACCCATACATAACCTTTATGAGCGTTTTAGAAGTTGATATGATATTAATTTGAAAATTAACACCAAAAAGTTAAAGAATGGGTAATAATTAAAACAAAAATGTGTTAAAATTTTGTGATTACACTACTCCATAAAAACTTGTGGAAAATATTAAAATATATACAGCGATACACACAGATTTCATATTTAAATTGTTAAATATTTATTAAATTGGTAATTCGTAACGTAAATACTTTAATTGTTTTTATTTCCAAAAATTAATAAATAAACCTACAAACATTTTAATACTCTTTACTGACGTAAATATTCATTAAAAGATTAAATAATTACAAAAAAGTATATATTGTTTTTTCTGTACATATTACATATGCCGCAATTATAAGATGGTAATCGAAGAACTTTATGTCCTCTTCCTTTTGCAAACTCGTCAATTCGGTTTTTATCATACTGCCGTTTAATTGGTGGTGCCCAAACCAGTAAGTCTCTTTTTAGCACATCGTTAGTGGTTAGTATTTGTTTTCCACGAAACCATTCAATAATTTGGTTTTTATTCCATGTTATCGTTGAATTTCTTATAATTTTCTGCAGTGGTAGGAGGAATTATTAAGAACAATTACTGCATTCTGCAGTATATCTGTATGTTTCCGAATCCATCTCATGATGATTGTCAGCAGTCTTGCAAAGAAATTTATATTTTGCACCAGGAACAAACCCATTATCAACACGAGCATGAATTAATGCAAAGCAAAGGCCCACACAAGAGGGTGATTCGAAACATTGAAACCAGTGCATCGTACGTTGCAGTAAAGTAGTCAGTAAAGTACTTATACTGTCGCACTTTACTGATTCCCATACTGCATCTGGAGGTTGAGATCTTTTCCGATTTTTCTTGATATTAGATACCTATTATGTAAGTTATATCAGATTATATACAGGGTGTCTCATTATATTTTGACTGATTTTGCAAGCTTATATTTTCATAACGGCATTAACTATGAAGATGTGGTTTTCACCATTGAGTTTTATATGAATCCAAGTTTTTTCATGGCTTTTATGAATATGTCATTCCTTCTATAAAAGCCGATATGAAAATGATATAATGGTATTTTTCTGTGGGGCTATGTTAAGGGAAGAGCTTATAAACCACTTTCGGAAAACATCTCAAATCTAAAACACAATATTCGGAATGTTATTGAAAATATCCCAATAGAAATGCTAAATAGTGCATTTCATAACTTTCTGGCGAGATTGAATACCTGCATACAGGAAAACGGCAGGCACATTGAACATTTGTTATAGAGATGTACTTCTAAATGATTATTTTGTTTCTAGTTAATTGCAGTGTATTATTAAGCTGTAAGTAAATGTAATTTGAATTGTAGCCGTGTTTATTCTTCTGCTAGTCATGGCACGCTGGATGTTCTGTTGTTTCCATTTTTGATTTTACAGTGGTATCTTCACAAACGTTTACTTTTGTTATTTCCCAACCGATTTAAATTTTGTAAATAACATTTAAAGGCTAAAAAAAGTGCCTTTTCGAATTACTGGGGATAAACAAAGCATCGCATTAAAAAAATTCAGTATATCGGGGCTGCAAATTGTGCCATTTTCATTTCGGTTTTTATAGAAGAAATGACATAACCATAAAAGCCATAAAAAAACTTGGACTCATATAAAACTCAATGGAGAAAACCACGTCTTAATACTTCATGCCGTTCGGAAAATATAAGCTTGCAAAATCAGTCAAAATATAATGAGACATCCTGTATATATTCATCACTTCTAATATTTGTTATAATTGTTAAAAATTTGCAGTAGTGGATTGAATGGATACAATGTTACCTTTTAACTACAGTTTGGACAAAAATCCAAAAAGGCATTTTTTTCCAAAAATGTCATACTTTAGAGCTAAAAGTCTCATTGAAATCCCTTACATTATTACTGGAGATTGATATGGCCTTACAAGGTTGTACAACTAAATTATTTCTAATCTAGTTGCGAAAGGTATTGGCACAAAAACAATTTAGTTACATAACTGTATTTTTGGCAGAACAATTCAGGTGACTTAGGTAAAAGACTATGAAGACCAATTAACAGTGAGATAAAGAATTTGACAAAAAATACTGTAAACAAATCTACCTTGTACAATTCTCTGCGATCACTAAAAGGTTATTGGTGCTTTTCCGACCGATAAACATCGTATCACATGACGCTTCTGCAAGTAGTTTTGAAACCATGGTAATACATTTTCGAAAAGAAAATCCCAGAAGCGTGTGATTGAAGTATTTACACAGTTATCAACAACCTCTAAGCAATACTCTTCCACGCTAGGCATTGCCTACAGAAAATTTGCGTTGAGTATTTCTTTTTTCTTTGCCGTTTTAAAACGGCACCGCTCGCCATGACCACAAATAAATATGCACACTGAAAAAAACGTGTCCGTTAATCTGTCGACTTCTACCTCTTTCCCGTTAACCGCTGCAATAAACATCCGGTACCGAGAATTTACACACTCGTAGATTGTTACCAGTTCGCGTGTTCCAGTAAAGTGGAATAGGAACGAGGTTAGGAGTTACGATCATCCTGACACTTAATGCGCGTCATTGTTATTATGGGAAGCCGGTATAGTATTCTAGTACAGTTGTAGTGTTTATTTTTAAACGAAATAGGCGTAAATAGGAGTATGCTTAAAGTGATTAACAGATTAGAAGCCATTCCTCCATTTATTCAGGATCATTTTGACATTTTTCTAGTTTTAGAAAGTTTTGAAAATAATACTAAACTTACCAATTAATAAACAAGTACTGTTTATTTTAACTTTTTCATAATAGAAAATAAATACCAACTGTAGTACGAATTACATCAAATGTATGATTGTACATCATATTTCAGAAAAAACTGCAACTAAATTTGCTGTACAAACAACTACCATTAATTAAGTTTATTAAATTTAAAACGTTTTTTTAAATGATTTAAGCTTTCTATGCATCGCATTGTGTGCAGAAGCTTGTATTGCAGAGAAAAACAATTTCTCTATTGTGTTTTGAATGTCCGTCACTGGAATATGTAAATGCCGTTCAGAAATTGAATTCCTGGCTTTATTTAGCCATTTCCTCCCTTAGAAATGCCACTTTTAGCTTAAAATGGAATTTAATTTTATTTAAAGCAAAATTACACCTCTTCAAAAGTAATAATCTTCACCAAATGAATTTGTTAGCTTTATTAAGGAGAAAAAAATATAAAATGTCCTAAAAAAAAATAATTAAAATCTCTTCAAGGGTGGAAATAATTAAAAAGATTACGTTTTATTGGGAATATCGAAATAGTGGCAATGACCTTCTGAAGTGCAATGGTTCTTTAACGTTGCTATTTATTGCTAGTTTTTAGACCCTGCTGAATCCATCCGTAGCAAAGAAATACTAGTAAAAATGCTTATTATCAGTAACCAAAAGTTAATGCTAATATAGCTCATGGCATTGGTGGAATCATTCCCGGCAAAAACAATGTAGCAGGGAAAATAGCACTAACACACGGACATGTTTCTGCCTACTTGGCGTCATCAGCGTGGCTCTACATCGTTTTTGCTGGAAATGATTCCACCAACATCATAAGCTATATTAGCATTAATTTTTGGTTATTGTTACTAGGCATTTTTTCATATGCTCATTATCAGATTAAAAATGAAAGCTCTAAATTTTAAATAAATAATTAATACCGCTATTACGTAGTTCATGAATTATATTGTTTGTGTTTTTGCTATTTGGAAGGATTCATTAATAAGAAGGAAAGAGATATAACATATATCAAGAATATCACTAGACTGTGTCTGTCTATCAGACAAACAATAGCGGTGGGTGATGACGTAAACGGGAGTGGACAACGGACAACGATTCGATTTTCTCGTGTATTTCCGTTGCATAGTACAATGTACAGAATATGCAAGGGAAATACACGAGGGAATCGAATCGTTGACCGCGCCTTGCCGTTTACGTGATCACCCACCGCCCTCGCTGTTAGGAGTATCACAAACTACTGTTCAGCTCAATATGATTTTTATACAAATTTATTCAGTATAGCTATATTTGATTCTGTAACTTAAATCACACACGAAACACCTGAGAAAGGCGAGATGTTGTGAACCATGACATTCTGGCAAGTTGCTTCCCGTGAGTGTTAGAGAAACTAATTGAATTGAATGTCGCTCTATCTGCCAAATAGAGCTCTAAAGTTGGTGTAAATGACGTACTATCAAATGAAAAAGCAATAAATAGAAGAGCATCTTAAGAATAATGCTTGTTACATTACATATCATCTTCATTAATGGCTTGCTGTATTCATTAGAAAATATGTTGAATAGGTGTATTACGAATCCAAGTAAATTAAATATAAATAAATCGCATGCAACGGATTAAGTCGAATAACATTACTTTGAGTTTGATGTATTTATTTCAGAATACAGTATTTTATGATTCTGTAATGCCCTTTCATTTTATAAGTAGTAGATGCTTTGAAGATAATTCCTTTATTAATTAAACTCAGATTTTTGCAATAATAATAATAATAATACCATTTATTTGTCCAACGGTATACCCAAAATTAAACAATTAAATTTAAATACATACACTATAAATAAGTAAACTGTGCTGTCAATATGTACAGAAGAAAACTTCTCGGCAAAAGCATTAACTATTTCTTGAGGAGAGTCAATATATGTATCATTACGAAATAGGACGTTCGGTATATGTGTAGTTCCTTTTTTTGTACGAATAAACTGAAAAACTTGTTTAGGATTAGCTTTCATCGAGGTTTTCACTAGTTAAAGGTAACTGGAGTAAGCAGCAAAAATGCTTGCTTTGCATATGGAGCGTAGACGCTTAAACTGGTTGTAAAAATAACAACTGCCTGTAGTTCTCCACTTACGCCGGTAATATCCCTTCAATTTGAGGTTAGAAATTATATATTTTGTATATCATGTCGCATAAGTGAACTGCGTAGAGGTAAACTTTTTAGGTACTGAATTATCCAATATTTGATACAAAGATTTGTACAACTCATCCAGAGCACAATTAATGTCGGTACAGTCTTCCAAAACTTCCAAGAATGACCAATCAGTGTAAAGAAGATCAGAATAAAGCTTGGAAAAATTGGTTTTGCGAAAATTATAACGATTGCAACTGTATGATGGAAATGCAGATAATCGATTGGGACTATTATGTGAATTACATGAATAAATATTTTCTTGGACCTCGAACTAGAGCAAAGCATGTGTTAGGCACCGAAAGTATTTGGTTTCCCTCCGTGCTTGTGCTGTGTCCGTATCGAAAGTAGTGTTTAGGTATCAAAAATATCGTAAAGTAAGTTTCATCTAATTTATGAGTTTCCAAAAATTAGTAATAAAGCTCAATTCTCGCCAATATAATTCTTGGAAAATAGTTATTTTAGTTTTATCATAGTTACATAATTCTCTAACATAAACTCGTTCACACCTATGCCTGATATTAGTAGTGGTATTGGTGGATATGCGTTTGGAAGCATTTTGATGTATCGGGTACAAGCAAACTTATAATTTCATTCATAATGTTCTCATATAATTGGAAATCTTCAAACAACTGTATTTTGTTTTGACTTTTTGTCGACAGATATGTCTTCTTCATCATGTTCTCAATTTTTTTTTCCTTACTACAATTATATTTTAAAAGCAGGCGATAGGTACCGCCACAATTAAGCATTGGCAAATACTAAGGCATCGGCACACTCCACAATCCACGAATTCCACAAATATATGTTTCGGATTAATTAAATATTTTGTGAAGTGGGGAGTGTGCCAATCCCTTAGTGCCTACCATACTACTCCACAGTCCTTGTTATTATTAACTATTGACAATTCAGGGTTATTTTAATCGCTTTGTTTGTTCATGCCAATAATTCCTATCATTCTATGTGAATATTCAGATTAGTTGTAACTAGAAAGTTTCTCGCTTGCTATCAGAATTGGCATACCTTTACTTAAAATGTGTGCTAATTTTGTAATAATTCAGTTAGAAGTCCGTACTTCGTATGTAAAATAGCTAAATGTATTCAGAGTTATTTTCTGAAATAGAATATTCTGAGTAGAAAATAATGACTTAATGCTACCAGCTTTTGACTATAGGTACGCACCTCTAAAAGCTCTTTGCGTAAGATATGATGAGAAACTGACGTAATTAAATTTATTCCGTGAATATCAGACAAAGGAAGATTCAAACTGGGAAGAGAATAACTCAGGATTCATAGTTTTAATGGAATAAAGTTTGGCGGAATAAACGATGCCAGCGTCATCCTGTGTTAATTTCCATCCAGGTGCTGACAACGTCGCTAAAGTATGGCGTCTGCAATAGCGTCTAAACCAGCATATAATTAAATAGAAACCTGCGCGCGCGATAAATAAGAAGCTGTGGCGGACCGGAGGCGCAGTTTTGCACTAATTACACCGTAGTTGCGGTTAACCGCTACACAACTCCCGTTCATATGTAGGTACGTGTGTAGGTACCACCTATGCAAGGTTTAAAATAGGCGGAACGGTCAGGTCAAGCTATTAACCCCATAAAGTTGTTCGGATTACAGATATTTTTACGATTCAAATTGAATATTCCGCTTTTAGTATTCCTCTCTACATCTAATCAAACCCACACATCTACGCTGCTTAACCTATTCGTTGCGTGCGACTTTCTCAATATTAAATGGAAATTCTTGTTAAATTCAATGCATGTAGCTCGTTAAGGTCTCTGCATTTCATATCATTAATAACATCACTTCTGAGGCTAATGACAAACGGTACGTCGAAACGTGTATTGGATTTGACCTGATGAACTAGGCGGCAATTACGGAGAAACAAAGAAATTGTATGTCGAAACAGCAGCTGCTGCTGCCATTACTTCTGGAAATTGAATGTAATTTTCACAAATATTATTTAATAATAAAGCAAGTAGTTTGTATTACTGTAATCATTGTATAGGTAGAATAAGTAAAATGCCATCATGTTTCCAAGATGTGTATTCTCAGAAATCATTATAGCTTCGTTGTTATCTTTTTCGTTTGAGGTGAAAGGTTGGTCGGCAAAATTCCACGGCGATTTATGCTTCGTTATGCTATGGTTTCTGACTGGAAAGGAGGTAAAACCTGTAAGAAAAATCTGAATTCCCCTTTAAGTTTTCTAAGATAAGGATTACACATTTGGAAGAAGATTGACTATGGTTTGATGGTGAAGTTTACAGAATCAATTTCAGAAAAATGGTTTAGCTAAGTTTATCAAAATTTCATTATTTGAACAAATATCTGCGGTCAACCTACTCATAGCATAAGTTAGTCGTTGTTAGACAGTTTTAAATTAATCTTACTAAAAGTGCTATGTTTAGAGAGATATATTAAATAGAAAACTTAACGGGTGGTGCATATAATAAACTAAAATGTGAAATAAACTTGGGTCAACTTCTCGCTTATACTGGGTTTTTGAGTCTAAACTGCGTTGATTTCACTGCTTCCTCTCATCGCAATAAGTGGTGCATTGTATTACCCCTATTATCGTAGACAGCTAGTTGTATCTATCTACTTCATTATTGTTGCTTATTATTGTATGGTATAACCAGGAAGTTATTAGTAGTTCTTGTGGATAGTGATTATTTTATATTTAGTGTCTGTAAATTATTTCGTAGTATTTTCCCTCGCGAATTCGCTCAGTCTGATCGCAAAAACATGGCTTGAATGAATAGAAATCCATAGGCCTGCAGTCTGGTGATCGTGTTGCCCATGAAATACGTCCATTACGACCAGTCCATTCTCTGGGAAGGTGTTCGTCAAACCAATCTCTATTGTGCGCTATGAGCGAGAGCACCATCATGTTGACACAACGCGATTTTGTAAAACAAGTGGTGTTTCATTTAATTATATTAAATAATTATTAGCATAAAGTCGATTTAGCAAAAATATGGTACCGATAGAGGTATTGTCAATAATTCCAATCCACACATCGCTAAATCGCATTTGAGATAATGGTATTTCTTTAAGATGGAAATCCTGTTCATTCCGTTGGTGGCAATTACTAACGTATACATGAAACATGCAAGTATTCATATACACTAATTTCCTTCAAAGTAGTCCCCTTGGGCTGCTACTAGAGCAACGCAAACTGCGCTGAAAGCCAGTGGCTGACGCATAAAAGTTTACATAAAATAAACACAGCCGGGACAATTCGGTATAAGCATCTGCCTGATTTAAAGCGTGATGGCGCTAAAATTCAATGTGTAGTGTGTAAAATAGATTTAATGTGTTGGTCGAAAAGTGATTCTCTACGGCACGTAAATAGTGCAGGGCATGTTTAAATTTAATTTATGTGTTTATTGCATGTAATTTACCATTTCATTTACTAAGGAAAAAAGCATACGTCTCGTTTTGGAATGAATATTCGGACTTTAAGTTACCAAGTGAGAGAACATTACAGAGAGTTGTGCCGTCTGCTCGTGAGCATGTCGAGAAAAGAATTAAATCGGAGTTGCAAGATAAAAAACTGTAGTTATGTGTGGACGAAACAACAGATCGTAAAAAACATTCTGTGGTTAATGTAATGGTACGCACAATGGAACCACATCGACCGTCACCCTCAATTTTACTAGCTTCCAGACGAATACAACAATGCACTGCCGAAGTAATTTCAATGTTGATGTTAAATACATTGGAAAAGTTTGAACTTTCAACAAATCAACTGTTGATGTTTATGAGTGATGGTGCGGCAAACATGTTTGCTGTAGGTCGATCTCTTAAAAAACATTGTGCTAACTTGTTGCATATTACATGTAAAATTCATACTCTCAGTCTCGTAGCAGATAATATCAGAAAATGTTATCTCGAGGTAGACGCTCTAATAGCACATACAAAAGCAGTGTTTGTAAAATCCCCAGAACGTAATCGGGAATTTCATAGACTATGCCACGGTATTCCTGAACCACCACAACTTATTCTCGTTGGGGAACATGGTTAGGGGCTGCATTTTATTATCTTAAATATTTTGAGAATATAAAGAACGTGATTTTAGAATTCAACCCAAAGGAAGCTGCGGCTGTCAAGGTAAGCCGCTTGAAATTTCAGGATAGTCAAGTCAGAACAGATTTGGAAATTATTCAGAACAATTACGTATGCGATAGAAAAACTATATCTAATGTTACAAATATTAAATAGACATTATCCACTTTGTGATTTCACGGAGGACTCTTAAAACGGTAAGTGTTTGAGCACGTATCATATTTAATTTATTTTGTGTAAACTTTTATGCGTCCGCCACTGGCTTTTAGCGCAGTTGCGTTGCTCTAGCTGCTACACACTTCTCCCAACGGTTCTGCAGACAGAATAAAATTGAAGAATACGCGTTAGGATCGCCTACATACGTGCACCAAACCACGCCTCCCTAGCTTCATTTATTTACGCACGAAAATATGATAGTTTTTGAACAAACCTCGTATTATGAGTCCTGCATTCCTAACTAAACGTATTGTAGTGGGTGTTTCAGTGTTAAACAAAAGTACTCTAACCTTCTATCACCGCCCGTAGTGCGAATGCAGCTGTTTGTGTATAAAAAGATTGCAATATTCCACATTGCGCACATACACTCTCCGTCATAAACAATCAAACGTACTGTAAAAGATAAAGTAGTACAACAATTGTACCTCTTGTGAGAATAGTGAATTTACTATCGAACAGCACAAGAAAAGCTCAATAGTTTTAGTGTAAGAAATTCTAAACTATTTTGAAGACCATTGGGCTAAAGTTGAGTAACTATGCTTTGTTAGGTAATACTGCCGGGTGCCAATTAATCACAAAACCGTCTACAATGTCATAATAAATACGATAATCAAGATTTTGGCATTTAGATGATTTTGATATGGGGATTATATCAAATTGGATTGTGCGAGCGAACAAACCTTCCAAAGTAATGAAACCCCCTCAAATTAGAGCGACAGAAGCTGCTGACATACGTTATTAAAAATGAAAGAAATGGACAGTCATCGCAAAATTATGGCTACCGTTGTGGCGAAAGGGATTGAATGTTTTTAACCGTTTTAGAGTTAGAAAATCAAGAAAATCCAAGACAGAAAAATGTTTCTTCCAAGCAGCTTTAAGTTAAGAAAATATTCATATGAAAGGTAGGAATGAAAAAATGGTCCAGATTTCACAATTTTATTGAGAAATTAGGCGACCGGTTTCGTGTTAAAAAACACATCATCACAGGGAGATCCAATAAAAGAAATATTACAATGATGGAAAAAAATAATAATTAAAATTAGGAGCAAGTGAATGAAGTAATGAAAAAGTTTTTTTTACAGTTGGTATAGTATTATTAAATTACTTCTTTAATAATGTAATTAAATAGGGATTATTTTTATGTACTTATTTGAAAAAAATATAATGATGCATGTAACATATTTATATATATATATATATTTTTTATTATTTAAGCTAATTTTTGATATTTAGATTTTTTTTTAATAAAGAAAACACAAAAATAACTTTTTTTATTTATCCCTGACTATCTCTCAATAACGGCCACCTCCCAATAACGGCCATTTTTACAATAAATTTTTGTGGCCGCTATTTAGACGTTTTACTGTAATAGTAGTAATAATAACTTTTTTTGTGGAAAAACAAGCATTCATTTCCACCTTGGCAAAATTCATACATAAGAAAAGCCACGCCAAAATAAAGCTAAAAAGGAAATTATACAGCATTATACATTGAAGAAAATTGACAAAGCGCTTGCTGTTTTTTGTTGTTTGGTTTGCGTTCTTCTGCGGTACTGGTACAAACCCCCTAATTGGGTATACACAGAAGGAAAGATTTCTTAAAATCAAAGCAGTATACACAATTAATAATTCTTTTAAATAGTGGCAACGCATCCTATTGTTGGAATAAAATTATAAATTATAAAATCCAGTGGAAATAATAGATGGTTGTCTGAAAAAAAATTGTTTTATTTTAAAAACTCCATATATGTATTAACTCAAAGAAATATGGATCACAAAGTATATTTGGCTGACATAAGAAATCCTTTCTATGTGTGATATTGCGTACAGAGAATCTTAAACATGTTGTTTACATAGAAAACTGAATGTTCCAAATGGCTTAAAGGAAGATATGAATTCCTTCATGAGCAATCCATTACTTTGAGATTATAGCTTAGATATTATGCACACCTATGGGTTGTAATAATAAATCATTCGCATAAAATATTAATTTCATCTTTGTACAATTTAGTTGGAAGTTGTTACTATGCTAAGTGGCGACTATAAATTTATTATCTCGGACTGCTGCAGGTGCAATTAAATACATACGTTCGTGCAAGACTTCCATTCTACTTGAAATAGACCGCTGGAAGCTCTTTGGCAACTTTAGAACCTAAACGTCTGCTAAATGCGCCCGCATTAAATTTGCAGGAGCTATAACGTTTACGTCGATTGCGAATAAGAGACACCTGTCGCACCTATATTCTACCTAAACTTTATAACTAAGAAAGTTCCTAAACACGATTCTTTAAAAGTTCATACTTTCTATCCAAAGACAAACTTTGTGTGACAGAATCCTGGATGACTATGACTCAAAACGCGACATATGTGCACAGAGAGTCGGTATTACGGGTTAATATAAGAATACGAAAAATTCATAAATAAACTAAACCGGTAGAGAAGCAGGCATGCAGTGTCGACCTTGAATATAAATCATGTTAAACCGCGCTGAGAGAGATTTCGTTTTAGTACCGGTTGAGCTGTTGCAGAGATTAGTCGAACGGTCAAGGTTATGTACTTACGTGTCGATTTTGAAAATATAGCTGGTGTTTTTTGTGTGTTGTAGTATTATACCAAGTACATAATTAGTGTATCGTTTCATATAGAACTAATATTTACATACCTAAGAAAACAATGCCTCGTAATAGATTTGCTACTAATGTACATAAGTATGTGTCACTTTTTCCCCATTTAAAATATGACGGTAGTGCAGCTTTTTGCTTAATATGCAATGTTCGTTTGGCTGCATTGGACAGAACTGATTGCTAGAGACATATCAATGGTATTAAGCATATGAGAAATGCAAGAACTGAAATACCTTATACACTATTCCTCATACATTTATTAATTATGTTTACCTCTTGTAATCTTCCGTTGTCGTTGGTGAGAAAAGCAGCTTTTAAAACGTTTTGGCGACAATACGTTCCAAAGTACCCATTACCCTCACAAATACAATTACAGAATTATTTGCCGCGAATGAAAGAGATGCTAGAAAATGTGCGTAAACGTGATTTGTTCCAAAAAAATATGGATTACCGTGGATGGGACGACCGATATAAAGAAAAACAGTATTGTGAATGTAATAGCTCGCGTTTTATCTAGCGAGAACACAGCATCTCGATATTTGTTAGCTTGCAAACGCGTTCAACAATGTACCGCGGAAAATATTCAAAAAGTGATGAACGCTTTGAAAAAATTTAAAATTGCCCAAGATCAAGTTGTGATGATTGACAGATAGTGCAGCAACGATGTTAAGTGTTGGGCGATCCTTAAAACATATATTTCCTAACTTAATACATATAACCTGCGTGCTGCATGCTTTGCATTTAGTTGGTGAAGTTGTCCGACAACATTACGGAAACGTTGATCGGATGATTGGAAGTACTAAAGCAGTGTTTCGTAAATCTCCTAAACGTTTAAAAGAATTTCGTAAATTTTGTCCAGGTATTCCAGAACCTCCTGAACCAATTTTAACGCGATGGGGTACTTGGCTAACAGCAGCTTCTTACTATTTGATCCATTTTCAACAAATTCAATCAGTTATAATGCGATTTAATCGGAATGAATTCAAAGTAATTAAAGTCAAAGAGAATTTCAAATTCCTCAACTTTTAGAAGATTTAACAACAATATGTACCAATTATACAGTATTACTAGATGCCATCAGAAAACTACAATGTACTGAATTGTGATTGCAGGAATCATTAGACATAGTGGAGAGTGTAAAAAATAAATTACACACATTAAATGATACGCCAGGATTATGCGCTAGTCAAAAGTTGGCAGATGTTTTAAGGAAAAATCCCGATTTTAATACTTTAGAGGCCGTTTATAATAAGTGTAAGAATAGTGAACTTTTAAGTGATTTTGAAAAACAGTTTCTACATGCAAATGTAACTTCCTTAGATGTAGAGAGATCGTTTTCTATGTATAAGAATATTTTTTCTTGTCGACGCACAAGGTTTAAAGAAGTAACTGTGGAAACATATGCAATGATGCAAGTTTACAGTAGTTCACATCCTGATGCCTCTAATTTGTTGAATAATTAGCAAGTAAGTTTATTTATGAATTTTTCGTATTCAGCGAACATTTTCGCGTGCACTGAGAAAAATCGTTCAATTAAACTGTGTTACTAATACAAATTTATTTATCGTCTGTATACATTAACTTGTAGTTATTAAAGCCGTGTTGCACCTGCAAATAAACACAGTTTGTTGTGATAAGTAAATTTGCTGTCGTTATTAAACAGTATGAAAGAATACTATAGGCACAAGTAAGTTCATTTGTGGTAGCTAACTAACAAGGGAACATCTATATCAATACTTACTATATGGATTTTGCAAATTATGTGGTGCAATTAGTGCACGTGATCATTGGTAATGAAAGGGAGAAGAAAAATTATCTTCAAATTCTACTTACAATTATATATAAGCAGTAGGAGGTGATGTCAAATATTAAAATTAAAATCAAAAACTGTGTAAACTACATTCATGAGACAATAAAATTTTGACTATGTAAAATTCATTTAAACCGAAGTGCAAAGGTATTAATAAAATTGTAAAAAGGACACGTACACAACAAGTTAAAAACTGATCTACTATAATAAAACTAAATGTGACAAATTGTAATTTTTGTATATGATATATAATAATCCTTCTTAAATATTAATAACAAATAAAGAGACATCTGTGGTTGGTGGGAAGAACCAACCCATAAAAATCGTCCAAGTACACCCTAGCCTCAAACCACATACTTATATATATACTACGACAGAAAGCAGTAACCCAAGGTTTAATTAGGGATTATTGAATAATTAAATTATTGAATAATCCCTAATTAATTTAGTTATTCAATAATTTAATTATAATGTGTCCTATAAAAAAAACTTTTTCATTAGCTCATTCACTTGCTCACAAGCGGTAGTGTACATATAATAAAAGAGGAGTTTGATACTGGTAGCTTTATTCTTAAAACAACAAGAATAAAAGTAAATACAAATAATAAAAATATTCCCGTGGTCAATCTTGGGCCTGTTGTCTGGCGAAGCTCAGGAAATTCTATATGGTTAAAAATTAGTTTACCGTATACAGAGTGTTTCGAAGGCAGGTGCGCCTACTTTCGGAGCTAAAGGAGTATTTTCTTAATGAGGAACCCTCTGTATTTTTATATTCTATACTTTATTAAAGAAATTTACACCAATCATCCTGTTTATAGATATCTTTCTAAACTGTTATACAGTGTATCCACTTAGTGGTTGGGAGGAAGATAATAATTCTTTTACTGAGCAACTTAGAGAAAAAGTTTTCAAATAAAAAATATTCGGAGACAAGTTCTGCACGACATAAAACTATATTTGGAGTTTTCGGCAATACCTCGAAAAGATTTTTATATTAACTAGCATCTAAAAAATGACCATTGAAATGAATATTTGTTTTTCTAAAGATTCGTTAAAAAGAAGTGAGCACACGCAGAGAAATGGTTTCTTGCATCAAGAAAATATATTTTTTTGCAAAAATCAGTCTCTATTCAAGAACATATTTTTATTATATTATTATATATAAGAAAATAATTTTCTTGAAATTTTACTTGGTTTAAATAAATATTTTCTTAGGGTTAGAAAATCAAGAAAATCCAAGACAGAAAAAGGTTTCTTCCAAGTAAATCGTTTTAAGTGTTAAGTATTCATATTAAAGGTAAGAATGAGAAAATGGTGCAGATCTCACAAAGTTCTATTGAGAAATTAGGAGACCATTTCAGGCCAGCTACAAGGATATCCAATAAAAGAAAAATTACAATAATGGAAAAAACCCTAAAGTTAATAATCAAAATTGTAGGTATTTGGGCACCCCAAATTTCAGGGTAAATCATTAATTATTTAAATGGAAATATTCGAATATGCATTTGGTATTTAAGTATAGACAAATATACAACTTTAACAATTAAAATTATTCATTTGATCTAAATTTTAGATTCGTCTATGTGACCTCCTATACTTTTCATGAATCCGTCGCATAATCGGGACACCCTTGCAATTAATTTTAACAATGTTTCGGGGGTTATTCGAGCCCATACTGCCTGTAGCTCGTTCCACATGTCATCTGTTGAAGATGGAGCAGCTTTTCTTACTTCCCGATCGAGTTCTTCCCATAATAACTCGATGATTATTAGTGTTCCTTCCTCTTCCTACTGTTCTAAATATTGTTTGCATAATTTTGAAGTGTGTGTTGGGTCATTATCTTGTTGGAAAACACAATTCTGACCCCAAATTCGTACACCAGAGGGTATTGCATTTTCATCCAAGATGCATTTGTGTTGCTCTTTTTTCATTATGCCTTGAATTTTTACGAGATCACCTGCGGATGTGCCAGCACAACAATCCCAAATCATTACCGAACCACCACCGTGTTTGACGGTAAAAACTATGCATTGCTCTAGTGCACGCTCACCAACAGATCTTCATAGAAACACTCGTCTTCGCGAACCGAAAATCTCGAATTTAGATTCGTCGGTCCACAATACTTTGTTCCAATCTTTTACCCTCCAATTTCGGTGTTCACGTGCCCATTGTAACCTCTTTTTCTTATTAATTTGGCGAAGCAAGAGCATTCACGTCGCAATTCGTCCGTAAAGGCCGGCTTTTTGCAGACGGCGTTTAACCGTGGACACGCTAATCGGCTTCGGAAGTACAGTATTATCTTTTTTTTTTTGTTTTTCTTCTATTTCGCTTTCAGGGCACAATGATTCCAATATCCTGAGCTGAGGTTGCCGCCCTTGGTCTACCAGTTCTTACTTTATTTAGAAAACTGCCACATTCACTGTATTTTTTGATATTATAATTAACAGTAAATGGATTTAGATGTAGTTTTCTAGCAATTTGACGATTGCTTATACCTAAGTGGTGTTGTACTATTATCAGAGCACGCGTTTCAACACTAATTTCTTGACTTTTCGGCATGTTTTAAAATTTTAAACGAAATTATAAACACTATTCGTCAAGAGATGTTGTCGCTACTAACTTGGAACGACAATTGACCGTAATTTCAAAATATTACTTCAAATGGCTTTATTATAATTTCATGATTCCTAGTAAAACTACCAACTGTTATATTTTTCCTGGAATTTCAAGAAATACGCTTTTTATTGTCGCTACTACCTGCACTTTTATGACGGTATTAAAAGAAGTAAATAGACCGATATTACTTAATGAATTTAAGTGGATGTTACTGATTATTAGCATACGATTCAATAATGCCGGAATGTATTTCCTAAATACATTCTTTGTATACAAAAATCTAAAATCCAAGGGTGCTCAAATACTTATGCGTGATAGTGTATGTAGTATGTACAGCCACGCAAAAATCTAATGTCATCTCCTTTCGGCGACCGTATACTAATATTACTTTCCACAAGCCCTTTGGTTGTTTTTGAAAGGTCACTTGATAGTCAATATGCGTATCCGTGAGTAGCCAAAGTACTTGTGGAAGATGGTATTAATACATAACCATCGAGAGGGAGAAACATTACTTTTTTGTGTGACTCTCTTGTTTAGATGTACGTACAGTATTTGAGATTTTATTTGAGAATCTTGAAAAACCATGCTACAATTTTCTTCCTTCCATTACTTGTGACGAAATAATTAGGGATCTACTAATTGCAGCGCCGATGTGGTAAACCGGACGTAGTATACAGTGCAAAATCAAGGAACACCAAAGAGGCGCATACAAGAACACGGATAAGTCAGCAGTCGCCAAATATGTCAAATAATAATTAGCGAAACAGAACGAATACGTGTATTCTAAAATACCCTTTGACTCTAACTTCTGTCATATTGATACTAAAAGGAAGTTTAATAAAGCTTTTAGCAACGCAAGCAATTAATGCGTGTATTCGAAAATAGCCTTTGACTGTAATTTTTGTTGTATTGATACATAAAAGAAGTTTAATAAAGCTTTTAGCAACGCAAGCACACGTGTAACGTCCCCTTAGGTCTGCTCCCGCTAATAGTAAGGTTGTAACACAACAAGGCCATAACGTTGGCGTGCATTATGCATTTTCAATGCTCTGCAGAGGTCTATAACACGACGTAATTTGTTAATGGAACCTATAACTGTAGATAGATGAGAGTAGTGCTCCGTATAGTATCTTTGTGTCTATGTATGTACGTATATACATACACACATCTGCAGGTGTATATACTAAAATAAAAAGATGCGGTAAGAACACTAACGCATGCTAGAGCTAAGATGCGTATTGATTGCAAATGTGGAAAAAAATGCAGCCAAAGGGCGCATCTAATGGATTTTTTCTACAGCAGCTGTTTCCATTTTAAGCTAAAAGTGTAGGCGTTTGAAAAGCATGTGACATTTTTCCGGGGACTTGACGAGCTTAAAGGATCAAGTTACTGCACTTAAATAATTTATTTGTCATGACAGGCACCGGATCGATCGCATCTGTTGCGGATTTGCCGTTCTTTAAGAAGATCTCCTCCGAGATAACCTGCAACACGGAATGATGATTGCTTGACGAGAATATAAACAGCGGTATCGTCGTTCTTGTATCCATTAATGTAAAAATAAATTGATTGAAAGACGTGAGGCGACGAGTTTAAAGAACTAGAATTTACCGTTTCACTTGCAACAGATCGCTTTCGAAAGCGTTGTACATTAAATATAAAACTTAAGCATTTCAAAACCAAATTAGATATAAATAATAAGAAAATGACTAATAGGCACGTGATAAAATAAAGTGGTTATACAAAACTGGCATGTTTTTAATTACTTTTAGACCTCTTACAAGCAAAGGCACCCAAGTGGTCACCTCCGATTTTGATAAAATTTGGTAGGAATGTAGAACACAGCAAAATATTTGACACGTATTTTTTTACCGCCCCGTTTTTGGTTTTAGGGGGTGTAATAGGGGCTCAAAGTTATCCCCAAAAACACATTTTCTGCAATATCTCAGGAACGAGAAGAGATATTGAGATCGGGTAAATACCAAAGTGTTTCTTGTTACTATTTAATGAAAGAACAGTGGCGCACCCACGGGGTCGTTAGGGGGTTAAAAAATATCATTTTGTTATCGCCCCTGCTCTTGTGTGATATAAATTTATTTTTTTCTTTTTTTATCATTAAACTACATGAAAAAATAAAAGTTACCTGTTTTTGGATTTTTTTATGAATGTCAATTTTAGGGAAGTTATAGCCATTTTTATGTACCCCTACCGAAGACTAGTTTTCTTTATGTTTTTAGAATTAATTTCATTAATTGATTAATTTCGCATTGTATTTCAGCTTAAAATTGTTTGTTATATTAGAATATAACAAAGTAATATGATACATACGAACAGTATGCCTTAAAATATCCGCCCTACCGTAACGGTGTTTTACCGAAAGAGAACCATACTCTCTTGCTAGGACATCGTGCCAATTGTTGATCTAAAAATGCGTTTCTCTATTTATAACTGCTTTTATATAGGAGTGTGGCTTGCTAAAGTGTATTATCATAAAGTGTCTTGTTCTGTGTGTTACGGTTACAATTAGTTATCAAACAGTTATCGTTAAAGATAATTACGACGTATCCAGAATGGTCTCTTTTGCGTTAAATATACTGAACGTTTTGACAATATTAACAGGTCTAATAAATAACCAATACCAGTTATGTACCTGCATCTACAAAAAATGGTTCCGAAGAAGCACTCGCACAAACAGTGTTTGACATCATTGCGAGTGGCTGTAGCGATCCCACTTACGACATGGAACAAACTACCACCTTGGATTTCGATTCACAATCCGACTTTCCTGGACCACAGCTAGTAGATATTGAGGAAGACGACAGAGTAAATTATGACATCGAAGAAGAGATGTCTAGCGTTGAAGTAGAGCAGGAACGTACTGATACTGATTTTACTTATAAACAAGAAGCTGTTGAATATTGGAAAAGTGGAAAGAAAGGACGACTTTCTCTAAAAAATGTTCAATATCGATTTAATAAGGTTGCGTCACTTCGGCAGCTCAAACGATGGGAACAGCAAGTGACCAGCGGCGGAGACAGACGGGAAAAGTTTATATCGGGTGTCAGAATATGTGTTTAACCAACTGAAAAGTGCTATAGATCGTCAAATGATTGTTCGTGACTTGGATATAAAAAGATGGGCATTGGAGAGTCAAGAAGAGTTACACGTTCCAAACTTTCGGGCATCGCATTGGTGGATACAGAAATTCAAACAAAACCACAATATAGTTTCCCGCAAAATTATGAAATTCCGAACAAGAAGCCAAGTTACTAATGCCGCAAATATTATTGCAGATGCAACTTTATTTGTAAGAAGTTTACACTGTTTCATACCTCAATATGGATTAGAAAATATTTACAATACTGACTAAGGCGGGTTCAATTTGGAAATGCATAGTGGTCGAACACTAGCTGAGCGTGGATCCATGAAGGTGGAAGCTGTAGTGCAATCAGTTTCTGCGACGACCCACAGCTATACAATTCAACCGACAATATCTGCATCGGGCAAGTTACTATCTCCGCTGTTAGTATGTTTGAAAGAGGTAAGTGGCAGTTTGGGGCCAAAAGTACAACAAACAATGTTCCGTCCACCAAATGTGTACATTATGAGTACAAAATCAGGAAAGTTTACAAAACAGTTAGTAATGGAGTGGGCTAACAAAGTATATGCTCCGAATGTCGGCCATATGACTCTTTTACTAACGGATTCATGGCCAGGTCAAAGCCCTGAAGATGTCGAAGAAGCTGTGCCACTTACTCGGTCAGTTACAGTAAAAACAATCCCAAAGGGTGCCACTAGTTTCAACCCTTGGATGCCTACGGTTTCCGCTTCTGGAAGCAATTTGTTCGTCAATTATCCGATACAATTGCGCTATCATCATTTGGTATTCAATTACAACAACGAGACATGTTACGCATGCAAGGTTTAACACACATGCAATTCTCTTCGGCAAGATATACCGACTTCATTCAATATGCTTGGTATAAAAGCGGGTATCTTCAAGAGCGTCCGGGAAGCTTTACAACACCAGTCGATTTCTCCTTTCACGACTCACAGTTATTAACTTGCAATATCTGTGGGGCACCGGCCATAATAAGATGCTGATGGTGCAAAAAATACTTGTGCATAAAACATTTCTTTAACGATTATCACAACTGTGCAGATTATCAACCGTAAATGAAGATAGTAATTATTATATTTATTCTATATCAATATTTATTATATTATATTTTTGCATATTTAGTTATGTATGTCAATTGAATTGTATTTCACTTAACAATAAGTAATTATTATTTTAATTCTAGGATTTGTAAATTATAACAAATTACTTTTTGCATTTGCTACGTCTGTTGGCAATATGAAAACAATGTGTAATAACATATGGTGTTATTTTCGGTTTGATACTAATTGTTATCGAAGCAGAACGAGATACTTTATGATAATACACTACGGAAGCAGTGATAAATAAACAAAAAAAAGAGATACATCTCTCTCTTTTTTTTGTTTATTTATCATGTCTCTGATTAGGATATATAAAAATGTCGATAACTTCCCTAAAATGGACATTTAGAAAAAAATCCAAAACCTTTATTTTTTCATGTGGCTTAAGCCAGTAAGAAATGTATTCTTAGATCCAAAATTGGCACGATATCCTAGCAAGAGAGTATGGTTCTCTTTCGGGAAAACACCGTTACAGTAGGGTGGACATTTTAAGGCATACTGTTCGTATGTATCATATTACTTTGTTATATTCTAATATAACAAACAATTTTAAGCTGAAATACAATGCGAAATTAATCAATTAATGAAATTAATTCTAAAAACATAAAGAAAACTAGTCTTGGGTAGGGGTACATAAAAATGGCTATAACCTCCCTAAAATGGACATTCATAAAAAAATCCAAAAACAGGTAACTTTTATTTTTTCATGTAGTTTAATGATAAAAAAAGAAAAAATAAATTTATATCATACAAGAGCAGGGGCGATAACAAAATGATATTTTTTAACCCCCTAACGACCCCGTGGGTGCGCCGCTATTCTTTCATTAACATAAAATGTAGAACTAGTAACAAGAAACACTTTGGTATTTACCCGATCTCAATATCTCTTCCCGTTCCTGAGATATTGCAGAAAATGTGTTTTTGGAGGTAACTTTGAGCCCCTATTACACCCCCGAAAAACCAAAAACGGGGCGCTAAAAAAAATACGTGTCAAATATTTTGCGGTGTTCTACATTCCTACCGAATTTTATCAAAATCGGAGGTGACCACTTGGGTGCCTTTGCTTGTTAGTCTAGTTCTTACAGTTTCGATAAATTCTATCAATTAGTGTGAACCACGACGTGGGAATGGCGGCAGTGGATAAAACAAATCTTTGATCATATTTATAGTTAAACGTTAAAGTCCATTTCGGCACATTCACCGAAATTAGCAAAACAACATGTCAGTTAACTGATTTTATGGCGAGAGTAATAGTGTTTAGAATGTTTCAAACAAACGTAATTGCGTATAATGAATAAATGTTTATGTTTATTTTGAAAACGTGTGAACATTAAAGGTATTACTTTACAGGGTTCATTTTATATATTACTATAATAGAATATTGAATACTGTTAAGAGAAAAAAATCTACAACTGGTTACCCTTGCTGATTCGCATCCATCCACCCAATTTGATTATGCATTTTGGATCTTGCTAAACAGTAAAAACCTGAAGTTTAATTTCAAAACGCTATCTCTTTTTAAGTTGATAAATAAAGCTGGCCACGAGCGGTACCGCGCAGTAGCGTAGAGTCGACCAGGCCTTGCGTTCCACTAGACTTATTCTGCTAATAGAGATGTTTGCTGCCGCAAATAATTTCGCTCATCTTTTAAATAGAAATTAAATAACACGTGCTCAAACACTTACCATTTTAAGAGTCCTCCGTGAAATCACAAAGTGAATAATGTCTGTTAAATATCTGCAACATTAGATATGTTTCAACTGTTGTTTCGGCAAAACTAGTACGGCATGAGGAAAAAATGCGTTCATATGCAGAGAACGAACGTTCTACATCTAGTGACGTAATATTTGCGTAAGTAAAATAATCTTTCAAATAACTTAACGATTCTGTTGACGCACCTTCACAAATGTGTCTTAATGTGCCAAAATCAGAATTTTTCTCAAAAACACTTTCAAATTTTTCTAGAACAGAAACATTTTTTGCGTCTTCAATCGCGTATAGCTGTGCGTGAACATGTTGCACTATTTGTAGAGATTCTTCTAACGGCACCGCAGGATTTTGTAATTTTTCTATTGCATCTGCTAGCCCGAAGTAATTATCGTGAATGATTTTCAAATCCATTTTAACCTGACTATCTTGAAATTTCGACTGGCTTTTCTGGATAGCGGCAGCTTCCTTTGTATCGAATTGTAAAACCACGTTCTTAATATTGTCAAAATAGTTATGATAATAAAACGCGGCCTGCAACCATGTTCCCCAACGAGTTAGAATAGGTTCTGGTGGCGCTGGTATACGGGGGCACAGTCTGTGAAATTCGCGAATACGTTTCGGTGATTTGACAAATACTGCTTTGGTATGCGCTATTAAAGCGTCTACCTCAGGATAACTTTTTCTGATACTATCCGCCACAAGATTGAGAGCATGAATTTTACACGTAATGTGTAACAAATTAGCAGAATGCTTTTCAAGAGACCGGCCTACAGAAAGCATGTTTGCAGCACCATCACTCATTAACATCAAGAGTTGGTTTGTTGAAAGTTCAAACTTGTCCAATGTATTTAACACTAATTTTGAAATTACTGCAGTACACTGTTGTATTCGTTTGGAGACTAATAGAATTGAAGGTGCCGATTGATGAGGTTCCAATTTGCGTGCCATTACATTAAGAACAGAATGTTTCTTCCAATCTGTTGTTTCGTCGATACATAACCACAATTTTTGATCTTTCAACTCCGATTTTATTTTTTGTTCAATATGTTCGCGCGCAGATGGCACAATTCTTCGTAGCGATGTTCGACTTGGTAATTTGCACTCCGAATAGTTATTCCAAAAGCAGATAAATGGTTCCTTGTCTAGTAAATTAAACGGTATATTACATGCGATAAACGTAAAGCATAAATTAAATATAAATTTTTCATTGTCTCGTGCGCAATTTCTTTTTGAGACATGCTTTTCACTATTTACGTGTCGTAGACAATGTTGTCTGGACCAACACATTAACGGGATTTTACAGATTACACATTTAATTTTAGCACCTGATTCTACGCCGATGCGCGGTACCGCTCGTGGCCAGCGTTATTGTTAAACCGCAATTGATTGAAGTTGCTCTTTTCTTTTTTTGGGATCAAGTTTTTTTAACCTTTTTAATTTTTACTTTCTGCGTTACACATTTATTTGGCTACGACGTACGGGGTAGGCGCCATAAATTCTCGGTCTGACAGACTTATACAGGTTTGACCGTGTTCAGGCCCCGTTGCAACATAGTTGCACATGTGCGGGGCTTGCACTGTATACGGCGTTAGTAAAGTGAACCGCTAAAACACACGGACACTGTTGCAACGTTTGCTCGCTATGAAAGTAAAAGGGGCGTGGAATCGCGCGACGGAAAATGAAGCAGAATTAGAAACAATCCAATCGCTATCAGAGAACCATCGCACTAGACTCTAGTCATGCATTATACCCCTAGTTTATTTCATTGGTTATTTTTGATTTGCTTTGTTTGTGTCTCGAAATTATACTGTACAATAGGTTTCTTTTTAACCTTTAAGTATTAGCACCGATTGGATATACATAAATACTAGCATGGCGCCTACGAGGCACCATTGTAAAATTACTGCTATAAAATTAATGTTTTAATATTAAATGTTTCTTGTTCATATAAAAGAAACTTTAATAAGTATTATGTACTATTTATTCATTACATAATTTTTTTGTATGCTCTGAACAAATATTTTTAAAACATTTAGAGCATATTTCTTTAGAATGGCGGTTATTTTTTCTAGGGCACAGGTAACACCACTTTCTTGAACTTGTAGTTGGAATTTCTACAGGTTGAGGCTCAATTTCTAAACGCTCGTTTAGAACTTTTCTAATTTTTCTTAGCAATTGAGGGTAGTCAAAGCGATCTAATTGATATGGTTTTACAAGTTCTTGTCCTAATATTTTGAGGAAATTTCTACGCGCAGTAACTGATTCAATATTATTATGTTTATAAATAATGAAAGCCTTTAAGGCGCAGACATTAATGAGATGGAAAAATAAAACCAATGGCCATCTCCTTGTTCGCCGTCCTACATTATACGTAGCACAGAGTTTATCTGTTACGTCCACTCCACCCTTAGTTGTATTATAAAATGCCAAAATTTCCGGTTTCTTTTCTTCTCCGGTATCTTGGTCAATGTTTGCATCATGGTACATTGTGTAGAGCAAAATAACTGCCTTAGATTTTTTTGGTACATAAGAAATCAACCTTGCATTTCTTTTCAATTCATGCAATATCTGGACTATATCATCTTACGTAGGTTTTAGAAACACCATTCGTAAATGACGTAAATGAAATTTTGTGAAAGATATTACAATTTGTAAAAGGCCTGGCGATTCGTAGGCGCCATGATAGTACTTAAAGGTTAATTATGTTCTTATAAACTAAGAAGTCATGAAATGGTACCACATTAGAGGCAGCACTGCAAATGGCTGCTTTTTGAACATTCATTATAATAATAGGTTCAACTGAATTTTTACACATACAAATACGATTCATGTTGACATAAAATTCCAATTAGATTTAGAAAACATGTTTTCTATTTGGAATTTGCATTTAAAAGTTTATGTATTTGTTATGCACTCACTATCATTTAAACATTTAATATATTGGATATTTGGAAATGCAAAAATGTAATCTAGTTACTTTATAATGAGAGGTTCTATTTAGTTTTGGAATTCATCATTTTGTTTTTTAAATTAAGAACGTCTTCTTTGTTTCATATTCGACAATATTACATTTAAGTATTTATTTGAAAATAATCAACGATTAAACTTCCTCAATAGGGCGAAAATCATATATGATGTATTACGTACTTCCATAAATCTGTGTAGATCAGATATCTCGAGCACGTATGCTAAGCAATTGACTTGCGACTGTGCGGGGTTGTGTAGGGATACTGAGGAGTGGAGAGGGGGTTCTTAGCACAAGCGACAACGTTATTCGCTCGGGACGTATGGGATCAGCGCTTATACATAAAGTAGTTTTTAGTAGCCAGCTAAGCAACGTGACTAGTGTATGAAGATGTCTCAGGTATCGAAAATTGAGTACTGCGCGGTCATTAAATGTTTAACAAAAGAAGGACATACGCCTAATCACATTAATTAACGTTTAGACGGCGTTTATGGTAATTTATCTCCTTCATATTCCACTGTAAAAAAAGTGGGCAAAATGTTTCCATTTGGAGCTAGAATCCCTTGAAGATGATGTGCACCCAGTCGGCCAATTGAACCGATAACACCTCAAAACATTTCAATTATTGAAGAAATGGTATTAGCAGATCACGGTTTGAAAGTAAATGAATTGGCAGTGATGTCTAACATTTCTAAAACCAGTACTCGCCCTGCTCAATGTAAACGTTGGGTCGAATGTGCGCGCTGGTTTTTAAACATGTGTGGAGACGACCCGAAACCAATTTTGGAGTCCATTGCCACAGGAAACGAAACAATGGTTCTGTATTATGATTCTCTATCCAAAAAGGAATCGATGGAATGGCGGCGATCCAATGAATCTCGTCCTAGAAAGCTGTAATACAACATTTTGGGGGGAAAGCTTTAGATTATTTTTACAAGGGTATAGAATTATTAATTGATCGTTGAAATAAATGTATTGAAGTGAGGGGGGATTGAATTGAAAAATAAAAATTGTTATATTTTAGCAAATTTATTTTTTCAGGCCGAAAGTTTTTGGCGCCTACTACGTATGCACCTTCAGAAAACCCATTCTCACGACCTCTGCCTGTGTTTAACGCAAAACATATTTGTTCTATAAACTTGAAACATAGGCTTTATTTAAGGATGTACATATATAAAGTTATGTTTCAATAATCAAGTACTGGAAGACCAAAACTTCTGAAGGAAGTTTTGAATTTAGCACATCGTCATTACTACGGGAAACTTTACAGTATTGATCTCTAAAGTACACATTACCAGTATTCACTTAATTTTGTTATTCGAATGCTACTCGTGGTGTTGGAAGTATCTACTGAAATATTGAATGGTCCTCTTTAAATTCATTAATATTTAATACTCAATCCCCGCGCCATGCCGGCAACTGAAACAGATTATATTAAAGTTTATTTCCTCAACAACAGACCACCGGTAGGTACATAAAGAAATTCAAGTATTGAATTAAACAATTTAAAGAATATTCAGGTATAATAAAATGGATTTGCTTTTAAATAGTATTGTTATGGTTTTCTCGAAATTATTTAATTCTTAATTTTGTATATTAGATCCGCAATATCATTTTCCACTCATTTTTAACCAAATCATTGAGTACATTTTTTGATGTTTAAACATTAAAAACCTGAAGAGCTCGAATATGACTAAGCTGACCACCCTATTCTGTAGTCTTTTGACACAATGATCATGTTCCCATTTAGCTTTTGTCGAAATATGTGGTTCCAGGTAGAAAGTTATCCGCCGCAATTTTGAGCCCAGTCCAATATTTCTTTTACTTTAGGAGCTATAGTTTACTGAAGTTTTAAAAAGTGAAAAAAATTTCCCCACACTCAGACATTCCAGTTCGAACTGTTAAGCCAGATCCACACAGAAGTAACAAGGAGTAACATCAACGTTGTCCTTTGTGGAACTATATTTCCTGTTATTAAAGAGATGTTGCAGAAAGAGGAAACTAGTGTCCACACAAAAAAAGCTTGTTAATGCGGGTTCTAGTCAGTAAAACATATACCGCAAATGCAAGAAACTTGGGTCCTCACAAAGAAAGCTTGTTTATAGTTAGCGGAACCATGCCACAATAGAAAATGTAGTGTTGTAGAGTCTACACAGGGTAGAAATGTGTTAAAAATAATTTACCATCCACATTTGAGCTATGCATTTTTCGGATTCCACAAACATTCTGCCTCTTTATATATCTCTAGATAGTAACAGTATTGTCCTGTCGTTTGCCTGTATGTTGTATTGTTGTTTCACAACAATACAGAAATACGCAAATTTTATTACTTATTAATAAACGGCAAAGAACCTTGTAGAGACAGGCGACTGATTACTGATGACAACTGTCCACACTAAAAGAACAAAAGTCGCAAGTCAAAGCTTGTCGATGGCTGGTTGCTCAATTTTCTTTGCAATTTACCGCTAGGCGAGCAACACATGTGATAAAAGGAAACATATATAGATGCTGCATAAACAGCCAGAAACATTTGCCTATAAACAGCAACTTTATTTCTAAAAAGTGATCATTAATGATAAATGTTGCTCCTTGTTGTTTCTGTGTGGACCCGACTTTAAGCTACGTTTCCACCGTAGGAACATTGGGCAACACTTGTGTTCCTGTTGCTTGTTTCCGAAAATGTTTCTGGAAGTTCCTAGACGTTTCCGAAAGTTTCTTCTTGTTTCGTAAACAAGTCGTCGCGTGTTGGTGTACGTGGCTGAAAGTTTGCGGAGTACGCAACAAAGGGAAACCGAAAGCAACAAAAGGTTGCTATACGTTGCTACAGTGGAAACGAAGTTCTTAGTTACTTGAACTGCGATTTAAAGTGCATTTCCGACACCTTCCCATATTTTGGCTCATATTTGACAGTTAGCTCTCCTGGTTGTTGAATTTCGAAAAAGTTAAGCAATATTTGAATCAAAAGTGAAAACGTAGATAGAAAACAAAGTAAATAAAAGTAGTAGCCAGCGACTACAAGCCGCTACTGACAGTTTCCTGGGCTGGGCAGCCCGGTGGAGGATCGGCGTGAACGAGGAGGTTGCGCGACCCCTGGAGTAACATCCACGTGGGACAAGTTCAGCTGCCGTGGAGCCCTGACGTTAAGTACCTAGGCATACATATGGACATGAGGCTCACCTTTGCCTTACACATGAGAGATCTTCGCTCTCGTTTCTCAACTGCCCGCAACTTGCTGCTCCCCCTTCTAGGTCGAAGGAGTCCCCTTCACCTGGGCAGCAAGCTGCTACTTTACAAGACGACGCTTTGGCCGTTGCTGACCTACGGCGCCATGGCATGGTCATCAGCGGCCCCGACGCATCTCAAGGGCTTGGAAGGCCTTCAAAACAGGACTCTGCGCATCATCGCCGACGCCCCATGGTTTGCCAGGAATGAACAGATTCGTCGAGATCTGAGCATTCCTACGATTCACGAACATCTGGAGAAGACACTCAACTCGGCGTGGGCAAGGCCCCGCGAAAACGAAAACCCGTGCGTTCAGATGGTCGTCGACCCCCAGGACAGGGCCCCTCCTCTAGTGACCCCGGGATATGCCCTAGTTTCCCTTCTAAAATAAAGCAATAACCCAACACAATTCTAAGCTGCGCGAAATGAGCCACCTTTAGCATAAGAGGACAAAAGGGTTAAAGGTTCTTCAAACCGACCCTAATTTTGATTGCAGTTCCCAGATACACATTGCGCATGTCAGTACAAACGGTTCTTGCTTGATACGATGTACCGATATGACCGTACAGTAACTGGTACTTGTATCATGTAGGGTTAAGCTGGAACACTATTATTATTGTTTCTGGTACGGTACATAATGTAGTTGGAACATTTCGTTTGCACTGCGCAGGTACCGCACGGTAAATTTACGGTTTTATAAGTGTGTTGGAATGAACCTATTGCTAGCGCTACAACGTGATTCATTTGTACGCTATGAATGGGTCACTGCCTCGACGCATCGTGCAGTATCCAGGGGACGGCGCCGGTCCGCACTAGTAATCACTAACAAAATGTTGATGGCGTCACAGATTAAATCTTTTGCATACCATAGGCACCTTCTATGTACGAGAGCGGTGTCTTAAGTTTTTACAAACGATTTCTAGATGGCGCTACTGAGATTTAACATTATCATTTTTGGAAAATTTGACATGTGTCATTGTTCACTGTCAGCACAGAAATCGACCTAGTTTGCTTACAATGCTTACAATGAGCGTTAAAAGGAAGTAATTTTGTGAAGAAATGGAAATTTCACGTGAAGGTTTTCTCGAATCGCTTCGTTCAACTTTTGACAATGAAGCACCATCAGAAAACACTGTTTACAACTGGTTTACAGAATTTCGTCGTCGTTGTGTTTTCGTCAGTGATGAATTTCGTGGTCGACTAAAACCGGTTGTTGTTCCAAAACCTTCGATGCTGTGCGCAACATAATTGAAAAGGATCGGCATATGACTTATCATGGGATAGAGGTATCCTTGGGCATATCAAAGACTGCAGTACAGTCGATTATGCATAAACATTTAGGTGTGAAGAAGGTCTGTTCCCGATAGATTCCGCATAATCAGAGGAATTTCAAAATCCGTATACAGCATCGGAACAGGTAACGAAACTTGAATATACATATTCATACGAACCGGAAACTAAGCAACAATTAACTGTTTCGGCGTTCCTAGATGAACCAAATCCAACAAAAATTGTTCGTTCACAAAGCACTTTTAAGAAAATGATTACTTGTTTCTTTCGTTGTACTGGACATGTCGCAAGCACTGCTTGCGGAGGAGGATCGGAGAACAGTTAATGCTAAATGGTATACAACAATTTGTGTGCCAAAAGTCCTCATACAGCACTTCAAACAATTGATTATTTGAAGGAGAAAAACATTAAATTAATGTCCCATTACCCATATTCACCTGATTTATCACTAGAGTTTGTTAAAAAGGTGGTACCGGCAGTGGCGCACCGCATAAAAGTAGGTACGTAATATACAATATTAGTGAAAAATAATATTGTTACCTTTTCCTGCCGTCTTGATGTCCAGTGTGGCAATTGGCAATCGCCCTGGTAAGCTGCGTAGAATTGCAACATCAACAACGCTTCCATTGTCGATTCATTCAGCCGTCAAAGGTGTTGTGAATACGTTGTCGTATACTTCGAAAATGATCGTTCGACATCCAGTGAAGTAAGATTTGCAAATGTCAGATATTCCTTTTCCTCATCTGGGCACCCTTGATTTTCAGTTATAGACCGAGCTTTTTGTAAATCGGGATTTTTCATTAAAATTGCACCAAATTTTTAAGCAACATCGACTCCTATAGTGTTCCTCAAGTTTTCTAGAGCGGCTTGTAAATTGTTTATGCAATTTAATGCGTCTCGTGCAGATAAGTGACTGTTTTCTAATTGCTCAATAGCTTGTGCAACTTCAGAATAGTTCATGGAAATTTCATCTATTTGTTGTTGAACGTCCGAATTAGAAAAAAGTTGATAACTATCTCGACCTGCTGCAGAATCATTTGAATCAAGTTTCAAGATGACATTTTTCACTTGTGAAAAATATTTCTCATAGTAAGATACTGCGTGGAGCCATGTTCCTCATCGCGTTGTTACAGGCTGAGGTGGTGGTGGTAATTTCGGACACAATTATTTGAATACACGGATGTGTTTGGGAGATTTGATGAACACTTTTTTGGTAGATGCTATTAACTTATCCACCATCGATGCTTCTTTCGAATGGTTTCTGCTACGAGGTGACATGCGTGTATGACTCATGTTATGTGAAGAAGAATCGGAAAGCATATTTTCAACATCCTACCAACTCTCAGCATTGTTGCGGCTCCATCAGTAACGAACATTGTGACTTGGGTTCCTGTGATACAATATTCTCTCAACGAATCTTTTATTATCTTGGCAACGGTTTCTGCATTAGTTTTCTGAGTCCGTTTACTGGATAACAACAATGAAGCTGGTGGATCATCATGTTTTAAAGGACGCGCTACAACATGAATGATGCTGTATTTCTGAGCATCAGTTGTTTCATCCACACATAGGCAGATTTTCTTATTTCTCAACTCGTCCTTTATACATTCCTTTACTGTACCTTGCATACGTGGCAAATTGTATCGTAATTGCATATATGTTGGCAGCTTCCATGAGGGAACGTACTTAGCCCAAAAAAGATGAAAGTGTTCATTAGATACTAGATGTTGTGGGATGTTGCATACACTTAACAACAAAATAAAATCATATAAAAATTGCCAGTATGGAATACTGTTTCTTAAATTCAATACATGACGTTTGCTTTTACAATGTTTTCTACATTCAAACCTATCGCGACTTAGCAATCCGCTATTGCATATTGTGCAATAAATATGCGGACTTCTATATTCTAATCCAGGGAAATGCCTGAGGTATTTATTCACATTCGAAGGGAACATTACACCCCCCGCGTACTTATTTGGCGTGCAGCGTACTGTCGCTTTGAATTCTGTCGTGGTACTGTCGAGATCGACTACGAGTTGAAAACTACCCCTATCCACGCCGCTACCGCTATGCTACTGCCATCCGGTACCACCTTTTTAGCAAACTCTCGTTATCACCTAACAACTTCTGTTTGTTCCCAAATGTCAAACACAAATGTCTGGTCAGCGATTTTTATTACCCGAAGGAGCTGTTGAAACCTTCAAAAAACCATGCATATAAATTTTAATAGTCAATATTTTGAAAAACAATAAAACGGTGTGTACGAAAATCATTTTTTCGTTCATTGTTTTTGTAAGAACTTAAAGGTATCCCTCCTAAAAAAATTCATTAAAATAAAAAAGGAATGGCAGTTAAATGTTTTACATTCAAAAGCTATTAAATTAAAAATTAAGTAAAACTCCACATGCGAAAATATCCATAGTATTATGTAAACCGACTGTTTGACTTTGTAGTTTCCTACAGTTTTCATCATTTGTCTCAAATACTTGTGTTTACCTTGAAAATTGTATCCTAAATGGGATTTACTCTACTATAATATTGCGGATAATATTAAAAGAACTTTGGTTGATTATTTTAGTTACAATTAATTTTTTTTTATTTTAGTTTAACAATCATTACAACCTATTTGTCCATGGTACTCACAAATACTTTCCATTCAGTTACGGTTGAAGTCATGCATCTTGTCTGCTTTTAAAATAAGTTTTCTTTTGAATGCATTCTATACACACATTAACACCTCGTTATCTATAAAATCTACTACTTTTCACCCACTCATTTTCTAATCAACACGTCAATTATCTAAATTAAGGTTATGTGTATTTATGTAAAAGATCATAAATTTTCGTACTGATTATCGAAAATAACTTTACTATGGTTTAATTTAGATGTTTGAGCAGTTACCGTCAAGCTCTTTCAATTTTATGAATCCATTCCTTGATGTTAATAACGAAAGGAAAATTGAGTCCGATAAGAATAACTGCAATAACATTTAATACCCACTCGGCGGCATTTCTAATTTACCCTCTTCATTTCCTCTATCTTTCTAAATTACTAGGGATTAAATGATAAATCTTTTATGTTCAAAATCACGTGAAATAACAGCCTAGCCTCCGGTGAATGGCTTATAATTTGTATCAAGGGATTTTGGCATGACCCTGTAAAAGATATTTTCTTCACTGAATAAAGCTTAACCTTTCCTGATATACAATTTTAGATATAACCTTGTGTATCCTATTAGCGCTTTGTTGTCTCAGAAATTGTCTAAAACAAGTGGAATCCGAGAGTATTTGACAGTGGCAACCCGGTTATTGTGGCAATTCTCGACGCCCCGAAATTTATTATTAATTAAAGAACTACTCCATTTAGGAAGACATTTAAGTTCACACCTTAGCTAAATTGCGTATACGAAGCGTAATGTCACTAGGAGGATAAGACTGAATTTGGTCGCATCGTATGTAGTTATATCCTAACTATATACGCAAAGCTCAACATCCAATAAGCATAAATAAAGAAGATTGGGTTTTTATTTAAAATAGTCTCTTGGAAACTACCCGAAACAACAATACACTGGTTTGAAATTTAAAAAGGAATTTTTATAGAACGTTTCAAAGAGAGATAGCAAATAAATTAACAACATACATTTAGGTGTGAAAAAGATCTATGCCCGAAGGATTTTGCATAGTTTGACACAAGCACAGAAAAGCTCGTGTCAATTGGTGCAAGGAAATGCTGACAAAACCCGAAACAGGAACTTCAGAATCCGTATACAACATCGTAAGAGGTGGACGATACTTGAATATATTCGTTCGAGCCGGAAACTAAGCAACAATCAACTATTTGAGTGTTCCCAGATTAACCGAATCCAAATTGTTCCTTCACGAAGCACTTCTAAGGAAATGATTGCTTGCTTCTTTCGTTGTACCGGACATGTGGCAAGCATTGCTTTGGAGGATCGAAGAACAATTAATGCAGAATGGTATACAATTTTTTGTTTGGCAGAAGTCATCGATAAAATCAAGAGAAATAATCGATCTTGTCGCATCATCCTTCATCACAACAATGATGGCACCCACACAACATGTCAAACAATTGATTATTTGAAGGAATTAATGTCTCATTGCCCGTATTCATCTGATTTACCACCGAACGATTTCTTTTTGTTCCCGAATGTCATGTAAAATGAGTAATTTTACATGACATTCGGGAACAAAAAGAAATCAAAAACACTTCTAGAACCTACCGAATCAGATCCCGTAAATGTTGAATTCTTGTTACCAACATACAGCGTGTCCACCCAGTGCGTTGAGCATTTCTTAGTTTTCGACGATTTTTTATATCAACTAGATGGTCATCGATATCGTCTCCTAGCTTGACTCAAGTTATTTCAATTTTTCTATATGGAACACCCTGTATATGTTTACAAAATCTAATAGGGTGGAAAAACTGGAAAACTCCAAAGCTCCCCAGAAAAAGTAAAAAAAAACTAACAATGAGTAATTCGTTCCTGCGAATAATAACATGGAACGCAAATGGGCTGAATCAACACGCCCACGAACCAGAAATATCTCTGTCAACAAATAATATCGATATAGCTTTCATTTCTGAGATACATTTTTCGAATAAAAATTATATTAAAATAAATGGGTTTGACGCCTATTGGACCACACACCCTAGCGAACGTGCCCGTGGAGGAGGAGCCATATTCATAAAAGAAAATATCCAGCATTTCCAACAAGAAGAAATCAGAAACCCAGAAATTCAAGCCACCATTGTTACTATCAAGTGCAACAGTGCTGAACTAAACATAGGAGCTGTATACTGTCCACCAAAACATAGAATGATACAAAGACAATACGTAAAACTATTTACCAAACTAGGTCCCATGTTTATCATTGGAGGAGACTACAATGTTAAGCATATAGCTTGGGGATCAAGACTTATAACACCTGGTAAAGGCAGTGAACTACTGAGTGCTATAAAAATCTCTAAATGTGACTTTCATCCCATGTGTGAGCCTACCTAAAAACCTAAAATCTATGTGAACCTGCATCTGACCACACTCCACTTTTACTCATCATGAGTGCCGCAGTCATCAAGAACATAAAAAAAACAAAATCCTACCAACAAATACACTGATTGGGACAAATTCAGAGTAACACTGGATAACCTAATCAGATTAAATATTAAACTTAAAACGAAACAAGATCTGGGACTGCAATCATCCAATCTAATCGAGCAGATTCGTTTGGCAAATTATCGGAGGAATTCAAAACAGACACTGGTGTTAAGAAAGGATACTTTGCCCAACATTGTTTTCCAAAACAGTAGATGGAGTAATAAGGAAAACAATAAACAATGCAAAGGGAAGCATAAGCTGGGATATAGGAGAGGATTTGCAATGGAGCGTACAGGACAAAAGGAAGCCAGAATAACCCATAAAAATATGAAGAAGTATACAGGCTCAAAATAAACACGTCAATTCCTAAAACTAAACGTTGTAGCTAAAGACAAACGATATACGCAATTTAAACTTTATCCTAAGATTTTACTGCCACAAGCTTTAACGCAGTACACAAATTCATGGGAAGGATATGGTTAAAGGCCTTAAGGTGTCCAAATATCTAATATTATAGAAAAGTATTTGAATTTATTTACTTTGTATCGTCAGCAATGTATTTTTGAAAACTGCCCACTGTAGAAAAGAATATAACGATTTCGATCATTTGCGCTATGATCAGATGATTAAAGGTGCGTTCACATAGGAAAGCATGAAATTTTCGTTAGGTTTAGCGGGAAATTATTTGCACTATTCTGCGGTAATTCTCTAAATAATTTCGGGGTATAATGACATCGGTTTACGTTGCCGTATAATAACCTTAATTTATCTGTTAATAATGTCTTTTGTAATGGATGGAATGACAGAAACGCTATATACTGTGTTTATTAACAGTTTCTGCAATAATCATGACGAACAAATGTAAAAATAAATGTAAAAAAGAGGCGGGTACGTCCCATCAACACTTAAAGAAACAAATGGACTATTTAAATTTGATTCAGGAAATCTTAAATCATGATTCTGATTCCTTTTTCTTATATGCGGGAATGAATGTTGGTTTACTTGAAAATTTATTGAAAATAGAACCAGATCAAAGGTCTGTGAAATATTTCGAGAAACATTTGAAGCGCTGTGGACTGTACTATAGCCTCTCCTCTACTTACCAACAAGAGGCAGTCTTCTAATTGTATAGGTCCAATAAAAAGCATGCACATTCATATAAAACAACCTAACAAGTCTGGCTCTTTATATTACACTTATATTACAATTATTATTATATATTACACTTATAAGAAAACTTTAAGAATTTTATTTGCTGTATGCGATGCAAATTATAAACCAGTATGTGTCGAGATAGGAGCCCATGAATCTTCAAGTGATGGAAGAATGAATAGTAGCAAAAAAAATCAAAGAAAATGAAACCAAACTACATAAATGACAACCATATAAAGAAAACATTTTAAGTATGATTTTTGTTTTATAGCAAATCATCATAGAAAGGAATAGAAATGAACACAAAAGCAAAACAGTTTATTTAAATTTTATTCTATTTGCCTTCAACGTAAAAGTATAAATGGTAGCTGCAATAGAAATGACTAATGTTTATTCAAAAAGAATTGTGAAATGTACGTAATTACAAAATCAAATAAAGAAGATATCAAAAAACTATAACATTTTATTCTTTCTTAAATGATACACCTATTACGTTGCTTATAAATTCAATTCTTACCCTTACACCTCTGTATACTTTGACAGTTCCTTTGTAAAATGCATAATACAATGTACGTACTTACATACTGATACTGTTATCATGTACAAATATACTTGGAATTACTTTATATCAGATAACCAAATATATATAGTAATTGTTTGGAAAAAAAGAAAATAATTCTATAAACTATATATAAATATATATAAATGTCTTGAAGTAGCAATCTTCCCATCCTTTTCTTTTGAAATGTTAACATTCTCCTAGTCAATTTTAATCGATAGAAAATTCTATATCGTATAAAGAATTTTAACAAATATATGGTGAATTAGAAAGTCAAAGCTCTAACGTATAGATTAATACTATACAAGGCATTAATTATGTGGTCTGACACCTCTAAATCTTTTTCCAGAGCAAGCGATATGTTTCGAAAACATATCCCATTCAGGTTGTTTCCAATTTATATGGGTGCTTTTACGAAAAGCACCACAGCAAATTTTTAAGGTTAATACCGAATACTTCTATTTTATGAAACACTACGATTCCATCTTTACTGATGCAAAATAAATTAACCTCACTTCAACTATACACAATGTACATTCCTTTTTATATAAATGAATATCTAAAGTTGTCTACGCTATCTGAGTCTTAATGTCCTCATACTTGGTAAATGTAGCACTTTACTTACATATTCATATATCTTTGGTCCCAAGTAATACGGATTTAAAGAAAATACCTAATTTTGCATCTTTATATTCTGTGTGAAACATTACAATCAATGCTAATTCACTAATTCAAGAGATAACAATGTCACATAGTTGAATGAAATTTTTAAATCACCAGGAACATTTGTTGGAGTCTTCTGAACCTTCGGCTTTTGAGCTTATATTTCCTAAGTGAATTTGAGTTCAGGTTATGCTGATCTCCAATCCCATATCACTTGTAGTCGCATTATTGTTATATAAATATGTATAATGACATCAAATATTTTTAAATGTTCTTGATGAGCTTCTGTGACCATTCTAGTTTCGGAATCCACTTGTATCTAGGTGTTGTTTTGTCATAACCTCAAAAGTATGCACGAGTATGCGTACAAATTGACACGAACCGCAACCTGCACTCTGATTGGTCGACTGCATTAATATAACGCCGTGGTAGCGCTATAATGCCCATAATTTAACGTGTGTATAGTTTCGCTGTACACCAATTAATAATTCTGCCTTACACCGCTATGTGAACGGTCGTATTTAATTGCATTGCGCGAACATTCTTAATTCCTACCTTACCCCCATGATGCCCTACGTGAACGCTACTATACACGTTGGTAATTAAGTTATGAAAATGTTCGACAAATCTTCCAATCATGTAAATTATTAATATCACTTAAGATATTCCTAGCTAATGTAAACACTTCATTTATCAATTCCAGAAAAAAGACAACTGCTACAATAAATGAAATTCCTCGGTTATTTAACCACCATATCAAGTGAATGAATGAATGGTATGTTGTCGTCACAGTATTTTGATATCGAAACAATTTGGCCTGTTATTGTATAATTATGTAGCTATAATTCCAACGTTAAAAAATTATTCATTATCTTTATTATCATTAGGACATACCTACACATATTCGTGTATTGACGCATTCATAAATGATGACACATACGTACGTGGAAGGGATACGTGATTAAAATTATCAAATGTAATTCGCTTCAGTAGATAAGTGTATACATACATATAATAGCAGCCGCAGAGCTCAAATGTTGTTTACAATGGCACTGATAACTTATCAGTGCCATTGTATACAGCAGCTCTTAATTAATAATATATATTAGATTTTTACATCCCATGAATACAAAAACAGAAAATAGTGGTCGAAATTGCAATGGGTAAAGAATGCAGCTTTAATAATTTCAAGTTCTGGATGCTGCGTTTATGGAAGCGTTTTGTAAATTTCTGAAAGGTATAATTATGATAGTATCAAAAATTACTACGTGAGATCTAATGTTGTGGTTTCTAGTTCTTACGGTAAATTTCGTAAAGTTATATTTCGCGGGCTTACTGCAACAACACGTTAAGTTAGAATTTATAAATGTTAGGAAAACTACTTTTAAAAAGGTAGTCAATATATATAAAAAAAGGAAAGTTCTTTTTAATGTAGAAAGGATATTAATAAACTTTATTTTAGACGTTTACAACTGTTTGGAAAGTTTAAAGAGTTTTGACACAAATATGGAAACATTTTGTAATTTAACGTATTTTATTTTTAATCCATTCGAACATTGGACAGTTTACATAGAAAATACCTAAAAGAAAGGTCATTCCGCTGTATATAATAATTGTCATTTTCCGTCTTTTCCTTTCTTTTGCTTTTATCCACAGTGGATACGTTTATACAGAAAGAACAAAACATAGCAAAACGAAGAAGCTTATGCTATTACAAACGCATAATACAACAATAAAAGCATATGTAATTTATTTTTGATGTATAATTTCTAAGACCAACAGTGACATATAGCACACATCACTGACGTAAAAAGATTTTTTTTATAGATACGTAATATAGGAGAGCTGTTAAATGTATGTGCTGTTAAAGCGCTTGGGATGTAGACATTTTAGCTAGTTGGACTTTGGCGACTTTAAAGGATTGAACTGACTTTAGCTAACGCTATAGCGTTGTAACCGCACTTAAAGGGTTCCAGGAGCCAGTCAACGATTTATACCAAACGAATAAATCTTTGATAATCTTTGCGGTTTACACCTCACTACTGAAGATCCTATATATTTGGAAGGTGTTTTTATTCCACGTCAGAGCAAAGTGCGCACTTTAATCCCACAAAAATTTACGCCAAAGCGTATTTGCACTTCGAATTTTTCGAAGAAAATAGATATTTAAGCGACCGAAAACAGTATCACAAATATCTCGAAATATGCTACAAATAGACATATAAACCCCATATTACGTTGGTTTATTTCTAGATCAAGAAACTAAAAATGTAACAAAACAAGAATGTTCAATTTAAAGTAATTAAGTAGGTTCTTGAATCATTACTAGAGTAACCAAAACTTGCGGACTCGCATAGGCGTCGGTATTACGGGTTAATATAAGAATACGAAAAATTCATAAATAAACTTACTTGCTAATTATTCAACAAATTAGAGGCATCAGGATGTGAACTACTGTAAACTTGCATCATTGCATATGTGCGCCGACAAGAAAAAATATTCTTATACATAGAAAACGATCTCTCCACATCTAAGGAAGTTACATTTGCATGTAGAAACTGTTTTTCAAAATCGCTTAAAAGTTCACTATTTTTACACTTATTATAAACGGCCTCTAAAGTATTCAAATCGGGATTTTTCCTTAAAACATCTGCCAACTTTTGACTAGCGCATAATCCTGGCGTATCATTTAATGTGTGTAATTTATTTTTTACACTCTCCACTATGTCTAATGATTCCTGCAATGATAATTCAGTACATTGTAGTTTTCTGATGGCATCTAGTAATACTGTATAATTGGTACATATTGTTGTTAAATCTTCTAAAAGTTGAGGAATTTGAAATTCTCTTTGACTTTCTCTAATTGCTTTGGATTCATTCCGATTAAATCGCATTATAACTGATTGAATTTGCTGAAAATGGATCAAATAGTAAGAAGCTGCTGTTAGCCAAGTACCCCATCGCGTTAAAATTGGTTCAGGAGGTTTTGGAATACCTGGACAAAATTTAGGAAATTCTTTTAAACGTTTAGGAGATTTACGAAACACTGCTTTAGTACTTCCAATCATCCGATCAACGTTTCCGTAATGTTGTCGAACAACTTCACCAACTAAATGCAAAGCATGCAGCACGCAGATTATATGTGTTAAGTTAGGAAATATATGTTCTAAGGATCGCCCAACACTTAACATCGTTGCTGCACTATCTGTTACAATCATCACGATGATCTTGGGCAATTTTAAATTTTTTCAAAGCGTTCATTATCACTTTTTGAATATTTTCCGCGGTACATTGTTGAATACGTTTGCGAGCTAACAAATATCGAGATGCTGTGTTCTCGCTAGATAAAACGCGAGCTATTACATTCACAATACTGTTTTTCTTTATATCGGTCGTCTCATCCACGGTAATCCATTTTTTTTTGCAACACAAATCACGTTTACACACATTTTCTAGCATCTCTTTCATTCGCGGCAAATGATTCTGTAATTGTGTTTGTGAGGGTAATGGGTACTTTGGAACGTATTGTCGCCAAAACGTTTTAAAAGCTGCTTTTCTCACCAACGACAACGGAAGATTACAAGAGGTAAACATAATTAATAAATATATGAGGAATAGTGTATAAGGTATTTCAGTTCTTGCATTTCTCATATGCTTAATACCATTGACATGCCTCTGGCAATCAGTTCTGTCCAATGCAGCCAAACGAACATTGCATATTAAGCAAAAAACTGCACTACCGTCATATTTTAAATGGGGAAAAAGTGACACATACTTATGTACATTAGTAGCAAATCTATTACGAGGCATTGTTTTCTTAGGTATGTAAATATTAGTTCTATATGAAACGATACACTAATTATGTACTTGGTATAATACTACAACACACAAAAAACCAGCTATATTTTCAAAAGCGACACGTAAGTACATAACCTTGACCGTTCGACTAATCTCTGCAACAGCCCAACCGGTACTAAAACGAAATCTCTCTCACCGCGGTTTAACATGATTTATATTCAAGGTCGACACTACATGCCTGCTTCTCTACCGGTTTAGTTTATTTATGATTTTTTTGTATTCTTATATTAACCCGTAATACCGACGCCTATGCGAGTCCGCAAGTTTAGGTTACTCTAATCATTACTTATCAGTCACCCTCTATGTACACAAATATCTTTGAAAGATAGCTTATGCCTTTTGCATTATCTAAAAATGTTGACCATCTACCATTTATACAGTAGGCACAATTCTACAATTCCAAAAGATTGGGACGCTCTGTATTTTAATTAAGAAAAAGCATAACAGTAAACAAGGCTATATTCAGCTGTTTCAATGGCATTGTCGCCCCTCTGCAGTTAGCACACGTACCATCTCAATTATTATTTAATGGCATTGTTTAATATGCACAGAATCTAGGCAATATCTTTTTTTTTAATTGCTACCTAATAAAGGTATGTCACTTATTATTATTGCTAGTGAATAAATTTAAGATAACTCGTTTTCCCGTATACATTTATCTAAGAAATTCTATTCTTTATCCGAAATCAGTAGCAGAATGTGGAATAAGAAATCAACCTTACCTGATATGCTTATCTGCGCATAAAAGTATGTAAATCAGCTTACCTGAAACAAAAACATCTCTTAATTGATCAAGTTCTCAAAGTGGGCTTCATGTACATATTTTGATAACTATTGACTGCTACTACAACACACCGAAATTACTTTTTAATATACAGCCTTGGACAAAATTATTAAGCACCACTTATATTTCATTATATTAGAAAACTGATGCCATCTATGCAGTTATTTAATGATTCGAGGAATTATAAATAGTATATCTAAATATTCCTCGGGGAATTACCGAGTTATATCGCACGTTTGGAAGTTAATAGAGCTTATTGTGTTTCGCGCTGATAGTAATGTGAGGGTGTAAGAACATTTGTGGGCCATTTTAAAGCAGAAGGTACATCCAAACGAAAGTTAGAAAGAGCGGTAATAGAGGAATGGAATAAAATATCAGCTTCTACTTGCGAGAAACTGTTTACCGCTTGTTGCTAGTTTACCGAAAAGGATAACTGCTGTAATAAACTCCCAATGAGGATCAACATGATATTGAATTTTACTTTTTCTTAAATAAAATATTACATTTATACCATCCGTTTCATTTATTTACTGGTGAAAGTTGAGATATAAACTATATGCGAGGGTGCCTAATAATTTTGTCCAAGGTTGCATGTACAATGTACAACATCTATATAAAGAAGGCTTTATTTGATTTTTTCTCTAATTGTTATACAAGATACAAGGATAGTTAATGTTTAAATATGTCAGTGAGGTGTCTAAAAACATTTTTAATATTAATTAGGCAGATCAACATACATAGTACATATACATACATATATAATAAAATTCTCCAGGAAATAGAGCACGGAAATTTATCGGAATCAACAGAATAGGAAATATAAAGAATGTAGGTTGATATTTCATCATTAGCAATACGAAAAAAATGTTTGCAAGTTTCGCAACGCACCACTAATCATCCAGTCAAGTCGGTGAGTTTAATTCCCTGGACACGTGCCAAGAATTTTCTCTCATTGATCGGCTACGATGGTGTTCGACCTCGATACATCACGTTCTAACCTTAAAATGCCAGCAGAGAAGAGGTTCGACGTTATTCTGTCCTGGAAAATGGCGAAGGGCGAAAAAGCGAAGGAGAATAGTTTTGTTGATACCCTTTTCATTTCTGCTGACCCGAACATGATGCACCTTTATGGAATTTTCAAGCACTCTCGATAAATTTCTCGTTATTATATGCACGACAGTTTTTTTTATCTCTTACTTATAATATACGTTGTCCTTTTGTGAAAGAAGGATGTAGAGGAGATGGCTATATTTTTAATATAGAATATTCGCGAGATACAGTGGTAACGACTTCATCTTTTTCAATAAAAGAGCTTATGTTCGGCAGAATTCTAAAAGAAAGAAACTTTAGCTTACATTTACTTAGCAATCTAAGCGTTGACATGGGTTAATTTTTTAGATACTAAATTCCCTACAATACGAACAGATTTTTATGAACTATTTTTACAACGTGCTTTACATTCTAATACTCCCAACTCTCTCTTTATTCTTACTCACACCTGTCCCTATAGAAATTTCGCTACGACGGGCAGACAGCGATCTAGAATATTCTAGAATGAACATTTCGCAACGGCTTCGAAGCTAATGAAACTTTCTAGAACATCTAGACTAGATCGTTGCCGTAGCTTGCAGAACTTTCTAGAAAGATATAGAACATTCCCAAAGTACATAGAATATTTCAGAAAAGTATGGCACTTTCGTGAAGTTTATTGAACTTTTTAGCATGCTATCTGACATTGTCGAAGCTTCGCGAAGGTTCAAAGTAAGTGGGACGGCTAGTATAAAAACGGCACCACTTCGGCGAACCAGTTCAGTACCTAAATAACAATCGAAGAGGAAACATCTGAGAAGAAAAGTAAACGGTTTTAAGACGTCCGCTACCAGAGAAACGCCTTCTTTGTTTCAGTGTGTCGCTTTGTATTTTCGTAAAACCGTAGGAAAATGGAAAGGCTTTTATTAAATAAGCAAAACAGTTCAAGTGAGAGTGATCAAGCATCGACAGGTGGTGGGATAGCAAAGAAACGGAAATATCGTAAATACGATGAAAACTATTTCAATTTCGGCCTGATGGGTCGTTTGCGTCACAGTATAATTGCATTGTCGATGTTCTCGAAGAGTTGCCTTCTAGGTGTTGCTGATCTTCTATCCATCCTCGAGGTTGAAGTTGTTCACGTTCTTCAAACCTTCCAAAGTTATACGTACCATTCTTTGGTAGTAGTGGGTGTTTGTGGTTAATACCTTAATGTTGTCATAGTCGATGTTGTGGTCTCCATTTTGACAAAGTGTCTATATGTCCAAGCTCGATGTTTCTTTACTCTGCATTGAATGCTTCTTCGTGGGTAGTTTCACAAGTGCATCCCTGTTTAGTGGGATCGGTTACTCTATTCTTCTCACTGTGCTGTAGCGTGCGGTAATTTTCGTCTTCTCTAACGTCTTCTTCATCCTGTCGGTTACTCAGGCAATGTACAGCATATAGGCGTGTATTTCTGGTTGTCGTTGTTGTGCATCCGTCTCTTCTTCTCGTGGTACTAGCATGTCTTGTTGGTTACAATCATTCTTCTGTAGGGGATCCTTTACGTGTTTAATTTCATCCGGTGTATATCCTTCATTAGAAATCTTCTTTGCATTCCTTAGGAATATATTGATAACAGATCTCTTGTTGTATATCGGTCCGTGTATGGCTTTTTGCGGTATGCGGTATAACTCAGTTAGTAGAAAAGGTAGAGTACCGTCTTCTTCAATCTCGCTTAACCTATGGAGCAGGTGGTGCTGCCAATTCTTTTTTGAGAACACCAGCTTAGCTTCCATAACAGGGAAAATAAAGACTACGCGTAGAAAGCGAAGAAAAACAACATTGTCATTATTTAAAAGTACGCACACATAATGATATTAATATAGTTGCGTCTGACGAGAATATAATAAAAAACACCAAATCTGTTAAACAGGAATACTCCAGAATCAGATTTTTCCAAAAAACTAACCAAAAACTCAAATCAGATGGCAAGGAGAGGGAAAGACTACGTATTTCGAATAATTTTGGAAAACGATCAGTAAATATTGTACTAGGAGAAGCGAAAAAGGCCACTAATAATTTGAACAGAGATTGGTGATTAATGAACTAAATGAAACTAATGTAACAGACATCCGTTTACGCCATATGAAACTTGAAGTAGAACATTTCATCCGTTTATAGATATGCAATATACGAAAAGAAATATTATTTCGACAGCAATAAGGAGAAAGTAGCTTATAGTACAATAAAATTTTCTCTTCTTGGTAGTAATAAATGGATGTAATATTACTTCCATTACAAATATGTAGCTTTATGCGGTATGTAGCTATGCCTGAAGAATGAAAACAAAAACATATAAGGCAAGAATACATAAACGCTTTAATCCAAGTTTCACTTTATATAAGACTAACCAGTTTAGCAAATCTTAATAACAAACAATACCGTTGTCGAGAAGTTTTGAGATTACTACATGTCTAACATTGAAAATCAAATTAAGTTTTATCTAAGTTGTAAATTTTTAAGCATTATACATCCTCTAACATATGAGATACAGGGTATCCCGTTTTTGTGGTGACTAACAAATTTGTGGTAGAAGATTGGAATTGTTAGTTGAATGTTTTATCCACATGTAGTTTATACAGGGTTATTACAAAAGAATCAGGTTTTAAAAATATATATTTGAGAAAGTATTACAGATACAATATCATGTGACATGTCGCTAGAAAGGGAAAATGTGCAAGTTTAAAACGAGCGCCTGCGAACGTCGCTTTACACGTCCGGGTAGCGCCACGACCTCAGTATGCCAAATGGCGACTATGCAGCAAAAGGCGTTTTGTGTGTTAGAGTACGCGCGATGTTATGGTGCAACATGCATTCCGACGGCAATACGAAACTGAATCTCCACGCCATCAGAGTATTCTACGATGCTATCGACAATTCAAGAACACAGGTTCCATTACAAAACGTAAAAGCACCGGAAGACCACGAGTTCCTGATGAAATGGTGGACGCAGTTCGACAAAGTTACAAGCGTCTTGCACAACAGTTCACTACCAGAGTAGGCCGTGGCAAAGGTTGCGACCGGACGACCACCTAAAGCGAACTAATTTTTGTACTACCATTCAGGAAGCAATGGAGGACGACGAATTTGCTAACCGGCTGGTATTCAGCGACGAAGCGACATTTCATTTAAGTGGAAAGGTGAACCGCCACAACATTCAGATATGGGGCACGGAAAATCCTCATGTGACTGTGCAACATGAAAGGGATTCTCCAAAATTGAATATGTTTTGTGCAGTATTCAAAATAAATGTGTACAGACCTTTTTTCTTTCATGGAAACACTGTAACCGCTACATCCTACCTAGATCTGTTGCAGTTGTGGTTATTTCCACAACTGACACAAGATTCTAACAACTTTGTATTCCAACAAGATGGAGCTTCGCCTCACTGGCATCATGAGGTGCGTCAGTATCTAAACGAGGAACTCCCTCACCGTTGGATTGGCCGATGTGCTGAACTAGATTTGGGATTGTTCACGTGGCCTCCCAGGTCTCCCGATCTTACACCGTGCGATTTTTTTCTTTGGGGGTACATTAAAGATAGGGTTTACGTGCCACCACTGCCAACAACACTGGATGAACTCCGAGCACACATTACTACTGCTGTAAACAGTATCGATCGAGATACATTGCAGCGTATATGGACTGAACTGAACTATCGTTTGGACGTATGTCGTGTGACGCGAGAAGCCCACATCGAACATTTGTAATGATATGCTCACAAACTTCAGTATTATCCCTTTCTATTGACATGTCATTTACTACGAGGGTAAGTCAAATATTATCTACACTTCCGCCAAAACAAGCTTTGAAAGTTATCGTAGAGGCGGCCGCTTGCGCATGCGTTAAGTGATCCGATTTTTGTGGTCAGAGGGTGTGAAAGGTGCTGAAATTCACCGGAGACTTTTGTCACAATACGGGGATAGTACTTTATCTCGTAAAAGCGTTTTTTTGTGGATCGAAATGTTTCAAAGTGGCCGCACGAGCGTAACACAAAAAGAGGGAGCTGGACGGCCGTCAACCTCGACCACCGACGACAACATTCAGCTAGCTCGAGAGATAGGCGAGATTGCATCTTCTTTAAACATCAGTCACGGTTCTTTGAGAGGTCGTCGATTTGCCTCAGACACAGACGTTCAGGATGCGGTGCAAAAGTGGCTTCACGACCAACTGAGAACCTTCTACCAGGAAGGCATACGGAAGCTTGTGGCTCGCTGGAGCAAGTGCATTGCTAAAGGTGGATACTATATCGAAAAATAATGTATCTGTTGTACACCTATCTTTGTTTAATACAGTTGTAGAACTAAAAGTGTAAGTAATTTTTGACTTACCCTCGTATTATAACTATTAATCAGAAATATATATTTTTAAAACCCAATGATTCTTTTGTAATAACCCTGTATTTTGAAATAAGAATTTCCATTAATATCTCCTTATGTGCTTTATTAATTTTTTATACAATATGTACATATATTCCACGGTGCACTCAACCAAAGATATGACCGATTACAAAAATGAATGAACAAGCTTTAAACAATGAGCACATACATACATTTTGTCCAGTTATTAATCTAATGGTAAATATGCACGTTGGTCCGGATACGAACGTGGGATTGCTTTTGTAAATGGCAACAGCACATTCGAGTCTCACTGAGAGATCCCATCCAGTCGCAGTATATCATAAAGCGAGCAGTGGTACGCACGCATATCATAAACCTAATATAATTCAACGCCTTCTTTGTATTCTCAGATTATGTTAGAAAGTACAGTTTCTTATATTCATTTTGTTGCTGCTATGCGATGTAGGAGAACAAAAAAGTAATTCTAAGTAGGAAAATAAACAACGATTCTTAAAAATAAAATTAAACTAAAGAAAAATAAATTTCTCTAATTACACAAAATAAATTGAAATTCTAACAATGTTACTTTATTAAGGGGAAAAATCTCCTGGCAATTTTCAACTTTGTAACTTTTATATTTGTTGCGTTTTAAAATACGTTTCACAGTACTTCTACTAACACCGATTTCGTCAGCAATTTGTCGGCTAGAGCAAGGTTCGCCCATTTCAACCAACGAACAAACCCTCACTTCTCTGTCCTCCCGCTCGGGAGGCAGGGGGTATAGGGGCTCAGAGATTTGAGGCTGTTCGTCTATTTGTTGGCATTTACGGCAATTCCCAACCACGCAGCCAAATATCCTAAACGCTTTGACGATTCTTTCAATCGTCGAATGCGAGGGAATGGGACGATCCACGTACTCTACGGCAAATAGATCGGTCGTGCTTTGGTAGGAATTTCCGGCAAGATACCATGCAGAGATTTGTTCCTTCTCTGCGGTTGTATCCACGATCACTTGTTAGAACTTTGCGAGCGCATAGATAGACAAAGAATGCGTAAGATAAGCCTCTCAGAGTTACGTCAGTTACGCGCAGCGAGGCTCGCACTATTTTGAAAATCGTGTTCGGTGCAGGTTGAATGCTAAACTTTAGCGCTATAACGATTTGTCATTGGAGGCTACTAACTATTAACAATAAACGGTTCCTTAGAACATTTGTTCGAAATTATTAAATCACCGAAGAACAGTAGGAAAACTTTATGCTTTTGAACACTAAAGAAGTTCCAGAAAGTATTCCGAGTTTAGCAACTGGAATCTTACCGTTAATTTTTTTGTTTTGGGTTTAAGTATAAACCATCCTTAAATTAGGTCATTATAACATGGCGTGGATTGTTAATAATCATCAGATAATACTAATAAGCAGTTAAGTTCTTCCTCTTCGAGAGGTACACAGGTTTTTATCACATTTTAAATAATTATAACCTTATAACTAGAGCGAAGTAATCGTCTCAGCGATACATAGGCGTTTCACCGGAGTAGCGGGCCGTGTGCAAAAATCGATTCTCGGTTTGTCAACGTCCGCTTGTTTATTTTTCGTTCAGTTTAGGAAACGAGAGCGTGCGTTGTGTTTTATGTTACGTGTTATTCGTTATAAATTTATAATTATTAATCTAAAATGTGTAACGTGAATAAGGCTAAAAAACGACCGTTTGCTGGCACAGTAAATAAGTTTATCTATGCCTTTCGGGATTTGTTCCATGACGGTGCTAAAATAGTTTGTGTGCGAGAAACATTTCGATGTAGCCCGCCAACCTACTTGATAACTTTGATAACATTTCAGATATTATAATTCTTGATTGGTTCTGTTATTATTATTCGATTTATTAATTATTTTTTGGTATTGTATTTACTGGAGGAAGCGCATGCCTCTGCCGCGCGGGGCCGTTACCTCGCTTTACTAAACAATAAAAAATCTAAAAACCATTAAAAGAAATGGACAGCAATACAAAAATAAACAAAAAATACATTACAAAGGATTTTTAAAGCCGCCTTCCTGTTTATTTGCAAAAGAACAACATGACGGTAGTATAAACGGGAAAATTTAGCAGCATGTATTGTCCTGTGATACTGAGTAATGTTGCTTTGATGTTCTCATCTGCTCGCTCGAACACTGTGGCGAGCAGCCTTAGGGAGTAGGACAAAAAATTGTACAGATATATGTGTGTGTAGCCTTACGGCTCCAAATAAACCTCATGAATGGCTTTGTGCACCTGTTACATATTGAAACCGAAAAATAAGAGTTTGCAAGTTCTTTTCCGTACCGAAAGGAAAAAGAACTTGAATAGTTTGATGTTCATTTCGCCTGTTTATTCTATTAACACATTTAACATCTTCAGATGTAATAAGGTTTATGTGTGGTCACTATAGGATGATCATCTACGTCCTGCAATATCTTTACTCTACTGTATGACCTGGCTGTCCCAATTGTAAAATTGCGCGGATTGTGTAAATAGTAGAAGGCTAAAATTGTTCATAACATAATGGACGTCATAAAGTATCTTAAAAATATATATATTTCCCTATATACAGGGCGAACCATAGATAGCGAACCAAGCACCTACTTTATTTTAGATGGAGCGTCATGTATATATGATTCTATTGATTATTAATTAAATATGAATTTTGTTTTCAATTGTTTATTTCCAGATGAAAAAACTAAACGCGTAACGAGATACAGAGCGTTTTATTTAAAATAACTAAGTACATAGATACCTGGTTCGCTATTTATCGATCAGCATCTGTAAACGGCAATATTTTAGAAAAATATCTGACCTTCTGCTATTCACACAGTAGGGTACAATTCTACAATTCCAAAAGGTTGGTGCACCCTATATTTTAAAGTGTGTACTATAGAGAAGATTCCGAAGGAACTGCGTAGTTTTATTGCTAACAATTCTTCAAGCTTTTATTATAGTTAGGGCTAATATTTGTGAAAAGCAATAAAGAAATTAATTTATCACAAGTTTCAGGAGAAAGTACCACAAACAACCTTTAATAAGTTCTCCCTAAACAAAGGATCGCGCCCTTAAATATATTAAAAAATCCAACTATGACGTGGATGTATATTTCGTTTCTATCTTCTAGAACTCCAAAATGTAACACCCTATAGGAAGTTTGTATCGATAACCCCCGCAATTGAAAGCAACTGACATGAAAATATATTTTAAATGAGTTCGCCACATTAATGTTAGTGATCCGCTAAAATCAGATTTCTACGATCTTCTTCAGATATCAATAATTGCAGTATCCAGTGTTTTTCTGGTGTAACAACTAAATAACATGATTTTGTTAATAATGACAATACCATATACGCAATGCACAGCAATCGCACATTTGTCTTTAGTACACTTGCCCTAATGGTGTGCCTTTGGCCGGAGACCAGGACATGACAAACCATCAAAGCAAACAAACTAGCGCGAGGAAATTCGTCAATTGGTGGTGAAAACCTGTGATTCTCTGTAGACACTTTGCACATAACAGATAACGCAGCTACTAAACAATGAAAAGGAAAGGAGTCCGAAAGCTGGTGGAAAAATATTTCACGTCAGAGATAGGTCAACTCTATTTTAAAATTGATATAGGCCTAAACTTCCAGCCGACCTACTAGATTGAGGTAGGAAGTCCCTCACAACAATAATAGGCCTACTAACGTAACACCTAAGATATCTGAAACTGTCCAGAAGGGACCTTCGCTTGGTAGTTGGGATTCTGGCTAGAAAGTCCATACCGGATGAAAAGAGGCTACGGCCTGTCGTCATTAGGGCGATTCCTCTGAGTAACGTCCTAACCTATGCCAAGGCAATGTATTAGTTGACGGCCTAAACAGCTCTGCAGTATAGAGAGGATACATAATGATATTCTATTGCGGCCTAGATGCTGTGACATCCATCTCATACTGTCGTTGTCAATAATCAAAACAGGACATTTATGAAGCATATGAGCAACTTGGGTTGAGTAGAAGCAGCATTAAATTCCCCCAAGCGGAAGAAGAAACAAGCAGATCGCTTAATAGGTTGTTAGATTTGGTAGAAAATGAAAAGCTTCGTGCAGGCGATGTAGCAAACCGGCAGTAACAATAACTGAAAAAAGTTATAGGCCAAGGACCACCTCTAATTCAATCCAATCCAATATACAGTCCCTGGTCATATTACTTGAAACATGTCATAAATCAACCCTTTTACCTGGACATTCCTATCCTATTATAGTGATATTCGTTTGCTTTGAATCCGATCGTTTATAGGGGGACTAGATTACTGTATCAATAAATAAAAATACCAAAGAAATTATATTTAGAAGAGTAAAGTACGTATATATAAATATTTCAGTTATCAACTTACATTTTGCGAGTTCACAGTTTAGAGAATGCATCGATGTTTTTTAAAATATTTCGTCATAACCGTATAGAAGCTAAGTTGTGGAGTATCGTTAAGTGTTTTGTGTTGATATATCGTTATTGCAAAGGTAAAATTGTTATTCTATCTCTCTCTTAATAACTAATTATTTGGAATTTGAAAAAAATTGAAATATTTGGGGTTTTTTGTAGAAAATGCCCGGGAAAGATTTAACAAGTGAACAAAAAGCCCCTATACAAGCTCTTCTACAATCAAACAAACATTTACAACGAGAAATTGCAAAATTACAGAAAGTACCTCCTTCTTCTGTATCGCGTTTAGCTAGAAACTTAAACGAAAGAGCTAGCATATCGACACAAAGACGGGCAAAGTGCGGTCGGAAAAGAAAAACTTCGAAGAGATCTGACCGTGAAATTGTTCATCAGGCTTTGAGCGATAGATTTGCTACAATTAAAATGATTAAAAAAAATTTACAAGAGAGAGGAATAGAAATTTCGAGCAGAACTATCCGCGTTTAACAGAAAAAAATAAATCTGCTCGTCTCAACTTTGCAAGAGAATATCGACATTTCACAGACGAGAATTGGAAAAAGGTGAATTACTTAACAACATGATTTTTACTGAATTAATGTTTGCATTATTTAATAGGTTTTCTTTAGTGACGAGTGCTCGCTCTGTATGTTAGTGCAGCGAGCACAATTTGTTCGCAGACGACCTGGCGAACGTCTCACAGAGTCCACGGTTCTTCGAACTGTAAAACACCCCCCGCAGGTAATGATTTGGGGAGTGATTAGTGGAGACGGACTCGGCCCTTTGTATTTTGTAGAAGGTACAATGCGTCAAGAGCAGTACATAAATGTGTTAAAAAACACGTTATTGCCGTATTTTAAGCCAGGACGTCGCATACCGACAGGGCCTATATTTTTGCAAGATAATGCTCCTTGCCATGTGGCAAAAAAGGTTAAGAAATTCTTTGAAGACAATCACATACCTCTTTTACGTTGGCCCGGAAATTCACCGGACCTCAATCCCATCGAGAACGTATGGAATCGACTAAAAAGTATATAAAGGATGTATGGGAGAACGATGAAGATATAAAAGAGACAATCATATCTTGTACTGAAAGTATGCCCCGAAGAATTAAGGGTGTTATTAAAAATCATGGGTTATGGACTAAATATTAATTACTTATTTAATATTTACATATGTTACATATTTTACTATATATTTTATAAATAAAAAATATAATACATGTATAGTTTATACTTTATTATCAAGAAATTACAAAATATTGAGCGTCTCAAGTAATTTGGCCAAAGACTGTAATCGTGTGTACGCCCTTTGAAGCAGTTTTTTTTTTAAGTATGTTTACAGTATATGCCAAACCATCTTCAAAATCATATTTTCTTGTGGAATTTTCTCAACGACGCAACACGTCATGGGATCATACTCAAAAACGTTGAATGCATTATGATCACTTGTTAACAAAACTCTAGTCATAATTCTTTCCTGTATAGCGAAGATTCACATAATGTGGAAACGAAATAACATCCAGGTTGATATTGTGACATACCATATGCTAACATTCTTTGCTGTATACGTTGCGATAGTTCTAATTTACTCGATATTTATTTATCAAACCACACAATTTCCGAATGCATTCCTCAATAGCAACCATAATTACTATTCTGTATTACATCTGCAACCATACAGGAACCGGTATGATAAAAACGGTAGCTTAAGTGCGAGATTCTTTATAAACATAACAATTAAAGCTGTTAGCGACAAGCACTTAATCTATAGGTACAAATAGGCTCTAATCAATGGCTAACTGTATAAGTTTATTATTCATGCAAATCGACCCTGTGGAACCCGCAGAAACCAGTTTTTGCTGAATAGATGATTTTGCCGCAAATAAGAGGAATAAGAGCAAACTAGTAGTCAAATACTTTTAACGGGCAATTCTTCTTTGATGGCGGAGGAAACGGGCGATGCCAACTACAGTCGAATATTTGTTTGCAACCGCTAATGGAACTCTTTATGAGTTCGCGGAACTTTCACCGCTCGTTTGATCGCCATTGCATTGATCACCCGTAAAAATGAATTTGCCGTTCGGTGGAAAGTTCACAGCGAATAGATTTCCCTACTTATTTACTCACTTCTGCCTACAAGTAAAAAATAATTGCAACCCAAGATATATGTTTTACCATAATAAATTATATTTTCTAGAACTTAACGTGAGATCTAAAAATCTGTTATGTTACAAAAACTTAACTGCTTTGCAAAAGACAAGTGATAAAACAATACCTTAACAATTTAACTTCTCACTCGATGAGCTCAATAAGTTACGTTTATGTCCTTATGTCAGTTTTTGAATAATCATTATATCTTCTATACTGCAGAATCATTAAGTTATTGGTTCCCATGTATTTTATATTTTCCGATAAAAACGTCTTCGTTTATTAATGTGTTTGTTCTCTGAATTCACATACGTCACTAGTATAAGACCAGTTAGAGCACTGTACGGGCCTATTTTTCACGGCCCGGCCCGCCCGTGGCCCGTTACAACATGGAGTGTATCCGCCCAGCCCTCTACAGGAAACTGCCTGTTCTGGAAATTTAACCCTTTTCTCTTCAAATAAAGACTTTGATTTCACAATCGAGCACTTTAAATGGGGATCGGAGTTAAGAAACACTTTGATTCAACCAAGGCTGAATAAAGATTGATGAAAAATTATGGCGTCACTTCTCTTTCTTTTATTTTAAATCGCGAAAGACCGGCGATTGTTTTATTCAACAGTCAATTTTGATAATTTAATCCAAATAGAAATTTTTACGATGAATTTCGATCAAGTGAGATTGTTTCTGCAAATAGCATACGAGAATGAATGCAGTGACTCAACTAGGAGGTTGTATTTCGAGGATTCTAGGATACAAAATGTTATTAACAAGCTTTAAACGTAAAAATTCTCCAACAATTTACTTAAACATTTCAAATAAAGATTTAATTGATGAAATATTATTAAAAATACCTTTCAATTTACGCTATTGCTTATTTTAGACGATTTCTGCATGAATTTGGACGAATTACGTGAATAGGAAAATTAACTGACGAGTAGATTTGTCCATGCTACTCCACGCTCGTCGTTATCTATATTTAAGATTTAACATCTACGCCCCAAGGCCAGTTGGCTTGGGGGAAATGCTAACGATGAAATTTCCATTTTTCTCCGCAAGAGGGATATTCAGTTACCAACGAGTGGCTAACCTGATATTTAGTCGTTTAGAAGCAACTGCTGAGGGAGGCTGTTGTTATCGTACATACAACGTTGAACATAACACTATATATCTTATCCGCCTTATATCTGTTCAGTATTTTATAAAGCCTATACCTGTATATTATGTAGATTATATGTACATATATTTGTGAACATTCTATTATTGCATACTTTTCAATCAAGTAACAGATATTGCTAAATGGTGGACTATCCTCTAGTCTTACTCCATTGCTACCAAAGTTATCTAATAATTTAGGATTGTGTATGTGATGTTTAAGGTCAAAATTAAACGTGACACAAAATACCCTAACATTTGCAGTCTGTTACGCTACCTTGGATTCCCCAATTAGTTGATCTTCATTGATAGCAACGCAATTTATTGCTAGTGACATTTCCATTCATACAAAACGTTAGTTTCGATCTGTATTACAACATGCATATTACTTGCACATTGAAGCGCGTGAAAGCAGGAAAATACTTTTATATCCGTTGCGTACCCTGCAGATACGTATGTATGTATTTAAACGAGTGTACCCATCACATGAAGTTCTAATAATAGAAAACGCATTTCCGATGCCTTCAGAAATTTTATAATTCTGAACAACAATTATGCGAATATCCTGGACAGCCTGTGGCACAATAATAGAACAGATAATCTATTAGAAATTATTGGAAAAATTATACTTTAAAATGCTTCTATTAACATCATTCTCAAAGTTTTCACGGAGTGATGGTATAAATGATTTTATTAACGGTTGAAAGAGATCTTTATTAAATTTACTGTTTATTTCCGTAACAAAAACCTTTCCTCAAGCGGTAAAGATGTGCGGCGGACCGTGGCGAATTGCACTTGACTTTTACAGAATAGGTGAAATTTGATGTGAATCTTATAATTATAAAATTATATAAAAAGTACGGCTTAAGAGGCATTGTGTTTGTTGTATTAAATTTAGAAATTGACACATATCTAATCACCATATTTGAAAGGACTTTTTATTTAGTATCCTTTACATAAGTATATATTTTAAAGATAAATTCTTTATGGATTGATTTAGGCATGACATGAGTTAATTCTGCTAGTAACTCAAATTATGTACTTTACTACTATTGTACTTTAATTTTGAGGAGTATAAGAAACAAAAAGAAATTATTTAGTGTGCTGATTTTGAAATGTTAGGCTAAAAATCATGACAACCAGTGACTGTTTACATCTTTGGCCCAGTTTTAAATATTCCCAACTTGATTTGTAAAAATTAAAACAATTTATTTAATTTATTCAATATTTTTCAATCGAAGAGACAAACCCAGAACTTGACTAAGGCAAAGGAATAGTGAGATTGCAGAAGGGAAAACATAACGAGAATACTAGCAGCTGTAGAGAAAAAAGAAAACGAAAGTGTGCTCCACGATAATACTTGGATGCATTACAGATAAATAAATATTCGCACATGTAAAGTCCACGGATTCTTTTTAAGTAGTATTGCACACAGGGATAATGAAAAAGGTACAGTACCGTGCAAAAAGATATCACAATTTGGTTCTTTGACCGTAACTTCTCTCAAACCCAACGGATCTCGGTGAAATTTTTATCATGTATCTCATGCGGTGTGTATATTTGCGCGAACAAAGACAGTGTTATATTATTTTTATTTTATTGGTTTTTGCCGTTATTGTGCTGTTTGTTTATATTGACCTGCAATAGAGATATGAATGAATAGAAATATGCTGTAGTTTTTTCAAACAAATTCGAGAAAGCTTCCAGACCATGGGGCGATCACGTGGATCATGTTCATAACGACTATGGAGGCTATTCTGCGAGATCGCTGAATGGGAAGGACTCACGTCGAGCTATCGGAGCAATTCCAAGTAAGTGTTTCTATCGTAACCAAGCTTATTGCTCGAACCAAAGCACGTGGAAGCATAATAAAGCGAAAATCCCCTGGGAGACCAAGAAAAACGGATTCATTGATAGATAGGAATATCTTACGGACGTCCCGGACGAATCCTCGCTTCATTGCCCGTCAAATTTATAAAGAAATTATTGGTCCTGGAATGCCAAATCCTTCTGTGGATACGGTAAAGCGTCGCCTAAGGGAAGGAGGACTAAATGGCCGTCGTTCTGTAAAAAGGCCTCTAATTTTTGCCGAGAACAAGAAGGCCAGAGTGCGATGGGCCAAGGAACACCTCAACTGGACCCGCACTCAATGGGAATCTATTATATGGAGCGATGAAAGCAAGTATCTTCTGTTTGGAACGGACGGTGTAACTTGGATACAACGCCCCATAAACATTAGATATGAGCCTAAGTACCAACTACCGACTGAAGCACGGCGGAGGGTCCTGTATGGTCTGGGGATGTTTTAGCGCGCTTTCCATGGGACATCTTCATTGGATCCAGGACAATATGGATAGATTCATGTACAAGGACATTCTTGAGAACCAGATGCTTCCATTTGCACGAAGAACTCACGGACGTGGCTTCATTTATCAGGGCGATAATGATCCGAAACATCAATCAAGGCTAGTCTGCGACTGGTTCGCTCAGAAAAGAATTCAGCGGATGGAGTGGCCCAGTCAATTCCCTGATCTAAATGTTATTGAACACGTCTAGAATGAACTGGAGAGAAGGCTTATCGATAAACAATTGTCCAATGAGAGGAAGAATGGGAGAAAATCGACCCTGTTTTCATTGCCAAACTAATAGACAGTCTACCCCGCAGATGTCAACCTGTTATCGACGCAAATGGTGCTGCCACCAAATATTAGGTCTATTGTGAAATACTAATTCGTATTTAGTGTGTATCAATCGTCTTTTCCATTGTTATGAGTAATTAGACTTATTCGACAGATTTTCTGATTTGAGAAAATTCAAAAATGTTGCTATTTTGTTAAAGAAGAATAAGTTTTTATTCAATAAATAATATTTAAAAAAAGTGTATTCTTGTTCTGTATACGTGGTAAAAATTTCACTGAGATCCTTTGTTTGAGGGAAGTTACTGTCAAAAAACCAAATTGTGATATTTTTTTACACGGTACTGTATACCGTAGAATGGGGTGACGCGGATCAAATTTTGATGTTTCTGATACTATTGATAGCGATATTTACCTAAAACAATGCGAAAAAATATGTTATTCTGTAATTATTATCCAGTCGGTACTCTAAAGAATAGTTTATTTCCAAGTAGACTTAGTACAATATCTCATGGCTGGCCGATGCCCCCTGTGATTGGCGAAAGCTGTTGAGGGATGTGAAGGCATAAATAATAATAATAATTATTATTATTATTATCTTTGATAGAAACAAATTTTAACTAAAGTAAATAAAAAGGTTTCAAGGAAGCGGACTATATCCAGGTATCACTAGTGTAAAGCTATTTTTGTGAGAATTGTTATTGCTTTCAAAAAGAGAACAACGAAAAATGTCTAACTACTTCGTCACTACTTCGTCAGTGGCTTATATAACCTCGGCTCCCCCTCCCCCTGTTTCTGGTATTTTGTTAGTTAAAGTTATCTCCAACCACCGATAATCCCGGTGAAATGGCTAAACATCTCGTCTTCTCTGTATTTTCTTCACGTCGTGAATGTCCGTTGTTAATGTAACGTCTTCCTACAAAAATGTACAGAATAAATCCTATTTTATCTTTATAGTAATTTCGAAAATTAAATATTACTCGGTAAGAAGAGGTCAGGTTCTGTGGGAAATGTCTATATTTTTCAGTTGTCTGTACTTTTGAAGGTTATAAAGTTATGCTTCAGAACGCGAATTGGCATGGCAGATTAGGCATTGTAATATGGTATTTTCAGAAAAAGAAAGATTAATTGAAATAATTTAAAGTTTTATGAAACGTATATCATAATTGGCCGTGATATTCAACAGATACTATCATGAACAAAGGAATGAAGGGACGCCACCACAGTTCTGTTCTGTTTAGTTCAAATCGCCATTGAGTGAAGAAGTATTCGGTTAACAAAGGAACACCGGCAACCCGAAAATTCAGATATCAATGAAACTCTAGAGACTGAAAGAGTACCTTCGTGTAATATCACATTTTTTTTTAGTGGCTGAGTCGCCCGATTTCGGGCTAGAGTCTCCTTCGAAAATTTGTAAGATTTTTCAGTTTTTGTAATATCTCGGAAAATATGTGTAAGTGTTTTATTTTCCATCAAGTAAATTCGAGTGATTTGGTGCTTAAATTTTATTTGAAGACTAAGGTAAATTCAACTATTGATTATTCGAAAACACGTGGGATTTCAGTGCGTGACGCGCTACCACAGAGAGTTTGCATTACATCAAAGTTTGAGGTTAGTTTTTCTTCTGTCAATTTAATTTTTGTAAGACGTCATTATTTACTTATTTGCTAATTTTTAAACTGCCGAAAGACTGGCTAGGAGACACTCCCGGATCTGACGACCGTGAAAAATTAATTTATTTAACTTAGAAAACAATTTCTTTGATCAATGATAGCGAGGACTGTGGGGTAGTATGGCAAACAACACTATATGCCGATACATAGTGTTGTTTGCCAATTTCTCTGATGTATGTCAAAGTGTGTGCTACAACAAAATTAAAACGCCACTTACACTTTTCAAGGATGATCTAGATAATGTGGTTTGTTTGACGATAAATTCCAATGTTGTATGATTATATTGATAAAATTATTTTATGTAGAAGTTCTCTTAATAAAATATCTTTTTAAATAACGTGTTAAATTAATTCAGTTTCGTTATGTACAATGACTTTAAAAACATTTTCCAGACTTTAAAGAAGCACGTTAATTTTCTCTCTTGGTAGAGTTAAAATAGGACAAAAATAAATACAAATTTTGTGGCGTCTTCCAGTGTAAGCGTGTTATTTCAGCAACGGTGTCGACACCCTTGATATGAAAACAAAGAGACCTGCATATTGGGCTAAATATCGCTTGACACGTTATCTCGTTACGATAATGGGAACCGTGTGCCAGACGTACTTATCCTTATTAACGTGTTTATTTTCGGAGAAAGATCATTGAAACTCCGGGTGAATATATCCGACGTTGCTTGTGGGAGTCACTACCGTACTCGTTTGTAGTAAGCGTGTTACCGTCTGCTGTTGCTGCGAAAGTAAGTGGTTGTACCGGAAATACATGTTGACGTTTGCAGACGTCATTCAGCGCTACAAAGACAGAAGAATTTGTATGGGAACAATGCCTTATGAGTTTTTTTAAACATTTAACATCTGAATGTGTATCAATGTTTCTAGCGAAGCTTTTAAGGGTAAATGTACGATTCATTGAGAATTTAATTAACAGACGTCTGCTGTTAATGAATAGTATCTTCATTTCCAGCTAAGCAACTCTATATCGAGTGTCTGCTAATTTACGTGTATATGAAATGAGATTGTTGATATCACAGCCATGGAAATTAATGTTCTGAACTATTTTACAAGTAAATCTCGAGATACAATTCTGAAAAAAGTAAATAGTAATTGTTCTCGGTCAATTTGATTGTTTTAAATGATACGCTACATGTATCTCGTTTCTGTTACTCGAACATTTTATGTTGAGAAGAACATGGATGAGTCTAAATAAGTAACAATTAGAAAAGTTGTATGTATGCAACAACTAAAAATGAAGTCTAAAAAAGTTGTGTGGTCATATTTCATACAAGCTGGATTATTTTATCACTTCTTGCCTCATTACCTATCTTCCCTCTAGTAATTCATTGAAAATTGTAACGAATTTAGTTGTTAACCTTCACAAAGAATTAGGAAACGCAACCTCAAGGACGTGATTTAAATTTATGTATGTTATAGGTGAAGCCTACAGGCAATCCAATTAATTGCGGTTCAGTTTATTTCCTTAATAAGCGATACATATCGTCAATATTTGTTATAACGGAATACGTTTTTTCTGCACAACAAAGTAGCACAGTTTTGGTAAGAAAAATTTCTGTACGAAATGTTTGTAAATTTTTATCAAATGCTATCTTAAATGTTGTACGAGGTGGTACCCAAAAGCTCCCGAAATGTAGCGATAAGTAAAATTGAAGGATACCAGGATTTCATTCACCTCCATTACCTGTAAAGTGGTCCCCATCGGAGTGTCAACACCGATCTCAGCACCGCCATGAAGAATGCATTCTGGAAGTCGTACGCTGGATGAGGAGCAACGGCCAAATTGTTCTTCATCAAAAATTGCTGTACAATGAAAGCGGTATGTGACCTACATACAGTGATGGCCATCAAAATAGAGCCACTTGGTTACAAAACGAACATCTATCGCAATAATAATGCCGGATATGGTGATAACACCGCCACCTCCGATTGAGGTCTATAAACATGTGTACAAGCAAAAGTTTCCGAAATCACCGTGAGATAGCGTAGGCATGTTGGGGGAATTCCCGTTTTAGTGAACCCCGAATCTCGTGCCTGATGGTCATAATAATAAAGCCGCTTGCTCAACGCAGATCTAGTGATTTAAGGATAAGGTTACTGCACGTTTTTTTGCTGTAATTATATCAGGTAAGGGTGCTCTTTATTAATAATTGTAAAATTACTATTAACCCATTACATAGATTTACTTAAAATAGGACGAGCACGTCATTGCATGTCGACTGAAAAGACTCAGATTTGAACATTGCATAATCAAGGAATGTCGCAACGCAAAATAGCATGTACTGTAAGCTGTTCAAAGAAAATGGTTGAAAATGTATCAAGACGGTAAAGAAAATCGCGGATCGAAGTGAAAAATTACGCCACAAACAGATAGAAGAATTGTCTATGTTTCACGCACAGATTCCTTCAAATCATTTAGAGACATCAAAATCGTATTTGAGTTAACTATTAGTGCACGTACGATTCGCCGATGACTACAGGAAAACAACCTAAATGGAAGAGTCGCCAGAAAGGTGCCGTTACTGAGCACCAAAAATATAAAAAGTCGACTTAAATTTGCGAATGAACATCTGAATTGGAGTGGCACGCAAAGCATTAACAAATGGAAAAACATTTTGTGAAGCGATGAAACCAAAATAAATATTACGGGCTCCGATGGTAAACTATATGTCAGAAGACCACCACGAACAGAATTGCTGCCAAAATATATATGAAAAAAACCATCAAACATGGCGGTGGCAATATTAAGCTATGGGGTGCGTTTTCGTGGTCTGGAATCAGTCCAATTTATTGGATTAAAGAGAATATGGACCAAAATAAGTGTGTTAACATACTTCAAAATGTTATGTTACCTTACGCGGAGGAAAACATGCCGTTAAAATGGATTTATCAGCAAGACAATGATCCCACGCATACTTCGCGTAAGGCAAAAAAAAATTTTTGAGGAAGAAAAAATAGATTTATTATCGTGGCCCTCACAGTCTCCCGACCTAAATCCCATAGAAAATCTCTGGAGGGATTTAAAAAGCGCAGTCGGGAGATGCAAAATAAAGAACAAGGCTGAATTGTGGGAGATTGTCCAAAAAGAATGGTCTGCCATTCCAACAGCAAGGTATCGACAGCTGATTGAATCTGCGGTGCGCAGCTGTCATCTCTAACAAAGGGCAAGCAACTAAATATTAAAAGCTTTAGTGACAAAGATGGTTCTTAATTATATTCTATTGTGGCTCTATTTTTATGTTCAACAGACACCAATCAACTTTTAATATCTTTTAGTATTTTTCATTGAAAACACTATTTTACTTAACAAATCTTGTATTTTCTTGAGAAAATTGTTATTTTCCTCAAAGTGGCTCTATTTTGATGGCCACCACTGTATATGTACCGGGTGCGGCAACTATCTGTACACGGTGAAGTTACAGTTCATCTATACATTTAATGCAGGCAGAGAAATCGTTTCTTGCATCAAGAAAATAGATTTTCTTAGGGTTGCAAAATCAAGAAAATCTAAGAAACGAGTAAATCATTTAGTTTTAAGTTAAGAAAATATTCTTGTTAAAGGTAGGAATGCAAAAATGGTCTAAATCTCACAAAGTTCTATTGACAAAATAGGCGACCAGTTTCGTGTTCAAAAAACACATCAGCTACAAGGATATCCAATAAAAGAAAAATTACAATAATGGAAAAAAAACCTAAAGTGAAGATTTAGAAGAACAAGTTATAGTCGGATTAGATTTCAAACCAATTTTTTTTAAAAGATATGTGGATGACTGCATAGCTTGTATACTAAATGATAAGGTAACCTACTTGCTACAAAAGTTCATGTTCCATCCAAAATTACAATTTACTTTAGAGAACGAACAAAACAATATAATTAATTTCTTAGACCTTACATTAATTCGTGAAAACACAAAAATATTAACAAAGTTATATTGTAAACCTAATTTCCATTCCGTCCAACCATTTGCTTATAAAAAGAATGTAGTTACAGCGTTAGTTAATAGAGCCATCACATTGACAAGCCCAAAATTTAGATATGGAATTTTAAATAAAATCAAAACCAACTTGAAAAACAATAATTACCCTCCAGCTTTAACAGAAAAAATCATAAAAAATAAAATCCATGCTTTTTACAGTTCCAAGAAGATAATCAAAAACCAAACACAACCAATTTTTAAAGTGTTGGGTTAGTAACAATGTTATAGTGTAAGTTCAATATTTAACAAACTAAGAATCTTAGTACTTAAGGAAAATTTTTCACTTGTTACAGTTGTGGAAATATTTCTGAAGAAGACAATTAAAATTGTCGAAACGTTAAATTATGAGTTTAATTAACTTAAATTAAAGATTAAAAAAATTTTTTTTGAATTATTAAAAAAAAACTATAGGTAAATTAGTAGACGTGGTAAATAGTAATAAACAGAAAAAAGATATTACATTAACCGGTAGGTATCTTTTGAAAATGTTTATGAAACGTTGTACGCTGAAGGTTATATCATTGTATTATCTAGGACGGCATGACTATATCTCTGCAAATATAATTTAAGTAGGTATCAACATGACTATTAAAAAATATGGCAATCCATTTAAAATAAAAAAGTTGAAGGCGGTTGCGGAAATTTGGAACACCCTGTATATTTGTAAATAATTTTACAGAATACGCTATGGTATACTATATTCGTACAGAAAATCTCATTTCTCCATCTTTGGCAGTTTTCAGGCTAATCTCCGCCGACACACTTATGGCGCACCCGGTATATACAAAAAGCGACAAACAAACAGAATTCACGTGCTAAAAGAACTCCTGGAGACTATAAAACGTGGTGTTGGGCAAATAATCAATTAGTGTTGACAATATAATAGTAAATAATCCCATTGATATAGCAAACAGTTTTAATATCTTTTTTACTAATAACATTGTGGTCACTGATCCAGACGAATCGCGTGGTTATGCGGACATTTTTCTGCAGACTAGAAATTTTCCCACTATGTTTATTGCACCGGTAACTGATAATGAAGTATATGCCACAATTTTACAGTTAAAATCTTCGTATTCTAATGGTACTGACGGTGTCTGCAGCAATGTCCTAAAAGCTTGTGTCGAAAGTGTTACTCCACCATTGGTCTGTTTAATTAATAAGTCATTGTGTCAAAGTATATTTCCTGCTGTATTTAAAGCTAGTAAGGTAATTCCTCTTCATAAGAGTGGAAACAAGGAATGCATGAATAATTATAGATCAATTTCGATATTATCTACTGTGTCTAAAGTCGTAGATTTGATAGAGTGTATAGGTTCTTGTGCAGGAATGGGATTTTGGCAGTTGAACAACATGGTTTCCGCAGGGGTCATTCTACTGATACCGCAATGCTGTATTTTATCGACTGTCTTTATCACCACTTGGATCGTGGAAGTAAAACCGCTGGTATATTTATGGATTTGAGTAGGTCTTTCGATCTGGTCGATCACTCTTTATTGCTGCTCAAGATGACAAACTACGGCTTGAGAAGCGTGATCTACAATTGGTTTTCATCTTATCTTGATGGTAGGAGGCAGACTGTGGAGATCGCAGGCGTTCGGTCGGCAACAGAACATATGGGGAGAGGTGTGCCTCAGGGTTCCGTTCTTCGTCCTCTGCTTTTTTTAATATTTATTAATGATCTTCCTAGTTTGTGTGATAATGGCAATCTAGTATTATTTGCGGATGATGTTTCCTACTTGTGTGTGGGAGAGACTTTGGATATCGCACTTATGACTGCTAATTTGATTTTGAACAAGTTCAATAGATGGTTTACAGCAAATAAGTTGATTTTAAATTTACAAAAAACAAAATTCATAAATTTTACGCCTAAAACAAAACTGCGTGATGTTAGTTATTTGCTGAAAGTTAATTCCACGTCTGTTGAACAGGCAATATCAGTAAAGTTTCTGGGGCTTCATGTAGACTGCGATGTTGGTTGGGATGCACACATCGAGGCACTATCTTCTTCTCTGTCATCTGTGTGCTTTGCGTTGTATAGGTTGTCCCAGGTGGTAACGAAAGATGTATTAATTACTTATTATCGCGCTTGCTTTCAGTCAAGGGTGGAATATGGTATTGCATATTGGGGAGCAGTTTCGAAATTAGGAGTAATGTTCCGCATCCAGAAGCGAGTTATTCGTTGCATTGCAGGTGTACCACGTATGGCATCTTGTCGTGCACTGTTTGGGCAGTATTCTGTTCTACCTGTGCCATGTCTCTATATTCGAAACGTACTACACTTAATTAAACAAAATATTAATCAACTGAACACAAATAACTTCAACCACACTTATCCTACTAGACACGGTGCAGATTTGTTGACTCCGAATCATCGACTGAGTCTGTATGAGAGCAATCCTATGTACGCTGGAATTGCGATGTATAATAGATTACCCGTAAATATAAAAAATATTACTAATATTAAGGTATTTAGAAATAAAACCAAGCAATACCTTCTTGAACACTGTTTCTACAGTGTTGATGAATACATGGAAACTCGATGGCCATTCCTCTATAGACATATTTGATTATATGTCCATATTTATTCCACAATAGTTTGTTTATATATTGATTTTATTTATACACTAGTTTTATTTATACATTGATCTTACTTGTTGGTTTTATTTATAGATTAGTTGTTATAACTTGTATGTTTCTTTCGTCAATTTTATTTATATTTCTGTTTTATCTACACGATGTAATACTGACTTGTCCAATATCCTGTTTGTGATCGATAGGACCAAATATGTTATTATTATTATTATTATTATGGTATATTATTTTTATGGTAAATGATTAAAACAGAGTACAGCTTTATAATATGGAGCATTCAAAATTGGCATGCTAATTTAGCACGTAATTCTTGCCAAAAGTACCATTCGTATAGGTAAAAGCTAGACAGCAATCAATAAATCATTGCAATCTAACCTACGAATCGTGTTAGAGTTAAACGTGACGTAGTTCATTATGCTTCAGTACCCACAGAAAGAAGCTTCTGCAAGAGTTCACAGACACTTTCAGTGAAACTAAGATTGATGACATTTATTGGAGATACAGCAAGCATTGAACCAATGGGCAAAAATTACAAGGTAAAATAATTATTATTGTAAACGGTCAATTTGGAAATGCATCAATTTTGATTGTTTTGCGGTGTGCGTTTTACAAATCCAAAAATATATATACATACATCGTAATTATTGATGGCAACTTTTAAAAGGCATTAGTCTTATAGGGGCACAGATATGAGTACATAAACTCAGGTCCACGATAGGTAAGACGCCTATTCAGCTTTTCTGTTAGTCACGTACCTACACCGAAAAGATCATTGACTTTGCTGCATACAATACCAGATGCGCAACGTTATAAACGGTGCGAAGTGACGTGAATATACATATATACGTGTCCTTACAGGAGGTACGAAAATTGTAGACCGCAGCGTGGGTTGAGATGGCGTAAACGTATCTAGAGTATTAGAAAGTCGCGCAGAACCTGTAACGACCATGTTTCGTAAGCAGGATGTCCCGACTTACGTGAGTCACACAATCTATCTGGCACGGAAAGAATGAAAACCGCAAATAAAAACAGAATATAATGAATTTAGTCGTTATGATTTATAGCCTACGCAGCTATATTTGTTATTCATAGCCATGGTAATAGGCTCACTTACCTATTTGTAAAAGACATGAATATTTAAAATGTATATCCCTTATTTTTTTGTAATGATTTTAAAGTTTCTGCATACTATAACACAAATAATTTTATATTAAACATCTAAGTTAACAAATTGCATATGCTATATCTATGTAGTACAAACAGAAGTACCAAATAATAATTATCATGGTTAGAGGTAAGGTACGAGCAATATAGGAAGCAATGGTGTGTACACTTTCAAATGTAATTTTCAAAAAGCCCAATTTCTTAACGTTTATGTTTACTATTCGAAATTTTCCGCATCCGATATAAAATACCATTCTTATTGCCATCAATTTTTATATTTAGTAACATCTACAGTCCTTGGCCATGGAAATTTGACCACTTGACAAATAAGAATTGATTCCACCAATACCATGAGCTATATTAGCATTTATTTTTTGGTTATTGTATTAGGCATTCTTTCCACGTGTATTTCTATACATCATGGTAAGCCTGAGGAATCATTTGCATGTATAGATGTCGCTGTGCCTAGGCACAACGCCCCCTTGCGTTTGGCAGCCCAAGAGCTGCCCGATAGGTGGTGGACATCTACACTCCGGTTTGTCTTGCTACCCTTTGGGACGGCGCGACTGTGTTTGTTGGCGATAGGTGTCGCCGAGAGACATATTCAATGCTGCTTTGGAGATTAGCAATGTAAACTGAGAGGCAAACTCAATGATAGCGGCAGTAGATAGTGCTCAGAACCGTGCTGATGACGCCGAGTAGGCAGAAACATGTCCATGTGTTAGCGCTATTTTCTCTGCTACATTGTTTTTGCCGGGAATGATTCCACCAATACAATGAGCTATATTAGCATTTATTTTTTGGTTATTGTATTAGGCATTCTTTCCACGTGTAAATAAGAATGTTTATTAAATATAATTTTAATTTCGAAAATCCATAAAAGCATAATTGTTGTTTGAGTAATAGCCTAATACATTATGGCCACAGATAATTTCTGGTTATAAAAATAATGCTTAGTGGTGCAATAACCCGCTGTGAATCAGCCAATCGTACGTACTATAACTATGCTTCGTTTGAATTGTGCCGTTCATTAGTTCGTTAATATCACTGCAAATATAAATCAAAACGGTATTTTTACCGATTTTCCAAAGAACTTATATTTCAAAGAGTTTTAATTTTATTTGTGTGCGTTTATTTTCGCGGTCAATTATTATCATATGGAAAGGAAGAAGGATATAACCACAGAGAAAAAAGCACGAACTTCTGCTCTTCTAGAGACGGGAGAGTTCTCTCAACGTGAAGTTGCACAAAAAGGAGGTGTATCACATCAAACTGTTCTGAGAGTCGCGAAATTAATTAAGGATAATATTCCTAGTAGCGGCAGAACATACTGTGCGGACAAACGCAAAACAACTGTAAGAGATGATCGTCGTATAGCAAAAGTGGATACAGAACATCGTTTTTTATCCACGAAAGATGTTCATAAAATTCTTAGTGGAGGAGGTATACAAATATCAGCCCGAACAGTTCGTAGACGTCTTCATGAAGCAGACTTGAAATGCAGATGTCCGGAAAAGAAGCCAAGACTAACATTTAAAATGAATGTGACACGATTTCAATGGGCTAAAGTAAGTTTCATTTATCATCTATATTTTTGGTCAAATTTATCCTCATAGTTTGCTAAATGGTTCTGTACATTTTTTACTTTTTTCCTAAACTATATATAGCGACGAATCACGGCTAGAAGCGCCAACAAAGGGAAGCCAATTTGTTCGTCGACGTCCTTCAGAGCGTTATAATGAAGCATGTACAATCAAATCTATTAAACACCCCCCATCTCTAATGGTTTGGTCGTGTACTACGACAGAAAGACCGGGACTACTATATTTCGTTAACGGAACAATGGAACAAAAACAATATGAAAAAGATACACAACTACAAAACCATTTAATACCTTATGTTGGTTAATTGGATTCGACTCAAGGACCATATACTTTCATGCAAGACAACGCACCGTGTCATAAGACAAAAAGTGTGATGCGATACCTTGAATCTTAAAATATGCGTGTGCTACCTTGGCCAGCCAATTCACCAGACATAAATTCAATTGAAAATCTGTGGAATGTCTTGAAAAGCATCGTAAGTACACGAAATTCAACTACAAAGGAAGAATTACAACAACATATTGAAGACGTATGGCATAACAGCGACGAAATTAAAAAAACAATAAAAGGCTGCATTGGCAGCATGCCAAAAAGGATTGAGGAAATAATATTAGTAAATAAATGTTCTAATTATGCTTACTTGCATGTTATATGTAATTAAATAATAATATTGCCAACAATACCAACTGTGTTTTTAAATTTTATCCTAAAATCATAATATTTTTAAGTGGTTCTAATTTGATGGCCAGTACCGTAATTTGGAAGATTATTCACGCAAATGGAAATATAGTTATTTTAAAATATTTTATCCTTATGTGCCATAAATTTTATCAATATCTGCTATTAGCAAAACTCTCTCTTTGTGTACTTTATCGCTACCAATAAAATTTAAATTTGTTATAGGAACAAATTTCACCACAAAGTTTGCAATCGAAACGGTTCATAACTATAGACAATTCAACTGGCACCTTCTGTACCACATCGATTGTTTCAACTATCTCGTTTATATTTGCTTGCCGAAGTATAACTACCAGATTGGGCCGATGTCGGCTACAGATAAATACTAGATTGGCGCGAGTTATATTTTCTATATCGCCCTACTATCAACATGTGAACATTTCGTAAAGTTGGCCCAATGTAACTAATCCAAGATAGCGTAACTATTTAAAACCAATATCTATAAATGACAATATAATGTATTTGTTATGCAAACCCACAGTCCTTGTCACTATTATTCGTCCAATATAGATTTATAATGACGTAAAATAATCACAGATGAACATAGGATTCTAATCAGAATCGCTATAGCCTTCCATGTGGATAAAAGATCCAGCTGCCTAATATTAATCAATATCATTTGGTACTAAACAGCTAAATGTAACAAATTGTTTTTAGCCAAACTAGAATGTAATTAAAAATAAAAATGAATACAGTTTTATCAGATGAAAAGTACGTAGTGTATTTATTTTAACGGATTAAGTTATAAAGTAAATAATAAGTAAAAGTAAAAGTGATGAATTTAGCAACAATAGGTCTTGATAAATATTGTCTCATTGCATTTTGAATAAGAGTATGGAAGTCGTGTCCCTTCAATGTGACAATCTTTAATTACTAATTTCTTGAGAGGAAATTCTAAATCACAAATGAAAGATATACACATAAGGAAAGAAAATGTCTAGCTATACGAAAAAGCGTACATGCGACAACGGTAAACGCGAATGGGTGGTTCACCACAAGCGTAGGGGTTAGCGGCAGTCGACGGCTCACGACGGTTACCAATGTGGTTAGTTACGAGGTAGACTGCATTAGGTGCGGACGATCTTAGTGACAATATCTAGAGTATTTATTTTTGTCTTTAAAATTTCTTATTAGTTTCGTCTAAGCTTCGTAGCAACAACAAAATAAATATGCAAAATTCTCATTTCCGGGCGAATACGACTTCAAATTATTACGTGCGTTCTTGCACACAGTAGGTCTACATCCCAACGTTATTAGAAGCGTACTAAGTACTAACATGCGACTCGCATAGAATCAATCAGATTCCACTCAATCCCCTCCTCGCTCTCTCGCCGTACGTATATAGATGTAGCCAATTTCACATTTTCCCAATTTGTATAACTATGCTTAAATAGTTATTCTTATGTTTTTAAAAATATATTCACCCGTTTCTACCCGAACACGCATAACACTAACTTTTGTTTCAAGGACTTGCAAAAAGTTCTGAAAAGATCTCCTAAAAGGCTACTAATTGTCGCGTTTTCAAGCTCACGTTCTTTACTATCGAACATTTGTCTTTTTTTTACTATAGGAAATAATCACGTCACCAGAATGACCTGGACGCAAATCATCATCCAATTTGATCACTTGCAAATAGTAAACTTGGAAGGTTACGCACTCCAGTATGCAGCCATTTTAACCATAAGTTTGTGAGTTTTCTCTTGTTTTTAATGTATCTTTCAATAACCATTCAATTTTACTCATTTCGGTAAATCAACAGTATGCAACAACACAAATTTACAGTTAACAAGATTAATAATATTATAATTCCTTTCTAAATTAGCATACAAGTTCCCAAGGTGTATGCGATAAAAAATAATAAAAATTGTACAAAATTGCAAATTTTCCAGCGAGGAAGTACATCAACTGTACGTTCTTGAATAAATGAATATTTTTTATATATCATTTAAAATTATTGTGTAATTGAAGAAGCTTTTACTTCTCTTTACATTTTCATATTTTCTCTAGTCATCCGACAACGAAATTTACATTTTATAATTCTGAGTTTTTAATTACATTTTCGCAGTATATTTCTGTACAGCGGGGAACTTCGAGAAAAAGATAAAAATTGCGAAAGTGGCAACACGAATAACAAGAGGCCTTTAATTAAAGAAAGTGCTCCTTATTCCTAAGAGCATGTGCTTTTCTTTTTTCTCCTGTAGTGCTATATTAAGCCGACGTTTTTCTTTAGGCAGCGTTTTATTAATTTTGTTTTATGGACCACGCTCCAAGGATATTTATGCCATCACATCAGTGAATTTCTGTATCCTTAAATAATCAATGAAGGCTACAATATCGAAGTATAAATTATTAATTGCAATCGATATTTACACTGTTGATTTTACGAGAGTAGATATAAAACGAATAAGGGAGCTGACGCTTCTTATGTTCGATGAAATTTGTTATCCACTCCTATTGGTAAGATAGATTAGAAGAACATTTTCCCAAATACTTTGGAGCAATTAATTAATGACATAAATGTATACAATGCCACTTCCGATCGGAGCAAAAATATTGACTATAGTGTAAGATTACTATTTTCTTTTGTAAGGGAAGGAAATCTAATATTTTTTCGATAGTGACAGGTATGAAATTAAAATGTAAAATGTGTCTTTAAACCGCACAAAATTACTAATATCTGGATGTAAGTCATTTGAATATCAACATAACATTTTTATGTAATTTTCGATACATGTATCCCATTATTGTTATTTAAGTACAACTTCCTATTCAATTACAATGACGGTAATGTTTGTAGGGTATAAAAGCACCGTAACATATGCCACTACCGTTTAGTTAAAGAAAGAACCATGTGAACAACGAAAGATTAAAAATGATCTTAATTAATACTCAATTTTTTGATGTTTTCCGAACTAAAGGCAGTTATACATCTTTCTGCTTAACCGCAAACCTTAGGATCTTTGGCAAGGTATTTTTCTGTATTCATTTGATAAATTGACATTTTAAGTTATACAGCTATGAGAGTTTTATAGTCCTTGGCCATGGAAATAGGACCGCTTGAGAAATATTAAATTTATAAAAATATTTATTAAAAATAATTTTAATATCGAAAATCTGTTGTTTAAGTAATACGCTAATACATTATGACCACAGATAATTGCTGGTTATAAAAATAATGCTTTGGGGTGCAAAAAACTGTTATCCACCTGCTATAAATCACGCCTCTTGCCATTCATACGTACAATAATTATGTTTAGTTTCAATTGTGTCGTTCATTAGTGTCCCTGCAAACATAAATAAAAACAGTATTTTTACCGATTTTCCAAAGAACTTATATTTCAAAGAATTTTAATTTTATTTGTGTGCATCTATTTTCGCGGTCAATTATTATCATAATGGGAAAGCAGAAGGATATAACCACAGAGAAAAAAACACGAACTTCTGCTGTTCTAGAAACGGGAGAGTTCTCTCAACGTGAAGTTGCACAAAAAGGAGGTGTATCACATCAAACTGTTCTGAGAATCGCGAAATTAATTAAAGAGAATATTCTTGTACAAGTAGTGGTAGAACATACTGTGCCGGCAAACGCAAAACTATAAGAAATGATCGTCGTATAGTAGCAATGGCTACAAAACATCCTTTTTTATCCATGAAAGGTGTTCGTAAAATTCTTAGTGGAGAAGGTATAGAAATATCAGCCCGAACAGTTCGTAGACGTCTTCATGAAGCAGGCATGAAATGCAGACGTCCGGCAAAGAAGCCAAGACTAACATCTAAAACGAAAGTGACACGATTTCAAGGGGCCAAAAAAATATAAAAAATATACAGTTGAAGATTGGGGAAAGGTAAGTTTCATTTATCATTTGTATTTTTGGTCAAACTCATCTTCATAAAGAGTGTCCTAAAATTCACGCAAGAAGTAATTTTGATAGAAAACACAGGTTTTTGATTAAAAATTGTGAATTTTTTATTGATTCATAAAGTATACAGTATAGGGTTATGTATGGAATAGCATATCGGGTAAGTGGCTTCCACGGCTTTGCTGGCACATACGCACTCTTTTGTCGAAATTTTCCATGACCGTTTTGCATAAATTTGGCCGAATTTCGTTGATACAACGTTCAAATTCATCCTTCAGGGCGTGGGTGGTCGTGGACTTGTTGGCATAAACCTTAGACTTTAAAAAGCCCCAAAGAAAAAAGTCCAACGGCGTCAAATCGCATGATCTGGGCGGCTAATTCTGATCGGCAAGACGGGAAATTACACGACCAGGAAATGGCTCATGCAGTAATTGAATTGTTTCTCGGGCTGTATGGCATGTGGCTTGTTGAAACCACATGTCGTTCACATCCATATCTTGCAATTTAGGCACAAACAACTGGATTATCATGTCGCGATAGCGAGCACCATTAACTGTTATTGCCTGGCCAGCCGCATTTTTGAAGAAGAATGGTCCGATGATGCCTCCAGCCCAAAATCCGCACCAAACAGTGACACGTTATGGATGCGTTTCTTTCTTAACAATCACTCGTGGATTTTCGGAACCCCAAATGCGACAATTTTGACGATTAATGAAGATGAAAATGAGCCTTATCTCTGAAGATGATTTTGTTCGAAAACTCAGCATCCACCTGTTGTTGTTCCATAATCCATTCAACGAAGTCTCTTTGCTGTGCCTGGTCAGTAGGCTTCTGTTCTTGAGTCAATTGAACTTTGTAAGCATGAAGATGTGAGAATACGTCGTAGAGAGTTTCTCGAAATGTCCAATTCTTGACCACGGTGCCCAGATTTTCAGCAACACTCTCACGAACTGCTTTGATGTTTAGTGTTGAATGACTTGTTGAAGGACGGCCAGCGTGTCTAAGATCACTAATTGATCCAGTCTCCTTGAATTGTTTAAATAATCTCTTTACAGTTGATAAAGTTAAATCACTATTCCGACCATATTTTGTACGAAAATTGCGGACTGTAGCTGCCAAACATTTGTTATTTTTAAAATATTGCTCAACACTGAAGACGCGCTATTCTTTCGTGTAGCGCTGTATTTTTAATGGCCCTGAACTATCAGCTGTCACGCTGTCTTTTTTTTTCGTTGGCAACACTTTACCGCACAAATGGCCCAAATTCAAACCTTGCCTGACACCTTTTAGTTCGCTTAATGGTTCTCCAAATTTTTTACTTTTTCCTAGATTATTTATAGCGACAAATCACGGCTAGAAGTGCTAACGGAAAGAAGCCAATTTGTTCGTCGACGTCCTTCAGAGCATTATAAAGAAGAACATACGATCAAATCTATTTAACACCCCTCATGTCTAATGGTTTACTCATCTATTACGACAGAAGGAGCGGGACCACTATATTTCGTAAACGGAACAATGGAACAAAAACAATATAAAAAAGTTTTACAAAACTATTTAATACCTTATATTGGTTTATTGGATCCGATTCACGGACCATATACTTTCATGCAAGGCAATGCACCGTGTCACAAGGCAAAAAGTGTATTGCGATACCTTGAATCTAAAAATCTGCATGTACTACCTTGGCCAGGCTATTCACCAGACATAAACCCATTTGAAAATGTGTGAAGTCTTGAAAAGCATCATAAGTATACGAAACTCAACTACAAAGGAAGAATTACAACAACATATTGAAGACGTATGGCATAATAGCGACGGAATTAAAAAAAAAACAATAAGAAGCTGCACTGGCAGTATGCCAAAAAGGATTGAAGAAATAAAACACAGAGGAGGAACAAGCAAATATTAGTAAATATGAGTTTAAATTATACTTACTTGCATGTTATATCTAATTAAATAATAATACTACCAACATTACCAACTGTTTTATTTTTAATTTTACCCCAAAAGCAACTGGTCCTAATTCGATGGCCAGGAACTGTAACTACTCCAATTCTACAATTTTGCAAAATAGAAAGCGGAAGAGGAAAATCGATATGGAATGTACGTTGTAGGAAAACAAGACATTGGAATATCTAACAGCGCATGCATATAAACAGCGTACTTCAGGCAGTAGATAGATTATGTTACATTAAATGCATCTACTACGTTGCAAAAGGTGAATTATATCATAACGGGGATTTTAGAATTGAGCAGCCGAGAATTTAGCGTATACATTTAGAATACCTACCAGACATCTTCACGAGAAAGTGGGTGGATGTCTAGTTAAAATAATATTGTGGGATCACGTGGAGAATAGGAATAAAATATACTCCTGTAATGAAACGAACATAAATTAAATTGTTACTTTTAAAAAATAGGCATAATGCTTATCAAAATATACATATATGTATCTAATGAATTTACATTTTGAAAGAATACATGAATAGATTTCAAGCAATTAAATTACTAACCAGAATTAAACTAAAGACATTAATATGAAAGGCGTGCAGCAAAAAATCCTCTGACAAGAGGAAAAGCCAGCGGAATTAAGTAGATGAAGGGTTACAGAGGAAGGTTTACATAGGAGGAACTAAAGTCTATAAATGAAGAACTCTATCCACTAAAGGAGTTACATCCGACACTAGCTTACTGGTGTCTGAATATGCATGTGCATGCCAGCATTTTATTTATGAAATCGTTTGTCAAAAATCATGTATCCTCTTACGTCACAATTTCAATTTACCGTTAGAATTCGGATTCCCTATTACTTTATCTTATTTATAAATACCAGACGGCCACACGTTTAAAATTTTTAACTAAAACAAATAAACTTGGTAAAATATAACAATTTTTGTTTTTCAATATAATCTCCCCTAACTTCAATACATTTATTACAACAATCAATTAATAATTCTATACTCTTGTAAAAATAATCTAAAGTTTTACCCTCAAAATGTTGTATTACAACTGCTTGCAACTCACTATCGTCCTTAAAACGACGTCCCCTAAGGTCTTTCTTTAAATGAGAAAATAAATAATAATCACTTGAAGCCATTAAAATTATATTGTATGCTGTATAACATATTGGGATGTTTTAAAACAATTAAAAGTATTAAATTGGGCGAAAATCTGTCTATTATTTCTGGTATTTTACTTACAAAGATAATTTTTTTTTATAAAATTACTTTCAGTTATTGGTGTGTGTAGTGTATGAATAGTTTTGTTCCTCTTCTGAATTCTGATCTGCTCTTGTCAAATAAAAACTTGATATCTTCTAGAATAGACCTCTCCAATCCCCTTCTATAACTTTGATTTTGCTTGATTTACTTCTTCAAACTGTTATTGTTTAGTTTTAACACTTTTTAGCTTATATTTAAGCTTTTATTGGATTTTTAAATTCAAATTTCTAAATGAATCTTCAAAATATTTGTTTACTGTCAGATCTATTCTGCTTCCCCCTTCTTGTTTATGCGTTGTCTGGGTGCTGCCAATCCAAGGACTTGATACTTTTAATTTCGATGTGATGTTCGTTTTCGGTACTGTAGATGACGTAAAGGATTTTGTTGCTTGGATTCCAAATATAGTGTGTTTCGTATGTGTGTTTACGAGGTGTGACAATTAAATAACCGGACTGGTGCTACAAAACATTTTATTGAACACCAATTACATTACAAAGTTTATCCCCTTCAATGTACTCTCCTTACCGATCCCTACAACGCTCCATATGAGTTTTCCACTGTCGAAAGCAGTGCTGTCCGTTTCTGTCCGTCGCTTTCGCTTTCACCGCTTCCACACTGTCAAATCTTGTCCCCTAAGCTTCGATTTTACCTTAGGAAATAAAAAAAGTCTAGGGGGTCAGGTCGGGCGAGTACGGTGGATGATCCGACACGGTGCTGCCGGATTTCGCAAAAAACGCTCTCACAGACAAGGTGGAATGGGCTGGCGCATTGTCTTGGTGGAGCATCCAGGATTTGCTCTTCCACAAATCGGGTCTTCGTCTTCTCATTCGTTCACGAAGGGTAGTTAGAAACTCGACGTAATAATGTTGATTGACTGTCTGACCTTCGGGGACCCAATGGACGTAGACAATTCCACGCGTATCAAAAAAAAAAAACAATCATCATGGCCTTGTATTTAGATTTGCTCATTTTCGCTTTTTTGCCGTGGTGAGCTTGGGTTCTTCCAATGCATCGATTAACGCTTTGTTTCAGGATCGTAGGTAAAAAACCACGATTCATCACAAGTAATCGCTCTGTTTAACAATTCTTTGTTCTTTTGCTTTGGAGTGAGAAGTTTTGGCACCATTTTTGCGCAAACTTTCTGCATGTTGAATGATTCGTGCAAAATCTGACGGACAGTTTCTTTTTTAATTCCTGAGATTTCAACAAGAGTTCGGACACTCAAACGACGATTTTCGTGGATCAATTTACCAATTTTCTGAATGTTGTCGTCCGCTTTTGATGTTGAGGGTCGTCCAGGCCGCGGATCGTCTTCGGTCGTTTGACGTCCCTCCTTAAACTTTTTACACCATTCAAAAACTTGTGTGCGCGATAAACACTCACTTCCGTACACTTCCTTTAACATGGCATGAGCTTCTGTAGCAGTTTTTCTGTTTCACAAAAAACTTGAGGTTAACTCGTTGTTCGATCTGAACACTGCATTTTTCCGACGCGACGCTAGCGTAAGGAATTGAACGGACGATTGCTACAGCAAGACTGAGCGACGTACAACTGTGCCCATCGAGCTCAGGGTGGGGGAAGCATCTACAAGCACAGACATGTTCAAACCTGCCGTGGCGTTCTCGCTGTTTGCCAATAGTAGCACCAGTCCGGCTATTTAATTGCCACACCTCGTATGTCATTTTTACAAATTATAATTCCAAAATGTAAATTACTTATAATAATTCGGAACTTTGATTATCCTCTGTAAGATAACGTTAATGGAGTCTTTTTTTTTAATAAAAGACTAATGATATAAATCATCAAAATGCCAGAATTCGAATAATAACCCAAAACAATCCGAATTCTGCAAATGCTACGTCAAATTCTAATATTTTACGAATATTGATATCAAATTGATTGAAATTAATGTATTGAGGGATGACCCACTACAATATATTATAGAGAAAAATGCAAGGAGGTCGATGAAGAAAACCATTTCTACAAAAGGGATCGATGCAAGAAAAAGGTTGGGAATCCCTGATCTAGATGAATCCAACTAAAGTAGTTGCCTGAATATTACGTCTCCAAACAACGTTATTGAAATAACTGACCAAAACAGGTCAAGCTCATTTGAATTTTCTCAAATCCAATTCCGTAATTTTACCCATTACCGTTGCAAGAAAACTCCAAGTATTGGTTGCTAAGCGTAACGTATCTACAAACCATATGATTTCCCGTTCACGTACGTATCGAATATAATTTAGCTACGTAAAATATAGGGACTACTTCTGAAACATAGCAATTCCAAGTAATTGAAGTTTCTTCATGAAACTTATTTCGTTTGGTAATCATGCGCTAGAAGCGTAGCAATATCCGCTCGAATGCCGAAATTTCCTTACGTAGTTAGGAAAACGAGATGAAATCTGATTTAATTGCATTATTGTGTACGTTTTGACTGTATTCTTTCCGGCAAAGTTTCACTACAGTTCTAAGGACGTAATTCTAATTACGTTCGTGGGATAGCAGGAGCGTACCGGATTGTTTCGCCTAAGTAGAGATCCCGAGATTGAACCGGCAACAAGGGTTCGCTTAATAATGCTTGAAGTAATTTCAAAATCGAAACAAGTATTTCGTAAATAACTAAATGCTCAAGTCTCCGACAAAATACAACAAGGGTGTCAATAGGCACGTACTTCGCAGTAAATCAATAGAATCGGGCGAGTTGTAAAGAAGTTGTGTTGGAAATGTTACACGAAGGGGAAACGTGCATAAGCTATAGACTATTCTAGAAATTACACTTTAAAATAAGTAACGTAATTTAATGTATTTCTGAGATACAGTTCAATATTATTACAAGTTTTGTTCATTATTTCTTGTCCATGTGGAAAAATAAACCATTTTCTCCACAAAACTACCATTTATTCCTTCATAAGTTTGAATACTATCAAATAACTGAAACCTCTAATGGGAAAAGGTTATAATTTGAAATATTACATATCTTAATATGTAATTTCTAGAATAGTTTCCATTCATATTCTAATTCACCGAGCAGACGAAGAAAATGCAACCAAAAATACGTGAATTTTTCACATAACTTTCAATAATTCTTGACAACAACTCAAAACACCTAAGGAGGGCCACTAATTCCCGTTTTTTACTAGTTATATCAATCACGAATACATTAAGCAGATTAGATGTTGTAAATATGAAGTGAATAAAAGGTGACACAGAAAAAAATGCACATTTTTTATTTTTGAGATAGAAGGTGGTGATTTGTATAAGTGTTAATTCTAAACAACTTTTCTTAATAACATTTTCCTCTATTTCGAAAAATAACTCTTGAGCCTTTTTCAATTTTAAATGCCTACCTTCTATACGATAGAAGATAAATTGCGTTTAATGGGTGTCAAGTTGGCTTTAAAAGGTGCTCAAACTTTCTGCATTACTACAATTTTATAAAAATCCATACCAAAAGAAAACAGATCCCATATGGTGCGTTCTTTTTGACGGACGTTGCATGTATTTTATACGTCTCGAACTCTAATAAATTTACTTGATATTTATATATGGCCAAACCAACGACGCATATTCCAATTTGGAACATACAAAAGAAAAGTATAAAATAAGATGGAATCAATAGAAGAAAATTTGCGAGTGATCCTTTGATATATAAAGTTTTAGATCATTTGTAAATAATAATGTAGGGAGATCGAGTTAGAGAGGTAAATCATTTATCAATAATAGAAATAAGAGAGGGCCTAAATTTGTTCCTTGTGGTACGTCAGATGGTGGAAAAAATATTGCGATACATGACCTTTATAAGCTACATAGTGTTCTGTTAGCCTCGGCCTACTTCCCCGGAGATTCGACCAAGCCACCTTCAATAGAGGTCAGGATCCTCACTCAGTACTGTAACCAGAGAACAAGAACCTCATCCTAGGCTGTGACGCGAACACGCACCACATCGCATGGAGCAGCTCGGATACAAATAAGAGAGGTGAGTACCTTTATGAATTTTTGTCTTTAACAAACCTAGACATAATTAATAGAGGTAAGGAACCAACTTTTGTTACTAAGAATAGAAGGGAGGTGCTAGATGTTACACTAGCCACTCGTCGTCTTAGCTCAAATATAACAAACTGGCAAGTCTCCCCAGAGGCCTCACTGTCAGATCACAGACATATAAGGTTTGAAATAGACGTGGAAACATACCAAACTTCTACTATAAAAATTCCAAGCAAAACTGATTGGTACGCTTATGAAAGACACATCAGGGAGGAAGTAGATGAATTCTGCACCGAAATAGAGAATATAGACCTAGAGATAGCTTCTACTTAATTGCATTCTCTAATTCATAAAGCATTTGATGCAAGCTGCCCCAGTACACAAAAGAGGCACAGACACAAAGTGCCTTGGCGGAACAGAGAGCATAAACTACTGCAAACACTAGAAGGCTATTTAACAATACCAAAAACTCGAAGCTCGAGCACCAATGGAAGCTGTATAGACAAGCTCTAACTCAGTATAATTCAGAAATAAGGAAAGCCAAGAGAAGAACTTAGCGAAGCTTCTGCGAAGGCATAGATAAGACGCCAACAACAGCCCGTCTACAAAAAGTCCTCGCCAGAGAGTAAATGAACTCGGGCACCTTCAGAAAGCTGACAGCAACTTTACAGAAAATTCCAAAGAGACATTAGAATCAATGCTACTCATTTTCCAGCCTGTATTGCATCTACTAGTAAAGACTGCCGCTTCGAAACGGACTCAACCCGTCCATCAACGGAGGCACGAAGTCTAGTAAGTAAAATCTTTACAACGATAAGGATAAGATGGGCTTTAATGTCTTTCAAACCCTACAAATCACCTGGAGGAGATGGCGTCTTCCCTATGTTATTGCATAAGGGTATAGACGCTCTTCTTCCAATACTAGCAAACTTATGTAAAGCTAACTATAGGCTGTATACCATCATTGTGGAGAGACGTCAATGTGGCATTTATACCCAAAAGGAGGAAGGCGATCATCCACCGACCCTAAAGCGTATAGACCCATCAGTCTCCCCTCATTCCTGCTCGAAGGAACGGAAAAGGTATTAGACCAATACCTGAGGAATGAAGTACTTGCAACAAACCCACTTCATTCTAACCAGCATGCCTATCAGAAGGCAAAATCAACAATAACGGCCCTCCAATTTAGCATAAGTAAATTGGAAGCATCACTTGTGACAAAAGAAATAGTTCTATGTGCATTCTTCGACATAGAGGGTGCTTTTCATAACATCTCCTTCGAAAGCATTGAGAGAGCGACTTCCGCCAAAGGTTTTCACCCGTCCTCTACAATATGGATCAAAGCCATGTTCCAAAATCGACGAATAAGCGCCACGTTGGGATTCAAAACGACAACAATTAGAGCTAATAGATGCTGCCCCCAAGGAGGGGTCCTGTCACCTCTGCTCTGGTGTCTTGTTGTAGATGATCCCCCACAGAAGTTAACTTCTAACGGATATGAGGTGCAAGGGTACGCTGACGACCTGGTAATCATGATCCGTTGTGAATATGAGAATATTATACCGCAAAATCATAGCGTGCGCAAAAACCCGCAAAAGATTACAATCGTCCCTTTTACAAATGAGAAGAAAAGTCTGTCTTAAATCACCCTCCATCGAAGGGAAAACCATTAGCTTCAACGACGAAGTTAAATATTTGGGAGTTACGTTTGATAAAAAACTAACATGGAACTCCCACATCTCCAACTTACAGAAAAAAGCCATTACAGCATCACCAGTATGCCGAAGGATGCTTGGTAAGAAGTGGAGTTTTAAGCCTCATATGTCCTTATGGTCCTTTACAGCAATAATCAAACCCATGATCACCTACACCTCTCTGGTTTGGTGGCCAAAAACAACTCAGAAAACTGTGCAACAGCAACTTCAACATATTCAGAGACTTGCATGTCTCAACATCACAGGAGTGATGCGCACCTGTCCCACAGCAACTCTGGAAGTCCTGCTGGGAATAACGCCACTTCACATCTATATTCAGAAGCAGGCAATATCGAGTGCCCTCACTCTTACTAGAACGAAGGGATTACAGCCTGAGGATCTTAGAGGGCATCTCAAAATCCTTGAAGAACCCAACATAAATTATCTGATATATCTGTATATTGCAAAGGACACGATCCCTACGTAATATAATTTTGATCAACCTTATAGGGTGATAATTGAAAACCGTACTAAGTGGGCATCCGGTGAGTCTCAAAACTCAAACTTCCAGCTAAAAATGCCTACAGGACCCCACACCAACATATTTCAAGCAGAGATTTCTGCTTTAAACTTGTGCGCCATAAAGAACCTCGAGAAGGGGATACGAGGCGCAACTATTAATATATTTCGCGACAGTCAGGCAGTTTTAAAGGCTATTAAGGCCTACACATACGAATCTGCTCTGATACACGAATGTGTACATAATTTACGGCAATTAGGACGTAAAAACCACGTTACTTTGCGGTGGGTCCCAAACCACCAAGCGATCGAAGGAAACGAAAAGGCAGATACGCTGGCCAAAGAAACAGCGAAGAAGTCTTTCATTGGTCCTAATCCCTTCTGTGGTCTTTAAAAGGGCCACATAAAACAAGTAATCAAGATATGGAAAGACAATCAAAAGGTCTCGTACTGGGATAATGTTCCAGGACAAAAACAGGCGAAAGCACTCATATCAGGCTCGCCAAAAACAGCAAAAATAGTGCTATCGTTCAGCAAGGGGGATCTCAGATTACTGGCAGGATTTCTGACAGGCCATGGTAGCCCTAAAATATCACCTATTTAAACTAACAAAAGGTGGAGATCAAACCTGCCGTCTATGCCAAGAAGATCCGGAGGCGGCAGAATGTGTGTGCCATCAGTCGCACACGACACCAACACTTCAGTAGGTCATTTCTTGCACTTACTGAACTGAAGGAAGCAGATCCTAGAATAGTACTAAGGTTTATTAAAAGCCTCCAACTATTCTAACACACATAAGGGCATTCTGTTACAATAGATCTATTAAGGTCGCAGTGATTAAAGGCATGTGTGCCATGGCCCAACGGAAATAATAATAATAATACATACAACGTGGAATAAATATTGATTTCAAATTGTAACTGCCTAATTTGAATAAAAGGGCCGATGACAAACGTATTTCATTTCAACTTATATAAGTGTTCCGTTCAAAAATTTTCCTCGCATCAATGTTCCATACTCTAGAAAAGGTTTGAATCAATATACTGTAGTTTATCAAAGAATGCATTAGTTTCATAACTATGAATGTTGCTTTTAATATAGAAAAGACAATCCAAAATGTATTGCCAAGGAAAGGTTAAAAATTTATAGTTTCTAAAAACTTCGCGACAATCGGAACGATAAGGCAAAGTGTCTAAAATTCAAATGGCCACCCTCTGTAAATCAGTGACCCAGTGACACGACGAACTGTGTCCACATAATAATATACCATACGATATCACTGACTGAAACAATGAGACATATGCAGACTTTATAAAATTCTCAAAAGGAAAGCAGTCTTTAAAAGTTTGCTTGTCGTATTATCCACATGTGATTCCCATCTTAATTTGGGATCAAGTAAAAACCCCAAACACTTGACAGACTCCGGGTTGTTAACACTAGAAAGGTCCCTCAAGGAAAACACCATTGTTGTGGTCTTGTCTTCGTTGAAGGATAATCAGTTTGCTGCAAACCACCCATACACACACTTTCGGGCTGAAGATGCTTTAACTACATAAGACGTCACTATAATCTTTAAACTTACTAGTATCATCTGCAAAAAGGATACTTTTATCAATGAATATGAGAAAAATCGTTAATATATACTAAAAATGGTACGGGACCTAGTATAGATCCCTGACGGGATCCTGAACTGGAAGCTTAGAAGACGTTACGCCATCTATACGAACCACCTGATGTCTATTCGTGAGATATAACTCAAAATAATTTAAAGATAGGTCGCCAAAAATTAGAATATAAATTTAATTTATTCATTTTTCAAGTGGAGCATACTATTTTTTCCAATTAAATATTGGAGACCAATTAATTTTGAGTGAAAAAGTATTAAAATGTTACAAATAATAAATGCTACAATGGTGAAGACGTTTAATATTGCAAGGATTATTATATTGTGTTATCCGAACGATTGCATAACCTGAACTATGTATGCAGTTCCAACTACTCCGACAAGGATGTGAAAGTAGCTTTAATTAATTAATTAGGTAACAAATCCCCTGAAATATTGGCCTCCGTATAGCAGCTAGTTAGAAAAAAAACGTAAACTTTTAACAGTACTACATGTGCAAGTGTACAAATTGCATTTTTGTGATGTCATGTGTATAATAAGCATCTGTTGACTACTATTAAAAGGTTTATTAATAGTGCAAAAGCGAATGCATATGTGAACGATTTATAGATATTACAGTTACTGGCATCTTTATAGCGCTGCGAATAAAGGAATAATGCTATCGGATTCATTTACAACGGTACAGCTCTAATTATTGCTATCTATAATTGGTATATTGATGATCTCATAGTGACAAAATAAAGCGGTGCGGATAAGATGCATAATTGATGCACTTCTTACTAGCATCTATCCGTACCCAGTAATTATTTTTATTGGAGGTAGCTAGGAGTAACTGTAAGTCCTGAAATTTTAAAGTCTCTGGTCTCTGGAATCTCAATACATTTGTCTCTTTTTTCTTTCTATATGTTTAGTTATAATTTCATACTCGAGCCATAAAAATGAATCAATTCATGCAAAATGTTTTTGCAGGGTGTTCAGTTTCCACTACAAACGATACAGGTTTGGTTTCTTAAATGAAATAGCCTGTATGTTTTTTTGGGTGCTTATCCTCAGTCAATGTCAACTTTTTCCAATATCCCCTATACTCGTCTACTTTAGTTTTTGAGATAATTGACATAATGATTCAAATTTTATTCAATTGAGTATTTCTTGGAATTTTCGGCAATACATCGAAAAATTGTTTACATGTACGCATGAGGAAATCTAATTAAGATATTCCCATTTGCACATTTTGTCGAGTTTAAGAGCTGCAAACGCCGCATCGTATATATATGATTTAAAATATTGAAATGCCATTGCCTTCCATAGGACACACTGAAGAGCTGAAAACAGCGAAACGCGTCTGTGTATGGTGATGGCTTTTACGATTTCACCGAAAAATTGTTTATATCAACTAACGTCCACGAGGTGGCCATCGAAATCGTTGCCATGTTTGATTCATCCTATTTTATTTTTTATAGCATAAGCCAAACATGACAAAGATTTTGATAGCCATCTTGTAGGCGCTAGTTCATATAAAATATTTTCAACGTTTTGCCGTATTTCCAAGAAATACTCAATCGAATAAAATCCACATCGCTTTAGCGTGTAAGGCGTTTACGAAATCGGCAGAATTTCGCAAAAAAAAAACCCAAATTATCTCAATTATCTTAAAAACTAACATACGAAGTAGGCGCTAGAAATTCTCGGCCTGACAGGCTTATACACGTACGAGCGTGTTCAAACTCCGATGCGTCATAGTTGTACATGTACGAGACCTATATATATTACAGCTTGAAGAGTAATAGTCTTTGGTAGCCAGCCAGACAACGTGACTAGTGCATGAAAATGTCTCAGCTAACGAAAATTGAGTACCGCGCGGTCATTATCTCTTTAGCAAAAGAAGGGCATACGCCTAAACCCATTACACAACGTTTAGACGGCGTTTATGGTGATTTATCTCCTTCATATACCACTGTAAAAAAGCGGGCAAAGTGTTTCCGTTTGGGGCAAGAATCCCTTGAAGATGATGAGCGCCCCGCCCCGTTCAATTGAACTGATAACGCATCAAAACATTTCAATTACTCAATAAATTGAAGTAAAGGAATTAGTCAAGTCTAACATTTCTGAAACAAGTATTCGCTGAATTATCCATAGCCATTTGAGTATGAATTATTAGTGAGAAGAAGAAAGATTAGTGCAAGATGGGTACCGCATTTTCTTTCTGCTCTCCAACGTGAACGTCAGGTCGAATGTGCGCGCACATTACGCTTTTCAAACGTATGCGGAGACGACCCGAAACTGATTTTGGAATCCATTGTCACAAGAGATGAAGCAATGGTTCCACATTATGATCCCCTATCCAAACAGGAATCCATGGAATGGCGGCGACCAGATGAAACTCGTCCCAGAAAAGCGAAAATCGATCAATCAGAGAAAAAGGTGATGGCCACAATATTTTGGGATTGTGAGGGTATTTTACTCATTGACTTTAAAGAGCGCAATATGTACAACAGTCAGCAGCGCATATTATGCATCTTTGCTGTATAAATTGAGGGACAATATTCGTGCAAAACGTCGAGTAAAATTGACAAATGGTGTTCGAATATTGCACGACAAGGCACCCGTCCATACTGCCGCCATTTCACAAGCTGCCATCCGCGAATGAGGCTTTCAATTAGAACATCCACAGTATAGTCCAGACATTGCTCCAAGTGATTATTATTTATTTTCTCCCTTAAAGAAAGACCTTAGGGTACGTCGTTTTAAGGACGATAGTGAGTTGCAAGCAGTTATAATAGAACATTTTGAATTATTTTTAGAAGGGTATAGAATCATCAATTAATCGTTGTAATAAATGTATTGATGTTAGGGGTGATTGTATTGAAAAATAACAATTGTTATATTTTATCAAGTTTATTTTTTCTATATCAGGCTGAAAATTTGAGAAGTTGACATGGATTGAAAAGGGGCATCCAAAAATTTAATAATATTGAGGGTATTCTGTTTAAAAAACCAAACTTTTATCGTTTGTGACGGAAATTAAACACCATATTTTTATGTTGCGTAGAACTTGTTTCCGAATATTATTTATTTGAATTTCTCTAAATTGCTCAGGACAGGAATTACCTCCCGCCTCCCGCCCACGCACTAGGTGGACACGCTCTGTATATCCGACACTTCATTGCAAATTACATTAATTAGTAGTAATTTAAACGCCTAGTAACAGCTTAAAAGTAATAACTACCAAAAGCATTTAAAAAACCTCTTATTTTCACTTGCCTTTCTGATTGGAAGAAGGAATACACACAGTGGAGATAATTACCTGTAACAAAAGGAAAATACTTAGTCAACAAGTCAATGAAACTAGTGCTATATTCTTTGAAAGTTAATTTAAATTAGGACAACAAAGTGTTAGAGTTAGAAGAAGAAAAGTAATTACACAAAAACAAAAACTGCTAGCTCAATGCGTACTTAAACACGGAGAAAGTGGAAAGTTATTGTTGTAGTACCTATGATTAGCTGTAATTCGTGTACGGTTCCGAGAAATTATTACTGTCCGCAAGTTACATAATGTTAATGTTTTTTGTTAGATTGTTCTACGAGACGTGATGACTGTATTGTTTTGTCGGTTCTCGCCAATTTTACTTTTTTTTCCCGCTAAAATGTTTTAAATTAGTACCACAATGAAACAATTTGTGACTTGTATATAGAGACATTAAAGCACGTAAACTCACAAGCATACTAGTTTTGTTTAATGACTTCAGTCAATAACAGTACATAAGCACTATTGTTTACAATTGCACAATGTTAGTTACATTTCCAGTTTCGTTTACTGCGTTTTTTCTTTGTTTTTGAATGCTACTGGAAGTTAATTTGGCACGTTTGTATTTATCTTTTAAGTGTCTTAAGGTATTTAAGCACATAATTAGAAAAGGGTGCACTTTAAATTGTAATACGTATAATAATGTTGTTATTATTCGCAGTAACCGCTGGTTTTATTAGGGAAAGAAAATTAAGCAAAGGCACATAAATAAAATTTACTGTTAATAAAAAAATTAATCTATACTTCACTAAACAATGTAATTAACTGAGTGATAAAAGCGAAATTGAAAATGCAAGATAAATCATTGTATGTCACGCAAATGAGCACAAATGAGCGGAGCGTAACTGTTTAAGGCATCATTGTGGGAAAATATAAGAAAAAAATCTCTAAAAGAGTATGAGTAATGAAAAACTGCTTACCAGTTCATAAAATCAATTAATTCCACCTAAACACTGACACTATATCATAATCGTCTATTAGAGGTATCCTTGAAAGTAATTAAAATATCCTTCCGAAATTTTGGTAAACGATATCACCGATAAGGATCTATTTCCTAAAAATATTCTCAATTTCGTGACACCTTTGATTACATCGGCAACGGATATAAATTTTCTCATTTTAAATAAAATATCCCGATTCTTTGCATTGTACTCATAAATCCAAGCTAAATGTTTAGCATGTTTTAGCACATCATGGTCTGGGATACACCAGCTTTGAAAAACGATTTTTTTCTGAAAATTTTGATTCATGCAATATCTCTTCTTTGGCATAATCTAGGTGAATCCCTTTGGGATTGTTATGAAATAGTTATTTATGGTTATAAATAAATATCCAAAATGTTACAACAGGATGTGCCGACAACCCAGTCTAAACACGAACACATTCAACTAGGAAAAAGTCAGTTTTTCAATTAGCAAGCCTTACTTTGATCATTTCTACAAATTCTATTTAAAACGTAAAATATACATTGCTACTTATGTCTAAATTCACTGGTTTCCGAGTTATTTAAAGAAACACATAAAATTAGTCCAATTTCCAACAAAAGCAAGATTTGGTCTATTTAACCTATTGATGGATTATGATTGTGATAAATTTGGTTCAATCCAGCAATGAAAGACATTTTGAATTTCTTATAAATACATGCTGAAAACGGAGAGTAGTTGTCGGAGCAAGTAAGATTTTAATGAACAATTGTATTCCTAATATATTTGGCTTCCGTCGGAGAATTAAGAAATTCTATAATTCTCCTTGGAATTTCCGACGTAATTAATTAAGGACATTAAAATTATGTCACCGGCAAGGAATCGAACCTCACATCTCCCGCTTTCCGGGTGGGTGCGTTAGCCACTACGCCTTGGGGACCTATGTAAGGAAGTTCACTATTTAATGCCTAGATGTTATTTATCTGTAATATGTATTTCGATAGACACATTTTTAGTTTTTTTTAATGCCAAGTTAATTTCTTTAATTAATTACGTCGGAAATTCCAAGGAAAATTATAGGATTATATTCCACTGATAAACTTGATAACTAACGCAAAGTTCAAGGGAACAATTTTTCTAAATTTGGAAAAGTGCTTTTGCAATGTTCCATTTTGCATTTATTTAACAATAATTTGGTTTGGTCATTATTGTTATTAATATTTCTATTTGTATGTTAGATTACTTCTTCTTATAAACTAATTAGTAAACACTTACTTAATTACTACGTGAGATTTAATTAGTTAATAGTTACAGAAGTATTCATATCATACTATCTCTAATGGAATAGTACAAATCACAAATAATATACTTATTGAAAACGGGATCTAGAACATATTTTGAACCAAGCCTAACATTTTGGGGTTATATCTAGATTTTTTTGTGTAAAGAAAAAGCCTAGCTTGTTTAATTCACTTGCTGTTTATTGGAATATAGATCGATTTTATGATTACTTCAAATAATTCAGAAACCAGTGAATCTAGACGTAGGAGCGAAAATATGTTTCATCGTGCTTTTTCCATTAGAATACGTACAAATGATCAAGAATAGAGGATAGTGTTTAAAAAAATCCTAGAAATTGGCAAATCCTATAGATCCATGAAGTACTATATGATTTAACTTGCCTTTACGAGAGCTATGCAAAGAATTCGTAATATGCAGAGTATTCTATTTGAAATAACTGAATTGATATCCTCCTCCAATGCAATACAGCGGGCCATGAAGTTGAAAATATTTTTAAAAAGTAGACCTTTATCCATAATATCGTCCTCCAAGATTTCAACAAGATACTTTAATTACATTCAGACATACCTACATTTATAATAAGCCATCGTCGTCAATGGCCTGTATGTTGTTAGAAAATTGTTTAATTATTGGTTTTGATTAAACATGTTCTAATTGCAATAATAATTATATAACGTCAGCACTAATTAGCCAATTATGTTTTATTTGCGTAACATACATATCTTCTCAACAGCACCTGTCGTAGGATGTTAGTCAATATAGGTAACATTAGTAAAAAGTATAATGTTATACCCATAATTTCATTTCTCTCTTTCTTGATTTTTCAAAATAATTACTAAATGTGACAGGATAGTGCGAAAACTTTCTAAAAGTAATGTATATAACATTGTGATTATTGTATTTAATAAAACAGTCGTATTTCACGCTAGTGTTAATGAACGTAAAACTAATACTAAGTAGAAAGTGTTATTTTAGTTTTGAGTAGCAATTGACAGGTCTTAATTCCACCAGAACGGTTGAATTGATTTGTTAAAAGTTTTATTGGAGAATACAAGTTTTATACTACGAGGGCAAGTCAAATATTATCTACACTTTCGCCATAACAAGCTTTGAAGGTTATCGTAGTGGCGGCCGCTTGTGCATGCGTTGAGGTGGCGCCTCTGTGGTCATGTGTGCGGAATTCAATCACGACCGCGTCATTTGTCTGCTAGCTACAACAGTATAAGCACGTCAGCTTCGTTTGCACCAAAGAGGAACAACCAGTGATCCGATTTTTGTGGTCAGTGGGTGTGAAAGGTGCTGAAATTCACCAGAGACTTTTGTCACAATACAGGGACAGTGCTTTATCTCGTAAAAGCGTTTTTTTGGGGATCGAAATGTTTCAAAGTGGTCGCACAAGCGTAACACAAAAAGAGTGAGCTGGACGGCCGTCAACCTCGACCACCGACGACAACATTCAGCAAGCTCGAGAGATGGTTACAGCAAATAGGCGAATTACCATAGACTTTCATCTCTTTGGACTGCTCAAGGAAGCTTTGAGAGGTCGTCGATTTGCCTCAGACACAGACGTTCGGGATGCGGTGCAAAAGTGACTTCACGACCAACCGAAAACCTTCTACCAGGAAGGCACACGGAATCTTTTGGCTCGCTGGACCAAGTGCATTGCTAAAAGTGGAGACTATGTCGAAAAATAAAAATAATAATAAAAATGTATCTGTTGTACAACTATCTTTGTTCAATACAGTTGTAGAACTAAAAGTGTAAGTAATTTTTGACTTACCCTCGTATAAAACTTGTATTCAGGGCCTTAGGAACATGAGATTGGAAATTAACGCCATTTGTACACTAGGAATGGTGATTGTTGTCAATCAACTCTATGCCTCGATTATTAACTGTATTGACAAGGAGTGGATACTTTGCTTGATATTGGAAAAGAGTACTTGTACCGAATCCACATTTACTTGAAGAATGAAAAATCTGAAAAGCATTTTACTAACTGCTGCATAAACAAACTCAAAACTTTTCAGTAATTGTTGTCTCATTTGGTCCATCGGAAACATTATTTTTGAAAGCAGGTGTCACAGTTTGTCGCAGGCTGAAAAGTAAGATTAAAAAAACTATCTGTCGATTTTTTACCACAGAAATCGTTATTGATAACTGATAAGGTACCAATGATTTTATTATTGCTTTATGGGTAGCATGGATACTAAACAATGTTTAATCTATATACAACACAACTTTGTCTTAAGGGCAATCCACACGCTCATATTATACCGCATGCATACATGCACAAATCGGTTTGTATATGGAATTTCGTGCGTGTGGACAGGAAGACAGTACCCTGTGCAAACCAAGAACCGCGGCCTCTGAATTCGTTGTATTGTCAAAGCTTTACTTTGCGCAAACTAGGCTTGCACAGTAAAGCATGACCGTGTGGACTACACAAGCCGCGTATAATTGGAGTCATCAATCGTAATTGTTGTATTGTTGGACGAAGCGTCGAGTTATGGAGTACACCTCGCACTTCTACGCATTGATTACTGTGATCATTAGCTGACCCCACTAAGATTTTGCCGAATCCAGTGGTTCGTTCTAACCTTTGCTAGAGATTTTTAACGTGCCAAATGTTGTGTAGACACGGGTTCTAAGGTTTTACTTCCTTATCCGAGCAAATACTCCGATTTTTATCTGTAATTAAAAACCAACCTTCCCGGCCGAGATATCGCCGAGATATCCCGCCCCGTTCGGATTGAAAGGCAAGTATGCTAATCGTTCGACCACCGAGACGGTCACCAATTGTAGTAATTCTTTGTAGGCATTTTCATCCATTCTCATACAATTACGCCAATCATCAGGATCTTCTTTTAACTCGTTTATTAAGTAAATTTATGTGTGAATAAGCCTTCCTTCTAAGCAGCCACATTTTACACCACTTTGATCGCCGATATTTATCATTAGACATTTTTCTTTTTTGTAGTAAACAGTACACAAAAACTTGTACTAAAAGAAATTCTTCGTCAGACGGCATGATCGCGATGAAACCTAGTACTAGACTGACGTTTGTATAGCTACGGAATAGAGTGTCAAAAAGCTTCGAAAACCACGCGCAGCTTTGGAGGGTGACCTTGTTTTAATGGTACGTCACCTTGAGGACGGTGGACGAAGATGCAAGTAATATTTCTTCGTTCGTCCTACCGATCGGCTACCATCCTCAAGGTGACGTACCCTAGTAGCACGGTCGCCCTCCAAAGCTGCGCATGGTTTTCGAATCGTTTCGACACTGTATTCTTCAGCTGTACGTACTTACCTGCACCGGGTGAAGGTTTTCCGTATAGCAAACAACAATAGTCTCGGCACACTCCATACCACACAAACACACGTGTATTCGGAACGGCTGTTCCGAGTTAATTAATAATTTGTGTGATGCGGAGTGTGCCGAGACTATTGTTGTGTCCTTGCTATTATTAATGTTTTCCCTATAGTTTGCACAAATTATGCCGTACAAGTAAGTCGCTGTCGTGTGGACGGTCCCCTAGGTTGAAACTAATATCATTAATAGAGTAACCTAAACTTGCGGACTCGCATAGGCGTCGGTATTACGGGTTAATATAAGAATACGAAAAATTCACAATTAAACCAAACCGGTAGAGAAGCAGGCATGTAGTGTCGACCTTGAATATAAATCATGTTAAACCGCGCTGAGAGAGATTTCGTTTTAGTACCGGTTGGGCTGTTGCAGAGATTAGTCGAACGGTCAAGGTTATGTACTTACGTGTCGCTTTTGAAAATATAGCTGGTGTTTTTTGTGTGTTGTAGTATTATACCAAGTACATAATTAGTGATTCGTTTCATATAGAACTAATATTTACATACCTAAGAAACCAATGCCTCGTAATAGATTTGCTACTAATGTACATAAGTACGTGTCACTTTTTCACCATTTAAAATATGACGGTAGTGCAGTTTTTTGCTTAATATGCAATGTTCGTTTGGCTGCATTGGACAGAACTGATTGCCAGAGGCATGTCAATGGTATTAAGCATATGAGAAATGCAAGAACTGAAATACCTTATACACTATTCCTCATATATTTATTAATTATGTTTGTGGATGAGACGACCGATATAAAGAAAACAGTATTGTGAATGTAATAGCTCGCGTTTTATCTAGCGAGGACACAGCATCTCGATATTTGTTAGCTTGCAAACATGTTCAACAATGTACCGCGGAAAATATTCAAAAAGTGATAATGAACGCTTTGAAAAAATTTAAAATTGCCCAAGATCAAGTTGTGATGATTGTGACAGATAGTGCAGCAACGATGTTAAGTGTTGGGCGATCCTTAAAACATATATTTCCTAACTTAATACATATAACCTGCGTGCTGCATGCTTTGCATTCAGTTGGTGAAGTTGTTCGACAACATTACGGAAACGTTGATCGGATGATTGGAAGTACTAAAGCAGTGTTTCGTAAATCTCCTAAACGTTTAAAAGAATTTCGTAAATTTTGTGCAGGTATTCCAGAACCTCCTGAACCAATTTTAACGCGATGGGGTACTTGGCTAACAGCAGCTTCTTACTATTTGATCCATTTTCAACAAATTCAATCAGTTATAATGCGATTTAATCGGAATGAATCCAAAGCAATTGGAGAAAGTCAAAGAGAATTTCAAATTCCTCAACTTTTAGAAGATTTAACAACAATATGTACCAATTATACAGTATTACTAGATGCCATCAGAAAACTACAATGTACTGAATTGTCATTGCAGGAATCATTAGACATAGTGGAGGGTGTAAAAAATAAACTACACACATTAAATGATACGCCAGGATTATGCGCTAGTCAAAAGTTGGCAGATGTTTTAAGGAAAAATCCCGATTTTAATACTTTAGAGGCCGTTTATAATAAGTGTAAGAATAGTGAACTTTTAAGTGATTTTGAAAAACAGTTTCTACATGCAAATGTAACTTCCTTAGATGTGGAGAGATCGTTTTCTATGTATAAGAATATTTTTTCTTGTCGACGCACAAGGTTTAAAGAAGTAACTATGGAAACATATGCAATGATGCAAGTTTACAGTAGTTCACATCCTGATGCCTCTAATTTGTTGAATAATTAGCAAGTAAGTTTATTTATGAATTTTTCGTATTCTTATATTAACCCGTAATACCGACGCCTATGCGAGTCCGCAAGTTTTGGTTACTCTAATCATTAATAACGCTTAGTGATAGAATATTACACCAATGAATAGTGTCCATCAATTCCAATTCTTATAACTAGGTTCGCACGGATTTGATGGAGAATTGTGTAAAAAAAGCTAGGTTCTAGGAATTATGTTAGCGATCAAGCTTCATTGCTTTTTTTTTAATACATAAATCAAACAAAGCTTACTTTATATTTTTAGGTCCTATATGCAGCACACATGATTGTACATGACATTTTCCTATTTTAAAAATCCAATCATTCATTGAAAGAATAGCTCTAAAAAGATATTTTATAGCTAATTTGTGTGGACAGTATATTTACCTAGTAAAATAATAACTGCACATGCTCAAGTTCAGCGAGAATTTCTAGAATTTCTTTGGTAAGAACTTCTAGAACCATTCGGCACGGAATTTAGATTAGGAATTGTGTGGTGTTCGAACAGCGAACTCACAGTTCTCAGAATTTGTAGAACTGCATAGTTCGAACAGTACACTCGTAATAGCAATAGACTGTAGTTCTAGAATTGCTCAGAACTGTGGGCTCACACAAACCTATTCTAAATTCACTGAAAACCTACACCGAAGAATTCATAAATAAAGACAACAATATTATTTCTAACCGCAAAAAAAAAAATTCTTGCTGCTGAATTTATTGTAAAAAACAAATATAACACCTCAGGGGCTGTTTGACGACGTTCTAATGAAGTAAGCGACAAAATAAGACCTGGCATAGTAACATATCACGAAAGATTAGCATGTACATAAGTTAAAAATCATTCATCGGTTTTAATTAACACTACAATGATGTAGAAATTTTGATTAGAAATATGAATTACTGGAAAAATGTAAAGCTACCACCAAGATGTTGCAGTTTTGATGTACGTAAAATGGAAGATGCAAATATGGAATACCATTTTTTTTATGAGTATGGAGTTATTTAAAGTTCAGTTTCACTAGAATATACTCAAAACACTTAGTGACCAAAATCTTTACTTAAATTTATTGTGGTCCTACACGTTTTCGAAAAAAAATTCTTGAAAGAAATGCCAAAATAATTACTTGAGCAACTGGGGTGCAAATATGGTATGCACTGGAAATTTGCTACAGAACATTTATTTATTGATAAAACCTACAAGTATTCTGATTGCAATAATAACATAATTATTTGCACTAGCCACATTCTTTTTTCTCTGACTGCTGTAATTGTCAGACTCATTTCTTCTTCACTGTAGTTCTAGGACAGAAAAATGAAAGCTCTCGTAGAAAACATACATACACTACCGTTCATAGAAGTTCGGGCAAGCAAAAAAATGTATGGAAGTCAAAGAAAATAAGAGAAATATTAAATGGCCATGTATTTAATACTTACTTACATGATTTTACACATTTTCAAACACAAATTTATTAAAAAGAAAAAGTTAATGTAATACAAATAATTTAAATCCGATTTTCATCGAAAAATCCACCTTTTGCCTTTAGGACTGCTACCACTATTCTCGGCATCCGATTCACTAATTTTGCTAACGTTTCATTGGGCAAGCTTGTCCATACCTCCTGGAGAATGGTCCACAAATGTTCCTTCGATTTTGGATACTTTTTCCTAACACATCGGTCTAATTCTTCCCATAACAACTCTATCGGGTTCAGATCGGGGGACTGTGGCGGCCATTCCATAATTTTTAGGGTTCTTTCATTTTCTTCTTGCTGCAGGTAATCTGTGCACAATTTAGATTTATGTTTGGGGTCATTGTCCTGCATAAATTCAAATCCACGACAAATTAATCGGACTCCTGACGGTATGGCATTTTCCGATATTCTTATTTTTTCATTATGCCCTCAATTTTGAGAAAGTCCCCTGTTCCGATTAAGGAAAAACAACCCCAAATCATTACAGATCCGCCTCCATGCTTCACCGTAGGAACTATACACTCCCGTAACATTCTTTTCCCTCTTGATCTGCGTACGAAAACTCTCCGACTATTTCCAAAAACCTCAAACTTGGATTCGTCAGTCCACAAAACGTTTTTAAAATCGTCCACTGTCCAATCTCTATGAGCTTGTGCCCATTTCAGTCGTTTCAGCCTATTTCCTCTTCGGAGTAACGGTTTTCGACAAGCCACTCGCCCATGCAACCCAGCCTCTTTCAGCCGACGTTTTACAGTACTCACAGAAACTTTGGAATCTCGCTCATTATTGAATTTTGCAGCAATTTCTGATGCTGTTAGTCTTCTATTGCGCTTACTAATTATGTTTATTCGTAAATGTTCCGCAGGAGTCGTTTTTCTTGACGGTCCTGGCCGATTACGATCTTGCACGTCACCGGTTGTCTTCAATCGAACTATAGTATCATGTACTGTAGATTTTTTTATTTCTAATTTATCCGCAATCCGTCTTTCTGCGTATCCTTCCTGATGCAAGGTAATAATAGCAGATCGTTTTGAAACAGCTAGAGACTTTCCACGGGGAATTTTAAGCAGTCAAACCGAAATTATTTTATTTTTCACTTGCACAACCACAGATACTTTCACAATAACAATCTCTTCAGAACTACAGCGTTTACAAATGTTATAATACTTTATAAAGGGTATACGAATATTTCCAGGTAACATGAGTGAATCAGCTAACCCTCCTTGGGATTATTATAAAGCTTTATTGTCACTGACAAATACTACCTGGAAATTGGTAAAAGGCTTCCAGAAAAGGTTAGATTTAATAATTCCTCACAGAAATGTATATTATATAATTTTTAATTTTTTTCCTAAACAGTTAATATAATTTGTCAGCTTGCCCGAACTTCCATGAACGGTACTGTATGTGAAGAAACGAGTGTACAAATATAGAATTTCATATTGCCTACAACCCACATTGTAAACATTTTGGATTAGATTTCGTTACGTATTAAAAAATAATGAAAGGTAGTAGTATTTTTGTAAAACCCATTTTACATACTAGTTAAAAAGAGCAGACAATTAAAGAGTAACAAGCTACGAAAACAAATAATCACTCATATGTATTTACCTGTTAAAATTTTGAAAACACATAGTTTAAAATATCGCTTCTGTTAAACGGTGGAAATGCTAAATTTGTTCCTGGGTCACAGTAACCTGGTGCAACGACATAGGTACATTATTATGAAACCTTGGTATTCCATATTACCAACATCCATTCCATATTTGCATCTTTTACTCTACTACTCTGTAATAAGAATTATCTGCGTTTTATTCTTACAGTAAGTGGCAGAAATAAGCCAGATAGTTTCAAATTCCACAAGTTTTTTTTAGCCCAATATAATTTTCTAAAGTTACACATATACTTCTATTACCAACTTGAAATCAATTTTTTGGTGGCACGAGTCCTTAGCGTTATTGTGAAATTTTACTATTCCTTTGAACATTGCATAATCTATGCTTCGTCACTACTTCCAACTGAACTCAATAACTGTTACTTCTATTAAGCAACTAACTTGCCATTTGTAATAATTCCTAATATTACCGAGTATTGTTCCGCTTTCTCTGCAGTTATTTTTCCCTCGTTGAAAACGTGATACCCGAAGAACATAACGTTTCCGTTATACGTAGTTATTACTAGCGAATATTAAATTTTACAACAGCTTGCGGCAGAGAGATCTCAAACTTTTATGAATGTTACTTGGTATCTATTCGAGAATGAAGTGCTGCTGAAGTTTGAATAGTTTATAAATGTTTTACGTGCATGCGGCGTCGATGCAGCAGGGGCATGATATTTTCCAGACACGTTCAATTTTCAGTTCAGAAAAATGTGGATGTATATAAAATTGAATTAAATATAATTTACGGTAAAAGATAAAATAACGTTATATAGATGGTTTCGAGAGTCTCGTCGTCTACGGTACTTATTTATTACTTTGTTCTTTACGTTATTCATGCACGAATCTTTAAAGTAGGATTATTAAAAGGACCACGAGAGCTATATGCAGGTGTCCCATCGAGAATTGGTATTTTTACATAATACACTAAACTGATGGGCAATTAAAGCTTAACGGGCGCGATCTCCATCCCCCACCCCGATGCATAAAGAGGTGTGCATCTGTTTCTGCAGACTCGGTTAAAATACACACCATACCTGCACACGACGGGCAGATTCGTGACGATTCTGCCCGCCGTGTGCAGCAGCCCTAGATGATAAAAAAATTGTCCCCAACTATCAACAACATTGGTGTTTCTCCGTTATACAGCAATTTCATAACCTCTAAGCAGCAAATTTTAATACTTTGTTTTTAATATTTTGCGTCAAGGCAGCTCGAAACTCACGAAAGATGATTTGAAGAAATTAATGAAGAAAACGCTAAATGCAACAGAAATAAAAAATGTTATTAAATTGAGTGGACTATTAAAAAAAAAATCGAGGGATGCAGAATAAAAAGATTTTTTAAATTATTTGGAAAAGTAAAATTATTATAAACGCCTGCGTTATGTATTGATCTAATAAAAATTGCATTTTAGGTACTCTTTTCAGAGTGAAGAGAGGATAAGTATGTGGACACATTGTTTCAGAACAAATGCATGAATTAATACAAACGTGGCATTGGAAAGTTTGAATAATCTATTAAAATCAAATCAAATTAAGAAAAGATCTAATATTATCGTGGAAAAACATATGCATTGACGGAATAGATGCGGAGAAAAAAATACTGAACACAGAAAGACCAAATTCTGATGACTATCAAGATCATCAATCCAGTTTTACTGTTGATGATGATAGCTTGGCTATCAAAACGTGCGTCCAGTACGAGTAAAGTATTGTGCTAAGGGTTTTAGAGAACTATTTCAGTGTTCCAGTGCTACAGAATCCGAAACCATAACTGCTCACAAGACTGCAGAAAAAAAATAATATGGATTTCGTAAATGAAATTGGATATGGGGAATTTCAAGTAAGATCTTCAAGGACCGATGTGATATATAACAGTTACAACGATCTGTGTGAAAGTGAATGTAGAACTATGTTTTGTAGAGTTTGTAAATTTTGCATTCATAAACTGCATTCGGATATTTTATCTGAGCAGATCAAGAGTAAAGAGCATGTGGAATTTATCAGAAATAGAGCAAGAGTGGATCACTCAAGCCATACTCCTAAACGGCCACCGAGTGCTCCCTTTAGCCATGTTCTATCATACCTGAACTTGGATGGAGTAACTCTACGACATTTCCGAACGTCAAAGAGCGCGAGTAGGGTACTTGAGGTAACTGGAGTTACTTTGAACGAATATCCGAACTCACTTATAGATAGAGGTGTGAATGTGTACAGCATGCAGTAAAAATACCTTTTGTGAACATACACATACATTTGGTTTGTTCGTATGAAAAGAGTAGGCTAGATAGGGCCACTAACTCTTGTTGAAGATGATGCTGTAAAGATAATAAGCGAAAAACCATCAAAAAATCAATATCAAGAAGAACTTGAGGAATTCTTTGATGAAAAAAGAAGCAATGATGAGGATATTACGGAAACTGAAGAAGAAAAATTAAGAAGAATTAATGTTTAAATGGTTTGGATTTCGAAAACTGCAAAGCCACTTTATGCAAGATATTGAAGATAAGAGAAGAAAGCGAAGGATATCAAAAGTCACCGAAGAAGGAAATGGAAAAGCAAGAATATTTTCCTGCAAAAAAAAGAAACTAGTACAAGGAAATTGAAATAGAATACATAGAATGAATACTATTTCTTTTAGAATTTTGTAAATATTTTAAAACTATTTTGTCTTTTGTAATATAATGTTTTGATATTAAAATATATATTGTTTGAGAATCTTGATCAGTTTACTATATTTTTATATATAATTTTAATTTAACAGATATTCGTTTGAAAACCTTAATGTACGAACACTTCTAGAATTTGTATTATGCGTAAAGAACAAATTTTCAGACTTTTTTATATTGTACACAAACTTTTTAAATTTTTGTTTAAATTTTTTATACAATTTGTGATCAAATCAACTTAAAAAATTCATTACATTTCTTTTTGTCGTGTGATGAATGCCTACGCCAAATTCCTTAGTTGAAATGAAGATAGAATTTAGCTTGGAATAGGCGGCCTGACTTTTGATTACGCGGTATTGTATGGTGCCAATGTTTGAAAAGATACATTTTTTCTGTTGTACACTGTTGGTATCGCTACAGTAGGCTCTTTGCACACGACGGTCTGATTCGCCGGTCGAAAAAATGTCGCGAAAAGCTGTAATACACGCAAATTTATGATGCCTTATACACGCAAAGCAATATCCCCGTGTGCAAAGCATTATATGTATGTTTTGTGTGTATTACAGCTTCTCGACATTTTTTTTACCAGCGAAACCGCCAACCGGCGAATTTGTCCGTTGTGTGCAAGTGGCGGTACGGTGTATTTTAACCGCGTCTTGATTTTGTAGTGATTATATTCATTTGGGCATACCACTCGAAGCGGACCTACGCATTTTTGTCTTAACACCTTCACTGATGCCACAAAATAACCACAAATTTGAATACACAATAATTAACGAAAAACGGAGAAACCCCCGATTTTCAATAACCGATTTCACCATTTAAAACCGCTTTTCGGCAGAAATGGAAATGGATATTTTACGTAGCCACATAAGGTCTCATCAGTTAAAATAACTTGACATGTCTGACGGTTCTAGTTATGCGATGAGCGATTTGATTTCCGGGAGTTATAGAAGGTAATAAAGCAAAAAGTAATTGTTTCTTTTACTTGATCTTGTACCAAAATGATAATATAAATATCTTAACACTGGGTGATACAAGCATGTAAGCAGTTGTTTACAGAATCAGAATTCTCTTGCCCCATGACAATTTTTACAGAATTTTACACTTGATATATCCTAGACCCATCATATGCTGTACTGTAAGAGTACTATACAAGGAATCAATAACATACAGTGTTCTATTTGAAATAAAAAATTTGGTATTCGTTTTCGATCTAATCAAGAGTGTCATGAAACTGAAAACATTTTTAAGAAATATATCCATAATATCGCCCACTAAAATTTCAAAAATATATTTTAATTACCTTACGTCCACGTGAATGACCCCGTATACTATAGTCACACAAGCTATTGTTGTGAATGAAAGCAATCTATTCAAAGAAATCAAAAGTAATAAGCTTTAAATAAAATAAATTATTACAATCTACAATTTAGCATTGACGTACGCTAATGCAGCTATTTTGGAAATATATAAAATTTGCGCTTCATCTTCAAACAGAACTTAAATAAACTTAGACAACGTTCTGTTTTACGTACACCAAAACTTCCATTTCGGGGAAATTTATTTGATTTATTAAGTTAAGGTATGGCAACATTATGTTTAATCGGCTACAATTAGTTTGAAATTGTACCCGAGTTCAGTTTTGTTTGCGTTTAGTGTTTGTTGACATTCATATGCTCTGAACAGCGAAAGCTTTCGAGTTAAACTAAAGCCAGACAAATTAATTACAATCCAAGCACGAACGATTGTCAGGATTGATTAAAGAAGTATGAAATTAAACATTAATCACATGCAAAATCAGCCTGTACCGAGAGAAATGTATAGTAAATTATACCTCAACTGTAATGTATCCTACCAGAATCGACGGTTATTATCAGTGACCGCTATCGAAGTAAGTAGAAAATACTCTATTATTGCAGTTTTTTGAAATGGCTGCCAACTCCAAAATTATAGCAAAAAAGGGACTACAAAATTGTAGGTACCATACACTTGCAGTAAAATTGTCGTTAAAGTAGAAAGTTTGAAGAAAGGGATTTTTAGTATAAGTAAATGGCCATTATAACTATTATTTACTATTTACTAGAATTCTTAAAATGCATATTATTTATATCCACATTATTAATTGTACTTATCTTGTTTAAAACATTACGACCTATCCGTACATAATGCAACAAATTATTGTGATGCTTGTAACAGAATAATGTTCAAACAAAAGTGAACTTAATGTAGAAATACAGATGAAAAAACTGCTTAGAAACAGTAACCAAGATAATGCTGATATATAAATCATGGTATTGATGGAATCACTCCCGGCAAACACAATATGAGAAGAAAAAGCACTAGCGCTTTTTCCCCATGCCTTCATTTTTATTCGCCTCTCAATTTACGCCCCTAATATCCAAAAACAGCACTGAAATATTTCCCAGCGTCACCTAATGGCAAGAGGTGTAGTCGTGTCATCCTAGAGAGCAGCGAATAAATAAACCGGAATATAGATGCCATACTTACACATAAAATGATATAACCTTTAACGTAGGTTTTATAAACATTTTCAAAAGATACCGGTTAATGTAATATGTTTTTCTTTTTATTACTATTTACCACGTGTACTAATTTAACTATAGTTTTTTCTTTAATATGTAATAAACAATAATAAAAAAGGGATAAATATAAGCTTAAATATTAACACATTAATTATTAAACTGCATAAAAGTAATCCTTATTTAATTACACTATTAAAAAAGTAATTTAATTACACCGTAACATTAAAAAAAAACTTTTTCATTAGTTCATTCACTTCCGCCTAATTTAAATTTTTTTTTGAAAGTTTATTTGTGTTAAATAAATATTTTTTTAGGGTTAGAAAATCAAGAAAATCCAAGACAGAAAAATGTTTCTTCCAAGTAAATACATTAGTTTTAAGTTAAGAAAATATTCATATTAAAAAGTTCGGTTTTGTGTTGAAAAAACACATCAAGCCAGCAACAAGGATGATGCAAGGCCACATGTTTCTGCGCAAACACAAGGTCTAATCAGGTCTTTTCGATGGGAACAACTGGATCATCCATCTTACAGTCCAGGCCTTGTACCCAGTGATTCTCACTTGTTTCGATACTTAAATGAGTTCCTTGGTGGTCAATGGTTCAACGACAATGAAGATGTGAAAACTGCTGTCATGGATTGGGCTTCTTCACAGGCGGCAGATTTTTTTGACGTCGGAATTAAAAAACTTGCTGAGTGGTATGACAAATGTTTGAACAAAAATGGAAGTTATGGGGAAAAAAAATAAATAAAAGTATGTAGAATATGGAAAAAAGAAACTATATTTTAATGATATTTACAGTATTTTTCTTCTTATTAAAAAACGGACCTTATTTGAAAAATACCACTCGTATATTGTATGCCTTACCACTACATTTCCCTCAGTGCAGCTGATACCCAAATTGATCAACACTCAAAAACTAATTGAACTGATGTGACTAAACTTGTTTGCTATAATATAAATGTTAGGCTTTCACACTAAATTACTCCTCCTATCCGTAGCACCACTCTCTTTGAAACAGATTTTAGGTTCAATTTCGCACATATTATATACGAGGGCGTATTGAAAACTAATGCCTCCATGGCTATAATTTTATTAGTAATAGATGATAGTATAAATTGTCCTCTACCCACTGATATAATCACTTTTCCACATAATCGCCATTGGCAGCAGTACATTTACGCCAACGTATTACGAGTTGCGCAAATCCGTCACGGAAAGAGTCTGAAGTCTTTGCACGGCACCATTTCCCCACCTCCGATATCACCTCTGCATCCGAAGAGAAACGCTTGCCCTTGAGATGTTCCTTAAGCTTCGGAGAGCAAAAAGTCACAAGGCGCAAGATCTGGGCTATAAGGTGGATGAGGTAAAACGTCATGAAACCCAAGCTTTTCCAGTGTTATACGCGTTCTCTGACTTGTGCGAGGCCAAGCGTTGTCATGATGCAGAATTGGTACTTTGTCTGGACGAACACTACGCAGCTGTCCCTTCAGGTTTGTTAGGGTGTTAACATATCCTTCGGAGTTGACAGTACAGCCATGTTCCAAAAATTCATCATTTCATCAGTAAGTATTCAGGGCACCCAACGGGCGCATATTCTCCTGTACTTCAGCACATTGCAGATAATGTGATGTACTCTTTCTTGTGAAATACCCACCCTATTGGCAATGTTAGTTTGTTTACACCGTCGATTCTCACGAACCTGTTCATCCACGAGAGTCACCTGCTTTTCACCACTCGCACTACGTGCCTGATCTTGGAGTTTCAGCAGGATTTTCGTCTTTCACAGTCCTTACCCACCTGCTAACAGTACTCACATCATCACACGCATCACGGTACAGGGCACTCAATCCTCGATGGATGTCAATGGGCGCGACACCCTCCGCAGTAAGAAATTCGATGACAGCTCGTTGCTTTAACCGCACGTCCATGCCGGTCGCCATTTTTAGAACTGTCGTGCGCAAACGCGATGTTGCTGAGAATCTCCACTAAGGAGACTTATGTACCAAAAGTTAAGGTAAATGCCAAACCACTTTTGACACTGTCTGGCCCATCATTATAAAAGTTATGGCCATGGAGGCATTAATTATCAATACGCCCTCGTATTATTCTTCAGTGTAATGATTTCTACTTTTTAAGCACGACTGTCTTTCTTTTTGACTGTCTTGTATTTATATTATAGAGTATGGGGTGGTTTGATCGTGTGATTCTATTTTACGTTTTTAATGTTATATACTTTTTCCTTTTTTCGTTTTTCATTTTGTTTAATATAACAGTAGTTAGTAACAATAAAACAAATAATATCCTTGACAAGTAGAACATGCTATAGTTCGTCAACATTTTCCATGTAGATATTATTCAATAAAACTCTATTCCAATCCTGTAAATACGTACATTGAACAATAAATACATGCAAAACTTTGCACGCGTCCCATTCAAATGGTGTGCATCAAATCAAAATAAAGTACTTATTAAAAAGCAAGGAATACGTTCGTTTATTAGAAATTTCATTACAATTTTAAGCTTACAGTTACAAGTATGTATATGCTTTCACAGGGTCAAATTACAGCTAAGTTATGTTCAACAAGTTAGAAACACAATTAATTTCCTTCGAAGTAGTACACCTGGTATCTGAATTCTACGTTCTGTCTCCCTACGCACGTTTTTATATCTCTAATTACAAAACATTTTCAATTTGAATGCTCATTACACGGTAATAAGTTTCGTTGAACGTGAATTACAAGGCAATTACACTTTTACGACTTACACATATGTACCGAAACAACAGCATCGGTCATAAGGTTTGCTATAATTGAGTTATAGGGAATTCTTTTTATGTTGGAATTGAAATGAACGCATTTATTAAATTACTATCGTATAGCGAGTCCTTTCTCAAAAACAATACTAATTTTTTGCAATAACGTAAATTAACGTTTGCATCCTTTTTAATTAAATAAATGAAGGTAGTTAGGCTTGTGAGGTTTTTAAGCGACCACTCATAGATCTTAGCATAAACAATTAAGGAAATTTATCCATTAATAAATAGTCTGTGACTCGTTCCTCATAGAATGTTGATTAAGAGATGATCTTCCGGAAAAGAAGCTAATAAATTACAACTTGTCTGTAAATTATAACTATGTCTTTGAAACAAAAATTATTGATTTATAGACTGATACTGATTGACATGCGCTAGTTATCTCAGTACACAGTGCGCTGTTATTTCGCAATTAAATTAGACTTGGTGTAGTTGGAAACAACGACAATAAAATTTTATGAAATAGACGCAGAAGCCGCTGCATACTTAGGGTATGGCATAATTAACATGCAGGTAAGGGAGTAAGCGACGCAGTCAAGGTGGCCACAGTGTTTTTTCACTCTTATCATTCACAAGGAAATATCAGCAACCCGAGATTTCGATGAAACTCTAGAGACTGAAACAGGACCTTGGTCAACAACAATTTTTTGAGCGGCTGAATCGCCCGATTTCAGAGTATAGCCCCCTCCGAAAATTTGTACGATTTTTTAATACTTGAAAATATCTGGGAAAATATAACAGATGTAATTTTTTTCAGAACATAATTAGATGTATATTACATGCTCTCAATGAATATGTTCGGAAAATATACAGGATGTTTCAGGAGGAAAGGTAAATATTTTAGTGGGTGATAGTGTAGATTAATTCGAATAAAAAATTCCATATAACATGTGTCCAATTTTTATTGGTTACTGAGATACAGCAGTTTGAATGTAACCCAAACTACTACACTCACAGAAAAAAGCCAAAGGCAAAAACAAAAGGTATTAAGCAAAGGCAAATGATTAAGTTAAAGTTTATTTTCAAAAATTCCACCTCCGACTTCAATGCACTTTCGAATTCTGTTGACAACACTACGTGTAGCTTTTCTGAGGTTGCCCCGGCGTTCTTTTATGAGGGCAGCACTACTCATAATCCGAACGATCAATTCGTCTCTTGTGTTTACTTTTTCTTTGTAGACTTCGCCTTTCAGCCATCCCCACAGGCAAAAATCTAAAGAGGGACCTTGGTGGCCAAGAAACGAGACCATTTCTGCCGATCCATCTTCCGGGGAATGTTAGGTTTAAATGCTGTGTCACCAGATGACTAAAATGAGCAGGGGCCCCGTCATGCTAGAAGAACAAACTTATCCTTGTAGCCAGAGGAAGATCTTCCAATAATGCTGGTAGCTCGTTTACAAGAAAGTCTAGATAACGGGGCCCTCTAAGAGAATGCAGTAAGATAACAGGCCCAAGGAACTGATTGTCTACCATACCACACCACACATTTACAGAGAAACGTTCTTGAAAATGTGTCTCCACAAAGGCATGTGGGTTTTCGTCGGACCACCGATGCGAGTTACGAGTGTTATTGATACCGTCACGAGTGAAAGTGGCTTCATCAGTAAACAGTATTAATGGGATTACTCGGCGATTTGCAATTAGCCAACGACAAAATTCCAATCGTCTACCTTCATCTCCTTCTCGAAACCCGTGCACATTTAATGTCCGCCAAACACCGATACGTGTAGAAATTCTTCGTGTGCCTGTTGAAGGACTACGTTCTACCGACTGAATAATGTCTTCTACTTCATTCACATTCTGTTTATTTGCACGTTCAGATGAGATATGCTGAGCACTGCACCAGTCTCACGCAGTTTATTGAAAACACGACTAAACACTCGTGAATTGGGTACTCTGCGGTTAGTAAATCGTCTACCGTATTCTCTACAAGCAGCAACAACGTTACCATTACAAAACCTGTACACAAGTACCATATCGACGTACTCAGCATTTATAAATACGTGCGGTATGCTTAAACGGTACCGTAGTTATAACTTGAACTTCAAAACAAAACTGACAATCGATACCCATAGCAACTAGGAGAATACCAACACGCGAAATGAAAATTTTTCTCTGTAAACGGCTGTATCTCAGAAACCAATAAAAAGTGGACATATGTTATATGGAATTTTTTTTTCGAATTAATCTGCATTATCACCCACTAAAACACTTACCTTTCCTTCTGAAACACCTGTATACAGTGTGTAAAACGATGGGGTATACAAGAGGAAACATTTTTTTAATATTGCTTTTTGAAAAAAAAATTATTCTTCATGATATTCTTTGCTTGCTTTGAAAGTACCAGTAATGTTTCGAAAATCTAAAATTTATTTCTAGTAATCTGTAAAAATAAAAAACTACATTTTGTGATTGTAAGTTATCATTCTACATTATAATGAAGATAGCGATGATAAATAAATAAATAAATAAATAAATAAATAAATAAATAAATAAATAAAAAAACTAAAAAATAAAAAACTATTTTATCTATTATAAACTGTCATTCTACATAATCTCCTCCGTTTTCTACACACCTTTCCGCTCTATTCCTGAATTCTTTATAAACATTCCCTAAAGTTTCCAAGTTAACTTCTCTATCCGCTGAAGTTATTCGTTGTTTTAATATTTCTACATTGTTTCCTACAGGTTCTTGGTATACGTTTCGTTTAAGATATTCCCAGAGGAAGAAGTCAAAAAAATTTTGTTTTTTATTTTTACAGATTACTAGAAATAAATTTTAGATTTTCGAAACATTACTGGTACTTTCAAAGCAAGCAAAAAATATCAAGAATAATTTTTTTTCAAAAATCAATATTAAAAAAATTTTCGCTTTACACACTGTATATACAAAGGGGGGACCGGAACCGTATTAAATATTTTTTCCTCAAAAAAACTTTATCGTCCAAAGATAAAGAGACATATTGCAGACAATAAAAATTTAAATAAAAATGATAAATTTACCAAACTTCGACCATTATTTGATACTGTCAACAGAAAATTTATGCAGTTTGGAATGTTTAGGAGCAACCTCTCAGTTGATGAAGGAATGGAACCATATTTTGGTTATCGTTTCTCAAAAATATTTACATATTAGAGGAAAGCCAGTAAGGTTTGGCTACAAAATATGATGCGCTGCTTCAAACGGCAGATATTTATATCAATTCTCACCGTATGGGGGCAAAGGGGATAAGATATATATTGACACAGAATTAGGTTTAGGCGGCGTTATTCATTATTTTATTATTACACAACCGGAAAACCATATAATATATTTCGGTAACTTTTTCATTAGTTATAAATAAAGGCCGGAATGTATCCATTTTATATATTTATGCATATTTTGCATAAAATATGTATTTTGCACATTATTCACATATTTTATAGTAATTTTGCATATTTCGCATAACTTACTTAGCGCATGGACTAAGTTGTGTTGCAGAAGACGTCAGAAATGATTTTCCTTTAGTAAACACTTTCACTAGTAGAGTTAGAAAAGTATTTTTGAAGACGCCATTGAGAATTCAGTTCTATAGAGGAAATTCTCACAACCAGTAATTGGAGCACGTGGTTGGAAGCTACTCTTTTTCATGTGAATCATTACGAAAAAAATAAAAACAATTTTTGTGGATATTAATGGCGATGACGTCTGTGGTAGACGTCCAAAAGGTATATTCGAATAAAGAGCTCCCTCAACAAGTGGCGTTTGTTAAAGCCAATTAGGGTTTCATTTCGAATTCTATATTACAATTTATGCCACTAATCGAAAGCATTGGAATAAAAAAAATTTGAAAAGTCATGTTCCGAAGTTAAAGGAAGAGCGGGAAACACCGTATTTATGAGTGCAATCGAAAAGAATGAGGGTTTTAAAAACCTAAAAGGTATTGCTAGGATCTTATGTGGTGATTTACTGGAAAATAGTGAGTTGGCAGTAGATCACATTATTAATTTTAAAAATGCCCTTACAACAAACATTGACGTAGAGAGAACCATTTCACTTTACAGACACATATTTTCAGACAAGCGCCACAATTTCTTAATAGAAAACATTAAGAAATATCTGGTTGTACAATCTATTTATAATTAACTATTGTAAAAATGTTGCAAATAAACTTATTGTAAACACAAAAGTATGCTTCTTTCTATGGTATTGCATTTCTTCCTATTTCCAGTATTTCTTATTTACACATTTTCCACGAGAATGTGCATACTTAGGATAGAAAACTTGCATATTTATGCGCATATTTTGCATATATTCCGGCCTTTAGTTATAAACTATGAGTGGATTTAAAAGAAAAGGAATGTTCCAGATACCGTTAGACAGAACAGAACAGAGAAATATTCTCTACAAACAGTAAAATATCTGATCAAACAAGGAGTACCGATGATGTGATCATAGAAATTTAATTACAATGTGTCGCTGGAATGACAACTCTGTTGTTACTGTAGGTATTTTGGAGAAGTCGAGCCCATAACAGTTGTTAAACGTTATAGTCGGAAAGGGGAAAAAGAATATCAAGTGTCACAACCAAACGGAATTGCAACTTACAACGCTATTATGGGTGGTGTAGATCTGCATAACAACGGGATTGCTAACTACAAAATTAGAATCGGAGGAAAAAGTGGTGGCGGCCCTTATTTATAAACGTAGTAGATAGTGTCATTGTAAATAGTTGGAAATTGCATCGTATTATTTACAGTAAAAAACCTATATCACAATTTGATACTTGACAGGTATATGACATATATTGTGCGTGGTCAAATAAGGCAAGACGAATCCAAGGACCAATATCAACCGGGTGTTACAAATCTGGCATTACTAGTAGTTTCCCAGTAGAAGTAATACAAGATCAAGTTGATCAGATAAAAAAACATTTGCATTCGAAATGTTTCTCAAAATTCCGAAAGAAGTAGTACTTCACATATTGCGCTTGGGAGCGTTCAAAAATTCAGTAAGTATTCCCCAAGTACTCCTCTACCCGTTCGAAAATAGCGGATAACTTGCTCTTGACAATGTTTACCGTACTTTTCGAACGCTGATAGATGCTCCACTGTTACCGAAATGTTACCGACCTCTGGTGTGCGTTCGAAAAAGCTGGGTAAAAGTAGGGTACTGGTAATAGAGGTAATGGTCACGTGACCTCCATTACCCTTATTATTCGAATGCAAATGGGTGATGGATGCTGGAGTGGGGTTGAAGTTTGAAATATTATTAATTAGGTTAGAATTCAATATTTTGAAATTTGTTAATTGTATGTCCTCTATAATTTGATATAATATGGATTTGCAAAGAAAAGGGCGGGTTATAATTAATAATTATCATATTAACTATCTATATTACTATATCTTCTTCTTCTTAATCTTAAGCCTTTTTACCGTGAAGTGTAAGGTTGAGTTGAGTTACTTATTTCACCGTTCTCCATATGTTTCTCGATTCTTTTCTGTGTTCCGTTTTTTCTTTTACTTCCTCTCATTTTATTCCTCTTCTCTCTAATTCTTCTCCAGTTCCCTCAGTCCGTGTCTTTCTCGGTCTTCCGCCTTGTCTTTCACTCTTGTACTTTTGTTTCTTAGACCATATTATTATATAAACATGTATGTATATTGTAACAAATACCTTTCCAATACATAACCACAAAAAGTTTTGTTTTGACTTTTGAAGGAATGAAGTATCACTGCGCATGGCGGGTAATTCTTCCCGACGTCCGAAGGTCGGTAACATTTGAGTAACAGTGGAACATCTATCTGGGTTCGAAAAGTATGGAAAACATTGTCCAAAAGAAGTTATCGGCTACTTTCGAACATACCTGGGGATTACCTACTGAATTTTCGAACGCGCCCCTGGATGTCGGGAAGAATTACCCGTCATGCACGGTGTTATTTCATTACTTCAAAAGCCAAAAGACTTTTTAAGGTTATGTATTGGAAGGGTATTTGTTATAATATACCAAGGTTAATAAAGTGTATGTATTCTAAAGATTGTCTCAGTTCCTATCTTGCAATACTTGACCGAAAGTTTGCGGGCGGAAGTGAAGGACGCATATTTTTACGTCATTGGTAGTAATATATAGATATATTTATTCGTAACTACGTTTAAATTGATGGATCTCATATGTTCTATATTCCACTACCACTGACGTTATTGCGCACGCTATTTTTAAATTGAGACTACCTTAGAGTAAATGTATTCGACCAACCTTGATAATATACATGTTTATATAAGAATATAAGTTGTTAATATGATAACCATTAGGCTATATTTAAATAAAAAAAATGAATGTAAGGGTATACGGCAAGAAACAGAAAAAAAACATGCAACCAATGATTACAACCTGCTTTCTTCTTTTCAAATCCATATTATATTAAATTATAGAGGACATACAATGAACAAATTTCTAAATATTGAAATCTAACCTAACTAACAGTATTTCAAACTTCACCCCACTCCAACATCCATCACCCATTTGTGTTCGAATAAAATGGGTAAGAGAAGTCACGTGATCCATCACTCCATTATCAGTACCCTACCTATACCCAACTTTTTCGGAAGCACCTCAGGAGTGCGTTCGGTTTTCTTGCGGTTTTCTTTTAAATATTGAAACAAATATGTTTAAAAGTTATTGAAATGTACTATTTTAATGTAAATAAACCAAATCTACAAAAATGTTCTTAGTTTTTGCCCTATTTTTAAGACCGGCGAAATATGGGTTAATAGTAGTAGTATAAGTAAATAATTAACTTATTATTCTGACATACATACATGTGGCGCGAATCAATGAAACCTAAAGGTCGAAGTATGGCACATATAAACGAGATTTACCGACAAATTCATTTAAACAGTGATGAAGTCTACCGAAATAAACATTTCGTCCAGCTATTAGTTAATTGAGAAATGTATATTTGCGTCTCCGTATATAGGCTGGTATTGATTTTCAGGGATGTCGTCATGATTTTGCGCTTCCTTTGTTTGAACTACTGCTATATTATTGACTACATCATGTTTGCGTACCGCCAGTTTTTTATTGCTTCAAGCAGAATACGAGATCAGCAAACCAAGACCGTGACGTAATACATATAAAGTCTTGTAAATAACATGGCTGAAATCTCGTCATAGGTGGAGGTTCAGATGATAAAGTATTAATAGATGAAGTGCTACAATACATTAATTTTATTGTACACGCAAGTGTTAGCAAAAGATTAATGTATTGACCGAATTGGCAACAAAATCAAGATATAACGATACGATCTTAATTCACCAATTTGTCCACGAAATTAATTAAAAAAATATACAGACAGCAACCTTAATTGCGTGAATAGCTCAAACAACACAAAACAATATGCATATTTTTCTACCACTAATTTCAAAGCTCGCTGCAGTAATGGTTTATGCGAGCAGTTTCATAATTTTGCTCTTCACTGATTAAAAATTAGCTAGATAATATCTAATATGCTTATACAACGTGTGTCAAAAGGTACGCACCATTTGGGATTTTTTTGTTATGGACTTTTATAAAATTATAGTAATTCAAAAAGTTTGAGCACCTTTTAAAACCAACTTGACACCCATTAATAGCAGTATGTTTTCTACTGTATACAGGCTGGGCATTTAAAATTGAAAGACCCTCAAGAATAAAGTACCCTTATTTTTCAAAATAGAGAGAAATGTTATTAAGAAAAGTTGTTTAGAATGAACAGTTATAGTAAAATACGAAATCACTGTCTCCTATCTCAAAAATAATAAAAAAATCACCTTTATACACTTCACATTTACAACATGTAATCTGCTTAAAGTATTCGTAATTGATATAACTAATAAAAAATGGGAATTAATGGCACTCCTTAAGTGTTTTGAGTTGTTATCAAGAATTATTGAAAGTTACGTGAAAAATTTACGTATCTTTGTTCATCCGCATTTTGTTCATCTGCTCGGTGAATTAGTACATGAATGGAAACTATTCTAGAAATTACACTTTAAAACCATACACCTGTCACCATTTTGATTTGAGTGCTTAAAAAAACAGTGCAATCCTATTTATTGCAGAAAATTGTTGGTGAACAGTATATTAGAATACATATGAACAAGATAACATAAAAAGATAATGTTTTATTGTACAAGTAACATTACATTAAAAAAAGAACAAAAGTAGGTACAATTCCGATCCCAAAAAAATCTCTTAGCAAATCCGGAATTATTATTAGAATAGTAACTCCATTTACAAAGTTCATTCCATAGATGCTCTAAGGAATTTATGTCCGGTGATTGTGTAAGTGTATGAAGCTGCTTTCCCACATTAAACATCAACCATTCCTTGACCCGTTGAGCGGTGCACTTGGGATCATTATCTTGCTGAAAGATAAATGACCGTCCAAGACCGAATTTTTGGGAACTAGCTTGTAAATTTTCTCTCAGTATATCCTTGTATACATTGGTCCCTTTAACTTCAATAAATTTTAAATTACCAATGCCTGCAACAGTCATACACCCCCACACTAAAACTTTTCCTCTACCAAATTTTACAGTCGCGCACAAATTTTTAGTTTTCAGTTCTTCACTTCTCTTTCGCCATACTACTGTACGGCCATCTGACCCAAAAATGTTATATGTATAATATTTTTGGGCCAGAAGAACTGAAAACAAAAAATTTGTGTGCGACTGTAAATTTTGGTGGAGGAAAAGTTTTAGTGTGGAGGTGTATGAGTGCTGCAGGCATTGGTAATTTAAAATGTATTGACGGTATAATGAACCAATATGTATACATGGTTATACTGAGAGAAAATCTGTAAGTTAGTGCCCAAAAATTCGGTCTTGGATGGTTATTTATCTTCCAGCAAGATAATGATTCCAAGCACACCGCTCAGCGAGTCAAGGAATGGTTGATATTTAATGCGGGAAAGCAGCTTCATACACCTCCACAATCGCCGGACATGAATCCTATAGAGCACCCATGGGATGAACTGGAACGAAGAATAAGGAAACATACGATCCGCAACAAGGAGCAGCTACAAATCACCTTACAACAAGAATGGAACTCCATTGATCCCACAGTAACGAACAAATTAGTTGAAAGTATGAAGAGACGCATGTTAGAAGTTATAAAAGCAAAGGGTGGATCAACAAGTTACTAAACCTTGTAAATGGAGTTACTATTCTAATAATAATTCCGGGTTTGCTAAGTGTATGGAGATTTTTTTGAGATTGGAATTGTACCTACTTTTGTTCTTTTTTTTAATGTAATGCTACTTGTACAATAAAACATTATCTTTTTATGTTATCTTGTTCATTTGTATTCTCATATACTGTTCACCAACAATTTCCTGCAATAAATAGGATTGCACTTTTTTAAGCACTCGAATCAAAATGGCAGGGGTATGGAGACTCAGTGTAATATTTCAACGTAACGTAATTTAATGTATTTCTGAGTTACAGTTCAATATTGTTATAGGTTTTTTTTTATTTTATCTGGTCAATGTTGAAAAGTAAATCATTTTATCCACAAAACTACCTCTCATTCCTTCATAAGTTTGAATACTATCAACTAATTGAAACCTTTAACGAAAAAAGGTTATAATTTGAAATATCACATATCTTAAAGTGTAATGTCTAGAATAGTTCCCATTGATGTCCTAATTCATCGAGTAGATGAACAAAATGCACCAAAAATACGTGCATTTTTTACGTAACTTTCAACAATTCTTGATAACAACTCAAAACACCTAAGGAGTTCCACTAATTCCCGTTTTTTGAAAAAAAGACGATTTTTTCATTTTTGAGATAGGTGCCGGTGATTTTATATTTGAGTGTAACTAATTCTAAACAACATTTCTTAATAACATTTTCCTCAATTTTCACAAATAAAGGTACTTTACTTTTGAGCCTCTTTCAATTTTAAATGCCCACTCTGTATACGGTAGAAGATTAATGGATGTCAAGTTGGTTTTAAAAAGGTGCTCAACTTTCTGCATTACTCCAATCTTATAAAAGTCCATACAAAAAAAAATCCCATACGGTGCGTACTTTTGACACACGTTGTATATTGTACAACACATGGAATTACATAACACAAAAACTATATCTCATTTAAAAGGTAGCAGATGAAATAATGATTTTATTAAACAATCCGTTGCTTCTAGTTTTGTTATAATTTATTCCAATCCTTTTATTGAAACATTATTTGCTTTTTGAAAATTTATCGAATGCACAAATAAAATTGGAACATTATCCTTGATAAAAAAAGCTTGAAAATGATGCACCATGATTCCTTTTGTAATTTTTTTAAGGAAGAGTTATAGAAGCGATGGGTATGAAATGTCAAAAGCATATCTATATTCCTCTCCTGTGACAACGAACTCCAAAATCGGTTTCGAGTAGTCTCCACACATGTTTAAAAACGAGCGCACACATTCGACCTGACGTTCGCGTTGGAGAGCAGAAAGAAAGTACGGTATCCATCTTGCATTAATCTTATTCATACCCAAATGGTTATGGATGATTCTTCGAATACTTGTTTCAGAAATGTTAGACATCACTGCTAATTGCTTCACATTCAAACGGCGATCTGCTAATACCATTTCTTCAATAATTGAAATGATTTGAGGCGTTATCAGTTCAATTAGCCGACTGGGGCGCTCATCATCAAGGGATTCTTGCCTCAAACGGAAACATTTTGCCCATTTTTTTTTACAGTGGAATATGAAGGAGATAAATTTCATGCACTAGTCCCGTTGTCTGCCTGACTACTAAAAACTACTACTCTTCGAGCCGTAATATACATAGTATAGGCTCGCAGCACATATACAACTATAACACGCTCGAACCTGTATAAACCTGTCAGGCCGAGAATTTATAGCGCCTACCCCGTAGCAAAAAAAACATTTTATCAGAGTACTACGCTAAGGGACAATAATTTGCGAACTCTCTGTGTAGAAGATTAACAACGCGAAACACACGCAAAAGGTTTGTTTTCAAGCTAATATGAATATGAGTTAACATCTCAAAAATCCCTTTGTCTTTGCTGAATTGAACTCTGAATCCAATGTGTATACACATATTCAGGGTAACCTGCAAAGCTACTTGGGCAAATCAGTATTTGGCAAGAATGAGCAAATAAATGCCACTCTAAATGTTGTTTATTTCAGATAATATACTCGTTTATTCAAAACGCAAACTTAATGTACTCTGCATAAACATATAATGGAATTTTACTTATTGTTAGTCATTAAAAGAGGCGAGGAATAGTATAACCTGAGGTATAATCGTTCTAATAATCACGTTATATACCCACATTTAACGACAAAAAAATAAAACAAGACTACTACAGCAATCAGAATGATTTGTGTATGTTTATTGCTTATTCGTATACACGTAACAGATTATGTAAGTATCGGTATTCGAGGTATTTTAACTTAATCAAGTCTAAGGCCAAGAAATATCCTATACCCGCTGTTACCATAATTTAAGTTCAATTTTTTTAGCCTACTATTTTGTTAATGAAGCTATGATTGCTTCAAGGAACGCAGCACGTAACGGTAAAATACTTTTCTATGGAATAAGTGTTTTCAGAAAACTACTTGGAATATAATCAGATACTAACAAATATATTACATAATTGACCATGATGCCAATTTCATTAAATATAGTTTAGATATAGTAATGGTAGTTAAACTTGCGAAGTATGGTATGTGGTCTAAATGTGGGAAATTTTGAAGAGATATTAAGGTCAATTTCTAGAAAACTTTCAGAATTATAAGAATGGTTTAAATTTTATAATTGTTCGTTGGTTTTTCTATGGCATTTCAGCTAGATAACTATAAGTAATTGTTCATTCATGTTATAGAACATAAAGTCGACAAAATAATCAACAAAATATATGTCATCTGAAATACTATGCAAATTAGTACATGTATAACATTTCGGCAACATCTCAAAAGTCAATTCAAATTATGTAAAGTAACATGAAATAAACAAAATGAACTTTCAAAAAGACAGTTTTAGTTATCAACACATACTACGAAGGGTTGTTTAGTTTAGGTCGATAGCTATCGACCTGAATTGACCTGAATACCTATAGGTGGGGATACCTAAAGTAGAAGAACCAGATCAGCCGGCTTCGTTTAGTAGCCGTCACATTGAATGAGAAAAGTGCGCCCTTCTCTATTGAGGAACACATAATTATAAAGTTACTCATCCGCGAAAACGTGAAATTTGTCGAATTTTACTGCAGGCCCAGTTCGAGAAAGATACCCTTTCATAGCCAAGGGTGAAGATTTGGTGCAACGAATTCTGACAACACTGTAAACGTGTCAAACTCATCCGCGTCGTCTTCATAGCAATCCGACTAACAAAAACATTGCACGTGTTCGTGAGCTTATCGAACAGCGCTCACAGTGCTTGACATTTATTGGTGTCAGTTATGGAAGTCTCTGATCAATCATCAGAAAGCAGTTAGGTTTTAGAGAAACCTCAGCTTGTGGGGTTCCAAAGCTGCTGAATGATGATCAAAAAGCTGCACGAGTTCGCATATCGTCAAACTCGTTTTGAGGAAGAAACGGAAACTTTTTTGCATTGAATCGTGTGAGGAGACAAGGGTGCAGCGTTACATTCCCGAATCAAAGCGTTCAAGAATGGAATGGAGAAAAAAAGGCGAAGGAAATCCTATGAAAGGCAAAACTCGGGTGTTTACGGGGAAAGTGCTGGGCACAGTTTTTTGGGTCTGGGCGGGGATCCTACTGGGGGAATTCTTACACAGACATCAGACCGTCAAACTACTCTGGCTTCCCGGATCAAATTAGGCTCCTCCACAACAACGCCAAGACTCACACAGCAGGTACCTTCACTTGGGAAGCAAGCAATTTGAGACCAATGATCAAGTGGGAACGTTCGGGTTCAACTGGTTAGATACCCGCCCAGCTTCATTCTACGAGAACGAATTAGAAAGTAACCAGAACATTGGGAAAAGTATATCATAAAAGGAGAAGACTCTTTATAAAAAAATAATTTGTAGAAATGTAGATGTTCTTTATAAAATAAATTTAGTTTCAACAAAATTTAAGCAAAAATTCGTGTCTTTCGTATATTTAATTCCGTTCTCATGTCTTATTGTCTTATGCATGCATATTATAATAGAGGGCCAATACAGTCAAATTTGCTCGTTGAAAAATTTTTACAGCTTTCATTCTTCAACATAAAATTATAACATGAAACTTACACGTGTTCGTGTTTATTGCTTACAAATCTTAAGAGCTACCCACACTGTCTACCTTAGAAAGACAAATACGCATCATATAAAGGGCTTGCAGGTGTTAAATATGTAATGAACCAAACGAGTAGCATCTACAGAATATGTTTGGTGTATTACGTAAACCGTGTTCATAAATTTATGCACATACATTGTATAAAACGTTGACCTCCCATTGCATTACATATAAAGCAACAACGTTGACATTAAATATAAGCGTCAAGTGTATTGCTGTATAATGATATATTCCCTTCCTTATTTGTATCTCGATGCTACTTTAGGAATTCTTTAATTAAAAAGACGACATTTTTATGTTTTACAATACATACACTTGCTGGAAAACCATTTTCTTTACTTAAGTTCCGTATTTTTCGTGCGAATATAGATTTGGAAATTGTATTTGGCGAAAAGAAATTTTAGGAATATTATGAATATCCTTCAGTAACAATTAATTATGAAAAAGGCAGCTAATGTATGCACATATAAAACTATATTGATTTTAATAGGATTATCCGTTACGCTACTCTTGAAATAGCAAAATGTAATTTAACTCGTAATTCAGCCTTGGGTAAATTTCCAATCCATTAGAGTAATTTAAAGGAAATGTTTGTTGATGAGAAACTGTTCAAACATTTAAAGGAAGCACTGGTCACTTCAACGAAATCAGTATGGAAGGGACAGACCGCAGTTCTTGCAATCTACACAAGATAAATATATTCGTGGTTAGTTCTCCGAACGTTCGGGGACAAATTTCTCTAGTGGACATCGAAGCTCTATGATAGTATTCAAAGTTGGAGGTCTTTAGGGTACTTTCATTTACTAGTTGTTTGATGGAATATTTACTTCGTAAAAATTCATTGAGGCCTCAATAGATATGAGACCCAGAATGCTTAGTAAATACAGTGAATATTATATTGCACAAAACAACTGGATTATTCGAAAATAAAACTCATAAGCATTTTCTTTCTTTAAAATCATATTACTAATCAACATTTCCAGAATGCTCCAATAATTTAGAAGTGAACAAAGATTAAAGAAATAACAGCTACTCCTAAGAAACAAACTACTGTTGGTACTACTCGTGTAGTAAACATACGAGGCATGGAAAGAAAAGACTACTGCTTTTTCACATTATTCTAAAAATTAAGTTTTAAATTTGGAGACTCATTTTACGACGTTTCTTTAATTTATACTACTAACGATGTATACAGATTATCAACAAAACTGATTTACACTCTGTATCACAAGAGCGTGGACACTGTAATTTCAATTTCAAGGTCGATGCAGGTAAAATTTTATTGGTATACGATTTATACTACCTCGGACTAAGATGCATTGCAAGAAAATGGTCAGTTTCATTAGTGTTTCGCTGTAAATACATCGGGTTATGGGTGGCGAAGTACAAAGCTGAAACCTTTTTTGAAAGAAGGGCGCAACCGAAAATATCGACCGTGATTTTAATAATGTGATCTTTTCTGACGAGTCTTCTTTCTGGGCCTGGACTTCTACCACACATGCTTGGTCAATTCGTGGCAAACCTTTGCTTCAGCGCACCGTTAAACACCCTATTAAGGTGTATGTTTGGGGTTGTTTATGCAGAAAAGGCTTTGGCGTGTTATTTGTTTATACTGCCAATTTAAATGCGAATAAAATGGTAAAAATATACAAAACGGTATTGCTAAGGTCTTCTCGTAAATGGTTTGGCGATGATAACAGCACCTGAGTTTTGCAAGAGGACAATGACCCGAAACGCAGGAGTCAGTTATGTACGGAGTGGAAGCAAGAAAATGGCATCGTCTCACTGGACTGACCATTTCGGTCAAAGGACGCGAACCCGATAGAAAATGGCCAATCATAAAGGTAAAGCTTCGGAAGAAGCGTGTTTACTGCCAAGCAATTGTCATATCAGCTTCGAACAATATGGCGGTCTTTACCGGTAACTTTGGCGGAAAATCTTGTCGATCGCATCCCTAGACGCTGTCAAGCAATACTGGATAACGAAGAGGACTGAACTTCCTATTAGGTGAATGCATCTTAGTGTATATTATGTATTTTTAAATAAACATTTTAAATGGGCTATATATATGCATCTTTTTTATGATATCGTTGCCACGTTCTTGTGATACAGAGTGTAGTTCAGTTCTGGTTGACAACCTGTATATCTTATATTTGCGCTTATATTTACATTGTTATAGTTTACTATATGTTTTGTTATATGTGCACATAAACGCTTATACAAAGAAATTGTGAATGTTTTATTTGTATAACACTATAAAGAAGAAAATTCAAAATTTTGTGAAATAAAACAAAAATATTTTTTTCTTTTATATTAACATTATTTCGTAGTGCTTCTTCACTAATCATGAGATGATCACTTTCATCACTTGTTTCATTCCAAATTTTCGTTTGTTCTTACTTAGAAGAATTTAGCAGCTCAGTGAAGAAAAGGGGCTCTAGTTAACATTCCGTAGGTATTGGATCTTTTCAATTTTAATAAACAATAAGTGAGTTTGTAACCTTACAAACAGTCATCATTTTTTCTACAACTACAATTGTTATCGTTTTTCGCCAGAACCTAAATATAAAGATTACCTTGTATTATTGTAGGATATACTGCGCCATCTATCCCAAATTTATTAAAATTAACACATAGTTCTTCCTCTGGATGACTCATACTATGTAGAAATTACCGTACATTGCAAATCAAATATAAATGGTTTCAAAGTAACATTTTGTAACAGGAAATCCAAGAAAATGTTGGCAACTCTACGATTTGGCAATATGAAACGCTTCGATGAAGTAATGGTCAAAAATGTACTAAGTTTAAAACTGCACATATACTCTATTTTACGCTGGCAAAACAAGAGCGACAAACAAAAACAATTTCGTCAGGATTCTACAACATTTTTTCAGTACAAATTTCATACAATCATCAGATGGGTTTCAATATATTTAATGAGTAGTGTTTAATTTGCGAACAAAATTGAATTTTTAAACTGTATACTCTACCACTCGTAAGTATTTGGGCATCCTTGGATTTTAGATTTTTGTATATAAAGAATATATTTAGGAAATACATTCGAGCATTATTGAATAGTATGCTAACAAATAGTAAGATTCACATAAATTCATAAAATAATATGGGCCTATTTACTTCTTTTATCTGTATGAGAAGTAATGCCATGATAAAAGCACAGGTGGTAGCGACAACAGAGCGTATTTCTTGAAATTGCAGGAAAAATGTAACAGTTGGTAATTATAATGTGAATCATGAAGCCATAATAAAGCCATTTGAAGTAATATTTAAAAATTTAGGGTCAGTTATCGTTCCACGTTGATAGCGACAACGTCTCTTAACGAATAGCGGTTACAATTTCGTTTACAATTTTATAAAATGCCGAAAAGGAAAGAAACTAGTGTTGAAACACGTGCTCTGATAGTAGCACAACAATTAGGCATAAGTAATCGTCAAATTGCTAGAAAATTACATTTAAATAATATAACATCAAAAAATATAGTGAAAGTGGCAGTTTACTAAATAAAGTATGAAGTGGTAGATCAAGGGCGACAACATCAGCCCAAGATATTGCAATTGTGGTGTCCAGCAAGCGAAATAGAAGAAAAACAGGTCCAGAAATCGCCGCAGAAATCCTGAAGCCAATTAGCGTGTCCACGGTTAAAGGCCGTTTGCAAAAAAGCCAGCCCTCACGGACGAATTGCCATGCGAAAGCTCTTGCTTCGCCAAATTAATAAAAAAAAGAGGTTACAATGGGCACGTGAACATCAAAATTCGACGGTATTCGAAGGTATTGTGGACCAACGAATCCAAATTCGAGATTTTCGGTTCGCGGAGACGGGTGTTTGTAAGATCTGTAGGTGAACGTGCACTAGAGCCAATGCACGGTCTCTACCGTCAAACACGCCGGTAGTTCGGTAATGATTCGGGGTTGTTTTACTGGTACATCCGCAGGTGATCTCGTAAAAATTCAAAGCATCATGAGAAAATGGCAATACAAACGCATCTTAGAGGAAAATGCAATACCCTCTGGTGTAAGAATTTTGGGCCAGAATTTTGTAAACCAACAAGACAATGACTCAAAACGCATTTAAAAATTATGCAGCACTGCTATAGAATTCTTGACCTTGGTGTCCGAGCCACTTGTGTACAGCTTGTTTGACCGCTTCGTTGTCTTGAACAGATGAAAATCAGATGATGCGAGGTCGGGACTGTAAGAAGGATGTGGCGACCCAAATTTTCACGCGTGTTTTTATGGACTTAAGCCAACTGTCTTGGAACAAATCTCGAACACGTTTTGCGATAATTTGCGATTTTTATATGTCTGTCATTTTGTAGCACGTCGGTCGACACTTCAACCGATCGTCCGGAGCGATGAATATCGATGACACTTGTTCTGCCCGATTTAAACTGTTCAATCCACTTATACACGTTTCCGCGGCTTAAACACTTTTCATCATACTGTTTCAACATTCTCGAGTAAATTTCAGCCAGCTTCACACCTTCAGGTAATAAAAATTTTATCACTGAAGGTTACTCTTCCACCGTATACGTTTCGAGAGGAGCCGACATTTTGAAATGAACAAAAGAGGTTATGTTTGCGTTTATTTCTTTCAAATAGCTGACTTAATTTGTCCCCAAGGTTGCCAACTTGACCCACATAAAGTTTCATCTAACAATATTCAGTAGTTTTCCCACTAATGCAGTTTGTCTCGTTAATTACTGGCGTCCCTCGTAAATAGGATACTTAAAATGATTAAAATTGAAATAGTTATACTAGATGTTCCATTTTTAAGTAACTTACAATACAGTTAAAAGGAGAAGTTTTGCTTATTAGAAAATGTCATACATAATTTTAGATACAATTGTGAGCAATTACATTAACAACTGCGTCAAACCGAAAAATTTCTAGTCAAATGCATTCAGTGGTTTTTCTGATAGAAGAAAGATATGTTGATGATTGTGTTTTTGTATGGTAATTGCTTGAAGTTATATTTAGCATAATGCATGGTTAATTGTAATAACATTAATTTCCATAAATTACATACTTGTACCGTAATCATAATTAATCAGATGATTAAAAATCTTGACGATGTAAAGAAAAAAAAAATAATTACAAATAATAGGTTGGTATCGCTTTAACAAAGCGTCGCGGAATTCATTTTACGTATCCATTCTTCTCGAATGACGTTTGTTTTCATTTTTAAATACAAAAGCGAATTATTCCCGTTTTAAATTTTAAACACAATAGCTATAGATGAAGACACTGATTGGCCATAAAAGCTATTAATAACTAGAGGTAGTCGATATCCAGATTACGAAAGAGGTACCAGAAACAAGATCTCGAATAACAAACCAAATACTTACTACTATACACGCTTTTAATTTGTGGCTTAAACACTAAAGCCTTATTCTAGGCAACGTAAAAGGCAAGTGTAAAATTTGATAATAAAACAAACAGTGCCCTTTACGATGTTTACATTTTATAGTTTACAACCGTATTCGTGACGAACGAACGAGTGGTTTAATTATTTATCTGGCACTCGTGCATCGTTCAATCTTTTGCCTCCTCATCCTACTTCTTCTTTTAACTTGCTTTTTTTCTTACGTGTTCGACACCCGAGATTCAGAGTGCATTGACACAGTCAAACGCGGATCTTGTTTCGTGAAAGGAACTCCTCTCCATCACAACCACCTCGACGATGCACTGATATGTATATTTACGTTCTACGCACGCTCATGTGTGAAATATTGTACATATGGCTATTTTTATACGAAAAGGTGGTATATTTCACAACGAAGTAGTAAGTAATACATTGCTGCATACCAATTATATCATGGCTCTAATATTTAGATTCATAAATACCTATTTCGAATTCTTTCGATAGCAAACAATTTATCGATTTTTCTTCATATGTTTTACAAGCTTTTGAACCTAATATCTTAATTACTATATATGTAGTAAAACTCCTAACTTTTTTGCGATATCAACACAATGAAATTACACATACTATGATATGTAATGAATAGAGTTTGTTAAAAAGGTGGTACCGGCAGTGGCGCACCGCATAAAAGTAGGTACGTAATATGCAATATTAGTGAAAAATAATATTGTTACCCTTTCCTGTCGTCTTGACGTCCACTGTGGCAATTGGCAACCGCCCTGGTATGCTGTGTAGAATTGCAACATCAGCAACCCTTCCATTGTCGATTCATTCAGTCGTCGACGGTGTTGTGAATACGTTGTCGTATACTTCGAAAATGATCGTTCGACATCCAGTGAAGTAAGATTTGCAAACGTCAGATATTCCTTTTCCTCATCTGGGCACTCTTGATTTTCAGTTATAGACCGAACCTTTTAAATCGGGATTTTTCGTTAAAATTGCACCAAATTTTTGAGCAATATCGACTCCTATAGCGTTCGTCAAGTTTTCTAGAGCGCCTTATAAATAGTTTATGCAATTTAATGCGTCTCGTGCAGATAAGTGACTGTTTTCTAATTACTCAATAGCTTGTGCAACTTCAGAATAGTTCATGGAAATTTCATCTATTTGTTGTTGAACGTCCGAATTGGAAAAAAGTTGCTGACTATCTCGAACTGCTGCAGAATCATTTGAATCAAGTTTCAACATGACATTTTTCACTTGTGAAAAATATTTCTGATAGTAAGATACTGCCTGGAGCCATGTTCCCCATCGCGTTATTACAGGCTGAGGTGGTGGTGGTAATTTCGGACACAATTGTTTGAATACACGGATGTGTTTGGGAGATTTGATGAACACGTTTTTGGTAGATGCTATTAACTTATCCACCATCGAATACTTCTTTCGAATGGTTTCTGCTACGAGGTGACATGCGTGTATGAGGCATGTTATGTAAAGAGGAGTCGGAAAGTATATTTTCAACATCCTACCAACTCTCAGCATTGTTGCGGCTCCGTCAGTAACGAACATTGTGACTTGGGTCCCTGTGATACAAAATTCTCTCAACGAATCTTTTATTATCTTGACAACGGTTTCTGCATTAGTTTTCTGAATCCTTTTACTGGATAACAACAATGAAGCTGGTGGACCATCGCGTTTTAAAGGACGCGCTACAACATGAATGACGCTGTGTTTCTGAGCATCAGTTGTTTCATCCAGACAGATTTTCTTATTTCTCAACTCGTCTTTTATGCATCTCTCTACTGAACCTTGCACACGTGGCAAATTGTATAGTAATTGCATAGATGTTGGCAGCTTGCACGAGGGAACGTACTTAACCCAAAAAAGACGAAAATGTTTATTAGATAGTAGATGCGGGATGTTGCACACACCTAACATAAAAATAAAATCATATAAAAATTGCCAATATGGAATACTGTTTCTTAAATTCAATACATGACGTTTACTTTTACAATGTTTTCTACATTCAAACCTATCGCAACTTGGCAATCCGCTATTGCATACTTCTATATTCTAATCCAGGGAAATGCCTGAGATATTTATTCGCATTCGAAGGGAACGTTACACCCTTTAGGCGTCCCATCTCCGCGTACTTATTTGGCGTGCAGCGTGCAACGTACTGTCGCTTTGAACTCTCGCGGTACTGTCGAGATCGACTACGAGTTGAAAATTACCCCTACCCGCGCCGCTACCGCTACGCTACTGCCATTCGGTACCACCTTTTTAACAAACTCTAGTAATGAATTAATGAATCACTCTCTTAAAATTTTCTTGGGAAAATCGAAATAGAAAATTAAGCAAGTGGAGAGAAAAATTTGCAATTACTAATAAAATTACAGCCAAAAGAAACAAAATTTGAGAGCTAAAAGAGTATAAAAGTTTATTATACCAGAAAAATAATTATATTGCGTTTACAAATTTGAATTTTTAGCCATAGCCTAAAATAAACCCTACCTATAGAGGCACAGGTGGTATTATGGGCTACCACTTTGTTTTTTCTCTATAAATACCCTTCTTATGACTAAAATTTCTTGAAAATTTAAATTAAAAAACTATATGATGTAAATAAATAAAACACTCAATTTTTACTTTAAATTTATTTTAACCTCTAGTACTAATATTCTTTTACAAATGTTGCACAATACATTTATAAATTTTTCATTTACAAAAATCACAAATGTAATGTTCTTTTCGCAGCCAGCACACTCGTTATGTGTCCACATCTCGCACATTAGGCACTGCATCCATAGTTCCCCTTTAGTGTCCTTTGAGTAAAAACCCTCACAAAAAAGGCAGATAGCGTCTTCATTTCCGGGGTTTTCTACTCCGATCGGTGTTTCTAGTACTGACTCCTCGGAATCTATCGATTGATCCTCTTCTGAGATGGTTGTAGGTCTAGTTTTCATTTCACTGATGATTTTTTCGTTTTTGTTTCTTATTTCTTTCTTTTTACTTCGCCTGACTCACGTTTCATATTTTTTATAGTTTTTTTCAGCATCCGTTTCCTCGCTTTTTTTCATCCTTCTTTTTTTCTCAGCTTCCTTTTCCTCACTTTTTTTTCTTAGCTTATTCCAAATATAGTTTGTAGGGCGATGATGTAATTACAACTGCCTTTGCTGGCTTAGGTCTTTATTTGCTGCTTTTTCTTCTTGTTTTTTGGAATAGACAAAATGTCTTTGGGTGATGCACTTATTTTCTACATTGAAAAAGAAGACACACCCGAAGGGCCAGCTTCTGCTAGGTTTTTGGAGCATGGTGTGTTGCTCTGGGCGCTCTTAGGGGCCTGGTGTGAGCTCTCGGGGGCTTGGTGTGTGCTGTGGAGCGTGCTTTCTAAGTTATCAGGCTGGTTGTCTTGAGGCAGCAAGCATGGTGGCTTTTTGGCTTGCTTCCTTCCTTTATGTGTCCGGAAGGTGTTAATATCCAGCTCTTCCATGTTCTCTTCCATGGGGGCCCAAAGTCTACATCTGTAAACACGTCTCGGTTGCAAGGAAAAATTCCACATACTTCGGACCCATAGACAGCTATTTGACCACTTTGGCACCTTAGGTAGGCTTTCCCAAAGAGCTCAACTATCTCATGTGGACTAAGTAGCTTATCATTATGTAGCATCCATTGCCTAACATTCTCACTATAGTGACGCTTGAGAGGGGACATGGATGACTTGTCCAAGGGCTGCATTTTGTGGGAAGTATAGGGTGGTAGGCTTATAATTGTTAAATGGTTGTTTCTAGCAAGATCCGTGACACCAATATTCTTGGTGTGTGTGTTATGCCCATCTAGGATTAGGAGAACTGGGCTTTCAGCCGTGGGCTTAACCTTGTTCATGAAGTAGTTTAACCTTTCAGTGAAAAAATTGCCCTGAATCCAACCACATGGGTGACATCTTCCTATGGAACCAGGTAGAGCACCTTTCATCAACAGGTCTGACATATTTTTCCTAGGAAAAATCAATAGTGGCGGAACACTACCAGCGCTCATACTGCAGACAACAGTCACAGGGGATCCCCTTTCGGCAGCACTTAAGGCACCAACATGGCGCTTACCTTTGAGACCTACTACTTTAGGTACTTTACTTTGGACGACGAATAAGCCAGTCTCATCTACGTTAAATATGCGGTTTGGGGGATAGTGATGTTTCTGAAACTCAGCTTCAAGGAGACCGAAAAACCCGTGTACTGCATCTTTATTAAAGCCATTAGCTCTCTCAGAATTGTCAACACATCTTTATGACGATGTAGGAAGTGATCGAACCACACTTTCCCGGCCATTCCGCCACCAGTAATGGGATGATTTACTCCGTTTCTCTCACACAGTTGAAAGACTAAACGTCTAACGTCGTCTCTTATAAGGCATTGAAACTTTTGTTCCATTATTAGCAAATAATGTACAAGTTCAGCTTCCACTTTGCTAGGCATAATTGGTTTTCTCCCCAACTTCCTAGACACCGCTTCTTCAAGAGGTATATCAAGATGAACTAGCCTTTGCAAAGTAGTTCGTGGTACAGAAAATTTCTTAGAAGCCTTTAAAAACTACATTTTCTTTCCTGAAACAGTTTCAATCGCAGATATCATGTCACCCCGATTCCAACATTGCCTGATTTTATTTTTCTTCGGTGGATTTAGTACTTTGCGAGGCATCTGAAACAGAAAACCACACAAGTTTTATGGAGGTTGTAATATGGACTAGTCCAGTTGGGTAGCCCATATAGCCACCACAACGATTGTCCATATTACCACCTTCGCCATTTTCGAAAGTAAAGAATCACCATCCGTTAAAAACAACTTATAATTATTTCATTTGTGGAGAAATAAAATGCCCTATATTTATATAATACGTAGTTGACAAGTTAACACGCATAAGTAGTACTTCTAATATAACTGTAAATCCTTACCTTTCAAACTTTTAAAACACACCAAAACACAAACTGGTTCACCACTAACGCTCTGCATAACTAACTGCGTCAGCGTATTCTTGCGATTCTTACACAAACTATTACTAATAGTAAACGTGTTCTCCGCTAGAATGCGCAGAATTGTTTGTCAGATATTAAGGTGGCTCATATTTCATAGCTCATAATACCACATTTGCCTCTAGCTATTTGTATATTTATTAGTCTCCAAAACTTCAATCATAAGTCGTCTGCAGTTATTGGGGAAATATTGTACTTAGACTATTATTTAAGTAATTTGAGTTATCATATCAATTATGTATCGATAAAAGGCCACTCAGAAATTCCTTTTAATGAAAAAGTAAACATTTTAGCTAAGAAAGTATTTCCCGAGAGTGGCTTACTCTACACACGGATTTTTAATAAAATCAAGGTTAAAAAGAAAATGCTAGCCCCAATTCTAAGAGTGTCATTCAATCATGTAAGGTTTCCGGCCCATCTACACAAAGTTAATTTGACTGAGAACGACAATTGTAGTTTTTGTCAGGAGTATGGAAACATCATAATAGGTGATCTACTAAAATTCAATATGCAACACTCAATATCAACTGTCTATATGCTAAACACTAACATTACTTTTTAGAGTTTGATCCTTTGTATCTTCTTTCCTGTGGGTATTCCCTTTTTCCACAGCCTACCTGTCTTTGTTCTTGACGTGTTAGTCACCTGATCGGCCGCAGATATGAAAAGCGTTTCGATGTTTGTTCGGGTGCTAGGAAAGCATATGTATGTATGTATGTGGCTAATGATCTTTAGTCGAGGCCAATAATTGACAATATTATTATGTCAAATGCTTTCCAAATTTTTAAATAACTGGCCAAAATGAATAGTATCTTCTATTAATCTAATAATCTAATAAATATAGCGAAAGAAATCCTCTTCTAACTCCTATTCAGAGAATCCAAATTTATGTATTTTTTTTTTAATTCATGGTAGTTAATTCTGCAAATTTTTAAGTCTCAAATCAAGTCTTTGTAGAAATAGTATACTGTATGCTTGTTTTACAAGGGAAATCAGCAGCCAGGAAGAGCCACCAACAATGCTTCACCTGGCAAACTTGCAACTGTATGCAACAAAAATATAAACAACAGGGAACATAAATACCTGAACACCTCAATAGGTAAATTGTTCGTAAAAAACACAATGTAAACAACAATAATAGGAAGCAACAGGTAGATAAACACATGCCTACATTTTTAAAGATAATAATAAATCCGAGGAAAGACACAGGACGAAGTTCGGGAAGCTTGCTCTATCACTAAAGCTGGCCACGAGCGGTACCGCGAAGTAGCGTAGAGTCGACCAGGCCTCGCGTTCCACTAGAGTTATTCTGCTAATAGAGATGTTTGCTGCCGCAAATAATTTCGCTCATCTTTTAAATAAAAATTAAATAACACGTGCTCAAACACTTACCATTTTAAGAGTCCTCCGTGAAATCACAAAGAGAATAATGTCTGTTAAATATCTGCAACATTAGATATGTTTCAACTGTTGTCTCGGCAAAACTAGTACGGCATGAGGAAAAAATGCGTTTATATGCAGAGAACGAACGTTCTACATCTAGTGACGTAATATTTGCGTAAGTAAAATAATCTTTCAAATAACTTAACGATTCTGTTGACGCACCTTCACAAATGTGTCTTAATGTGCCAAAATCAGAATTTTTCTGAAAAACACTTTCAAATTTTTCTAGAACAGAAACATTTTTTGCGTCTTCAATCGCGCATAGCTGCACATGTTGCACTATTTGTAGAGATTCTTCTAACGGCACCGCAGGATTTTGTAATTTTTCTATTGCATCTGCTAGCCCGAAGTAATTGTCGTGAATGATTTTTAAATCCATTTCAACCTGACTATCTTGAAATATCGACTGGCTTTTCTGGATAGTGGCAGCTTCCTTTGTATCGAATTGTAAAACCACGTTCTTAATATTGTCAAAATATTTATGATAATAAAACGCGGCCTGCAACCATGTTCCCCAACGAGTTAGAATAGGTTCTGGTGGCTCTGGTATACGGGAGCACAGTCTATGAAATTCGCGAATACGTTTCGGTGATTTGACAAATACTGCTTTGGTATGCGCTATTAAAGCGTCTACCTCAGGATAACATTTTTTGATACTATCCGCCACAAGAGTGAGAGCATGAATTTTACACGTAATGTGTAACAAATTAGCAGAATGCTTTTTAAGAGACCGGCCTACAGAAAGCATGTTTGCAGCACCATCACTCACTAACATCAAGAGTTGGTTTGTTGAAAGTTCAAACTTGTCCAATGTATTTAACACTAACTTTCAAATTACTTCGGCAGTACACTGTTGTATTCGTTTGGAGACTAATAGAATTGAAGGTGCCGATTGATGAGGTTCCAATTTGCGCGCCATTACATTAAGAACAGAATGTTTCTTCCGATCTGTTGTTTCGTCGACACATAACCACAATTTTTGATCTTTCAACTCCGATTTTATTTTTTGTTCAATATGTTCGCGCGCAGATGGCACAATTCTTCGTAACGATGTTCGACTTGGTAATTTGCACTCCGAATAGTTATCCCAAAAGCAGATAAATGGTTCCTTGTCTAGTAAATTAAACGGTATATTACATGCGATAAACGTAACGCATAAATTAAATATAAATTTTTCATTATCTCGTGCGCAATTTCTTTTTGAGACATGCTTTTCACTATTTACGTGTCGTAGACAGTGTTGTCTGGACCAACACATTAACGGGATTTTACAGATTGCACATTTAATTTTAGCACCTTCATATATTAAGTCTGGAATTTCTGCAATAAATTTTCGAAGTTTGTCCGACCGCGGTCGTTTTGCTGACGAAATCATAATTTTTCTAGGACAGATAAACAATTGCGCAAATGACAGGCAGCGAAAATGTCCGTACTACCCCGCAGACGAAGTAATACTACCGTTCCTCTCGGTCCGAACTGATTCTACGCCGATGCGCGGTACCGCTCGTGGCCAGCGTTATCTATCACTTAACACTGAATAACACTGACTTTTTTTTAAAACATGTACAGCATACGCCCGAAAAATCAATCCATTTATTCCAAAATTGAAGCAAAAAGGAAACTATAATTATAGACTATTTTTCTTTATAAATACATGTGCCAAAGAGAAACTATTTTTGAAAATCTATAATTTTCCTTGGAATTTCATAATTCACCCACGAAAACCGAAATATATTAGAGAAAATATTTTTTTTTGTTTTTGGTTAAGAACAGTAAACAGTAACAGTTGTAATGATAACACAATTACAAAATACTGCTTTTCCAACTACACTGGAGAAAGAAATTAACCGCATCACTTGTAAATTCTGCAATAAAATTTAGTCTTTTTTTGTTGGAATGAATGAATGTAGATAACGAAACTGCTTATCGGGAATGATGTTTGCACACGTGTTCGATATGTTTTGTCGGCGTTACTGTTTGTCACTGATTTATCATATCAATATTTTGGCTGCAGGAGAGCTTGATTTATTATACATTCATGTGTTTGTTTCGCGTTACTTTGAGACAGAACGTGCAAAATTATAAACATGGGGAGACACAACCGCAATTTAAGTGTTGAAAAAGCTGTGCGTGTAGTCACTCTTGCAGAAGGAGGAGTCAGCGTTACATTGCTCAACGTCTCGAGTGTTGCAGCGGCACCGGGACACTCAGTCATACTCAAGAAGACCAGGGCAGGGTAGAAGACGAGCAACAAATACTGTCCAAGATCGTTTTTTGTTGATGCAAACGCTAAGGGAACGGTTCATTACGGCTTCAAGGCTTCAAAATATGCTCGAAGAGACCCACAATGTTCGTGTAAGCTACGTTACAGCAAGAAATCGTTTACGATGATTTAATTTAGCTCCCAGAAGGCCTGCAACAAGACCACAACTAACTGCAGAACATCGCATAGCTAAGTTAACAGATAGATGATTTCTACATTAATTTTGACGAATTACAAATGGAGAAATTGCCCAGAAGATGGAGTTTTATCTACGTTACTCTACGATCGTCGTTGTCTGGACTTATATTTTGAATATAATGTCCTCGCTCCAAGGCCAGTTGGCGTGGGGGAAAATGGTGACTTGGAAAATTACATTTTTACCCGCAAGAGGGACTTTTCATTACAAACGGGTGGCTAATTTTAACACCCTAATCGTTCTACATTGACAGCCGATGTTGTTGTTGTAAATATTGAACATTATAATATATTATATATTATAAGCAATTGTGTATTATTCACTTTTAATTTAAATACAATGGACAAGTTATTACATACGCTTGAATTCATTGATAAATTGTGTTTACTAGATACACATACTAAGTTGCAAACAACTTGCTAAATAAATTTCATTTTAAATGGGACACGTTATATGTCCCTCTTGAATTGTATTACGATTGTCCATTTATTTTGAAAAATAACTAAACATTAATTGATTTCTTAAATTAAAACGTCATGGAACACAATGATAAATTAAAAACACTATTTGGTTTGGTGTAAGTACTTTGTAGTGGGGGTTACACTGTAAAGTACTTACACTAAACCAAATAGTGACTTTGTTTTATCACTGTTTTCCATAACTTTCGATTTAAAAAATCAAGTAAATGTTTAGTTTGACTCCCAATCTCTAGACTAAGGACATGTTTCTGTCCACCCGGCGTCATCGGCGTTGTTCCGAACCCTTTCTTACTCCTGCTCACATCGCTGTTTGCTTCTCAGTTTATTCTAATATCCGAAAACAGCACTGAAATATTTCCTGGCGCTACCTAGTGCCAAAAGATATAGTCGCACCATCCAGAAAGTAGCGGCAGACACCGGAAAACTTGCTGGAACAGTGGTCGGAACAACGCTGATGATACCGAGTAGGCAGAAACATGTCCGATGGTGAGTACTTTTTCTCTTCTCATATTGTTTTTGCCGGGAATGATTCCACCAATACAAGGAGCACCTTTTTCATGTGTATTTTAATTCGTTTAGTCTAATATGATATTTTATTTAGATGTTTATTCAGCCAACACCGAAAGGTACAAGGCCCAAGGATTATGTAAGTATTTTATTTAGCGACTACGCATAAGTAATCAGTTCAATGTTGTCGATTAAAACAAGATATAAACCGTTCACTATTCTCTATTTTTTGCGCTTAATTCAGAAATATTTATAACTTCAGTTACCTAGAACATCATCTAATAAAACACATCGTTGTTGACAATGAACAATCATCGTTAGTGTAGCTATAATCAGAAGTAACAGCTGAATTGAATTTATCATATTGAACTGATATAATCACTGTTACTGAGAATTATATTATGCAAAACATGTGTAATTTGGCTTTCTTCTTAGAACTTGACGACTGCATCCCTACCTTGTGTACAATAGTTTTCATGTTTTCTTACAACTAAAACGTTTAAAATCCTTCATAGGGGTGGTAAATTAGACGTAACGCGCGATTTTATCTTCAAAATAACAATAGGTTTAATCTACGTATCCTCAAAGAACCCATAATATACAATTTTTATTCAAATTAACATCTTAATATTTTTTGTCCGCAAAAATTGGTCCGTCCGACCAGTACGCGATAGGCGGGCAAGGCTGGGAAACGTGTCGGGCTGGGCCAAGCCGAGCTGGTAAACGTATCGGGCCAGACCAGGCCGGGCCTACATAAATCTCAGAATGCACACCTCTAATATCTATTGTTAATCGCCTAAATATTGTATGAAATATGTGTAAATGACATCCATCGTCGCTAATGATATACGATACGATGCAGTAGCTGTATACTCGGTTTTTCAGTCTTCTAATTTTAAAACCTATAATATTTGAAGAAGTTAAGATATTTATTTACAATTTTATCAAATTTTAAGCTAATAGATCGTACAGTATGCTTAAATACCGCAACGATTGACGAAGAACGCAGGAAATTTGATTAACATCACCAAAACCACAACTGGAAATTCTTTTGTTTGTGACGTCACCAATGGTTAGGTGGGTTTTATGTTAACTTTCCCCAAGTGGCGTATTAGTCGTTTGGTAATGAATTATATTTCAATGTACGGTGCACAACACAATACAATTTTTCATGAGTAATTCAAATGCATTATTAAATTATTGGAAGGGGAATGCTTTTCAAACTATCTCTGTCTATTCCAACACTAAATTCATTTTATTGGTATATTTACGGCATCTATTTCGAAATTACGCCATTCATTGTAATTATTTTACTTATTGTACAATGTCGTACCACATCCTTACGTATAAGTCCAAAGTGACAAATACACTATCATCATATCAACTATCTATACCATAACAGGCAGAATTTAACGCTTCATTATCTCCAAACTTAAAAGGTCGAGCAATGTAACATACCGAATGTATAATTTATTTCCGTTTGACAATAAAAAAGACGTAGGTATAACTCAATCAAACGTAAGTACGTGCAGTTACTTACTAAACACAAGTTTTAATGTGAATCTTTTAAATTCATCTCCCTCTATTAACGCGGCAGCGAACGGGTGAGATCTCTCACTCTACTTAAAAGCGAAATAAGCGTAAATTTAAGAAAAAAACAAATCTAGCGTTTTCAGCTTCTGGGTACCTTTCTAGCATGTCTTTCTACATTTATTACCATAAAAAAATGGTTTGTCCTGAGAGACTCCATCCGTTCGTGTATGTAACTTTAGCATGTTGATACAGGATTGTGTTTATTTGCTTAAAGAGGTGCCCGGATGCTTCCCTGGTGACACATATATTTTTCTGGGGTTCACCTTGATTCCTACCATAGGAATTAACATATATTAAAAATAGGGAAGTGAAGTCGTCCAAGTTTGCGTTCAATCAAGCGGTCTCGTACGTACCAAAGAAATCTAAGAACGTCTTGGTCGTATCGTCCATGCACCAACATGATAAAATCAATGACAGTACAGGCGAAACTAAGAAACCAGGTATAGTAACTTTCTATAATATATAGTGGTGTAGACGCGGTATAGCTTCCTCATATAATACTGCTAGAAATACTCGTTGCTGTTTTATGGAATCCTTAACGTTGGAGCCATAAATGCTGCCTCTTATATACAGGGCCAATCAGCCAGATGGCGAGTTTAGTAAAAAAAGTATAAACTTATACAAAGTTTAATCAACCTATTATTTAATATTCAATTACATGTTTAATAAAAATTCTCTAGAAATCTGCTATCAAACATACATTGCGCTGCACAGCCTCTTTGCTGTTTTCACTGCAAATGTACCTAACAAAATTATTCAATTTATTACTGGCTTAATCAAATTGACTACCCTAATGTTGTAGGTCACTGTATAATAAATTTAATATCATGACATCGACCTGCTTCTCCTACATCGCTTAACAAAACACGTGGCATTCCCACTAAAAAGCCCTCAACTACCACCCTCGTTGTTTAATGAAATATGTATGCAGGCTAATTACGAAATTATGTTTCCAAATTAATGTCTGGTACATTATGAGTACCGGACCGGTACTTCTCCTTACGAATGGATGTGAGTCTTTTAGGCGGTCGCCGCTTTCAAAATTAGATTACTACTCTGTTCCTGAATATTTTAGTTAATCCTGCTGTACAATTTAATGGTGATTAGATGGAATTCAGTTTAATATAGCACTTGCTTAATGAATTTGATATTTTTCTACTGTGTTCAATTTATTTACTGTTGTAAAGAATTTATTATTCTTATTCTCTAAAATAAATTAAAAAAATTAATAAATACATTCATTTTCCAGCATCCTTTTAGATTAATGTCTATTCCTCAAAACCGGAATCTATCAAGTATTATTTATAGAAACGCATAAATATCATCACAATTATGAATCTCGTTGTGGACATTACTAACCGATAAGTGTTTTCTTGTAATTGAGTTATCGCATTCGCGTGACCTGCTAATTGGCCCTACATACCATTAATTTTGTAGAAATAGAAACCGCTACGTCAGTGATACCCTTTATAAATGGATCATGTTTCTGATACCTACCTCAGAATTCAATGTATAGAGGACATTATAAGTTTTTACGCTGAAATAAGCAAGGAAATAATGAGAACAAAGAATTTAATATTCTTCTAAAGATAAATAATAAATAATTGATATACAGTGAGGTCCTGAAGTGTCTCCCCTCATGCTAACTTAAACGACAGAAACTAGCGTTTTTAGAAAAAATGGGTCGATTTCTGTTTTGTGAACTAACTTGCTCTAGAAATCTCAACTTCAACATTGACATTAACAAAGATTATTTGAAAGGAAAAATGAAATTTGTGATAAAAACCTTTAACACGCGAATCTCACAAAACGATCGGAATTCAGATTGTATGCAGATAAATAAACAATTGTGTTTGAAAGTGTCAAAAATATACTGTATTTTGATTAAATATAAAATTTTACTCAGTGTCAACGAATGCGTGTCAAAAAATTGGCTTAAGACATTGCTGTTATAAAATGAACAATGATTTTTTGGCGTTCCTCTAAGTTTGTCCACGAGTCTATTATTATTTCGTTTTTTGAATTACTTTAAGGTTAAGCTTATATTATTACTATAAAACGGCAAAATTGTATCGGATGCCGTCAGCCGCAACAAAGCCGTATGCAGACCATGTGATGTAGGCGGAGATTATTTCAAGATCGGTGAATCAGTCAATGGTATGCAGTCGTAGTATTCGCATCGAGCTTTCTCCTCAAATGATTCTACAGATATTTACTATATCTATTCTTTATTTCCCTATATCTATTCCTCATTTCGTTATTAGGTTTTTAAGCTAATTATTTTCCATATTAAACACTTAACTTAAAATTGAAAGACGCGTTCAATACATTAAACGACACATTCAATAAATTCCGGGTGATATTAGGAATAAACTGATTAAGTTGATGTAGTGTTCAGCAGAAACCACGACGTAAGTATACTAAACCAATTGTCTGCACGAGAAATGCAAAATTCAAATACAGCGGTACGGAATTAATTTTTTTCAAAAACATTTCGTAATCCAAAATTTCGTAACTGGAATCAAATGTTCTTATAAGAAATAAAGCAAATAATCCGTTTCCATAACAAAAAAGAAATAATCAGAAATTTATTTTATGTATTTTATATACAATTGAACATATAAAAAATAAAATTAAGTAGAAAAATCAATAAAAACTCTAAGTCTGAAATTAAAAAGAAATAACTTCACTTACATACGCTATTGTTTAATAAGGACTCTTTCTGGCGTATGGGAGACAGTTAGTGTGAGGTAGCTTTTTCATATATATTACAAAATTAGCGACACGACAGATGAGAAATTGTTTGACCGTAGAACTTTCGACTTTGTTCTTTGAAAAAATTTACGCAAAGATAAAAGGAATTTCGGAAAACGTAAGAATAATATTAATTATGAATTCAAGTCAGGTGCGAGGCGGTAGAATAGTGGGAAGTTAACCACACAAATCGCCACATTATATTGTATATAACTCTTTTTAGCATGTACACGAGTCGCGCGGAAATTCTGCCGACTCTGTAAAAGTTCTAACCCGCGTTTCGTATCCGGGAGTACCTTTCTGCTTTGGAAACAAAAATTCATCCAAATTTTCTTCCGTAACCCGAAAATTGAGTAATAAGTAGAGCCCGGTAACAAGGAGCCGTGCCATAGCCGTACCTGCCTAGTATACAAAAACAATAGTAAGAAAATAGAAAAAAAATAACACAACTAAAACACGATTATATTTTGCGTCATGTATAGTCAGTAGCGGTGTATGCACTCCGTCCATAATTTGCAGAGACTCCGATAATGATAACGATCTATTTTGTAATTGGTCTATTGCGTCAGCTAATCCTTTATAGTAGCTACGAATATTTTTTAAATCTGTTTCAACGGAAATATCTTGAAATTTCGACTGGCTCTCCTTAATAGCTGCAGCTTCGGCACGATTGAATTGTGCAACAACAGCTTTTACTATTTTGAAATGTTCAGCATAATAAAAAGCTGCCTGCAACCAGTTATCTGTACAAGACACGTAAATTCCGCACAGCATGGAAAACGAAAATTGGGCATGCCACCGAGAAGTGCATTTTTTTTATGTAATTCTTACGTTGATAACCTGTAATTTGCTACCAGGCTTACTCGATAAACAACCGTTTAAGAACTTTTGGGACAAATACAATCCCGAGTTGCGGTTGCCACCGGAGAAAACGGCACGTAAGCATGTTGCATTTGTACGCGATGGCGTGGAAAAGAAAATGAAACGCATATTGAAGAAACAGTTTCTTTGGTTATGTGTTGACGAGACAACAACAAAAATTCAATTGTAAGCCGAGTAAACCTACATTACCACTGTTACTAGCTAGCCGAAGACTACAAGAATGTACTGCTGCAGCAATTACGAAGGTTGTACTTAGTACGTTGGAAAATTTTCAAATTTCAAAAGATAAGGTGTTGATGTTTATGAGGGATGGCGCAGCGATAATGCGTTCGGTAGGCCGTTTTCTTCTTGACCATGGTTGCAAGTGTTTACATGTTACATCTTGTGGCAGAAACCATGCGACGATGCTCTCCCGAGGTATATGCATTAATAGCAAGCACAAAAAAAGTATTTTTGAAATCTCCCAAACGCCTACGATAATTTCACACACAGTGTCCTGGTATTCGCCAACCACCGGAGCCAATTCTTACACGTTGGGGAGCATGGTTGCAGGCAGCTTTTTATTATGTTGAACATTTCAAAATAGTAAAAGCTGTTGTTGCACAATTCAATCCTGCCGAAGCTACAGCTATTAAGGAGAGCCAGTCGAAATTTCAAGATATTTCCGTTGAAACAGATTTAAAAAATATTCGTAGTTTCTATAAAGGATTAGCTGACGCAATAGACCAATTACAAAATAGATCGTTATCATTATTGGAGTCTCTGCAAATTATGGACGGAGTGCATACACAGCTACTGACTATACATGACGCAAAATATAATCGCGTTTTAGAAAAGTTCGAGAGTGTGCTACAGAAAGATCCCGATTTTAGCACACTAAAATATATTTGTGATGGTGTATCCAATAATCCACTGACTAAGTACAAAGAGTATTTTAATCATGAATGTATAACATCGGTAGATTTTGAACGCTCTTTTTCAAAATATAAACTCATTTTCTCACCACGGCGAACATCGCTCACCAAGACAACTGTGGAAACACATCTAATGGTGTCAACTTTTTGCCACTCTTATCCATATGATGTTAATACTGATAATGGTGCTTCTAGTTTTACTGTTCCGTAGCCAAGGCTGCTTAAAAGGGTGAGTGTTTCACTACTTTTCACATATTATAATTATGTATTAGTTCTGTTATTTTTTTTCTATTTTCGTGCTATTGTTTTTGTGTACTAGGCAAGTAGGACTATGGCACGGCTCCCTGTTACCGGGCTCTACTTATTAGTTTCCCTTACTAGTTTTTTATTATAAGTAAAGCTGGCCACGAGCGGTACCGCGCAGTAGCGTAGAGTCGACCAGGCCTCGCGTTCCACTAGAGTTATTCTGCTAATAGAGATGTTTGCTGCCGTAAATAATTTCGCTCATCTTTTAAATAAAAATTAAATAACAGGTGCTCAAACACTTACCATTTTAAGAGTCCTTCATGAAATCACAAAGTGAATAATGTCTGTTAAATACTACAAATATTGCTTTGATATGTGCTATTAAAGCGTCTACCTCAGGATAACATTTTCTGAAACTATCCGCCACAAGATTGAGAGCATGAATTTTACACGTAATGTGTAACAAATTAGCAGAATGCTTTCTAAGAGACCGGCCTACAGAAAGCATGTTTGCAGCACCATCACTCACTAACATCAAGAGTTGGTTTGTTGAAAGTTCAAACTTGTCCAATGTATTTAACACTAACTTTCAAATTACTTCGGCAGTACACTGTTGTATTCGTTTGGAGACTAATAGAATTGAAGGTGCCGATTGATGAGGTTCCAATTTGCGTGCCATTACATTAAGAATAGAATGTTTCTTCCGATCTGTTGTTTCGTCGACACATAACCACAATTTTTGATCTTTCAACTCCGATTTTATTTTTTGTTCAATATGTTCGCGCGCAGATGGCACAATTCTTCGTAACGATGTTCGACTTGGTAATTTGCACTCCGAATAGTTATCCCAAAAGCAGATAAATGGTTCTTTGTCTAGTAAATTAAACGGTATATTACATGCGATAAACGTAACGCATAAATTAAATATAAATTTTTCATTGTCTCGTGCGCAATTTCTTTTTGAGACATGCTTTTCACTATTTACGTGTCGCAGACAATGTTGTCTGGACCAATACATTAACGGAATTTTACAGATTACACATTTAATTTTAGCACCTTCATATCTGGAATTTCTGCAATAAATTTTCGAAGTTTGTCCGACCGCGGTCGTTTTGCTGACGAAATCATAATTTTTCTAGGACAGATAAACAATTGCGCAAATGACCGGCAACGAAAATGTCCGTACTGCTCCGCAGACGAAGTAATACTACCGTTCCTCTCGGTCCGAACTGATTCTACGCCGATGCGCGGTACCGCTCGTGGCTAGCGTTAATTATAAGGTTCGACAAACGAGTGCAACGTCGGAGGCGTATCGCGCAAAAGTAGGTACGTGAGATACAGTATTATTAAAAAATAATATATTCTTACCTTTTATTGACGTCTTGACGTCTTGGGGCAGTAGTATTTTGTCGCAGTGGACATCAAGACGTCAATAAAAGGTAAGAATATATTATTTTTTAATAATACTGTATCTCATCTACTTTTGCGCGATACGCCTCTGACGTTGTACCCGTTTGTCGAACCTTACTAATATAACAAGGGATATTCACATTTCTTCGTATTTTATAAAATTAATGGCTGGTTTAGAGCAACAGATAAATCCCTATTATAACCTGCTTTGTATTCTTTAGTGAATCAATTAGGTGTATTAAAGCATATTAAGGAAGCATTATTATAACAACCGTAATTATGCAAACGGAATTTTCACGTTCTAATACCACGTTTTATGAGAAACGGGATAATTTATGGACACACAATACGCGCACGATACAGAAATAGAACTCGTTATTGGATGTGTGAGTTATTATCCAAAGTTAATTGAAAATCAGCTGATTACACTAGCCACATGTCGACGTACAGATTTTATTGATTCCATATAAAACCTATTTAAACGTACAAGTCCATTATCTGGCAGCATTTGTCTTCGTAATGTAAAAATTTATTCACTAAATGCGGCGAGTTGTGTACTTTTGGGGACATTTTAAATTTGTTTACTATTAATCATAAAGGACATTCAGCTCTTCATTCACGTTAACATATCCGTATAGCATTCCCAGAGCGTAGTAACAAAACGGTATAATTTACGTTATTGACGTAGCAATTAGTAACCAAACTAATGTGTGACTGGAATTCTGTACCGTCGCTCGATGATATTATTGCTTACCGACCAGAGCAATACGAAGTAATGAGATTCCGCCATAACAGAAAAATGAAAAAAAAGTGTGACTATTAATCAAGTTTCACTGAAGCGACAGATGTGATAACGAAGTATTTAGCAGGTGTTTAAACAATATAATTTGCTTACCAATTAACTTTGCGGTTAGTTCTAAATTAGACATAACAGTACAATACATCCTTTACGCTACAGAACTATTAGTACTGTTATTAATAGCAAAATTAGTGACTAATTGCTGGATAATATTTAAAAGCTCTTGCAGGATATTATTGATATTGATAATGAACATTGGAATATGAATATTTACTCGCTACGTGATAACTATAACTGTGCTAGTTGCAAAATGCAACAAGCTGGGCACGCGGGGGGAAGCTTAATTCGAGTATACTAAATCCAATGGTGCCAACTGTTTTTAAAAGTTAGCTCGCGTTTTAGAGTAATTTCAATTTAAAAATTTATGCCCAAAGAACCTTCTGGAACATTCTGGAAATTTCTGGAAGGTCTGATCAATGGCCGAAGAGCTTTCTGGAACCTTTGAGAACCTTCCATGGACCGTTCATGGACCATTCGTGAGCTTTCTAGAAACGCTGTTAACCTCTGAGAGCTCAGTCTCTCAGAAGTCGAAGTGTTAACATCTAAATATTAAAGCAAATAACCCAAACCGAAGTAAATAGTTAAAAGTTCGATATTGTTCATTGTATTGGCTTGTAAATTCAATTAATTTGAAATATCAAAAATGGATAAATGTTCTAAATTGAATACCTTTTGTTACGTGCGTGGAAACTTCCCACAAAATGTTTTTACTGATGTGTATTGAACCGTCTATTGTTTGTACAACATGCGTTTTAAATTTGAATAAATGGACCGGAGCCACTATGCCATTTGGTGTCCCGATGATTTGGATAGATCCAAGAGAACATGATCCAGCTGAATGTTATACGTATAGCGTGAATTATACTGACGGTATGAACAAAAGAAAAAGTGGTTCTTTAAAATACATTCCAACAACATATACTCAATTGCTGTTGCCGCATTCAAATACAGTTCCTGTTCCAACAAGACCAATTTCAACAGAACAATCTAAGCCGTCAGCATTACAAACCATGAAAACCGAAGAAGCAAGCGTATCAATGTATGAAACATCAAATGTCATTGCGCTATGCAATCGCATTGAAATGACGCAATCTCGTCTGAATAACGTGATAAGAAGCCTGAAACTATCACAGCGACAATCCATTCTTTTGGCAAAGGACTTGAAACAAACGAACATTCTGGCAGGAGATGTTCGGATATACGTAGCAATCAATCGTCATCATTTTACGAATTTTTTCAAATCCATTGAGAATAATTCACTTGCTTGTTGCAAAATGAGTATAATCCCGAGCATTGGCGATTGTTTATCGACTTGTCAAACAGCAAAGCGGTTCTGCTACACAACACCAATTCAAAAAATTCCATTCCGATTGCACTGAGCGGCAATACAAAAGAGACATATGCATGTTAAATGTTCGAATGTCATTAAAAATTCATTTATTGCATTCCCATGTAGAAAAATTCGCCGAACAATCACCAAACGAATCCGATTAGCTTGGCGAGCCTTTTCATTAAGTGACGGCGAGGCTCGAACACTGGTACAGCGGCAAAGAGCTACATGGTCTTTTGGGTGACATTTGTTGGAATTTACAAGAAGAAGATGACGATACAGAATAATCAGGGCAATCAGAGAATGAAAAATGAAAAAAAATCAAGAAAAATGTTTTTTTTTGCAAAAACAATGAAAAATCGACTGAATCGATTAATTTTTTTTTTAATAGTTTAGTTTTTAAAAAATGATAAAATTACGTTTTTTGGCCTAAAATTTTTATACTGAAATTGCTTGAAAATGCGAGCTAACTTTTAAAAACGGTTAGCACCATTGGATTCAACAAACTCGAATTAGGTTCACCCACCGGGTACCCAGCTTGTTGCAAAAGAAAAGTCTCCAATTCGAGCACAGTGTTATCAATGTTATCACAATCAATGTTATGACGTACTTAGGTATGATGTGTTAGTAAATGGTTAGTAATAATTTGACGTGTTAGTATTTGTGAGTGTGTTCTGGTTAATTCTGAGAACAACTGAGCAAGAAGTTTCAAGGTTCGTTGCAACAAACAAGGCTATTTTTGCACTGAAGGTGTTGCAAGAATGGAAATAATGCGAAGATTAGGTGCATAGATTGGGAAGGACCAACTTCAATTAAATTAGAATATCTGTCAATTTTAACGTCTATCTATCTATCATTTATTCACTTTGGTTGTAGCCTGAAGTCATTACAACAATGTGTAAATTTTAACTTTTACCGTTTTGACGTTAAAATTCTTCTGACAACGCAGAAACTGCACCAATACGGGTATCGCGCTTATGAGAATAAATCCTTTTGAAATCCATGACTTCAAAAAATTTTAAATGAGATCTCGTTTTTTAAAAACATCAATTACTGAGTAACACTATTGTGCACAAGTCAACAGAGCACAATTTTTAATTCCTAATACTTAACTTCTTAGTCTGCATTGTAATTTCATTCTTTTCAATTAAAAACTATTTAATTGTAAGTACAAAACAATTTCATGTAAGATTGTAAAAATGTGGTATGCGCATAAAGTGGTATAATACAAAAGATCAGCGTAGTTTTCATTTGTATGTGCGTCTGTTTTCTTCCAATTATTTATCACGTATTATGTTTTTGAAGTCTATTCAGCATTCTATGTGGCTAGTGACAAATCTCGTAATTTTATACCAAAAACGATGCGCTACTGGGTGGTGGTGGATAGATATTAGATTTCGTAAATTTACAAAGTATATTCTGCTGCATCGGATGGATTGAGATCCAGAAACAAAAAATTGTCAGAACTTATTTTGTATATTTCTTTTAATTTTTAAACAATTAAATTTTCATTTCCGTCACGCCTAACTATAGCATATTTCAATGTTGCCACTTACTTTTTACTATTATAATTACTATCGATTACAGTAATATTGTTAAAGCACGAATATTTCTTATACAACCGCGATTTGCTTTATCCGTCACGCATGGTTTAAGTAGTGAAATCAATCGTTAGATGGCGTTAGGGGTTCTTAGACAGAGTTTGGTTGTGTTGCTTTACAGACAGCGTGTGGAAATTAGTTGATTCTTCCTGTAAAATATCGTGTTTTTTGTTTCTTGTGAAAAGATAAATTTTTACTACGTATTCTTTTCTCATCATTTCCGTCCCATTTTTTAAAGAAGAGGTTAAAGGCTTATTAAATATAAAAAAAAACAGTTAACAGTCCACAGTTTCTGATATCCTATCCATAGCTTATCTTGTTGTTTACATTTTGATATACATACGCGTTTCAATTAATGATCCTTCAGGTGTTACAGTTACAGACCAATTTAAAATGAAAAAAATTTAAAAAAATGGATATCTTAAAAACAAGTTAAAATCTATGAGAGAAGGAGCATTAGAACGTCGATCAACAGAAAATAGGATCAAAAAGGCTACAAATAAGAAGAAGCTCTTTAAGATTAAAGCTACATTCACAACCTCAAAATTAGTAACTATAATTAAGAGTTACAATTAATGTTTAAAGTGTAACAAAGTGTTTAAATGTGTCCGTTCACTAAGTGACGTGGAACGAAGTCATACTAAATTTATTGAAGTTGGGGGGAACTGTCGTGTTCTCAGTGCAGAGAGCTGTGTTAGCACAATTTGGTTCCAAATCAGTACCATGGTACTGGTGCTTAATAGCATCCTTTTTAAATGTTGATTTATGCAGATACACCGTATTTCCTTTACTAAAACTAAAAAATTACTTAACTGAATACTTTTTAGCCGGTTCTACTAATTCCACTCATTTCCTTTATGTGTTTTGCAAAAAAAATAAAAAAAATTAAGTGTTTTTTTTATTTTAGTAGGTAATTCGTTGTGCTTTTTTCTACTAATTTCTTAAATGCATTATTTCTGTGGGGTGTAACATCATTTTTGGGTAAAACGGAATACATGTTAATAAAAAAATAATTTAAAGCAGTAAAGGATTCTTCTTCGAATTTTTTTGTGTGTGATTAACACGAATCCATGAATAAAAAATGCTTAAGGTTATCTCTTCGATTTTCAAGTTTAAAACCATATTCTACGCCGCTGTAAAAATTTGCAAAAGTTTACAGGGCATTTAAATCCTAAGATCAGTTTTTTTTAAGTACTGAGTCTGAAAGGTTAACAGTTATTGAAAATGACACATTTGTGTACACGGTGCTGCATGGTAGGTAAATACGTTCTTTCAGCCATTGCATATGTTAGTTCATCTTTTTTTATATTTGCCAAACATAGGTAAACATATTTTACGATGTAGTGTTGGTGGCACACTATGCCTAAGGGTTTAAAACTTTTAAAGTTACTCGAAACAAAAGCAAAAAACTATAACAATTGCTTGAATTTCTGCGCACTTATGAGCAATTTTAAAATAGAGCAGTACTGGCTGTATACGTTAAGACAACGGTTAGAAGATGGAAAAACAATACTGGGGATTGCAGCCTATCGAAATGAAAGGCTCCCTTCTATAAAATTCAGAATTTAATAGAAGGGGGTATTTTAAAGGTTTCTGGATCATCATGCAGGTTACCGATACAGCATGTTAGTAGATTGGTAAATAATTTAACTTTATACCATGGTATTTTAGTTTATTTTAATTTTAAAAGGAACGCAGATGATCAAAGAATCAGCTTCCAAGTTACAGAAAAAAGTTTTCAATTAGCAAATCGTCGCATCGCGTCAAATAAAAATGGAAGAATCCTAAAATTGACGCTGAAACCGATATTCGATAAAAGGCAACCAAAGCAAGCATCTTTTCAAGTCCTTAACAACTCCCTTTAAGATTGTTAACTAGCACACTGATAAAATGTGTAAATATTGACAGTAGTTCAGTTTCAAAAAGCGAGAAAACGACTAATTTTAGATTACTAACGTGCTAGTGATCTTTTGTCTAGAATTTTGCTAAAACTTCAAAACCAAAATAATATATTTTATTAGAAAAAAAAATGCCTTAACGGTCAACTTAACGCAATATTACGCGCATTCCATTTTCAACTCAGAACCATATAAGCGTACTGGGTGTATTAGGTCTTCTTATGCCTAATCTGTCCAATGCTTACTTCCAAAGAAAACGTAAATGTCAACTTTTTTAAAGAAACCCTAATGACTCTGAAACGCTTAGTTTTAAAACAGTAGTATCTTATTAGATTTTGCCTCCGAATTTAGCCGCGATTCCAAAAATGCAATAATAGGTAGCATGTTCCATTTACAAAATACAATTGATATAATTTTAAACCATGCCCACAGACCTCATAACAAGAAATCGCTCATTCACAAAGCGCAAATGACCCACCTTGTATAATTTAGAATAGAATACTAAAGATGCGAATTAGTATTATTTTCATAGGATCAACAAAAGTAGTATAATTATCACCTTCGATTTTATATTAATGGTAATTTCCACACTATTTGGAATAATAGAAATTCAAAACAAAAGTAGGTTCTAATGTAAATTCCAAGCTACATTGAAAGAAATCCGGTTAAATTTGTAAACGCTATTAGAAAATTATTTTCACACAGTCAAAGTAAACACGCATAATCTCCATAAATTAATTTTCTACAAACGGTATCGGCATTAAGTGTTAATTACAGAAAATAATGGTATTGTCAATTATACATATGCATATAGGTACATACACACATCAATTATTTTCAATATGGTATAAATCTGTTCAATACTTATTGATTGTGCGTCATTGCATGGTTTGCCCTGACGGAGAAATCTAAAGTTATGAAATAATTTACACGATTGCAAGCAGGCTAATGAATAATGTATACTGTAGTAATTTATATGTTATATCGATATCTAGATGTTAATAAAATACCTAATACTTATGTAAGTTCTTTAGTCAAACAATAATTTTGCTTTTTTATAAGGCCTTCGAAAAGGGCCAAAAAATTACTTAATAAAGTAATTATCTGCTGCAGCGACATACGGTACCGTTCATGGAAGTTCGGGCAAGCTGACAAATTATATTAACTGTTTAGGAAAAAAATTTAAAATTATATCATATACATTTCTGTGAGGAGTTATTAAAACCAACCTTTTCTGGAAGCCTTTTACCAATTTCCAGGTAATATTTGTCTATTATAAGACCGTTATAAAATATATAATTATGTTGGAAATCCCTAATAATTACAGTGACAATAATGCTTTATAATAATACCTAGGAGGGTTCGCTGATTCACTCGTGTTACCTGGAAATATTCGTATACCCTTTATAAAGTATTATAACATTTGTAAGCGCAGTAGTTCTGAAGAGATTGTTATTGTGAAAGTATCTGTCGTTGTGCAAGTGAAAAATAAAATAATTTCGGTTTGACTGCTTAAAATGCACCGTGGAAAGCCTCTAGCTGTTTCAAAACGATCTGCTATTATTACCTTGCATCAGGAAGGGTACGTAGAAAGACGGATTGCGGATAAATTAAAAATAAAAAAATCTACAGTACGTGATACTATAGTTCGATTTAAGACAACCGGTGACGTGCAAGATCGTAATCGGCCAGGACCGTCAAGAAAAATGGCTCCTACGGAAAATTTACGAATAAAAATAATTAGTAAGCGCAATAGAAGACTAACAGCATCAGAAATTGCTGCAGAATTCAATAATGAGCGAGATTCCAAAGTTTCTGTGAGTACTGTGAAACGTCGGCTTAAAGAGGCTGGGTTGCATGGGTAAGTGACTTGTCGAAAACCGTTACTCCGAAGACGAAATAGGCTGAAACGACTGAAATGGGCACAAGCTCATAGAGATTGGACAGTGGACGATTTTAGAAACGTTTTGTGGACTGACGAATCGAAGTTTGAGGTTTTTGGAAGTAGACGGAGAGTTTTCGTACGCAGATCAAGAGGGGAAAGAATGTTACGGGAGTGTATAGTTCCTACAGTGAAGCATGGAGGCGGATCTGTAATGGTTTGGGGTTGTTTTTTCTTAATCGGAACAGGGGACTTGCTCAAAATTGAGGGCATAATGAAAAAAGAAGAATATCGGAAAATCCTGGAGGAAGATGCCATACCGTCAGAAGTCCGATTAATTGGTCGTGGATTTGAATTTATGCAGGACAATGACCCCAAACATAAATCTAAATTGTGCACAGATTACCTGCAGCAAGAAGAAAATGAAAGAACCCTAAAAATAATGGAATGGCCGCCACAGTCCCCCGATCTGAACCCGATAGAGTTGTTATGGGAAGAATTAGATCGATGTGTTAGGAAAAAGTGTCCAAAATCGAAGAAACATTTGTGGACCATTCTCCAGGAGGTATGGACAAGCTTGCTTGTCGGATGCCGAGAATAGTGGCAGCAGTCCTAAAGGCAAGAGGTGGATTTTTCGATGAAAATCGGATTTAAATTATTTGTATTACATTAACTTTTTCTTTTTAATAAATTTGTGTTTGAAAATATGTAAAATCATGTAAGTAAGTATTAAATACATGGCCATTTAATATTTCTCTTATTTTCTTTGACTTCCGTACATTTTTTTGCTTGCCCGAACTTCCATGAACGGTAGTGCACGTTCATATCTTGTTCTCTAAAAGCTTTGCTAATGCCTTTCGATATTCTGTGGAAAGGAAGTTTCACAAATTTCTTCTCGCGGGTTTCTACCGGAATCAATATTTGCTACATTTATTTTGACTCATCCAACAACATTTTCAGATAAGTCAAGTATACAAGTTTCTTTCCTTGCTGTAGGAATTAGTAAATAATTGACATGGGGATAATTATTAAGCCCTCTTTTTCACTGCATATATTTCATAATACTCCAATTGGCACAAGATGGTCTTACTGCACTCAATTTATATGCTACAACTTAGAACGTCATTGTTTTCCATGTTTAACAGTTATTTAGCGAGATTGGAAATGTACCTTAAATTTGGTTGTTGAAATGTAAAGATACTACGAATTTTTTATTTTGTAGTTAGCTGGAAGATATTTTAATTATGTATGCATATATTAACATATTTACGTTAATAGTTATTTCTCAAAGCCAAAATCATACGGATCACGAGAGAAATTGGCGGAGAATATGTTTAGCGAGTACTACAAGATTATAACAATAAGGAGCATTCCACAGCAACAAAAATATGTGCTGTTTGATTTCCGTTAATTAAGGAGATTGTTATGACGGCTTATAAATTTGGAACATTGCAATTCCAACATTACACCCATTAATGTTGGACATACCTCAAAAACATTGACGAAACCAAAACTCGAAAAGCGCATCCATACCTTTACATCTGTTTGTTTTTTCACTTTAAAGAAAGTTTACTAGCACGCGATGCTTAATACTTGCTTACCATATAAGAAATTCTAATTGTCTTGGGACAAATCCACAACGGCTTACGTAAAGAAACGTTGCCATGAAGTCATTATTCTTTGAACTTTCGAAACGCATAGATTGCGGTAGTTATTACTTTCACTTCATAACTTAGATCATAACTTGGTCTGCTTCTTTCTAAAGCATTTCGCTATGCCTTTCTGATATCCAAACTTGTCAACATATCTTACAGAAAATACTAATGACAGTAACATGTATTTAATGAAATTAATTACGATGTTCGTTGAACAAATTTAACATTCTAGTTCAAGAATTTGTAGAGAAAAGATACACGTTAGTCGTTACAGCTGTCATTTTAGTAACATATAATAATTGAACCAGTATACATAACTTTTTATTGTGTTTGCTATTTCCATCTAAAATAAACACACACTCAACATATGTTTGAAAGCTTCAATAAATTTCATTATAGCCATCTGGTGAGTCACGTGACAAGGGTCATGTCGGAAGTCCTGCAGCCCGTTTTTCAATTTAATGGATTATTATTAATTAAGGCAGCGTGCGGTGTATTCTGTTACGCTTCTATTTTTATGTCTGCAAATAAAGGGGAAAGAAGAACATTGTCAGCATGCATGCAAGAATCAGACATAATATGGCAATAACTAATTGTATGTATATATATATGTATATATATATATATATATATATATATATATATATATACTAATTCGATATATATATATATATATATATATATATATATATATACAGTACCGTGCAATCGAATTAGGGCCACTTTGATTTTATACAAATATTTGCCATTAATATTATAATAACCAAAATTTCGAAATATTTTCCGCAATAAAATGTTTTTAATTGTATTTGAGATAATCCTCTTAAGTAGGTATAAAATTCTCGTTATTATAACCCCACCAAACATTCCTTTCTATCCAGGGTACGTTTAGGATCGGTAATCGGTGACTGGCTTTACCTGCTTCAAGTTAGTTTACGTGTAGTTTTGATGGTGTAAAGTGCAAGTATTATATTTTCATGCTATAATATTCGTTTTACATGTTGTTTTAGTGTAATTAAATTGAAATTTCGTGACGCTTAGTTTTCTTTTTTTATTGATAAATTTTGTGAAATGGGCAAACGTAAAGACATTTCAAATGAGAAAAAAAAACAAGAATTCAAGTGTTATTAGAGACGGGGCTGTATTCGCATCGGGAAATAGCCAGAAGGGAACAAGTTTCTCGTCAAACAGTCGACAGGGTAGCGATGTCAAAGAAAGAAAATTTACCAGCGACTTCAAGTGGTCGTTCTCATTGTCGCGGTATTCGCAAAACTTCGCCACGGGAAGACAGAATTATCATGAAAAGGGCATTAGAAAACAAGCAACTGTGCATTAAAGAACTTCAGCGTATATTACAGGCTGAGAATACAAAAATATCAGATCGAACATTAAGATCGCGCTTATATGAAGCCAATATCAGAAGTAGACGCCCTACAAAAAAGCCGAAACTTACTTTAAGGATGAAAAAGGCAAGATTGCAGTGGGCGCAACAGCATCGGCATTTTACTGTTGAGGATTGGAAAAAGGTATGTATCAATATTTTATGTATATTTTCAAAATTTGGAACATTTTTAGTAAATTCGAAAATGTAATGAAAATTTCTGTTTCTAACGGTTGTTTTCAGTGACGAGTCACGGCTAAAGGCTGTAACTAAAGTTGCTCGTTTCGTTAGAAGAAGACCATCGGAACGATATGATGAAAGCGCAGTGGTAAAAACAGTGAAACATCCACCGGGAGTTATGGTTTGGTCCTGTATATCAGGGGAAGGGCTTGGATCGCTCTATTTTGTAAAAAGGTACCATGAATCAAATTCAATATAAAGAAGTTATGGAATCAATCTTAATCCCGTATATGACATCTTTAGACCCTGAAAATTACTCTTACACATTTATGCAAGATGGTGCACCGTGCCACAAGGCAAAAACAATTCTAAATATGTTTTCAGCAAGAAAACTGGAGATATTGCCATGGCCAGGCAATTTCCCCGACCTGAATCCAATCGAAAATGTTTGGAATTCTTTAAAACGTACAGTTTATGCATCTCCCAATACAGCAGTTGACGTTTTGAAAGCGAACATAAATAGCTGGCAAAATAATGCTCACCTTAAAGAAGTTGTAGCAGCGTGTGTAGCAAGCATGCCAAAAAGAATTGCTGCTGTCATAAAAGCAAGGGGTGGTTCGACGAAATATTAATGTACGTGTTAATATAAATATATATATGTAAATAAATAAAAATTGTTTTTATCAAACGTTGATACTTTGTATTATTTATTAAGCTAAAACTCAAATTTATATAGTGGCCCTAATTCGATTGCACGGTACTGTATATATTAGAAATAGAACTGTTTAATTTGCTATAATTTAAATCTTGTCCCTCTCTCGCTTGCTATCACAGTTAACAATTTGGGATTGCTGATGCATGAAGACTTCCAAAAGCACACTTCATCGTTGCTGAAAAGAGCAATTGTGCCATTGAGGATGATATACAGATGTCGTGACGTAATTAACCAAAATACGAAAAAGACCTTGTGCAACTCTCTGGTGCTGTAGGTGTTTAATTATTAAAGCATGGCAAACGGTTGCACCCGCGGAGACGCCTGTAGGGGGGGATGTATATACGTATGTGAATGCAGAGTTCAGTAATTGCGGTAGACATTGAGGAGTTCGATCGTTCGGTTATTTATCGGATTGTGTGTTTTCGAAAACATGGGACGTAAGCCTGGTGTTTCTCTTGCATCGCATGTGAAGAAATATATTTTGCGTTTCCCTGGTTTGGAATTTACAGATTCGTACATTCGTTGCAAATTTTGCGGTATAGGGTTGCTAGGTCGCACGACATTTGAATGTAGAAGTCATATTAAAAATAAACGTCATGTATTGAATTTAAGAAACAATATTTCGTACTGGCAATTTTTCTATGACTTTATTTTCATGTTGAGCACGTGCAACATCCCACAACACCTAGTAGATAATGAACACTTTCGCCTTTTTTGGGATAAATATGTTCCATCATGGAAGCTACCAACAAAAAGACAATTACGGTACAATTTACCACATGTGCAAAGTATAGTAAAAGACTGTATAAAAGACGACTTGAGAAATCAAAAAATCTGGCTCACTGTGGACGAAACTACTGATGCTCAGAAACACAGCGTGATTCATATTGTGTCGCGTCCTTTAAAACGTAATGGTCTAGCAGCTTCCTTGTTGTTAGCCAGTAAAAGGATTGAAAGAACTGATGCCGAAACCGTTGTAAACACAATAAAAAATATGTTAAGAGAATTTTGTATCGTAGGAGCCCAAATCACCATGTTAGTTTCTGACGGAGCCGCAACAATGCTGAAAGCTGGTAGGATGTTAAAAGTATGCTTTCTGACTCTTCTTCACATAACATGACTCATACACGCATGTTATCCCGTAGCAGAAACAATTCGAAGCAAGTATCCTATGGTGAATGATTTAATATCATCTACCAAAAAAGTGTTTGTGAAATCTCCCAAACATATCCGCGTATTCAAGCAATTGTATCCGCAAATTTCTCTACCACCTCAGCCTGTATTGACGCGATGGGGTACATGGATTGAGGCAGTATCTTACTATCGCAAATATTATTCCCAAATGAAAGATGTCATTTTTAAACTTAATTCTTCTCATTCTCAAGCGGTTCGCGAGAATCAGCAACTTTTTTCAGATTCGGACGTTTAAAAAGAAATAGATGACATTTCCATAAACTATTCTGTAGTGACACAAACTATTTCGCAGTTAGGAAATACTCACTTATCTATACAAGACTCGTTAAAAAACATCAACAATTTAGCAGCCGCTCTAGAAAGCTTGACGGATTCTATCGGACCAGATGTCGCGCAAAAATTTCGTGCAGTTTTAAATAAAAATCCGGATTTAGAAAAGGTTCGATCTATATCTGGAATTCAAGACTGCACAGAAGCGATACAGGAGTATTTGAATTTCCCAAATCTTACTTCATTACATGCTGAACGATCATTTGCAAAGTATACGAGAATGTTTTCAGACCGTCGTCGAGGCCTGACCGAATCGACAATGGAAGCATTGCTTATGTTGCAGTACTACGCGGCGTACCATGGCAGTCGCACATTACCGCAGTGGTCATCGATACGTCAATAAAAGGTAACAATCTATTATTTTTTTATTAATACTGTGTCTACTTTTGCGCGGTACGCCCCGGACGGTTCCACTAGTTTCTCGAACATTATAAATAGTATACGCACACCGATCAACCGATAATAACCGAACGTCCACTCGATTCCTTGTATGTACATAGTAAACACAGCTCCTTTCGCGGCGCCTCTGCGGGTGCAACTGTTTGTCACGCTTTATTAATTATACGGATGTAGTCTCTTCAGGTGACCGATTCGAAAAGCATTCAAAGAATACAAAATTCGTGCTTGCGATTGATTTTCGGAATTCGTCGATTCCAGAGAATTTCGTATAAGTTTAAGGAATACAAGTGGATTACTATGAGCGTCCGTCGCGAGTTACACAGTGCGATTTTTTATTATAAAACTTTTGCCTACTATATATATACATACATACTATATATATACTATATAGAAGGATTACCTTTAGAAGCGACGTACATACATAACATGAATGTGCGGTCACGCGGGTTGTTAACAATTCCTTCTCATGGACTGCAATCTTTTAAAGACAGATTCTCTTATAATGTTGCGAGATATGTCAATATGATTATGCAAAATTATGGCACTAATATCTCTGTAACTAAATTAAGAATAAGATATAGACAGTTTTTCTCGACGGCCAATGTGTAGGGTTGCACCAGGTTACTGCGACGTTTTTGTTGTGGGTATATTGTATAACTACTAAAATTTATCGAGTAGCTCACGCTTTTATCTTTTTTAACTGTTTTGGCTTATTCAATTTTTTTTTATTATTCTTTTTATTTAATGTAATTAAGCTCACTTAGGTTGTAGGAAGAGTACTCCTACTCAACATGCAGGGATACAAATCTTTTTGCTTGTTAGATCAGATATATTAAAGAAATGGTAGACAAGAACATGTACGAGGGTGCATCAAATATAAACGGGACTGATTTTCTTAAAAATTCCGGAGGGCTTCTAGACCTGGAAGGGGTTGATGCACAGGTAGCCTGTACCGTTAGGGAGAGGGGAGAACCGACCGCAACTCTCTCGGGTCCCTTTAGTATCAAAAGAAACCATGAGCGAGAAAGAAGTGCATGTCTCCGTGAAGCAGCAGATTATCATCAAGTTTTTGGCCAAGGAGGGGGTGAACCCAACCGAAATTTTGCGGCGATTACAGAGACAGTTCGGGGACAACACCCTGTCAAAAACCCGTATGTTTGCATGGCACAAAAAATTTTCTGGGGAGCGTGAAAAGGTCGAGAACGAGGGTCATTATTGCAGCCCAAGGACAAGTATGACCGTTTCAGGTTGATTTTCTCCACGATCGAAAAGGAAGAAGCAATCGGACCGAAGTGTCATTCTTCTGCATGACAACGCTAGGCCTCATGTGGCTAACGCCACGATGCAAGAAGTGGATGTACTAGGATGGGAAACGCTGGAACATCCACCCTATAGTCCAGACTTGCCACCTTGTGACTTCCATCTTTTTGGACCCCTCAAAGAAACGCTTGGAGGCCAGCGTTTCGACGACAACGAAACGGTGGAAGCGTTTGTACTCCAATGACTACACGAACGTCCGAAGAGTTTTTACGATGATGGAATAAAAAAGCTCCCAATCTGATGGGAAAGATGTATTTCTAGGGCGGGAGAGTATGTAGAAAAATAATATATATTTGTAAGCTTAGTTAAATAAACTCATAATTTTTTAAAAAACGAGTCCCGTTTATATTTGATACACCCTCCTATATTATCTAATGCATCAATAAACAAATATTATTGTTATTATTATTAAAATTACTTAAATACATATCTAATTAATATAAGCAATACATTGTATATTTTTATCATAATATCATTATCAATATCTTTATAGAATATGCCCCTATTTAGCTTAATACAGGTCTCGAGTTGTAGGATGGCGAGGTCCAGCGCTGTCCGAAGGTACTGTCGGACATCGTTCGGGAAAATTCAAATTTGAATGCAACATGCAGCGGCGTAGCTCGACTTATTTTTTTAAATTATGTTAGCATAATAAAAAACGACTATAAAATAAAGTCTTGTATTTCCACCGCGCACCTGAAGCGTTCGCCATCCTATAACGCACAAACTGTATCAATAATTAAAATAGTTATAATCCATGACAATATTTACATATAAAGATACATCATTAAATGTTTTCCAATAATCCCTCACTGGGAATCGGCGACATGTAAAAAGGCTATAACCCAATACGATTTCAAAGTTATTAGCGAATTGGAAAGCCAATAAGAAGTTCAGGCGTAAATAATGCCTGCCCATCAAGCAGAACGCTCCGACAAGGAATAAAAGTTACCGGCGAAAACTTGGTCGTCTTCATTCAGTTGCAATTAAAGTTACCATGTAAATTAACACTCCCCCTTTATCACCGTGGCTGCCAAGCGTGACTCGAATGCGTTGCAAGTTCAAAAATTGTAGGAATCCAGAGTTAAATGGACTTGCACGTTGTGAGACATGGATTGAATATAAAATATTCGCGATGTCTAATCTAGTATGTGTGAATGGAGCTATGAAGATAAATCCCATATTGTAGGTATGTGTGTACATATGGTGGACTTATTCGATGGTACGTGAGAGGATTTTTAATATACTACGTAAATATTAAATCCAACAACGGTAAGTACACATTAAATAAAATGATTTATTTAAGTTTTATATTGGATAGTTGAACGTATGTTTGTTACTTTATGATTAGAGCCGGGCCAAATTGCGCCATCCAACAGAATCGGAATCAGGCGCAACGGCCGCTTATTGTAAATAGCGTATATGTGAGTCACAGCAGATATGTGATATTTCGAAATTAATACACAAGAGTAAAAAAATAAAAGCTGACGCAATAATAATGTTTAATAATTAGAGCGGATATATATATATATATATATATATATATATATATATACACGCTGAGGTGTTTTTATTTTCATTATGATTTTTTATTTGATTGAAAACGGTATGCGTTGTAAATGGGATGTAATAAGGAAATAACTGAGAAACTGAACGCTTTTTTTATTCTGTTGTACTTAATAATGTAACTGTAAATAAAGATATAATAAATAAATTCTATCCTTCTTAATAATGCGGATAGGCTTGTTTAAAAAGTTGCACCATCAGATAAGTTTCCACATTTGCCTCGGTGAAGGATGTTCGCCGAGACGAAAAAATGTTCTTATATTTCGAAAACGACCGTTCCACGTCTACCGAAGTAAGACAGGCGTAATTAAAATAATCTTTAGACTTAGTCAAGGAATCTGCAGATGCCCCATCGCACATTTGTCTTAATCTCGTGTAGTCCGGATTCTTTTTTAAAACACTATCGAACTTAGCTAAAACTCGTCCACTTGTTGCATCGTTTATACTGTGTAACAATGTACTAACTTCGTCCACGACTTGCACTGATTCTACCAACGACAATCCAGAATTTTGCAAATTTTCTATCGCGTCTACTAACCCTTTGTAATTGTTGCTAATATTCTTTAGATGTGTTTCAACAGAAATATCGAGAAATCCCTTCTGGCTCATCCTAATAGCTCTAGCTTCGGCAGGGACGAATTGCAAAATAACGGATTTGACTTCTTGAAAATGTTCATTATAATAAAAAGCGGCTTTTAACCACGTTCCCCAACGCGTAAGAATGGGCTGTGGTGGTTCTCGAATACCAGGGCATAACCTGTGGAATGCCCTAGTCCTCTTAGGACTTTTGAGAAACACTTTTTTTGTGTTTGCTATTAATGCATCCACCTCCGGGTAACACTCTCGAATAGTTTGTGCCACAAGATGTAAAGCATGGACTTTACACGTAACATGTAAAAGTCCTTCACACTTTTCTTTAAGGGAACGGCCTACACTACACATTGTTGCTGCACCATCGCTCATGAACAACAACAGTTGACTGGTTGACACTTGAAATTTTTGTAACGTTTCGAGAACTACGGCCGTAATTGCTTTACTAGTACACTGTTTTAATCTTCTGCTGGCTAATAGAATTGCAAAATTTGGTTTAATAGGATCTAATACGCGCACTATTATACTCAAAATAGAATTTTTTTTGCAATCTGTCGTCTCATCAAGACATAGCCACAGCTGTTTATCTTTTAATTCGGCTTTAATTCGATTTTCAATGTCCTCACGTATTCGTGGAATATCTCTCCGTAACGCTGTCCGAGATGGTAGTATCCACTCGGTATTGTATGTACCCCAGAATTTTCGAAATGCTTTTTTATCAAGTATACGAAGTGGTAGACCACATACCATAAACGTTAAAAGCAATTCTAATCGAAATTGACGTTGTTGTGACACACCATTTCTTTTATTTCTGTGGTGTGCGCTATTTATATGTCTTTCACAATCACGTTTGCTCCAGCACAGTAGTTTCTTTTTACAAACTTTACAGAAAATTGTACTCCCATTGTAATGTAAATCCACAAATTCACTAAGAAATTTATTAACTTTCGTAGGTAATGGCCGTTTATTTTTAATAGTTACGTTAGACATAATCACTAAAGCGAGCACACCGACGCTTGTTTCTAGTATGCCACGAAGTGGTGCAAACGTAACATCTGCAGACTCGTCATTTGTTGATGAATAGAGCGCGTCATCCGTAAATGAATAAGCGCGCTGTTAGTTCGTAGCCGTCGATGAATGAACTTTTTTTTTGTAGTGGCCCACTGTGAACAACGCCCTATTTATCAACGAACACCCAAACTGCAGGTGTATATTTGCGCGTCTTCACGACGTAATAGACAGTGGTTTTGGTCCTCGTCCTAATAATTACATATTTAAATTACCTATGTTTACATACATATATGCGCCCGGCAGCCTGATTGCGAACCTGGCGCGTGGCGCTCTTGGCCCGCTCTACTTATGATTACGCTGATTCTCAAAGTGTATAGTAAAGACAGATCAATAGTAGGAACTATCCATCAATGACAGTATTATCTTATGCAACGTAAAGTCACAGGCAATGAGCGCCGAAAATAATGGGAAAGAATTCACATAGGAGTCGCGATTAGCTTCCCCACTTCCTCAGGATATTTCTTTCTGTCTTCTAAAACCGTTGTCTTAAATTTTTCGTAATTTAAAAGATATTATTTCTTGGTTTTAGCAGCTTTATCGTTAAATATATTGTAGTTAGAGTTAATTAAAACTTACAATTTTAACGTTTCAACAATCTTTATTGTCTTCTTCAGAAATACATGTCCACAAAATATAACATTGTTAACTAACACAAACACCTTAAAGATTTGGTTTTGTTTTGTCAAATAAAACATTATAAAATATTCAATGCTACAATCTTGTGGTTCTTTTGACTTATTTTTAAAAGGAATATTCTAGCCATCTTTGTTGGTTGACAGAAAGGCGATACTAAAAATAAATTTTTAGTATCGCACCATCGTCTACCGTCACTAGTCAGCATCGATACCCAATTTTAAACAGAGCTTGCCTCTTTCAGGTTTTATTATTTCTTTCTGATATTTGTTACTATTTACGCTCAACCAGCATTTGCGGAGGTGGTAAATTTTTACTTACATTTGAGTTATCCTATTTTCAGGTGCCAGAATTCTATCTTGCCACTAATGTGCAACAATTTGTAGGAGAATTTGACTGTTTTACGTTTCTGAAGGATAAGTAAGTTTATTGGTTACAATCCTTGATCTATAAAGACAAACGAGGTTTCCAACAGCGCCTTAAAACAATAAGACATGTTCAAATTTTAAGTGTACATCAGATAGGAAATTTTTTGAAGATTTATGCCAAGCACGGATTAAACCACCAACATTAAGAATAAAAGTACTTTCTTACATGTGGTGATGGCCCTATGAGGTATGTACATAAGCTTTTGAAGCATTTTATAACATCAAGAGCCTTTAATGTGTAAATGATGTGGTGTGTAAAGTGTCCGATGGTTTCCCCTCGTCGTAAAGGGTGAAGCGCGGGCAATTATTTCCCCAACATGAGAATGGTGACTTGGGATTGTACCGAGTTCACCAGAATAATCTGCCACTTGACCCGGGTGGGACTCACATCGCCTAGCTCTGCCACTTACCACTGGGCCATCGAGCCATTGTAAACATTATTGTTGGAATATTGAATAAACCAACGTTCGGCTCAGAACTTGGTTTCTACTATGTTTCATGAAACTATAAATGCTGAAAGAAATTGTGAATTGATGAGAAAGTTACTAATGTTGCTTCAAAATTATTGCTATATGTTTTGGACGCATCTAATGCAATGTTAAAGGCAGAAAGGTATTTTTTCAATATGCTGCATTTGACGTATTGTACTCATGGGTTTCCGAATTTATCCGCGAGAGATTTCCAGGTAGAGCACTGAACGGGCCAATTTTTTACGGCCCGGCCCGCCCGTGGCCCGTTACAGTATGGAGTGGGCCCGCTTGGTCCGTTGCGTTCAATACCTCGGCACAAGGCCGCCCGTTAGAAAATTTACGCCCGTTTGGCCCGTAAAAACGTTGTATACAGAGATTCAGTTGGTACAAAACATTACATGATTGTCAGAATAAGAAGAACCGAACTGGCTGCAAGATCTGTTCAACGTTATACTCATCAAGAAATAATAGCAACAGCATGCATGGAACAAAATGATGATGTTTTTGGGCATTTATTATAATAATGAAATACGTATTCAACTTTATTTTGTCATTTGTTCATTTTGTTCCTTTTATGCTTTTTTCTTTCTGTTTATTAATAAAAAAAAATCGATTTTGGAAAGTTCTATTTTTCGAATAATTGTACTGTAGTATGAACAATTGAGAGTGAATCGTGCTGACTAATTAGTACTGAAGACTGTACTGTTGACAGTACATTGGCAGCTACCTTCAAATATTTAACCATAGCAAACTGAAATTGACAATAAACAATGCGAAATTTCGGATTAAGGAGGTTTTTGCAAAATATCTTCTAAACTATTAACTTTAGCAACAGCACTTACTACACATTTTCGCCCTACTTTTTGACGCGGAATCTAATACCGCTTAGAAAATTAGGAGTTGCAATTAAAAAAAAAACGAAATATCTCTGTTTAAGTTTAAATATCTCTGATATTGTCCTCTCTCTACTGGCACAGCCTTTATAATTTAGGCAATTTATTTGTTACTATGGAAACATCGTTTTATGAACATTACCAGAAAGCAGAATAATTTTTTTGGCGTATTACAATTTGTAAGTTATTTTAAAACTTGTGATGCACCACATCTGTCAGACTTTTTCGAAATGTTGCAATATATCTTTAAGAATGAATTCTAGGGATAGACTGGGTTGCATAAAATAATGTTAAAATTTAACACGGAATCCTAATTTGACATAAAAATTGTAGTGTTCCATTTAAAATAGGGAAGTTGATGGCCACTTCGGGTATAAGAGAGAGATACCGGCAGTTGAAAATATCTTGGCTGTGCTATTTTTAAAGGATAATTTCTGTATGTAAATTTTCAAATTTCTATTTTAGTCTCTTCCCCATATACTTTTAACCGACGCTCATCGCGACATACCCTGAATATACTTTTATAGAAAATATTAAAGAAGTACATTTTGAACAAAATTTCAGAATAAAAAGTAAACTCGTATGAAAGGGAAATTGTTTTTATAAAAAAGTTGAACTAGTTACAAATTTAAATACAAATTAATTTAAATTTTAAATTGAATGCAAACAGCAAACTTTATGCATACCCTATATTGTAGGTCATGTGCACATAGCTTTAAATCAATTGGTTCTATTTTGTTTGACAGTTAACTTAAATTGCGTTTCATTTCTTCATCAAAATATTGCTGTTAATGTAATTGCGTGCATCACATTATTTATAGGGATGTAAATGATATTTTTAGACTTGGATTAGTGCAAGCAAGTATCGAAACGTATTGAAATTTATTTCGCAACTATAAGTACTACTACTCTAGAACGCTCGATGTAGAAGACGGGTGTGTTCGTTTGCTTTTGTATACCTGACTCCAAACCAATTGGATACAGGTTCAACTTTCTAAGATGCGAAGAATGTTCCGGTACAGCCAGACCATAAATTTCCATTTAGACACTGTCTTGCTGTAAATCTCTGTTCGCGCAAATGTGGCTGCATAGCATAACCCCAGGTAATTAAGAAGTTCAGTTTATCTTCATTGTCTTCCTATTCCTTTATTTATATTGTATACCACCAACCAGCTATTACTTACTTAATTTTGAAACACCTGCGATCGTTTTTATTTTTTAGGGGAACATAACAACCCTTAAGCTTTGTTATATATTATCCAATAATATGTTGCTCGTTAAATGTATATTAAGTAATTAAACCTGAATTAAATTAGAAATTGTATTTCTAACTAATGAAATACTGTCTTATTTTATGCTCAGATATTACAGTGGTGTTTCACAAAAAGTGTACATATATTTACGAATATGGTAACATGTCTTATAAAATAAATGTATTTACAGGATGTGCAAAATAATAGCAGTATTAAGAAGTAAAACTCAAAGTCGTATATTACTACCAATAAGAAAGAGAAGTTATTTCTCCGAACAAAGTTGCGACACAAAGTATTTCCATTGCTGTAAGTACCAGTAAAATGGGTTCCTGATATAATGTGCGGTTGATAAAAGAAAGCTTACAAAGAAACTGATGCATGCTGGTAAAACATAAAATTCAAGCTAAAACTCGTGGTAAAAAACGAAAGAGGGCGGAGAACACTATTGTATGATTAGAAGAAGCGAATCTAAGCGCTAGCAAAAAACACTGTGGGTAGTCTGTTTGTAAACATAATAATATTTAAAAAAATGGAATTATACAGATTGAGAAAATGTGAAATTAGCTATATCGGTATCCCCTCCTCGCTCTCTCGCCGTGCATCCGAGAGAGCGTGGATGGGACTGACAATGAGTGATATCCCAGCAATTCCATGCGGAACATGCTAGTCGACGGAACAATGTTGAGATGTAGACCTACTGTGCGAAAAGCGCACGTAATAATTTGAAGTCAAGGCCGCCTGGAAATGAGAGTTTCGCATATTTATTTTGTTGTTGCTAGGAAGTTTAGACGAAATTAATAGGAAATAGACGAAAACAAAAACAGATGCTGATAAAATGAAAGAAAAGAAAAATAAATACTCTAGAAATTCTCTAGAATTTCTCGTCCGCACATAAGACAGTCTACTTCGTAACTAACCACATTGGTAACCTTGGGGATGCTTATTCCTCCGCTTGAGAGCGAGGAGGGGGTAGCGATATGGCTAATTTCGCATTTTCCTAATCGGTAGAGTAGTAATAGAATTGATAGATATGTCTGACGACTCCTAAATAGCAAAGACCTTAGTCAATTTTTGGAAAAGGCAGAAAAAGGTAATCATCTTCATAAAGTTCTGAGTCAAAAATCTTAATCTTCCATGCTTCCCGAGATTGTATGAGGGCGACGCTTTTAATGTTTAAACATCCAGACGTTGAATAAATATTATTTGGTACCTGTTGATGAAAAAAAAAAAATATTGTAGACCAAATTTGATTCTTGTTGCCCAATAGTAAAAGAGTCAACAATACGACAAATATATTATTAGCAAAGTATACTAAACATATTACAAAACAAAATCAAATAATAGTTGCCTTATAAGTATAAGTACTAGAAAAATAACAATTCAAGTCAGAGTGAGTTACAGGTTGTACTTAGTTTTTAAACATTTTTAAACATGTGACGAACGTGTGCTTTCACTAAAGTTTGCTCTTGAAACTTGAAAGATAATGAAGGAGCGACTACTACAGGAATGATGCACTGAAAAAATGGTTAATAATAAGAGCGAGGGAATCTGTGTTGTTTCTCAATATCGGAAAGAAATTCAATGGTTTTTTCTTTCCGATGGTCGGCGATAGAGTGAAATTACGGTTTAGTACTATAGTGAGTATCTCTTGTAGGGAAAGTGTTATTCAATTTGAAAGACAGGCATTCCAAAAATCTTTTTTCATCATTAAACTTGGATACAAATATAGTAGTAAAAAAATATTTCGTTACATTTAGATCTATGAATTGTCTGCGGTTTACTACCAAATTCGAGGGATGTTTAGTAATTAACGAGACAAACGGCATTAGCGGGAAAACTACTGAATATTATTAGATGAAATTCTGTGGGTCAAGTTGGCAACCTTGGGGATAAATTAAGTCAGCTGTTTGAAAGAGATAAAAGCAAACATAACCTCTTTTGGTCATTTCAAAATGTCGGCTCCTCTCCAAACGTGTACAGTGGAAGAACAACTGAGACAAATACATCAAATTTGCTCCAATTTGATGTATTTGTCTCAGGAGATTTTGGGGAAAAATTTAAACTAAATTTTACAATTCTTAATGGGGTCGGGAGTATTCCTGGATACTCTTTTCGCAATTTTCTTGTAAATTTTGAAATTAATAAATCGAAATGAACGAATTTTAGAATAAAAATTTTAAACTAACGTTGAATTCGAATGAAGCTTATGTTACATAAACCCAGTTTATAATAACCTCTACAGGAAACTGTACTAGACTTTAACCTTTTCTTCCTGGAAATTACACTTTGATTTCACTATCGAACGCTTAGTTAAGATACACCTTAATTCAACGAAGGTTGAATCAAGATTGATGAAATTTTTGGCGTCGTTTATTTTTCTTTTATTTGTAATCGCGAAAGATTGTTTCATTCCACAGCAAATTTTGATAAAGTAAACCCAAATATAAAGTTTTTTTGATGCATTATGATGAAATGATGTTATTTATGGAAATAGCATACGAGAATGAATGCAGTGGCGTAACGAGGTGGTTGTATTTAGAGGACTCTATAACTTAAATTTTGACTAACAAGGTTTAAAAATGGAATTTCTCTAATGATTTACCTAAAAACGTTAGGACAAAGATTTAATTGATGAAATAATGTTTGAAATACCTCTCAATTTACTCTGTTGTTTGTTTTAGCTTATTTTTCCATTAATTATTACGAATTACAAATGGAGAAATCGACCAGAAGATGGAGTTTTATCTACGTTCTCCTACGATCATATGGACTTATATATTTAATATAATGTCCTCGCCCCAAGGCCAGTTGGCTGGGGGGAAATGGTGACTTGGAAAATTACATTTTTTAACCGCAAGAGGGATATTTGATTACCAACAAGTGACTAACTTGAACACCCTAATCGTTCAGAGGTGGACAGCCGAAGTTGTCGTTGTCATAAATATTGAACATTACAATATATAGATATATACTTCCTTCACATAGTTTCTGAGAACACATGAGAACACACCTTAATATTAGGACCTTAGGCTTATGAAGAACATGTGCAGCATTTCTCCAATTTATTGTAATGTTACAATTTATAATATCAAAAGCTGTCATTAATGTGACGCTAATGAAGCGTACTGTACGTGGCGTATAATGCGTTCAGCCAACTACCTACATATGTCCACCCGTTCAACACCGAACTTCCTCTGTGGTCTTTTTCGGTGTCTCCATTCCTTTTATTGCCTACTACCTAGGTGGCGGTGGTGTGAGGAGATTATTAAATCCAGACAACGATGATATGAGCGGAACGGCTAAATAACTTCTATACATTTTCTCCATATTCTAAATCTTCCAATTTAAAGAAATATTTTCCTACAACAATTTAAAGAATAATAAATAAAATTTAATATTCGAAGGTTCCTCGTAGTGTCATATATCTGAGATCATAGAGGTACATTTCAAAATGGAGAACCTTCATGACAGTTTATCTACAAAATTTCATCTAATTTAGAATACGGAACGTTAATTGAAATTTAATAATTTGAAATTCGAAAGGCATATCCTAATTAGCCATGATAAAATAATCGCTATCACGAACAAAGGAGTCAAGGGACGCTTATGATTTCCGGAGTTTAAGTCAAATGGTCGTTATAGCTACACGTTTAGTGATTAAATTCAATGTTAATTGCGAAGTGAGACTCAAGTTTGGCAATTTCAAAATACGTGGGGTCCGTGTAAAATGTAAAATATAAGCATTTTATATTGAAACGTCACAATTTGAGGTTAGTTTCCTCAAATTTAATTCTTCAACATAAATAAATAGTTGGGGTTAATTCATATTTAAATTGGGGACACTCGCGGATCTACAGACGTACAATTAATTAATTACTTTCGATAAATCAATTTTTCTCTTCGTTCATAGCATTACATTATACACTCCCTTTTTTTAAATAGAAGCTGGATGAAAATCGTCGCAAAGAAGTGTTCTTCTGCGAATATTTGAATGTTGGCATTTAATTGATTGATTACCTTAGAAATTCCATGCAATCGTAAAAAATCGTGGTTTTGCTGCAAAATTTGTTACATGCAGATGGCCAAATAGATATTTTAAAATATTATTCAGATTTGAGCACAGGCAGTGTTCATTTTGGTGTGGTAAAAAAATGGACAAATGCGCATAGTGATTAAACAATTATAGTAGAGTTATAGTAAATAGTCACTACAACAGCTTTTTTATTTCTTATGCACGTAATTGATTAAAACACAGACATTTTCTCTAGTTTAAAAAAAACAAGGTTATTAAAATTTTTAATAGTTTATCTAAAGCCACGAGACATGCGTAAGCTTACTATACTATCAAAGACAGAGATCCTGTAATTGCATAATTCAACGAAATGGAAATACCACGGACTCGGATAACTGCATTACTTAATGGGAATTAAGTTCTCAATTCCGAACAAAAAGTAATATGGCAGGAAATAACTGGAAGGCAGAAAAAATAGCAAGCAACTGGAAAAATCAGAGAGATCGCAGAAACTGGAAATAACTTAATAAAAAGGAAATTGGATAGACTCCACGTTGAAATAACCGCAATAAAACTTATGAAGTAATCGTGTCACGTTTACTTATAATTAAACAGAATTTCTTTCAATTGCATTTGAAGAACGTAAGTTTTCTTGCTTTAAACTTATTAAGATTACGTAATGTTTGTTGGTTAGTTTGAGACAGTTAGATTCCTATAGGAACACCCTTCAGTTACTAATTTCTAATGTTAATTAGGCCTTGTCGGTTTAGCCTGTTTATATAGTCAGGAATACAGTGTCTAGACTGATCGCAAATACATACTTAAAATAACCGTCGTCGACTTTAGTTCCTTATTTAAATGTCCACATGTTGATCACTTTGATTCTGTAATTTGGCCTTTTTGTATTTATAACATGTACTCTACCGCTCATAAGTATTTGGACACCCTTGAATTTTAGATTCTTGTATGCAAAGAATGTATTTAGGAAATATATTCCAGCATTATTGAATAGTATGCTAATAATCAGTACGATTCACTTAAATTCAATAAATAATATCGGTCTATTTACTTCTTTTATTTGTATGAGAGGTAATATCGTCATAAAAGCGCAGGTAGTGGCGACAACAAAGAGCGTATTTCTTGAAATTCCAGGAAAAATGTAACAGTTGGTAATTTTAGTATGAATCATGAAGTTATAATAAAGCCATTTGAAGCAATATTTTTAAATTACGGTCAGTTATTATTCCATGTTAGTAGCGACAACATCTCTTAACGAATAGTTTTTATAATTTCGTTTAACATTTTAAAACATGCCGAAAAGGAAAAAAATTAGTGTTGAAACGCGTGTTTTGATAGTAGCACAACATAACTTTGGCATAAGCAATCGTCAAATTCGTAAAATCCATTTACTGTTGATTATAACATCAAAAAATATAGTGAAAGTGGCAGTTTTCTAAATAAAGTACGAAATCGTAGACCAAAGGCGACAACATCAGCTCAAGATAGTGCAATCATAGTGTCCAGCAAGCGAAATAGAAGAAAAACAGCTCCAGAAATCGTCGCAGAAATCAATACTGTACTTCTGAAGCCGATTAACGTGTCCTCGGTTAAACGCAGTCTGCAAAAAGTCGGCCTTCACGGACAAATTGCGATGCGAAAACCCTTGCTTCGCCAAATGAATAAGAAAAAGAGTTTACAATGGGCACGTGAGCATCTAAATTGGACGGTAGAAAATTGGAGCAAAGTATTGTGGACCGACGAATCCAAATTCGAGGTTTTCGGTTCGCGAAGACGAGTGTTTGTAAGAAGATCTGTAGGTCAACGTGCACTAAAGCAAATACACAGTCTCTACCGTCAAACACGGCGGTGGTTCGATAATGATTTGGGGTTGTTTTGCTGGTACATCCGCAGGTAAAAATTTAAGGCATAATGAAAAAAGAGCAATAGAAACGAAGAATTTTGGGTCAGAATTTTGTATTCCAACAAGACAATGACCCAAAACGCACTTCAAAATTATGCAAGCACTATTTAGAACAGTTGGAAGAGGAAGGGACCCTAACAACAAAGTCCGGACTTGAATCTGATCGAGTTATTATGGGAAGAACTCTATCGGGAAGTAAGAAAAACTGCTCCAACTTCAGCAGATGAAATGTGGAACAAACTACAGGCAGCTTGGGCTCGAATAACTCCGGAAACATTGCAAGAATGCCCCGATTATGCGACGCAATCATTAAAAGTAAAGGTCACATAGACGAATCTAAAATTTAGGCCAAATAAATAATTTTAATTGTTAAAGTTGTATATTTGTCTATATTTAAATACCAAATACATATTTTAATATTTCCATTTAAATATTTAATGATACCCTGAAATTTGAGGTGCCCAAATACTTATGAGCGGTAGTGTACATGTTGGGTTATTGGATAATGACCAAAAGCAGTTGAAAGTATTCCTGTTTCGCATTTAGAAAAGTCCTTCCGTTTGACGATGTCAAAATAAAGATTTTATTGCTTCCTTTTGTGTATCTCGGCAAATATTTGATGAGCAATTACAAAACGTCACTTTAGAAATGCAACTGAAGTAGTTAAATGCAAGGTAGATTAGTTGGGAATGAGATAATAATGGCAAGAATTATCAATATTATCATAGTATTTTGTTGTCAAGTTCTCAAATTTACGAACTCTAACGACGAGCAATGTCATTTTATCGTATATTTAGATTGCATAAAAGATAATTTCAGTTATTTTGTTACGAAACACAAAAAATTCAAGCGACAAATGCATGTTCATGCTTAAATCTTTTGTTGTCCTTTTTGTCACCTAGTACAGTGTAAATATAATATTTATTGGGCAATTCCTAAATTAAAATATGGCGATGTTTATCAAGTAGATAAAACCAACGATTAGGACAAGTAGATTTTTAGATAGCGATCAATAATTCAGATAATGATTGGAAATACAGAGTCGCAAAAATGCACAGATTTCAACAATTACAACAGAACTTGACTCAATATAAGTTGTTAATTTAGACCTATACAAAAATAAAACATGTATACATATATACTGAAATACCTTTCTCGGGGGTTTTTCTCAAATTTTGTTAAATTTTCTAATTTTAATTTGAATAAACGATCCTTGTAGGTTCGGGGGTATCCCTGGATACCCTTACGGCAATTTTAGAATGAATTTCCAATTCAGTAAAATGAAATTAACGAATTTTAAGATTTGAAAATTAACTAACCTTTTACTTTTGAACGATGCCAATGTATATAAACCCTCTGTTTATATACCCACCACAGGAAACTGTCTGCTCTGGATATTTAACCCTTTTTTTCTTCTAATAAAGACTTTGAATACACAAACGAACACTTATATTGGGATTGGATTTAAGACACACTTTGATTCAACCAAGGCCGAATAAAGATTGATGAAAAATTATGGCGTCGTTCATCTTTCTTTTATTTTAAATCGCGAAAGACCGGCGATTGTTTTATTGATAATTTAACCCAAATAGAAACTTTTCGATTACTTTCGATCAAATGATATTACCATACGAGAACGAATGCAGTGGCTTAACCAGGAGGTTGTATGTTGATGATTCTTTCTACAAGCTTTAAACGAGGAAATCCACTGCTAATTTACAGAAACCTTTCAGATAAAGATTTAATTGATGAAATATTACTTGTTGTACTTTTCAATTTATGCTGTTGCTTATTCGACGATTTCTACATTAATTTGGACGAAATAAGTGAATAGAAAAATTAACAAACGAGTAGATTTGTCCATGCTACCCCACACTCGTCATTATCTGGACTTATATTTTATATAATAATGTCCTCGCTCCAAAGACGGTTGGCTGAGGGGGGATGGTAACAAAGAAATTTCCAATTTTCCCCGCAAGAGGGATATTTAGTTACCAACGAGTGGCCAGACTGGCATTTAGTAAGTACCGAAGTGACAACTGAGAGAAGTTGTTGTCGTCGTAGATACAACGTTTGAACATAACATAACAATACTTATCGCAAGCCTATGTTAGTCACAAAAGACAGACAGCTATTTATAAACTTATATTAAAAAATGTTAATACAAATTGTTTAGTGTAAATGAACTAGAATGTTTGAATATTAAAGAAATGGTTGCTACAATATATTCCCTATTAAGGGGCTATATTGCTAATACGCATCGTGGTGAATAAGTAGGTCAATGTCAATTAGTTATCAGTTGTTATAGGTAAATCATTGTAAAAAAGATTAAACTTCGCCCTCCCTTATTTTCAGTTATTTTTATTTTTGTCTGTATTATCTGTACTTATTTATATACAGTCATGGGTAAACGGGTGGAACCAAGTAAATATCTCTGAAGTATCTAGAGATATCGAAATTAAATTTGGTAGATAGATATCACAAGATATTGTGTATTTAGTTTGAATATTTTTATCCCGATTGAACTTCCTATTTAACCGGTAGTAATTCAGACTCGAAAGTTTCTAATGTAACACACTGTATATTATTTTAGTTTTGAATTATAATATTTATATATTTATAGTTTGTTAAAAAGGTGGTACCGGATGGCAGTAGCGGCGTGGGTAGGGGTAATTTTCAACTCGTAGTCGATCTCGACAGTACTGCGAGAGAGTTCAAAGCGACAGTACGTTGCACGCTGCACGCCAAATAAGTACGCGGAGGTGGTACGCCCAAAGGATGTAACGTTCCCTTCGTATGTGAATAAACATCACAGGCGTTTCCCTGGATTAGAATATAGAAGTCCGCATATTTATTGCACAATACGCAATAGCGGATTGCTAAGTCGCGATAGGTTTGAATGTAGAAAACATTGTAAAACTAAACGTCATGTATTGAATTTAAAAAACAGTATTCCATACTGGCAATTTTTATATGATTTTATTTTTATGTTAAGAGTGTGCAACATCCCACATCTAGTATCTAATGAACACTTACGTCTTTTTTGGGCTAAGTAAGTTCCCTCATGGAAGCTCCCAGCATCTATGCAATTACGATACAATTTGCCACGTGTGCAAGGTACAGTAAAGGAATGTATAAAAGACGAGTTGAGAAATAAGAAAACCTGCCTATGTGTGGATGAAACAACTGATGCTCAGAAACACAGCGCCATTCATGTTGTAGCGCGTCCTTTAAAACGCGATGGTCCACCAGCTTCATTGTTGTTATCCAGTAAAAGGATTCAGAAAACTAATGCAGCATCCGTTGTCAAAATAATAAAAGATTCGTTGAGAGAATTTTGTATCACAGGAACCCAAGTCACAATGTTCGTTACTGATGGAGCCGCAACAATGCTGAGAGTTGGTAGGATGCTGAAAATATGCTTTCCGACTCTTCTTCACATAACATGCCTCATACACGCATATCACCTCGCAGCAGAAACCATTCGAAAGAAGTATCCGATGGTGGATAAGTTAATAGCATCTACTAAAAAAGCGTTCATCAAATCTCCCAAACACATCCGTGTATTCAAACAATTGTGTCCGAAATTATCACCTCCACCTCAGCCTGTAATAACGTGATGGGGAACGTGGCTCCAGGCAGTATCTATCAGAAATATTTTTCACAAGTGAAAAATGTCATCTTGAATCTTGATTCGAATGATTCTGCAGCAGTTCGAGATAGTCAGCAACTTTTTTTCCAATTCGGACGTTCAACAACAAATAGATGAAATTTCCATGAACTATTCTGAAGTTGCACAAGCTATTGAGCAATTAGAAAACAGTCACATATCTGCACGAGACGCATTAAATTGCATAAACAATTTACAAGCCGCTCTAGAAAACTTGACGAACACTATAGGAGTCGATGTTGCTCAAAAATTTGGTGCAATTTTAACGAAAAATCCCGATTTATAAAAGGTTCGGCATATAACTGAAAATCAAGAGTACCCAGATAAGGAAAAGGAATATCTGACATTTGCAAATCTTACTTCACTGGATGTCGAACGATCATTTTGGAAGTATACGACAACGTATTCACAACACCGTCGACGGCTGAATGAATCGACAATGGAAACGTTGCTGATGTTGCAATTCTACGCAGCTTACCAGGGCGGTTGCCAATTGCCACAGTGGACATCAGGACGACAGGAAAACGTAACAATATTATTTTTCACTAATATTGTATATTACGTACCTACTACTTTTATGCGGTGCGCCACTGCCGGTACCACCTTTTTAACAAACTCTAATAATAAATAATAATAAAAAAAGCGATAAACAAACTTAAATATTAACTCATTAATTATTAAACTATATAAAAATAATCCATATTTAATCACATTAAAGAAATAATGTAATTATACTATAACCTATAAAAAAACTTTTTCGTTAGTTCATTCACTTGCTCCTAATTTTAATTATTAACTTTAGGTCTTTTTTCCATTGTTGTAAGTTTTCTTTTATTGAATATCCTTGTAGCTGGGCCTAATGATTTGTTTTTTGAACACGAAACCAGTCGCCTAATTTCTCAATAGAACTTTGTGAGATCTGGACCACTTTTTCATTCCTACCTTTAATATTAATATTTTCTTAATTTAAAACCAGTACTTGGAAGAAACATTTTTCTATCTTGGATTTTCTTGATTTTCTACCCCTAAGAAAATATCCAAATTTAATCCAAATACAATTTAAAGAAAATTATTTTCTTATATTATAATTTTTTATAGTCTTGAAATAAAAATATTTTCTTGAATAGAAACTGATTTTTGCAAGAAACCATTTCTTTGCGTGTACATTTAACAAAATCTGAGCTAAAACTGACCGAGCGGCGTTAGGAATTTTATTAGTAAATCAGCATATGCAATATACTCTGCTATAAAGGCCAATAAATGATTGTACTCAACTTAAACCGAAATATTAGAACGTCTCATCGTGGCCCATGTCTATTGGTGGTCCACTCTAGTCTACACTAAAAACTATGATGGTAGTTCAGTTGCCGAATACATAACACCTAGTGTAACAGATACGATTATGATAAGGGCCTATGTTTTTGGGCATAATTTTAACCAAAATATCCTATTATTGTTCTAAACTTAAACCAATTTTTAGCAATAAAATTTCAAAAAAGGAACATTATTAAATTATACATTTGATTTATATGCAATTATTGCCAGCTATTACTAATTAGTATTACTAATTTACAATGACTGGCGTTTAGTCGCAGAACTATTTTTTGAACCGTATTGCAGACTCTACCAGCGAAGTGAAAGTCGATTTCACACGAAACAGCCGCTATTTATGAATAAGCGATGTCGACCTTCCTTGCTAACACATTTTACAAATAATATGAATTTTACCGGATCATACCGCATAACAGTTAAAGTTAAATTATGAATGGGATGGAAAACTTACAAGAATTATTTGCTCCGGATGTACAATAACAAGAAAGAATATACTATAAATAGATCATACAAACATGTATATACGAACAACAATCATAATTTACTTATACTTGCCTTGACAATCCCACACAATTATCAATGCCAACGTCTATGTAATGTTATCAACCTACAACAATTAAACGTTATACGAACATATGTATGATTATAATGCAAGTAACACACGGTTCCTGTTTCTAATATCATGTGAGTAAAGTTTTGTGTAAATGAACTCAGAGTTCCGTTACAAGATACAATTAGCTCGGCGGCACAAAACAAATGTTCGCTTGATTTTTATAATAGGTATTGTTTAATGTTCACACACCTTTGTTACATTACCACACATACTACCACCATTGCTGAAAGTATACGCACCTACTTCTTTCAATAACCATGTACATACCTTACCATTAGAACATAACAAGAAACTACAAATCAAAAGTGTTTATCATTTTAGAAATTCAAGACTGAATTTCGATTTTATAATTTATTATCTTGCTATGGACAAACTATTATTCTTGACAAACTGTTCGATATTGGATTTATTTTCAATTTAGTAGAGTTATTGCGCACGTAATAACTAGTAACTTTTAAAAACGATCTCTACAGGATATGAGGATGGCGTGAGAAATACCCGTGTTTGAAAGCAGCTGCTGCTTTGTGTCAAAATCTGCATTACCGACTGTAAGTACTATTCTTTAGTCACCGACTGTCTAAATTTCGGAGAGATTCAACGAGTAGTGTTGTTTTGAGAGCTGTTAAAAGTCAGCAAGTATGTACAGTAGAATCTCCCTTGGGCGGACAGCGACGGTGACAAAATTTGTGTCCACTTAAAGGAAGTGTTCATTGTTGAGAAATGAAAAAAAAGATAAAGCCTAATATATATACTACAATAATTAACAACAATTATTTAAAAAGTCCGTAACTGTTGTTTGTCTTTCTTCTGCAAATGTCGACATCGTTTGAAAATGTGTCTGAAGATCTACAAGGAGATTCAGCGACTTTCCATCATTTTTCTTCGTGGCAAGAACTTTTAAATCTGCAATTAATGGTAAGGCCTCTTTGTACGTTGTAATATTTCTCCCGTTTTGGTTTTCTGTGCCTTCTTCATCATCACCGTAGTCGCTTAATTCACTCACATCATTATCGTTATCACTACCATGATCTTCTGGTAGCTCAATTACATCGTTCTCTATACACACGTTTTTGTCGAGTAGAATGAAGTCTTCAGGTCTTGCATTGTTGTAGTAATTTTGACATTTCTACAAGTTGTGCCAGTGACAAGTCATCTTCTTCATCATATCCATCATTAGTATCAACTGGAGCATCTATTACAAAGCCAGATTTTCGGAAACAATTTTTTAACGTTTCAAGTGTTACCCGATTCCAAGCGATATTTAAGAGATAAATTGCATCTAAAACGTTGACACCTTTTGTTAGAACACTTGCAGATTCAGTGTTATCGATGCGGCTAATAATGTGTGTTAAGATAAGTGATCGGTAGAAAAATTTCAATTTTTTTTTATGCCTTGATCCAAAGGCTGACAGACAGATGTACTGCCCGAAGGTGGGTAAAACATTTTTATATTTTCCAGCTGAATATTTTTTGGATTTGAGGCAGCATTATCTAAGAAGAGTAGGATTTTCTTTTTCTTAATTTGCATTCTTCTGTCAAATGCTCGAAGCCAATCTGTCATAATTTCTTCCGTCATTCATGCCTTTCTGCTGTGTCTGCAGTCTACTGGCAGTTGATCCAATTTTAAATTACGAAATGCACGTGGTCGTTTTGTTTTCCCTATCACCAAGGGCATTTCCTTTTCCCTCTCTATATTGACACAAAGTAGGATAGTGATACGGTCTTTAGATAATTTTCCTCCAGTACATCTTTCATCTTTAAGACTCATAGATTTTTCGGGCAGTGCTCTGAAAAATAAGCCGGTCTCATCTGCATTATAGATGCAGCCAGCATTGTAATTCTGCATAATCGAAGGCAACTTATCCAGGAAATTTTTCCCGTCTGCTGGGTTTACATCGGCAGCCTCTCCAGATATGCTTCTGTATGAAATTCCATGACGCTTTCTAAATTTTGCTAGCTAGCCGCACGACGCTTTAAAGCTGCCCATTCCCAAACCCAAACTTTCTGCGGCTATTTTAGTTTTTTCTCTGATCATTGCTCCAGAAATAGGCACATTTTCATTGCGTGCTGCAGAAAACCACCTGAATGTGATGTCATTGGCACGGCTATCATTTGATGACACAAAACGTCTTTTTAATCCAGTTGAAACAGAATTGGAATTAAAATCTTTCAATAAATCTTCCTTCTTTCGCAGACTGTCTGACACTTAGGATTTACCTATGCCAAAATGTTTCGCAATCTCCCTTACACTTTTTTTGGCTTCTTCAGAAAACTTAATAAGTTCTATCAGCAGCAAATGCTATATAAATGAGTATTTGTCCGTATAACGGAATTGTCCACTCAAGGGAGATGTCCATTACGGGAGATTTCACTGTATATGTGTCAGTGGAATCATTGAGAAAGAACAATACTGGTCAGTTATTTGATATCTTTTTTTGGATGGGAAAACGTATGCAGAAATCAAAGAGAAGTTGGATGCACCTTCAATGAGTACCATCAAATACTAGTTTAATGAATTTAAGCGTGGCCAAACATTCGTCCTTGATGAGGAGCAGCCAGATCGTCCGATTAAGATCCCATTGCTAATCTGCTAAACATCTCGACTGAACGCGCGCAAAACATCCTTCACGAAAAATCGAGCATGAGAAAGCTAACGGGGGTGTCGCGTCTGCTGACGATTGATTAAATACGAAATCGCGTGATAATTACAAAGCTATGTTTGGATATGTTTAAGCGCAATCCGAGTGAGGTTCTGTTGTGTTATGTGACTGTAGATGAGACACGGATACATCACTACACGCCAGAAACCAAAAGTCAGTCGGCAAAATAGGTTTTTACCGGCAAACATGCACCAAACCAGGCGAAGACGACTAAATTAGACGGAAAAATTATTCTCAAGGCATAATCTTAATTGATTATTTGGAAGGGATTATGCTGATTTATTAGGCCGATTCGACGCTGAACTAAAGAGAAAAAGGCCCCACCTAGCAATGAAAAAAATTCTTTATCATGATAACGGCCCGTACGAATTGGTGTCCCATCCCTCACATTCGCCAGATTTGAGCCGTGTGTTGTTAAATGTCAAAATGACGTTAACCTCAATGCGGTTGCGCACAACGTAATGGGTTTGTTCATATTGATGTCAACTCTCTTTGGGTATAGACAGAATGTCCATAGGATATCCGTTGTGGCCATCCATAAGATATTCTTACAATCCATGGACTTACGGATACGTTTCGAACATTAACTTGGATACCCTGTTTGATGTGGGTGGTTAGCCTTTCACCTCCGCATTAGACAAAATCCACTTTTCCTATACTTTTTTTTAACAATACGATTATATTTTCACGAGACCATTTCATTAGTCTACTTTAAATAGTATAGTAGTAATTACAACGGCACGTTTGAATACCTATCGTAATAACTAAAGCTGGCCACGAGCGGTACCGCGCAGTAGCGTAGAGCCGACCAGGCCTCGCGTTCCACTAGAGTTATTCTGCTAATAGAGATGTTTGCTGCTGCAAATAATTTCGCTTATCTTTTAAATAAAAATTAAATAACACGTGCTCAAACACTTACCATTTTAAGAGTCCTCCGTGAAATCACAAAGTGAATAATGTCTGTTAAATATCTGCAACATTAGATATGTTTCAATGCGATAATACGATAAACGTAACGCATAAATTAAATATAAATTTTTCATTGTCTCGTGCGCAATTTCTTTTTGAGACATGCTTTTCACTATTTACGTGTCGCAGACAATGTTGTCTGGACCAACACATTAACGGGATTTTACAGATTACACATTTAATTTTAGCACCTTCATATATTAAGTCTGGAATTTTTGCAAAAAATTTTCGAAGTTTGTCCGACCGCGGTCGTTTTGCTGACGAAATCATAATTTTTCTAGGACAGATAAACAATTGCGCAAATGACCGGCAGCGAAAATGTCCGTACTGATTCTCTCGGTCCGAACTGATTCTACGCCGTTGCGCGGTACCGCTTGTGGCCAGCGTTAGTAATAACTAACGCTGGCCACGAGCGTGTTATCCTGAGGTAGACGCTTTAATAGCGCATACCAAAGCAGTATTTGTCAAATCACCGAAACGTATTCGCAAATTTGACAGACTGTACCCCCGTATACCAGAGCCACCAGAACCTATTCTAACTCGTTGGGGAACGTTTTATTATCATAAATATTTTGACAATATTAAGAACGTGGTTTTACAATTCGATACAAAGGAAGCTGCCGCTATCCAGAAAAGCCAGTCGAAATTTCAAGATAGTCAGATTAAAATGGATTTAAAAATCATTCACGACAATTACTTCGGGCTAGCAGATGCAATAGAAAAATTACAAAATCCTGCGGTGCCGTTAGAAGAGTCTCTACAAATAGTGCAACATGTTCACGCACAGCTATGCGCGATTGAATACGCAAAAAATGTTTCTGTTCTAGAAAAATTTGAAAGTGTTTTTGAGAAAAATTCTGATTTTGGCACATTAAGACACATTTGTGAAGGTGCGTCAACAGAATCGTTAAGTTATTTGAAAGATTATTTTACTTACGCAAATATTATGTCACTAGATGTAGAACGTTCGTTCTCTGCATATAAACGCATTTTTTCCTCATGCCGTACTAGTTTTGCCGAAACAACAGTTGAAACATATCTAATGTTGCAGATATTTAACAGACATTATTCACTTTGTGATTTCACGGAGGACTCTTAAAATGGTAAGTGTTTAAGCACGTGTTATTTAATTTTTATTTAAAAGATGAGCGAAATTATTTGCGGCAGCAAACATCTCTATTAGCAGAATAACTCTAGTGGAACGCGAGACCTGGTCGACTCTACGCTACTGCGCGGTACCGCTCGTGGCCAGCTTTAGTAATAACATTTAATTCTTTGAAGTTTACCGGTTACGGATGAAACACAGTTTTGCTAGTGAACGCTGTTATTACATCACGAAAGTACGCAGGTAATAAGTAATAACATTTTATAAGCTGCAAATAAATGTTAGCAAACAGTGCTAACAATGTTCGCTTCAGCGCGGAGGTATGGATCCGCCTTTACATGCAAAGTAAACTAATTTAAAAGTAAACAAAGTTGCATATCTTAAAGTTGTATAAGCTACAACGTCTTTTTAAAAAATACATTAAACAGCAAAATTAAGGCACCACTTGGAGTACAGGAAATTTTTGGTTTAAGGTGTGCTTAATTTTTGTGGATTAGGTACTGCGTAAACATTGGAATCATTTGCAGTGGCGTTTAGGTAACTTGAACGAGCTATCTTGATAAAACAAACTGAATCATTGATTGTTCCGTATCACATGTTATTTTTATAATTTTCAAAGGTTAGTAGACTGCACATGTTTACTTGTTTTAATAAATAACGAATTGGATAAAGAAGTCAACGTCATTCGAATAAGAATCGAACGTGTTACACGAAATTTATCACGCAATAAATGTATACAGATTGAAATATTGTCAGGTGAAGGATTGGCAAATTGCCAACTTGGAAGAAGGTTTGATGAGGCGCACACTACCATTTCAAGGGTGCTCGAACATTTCAGAGAGACAAACGATCATGCTAGAAGACAAAGATCGTTTTATAAGGGGAAGAAATCTACGAATACAGCTAGCTGATGTTCATGGTACAGCAGTTAGTACGGATACCATCAGGCAACGATCTGCTGAACATCATTTACGCCCCGAGTCCCAGCACATGCTCCTAGATTATCCAGGGCACATCGTAGAACTCGATTATTGCTCGCAAAAGACCGTGTGAATTGGTAAATCAATGACTGGAGTCAAGTTCTATTTAAGGTGGGCCTAGACTTTGCTTGATTAGTTCTGATCATCGGTCAAGAGTGTATCGCATGCCAATTGGAAGATGTGCTGCCAGTACCTCTAGCGAAACCGTATCATATGGAGGAGAATCGATAAATGGTTTGGAGGGACATATCTTTAACGGCTCGCACTTAACTTCATATCGTTAATGGTCTTGGTGTGACTTAAGAACGTTACATTACTGACATTTTTGAGCCACATGCAGTTCCTTTTGCCCTTATACCACCAATGGGTTCTAGTTAATACATGGTGGAAGGTCACATACTGCCTGAAGGGTAATGAAATATTTAAATGATGTCGGAATTCGCGTAATGAATTGGCCAGCGTGCAGACCCAGCTTAAATCAAATAGTGCACGTCTGGGACATGATGGGAAGAAGGATTCGAAATCAACATCTACCAACAATTAACCTAAACCAACTGCAAGAAGTTGTCATTCGTCATATGTGGGAGGAGCTTCCACAGGAAGACATTAGATCGCTAATTTTCAACATGCAGAGTCGTTGCGGGGAGTAGAGGAAGAAACACAGGATATTAAAGAACATTTAGTTAATGTTACATGACTTAATAAAACCATAATGTTCATGATATTTTGCATTACTTTCTTCTTTTTTATTTGTTATTCTGCAAGCTCGCATAAAGAAAGGGTTAACAGGTAAAAGAAGACTTAAAGAGTGTTTGAGTTCAAACAGGCAAGTAAAAGCGAAAGAGAGAACAAAATGAAAAATGACGAAGAGTGAAAGATTTCGAAGCAAGGGCCACTAGGCCAACAGTAAACATATATGTATACTGGGTGCCCATTTTAATCTTACCAGAGGAATATCTCGAAAAATATGAATCCTACGAAGAAGTTCGTCATACCATTGTTTGTTCGTCTCATCGGGGATCACAAAATGACGGCTTTAGTTTCAACGTATATGGCGCTCTAATCGGTAAAAATAGGGTAATTTTATTTATTTTTTAAGAAGTAACTTTTGTCTGGCGGTCATTAATTTTTTAACAAAAGAGGGGATACGCCTAACCACATTAAACAACGTTTAGACGGCGTTTATGGTGACTTATCTCCTTCATACTCCACTGTTAAAAAGTGGGCAAAATGTTTTCGTTTGGGGTAAGAATCTCTTCAAGACGATGGTCGGTCAATTGAACTGATAACTAGAGTAAGATAATCGTTCGTGGCGCCATACGCGTGCGGTTTCTTCAATATTTATAATACCGAAAAAGAAGTAATAAAGCGAACAATAATAAAAAAAACTAATCAAGAATTATAATATCTGTAAAGCTGTGAAACACTCGCCCTCTTAAGCAATGTAATCAAGTAGGCTGGTGGATTGCATTGAAATTACTGAATATGAGAAGGAGAAGCACCATCATCAGTATTATAACCCAGTGGATAAGAATCGTAAAAAATGTATAGCATTAGATATGTTTCAATAGTTGTCTCGTGGAACCGTGTTCGCAGTGGTGAAAAATGTGTTTATATTTGGAGAAAGATCGTTCGACATCTACCGATGTAACACATGTATGATTAAAATAATCTTTGAACTCAATTAATGGATTAATCGAAGTACCATTACAAATTTGTTGTAATGTGATAAAATTGGAATCTTTCTCTAACACACTCTCCAACCTTTTTAAAACGCGAATATTTTTTTGCGTCATCTATAGTGCGTAGCAGAGTATATAGTTCGTCCACTATTTGCAGTGACCTCACTAACGACAACGCTCTATTTTGTAATTGTTCCAGTGCGTCATGTAAGCATTTATAGTAGCTATGAATGCTTTGTAAAAGCTTTCACTCTTTTGAAATGTTCAGCATAATAAAAAGCTGCCTGCAACCAGGTTCCCCAACGTGTAAAAATTGGCTGTAGTGGTTCACGGATACCGGAACACTGTGCGTGAAATGTTCGAAGACGTTTTGGTGATTTGAGTAACCCTTTTTTTGTACTTGATATTAATGCATCTACCTCGGGATAACATTGTCTAATAGTTTGTGCTACAAGATGTAAAGCAGGCACTACAAGTTACAAGTAAGTAAACAGTCGCAACCGTGTTCAAGAAGAGAACAGCCTACCGCACGCATTGTCGCTGCATCATCGCTCATAAACATCAACACTTGACGTGTTGAAACTTGAAAGTTTTTTAACGTAGTAAGTACCACGGTCGTAATTGCTGCACTAGTACACCCTTGTAATCTTTTGCTAGACAGTAACAGAGGAAATGTCGGTTTATGTTGATTCAGTACACGAACTATAACATGTATAATAAAATTTTTTTTCACAATCTGTTGTCCTGTCAACACACAACCAAAGCAATTGATTGTTTAATGTAGATATGATTTTATTTTCCACCTCTTTGCGTTGTTTTGCCGTAGTTGCCAACTTCAATTCCGGGTTGTATTTGTTCCAAAAGTTCTTAAACGATTTCATATCCAGTATGTTAAGTGACAAATTACATGCTATCATCATGACAAGTAAATCGAAAATAAGGTCATTTTTATTTGACGCGCCGTTTTTCCTATTCCTTTGTTTTGCACTATTTACATGCTTCCTACAGTCGTTCTATTGCCAGCACATCAATGTTTTCTCGCACACTTTACAAACTATTTTAGCACCGTCATACAACAAATCTGGAAACTCACAGATAAAGTTTTTTACTTTATCAGCAAAGGGTCGTTGTTTAGCCTTGCGCATATTGGACATTTTTAATTAAAAAATTTCTTGAATAACTAGTATTCCGCTCGCCTGATTTAACTCTCACACACACGCCGCGCTAGTGATGATGAATGTGTACGAATTTGAACTGCTTTGCCACCCGGCAGATGCTTACGCATCGCATCAGACAGGCGCGCGCCGAGTTCCGTTGGCTGCTCCAGCTGATACGGCTATGCTGGGACGACATGATTATCTTACCTTACAGATAACGCTTCAAAACATTTCAATTGTTGAAGCAATGGCGTTACCAGATCGCCGTTTGAAAGTGATGGACTTAGCAGTGATGTCTAACATTTCTGAAACAAGTATTCGCCGAATTCTGTATAACCAGTTGGGTATGAATAAGATTAACGCAAGATGGGTACCGCATCTTCTTTCTGCTCTCCAACGTGAACGTTGGATCGAATGTGCGCGCTCGTTTTTAAACATGTGTGAAGAAGACCCTAAATCGATTTTGGAGTCCATTGTCACAGGAGATGAAACAATCGTTCTGTATTATGATCCTCTATCTAAAAAGGAATCGTTTTAAGGACAATAGCGAGTTGCAAGCAGCTGTAGTATAACATTATGAAGGAAAAACTAGATTATTTTTACAAGGGTATAGAATTATTAATAGTTGCAATAAATGTATTGAGGTTAGGGGAGATTATATTGAAAAATAAAAATTGTTATATTTTACCAGGTTTATTTTTTCTGTACCAGGTCCAGAATTTATGGCGCCTACCTCGTATATCCTGCTGGTTCATTCAGTTGCACGGTAGCCGCTGGAATCTTTATAACCTAGTATTTGCTTCATAAAAATTAAGCATGCCTTCGTTAAATCAAAAATTTCATGTATTCCAAGTGGTGCGTTAATGTTGTTGTTTAGCATAGAAAATTCAATGTCATCTCCAAAGAAATTAACAGTGAGTGAATAGCGAATGGTCTTAGTAATATCACAAATCAAGCGTATAGCCTATGGCCCTGTTATTTCCGACAAATCGTAGACAAGTAATTTATTTGATGTTCACAGCAGTCGCCAAATACGTCATTTCACTTCCTACTAGTTTCTTTTCTAATTGCAAGTAGGTTTTCACAGGACACTGTGTTTATTTCTATCTATGTTTAATTTCATGTACAAAAAAAAAACAGGTATCTCGCTGGCTTATGTCAAATCCAATCATCGGATAAGAGTGTATGTGTGTTATAAGCACAACAACCACTGCTTTCTTTTATGCACGTAATCAAACAGTCAAAATTCAATGTCGTCCAAATAAAACATCAGCAATATGTAGGTTAACGTATGACGAAAAAACTCAATGACGTTCTTGAAAATAATTAACATCTAGAAGGTGAGACAGGCGAATTTAAAAATACCACGATCTGAAAATACCGCATAGCCCGCAAATTTACCCACTTCCTAGTTAAATATAGAAAAATACACAGGACCGACATGCACGGTATGTTACGCGTGGTTACATACACAACATAATAGGTTTGGTTCCTGAGCAATCTCTGTAGATAAATGAACTAAAATGCAATGGTACACATGATTACATTCGTGTTTTATGTAATTAATTTACCTTTTATAAACAAAATTATTGTTGCTAATATAGTTAGATGTGAATATGAGTTTTTGGTTAAAAAGTTGCTCAAGTACATCATTAATCAGAAAAAAAATCAGTGAAGAAAATACATTTAATATACCATACAATTATTAATCAATGATACTGATTTAATAAATAGATCCCTTTTAGTTTATAGGATTTCCAGCTATTAACAATCACATAAGATAAGGGAATGTCAATGTTTTACGCCGCATCAAATACTTAAACTACTCCGATGCTTCTACAGATATGTTTCCTAGATTGCAAATACGTAAAAAACTGAAAATATGATTACATTACAAGGAACACACGCACACATTTTGGTTGAAACAATAACATCTCATTTAAAAACAGTAACGAGCAGCAAACAAACTACTAAAATGGATTCCATTTTGGATTGATTAAATTAATTAAAAATATAAGAGATTTCCAAGGGAGAGACGTTAGATTTTTATGTGGTCATTAAAAATAACGCTGTAAATCTGCACACTCAGAGAAATGGTGTATCTATTCAAGAAAATATTTTCATTTCAAGACCATAAAAATGTATAATCTAAGAAAAAAATTTCTTGAAATTGTGTTTGGGTTAAATAAATATTTTCTTAGGGTTAGAAAATCGAAGAGAGAAAAATGTTTCTTTCACGTAAATCATTCAGTTTTAGGTTAAGAAAATATTCATATTAAAGGTAGGAATGAAAAAAATGGTCCAGATCTCACAAAGTTCAACTGAGAAATTAGGCGACCAGTTTCGTGTTCAAAGAGCACATCAACAGGCCAGCTACAAGGATATCCAATAAAAGAAAAATCACAATAATGGAAAAAAAAACTGAAGGTAATAATTAAAATTAGGAGCAAGTGAATGAGCTAATTAAAAAGTTCTTTTTATAGGTTACAGTATAATTAAATTATTTCATTAGTAATATAATTAAATAGGGATTATTTTTATGTAATTTAATAATTAATTTATTTTATTTAAGTTTACTTATCCCTTTTTTTATTATTATTTATTATTATACACTCACAGACGAAAATATTGCATATTTTATTTTTGGCCTTTATTGTTTTTCTCTTTAAAACTTTTGTGATTTTTGTTGTTAAACCTTGTACATTGGAGTGTTTTACGTTATTGATAATCAAATAAATTACATTTGGAGGATTTATAGCAAATTCGTGGAGGAATTATTAAAACAACTTGTTTTTGGCCAAAAACGTTTAATTGAAAAAAGCAATATTAATTACCCATAAACATAATAACAACGCAACATAATAACACTTTAATACTTAGTACTTCCTCCTCTTGCTTTAACGATATCCTGCATCCCCCTAGGCATACTGCGCAAAAGATGTTTGATGATTTCTTGTGAAATTCTTAATTCTGCAATTGGGTTAGGAGCTGGATTTCGTGCTCGTATATTTCTTTTTAGAATGTCCCATAGATATTCTATGGGATTTGCGTCAGGACTGTTCGCTTGCCACTCAAACGTCGCTCCCCCCGACATCCTCAAAGTACTGGTTCACTGTCCTTGCGACATGGGCTCGGGCATTATCATGCATTAGCATAAAATTATCGTAGCCAATAAAGCCGGCATAACGTAAAACATGTTCTTCAAGGATGTTGTGTATGTACCAGTCAGCATTCATTCTTAAATTTACATCAATGAGTTCCGTGCGACTCTCCCAACTAATGCCGTCCTATAGCATAATGAAACCACCACCAAAGCTAAGATTTTGTGCAAGATTACATTCTGCGAAACGTTCTACTGATCTTCTGTATACACGACTACGTCCATCAGGCTTCTATAATTGTATTCTTGTCTCGTCTGTAAAAAGAATCTTTCCCCATTGATGTTCATTCCAGTTAGTATGAGCTCTTGTAAATTCTAGGCGTCGAATTTTGTGACGTGGGAGAAGCCGAGGAACTTTGGCAGGACGTTTTGGACCTCCTTAAGTCTCCTTATTACTGTTTTGACAGATACATTGACTTATCTTGTATTCAATAATTCATTTCTAAGATGCGGTGCTGTAAGTGCGCGATTTCGTAAAGATTGAAGTCTCAAATATTGGTCATCTCTTGGCGTTGTACATCTTTTACGTCTTTGACCACGCCGCCTTTTGTATTCTCCAGTCTCATTATGTCGTCTTACTATACGAGAGACAGTCGATTGATGGATATTTCATTTCCGTGCAATATCTTCCTGTGTGTATCCTTCATTAGCCAACCAAACAATTTTAACACAATTTATGACACTTAAATGAGGCATCACGCTAATCGAAACTACACACTTGTACACTAAAGCTCTAGAAATGCCATTCTGACAACATCGAATGAAGATCAATCAGTGTTTTGGTCTCCAAAGCACATTACGCAAATTTATAACGTTTTACCGTTACCTCTTACTCGCTCATAAAAGGCTGTATTAAAATATTCTTTTTTTCTGTAACAAATTGCATAATACGTAGAACACTCCAATGTAAAAGATTTAGCAATAGCAATCACAAAAGTCTTAAAGAAGAAAATAATAAAGGCCTAAAATAACATATCCAATATTTTTGTCTGTGAGTGTATATTAAAAAAACTATAATTAAATTAGTTGACGTGGTAAATAGTAATAAAATAAAATTAAAAAAAGTATTATATTGACCAGTATCTTTTGAAAATGTTTATGAAACATCGTGCGTTAAAGGTTATATCATTGGATGGGTAAGTATGCCATTTGTATTACGGTTTCTATATTCGCTACTCTCTAGGGCGACATGATTGTAACTACTGACACTACGTAACGCCAGGAAATATTTCAGTTTTGTCTGTTTTTGAAGATTAGTGGACTGAAAGATGTAGCCAAGAGCAACATTTCTCATATTGTTTTTGCCGGTAGTGATTCCATCAATACCAGGAGCTATTTATTAATAATAATACTGTATTTTGCCCAACAGGTTAACCCCAATTACAAGACAAAGAAAAAATATATATAGAATGTGAATACATTACAAAAGAAAAACTAAACATTGTACATTTAAAAAAAAGAAAAAAATACATAAGTGCAAAAAAAATTGTAACTAAGAACTATTCATGTGAAAAAGGAGCCGACAAAGATATCTTCATATTGCATGTTGGCATTGCGTGTCATGTGGTAGATTGGCGCTCGGAGTAGTAGATTGGTCCTTGGTGTTGCCATACTAAAAGTAGACGGATGGCGGGATGCCAGTCGCGGAACGTTAAAACATATAGTTGACAACAAGTAAGGACAATCAACTTTGTTGTTAAGGTGCTTCTGCAGGTACCGAGCGCTATAGAGCTCGCGCCGATGACTTAATGAGTCCATTTGATGTCTACAAAGTAAATCATGGTAAGATATACCCCACTCTGGATAAGTTCCGTCGATTTTCCATGACAAAAACTTCAGAAAACGTCGTTGAATCCGCTCAACTGGAAGCTGTTGAGATGTGTAAAAAGGAAACCAAACTACACAAGCGTATTCTAATTTACTGACGACAAAAGCATAAAAAGTGTTTTTAATAGTCCCATATTATTAAAGTTCTCATGAGAAATCTAAGCATTTTTGAAGCGGACAAGCAGGTTTCTATATGGTTAGAGAAGGATAAAGTTGGATCAAGAGTTACGCCTAGATCTTTGATTACATTTATTTTAGACAGACTTTGTTTATCAATTGAGTAAGAAAATTGATACGGCTTAGTTTTCCTTGTAAGGGACATGTAATAGCATTTACTATTTATTAGCATTATCTATCTTAGTTATTGTTTCTCGGTACTTTTTTCATGTGTACTTCTGTATTAAGTTCACTTTTGTTTGAACATTATTCTGTAGATAACCTCTACTTTTAGCCTTTTTAAAATCACATCTGAATAATTTACTTCATTATGTGCGGATTATGTCCTACTGTTTTAAACAAGGTAAGCACAATTAATAATGTGCATATAAATAATATGCATTTCAAGAATTCCAAGTAAAAAATACTTTATTTTAAGAAAATGAAACAATTGATTTATGAACAATACCTAAACGGTTTCTGGAATTAAGAAAACTATTTACTATCCTTAATAAAATATGATTTATGTTATAGTAGCTATTTACTTACACTAAGAATCGCTTTCTTCAAATTTTCTGCAAAATTTTCTTTGAAGCAAGTTAACAAATGTCTTAAACAGAGAAATATAATTATTTACTTACAAGTGTATACTTCTCTTAAGCGGAGAAAGAAACGTTAAGAACATATTTATTTTCATTTAAAACAGTTATTGTATTATGGATAATTGGAAACAGTAATTGTGTTGAATTAAGGCGGACAGCTTTGATACAAGTTAACGTTTCTCTGTGTGTACAAACAAAGTAGAAGGCAGTGAAGTTTGTCAATCCCTTGATAAATTTTTATACCAGAGGTACACCCAAAAAATAATTACTTTGATTAAGACTATTTGGATTATTTCAAGAATACAGTAAGTTTCCATATGAGCAAAGACATGAAATGATATGCAGGAATAGACAGTTGGTAATACTTTCCAAAAATAAGTAACTAAAAAGAATTAGAAACTAAATAGGTCATTTGTAAAAAAAAAATTTTTATATGATAATTTTAATCCAGTTAATAATGCACAAACATCAACCATTTTAACCCTAGAATGCTAACATTTATGAAAAAATTCCGAGGCTTACAATTCTTTAGGTATTCTTTTTAAGATATTCTGCCAAGATGCAAATGCCTATATAAAATATAAATACGGAAATAGTGAACACAGGAAACCTTTCTACAAGCATTATATATTTTGTTTCTGCTGGAACAGCAAATTGTGATGACTTTTATTATGAATGCACAGTCAATTAAGAAACTAACGTCTCCCGCTTTATACCGGCGTATATTCAAATCACCTTTCTGAAGCTCTTTGTTACATGTAAGAATATTATCGAAGAGCCTACAGAAGTATTAACCCATTAATGGCCAAAGTATCATAAACCAAACATTAAAGTGTATATTTTTTTACACCCCTATATATCACATATTACTGATTTCGTATCACATATTTACTTTGGACATATTAAAGTAAACGTTTCGATATAGAAAATTCAATTTTAAAATCAAAGGTCTTTATAGCTATTGTTTACATATTGATAATTTCACGTCAGCGCTCATCGCTTTATAAAAATATACATAGGAAAATGTCGCCTACACAAAACATATTCATTACCTAATGGGCTCTTGTTTTGGCTACCGAAAAATACCTTTCATCCCTAGTGATAATAGTTGCTGTGAACTTAATGTTTCGATACTTTGGCATAATCTAAGAAATAAAGCTATTATCACAGGAATTTCTTCTTCTTTGCTAAGTGATTCTGTGGAGTATTTTAGATGCATTAGTATCTAGAAATTCGTTTCTTTGTTGCCGTTTTATAATATAATACATATAGAACAAAATGCATGGTTGCTTACCGTGTTTGTAGTGAAATTTTTTAGTTTATTGCTATCTGAGACATTTTTTCAGAATGAGATATGTATGAGTATGTAATAATTTAGTTTCTTTGTTACCACCGCTTTCAACAAAAAGTTTTTTGCGTAAATTTATGAAATGAAAAGACTTCTTTCTATTCGGAACTGGAGGCTATTTTAGAAAATATGTCTGTGGGGCGTGATGAAATGGATTTGGTGGATGCTCCTCCGCCAGTAGACGAAGGCGATATAAATGATGCTCTCCTTATGATAGATGTTTCTGGAACACTTGAAATTTCTTCATACAAGAAATTTGATAGTGGAGAGACATCCATTGAAGATGTACTTCAACCAAGTACAAGGAGAAAAGAAAGAGCCAAACATAAAACAAAACTTTTGGTTCCCTGTTGGTCGAAAATATTTAAAATTTGGCAGATATCGGGCGCATTTAAAGAATGCAACTGTTGTAGAATAGTTGAGTGAATAGCCAATAGAAATGTGAGGCCTTGGATTTTCATTAGTTATTCATTCAACTATTCGTCAACGGTTGCGTTTGCTAAATGCTATTCTGGTAGGTGTTGGGCTAAAATGTTCATCTAAGGAAAGCCTGCGCACTTTGGATTAAAAATTTGGCGTCTCTATCAATTTCTACCTTATGGAGAAATATCTTCTGAAGTACATAAACGCCAACAGCCTTTAGGCACAAGAGTTGAATAGTTAAGATTTATTGGCTGCAGTCCCAAACTCGTCGCAACACAGGCTGTTTTTTGAGGGAAAATGGTTCTATTACAGCCACTGTAATAAAAAATTGTGTACCGAATTGTTCATTAGAACGCGAGAAAGTCGCATAAAAAGAATAGAGGGTATTTCACAAAAAAATATCGCTATTACATACATATGTACTTGTACGCGTACGTAATATTTTGTTAATACGTTATGCCAAAGTATCGCTTTCGAAACATTATTTCTCACCAAGTTGGAATTATTTTATTTAGTTTGTTCAATTTAGTTAAATTACTATAGTTTTGCTTTGCATTCAAGAGCAACTGTCATATAACTAAACAAGGTAAAGTCATAATACCCGAGGACACGAACAAACCCCTACAACCAAATCTAGAGGGAACTCCATTCATAATACGTAGTGTTTTCTTTTGTAAACGAAACACTCTGCAACTCAAGCTAGTACAACCCCACGCAACAATTCCGTAAGAAATAAGAGCATGAAAATGAGCAAAGTAGTACGTACGTAATACTTCATGATCCACAGTTTTCTTCAAACGCCTTATGGCGAAACATATTGAAGCTAATCGCTTACACAAATAATCGATGTGGCTACCCCAGATTTTGATCAGATGCGATGATTTTCTGTCATATTTGATAGGCTTAAATTCCATACTGACCGTCTTCGAACTATTCAACAATAGTTCATTTTTTGCAAAACAAATATTTAAATCGTCCAAAACATGTGTAGCGTTAGTATTAATTGATTGTGAATCCCTGGAAGACAACATATACAAAATATTATTTAAATAAAGCCTATTAGAAGAGATATAAACAAATATTTTTTTCATCATTTTTGTGCTTGGCTATTAATGGGTTAAAAGATAGAAAAGATAGTAGATAGTAATTAAAACGGGAGACATTAGTTTGTTGTCGATTTACTATATTAGAGTAATTAATCTCGTAATTGTCTCTACTGCACTGTATTCTTAAAACGTAATATTAAACATGCAAAATCTAAGATCACAAATAAAACAACCTTTGACAGCCGGTTATTTATTATTGCTCTTTATAATATAGTCATACAAAAAACAATATCCATGGTTAAAATGTCCAGTACTTACTATTTTAATTTTTTTATAGATGTAATAAGTAATTTTACTTTTGATCGTTTTTGATAGAAATAATTGTTCTTGACTTATTTCCACTGATTGGACCAGCTTATCAGCTAATTTCGGTATATAAATGGCAGTGGCGGAGCGTGTAATTTATGTTGGGGAGGCTAAAGATTACAATGTAACATAAAAGTGCTATCTGTTTACAATGTTCATTTCGTTTTTTTTTCATTTTATCAAAAACGTTTCGTTAAATGTGTGATCATTAGACATTTCGCCAAATAATTTTTTCTTATGGACAATATTCCTAAATTCAACAATCGACTATTTGTCATAGTTTTTAATACGCCTAAGCTTGGACAATTATATTCAACATTCTGTAGCCGATATCTCAAATGTTTTACAGAGTACCTATTAACTTAACATTTGTCTTTCCACTTACCAAATATAAACGTTTTTCTTACAGAAACAATGGTAAAATTTTCAATTAAATAGATGCTTGAAAATGTGAGTTTTTACCCTTAAAGCTGAATATCTCAAAAACTGCAAGGCGTAGAATTAAAAAAATAATTCATATATATTCCCGTTTAAAAAAATACAACTTTTGATTGCTCTACTTTTTTATCGCAGCCTGTATACTTTTATGTATTTTTAAAATGTGTGAACTGACTACCCATATCATACGATATATACAGCTTTATAGCAAATTTTACCGATAAATCATAAACATACTTTACTTTACTTTAGCGTTGATTGACTTTGTACATATGTACATGTAGAAAGTTTCTTCCGTAAAAACATAAATTAAAGGGATACATTGGAAACTAAAATGATTCTCGCATATGCAAATAATTATAAAGACGACAAATATAACACTCAATAGACGAGTCACGAAATCACAGATTTGACAAATGTTGTTTTGTTTGATTTTAGGGCAAACTGTAACCTATCTGCGGATATTACGTATGCGTATAAATTATCTAGTAAAATCATTTTAACTAAATACTAAAGAATACGTCATCTCTGCGTTTTCAATATTACAAAAAATTAACCAAACACCCTATATCATATATAAATATGCTTTATTTATATATATAAATATGCTTTATTTATATATATTTATATATATAAATATGCTTTATTTATATATATTTATATATATAAATAAAGCGTGACAAACAATTGCATCCGCAAAGACGCCTGTACGGGGGGGGGGGGGGGGGGATGTACGTATATGGATGCAGAGTTCAGTAATGCGGTAGACATTGAGGAGTTCGATCGTTCGGTTATTTATCGGATTCTCATTGTGTGTTTTCGAAAACATAGGACGTAAGCCTGGTGTGCCTCTTGCATCGCATGTGAAGAAATATATTTGCCGTTTCCCTGGTTTGAAATTTACAAGTTCGCATATTCGTTGCAAATTTTGCGGTATAGGGTTGCTAGGTCGCACAACGTTTTAATATAGATGTCATGTTAAAAGTAAACGTCATGTATTGAATTTAAGAAACAATATTCCGTACTGGCAATTTTTCTATGACTTTATTTTCATGTTGAGCACGTGCAACATCCCACAGCACCTAGTAGATAATGAAAACTTTCATCTTTTTTGGGATACATATATTCCATCATGGAAGTTACCAACAAAAAGACAATTACGGTACAATTTACCACATGTGCAAAGTACAGTAAAAGATTGTATAAAAGACGAGTTGTGAAATCAAAAAATCTGGCTCACTGTGGACGAAACTACTGATGCTCAGAAACATAGCGTGATTCATATTGTGGCGCGTCCTTTAAAACGTAATGGTCTAGCAGCTTCCTTGTTGTTAGCCAGTAAAAGGATTGAAAGAACTGATGCCGAAACCGTTGTGAAGATAATAAAATTCGTTAAGAGAATTTTGTATCGTAGGAGCCCAAACCACCATGTTAGTTTCTGACGGAGCCGCAACAATGCTGAAAGCTGGTAGGATGTTAAAAGTATGCTTTCCGACTCTTCTTCATATAACATGTTTCATACACGCATGTCGTCTCGTAGCGGAAACAATTCGAAGCAAGTATCCTAGGGTGAATGAATTAGAATCATCTACCTGAAAAGGTGTTTGTGAAATCTCCCAAACATATCTGCGTATTCAAGCAAATGTATCCGCAAATTCCGCTACCACCTCAGCCTGTATTGACGCGATGGGGAACGTGGATCGAGGCAGTATCTTACTATCGCAAATATTATTCCCAAGTGAAAGATGTAATTTTCAAACTTAATTCTTCTAATTCTCAAGCGGTTGGTGAGAGTCAGCAACTTTTTTCCGATTCGGACGTTCAAAAAGAAATAGATGACATTTCCATAAACTATTCTGTAGTGACACAAACTATTTCGCAGTTAGAAAATACTCACTGATCTATACAAGACTCGTTAAATAACATCAACAATTTAGCAGCCGCTCTAGAAAGCTTGACGGATCCTGTAGGACTAGATGTCGCGCAAAAATTTCGCGCAGTTTTAAATAAAAATCCGGATTTAGAAAAGGTTCGATCTATATCTGGAATTCAAGACTGTACAGAAGAGATACAGGAGTATTTGAATTTCGCAAATCTTACTTCATTAGATGCTGAACGATCATTTGCAAAGTAAACGAGAACGTTTTCAGACCGTCGCATGTTGCAGTACTACGCGGCATACCATGGCAGTCGCACATTACCGCAGTGGTCATCGATACGTCAATAAAAGGAAGCAATCTATTATTTTTTAATTAATACTGTGTCTACTTTTGCGCGGTACGCCCCGGACGGTTCCACTAGTTTCTCGAACATTATAAATAGTACACGCACACCGATCAACCGATAATAACCGAACGTCCACTCGATTCCTTGTATGTACATAGTAAACACAGCCCCTTTCACGGCGCCTCTGCGGGTGCAACCGTTTGTAACGCTTTGGTAATAAATCGAATAATAATAACAACTTGCGTTTTGTGGATGAGACTAGTCTCAGGCATGTTTATGCGCACCGATTCCCCCACTACTAACATCGCGTGACGCTCTATGCCATATTAACATTACTGTGAAGAGGCTACTGTGTCGCAGTCTCAAAAATACTAGTTTGCCTGTTTTGCATTAGTAAATTGTGTAGATTTACGCCTAACTGTAATAAATGCATATTGTAGATTAATATAGCTTAGTGTAATTAATAGTAATTCTGCTATAACCATTTCTTTCTTTCGATAAAAAATTAAATAACTCATTCCATAATTAATACAGAATATCGTTCTATTATTTTTCGGTAGATTTAGTCTCAAAGTCTCAATTGACGCTTCGCTACTGATAATGATCAATGTATATTAACATAGTAATCAATTTTCAAAATATAGAAAACCAAAAAATATTAACTTTCGTCATTTTATGGAATCCTAATGAATTACCAATATTTTCAACCTTCAAACGTGAAATGTAAACAAACATTTATAGCATGTGAAGCAAAAATTTGGTAAATAACGTATTTTCGACATCAGAATGTCATATAATGATATAATATTCTATATCTACATATAAATATGCATAGATATTCATCAGAAACCAACGTTGTTTTTTACATAGGTCTGGAGCATTCCATTTATAGTTTCTGTGAAATTGTTTCATGAATAAAGTAACCTGAGTCATATGATATACATTTTCATTGATAAAAGTAAATTATTCCTTTGAAAATGACACACGTGGTAACCTTCAATGCCTTTCAGAATTTTCTTTCCTGTCCCATCTGTCATATTAGTACATCTGGATAATCAATGAAGCCTGTCCAAATATGAGAAAAAATGAGAAAAAAAGGAAATTAGTGATTAATTCATTCGTTGGTAATATGGGTGATGATAAATATTAATATAATAAATTTGTTGTAATTATATTATAACTACGCAATATACCATTCTATGTATAAGCTCGTTGTTATGCAACTGGAATGGAGAATTACATACATCCGTCTTAAAAATAATTTATAACATGTTCAACAAAAGCTTTAAACTTAAATATTATAACATTATTAATTGTTAGGAACGTTGTCAGATTTAAATAAATTCGACAAGATTTCAAATTCTAACCGCGTCCACTCATAAGCGGAAGTACATAATGATGTGTACGATTTACGTAAAACTTAACAAAAAAGTAGTCACTGAATAACCTTCAGCCGATGAAGAATCTCGTATCGCATCTTTCTTATGATTGGAATTAATTTAAGAATTTTTAACCGTTGCATTTTAAATTTGAAGCCATGTTTTTGGGAGAATAGGCGACAAGGTTACAAGCTTACAAGTGCCAGTCTATTAGCAACGAATACTAAATCACAAGGCAATGACTTAATAAATTACTGAGATAGGAGACAGCGCAAGGATTCGCGTCAAAAGTAATAAAATTACGTAGCTATAAGTATATTTATTGTCTAGTCAATTTTTATGTTATATTTTAAATCTTAAAAGAATGGAAATTTTTACAATGTTAACTTGTTTTATTTCAAATATTTTTCTCGAGAAACAATGCAGTATCTTTCTGTTAGTGAAAATTCACAAGAGAAAATCCTTCTGTGATTTATTTAGATGGAATCAACATATAAAAGCTATTTCCTTAAGAACATTCATAGACATACCTAACTGTTCAAGCGGCTACGTAAATCTATCTAGTGCGTGGACGGAAGATAATTCCCTTCCTGAGCAATTTAGAGAAAAGGTTTTCAATTAGAAAATATTTGGAGAAAAATACTGTACAACATAAAATTATATCCAAGTATACAGAGTATTCCGCTGCACACGATGCAAGTTTAGTTTTTTATATGGAACACCCTCTATACTATTACGATTTTAGATGCCCCTCTGCAATTCATGTAAACTTTCATCAATATTGTCTATACTGAAATGTTTTATCTCAGGGAAAATTGTTAAAAATTTGAATTTTTGCAATTTAATTAGATTTTTAAATCTTTGGTGGGATCGGGAGTATTCCTTGATACTCGTTTGGCAATTATTTATGAATTTTGAAATTAATAAATGGAACTTAACAAATATTAAAATTGAAAACGTAAACTAAACTTGATTTTTAAGAAGATGACATAAACACTATGTTCCTTATGCCATTTACAGGAAATCTGCTCTTCTAACCTTGAACCTTCTCTTCTATTTTGAATTTACTTTTTAATTTCTGTGTCGAACACTTTAACTTGAGACCGCAGCCAAAATACTAGTTAACTCGACTAAAGCTTAACCAGGATTGATTAATTTATTGGCGTCCCTGTGCTCCTTTATTTCACTCGCGATGGCGATTATTTCTTTCTACAGCAAATTTTGATGATATCTACCCAAGTATAATCTCACGAGGAATTTTGAACAAATGAAGTTATATTTTTGCCGTAGCATGAGAGAATGAATGTGGTGACGCTACTAGATGACTCAACTAAACGACCCTATGCTCTAAAAAAAACCACTGACAACATAAATATGACAAATTTTACAACCAAAAACGAAGATACCTTAACGAAACATATTTAATGTACGAAATAATGTTAGAAATGGCTTTGAATTTACCCTGATGTTTATTGTAGGAGAATTTTACATTAATTTTGAAGAGTTGTGAAATTAGGAGAATAAAAAGAAGAGTGGATTTATCCTTGTTCCATTAAGATCGTCGTTATCTGGACTTAAATTAATGATTTTACGTCCTCACTCCAAGGCCAGCCGACCTGGGGGGAAAATTGTGGCTTTCGAAATTAGCTTTTCCTCCACTAGAGAGAATTTCATTGATATCGGGTAGCTATCCTGAATACCCTAACCGTCTGAGCTGATTTCCGATGTAAACATTGAACATAACAATATCTATGTATCTTACTTCTTGAGATAATTGACATGAGATTTTTGCGAAACGCGCCTGTTTCTTTAACGGTCGATATCTTAAACGCCTTACACGCTAGAGTGATGATTAAAATTTTATTCGATTGAGTATTTCTTGAAGTTTCAGGCAATACATCAAAAGGTTTTTTATATCAACCGGATTCTACAATATAAACATTAAAATCGTCGGCATGGTTGATTCATGGTATTTCCATTTTCTTTAATGGAGCGCCCTGTATATTTCTCCGCGATCTGATAGAGAAACTGTAGTAGAATTTTTTTATAAACATTTCCTATAACTAAAATGTGTCGTTCTTTAGTAAATTAAATATGAAACTATACGGATAAGCTTTTTGTTAAAATTCATAGAATGCTGCGACGAAATATTATAAACTGTTGTTTTCCTAAAGATATTTAATAAAAATAAACTGCATATAATTTCACATCTATTCGAATGAACACCATTTTGCTTCATACAAACTGTAATGTGATTCCTTGTATTTTATTGAACATTTACTAGCATCTCGGGAGTATTATTTTGTGTAATGTTCATGTTATGCATTGCATAAAGAAATTCATCCAAGAAGTTCTGTCATAAATATTTCTATTTAGCTAAATTGCGAAATGTTTTTAACAACTTTCAGTATGTTCTTATTATATTTCTTTCTGCTGAAAACAATTAAGTGTGCGGTGCAGGAATGTATTCCTTTTATGTTGAACACTAATTAACTACTTTTTCTACTTATTTTCGCTATTTATTATTTATACATGCTGGTTAACTTACTAGGCAAAGTATGTAGGAAAATGATGAATACTTCGAGCAGATGAAATTGTACCAAAAAAGATAACGTTCACACATTTGCTTTAATAAATATCTTTAGCCAAACAAAAGATTATACTTTTTCATGACAGCATCCTACGTTTTTAAACGAAAAGCTTATCTGCATAGCTTCATACTTAATTTACTAAAGAAAGACGCATTTTAGGAGTTCTCTATTATATTTTGTAAAAATATACAGGCTGTTCCCTTAAAAAAAAACTGAAGCAACATGAATCAAACTTGGCAACGATATCGATGGCCATCTTGTAGAATCTGGTTGATATAAAAAATCTTCGATGTCTGGCCAAAAACTCAAGAAATACTCAATCGAATAAAATTTGAATCACCACCCTAGCGTGCAAGGCGTTTAAGATATCAACCGTTAATGAAACATTTGGACATTTCACAAAAATCTCAAATTATGTAAATTATCTCAAAAAGTAAGATAGATAGGTATAGGGAATATTGACGAAAGTTGCCATGAATTGAAGAGAGATATCTAAAATCGTAATAGTATACAGGGTGCTCCATTAAAAAAATCCAACTTGTATCGAGCGCAGCGGAAACTGTACCCTGTATACTTCAATATAATTTTATGTTGTCTTCGTATATTTTTTATTTATAAACTTTTTCTCTAGATTGCTCAGGAAAGGAATTATCTTCCGTCCACTCACTAGGTGGACACGCTGTATGAAATAGAGAATACCGCGCTTATATCCTTTTTTTGCAATATTTACGTAGAGACGTGAACACTATAGTGTTCACGTATACGGAAAGCAACTTAATATTTCAGACATATTTCCACACATTTGAAAAGATTCAACAAAGCAATGTATTCCATCAGAAGATGACATATTGCTCTATAACAACTAAGAGATATTGATTTTGACAATATAGGATCCTAATATTTTCTAAAGTGTCAGTTGGAATGCACAATTAAGGGATTTCGCCGAGGTGTTTTGATGTACAAGGTAATGGTATGGTATTGCTAGGCATTGATAAGCACTGCACGTCATTGTATGGGAATTATGTGGCACTGTAATGGAATGGTATTGCATTGATTAGAATTGCAGTGGCATTTCAGATATTTGTAATACTGCGCATGTATTTGTATTAAATGAGCATGCGCTTTCAATACTACAAGAGAATAGTTAAGATACGTACAGACTACTCGTTCGCGTGCTCGTACTCGTATGCGTGATCGTGACTTTTATACCAGGAGCTATTTATATTAGCATTATATTGGTTATTGTTTCTAAGCACCTTTTTCATTGGTATTTCTACATTAAGTTCAACTTTGTTTGAACATTATTCTGTAGATAACCTCTACCTTACCCCTTTTGAAATCACAAGCAATGTGAATAAGTTACTGCATTATGTACCGATATGTTGTACTGTTTTAAACAAGGTAAGGCGCAATTAATAATATGCATTCTCGATGAATTCTAGTTAAAAATGCTTTATTTTAAGAAAATGAAACGATTGATTTATGAACAACGCCTAAATGCTTTCTGGAAAACTATTTACTTTCTTTAAGAAAATATTGTTTTGTGTTATAATGGCCATTTACTTATACTAAGAATCGCTTTCCTCAAATTTTCTGAGATGATTTTCTTGAATCAAATTAACATAGAAGCGCAATTATTTAATTACAAGTATATACTTCTCTTAAGCGGAAAAAGGGACGCTAGGAAAATATTTCTTTTGATTGAAAACAGTTATTGTAATGTGGATAATTGAAGTAGTAATTGTCTTGAATTAAGGCGGACAGCTTTGATATAAGTAAATGCTTCTCTGCGTGCACGTTGACAACCAAATCTGATTTGATAGCTACTTATGTATCTATCGAAAAATAGTATATTTCATGGATATACATCGCATGGTACGCCACACTTCTCAATGTCCCCACTACAATATCTTCTTTTCTCTGTTGGATACGGAAACATCTACTAAATTGCTTTTGGTTGCCAACCTGCGAGTACAGTTGTACTTGCAGTAATTTTAATAACTTTTTTTAAAATCTTAATCCATAATTTGTTGCACACATGATCAATTGCACCGACACGAATTAAAATTTAATCTAAAATTAAGTTAAAGTGACAGGTGGAATATGACAACTGGAGTCAATTAAGTAAAAAGACCATCATATTCTACCTGACGTTTGGACTTATTCCGAGATTAAATTTTAACTTATGTTGGTACAATTGACCATTACTATATGTATTGTTACATTTCTTGTATATAATTGGAAAATATTTAGTATTTACAATAATTTTGTGTACATACACTAACAAGAATTTAAATATTAGGTATTTAAATCTAAAATATTAAATTTACATGAAATTAAATGTTTTCATAAAACTTTTATTAAAGGAAGCAAATATCTTTTTAATATCTTTTATATGGAGTATTTTATTTCCACCAAAAATATTTAGTATTTTGTACTTAAATACTTTCTGGATGTATTTTGTTCAGCTTCGTTGATAAGTATTTTGCAACCTTATTTTTAATACCCACTTTTTTTGGATTGCATGGCATTTTTGGCTGTGAAATTCCCCTCGGTTAATATGCAATACTACAACAAGTGTAAGTTAAAACTGTTCAAGGAGTAAGATGTAGAATAACCAGTTCACTGAACTACGTGAAACTCCAACACAAATTTATATAGAATTACTTTCTTCTAAATTAGTGGTGTATTTCGAACATTTTGTTAAAGTACTACTTTGTCGACCAATTCTTATAGTTAATATGCAAGTACGAAAGGGAGTCTAACGAGTCTACATTGTATTACTCATTAAAAAAAGTTACTATGAAAGATGAGGAATCCAGTTCTTAGAATGTGTACGTTAAAAATAAAAACCACACTAGAGATAAAAAAAAATCTATTCGCCATCTTTGAAAATTTATGGATAACCTGTCCATAAAGAAGCAGAATAAAAGTGTAAACAATAATAAATAACCAATGCACGTGAAGAGTAGCATGTCGTATGGTTATATATAAAAAGTACACATCGGGAAAATCCTCTTTTACAGATTATTTCTTCTAAACCGCAGTTAGTAATGCTTAGTGTGCTGCTCACAAGACGTCCAGATATGAAGAATGTTAATTAATTAATCGATGTACTTATAAGATGCACCATAAGCTATTAAATTAATCTTCAGGTAGACGTGTCGCAAAGAACAGTGAAATACCATCCAGCGCGGCGGGAAAAAACAAGAATTTATTTCTTTTGTTTGGCAGACAGGTCAACCGCAAACGTGAAGCAGTACCTGCTGCAAAGTCCTTCAAAAAGATAACTAGCATCGATTGCTCAGGTATCTAATATTAGTTTATTCGTAACCACCTACTCAATTTTCGCGTGTAGATACTTCTAAAACGAAAAAATGTAATTGCTCTAAGCAAATGTGAATAAAAAAGAATTCGTCATCGAATAAAGAAATTGCAAATATAAAATGTTGCTGAGCAATAATAGAAACCAAACCATTTAAATCTAATAACTTTGTTTTGAAATTGATAACTACTATGATAGCGTAACAGCTGAGCAAATATAAACAAAAACTGATTCATCGCCAAGTTAGATCAGGACTTCTGGTAGCACTATTTGGCATTTAAACTTACAGCAGTAAAAGATATTTTATGTGAAATAAAGTATAAGTAGGTCGCCGTATGTCTTTGCAATACAATTCAGGAAGGGTGCGGTTATATCAAAGAAAATTACCTTATCTGCAGGAATATGTCTGGTAGTCATTGTAGTCTCTATTGATGAATGTTATCCAAAAGAAATCCAGCAATGCGAATTGTATTGAGCAAAGTATACAGGTCACTACACTACTCCATGGTGTCACTCACATAATCTAACTATAACATTATTTAGTCGATTGATTACTTTGATACAGCGTTTGCTACAATAAAAACAAATATACCACTCCACCTACACAGTCAAAAACACAACAATGACGACTGCACTTCGGTTGCAATTATGTTTTCTGTGACAGAAGAACCTCAAATATAACAATACAATGCAGTAGAGAGCTCCTCTGCGCTACGCTAGCTGCGCCGAAATACACAAGCAGCTGGGTGAAAACATTCATACTCGACAATATCGTTATTTGGTCCCAGCACCATCTATCTCTAAACTAATAATCACTCCAACAATCACAAAGTATCGATTCTTTAAAGGAAAAATCTTGCGGTGCCATCTATACAATATGAAACCAACTAGACACAATGTACTAGGACGTCGGTAAAGATGTTTATGATACTACACTACAAGCAATTGGCGCAGGGATTCTGTGGTAAAATGTGGTTTCTTTAATATTTCATTAGTTTCATTACTGATTACTGATTACAAAAAAATTCTAGTTGAACTTCATTGCTGCACTTTGCCATAAATATCACAATGACAATCTGTAAGCTAAACAAAGCTTACCTTCTTAACAAAGTTCCCTTTTACTGCAAAATTATTGGTTTCATTAACTTATTGAAAATAGATCAGAAATAAGTTTAGGTTTAATCAATAACGCTCTATCTTAGAAATTGCATTTTTCATTCCCAACATTTTTTTTATCCTTATTTGGAAAATTGTTTTCCAGAATTTTATCTGATTGTGTATTCCCGTCTCATAAAGAAGTATTGTTTTGAAACAGTTTAATTTAAAAATTAGTATTTGTTTCGTTTTTTAGCTTATTAAAAATATATTTTATAATTCACTTATGTTCAATGCTTGTTATGCATGTAAGAACCTTTTTTAAAAATTGTTTTTTGACATTATAAATGAATGGCGCAACAAAGCTAAACTGGTGTTACATAGCTGAATAGACTCTCAAATGGTGTTGGTCTAGTGCCCTCAAAATTAACGGTCCGTCCCTGTCACGAGTAAATTCTTGTGAATCCTGTGAAACTCTTTTGTATTCCAATTCAAATTTGTATAAAAAGGTGGTTCCTAAATACAGAAAATTCTTAGATAAAGACACGGTGGCCGCCTCTATTGTTCACTTACTGAAAGAACGAGTTGTGGCACTATTCTACACAATACATACCACAAAGGTTGACGTATTGCAGACTACAGATGGAGACACAAAACACCTGAATTTATTGGAAAAGAAATCCAGGTAAGTCAATACCACAGAATAGTAAAACAATCAGAAGTGTTTTGGGGGATATGCGCATGCTGGCGGAAGTGGTGCCGCCATATTCTTAGGAAACAATTGGCGCTAGTTGCAATGTGAGGTTGAATTTTTAGTAGGCATTGCTTTTTTTATTTTATTGAAGGATATTTTCTTTTCTTTTATTGGATTTTTAAGTGTTTTTTTCTTTATTTTTGTTAAGTTTTTTTTTTCTAAGAGAAATTATGTATTATTTGTTTTACTTTCTCCCAGAATCGTTTTTTCTTAAATTTGGCATTATAAGAACTATTCCCTACAGTCCCTACACGTATCCTTGCAAGCAAATTCCGTAGAAATATTTTATTCGATTATATTGGAGACTAAAATTATATACGTTTTAAAATATCACTAGGATCTTTAGAACAATTAATAATACCAAAATAATTGTATGGAAACGTGGATAAATAATGTATACAATAAATTGTTTTCTTTTTTTTGCAAATGATGCGAGTATTGTACGTTTTAAATTGCCCTGCAAATTTATTATGAAAAAAAAAAAATAATCGCCCAAACAATGTTCAAATTTGTAAACATTCATGTGAATCAACTTTCTTTCAAGCTAATATGAGCTCTAGTGTAGTTAATTCTATCCTTTTAAAATTGTGTGTTACGTAATATACGCATCTACTAAAAAAATATACTATTACTATCTAGTTTCAAAATTACTTGCTCTTGCATAAGCATCATAGTGTTGTTATTTTAACTGCATGTAGGTTATGATATGCATTTAACAAATTTTAACCCGTTTGGGAAGTGGAATTTGCTAAACTACAGCTGTATTCGCTCGGCCTACACTAACTACTCCAGTAACCTGTATAAAAATATACGGTCGTTGGGCATGCAGCTGTACACAACCATACACCTACTTGCACTGACCACCCCAGTGACGTCATTTCACACTACACCGAGTAAAAAGTGCAGCCCGAGTGAATAAACCTTACATCTCGCGCCTTAGTGTTTGGAACAGATTGAAATGTGGTTTGGAAGTTGTAGCTGGTTGTAACCAGACAAAATGGCGCCGAGGTCACCAATTTCGTCTGAAAACGATTAAACGTTTCTATAAGAGTTCCACTTTTGGTTGTTTCATTATTCTGTGTTTATGCTATACAAAATTTCTGCAATTCCGCAGCAACTATCATAATTGATCACAATCACAAACATAACCTGCAATTGTTCACGCTTTCTGTCAAACTGTCCTGGAGAATGAGAAAAATATTTGTATTGAGATAGTACTTTCTAATAATGAATTCGTACCATGAGAATAACAAACATAATGATTTTAAAAACGTTATCAGCGAAGATATATTAAAAATTTTAAACGTAAGTAGGTTAAATCTAATTCAATTTAAACAGGTGTTCCACACTCCTACTCACTAGCACATTAAAAGCCTCTCCCTTTTATGATAATAAATACTCATTTGCCTTTAATGTCTTTCAGCAACGAGTATGTGATTTGTACCATTTCAGAGATCATTACTTCGAAAACCATGATCTCAAAGATTCAATTAATAGGAATCGTGATATTGAACTAGAGTTACGAGAAACCTTAGAGATATTTGGTAAATATAAAGGTATAGCATCTGTTTTATCTCTACGTGTTGTCACTTTAAATAGAATTTTGTAGACTGTGTAGAAAACTCTATTCGTGCGAAATATTATTATTTGAGGGGTAGAGCTTTAAATGTAGTACCTAGATATAGTAAGGAAGCTGAAGATATTCTATCAAAGGCAATAAAATTGGACCCCAAGTTAATCGAAGCATGGAATGAATTGGGTGAATGTTATTGGAAAAATGATAATTTGAAAGAAGCTACAAATTGTTTCAATAAAGCTTTATTATATGTAAGTAAAGTTAGCACTATAATAATAATATAATATGCAAGAATTTATAGGGTAAAAATAAAATTTCGTTGAGAAATTTATCCATGCTAGCGAGGCAGAAGGCTGCTAGTAATCAAGAGGAAAGACAAAAGAATATAGAGGTTGGTTTGAATTATGCCAAGGACGCTGTTCAGTTAGATCCTCATGATGGTCTATCTTGGGCTGTTCTAGCAAATGCTCATTTATCATCATTTTTTGGCATTACACAGAATCCTAAGACATTGAAGCAATGTTTAAGTGCCTATTCGCAAGCCGTAAGTAAAGATATCATTTACAAATCTATCTCATCAAAGTAAATTATCTTTATATTTGTTGCTCTTTTAATTTAATTTTTAAATTATAGCTGAACAAAAAATCAAGTATTGAAGCAGCTACTATTTAAAACATGCAGCTAGAAAAAAGATGACCTGACAGTACTTGTATCGGGCATAAAATTTTAATCAAATTTAACACTGCATAAATATTATATTCACATTCTTAGATTTTGCTGTACGCTACACAAGTTTTCTCTTTTAAACGGAACAGCTTATGTATTACCACATTTCTAAGTGCCCTTCTTTAATACATCTCAACTTTCTTCAACATTTCTTATACCTACCTAGCTTAGTTTTTGGATTATTGAAATTGAAGTATTTGCGAAATGTCCGTTTCTTTAATACCCGATATTTTATACGCTTTACATGCATTTATAGAATAGCATTTCAAAATTATTGCAATTTACTGTAATGCGCTCTTTTATATTTAGAGAATACTATTGCATACAATACTTCAGCTACGCATTACATCCAGAAGTTTTGTATACTGTATTCTGTTGAGTAGACCGTATTGTTGGGGATTGAGTGATGTTTTGATCAATTCTTATCTATTATATGTGGTCATACTTTCGATAGTATCTGCAATGGAGTCTGGTTGGAAAATATTATCATTAAATCTGGTGTGCCCCAAGGTGTATCTTGGGACCGCTACCTTTTCTTATGTTTGTCAGCGATCTGCCGGATAATCTGAATTGTGATGTTATTATGTTTGCGGACGACATTAAGTTGTTCACTATGGTGACTTCTATTGAAGATTGCGATGACCTGTAGTTAAATATTACTGATCTGCTGCTCTAGTGGTGCAAGGTTAACAACTTTGACTTAAATGTTTCCACATGTAACGTCTTTTCCTATAGTCGTAAGAAACTATCTATTTGCTGTGATTACCGCGTTGATTGCAGTTTTTTGTCGCTTTGCATGAGTTTTTGGGATTTAGGCATCTTATTTGATAGTTTCCTGTTATTTCATGCTAACGTTGATGCAATAGTTACATCCACATATAAAATGTTCGCTATTGTTTGACGTAATACTAAGAATATTACTACTCTACCTACTTTGAGATGTTGGGTATCGACTGGAATATGGTGTATGAATATGGAACAGTTTGTTGATCCTTTCCGAACAGTGGGATTGATCCAATTACGGAAGATAGGTATTCGCTTCCGCAATTACATTCTCGTTTGAATACAATCTTTCTCGCCAGCCATTTTTTTGATATTGGGGAAGTAGTAGTGGGTAGCAGTACGAGGAACCCAAATCTGGAGAGTATGGGGAATGTGGAACGAGTTGGAACCCTAACACCATCAATTTCGCTACCACAACTCCAGAGGAATGAGTTGGTGCGCTGTCGTGATGGAAAAAAAAAATTCCTGGGCCAATCGTGGATGTTTTTCTTACAACTCGGTTTTCAAGCGGTCAAATACTAATGCACGATGTGCACCTGTAGTAGTATTACCCTTTTTCAAATAGTCGCCGAAGATTATTCCTTGATAATCCCGAAAAACAGTCGCCATAACCTTCCCGGCTGAAGGAACGGTCTTCGCTTTTTTTGGTGCAGACATTGGCAACCCATGGTTTGGACTGTTCTTTGATTTCAGGCCTTTAGTGGCGCTGTTCCGCTGAAACAACTGCAAATCGTTCTTGGAACACGTCACACAATTTTGTTTTCGGCCAATTCTGAACAATCGCGGCACTCATTTGCGCATAGGTTTCTTATATTCAAATGTTGGTGCAGAATATTATATTCCCGTTGATTCGAAATGCCCACAGTACTGGCAATCTCACGCACCTTACTCTTCTGTCACCCATCACTAGATTATGGATTTTATCAATGATATCTGGAAGAGTCTGCCTCAACAAGGTGTTCAGAACGTTCACCGTCACTTGTGCTCATATGGCCACTCTGAAAATTTTGAAACCACTTACAAACTGTTCTAGTCGAAGGTTCAGATATATGTACCATAATGCTTATTCATCATAATGCCTTTCATGCAGTAATGTTTTAACACAGGAAACTCTCTTTCATCATTTTTTTGGAAATCACTCAATTTGCGCGATTGAACGAACGGTAAACACAGAGTAATAGACCAATTTGGCTGAAATTTGATGTGAATATCTCCAAGAGATGCTACGAACCGATAATAAACTCGATGCGCACCAGCGGTGCTATCTGTCTGACTTTGCACGGTCAAACCACCCTCGTATGCCATGCAGATTGAAGCAGTCCAGCAAAAGCTTTTAAAGTTTCCTTGATTTCGGAAATTTCATGTTTATTCATGTGGAGATTTTGATCATGATATACTTTTGAAGTTGCTCTTCCTGTCCTGCATAAAGCCTTACATAATATTTTAGATTGTTGCTAAGTATTACGTAAGTTTTAATGTACTCAAACTTGCTCCTTCTAATGTTTGTACATTCTATTCTACAGTTGCCAGAACGAATGTAGTAGTTAAGTCACCTATTATGTTGCATTGGAACTTATATTAGGATAATATAGCACTAGACGTGCTATATTTTATTGTTAGTTGAAAACCCTCTTAAACATTAATACACGAGATAGATTAGTTATATTTGTACTACTATATAGTTTAATGTTGTTTTGTATTTAGTCATATAATTGGTCTCTTGTAATCTTGGGCTAATTTATTATTATTATACTTGAATATAAATTTATTTTTGCAGAACTTTCTGAATAATTTTTATTTAAAAGGTTTTTACTAAATTGCCAAAGGAATGAATTATCTTCCAACCATGCACTAGGTAGATACGCTATATATAACGCAAAAATCTATGAATTTATTTGTTGTATTTCATCTAAAATCATATTATGGGAAAATACATAAAAAAGATTAGTAATTCAAGTGCTGGGTTGATTTTTATGTCCACATGTCCACAAAATTGGAGTAAGATAATAAACTAGATTAGACTATTACAATTATCATTATTATGAAATTAATTATTATCTGATTATCGCTAGATGATTAGACATTACCCTTTGTTTTAGGAGAAAGACATTGTTGCCAAAACAACCCCAGACTTGCATTACAATAAAGGGATTGTGAGTAACTTATACAAATTCAATAGTATGTGCAGCTACCAACCTTTCTTATTCCAGACTTTAAAATACGAAGAAGAATTTAAATTAGCTTTAGAATCCTTTAATAATGCTAGCTTATATGATCCAACGTGGGAACCCCCAAAAATAAAAGAAAGACAATTGGTAAAATATCTAAACGACATTAATGAATTAGCATCAACCTCGGGCAAAATGAAATCAAAAAGACTGACGCAGCTATTACAGGTATGAAATAGCTATATTTCAGAGTATTTAAATTGACGGTATTTTAGTCTATAGATTCGAAACATCTCGGGCCTTATGGAGGCGGTAGTTATACATCATCTAGCGGTCAAACTGTAAAATTAGACGAAGTAAATATAAACGATCTTAAACCTGGTATAAATGAAGAAAAAGTTATACTAGGTAAAGTTGTCTGTTCTGTACATAACGAAGAAGCTGTACCGTTGTAAGTTATCAATTTAGAAAGTGATTTTGTTTGTTAGTTTTTGATATGTTACAGTACGTTTTGTTTAGTGGATAGGTTAGGTACATGTGTAGCAGTTACAGTCTATAATTTCGCTGAAGGAAAAGGGGTCATTATTGGAGATTCCGTTGCCATACCCGAACCTTACATTACTGATGTCAATTTTGAGTATAAAAATAAGGTATGTATTCTAGGACCATTATCTGTTCTAATAAGCTAGTTCATTACAAGTTACTAGTCGCAGTTCCTCGAGAAATTCCACTTTACTATGCAGGGTGATTTAAATTAAAGCTGCACTAATATGCGGTTAATAGAACAACGCATTTTTATAGAAAATCAAAAATTACTATTGTTTTAAATGGAACTTTTTTATTTTTCAAATTTTAAAAGGTACCTTAATTTCTATTATAAAAACTTTGTGGACTATTGTTTTGAAATAATAAGAAAGTTACAGTGGTTTTTAGTTCTTTTTAAAGGTAGACGTTTGTAACTTCATAGATATTGCATGTATTGTGTAAGCTGTTGTAACTCCATGTGAAACCGAATAGTTTAGATGTCATTTATTATTGTACTTCTGTGTGGCATACAATATTTTTTCTAATATCGGCTCACAATTTTGAAAAAAAAACCAATATTACAAATATAATTAGCGTTTACTTATATACGAAGATGGTATGATAAATACTTGTGTAAAGGAAGACAACACAATTGTTTTGCATTTTGTTCCAACTTTTTTAAGCCATCCAAATAATAGGCTTTGTCGAACTCTGCAAAATAGGCCTCTGTTTCGGCAATGACCTCCTCATTTGACGTGAACCGCTTTCCGCCAAGCCATTTTTTCAAGTTTGGAAAAGGAAAGAAGTCACAGGAGACCAAATCTGACGAATATGGTGGATGCGGCACCAATTCGTACCGTAACTGGACTAGTTTTGCTGTCACAACTAGCGATGAATGGGCTATCATGATGGTAGAGATTTGTTTTCGATAGGTGGCGCCTTTTTCTCTTTAGTTCAGCGTCGAATCGGTTCAGTAAATGAGCATAGTACGGTCCCGTAATTGTTCTTCTCTTCTCCAGATTATCAATTAAGATTATGCCTTGCGAATCCCAAAAAATCGTCGCCATAACTTTTCCGGCTAATGGAATGGTCTTCGTGAACGTTCGCCAGGAAAAACCCATTTTGCCGATTGACCTTTGGTTTCTGGCGCGCAGTGATGTATCCGTGTCTCATCTACAGCCACATAATACCGCATAAACTCACTCGTATTGCGCTTAAACATGTCCAAATATTGCTTTGAAGTTATCACGCGATTCCGTTTTTGATCAATCGTCAGCAGACGCGGTACCCATCTCGCCGATAGCTGTCTCATACTCAATTTTTCGTGAAAGATATTTTACATACGCTCAATTGAGATATTTACTATATTAACAATCTCTCTAATCTTCACCCGGCAGTCTGCTAACACGAGCGTAAGAGTAATTTACTATGTACAGCTGCGGAATTAAAAAGCGCAACTCTCTAGGCTACATTCTACAATGTTTTTTAAAATCGGAACACACACCTACAACGCCGATGCGCACCCTATACATGTGAAATCAGTTATTATGGAAAAGAAACTGAAAAAAAGTGATTGCGCCATTTTTTAAACTTTAAATAAGTTATTGAAATGTGCGTCCAATTGCGCCATATACATTGGCGTTGAAAATATAATTTCAACAGACGACAGGAAAACATATTGTAATATATGTATCGCTATTAAATCTGTTCTCAATTCTCCAGACTCCCGGTCCGTACACCCAAATCCACGCCCAAACATTTGCCAAGAATTTTCCACCGTTATAAGTTTTTTAGTTGCAAGTTTCTTCGAACCTTGGATTTGGTAATCTGTGTATTCGAATACTTCCACTGTAAGCGGATTGAAAAATTTTCACGTCACAAAAAAATTTCCTAATACATTAAGTTACGAAGAAGAAATTCAAAGGCAAAACCAACTCATGCTTTGTAAGAAATATTGTTTTAAACGTTTCATGGTGACTCAGTGAGTTGTTTATAATAAGGGAAGAAATAAAAGTGGTCGTCGCTCACAAAATTCACAGATTGGCTGCATATCAAGGATGAATAGAAAATAGGTGCCTTTATTTTTCAAACAAAACTGCTTTTTTAAAAACCACTGTACACTGGTAGGGTATTTGTGGTAGCTGCAGATGTGCAGTTTTAAATAATACAATTTTGTCCACAGGGGTACACATAATTTTGAAGAGGTCAAATGAAATATATATAAATTATTATTGGTAAAATTTTTTTGGTTTTCAAATAATAGCAAATAAGATTTTTCTCTAAATTCGCAAAACCTCGTGAAAAAAAAAAACGGTGTTGTCAACTAGAAACCGCTTTGAGGTTAACACGAGTCCATAGGTTTGTTCGAACCTCAGACACCTCAAAACAGTTTGGAACCGTTCGAGAATTATAAATACTTAGTAGTTGTACGCATGTCCTATCAATTCCAGTTCTAATATCGGAGTAGGTTCGAACGGGTTTGTAATAGAGAATTGTGTAACTATGGCAAAAAGCAAAATAACTAGATTCCAACAATTATCTTTGCAACAACCGAGCTTCTTTGTTTTTTTTTTACTTTACGATATTTCCACAACAAATACAGCGCATATGATTGGTACACGACTTTTTCCTGCTTTGAAAATCTGTGAATCTAAACATTCATAAAAAAAAATAACCAGAAAAGTTATTGGAATACCTTAATTTTATAAATAAATTAGTTATGAAGACTAATTTGTATGGACAATATATTTTTCGTATCGTAATAACGATTACGCATGCTCAAGTTCGGCGAGAATTACAAATACCTGCTCTACTGCAAGAACTGTTAGAACCGTTCGGAGCGGAATTTGGATTACGAAATATGTGGGGTTCGAATAGCGAACTAACAGTTCTCAGAATTTGTAATTCTAGAACTGGATGGCTTGAACAGTGCACTCGTAATACACATGCGCACTAGTTCTAGATTTACTCAGAACTGCGGGTTCGGACAAATCTCATAATAGACTACTTTATAATAGCGGCGATGAAGGACATACAGTACTACGAAGCAAAGAGAAAAAACAGGGACAAAACAAGAGGAACACGGAGGAACAAGGAATATAGGCCAATTTGCAATAATAATGAGTGTATTCAATATCGTTGGTTTTTCAGGGATTGCTTCTAAATGCTCATTCAGGTGTTACATTTAAAACCAATAAAATACATTACAAAACAGGTTTATTGTACATTTCCTTATAGTCACAAAACAATAACAGTTCATTACAATTTTTTGTGTACATTATATGTATATAAGTGGAAAATGACAAACATGCAGATGAAACCTAGTGTTTATTAGTTTATAGTCAAGTGATTGTTTTACTTAATGCCGTTAGCTTTTTACGCGCGTATAATGCAGTTCTTATCCAAATAAAAACTAAAGTTCCGGGAAAAAAAAATATAAAGTACTGAAAAACATTTGTGTAACATATATTAAAAAGATAGTTTCTATAATTTTTATCCATAAGTAATATTTAATTTTTAGCGAACTGTACTATACTTTTTAAAGTAATTTATTAATATTTTTTGTACAGTGATTAATATGAGGCTTCATTTCTGTTATAGGAATACAAGTTTCGACTGACACGAGTGGAGACTCCCTTAGTTTTGGTCGTCAATAGTAAGAAACTAACGAGGGACAAGCAAGCCGGAGTTCAGATGTCAATCTTTAAAAAATTCGATTAACATCAGAAAATAATACTCACATTCGAGAGCTTCCAACCCCTATTTTTTTTAATCGTAACCGTAGGAATCCCGTCGTAATGCGTAAATTAATATTACTAAATTATAATTAGATTTAGTGGACCAACTACTGAAATAAATAAGATACATTGGAAGTATAATTGTAATAAAACTAATGTATTTCTAATCTTAAAAATACACACACACACATACAAATAAAATAATACACAATAAACGCTTTTTTGTATATAGTAGTAAGGAAAAAATTATTTTATCCTGAGTACGAGATTTAAGTCATGTTCTTTCTTTAGCTTTTGTTCACTGGTACGCGATTTTATCACAAACGCTTATCACATCCATGGAAAGCAGACTTAATAACCTTCTTCCCATCACAAGTTTGTTTCATACAGATGAAGGAAATTTGTTAAAACTTCCTCGAACCATTTCCGCTTTGCTGGATCTTTGAACGCAGGTGTTAAAGCCCTCATTTCTAACTCTATGAGTGCTTCATTTTTTAGGATGTCGTTTAGGATGGTCATCAAGTTGACGGAATCGTGAATCTTTAATAAACTAGGATACGTGAAAAAATAGTATTGTACTCTTAGATTCTTTGAGGCCCAGGTTTCCACTGTTTTGTTACCGCTCGCTACTTTAATTTTTCCTATATGTTGTGCGTGCCATGGACCGAAGTACGTTCCAAGTTCTGCTGGAGACATGTTTGATATTCCAACTGAGCGAAGACGGTGCTTAATTTCATCGTAGGTTGGTTTCTTGTAGACGTACACCTGGAAAGGAAAAATAAAATTAGAATAATTTACTATATCTGAATGGAACAACTCCATTTGTAACAGGAGTAACAATGCCTACGACACACGTAGCAGAATAAAGGATGAATTTGGTTTTATAAAGTCTGTCTACAAATCGCCGACAGACCTATGGGGAAAGTGAAGAATGTTAAAAAGAAGATCTTTCATTGGTAATTTTTTTTCAAAAGTGTTTTGGCCCATGTATTAAATTAAACTATTTACCGGAGTCTCCTGATCTATGCTACTGAAAATCATATATTAGTAAGGGTGAAATCCTTATTTGTTAATAAGGGTAAAAAACAGACATTTGTTATTAATGGGTTTTGTAATTAGATACGACCTATAAGTAAAGAATAAACAAGAAAAATGCAATTGTTGCTGAATACGATTTTTGAGGGAAGTTACCACTTTGAGGCATGTCCATTATACCAACATGGCGGTTTTGTCAGTAGTGTGAAGTGAAACAGTTATTAATTCGGATCGACTTTATTATCCTGAGGATACTGCATTGCCCTTTTAACAAACAAAGAATTATAATGTTAAATTGCTTCATGGTCTGTAGGTGGTGTAAACCGGCAAAAACGAAAGAACTGAACTGTTCTTTATATCGATAAGTTAAAAAATAAATTGTAATTACATATAGGCTATAATAATTTGGTTAATGTACAAATTCCTATACATTTATGGTATTGCAATGTTTATGTTTCGACCAGTGTCGCAACATTTTTAATTGTTGAGAAGCCTTTCTTACAGATTTGCTGTAAATCCGATGACAACGAAAGCATGGATTGAATTTGCGACAAATATAACTAGAAACCTAGCAAAAACTCCTTTATATGCTAACATTTTGAGGAAAGTTGCTTTGGCAAGACCTTGGTGTACAGAATGCGACTGAAAAAGACTTCACCCCTACCATAAACATAAAGAGGTTGAAATGTGCACGTTAAATTGCTTTAATTAAAATAACTTCCGTCTTAATTCTTTCCACATTATTATAACTAGTATTTACTAATATTAGTTCATGTTAAGTTCTACATAAAACAATATTAGATAAAACAGATACAAAAAACCATTTTATGTTTTGCATTTTTAGGATAGAATGTTACCTTTTAGGATTCAACAATTAGAGGGTATCTGCCTAAACCTTCTGCATCTCCAGAAACTAGTACTACCTCAAATAACCAGATTACGTCAAAATGTCGTCAGTCGTTCGTCATCAAAATGCCCAAAGGACGTTAGCAGGGGATGGGGACTCTTGGAATTCAACGAGAAAACTATTTTGGCTCCTCTCGCAGATATATCGCAAACTAACCTATATCTGTCTCTTTCATAATTGGTTTGTAACTAGGGTTTCAAAGATTGTAATGTTTGTAAACTATACATTATAACCGTACTCCGATACATACCGGTTATACCGCCTTTCGCAATTCGTTATGCATCCGGCACGTGAGTCCTCTCTCGAGCATGATTGGCTATAGTCGGTAAATGAACGTCTTTCACATATTTATTTAGAACAAAAATTATCAGAATATTTTCTAAAGCTCTCTTAACAAATATATTTTTATATCACAAATGTGAATGCGTTTTCAAATTTTACTTACATCACCAAATTTTATTCTCAATAAAAGTAGTGGGCACTATAATAGGTATAATATAGAATTTTCGACTTCTATTATAGAAACGCTAAATGAAATACATATCACTTAGTTGTAGTGATATTCAACAGTGATAATCAACATCACTTAAAAAAGATGTCACTGGGACATTAAACTTATGGACGGTAGTTAGACGTCAGAAATAAGCAAGAAGTAAGGCGTACTTTAGACGTCATATTCTGCCGAGTGACGAAAGTGACCTACATATAATGACCTAAAACTCATGTCAGTTTGACGACATCATCCGTCATCTGGTTACATGAGACAGCACTTGCTAACTAGGTTGGTACATCAACCACAAATGAAATATATCCGCCATCTCCCATCCTAGTTATTCAATTTATATAACATTGTGCATTTTAGGAAAAGGGCAATAACTAATAATTGTTATAATAAAAACACTTTCGTAACTTTTAGTCGCCATATGTGTGACACAAATTCCCTCCAAAGTCAATTGTATTGGTGATGAAAATTGTAATCACTTGTTCCTTAAATATACATTATGCATCTGTTATGTTAGCTTATAGTATTGGTGGAATCATTCCCGGCAAAAACAATGCGAGCAGAGAAAAAAGCACTCACACACGGACATGCTTCTGCCTACACAGCATCAGCGTGGTTTCGAGCACTATTTTCTGCTCTTGTATTGTGTTCACCTCTCAGTTTATGCCACCAATCTCCAAAAACAGCACTGAAAATATCTCCCGACGCCACCTACCGCCAAGACACATGGTCATGCCCTCCTAAAACGTGGCGACACAAACCAGAGTACAGATGCTTATCGAGCAGCTCATGGGCTGCTGCAGCAATACCATGAGCTATATTACCATTAATTTTGGTTCTTGTACTAGGCATTGTTTCATGTGTATTTTTATACATCATGGTGAGCCTAAGGAATCATTTGTATGTGCAGTTGCCGTAGCGCTTAGGCGCAATGCTACCTGCTTATCGGCACTTATTTATTTTGAAGTTAATCCGTCGTACTTCATACTAAAAACAACACTGGCACTAACAAACTATGATTCTCATGCTTCATTCTAAATAAATAACTTTATAGATACAAAAATTAATAACGCGTTCTAGAAATTAGTAAGAACTTCAATTATTAGTTCGAATAATATTTCATTTTGATAACCATCTCCAGTCTAAGTAAAAAAAAAATGCAGTGCAGCATTCAATTATAGCATTCCAGTCGTTTCTTCTTACCAGTCGGGATATTGAGATAGTAGCATGCGCAACCTCAAATTTTATTCGGAAAATTCCTAAACCTATTAAACCCTGAAATAACAATTGTTTAGATATGGGTGAAGAACAGAAAGAAAATGTTTTCATTTTATAATTTTCAACCATCTCTAAAAGTTTCTAAAGGGGTTTTCTTAGAGGACTACCCCATTCTATATGCTACAAAAGCATTTAGTTATTTGACACATTTTGCGCATTAAAGATTGCATAAATTTGATTTAATTAAAACCGCTATTAGGTATCCATCTTGGCTGGTATTTAAATCTTCATTTGTATTTTTTCCTGAATTACGGATTTGAATTTTCTTTCTGCCATTTACATCTTCTCTATTTCCTTTGTTAATGATTATTGTTAACGATTACATTATATAGTTATAGACAAGTATTTAATCACTTAATGGCAACGTTAAACTTGGTCCACCGTAGTCCGTAGGTTCTTGGCAATAGACAAAAGCACGAATATGCAAGTTCTTCCATAAATAATGAAAATGTAATGTATATGTAATCGGTAGATGCTAAGTACTTAGCTTTAGAAGTTTAAAAATGCAAATTTATTCTTTAATTAAATATTTTGAGAATTATTTAATCCTTAACTCCTTAAATGCAAATATTAAACTATTAAAGAGCTTTTGTAATCCGGTAAAAACTTATAAAGGATAAATTATGCAGATTTATACAAAAAAGATAATCTCGCTCATGAGCCAGAATAAAAACGAGGATAAATTATTAATTAGTCGATAAGGGTAGTACATTCGATCGTCTTAATACAGGGTTAGGACAAATGCCTCGCGGTCAAATGTTTGTTTGAGAAATGTTTTTTTTCTTAAATTTGGTATGGATATATAGTTAAAAGTATTATTACAACATTTTCGCACAGAAAATTTTTTTAATGGGACACCCAGTATATTGTTATATTTTTGGATGCTTCTCTGGAATTCACGTCAACTTTCTTTAAAATTTACGATCCTCATCTTAGTTTTTGAGATAACTTAAGATTTTTGTGAAATTCCAAAATTTTCCGGGTTCGGATAACAGCTCTAATTTAAATACTGAAACGCGTCCTCATTGTAAAGTGGATGTCGATTAAAAAGCTTCGTTGCTTTAACATAGTCTAAAAACAAAACTTGATGAAGAGTAGTCGACATAAAATTCCAAATTAATATTTTCATTGTTGGCATTAATTTTGGATTTGCCAACATTTGTTACGCGATGATTCAGTGGTCGCCAAGCTTGCGGAATTCGCGGACCAAGAATTCAACACTTCAAATCTTGCGGACCACTAAAACACGTTACACGGTACAAGATAATTTTATAATAATCACTATACCTTCATTTATTAGAAGTGATATCTAGACTTGTTTAATTGTAGTACTATTACGTTTTTTTACGTTTTTTACGAATTTTCTTTCAATGTGTTATAATTTTGTATGTACACTTAAAGATAATTAATCAAAAATATTATGATACACCTTATTATATCAATCCCTAAATTAATAATCAATTAAAAGAAATACCACGATATCCCATAAATTATTATTTAGGTACAATTTCAGAAGATTTAATAGATTAACTTGGCAGCCTACTTTTACTTTTCCAACATGATTAATATTTTAAATGTCAAGATCATTGCCATGTACTCCTATTCCTTTTGCATACTTTAAGTAGAAATCTATTTATGTAATTAAGTAGTCGTTATTATATAATTTATTAATCGTATACAGTTTGCAGTGTATTAATTTTATGATTCCTAACAAGCGTTTTAGAAATTTATGTCTATTATTCAAAATCTAATTATTTTCAAATAGGTCAGATTAATTTTGTATTTTACAGTTGCGAAAATATTTGCAAGGAACATAACTTTTGGATGCGGATGAAATGGTAATCTCAGTTACTTTTTGGTACGTGGACGTCCGCGGTCGTCAATAACATTATACACTCCTGGTCTCCGTGTTGGAACCGTGTCGTTGTCGTAGTTTCTACCGACGTTTCGTTCACAATCTTATGGGACATCTCCAGACCTATTACTGCACATTGTCTGGGGACTATTTATTTCGGAGGGGTTTATATAGGGCTTGTTTCGGGTCAATGGAGCGGAAAAGCTATGGATCAATCAAGCGTGGCGGAGGCGAGCTAGTTCAATCAGTTGGAATTTTCTCGTGTGTTGTAAGGGGTAGCCATCTTCGCGATTTAAATTGTTCACGGATGTTTCTGCTATAATAGTGGGGGTTGCGGGACAAGTTAAATTGGATTTGGTGGCGTGGGCCTGGTTGCACCCAACAACCGCGTACAACGCTCGTGCTCAGTGACGCGAATGTTGACCGATCGCTTTGTTTCACCGATATACACGCTACCGCACGGGCATGGAATCTGGTGGACACCAGGGGCTTTCAGATGATTGTGATCTTTGATGAGAAAATAGTCTGGGAGCTTGAAATTAAGTTGGAAGATGGTTTTTATATTGTTCCTGAAGAGAATCTTGCTGATGTGATCGGTGACACCGGAAATTAAGGCTAGTTGAGGAGAGATGCTGTCGAGAAGGGTTAGTGTAGCGGTTGATGGTGGATCTTTCCTAGAATAATTATTGCGGAACAGAGTTCCGGTGATGTGGTTCAGTTCTTGAGGAAGCGAATTGGGTTCAGATATGGAAATGACACTTCGGATAACAGAATATACAACACCGCGCTTTTGGTTTGGATGATGTTACCAGACCATTGAGATATCTATCCCCATGGGCTTTCGGTAAATGGAGTGTCCCCGCGCACCGTTAGGATGCCGGTACTCGAGACCATTTAAGAAAGGAAGGCAACCGTCTGATTCGACCTCTATGCTGAAGGTATGGAATGTTGGGAATTTAGGAACAATAGGAAATTATTTAGAGATTCATGTCCATGAGGCCAGATGACAAAGTCATCATTGTACCTGTACCAATGCTTTGGCTTAAGGTTGTAAGATAATAGTACTTATAATAATAATAATAATATAATACTTGTTATTCGAACGCTTCCATAAAAATGTTGGCGACGACAGGAGACAGAGGAAATTCCATAGCTGCGTCTGAGACTTGCTCGTAGTATTTGCCATGAAATTGGAAATAGGTAGAAGAAAGACAAGCTTCAACTTAATAAGCCAGATCATCCGGTTGGTTAGGAGGAGGTAGGAAATGAGGAACACTCTCTGGGAACTTTGGTGAATAAGGATTCGACATCAAAACTGACAAGTAAATCACCAGGACCTACTGTCAACTCAGTCGTTTGATCAAATATTGAATTTTGGATGAAAGAGTCGCTGTGTCCAGCGTAAGGTTTTCGAAGGTTGGAAAGGTAATTTCTAGGTAGAGCTATAGATAGTGTTGACAATAAGGGTAATTGGGTTTGTGAATTTCAGGGAGACCGTATAATTTAGGGGCTGAAGAATCACGGGAGAGGTGACCTCTTGATATCGGTAGGGATAGATAACGTTTAAATGGAGTTCATAATGGAACGTTCAATTCGGGAAGTAGGATCACGTTTAAAAAGTTGATAGCTGCCATCTTGCAGCAAGGAAAGAACTTTTTGCTCATACTGTTCACTGTGCAGGATCACCACAGCATTTCTCTATGCCAGTAATAATGTCTTCAGTAGGGATAAGTTTAGGCGTAGGGGTAAAGTTAGGGCCTTTAAAGAGTACAGCAATTTCATCAAAAGATAAAGGTCGAATGGAAAAGTTTATGACAGTGTATGACTCTAGAATTCTGGGAATTTTCGGGTTTGTCGTGCGGTAGTAAGTGAATGGAGTTTTTCGGCTTGATGATCAGCGACGCGATCTAGCATATTGCAATCAAATGGGGATAAGATGAATGATAGATCTAAGTGTAAATGGAAAAGTTTGATAAAAACGGAGTTCAGATCGCGTCTAGTTTGCCTAGTTCGTTCCCATACCAATGCTAAACTTGCGCGACGAAAAATCTGGTTGGCAGAAGAGGAAGCAATATGATGCTTGATAACAAAAAGTTTAGGAATAACATGATTATCTCTGCATCTTAGTAATCCGACACTCTGATCCGCAATAATTATTCTAGGGAAGATTTACCATCAACCGCTACACCAACCATTCTTCACAGCAACTCCCTTCATCTAAACTTAATTTCCGTAAGCAAGCATACCTATCCTACATTCAAAGTATCACTGATCGCATCAGCAAGATCAAATCCAATTTCAAAGTCTCAGACTACTTTCCCATCAAAGACCGCAATTACCTGGAAGCCGCTGGTGCCTACCAGATTCCATATTCGTACGGTAGTGTGTACATCGGTGAAACAAAGCGATCAGTCAGCATTCGCGTTACTGAGCATGAGCGTTGTACGCGGTTGCTGCGTGTAGCCGGGTCCATACTGGCGGAGTATAAACTGGAAACTGGCTACCAAATCCAATTTAACTCTACCCGTATCTTGTCTCACAATCCTCACTATTATAGTAGAAAAATCCGTGAATCAATAGAGATCTTCAAACATTGCAACTATTTAAATTGTGAAGATGGCTACCCCTTACATCACACGTGCAAATCTCAACTGATTAAACACCCGAGCAACCGCCATGCTTCATTGATCCATAACTTTTCCGCTTTTTTGACCCGAAACAAACCTCTTTAATGAATAGTCCCCAGTCAGTGTGCAGTAACAGCCCCCAAGATGTCCCATAAGAGGGTGGTTAAAACGTCGGCAGAACCTACGACAACGATGCTGTTCCAACCCGGAAACCAAGAGTATGGCGTTACTTTTTATTCATATCATTGTACAGTCAGTGAAGGTAGTTAAATGAAGGTTTTCAGAATAGTCAACAAGAATAAGTTCTAATTGTAAGAAGAAATATACTTACTGTATAAAATCTGCCTGGGCTGTTATTTAAAGTATTGTAGCATGTTTGCAAATCACTGAAATTTTATGCCAATATTTGCAAAAACAACAGTCCAGATTCTGTTATATCTTCACTCTGTATAATAACATGTAAAGCATACATTCGGCATTTCAACTAACCTTGAGTACTACATGAACATATTTACTTTTTATGTCTGTAATCATAATTTTTTGTGTGAATTATGGCAATGACCAACTTGCACTGTTTACTAGTCGAAAGTAAAATTATTTCTTTTTAATAAGAACCACTCGACACGATTCAAATCATCTTTAATGTTATTAGACGTTGCTGTAGATGAAAGGTACGACTTCAAAAGTGTATACAAATGTAGGTATATATACGCAGAGATGTGTAACCTTGTGTTTTCGAAGATAGATTCCCAAATAGCCAATTGTTACTAATTTTCCGCTACGAAATGCACTGCTGCACCTTAGTGCTATTAGATTATGAAATTAGAGCACGTTTTAGCAGATATCTGTTAAGATTTGCATGTCTAACTACGCGCAATTTCTTCTTTAATTTATACTTGGTTCGAGTTTCTTACGAAATCTAACTTCTTCCTTTAGGGAACGGACATAAAATGTGAACGCCTGGAAAACCTCAAGAGAAATAAAATTATGCATGTAATTTTAAAGTTAAATACTCGCACGTTATCTTTTGAATTAGTATATTATACAGTTTTGTTTCGATAAATAATAATTAATCATTCCGGGTGACAACGGGAAGAGGGCATACCCTGTAACTTTTTTATTACTTCGGACAATAATTTGAATTTTAGAGGGTTTATCGCTTTATGATTTTTCGAGAAAATTTGAAATGCTATGTTTGACCGAAAATGTCCCTAACTTTTAATTTTTAAATGAGACATCTTGTATTTTTTACATTTTGCGAATCAGCAAATTGTTCTACACATGATGAGGCAATCTCTAGAACTTTTTTAGAAGTAAGTATGTTTCATGTAAATTTTAAAAGCAAAACTAGATAGCTGTGACTCTCATAAATCGCTTTTGTTTTAGATTGTCATTATGATAAATAATCAAAACCTAAAGTTTCTTCTACCTGTTAGTAATTTTCCCTCAAAATTTCAAAACATCGTTTTTTCTCGAAAATTCACTTTCTTCAAATATAACCAGGGTGGGTCATCGATTTATTTCAAACGGATTCTTTTCTTAAATTTTTGGTACCAAAATATTTAAAATCCGTTAAAAAGTAGACATAATTCACAAAATTTTTAAGGTAATTAACACCGAACACACAGTAAAATATCGAGTTGGATTTACATTGATTTTTAATAAAATTGTTTTCAATATAAATTGCTTTTACCGACTTTTATAAGTAACTACGTTATTGAGTCTTTGTATTAGTTTAAAGTAAATACCGATTCGTTTACACATGGAAAAAAATAACATGCTTTTGATCTACGGAGAATGCAGAAAGTACAGTCGTGAAGCATGTGAATTACACGCCACTCGCTATTACCCTCAACGTCGCTTCCCTGTCATAATTATTTTCGAAAAATGGAGTAACAAATGCGCAGAAATCCAGTTCCTATAATCAAGAAAATTGCCTAGTGATTAAGGAAATAATAGAAGTTTATGTAATTTTATATGTTTGTCTACATCCTGCAGCTTCTGTTAGAAGAATTGTTTTTGAAGTGAACATACGAGGTAGGCGCCATATATTCTCGGCCTGACAGGCTTATATACGTTCGAACGCGTTCAAAGTCCGTTGCCTCATAGTTGCACATGTGCGAGACCTACACTATATATATACGGATTGGGAAAATGTGAAATTAGCTATACTGCTATATGTACGGTGAGAGAGCGAGGAGGGGATTGAGTGGAATCCGATCAATTCGATGCGAGTCGCGCTAGTACGCTTCTAACAATGTTGGGATGTAGACCTACTGTTTGCAAGAGCGCACGTAATAATTTGTCATAGTCGCCTGGAAATGAGAGTTTCGCATATTTATTTTGTTGTTGCTACAAAGCTTAGACGAAACTAATAAGAAAATTCTAAAGACAAAAATAAAAACAGATTCTGATGAAATGAAAGAGAAGAAAAATAAATACTCTAGAAATTCTTACTAAGATTGTCCGTACATAATGCAGTCTACCTCGAAACTAACCACATCGGTAATCGTCGTAAGCCGTCGACTGCCGCTAACCCCTCCACTTGTAAACCCATTCGCGTTTACCGTTCGTATAGCTAGACATTTTCTTTCCTTATGTGTATATATTACGGCTCGAAGAGTAGGGGACGTCGTTTTAAGGACGATACCGAGTTGCAAGCAGCTGCAATACATTTTAAAACTTTAGATTATTTTTACAAGGGTATAAAATTATTTATCGATCGTTGTAATAAATGTATTGAAGTTAGGGGAGATTATATTGAAAAATAAAAATTGCTATATTTTACCAAGTTTATTTTTTCTATATCAGGCCGAGAATTTATGGCGCCTATCCCGTAGCTCTCGCGTGAGTTGCTTTTATAAACACATATCAAAAGAATTTTTGAATTATTCGCATTCCTATATTTAACGAAGGTAATTTAAACTTTGCATAATACCTCTGCTGATTATTGTTACAAGGTAGGTGCCATAAATTCTCGGCCTGATATAGAAAAAATAAATTAGAATTGAATCATAGAATTGTTTAATTATTATGATTGAAAGCAAGAAATAGGAAAAGCATGGCATGAGGTACGTACAACCATAGAATCCTACATCTCTTAATGAATGAAATATCATCTTATTCACCTTGGAACCACTTCCCAGTTATAATAGAATAGAAACCGAAGGCTTGAAAAAATCAATGAAAAGCATTTAGTGGTAGCATTACTGCAATTTCTAAAAATAGCTTTTCGTTCAGGACGAATCAGTTGGAGTCCACCAAAGAATCGCAAGCGTATACAAAGCTAGTATAGAATATGGAGAATTACCTTCGCAGTAAACTCTTTGCAAGCATAGTTAATCATACCATAAAATTTAATTTCTTCTGAAAATATTAATACCCTACCAATTTGTACGTATGTATAGTAAAAATCTCTAACTGCAGAGACAACGTTAACCTTTTCATATAGTGTCTACTCCTAATGTATTTTTACTTCGTATAAGGTTACGTACACCTATTAAGGCAACATATAGTGTATTGAAATATGATTTTTTTAAAATACCTTAAAAGTAATTATTATCGGTATAGATTTATTCCATTACGTTGTTGCATAGTGCGATATTTTAGCATTTCTATGTGAACAAAATTCAAAAGACTTAAGTATTCAGATGTACAATGTCAAGTTATATTTTCTTAATAAAAGTTTCATTATAATAGTAAATGCATACAATATTGCAAAACACCGTTTTTATTGGCAATTAAACAGTGGAATATCTACTTAGCTGCAATGAGTTATAACTAAAGCTGGCCACGAGCAGTACCGCGCAGTAGCGTAGAGTCGACCAGGCCTCGCGTTCCACTAGAGTTATTCTGCTAATAGAGATGTTTGCTGCCGCAAATAATTTCGCTCATCTTTTAAATAAAAATTAAATAACACGTGCTCAAACACTTACCATTTTAAGAGTCCTCCGTGAAATCACAAAGTGAATAATGTCTGTTAAATATCTGCAACATTAGATATGTTTCAACTGTTGTTTCGGCAAAACTAGTACGGCATGAGGAAAAAATGCGTTTATATGCAGAGAACGAACGTTCTACATCTAGTGACGTAATATTTGCGTAAGTAAAATAATCTTTCAAATAACTTAACGATTCTGTTGACGCACCTTCACAAATGTGTCTTAATGTGCCAAAATCAGAATTTTTCTCAAAAACACTTTCAAATTTTTCTAAAACAGAAACATTTTTTGCGTCTTCAATCGCGCATAGCTGTGCGTGAACATGTTGCACTATTTGTAGAGATTCTACTAACGGCACCGCAGGATTTTGTAATTTTTCTATTGCATCTGCTAGCCCGAAGTAATTGTCGTGAATGATTTTTAAATCCATTTTAACCTAACTATCTTGAAATTTCGACTGCCTGTTCTGGATAGCGGCAGCTTCCTTTATATCGAATTGTAAAACCACGTTCTTAATATTGTCAAAATATTTATGATAATAAAACGCGGCCTGTAACCATGTTCCCCAACGAGTTAGAATAAGTTCTGGTGGCTCTGGTATACGGGGGCACAGTCTGTGAAATTCGCGAATACGTTTCGGTGATTTGACAAATACTGCTTTGGTATGCGCTATTAAAGCGTCTACCTCAGGATAACATTTTCTGATACTATCCGCCACAAGATTGAGAGCATGAATTTTACACGTAATGTGTAACAAATTAGCAGAACGCTTTTTAAGAGACCGGCCTACAGAAAGCATGTTTGCAGCACCATCACTCACTAACATCAAGAGTTGGTTTGTTGAAAGTTCAAACTTGTCCAATGTATTTAACACTAGCTTTGAAATTACTTCGGCAGTACACTGTTGTATTCGTTTGGAGACTAATAGAATTGAAGGTGCCGATTGATGAGGTTCCAATTTGCGTGCCATTACATTAAGAACAGAATGTTTCTTCCGATCTGTTGTTTCGTCGACACATAACCACAATTTTTGATCTTTCAACGCCGATTTTATTTTTTGTTCAATATGTTCGCGCGCAGATGGCACAATTCTTCGTAACGATGTTCGACTTGGTAATTTGCACTCCGAATAATTATTCCAAAAGCAGATAAATGGTTCATTGTCTAGTAAATTAAACGGTATATTACATGCAATAGACGTAACGCATAAATTAAATATAAATTTTTCATTGTCTCGTGCGCAATTTCTTTTTGAGACATGCTTTTCACTATTTACGTGTCGTAGACAATGTTGTCTGGACCAACACATTAACGGGATTTTACAGATTACACATTTAATTTTGGCACCTTCATATATTAAGTCTGGAATTTCTGCAATAAATTTTCGAAGTTTGTCCGACCGCGGTCGTTTTGCTGACGAAATCATAATTTTTCTAGGACAGATAAACAATTGCGCAAATGACCGGCAGCGAAAATGTCCGTACTGCTCCGCAGACGAAGTAATACTACCGTTCCTCTCGGTCCGAACTGATTCTACGCCGATGCGCGGTACCGCTCGTGGCCAGCGTTAGCTATAACCATACGTGTCAATGGTTTTCATGGCAACACAGTGACCCAGCTAAATTTGCTATTCATATCGTCAATTGTTGTTATTTACTCTGTGATTGCAGTAATTGTTTTCTTCCTACAACATGCAAGTAGGTATACCCTTTTTGTTAATACAGATAGATTTTTAGTACATTATATCACTTTGTATCACATTCATATTACTTCCATATAGAAGTAGAGTAAATAAGCTATTTAACGTACTTAAAATGATTTAACATCTAATACTTCTTCTTTGTTTTAAAATGGCCAATAATTAAGTTCGTCTTGAAAACTGTAGAAAATAATGGTCATAATGTCTATAGAGTGTGGACGCATTTGAAATGGAAGCACCTCTGTAGAACCTATATTTTACACTAAAATGAAACCATTTTTTTTTAATACATAGTGGGTCAAAAAGTCTACTTCCACACAAAATTTCAGAAGTTCATCTAAATTTTCAAGACCCCCTATAATAATATCCTATATTTGTTAAAAATCTGACTATACCACTGAATTTAGAAGGTCCTAAAATAGTATTAACCAAACGGTGCATTATTTCGTGAAACCGCTTCTTGCAACGTCTACTGACCACGGTTGATCAAAATTTATAAAAAAATAACTAAGAGGTAAACAAATGCAATTCCTTGTTCAGATTTACTTCAACAATTATCAAACCTAGTTTGCAATCACTCAACTATCAATGAAGTTAATGAACAATTATGCAGTAGCTGCCAATGTCACAGCTTGCATTTGACTTCATTTATACATTATTAACTTCGACTTTTGGATGAAATAATAGTTACTAAAAACAACTGAAAGATTTTTTAAAATATACTGCAATATAAAAATGCATTAAATAAAAGTAAAGCGATATTATTTAAGAAACCAACGTACCTAGTAGGTATTACTTATTTCTTTAAAATTTTTAATTTGTTAGATGTATTACTACATTCACTTTTGTAATTATACCTACATTTTTAAAAGATGGTTATTTGCAATTTTGTGGCATTTAGTAATAAGTTTGGTTAATTTTTAGTTTTTTTTTTTTATAACTGTTGATCTACCTTGGTCAATAGATGCTGTAAGAAGGGAATTTATAAAATCATAAACGGTAATGTTTGAAAAACGATTCACTCATAACTTTTGTATTAACAAACATATTTGAATCAAATTTTGATGAACTTTGAAATTTTGTGTGGAAGTAGACTTTTTGATCACCTATGTACTAAAAAAAAATGGTTTCATTTTAATGTAAAATACAGGTTTTACAGGGGTGCTTCCATTTCGAATGGGTCAACTGTATATATATATTTAGAATTAGGAAATAATTCAACGTCAACCTGAAGAATAGTATACAGCATGTCCCATTAAAAAAAAGTACAATATACCAACATTTCAAATTTCTAATTCTCATTCGATTGCTTTCAATTAATTTGTAGGATCAATATTAACGAAGATATTATTAATTCTAATATCAAAGGAATGTACAACGAGCCAGGCGGATTATCTCCAGATTTTGAGCAAACAAGAATGTTGGAATGTCATGGAAGGTCGTATGCATTTTAAAAATAAGGTCTTAATTAATTTGTACAACTTGACTGTCTATTTCCTGTAATAATTGGCGAAGAGATTGATAAGCCTTTTGGGAGGACAAAGTTCGGGAATCATCAAAATCTGCATACTCGTTAAAACTATTGTTGCCCTCTTTTAACGTTTTCTTCAAAATCTGTTTTCAAGATAATCTCTCTGCTTTGTTTTCAATTTGAATTATATATACAAGCTGTCTGAGAGTATGTATTGGAAAATTCTGAAAACCTGGCCGTATAAAAAAGCCGACATGCAAAATTTTTTCAATAATTTAAGACTTCCCGTTATAATATCACAAGTAACTGTCGACTTTGTTCTCGCATCTCAAATATATTCAGTAAAACTACTATTTGCTATTTCTAAAGATTTTTTAACAGATGGACGAATGTATCTGAACTTTTATAACTGTGAAGGTGTTTAGCTTGGAAAATTGAAATTTTGCAGAACTGTTGACTGTATAGGGTAGGTTTAGAAAGTGAATGATTTTTTCGAATACATTATACAGCGTGTCCGACAATTACGATTAAACTTGCAAATGGGGAATGTGTCAAAACTAAATTTTTTTAATACAACTACCTATTTTTCTCTTTTTTATCAAATTGCTCTTATGAAAAAACAAAAAAAATGTCGTATTCATTATGCATCTACAGTGGATACCTTAGGAAAATGTATATTGTAACAAAATTTTCTTCAAAAGAAAGAGTACCCATCAATGAGAATGTAGCTTACGTAGTTTTTTAAAATGTCATCCAACTTTTGTATGCATATCTAAGTTAGTCATGACCAGGGATGCGATTTCTGCCCACCGCCGAGATACGAAATATGAAAATTTACTGCTCCGGACGGTACCGTTGTTAGGGATTTTGGTCTGCTGCGTTTGGTATAATAAATGTATATGTGTCAGTGCGTATATGATAGGAACAGAGGCGACGACAACTTTTAAGACAAAGGCATGTAGTATTGTATTGAAGGAATGGATTTAATTAATTCGTAGGCATAAATGTTGTCTCAGGGGAAAACATAATTTTTATAATATGCTCAACGCTATATGATGTTTACACAAATATTTATATGTGTGAAGAAATATTATTAAGATATTGCAATAATTACTTCTAACAGTTTTCATTCAAGTTATTATTAAAATAAGTAAATATTAAGGTAATGTATGATTTGCGGTAACTATCTAGTGCTTTTTATATTTTCAAAACTAAATCGTCTTCTATTCTGCTTAAAAATGCGTCGCCTTCCGCATTGAAGCGGTCCAGTAAGCGTTGGCAGATGTCCAAACGTTTGGTTTTGTTTTCTGCGGTAAGCATTACTGGTACCCATCGCGCACACACTACAAAATTTGGGTTCATCGTGAATAATTTGATAGGCAGAACCGTAACTGATGTTTAAAGAAGATGCAACCTCACCTATGGTAACTCGCCTATTTGCTGTAACCATCTCTCGAGCTTGCTGAATGTTGTCGTTGGTGGTCGAGGTTGACGGCCGTCCAGCTCCCTCTTTTTGTGTTACGCTCGTACGGCCACTTTGAAACATTTCCATCCACAAACAAACGCTTTTACGAGATAAAGCATTGTCCCCGTATTGTGACAAAAGTCTCTGGTGAATTTCAGCACCTTTCACACCCTCTGACCACAAAAATCGGATCACTGCTCGTTGTTCTTCTTTGGTGCAAACTAATAGCGGAGCTGACATGCTTATGCTGTTGTAGCTAGCAGACAAATGACGCGATCGTGATTAAATTCCACACACATGACCACAGAGGCGCTATCTCAACGCATGCGCAAGCGGCCGCCACTACGATAACCTTCAAAGCTTGTTATGGCGAAAGTGTAAATAATATTTGACTTACCCTCGTACTTGTTAGACTCCAGTAAATTATTCAGTAGCTGAACATAATGGAATTCACAGTACAAAATATTTTAATCGCGTGAATATTATGTGAGGCGGCTATAATACTCTTAAATTTTCGTTATGTAAATTTGTAGCCTAAATAAACTAAGATGCTTAAAGTTTCCTTTATACGTAAAGTTTTTTTATGTTATATTGGATAAAATTATTCTGTAGAGACTTATTAAATTAGAAAAGAGAAAATTATCCAGGGTCCGATTTTTACGCCAAACGTTATTCTTAATCCGGCGGAAGTTTTGTTTCCCTAGCGTACGTGTCGACTCGAAAAAGTTTATTGTTCAATTTCTGACCCTTATTTTCACCTTTCTTTGATTACTTCTTTCGTTTACGAGAAAATCCCTTTAGATTTTGGCGATTGTGAAGGGAATCTTGTTAAATCGGTATAAATAGAAGGTTACGCACTATTAACTGTGTAGCCTTCTCAAGTTGTTTATTCCCCTTTTCGAGCGAACTAGTAAGAGGAAAGGCTCCGGTAGTAAACTTTGTCACTGATTAATTTTATAAATTTCTGTTTAAATAGATGTTAGATAATCCGGTCCCTTTTGTAGCGGAGAAATAGAGGAAGCAACAGGAATTCCCTTGTGATTTCGCACAAGCATTTTGTGCACTTATCAGATGGATAGTCGTCGTTTCTTGTGCGTACTAGAACTTATGGACCCATCCATTCAAGGTTCATTATTATTTGAGACATTCATTGTTTCACGATAACTTCCTCTTTGCAATTTAGTTAATGTTAGTTTTTATTGCGTAATTAATCCCTGGGACAGCTACGTATTTGCGAATAAGGCTAAATTATTGGTAATTTTGCCGTAGACACTACTGTGATAATAATTGTTTAACTTTGGATTGCCCTAAAATTTAAAGGTTGTCGCGACCATTGCCCAGTAATGGATTTTCGTTCGGGTTTCACCTCTATTACTTGATCATATTGATGGTATTACGTTGCCAACTTCTTCAGAAATTGTCACTCCAAGTACTTCGCAAGTAAATAAGCGGAATCTAGATGAATTTTGCAATTTATCTAATGAATTTTAAGTCAAATCAAACAATTTTTCTATGTCAAAAAGAGTATACAGTTTGATTAATAGAAATAAGTTATATTCCTTTTATAAATTTAGATAGTTTTGCAATCGTCTAATACAAAACTTACCGACAGCTAAATTTATTTTTTTATTATTAATTAAATACTTTTGGAAATTTAAGTTTATTGGCGAAAATAATACACTTTTACCACTCATAGTAGTTCTTCAAATCCGAATAATGTTCGAAATCCTTTTCGAAACTCTTGCCCTGTCGATATTTCCAAATCATCTCCGAAACATTTACATTAAATCCTTTTTGTAGTGTCTTGGTTCCCAAATTAGTTATTATTCTAATCAGTCGCGGCTGGAGGTAACGAAAATGGGAATTCAATTACAAAACTTCGATTCTCTCGTGTATTTCTGTTTCATTGTAGTATACACCGGAAATTCACGAGGGAATCGAAACTTTTTCCTTTAACTTCCATTTGTCATCACCAGCCGCTCCTGATTCCAATATACTATATTTACATATTTGTATTCGTTTGATATTTTTTGTATTTTAATAATTCGATCAATTTAGATAGTTTTTGTTTAGTCAAACTTTTCAAATCCTATGTTCTATTGTTTTCATATTCTAAACCAATATCCACTTCATAAATAAAATAAGGTAATTAGCTTTATGATTCCAATTTGCACGACAAAAGGTATTTCATTTCTACAGCAATACATGTCAAACTTTGAAGTTTGATATGGCTTCCATGGTCTTGATATTTAATTTAGAATTTCAAATACTGTATGTGAGTAGCAGTAGGAGCACCGACGCACAATATATTTTCCTACTGCTTATATGTAATTGTAAGTAGAATTTGATTATAATTTTTCATTACCAAGGACCACGTGCACTAAGCATAAATCTATACAGCAGGGCTTTGGTGATGGAAGGTACAGGAGGAGGAAGAGTCTTTCTATACATTTTGATATCAAATAATTTAGTTACTTGACTAAAATCTAATTATATTCTATAGTACAGATGCTTTTATATTGCAACTTATACTCATAATTTAAAAAAAAGAGAACATCAATCCTTTGATTTCTCTTTCACTGTTTCATATTGCTTGAGGGTTTGTATGATGTTAATTCTATTTTGTTTGGATACCCTCTTAGCTGGCCCGAGGATGTGTTGGTAAAAACACGAAACTGGTCGCCTGATTATCTTTAATAGAATTTTGTGAGAAATTGGACCGTGTTGTTTTTTATTCCTACCTTTACACAATATATTCCATAAATTTGATATGGAGCAATATAACTATGTTTTACGTTAGTGAATTTACACATTAAAAGTTGGTGGCTGGACTTGCTGCTGTAAGCAACTAAATATGAAAACCCCAAATGAAAATACGCTCTGACTTATATACCGTAGTGCTCATGTCTCTACGTAAATATTGAAAAGGGATAATATAAGCGCGGTGTGCATTATGCTTCCACCCGTGTTTTCCGTTTCATATATTTACGTAGCGGCTTACTATTTGGCGTGTTTGCATGATGTTTGATATTTAAAGACGGCTGCTTAATAAATGACCTGGTAAATTATACCTGTTATCGAACTACATCAATGGGAACAATAAGCGGGTAAATCCACTGAATTAGCCCTTTGCAACATTGTTGCGAAGATAACCAAATCCCCAGATAACAAGGAGATTGCTGGATAGGGGATACGAACCAACTATTTCGGTGCCCTCTGTGTGTTTGGAAGAGAGGAAAAAGTTGTGCATATTTTCTGCCATTATCCTGCAGTCTGCAGATTCAGTTTTTTTCTCGGTTTGGCGGGACCTTTATAACGCCTGAGAGTCCTAGAGTTTATTGGTCGATATAGAAGAGTGCACTGAGTCACCCACCTAGCTTTACAGCTAGCACGGCTTGAGAAAAATAAGCATATTTTTATAAAATTGGTTATTAACGATGGCGGACGCAACAGGTCAAGCGGACTTAAGTAATGTATTTGTTTCTTTTCCCTCAATAATCGGGCCACTCGATGGTTATGCAGGGCTCACGGTTAACTGTAAACACCTCTTTTACTTTCAATGTTAGAGATATGGGTTTCTTACACGGCGGGTACAGAAAAAATATGTGGTGCTATTTAAAAAAATTACGTTTCTGGTGTTTGAATTTGGTTTCAAGTACAATCTTGAAATTGTAATATAATTAGGTATAATAAGTATTATCTTCTGATAGAAATAAACGACATTTGTAAAAATTCTAGAACACAAAGGAAATATCATCCGACTTCAGGCTATGTAATTACAGTAACCAGCTATGTGACATTGACAAAAGCAGAAAAGCAAATGTCATCTAATATGTATTTACTTGCAAATTCTAGCGTGTTTAGTCTACACGTAAGACATTAAAATTATTCAAACAAGCACGATACAATGCATGTATGGTTATGCAATTTGTCTGCTTATCAAGCGCAACGAGCATGGTCTATTATTAGTTGGAGGACCATTTAGAATTTGATATTAAAGTTTGTTCTATTATTTACGCTTGTAGAAATTAAAAAAATTATTTATTGACCAGATTCCTCTACCATTCTGTTAAACTAACCATGTCTTCGTAACCTTTGCTACAAACTTGTTTAGCGTGCAGTTTAGTGTGGTGGCAAAAGTAATCTGAATAAATAATATGTTGAAATGTTTAGTTAAGGTGTACTGCAAAGTTGTGAAACACTGCATTTGTCATTTTGATTGTTTCTTATTTTTTTCTTTCTTACATAATAACGTTGAACAAGTTTTTCTTCACCTTAACCGTATACATTCAATACCTAGTTTTCAATGAATTGTAATGAAAGTTAGGTGTCCATGATACGATTATTAGTAGATACTGCTACCTAAAGTAGCAATTATTACAAACACTAATAGTTATATCCAGCCAAAACAGTAAGAAATAGCATATCGAAACAGTTGCTTTCAAATTAGCATTAAAAAATGCAATAAAATCTACAAAAGTGACTTATAATTTAGACTTAATAGCTTATGTAGGAGGTAGTACCTAAAAGGTTCATGCACAGTAAGATGTTTTATTAATTTACCACAAATAAATTTTAAGAAACAATATTGTTAATATATGGGAAAATTTTAGTTACAAAAATATAAAAAAATATTTTAGCAATTGCTCAGCTTCACCGTCAAGTTCCACCACTTTTCTTAGCGAGGGAATGCTCGAGTTGGATATGTGTGGATTTGAACTCTAAAGTAGAGAATGGAAACATCCTCATTTGTAATTTTTGTTTCCTGATTTCCGAGCAAAATTGAGTTATAATGCACCATGGATTAATATTTTGTGAATAAATGAAGGCAAATAATAATAACTATAGTTATTTATGAAAAGTTCGACAATTTTAAATGCAAATTCTCCAAATTTCTGGTGGTTGATCATTCTACCCCAGGCTAAGGTTTGTAAAATGACATGAAGTCTGTGTATTAACTCCTCGACGACTCCAATAAATGTAGATGTACAATTAGAATAAAGAAAAGAAACACCTCGCAGTATTACCGTCATTAGTGTTTCCACTACCTTGACGAGGTTTATCTATAATTGCTTAATTAGACCTAACTTACTACGAAACTTTTTCTGGACAAGTTGCTTCTTCTTTTGTTTCTCTTGCTTCCGTTCTTTTGTCGTTACAGACCACTTTTTAAAAGATAAATTATAGCAAATATGAAGGATCGTTTCCATAAAGCGAATCCACGCATGTAATGTGGAAAGCCCAAATTTAAATGCATCTTCTCACCAGTGGCGTAACTACCAAATTTGGGCCCCCACACAAGATCTTTCAAAGATTTATTTATCATAATAGCAGGAAAAACATACAAGATCGGAAAGCCCTTTGGACCCCCTTGCGTCTAGGGCCCCTATACATTGCGTGGGCTTGCGTGGGTGTAGCTACGCCACTGCTTCTCACTCTACTTTGTATTTAACATGCCCAAGATCATTCATTTCACTTGGTTTAGCGAGGCATATTGGACATATTGGATTCCAACCCGATTGTATATTTGTTAGTATTTGCATTGCTTTACCATCTGCAGTAGGAAGCAGTTGCTGTTTTAAGGGAATGAATTTGCGCCTCTATTTTATTCATTATTTCTCTGGTCTCCTTCGGAGTTTCTTTGGAAAATTCCATCAGAATAGGTCTACACAAACGTATTGATGCGGGAGAGGTATTGTGCCAAACAATTTCATCCATTTGCTCATGTACTAATTTAAGTGACGCTAAAGATGCAATTAGTAAATTTGTATCAGAGATTTGCTCACTTTCACTAGACAATATTTGTTTATATACTCACTTTGACCAGAGGAGCCATTGCAACTCCATTTACTGTACAGAATACAGTTAGTTACGTCAACAGAATCTAACTTAAATAATCTTGTAGTGGTACGGTATAGAAGTACTTTAGCTTTAGCTACTATATCACTTCCATATTAGCGGCATCTGAATAACATTCAGCTTTAGCTTCCTTAAGCTGTTTGTATGACGGAAACAACTTGCACCCTTTCTCCGTGACATAATTTATAAGATATTGCTACTGATTTCTAGACAAATTTAAATCAATAAATATCGCCAAAACATCGTCTTCGTGCATGCAATAAGGTGAAGCGGAGCGGGTATTTTGTATTACTGAGGCTTTTGTAATCTCATCTATAGATCGCAATCTCAAATGAATAGTGCATTGTATCGAGGCCTGTTTCACGAAATAATTTTGTAGCTTTCTGTTTTTTCGTTTTCTCGCATTACTCTTCGTAAGTCTGGCAGAGCCTGCCTCTTCCTATACCTGCCGCTGAATCATTTTCTTCACCTTCACCAATATCAACCGAAAAGTTTCCATTGAGCCGTACATAATAATTACCATTAAGAAATCTATCTGGTTTTCTTTGGGCAACATTCCATCTCGCCTCAAGTATTGGTATTTTCATAATCAGACATTCATTGTAAATTCGTATCGGCAAGTGAATATCTTCCTTTGATGTGCAGTGGATTCTTCAATATTATTTACCGATATATTTCGGCAACTTTTGGGTACCGTCTCGTATGTAAGTATATTTCGGGATATAGCCAGATTATTTCTGCTACACCAAATAACGCCTGCATTGGTGCTGAATCTTGTATGAATTTTATTTTAGTACCAATAATAATAACTTCTTTATTGCTAACTAGAATGTTATTTGGAGGACAATGCAATAATTAAAGTTAAATACAATATAAATAACAATAAACGGAGACAAAAATTCTCATATTTGTAACAAAAACGCTAACACTTAAGTTAAAAAAGTATCAGTAAACTGGTTGTTAGCCGTTTTAATTATTTGTGCTAATATTGATGTAATGGGGGAGTTTGTTCTAATGGTAAGCATGTAAAAAGTTTTTACGGGCTGCGTACGATATGTATGCAGGGATGCAGGGATATCAATCTCGTTGTTAATGGATTTTAAGAACAAGTTAGTATATTCGATTTCTCTGCATACGTCAAGGATGGCGTATCATGGATTCTTAGTAAGCTATCGTAGACAATTCCATTAGATTCTGGTATCTTGAAAGGTCTGCCGTGGCCAATTGTCCATGTCGGAAAATTCCTAAAGGGTGCGACTGCAGAAGATGGTCTAAGCTGATGGGTTTTGTGTCCATGATATACATTTTCAATACTAGAGGTGACCTGCTACCATGGGTAATCATTGGTTCATTTGCGATGCCACACTATACAAGCACATTCTAATTTTGAATGAATTAGTGAGTAGAACTAAAATTTGATAGGTGTTAATGTTGGTGATGTTCTAACATGGTTTGAAAATAAATTTAAGCGAAAGAGACGTAGATTACATATTGCAATAATATGATCTGTACACAGTAAATGCCAAATGGTATACAGTGAGGTCTTAAAGTGTCTCCCACCCATGCTATCTTTTGAACGACACAAGCGCTGGCGTTTTTAGAAAAAATAGGTCGATTTCTATTTTTTGTGAGTAACAACACAAAAAGCCTAAAAAACAGACATATTGTAACAATGTTCGATAAAGTAAAGAAATAACAACAACAAAACAAATTAAAATGAGAGAAAATAATAACAAGAATAAAGAAGGAACGTATGACAAATGCAGGATATAATAACAATAAACACCAAGAATGATTTACGCTTTTTGTGTGTGTGTGTGTGTGGGGGGGGGGTTGATGTATAATCTTAAGGTTGGTGATAAATTTAAGAGGGAAAGATTTCGATAAAAAACACATTTCTAAGAAAAAACAAAATCATTTATGGAATCATATAAGATTATTTGGGAATTCAGAAAATTAAAAGGGTTTCATTAATAAAAAGAAGACAATAACAAAATTTTAGAGAACTTATTGCAACTAATACGCAGTATTTCCACCTCGGACCCTTCTGATAGCTTACATACGTCTCGGCATGGGGTTAATTAAATTTTGAACATCATTTTGATCCGATTACTCCCATTCTGCCTAAAACGCCGCTGCAAGTTCAGTCAAGTAGTTTGAGTGGGGTACACGTGCTCAAATCTGTCTTCCTAGACTGTCCCAAAGATGTTCTATTGGGTTGAGGTCGGAACTGTAAGCTGGCCAATTCATACGCACAATCCCGACCTCGCCTAAATATTCGTTGACGATCCGAGCAGATGCGGACGCGCGTTATCGTCCTTAAAAATTAAATTAGGCCCTATAAATAGAGCGCGTGTGAGTACACCGACCTTTTGCTCTCTATCGCACGGAGCTTCTTTTGGACTGCATCATGTCAAACCCTGCTGACAATCAGCTATGTGACAAGATGGGTTACCATAAGCACCCATTTTCTTTATGCATTTTTGTGACAAAAAAGTATAACGGTTTGGAATGGGTACTATATATGCTACTTTTATACACAAAAAATATTGTACGATCCTAAAGTGTTTATTTATCAAATGCTTTAAAATTAAAATATTTAGCAGCTTTGGCGCTTATCTAGGGCGTTGTGTGTAAAAATACGAGCACATCTCTCACCACAGCAAATATAATTCCCTTAAGGAAATCATATAAAATCAATTGCTTTAAACCTAACCTCGAAACCGAACAAAATTCGGCGGGAACCATGTGATCGACTTCACCCCGTTATTTGGCGTTTTTTTACACAAATTGGAACTGAAACCATACAAAAGGTAGATTTCCAATTTTCTTTGAAGTCAGCTTTTATTGAATATACTCTTTACCACCTAGAGTAGTTAGGACCAGCCTGGTTTCCAGAGATTCAACTGTGACAATTTTTGATTTCACATATTGTACAAATTTTTGCTTTTTAATTTTTACATAATAATCACCTCCAGGATTATTGTCGTTCGTCAGTCAGCTATACTGTTATAAATAGAAAACAGTTGCTTGTTTATAACCTTTGTTGCCATACGCATTAAAAAATGTGATAAACCTGGTTTGATCGACTTCACCCTGGTTGATGGTATTAATGTTATTTTGTTTTATAATTCTATTAGTAGACGTCAATTTTAAATTAGCGTACACTTGGTAAAATTAAGTTTAATTTTGTTGCCATTACACTAACCATTAATAGTATTTAACTTGTTTTGAAATAAATGCATGAAGAGCAGATCGTTTATATACATACATTTTAATCGTAACACAGTGGATCGAGATCCACAGCTGCCGAGTTACACGAGTGTAACTCGGCAGCTACGACTGTAGTAATGAACATAACATGAACTCCTAGTTTCCGGATGTTGTGACGACAGATCTCTAGTAATAAATAAAAATCTAAACAAAGCACCAAATGCAGTTGCAAAATTATTACATCTACCCATTTACTATACGATCAACTTAATGTCCGATGATCTGACAGTTAGCTTCACTCTCGAGTGTTCCAACAAGCGGGGTTTACAGCAGTGCGGGATATAGTGATATACGTATAGGCGCATACAGAATGTTCTTCGACCCTTATCTACAGGTAGATCCCCCGTGTAAGGCTTACCTTGTATAACAAGACATATATGCAACTTGACACAGTCGATGTTTATCGAATGGATAAAGCTTCGTAATTCGTAACTAACGCTCGTTAATCTTGGCGCATAACTCGTTTATAATTAATGAATAACATTGCTTTGAATTATCCAGGTTGATATTAGCATCACGTTAGAACCGGTGGAAATATGACGACCAAAATGGAGGGTGAAAGGTAATAAATGACTGACGGACGAGATGAGTTCAGGTTCATGGAATGAACTCGGCAAAGCAGTACATACCGGAGTCTAGAGTACGTTGTTTTAAACGTACGAGGTGTGTCTCGAAAAGTCAATTATGCTGAAAGGGGATGAAAGCGTAATGTGATTACCTTGTTGAATTTTTATTAGAGAGACGTAAACGCGTGTATATCATTCCATCTCGCTCCTTCTGCCTGCGCGTTACTCGCTTCCCGACTGCATTGGCGGTTTTCGAATAATGTCCTTCTGTTAATTTCCTTTTTTTTTTAATTTAATTTTCGTCAACATCTGCGTTTATTACTCGTTCATGAAGCAATTAATTGCTCACGTTTGCGAAAAAGTATAAAAGTGAGAAAAAGAGGGTGCCTGAAATTTCGTTATGTTAAAAAGGCATTTAGGCGTTCGTTCTTATTTTCACTATTTTTTTTGTTAAATTATTATTGTGCAGCTGCGTTTATACGCATATGGATCCTCTTGTGGAATATGATTCCAAATATCATTGCTAGTTCCCTATTCTTCTTTGAAGACTTCTGAACAACAGAAGTTAGCATTTCTAGAAAAAAAAAGAAGTCGAAATCTAGTAATTACACTTCCTGTGTATAGAATAAGAAAAGTAATGTGGTAATCTGGTCCGTAGGCTTCCGCAGTCGTCAATAATACTATACTCTTGGTTTCCGGGTTGGAGCCGCGTCGTTATCGTAGCTTTGGCCGACGTTTCGTCCACACTCTTATGGGACATCTTCAGGGCTGTTACTGTACACTGACTGTTTGCAAATTTGAAAAAGGACCTTCGCGGACGCTGCTTCAGTCACGACGAAGAGGTAAAGGCTGAAGTTTAGGCACATTTTGAAGACAAAGAGAAGGAATACCCGTTTATGGGCATTGAACTGTTGCCGAAACGTAATAAGTGCAATGTCAAGAGGGATTATATTGAAAAATAAAAGACATTGCGAAATTAATTCACAATGAGTTTGTTGTCACAGATCTTGACTAATTTAAAATTTATCTTAGAACTTTAAAAAATTTGATTTTTACATGAACTAGGGTATAAGCAGTTTAACAGCAATAAGAAACATAGAAAAACGAAATAAAACCAATATTTTGTAAATCCACCATTGCCATGTAAAATATTTCTTAATCATTTTTGCATGGGGTTAGTTAAGTTTTGTATATTATGATTCTGGTTTAAATCATTCCATTCATTTTGGACAAATTCAGTTAATTGTTCTCTCTTTTGTGAACGACATTGATATCCGTAAATCTGTTTCACGAGGTAACCACAAATATTTTCTATTGGATTCAAATCCAAACTTCTGGATGGTAACGCTAATGTTTCCACATTATTGTCAGTTACGAACAACTTGTGACATATGAATTGGTGAATTGTTTTTTAGTAATTTCAAATTATTTTATTGATTTACCTTACTTACGTGTTGAAATATAATAAAAAAAGAAGACAACCCGGTCCCAAAAATGTAGGTCTGCGTTTAAAAATTGATTTGCAAATTCAATCCTCGTTCCTCTGTTGTTCCTTTAACTTTTGTTGCTGTTCTTACAGATGCAGAAAAGTTAATTTCATCTGCTGCCTTAAGTGAGGTTGTGAAAGGATACTGTCTGATATACCCTTTGACATTGGCACGTGGTTAAAACTGTCGAGATGACGACCAAAGTTTCAGAAAAAATGTAACTCTTTTAAATTTCGCCAATATTTCGCTTTTATTTTAAAGCTTCATCAGCGTCATAAATGAGCAAAGAAGACACTCGTGAACTTAAAGATTCAACGATGTACATATTAGGAGCTATGAGCTGATGAAGTTTTAAAATAAAAGCGAAATATTGGGGAAATTTAAGAGTTACTTTTTTTTTGAAATTTTGTTCGTCGTCCCAACAGTTTGAATCACGTGTTAGTTCCTAATAACCACCATACTCCTTGGTGTTATAGTTTATTGGTTCACCGGCAGCTCCTTGAGTTGTTTTCCTTGGCCTGCCAGTGCCGATACTTCTATTAAGATTATGAGTCCGAAAGCCACTTTCGTTTTAAGTAAAAAGATAGTGCTCTTGTGACAATTTATTTCATTGGCGATCTGTTGTATTGACCAACGTTCATCTAGTTTTGCAGTAGCAAAACCTTTTTCATGAAAATCGCGAACACAAACGGAAAATAAACAATTTAACATAGTCTAACGTCCACATTACTGTAATTTGTAACTCCCAGTCACTCATTGGAAGCTATTGATTAATACATGCATATAACCACTTAGTAAAGCATCTAACATGATAACTACAAATTCTCTTCCGTTGAGCCTGTTGTACTATCCGACTAAGTTAATGTATTAATGGTGTTGATAGTATGGAAACTTGAAAAGCCACTGTTAATGCATGAGGTAGCAATATAAAGTGTTGGTATATCAACAAATTGTAGAGATAATAAGGTAAACAGGAACTTTCTTTCTGGTTTTTGTTGTATTATTGGACAAAGCATCGAACTACATAATACACTTTGTACTCCTAGGCATGGATTACTATGATCATTAGCCGACCCTGTTAGAATTTTGCCGAATCCATGTATTCTAAATTTTGGTAGGGATTTTTAACGTGCCAAACATCGTATTGACACGGAGCCTACGATTTTACTTTCTTATCCAAAGAAGGCATAAATCCGTGATTAAAAACCAACCATCCCAGCCGGGATATGAATCCCCGTCGTTCGGATCAAAAGACATGTATGATGACCGTTCGTTCACCGAGACGGTTTTCCTCCTAGTGGTTGTTGTTGTATTATTGGGCGCAGCGTCGCGTTACGGAATACACCTCGCACATCTAGGCATCGATTATTGTGATCGTTAGTCGGCCCCGCTAGAATTTTGCCGAATTCAGAGGTGTTCCAACCTTTGGTAGGGATTTTTAACGTGCCAAACATCGTATTGACACGGAGCCTAGAATGTTACTTCCTTATCCCAGAAGAAGGCATACTTCGATTTTTATCCATAATTAAAAAGCAACCGTCTCGAGCGGGATACGAACTCGCGCCGTTCGGATCGAAAGGCAAGTGTGCTAACCGTTCGGCCACTGACACGGTTTTCCTTCTAATTAAAAACATATCAATAATTGATCTCACAGACTACCCCAGACGCAGCACTGAGACTGAAGTATGTACCACCACTTCGAACTCTGTCTAATCTATAAAAGTAGGTATAGAGCAATTGCAACGTTCAAACAAGTAAAGGCCCAAATAGTTGCATAAGAGATTAGGCGCTCTTATCCGACAAAACTATACGCTTACCACCCACATTAAAGAAGATCCTTTGGGCGTTCCAGCAGCCCAGCGATGATTGGGGTGGTAAAACAATGTGTAAAGAAAGAGGCGCCAGTTGGGTTTTATTTAAAAACGTCCAATAAACCAGAAAAAAGTTGATAAATTAGAGTTTAAAAAGACAGTTGATCGAATGGTACTTAACATGTACGAAGGTGGTTGTTGTCTTAAAATACTTGAAACGGGCTGAGGTTCCAAACAATGTTGAAGATAACAGGGGTGGTTTTGCCGGTAACTTGATTAGCTGTGTTCGAAAGGTAATCACATCCACTATGTGTTGAAAACCTAGTGCAAATCAAACTAGATACATGTAGTTCTTATACGAACTTATCTAGTACCAAATATAAACTGATCTGATACAAATTATAGGTCGTGTAGTACAAATTCTAATTTGATTCAGTACAACTTATCTCATACAAATTATAAATTGGCCCAGTGCAAGTTGTCTAATAGAAATTGCCTAAGATGGAAGTATAGGCAGAAGAAGCGTGGACACTACTGTGTATGATTAAAATGTACGCTTGGCGGTAAAATCTAGGTAAATCCTGAGGTACACAATTACAATTTTGTAGAAGCCATAAATCATGCACTTAGCAATAACCGAATATGTATACTCGAAAATCACAAATTACCATAATTTTAAAGGAAACTTCTAGCAAGTCGACCAAGTACGTTCAACATCAATTAATTAGAAAATATATTGATAAGAACTTAAGCCAATCAAACACAGATGGCGCAACCAGTATTAAACCTGAATAGAATATGTATAAATTGTTGGCTAAATAAAATTGTAACCGCTAGTTTCTTGAATTGTTATAAAATCATTGTAGAGGCGCACTTGTATTTAACATTTTTTCCAGAAGTCTATTCGTATTCGTAGACAGACTGAAATGATGAAATTGAAAATATAAACTAGAGATGGCGCTATCTTTGATAATGTATGAATAATATCATCGGTGGTCTCCCTGACAACAAAATATGTTTTCTAAATAATTGAGTGTTTGTTGCAAATAATTCGTGCTAGTTTAGTTTCGTGTGCGTTCTTTATCCATTTAATTTAATTAAATGGCAATGCGCAATGTGAATGGTTCATGGAGGCATATAACATATTCGAATTTGCAGCTGACATTTCAGTTCTGTAAGTTTTGTGTTCTGCACGTCTGTTTTAAGACACAAGACGTGGTTGCACCATTGTGTTTTGGAAGATGTATTGAAGAAGCACATCTACCAGTATCTAGTATAAGCTCCAGATCAAGTCACAAGTCACTGACCAAGAAGTTACTAGAAAATTGAAAACCATAAAGATCCACACAATGTTGTATTTTATACCCAGCATTGAAGAACCAGCGCGTCAATCTCATCATACGCACAACAAACTATAAATTGGAATCGTGAATAGTTGGCTTTCTGGAGATTATATTTTGCCAATGTTTTCATTAGTAATTATTATCATTAATATTGAACGTGTAGAAGTAGTATTTTGTTGTAGATATTGTGTTAAAGGCACGTATAAAAGTCATTTACTTAGCTTCAAAATTGGATCTTATTTTAGCGGCTTTGTTGATATATATTTTTTTCAAGGGTTTATACAAATAAAAATATGATTACTAACGTTTCGCAATTTTTGTCTTCTTCAGAAATGTATGTTTTGCTTCCTTTAAAATAAAACATGTCAACGAATACAACACTTCAATAATGTTTTTAAAGGCAATACAATATTACATGTTACATTGTTTGATTTTATAATATTAAAATAAAATAAAAAAAGGCGGATGCAGTCGCCTTTTCGACATCTGACAAAATGTTAACAATAATTATTTTAATAATATAAAATCAAACAATGTAACATGTAAAATTTTATCGTTTAAAAAAAAAAATTAAAGTGTTGTGTTCGTTGATGTTTTATTTTAAAGAAAACAAAGCATATGTGTACATTTCTGAAGAAGACAAAAAATTGTCGAAACGTTAAAAATCAATTTTTTATTTCTATGAACCCTTGAAAAAAATTTATGTCACTAAAAATATCAAGATTCAATTATCAAAATAATAAAATTATTCTTTAACAGAAACGTTCTTTTCTCCTTTCTTCACATATATTTTGATTACTTCTACGACTATCTTTTTACGATACCGTTGTTTATGTGATATAAACAAGGATATTGTGAACTCATTAAAGTTATTACAAATCTAATAATCTTACTAATAGAATTATTTGAAATTTGGGGCGAATTGTACAACGTGCCACTTATTATAATTTTGTATGATTTGGTATTCAAATTTGCAAGGAATGCGTCGTCTGTCATTAATCTTTTCTATAAGCTTGCTACTTACATTAGTATTAGAGATTACAGTAATGAGCTGTCGCCTCAATGATTAATCAACATAAAGTGATACTAGGACAATTAATTTGTTTATAATAACGTTCCAGAAAATAGGATTTTCCTGAAAAAGTGTATATCTGTTACAGTATAGAATTGCCTAGTGTCCGTTAATCCTTCTTAGAAGGCAGCAATTAATTTTTACGTTACTAACAATAAGTTAACAAGTTAGAAATTAATCTCCTTCATGGAAGAAGATTGCTCAATTATGTTTTGTGATTGCAACAGGAAAACATCTGCTGGTTCTTGAAAATGATAATTAGACGAACAACGATTTCGTAAGTCAGATTTAATTAATATAAATGGAATGTCGAAGGAAACATCAAGTGCGGAGAGTATTTTCAACGTATACGTGGAATAGGATAATGTTAGTTACATCCTAATCGTTATTATAACCTTCCTTATTTAGGACTTGCTACTAAACGTACGATTAGTTATACTTACAGAATGTGTGATCGTGCTGATGGTCTTATAAGTTTATGAACGAAAACCTTTTTGGGTGCTAGTAAAATAATAATTAGTGTTCAGCAAATTTTATCGTAATTTTACGGCGAATATAATATGCAGTGTATAACATTAAAATGAAATAAGACTAAGGAAATGCCATTTTGCAAATAGTCTACGTATCAAAATTAACGCGTTGCAACTTCATAGTTGACTTTCTTTTCAAACTGGTATTGATGAATTGTTGGTTAACCCCTGGATAACGTTACTGGCACGTAGTAGAATTTTTTATTAAAATTTTAGTTTTCAGCGTATACAAAAGATATTTATTTTGCTTTAAATTTGTAGCGCATTCTTTAGTACTTCATTTACTCTCGTCGGTATCAAACTGGGATCAAGGTGCAGCCCAAATTCTTCTAAAAATCTAGTATTTTAGATCATGTGATTAACTGTAGCGTCACTAGAGATACACATTTCTGAAGCATGCAAGTTTATTACAATTTTGCCGGACAGTATTAACAAGAACAAACAACATTAATAATAGCAACAACAAAGAAAGTCAGTATCGCGTACTTTCGTTCTAATATTGTATTACTTCGAATTTAAGCCAAAGTAAGGTTTCAAAATTGAAAAATTTTTGTAACCGGTATTGAAAACTAAGAAACAATTTTATTTAATTAAGTACTTTTGTTGAGAATCTTCCAGAACTTTCTCACCTCCATTATTCCACCGGAGCACATTAATTTCAGTGCTATTTTAGCAATGCGACATTTTAAAAGAGATTTCTTGATTACCTCTTCAAGGATATTTTCCCAAAACTGCAACTCAGGATTGGATTTAATTAAGCTTCATAATGGATTTTCGTTTCACCTTTAAAGGCCTTGTTAACAGACACATCAAGTGAAAGGATTTGACTAGTCACCTATTGGTGTTATTGCCAGATTACAGTTGTTCACATTTATGTCATCAGTTAAATGTCTCTGCGATGCAGCCACTAATCTTTCATCAATTCTGATGTAGTCCATGTATTCTTACTGTTTAAAGTAATAAAAGGTGGCAATTTGTTTCCATCTGCGGCTAGAGACAGCATTACGGTAAGTCATAAGTAGAGCGGGCCAAGAGCGCCACGCGCCAATCAGGCTGCCGGGCGCATATATGTATGTAAATATAGGTAATTTAAATATGTAATTATTAGGACGAGGACCAAAACCACTGTCTATTACGTCGTGAAGACGCGCAAATATACACCTGCAGTTTGGGTGTTCGTTGATAAATAGGGCGTTGTTCACAGTGGGCCACTACAAAAAAAAAGTTCATTCATCGACGGCTACGAACTAACAGCGCGCTTATTCATTTACGGATGACGAGTCTGCAGATGTTACGTTTGCACCACTTCGTGGCATACTAGAAACAAGCGTCGGTGTGCTCGCTTTAGTGATTATGTCTAACGTAACTATTAAAAATAAACGGCCATTACCTACGAAAGTTAATAAATTTCTTAGTGAATTTGTGGATTTACACTACAATGGGAGTACAATTTTCTGTAAAGTTTGTAAAAAGAAACTACTGTGCTGGAGCAAACGTGATTGTGAAAGACATATAAATAGCGCACACCACAGAAATAAAAGAAATGGTGTGTCACAACAACGTCAATTTCAATTAGAATTGCTTTTAACGTTTATGGTATGTGGTCTACCACTTCGTATACTTGATAAAAAAGCATTTCGAAAATTCTGGGGTACATACAATACCGAGTGGATACTACCATCTCGGACAGCGTTACGGAGAGATATTCCACGAATACGTGAGGACATTGAAAATCAAATTAAAGCCGAATTAAAAGATAAACAGCTGTGGCTATGTCTTGATGAGACGACAGATTGCAAAAAAAATTCTATTTTGAATATAATAGTGCGCGTATTAGATCCTATTAAACCAAATTTTGCAATTCTATTAGCCAGCAGAAGATTAAAACAGTGTACTAGTAAAGCAATTACGGCCGTAGTTCTCGAAACGTTACAAAAATTTCAAGTGTCAACCAGTCAACTGTTGTTGTTCATGAGCGATGGTGCAGCAACAATGTGTAGTGTAGGCCGTTCCCTTAAAGAAAAGTGTGAAGGACTTTTACATGTTACGTGTAAAGTCCATGCTTTACATCTTGTGGCACAAACTATTCGAGAGTGTTACCCGGAGGTGGATGCATTAATAGCAAACACAAAAAAAGTGTTTCTCAAAAGTCCTAAGAGGACTAGGGCATTCCACAGGTTATGCCCTGGTATTCGAGAACCACCACAGCCCATTCTTACGCGTTGGGGAACGTGGTTAAAAGCCGCTTTTTATTATAATGAACATTTTCAAGAAGTCAAATCCGTTATTTTGCAATTCGTCCCTGCCGAAGCTAGAGCTATTAGGATGAGCCAGAAGGGATTTCTCGATATTTCTGTTGAAACACATCTAAAGAATATTAGCAACAATTACAAAGGGTTAGTAGACGCGATAGAAAATTTGCAAAATTCTGGATTGTCGTTGGTAGAATCAGTGCAAGTCGTGGACGAAGTTAGTACATTGTTACACAGTATAAACGATGCAACAAGTGGACGAGTTTTAGCTAAGTTCGATAGTGTTTTAAAAAAGAATCCGGACTACACGAGATTAAGACAAATGTGCGATGGGGCATCTGCAGATTCCTTGACTAAGTCTAAAGATTATTTTAATTACGCCTGTCTTACTTCGGTAGACGTGGAACGGTCGTTTTCGAAATATAAGAACATTTTTTCGTCTCGGCGAACATCCTTCACCGAGGCAAATGTGGAAACTTATCTGATAGTGCAACTTTTTAAACAAGCCTATCCGCATTATTAAGAAGGATAGAATTTATTTATTATATCTTTATTTACAGTTACATTATTAAGTACAACAGAATAAAAAAGCGTTCAGTTTCTCAGTTATTTCCTTATTACATCCCATTTACAACGCATACCGTTTTCAATCAAATAAAAAATCATAATGAAAATAAAAACACCTCAGCGTGTACATATATATATATCCGCTCTAATTACTAAACATTATTATTGCGTCAGCTTTTATTTTCTTACTCTTGTGTATTAATTTCGAAATATCACATATCTGCTGTGACTCACATATACGCTATTTACAATAAGCGGCCGTTGCGCCTGATTCCGATTCTGTTGGATGGCGCAATTTGGCCCGCTCTAGTCATAAGTAGTTAAAATATTAACTTGTTATCCTCTTTTTTTATTTACTGTATAATTTCTTGGCTTTTCAAGAACGATTATTGGTTCATTACTCTTCTTTTAAATTCATTACATGACGATGAAAATTATAGAAACATATTTTATAATCTGTAACTGAAACTTTTGCATTATCGTAATCCTTCTTTGTAACGATAATCCTTTGTAACGCTAAACCTTTTCTCTTCATTACATTTTCGCAAGATCCACGGATTGCTTTAAACATGACGCCACTCTTTTTAGCATACTCTCTAGCTTTAACCGTAACTGTCTGTATTGGCATTAGTAAACCTTTACCATGTGATTCCTTTATAAAAGATAGAAAAACTGTGCAAATTTCAGGAGACCTTCCAGTTTTAGGCTCCGAGAATGATTTTCTGTATTCTTTACATTGAAATAACCTTTCCTTCATTCTTCCCCAATGATGCATATTCCTTTCGTCAACCGCAAATCTGTTTCCGGTTGCACAATCTCCAATTTCTTCGACGCACAATATAGCGTTTCTTTTGAATTTAGCATCATATGTAAACCACCGTACCATTATTAGTAAGTATGGCTAATAAAAAGCACTTAAAGTTACAATAACAATACGATATGACGCAATTTTACATAACCAATATCAACGTGTAACAATATCAAATAAGGAAAGTGCGTACGGGGAACCACCGAATAAACTGTTATCAACGATCGTAATACTATGCGTTTGTGAAGAATTAACACAACGTGTGACAACGAGTAAACAAGTGGACAGATAGAAAATATTTTTCTAACAGACATTTTTTGGCAAACTCATCTAGAAATTCAATTTAGAACCACATTAAAAGTATTATATACCGTTAAAAGTAAACAAAAACACTTTGAAGAAAATAACAAAGAAAAATAAATTAAAGAAGCTAGAGAGGAAAATAGGATTTAAAAGAAGAGCTTCAAACGATACACTAATACATCACCCTTTACGACAAGTAAGTCAAAATTATTTTCTAAGTGAAGTATTGAAAATAATAAACAGGACTTGTGATTATTTAATATTTCATTTAAGAAAACATAAACAAGTGTATACATCTAAAATACTAAATAAATGACAATTACTCTGCTATAGTCAATAGGTGGCTAGGTCGTCGCGTTACATTGAAAGTCACTTGTTAGACGTTAACAGAGTTTCCTGGTTTACACGGTCTTAAATTCATACAAAAGGTGGAACGGTAGGAAAGGCATTATGAAACAAATTATGCAATTTAGATTCACCGCCTTATACCATTTAAACTTGAAACAAGAAATTTAACGCATACATTACTATAATATGTACGTAATAATGTAGTTGTCTTCTATGGAGAATATTTGTCTTTAAGAAAAGCTCTAACCTTCTAGAGCTTATTAAATCTAATCACTACAGTTCTTAATATTTTAATTGCACCGAATATGCCTGGGATAACTTTTTGCACTTGCTATATTATATAACAATTTCGCTATGTTTAGTGCATGCAAATTAAGTTCTATTGTCCGCTATTATTGATGCTCCAAAATCAGTTAAATTAACAAAGTACAACGGACAAGTGGTTAATGAACACTTCGGAGTCCGAACAAATCAGTTAACGAACGCTTTCACGAAGGATTTCTTTGTTCGAATAGCTAAGACATGTTCAGGTAACAACTTCCGACATTTGTCATTAAAGATCTTTTAGGAAGCGTGGGAGGATCTCAGAAAAAAGGTCTTAAAATTGTACTGAAACGAGGTTGAGGTAAATAGAATTAGAGATCTCTAAAGCAATAATGAAATTCGTCAGTTTCAAAAAATCCTGTAGAAGAGAGGAAAACAGTCAACAAATAATCTGTTGTTTAACGTTCCACAAACAAAAATCTCAGAACTGATTGATATGTATTTTTTTCATTTCAGAACAATCTAATCGATTTACCAACAAAATTATGACCCGTTAACGAACAATTCGAATAATGAATTATGTTCGTTAACCTACTGTAGTAGTATTTTTAATGCTGATTAACATAGAAAGCAAAAAAATAACATACTGTACAGAAAATTCAAATTTATTTTTTAATGGAACATCCACTACATTTTTAAAAGTTTTGATAGATCATTTAATTTTCGATGCAAAAGCTTTAGCAAAGTATGGTCCTACAACGAACAACAAAAAATAAAGCGTATTTTACTTTATGTGTAAAATACGCTTCGATTGTGTAAGAATTTAAATATTACGCTGAATACACAATAACAAATATTAGCTGAGCAAAAATTCGGATTATATCGCGTCAGGACTGAACTCAATTTTTTGGGGATTGTAGAAAATCAACAAGAAAAAGAAGTAAATAAAACGACAGCACTTTTAATGACCTCTAAACCTGCATTCACGTTTGTTTTTGTTCTTATAAGCCTCATTTTCGGGAGTCCATATATTCGGATAAACTCTTATAAGTTCGATCAAGGTTATAATTTGCTTTTAATTCCAATCGTGAGACATTTTTGATAACAATGGATGAACTCTACCGATATCGTCCTAGAAATCTGCAATTAAACTGAATGTAAATTTCTGCAGTATACGGCATACACCCTAGGGATATTGTTGGCGCACTGTTGAACCACATTTCTTTAAAGTACCGCCTCTGGAGCGAACACAGTGCAACAGATCGTCAACAGCGGGCCAACCGTTGAGCAATATGTTCACATTTTGCGAACTCGTATCTTGTCCAACGATTTGCTTAACTGTTGTTCAACAACGTTTGCTTAGCCTGTTCCCATCTTTAGGCAGCGAGTGGAGCAACACGTCGATGTTGCAGAGTATCTACCAGGATAGGTCTAAGTCGTGTGATTCTCTAAAGTTGATTCCAAAGATGTTGAATAGAACTGAGGTGTCAACTTCGTCCAGATACTCATTGACAATGTTTGCAACTTGTGGTTTTGCATTATAGGGCTTTAACGAGAATTCCTCTTCTACGAATGGAGCAAATGGTATAATAACTTCTTACCTCATATAACAACGGAACGTCCTATCATATATCCAATCATATTTAGAAAAATACGTAGGTAGCCAAGTTTTACCGGTGAGTGTATTTAGCAATTGATTTCTTAGCACTTAGTGCTTATATAACGATTTGTTTTTGTGGATGATCCAAATTAAGTGCTCACCAATGCTATTTGCGTTGTCATTGATACCCCAAAGTTGATTCAATTAACAAAGTAGTGGTGTTTTTACTGATTAATATGTAATTAAGAAAAAATAACACGTTGTAAAACTGGACAATCTGAATTGCAATTTTAATGGATTCAAAGCTTCCGAATTAATTTTAGTTGTTTATGATGAGGAGCAACTGGTGAGTAAAAAGGAGACAAATACCTGTATCGAACATATTAAACCACCCTCAAATTCCAGTGATATGCTTAAATCTATCATTTATTATCATCAATGATAATAAAATCGTAAAAAGAACAAGGATACGAATTCCACAAATATTGTTAGAGTCCATTAAAAGAGAGTCGTTTTGTTTAACTTTCTTTGATCTGTTCTCTTGACTACAATCTCCAAATATTGTGTTCAGTACAATACAAATGAATCGATCATCTCAAAAATAACACAAGTCAAAAATTTAATTATTCAGTTTTTATTTAACCATTGTGGAATACATTTAAAATAACTACAGAATATATATGCCGAAAAGCCATAGAACAACAATTATTAACCCAATTTTGAAAATTCTTAATAATCATTAAAAGAAATAATTTTTATTAATTTCTGTAAAATCTCAATAACACGACTTGTGTTGTTTTTGAAATGACAATTAAAATACACTCACAGACAAAAATATTGCATATGTTGTTTTAAGTCTTTACTATTTTTTTCTTTAAAACTTTTGTTATTTCTATTGCTAAATCTTTTGCACTGGAGTGTTTTACGTATTTTGAAATTCATTACAGAAAAAAAAATGTTTAAGCATAGCCTTTTATAAGTGAATAAGAGATAACGATAAAATGTTATAAATTAACGTAATGTGTCTTGGAGTCTAAAACAATGATTGATCTTCAGTATATGTCGTCAGAATGACATTTCCAGAGCTTTAGTGCACAAGTGTGTAGTTTCGGTCAACGAGATACCTCATTTAAGTGTCATAAATTGTGTTAAAATTGTTTGTTTAGCCAATGAAGGGTACATACAAGAAGATATTGCACGGAGATTAAATATCCATCAATTGACTGTCTCTCGTATAGTAAGACAACACAATGAGACTGGAGAATACAAAAGGCGGCGTGGTCAAAGACGTAAAAGATGTACAACGCCAAGAGATGACCAATATTTGAGACTTCAATCTTTACGAAATCGCGCATTTACAGCACCGCAGCTTAGAAATAAATTATTGAATGCAAGACAAGTCAATGTATCTGTCAAAACAGTAATAAGGGGACGTAAGGAGGTCGACTTAAATCCAAAGCGTCCTGCCAGAGTTCCTCGGCTTCTGCTACGTCACAAAATTCGACGTCTAGAATTTGCAAGAGCTCATGCTGACTGGAATGGACATCAGTGGGGAAAATTTCTTTTTATAGACGAAACAAGAATACAATTATGGAAGCCTGATGGACGTAGTCGTGTATACAGAAGGTCAAGAAAACGTTTCGCAGAATGTAATCTGGCATAAAATCTTAGCTTTGGTGGCGGTTCCATTATGTTATGGGACGGCATTAGTTGGAAGAGTCGCACGGGAAGCATTGAAGTAAATTTAAGAATAAATGCTGACTGGTACATACACAACATCCTTGAAGAACATGTTTTACCTTATACCGGCTTTGTTGGCTGCGATAATTTTATGCTAATGCATGATAATGCCCGAGCCCATGCCGCAAGGACAGTGATCCAGTACTTTGAGGATGTCGGGGGAGCGGCGTTTGAGTGGCCAGCGAACAGTCCTGACGCAAATCCCATAGAACATCTATGGAACATTCTAAAAAGAAATATACGAGCACGAAATCTAGCTCCTAACTCAATTGCAGAATTAAGAATTCTACAAGAAATCATCAAACATCGTTTGCGCAGTATGCCTAGGAGAATGCAAGATATCGTTAGAGCAAGAGGTGGAAGTACTAAGTATTAAAGTGTTATTATGTTGCGTTGTTATTAAGTTTATGGGTAATCAATGTTCCCTCTTTCAATCAAACGTTTTAGCCAAAACAAGTTGTTTTAATAATTCCTCCACGAATTGCTATAAATCCTCCATATGTCATTTATTTGGTAATCAATAACGTAAAACATTCCAGTGTACAAGATTTAGTAACAAAAATCACAAAAGTTTTAAAGAGAAAAATAATAATGGTCGAAAATAAAATATGCAATATTTTTGACTGTGAGTGTATAATTAGCCCCATTGAAAACACTATTACTTTGCTAATTTAATTTACTTTGATTTTTATATAATTACTACATTACAACATTTATTACATTAATATTAATATTTAGTTTACTTACTGTTTCACTATTTGAAAATGTCTACTAAAAATGTTTGACTTTACGCATTAATTAGTGAATTATATAAACTCGTTTTGGCTACTTATTCTTAACGATTACGGAAATAGTAAACGTCCTTTCTCAACATTTTTGTGTCGATTTAATATCTATTAACGTAATAAATCTTATCCGCTCACAGTCAGCAACTACAATAAACTATAGTATCTAAAAGGTGCATGTGTTGAATATAAAAGACTTTCTTTTGTTATACGTTTCCATGAACATTGTGTACAAATTTGACTTTATTCATCCTGTTTTCAAAGACAGGTTTTGGAATTTTTCTTTTGGATTCATTTGTTTGACTTGGCTAAAATATATAAATAGGATATTCCTTAGCCTTGATATGGACAAAATTTGGAACATTGCTAGATTTACCTAGAACATAAGATGTTTATCCATACAGTTATCTATATCAGATAACACTGGCCTTTATGTGATGTTAATGGTTTTCCAACGGAACGTGTTTGATTTATTTTTTGTCCACACGTTGTTGGAACGATTTTCATGAGGCTTTCAGACATAAAAAGTAGCAGCTTTAGCGGCAATTTTAGGAATATTTAGCAGAGATAATGAGACACTATTTCACAGCTGGAAATCTCAGCCCGTGTTGTAAGCTACAGTTATATAGTGTCATTCAAGCAATTCACTACAAGCGGACATGTAATTTAGAACGGCTGTTATTTATTTAAACAAAAAATACACTCTTAACACAGAAAGGAAACAAACAACTATCAATAAAATTTTATCAAAAATTAATTACCTACTTAAACTAAAACAATAAAAAGTACACTCTTAGTGCAAAAAGGTAACAAACATATTTTGAAGAAAATTGTATTATGAAGTAACAGTGTCCTGATCTTTCTTGAATGTGACGTTTCACATTCTGAAGATTTCACTAAATGCTTCCACTATTCTCTGCTTTAATTCGTTGATGTTAGAGGGTGTATGTAATACTGTCAAAAATCCTCGTTCCAATGTAACCCCAAACAAAAAAGTCCAACGGGCTTAAATCAGGGCTTCTTGCCGGCTACTTAAGCGGCCCATAACGACTCATCCATCCGTCTTGAAATTCATTATTCAAAAGTTCTGTAATTTCCCTGGTGCTATGTGATGGTGCCCCATCGTGCTAATAAATGATAGCTGGGAAAATCTCAGTAATTCTTAATACTTTTTTAGTGAACCGTCGATAAAAAACGGACAAACAATGTAATTACTTAGAATGCCAACCCACACGTTGATCTTCTGAAGAGTTTGAGTATGGGTTTTCTCGCTTTTTTTTTCTTTATTTTCAACGTAATTCTTTTATTCCAATGTCTTAAAACCTCATAAAAATCGTTCCAACTAGATATGGACAAAAAATAGCACTCACCGTAGGAAAACAACATCACATAAAGGTTTTATTACGTAAATACCTATGGACAGTGCTATCTGAAATGCACTGTACATATATGTCTTATTCCATACTAAATAATGCTGATTTCCAGAGATATATAAATATCTAAATCTACGAACAAAGTCGCTTCCTCGATGACATTTGAGTAATATGTACATTAATTCTTATAAATTAAATGTATTTTACAAAATTATCTTTATTTATTTAATATGCCAGCTATCTATGCGATATCTTCTTTTATTAAACATATGTGCTGTGAACTATGCATATCCAAGTGCGAAAAGTTCATGCATTATGTAACTTCTAAGACTCGCAAGAAGATTTACATAAATATTCGATGTTGAAACGAGAATGCGGAAAATAAATGAACCAATTCATCCATCCGTACAGTAACCAATCTTTCTACATCAGGTATGTATGTATTTGTTTGTCAAGGATACAATTTAAATATCCTAATTTTTTAATTCAAAGTTTATAAGGACGTTTTCTTATTTCCCTAGTTGTATATATGTACACGAATCATCTTAAGTAACAGACTATTGTAAGAGACAAGCATACAGTGTAATAATAAAAACAACTTGTATCATGGAAATGTTATGGGTCGTTCTGGGTATTTATTATGAAGTAAATTATGCACTTCTTTTTGAGTTCATAACCTTTCATCATATTCAACCGCGAGGAAAATGTCAATTCTCTGCTTTACAGATAATCAACTAGATACATTGAAATATTGCATAAATGATTTATTATTGAGAAATAGTGACTAATTGTAAGGCGGTAGTCTTGCTGTCTCACAGTCGGCCTAGTAGTTGATAATTCAAAATTGAAAGCTTACTAACTCACCAACCCCAAAAACTGAAAATAATGGTTGGCTCAAAGTTTTTTTATTTATTTACTTCAAGAAATAAAAGCTGATTTTACCACTATTAAAATAACTGTATCTTCCTACTCACGTCAGTTATCCTTGAGTTAAAAAATAAAGAAGTATTCAGGTGAGCCAACGGTTTGACAAAGTACATTTATTCTTCAAACAAAGATATAAAATTGAAGTTTGACATATACAGTAACTACACTGTGCTAGAATTGGAGCCTTTTCTTGCAACAAGCTGGGCATTCGGGAGGGAGAGGGGGGGTGAATCTAATTCGGGTATGCTGAATCCAATGGTTTTTAAAAATTAGCTCATGTTTTCGAATAATTTAAATTTAAAAATTGTAGGTCCAAAGTCCCCAAGAAAACGTACTTTTTATCATTTTTTGACCATTTATTGAATTTAAATCAATGGAAATCGAACGAATAGACATAGTACCGATGAATACACATCGAATAGAAGCTATTTGAAAGAAAAATTGAATCGATTCAGTCAATTTTTCATAATTTTTTTGCAAAAAAAAAAAACATTTTTCTTGGTTTTTTTTTCATTTTTCATTCTCCGATTGCCTTGATTCTTCCGTATCGTCATTTTCTTCTTGTAATTTCCAACAAATATCACCCAAAAGAGCATCTAGCTTTTTGACGCTGTACCAATGTTCCAGCCTCGCCGTCACTTGATGAAAACACTCGCCATGTTCATCAGATTCATTTGGTGATTCTTCGGCGAATTTTTCTACATGAGAATGCAAAAAATTAATTTTTAATGACATTCGAACATTTAAACGGTGATTTTCAGTGAGCATGTCTTCAATTAGTACGCGCTAATTTCCGAATCGATGAATTCCGAGAATATTGTCAATAACCGCTTTCACACAATCCCATGTCACAAGCTCCATGTCAACGAGTGCATTTTCAAATCGTTTGTCCCTCATCAAGCGACGAATGAATTTCAATAGATCAACATTTAGATTCAGACATCTCTTCAGACCTTCTTTCATTTTCATCCCATTTAACCGTGGAAAAATACGATGCAATTCGTTGAATGCATTTCCTACTAGCTTCAATGCTTTTATGAAATTTTTAACAATTCTTAGTTTAATGTAGAGCGGTGGTAACAAAACCTTTTCGATCGGTACAAGTGGTATCTCAATAAAGTTGTTTTGTCGCAATCTAAATTCTTCACGTAAAGGCCAGTTTCGTTCGTTATATTGATCGCCAACAAAACGGGTATTCTACGTGCACATGTAGCACGTATTTTTGGTATAACCCGTTTGCATACCTCTTAAGTCAGCACAAATTTTCCACTTTTGATCATTATATTGCACTAAATCGATGATTTTCGAGGATGGAAGTTTCTAGAAGATTTACTAACGGTACATGAACGGTCCGTGGAAGGTTCTGAAAGGTTCCAGAAAGCTCTTCGGCCATTGATCAGATTTTCCAGAAAATTCCAGAATGTTCCAGCAAGGTCGTGGAGCAACGTGAAGACGACTTACTGGACTTCAGCAACGGTTCTGAAATGTCGACCTCTCAGGTGCTTCTTCAACGGTCCGAAAGGATGAAAATTACCTGGTGCGAGATCCGGGCTTTTTGGACCATCAGAGCATGTTGCTGGTTGAATTCTTCTCCCGTAGAGAGACCGTGCATGTTACCAGTGGCTTTCATCTCTTCGGACCGTTGAAGAAGCACCTGGGAGGTTGGCATCTCGCATCCGACGCCGAAGTTCAATAAGTCGCCTTCACGAGACTCTACGGCCTTGATACTGATTTCTTCTATTCCGGTTTCGATTCGTTGGTGCACCGATGGAACAAATGCTTTGACAGCTATGGTGACTATGTGGAGAAGTATCGTTTACAAATGCCTTACTACGTTGCGTAGCCCACTGATTTCGTGAATAAAGATTTTCCTTCAGAGCACTTGTTACCTTACTTTCTACAACACCCTCGCATTTACGAAAATACAACTTTGGAAAGCTACGAACTTATGAGACATCCTGCAGGTTTCAATATAATTGTAGAACATAATCAGTCCTCATACCAGGAAAAAATCTCCATTCACGAAGGCACAATTTGCGAGTCCGCGGAGATCTCACCTTAAATTTGTCGAAATGCGAAATGTAATTTAATTTTCCTTTATCCAGTAGAAACCCGCTAATACCAAGAATCAAATTCAACATATAATATTTTTTGCGTACAATACCCTGGTGTGGCCACAATTTTTTTAGAGAGATTAATTTTCAATAAACTACGCAGAAAGTTATTTTTTAAGTTGAACACTCAGTATATTTTTTGATATTTTAATAAAGCATTTTTGACGCTTCTCAAGCATGGTATAATTATTATCTTTTTTCAACAATAGCCCTATAATTTGAAAATGTCTTGCTTGATTTCTAAAAAAGTTATCTTTCTAGAAAAATTGTAACCAAGCCAATGAATTCTATGGAAAAACCACTTTAGCATTATCTTTTTAGCTTTTCCAAAGTTTAACTATAATGTTACGTGATATGTGTTAAAAAATTGACACTTTTCGATTCCTGTAACTTAGAAACCAAACGATTTATTTAAATAACAGTAGCTCACTAATCCGCAAACCTAAACCTATACTAACCAGAGATACTCTACAAATACGACGAAAACGGGACACACTGTACATATGTATGTGCAACTAGGGTTTATAAAAATGTAGAAAAAGAAGATCATCGCACACCAAACATTTGTTTTTTCCCTTTCTGAGCAATGTAAAGTCTTTAATTGCTTAAGTTATATTGTTTTGTACCTTATCGAACACTGTTTGAAAGGGGACTAGATTACAAAAAAGAAAGTTTCTAACAATAAGGCAAATAATCAATTTGCAAATGAGCTGCAGAAATACCTCCGTTATTTTTCATATAATATAAAATTCAAAGCGCTTTCCAGTTTTATTTCCATTTTATTCTTTTACGAATTTAAAATGTACATATTTTGCTTCTAGTTTCGAACGAAACAATGGCAGTGCAAAATACTAATAAACGATAGAGGTAGCTTATAGAATGAAACATCACGTGAGGTTATGAGAACACGAGAAGCGCATGAAACGGGGATTGTACTGAGTACCGGTACTTTCCATAATTCTATGTGCACTACCGGCCATTGAACTTAGGAACTATTAAAATCTTAAAAATTGGAATTTTTTCAATATTCAATACCCTTTTGAATTGGTGTAAAAACTTCTACAACAAAGTTGGGATAGCAATAAAGTATTTAAGACGGAAATCTTCCTTAGAATAAATGTTATAGACAGAAATTTGAATTTATCCTAATGGCAGGTAATAATATCATTAGAAGCGATATTTAATAAATGGTTTATAAACTTGTTTACAAATGAGGTGGTCGTAAAATTTTACCTGCGTGTCTCCAATTATAACACGGAGTAATTTTTATCATACTCCCTGTGAATCAATTTATTAGTAAACCAAAAAAAAAATGCCGAAAGCAAAGCTTATAACTGTAAAAAAGCGATTGGCTTACATTCTCACCTTACACAAGGAAGGATATTCAGTGCGTGTGATAGCGCGAAAATTGCAAGTTATAAAATCAACTGTGCATTATACTATTCGTCGATACCAAACCACCGGGACATTAGGAGACCATGATCGCCCAGGTCAAGAATGACAACGCGTGCCGAAGATCGACGCCTTACAGTGCTAAGAAAACGAAACCAGCGATTGACGGCGCCCGAAATCGCAGAAGAACTCAACACGGGACGCGTACGATCGATTTCTGTAATCACCACTAAACGCCGTTTAAGAGAAGCCGGTCTTTACGGTCGTGTTGCGACAAGGAAACCGTTACTGCATTGTGGAAACCGCCAAAAACGGCTACAGTGAACCAAAAATTATAGGAATTGGACAGAAGAAAATTGGAGAAATGGTCTTTGAACTGATGAATCCAAGTTCGAAGTGTTTGGCCGAATATCAAAAGAGAACGCTGTGTCATCCGGGTTACGGTTAATTGGGGAGAACTTCCCGTTTGTGCTTGATAACGACCCAAACATACAGCACGAATCTGCAAAGATTATCTAACGTCTCAATCAAAAGGGAACGTTTTGCAAATCATGCCCCGGCCACCGTAAAGTCCGGATTTGAACCCCATCGACTTCTCCAAACTGAGTGGAACAACATTTTCGGTGAAACTCTAATTACTAAAAACTAAATTAACAGATCGCATGCCACGAGTAGCCCGCGGAGTATTACAAGCAAAAAGACGCTACTTCTATGAGCCAAATACGAGGGTGTATCAAATATAAACGGGACTCTTTTTTTTTAATTCTAACATTATGTAACTAAGCTTACAAATATATATTATTTTTCTACATACTCTCCCGTCCTAGAAATACATTTTTCCCATCGGATTGGGAGCTTTTTCATTCCATCAACGTAAAAACTTTTCGGATGTTCGTGTAGCCATTGGAATACAAACGTTTCCACTGCTTCGTTGTCGTCGAAACGCGGGGCTCTAAGCGTTTCTTTGAGGGGTCCAAAAAGATGCAAGTCACAAGGTGACAAGTCTGGATATAGGGTGGATGTTCCAGTGTTTCCCATCCTAATGCATCCAATTTTTGCATCGTGGCGTTAGCCACATGAGGCCTGGCGTTGTCATGCAGAAGAATGACACTTCTGGCCGATTGCTTCTTCCTTTTCCTTCGAAATGACAATTTCGCGGCATCCACTACTTCGCAATAATATTGCGCATTAATTGTGCGTCGATCGTGGAGAAAATCAACGTGAAAAGCACCTTGCCGATAAAAAAAAACTGGCCTCGGTCACACTTGTCCTTGGGCGGCGATCATTGCTTTAGTTCTCGACCTTTTCACGCCCTCCAGAAAGTTTTTTGTGCCATGCAAACACACGGGTTCTTGACAGGGTGTTTTCTCCGAACTGTCTGTAATCGCCGTAAAATTTCGGTTGGGTTCACCTTGGCCAAAAACTTGATGATAATCCGTTGCTCCACGGAGACATGCACTTATTTCTCGCTCATGGTTTCTTTTGATACTAAAGGGACCCGAGAGAGTTGCGGTCGGTTCTACCCTCTCCCTAGCGGTACAGGCTACCTGCGCATCAACCCCTTCCAGGTCTAGAAGCCCTCCGGAATTTTTAAGAAAATCAGTCCCGTTATATTTGATACACCCTCGTATATAGCCTAGTATTTTAATGAGAGTGTTTTGATTTATTTTTTATGTTATATCTTTTTCTTATTTGTTTGTCTTTATTTCTAGCAATAAGTTTTTATTTTCTTTTGCATTATTACCGTTTTTGTTCACGTTTGCATAAATCACTAGTCCTAACTTCAATGGCCGGTAGGGTATATGTATGAAACTCTGAGGGAATGCCCTAAACGTAAATTCACATTTGGGGTCCATAAAGCTATGTTTATTTAAAACAATTTTAGTGGTTACATACCTACCATATATGCACTTGCTTGTAATCGACATCAACTTAATCTAGTGCTAATTTCCCAATGTTTATCGTTTAATAACAGTTATATTACTTACATACAATAATAATGTGCCAAATTTATAATTCCTAACAATATTTTTACAAAGCATTTCAACGTTGCAATTCAGCGCTTACCTCTAAATAACATCCACTTGTAAGTGCAACGTTTCCAGCGGCACAATAATCTTATTAAGTCATCTCAGTCATGTGTCACCGTTTAGAAATTGAATACAATAAACCGATTAGCGTATCCCACCAAGCACCTCATTTATAGATGAACGTTGTTCCAAACCGAGTGTGTTCTGATATGTATTGTTAGATATATTAGCTTTGCAAACATTATTTAGAATAATGAATGTGGTATATTTGAGCATTATATTTGATGCTTTAATTGTTCCGATTTGTCGTATCTCCGGTAGACGACAACCGCTACAAAAATGTGTTGCCGCTACTTATAACTCTATAATTGCAAATTTTCCTGAATTTTTTTCTACCTCTCGGAATTGTTATTACTTAATCACTATCTGCAAATAACTATTACTGGGGTAAAACATGGAATTCTGTGCGAAAAGAATCACTTAATTATTTTTAAGTAAACGGTTGTTGACGACAGCACCTCAGAAGCAAAGAGATATACTAATAACTCTGTTGAAAACTTAAAATTTTCGAAAAAAAAAATTCCACAAACCAAAATCAAAACCCAGCTGCAACTGCTTCAGAAAATCTAGAAGCCATTTGGAAGTATTAGGTTGATCTATAACATAATGTTATTGCTTTTATTCTTCTAAACAATATTCTTCGCTAACATAATTGGAACGTTTGCGGGGAATATTGTACAATTACTTCTTAAAATAATAACTATTCCAAGTTTTCGCATCTCCGACAGCTTTCGCCATTTGCAGCGAAGCATTGTCGGCTATAATAATAGTACACGCCTGCACCGGTAGAATGTTGTGTGTTCAACCCCCCAAGCATTCGGCAAATTTGGAGGAAAAGGTAAATTACGGAAGACCTTACTCTGAGAGAATTTCGATCTTAGAGCTCGATCCGAAACCGATAGCTTGACGAACATTAGATATTACGCTACCTGTGCCACTAATGATGAAGTTATTTGAGTATGTAAGCAAATCTTTTATTAGAAAAAAATTAGGTTTTTCGTTGCGACATCTGTTGGTGACTAACCTATACTATCCGGGTCTAGTCTCAAGGCAACAAACGTTTAGTTCATGCATTTAGGTAGGCTTTAGTAATGAAATCGTCTATACAGATAAATGATGATTTATTTACAAACTCATTCATTTTCTATTATTTATTTTAAGACAATGTCATGCAATACTATAAAATCTCAAGTTTTAGAGATAATGATTTGCTCAATATGCGATCATACAGACACATGATGCAATAACGTAATTCTATTCCCGGGTTTCTTACCATTTTACACATTTTTATAAATTGTAAAGCAGAAATACAGGAAAGATAATATTCACTTAACTTGTTTGACTCTCCTACAGTTCATAATGATACAAGTTAGTGACTACATATCTGGATGAAAGTATCTAATTAGAGACACTCTAATCAATGAAAATGTCGAAATTAATTGCTATATCGACCTCTACAGAAGTAAGCAGTTAACAATGCCCTACGTTCTGCGAGGGTAGTAAGGATCGATTAGTGGCTACACAAAGGGAAATAAATAATAATGATACAAGTTGATGACACTTGTATCATTAAAATCTCTACTTGTTAAACCAACTGCTCTTTGTTCTCGTTATGGAATTACAAGGAACTATCCTTATTGGTGGACGCCACCATATCAATCGCAGTCATGATTACAGTTGCTCACTAGCGCCAACGGGCAGTGGCGGAGGTTTGATACAACCCTCAGTATAACTGCGAGTCTCAACCAGATCTGTTGTGTATACATGTATGCTGCCGTAAATACTATTTCGTAGTTCTACGTTAGTTTTAAAAATGTTGCCTACGTCGCGAAAACAACCAATGTTGGACAAAGTTACAGAATTTATAGCAGACATGTCTGACCTAAATTATGATGGCGTTAAAATTCAATGTTTAGTTTGTAATATCCTTTTAATGTGTTGGTTCAAAAGGGAATGTCTACGTCACGTAAATAGTAAACAGCATTCTTAAAAAAAAAATGCACACGACACGATGACAAATTTAAATTTAATTTATGTGTTACCTTTATTGCATGTAATCTACCGTTTAATTCAGTAGACAAGCATATATCTTCTTTTGGAATAAATATTCGGACTGCAAATTACCAAGTCGGGCATCGTTACAAAGAATTGTGCCATCTCCTCGTGAACATGTTGAAAAAGGAATTAAATTGGAAAGATAAAAAACTGTGGTTATGTGTGGACGAAACAACAGATCGTAAAAAACATTCTGTGGTTAATGTAATGGTATGTACAATGGAACCACATCAATCGTCACCTTCAATTCTATTAGCTTCCAGACGAGTACAACAATGTACTGCCGAAGTAATTTCAAAGTTAGTGTTAAATACATTGGAAAAGTTTGAAGTTTTAACAAACCAACTGTTGATGTTTGTGAGTGATGGTGCCGCAAACTTGCTTTCTGTAGGCCGGTCTCTTAAAAAACATTGTGCTAACTTGTTACATATTACGTGTAAAATTCATGCTTTCAGTCATGTGGCAGATAGTATTAGAAAAAGTTATCCTGAGGTAGACGCTTTAATAGCGCATACAAAAGCAGTGCGGCTATCAAGGAAAGCCAGTAGAAATTTTAAGATAGTCAGGTTAAAACTGATTTAAAAACTATTCAGAACAATTACTTCGGACTAGTGGAGGCAATAGAAAAATTACAAAATCCTTCGGTGTCGTTAGTGGAACCTCTGTAAATAGTGCAACATGTTCACGCACAGCTATGCGCGGTAGAAGACGCAAAAAGTGTTTGTGTTCTAGAAAGGTTTGAAAGTGTTTTAGAGAAAAATTCTGATTTTGGCACATTAAGACAAATTTGTGAAGGTGCGTCAATAGAACCGTTAAGTTGTTCCAAAGATTGTTTTAATTACGCAAATATAACGTCACTAGATGTAGAACGTTCGTTTTCTGCATATAAACACGCTTTTTCCTCACGCCGCACTCGGTTAGCCGAAACAACTGTGGAAACATATCTAATGTTGCAAATATTTAACAGACATTATTCACTTTGTGATTTCACGGGAGACTCTTAAGACGGTAAGTGTTTGAGCACGTATTATATTTTATTTTTGACCATTTATTTTGTGTAAACTGTTATGCGCCCGCTACTGGCTGTTGGCGCAAATTGAGCAACTCTAGTCATGATCTATCATTTAGCTGCTCTTCTTTGAAAAGTAGGCTGATTTTTCGAATAAATATAATTTGTGCATATTCTTGCAGACAGTATGAACGCTCCTATTATTAATTAATCTATAAAGGAATTTTTGGATAAAATAGAAACATGCACAGAGTTAAACCAATTACGAATTATTTTAAATAATTGACATTGACAACTATAAATAGTTGTTTCAGTAGTTCATAAGAGCCTTCAAATTGATTTACGTAGCTAATGTCAAAGAACAGATATTGATGTTTAAGTTGAAGTTAGCATCTCTTAAAATTCTCAGAGAACAATTGATTTCTCAATATTGATACATCCTGGACCCTATATTACTATATTACTTGTACTCGAATATGCACGGAATCCATACACAGCGTGTTCTATGCGAAATAAGAAAATTAATATCCATTTCCGATGATATCAAGAGTGCATGAAATTGTAAATATCTTTAGGAAATTGATCTTTACTCATAATTTCGCCCACCAAAATTTCAAAAAGATAAATTAATTACTTTCAGAGATGTGTCTAGCAGGTTAAAGTTGTGAATGACCATGTACATATATTTAGCCAATATTACGAGGGGTATTTTTTAAATAAGGTCCGTTTTTTGGTGGATGATCCAAGGCTACATGTTTCTGCGCAAACACAAGGTCTAATCAGGTCTTTTGGATGGGAACAACTGGATCATCCACCTTACAGTCCAGGCCTTGGATTCAGTGGTCAATGGTGTAACGGCGTCGAAAATGTGAAAACTGCAGTCATGGATTGGACTTCTTCACAGGCGGCAGATTTCTTTGACGTCGGAATTAAAGAACTTGTTGAGTGGTACGACAAATTTTTTAACAAAAATAGAAATTATGTAGAAAAGTAGATAAAAGTATGTAGAATATGGAAAAAAATATATTTTAATGATATTTACAGTATTTTTCTTCTTATTAAAAAACGGACCTTATTTTAAAAAATACCCTCGTAGATGTAGATTAGTATACAGGGGCGAGTTAGAAACTTGTGAAAATAATATAAATGAGGCGAAAAGTATAAGGTAATTAGTTTTTATAAATCAAACGATGGATAACATTTAAGATTTGTGTTGCAATTAAAAATGTCTTTAAATTTAAGTCAGTTTGGAGTATAAATCATACACCAAGCCTGAGTATATCTACATCGTTTTATGGTAGCAGTTTAGCAAAAGATATACACCAGTACCCACTACAGATGTCAGGACTCTCACGCGCCTCTCATTCGCACTTCAAATAAGCGTGCCAGGCGCGAGCGAGAGGTGTGCGGAAGTTCTGACATCTGAGATGGACATTGCTATATATATTATACAAACAGGCTATATATGGTGCGTTGAAGGATTTCATTAGAACTTTATTTATTTGTTACGGTTTTTATATTACATACATAACAAATGCGGTTTTCAAATAAAAAAAAACAAATAATGGCAATAAAAACTTTTCAATACGTGCATATATTCGTTTTATTTACTAAACATATTTATTGCGTGTTTTAGTTTTTTAGGGTATTGATTTAGAACATCACTTCTGTCGGGCGTGAGTCACACGTACATCTTGTTGGGAAGACCGATCATGCCAGGCCTACAGATAACTTATACCGCGGTAGAAACTTCCGTAATGCAGTGGCCGATACTTGACAAGCTGAAGGCAAAAATTGCGGAGAAACGGCCGCATTCGACGAAAAGAAAGTTTTCTTCCACAAAGACAACGCACCGTCTCAATGTTCGCAATGGCAAAAATTCATGAACTGAGGTTCGAATTGATAGAGCACCCACTCTATTCACCAGATCTGGCCCCCCGCGACTATCGCTTTCGTAAACGCCTATGTTACAGAACAATTACTGCCAACTACTATTTAGTGACATGCATTACGTATTTCCGAAAATCTGCACTGATGTCAAGCCTAACACAGGCGGCACCGTTATTTGTTATAGGTATGGGAATAGCGCTTCTAGATGAATACTTTCCAACGCGGTATGTGTAGAATCTAAAATACATACATATATCAATATTCAGTGACACCTCACCAATCTGGCAAGAAAGTTTTCCAGCGATTTGGAAAACAACCAAAAGCACCTTTCAAAGTCGATCCAATTTAAGAAATGTTCCACTAAAATTTGAAAAGATTAGAAAACTTTAGAAGTACAAGAGAATTTGCTAATTAATATTATTTCTACACATGAGATTTTGAAATTTCCAAACCTTGACAAAGGTTTGCGTGCAAAATAGGATGAATGAGGAATTAAAAAAAAACTGAACATTCGTAGTTTATTGTCATTATTATTAGATGTTTTCACATGCTAAGTATACGTACTTACGAAGAGTTTAAATTTCTTAAATTATACAGGTATTAGCGAAGAGATGACGGTATGAACTCATAACGAGTTATTAATTACCTTTTTGACGAGCTATCCTTGAAGAAGTAGCAGCGAAAAAAGTAACAAAACTATAATTACCTTATTTAAAAAGAATCGCAGCAAATTACATCCTTTGTACACAGAAAACAATGTCTCAAAACAAACAACAAAAAAATGTTAAAGCAAAGGCCACATGTTTCAAACCGAAACTCTATAGAATTTAATAACCGTGATCGGTACGAGACGAATGCTTGCGGGCTATCTTGATTTCGGCATTTAACGCGTCATTCAATTTCGAATGTTGCGGAATAATTTAATGGCACAATGGTTGAAACGATTCCGTACTTTTCAGACTATTTTATTTTGGCAGCGCGTGTGTATAGCGCTGTTTATAACTTATAACAACCGTTATAAATTAAATACGAGTGCGCACGTGTTGTGGCTCGCACAGTGCTTTAAAATTGCCGAATACATATGTATGTACGTATACATAATTTGCATGAATTCAAGCATTACATACACACGTTTGTAATCTAAAATATTTACCGCGAACTTATAGAATTGCTGCAAGATTAACGCTCCACATTATTTAAATTTAACAGATTATGGTTTATGCCGTTGATTACAATAAATGGATATACAGGTGGTCATCCCCGCGAATCCAAAGACCGTGCCTTCGTGATTTGACATTTTTCAAAACGTTTTTTCTTTTCTTTTTGTTTGAGGTCTAACTGATTATGATATACGTCGAAACATTGTTTTGCAAAACGTTACGAACAATCCGGGCACATCAGTTTGCCAAGTGTTGAGAAACTGGAATTCCAAAATCCACTGTTTAGAAAACCTTGAGGAAAAACAAATATCACTCAGTAATTATACAATGTTACAGTTTAGCAGCTGGTACCTAGGAAAATACTGTAGACTAACAATAATAATAATAATAATAATAATAATAATAATAATAATAATAATAATAATAAATAATACATATTTCATCCCGTATTACAAACAAATTGCGTGGGATATGTCACAATGTAGACAAATGTTATATACAAACCATCGACTTCGACATAACACAAAAAATTCGTCAAAGGAGTATGTAGAATTACTCAACAACAAGACTTTGACAAAAACACATCTTTTCTATATGATGATTTGCCCCAAACTGTAATGCCATAAGCTAATCTACTGTGAACATTAGGATGATAAAAACCGTTACCGTCGTTATAATAAGGCCTCCCTGCTCTGATGTCAGCAGGCTGTGACGTATACTGTTTTAGGTGAACCATCAGCCAAAAACGCGTTTACATGTTCAGACCGTCTCTGCGTTTTGAATGGGTTTATCAAAATTATATTGGTTTTATTTAAAAAAATACTGTGTGGTGATATTTCCGTACTTTGTTGGTGATACCTGTAATGTTTTTCTAGCAGTGTATAAGCGATAAAACCTTTTCTAACCTATAGTACTGTGGCGTCGTATATTAGGATTTATGAGTTACACTTTGTAAAAAAAAGATATTATTTATTTTTCAACAGCTACAGGAGGACTTTTGTTTGTATTTTCTCCAGGATCTGGATGTTCGTGCGCGCCGCTGGGCACCAGACGACGGACCCGTAAGTGATTTTGGGTCTCAAGAAGGAGATGTATAATCTACTTTTCTACCTCATGTCAAGGTTACTGCCTCGGCAAATAAAAGGATAAATAGTGCCGATCGCTTTATAGCATTTATTGCTAATCTGTTTGAAATGCTCGCGCCACAGGAGCTTTCTGTCCAGGGCTAAGCCCAGGTACTTTGTCTGGTCCGACCATTGCAGCCTCTCTCCCCGAAGGAATAGGTTGCCCTCCGGCTGCCGAATTCTTCTAGTGAACCGAACGGCCTGTATCTTGGCGGGATTCAGCGCCAACCGCCACTTGTCACACCGCTCGGTCATCCCGTCTATCCCCCTTTGGATGTTTAACAGGCCGTACCTCTCATTCTGATGGGTGGAGTACATTGCTGTGTCGTCAGCGTATATCGCGATGCTGACTCCGTGAAACGATGGTATGTCCGACATAAAGATATTAAACAATAACGGAGCCAGCAGTGACCTCTGCGGCACGCCGGCCGTCAGGGAACACTCGGCTGAGACAACACCCACTCTCACCGAGAAGGCACGGCCTGCGAGGTAGGATCTTATCAGCGCTATTAGTCGGGAGCTGATGCCCGAGTGGGCCAGCTTGTACACCAGGCCATCGTGCCACACCGAATCGAACGCTCGTTTATATCGAAGAAAACTGCAAGGGTCATCTCCCGTCTCTCGAATCCCTCCAACACATCATTGGTCACCCGCAGGGCCTGAAAATCTGCCGATAAGCCCGCCATAGTCTACTAATTTTACATTATTAGAGATAAATTTATTTTTGTATTAATAAAAAATTCTCTTAAACAAGTGTCTGGACATTGTAAAACTTTAGAAGTGGTCACATTAGATGTTATCGAGTTATTAACGAAAATTGAAATCGGCAAATTGTTTTTTTTTTCAAAATATTTTAACATTAAAAAAATTAGGGTGAATTTGAAGTGAGATTTGTTGCGAGTATTGATTTCTGCAAATTTTCCCCATTTAAACGTTGCTCTATGTCTTCCCGAGGTACCAATGCTGGGCATCGAAATGTAGACACAGTGTATGGTCTATTATTAAAGAAGGATTCGCAAAATATTGATTCAATATTGTTAAAAGGTTTGCTCGGTATACACATATACACATATATTATATTAAATGGCTTCATTGTGATATGTTTAGTTAATATACAGTAGTCAGTAATAAATAGGGTTGCTTGAAGCAAAGTAAACCATCTTCGAAAATAGTGCCAATGATAGAGTGGATGTTCATTAATGTATTTCATATAGAAATCTACGTACTAATTTGAAATATGTATGTGTGTGTGCAAGATCATATTTGATAATTATGTGCTTTTAATTAACTTTCAACAAAATGTACAGCGCGATGAGTTTCTGGAAAGTTTTATCCGCACTCGCACAGGACACCAACTAGAAGCGGTAGAAAAAGAAATGGCTACCACGCCCTGCATGCATAATTAACCAGTAATTTTAGAGAAGATATAAAATCGACACTTTAAAAGTTTTAACGCAGGAAAAACGCTCTTGCATGAAATAATGCTGATATGCATTCGAATTGGTTAGATGAATAATTGCTAACATGTTACACGTTAAGCACTGAACATCTAAAAACGGAGTAAAAAAATAAGAAAAAAAACATAAAATAGGTAACCCTGACTGTATTTCTATGGTTCCACTTATTTAATGTAACTAATAATAACGAGCAATGAAAGCATAATAAAACAATCTTGTGTAAGTTATGTTTCCGTATTACATTTCCATATGTAAGTTCCAGGATATGTTTTCTGACAGTTTTCTATCTGTCGTGTCTACCCGTGCATTTCTTACTATTTCTATGAATCGCAATTAACTGCGTGCGAGTGTAGTATGGGGCACACTAAAATTTTGTCACTGAATACAGGACAAAATCGCCCACCGCAGAGGTGGCGTTAAACAAGGGGGTATCGCCAGGAATTTGGTTACTTACACAGGCTAAAATAATTAAGACGGGCCAAACGGGTCTAACTTTCCTAACGGGCGAGCCGGGCGTAATGAACGCAACGGGCGGGCCGGGTGGGTACACTCCATAGTCCATACCGTAACAGGCCACGGGCGAGCCGGGCCGTGAAAAAATAGGCCCGTACAGTGCTATAGTTCTGGGTAACGTGCCTGTTTATTTGCACGCCCTGTTTTTTGGTGTAATTTGTGCCTAGCTTGTTTTTATGATGATTTCAATTTAAATGATATTTATATATTATTCTAACTTGGACCTGTCCAATGTATATTTCTGGTATTGCGACCGGACTAAATACTGTTATGTTATGTTCAACGTTGTGTTTACGACGACAACAACTTCTCTCGGTTGTCACATCGGTACTGAAGTAAATGTCAGGCTGGCCACTACTAATGGGCTAAATGTGGACGAAATGTAAGTATATTGGAACCAATTAGATGGAGCTCTAGCGCATTGTACACGTGAGATTACAGATCAATTGGCGAAAATGTTTGATGATCGATGGATGAGGAAATTAGGATCTTGGACATGGTCAGCCAAGTCTCCTGACCTAATTTCTTTTGACTTCTTTATTTAAGGTCGCATAAAAACAATGGTGTACGACAGTCCTATTTATACTTCTTGGCGGACAGGGCAAGGACAGCTTTTGCCAGCATTAGCAGAGTCCAAAAGGCAATAAATTTCGTGCACTGCCGGATACTGTTATGTTTGCAATTAGATGGAGATTATTTTGAACATTTGTAACATATGATTTTAATTTGTATAATTTCTTTGAATGCTTTTGTCATTTTACATATTTTGCACGCATTTTTCAGTTTATGTTATTGTTACTAATTAAACATTTACTAATAATCAATTAAATTTAGCCCTAATTTAATATTTATTTTACTTCAACAACCAACCCTAAATAAAATCTTTATTGGGTATGCCATCTGCAAGTCTCCTTTACGAGGTGTGGCAATTAAATAACCGGACTGGTGCTACTATCGGCAAACAGCGAGCACACCACGGCAGATTTGAACATGTGCTTGTAGATGCTTCCCCCACCCTGAGCTCAATGGCCACAGTTGTACGTCGTTCAGTCTCGCTGTAGCAATCGTTCATTCAAGTCCTTACGCTAGCGTCGCATCGGAAAAATGCAGAGTGTTCAGATCGAACAACGAGTTAACCTCAAGTTTCTTGTGAAACTGAGAAAAACTGCTACAGAAGCTCATGCCATGTTAAAGGAAGTGTACGGAAGTGAGTATTTATCGCGCACACAAGTTTTTGAGCGGTGTAAAAGGTCTAAGGTGGGACGTGAAACAACCGAAGACGATCCGCGGCCCGGACGACCCTCAACATCAAAAACGGACGACAACATTCAGAAAATTGGTAAATTGATCCGCGAAAATCGTCGTTTGAGTGTCCGAGCTCTTGCTGAACCCTTCGCGAACGAGTGAGAAGACGAAGAACCGATTTGTGGAAGAGCAAATCCTGGATGCTCCACCAAGACAATGCGCCAGCCCATTCCGCCTTGTCTGTGAAGGCGTTCTTTGCGAAATCCGGCATCACCGTGTTGGACCACCCACCGTACTCGCCCGACCTGGCCGCCTGACTTTTTTTTATTTCCTAAGGTAAAATCGGAGCTTAAGGGGGCAAGATTTGACAGTGTGGAAGCGGTGAAAGCGAAAGTGACGGAGGTTCTCAACAAGCTGACAGAAACAGGCTTTCAGCACTGCTTTCGACAGTGGAAAATTCGTATAGAGCGTTGTACGGATCGGCAAGGAGAGTACATTGAAGGGGATAAACTTTGTAATGTAATTGGTGATCAATAATTTGTAGCACCAGTCCGGTTATTTAATTGCCACACCTCGTATTTAATTTAAACACTGATATGTTAATGTTAATGTCACAGTGTTCATTTGTCATTAGCTTAAGCAAAACAGAGACTACCTTGTCAATTCTGGTTGTTTTTCGGTAATAAATAATCGATTACATGATTTTTTAAAATAATTCGGAAACGAGCGAATTTAGTTATAGGAAGTAAAATATGTTTTACCCGCAGTTTTTGGAGTACAATACGTAGACATTCTAAAAAATAAAATAGGGGTTGCTATTGAAAGAAATTGAATTTTCTTTAGTTGAAAATTTTAGTGTTTCGACTAGGTTTTTGGAATACTTTGTATAATATTTTTGATACGTATTTATAGCAATAAAGAGAATTTTATGTTGCCAATAGAATTGACAAAACTGATTAACATAGGTAATGCCGACTAGAAGATATTGATGTTTCAGTTAAACTCTACGTTTGTCAAATTTTTCAGAGAAAATGTAATATCTCAAAGGTGGTACATCCTACATCTGTGATATTGCATATCGTTGAACTTGTCTTTGAGAGGTCTGTCTAAAGTATTCGTAATATACAGAGTGTACCATTTGAAATAAAATAGTTGATATCCGTTTCCGGTTTAATCCAAGGTGCCATGAAGTTGAAAATATTTTTAGGAAATGCACCATTATCTATAATATCGCCCACCGAAATTTAAAAAAGATAGTTTAATTATTTTCAGAGATACTTTTAATAGGTCATCGTGAATGATCCTGTATATACGGACCGATATCGTGAAGAAAGGGACGATTTACAAAATTGTGCAAATCCGTATGAATTTCCGTCGGAATTCCCACAGCAAATTATCAAAAGACGTATTTAGATGTATTTCGTAAGGCTAACATATCGATTCACCGACATTACTTCCATCCAAAGATGAAATTAAATAAGTAAAGCAAACGTAAATCATTCGAAAACGATATCTCCGTCTCCTATTTCATTATATGAGAAAGGCTTCGCAATAAACGAGATTTAAGTGAATAGAAGTGTAAGAACTTAAGCTTTCGCTGGAATCTTAAAATGGTTCTTTTGGGATTGGACTCGCATTACAAGGATTGCCAACTCTACCTTGCCATACATTCGTACGCACTAAAATAAGAAAAGCAAAGCATAGCTCGGATCCTGGAGAAGCCTTCGAGAATGGCTATCGTACAGCCTTAGCTAATAAAATGGAATACCTGTAGATTTTCGGATGTATAGAAAATAGTCGTTGTAAATATTTTATTTTGGAATAAACATTAAGATGCACGTAAATATGATAATTCATGAGCGTAAACGGTTACGCGTCAGATAAAGGAGGTTAGGATCTGGAAATCCTTTTGAATAATGTTGTTACACGCTACAATAATGCTGTTACAGGAATTTCATATGCATTTTTGATGGGATTGCGGATTAAAGTGTAACAAACATTGCTTTTGATAAATATTGTGCGTTGTGGAGATAACGAGGTATTTCATAAAGACTGCATCGTTCCTACTCTTAAGAACGGAGGTGGCAGCTCTATGATATGGTGATGCTTGTCATCGAAGGGTGTTGGGGAATTGTTCACATGTCACGGCCGCAAAAATAGCCAAACGTATATGGAAGTTCTAGATGCCACAATAAGACCATCCTATGCAAAACTTTTTTCAAACGAGCTTTTAGAAAATATTTTTTCTAGCAAGATAACGCCCCCTGCTTCACAGCCCGAAAAACTAAAGAGTGAATATACGAAAATGGATTCCATCTTCTGAATTGGCCAGTCCAATCTCTAGGTCTAGGTCAAACTGAGTACTTGCGGTATTTTGCGAATATGTTTCAATAAACATTTAAGTTTTGGAAAGTTTAAGGTGCTCAGTTTTATTGGTCAAAGCTGTATATTAACAAAACATGTGAATGTGTACTTATACATATAGGATTTAATGTAAATAATTACTGATCGCTAAAATTTACAGCGGAAGTCCATTAAACAATTTTCAATTGGATGAATAAAATAATAGACAGTCTATATAAAATTAATACGTAGCCTTCATCAATTTAATGATTAAGTAAGCTTCTATGTAGCTGTCTTTCAAAATGCAACATTTACTTACTACTACTAGAGCAAACAAATCACAAAGATCAGCCTTTTTCACGAAGAGCCTACTTATTTACGTAGAAAAATTACAAACAATTTAGGAAAGAAGTAAATGAGATTCGGCAAAGAAGATTAAATCAACAAGGACCTGTTATAGGATATTGCGTGGAATTTCAAGGGTATCGTCAATTTTATAAATGAGCTGCTCTAAAGCGACTATGAATTTTGTTCTGGAATTTAAATTTTTAATTAAGCTGGTTACGTAACTGTAACCTTTTGACGCAAAAGTGGAAAACTGGAAACGTTTTCAGTGAGAAGTAGCAAAGTACGTAACTATATTAATTGATACCTTCCACCAATGTAATGGATTTTTTATTTTTTTATCCTGCATTACAGAGGGCCCACTACTGTTGTTGTTTATATGTCGGAATATAATCTCATGTCTAAAATTAACGCACCGCTCAACGTTTCTGGCGTATTTTCTATAATTTTTGTATTTTCTAAAAATTTGTGGTTTAACAGAACATAATCTAGTAGCTCTATGCCACTATGAAGTTATTTTGATATTTCTAGTGAAAATGGTCGCAAGTTAATGTCAAGTTCTGCTAAATAGTTTTTCTTGAGTTGTTTAAGTTAGAGTTCAGGCGTCATTTAAGTCTTAATTACGAGTTTGTTAATTTTTGCTTGTATAGAATTTAAGTTAATAAAGTTTAAATTGAAAATCACGAACCGACCACATCATTTAACCAATGGTGAATGTGTAAAAGCTTCAACTTTGTTAGAAGAAGGACGTACAATGTGTTATGTGGCTAACTTGGTGGGCGTTAGTCATGAGACAGTCAGGCGAATGGTAGGAAGATTCGGGGAAACCGAATCGCACTCTAGAAGACGTGGTGAAGATAGAAAACGAGTCATAAGTGCGAGAGATGATCGTTTTTCGCAACTGCAAGTTCTCAGTGTTAGACGAATAACAAGCATAGAAATCAGTAACCAGCTTGAAGCAGTCAAAAATGTAATAGTTTCTGCTTTAACTGTAAGGAGAAGGTTGAGTGAGGGAAGTTAGATTGAGTACTAGGAGGCCTGCAGTTGCACCATTACTTACCGCAGCACACAGAGTACAACGTTTCAGATTTCCCAGAAATCATTGGACAATCGGACAATCAAAGATTGGAAGCGACTTTTGTTTTTGGACGAGACTAGAATAAGTTTAAAATCTCCAGATAGTCGCGAAAGGGTATGGTGAAAAACTGGAGAAAGATATCTTGACTGTACAAGCTCTCAAAGGGAGCCCTTTGGTGGTGGATCAAGAATCTTCTGAAGAGGTATTTACTTTGACGCCTGCACAGAGTTAATCCCCATTGGCCAAAGGTCAATGCATGCTGAATACTATCTAGAGAATATTATTTAGGACCATGTAAACTAGGTTAAACTAGGTGCATTTGTATGTTCTTAGCGATATTTTGTTTATGTGTGTATATAAAAAATTTGAATCCTTAAACCATAAATCTGTAAATACATTATAAAAATACAGGGGGGGTCGACGGGGACTCCACCCTCCATGTTATGTAACGCAACAAGAAGTACTGTCCTTAATTGTGGATAGATTGTATGTATATTGGAGTTATAAAAAAAAGTTTACATATTCAAATCAATCAAAAAGTTGACAGAATATATTAATGGTCGTGGATTGTTTAAATCAAATAAATTATTTTCAAGTTTGATAATTTGTTTTAACCATTAAAGCTACATTTTTTCTATTAATCATTGAAAGGGAAGGAGGACACGTTCAAATTTATGTCTACGTCATTTCTTAAAATTGTGCCCAAACTTTTGCTAGATACATAAGCGAAAAAATTGTGAAAATTGTTTAAATAATTTTATATCTTAATTAAATATTATTTTTGACAGTTATTGAAATTGTTGTTTAATTAGACTGAATGATTCAAATTTCAGGGAAGGGAACTGCTTTAAACATCTGAAAACCCTTTTTGAATACTTATTTCAAATAATAAAAAATTGAAATTAAAACTGTTTTCTTAATCAAATTATTTTATTGTAAGGCAAGAATTTAGATAAGAAATCACACTCTAAACAACTTTTTTCAGTAATTCAGTAATCTAGTTAGTTAGTAAATGAAGTTTTTGTAATTATTTTCAGAAAATATCAAAATATATATAACAGAAGGCACGTGACAATTTTTATTTGACTAACTGGCAATCTTCTTTCAAGCGCCTCTTGTTGCCAGGAGTTGACTTTCTAATGAAAAACCGTAAACAAAAATTTATTCCATTTAATACCAACTTTTTGGCGGTCACTGTATGTTATACGAATCGTTTTTTGGTATGTTTTCCATGTTATCAATGCAAAACATATCTAATTGTCTGTTCTTGCTACGAGATTATGAATGTAATGCACCACCTGTTTAATAAATGTATGTATTTGTATTTGCGGAAAATGTTTCCAGTTAGTAGTGATAAAAAAAAACGACCACATTTTTGCGTAATTTAATTCGACGTGATTGATATATCTATTAGTTTAATATAAAATCTCCACAGAAAATGGAAGAATGAAATATGCAGAATCAATAAATAAACGGATAGAAACCAGAGAATGGCAGCAATCCCGAACTTGTTGTAATAAAGTATAAAATATGGATTCCGAACTGCGTAAAAATGTCGTCGAAATGGAACTCTACTTTTTCAGAATAATATTAGCAATAATAAATATTGGGCCTTGCCTGTTGTAAACATATGTATGCAGATTTGAGGATAAATTAAGTCGTTTGGAAATGTTTGTTATTGCTTCTAAGTGAAAATATAGCACTTATAGGTGGCGGTTTTCTACGTTTCTCAAACAAACATCTCTCCAATATTGTAATAAAATACTGAATAATTACATTTCTAGTAATGGCACTCGTATAAACTTAGTTTTATGATAAAAGCTTTGGAAGTTTTCCTGGTGAAACGAGTTTCATAAGTAGGTGACCCTGTTAGAGTTGAAAATATTCTTAGCGTTAGTTGTATGGATGTAATTTTCAAAATTAACTAGTTCTAAAAATAGCTTCAATAAATCTATAAAATGTTATAATGTTTAGTACTTTAGTTTTTGATACTGAGCACTTCAACCGATAGTAGAATTTAAATCATGATTTCAGAAGATATTTGTATTATTTTTCTTTATTGCCTCTTAATCTTATCTTAATCTTAATGTTTCCGTTTATTTTTGGTTCTACAAAAGAATTCAAATTACCAACGATTTAGCATTTCTTTCAAAATTTCGATATTTTAGCATTAGAAGTATGACATTTTGATATAAATCGTATCCTTCAAGTGGAACATTGTGTATATAATTTTCAATTCATTGTAAAATTGTTTAATAATCATAGCAAGTACTGTGGGGTAGTATGGCAAACACAATATTCACGGCACACTCCGCACCACATAAATTATTAAGTAACTCGGGAACGCCTTTTCGAAGACACATAGGTCAACATCATCAGCCACGTACCGATTGAGGTACGTGGTACGAATCGGTACGCGGCTGATGATGTTGACCAATGTGTTTGCCTTAATATGTTTAAGTGTACACTGTAACCATCTGGCAAAGATTGAAATTACGAGGAATTACGATTAGAATAATAGACAAAGTTTAATCCTGGCAAACAACACTAAGTATCGGCACATTCTGCACCACACAAATTATTAATTAATTCGGAACAGCCGTTTCAAGGACTCGTGGGTCCTCATCGCCAACCGTATGACCGAATAACGGTTGATGATGGGGACCGACGAGTCCTTTTCTATTATTCCAAGTTTTCTGGTAGCAACACCTAACACCGCTTATCTTAAATACAACAATTCTTTATAGCAACGAAGCTAGAACTCCTACGTTGAATTCATGAATGTGCGAAGTTTCAAGTGCTTTTTAATTTTTCTGAGGAAATGCTGGCATTCATCTGATTTTATGAAAAGGGACACCTAATTTATAAACACTTTGAGATTTTCATCTGCTTAAAATCTTTTTAACTGGACAATAAACATCTACGTAAGAGTATTTGTTCATAAAGTTGCACCTTTGTCCACATTTTTGTGTCAAAATTTTTTAACATAGACATTATTAAAAAAACAAATCATTATTAACGTTACTATTGTCCTGTATTAAATTGCTAAACAATGCTTATTAAGTAATTTGTCAAGATTTGCCAAAATATTTACAGATATTAGCATGAACTTTTAACCTTTTTATTTTATATAGATGGCCTACAAACATGTTCACTTTATTAAATCTACCAATGGAAAATGTCAGAATCCGCGGTCTAAATGGCAGAGTTGTTAGATTATTTACTGCACGTATTCGTTTAAACTAAAAATCATCGTGAATCTCCACATTTGATCGCAATTGGTACTATTTAGCAATGACCCAGATTCAGTGAGCAGAAAATAAATTGATATATTGTATATAATGACATGATTAACAGTGTCCATGAAACAGAGACCGCGCGTGATATCAATTTGGGATGTACGTACGACAACTTTGAAATAAATTAGCCAACATTATTCGCAGACATAAAGGAGAATTGTACACCTCTATATTATTTTGCTTGAAAAAAGCTCGTCACCACGGTTTAAGAACTTTTCAAGTTAAGAATGGGAGAGGCACGTTACTTTTTATTCAAATGCTACTTTAATAAAAAATCTAACGATGGACTCATTGAAAATGGAAATATTAGAAGATACATCTACTTGTTCCTTAACTGAAGATTAGACATTTTACACCTCAAGCTTCAACATAGTAATTTTCCTTATTGTACAAGGAAAGTTGTCTAGTGTGCTGCAGAAAACATTTTGTAAACCAAGAGGAAAATAGAAATGGAAAAGATTAGATTCTTTTACTTCTACTTCATGAATATAAACAAGAATTTAATGCTTTCTTTGAAAACAAGTAAAAAGAAAACAACGTTCGGGTAAAAAAGAGGTGTTTCTTGGAATCAATACTGGTAATGTATTCACAAATATAATCTCTTCCTTTCCTGCTAATGCTTAAACAATCGTTTGCGGGAGCTCTAGAATAAAACAGATACCTGATGATGTTATCATTAGAGGCAGGATCTTTTCCAAGCCAGTGCTTCTCTACATAACCCTAAGGTTCAATTACTATTTTAGAAGAGATGCTAGTTTACTTTTTACTGGAATAATATACACCACTTTAAACTTCTTTTTATACTAAGGCCCTTATTTATTTTTGGCCACTACTTTCCGATTTACAAAAAATACATGAGAAATTTTTTATATTATAATTACTCCGTCGACTTAATTTTGTGATATCTGATATTGGATATAGACCTTAAAATTTAAGAAGATATTTAAAAAATATCGTACCACTTATCTTGATGGAGGGTAGAAATATAATGCTATCATGCAATATTTGTCAATGTGCCAACAGTCACTTAGTAGGCGAATAAAAACAAATGAAAAAAAAATAGTAAAGAACTTACAATTAGCACGCTTTAGTGCACATGGCTTTAAATATAGTAATTAAGAATCCTGCTAAATATTTCCCTCCGTTGATGGAAAATTGGAAAATGGAATTTGACAGTTATAAACCTTATGTTTGTGTACTTCATCAAATCATAAATATACATTATTAAAATGTTGTGTAATTTTTCCATACAAATATGGCTTTTTGGATTTATGCCTAATCTTTGCTTGATTAGTGGACTGGGCAAACAGCGATAACAGTCAGTGTAGCAAATATGTGGTGCGGAGTCGGCGATTATTTATTTCACGCGTTCACAGCGTCAGTACTAAATAGATGCTGTATGCGAGTAGTTCTGTGTATATGCAGGCTGTCGTAACTTATTTCGTAATTGTACGTTTATGTTTGCTTTAAAAATGTCGCAGTTAGGTACGTCGCGAAAACGACCAATGGCAGACACAGTTAAAAACTTCATAGTGGACATGCCGGACTTAATTTTTGATGGCGCTAAAATTCAATGTCTAGTTTGTAAAATCCCTTTAATGTGTTGGTCCAGAAGCCATTGTCAACGTCACATCAAAAGCAAACAGCATTCTTCTCCAAAAAGAGGCATACGAGACCAAGAAAAATTTACATTTGATTTATGTGTTACTCTTATTTTATGTAATCTATCGTTTTGTTTACTAGACAAAGAAGCATTTGTCTCCTTCTGGAATAAATATGCGCACTGTAAATTACCTAGTCGGACATCGATACGAAATGTAGTACCATTTGCTCGTGAACATATAGAAAAAAGAATGAAAACGGAATTGAAAGATAAAAAACTGTGGTTGTGTGTGGACGAAACAACAGATCGTCAAAAACATTCTGTGGTTAATGTAATGGTTCGTACAATGGAACCAGATCGACCGCCATCCTCCTTGTTACTTGCTTCCAAAAGAGTTATAAATTGTACTGTCGATGAGATTTTAAAGGTGGTGTTGAACTCATTGAACAAATTTGAAATTTCAACTAAGCAACTTTTAATGTTTATGAGTGATGGTGCCGCAAACATGCGTTCCTTGGGCCGATCTCTTAAAGAACACTGTGGTAACTTCTTACATGTAACGTGTAAAATCCATACCCTAAATCTTGCGGCACAAACGATTCCTACATGTTTGCCACTAGTAAATGCATTGATTACTAGTACAAAGGCAGTGTTTCTAAAGTCCCCGAAACGTACCCGACTATTTCACAAACTGTGTCCTGATTTACCTGAACCACCACAGCCAATTGTTACACGTTGGGGAACATGATTGCAGGCTGCGTTTTACTACAACAAATATTTTGATCAAGTACAGAAGGTAGTTTTAAAATTCAATCCGACAGAAGCTGCAGCAATCAGGAAAAGCCAGGAAATATTTCAAGATAGTCAGGTTAAAAGAGATTTACAAACTATTCACAACAATTACTTCGGACTAGCGGAGGGAATAGAAAAATTACAAAATGTTTCGATGTCGCTAGCGGACTCTGTTCAAATTGTGAATGATGTTCACGCACAGTTATGCGCTGTAGAAGGCGAAACAAATTGGTGTGTAATACGAAAATTTGAAAGTGCTTTAGAGAAAAACTTCGATTTTCTTATATTAAGACAAATTTGTGAAGGTGCGTGTGAAGATGCATTAAGTTGTTTCAAAGATTATTTTAAATATGCAAATATAACATCGCTAGATGTCGAACGGTTGTTTTCGGCATTAAAAAAACATTTATTCCGCACGTCGTACTCACTTGACTGAAACAGCCGTGGAAACATATCTAAAGATTCAAATATTTAACAGATGTTACCCAGTTTGTGATTTCACGGAAGACTTTTAAAACGGTAAGTGTTTCAGCACGTTTTATAATTTATTTCTTACCTTCTATTTTATGTGTAAACTTTTATGCGCTCGCCACGCCTCTGGCTGTTACCGCATATTTGCCCCGGTTATTGTGTGCATGTACATAATATGTCTGCCAAATCCACTATACGGAGCCTCTTCTGGATATACGCTAATGGAAAACTGAAATTCATTAAAATTTTTTTAGGTCGCGACGCGTACGCCAATATTTTAAGTTTCGGTGGTACGGGAGCACGGCTTTCCCTCTATATTAGAAAGCAAGAGCATAAGTCATTCTCCATTTCAGGAAATTCTGGTAGTTCTTCCGTTTTTTAAATGTTGGAGATTGTAAATGTGGTTATACCGTAATGCTAGTGTTTTGTGCGAGCGATTTAGAGTCTACTAGTTAGTCTTCAGCTCTTCCTAGTCTTACAAGTAGTATTTTAGGACTACATAAAAAATTCTGCCAGTCTAAAGTCTAAAGTTCCCTTTGCTCAACGATAGCACTACCTTTGCTGTCTTTAGCGAGTCTGGTATAAGTGCCTTCGCTTATCTGCTTTTCATTTCCGTTGATTTATTGGTGGCTTGAGACCCACGATAAAGTAATGTGGTTTTTGGGTCCCAATTGCCTCAGATTACGTACATTCGTGTATCAGGTCAGATGTATTACATATGTAGGCTTTAGGTTTAGCTTCTGTAGAGGGAGATTTAAGGCAGACTTTTCTTCTACTTGTAAAGGAGACAATGAAATATTGTTAGGATATATGTTGGGATGTATTAAGCGCCTTCGGGAGATAGGCAGTGTTTCAAATGGGAAAGTTTTGGCCACCTAACAGGAAGTACCTAATTAACTAATAATGGTAGGGATATTGACCGTAATATTTAATGCAGGATTGAAGTATCATGTGAACTAACAGTTAAAAACTAAATTCGCATTTTTGGACGTTCTTCTACGCATTCAAAATGAATTGTTTTGACTCGGAATTATTTACTTTTGCAAACTCGGTGAAAAGACTGAGTTTGCAGGTTTTTAGATGCACAATGTTAAATTATCTGATGCTGAAATTGTTATTATTTTTAAACTCACCCTAGGACACAGGAATCTAAATAATTAAATTGCTTTGCTGAATACTTCAGACGCGTATTGGTAAATGCGCGTTATTACAGTGGATCCCGCGTATAATCACTTTGGGGGATACAGGTTTGATAAGAATAACCGGTAGTAAAAACAACAACTGATCTTTTACCTTTTAATACATCATGTAATAATGTAAATAGAAATAATAGTAATAGGTGCAAAAAGCAGTTTTAGAGTTACATGATGCCAAGACAATGGCTGTTATATATAACGGCTGTCAAATTTGTAAATGGAATCAAATTTGGTATACCGCTGAATAACAGTGCTCCTACAGGTACGTTTACTTGTTTGAAGGACTATTACAATTATACAAACATTACGTCATTACATGTCGATCACGAAAGCAAGTGATCGACGATCAGTTGTTTTCGTTATATAAACATATCTTTTCACCGCTGCGAACAAGGCTCAGGGAAACGACGGTGGAAACGTACGCCACGATTCGGATGTTTAGTCGAACACATTCGGAAATTTAATATTTGCTTAGCGAATGCTTCTCGATATGTATTATGTTCATTATAAAGGTTTTTCCAATTAGCGCATCAGAACTTGAATGCCAAAACATGATTGCTTTAAAATGTAAATGTCAAATATTGATAACAAATGAGTTCAGTACATTGTGTCAAGTAGATTCGGACAGATTAACGATTCAAAAGTGCCTAGAAATTATTTGTATTTACCATCAAAATGCATGTTCGGTTCGCCAAACATTTCGAGCGTTGCGAGATGTTTACGGTGAACATAATTGACCGACCGAACGATCTCTTTATCGTCTAATTCAAAAGTTTGGACAAACTGGCTCAGTTGCAAATAAGTCAACATTAGTGCGTCATCGAGGTGCCCGATCGGGGGTAAATATTGCTGCTGTAAGTCGAAGTGTAAGAGATGATCCGAACCTCTTTATTCCACGTCGTTCGCACGAACTCGACCTTGCTCACACGACTACATGGACAATTTTGCATACAGATCTCCATATGAAGGCTTATAAAGATCGAATCGCTCAAGATCTGAAGCCAAATGATCATCTTTTGCATCCAAGTTTTACGAACTGGGTTCTTGAGCAGTTCGAAGCCGATACATGTTTTGCAGAAAAGATACTGTTTTCCGATGTAGCCCATTTCTGGGTCAATAGGTTTGTAAACAAGCATAACTGTAGCATTGGGGCTGATGAGGATTTTCATCAGCCCCAAGAAATTCACAAAGCACCTCTTTATTTTGAGAAGGTCACCGTGTGGTGCGGTTTTTGGGCTTAAGGCGTGATTGGACCCTATTTTTTTGAAGACGATGATGGGATTCATGTTACTGTTAATGGTGAGCAATACAGGAATATGCTAACGGAATATCTTTGGCCTAAATTGAGAAATGTTGACATAAACAGTGTTTCCTTTCAACAAGATGGCTGGCGCGACGTGTCACACATTTCGTTAGACAATTGTTTTATTGCAACAGCAGTTTCCTGGACGCGCTATTTCGACAAATGCTAACGTCAGCTGGACACCAAGATCATGCGATCACACGCCCTTGGACTTTTTCATATGGGAGTCATGTGAAAACTCTGGTTTACAAAAATAAGCCAGAAACAATTTCCAACCTTAAATAGAACATACAGCGTACCATTAGAAATATACCACACGATATGTGTGAAAGAGTAGTCGCAAATTAGGCCTCCAGAATGCATTCAGTCAGGCGAAGTCAAGGAGGGAATTTAAGCGATATTATTTTGAAAATAGTAATAGTAATAGTAATAGTAATAGTAATAGTAATAGTTTATTGATCTAGTGGACCATGCGGCATAAGATAAGTCAACAAACAAATATACAAAAAAATAGATTTACAATATCAATGAAAAAAGAAAACGACATGTGTGCAAGTAATATGCAGCCCATAGAAAATAACATATGCAATTTACCTAAATACATATTATTTAGCAATACTAAGCAACTAATCGTAAGTAGAAACGTAATTAAAAAATTCATTTAACGAATAGAAAACATTATTATAAAGAAATGTCTTAAGTTCTTTTTTAAAAACTTTTATATTTTCTAAATCTTTAATAGAAACAGGCAGTGAATTAAATATTTTGATCCCCATATACACTGGAGATTTCTCATACGTCACCAATTCATGTTTTGGTACGGATAAACTATCTTTGTTCCTAGTATCGTACATATGAAAATTAGCATTCCTAGTAAATAAACTTAAGTTAGTTTTAACATACACCGCAATCTCTAGTATATAAAGAGCAGTCACGGTAAGAAGATGCATAGAAGAGAAGTAGGAGCGGCATGAAGTACATTTAGATACACCAGCCATATTTCTAATAGCCAATTTTTGTATTCGCAACACCTTTCCAACGTGACAAGAAGCTCCCCAGAACAATACCGCGTATTTTATTCTAGATTGAAATGACGAATAATAGTATGACATTACAACTTCATTACTAGCAACAGTCTTTAATTTATATATTACATAGCATGATGTTGAAAGCTGTTTACATAAATTTGTGACATGTGTTTCCCATGTTAAATATAATGACATCGATTGTTCTTCAAAATAAAATAAAGGTTAAGAGATAAAAGAAGGCATTTTTTGTATAAAATTGATTTAGGCAAATAAAGCGACACAATTTTGTAATTACATTAATGTTTAAGTACAGGTACCTCAGGGAAGTGGCGTCTTTCGATTACTGCTTTATCTTTCATTTTGGACAAAAAGTTTTTTGAATAAAAGTTAGTAAGATCAAAGAGATGTATAACCTAGAAATAGTTTCGACTCTACAAAATGTCTAGAAAGTAGCTGAACGCGTACTTACTTGGCTTTTTTAAATGAAATATCTCATATATTACCTCATTTTCTGATTCTATGATAACTTTATACAGTGCGGACCTAAAGTGCCCCCCCCCATGCTAACTTTTGAACGACAAGAGCTAGCGTTTTTAGAAAAAAATAGGTCGATTTCTATTTTTTGTGAAGTAAGTTTTGCCGTTATTGGCATTTCGATTGTATTTCCGGTGTCACCGAAAGTGACGTCAACTTTCCTACTTTAAATAGAACATCCTGTATATTTTTATATTTCTGGAAAAGTAATCGAAAGGCGAATCCAAAGATATCACATATGTTATACTTTAACTTAAGAAATATGACGGTATAAAGCAATAAAGGTTTTGGTAATCTGTTTTTGTTGTTACGCAAAGTTGGCTAGGAAAGGGTTCCAAATTGTTTCTTGTGACGCCAGACTGATTTAAAGAGCTCGTTACTAAACAAACTAATCATCACAATTGTCAAACTGTATCTCTATTCTAAAAGCGTAAATTATTCTTGTTATTTATTGTTATTATATCCTGTACTTGTCATACTTTCGTTCTTTGTGCTCGTTATTATTTTATGTAATTTTAACTTGTTTTATTAATTGTTGTTTCTTCTTTACTCTAGCGCACTTTATTGTAATTAATTAATTGTGGTAAGTTTGTTTAAATGTGTTAGTTTTGGATAGGCAATGCGCTGAAGTTTCAGTTTTTTATGTTGTTGATTTTACAATGGCTTCCGCATGGACCACATAAGATAAATATCAAGTACCTAATTTTAATATTCCATGAATTTGGCAACAATTACCACGAAGTGGAACATAATGAACATTGCCCTTATACAGCCGGAAATATTTGAACTTTCCGCTAAGTAAGGACAGATAGTATAAAATTTACAGGGCGAACTGCTTTAACAGAAGATAATATGATTTAAATTATTGTACAATTTGTTGCGCAACCATGGCAAATAAGGTGCCAGATTTACAGAATATTAAAATTGACCCAGCAATTTTACATGGTTCTTGCCGAAGCCATCATAAAAACCTAAAAAACAGACATATTATTTATCAAATACTAATACATTTAAATCAACTTACCATAATTAATTAAAGAAATAACAACAATTAACAGAACAAGTTAAAATAAGAGAAAATAATAACGAGAACAAAGAAAGATCGTATGACAAATTCAGGATATAAAAACAACAAACAATAAGAATAATTTACGCATTTGAAATTGAGATTTAAGAGTTTGGCAATTGTTATGATTACTTTGCTTAGTAACGAGCTCTTTAGATCAGTCTGGCGTCACAAGAAACAATTTGGCGATCTTTCCTAGCCAACTTTGCGTAACAACAAAAACAGATTACCAAAACCTTTATTGCTGCATATCATCATATTTCTTAAGTTAAAGTATAACACGTGTGGTAGCTTTGGATTCGCTTTTGAAATTCGAAGAAATGTAAAATATATAGGGTGCTCTATTTAAAATAAGAACGTTGACTTCACTTCCGGTGACACCGGAAATACAATTGAACTGCCGATAGCAGCAAAAGTTAGCTCACAAAAAATAGAAATTGACCTGTTTTTTCTTTCTGGGAGGGGCAGACTTTAGGTCCTCACTGTATAAGCAGCTACATACCTATTCGTAATATTATCGATTCTTTTTTCTAAAAAATGGCGCCGGTGCAAGGGTCCTGTAAAAATGTCATAGTACGCGTGATAATTTCTCAAAATGAAACTATAAACACGCGCTTGCATTGACATGATAGAAGTAGTTTCATCGACATGATACTACACAAGTGTCTGGTGTGGCACTGCTTAACTTTTTCTTAAATGGCACCCTATATTTTTCGATGGGTCCGCATGGATCCACATGGATTTTTTTGAGGAAATAACGTAATTTGTGTGTTTGGTGACTTACCCCACGAGATTGGCGTGGTGCAAAAAACCAAAGAAGTTAAATAAGGTAAATAGTGGTACCTTCATGTATGTATACTGTTTAAATTAAATATTGAAAACTAAGATAGTATAAAGAATATTAAAAACAAAGCAAATGCACAACAAATTTCCGGAGAAATAGCCTGAAATGCTTTTTGATTTTCTCTTTCATATTTTCGACGGTAGTAGGTTGCTTTTCGTAAACATAATCTTCCACAAATCTCCATAAGAAAAAGTCACAGGGCGTTAGATCCAGCGATCCCGCTAGCAATTCTACTAAGCCAACACGGCAAATGTTGGCGGACATTTCATTCATTGTATTGATCACTTCCTGCGAAGAATAGGCAGGATTTCCGTCATGCTGGAACCATATACGAGCTCGTAAATGCAAGGGAAGGTCTTCTAATTGTTGATGCAATTGTGTACGTAAAAGAAGAAGAGTCCCATCACAATCTGAACTATTATTCTAATTCACATACTTACTTTCCATCTACCTCATCTGATATCATTGATTAGTATTAAATGAAAGGGATTTGTATAAGGTACCAGCTAGTGAATGCAAAAATATGGAGTGCCATTTAAGAAATTCAGGTTAGACTGCGTTCAAGTTACGCAAATATTCAATGCTACAGACAGCTGTATAGTATTGTGTTGTGTTCGTAGTATTCCAAATTTAATTTTGAGAAATCAATGCGCACGCTTACTATGCCACTTTTACCAGACCATTGCACTGGCGCCCTTTTCTTTTAAAAGCACCGTAAATATTAAGAATTGAGACATAGTTATACATAGAGTATAGTTATTTTCTAGCTTTGAATCAGAAAATCAAGTATGTAGTATACACAATGTTCCATTTAAAGTAACGAAGGAAGCACGCGTTTACCTACTTTCTAGACACTCTGTAAAGCCAAAAATAGTTTTAGGTTATGCGGCACTTTGATCTAGATAATTTTTATTTAAAATATTTTTTACTAAAATGGAAGATAAAGCAGTAAATGAGAAACTTCTTTGGGGTAACCGGTAGTATTCTAACTCATGTGCATGCCCTTATTTAGCGCTACTCCAAATAAGCCGACACTGTATGACAAGCATGTAACTTTTACTTAAGACGATACTTAATTTACCGTTCAAGTTCTTATATTTGAGGCGGAATTGGTACGAATCAGAACGTGTAGTCCATTTGCATAAAAATTTATTACCTCGGTGAATCCTAATCCTATAAGAATAGGTGTACGCATGTACCAATTCAAAATATTATGCATTCAACGTGATTTTAATTATAATACTATACGTTTTCCTAAAATCATATTTAGTTTTAAAATTTATTCCAATTCCAGAAAGATTCATAATAGGATATGACTGAAACTTCTTTTATGTATGATATTTCGAAAATAATTGATGTCGAAAATTATACGACCGTCTTTCAGATGAGATTTATTTCAGGTAAAAAATTGGATATCAGCTTTGGTCACATGGGAAAACAATAGAGGAAATTTGTGACCATCATAACTTACGTGCGCAGAGAATAGAAAATGTTGCGACTGCTTTTGGAACCACACTTCAAACGAGGTGGATTTATATCAACAATGCGCATGATATTATAAAGCAGAGAATCTTTCCTTTTATTGTTTTATGAATGATTTATCATTTTATTAAAACCGTATGAAATATGAACGATTGAATAAAAATTTTCGTTAAAAAAAGTACTGCAATGTAAATGAATCGCATAGATTTAACGGTTAACATTTTTCGTTCGTTAGGCATGTTAGATATTAATGCAATAATACAAAATCTTTCAGAATTTGTATACGATACAATGTCATACAAAAGGTGCGCATCATATGGAAAATTTTTCATTAATCAATATAGGTAAGTTTTGACTTTGCCTTTTGTTTGTGCCACACCAGCAATGTGTAATCTTCTTAACTGTCAAATTTATAAATATGTCACTATTTCTCAAATTTTTGGAAAGTGTCAAAGGAAATTTGCTTGTTTTTAGATTCGTTACCTTTATATATTTTTCATTTTTTTTATAATAATACATTTTTCAATTATTCTAATTAAAACAAACCTACGTATATAAAATTCTATAATTTTTCTTGGAATTCATGAAATTCATAAGACAATCACAAGCAGAGTAATTAAATATTATTTATTACTTCAGAGATGAATACATCTATAAGATACAGTGTGAAATGATTCACACATTGTATACTTACAAAAAATTACACATGTAAACCTTAAATAAAACAAATACTCTTTATTACTCCGAGAAATCGATCTGTTTACAGGCATTAAAACAAATAATTTTATAAGAATCAGTTTAATCAATTGACATGTCTGATAATGAGGATGATGAAAATGAACCTGGTAAATGTATAATAAATTGATCATCCTGGATTTCGTCCAATTTCCAGATATCTTTTTTTTTAACTCTAAAACAATGCATCAGAAAACGTAATAAACATAATATGACAACATATACCTTTCAACATGTCTGATGTAATAGTTTGTATAAACAAGTGATTTGCTCATTAATAGATAGAAATGAAGGCAAAATGTGAAAATAAAAGACTGAAGAACATAATAAAACGAAAGAACAGCTCGTGAAGAGCTGAAACTGACAGGTGACATAAATATCACTGATCAGCTGATCAGTGATCTCCCTAGGAGAAATCCCGCCGAAAGGTCTAGCAACAGCGCTGGTTCCAAACAAGGATAGTTTTATACAAATTGTTGTAAACTAGCAAAAGCGGGCTATACTCCATAAGACCCAATACCTCGAAGTCAGGGTGAAACACTCTATAGGCATTAAATAGTGAACTTTCTCACGTAGGTCCCCGTGGCGTAGTGGTTAAGGCGCCCACCCGGAAAGCGGGAGATGTGAGATTCGATTCCTTGCCGGTGATATAATTTTAATTTCTTTAATTAATTACGTCGGCAATTCCAATGAAAATTATAGATTTTCATAATTCACCGACGGAAGCAATGGCGTAGCTACACCCACGCAAGCCCATGCAATGCATAAGGGCCCTAGACGCAAGGGGGTCCAAAGGGCCTACCGATCTTCTATGTTTTTACTCCTGTTATGATAAATAACTCTTTGAAAGATCTTGCGTGGAACGGAAGCCAAATATATTAACTGTACAAAATTATTTCTTTATACAAAAGTGATCATTTAAATATGTTCTTTCTGTTACTATATATTATTTTTGGTAGATATTTTTTGATAAATAAAAAATACGGTAATGAAACTGCTTTAACTTAATGTAAAGTTGTTATTGTATTATTGGGCAAAGCGTCGGGTTACGGAATACACCACGCGCTTCTAGGCATCGATTAGTATAATCATTAGCCAACCCCACTAGAATTTTACCGAAACTAAAAGTGTTTCAACATTTGGTAAGGATCTTTAACGTGCCAAACATCGTATTGACACGGCGCCTACGGTTTTACTTCCTTATCCGAGAAGAAGGCATACTCCGATTTTTATATGAACCTGCGCCGTCTACCGAGACTGTCTGATGTAAAATGAATTCGGTTTGTGCAAATAATTACAAAACCTACTTCATTGCGACCTTTTATGAAGTAATCAGATACATGAATGGAATTGCAAAGAAATATGAATAATTTCCTTAACTTCCTTTAATAAATTTTGACGGATAAGAACGTATTGCTTTAAGCCGCACTTTTGCTAATATTTTTTTAATTCCATTAATGTATCTGGTTACTTCATAAAAATCGTAATATAGCAGGTTTTGTAATTATTTGTGTAAACTAAATCAGCTTTGTATCAAGTTAGGACCAACGCAGACTATTGACTTCTCCGTCGATCGGTAGTTTAGTCGAATTGAACGAAGGAAACGATTTTCAAACAATTAAATAATTTAGTCGCAATGAGTGCGCACACTTCCGATAATAAATCGTTTAAGTCATCCCATGATCTGTTAACATTACAGATTTGGAAGATGTTTTCTGAAAAGATGCCATTACTTTGTGCGTATATTCATAGATGAAGGAAGAACATTGGGTTCATTGAGTGCCTCTAACAAACAGTAAAGTACTATTACACGGTAAATTACATTTGAAATTTCAATATTCGCCAACTTAAAAATAAATCTAATTAAATAGCCCTAAAAAATAAATCGACTACGCAACTGTTTAATCGATGGTGTGCCTACGTACATATAATGCCGTTCACAGCAAGTGGTCTATCGATAGTTGTTCGACTTTTAATCGAATCGAGCAGCCCATCGATTAAAAAATCGAATTGATAAGTGTCCGCGCTTAGGGCGAGCGCACACAATCGATTTTTAGTCGACCGATAGTTTGGACATAAATACATTAAGTTAGATGTAGGTGCATACACAGCACAACTGCAGATTAACTCGATTATTTAGTCAAAAGTAGTCGATGAGAAATTGATGATGTATCACGATTTCAAATCAACTCAACTAAATTTTTGCGTCGACGAACAATCGACCGTGTGCTTCCAGCCTTACATATAATGTCATCCCTATTGCGAAGACGACTAAGCTGTCGAGCTAAAAGTCGATAGTCTGCGGTACCCCTTAATGTAGTTTCATTAGCGTACTAGTAACAGAATTACATTTAATTGGTAACTTTTGCATAAAAGAACGATTTGTATGGGTTTGCTTTAATCAAAATAATTCAAAAATGATTTAATAAGCTGAAGAAAAGGTTTTTTCGTTTTTTGGGTTGACAGACTTATTAGTTTTATTAATGCTATGTTAAACACCCTTGCTGTAAATGTGTGTAACTAAGTTATCTTGAGACTTTGCTGGCACATTCTACATTTTGTGGGCCTAAAATGTTCAATACAAGTAGAGATTTTGCAAATTTTGCGTCATTACTAGAAATTGGGCAGAAGCGCTGTTAATGTCGCTTGTATACTCCATGAAGCTGAAGGTTAAGATGTTAACTCAGATCGGACTGCGTAAAACATATGGTGCGGTCCTAAAGTGCCCCCCTCCCGAAAATATGACAAATGCAGTCATATCTTCGCTCTTTGTGCTCGTTATTATTTTATGTCATTTTAACTTGTTTTGTTCATGATTGTGTAAATTTGTTAGCTTTTGATAGGCAATGTGCTTTAGTTTCAGTTTTTTATGTTGATTTTACAATGGTCTCCGCATGGGCCACGTAGGATAAACAGCAAGTACCTAATTTTAATGTTCGGTGACAATTACCACGAAAAAGAACATACTGAACATTGCCCTTGTACAGCCGGAAATATTTGAACTTTGCGCTAAGTAAGGATAGATGTATAAAATTTACAGGGCGAACTGCTTTAACAGAAGATAATATAATTTCAAATTTTTGTACAATTCGTTGCGCAACCATGGCCAATATGGTGATAATTATTGCCAGATTTACATGATATTAAAATTGACCCACCAATTTTGCTTGGTTCGTGCCCAGGCCCTCATAAAAGTAACAACACAAAAAACCTAAAAAACCGATATATTGCGTATCAAAAACTAATAAATTTAAACAAACCTACCATAATTAACGAATTGTAATAAAGTTCGATAAAGTAAGGAAATAACAACAAATAACAAAACAACTTAAAATGAGAGAAAAAAAATAACCAGCACAAAGAACGAAAGTATGACAAATGCAGGATATAATAACAATAAATAAAAGAATAACTTACGCTTTCGTAATTGACATTTGATAGTTTGGCAATTGTTATAATTGCTTTGCTTAGCAGCGAGCTCTTTGGATCAGTCTGGCGTCACAAGAAACAATTTGGCGCTCTTTTCTAGCCAACTTTGCGTAACAACAAAAAACAAAATTGCTGCATATCGTCATATAAGTTAAAGTGTAACATATATGATATCGTTGGATTCGCCTTTCAATTAATATTCTATTTAAAATAAGAAAGTTGATATCACTTCCGGCGAAACCGGAAATACAATTAAACAGCCGATAACGGCAAAAGTTAGTCTGCAAAAAATAGAAATGGATCTGTTTTTTCTAAAAACGCTGGCTTCTGTCGTTCAAAAATTAGCAAGGGGGGACACTTTAGGACCTCACTGTATAGAAAATGTAGGTATAGTGAAACACATCTTCGGGACTAACGACTTTCTATCGCTGACCAAGAGATTTTTCGCCAAAGAATGGTGGCCATTCCGGCTTCCAATAGGCGATAATTGCCGCATGAGTATGATCCTTCACGGTGGACAATAGGCCGCCATCTGAGCGGCTAATTTGTGGCCAATATGCAGAACCTGTAATCAAGTGTACAAGCTTTGAATCAAAAGTTATGCTGTGTGTTTGGCGGAATTACGAGGGTGTTATCCACTTTGAATTGGAACCAGAAGATAGGGCGTTAAACTCCTAACTTTAAGAGAAACATACCTCGCATTAATCAATAGAAATCGCGTGTTATTTCATAAAAATAATGCTGGGCCGCATACCGCCTACTGCCCAAAGAATGCTTCAGAAACTGGATGAATTTGGTGGGGTGGAATTGCTACCACGTTTGGGTTGGAGATCGGATTTAGCGCCATTCAATTATCATCTTTTCAGGTTAATGGCACACTTTCTCGTTGGATGTGTTTTTGCCAATTTCGTAAGGGTAGAAGAAGAGGACGTGGAATTGAAAACTTTACCAGATAATGGCAAAGAACTATTAATTATAACGGATTATATTTTTATGTCGTTGAATTAAATTTTGTTCATAAAAAACGAAAAAACTTTTGTTTCGCTCTATTATTATCAAAAATATTGAAAAAAGATAAAGTTGCACTAAAATGTTAAAAGTTGACATATTGATAAGAAATTTAAAATAACTAGCAACTGTTTCTTTGACATTTCTTATTTTGTAACTTTCCGGGAAAAAAATTTCAAATTTGACAGCTAAAAAGACGCGTGATTATCCGAGTGCATATCACTTGACATCATTTTTTAAGCACAAATAAATGGCAAAGTCAAAATTTACTATATTGATTAACAAAAAAAATTTCGCATATGATGCGTACTTTTTGTATGACACTGTATAGCTGTAGGCTTCCGCGGAATGTTGTATATTTAAACGTAGGGTAGAAAAGGACTGAAACTCACCTGATATAAGGAATTGCCAGTCACATAGGAGTTAATGTAGTGCGAGCCGTACTTCCTTATGAACGTCCAGACGCTATCTATGTCACCGACTTTGATATTGTCAATTTCCCGCGCTACTATATCCGACAAGTTCACATTGTTCGGTATAGGCGACAACTTAACCGTGTCCCTCGTACGCGATAAACGTAACAGCACGTAACAATAGTCCCCATGCACAAAAGAGGAATTTATACCCATGTTCTTAGCGATATTATCTGCCTGCCAACTGCCACTGAACGCCCTCCAAGGCCTGTCTAACTTTTCGAAACTGTAATTTCGGAAGTAAGCCTGCAAGAGCTGCATGAGATTGTCACAGAATTCCATGTGAAAGTCTCCGTTGAAAATGACTCTTTTCGCGCTTCTTGTCGGATGTTCCGCGAGCGGCTTCACATCGGTGAAGATATCCACCGTCGGTTCCCGAAATATCCAGTTGGAATTGGTCTCGTTCCTTTCTACCACCTTCATGCTAATGCTAAGGTAGCCGTAGCGCGTGAAAATGTTGATAGAGTGACCAACGCGAAGTTGAGCATCGAGATCCTGGGCGTCTTCGGCGTCGGCGTAGAGTGCGGTCAGAAGCACGAGCAGTAGTGCTCGGCTCCACATCCTTGCCGCAACTGGCACCTGCACATATACATTAGATATCATTAGACCTTGGTTTGTGCGCGCGCCCACCTTCATCTCATTAATTGCAATTATCGTGCGCCTTTGATAGGGTACTACCGGTCATAACCGATACATAAACAAACTAACAAAAGTTGAGGGGTAGCTATATATACACAAGTGTAAAAGGTATATGCATAGCGCATATTATATAAGTTAAATTGAACAGCGTAAGGTTGAAAGGTCTCTCTGATTCAATTTTCACAGAGCCTAGGTATGTATTACATTAAACACATTGATTGAATATGTGCGAGAAAGAATGTTACATGTGCTTCTCTAGCAATTTCGTGGATGTGTACTATACGCTATTTCACTTTACAGAAAGTTTAGCTAACTGGTGCTCAGGAAAAAAACTATGAGGCATAGACAAGAAAGAAGAAAATAGTTGCTATTAATTTTTGTATCGGGTAATTCATTAAGAGTGGCGACCAGCCGTATCTGTCTTAGAGAAAAAAATGTACTGGTAAATATGTATGTGAAAACATCTTTAAAACTACTACCGATATTCGGGAGTTGCTGTAGATGGCGTAATTTGTTATTTAATTTTAATTTTTTGTAATAATTTTCTATTATTAAGGAGGGCGAAAAGCAAACATAAAAGAAGTCGCTGATAATCTACAAGAAAATATCAAGTAGGTTAAGAAGGTAAACCATAGTACTTGATTTGACAGCGTTGTGTGCCAATTTGTCCCGATTAACCTGTTAATACTGCAAATTAATATCTTTTGTCGTTCCAAAGATATTTCGTTTTCTGTAAATATTCTTAAGTTTTGGCTCACCCTGTAGACTATAAGTGCCGTAATTAAGTGGCTCTTAGAAAAGAACTTTAAATAAAAAAAACACATCAAAAGAATGTTTATTAATAGAAATTACGAGAGTTGAAAAACCTAACATTATCAAAACCACAATAGCTTAAACGCTCAAATTACCAGTTTTAGTTGATTCCTATAAAACTACCGAATAAAAACAAATAGAAGTTATTTACTCTTACTATTTATAGGTTGACAATAAAGAATAACTTAACACTAAATTTGTACGTCAAAGCATTTATAATATTTTATAGTTTACAGGATGGGCCAACCCCAAAGAAAATTTACAAAATTTGAAATATCTTTGGAACGATAAAAGATATCAATTTCCATTTTTAAGACAAACCGGCACACAGCACCATTTAGTTTCAATTTACAGCAACAGAGCAAGTTCTATTATTTACCTTCGTAACCTACTTGATATTCTCTTCAATATGGGCCCAAGTTTTCGAAAATCGGTTGACATTCACTAAGGTTACAGATACTTATGTTTGATAAAAAGGATGCTTCCTCACCACGTTATAATGGCGCAATCACAAAGTGTCTTTAACTAAACTTGTAAATAATTTGCAACGGGTACTTTTACGTTTATTTTTCGTCCTCAATAATAGTAAAATATTTAAAAAATAACAAAAATTAAATGACAAATTATCCATCTTGCGGCAATTTTAGAATCTCGAAAATATTTTTAAAATTTCCATAAGTACATTTACCAGTATAATTTTTTCTTCTTTGTTCCACGAAACCATTAATGAATCACCCGGTATATATTCATCGAGATGTGCTCAGATATTCTGTTATGCTTAAATATCATATCCGTCTCTTTAGAGATCAAGCTGCAAATTCAAATACATTGGAAGCCAGGGTTGCAATCGGGTTTCCATGCTTGATAAAATTCGAATTGAGTTCTACTTTAAGTAGAATTACCAAAATAAACTACATCAGACGCCTTTTAATGCGGTATAATTTTTGCGAAAATGCATTTATTTTGCAATTGGTTTTTAAGTTATTTTAAGTGCAACGTCGACGACAAGTTAATTTTATTACGATTCGAGCGATACATGCAGGGTGCTTAAATGAATAAAATGAAGCCGTTCGCAAGTTTAAAATGTAAAGCATATGTAAAGTAGAAACTACACAAAAAATTGAATATTTTATTGTTACTAATATTTCACAAAATTATTACGAAGATAAAGTTTCTACGATCTATAATAGTAAATTTTGGCCAGTGATATTATACTTCTGGTTTAGCAAAAATAAGTATCATTTTTAAATGTTCGTATCCTTCCATTTCTTATTCGTAAACAGATTGATTAATGATTTATTAAAACAAATTTAAAACCTCATTTTGTGTCCAAATAACAATTTTCAACAAAAGAATATTATTAGAAAAAGATTATCGACATTTTTATTTTTTGGAAATATAACTTACTTTAAGTAGATTAAATTTCAAAATTAATTCAAAAATTATTATTGTGGGTAATAATCGAGAATTTAACAAATATTGTAGGATTTTCTGGAAATATTGCAAAATGGATGTTTTCACCAAATGGAATTTTTTGTTATAGCTAATATATCAGAAAATTGTTTTTAAGAATAAGATGTATTATTTGAAATTAAAAATTATCTAGTTATCACTATCATATGTGCAGAGAGACGTTAGAAGATGACAAACGTGAAGGAATGCCAATTTCAGCTCGGACACCCGAAATGATCGAAAAAGTACGTGATTTTATTGCAAATGATCGCAATGCTTCGCTGAAAATGATGGAAGAGGCTTTAAGCATCAGCAGAGAAACAATCCGAACCATTCTTCACGAGGATTTGGGCAAAACAAAGGTCTGTGCAAAATTTGTTCCGCACACTTTGACGGATGACCAAAAATCGATGCGTGTCAATCATTCCAAAGAAGTCGTTGCAGCCGCCAGAAATAATCTAAACTTCCTGAAATCAATTGTTACGGGTGGCGAAACATGGTGCTTTCAGTACAATCCAAAAACCAAGCGTCAAAGTGCGGGATAGAAGTCTAAAAATTCACCACAAGCCAAAAAACACGGAAAGTTCCATCAAAAATCAAAATAATGCTTATTACATTCTTCGATAACAAAGGAATTATCCACTGGGAATTCGTTCCAACTCGCCAAACAATTACTGGCGCATATTATCTCGATGTTTTGAAGCGTCTGATGGCCAGAATCGATCGTATTCAACCCGAATATCGTGATCCACAGACCTGGTGTCTGTTGCACGATAATGCACCGAGTCACACCTCACTCATTATTCCTCAATTTTTGGCTCGAAATCAAATCTGTGTGTTGAATCATTCGCTGTGTTCACTTGATTTGGTCCCGTGCGACTTCTCTCTATTCCCAAAATTGAAATTGAAGTTGAAAGGATTTTTTCTTAATGACATTTCGACCATCGAAACAGCTACAACACGAGCACTACAGGCAATTCCACAGAATGAGCTAGAACACGTATTTGAATCACTGTTGAATCGCTGTGACAAGTGTATTGAAACTAGAGGAGAATATTTTGAATAAAAAAATCGAAAAATATTCAGATATCTTGCTTCAATGATGTTTTCCACGGCCAGTCTCGAAACTTGTTTGTCGCACTGTAGAATATTTCAAGTAAACTGCAATTTCTGTACTTAAACGGTAAAATATTGATGATTGCTTGAGAGAATATATTGATCGTTGGAAAGGGCCAATAATCAAATATTAGAATCGAAATACGTCGACACCTTCGTACTACATTGTTTCTGAGTAAAGCTGTTTAATGGAATATTCTTGTTTTCGATAAGTTCATAACCCCCATTTAGAAGCGTATTCGCCTTTAATTATAATATTCGTACATTAGTACCCTGTAATCCACTACAATTGCGCAGACAAATTTGAATGAAATAAATTGGTTGATAGACGTGGCGTGTTATTTGTCGGGAGAGGATGTATTTTGGAGAATGCCATGATATACATTTCCTGCTAATTTTCTTCCCTTGTTTGGAACGTGTATTTAATCTATATTTATTAGAATTGCAACATGAAGGATTATAAACGGACTAATTTACATATTGATATCCATTCATCTTTATTGTGAAATCAAGCAAATCACGAATAAATTAAATGGCAAATTACTCTGGATACACTGTAATAAAGTAATTCACTTGGAACAACCATTTGAATTTTCCAACGTGTATAAAAATAAATATTTTGAAATATGAGGATTCAATATTTGGATTCTTTTATATAAATATTATTTTTTTCAAAGCTGCAAATTGTGTAATTTCGCGTTAAATTTTGTTGTAACTTTTATTTTGTACCATTAACAATTATAATAATAGACTTTTATTGTTTAAAAGAGTTCAGTATATAGGAGACTAAAAATATATTTTTTCCAATTCCAATTCAATTAATAAAATGCTCATTTTATACATATATTAAATCTCATTATTAAAACAATAGTTTAATCAAAAGGGTGAATAAAATGTTTACAGCAACACTTTATTCACACTGCTATTGACAACACAAATAAAGTAAAAAAATTTAAATTCACACTACCTTTGAAATTTTCGTTGCAATGGATGGCTTGTTTATAAAACATGTGACACTTCACGCAAATTTTTCAATTTGCCGATTTAAGAGTCTGAAAGTGTGTTTGAAATGGCAAATAATCAGGAAGAAAGCAGACCACAAGATGTTCTGAACCAAGCTGCGATTGAGTATCCAATTTATTGCCAGAAAAATCAAAATTTGTTTACGAAAAGGAGTACAAAACATTTTGTGAATAGAAGACAGTAAAAAATGTGAAAACTGTTAACGAATTGCTAGCCTTAGAAAAATCAAAGAAAGTGAAGGTTCACCTTATGGTGTCGTTACTCAATGCTCAGAGCAACGCTATCCATAAATGAAAATATTTCCAAGTAAGTAAACTTAAATATTCTAAGTTAGACTTAACTATACTGGAGTTTTGCAGGTTTTCAAAGCTCATCACTTTTGTAAGAAAACAGACCTCAGGTTACGAACCAAAAATGTCTCGAACATTTAAAAAAACAAATTTTTACAAATTTTTATCCGAGGTCCCTAATGAAATGTGCTTACATATGTATGAAGGTAAGAATTTTTATTATCATCCTCGAAATACGTTTCCAATTTTTTATTCGTTATAGGTAGTCTTAATTATTTGTGCAGCTGGCGGATGTAGAATTGACGAACTACACAAAATTCGAGTTGATGATATTGATGAGAAAGGGTCTGTTCTAATAATTTCGCTTCCGGACACTAAAACAAATATGAAACGCACATTTACAATTATCAATGAAGACTGTCAAGTTAATTTAATAGAAATTTACAAGAAGTACAAACATTTACGTTCGTTAGCGGAATCAAAAGTGCACAATACAACCTATCGGTATCAACACTTTTTCAAAAATACCACAAATGATTACGAAAAATTTTGAGTTACCAAATTATGATTTTTATACCAGGCACTGTTTTCGACGGACTTAATAATAATATAATAATAATAATATTCGTTTATTGTGCCAGTATTAGAAATAAAGTAGAAAATTGTACAAAAACATTGGACTCGTATCTTAATATATAAAGTAGTGTTAATTGTATCACTTAGATAAGGATAACTGCAATACTGGAGTAAAAGGATCTAGGTCAGCAATAAGTTTACTGATCTTCCCCTAGACCCGCATACAGAGAACCACACACACGCGTAGGTAACAAGCACTATCAATAGGTAGTAGGTTTGCGCACATAGAATGAGTATATAGAATATAAGTAAGAAAAATGAAATAAAATAACTGTTGCAATGCAGAGAATCAAGTCAAAAGCAGATGCAGTCACTGGCCCACCTAGTAGTAATTTTTTACCCTGATTTTGAACATTCGAATAGGCAGCCGCTTGAACCGGTTGGGTAAAGCGTTATAAATCTTAACAATATTATATGAAAAGGACCTAGTAAACAAAGCCGTCCGATGTATGGGGGGAGAGAGTAAATTTCTAAACCTCAGGTTAAGATTATGAACATCAGTTCTACAAGATATTTTGGAATACAAATACTGCGGTGATCGAGAGAGAATAATTTTATGTGAAAGGACTGCATAATGCAACGATCTGCGATGCGCTATGTTCAGCCACTGATTATATTTTAGAGTATGTGAAATCGGATGAGGTCTTCTTATTCCGTGTATGAACCTAAGACAAGCATTTTGCGCTTTCTGTATTCGTCTTGTATCAATAGAGTCTAAACATGGGCCATACACAGTGTCACAATAATTAAAATGAGAAAATACCAATGCGTCGCACAGCACTCTCTTCAGCCCAGGGCTCAGATACTCCCTGCTACCGTAGAGTACCTTAAGTTTTGCATAAGCCAGCCGGAGCAACGAAGTAGCATGTTTCTTAAATCTCAGATCACCCTCCAGTTCAACACCCAAAATTTTCACTGACTGCATTAACGGAAGCCAGCAATTGTTTAATATAAGTTTCACCTTGTTTGATACGCCTAACCGAGCTGCTGGACGCCCTAGTACCAGTACTGCTGTCTTTTTAGGATTTAAATTTAATCCATGCTTCAGGGAGGTTTCAGAAACAAGTTTCAGATCCTCATTAATTCTTTGCACTGCCAAATTAACATCAGATACTGCAAAGGAATAATAAATTTGCACGTCGTCCGCATACCTATGGTGGTTGCAGTACCTTAAATTACTGAAAAGGAACGAGGTGTAGATGGTGTACAACAGAGGCCCCACTACGCTGCCTTGTGCAACACCTCTAGCCAAACGAATGCTATTAGAGACCGTAGCGCAATGAACTTTAACTTTTTGTGTTCTGCCAGTCAAATAGTTTCTAAAGAATGCAACAGCTTCATCACCGAAGCAAATGTATTTCAGTATGCTTAGAAGCAATTCATGGTCCACTGTGTCAAAAGCCTTGGAATAGTCGAGGCATACCAATACAGTGACCCTACCCACGTCAATGTTGGAAAGAATATCATCTACAATAGACACCAAAGCAGTCGCACAGCTGAAACCAGGTCGGAATCCAGATTGCTGGGGCGGCAAAATAGAATGTAATTCTAAGAACTCCCTTATTTGGAGATCTACTACCTTCTCAACAATCTTGGATAAAGCCGGAAGGATGCTGATGGGTCTAAGATCTTTATATTCTACTGAATTGGCAGTCTTTGGAATTGGAACTACGATAGCTTCCTTCCAGATATACGGAAATACTCCTTCAACTAAACAGAAATTTACAATGTATGTAATATATGACAACAGAAAAGGACAATAAAGACGTAACATGGAGATATTAATGCCATCCGCACCATAACTGTTAGATTTTATCGACGAGAGCAACAACATAACTTTTTCCTCTGAAACGGGTCGGAAACAAAACGGATCAACAGACATGGAAAATTTGTTGTTTGTGTAGAAATCAAGCAGGTCAGGATCTGCAGATGTACCTTTAATAGAGTTAACATAAAACTGATTAATAGCATCAGGGTTACGTAGGGAAGTAGGGATAGCAGGTGTAACTTTCTTAAAAATATTAAATTTTTTTAAATCATTCCGCAAATTTACTAGCCAATGCAGGAGCTGACTTATTAACTCTTAAAAGGCACGGAGGGTGGAAGTCTTCTACAGTGGCAGAACAACTATATCGACGAATCAGTTGCTTAAAAAATATCCACGTCAAGAAAAATTTTAGCAGACGTAAATTCAAATGAAAGGCCTGGAACTTCCACTGCACTTGACCCTGACGAAAGCAGAGTCAACTTTCCTTCTTTAAATGTTCATCGCATTAGTAATAGTACAATTAACATTTATGTAAATGAATTACCTAAGCAATAAAATTTGTTGAAAATTCGGGGGAATTGGAAAAAATATTGTATAATACACGTGAATAAAGAAATTTTATCCACTAGGCTTCGCCTCGTGCGCTAAACTATCTTTTCGTGGATAAAATTCGTCTTTATTCATTTATACCATAAATAGCTATTAAATCTGTTAGAATGAAATTCAATAATGTATTAGTTGGTATTTTAATATTGTGGAAATGAACAAAGAACAAATTTTGAATCGAATCGAAATTCATAAAATATTTTAGCTGAAGAAGGAGGAAGATATATTCTGCAGTCCCTTCGTAATTACCTTAGGGAGCCGTACTTGGCCGCATACTAATCCAAATGAGGATCTTATTAAGAAGCTTACCGCTGTAACTTTTAGAAGCAAATGCACTCAAGTAATATATCCAATAGAAAGGTATTAACGGCTTCGCATTAAATATCAGCATGATAGCGATAGTAGCAATGTAAATGTAATTTTTCTGCTTTCCATCAACGTCCTTGTATTTTAGCATATACACTAATGCCTGCAACAGCCATGTCAAACTCAAAGTCACTGGTAAGCCAAATGCATTAAGACCGTAGACTAGGTGAGCCACGAAACCTAATCTTAAAGAAGACAAACTGCTGAAAATCTTAACGAAAAAAAGTACTATTATAAGACAAGTATATTTATTAAATTTTCAATAAAAAGGACATTACAAAAAAGCACAAACATTAACTTCTTTTGCCAGATATTTGACATCTTTTGTCTTTAATTAAGTTATCTATTTGTGGCGTGAATTTATCGGCGTCCAAATGTGCGTCCGTCAATCGCGATCTTGCGGGAGATTTGTTTCCTTGCATCAAAGAAAATAATTGTTCACACTTATAAGTACTTCCAAACATTGATAGGATTTTACAGGCAAATTTTCTTATTTCTTAGTATTGAGCAGGCAAGTACTTATAAAATTCGAATGTACCAACACTATCAAATTTTTGTTTTAAATGGGTCTGACACTGAATCTCAATTACTTCCATCTGCAAGTGAGGGGGAACTTTATCAATATCGACAGTGAAAAGACCAGTAAATAAAGAAAAATTGTTTTCTTGGTACTTAAAATCTTGAAAACGCTTTTCAAATTCTGCCAGAAGGCTTCCCATTTTCTCTGTATACATTTTGTATGATATTGGGCATTCGTACTTTCCTGATACGCCTTACAAGTCGGAAAATGTGACAGATTATCCACTGCTAACTGTTTTTCCCACAGTATCATCTTACACTTGAAAGCTTTCACATGATCATGCATATCTGTTATAACTTGACGTGGTCCTTGCAATTTCGTATTTAAGTCTGACAAGTGTTTTGTGATATCTACCATAAATGAAAGATCTTGTAAAAAAGGTACGTCGGATAATAAGCTGACATCTTGTCCTTTCGCTTCCATGAAAAAGCGTATTTCTTCTTTAAGTTTCCAAAACTGATCGAGAACCATAGAACACGAAAGCCATCGCACCTCTACATAATAAGGTAAACCAGTGTACTCACATTCTAAATCACGTAAAAACGCAAAAAACTGTCGCGGATTTAAGCCACGTGCCCTTATGAAGTTTATAATTTTTTTCACTAAAACGCTTTCCAACTTGATCACTTTTGAGCATAAAACTTCTTGGTTGATTATACAATGCACATGATGAAAATCTGGTTTGATCTTTGTCTGTAATATTTTAATGAAGCCATTATTTACTCCAGTCATGGAAGGAGCTCCGTCTGTTGCAACGGAACACAGTTTTGACAAATCTAAATTGTACTTTTGCAGAAGCCGTGTGACCATTTAGACGAATCACCGATTACGAAATAGGCGCCATAAATTACCGGCTAGATAGGGTTATACAGGTTCTAGCATGTTCAAAGTCCGCTGCGTCATAGTTGCACAAGTGAGAGGCCTATAATATATATACTATGGCTCGAAGAGTAGTAGGTTTTAGCAGCCAGCTAGACAACGTGACTAGTGCATGAAAATGTGTCAGATATCGAAAATTGAGCACCACGCGGTCATTAAATTTTTAACAAAAGAAGAGCATATGCCTAATCACATTAAACAACGTTTAGACGGCGTTTATGGTGATTTATCTCCTTCATATTCCACTGTAAAAAATGGGCAAAATGTTTCCGTTTGGGGCAAGAATCCCTTGAAGATAATGAGCGCCCCGGTCGGCCAATTGAACTGATAACGCCTCAAAACATTTCAATTATTAAAGAAATGGTATTAGCAAATCGCCGTTCGAAAGTGAAGGAATTAGCAGTGATGTCTAACATTTCTGAAACAAGTATTCGCCGAATTCTGTATAACCATTTAGGTATGAATAAGATTAGTGCAAAATGAGTACTGCATCTTCTTTCTGCTCTCCAACGCAAACGAATGTGCGCGCTTGTTTTTAAACATGTGCGGAGACGACCCGAAACCGATTTCGAAATCCATTGTCACAGGAGATGAAACAATGGTTCTGTATTATGATCCCCTATGCAAAAAGGAATAGGTAGGATGTCGTTTTAAGGACGATAGTGAGCTGCAAGCAGCTGTAATGCAACATTTTGAGGGAAAAACATTAGAAGGGTATAGAATTATTAATTTATCGTTGTAATAAATGTATTGAAATTAGGGAAGATTATATTGAAAAATAAAAATTGTTATATTTTACCAAGTTTATTTTTTCCATATCAGGTCGAGAATTTATGGCGCCTACCTCATATATGTATTAATTGTAAGCATGTATTTCGCATTCATTACGGCCATCGAACGTGATCATAAGGAGCTTTCCATTACCGTAGAAAATGTCCTAGAGTCAGAGCTGCACCTGTTCTCACAGCGTATTATCGTACTATAAGAATTCCAGTTTGTTAGAAAAGGAATGCCATCACGTATCCATCTCATTAAGTCATTTACCACTTCTGCCTAACCACTACCACAGTATGCAGTCGAAATGGTGTCGTTAACGTATTGGTTAGGAAGAAGAATGACGCAGGATTATATTTAGCCATATTTCACTTATGTAAGTAAGTACCGTCTGTACACATAATGGTGGTGTTCAAGATCATCTCAGAAATCCTGCATACGACAAAGGCATATAAGACCTACCCTAGAGGCTTATGGTGTGGCTTGCGCATATTTAGGGCATCGTCCAAGTTGCCCTTATATTATTCTTGAGTGAGAAGAGGGGTAACATTTATACAAGGGTGTTCCGAACGTGCCCTATGAAATGTGTAGCAACTATCATGGTCCGTATGTTTACAAGATCCCCTTCTAATAGAGGCATACCTGGGATTGGATTAGGCGTACGATTTAAATTAAATTACCACGATGTTATCGTCTCCTCTAAATCTCTCAAATTTGATAATAAAGCAATTGAAAGAGCGTCAAAATTTAAAAAAACATCATATCAGCCGTATTTTTCCACTACACTATTATGTGGTGGAGGAATTTCAGTTGCGTCTAAAAGCTCTGGCAAAATTTCAGTTAAGAAATTACATCTTTCACCACTAAGTGTAACATTGTAAAAATATGGTCCGTTTATACGGCCATTGGACATTCATTAGAACTGAAAGTAAACGGCATTTTTTTCTGACCAAAAAGGGCTAATTAGATGACAGCTGATTAAGTGCAAACACGGTTGTTTAGTCTTTGGCAATGGTAACCATAGCTTGGGGCCTATTTTTCACGGTCCGGCCCGCCCGTGGCTCGTTACAGTGTGGAGTGTACCCGCCCGTTGCGTTCATTACCTCGGTAGAAGGCCCGCCCGTTAGGAAATTTAGGCCCGGTTGGCCGTTACCACCGATACTAGAAAGATTCACAGCTCTTCGATGACGTCATGCTGTTTAGGGGATGTATCGCTATGCACGATATTAGCCTAACCAGTAAAGGAATCGTTTTTTTGCATTTTTTTTAAGTTTTGAAGGGCTTTCGGTTTAAAGCATCGTTTTCGTAAAAGATGTATTTGTGGTAGATATTTAATCGACTAATTATTATTATTTGTAGTTGTACATGTATTAGGAAGAAACCAAGGTTGAAATGATACATTAATTGCAACTTTATTTGAAATTTTGTTCAATTTCACGAGAAAATTTAGACATGCTATTTAACCAGGGTCTTTAATTTCCTATTATGTCGTGTTTTACCTAATCTATCTTTTCTATTATGTGGTGTTTTACCTAACCTAGTATTATTTTTCCCATAATCATTCTTAAGTAGGGCATTTGTGGAAAAAGTTATTATAATTGCAATACGTTCACTGCTGTGAATATGACATTTACATATATTAGTATCTAAAACGGCTACGTTCGGTGATATCATCTAAAATATATTGTATTAAAACAGAACGTTTATTACACACATTTAAAAACATCTCTTCATGTTCAAAAATAATTTTGTTAAATATAACGTAAGAATATAAAACTATTTGAACAATAACATCTTCACGTTTTTTGTTAAATACAACGGACAGTTAGGGAATTGAATTGGAATAGCATCTTTTTTAAGCCTAGGATATTTTAAAGTTACAGTTATAGTTTCACCGATCCTTCAATCTCTAGCTGTTGAAAAATAAATAATACCTTCTTTTATTTAAAAAGTGTAACTCACAAACAAAACACAAAACAACCGACGCCATCTTAGGTTAGGTTACCTCGTTTTTATCGTTTCAGGAAAGGTTTTATCGCTTATACAACACTAGAAAAACATTGCAGGTATCACCAACAAAGTACGAAAATATCACTACACAGTATTTTTTTTAAATAAAACCAATATAATTTGGATAAACCAATTCAAGACGCAGAGATGGTCTCAGTGTATAAACGCGTTTATATGGCCTATGTCGAAATACGTCTCGGCCTGCTGACGTCAAAGCGCGTAGGCCTTGTGTATATCGTTGGTAACGATTTGGCCCGTCTAAATCATTTTAGCCTGTTTCAGTAATTATATCTGTACCGTCTATTTTTATACATTTTTTTATTACTACATTATGCATAGTATATATTTGTTATTAATAAATTATAAATTTCGTTATATATATAACCTGTAGCACGAGGCTCACTAGTAGACATAATCTGGGAATAACATACATTAAAATTGTTAATACAAACGATAGCCTAAAATCTAAACAGCATTTAGTGCATACTTTATATCCATTCGATGTATTTAATAAAACATTCTCGGCCCGTCAGGCCCGCGCAATTTTAGACCCAGCCCGCAATGAAAAGAGACGAGACCTTTCTGGGTGGGCTGGGCTTTTCCTAGCCCGTGCAGTGCTCTACCATAGCTACTTATTTTCCTGCTGTGCTCCGCGAACAGAAACGTTATTTCTAAAAGATAATCTTCTATCTATTCAAATAACCATCATATTGGCTGCGCAACAAAATCTGGGACACCCGGTATAATACTTCGTACCTACTTTTTTCAGCACATTCCAGAGTGTCAGTGACATCTCTGCATTCCCAGTGATGAGATGGTTGTAGTTTGTAGAAAAAAAAATCGAAATGTCAGTATAAAAATGGTAAACAAGGTGTTTTTCACTGATATATTTACACCTGTTTCATATGCAAACAAGTATGTGTAAAAAATATGTTTATGGCTTACAATAGTGGAATAATACCTAAATAACAGAAGTTACTAAGGCAGACCGTTCTAAAATGACGAATTTATACTAGTTTTTATTTTAGAAGCAAACAACTTATCGGAATTTACTGGCATGTGATTTAGAAGTACGAACAATCAAAACATTTTTCTAATTTCACCTCAAACTTTCGCGAGGAAACACTCTGTACTGTTTTGCAAGCAACCATCTGTCGAAAACTTATTTAACTTCCGGCGTCCGTTAGTCTTCCGTTCGGTTAAATAATCTAATCGAGTTTCGAAGTTGGGCAATTATTTGTTTCAGGTTGCGGTATCCCATGCAGTAATGTTAACAATTTACCTTTGCGTCATTACATTTCAATAGTTGCATTTTACACTCTTACAGGAATCGCTAAAAAAGAAGTACATGCATGTTTATTTTGGATACCACTCATTTAGCCGAAAAAATGTTTTGTTTTTTGAATTCATACCCCCAAGTTGGTTCTGTTTGATTTTACTTGATTTTATTATTTCCTTGAGTGGATAACGTGAATCCGTGCCGATTTTATTTAAAATTTTAAAACTAACCTTGATTTGAAATATGGAATTCGAATATTAAAGATAAATAAATGGAACTATTAAAGCATATTTGCTGAAAATTATACCAATTAAGGGATAGCAAAATATATGTCTGTAAGCAGGATGTGTGATGAATCTAGAGGAGATTCCATGATCTAAAGTTGTTTCATAATGGGAAGTTACTTCACTATCACAGACGATAATTAACTAAATAGTGGCAAGCTGTCTTGTTAAGCTGAAAGTCAGGAAGACCAAGTATCAAACTGTTGCTTATTGTTCCAATGTTAGCAATTGATTTGTCATTAACTGTACTCTTAAGTTGTCTACACATATTTATTTTTGCATATAAATACTGTAATTGCCGAATTTCTCATGCATACTAAAATAAAAAAGCAATGAAAAACAATAATTATATCCGTCTTATTTCTGAAGGTCGTGTATTCCAGACAAAACACCTTTTACGTTTTCAAAAGTATAAAATAAGCCATTAAAATCTTTGTCTGTTTATTGTTTTAGAGAGTAACAGTGTAATAAAACGTAACAATCACCTCAGCCAAGATCTGTGGGTTTAAATACCGTTACACACATACATAAACATATAGTTTGCGATCGATTTTCTGTCATCTACTTTTGGACAACAGATTCTTTTATTGGAGCTGTGTTATTTTAATGATTTATGTATATCTGGATCTATTTTACATATTTACAAAATAAATAGCACTTACTTGCAGATCAATATTTCAGTACGAACGAATTCAATAAATTTTATTGTAATTTAATTTCTTAATGCTATCGAAGGCCGTCCTTTTTCTGGGAACGTTAGAAGTTACTGGTTTGACTAGAATCTGCAAGACTTTGGATATTTATTTGATTTTACCAATTTAATTATACTAGTAACTCAACGAACAGAAGGATGACGTTTGTAAGATTTATTTATATACCGTAGTCAGAAATTCACGATAAATTATAAATTAATTCTGAATCGATAATCCTAATTTAGAAAAGTTGTATGTCATTCACTATGGCACACAAGGCCATCAAAGTTGAAAATGTGCGATTAAAAAATTATTTAAACTTTTTTAAATCCTCTGGTAAGCCATATTACAGTAAAATAGAATTATGCAACACTACAGTGGTGTAATTAATCGTTTTATCTCTAATTTCGCGTTTTTAACATTTTTTAGGCTGCTTTTTACCTTAAACTACATTTGGCAATCTTATTTTGCAACGCGTCCTAAATTCAATTCCATAAATCTGAGCGCTCAGATTTATTCGGTCATTCGATTGATAATGAGGTTGCCCAGGAGTCCTCGAAACAGCTGTTACGAATTAATTAATTAATATTTTGTGTGGTGAGGAGTGTGCCGATACTTCGAGCTGCTTGCCATAACTTTATGATGTCTATCACGTCATCAGAAAATTTTAGCTTCCTATTGTTTATATAGCAGGCGCAGTTTTCCAAATCCGAAATGTTGGGACGGCCTGTACACACAATATAGGAAGCACTGACTAAAGTTAAAGCACTATTGCTCTTTTCAATAGTTTTCATTTCGAGCTAGGAAAATAGAAGCTTTTAACGTGGCGTGTGTAGAACAAACGGACACAATTGAAAGTCGTGGCGGTTATGTGGCCAATATTTGTATGGCGTCCATTGTTTTCAGGAGTACGGAAGAGGTTATAAATAATAATACTACAGCAAACCAGCTAGTTTTCAATATCATATATATATCATTTGTATACAGGACGTTGTAGCTAATTTGTTGGTTATCCAAATTTTAAGAAATATTAGGAATTGAAAACTAGATATTCGCTTCGGTGACGATATTTTCAATGAAAAAAAAGTAAGATTGTTAATTCATATTTGAAGTGTCTTTACTATTCTTGACAAAAAGCGATTACAATGAAATTTTATAGCAAGCTAGGAGCAAAATAACGGATTAACAAAGCGAAAATATACAGGATCATTCACGACATCTGTGAACGTAATTGATATATCAATATATTAATATATATAATATAACAAGATAGACTTTGTTTTTTTTTTTTTGAACTAATGACAGACTAACATAGTAAAGCCCAGTTTGTTAAGCCAGTTGATTTTTATTGAAAAATGGAACGATTTTAAGAATTTCATCAAATAAGTCGGAAATTAGGTACAGGAAGTAAAAAATGAAATTCTACATATTTTATGATAGCCGGTTTTAGTGTGATAAAAAGAAGTTATAACCACTTGACGTTTTGATAAATACGTATATTGAATTGAAGAGATTTTCTCACAATTTGGGGTAGTCACAAATTAAAACATTGAAGGGGACATTTTGAATTTCAAATTCTGCATTTTAACATGATTGATAGAAATGGTGTTAAAATACAACACGTTCTACCTGTATTTTTGGAATAGAATATGTAGAAACGATTAAAAATATGAGTTGCTATTGAAAAAAGGACCCTATTTTAAATATATCCGTGTTTGGATTAGATTTTCGGAATATCCTGTATATAACTTTTAATAGTTATTTATGGTTCTAACTGTTCATCTCATTGGTAAGTATTTCAAAACTGAATTGCGTTGCTAATACTAAAGAAGAGATATCAATGATTGAATTGAAGTTTGTATCTGTTAAATTTTTCAGAAGAAAAAGACATTTTTCGTTTGTTGGTACGGTTCAGGTCCATGATATACCACATTGCAATTAAGAAGGCTATACCATTTTAAATATGAAATTGAATCAAGAGTCCCATGAAATTCAAGATATTTTCACAAAATAGATCATTAATCATAATATCCCTTATTAAATCATGCATTCGAATACTGTGACACTGGAACACACTAACACTAGACGCACGTTTCGGAACCTAAGCTATCATCTTCAGCAGTAAAACTGATCTGAGTGTTTCATTTCTAACGGTGTGCTCGAATTGGAGACTTTTTTTGCAACAAGCTGGACACCCGGGGGGTGAACCTAATTTGAGTGTGCCGAATCCAATGGCGCTAACCGTTTTTAAATGTTAGTTCGCGTTTTCGAGCGATTTTAATTTAAAAATTTTAGGCCTAAAGACCCCAAAAAACGTAATTTTTATAATTTTTTAACCATTTAGTGAATTTAAATCGATGGAAATTGATCGAATGGACATCGTATCAAGGAATACACATCGAAAAGAAACTATTTGAAAAAAATTGAATCGATTCGGTAAATCTTTCATCATTTTTTTGTAAAACAATGGTGACGATTGATTGCTCCGTATATCCGAATATCTGCAGCCAAAGTGTTCGTTTGTTTCAAGTCCTTTACCAAAAGAATGGATTGTTGCTGTGATAGTTTCAGACTTCTTATCATATTATTCAAATTTGATTGCGTGGTTTCAGTGTGATTGCATGGCGCAGTGACGTTTGATGGTTGATACATTGATACGCCTGCTTCTTCGGTTTTCATGGTTTCTAATGCTGATGGCTCAGCTTGTTCTGTTGAAATTGGTCTTGTTGGAACAGGAACTGTATTTAAATGCGGCAGTGGCAATTGAGTACATGCTGTTGGAATGTATTTCAAAGAACCACTTTTTCTTCTGTTCATACCGTCAGTATAATTCACGCACGCATAACATTCAGCTGGGTCATGTTCTCTTGGATCTATCCAAATCATCGGAACACCAAAACTTGCGGACTCGCATAGGCGTCGGTATTACGGGTTAATATAAGAATACGAAAAATTCATAAATAAACTTACTTGCTAATTATTCAACAAATTAGAGGTATCAGGATGTGAACTACTGTAAACTTACATCATTGCATATGTTTCCACAGTTACTTCTTTAAACCTTGTGCGTCGACAAGAAAAAATATTCTTATACATAGAAAACGATCTCTCCACATCTAAGGAAGTTACATTTGCATGTAGAAACTGTTTTTCAAAATCACTTAAAAGTTCACTATTCTTATACTCATTATAAACGGCCTCTAAAGTATTAAAATCGGGATTTTTCCTTAAAACATCTGCCAACTTTTGACTAGCGCATAATCCTGGCGTATCATTTAATGTGTCCAATTTATTTTTTACACTCTCCACTATGTCTAATGATTCCTGCAATGACAATTCAGTACATTGTAGTTTTCTGATGGCATTTAGTAATACTGTATAATTGGTACATATTGTTGTTAAATCTTCTAAAAGTTGAGGAATTTGAAATTCTCTTTGACTTTCTCTAATTGCTTTAGATTCATTCCGATTAAATCGCATTATAACTGATTGAATTTGTTGAAAATGGATCAAATAGTAAGAAGCTGCTGTTAGCCAAGTACCCCATCGCGTTAAAATTGGTTCAGGAGGTTCTGGAATACCTGGACAAAATTTACGAAATTCTTTTAAACGTTTAGGAGATTTACGAAACACTGCTTTAGTACTTCCAATCATCCGATCAACGTTTCCGTAATGTTGTCGAACAACTTTACCAACTAAATGCAAAGCATGCAGCACGCAGGTTATATGTATTAAGTTAGGAAATATATGTTTTAAGGATCGCCCAACACTTAACATCGTTGCTGTACTATCTGTCACAATCATCACAACTTGATCTTGGGCAATTTTAATTTTTTCAAAGGGTTCATTATCACTTTTTGAATATTTTCCGCGGTACATTGTTGAACACGTTTGCAAGCTAACAAATATCGAGATGCTGTGTTCTCACTAGATAAAACGCGAGCTATTACATTCACAATACTGTTTTTCTTTATATCAGTCGTCTCATCCACGGCAATCCATATTTTTTTGGAACACAAATCACGTTTACACACATTTTCTAGCATCTCTTTCATTCGCGGCAAATGATTCTGTAATTGTGTTTGTGAGGGTAATGGGTACTTTGGAACGTATTGTCGCCAAAACGTTTTAAAAGCTGCTTTTCTCACCAACGACAACGGAAGATTACAAGAGGTAAACATAATTAATAAATGTATGAGGAATAGTGTATAAGGTATTTCAGTTCTTGCATTTCTCATATGCTTAATATCATTGACATGCCTCTGGCAATCAGTTCTGTCCAATGCAGCCAAACGAACATTGCAAATTAAGCAAAAAACTGCACTACCGTCATATTTTAAATGGGGAAAAAGTGACACAGGCATTGTTTTCTTAGGTATGTAAATATTAGTTCTATATGAAACGATACACTAATTATGTACTTGGTATAATACTACAACACACAAAAAACACCAGCTATATTTTCAAAAGCGACACGTAAGTACATAACCTTGACCGTTCGACTAGTCTCGGCAACAGCTCAACCGGTACTAAAACGAAATCTCTCTCAGCGCGGTTTAACATGATTTATATTCAAGGTCGACACTACATGCCTGCTTCTCTACCGGGTTAGTTTATTTATGAATTTTTCGTATTCTTATATTAACCCGTAATACCGACGCCTATGCGAGTCCGCAAGTTTAGGTTACTCTACACATCAGTAAAAACATTTTGTGAAAAATATTTTTGATGCAAATCCGCGGTTTCAGCACTTATTTTACGCCTAGTGGTGCGCCAGCCCGGTTCGGCCCGACACGTTTGTCAGTTTGTTTCGGCCCATCCCATCTGCCAACCCGACTGCCACGTCGGCCCAACAGTTTCGCCGGTTGTCAGCTTATTAAGTCCGTTCGGCCCGTCAATCCTGTTTTGTCCGGCAAGAAGATGATCAAATCCGTCAGTTTCTACTTCAAAAAACGCAAAAAAATCATTTACATATTTTCAATATTAACAAATTAATGGTAATTTAGATGACGATTTTCTTATTACTTGTTTAATCTGAATAAGTAACATGAATATACTAACTTCTCAAAAGTTGGGGAAGAACAAGTTTCAATTTCAAAAAAGAATGTTTAAAATTAACAGCGAACGGACTTGAAGCGCTCGAGGGAGCCGAAAGGGTTTGACGCGCAGAACGAGCTTATCTGGCTTGACGGGCTGAAGGGGCTTGACGGGCTGAATGGGCATGACGGGGTGAAGGATGCCCCGTCTCATTGCGTGTTTTTATCCACCGGACGGAAGCAACGACGGCATCAGTTGTCAACCAACACGTTTTTTGATAGTTGGATTTGTGATGGATGCATCAATTATAATAATAATAAACAATAAATGTCAGTTTGATTATTATTATTGTGAATTTTTCATGTTAACAAGTCATCGTAAAACCAGCATTGGCGGAATCCATCAATCAAACATGTTGGATAAGAAATCGGGCGTATTTTGAAAAAGCCCAGTCCGGCCCGCCTCTGATATATTCCAGCCCGACCCGACAAAATGTTGCCCCCATACGAAGTTGCTGAATGTTGCATATACAAAGTTATATTTGACGGACGGTATCTTTTGCAGATTACCACGTCTTCGACTCCCATATTAACGTTACATAGAAACTTTTCTCCTGATAAATAGAAGCGTTCGGATTATTTAAGAAAGTCAATTTTAAAGCGTAAATTCTAAAGTAAACGACACGAAGAAGTGGAACTGAGGAGGGAATCTCCCTCAGGTCATTATGCGCGAATGATTTTACTTTTATTGCAGTTGTTCTTGTAAACTTCTTAAATTTGGCGAAGTTCAAGTTGCGCATTATTAAATTTAGTATTTTATTTCGATAAAGTTCTGTCTCGTGTAATTAGGAAAGTAATAATTTTGGTTTCAAATTAACAAGGTTAACATGTCAGATAATTTTGACTTTATTGTTACGCAATTCATAAATTTCAACGGATTGCTTTCAATTACAGGTTTATTTGGCATTTTATAGCAGTAATTATGTTTTTGCTGATGGGAAACCTTTAACATTAGCCTACATGAAAGTTTAAATTGCCAGCGTTAGCATGTTTTTTCCACATTTTTTGAGCTCGGCACCAAAAGAATAGGAGGAGCATTTGAAGTCGTGATTTTTTTTAAATATCGCACCATGTACGGACTGTCCCAAATTCGCAGGTCTTTACGGGACTTTATTACGGGTGATAGAGCAAAGTTACTAAATTTTGTTCTGGCAAATAATAATTAAACAAATTTATATTATTATATTATTATTATAAAATTCACCTGTTATATTTGGATGCATGCGGCAGTCACTACTATCAGTTGCTATCAGATCTCATTTTGAGAGTTGACGTATTTACTTTTTCTTTGTTCCGATTTCGCCTTTCGGGTTACACAGTTTGTAGGTTCAGAATAATACTGACGCTAGTATTACAGGCAGTGGCGGCTGGTGGTGACGCAAATGGGAGAAGGCTTCGATTCCCACGTGTACTTACGTTGCAGGTCGTGTACATTGTGTTTGACAAAAAAATACACAAGAAAATCGAAGCGTTGTCCTTGTATGTTCTGCAGCTCCACCGCCACTAATTACAGGACTGCAAGCTAAGATTGTTGGTTGCGTAATAAACATTTCACCGAAATATTATCAAATGTATGATAGATATTGGGGTTTTGTCAACGGCGCCGACTTCTATGGGAGGTCATTGTAGGTGGGGTTTAAGCAGTCACGGATGATTTTATGGAATTCGTCTCCATGAAGAAAGAGTTATTTTATAATAAAATAATTCCTTTCTTCGTGGAAGCAGATTCCACAAAAATTTTTCTCTGGTAGCTTACGCCCTGGAGCATCTACAGAAGTCGGTGACGTTGGAGTTTGCCCATTTGAATTTGAAGTTCGTTTTGAAAAATGGTTGAGTTAATTGAATTTTTAGGTCAAACGTCACTTATTTCTCTTATAAATAATAAATTTTTTAATTTTTAATTTCAAAATTCGAGTTAACACAGGGTTGAGGGGTGCTTTCATTAAAGATTCGTTCTTTTATTACATACACCTAATTTTTTAACTTAATCTACTTTTCGAATCATCGATACTTGTCTTTTCATTAAAAATTCTCCTATTACACTTTAAGTATTCATTGATTCAATTTGAAATATTTATCGCATGTAAAATAGCAGAACTCTTAGAAATAAAGCTATGAAGCTAACTTCAATGATACATAGTAGGCGCCATAAATTCTCGGCCTCATACAGAAAAAAATTAACTTGGTAAAATATAACAATTTTTATTTTTCAATATAATCTCCCCTAACTTCAATACATTTACTATAACGGTCAATTAAGAATTCTATACCCTTGTAGAAATAATCTAAAGTTTTCCCCCAAAATGTTGTATTACAGCTTTCTGGGACGAGGTTCATCGGGTCGCCGCCATTCCATCGATTCCCTTTTGGATAGAGGATCATAATACAGAACTATTGTTTCATCTCCTGCGACAATGTACTCCAAAATCGGTTTCGGGTCGTCTCCACACATGTTTAAAAACGAGCGCGCACATTCGATCCGACGTTCACGTTGGAGAGCAGGGCGAATACTTATTTCAGAAATGAGACATCACTGCTAATTCCTTCACTTTCAAACGGTGATTTGCTAATACCATTTCTTCAATAACTGAAATGTTTTGAGTTATCAGTTCAATTGGTCGACGCGGGCTCTCATCACCTTCAAGGAATTCTTGCCCCAAACGGAAACATTTTGCCCACTTTTTTACAGCGGAATATGAAGGAGATAAATCACCATAAACAGCATCTAAACGTTATTTAATGTAATTAGGCTCATCTTCTGTTAAAAATTTAATGACCGCGCGGTACTCAATTTTCGTTACCTGAGACATTTTCATGCACTAGTCACGTTGTCTGGCTGGCTACTAAAAACTACTACTCTTCGAGCCGTAATATGACACAACGGACTTTGAATATACTCGAACCTGTGTAAGCCTGTCAGGCCGAAAATTAATGGCGTCTACCTCGTAGCTATTATTGAAGTTGCATAAGCTTTTGGCCTGCGCCTTGGTTGTCTTGTAATTGGCCTACGTGATAAGATTTTTATACAAAAGCAGCAATTGACAACCACGACATGACCACGACTTTGGCCACGACTAGCCATGACGTTAGTTGGTCAATGCGTATTCCTTCCCCCGTTCCGAATATATTGAATCAAGATAGGTGTGAGCAATTTGTATTTATGTATCTTTTACGACGGAAATAGATTGCACATTACTGTGGCAACATTTTGTGCACAGTATGCAAAGTACCTATGCTAAATATTTTATTCTAACCAATACATTTCTTTCTAGATATTTGCCGGACTGTTTCTTTAATGGCCCAGTGTGTTATATAGTTGTAATCAGAAGTATTTTTTATAGAGGCAAGTTAAAGGAATCGACATACCCATTTACCAAAATGGATTTGGTAAATAATTGTAAAACGTATAAGCTAAAATAATGTAATTACACATTTTTTGTTTTCCAGATACAACTCAGTAGGTTTAGAAAATAATTGAAATCCTTTGCTTGCTTACTTATCAAAACAAAATTTAGTAAACTCACCAGATTTAAACTTATACTCTGTTGACAAACAACACAGACTATCTATCGGCACACTCCTCACTACACAAGATAGTAATTAATTCGGAACAGCTCTCAGATTTATTCGGTAATCCGGTTGAGAATGGAGGCCCAGCGAGTCTTTGAAACAGCTGTTCCGAATTAATATTTTGTGTGGTGGGGAGTGTGCCGATACTCTGTTGTTTGCCATACTACCCCACAGTCCTTGCTATCATTATTTATACTCTATTTCTTACAATAAACGAAAACTCCATAGTGGTTTGGAAATTTGGGACAGCTTGTACATTATGACTACATATTACCAACGAGAGGTTTCAAGAAATACCGCTCTAAAATAGTTGGCTGTTTTGCGACTAGCAGTGTATATAGCTCATGTTGTAATACAGCTTCTTACAGTAATGCACATCCAGAGCCCAAAGAAACAATAACTTGTATCAACATTTCGATGTTTTCTAATTTGTTTTAGTATTAGATTCGAAAAAAATGGCAATTTAACCTGTCGTAAAAGCTTAATATTAACGGAGATTATTCTTCTCTAAAGTACGAGGAAAGCAGTTTATACAACTGGGTGTATTCCCTCCTTTAGACTTTATCTTTTGTGATTGTTTTATGGGAAGTCATTGGTCATCTTTTGTTTATCCTTAGAAAATGTTTTAAAGTTAGAGTAATAGCCGGGACTGCTTTTTTTATTATTTTGAAACACTGTTATTTTCGAATATTGTAAACACTTTAAAAATTAAAACTGTGGCGTGTCTTGTAAACAAGATTTATTGTACTGTTTTTGCATTCGGATTGCACCTTAAACAATCAATAACCATTTTAAAGACCACAAACACTTTTATAGGTAAAACTGTTTAAGCAAAAAAATAAAGGCGAATGAAAAATGGAGAGATTTTTTGCGATTTGGAATGTGTTATTTCCAAAATGTTGAAAATGCTTTTTTTTTTAGTTTGCCCGCGATACGCGACATAAGTATTTTTATTCAACTCTATTAAACGATATACTGTAGGTTAAAACTTTTAGTAAAATAATGTAATTTGAACACAGATCGTTTATAGCAGACAATGTCGCATTCTTTCGCTATAGAAAAAACCTTTGTTTAATGCAAAGTGCGAAACTACTAATGTTACTCTCTTAATTATAGTTATTATCACATAAACATGCTATAAACTAGCTCAAAGTAGTGGAATATTTTATTTGTTACGACTATTTAGGAAAATATTTGCATTTATGGTAACACCAAAGTTTGCATTCAAACCCGTAAAATCTGACACGTTTAGACAGTTACATTTATAAATAACACTAAACAGCTACTGTATGGTAAACTTTTGCGTTATGACGTTAAAGGAGCGAGTTATTACAATTTTTCCCTGAAATGCATCACAGTGCAATTGCTTGACGTATACTGCGCTTCCAACTTTATGGAAAGTGAACTTCTCTACGAGCGAATATTAAAGTTTCTGGTGTATGTCTACGGATACAGTTGCCGTAACAAAGTTAATTCTTAACGCAATAAAAGCACAATCCCGAAATATATATCCATCACTCCATTCACGAAGCAGTTTAAGTTTAAAATCGTTAGGTTCGTGAACGGAGCATTAAACGAAAATTGAAATATTTTAATTCTGGCTGCGCATCGTTTACATTTATATAGGATGAGGACATTTTTGATTTATGCGCAATTTTATGAAAGAATAACGTCGGCGGTTTCGTAAAACGAACGAAAGTAAACAGATTTTGCTTGTAATAACGAACGTTGATAAATAATCTTAAAATGAAAGAAATTAAAATGAATATATACTTGCTTACAAAGTTGTTGGTAATCTTAGGTTTGGAATTACTTCTGGTGCATCCATTTTTGCTAATCTTCTTGGATGATAACTATGCACATCACAGCCTCAACACCGTCTTTTACACCATTTAGCATTTAGTAAACCTAATGCTACTCTTGTCAATTTTGACAGGTACACGATGGACAGATAACAAGCACCCAGTAATTTGTGACTGAACTGTAGTAGTGACGTAAACGACAAGCAAAGTATTTGGAAAATCAATATTTTTCTAAGAAAATTTATAATTGCATATTTTCCTCAAAATTCAATATCTTCCTTCAAACTCTAATGTTGTACACAGATTGAAAGTATGATTTAATAATTATTGGGTGCGAGTTCTGCACTTCTCTTTGATGAGATTCTGAAGATATCGAGGAAGGTAATCCGGTTTATTGATTTATACTGTGCATCTGAATTAGTGCAGAGTTTGCATCTGGTTGATGTGAAATGCGCATGAAAACTATAAAAGCGAACTTATTACTTTTTTTTTCATTTCTTCCTCTTGCTACGATACACGCAGGAAATGGTTTCTTACATCATCAAACAGATTTTTTTGTAAAAATCAGTCTCTATTCAAGAAAATACTTTTATTTCAAGACTATAAAAATGTATAATGTAAGAAAATAGTTTTCTTGAAATTTTGGAACAAATAAATAATTTCTTAGTGTTGAATCGAAAATATCCAAGACAGAAAAATGTTTCTTCCAAGTAAATCATTTAGTTTTAAGTTAAGAAAATATTCATATTAAAGGTGGGAATGAAAAAATGGTCAAGATCTCACAAAGTTCTATTGAGAAATTAGGCGACCAATTTCGTGTTCAAAAAACACATCATCGGGCCAGCTCCAAAGATATCCAATAAAAGAAAAATTACAATAATGGAAAAAGAAACCTAAAGTTAATAATTAAAATTAGGAGCAAGTAAATGAGCTAATGAAAAAGTTATAGAAAATTTTAAATGGCACTACTCCATGTGTGATATATATCATCTTAAAGGGTATAAAATTCTCAATCTTTTACATCAAAGAAAATTAAAATCGGTCAAGCGGATCGTGAATTAGAGATGAAAATATATTTAATTCAATCATTTAATTTCTTATAAAGTAATTCAAAGTCTCAGACTGTATTCCATTGTAATTTTAACGATAATGCAATCTATTAAAATACTAGGCCCAAAGGAAATGTTATTAATAACGTTTTCTTGTCGATCCTTATCTGTATGACAGTTAAAAATGTCAAATTATGACAAACCAATTTCAAATTGAAACAAACGAATTAATATCAAGTTAGTGGAGCTATTTACTTTATAAATTTGTTTTTTGTCATAGTATTTTAATTTGACATTAATTTTTTGCAACTTAAAGTCGAGGTATACTTTTACTTTACGCTTTAGCTCAAAGAACAGAAATTATTTTTATTTATGGCCAACACAATCGTTGCGTTCATAGAACTGCGGTTGGTTTTTAGTGAGAAATATCTCGACAAAAATATTTCTCTTCGGTACGTTATCGACTTGGTGCAGAAATTTGTAGAAACTGGTTCGGTAAATAATAAGAAAAGAAATACGCCAAGAGTTTTAAGTGAAGCTGCACACACTGAAGTTCTGGGTAATTTTGCTATAAATCCAAGAACCTCAATTCCTACACTTTCCAAGCAAACTAATATTTCCATTGGGTCCGTGCACAAGGTACTGAAATCAAACGAATTCTTTCCTTACAAAAATCAAAATTATCAACAATTGAGCGAAGACGATTATGACAGAAGGATTGAATTTTGTGAGGAAATGACTTAAAAAATTCAAAATAATCCATCTTTGATAAGAGATCTCTGCTTCAGTGATGAATCGACATTTTTTTTTGAATGGATCAGTTAATGTACATAACTGCAGATACTGGGACAATCAAAATCCGCCTGTGTTTCATGAGGTCCATACGCAGTTTCCTCAAAAAGTGAATGTTTGGGCTGGTATTCTAGGAAATGACGTCATTGGACCGATTTTTCTTCAAGGAAACTTAACTGGACCAATATACGTTAATCTTAAAAAAAATACCATTGATCCGCTTATTACCCAGTCACTGGAAGATCAAGTTGACGCCGAAGGGAATACGATTCTTAACGAGCAGAATCTGTATTTTCAACAGGAGCACCTCCTCATTACGCTTTACCAGCGAGGGAATTTTTGGATCGATGATTTCCGGGAAGATGAATTAGTAGAAGAGGTGCTCTGAAATGGCCGGCTAGATCCCCGGATCTCACTCCACTTGATTTTTTTCTGTGGGGTCATTTAAAAACGCAAGTACACGAAATTACATCCGAAAATATTGATGATCTCAAAAATAGAATTAACGATGAATGCAGACGGATTACCCTTAGAATGATATATCACACATGGGGTAGTACCATTTAAAATTTTAGAGTGGGGGTGGTTCGGGGAAGGGCGATAGTTCTCCAACCGATTAGAATAGGTTAAATGTCCCCCATTAAAATAAAATGGACGTTAAAGGTTATATCAATGTATAGGTAAGTATGGCACCTGTATTCTAGTTTCTGTCTCTATTTTCTAGAACGGAATGACTATATCTCTTAGCAGTGGGTGGCGCCAGGAAGTATTTCAGTGCTGTTTTTGAAGATTAGTGGCATAAACTGAGATATGTAAGAAGAATGTGGCTAGCAAAAAGCGTCAATACTTTTCTCTTCTCACATTGTTTTTTCCGGTAGTGATTCCATCAATACTATGAGCTATTTATTGGCATTATCTTGGTTTTTTTTGCCTAGGCACTTTTTTCATGTGTACTTCTACAGTAAGTTCACTTCAGTTTGAACATTATTTTGTAGATAACCTCTACTTTAGCCTTTTAAAAATCACAACCAATGTGAATAATTTACTGCATTATGTACGGATATGTCGCGCTGTTTTAAACAAGGTAAGCGCAATTAATAATGTGCATTTCAAGAATTCTAAGTGAAAAATGCTTTATTTTAAGAAAATGAAACTATTGATCTATGAAAAACATCTAAACACTTTCTTAAATTAAGAACATTATTTACTATCTTCAAGAAAATATTGTTTTGTGTTCTAACGGCCATTTATTTATACCAAGAACCGCTTTCTTCAAATTTTCTGCAAGGTTTTTTTCTTGTCTATTAAACAGGGAAATACAATTATTTCATTACAAGTATATACTTCTCTTAAGTGGAGAAAAAAACGCTAAGAAAATATTTCTTTTGATTTAAAGCAGTTATTGTATTGTGGATAATTGAAAAAGTAATTGTCTTGAATTGAGACAGTCAGTCATACAAGTAAACGTTTCTCTGCGCGTAATGATGTTAATATTTTTGGCAACTACTTTTCAAGTATAGTTTAAAATGAAAAACCTTTGCGATTTTCTGCACATATAACAACTGACACCAGGTTATATGATAGCTCACAATACGTAGAACAATCATTTTTTATGCAATCCAGTTTACTGGGAAGATGTATACCATACGTACAATATAATAACTAAATTACCAAATAAGAAGTCGATAGGTACTTAAGGAATGTTCTATGGAAATACATGCACATCTCGCTAACCTAATTAACTTATCAATGACCTGTTATACCTATTTATAAGAAAAGTGATCCTGATGATATAGCAAATTACAGACCTATTGCACCTACAAGTATTTTTTTCAAAATAATTGGAAAACTAATAGCTAGTAAGTTATATTCTTTTCTTACAAAATTTAATATCATTTCAAAATGTCAACATGGTTTTAGACCTGGTTTTTCAACAGAAACAGTTGCATAGGTACAGTACATTTATGGAGAAATGGACAGGGGTAAGTTCGTTGTAGCGGTTTTGTTCGACCTGACACGATTCTGTAGAGACACCGCTTGTCTTTAATAGAATGTACAACATGGCTATACGTGGCCTCATGAACAACTGGATAGTGTCTTTTCTCAATAATAGAAACATCGTGGTTTGGGTTGGCGGGGTGAGGTCGAAGGAATTTGATATGGGCATGGACACTCCCCAGGGAAGTGTTCTTGCCCCCCCCCCTCATATTTCTGTTATTTATTAACGATCTCCCATGTCACTTTTGAGCAGGCAAAGTATTTTTATATGACGACTCCTATGTAGTAATATCTGACTTCTATTTTTCTTTACAAATTATTAATATATATTTTTTGTAATAAACATAAATTACTAACTCACGCGGATAATCATAAATATGAAGCTAGAAATAAATGTAATTTAACCTACAATAAACCTAACCATTTCTTATCTCAAATCTCTGATTATTGTCGGACGAAATCTGCTTAATAGGCTGCCAAGAGAGATTGCTCAGTCGCGATCGCTGATTCTTTACAAAAATGAATTAAAACACTTTTTAACAAATGAAGAGTTCTACAATGTGGCGGAGTTTGAAGCCTGTCTGAGCTGCAATAAAAATTGAGGTATCAGTTATGTTATTATATACCTATGTCCTGCGTTATTATATACGTTTTGTTTGTGACTTACCCAATCTATATTGTACATATAGCCAAATGGGTCAATAAAGTAATTCTAATTCTAACACTTTATAATTTATTTATAGATTACTTACGACTGATTGTCTAATAAATCATCACCATCCAGAGAAATTTAAATATTAACAACATAGAACACTAAAACCAGTTATAATATCACTAAGACAACACTGATAACTCATTTGCTTTCAACTTATATTAGACAAATATGTAATAATAAGAGTTTATTCAATGAATACAAGTTTTAACGAAATCAAAACACTAGCTAGCATACAATTTAACACAGTAATAGCGATAGTTGAACAGATTATACTTTAGAAGTTATTATACCATTAAAGTTAGCCGCATCAAAGTACACACAACTGTATGATACGCGCTTTAATGGAATGGAATTACGAGATCAATTCGTGAACTAGCAGTAGCGGCAAAACAAGTAAGTAATTGAACCCGGGACATTCTATTAATTTTTCAATGAATCTCAACTTGTTTAACGAGTTAGTGTGCGAACATTTACAACAAAACGTTTTAATTCTAAAAAATAGTCCACCATAGCTATAAATTGGTAACAATAAAACACATATGTAAGCATGAACTTGCTTCTAGCGATAAAATGAAATGCTTTTTTTTCCTAAAGTGTGGAAGTATACGTATGAGGTACAATAATATTGAAAAAGCGGTTCTTAAAGTCGAAGTGATTCACTGGGAAATAAATCTTACTCGAAACCCTTACACGCTACGATCTAAGAATTTCTTAGTAAGAGCTCCTTGAGTTAAGAATGAATATTGTTTCCGTCATAGAATTGTTTGGTGTTAAATAAATAATTATCTTATAATTATTATTTCTGTTATAGTAGTGTTTTATCCTACTCTTTTATTCTTGTACTACTCAAAATCCTTGGATCTCATTTTACAATTTATGTGCAAGTTGCTAAAAAATTAAACAATTTGATTAAATGTTTGTGGGTTGAATGAAAAAGCTGCTTTCTATTTTTATTAAAAACTACTTTAGGATTATGAAATTATTAGCCGAGAATTCATATACTAGGTATCCTCAATAAGGGTGGAAACCGGTAATATTTTTGAAACGGTAAAACCTAGAGCTGTGAGGGAAATCTCTTCAAAACAACATAAGTGAAATATATTATTGAATTTAATTTTTTGAAAGAAATGAGAAAGTCTCGTGCAGGAGATAACGCCTTCCAGTAAACTGAACGAATCGCAGCCTTTATCAGCTTTAAATGTCCATTTAATTCGGGTAATAATTACAGAAAATATAAATATTTCGTCTTTACATAATTCAGCAGCTTAAAGTTGTAGCAAATGCTGCTACTTTTTACCAGAAATTTTATTATTTATTATCGAGCCTAACAAATGGTCCCCTTAACATTCAGATATGGATTAATATATTTCGGCTTCCGTCCGATTTTGACATTGAGATATGGAATTTAAAAAAGTTTTCATCAAACTTCTTTCAGTCACTTTACTAACGAATTTTTTGCCATTGTCTAAATATTGTAGCTTTCAAGATATCGCCGGTCACCACTCGCATGGGGCGTTTTCACATTAACCAACAGCACCGATATGATCATGGCGCGGCACCGACATTAACACACGACACCATTCACATTTACCGACAAATCGTCGACCTATTTCAGTGCCGAGTATTTTGTTTTTATTATTTTCATGGGTTTTATCATAAACACATTTCTGTTAATGTAATAACATCATGCTTAAACACAGTCACTTTTAATGTTATAACAAATGATCTGCTTGAACTCGAAAGGTGAAATAATGGGCAAGCTTAGAAACGACGCCGACGAGAGGACTGATGCCCACCGACAGATGAGCAACTGCAACGACACGACGCTAACATGTCGCTAAGTGAAAAAGGATTTCCTTTATTTGTATAAGATTTGATGTCCATTAGTATCATTGTCAGTGTCATGCTGCAATCGCGTGGGTAAATGTGAAAACGGGGGTTTTGATACAGGAGTCCTACGGAATTCGGAACTGAAACAATTAATATTCGAAACGTATGAATCGGGGAAAATCTGAAAATTTGGTCTAGGGTAGGGTCAAGTAAAAAATTAGTAAAGGAAATGCGTACATATTATTTATTTCAGGGGTATCCATAGGTAATCAATCATTTTCAGACGCTACGTTGTGTTTAGTTTAGCTTCAACAGTGGAAATGTTAAAACGCTTTTTGTGTTTCTTACCTTACCTAGACTGTCATAATCATAATATTACGCAATTAATAAACATTTTTTATTGCTGTGGTTTAAAATGGCAGATTTTCTATCATCCGAAGAGCAAATTCGTCATTTTATGATGTTTAATTTTCATGCCGAAATGAATGCAACAGTTGCAACTAAGAATATTTGCGATATTTATGGTGATGTTTTAAAAGCAATCAAATGTCAACGTTGGTTCAGACAATTTGCATCAGGTGATTTTGATCTCTCTGATAGACCTAGTGATGGAAGACCTGTAGAATTTGATGATTGATTCGAAATTAAGTGTATAGAAATTAGTGGGTACACTAGTCTCTACATGGTCGACATTGCAAATACATCTCCAAGAAATTGGTACGATCTCCAGACAAGGTAAATGGGTTCCACACCAACTGTCGAATGCGAACAAGGATCAACGTCGCACAATCTGCAGTTCACTGTTAACTAGAACAAGAAATGATCCATTTCTTGGCAGGATTGTCCCCATCTTTCCAGATAGTGGCTCGCTGTAAATCGACCATCAGTTCCAACTCCTAAACCCACGTTAACGCTGAAAAAGGTCCTACTGTGCGTTTGGCGGGATTCCAATGGCGTAATTTTTTATGAATTTTTATAACCAGGTGATACGATTACTGCTGACATTTGTTGTCAACAATTGCAAAGATTAAATGTTGAATTGTTGAAAAAGGCCTGCTCTGGTTAACAGAAAGAACGTGTTGCTTCAACATGATAATGCAAGATCTCACGCAGCAAGAGTGACTCAAGAAAAAATCACGCAGTTGGATAGGGAAGTCATACCTCACACCCCGTATTCGCTAGATATCGCCCTATTCAATTATCATTTATTTAGATCTCTAGATCATACACTAAGAAATAAAAATTTCGATCGATTGATGATGTTCGATACCACCTTGAACACTATTTTTCATTCCAGCCAGCGTAATTCTACAAAAGCGGAATTGAAAATTTGCCAAAGTGGCTTAGATAGTGATGGCGATTATATCTTAGATTGATAAATAAAACATTTTGTGGAAACTTAAAATTTGTATCTTATTGTAAAATAATTGATTACTTATGGGTACCCCTGGTAGATTAAACTTGTATAGAGTGTTTTTAACTTACATGCTGTTCTTATGTTACACTTAAAATTTTAGGAATGTCATGGCATCTGGAGTCTAGATAAGAAATAAGACATTTCGCAAGATTACAGCAAAAATTAGAAACAGTTATCAAAATATGCTAAAATAGTAGTGGAAGCTGCAAAAAGCAATGGAAGATATTCGATCAATGTTAAACTTAAAAAGGAATAAAAAGGATAAAGGAATACAAAATTAAACCATGCGTAAGCGTATATGATGTATATATAATTTTATTCAGGTGTTACCACATTTAGTTTGTTTAATATTTCAATATAGTTTCATATAGTATAAAGAGTACCGCAGATATTACGGAAACCTACTGAAACATTAAAAAAAATGTGGATGGCAATTTTTTGGTGTGATATTTTTTGAATGTTACATATTTATGTATCGAACATAGATTTGGACAGACTTTCTAGAAATTTGTTTGCTTACCTAGTTTATATCAGTAAAACACCAATTCAATTATTCTACTTATTTGAACAGTTGAAATACACTCCAACCCTTTTCTCGCTATTTTGCACAGATTTATAAATATTTTGTTCCAAAACTGATCATTGAAATGCACAGCTGTAGTGTCCCTATTAAAACAAAACAAACATGTATTGATGTAGAATGGTAGATATACATATATGTAAATAAGTAAATAATAAACGTCACACGCACTGTATGTTATGGATGTGTATGTAAGCATAATTCAATACATATCAAAGCAAATGTAATAGATTTCGATTAGAGGATATTCATTACATTACAACTTTTGCGTTTTTGATTATTCACACGCTAGTGAGCAGATAACGGCTTGCCGATAATCGCAAAATGGCCTTTCAATAGAGTGTGGGATGAGGGCGAAACGAAATATTTGCCAGTACGATCGATAATTACTTTAGAATTCATCGAACTTTAAAGATAAGCGGTTTTGGAAGGGTTTTTCAATTAAAGATACGTCGTACGTGACCATACATAATGTTGATAGTATGAGTTGAAATCATTACTAACCGAAAGAATGCATTAAAATGTGTTTTCTAGGTATCTTTGATAGTAAATAGGTAATTTATTCTCATCATATAAGGTGCATGCGTAGTAAAAAAAAATCGGATGCTAAAACTATGACAGACAATGTATGTATATGTATTGCAGACAGTATTGAACAAAACTTAGTCTAATGATGACTTAACTAAACTGGTTAAGTGTACTGAAATATTAACGCAACGGTTAAATTAGTTTCAGTCGTATCCAGTCGGGTAATAAGTTCATCACAGATTATCATATAATATTTTAAGTTGATAACACTTCTTAGCGACTCTGAGATAAAGTGAGGTTAACGTACGAATTAAGTGTTTAGAATAACTGCCGTTTGCTTCTTAAAACTCGAAGTAGTAATGGAATGGAACGTCAAAGAAAACAGAATAACGGTAGATGCTTACCCCACCCTGAGCTCGATGGGCACGGTTGTACGTCGTTCAGTCTCGCTGTAGCAATCGTTCGTTCAAGTCCTTACGCTAGCGTCGCGTCGGAAAAATGCAGAGTATTCAGATCGAGCAACGAGTTAACCTCAAGTTTATTGTGAAACACGAGGTTCTGACTACCCTTCGTGAATGAGTGAGAAGACGAAGACCCGATTTGTGGAAGAGCAAATCCTGAATGCTCCACCAAGACAATGCTCCAGCCCCTTCCACCTTGTCTGTGAAGTCGTTCTTTGCGAAATCCGGCATTACCGTGTTGGACCACCCACCGTACTTACTCGACCTGGCCCCCTGTGACTTTTTTTTATTTCCTAAGATAAAATCGGAGCTTAAGGGGACAAAATTTGACAGTGTGGAAGCGGTGAAAGCGAAAGCGATGGAGGTTCTCAACAAGCTGACAGAAACGGACTTCCAGCACTGCTTTCGACAGTGCAACTGCCGCTCCTGTAGAGCGCTTATTCAACAAACTAAAGCTGATAAAAATTATGTAAGCTAGACTATGTCACAGGGGCAATTGGTACATTTGGCGGGACGCAGTATTTCTGTGATTTGACCCCTTTTGCTTGAGCTAGGCCGGAACCTATTAGCTCGTTTGTTACTCTTTAGAGGCTCTTACTCCTAGATGACAAAAGTTCAGTCTTCAATTGGTCAACTTGGGGACACCACGAGATGTCGGAAAAGACAACTTGGGGGGTTACTCTTCAAGGTTAATCCTTTCAGCGATTCGAACAATACGGTTCCTGGGAGGTTGACTATCTTGCGGCTCTTGTACAACTCGCGATAGCAGAAATACCAGCTCGCTGCCATGTCCTAAGTACTTAATCGATTTTCCCAATTTAGTCTAGCTCAATATATATAAAATCGAAACACGACACTCTTAGACTCATTGATAGTCAAGTTCCACTGCTCCATCCAATCGGTTACCTCGTCCTGAAGTCCCTTAACGCGGAAGTTCTCGTTGCGCGAAGTCGTGAATGCGACAGTATGATCTGCGAATGTGGCTAGCTCTGTTCGAGGATGTTTAAGGATATCGTACGTACGTAAAAGAAATAGTTCTGGGCTGAATAGTGAGTCCTGGGGGACGCCCGATCGAATGTTGGTTTTTTGGAACATACTTTTCCTCGTCCTCACCGAAAAAGTACTTCCACCCAAATAGGACGTGATTGGCCGAATAAAACCCTGATCAACTTATATAAGATTCTCATATGCCAGGCGGTATCGGAAGCTCTTGATATATCGAGAAAAAAACCACCAACAGTAGTAGTACCACATCGGATTTTGTAAAAACGTTTGATTTTGATGATGTGATTCGCAATTACGCAAAAAAGGCTACGAAAGCACCTTTGTTTAGCAGAACATAAATACCATTCCATCTTAACTATAATAACTGTTATTAACTTGTAATCAATCTACCATTAAAATTAATTGCTTATGCATACTGTTTAATTATTGTTTATATACTGATGTGTATTACTGTTTTTATTACCTTTTAGATAGATTAGAAGGCCTTGTTCTGTTTTGAATATATTTACAAGTATGTTTGAATGTAATTAATAAATGTACAATGATATTATTGATTCATGTATCCCAGTCTAGGTAACGGGGGCCGTATTAGTCTTGCTCCATCATTTAATAATCTTCCCGGCGGCGCTTATGCCATGCAAATGAATGCATCCAAGGAAACTTTGAAAAAGGTGCTAAATAAAGATCTAAAAGTCCGTGCATACTGTAAGAAAAGAAGTAATCTTCTTACCAATCGTTTAAAAGCATTGAAATTACAAAGAGCGAAAGCACTCATAGTGCTATATATGGGAACTATGAACATCGGCGTATTTTGTTTTCCTATGAATAAATTTTTCATGTAGAAGAACATTACAACCGCTAAAATGATAAGATATACGATCGAAGTAGGAGAGAAGCTGCTGAAATTGTTCCGCGTGTTCAAAGAGGCCGTCGTGTTGCTGCAGCGATGGTATCGTTGGGAGTCATGGTATGGTGCTACTCAAATACATTTTTGGGAAAAAAAGTTAAAATTGGAGCAAAAGTCTCTCAAAAGGCTGTCCTTGAAAATATTGTAAAACCTTTAACCCAGACAATGTTTAATAATGCGCTCTGGGTCTTTCAGCAGGATTCAGCACCTGCTCATAAAGCAGAAACTACACAAATATGCCTACAACAAAATGTACCTGATTTTATTAAGCAGGAGGATAGGCCATCGTTCAGTCCGGACTTAAATCCGCTGGATTATAAAGTATGATCAGTTTTAGAAAGGAAGATTTGCTCTGTTCCCCATAAAGAGCTCTGTCATCAAATCTCTTGCGGATTTAGACATTGTTGTACGTGCAGCTATCGACGAATGGCCGCGGCGATTGCGCGCCTGTGTCAAAGCACAAAGAGGGCACTTCGAATAATTTCTGTATATACCTCAACTGTAGCATTAAACACTTTCCAATAAATTTATTCTTTTAAATATTATTTTCTGTTTGTTTATTATCAATATATTGTGTAACAGAACTTATTACCCGACTAGGTACTTTTGTGATTAATGATTGGTTTAGTTTTACTCTTAATCAGCAATGATAATTAACAATTTTTGATTGAGATTGAGATATAGTAGAAATGTGTAGTAAATTATACCACAATTGTAGTGTATCCTACCAGAATCGACGGTTACTTTTTACAGGAATTTATCGCAATTTCCCCCTTATTATTTTGCTCTAATTCTTCTCGTAAATTTTCAAAGCAATTTGCACATTGGATTTCCACAGGCAAGAGGTTGGCTAATGAGCCCAGCTAGGGCGTAGACTCGTGACATATGTGGTCGACCGTTATTGTGTCAAAAGACTGCTTTAATGGTTGTTTGAAAGGAAGAATTACAAGCCGTAATTCTTGCGGGCTCAACACGCATCCTTGTTTGATTCCATGTCAAGTAGAAAATTCCTTGGACTCTTCATTGTTTGTTCTTACTATATTCGTGTTATCCCTGTATATATCTTTTACTATTTCTATTGTATTTCTATCCGCACCCTTTTTTTGTAATATCTTCCACACGTCTTTTCTTCGGATTCTGTCAAACGCCTTCTCCAGGTCTATGAAACATATGTGTATTTCTTTGTTTCTGTTAATTAACTTCTCACTCGCTTGTCAGATTGTGAATATGACGTCTTGCGTGCTTCTGTTCTTTCTGAATCCGCATCGTGTGTCTTCTAAAGTTGGTTCTATTTGGCTCTTATTCTTTTTTCCATTACTCTGTCAAATACTTTTCCTGGAACACTTGATAGAGTTATGCCCCTGTAATTATTGCAGTTTCTCTTGTCACCTCTCTTATGTATTGGTAGGATAGTCTGTTTTCCAGTACTTTGGTGCTTTACCTCTCTCTCTCTTATTATGTCGTTCATTAGTTCTTGAAGCCTATTAGTTCCTTCTCTTCCTATATATTTTATCATTTCTGGGGTGATGTTGTCCTTGCCCGGTGCTTTACCTAATTTAATCATTTTCATTGCCTCCTCTAATACTTCTCGACTTATGAGTTCTATTTATTGTTCCTCGTTTGATTCTTCCTCCTCCTCCTGGTCTTGTGTGTTTATGTAAGTTAGTTCTTTAAAATACTCCCTTCGTCGTTCCATTATTTTTCCTTCTTCCGTTATTATATTTCCGTTCTTTTCCTTTATATTCGGCATTGTGTATTCTCTTCTTTGTCTGAGTTTAGCGTGTCACAGGGCGTGTTAGCGTGCAATAGAAGAGTTTTTTGATTTTCTCTGTAGTTTGTCGTCATTTTCTGTCCAAATGATCCCATGATTTCTCTTTTGCCTTCTTGACTGCCATTTTAGCTTCTTTTCGTTTTTATTTGTATACTTCGAAGTCTTCAGGTCTTTTTGTAGTTAGATATTTCTTCCATTTGTCTTTTTTGTTCTTTATCTTTCCACGTATTTCCTCTGTCCACCATTCAGTTCTCCTCATGTTGTTATTTGCTCTTTTTCATTTTACCGCAACTTTCTTCAGCTGCTATCATTTTACTGTTTTTGATATGTTCCCATTTTTCCACTGTATTTGTATTATTTCCTTTATCTCTCAGTGTAGTGTCCAATATTTCTTGATATCTGTTTTGATATTTTTCTTCTCTTAGTTTATAACTTTTTATTTTTTCATTTGCCTTTCCTCTTCTCTTATCTATGTTTTCTTCTTTTGTTTTCTTCTCATTATTACCAAATAATGATCACTACCAATCTCAGCTTCTCTTTTCACTTTAGTATCTTGTACTCTTTCCCATTTATTTTTACTCACCAGAAAGTAATCAAGAATTGATTTTTCGTTCCCACTCTCAGATACTCTTGCAAATTTGTGTATGTCTTTATGTTTAAATTTTGTGTTTGTTATAACTAGTATGTTTTCCATACACATTTCTATTTGCCTTCTAACTCCGACTAACAAATCTATTCCGATGGTGTTTTTTAAGCCTGTAAAGTTTTATGCAAAAATGAGGCAACAAAAAGTTCACATTTATGACCGCTTAGAAACGACCTCTCTCCCACTGTGAGGCGCTTATTAATTGGATATGGATATGGATATTAAAATTATTTTTTTGGGGTTTTTGATCTACCGCCCTTGTAGATGTAACAACTCGCTTTGCAACGTGTTATTAAAAAAATATGATAATTTTATTGATGAATGATTTATGATTGTATAATTCCATTTCATCAATATTAGTTATTCTACCAACAATTCAAAAATATAGAACAATGATAATCAAACACAAATTTAATTTGTATATACCAAGTGTTTACAGTAACTAATATAAATAATATATAAATACAAAGAGTCCTAACTACCAACAATATGGCGACTGCTTTCATAGCTATTTTTACATAAACTTGCAAGATTAGATATCGTGACCACCTAGCACGTAATAATATTTACTGAAAAGTATATCTACGAAGCGATTATTGAATTTTTACTGCTATTGTGCTCGTTCGATTTTAAATACGATTGTTGGGAGCTAGCTGTATCCGTTAGTAGATTAATATCGCTTTTTCCAGTTAACGAACATTTCTCTGGTGTGCGATTTTGTTATTCCAAACATACACCGCCGGGAGAAAAAAGTTGTTTGATTGGATTTGTAAATACCACGAATCGCGTAAATTATTTAACGTCTACTTTAGTAGTTCGTTTAAATGCAGGTCTATTAGGATTACGGAATGAAATCTTCATTATCTGCGTACGTACAACGAAACAAATTAACCTGAAAAGTCTAATAAAATTGTGATTCCCAGATGGTTACACCAACTTTTTCAATTTAAATTTTAAACCCGTTTCTACTTTGGCTGCGAGGATGGATTAGAAAAGGCAATAGGGTTCATAACCCTATTTTATGCGATGGTATTCCCCATTGCACTATATATATACGGTTAAAATTTTGGACAAATTCAATTTATTCCTGAAACCTGGAAAGTAGTTCTCTATTCCAAATTTTGATTCTTTATTCGGCAAAAATTGGAGGTATTCACAAGCTCTTGACTAAATACGAGGGTAGCCTGAAAAATTTCTAGTTTAACACAGAAACAATTTTTTTTTCTTTTTGTACACTTTCTCAACACAATCTCTTTGTAAGTCTGTACACTTTTCCCATCGATACTCCCATTTTTCTAATTCCTCACAAATTGGCGTTTTGTTCTGCAAAATAGGCGTTTACGAACGTGATGGCCTCATTCGATGAAAATCTCTGTGCTTCGAGCGAAGCTTAGAGCATAGGAAAGAGTTCCTGGGAACCAGATCTGGTGAATAATGTGGATGGTCTATCAATTCGAACCCTAATTCGTGAATTGTTGCCATGGCGCCCACTGAAGTGTAGGAGTCTTTTGAAGCCGATTCACCCTTCGCAGTCCATTGTTTCTACTGCGCCTTGGCTTCAACGGTGTACTGGCGTATCAAAATTTCACCTACAATTATTCATCAACGCCAAAACCCCGACTTCTTTTGACGCATTTTTGGTGGGAGTGCGCAAGCGCAGCATCAAGTGCGATCAGTTTTTCATGCCCAAACCTTCAGTCAATATATGACAAACACGTTCTTTCGAGATTGATGGTTGTCTAGCACCATTTGGTGAACTTTTGTTATCGGTAGTGGTTGCAGTTTCTGGCCGTCAGGATCGTTCGTTGTCAACCAAGCTTCACTGTGGTAAATGATGGTGCAGGGTCCCCATAAACAGCGTCCATCTCGGCTTTAATCCGCATAAGTGTATTATCTTTCAAATGCAACAATTCAATGACGGCTTAAGATTCGATTTTTTCCATTTTTACAGAAACACTAAGATCGACTGATCTAAACGACTGTTAAATGATAACTGAGCTTCCAACATGGCGGAAATTTTCAAAAGTATCTTTCAACATATGCGCAATTATATTATCTGAATATTTTTGACGAGCAACGCCATTTTCATGTTGAGGCTTGAAACTCTTCAGATTGCTATCGTACGTGGTTATTCTATGGCAAATGTTTTGCAGCTGACTCATATTAAATACGTATTTGTAAAAAAACACAAAGTGAGATGTTTGACATATGGGTTAGCTGAATCTTGTAGGAAATAGTTATTGGAAATTGAAAACTGCAATTCCAAACAAAAAAAGAATAAAGTCAATATCTCTGGTTCAATATCTCCTGCGCATTATGAGTAATTAATGTAACCCTTTACTTAGTTGATTATATTTGGTTGAATTAACTAAAATAGTAGTTGGCAAGAGAAAATACGATTACAAATACTGATTGACTACAATAAATTTAACATTATTTTCTGGTTAAATTAAGGAACATCGATAATTGTAATACCTTTTTAAAAAATAAATATTGGTCAAACTGATATTTTGCGATTAGATTATTACGTTGGAAGAACAGACTCCATTTCCTTCAATTCTCCATCTCCCACTATTCTCGACAAAAACAGGTTTTTAGCAAAATTTTGCAGCAAATTGACAATAAAACGACAGATATAGCAGCGAAGTGCAGGATGAAATGGTTGCTTGAATTATGTGGAAAAACAATACAACTAATCAGTTTTTTGCATATAACATTTTTCATGATATAAAATAAGATAATTTTTATCTACAATCCTTTAGACGACTTTGCTTTCTTATCCATCAAATTGCCGCAAAGTAAATATGTTTAAAAATTAAAGTTTTAGGGGTTATCTAAAAATGACGTTTTTGCAGACATAGTGACTTTCCAATTATCTACAGTATTAATATAGAATAATTATATTTGTGTGACAAAACCATAACCACAGAAGTCTGCATTATTGACAAATTCATTATTGAGAAACAATTTAATAAATACTCTCCACTTTTATAGGAAAAAGGTATTACGATTTTATAATCTCTCCTGCAGATTTATATAAATTTTAAGCAAAATTATTATAAAAACTCTACTTTCTTTTTTGTAAACCACAAGCTGGTTAGAATTAAAATCAAATATAATTCGTAGCGTAGCTAAACTCGTTTTGTGTACTACGTCTTAATGAAACAAATCGTGCTTCGAGTTTACGGTACGTAAATCTCCTTGAACTACGAACGAGATATTGGCGTTGTTATATAGACAATCCATTGTGTTAAACCGTCTATGTAATTAATACCTTCCCTTATACCAAAATGTACTGCTAATGCTTGGAAAAAAAATTCCTATGCTATTCACCTTGCGAAGCGTAGCGAGCAACAGTTTGCGGAAGATATAATTTTGACGATATCGATTTTGATTGTTAGCTAGCGATTATACTGTGTAATTAACTAAACAAAGATGGGAGGGTTGTTTTGTTTAATCTTTCTCACTTGAACTTAGCTTTAGATATTAACGGTAGGGAAAATACGTGCCTTTTATCATACAAATTTTAAATATAGCATTAGGTTCTCAACAACCATAGGTACATTTTGATATCCTTCCCTTAAGTGCGATTTTTCAAAATTTATTAACATCAACTTATCTTTAAATAAATCATGCAAAATACTAAAAATTGCTTAGTGGAAAACACATTCTTTTTAACCTAATTATGCAATTTCATAGAAACTAGGACAAAAATTTCAACTTAATTTTCTTTATCAACATCAACAAATCTAAAAGACACGGTGCAGTATTATAAAACGAATACAGGTCTCGCGTTGTAGGATGGCGAGTTCCGGCGCTGTCCGAAGGTACTGTCGGACATCGTTCGGGAAAATTCAAGTTTGAATGCAACATGTAGTGGCGTAGCTCGACTTATTTTTCAAATTATGTTAGCATAATAAAAAACGACTATAAAATAAAGTCTTGTATTTCCACCGCGCATCTGAAGCGTTCGCCATCCTATAACGTACAAACTGTAACTGTATCCGTGAGACGTAACCACAAAGGGTATTATTCGCCAATAAAATAATGATATCGATATATGTAGGTATTATACATACCACCGATGAGAAAGTGCAAATCGTAAAACGGTATCACGAAGGCCATTCAATGCCATCTACGTATTTTAAGTCAATGGCGAAGTACAGCACGAACGACGTAATTTTCATGTTCATTCATAAAGCTTTTAATTGTTTTTCTTATGGTTAGGTAAATTTTATTTTATATTATTTCTATTATGTATTTTAAAATTTTCAAACAAGCTTTGTAGAAAGATTCATTTTATCTACAGGGTTATATCTTCTCTCTTAGTTCTAATGGCTAATCATATGTAATGCACCTTATCGTAACTACACCACCGGCCATAATTATTTGCCCACCTAAAGAAATACGCATAAATAAAGGAAGTGCTACCTAAAAAAGAAATTGCAGATTTGCATTTACAGTATAACTTCGACAGTTCGTTCATGCAATGATTCGGACACTCCAGCAGTTCGAACACCCTTACAATCCGGACATTATTTAGTTCATTTGCATCTACAATTCGGACACCTTGCTATAAACGTATCTAAATGTATTGTTATTACACAGAATACATGGGAAACCCCTAATTACTTAGTTTATCAAACGTATAATTTATTATTATTATTATTATTATTATTATTATTATTATTATTATTATTATTATTATTATTATTATTATTATTATATTATTAATTATTATTATATTATTATTATTATTATTTATTTTATTATTATTATTATTTATTTATTATATTATTATTTTATTATTATTATATATTATTATTATTATTATATTATTATTATTATTATTATTATTATTATTATTATTATTATTATTATTATTATTATTATTATTATATTATTAATTATTATATATTATTATTATATTATTATTATTATTATTATTTTTATTATTTATTATTATATTATTATTATTATTATTATTATTATTATTATTATTATTATTATTATTATTATTATTATTATTATTATTATTATTATTATTATTATTATTATTTTATTATTATTATTATTATTATTATTATTATTATTATTATTTATTATTATTATTATTTTTATTATTATTATTATTATTATTATTATTATTATTATTATTATTATTATTATTTATTATTATTATTATTATTATTATTATTATTATTATTATATATTATTATTATTATTATTATTATTATTATTATTATTATTATTATTATTATTATTATTATTATTATTATTTATTATTATTATTATTATTATTATTATTATTATTTATTATTATTATTATTATTATATTATTATTATTATTATTATTATTATTATTATTATTATTATTATTATTATTATTATTATTATTATTATTATTATTATTATTATTATTATTATTATTATTATTATTATTATTATTATTATTATTATTATTATTATTATTATTATTATTATTATTATTATTATTATTATTATTATTATTATTATTATTATTATTATTATTATATTATTATTATTATTATTATTATTATTATATTATTATTATTATTATTATTATTATTATTATTATTATTATTATTATTATTATTATTATTATTATTATATTATTATTATTATTATTATTATTATTATTATTATTATTATTATTATTTATTATTATTATTATTATTATTATTATTATTATTATTATTATTATTATTATTATTATTATTATTATTATTATTATTATTATTATTATTATTATTATTATTATTATTATTATTATTTATTATTATTATTATTATATTATTATTATTATTATTATTATTATTATTATTATTATTTTATTATTATTATTATTATTATTATTATTATTATTATTATTATTATTATTATTATTATTATTATTATTATTATTATTATTATTATTATTATTATTATTATTATTATTTTTATTATTATTATTATTATTATTATTATTATTATTATTATTATTATTATTATTATTATTATTATTATTATTTTTATTATTATTATTATTATTATTATTATTATTATTATTATTATTATTATTATTATTATTATTATTATTATTATTATTATTATTATTATTATTATTATTATTATTATTATTATTATATTATTATTTTTATTATTATTATTATTATTATATTATTATTATTATTATTATTATTATTATTATTATTATTATTATTATTATTATTATTATTATTATTATTATTATTATTATTATTATTATTATTATTATTATTATTATATTATTATTATTATTATTATTTATTATTATTATTATTATTATTATTATTATTATTATTATTATTATTATTATTATTATTATTATTATTATTATTATTATTATTATTATTATTATTATTATTATTATTATTATTATTATTATTATTATTATTATTATTATATTATTATTATTATTATTATTATTATTATTATTATTATTATTATTATTATTATTATTATTATTATTATTATTATTATTATTATTATTATTATTATTATTATTATTATTATTATTATTATTATTATTATTATTATTATTATTATTATTATTATTATTATTATTATTATTATTATTATTATTATTATTATTATTATTATTATTATTATTATTATTATTATATTATTATTATTATTATTATTATTATTTATTATTATTATTATTATTATTATTATTATTATTATTATTATTATTATTATTATTATTATTATTATTATTATTTTTTAATTGGCCTCGACTGGAAATCATTAGCCACATACATAATTTCCTAGCCACCCGAACGGACACCAGGACAAACAGAACACACACTTCACACCTGGGGCCGATCAGGTGACTAACATATCAAACACAAAGACAGGTAGGCCACGGAAAAAGGGAAAACCCACACAGGAAAGACACAAAGGATCGATCTCTAAAACGTAATATTTTCCTGGGCAATTAGATAATTAACATTCAGTGGAAGTTGCATGTTCAATTTTACTAGATCATCTATTAGTTTATTAATTTCATTTATCTGCACTTCGCATCCTAGAACGAGATGGTTGATGTTTCCACACTCCTTCCGACAAAATCTACAAGTGTCGTTCTCAGACAAATTAATTCTGTGCAGATGGGCCGGAAACCTCCCATGATTAAATGCAATCCTTAGAATTTGAGCAAGCATTCTCTTTTTGACATGGATTTTTTTATACCATCGCTGTCCACCGATTTTAGGAAAGAGCAGATGATAATTTGTAGCTTTGTTTATATAGGAGATAAAAACTGCAAAGATATCCGTGTGTGGGATAAGGCACTCTTCGGAAATATCTTTCCGACATGCGTTCTTAGCTAAAATGTCTACTTTTTCATTAAATTGAATTCCTGAATGGCCTTTTATCCATACATAATTGATATGGTAACCCAAATTACTTAAGTAATAATCTAAGTAGATTATTTCGCCAATAACTGCAGACGACCTATAATTGAGATTTTGGAGCTCATGAGTACACTCCTGGCATCACTAAAAATGCAAAAGTTATTTAGTTTGGTTGTAAGTATATATTCTAGAGCCTTTTTTACAGCGGTAGCTTCTGCAGTAAAGATACTGGCTTCTATGGGTAATGAGTACCCTCTATTATACTGCAATTGCGGTATAAGGACTGCACAACCCGTGCCCATCTCATTTTTAGCACCATCCGTAAAGATTTGTATGGAGTCTTTAAATTGGAGGATTGTACGATTATACACTATCGGACACCTTGCTATAAACGTATCTAAATGTATTGTTATTACACAGAATACATGGGAATACATGGGAAACCTCTAATTACCTAGTTTATCAAACGTATAATTTGCAGACGGCAAGTAGAAATGTTATTTCTTGGTGATCACGCTGCAGGCCGCATGCACAGGCCGTTTAGTTAGTTCAAATTGTTAAAACATATCAGTTGCAAAGCAAAGAGGCATCAAGTCTTGGTCGATAACACGAAATGTCACAAAAACGTAAACATGTTACTCTCACGCTAGAGAGAAAATGTGAAATTTTAAAAGAAATAGAAAAAGGAAGAAGCATGAGATTCGTAGCCAATAAATTCAATACGCCACGATCGACAGTGGCAGATATTAAAAAACAAAAACAACAAATCATACATTTTGTAAGTTCATCATATTTATTCCAAAAGGAGACAAATGCTTCTTTGTCTAGTAAATGAAACGATAGATTACATAAAATAAGAGTAACACATAAATCAAATGTAAATTTTTCTTGGTCTCGTATGCCATTTTTTGCAGAAGAATGCTGTTTGCTTTCGATGTGACGCTGACAATGGCTTCTGGACCAACACATTAAAGGGATTTTACAAACTAGACATTGAATTTTAGTGCCATCAAAAATTAAGTCCGGCATGTCCACTATAAAGTTTTTAACTGTGTCTGCCATTGGTTGTTTTCGCGACGTACCTAACTGCGACATTTTTAAAGCAAACATAAGCGTGCAATTACGAAATAAGTTACGACAGCCTACATATAACACAGAACTACTCGCATACGGCATCGATTTAGTACTGACGCTGTGAACGCGTGAAATAAATAATCGCCGACTCCGCACCATATATCTACTGTTACCGCTGTTTGCCCAGACTACTTATAATGAAGTAACTGTATTTCTTTGTTTAAGCCATTTGTTAACTGGATAATTCTGGTTCGGGTTAATAGGGAATTGTCATCTTTACCTGTACTAAATTAAATATTTATTAGTGAAAGATAATTGTATTACATTTCGGGTCTTTCTATGGTCCTACCTGGACCTCTAATTATCGGGTTAAGGAGATTCAGTGGATAACTAAGTATTAGAGGAGTCTTTTGCGTAATTATTTAATGTTATATTTTTCTTTTACTTGTAGATAATTAGTTATACCCCCTAAATAAGAATAAATAAATAATTTTCGAAAATCCAAGTAAAAATGTAGGTGGGCAAATAGTTATGGCCGGTAGTGTACTTGTAGTCATATATAATGAAAAAAAAGCCAGGTGCAGTCATTAAGGTAACTCCATAACTTCAGATTTCATACCGTAGTTTTAAATATTCGTTCTAAATAATACTTCAATATTGGATAAATCATCGTACATTACGAAATGACTTTTATACAGTTATGCTCCACATTTGAGGTTTCCTCAGGATATGAAAACCATGTATGTGTGTACTCGCAATGTTCAACTGAAGCCTCCCATAATTCTAGAAATTTATTGGCTTTGTTTACGGAACGCCGTTGTGTAACAGAGGGTACTTAGAATCACGTAAATCGTAAAAGCATAATTCAATTTCGTGTACAAGTCATTGACGTCCATATTTAAATTTCCCAAATCGGCATTGTATGCAAATATATAGGTTATGACTTTACCAGATAGTGTGTTCGAACAATTACGTGGTGAGGGCATTGATTTAAATAGCAGGTAACTGTTAGGATGTGACTCATAAGGACATAACGCTATCGGAACACAAAGCTGTTTGTCACGCTTCTAACAGGGTGAAACGTGAATTTCACGGATTCGACTTTTACTAGAGTTTAGAATAACGGATTTCGGTTTTATTTTAGAAATTTGATACACTAGCACACGCTCATTACTAACGGAATACTCGCGATTTATTTAATGTTTTTTTTTTCAAGTAAAATATTGAATTGAAATGAAGAAAGTTTCTAGTAATTGTTGTAGTTATTTTGAAATTAACTAAATGGTAGTACAACGGTAGAAATAACAGTCTGTTTATATGCTGATTGGTATAATCCTACACTTGAGAGGCTTCTTGAGAAAAGTACTATCACGATTTTTGTACATTGTGAAGATATGTTCTTGTATGTAAGAAGTGTATCAGTTATTTGACTTGCATTTGCAAATAAGTGTCGGGATAGCGGAAGATGTACTTATTCGGCAAGAAAATGAAGCGAAATAAACGAGGTGCCTAGAATATTAGTCAATCAAAGAAGGGAAGCTTAGAGACTGACAAAGCGTTTCTACTCTCCAGCTCTAAACAATTTCGAGATGTGAAGGAAGCAAAAGAGTAGTGGGTTGGTAAGGATATGGGCCTATATACGAGGGACGTTCAATAATTAACGAGGCAAACTGCATTAGCGGGAAAACTACTGAATATTATTAGATGAAACGCTCTGTGGGTCAAGTAGACAATCTTGGAGATAAATTAAGTCAGCTGTTTGAAAGAAATAAAAGCAAACATAACCTCTTTTGTTCATTTCAAAATGTCGGCTCTTCTCGAAACGTGTACGATGGAAGAACAACGTTCAGTGATAAGATTTTTGTTATCCGAAGGTGTTAAGCCGGGCGAAATTTACTCGAGAATGTTGAAACAGTATGGTGAAGAGTGTTTAAGCCGCGGAAACGTGTATAAGTGGATTGAACAGTTTAAATCGGGCAGAACAAGTGTCACCGATATTCATCGCTCCGGCCGGTCGGTTGAAGTGTCGACCGATGCGCTACAAAATCGCATAAATGACCTTATTCTCGATGACAAGCGTATAAAATATGTTAGTGTTGGATAAGAAGAAAACGCCAGGGTGCTCTCTCAAAAGGTATGATTCTGCTGCACGGTAACGTCGGCCTCCATATTACCCAGAAAACACGAGAGATGATCGGAAATTTGGGTTGGAAGTTGTTGCCACATCCTCCTTACAGTCCCGACCTCACACCATCCGATTTTCATCTGCTCGGCCCGCTCAAAGTGTTTCTACGCGGCACCAAGTTCGAAAACAACAAAGGGATCAAACAAGCTGTACACAAGTGACTCGGACACCAAGGTCAAGAATTCTTCAGCACTGGAATTAAAAAGCTCACAAAGCGATGGAAGAAGTGCCTAAATGTTAGTGGAGACTGCATTGAAATGTAGTGTAAATTTCATTGTCATTGAATAAATTGTTTTCTTTCCACAGCCATTTGTCCCGTTAATTACTGAACGTCCCTCGTATATAAGTTTGCATCAAGGGTTACCACGATGTGAATCGATAAAGGTTTTGATAATCTGTTCTTATTTTTATATGAAGTTAATCAGGGAAAGCGTCAAATGGTCTCCTGAGCTCTAGGTTCACCCAAAGAAACCCTTGCAAGGTAATGTAATCACAACAGTTGTGAATTTATCAAATCCCAATTTTAAAAGAGAAAACAATTCTCGTCATTTATTATTATTAAATTAAATCCTGCGTTTTTCATATCTCCCTTCTTCGCTGTGGTTACTATTTTCCCTTATTTTTATTTGTTAATTGTTATTACTTGGGTCATTCAGTAATTAACGAAACATACTGCATTAGTGGGAAAACTACAGAATATTATTAGATGAAACTTTCTACGGGTCAAGTTGGCAACCTTGGGACAAATTAAGTCGGCTGTTTGAAAGAAATAACAGCAAACATAACCTCTTTTATTCATTTCAAAATGTCGGCTCCTCTCTAAACGTGTACGGTGGAAGAACAACGTTCAGTGATTTTTGTTATTCTAAGATGTGGATTCAGGTTCCCAGTGGCGAGTCCATGTTTCATCGCAGGTTATAACACGGTCTAGAAAGTAACTACTTTCCTTTAAAAACCGTCGTTTGAGTTCAGAACAAAGGCGAACACAGGTGTCTTTATGAACTTGAGTCAATTGTCTTGGAACCCATCTCGAACACGTTTTGAAATAATTCAGCTAGTCACGAATAATTGAATACACAGTTCCAACACTAACATTACTCAACTCAGCTATTGTCACGATTTTTATACGCCTGTCATCGAGGTCATTTAAGCGATTTTGTAGCACGTCGGTTGACACTTCAACCGGTCGTCCGGAGCGATGAATATCGGTAACACTTGTTCTGCCCGATTTAAACTGTTCAATCCACTTATACACGTTTCTGCAGCTTAAACGCTTTTCACCATACTATTTCAACATTCTCGAGTAAATTTCGGCCGGCTTCACACCTTCGGATAACAAAAATCTTATCACTGAACGTTGTTCTTCCATCGTACACGTTTCGAGAAGAGCCGACATTTTGAAATGAACAAAAGAGGTTATGTTTGCTCTTATTTCTTTCAAACAACTGACTTAATTTGTCCCCAAGGTTGCCAACTTAACCCACAGCAAGTTTCATCTAACAATATTTAGTAGTTTTCCCGCTAATGCAGTTTGTCTCGTTAATTACTGAACGTCCCTTGTACTACTTTCCAGAGTTCTAATAGAATTGTTTTGGTTTAATTTCCGAGTAAAATAGCATCAAAGTGAATTTTGATAGATATCTCCAGTAATATAAATGCGTACTTATGAAGAATGTGTATAAATTTATGTGGTTTAACTTATTGGAAAATTTTGAGACAGAAACCGCGTAGTGTTTATTATGTTTATTAAGTGTTAGGCTAAACGGAATCACGGTGGTTACATATTTCATCGATAAATTTGTAGTATGTTCAAAGATTACTACTCCTTTTTAGCAACAAGAAGACACAGGAAAAGCGTCTTTTTAACAATTCAATTTAACAAAATGGTACATGCCAAATTTTGCTATTCACATCCTGTATGAGCATTTATGAAATTTATATACTTCTATATTTCATGAAAATATTTGCGATTTTTCTTGAGAAAGCCATATTTCGACAGCAATGTATCAATTTACTAAAACAACAACAAAGAATAATATCAATTCTCTTCAAAATTATTGATTTATTTCTCCTAGAAACGAAGACCTTGCTGCTTGCATACTTTGGGTATTCTTGAATTTTACGCAGCGAAACGTGCCTTGAACTAAACCTATTGTTTAGATCTCTCAATCTTAAGCAACATGTTAAACAGGAAACAATTCATCCCTAATTCATTTATTTATTTCTTCTGCTGTCTTTCTGAAGTACGAAATTCATGCTTTTCTCGGCAATTAGAAAATGTTTTTGAACCATAAACCGCGTATTCTGCGTAAACTTTATTAGAATTTCAAATGTAGCAACTCTTACTTTCTGAAATCAACATTTTGATAGCAGTTTTCGAAATTTGCCGGTGGGCATACATGGTATTTTGTTCAGATTCAGCGAGGTAGGTACCCTACGCTTTCCGGTGTTTCTTTAAATTCCCCTAAAAAATGACGTCTTTAAAACGAAACGGTTTTATAACTGCTACCGCTCTAGGCATTTGTTACTTTGTTAGCAACATAGCAGTGTAGCTTATACCACAGAATATAAGGAAATGTAAATGTTATTTTCCCGTTATTTGTTTAAAGATTATGTTGTGTAATTAATGGTCTAAAATTAGTATTTTAATTGGTTCTTAAAACCAACTTTATATAATTTATGAAGCATTTTCTAATTAAATGACTTTGAAGTATCCGCTTCTACAAAAGGATGAATGAGTATACTTTCTAGAATATTGAAAAAAGAATTTGTGAGGAAGCAATAAATTGTTGTAATTCGTAATTGACTACAACTATAGTTGCAACAAATTAATACTACTCGATTTTCTATCGCGTCGAGCACCATTTAAAGCAGACAATTGGACAGTACAAGCCTTATAACTGGAGTTGACATTTTTTAAAGTTCGTCGATGATTTAAGCCGGTAGTTCCGCTAATAAAGGACATATTCGTCTGTATTACATTAAGAGATTAGCGAATATGTCCTTTATTACCGGAACTACCAACTTAAATCATCGACGAAATTTAAAAAATGCCAACTCATATTGTAACCTATAAATAAATAGGTAAGTGATGTGCTACAGAGATCACACAATGCCATTTAATTCAAATTAAGCGCTAAATTACGTAACAATGGAATATTGCGTGTCTGTAACTGTTGGAAATATGTTGTTTCGAGGTTACTGTCAATGTAAAACGAATTAGCGATATAACATATAATACAATGTATAAATTTTTGCCGTTGATTGAAGTATACACACGATTGCACATGAGAAAGTTATATGTATTTAAATTTCTATCTAAACAAGTTTAACAAAAAATGCTTGAACAATTGAAGTCTAGATATAACAAGACATTCCCTTTTACTTAATGAGTTACACTTTGACTGAAGCTCTTACTCTACATTCTTGTCTTATAATTTGTGCAACAAAGCCACTAAACTTTAAAAGTATAAATAATCATGTTGCCCTTTACCTTTAGGACAAGGAATGAAAAATCTTCACGAATATTACTTCAAGTTACCATCTGTATGCCGACCATACTCAGCTATACGTTTCCTTCCACCTCTACCTCTAATTTAATCAGTTGCATAGCAACTTAATGATGATATTGACAATCCAGTTTAAGTGCCTGAAGATAAATCCCAAGAAATCTACTCCCGAACTTTTTGCTAAAGAAAACATGACAACGTCACTGGCTAATATGGTCATCATCATTGTTAAGGACAAACAACTTGTTCCTGTTGAAACAAACAAGGATTTGGATGTTTTGATTGACATAAAATTAAGATTTAGAGACCATGTTAACGAAATGATAAGAGCTTATTGTAAGCTCAGGTCCTATATGGCTGTTGAGACTGTCTTGGGCAAAAACTTCACAGTTTTCTTTGCAACAGTCTCGTCCTGTTCCACTTCAACAACTATGACACTTTGTATGGTTCTTTCATTGATGCTTTGGATAGACAGCAAATACAGCGCGTGCAAAAGTCGCGTCTTAAGCGGGTGTTTGGAATCAGGAAATGCAACAGAATTACTTACACACTGAAAAAGGTTGGAAGGCTTAACGTGCGTTACAGAAGATCTTTACATGCAATGTGTAATCATAAAATTATGACTTTGAAGTAACCTGCCTCAGTTTGTGATTTCACGGAAGACTCTTAATACGGTAAGTGTTTGAGCACGTATTATATTTTATTTCTGACCATTTATTTTGTGTAAACTTTTATGCGCCCGCCACTGGCTGTTGGCGCAAATTGAGTAACTCTAGTAATAATATTTCGACATTATATTTACAGAATTTAAATAACTTAGTATTGTCAGTTGAATTTTGGCATTTTAATGAATTATATTACAAGTTTTGTATTATTGTAAATAAGTTTCCAGTAAAATCAACTTGGAGGAAGTAACGAGTCACCAGCTATTTTGAAGAGTTTGCTTTGTAATAACAATTTTTATCAAACAGCACACAGAAACTTTTAACAAATTATCTACATGTATTGGAATCAAGTCATCAAAATTCATAATGCCATCCGCATCAAAACATGCAATAGTCAAAAGGTCAAACATTTAAATATTGGTATTCATATGGAGACGATTAAACAAAAGGACAAAAAATTATTTTGACAGCAATATTTCCAAGAAACTTATAAAAATTGAGATAGAAGGCAATCTAAAAACCATTTAGTGATGAAACAGTGTTAAAATAATTTGGAAAAGAAGAAAAAGACAAAATTAAAGACAAGAATGTTCAAAGAGAGACCGAAGAGGATATTACACCATATAAGGAGGGACCGACGAGGATATTAGAGAATTTAAAGAGGGACTAAACAGGATTTCATAATACATACACACAGGGGGGATAATTGTAGGTAAATTCATAAAAATTCATGTACAAACTTTTTAAACTAAAACGGATATATAATTTTATTGTAAATCATGAAATTGAAGTTTTGTTAATCATCTTGTCGACTTTTCAAAAACCTAAACACGTTAGGCATATGATCAAAAAGCTTTAGGCCACTACTTTTTTAAGATTTCGCAAAAGTTATTAATAATCCCATAGAATTATCAAAAAATATCACGACTGGAGGCTGCATTTTCACTTCCAATTTAGCTACAATCAAGGGTATACCTACTTTTTATAAATTTGTATAACGTTTTATTATAAAGCAAGAGTGATTATTTGTCTATCTTGTTGCACTAGCAGCACTGGCACCTCTAACAAAAACTTCAAAACAGCAAAGTCTTAACCATGGAGTTCGTTGTAATTACTGAAGGATAAACAGTGCTTCCGAGAAGTAACGCTCCGTTCATGTATTTGTTGTTAAAAAATAAATGAATAAGGTTTTTTTACATATTATTGATCGTAGTTGATTTGACATCATTTTATTTTTTAAATACTATTTCTAATTTATTATAAACATTGAAACCCTGTTTTAGTTATGTAAAATCCCCTTTAATTTTAATTTACACATATGTAAGTAGACGGTTATGGGCATTGCATACCTAGCTTCTCAAACGCCTCTGCAACTATGCATGTTTATATAACCAAACGTCACTAAATATGCTACTTTCTGCATAGTACGAGAGGAAAGAACAAACGGAGAGGCTTTTAGTGATGCCATTTTAGGTAAATGTGAGAAAAGCAAATACGTCTGTTCATAAAGCGTTCTTGTTGATGCAAGCTGGTCCGTGTATTCGTCCTATGTTCCAGCATCTGTTTATACTACGGCAACTAGATAAATTATTCTTTCTGAAGACATTCCAAATTCTTGTTATGAATAAAGGGGTCTAGAAATATACATTTATCTCTTTGATATAATTTAAGTGAATAATAGCGAAATCCTGATGTGTATATGATGGAACTATGGAGTGTTAGAACTGGAGAGATTTGGCGAATTTTAGGAAATTTCGATTTCAATTTTAGTTTAAATGTGGATACATTTATAATTTAGGCAACCAAGTGTAAACTCGCAATCCACTATGTCATATCACGCATCATTTGCTATCGATTGTTTATATTAACCTACTTCGGCAATTTAGCACAACTCACTGAAATAAATGTAAATATTTGATAATGATAACCCTTCACAACATCGATGTCATGATATCAAAAGGGTAACTGAAATTATTTGACTTTTAACTTTCGCTTCTCTTGCAGCATGTTTATAATATTAGGCATTCCAAAAGTAGGCAAAAACGTATTACTACTGGCAAAATATATATAGGTACAGTTTTAGTAAAGAATGCAAAAGAAAATAACTTACCAAAGTTAGAAAATATTTAGTGTTGAGCAATGTTTATATATTCCTTCGTCAACAAAATCACACATTCAACACGTGACACAGTTAACCGTTTAACACAAGTAAACATTCCTGTTGCTGATGATAAAAGAGAGTGTCCCTAAAAGGTCCAACTATTTATACGTATCTCGTAAGAGTCCTCTTTGTGTGTGTCTGTTTGTGTGTGTGAATTCGATTTAATGAGTTTGTTCTTCGAGCTGTCCATGCTCGTGATTCACCTGCAGGGCATTTTTGGTATTTTCTCGACTTGAAGCATTGTGGTTGCATTATCCTGCCATTAATTCCCGAGTTAGAAGTCTACAGGGGTCCCTCGGTCGGCGCAGACTATAAAACCATTCGTCTTAACGACCGCAACTATATCTTTATTTCATCTTGGAATCCCTTAATCACCTTCTTTTTGGAACTAGTCTGATATTGACAGTTCGGTATTAGACTACTTTTTCTTATTATATGGATTGTAAAACTAAGAGATTTTATATCAAAGATGGTATAGCAGAAATTTACCCTCTTCTGAAATGCAATATATCATTATCAGGCTTAAATTTTGTGACGGTATCGAGATGAATCAAATGTGACTAGTATTAATTGAATTTATCGTACCTAGTTGTGTACAAGGTAAAATTTGCGGGGAATATATACATTTGAATATTTACGAAAATATCTAGTGCGATCGTTGGGGTGTTCGATACCTACCCCTGTTTTATGTTCCCATTAGTGCTTTCCAACCCTGAAGGAATTTCGGTAATGGGCAAATATTATTAAAAGGGGCCGACTTGATTTTAAAAGTTCATTACAGTGAAAAATTCTAATTTATATTACATATTACAACTGATTCAATAAATATATATAGAGCACTGCAATTTTTCACTTATGAAACTTCAAAATAAAAAAGTGAGTATCCATCTAGTGTGCTGGTGGAATGTAATTCCTTCCTTGGGCAATTTAGAGAAAAAGTCTTTGAATCAAAACTATTATTTCCAAGTATACTGGGTGTTCGGTTTCCGCTGCAAACGATACCCGTTTGGTTTTTCACAGGAAACGTCCTGTTTTTTTTTTGGATGGACCTCTTCAATCCATTTTAGTCTTCTTCAATATTCCCTATACCTAGTTGTTGAGATAATTTGAAATTTTTACGAAATTCCGCTGTTTCTTTAACGCTCGATGTCTTAAACACCCTACAAGTTAGAGCGGTGATTCAAATTTTATTCGATTAAGTATTTCATGGAGTTTTTCGCAATACATTGAAAAACCAGATTCTGCAAGATAGCCGTCGACATCGTTACCAAATCTGATTCATGTTACTTCAATGTTTTTTAATAGAATATCCTATATACGATTCTCGTATTTTCCAGATTGTAACAGAACTCTTTTAGAATTTGTAATTTGAATTTCCCTATACCTAAAATGCGCCCTTCTTTAGTAAATTAAATATGAAGCAAGAGGGAATTAGAAAAAATCAATATGCAAATAAACATAGAAAGACAAAGTATGATAATATCAAAAGATGATAAGACACATCATATTAAATTAAATGGACCAACAATAGAACATGTTGAGGATTATAGATATTTGGGGACGATTATTGATAAAAATGGAAAATTAGACAAGGAAATAAACGAGAGAATGAAAAGAGGAGGAAAAATATTCAACACAATGGATATAGCACCGAATCGAGCACATTAACAGAAAAGCGCCGATCAAAAATAAATGCAATGCAGATGAGGTTCCTAAGGAAGATTAAAGACAAAACAAGAAGAGGCAAAATGCGAAATGAAAAAAAAATCGATCCTGTCAACGACAAAATAGCGGAAAATCAACGAAAATGGTTCGGGCACGTATGCCGAATGCCCGATGAAAGACTTACCAGAAGAGTATATGAAACAAAAATACCAGAAAAAACGGCGAGAGGAAAACCTAGGAAAACATGGGAGGAGGGAATAAAGGAAGAAGCCGGGAAAAGTGGAATAAAATAGTAAGGGACACACTAAGAACAGAAGGTTGTGGAGAGAGGAGTGCCGAAGGAGAAAGGAATAAACTCAAATCAAACCACCAGACACCTTACGTTAGAATGGCATAAGATTAAGAAGAAGAAGAAGAAGATTAATAAGTAGCGCAAATAAGTAGACAAACGTTGATTAGAATTCAGCGTAAAACTAATAGTTTTTTTAAAGCACCAGAGACTAAGCCTTTTCAGCAGTAAAACATATAGTAAAAACATACTGAAAGTTGTTTACAAAATTTCCCAATTCTAAATACAAATGTTTATGAAGAAATTTTCGGACAATGCGTGATATGGACATTACACAAAATATTTCAATCCAGAAATGTTACTAAATGTTTAAGAAAATACAAGGAAACCCATCAAATTTTACGTATGAGTATTTTTAGAAAAACAAAAGTTTATAGTTATATACAGCGCTATATGCATTTTATCAAAAAAATTATCTGCTTAGCTTTATATTTAATTTACTAAAGAAGGATACATTTAAATTTATTGTATAAGAAAGTGTTAAAACAATTCTAGAACAGTTTTTCTATCAGATTCAAGAAGAATATACAGGATGTTCTATTAAAAAAAATCAAAGTAGCACGAATCAAACATTGCAACGATTTCAATGGTCACCTAGATCAAACTCCAAAAAATATTCAACCGAAAAAAATTTGAATCACTCTCTTGGTACAGACCTGAACTTTACGCCGAACGATAAACAGAACAATGAACCAAATATCAAACGGAAAATGGACATTAATTTCGATGAACTGAACAACATACGGGATGGGGTTATGCTGCTTCCAGGTTTTCTTGCAAACAACTACGGATGCTGCATCAAGAAGATGGTGGCAAGCACATTTATATACAAAAAAGAAATGCAGAACATGTTGGCAGTTTAGTAGGTGAATTATAGTTTCAAGCACTAAAATTTTCACAAGGATGACACTTGATTTTGAGTATTCATTAATCAAAATTAGTAGAAAAATAGAAAAACGGGATTTTGTACTAAGAAAAGTAATATCAGATCATAATAGATTAGCATTAACCCTCCGCTTCTTAGCAACACATCCCTAAAGTATGTGTAGGATATGTTTATTTATAATATTTTTTTTAATAATATAATTTTTAACTTATATAAAAATAATGCTGTAGTAACAGTTAAACAATATAGTTAAGAGTACGTGCAATTTACCAATATATTAAAAGAGCGTGATAAATGCAATACAGGGGAAAGTTAGGTAAGTTGACGAAGCAAGTAAGACTCAAAATATTTGATGGCGAAACACTTCACTAAAACCCTTACCACAACACTTCACTCGCATTTGACGCACGTTCGGATAACCAAGCCTGTCATCATCAGTGGTAACAAGAAATATGTTAAACTACCCTTTTATCCAGGTCTTCAAAAAATCTTTTCTAAAGTTAACCGCAGAATTATCTTTTCTTCAAACAATAACCTCAAAAACGTTTTAGGAAGTACTAAAGACCCAGCAGATAACATGGATAAATCAGGAATTTACAGAAGTTCATGTAAAGATTGCGATCAAGTGTATATTGGGCAGACAAAAAGATCAATCAAAGTTAGGTACAAAGAGCATTTGGATCATCTCAAATTCAGAAGGTTTGATAAATCTAGTGTCGCCCTACATATGCTGGAAAATAGTTGATAATATAAAGTTAGTTAATTACGTAAACAGCATTGTTCAATTAAACTCTTATGAAGGCATGGAAATTTACAAAAACAAACATAACAATGAATTCAGATTCGGGACTACTAAATTCTAGCCTTTATCCTTTGTTATATCATGTACAGTTAATTAATCGTAACTTAAAATTTTTGCATAATTTGGGATATGCATATGTTGAAGTTGCATACTTTGAAATTGTCTGTTTCAAAATTGCTGACTACATTAATGTAAATACAAAAGTAACTCATGAATATTTTAAACGGCCTATTGTTAAAAAAAGTTACGAAAATAAAAATATTTCTAATCTTAATTTATCTGCGAAATTAAATATATTACCGTGTGTGGTAAGATGGTCCGGGTAGGTTGGTAACATTGCCATTTTACCCGAAGATAAATGTAAATATCGCCTAGTATTTGTGTTTTAGATCTCTACAGTTTAGACTGTATCCAAGCTCTCAGAGTGTGCGGGTTGAAAATGCTACATTTACAGCCATGCATGAACACTAGGAGACAAACAATCTTGCAATTATAGAATTCTAGACTTCATGAAGATATGTGAAAAAAGAATTGTGAAAAAGTAATACAACATGAAAAAACATTTTTAAACATACAAGGTTTGTCTAAAAATCGCCGATGGTACAGAGGATTATTAAATAAAGACCTTCTAGTGGAGTGCATTGTTTATCGTAAAACGCTGCTTTACCGCTTTGAATTAGTATAACTAAATTTTCAATAAGCTACCGGCAAGGGCAACTGACAGAAAATAACTTGCATGCAGGGGAATAACCCATTCACCTAAACAAACCAGTACTTGATATATATTGGCTTTCGTCGGCGAAATGTGAAAATCCTGGATTTTTCCGACGTAATTAAAATTTTTTAATTAAGGAAAAATTCCTTCCCGGAGTTTAAAATTTTTCATTAATTAAAAAATTTCATTTCGTCGGAAAAACCAACGAAATCACGGATTTTCAAATCAACATTTGATTTTACAGATTAAGGAAGAAAGCGCTGCTTTAACCAAAGCTTGCAGTAGCCACAGCGCACCAACTTCGCTTTATCTCAATATGATCGTTATTTTACTTGCATAATGACAAATTTGTACCAAAATCGAAAAATAGTTATTTATGTCCCAAGGGACGTATGCGCAGTTTTGCGGTCTGCAATACATCCGAGAGTTATACTGTATTTTATTATTACTGGCTTAAAATTTCCAAAAAACAGCATTTTACGAAAATTGTTGACATTTACTTATATCTCTACGTAATCATCAAAATTGTCAATTTCTGTTATATGTTGCCATATTAGTGGATTATTACTTTATATCCTGAAGGGCGTAAAATTCCATTGCATCCCGGTGTTAAGGACTAGCAAGGTAAATAACTAAAGCGTGACAAACGGTTGCACCCGCTGTGTTTACTATGTACATTCAAGGAATCAAGTAGACGTTCGGTTATTATCGGTTGATCGGTGTGCGTGTACTATTACATCGATAATACACGCGAACAATAAATAGTACACGCACACCGATCAACCGATAATAACCGAACGTCCACTCGATTCCTTGTGTAACCGTTTGTCACGCTTTATAAATAACCCGTAAATCGCACTGACGTCCTTCCATTCAAGGCAGTAATCATTGATTCGCCTAGCCGATAGTAGGAAAATATATTTTTCGTTACATATAAATCATTATATTTAACTAAGTATTCATTTGCTAGCCAAGGAGCATGTAATTAAGAATAGTCTGAAAAGTTTCGAGCCTAACACAGAAACATGTATTTTTTGTCAAATTCCGTTTTATTTCTTAACATAGTCTCCTTGTAAGCTTATACACTTTTTCTATCTCTTGGTGCACCCATCTCTTTAATCCGTCCAAATAATAGTTGGTATCTTGTTCTTCAGGCGTTCTACAGACGTTGACGAATGTGATGGCCTCCTCATTCGATGAGAATCTGTTCTCTGAGCGAAACTTTGAGCCTAGTAAAGAGAAAAGAGGCGCTGGGTGCAAGATCTGGTGAATAAGGTGCGTGGTCTATCAAATCAAACTCCAATTCGTAAATTTTTGCCATAGCGACCACTGAAGTATGCGTTGTCTTGGTAGAGCAAACATATTTTTTTTCTTCAAATGCGACCGTTTTCCCGTTATTTTTTCCTTCAGCTTGTCAACTAACGATGTTAGCATGCACCCGTTATTGTTTTCCTTTTTTCAAGATAGTCGATCAACACAACGCCGTGATTATCCCAATAAACAATCGCCATCTCTTTCCCGGCCGATGGAACAGCCTTCACCTTTCTCGAAACTGATTCACTCCTCGCAGTCCACTGTTTCGAATATATCTGGGCTTTACAAGTGTACTGGTCCAAATTTCATCTGCAGTTAGGAATCGACACCAACATTCCGGCTTATTTCGCTTAAACTACTTCAACAGGGTTTTAAAAATGTCCATTTGAATGCGTTGAATGCTGAGGAAGCGCGGGACCCAACCCGCGGTCAGCTTTTTCATGCCCAATTCTTTAGTCAATATAGCCACCAGATAACTACACCCTCTGTTATCTCTCTAGTCGTTTAGCACCATTTAGTGAGCTTTTCCAATGTTATCGGTTGTGGTTGCAGTTTTTGTTCATTCGAACGAATTTTTGGTGGGAGTGCGCAAGCGCGATCAGCCGTTTCATGCCTAAACCTTCTGTCAATATATGACAAACACGTTCTTTCGAGATGCCCACAGCTTCTGCTATTTTTCTAACCTTGACTTGATGGTTGTCTAGTACCATTTGGTGAACTTTTTCGATGTTGTCGGCAGTGGTTGCAGTTTCTGGCCGTCCCTAACGTTCGTCGTCAACCAAGCTTCACTGTGGTAAATGATGGTGCAAGGTCTCCGTAAACAGCGTCCATCTCGGCTTTAATCCGCATAAGCGTATTGTTTTTAAAATGCAAGAATTGAATGACGGCTTGATATTCGACTTTTTCCATTTTTACAGAAACACTAACATCGATTGACACAAACGACTGTTAAACAACAACTGAGCGTCCAACATGGCTGAAAATTTCAAAAGTATCTTTTAACGCATACACAATCACATCACCAGAATATTTTTGACGAGTAACTTTTTAGAGAGCCCTCGTATATTAGTTATCCTATGAAACTGTTTTTTGCCTATACTTGTGGAAGAATATTAAAGAAAGCAGAACATATGTATGGACGAACTAATAGCAAATTATTGGGCTACAGAAAACCTCATCGTTTCATTGTAGCTCTTATTATTAAGCATCACTAAATAATTAGATTTCCACAGTTGTGGCTGTTTGCTATACCCTCGGTTATATTGCATTGTAGCGTCACTTAATCACATTTGCAGCGATGTATATCTTTAACTGCAACAATTTAGGTTTATAGAATTAACAATAGATATTGTACCGTTCTATATAAACGCACATCCTAACAGTATTCCAAGGAAATACTAAAATATACAAATGTTCCCCAAAAGTGTGCCATTGTGCCCACATTTTATGTATATAATACAAAGCCACAGTACACTAAGTAGGTGTCTTGATAAGGTATACTAAATGGATGTAAGTAGTATAATAAACAGAAAAATGTTCCATACATTGTTATTATTTTTTCTATGAGAGTCCACCTGTGATCCACGAGCTCGATAGTTTAATCATAACAGTGTTCCTGTAAAACTGTGGTGTATTATGTTTACTAATTTCTGTATTCTATTATAGTTATAGCCTGAATATTACTTTTACTGGTTTCGAGAACATCAGGAGATATTAACAGAACTTTTTGCCTGCAATATATAACACAAAAGACATTGAATTTATAATTACATTCCCATTTTGATTATTGCACTTAAAAGCATATAACTCTGCGATTAAAACAATGGGCATCCGCTCATTTAATTGGAATCTGTGGATACATTATGTTTTACTATTTCCCTGACCACACAGTGCGATTTGCTCTTGTACAGCTTGATAACGATACCATGTCACGATATATCTATTATATAATAATTACAATATATCAACTCCAATCACGAGTAAAGTAATATGAAAGCTTGTGTAATTGCCATGCAAACATTACACGTAATGTTTGTACAATATCTACGTAGGTACATAGGTGCATGTGTGTAGGTACTTATGTAACTACTGTTTTCAGTGGAAAAGGTCATTGCTAATAAGAGACTGATTAACCGCTTTTTTAAGAAGATGCGTGAGTTAAAGGTGAGTACCAGTGGCTATTATGAAAAATGGTGATATACTTTGAACTTGACTTACTAACGGAAAAAATCGAGGATAAACGTATAAAAGTAAAAGTTTAGTAAAAATGGTAGTGCGGCGTGAATATTGAACGTGATTCTGTACGTGTTGCTTCAAGTATTCAAGTAGAACTGGAGTAGAACGTTTTCAATACGAAGCTTAAGCCAGTTGGTAGTTGAGACGGTTTTTTCAAAAAGACATTAAGCGAGTGATCCAATAGAAAGCGATTTTTCATAGGCAAAATATGGTGTGAATCACTGGTAAATATTTGTGATTCGAAAGGAATATGCATCATCATGGGTGATATACTGCACCGTCTCATTTCATATGACAGAATATGGTAATATTTGAAGCTGGGAATTTTTTAACTTATGTTATTCGAATAGAAATTTGGAAATTTATTGGAATATTCAAATAATTTGATAATATTTGAATTTTATTAGGATATTTATACATTAATTTATTATACGTAATGCGAAAATTATTACAAATTGTATTATAAAATATATTTGTTTTAATTATATATATTGAAATACCTTTCTCGGGGGATTTGGGGAAAATTGTTAAATTTGCTAATTTTTACACTAAATTAACGATTCTTAGTAAGTTCGGGGGTATCCCTGGATACCCTTTCGGCAATTTTATAACGAATACCCAAATTAATAAAACGAAATTAACGAATTTTAAGATTCTAAAAGTAACTAATCTTGAAACTTGAACGATACCAGTGTCATATAAACTCTCTGTTTATATAACCACTACAGAAAACTGCCTGTTCTGGAAATTTAACCCTTTTCTCTTCAAATAAAGACTTTGATTTCACAATCGAACACTCACTATATGGGGATCGGAGTTAAGAAACACTTTGACTCAACCAATGCTGAATAAAGATTGATGAAAAATTATGGCGTCGTTCATCTTTCCTTTATTTTAAATCGCGAAAGACCGGCAATTGTTTTATTTCACAGCCAATTTTGATAATTTAACCCAAATAGAAACTTTTACGATGAATTTCGATCAAATGAGATTATTTCTGCAAACAGCATACGAGAATGAATGCAGTGATTCAACTAGGAGGTCGTATTTCGATGATTCTATGATTCAAAATGTCACTGGCAAGCTTTAAACGTGAAAATTCTCTACTAATTTACAATTACGTGAATAGGACGATTAACTGATGAGTAGATTTTTCCATGCTACCCCACACTCGTCGTTATCTGGACTTATATCATAAATATAATGTCCTCGCCCTAAGGCCAGTTGGCTGAGGGGAGATGGTAACGAGGAAATTTCCATTTTTCTCCGCTCCCTCTGCTGTCTGTATTTGTGGAAATAAAATAATAACTTTTACAATAAAATAAAAATATGAAAATGTTAATTATATGCTAGCCTTTTTAAAATTTTGTGACTGTATCCGGCAAAATCGTATCCAATTTAATGAATGTAATAATAGGGGTAGTATATTAAATACTTTTAATTGCGTAGAATAATAATAGCTAAGTATGAAACAAGTAACATTTATGCTATGCTCAACAAATACCTTAAACAAGGAAATACAATTATTTCATTACAAGTATATGCTTCTTTTAAGCGAAGAAAGAAACGCCAAGAAAATATTTCTTTTGATTTAAAACAGTTATTGTATTGCGGATAATTGAAACAGTAATTGCCTTGAAATAAGGCCGACAGCTTTGATACAAGTAAACGTTTCTCTGCGTGTACGTATTATCATTAACGACTTGGAAGTATAGTAGATCTTTTCTATATTCATTTCAACAACTCTCATTCCATAAATATTTAATAGAGCCCAGTCAATATTTTGAAGAGAAGTGGTTTCAAGTATGGAATTTTTTTTGAATATTGACGAAATGAATCTATGCTTCAGATGCACGAGCTCTCAATTATTTTTTAATTTGGTATATATTATTAATAATAAGTACTATTGGTTATATTATTGACTGGATTGTTGAAAAAATAAAGTATATGATTAATTTGATGCTGACTACCCTCCTTAATTACAAAAACCTATTGTTTACATAACTATTTATTTAAAAGCCTTTGCCAGACATGTATCGATTAAATTGTGGCAAAAACGTTCAAGCTGTTAAACGTTCCGCCACCGTGACCACCACTACCACAGCGAATGCGTCATAATTACAAATTGGATAAGCTGTATGTGCTCTGCGGTGTTTAATTGCTGCGTGATTTAAAGTAACAAATCTTTTTTCAAATGTAGTTGATTGTACGCGTAATTGTTGGTTCGAATATAAATTAGTTTATTATATTTTATTAAATTTATATAAAAACGAAAGAAATTAAATGTTTGGCTTGTATTTTGTTTCAATGCATACCAAAATGTAAAAAGATAACGACCGCCGCGTAAGTGTAGTAGTAGATCATTAAGAAAATAGACTTTCAAAAATTTTTTGTCCGATCGTATCTATTTGATAAAGGCGCATGACACTATTGGCTTAAATTCAGTTTTTACCTATCCAAAAGAAATTCCTCGCTACAATTGATTACTTCGGAACTTATGAACGTTGTATATGTCCGTTAAGACACATATATAAACGTTATTTAATCGATTACATGCCGTCAGACTTATTGAGGTCAGTGATTGGTGATTGTTCACTTTTATTAACGGATTGTTGTCGAACTAAATCTATTTAGAAGAGATCGCGTCGAATGTTGCGCTGTACTTTGTTTATGGATTAACCTACTCTTAACGCACAAGCGGATTTTAAAAGAATTTATTAATTCTGCCGCTGTATTAAAGATTAACTGGACACCGGACCGTGAGAGCGAAGTTAGAAAAGGTCATAGACAGCATATCTAATGAAACATAAACATCAGCAAATGGGATTGCGAAAACACGGAAGAGAGATTTTGGAATATAATGTTTTTGGTAGCGAGAACGATTATTTTTACTGGAAATTGTTTTTACTGCACCGTGAAGTTAGACTGTAGAAAAAAATAACGGTCAAAATAATTTAACCATGATTAGCATTATACATCAGAAAATGAGAGCATGCATTTTTTGATATTATTGCATTGTTTTCCTAATTATAAAGACAAGGATATCCCATTTAGGGGCATAAAAGGCTTTCTTAAACTTGATGGTACTCCCCCACAAAGCGCCACAAATCTGAAACAAATGTTGGAAATAATACCAAAAAGGAACTGTACATTATAATAAAAAAAAATGCAAGTATGTGTAAAGTTCATTAAAAGTTATAAATTAAATGCCTTTTAGGGAAAGTGCATCTCAAAAAATTGGAACCGAAGTGGAGATTGCGTTTTCGAGACTATATGACATGACATTGGCATCCGTCTACATCTTATTTGGCCAAACTTTTCCATTTTGTTTGCCGTTGTTGTTTAAATAGATTTCGAAAATCATCTCTAAACACCTCGTAGACATTATAATCGACACTACAATTCCAATTTTTGCTTAACTTATACTTCGCACCTATCAGAAACTTTAAATACAAGCGTCTTCGAACGGAAGAACAAGGTTCTTCAAAAATACTTACCATATCGCCTCAAACATTTAATAGCAACTCCTTGTCGTCCAGTTACACATTTTCAACAAATATTACGCCTGGAAATGCAAAATTAACTAAATTTCCACCGATTCAAATGACATTGTCAACCTGTATATACGGTAGCAAGTCAAATGTCATCAGTTTCCAATGCACGCATTTCTTAAATAAAAAGGTATCCTGTTAGACAAAAATCCTCGCTAAACAACTTGAAGACACCATGATCGTCACTCCAGTTCCAATTCTTGCTTAATTTATACTTCGCGCCTCTTCGTAAAGTCAAATGCGAAGCGCCCTTGACAAAACAAATGAGGCTAACTGTTATGCAAGATATTAAGAACAAGAATCCCTGCTAAATAGTGAAAATTTAAGTGCCAAATTGTTTTTCACGGATTTTTGTGGCATTTGCGGTTAGACATACTTTCACTTCCAGTTTCCAGTGGTGGATGCGGTCACCTCGAATTTATTAATTAAAGAGTGATATCCGTAGCTTGATGAATGATGTTTTCGCAAACCTTATTTTTTCTTTACACTTTATCCAGGCTTAGGACTGCCAATTCAATACTGGTCTATCTAGAAGTTGGCGTTATATGCCGTTGTCAAAACTAACAGTAATCAATTAATATGAATTGAGAGCCTTAGAATAAAAGGGGTACAAGTGGATTTTAAATTATATTGACATACCTATTTTGATATACCTATTTTCTTCATATAGTATTTACATATGCCAAAAGATGGCAGTTAAGATCAATATATCACTTGAATTTGTTTTGCATCGCACAAATATTAACATTAAATTTTCATACATGCACTTATCTCAAATCCAAAAAAAAATGCACTTATACCCCTTTCATTCTAAGGCCCTCAATTATCAATTATTCAATTAATCAATTTAGTATGCATTCACACATTCTTTTTAGTATTGAGACTTTGTTCCAAAACCCGTCAGAATAGAAGGTGTAAATCGTTGGGCTGAATCTGTAAGGAAGAATGGTTAGCTTCGGATTTTAATAAACAATTAGATTAAATTCCAAACTTCTACTGTGCTCTACATATCTTTGGTTATGGCTGGGTTTTCAAGCCATTGGTCCACGAACTAGACATCGTCAGTGTATTGTAAGGGTATGCGGGATAACGCCCCACACAATCGAAGATGTTTCCGTACTCCAATATCATCTTTATATGATTGAACTAGGCCACTTCTTGTATTTTTTCCATAAGGCGCGTATTTTCTATATGTAAAATGGGGTTTTCATAACCCGAAATTCTATATTTCGCCACAACACCATCTCTTTGACTGGTCGTGAGCTTTTATTGCAAGGAATAATTGTGTCAGTCATGTTTAATTAATTAAACTCATAGAAATAATACTTATTATATAACATTTGTCCAAAAAAGATTTAGAATAAAACTAATTTCATTAGAACCAAAGAACTAAGAAGTATTCGAAGCAATACCGCACACTATTCGCTGTACGTTGGGGTGAAGCTAACATAACGTCAATTTGTATACAAATATGGCCTTGCCGCCACCACTCAATAGCGTATCGTTTTTGCTATAAAATTAGGAGCTATTTCACCAGCAGCGTAACATGTTTAGTAGGACTAGGAAAACATATGCAAGATAATATTTTATTTAAAATTATGCACTGTTGTACTATAGCAATTTCTACACCCATGGTCAAAGTGAAAGGCAAACGGTCGACAGCCACAAGGCGAAGATTGAAATTACAACGACTTACGATTAGAAACAACAAAGTTCAATCCTGATTTACCAGCACTCTTTGAAGGACTGTAAATATTTGTAAATGCAAGCAAATTGTTCTACGACTATAAGATCTTTGATAATAGAAACATTAGGAAAATGTTAAATTAAGTCCGATTTAGATTTGTCTATGTGTATCAGCTGTCAATTATTAATTTTTTCAAGAATACGTTTACACGTCTTTCTTTTCACACACTTTGCCCTAATTCGCTTTTAGCATTTTAAATCGTTTCGTAGAATCAAGTACTATCGATGTAACAACATTGTGATTTAGGGTTGAATAGCACTGTATAAGGTATAACCTGAGGTAGGTATATATTTCAGTAGCAAAATTTAAGAGAATTCTTTGAGAAGACGGTGTATCTTCAAAAAGTAGTTTAATGCACTTTGTATTTACAGACAAATGCCACTTATCATTAATAACAACATATTCAACTGAAACTGTAAAAGCCATCACCTATCCACCATACGCGTTTCGCAGTCATGGATGCGCGAAGTGTGCGTTGCACACAGGCGGCCAATGTAAAGGGCGGCATCGGTGATAAGTAATCAACAATTAAAACGAGCCGTTAAGCGGCACGACTGAGTAAGCAGAAATCAAAACAGTTTGAAGGATACAAATTATTGACTGTTTAGTTTTACGATAAAAAAATGTTTATAAGGAATTTGACTACTTTCCCGTGTATATTATTTTATATTGTCCCATTTCTTCGCCAGTTGATCATTATCATTAGAAATAAACGAACTCGAGCTTACAGAGTACAGTTATATCGTGAATAATATCTGACACGTAGAAGAACTTCGACCTTGAACTGTATCTGCATTTTAAAATAAGCAAACTAACCGATGTTACCTATACACCCTAGCCCTAAGTTTTAGGCACTATTATTCGAGGAATTCGAGGAATATATTCAATAAATATCTTGTTTCTTCTTGTTTGGGTTTTTAAAAACCTCAAGTTACGATTAAGCGATTTAATTATAGTCTCTGTGGTTTTTATGACATAATACCTATGCCTATAATAACTATTCCTCAAGTATAAAAAATAAGGAGGGAAGGGGCGGCGGCAAAATATTTTCGCACACAGGCGGCTAAGTTGTTTGGAACGGCACTGTTCGCAGTTTTCCGCTCGTCAGTGTGTCCTGTGGAAGATAATGGCATTTCAATACAGCAGGCGTTTGCAGCAATTAATTCGACGAAATGTACAAAAGAGAATATCTTAATTAGATATTCTCATGCGTACACGGTATCGATATATTCAACCTTTTGTGAGCCCAACTTCCCAAAAAACACCATTTTTTTTTGGTATGTAATTGAAGATTAACTTTTCAAAGCACCTTGATCACTTATATTGATACAGAGTTTACGAGGAAACCTTTCTAGTGACACATTCCTACCCTTCTAGTAATCAATTTAAGTACCGGTTAAACAATATATATCAAATTATCAAACTACCTATCGTATTACATGTCTGGGTAATCTGAAGAAGTAATTAATTTAGGCGTCCCTCAGTGGACGTGAGTGAAGCCACATTCCTGTCATTTTGGCCGTGGACCGTAACAGAAAGCTGTGGTAGTACACGTTGGAATTTTAAAAGGGTGTTATGCGTGTAACTTAATCGTGTGAAAAAGGTAACATTCCGGGTTAAACTATTCACCGATTCTTTTCCTATCTTTTTTTTTCTCCTTGTTAAATACCTGTGTATCAGAAATAGGTATAGCATTTAATAGTTGGTGCTATAAGAGATAAGGTCGAGAGCATTCCTATGTTTTCGATTCTATTTTTAGTCTACACCCAGAGAAGATGATTCAATAAAAAAGGTGATAGGGTCTTGATAACGTAAATGTACGTGGGTAATTAACTATTTATACGGATAGTAATCGAGATGAGCTATTAGGCAGACGAAGTTTACCTTGAAATAATTAATTTTCAATTATGTTTGTATAAGAAAATACATTAAGCCATGAATCAATGAGTATTTCTTACTTGGAATTGTACGCACTACCTTACTGGAAAAAACGACGAATATTTTGGTTTTAACGACAAAAGGGAAAACATAGGTCAATTTCTATTTTTTGTGAGCTAACTTTTGCCGTTATCAGTTGCATTTCCGGGATCACCGGAAGTGACGTCAATGTTAGTATTTTAAATAAGAATATCCTGTATATTTGTACGTTCTTAAAAAGGTAACCGAGAGCCGAATCCAACGATACGTTATACTCCAACTTAAGAAATATGACAATATGTAGCAATAAAGGTTTTGGTAATCTGTTTTTATTGTTACGCAATGTTGGCTAGGAAAGAGCGCTTGTTTCTTGTAACGTCAGGTGGATCCGGAGAGCTCGTTGCTAAGCAAAGTAATCATAACAATTGCCAAACTGCCAAATCTCAATTCCAAAAGCGCAAATTATTCTTGTAATTTATTGTTATTATATCCTCCATTTGTCATACTTTCATTCTTCGTTCTCATTATTATTTTCGGTCATTTTAACATGTCTTGTTAATTGTTGTTACTTCTTTACTTTATCGAACTTTATTGCAGTTAATTAATTATAGCAGGTTGGTTTAAATGTGTTAGTTTTTGATAGACAATATGGCTGTTTTTTAGGTTTTTTGTGTTGTTACTTTTATGATGGCTTTGGCACGAACCATGCAAAATTGCTGGGTCAGCTTTAATACTATATAAATCTGGCAACAATATCACCGTGATTTTGCCGTGATTGCGCAACAAATTGTACAATAATTTAACTTTTAATCTTCTGTCAAACCAGTTCGCTTTATAGATTTTATCTTATTTATCCTTAGCGCAAAATTCAAATATTTCCAGCTGTACGGGGGCAGTGTTTATTATGTTCCATTTCGTGGTAATTGTTGCCAAATTCACCGAATACTAAAAATAGGTACTTGAAGTTTACCTTACGTGTCCATGCGGAGGCCATTGTAAAATCAACAACAAAAAGAACTGAAATTTAAGCGCATTGCCTATCAAAAACTAACAAATTTAAAAATATTAATAAAAAAAAGTAAAGGAAACAACAATTAAAAAAACAAGTTAATATGAGAGAAAAAAATAACGAGTAGAAAGAACGAAAGTATGACAAATGCAGGATCCGATATCAATAAATAACAAGAATAATTTATGCTCTTGGAATCGAGATTTGACAGTTTGGCAATTGATATGACTACTTTGCTTAGCAATGAGCTGTTTAGATGGATCTAGCATCACAAGAAACAATTTGGTGTTCTTTTCTAGCCAACTTTGCGTAACAACAAAAACGGGATACCAAAACCTTTATTGATGCATATCATCACATTTCTTAGGTTAAAGTATAACATATGTGATATCGTTGGATTCGCTTTTTGATTACCTTCTCAAGAACGTAAAAATATACAGGGTATTCTACTTAAAATATGAAAGTCGACGTCACTTCCGGTGATACCGGAAATGCAGTTGAACTGCCCATAACGCCAAAAGAAATAGAAATCGACCCATTGTTTTCTAGAAACATTAGCTTCTGTCGTTCAAAAGTTAATGTGGGGGGAGGATACTTTAGGTCCCCACTGTATACCTATAGACAGGTATACGAAAATATCGGCTATCCGAGAAGGAAATATGATCACGTTTATCGCCAATATGTGAAGCTTCATTATTAACATTCTAAACTAACTTCATATACAGCGGCTTAACCCTTTTGTAAAGACAATTTCTTAAAACGAAAATGATTCTTGGTTTAAATCAATAATCATTTAGTAACTTCACTTAATTAATCTTCAATTAACTAAATCAGGCTGTAAACTTCTTTGATTGATTAAATTTTGAGTACGATGAATAAAGCGTGACAAACGGTTTCACCCGCTGTACATACAAGGAATCGAGTGGACGTTCGGTTATTATCGGTTGATCGGTGTGCGTGTACTGAACGTCCACTCGATTCCTCGTATGTACATAGTAAACACAGAGGGTGTAACCGTTTGTCACGCTTTAATGATAAACCAGATCAAATTACCAACAGCAGGAACGAGGCTGTGAAAGTAATATTTTGAAACATATGTACATGTTAAATTACCACATTTGTACATATATGTGCACTGTATAACACAAGACCCGGAACATATGAGTATCTCCAGATCTACATTGGTTCAAAAATTTCACACTGTACACTTCAAATTAGTTTAATCCAAATAAAACATAACCTCTAATGCAAAATTTAAAAACACAAAAATAATACTTTATTAATGATACCTTGTACGCATGAGGAATATCTAATTAAGATATTCTCTTTTGTACATTTCGTCGAATTAATTGCTGCAAACGCCTATAGAGAATTGGACAAATCATATTGCTCCAAATTCTGAAGTGACAGCAGTCCTCGACTACTGGTTTAAACCGCCATGGTTAATCTGTTAGAATACCAGTTCCATCATACTATTTGTGCATTATTTGTTACCCTAGTTACAAAAATTCTTATAACTACCATTACCAAAATATTTTGATAAGGAAATTTATATAGTAAACAAAGGATCTTATTTTTGTTTCTAGTTAATTTAATTTGAACTATGTATATCGAAGTAGTTTGTTTTGTTTGCATGTCTTCTGAAGCGTCCTTTTCACCAATAGATACATATCTTATTATATAAAGTAACCTCTCGAAAATAAGATACACAAACTGTTAGACATCTTTACAATTCCCCCTGTTCCACTTGCAACGTCATATACCATCAACCATGAGGTATTTAACAAGAAGTGCAAAAACATGTTAAACGTAGCAGAGTAAATCAATAAAAGAAACGTTATATGACAGATCGTCAATACTTTAACCTCTTCGAGTGTGTAAGATATAGATCCGGTGCCAATATTGTCTGACATGAGTCACGTAAAAGTATTGGTCCTGTAACGCCGACTATAATAAATTATAGCGCTTTTCTGAATGCCTAGCGGGTACGAACGCTTACGGCAATATAACACATTGTCCGGGATTGCAAAATGTCTCGGGTATTGCGACTGGACCATTTATTTCTTTAAAGGCCTTGAGAGGACGACGATTACGGAAAATAAGAAAGTATATTGCAATATCGGTCAATAACGAAGCTTATGAATAGTAATTAATGTCAGTACCGTGGTAAAAGTTCCTCATATATGAATTTCTAACAGTGAAACGCTTGTATTGCATAAAAGACGGAAATTAGGTCTACGGCAGTATGTATGCATAAAAACTTCTATTGCCTGCACATAATTTGGAAAATCTAGTTCTGGGTTTGTAATTATGGTAGATTAGTTTAATCAATAACAATATTTTCAGTAAACGGATTAGACTAGTTTTAAAATAACCTGATGATGTAATACCCGGGAATTAAGCAAGGACCGGTTTATCAATCGATTGTTAACCTTAGATGTTAATTAACTAACGATGTAAATTTATCCGTTACTGAATCCTACTGTTATTTTATTTGTGTGCATGAGACAATATTTAGATTTATATTTTGAATTAGAGGATTCTACTTTCTTGCAAAAATCAGTCTCTATTCAAGAATATATTTTTATTTCGAGACTATAAAAATGTATAATATAAGAAAATAATTTTCTTGACATTTTACTTGTATTAAATAAATATTTTCTTAGGGTTAGAAAATAAAGAAAATCCGTGACAGAAAAAGGTTTCTTCCAAGTAAATCTGTTAGTTTTAAGTTAAAAAAAAACTCATAGTAATGGTAGGAATGAAAAAATGGTCCAGATCTCACAAAGGTTCTATTAAGAAATTAGGCGACCGGTTTCGTGTTCAAAAAACACATCAGGCCAGCTACAAGGATATCCAATAAAAGAAAAATTACAATAATGGAAAAGATAATGTGGATATAAATAATGTGCATTTCAAGAATTCTAAGTAAATTGCTCTAGTTTAAGAAAATGAAACTATTGATTTATAAACAATACCTAAACGCTTTCTGGAAGTAAGAAAACTATTTACTATCCTTGAGAAGGTATTGTTTTGTGTTATAACGGCCTTTTACTTTCTACTAAGAATCGCTGTGTTCAAATTTACTCCAAGATTTCCTTAAATCAAGTTAATAAATGTTTTAAAGAAATACAATTATTTCATTACAAGTATATACTCCTTTTAAGCGGAGAAAAAAACGATAAGAAAATATTTCTTTTGATTTAAAACAGTTACTGTATTGCGGATAATTGAGATAGTAATTGTCTTCAATTGAGGCGGACAATTAATCTTTCTCTGCGTACAGTCTGAAAACAGGAGCAATATTGTATAAACCATGATTTTGTTTGTCGAATTACCATGGACACCATCTCTAAATTTTACTTTTATTCATTAAATTGTGATTATAATTATTAAAATATAAGGTGGGCTCCAATCGAGACCACCTTTAAATTTTACTTTTATTCATGAAATTTTGATCATAATTATAAAAATGTAAGATAGAGTCTAAAGAAAATTTTATCAAATCCCCATTTAATGATTTTTAATAAAAAGATAATAATATTTGAACTTTTGTGTAAAGTTGACCAATTTTACAGAAAAAATCATTAATTTTTGATTGCTTTTATCAAATCATGATTTAGTGCAACAGTCGATTATTGGCCAGAATCCACGCTTTATAGACTACTACTCAATGACTGTTACTGCAAAATTTCTGAAATAATAAATTGAACTAAAAGCACTAATAACATGTCTGTATCTGTTAGTGGAGAAATGGATTAAGTGTTCAATATTTTGCAATATATTTTATACAGTTTGCTAATTTAATCTAAATCGAACTACAAAATCTGTATCATCCTAATATTTCAAATGGTTTAACGGTTGTTGCACACTATATAAGGCTTTCTACGGATGATACTCGTAAGTTCTCCGATTTCCTCTTCGTCACTGGAGAAGAAACATATACGAGGCGTGTTTTTAAAGTAAGTACCGTTTTGAAATTCTGCTACCGTGAGCGCCGCGGCGGCTTTCTACGCTTGCGCGCTGTGTACCTACATCTGTTGACAAGCCACAGACGCCATTACAGAAAGATTCGACCGTGTTTACGTTTGTTTGTCGCTATTTAAAATGTCTCCGCCGATCGAGATTCCCGCCGACTGTGAAATACGCGCTGTGATTCGTTTTCTGAGTGTTAAAGGCATTAAATCGGCCGACATTCATCGTCAGATCTGTGAAGTGTATGGAGAACATTATGAGTGATGGAATGGTACGGAAATTGGTGAGAGCTTCTAAAGATGGCTGCACGAATGGTCATGAGGAGGAACGAAGTGGGCGACCTTCTGTCATTACTGAAGATTTGGTTCAGAAAGTTGACGAAAAAGTAAAAGAGAACAGACGCTTTACGATTTCATCGTTATCTGATGAGTTTCCTCAAGTTTCAAGAAGTGTTCTCTATGAAGTTGGGACCACTGGTTGTTAAATCAGGCGACAGACTTTTATGGCTGATTGTACAATTAATGCCTCAATATTGGTGGAAATTATGTAGAAAAGTAGAATAAAGTACAGGCTTTCATGTAAAAATAAAATTGTTAAGAAAAGTTTACTTGTTTTTGTTCTATTTGAAAACGGTACTTACTTTAAAAACACGCCTTGTACATCGTACTCTATCATAGCTAGTTGTAGTTCAATATAATACCTTTGCCCAAAGTACATAGCTCACAATGCGGTTATGTTACGCCAGTTAATACTTACGTAACCTCCCAACAAGGATATATTTATCTGTTCGGTAATTTTGCAGAATATTGATGAACCAAAAATATCACTTAGCTAACAAATAAAGTTACCAAAATGTTTAACAGAAGTTCGATAAATCCGCGCTAAGTACAACCCATGATAAATTCTCTTAGCCAACTTAGTTTCTGTTACGTGTATTATTGTGTTGCTTAGTAAAAGGTGCTAAAATATTTCTGCTATCTTTTCTAATTTGAACATTTTTATTGGGCAATGATTTAAAGAGTGTACAAAGACATTTTAGGACGAAACCTATTAACCTCCTACGGTTGTTAAACTAGATACATAATTTGAAATCGGACATAAAATTAGGCTGCTATAAACGTGTAACTATCAAGATCTTGTTAAATGGCGAACGGTATTCTGAGTCACAAATCGTATTTGTTTAGATAATACGGTTTTCAACTATTTTGGCAACACTATCATTCTCCATGTCACTGTACGAATTATACAACTTGCCACCAACGTCCTGAATTTTAATATTATTTCAAAAAATGTAGTTTGAAATATTTTGCTTGTCTTGAGGAAGTGTCCCGTTAATCGAGTTCTATTATTATTCCAGTATTATTCGCCTTTTATTTCTTGAATACAATTGCAAGTTAGCGAGGTTGTTCCTTGAAAATTTCTTTAACTTACTTTTGTATCCCTCTTCTACAATATTGTAAGAATGCTCTTACTGTTAAGAAAAAGGGTCTAATCAACAAATATGGGGTAAATCTAAATTTTACATGGTGTAACGTAATTATGTTGCTTTTAATGAACTTTAATAAATGCACTTAATGTTTGCTCGGGCATTTCTATTCACATACCTTGTTTGGAACTGTAAATTAAAATGGAAACCATGGTATTTTTGCCCTGGTTCAAAATTGTCCTGCGTCGCTATGGATATGCAAGCGTATTTGGTCTTTGAATTGGGAACGGTATAGTAATCTTATTAAATTGAATAGTCCATATTGGACTTGAGAAACAAGCGAAAATAATGAGAATTGGAATATTTTCGACAAAAAGTTAATAATCAAAATTTATAAAATGTGATTTAAAATTTCACTTAAGTAACCTTAAAATAGTATTCATCAACAAAATACAGGTGTTTTTGGAAATTCTGTATTTCGAAAATTGTTAACTGCGAAGAAACTTTCAGAAAATACATAAATTTTGAGTAGATTTCCCAGTATCTTCAGGATTCGGGTGCCGAAAAGACTACTGTGAGTAGAACATATAAACATTTTCGGTTAATAATTTAAAACGTTAAACACCTTCACAGTTCCTGAAGTTCAGATGCACTCGTCCATCTGTCGAAAATTTTAGAAAAATGCAAATATTTCAAATACGGTTAGAAGTAGCAACAAACCTTAAAATTGAATTAGAAATTCAAAAACTTCTGGTATAACCGGAAGCCCTGGATTACTAAAAATATATTAGTTCAATATACATGTAAGCTTTCGTATACCGCCAAGTTTTCAGAATTTTGCAATGTATACTCTTTCATATACCGACCGATGCAGTTCCTCGTGAGACATTCTGTATACTATTACAATTTTTGTACGGTGAGCTACTGAATTATTACTTAAGTTAGTAGTGGATAAATATTTATTTTGTGTAAGGGCCTCTACGTAGTATTTTTAAAATAATGAATAGAATTAATGCATTAATGAAATTATAAGAATTCTTTGAACTTTTGTCAGTATCTGCGACTTCTATAAAGCTTCATAGATGTGAATTTAAGCAGATTTTTCACTATTATATTCAGGAAGTAGCAGGAAGCATATGTAATACATAATTTGGATGGCGTCATGCATAAATAACTCAAGCATCGTAATTTCAGGAAAAATTGTCAAATTAAGTGTGATAGAGGGTGTCGTTGTTCCTCGTAATCACTACTCTAACGCGTCGCGCCGTTCAAGGCTGCAGTAAACGGAACGATATAAGGTTATCGCAAGAGACACACGTTCTTTTTACCTTCACTTTGCTTCTATTTTTAGTTCTCTTCAAATATTTACACCCACCTACATATATGCCTTACTGCAATCATAAAGGCGTCACCCTACAAGCCTTTTGTTGTTAATTGCATATTTCTGAAACCTTTGTTTACCTTCCCTTCATTTGTGTATCATAACAGTTTTTAAAGGTAGAGTTTTTGCGAGTATGAAATAGAACAATTTCTTAACCACTAGATGGTATTCAAAAGTAATTTCATAAACTAAAACAGCGCGCGTCTAAAAGTAATTTTAAAGTATACTTTGAATGCAGAGTAAGTCTTCAATTTTCAAAGTAGAACATCTAGTCTTACACGCACTTAGTATAAATCTCACCCTCCTAAGTATTAAATTCTGAATGCCGCATATGGAAATCTTGGCAGGTTTAAGGTAATGTTTCACAAGTGTTTTAACCCGCGATTGCAATTACATAACTGCATAATTTGTCTTATTAAGAAATTATATAATGTACCCTAGAAATTTACTACTAATTCTAGCGAAATTATTGTGTAATTAAGGCAGGTTTGTATGCTAGATTTGATACCAACAAGTTCATGGCTTTATAACGTGGCCTACTTTGAAAGTTCTGCTTTACAAACATTATTATTACAATGTACTTAAACCCACTGAAAAACTAGGGTGACCTATATAATTTGCTATTTGGTGTATCTTCATTCTCGTAAATCATAATGCGTGTGTAAACGGGAAACATGTGAACAGTAAACGATAATGCCGGGCATTAATTGGTTGCAATACGATATTAATTGCCAATTAACATTTTTTTATGTAACCGATATTTAATCACCGACTTAATGCTTACGCCTATATAAAATTTCATCGGTTTCGCGTAAATCATCAACCACTAACGCTAATTAAAATGTAACATGTTGCGCATGAAAACTGTTTCCGAATCGTTATACAAGTGTATGTGCTTAAGTCTTAACAGTTAGCTGCTATAGTAAATAGGTCATTAGAATTGTTTCTACATTAAGCTTGCTTCGCATATTGATTGTAATTGGTAAATACAGTTTCTGCAATTGCTTCTAGACATAACTTATGATTGGCGTTGTATAAACACTATTTTGAACCTTCAATTACATTTAGCTATATTATAAGATTTATAAAACTAAGTATTTATATAAACATGTATAATACTATAATACTATTAGAAAAATGTAATAAACATAAAAGAAGCACACAACAAACATAATACACATATACATAAGTACATATGATAAACATCATATCATCATAAATATACGTTAACATAAGTATTTATAATTTTAATTCTGGATGATTTCTCTGCCTTATAAATAGAGTAACCTAAACTTGCGGACTCGCATAGGCGTCCGTATTACGGGCTAATATAAGAATACGAAAAATTCATAAATAAACTAAACCGGTAGAGAAGCAGGCATATAGTGTCGACCTTGAATATAAATCATGTTAAACCGCGCTGAGAGAGATTTCGTTTTAGTACCGGTTGAGCTGTTGCAGAGATTAGTCGAACGGTCAAGGTTATGTACTTACGTGTCGCTTTTGAAAATATAGCTGGTGTTTTTTGTGTGTTGTAGTATTATAACAAGTACATAATTAGTGTATCGTTTCATATAGAACAAATATTTACATACCTAAGAAAATAATGCCTCGTAATAGATTTGCTACTAATATACAAGTATGTGTCACTTTTTCCCCATTTAAAATATGACGGTAGTGCAGTTTTTTGCTTAATATGCAATGTTCGTTTGGCTGTATTGGACAGAACTGATTGCCAGAGGCATGTCAATGGTATTAAGCATATGAGAAATGCAAGAACTGAAATGCCTTATACACTATTCCTCATACATTTATTAATTATGTTTACCTCTTGTAATCTTCCGTTGTCGTTGGTGAGAAAAGCAGCTTTTAAAACGTTTTGGCGACAATACGTTCCAAAGTACCCATTACCCTCACAAACACAATTACAGAATCATTTGCCGCGAATGAAAGAGATGCTAGAAAATGTGTATAAACGTGATTTGTGTTCCAAAAAAATATGGATTACCGTGGATGAGACGACCGATAAAAAGAAAAACAGTATTGTGAATGTAATAGCTCGCGTTTTATCGAGCGTGAACACAGCATCTCGATATTTGTTAGCTTGCAAACGTGTTCATCAATGTACCGCGGAAAATATTCAAAAAGTGATAATGAATGCTTTGAAAAAGTTTAAAATTGCCCAAGGTCAAGTTGTAATGATTGTGACAGATAGTGCAGCAACGATGTAAAGTGTTGGGCGATCCTTAAAACATATATTTCCTAACTTAATACATATAACCTGCGTGCTGCGTGCTTTGCATTTAGTTGGTGAAGTTGTTCGACAACATTACGGAAACGTTGATCGGATGATTGGAAGTACTAAAGCAATGTTTCGTAAATCTCATAAACGTTTAAAAGAATTTCGTAAATTTTGTCCAGGTATTCCAGAACCTCCTGAACCAATTTTAACGCGATGGGGTACTTGGCTAACAGCAGCTTCTTACTATATGATCCACTTTCAACAAATTCAATCAGTTATAATGCGATTTAATCGGAAAGAATCCAAAGCAATTAGAGAAAGTCAAAGAGAATTTCAAATTCCTCAACTTTTAGAAGATTTAACTACAATATGTACCAATTATACGGTATTACTAGATGCCATCAGAAAACTACAATGTACTGAATTGTCATTGCAGGAATCATTAGACATAGTGGAGAGTGTAAAAAATAAATTACACACATTAAATGATACGCCAGGATTATGCGCTAGTCAAAAGTTGGCAGATGTTTTAAGGAAAAATCCCGATTTTAATACTTTAGAGGCCGTTTATAATAAGTGTAAGAATAGTGAACTTTTAAGTGATTTTGAAAAACAGTTTCTACATGCAAATGTAACTTCCTTAGATGTGGAGAGATCGTTTTCTATGTATAAGAATATTTTTTCTTGTCGACGCACAAGGTTTAAAGAAGTAACTGTGGAAACATATGCAATGATGTAAGTTTACAGTAGTTCACATCCTGATGCCTCTAATTTGTTGAATAATTAGCAAGTAAGTTTATTTATGAATTTTTCGTATTCTTATATTAACCCGTAATACCGACGCCTATACGAGTCCGCAAGTTTTGGTTACTCTACTTATAAATGATGTAATTTTGAATCCCTATTGTTCCACAAATTTCGTTATTTACAATGTGTGTAGATGAATAGCAGTTGCAGATATTGATTTAAACGCATTTGATGTATTGGTTTCCAGTTTATGAATTAGTCAATGTACGAAGGTATATTGAATATAAACGGGACTGATTTTCTTAATAATTCCGGAGGGCTTCTAGACCTGGAAGGGGTTGATGCGCAGGTAGCCTGTACCGTTAGGGAGAGGGGAGAACCGACCGCAACTCTCGGGTCCCTTTAGTATCAAAAGAAACCATGAGCGAGAAAGAAGTGCAGGGGAGGGAAATCGTCTTATAGAAGAAGATCGTCTCATAGAGGGAAATCGGCGCATAACTCTCTTCGAAATCGTTGCGGAAGTAAACATCAGTTACGGAAGTATCCAACGGATCGTCGCAGATGACTTGGGATTTCGCAAAGTGGCCGCTAGATGGGTTCCACGTCTGTCAGAGGATCACAAGCGACGTCGATTGGAGGTTTCGCAGCGACTCTTCAATCGATACCAGCAAGTCTTTTTGAATCGAATCGTCACCTGTGACGAAACTTGGGTGCGCCACTACACGCCCGAGTCGAAACAGGCGAGTATGGAGTGGAGAAAGAGCGGCGAGAGGGCATCGGTGAAGGCAAAGACGCGGTTGTCAGCCAGAAGGTAATGGCAACAGCTTTTTTTGATCAGCAAAGTGCTTTTCACGTTGATTTTCTCCACGATCGACGCACAATTAATGCGCAATATTATTGTGAAGTACTGGATGCCGCGAAATTGTAATTTCGAAGGAAAAGGAAGAAGCAATCGGCCAGAAGTGTCATTCTTCTGCATGACAATGCCAGGCTTCATGTGGCTAACGCCACGATGCAAACAGTTGATGCATTAGGAAGGGAAACGCTGGAACATCCATCCAAACTTGTCACCTTGTGTACATCTTTTTGGACCCGTCAAAGAAGCACTTGGAGGCCAGCGACTCGATGACAACGAAGCGGTGGAAGCGTTTGTACTCCCATAGCTACACGAACGTCCAAAGAGTTTTTACGATAATCGAATAAAAAAGGTCGCAATCCGATGGGAGAAGTGTATTTCTAGGGCGGGAGAGTATGTAGAAAAATAGTATATATTTGTAAGCTTAGTTAAATAAAGTTCGAATTTTTTAAAAAACGAATCCCGTTTATATTTGATACGCCCTCGTACCATCCAATAATTGTAAATGATATTTTGTAGGAAGTGTCGTTACGTTAACATTGAAAAGTAAATGTTCCATCACAATAAAACCAATACACAGCACATGCATGTTCGCTAAATTTATTGTGTTATGATATTATGAATAATTTACAATACATATCAAGATTTGCAATGTTTTGCATCTTTCTTTACAGTGTTTATTTTTTATTTTGTGTGTGTCTATTAATAGTTAACCAACCAGGTCACATAAACTCAGTTATAGACAATTATATTATAGAGTAGTATAAGCAGAAAACAAGTGTTTACTGATTGAGGTTTTAAAAGCTGCAGCAGATAACGGCTTTCAGAACGGATTAGCCCTCCGTTTGACGGGCTGGGTCTATGAAGTTTCGCAAAATCGTTTTCTTGCTGTAACTTTTCAAAATCCCGTGTCTTTATATAGCTTCCTATCTTTATTGACAACAACTTGTGTTGTATTTTTTTTAAATTGTAAGCGCTAGCATTTGCGTGTTGCAAGGGCATTGGGCCTGACAGACCCAACCCTTGTATTGTTGTTGTCATTAAAGATAGGAAGCTATATAAAGACTCGGGAATTTAAACAAATATTTATAGAAGTTACAGCAAGAAAACGATCTTGCGAAACTTCATAGACCCAGCCCGTCAAACGGAGGGTTAAAAAAACTTTAACATGTTGATACAAGGTTGTGTTTATTTGCATAAAGAGGTATCTGGGTGCTTCCCCGGTGACATAAATATATTTCTGGGGTTCAGGAAGTTCAGGGAAGTGAAGTCGTCCAAGTTTGCGTTCAATCAAGACATGATAGCCGTCTCGTACATACCAAAGACAGCTAAGAACGTCTTGGTCGTATCGTGCATGCACCAACATGATAAAATCAATGACAGCACAAGCGAAGCTAAGAAACCAGATATAGCAACTTTCTATAACCACACTAAAAGTGGTGTAGACGTGGTAGACAAAATGGCTTCCTCATATATCACTGCTAGAAACACTCGCTGCTGCTTTATGGAATCATTAACGTTGGAACCATAATTGCTACAGTTATATACAAGGCCAATTAGCCAGTTGCGAGTTTAGTAAAAGTCGAAGACTTTTTCTAAAGTGCCTAGGCATTGAATTAGTCCAAGATAACATGCCAAGGGATGTTCGACAATCAGCAGCACGTTTGGCAGGAATTACCCCAGCAGAAGATACTTCTTGTCCCCCTCCCAACAAAAGAGGATGGTGCAAGTATTGCAAAAGGGCAAAAACACGCTATCACTGTAAAATCTACAAATCCTGGCTTTGCATGAACCATATTACTGCATGTTGCAGTGATTGCCTAGAGAGCAACGCACTCTAACTTTATACACCCGTACTTTGTGTCTGGGGGTAGTTACAGTATTGTTAGTATATTTTTTTGTTACCTTTATGTTTGTTCAATTAGTTACCTACGAATGTAGAATTTATTTTTGTGTTTACTTTCGTATGTACGTGTTTTTCTTTAAACCTGCGATTTTCGTACATATTCTTTTCAATAGAAGGAAAGTTCGATATTTTGTTTATATACTTACTTTACCCATTGTATTACATTCTAGAAGCACCGAGTAAAGGTTTAAATAGCCCTTAATAGAAATAACTAATGAAACCTTGTCCGATATTACCGTGAAGAGATAATCCCCCAAATTTAGTGGTACTACTGTGAATATAACACATTTTGAGGTGCAGGTTTTGCTATATTGTTTTGGTAAATCTTACCAAAATTCACAGTGTAAAATTTACATAAAAAACTGCGGACTTACGAGGTAGGCGCCATAAATTCTCGGCTTGATATAGAAAAAATAAACTTGGTAAAATATAACAATTTTTATTTTTCAATATAATCTCCCCTAACTTTAGTACATTTATTACAACGATCAATTAATAATCCTATACCCTTGTAAAAATAATCTAAAATTTTTCCCTCAAAATGTTGTATTACATCTGCTTACAACTCACTGTGGTCCTTAAAACGACGTCCCCTAAGGTCAAGGTCTTTCTTTAAATAAGAAAATAAATAAGAACCACTGTTTCATCTCATGTGACAATGGACTCCAATGATTAAAGCGCGGACATTCGACCCGACGTTCACGTTGGAGAGCAGAAAGAAGATGCGGTAGCCATCTTGCACTAATCTTATTCATACCCAAACGGTTATGGAGAATTCGGCGAATACTTGTTTCAAAAATGTTAGACATCACTGCTAGTTCCTTCACTTTCAAACGGCGATCTGCTAATACCATCTCTTCAATAATTGAAATGTTTTGAGGCGTTTTCAGTTCAATTGGCCGGCCAGGGAGCTCATCATCTTCAGGCGATTCCTGCCCCAAAAGGAAACATTTTGCCACATTTTTACAGTGGAATGTGAAGAATTATTAGACTTTCCTATTCCTAAAAATTTCAGCATCATCATCACTTAAAACGATATGTACTGTATAAAGTGATTTATAGTCTAGTTTATGATCTACCTGGTGATATTATCCTAATACGTGTGCAATCTATAGTTCCACAACAAGTTGGAAAATTAGTTATATTGGAAAAATCTAGTGCTGTTTGTTCCAGCTTTTGTCGAGTTCTTGACATTTAAATGAAATTAGCTTTTAGGGATGCCCATTAAAATCGTTTGTGTGGTTCTTATATACCTTTTGCTTCCTTATAATTATTAATTTATTATCAGAATCACTACTGCTACTGTAAATAATGAGTCGGAAGAAGACATGTTTCACCTTTTGAAAATTGCTCATAACTTGCTGACAGTCTCGAAGTTGAGGTTATTTAATTCACGCGTTATTTTTTTTTTTATTTTTGTTTAAATTTTGAAAACATTATTTAATTCAGGAGGTTTAAATTTTGAAAACATTGCATCTATATTTTGGTGTTTTAAGAAATTTCTTTTGCTGATGTAAACATATTTTAGGATAATTTCATTAACTGGAGCTCATTTAATTAACTTTTCTCTTTATAATACCAGTATGGAATAATATCCGTAGCACGTTGTTAGCTCATTTATAATTGGGTTTATTGTGATTGATTAGTAATGATATTTAATAGTTAACTTTTATATTTGTTATAATCTTCTGTAAGTCGAAACTTTGGCCAGGGTTATCGGTAATACCTTACGGATATAATTTTGTTGTCAATATATTTTTTTATCAATTTTTTCAAGCTTGGCTAATACTGAGCGTTTCAAAATATATTTTTTTGTTCTTTCTTTGCCACGGAGCATTAAATGAGCGTTCTTTTATACGATAATTTGCGTTTTTTTAAATTTATTTAATGGTCCCGCAACGTTTAATTCTCGCCCTAATAGGTTTTTTTTTAACAACTTTATGGGTTCCTGTTTATCCATTCACCAGACAGGGTTATTTTAAACAGGTGGCGCCTTGAGATTCTTTTTTTGTGAGTAGTTTCGAACCACTCCCTCGCCAACGAGCAGGCTGGCACCCTGAATGAAGGTGACACTCTACGAAAATTATTAGGGGATATTTGCGACCATTTTGGTATTTTTGCTATTCTTTTAAGGCATCAAAAACGGTAGCAGGGTAAATACAATACAATTTTATATTAATATATTTTGATGAGTATTGATTAATTATTTAGTTCTTTAGGTTAACTGCATAGACATAATTTATAGCAACATTTTAATTAATTAATGGAATAATAAAAATAAATTATTCCAATTACCTTAATAATAAGGAGAAGTACCTCGAGATATCACAAGCGTTTCTGGTAAAAAGAATTGCAATGTGTAAGCTAACCCAAATTAATTGGGTACGATTGTGATCTAATGATCACATCTGATGATCTCATGTCGTAAAATTCTGCCGCCAGTCAAAATCTTTTCAATTGTGGTGTTGGAAATCTCAGGAATCCGAAGAGCGAGTTGACGAATGGAGACCCTCCGATCTTCAAGCAGTATGCTCTCGACCTTTTCAACGATTTCCTCTGAAACTGATGGTCTTCCGCTCTTCATCGTGAATTTCCGTCCGACCTCCAGTGAATTCCCTACACCATAAACTTCGGTTAATTAACGATGAATGTCTATAGGTGAAACCCCTTTCGCGTTTAAAAAACGTATCACAGCGGCGATTTTGCACCTGGCGGTAGCGGCGATCGGGAGTTCCATCTCGGACTGCTGTTTAGCCAACATTGAGCGGCCTAGAGAGACGGGAGTGGTACGTATATAGAGTGGGAGAACTGTTGCACACGCCAATGTTGTCGGATTTCGCCTAACACGTCTTATTGCTGCTATAGGGCTTTGGGAACCTTATTTTACGATCATCCCTTGTAATGTATACCTAACATAGCATAAATTAATTTTCTACTTATCTAAAGTATTGCAGCTAAGTTATTTTTTAGCAACAATGAAATTTAATGATCCGTTAAGTGAAAATATTGAGTGCCAATATATTTTTCAAAATGCTTTTGTTCCATTATCGAAATTAAATTATCGAAAATTGCTGTACTTTATAATTGATGTTGTGAGTTCTGCTGTATATGTAGCAGACAGATTATTTCGAGCATTGTTGTAACAGGGAACATTGCGTAGAATAGGGAATTATTCAAAAGTATTTCGAATGCGTACAAGGGCCGTTGTCATGTGAGAAACAGTGGATTTCAATTAACCTTTATGCAATATCTACATATATACATGTAAAATATATTAGTAACTTTCATACGGTTTTGTGGTTTACGCTGGTTATGAATTGCTTTTATTTAAAGTTTGGCGAATGTTAAATAAAGTTGGATGAAATCCCCATGTAGGTATGTAAATATCATTACAGTTCATCTGCCTATTTGATATTATCTTGTTTGTTTTGATGTCTCGTTAAAGTTTTTGACAATAACGGTAATTGTTACTAAATTTAAATTCATTACAATTCATTTCTTATATTTTCATTTTTTTAAGGGATAACAAAATTCAATTTTAAACGGACAATATCAAAGCAATACATCGAACATTTATATTAATCAAAGCGTAGCAAATTCCTCTCTGCTTTGGATACGTTGCCAGTCCATTAAAATATTGCTGTAGGCTACACATTCCATTTTGAAAGAACCGTCTCCTTCTCCTTGCGGAAAACAAGACGAAAGTAACATGATCTTGTATACGCTATAATTTCTTCGATAAAATTGCTTTTATTTCATATTTGTAAATCAATTTTTTTTGTGGTAAACACCGTGCATGACATGTTCTCTGCTAGTTAAGAAATCGCATCTTATAATTTATGGTCCCGCATGGAATTGTGTAAACTTGATGTTGCTGTTACTGGATGAAAAGTGTACATTTAAATTTAAAAAAGGTATCGTTAAAATACATTGTTAAATATCACGCAGTTTAAATAAAATTTGTGAGAATGATGGTTTGATAAAATAATTAAAAGTAAAAGATTGATCAATCATTTCCAAATTAACAGAAATAGATGTTTTCTAGCATAAGAAATACTGAAGTAAAGTGATTGATTATCAATTTAACGAATACTGCAGTTATTTTTTTCAAGTACCTTCGTTGCAATATTTACTTCTCGTAAATTATAGGGGCAATATAAACTCCACGCATATTATGATCAAAGTACCCGTAATTTGTCAATAAAATGAAAACGGTTCAATTATTCATTGATATTTATTTTATTCCCTTCAAAGTAATCTCCATCGCAAGCAATACACATATTCCAACACTTCTTCCAATCTTCAAAACACTTTTCATAGGCCGATTTTGGAATCGCCTTCAGCTCTTTCTGCGAATTTTCCTTTATCACCTCAATCGTCTTAAAACGCTTTCCGCGAAGCGGTAACTAGAGTCGTGGGAACAGGAAAAATCACACGGGGCCATGTTAGGTGAATACGGAGCTTGGGGAACGGTATTAACGTTGTTTTTGGTCAAATAGTCGCGTACAAGATGAGATATGTGAGCCGGTGCATTGTCGTGGTGAAGAAACCACGAGTTGTTTCTCCACAATTCCAGCCTCTCCCGACGAACATTTTCCCTCAAACGTTTCAATAGACTCACATAGTACTCCTTATTTACTGTTAGGCCTGGCGGGAGGAATTCCGAGTGGACCACACCACGGTAATCAAAGTAAACGGTCAACAAACCCTTGATTTTGGATCGACTTTGTCGTGGTTTTTTGGGTTTCAGCTCATCTGAGAAGCGCCATTCCGATGAATGTTGGTTCGTTTCGATGTCATATTCATAGACCCATGTCACCGATAATGATGCCTTCGATAACATTTTGGCCCAAAGAAAGCATTTCTTTAGCGACAGCAATGCGATGCTGTTTCTGCAAAAAATTCAGCACTTTCGACACAAGCCGCGCTTCAACTCGTCTCATGCCCAAAACATCGTGCATAACGCTCAGCACCGATCCGAACGAGACACCAAGATCGCCTGCTATCTCCCTGACGCTCACACGACGATCTTCGAGAACAATTTTCTTAACTTTTTCGATATTGTCGTCAGTCACAGAGGTCGATGGGCGACCGGAACGAGGAAAATCATCAACCATAGTACGGCCAGCTTTAAACTCTTTGTACCATTCGTATGCTTGTGTTTACGACATTGTCGAGTCCTCGTAGGCTACCGTAGAGCACTGGACGGGCCTACTTTTCACGGCCCGGCCCGCCCGTGGCCCGTTACAGTATGGAGTAGGCCCGCCCAGCCCGCCCGTTGCGTTCATTACCTCGGCACAAGGCCCGCCCGTTAGAAAATTTAGGCCCGTTTGGCCCGTCTAAATTATTTTAGCATATTTAAGCAATTATATCTGCACTGTCTATTTCTAAACATTTTTATATTTTCTTTAACCAAAAGAAAACGTAACATAACATTGCATACATAAAAATTGTTGGTACAAACGATAACGTAAAACTAAACAGCATTTACTGCATACGTTATATCCATTCGATGTATTCAATAAAACATTCTCGACCCATCAGGCCCGTACAAATTCAGGCCCGGCCCGGCCCAGCCCGCAATGAAAAGAGACGAGGCCCGCCCGAGCCTGCCCGCGGGCCTAGGCGGACCGGGGTTTTCCTAGCCCGTGCAGTGCTCTAGGCTACCGTTAACGTTTTCAACGCTTCCGCACATGATATTTTGTTAGAAACACAAAATTTCAGGCAGACTCTTTGCTCAACTAAATTCGACATAGCGAAATTCGCAGAGTACACTAAACACTTACTTGTTTACAAAGCTATTACGCACAAACTATCTGACAGATTGCGCTTGAAAGTGACATGTAAACAACTGACAGATGTACCAACCTAGAAAAAAATGATTTTGACAATATCTCAAGCGCGGTTCGTTTAAATGAGAAATTCCGGGTACTTTTTGATCATAGTATACTGCCTATGTCATTGATGCATCACTTGCACAACCAAACGTATCTCGATAAAACGCAGTGTTGTTTTTATTTTACATAAAAAAACTAAATATTTACGCTACTAGGTAAAAAATAATAGTTTTTTAAAGCTTTTTAATTAAACACTGTAATTGGGTTTGTTTTCTTACAGTGCCGATCATCAATTGACGGAATTCGAAAAAGGGAACATCATTGGGCACAGAGAAGCTCGAATATCCGCCATAGAAACAGTACAAAGAGTCAGTTGGAACTTTCCTCAGCAACCGCATTCAGTATTGCCTTTGACAAGTGAACATCGTCTTTTACGTTTGCAGTGCTGCATTCGCTGATGTAATTAAACTAGGAATGGAATTATGTAGTCGAGAGGCACTTTGGGACTGCGGTCAAAGGTTTCGCTATCTGTACGATGGGTATCCGGGGTCATTTGATTTTAATCCCATGGATGTCGGGGGACAGTTTTTACAAAGAGATTGACGCTTGATTGCAACAATATTCGGAAATTGTTGGTGCATACATTTGGTCTTTTTTTATCCCGAAAAAGGACAAAATTGTTTTGTTTTTGATTTTAAAACAGATCAATCAAATGGTTCGAAGTTAATTAAGTTCGCAGATTATTTAGTTGATAGTTATATTTCAAGTGATTCTACATTTTCGCCTGCAGTTTGGGGTAAATATACGAGGTCTCGGCCTGACAGGCTTATACAAGTTTGAGCGTGTTCAAACTCCGTTGCTTCATTATGTATATTAGGGCTCGACAAGTAGTAGTTTTTTGTAGCTAGCCAGACAATGTGACTAGTGCATGAAAATGTCTCTGGTAACGAAAATTGATTACCGCGCAGTTATTTAATATTTAACAAAGGAAGGGCATTCGCTTAATCACATTAAACAAGGTTTAGACCGCGTTTATGGTGATTTATCACCTTCATATTCCACTGTAAAAAAGTGGGCAAAATGTTTCCGTGTGGGACAAGTGTCCTTTAAAGACGATGAGCGCCCTGGTCGGCCAATTGAACTGATAACGCCTCAAGATATTTAAATTATTGAAGAAATGGTATTAGCAGATCGCCGTTTGAAAGTGGATGAATTAGCAGTGACGTCTTACATTTCTGAAACAAGAATTCGCCCTACTTCCAACGTGAAGGTTGGGTCGAATGTGCGTGCTCGTTTTTTTAAACATTTCCAAGGGTATAGAATTATTAATTGATCGTTGTAATAAATTGAAGTTAGAGGATATTATATTGAAAAATAAAAATTATTGTATTTTACCAAGTTTATTCTTTTCCATATCAGGCCGAGAATTTATGGCGCCTACTACGTACATCTAGTTTAGAGTATACAACATACACGTGTGAATCATTTCACACACGTTTTAGTAAAAATCTTTATAATGTACATCCTTCTTTATATCAATTTGTTCACATATTATCAACGTTTGAATAAGTACTGCTGCCTGTCTTCGGAAGATTAAACAGTAGTTGTAGCCCCTGATACTTATGTCCTACTACCACTATCTGCAGTGGAAGTTGATCATCTTTAGCTCTAATAAAATGCACACTAACATCGCCACATAGATGATATGCTACAGAATCACACCCTTCCATATCGTCTACGCGTACCTAATTAATTTTTCCAATAAGATAACCCTCATCCACATATTGTTTTGAGTTTCTGAAGGCTCCGATATGCGACTATTACTATGTCGCCGATCGAACATGTCGGGGAATTTACCATATCTTTTACAGAGGTGAGTTGCACTACAGAAAAATACCCTATTTGTCTAGAATGCAATAGCAAGGAGGAAATTGATAATCTTATCAGAAGCATACCGAGAGGTGCCCAGGAATGTATTAATCAGCGTGGTAGACCCACACACCACAAAGTACAATCGAAAAACACACAATATCTTTGCATGAAAATTTTAATCACTTATTACTCATACATGCGTGCTAATTTTCGTTTAAGTCATATTACATTTAAGAGGGGATGCATGTTCAATGCAAAGCAGCATGTAAGTGCTAGTTTACTCCTTCATTTAATGAGAAATCTTACTTGGAAATTGGATTCAGGACTATTCACTCCTTTTCACTTCTAAAAGATAACATTTATTGTAATGCGTGTGAACAAATAGTGCTCTGCGTCATTAAACCGTGTGACACAGCACCTTCAGACACATTATAATTTCAATGCCCAATCTTGTTCTCTGTCAACATTCACTTAGCAAAGATAGAAAATCTGGTATCAAAAAAACTATTAGAAGCATATACTGGTCATTCTACGAGGGTGCTTTGAAATGTTCGCGAAATGAAGTACAGATGGCAGCATCAGTTCGATTAAAACATATGCAATGGATGGCGCCAATTGTTTTGTGCACAAATGTCAAATATGATATTGTTCTGTCAAGTAGTATTAATTTTGTCCCCTTGTGGATAAAGCTAGTTGCAAAATGGATAACACTGAAACGCGCGCTGTTATCAAATATTTTGTGAAAAAAGGTTGGAAGGTAAAAGAAATTCATAAAGATATGCAGGATACTTTAGGAGATTCTGCTCCATCATTTACGACTGTGCATAAGTGGGTGACGGAATTTAAACATGATCATGAGAGCCTAGAAGACGACCCGCGCAGTGGACAACCAAAAACTGCCACGACGCCTGAAATCGTCGAAAAAATCCACGATATGGTTATGCAGGACCGTCGATTAAAAGTCTCCGAAATTGCTAAGGATATACGCATCTCAGATGAAAGAACATTTGATATCCTAACTGTGGAATTAGGGATAAAAAAGCTTTCAGCAAGATGGGTGCCGCGCATATTGACAATGGATTAAAACCTTCAGAGAATGAGAATTTGTCAGGAGAGTCTAGGCCGTTTTAACTCAAATAAAACCGATTTCATCCGACGATTTGTTACAACAGACGAAACTTGGGTTCATTATTATACCCCTGAGACCAAGCAACAGTCAAAACAATGGAGACATAGGGCTTCTCCACCACCAAAGAAAGCAATGCCTGTGAAATCAGCTGGAAAAGTTATAGCGTCAGTCTTTTGGGATGCTAAGGGAATATTACTAATTGATTATCTTCCCACGGGCCAAACAATAAACGGTGAATATTACGCTAAACTTCTAGACCAAGTGAATAAAAAAATTCATGAAAAAAGACCTGGCTTGCGTAAGAAGATCATTTTCTATCAGGACAATGCACGCCCCATACAAGTGCGATAGCAATGGGAAAAAGGAATGAAGTTCGATCTGTTGCAACATCCACTTTATTCGCCTGATTTGGCTCCTTCTGACTTCCATTATTCCCACGACTAAAAATTTTCCTCGGGGGAAAAAGATTTTCCGCAGAAGAAGAAGTAAAAGCAGCTGTCGATGACTATTTTGGAGGACTTGAAGAATCGCACTTTCGTGATGGCATAATGGCTTTGGAACATCGTTGGATGAAGTGCATTCAACTTAAAGGAGATTATGTAGAAAAATAAAACGTATTTAAAAAAAAAATCTCATTTTCCCTTTCATTTCGCGAACATTTCAAAGCACCCTCGTATTCCAAGTGAAATTACCTTACGTGGGCATGTTGCGAAAACCTACGATAAAGTCGTGGTTTCTATAAAAAATAAAGTTTACAATTAACATACATATTTGGATGAGCACTGAGGATGTAAGATCACTATGGGCTAATAATCTCATAGGACGTGATATATTTCGTATAAGTATGGCATTAAAACGTTTTTGTTTTTTATGTACAGCTTTACGTTTTGATACCAGTAGCACACGGAGAGAAAGGATAAATAATGGAAACAAACTTGCTGCCATATCAGAACTGTTTAATCTCATGATTGCTAATTCCCAGTCAAATTGTACTTGTGGTGAGTACATGACAGTCGATGAAATGCTTGTCGGGTTTAGGGGAAATGCAGATACAAAATGTATCATGCCCAACAAACCCAACAAATATGGGCTGATGATAATGTGTTTGTGTGATGCCAGGACCAATTATCTGTTGAATGCATTTATATATTCGGGTAAAGATACTTCTCCTAATCCCAGAAAACTGTCAGTTCCAACACTTAATGTTCTACAACTTGTTCAACCAATTTTAAACACCAACCGCAATATTACTGGGGATAATTGGTTTTCATCAGTAGAACTTACAACAGAATTAAGAAAATGTGGGTTGACATATACAGGGACTTTGCGCAAGAACAAGAGAGAAATTCCTACAGAGTTTCTATCAAATAAAGACCGCCCAGTTTTATCAACAATATTTGGCTTTACAAAAGACCTTACCATTTTATCATATGAACCGAAAAAGCGCAAAGCTGTTATAATGTTATCATATCTGCATCATACCGACACAGTAATAGCGAATGAGAAAAAGCTCCCTGAAATAATTGACTTTTACAACGCAACAAAGGGGGGAGTAGATAGTTTAGACCAGATGTGTGCTTGTTACAATGTAGATCGCAAAAGTAGGCATTGGCATTTAACAATATTTTTCGCAATGATCAACATAATGGGCGTCAATGCCTATGTTATTTATAATGCTGCCGATGATAAACAAATAGATAGACGGTAATTTATTATATCTGTTGGAGGAGATCTCATTAGAGATTATTTAAAAAACAGTACTACAATAAAGAATCTTCCAACCGACCTTCGGGCGCTCGTCAAACGGCATATTGGAATACTGCCAGATGCTTCCAGAGAATCTGTAGCTATTGACAAAAAAAGACGACGATGTTACATCTGTCAAAATGACAATAAACATCTACAGAAATGTTCAGTATGTGACAAAGGCATTTGCAAGATGCATAGCATAAGCATTGTAAAATGTCTACATTGTACAGAATGATCCACGGTGAAGTTAAAGGTAAACTAATTGCCTAGACTTTTTTATTTCCACGAGTTTAATTTTTTTCTCTTGATTACAGCAGAAAAATGGTCCAGAAAATGTTTCTTAACTTCTTTAGATTATTTTCTTTACTTTAGGGCCTTCTATACTTTAAAAAATATATATGTTTCGAAATTTACTATTTATTTATATTTTGGAGCTACAAAAAGAAAATGTGTTTTATTTTAGTTACATTTTGCCCTGAATTATTACTAATAATCCAAAATGTACAATAAAAATATAAAAATACATTTATATATTTTAGTATTTTTTTTTTACTGCTTTTGTATTATAGGATCTATTCTGACCCATCATGCCTTAAAGAGTTGACGAACACACCATACCAGTTAAGGGTTAATTCGCACTTCATACAGAAGTAAATTTTATTTTTTGAGTGTGAAGGGAGGAAATTTAATCTCCATAACACTTACAATTCGGTGATTAAAGAAATTTATTGTTCGACGGCGTATCTTTAACGCGCATTCTAAGCTCTTAAAAGTAATTACAAGTTCGTACTCACACAATGCAAGTAAAAATCATAACTGCACCTGTTCCGTAATACCAAGTGTATAATAAATTATGCATGCAGTCTTCACACAAGGGTTCATAAGTAAAACCATAACCGTTCTCTCTAACTTAAAACTACACTGTAACCGTTCAAATTGTATGAATAAATAATAGCGTTTACGTGCTAGGTACCTGGTATCCGCGTAGAGCGTTAGTGCACCAAACATTTCCTGAAGAAAAATAAATAACCATTTGGGCAAAAGGTAACGTCGGCGAAAAGACCACGAAAAGCAAACTGAAATATTAGACGTGCAACCACATTAAACGATTCGATTAACACCTCTAAGGTCATGGATTAACAATAGACGCTAAGTGACTTAAATTTAAATTGTATATTTACGGAAAATATTTAAGGTCGTGTAATATTACGCTCACCTCGTGTTGTTGGCAAATAAAAGTGTTAATAACATGAATAATTTATGTTTCTAAATTATAATTTAAATTATAATTATCATCTGCCGTCCAAGAAAATCATGTTTGTTTACATGAATGTAAAAGGGGACGTTGCCTCAAAAAAAACTCATAAGGGTGTTGTTTTTTTATGTAGATGAATTGAGCGTTTGAATTTATTCAAATTGCTCTAACGTACTTCTTTCTATTCGATAGATTTTTTTGACGAAACTTGTTTTAGTTGTCTGAAAGTTAATCTCTTATATAAACGCATCGCAGAAGAGTGTTAGAACTAATTCTTAAGCGTCTGGGAATTTAAACTTCTCTCAGAGAGAGCTATACAGAGTGTCCACATAATTGAGATAATTTGAGTTTTTTGCTAAATATCATTGCCTCTTTAACCCTATACCTTAAATGTCTACACTGCTAGATTAGTGATTCATATTTTACTTAATCGTGTATTTCTTGGAGGTTTCAACAGCACCTTGAAAAAACAATTATATCGAGTAGATTCTACATCATAAACGTCGAAATCGTTGCTAAATTTGATTCATATTATTTCATTTTGTTTTAACAGAATTCTGTTTATATTTTACCAAAATCAAATAAAGATGCTCTTTAAGAATTTTTTTACAAACATTTCTCAATACTCAAAACGTCTCCTTTTTTTGTAAAATAAGTGTGAAGCTACGGGTCTAGGACGTTTTGCTGTTTCGCCGTCGCCAATTCGCCGCAGGGACAGTTGGCCGTAGGTCCAGTTCGCCGTAGGGCCAGTTCGCCGTAGGACCAGTTCAAAATGATGATTTAACAGATATTACTGCAAAATTTATTACAACCCAAATGTTAGTAACAATAGATAAATTGCAACTTAAATAATAAATATGTATTTATTTTAAAGATCTGAACTAATTAGCGATCAGCGTTAATAAACTCCTTGATTCCTGTCAGCAGTGGCAAAGCGTGTAATTTATGTTGGGGAGACTAAAAATAGGAATCCAAAATAAAAAGTCTATGATATTTCTTTAAAATCATTAAACATTTCGCTTAATAATTCATTCTCTATGGATAGTATTCCTGAATTCGATAGTCAGTCATTTGTTATAGAATTCTATGCGTAGTTTTCAATATGCCTAAGTGTAGTCATACTCCTTCCATTACTTACAGTTATAGCAGGTATTGTGAGCACTAATCTGACCTAATTCATTGTCTACAAGATACCATAAAAGGCAGTGAGGTAAAAATGTTTTTTTTCTGTGTACGGAATATACTCTAATAGAAATATTTCCTTGCATCAAGAAGCTAGATTTTCTTGCAAAAATCAGTCTCTATTCAAAAAAAATATTTTAGCCAACTTGAAATTACACGCTTTGCCATTGCTATCATTGATTAAGGAGTTTATTAAGGCTGATCGCTAATTATTTCAGATATGATAAATCACAATTTTAAATCGGGTCGACGGCGAACTGTCCCTACGGCGAACCGGCGATGGCGAATCGGCGACGGCGAAACGTCCCTTGAAGCTACGCAGATAAGTTTTTAGTTTAAAAACATAAAGTATTGCAACGAAACTTTTGTTTGCCTAAAGATATTCCTTAAAACTTACGTGTAAACGCTATCTTTTTTGGTATAATTCCATCTACTCGAAGTAACCATTATTTTCCTGCATATATTACATTTGGCAAGTTAACATGTACCAAATATGATTTAAATAGCGACAAATGTTGATTAGAGTTCAGCGTAAAACGAATAGATTTATTTAAAGCATCGCACATCAAGTTCTTCCAGCCTTTGACATTTCATTGCAGCACAGAAACAGTCCTTAAACTCTTGCATTGTAGTCGTTAAAGACACTACGTCCCAATAATGAGGTCGAAGTAAGAGAGACCATCGATAAATAACAAAATACCAACAAATTTAAAATAAAAGTTAGAACGTCTTTCCATTGTAGTAAAATTAAGGCAAAGCTGCTGAATGGTGATCTTTATAACAGTTTCCGCAATATTTGGTAACACTATTGCGAAAGAAATTGCCATAAACCATACCTCACGACTGTTAATATTATCACTGATGTAATTCCATTACTTGTTTTCAAGATCTTGAGATTATACAAAGAATTATACTTACACACGTTAAAGCACACCGTAAATTAAAGCATTACAAAAAAGGGTTGCCTACATATATTACTATATGCAAAAAAGTATGGTTTCACAACATATCAATAACGAAAAACGAGATATTTACGTCATTGTTAATTTAGCACGAGCGCCGTGCGGCACAAGCTTCCGAATACATTATACAAGGCGCTCAGTGTTGAACACTAAATCTTGCGAAATTCAAACGCCAAAAACGTAATTTACCTGTAAATATTTTTTTCAGTTATTTTATTATTACATTAGACATGCATCAGTATAGAGATACAAATTTCCTATATGGTGGATATAAAAAAAACTATGTGATACCATTTAAACAAATTACGTTTCTACACGCAGTTTCTTGCATCAAGAAAATATTTTTATTTGAAGACTGCAAAAATGTATAATATAAGAAAATAATGTTCTTGAAATTTTATTTGGATAAGACAGAAAAGCGTTTCTTCCAAGTAAATCATTTAGTTTTAAGTTAAGAAAATATTCATATTAGTGGTAGGAATAAGAAAATGGTGCAGATCTCACAAAATTCTATTGAGAAATTAGGCGACCGGTTTCGTATTCAAAAAACACATCATCAAACCAGCAAGGATATCCAATAAAAGAAAAATTACAATAATGGAAAAAAAAAACCTGAAGTTAATAATTAAAATTAGGAGCAAGTGAATCAACCAATCAAAAGGTTTTTTTTTATATGTTACAGTATCATTGAATTATTTCTTTAATAATGTCATTAAATAGGGATTATCTTTATGTCGTTTAATAAATAATGAGTTAATATTTAAGCTTATTTATCTCTTTTTTTATTATTATTATTTATAATATATAAAAAAAAACTCTAGTTAAATTAGTACACGTGGTAAATAGTAATAAAAAGAAAAAAATATTACATTAACCGGTATCTTTTTAAAATTTTTATGAAACGTTGTCCGTTAAAGGTTCTATCATTGTATGGGTAAGTACAGCATTTGTACTTTCTAATGCTACTATTTAGGACGGCATATCTATATCTCTCGAATGTAGGTGGCGCCAGGAAATATTTCAGTGAGGGTTTTTGAAGATTAGTGGCATAAATTGAGAGATGAAGAACAATGTGGGCAGGAGTAAAGACTGCTTTCTCTTCTCATATTGTTTTTGCCGGGAGTGATTCCATCAATACCATGAGCTATTTATTAGAATTACCTCTTGGTTATTGTTTCTTGGTACTTTTTGTTTGAACATTATTCTGTTGATAGTCTCTACCTTAGCCTTTTTAAAATCACAAGCAATCAGCATAATTTACTGCATTATGTACGTGCATGTCGTGCAGATTTAAACAAGGTAAGTGCAATTAATAATATGGATATAAATAATATGCATTTCAAGAATTCTAGGATAAGTGCTTTATCTTAAAAAAATGAAACTTGATTTATGAACAACACCTAAACGCTTTCTGAAATTAAGAAGACTATTTACTATCCCTAAGAAAATATTGTTTTGTGTTACAATGGCCATTTACCTATACTAGGAATCGCCTCTTCAAATTTTCTGTATTTTCTTAAAACAAGTTAAGAGTCTTAAACAAAGAAATACAATTATTACAAGTATATACTTCTCTTAAGCGGATAAAAAAACGCAAACAAAATTTTTTTTTTCGATCTAAATCGTTATTGTATTGTGGATAATTGAAACAGTAATTGCCTTGAATTGAAGTGGACAGTCTTGATACGAGGAAATGTTTCTCTGCGTCTGGTGTTTGAATTCGGTAAAGTTTGATGTTAAATACTTGACACTCTGTATGTTTCAAAGGCGTTTTAATACCATGTCTAAATAGACCCAAGTATGTAATTTAATCTTGTAAAAATCTGCGCTAAAAATCTATTTGTATTTCGGATATTTTTGCGGAAATAAGTATATCTACATTTAGGCGATTGTGGACATTATAAATATCTCGAAATCTATTAGAAATGGACATATGAAATCCAAACTATGTTGGTGTATTTATACACGGAGAAACCCAAACTGCAATAATATACAGGGTTCCTTTTAAAATAATAAAGTGCCTGGTTCGCTATTTATCGATCACTCTGTATAGACGGAAATATTTTTGGAAGATACTTTCTGACGGATATTATCTTTTCGCAAAATTTTAGCTTTACACTACTTACACAATAGGCGCAATTTTACGATTCCAGAAGATTCGAACAGAAAATTTACGATTTTACAAACTTTTTGCTTTGAATTTCTATAAAATGGAGTATATTGTGATGTATCCATGTAAGACAAGCTTAAAGCAAAGATGTACATATTACACAATACTATTATAAAGCGACTTCTTGGCCCAAATATTATTTGCTGGGTCAACGAAATACTTATCACATTTTCCAAAAATTTAATTGGTTCTAAACCAGCAAATATTTTCAGGTGTACTTACAAACCTGTCACTTATTTTATCAAAGAAAGCCAACGTTCTGTGTGCTTTACATGTCACACATACTAGGGTACGTAAGGATTCATGTATAAGCGCGAATCCCACGCTTATCGTGAATAATGTTGTCACTTGTCCTTGATTCGCTTTGCGCGCTTCCCACCTTAAACTTTCATAGCGGGCAAACGTAACACTATCTATATATTTTAACGGTTCACTTTACTATGGAACTTACGGACGCGGTATATTTTCAATTGTTAAAAAAATTACACCGTAATGCTGTTATTGATTCCTCTGGTTATTATTTATCACTTCCAAAGCATTCTAAGATGTATTCCAAATACTACCTAGCTTTCACCTTTTGCTGATCAACTGAAGTTTTCATAGGTAAACGGATATATTTGTTACTGTAGTGAATAAATTGTTTTCTGTATCACAACTAGAGCCCGGCAACTGGAGAGCAATCGCAGCGGCGGTGTGACTGTGTTTAGGTGGGCGGGGAGGGCTGGTCGATTATGATACGACACGACAAATCAGCATCACTCAGTTTAGTTTAGCATTGGATAGCGGATAGGGCGTGTTGATTTTCTTAATATAGACGTAGTTATTAATTGTAGTTATTATTTAGTGTAGTACGTTTTGATTTTATTGATACAGACGTAGTTACTAATTGTAGTTTTTAGTGAACATGTCGAAGGCTAAAAAACGACCCTTTCAAGACATAGTAAATAAGTTTATTTCTGACTTTCTCGATTTGTTTTACAACGGGAGTAAGATAGTTTGTAAAGTGTGCAAAATACATTCGATGTCAAATAAGAAGTGGAACTGTACAAGACACATAAATTCTGCACAGCATAGAAAACGAAAATTGGGCATGCCACCGAGAAGTGCATTTTTTATGTAATTCTTATGTTGATAAACTGTAATTTGCCACTAAACTTACTCGATAAACAACCGTTTAAGGACTTTTGGGACAAATACAATCCCGAGTTGCGGTTGCCAACGGAGAAAACGGCACATAAGCATGTTGCATTTGTACACGATGACGTGGAAAAGAAAATGAAACGCATATTGAAAAAACAGTTTCTTTGGTTATGTGTTGACGAGACAACAGACTGTAAAAATAATTCAATTGTAAATATTATGGTATGCATACTAGACCCTAGTAAACCTACATTACCACTGTTACTAACCAGCCGAAGACTACAAGAGTGTACTGCTGCAGCAATTACGAAAGTTGTATTTAGTACATCGGAAAAATTTCAAATTTCAAAAGATAAAGTGTTGATGTTTATGAACGATGGCGCAGCGATAATGCGTTCGGTAGGCCGTTCTCTTCTTGAGCATGGTTGCAAGTGTTTACATGTTACGTGTAAAGTGCATGCTTTACATCTTGTGGCAGAAACCATTCGACAATGCTCTCCCGAGGTAGATGCATTAATAGCAAGCATTTTTAAAATCTCCCGAATACCTACGATCATTTCACACAGAGTGTCCTGGTATTCATCAACCACCGGAGCCAATCCTTGCACGTTGGGGAACATGGTTGCAGGCAGCCTTTTATTATGCTAAACATTTCAAAATAGTAAAAGCTGTTGTTGGACAATTCAATGCTGCCGAAGCTGCAGCTATTAAGGAGAACCAGTCGAAATTTCAAGATATTTCCGTTGAAACAGATTTAAAAAATATTCGTAGCTACTATAAAGGATTAGCTGACGCAATAGACCAATTACAAAATAGATCGTTATTATTATTGGAGTCTCTGCAAATTATGGATGGAGTACATACACAGCTACTGACTATACATGACGCAAAATATAATCGCGTTTTAGAAAAGTTCGAGAGTGTACTACAGAAAGATCCCGATTTTAACACACTATAACAAATTTGTGATGGTGTATTGAATAATCCACTGACTAAGTACAAAGAGTATTTTAATCATGCATGTATAACATCGGTAGATGTTGAACGCTCTTTTTCAAAATATAAACTCATTTTCTCTCCACGGCGAACATCGATCACCGAGACAACTGTGGAAACACATCTAATGGTGTCAACTTTTTGCCACTCTTATCCATATGATGTTAATACTGATAATGGTGCTTCTAGTTTTACTGTTCCGTAGCCAAGGCTGCTTAAAAGGGTGAGTGTTTCACTACTTTTCTCATATTATAATTATGTATTAGTTCTGTGATTTTTTTTCTATTTTCTTACTAGTTTTTGTATACTAGGCAGGTGCGGCTATGGCACGGCTCCCTGTTACCGGGCTCTAATCATAACGTCTTGTATAGAATCCTATACGATTCTGATAAGAATTCGTACCTCACGATAACACTCGCCAAAATATATATGTACATCTTATCAGTTAAAATTAATTGAAAAATGTTTCCGTAAATAAATACAAAATATATACAAGTACATCAGATACAAAAACCAACAGAAAACTTTAGTATGGATAGATGTTAATCGTCCTTAAGTACATAGTTCCCAGTTAGAATATACGCTTGATTGTGAATTAACTACGCAAGAATAATACATAGCGTCCGCTACAATCCACATGTGTTTCAAAACAATGCCTTGTGTCTACACCTTTGTATAAGAGAATTTAAATGGATAAGTTCTCTGATAGGAAACTTAAATTTACGTCATAGTTAAATGTTGTGATTTTTATAATCTTTCATATATGAGAGGGTTTTAGTAAAATCCCAAATTAAAATGTAATTTGTTACAAATTTTCGTAGAATGATTATTTAATTATTCAACTTACATATATATGTACAGTCAATATTGTAACACACGGTTGGATGCACTAGCACTACAATTGAATTATTGCAACTCTAACTTGCAATTATACGAGCACTTAATTGTTAAGATGCACTTCCTTTTATTTCATTTTGGAGTGAGAAATCGAGAATATCGCGTACCTATAAAGCTGTTTAGTCTAACGTTGATGCCGTGACCGCCGCCGCACGCCACACAACAAACGGTACTAAGTCTCAACGACGAAAGAAACAAACATAAGACCTCCGTTAAACCAGAAAATCGAATTACAAAACACGCAAATTGGCGACAGTCTAGCTTTGCAACAATAACGATGAAAAATTCTTATGTATAGGCACTGTAAACACACACGATCATCAATTTTCTCTTCCGTTTCGCAATACTGCACACGAACATCAACAAAATTATTTAACACCTTGCGCTTTTTATTTTAAACTAACATAAATAATATCCAAGCGTATTATGTGTATGGGTAAGGTGAATATATGTATGAAAGTTACATTAGTTTATTGTTTGTGTGTGTGTATTTTTACCACCATGTTCACTTGTATCCCTTCCTTTTCTTGTCGAACAGAAAAGAAAAGAAAAACAAAAGAGTCAAACATTCACCGACACTAGGGATACCGTGAACTGAGACATTATTGACCAGGTTGCTCCCCTTGAATCGAGCAGGTGTTCTATGTTAGAGAGGGGTCGGACCATTCTGTATCTGCTGCACTTTCCCCATGTAATGAGAAGGACTTGCTGTTGCGACTTCGACACGACTTGTATATTGTACGTTTACAAAACACTACGATACTGGTGGTTAGATAAAAAGAATGCAATCTTTGTAATTCTGATGGATTTTTAGGTTTCCTATTATGTGTTAATATGTGTGGGGGAACAGAGTCCAAATTTAGATTTGTTTGTGTTCGATGGAGTTGTTTGTTGGTGTTATCGAATTGGTTTGGTCGGAGGTTTATCGCCCCTGTCTGGACAAGCCGGTGAGGAATGTGAACGCGTTGTTAATTTGTAAAAACTGTTTGACGGTATCAATTGGTAAATAGGACTTGTGCATTGTTTCTTACGCCGTGACTGTATTTTTTTCTTGCCATAAATTACATCTTAGTAAAAAAACAAATAATGAATTTGGAAATTGGCACAAGGAGATATATCAATATAAAATATATAATACGTATATTGAGGTTAAAAGATCATTACCGACATCAGAACGTCTATCATTATTGGAATTTAAAAAACCGGTTTAACAACCTGTGTACGCGAGTATTCACCTCAGTTAATTAGTAAATGATATCTAAAAAGTAAAACCAAGCTGTCTACAAACCATAAAATTAAGCATATAATTTTACACGAACGGAAATTCGTACGACGACATGTAGTTTTAGAGACGATTGTAACTGGAAAACTAATACATACAAACAAATTTCGCGGTAAATACTAAAGTCCTCAAAATTTTTTCCTACTAAAACCTAATATTTTCAAATGATGTTCATAGTAACAGCTACGTTTTAAAGGAATTGGTTATATAGTGGCATTAATGTAATCATTGATCGAATAGCGATTGATGCCTAGAAGTTAACGTGATTATAGCCGCGTAATGGGCGCCACCAATGAAACATTGGGTATTGATAGAAGCACTCATGGCAAAAGCAATATGAGGAGTGGAAAGACACTAGCCAAAGGACATGTTTCTGCTTACACGCCGTGATCAGCGTTACTTCGAGTATTCTTTACTCTGTCTAACACCGCTGTTTGACTCTCAGATGGTATATGTATCCTTCGAAACGACGAGTCAGGTATTTCTTGGCGCCATCTAATAAGCGAATAGCGGTGTTAGATTAAAAAAGGTCCGGAGCAACACTGATGATGCCGGTTAGGCAGAAACATGTCCATTGGCTAGTGTTTTTTCTTTCCTGAATTGCTTTTGCCCTTAGTGATTCCATCAATACCATGAGGAGCTTATATTATTATTCTTAATTATTAATTTCAATATTCATTGAACTTAAATCCCAAGTTTCTTCAAATATGACAAATGATTTAGCCACAGCAAATGTTTAAAACTGTCATGTAGAGACTGCCAAACTGGAAACGAAACACTGGCACACCTCATCTGCAACTGCCTGACGCTAGCGTCAATTAGAAGGACCATGATGGGTGATGAGCGGCTACGCCTTGTCGTCATTAGGGTGATTTCTCTGAGCAACGTCCTAACCTATACCAAGGCAGTGGTTATGGTTAGATTAATATTGCCTTCATTATATTGCTTTATTACACAAAGATATAGAGGATAATTTCATGTTATAATGAAAATGAAAAATGAAAATAAATTATCATGATAATATAGGTATATAGGGTGTAGGTATATAGGGCATAGGTGGGGTTAACCCGATTGAGTACGAACATTACAAGCTGTAAAGCTGCAAGAGCAATAAGAATAAATAAAGTAAACTAAAAAATTTCCTGGAGTTTTTTGTAACAAGCTAATAGAACTGATTCATAGGTTGGAAAAAAGGACAAACAATTAAATAAAGGTGATGGAAACGCCAAGCTTTTAGATTAGCTTCATCCACTTCCCATCGGTCTTGTACTTTTCTCTTTCAACCTACAATTTTAAACGTAGTTGCTGCAACTTCGCTATCCTTCAGCTTGCTCCCTCTGCAGGTAACTAACGATTCACTTTAGTTTAATTTAACATTTGTGCTAACATTTATCCTTTAATTATTTATATCGGCCATCTTGTGAAGCTTGTTTTCCTTGTCTGCTTGTTTTCCTTGTCTTGCTATGCATTCGTGTTGCAATTGTCCATTGTTTAAAGTCTGCATTTCACTCTGGTAAACACCTATACATCACTTTGCTCCAAACATCTTCCGTTTTCTTTTGTATAGTCCCACTAGTTTGAATTTCTAACGTTTATTATTTAGTTACCTACTATTTTACTTCTGTAAATGGATACTAAACATTTTATACTTTTGTTTTTCTTTTGTAAACCGAAAGAATTTGTTGGTGTTGTAGACTGTATACGCAGAGAAATGGTTTCTTGCAAAAATCAGTCTCTATTCAAGAAAATATTTTCATTTCAAGACTATAAAAATGTATAATATAAGAAAATAATGTTCTTGAAATTTTCTTTGGATTAAATAGATATTTTCGCGGGGTTAGAAAATCAAGAAAATCCAAGATAGAAAAATGTTTCTTTCAAGCAAACCATTTAGTTCAAGAAAATGTTCATATTAAAGGTAGGAATGAAAAAATGTCCAGATTTCATAAAGTTCTATTGAGAAATTAATTGAGCGACCGGTTTCGTGTTCAAAAAAACACATAATTAGACCAGCCACAAGGATACTCAATAAAAGAAAAATTACAATAATGTAAAAAAAACCTAAAGTTAGTAATTCAAATTAGGAGCAAGTGTTTTTGCCGGTAGTTATTCCATCAATACCAGAAGCTGTTTATTAGCATTATTTTGGTTATTGTTTCTATCCACATTTTTCATGTGTACTCCTACATTAAGTCCACTTTTGTTTGAACATTATTTTGTAGATAACCTCTACTTTAGCCTTTTTAAAATTACAAGCAATGGGTGTTATTTTAAGAAAATGAAACTATTGATTTATGAACAATACCTAAACGCTTTCTGGAATTAAGGAAACTATTTACTATCCCTAAGAAAATATTGTTTTGTGTTCTGCAAGATTTTCTTGAATCAAGTTAACAAATGTCTTAAACAAACAAATACAGTTACTTCATTATAAGTAGTCTGGGCAAACAGCGGTAACAGTCAGTGTAGTAGATATGTGGTGCGGAGTCGGCGATTATTTATTTCACGCGTTCACAGCGTCAGTACTAAATCGATGCTGTGTGCGAGTAGTTCTGTGTATATGTAGGCTGTCGTAACTTATTTCGTAATTGTACGCTTGTTTGCTTCAAAATGTCGCAGTTAGGTACGTCGCGAAAACGACCAATGGCAGTTAAAAACTTTATTTATAGTGGACATGCTGGACTTAATTTTTGATGGCGCTAAAATTCAATGTCTAGTTTGAAAAATCCCATTAATGTGTTTGTCCAGAAGCCATTGTCAACGTCACATCGAAAGCAAACAACATTATTCTGCAAAAAGTGGCATACGAGACCGAGAAAAATTTACATTTGATTTACGTGTTACTCTTATTTTATGTAATCTATCGTTTCGTTTACTAGACAAAGAAGCATTTGTCTCCTTCTGGAATAAATATGCGGACTGTAAATTACCTAGTCGGACATCGATACGAAATGTAGTGCCATTTGCTCGTGAACATATAGAAAAAAGAATGAAAACGGAATTGAAAGATAAAAAATTGTGGTTGTGTGTGGACGAAACAACAGATCGTCAAAAACATTCTGTAGTTAAAGTAATGGTACGTACAATGGAACCGCATCGACCCTCATCCTCCTTGCTTTCAAAAGAGTTATAAATTGTACTGCCGATGAGATTTTAAATGTGGTGTTAAACTCATTGAACAAGTTTCAACTAAGCAGCTTTTAATGTTTGTGAGTGATGGTGCCGCAAACTTGCGTTCTTTGAGCTGATTCTTACATCTAACGTGTAAAATCCGTACTCTAAATCTTGCGGCACAAACGATTCCTACATGTTTTCTACTAGTAAATGCATTGATTGCTAGTACAAAGGCAGTGTTTCTAAAGTCCCCGAAACGTACCCGACTATTTCACAAACTGTGGCCTGATTTACCTGAACCACCACAGCCGATTGTTGCATGTTGGGGAACATGGTTGCAGGCTGCGTTTTACTACAACAAATATTTTGATCAAGTAAAGAAGGTAGTTTTAAAATTCAATCCGACAGAAGCTGCAGCAATCAAGAAAATCCAGTAAATATTTCAAGATAGTCAGGTTAAAAGAGATTTACAAACTATTCAGAACAATTACTTCGGACTAGCGGAGGGAATAAAAGAATTTCAAAATGTTTCGATGTCGCTAGTGGATTCTGTTTAAATTGTGAATGATGTTCACGCACGGTTATGCGCTATAGAAGGCGAAACAAATTGGTGTATAATACGAAATTTGAAAGTGTTTTAGGGAAAGACTCCGATTTTCTTATATTAAGGCAAATTTGTGAAGGTGCGTGTGAAGATGCATTAAGTTGTTTCAAAGATTGTTTTAAATATGCAAATATAACATCGCTAGATGTCGAACAGTCGTTTTCGGCATTAAAAAACATTTATTCCGCACGTCGTACTCACTTGACTGAAACAGCTGTGGAAACATATCTAATGATTCAAATATTTAACAGATGTTACCCAGTTTGTGATTTCACGGAAGACTTTGAAAACGGTAAGTGTTTCAGCACGTTTTATAATTTATTTCTTACCTTCTATTTTATGTGTAAACTTTTATGCGCTCAGCACGCCTCTGGCTGTTATCGCACATTTGCCCAGGTTAATTATAAGTATATACTTCTCTTAAGCGGAGAAAGAAACGCTAAGAAAATATTTTTTTTGATTTAAAACAGTTATTGCATTGCGGATAATTGAAACAGTAATTGTTTTGAATTAAAGCGGACAGCTTTGATACAAGTAAACGTCTCTATGCGTGTACGCTTATTCCAAATTCAGGAGACTCTAGTACTACATACATACCTCGCTTTCTAGAAGAGATAAAGTATACGCCTATTTTTCGAAAATTTTTGAATTTAATTCACTTAAACAATCAAGTAAGATATGTCGATTATCATTAGAGTCTACTGATTTATGTGAAACGAAAATGTTGCGAGTTTGATTTCAGCTGACCCTTTTTATAATTTATTTTTGACGATAACGTTTCGAAAGTACCACAGCTTCAATTTCACGTTCTTAAATACGCACGTATTTCCTTTGTTTTTCCGTTGAACAGCTTTTCTAATTACATTTATATACCTAATGAGTTCGTGGAACAGGTATTTTAAAAAGATAATAGGTATTGTGCGTTTTATGTACGTTGAAGCAAGCACGCAAGGTTAGTAGTGACGTATGTAGTTATATTAAGGGACTCAATAAGGGAGTAACTACTGCTACAACTTTCATATTATAATTTCTTACTAGGTCTCCAAAAAAATACTTTAGAAGCGCAATGTTCGAAAATTCCGGAAATAGCAACGATTATCAAGTGTAATAAATCTCTCTATAACAGAATTAGAATTTCAGAGCAATTGAAATACGGCTCTCCTTATTAAATGCTTAATCCTTTATTGTCTTCCGGTTAAAGTTCGATACGAGAAATGCCAAAGAACTTTTTAATCATTAAATATTCAACAAATAAGTTTAATGCATTCGAGTCTTCGTACTCATAGATGCTTTATTAAGGAAATAAAATTTTACTACCGGAATCCCAAGAAGACGACATCATATGGTGAATATCTTCCGTTTATATCTAGGAGATTCTAAACATAAGTATAAGTATTTCCGTGTACTTTTACTTCTCATCTAATGTTAATTGAAGATGCATCCATTACTGTTAAGTTTTTTAAATAATAAACTAACACTTCGATCATTTCATTATGTAATAAATAGAGCCCGGTAACAGGGAGCCGTGCCATAGCCGTACCTGCCTAGTATACAAAAACAATAGTAAGAAAATAGAAAAAAAATAACAGGACTAATAGATAATTATAATATGTGAAAAGTAGTGAAACACTCACCCTTTTAAGCAGCCTTGGCTACGGAACAGTAAAACTAGAAGCACCATTATCAGTATTAACATCATATGGATAAGAGTGGCAAAAAGTTGACACCATTAGATGTGTTTCCACAGTTGTCTCGGTGAGCGATGTTTGCCGTGGTGAGAAAATGAGTTTGTATTTTGAAAAAGAGCGTTCAACATCTCCCGATGTTATACATGCATGATTAAAATACTCTTTGTACTTAGTCAGTGGATTATTCGATGCACTATCACAAATTTGTTTTAGTGTGCTAAAATCGGGATCTTTCTGTAGCACACTCTCGAACTTTTCTAAAACGCGATTATATTTTGCGTCATGTATAGTCAGTAGCTGTGTATGCACTTCGTCCATAATTTTCAGAGACTCCAATAATGATAACGATCTATTTTGTAATTGGTCTATTGCGTCAGCTAATCCTTTATAGTTGCTACGAATATTGTTTAAATCTATTTCAACGGAAATATCTTGAAATTTTGACTGGCCCTCCTTAATAGCTGCAGCTTCGGCAGGATTGAATTATGCAACAACAGCTTTTACTATTTTGAAATGTTCAGCATAATAAAAAGCTGCCTGCAATCATGTTTCCAACGTGTAAGAATTGGTTCCGGTGGTTTCTGCCGCAAGATGTAAAGCATGCGCTTTACACGTAACATGTAAACACTTGCAATCATGCTCAAGAAGAGAACGGCCTACCGAACGCATTATCGCTGCGCCATCGCTCATAAACGTCAACACTTTATCTTTTGAAATTTGACATTTTTCCAACGTACTAAGTACAATCTTCGTAATTGCTACAGCAGTACACTCCTGTAGTCTTCGGCTAGCTAGTAACAGTGGTAATGTAGGTTTACTAGGATCTAGTATGCGTACCATAATATTTACAAGTGATTTTTTTTACAGACTGTTGTCTCGTCAACACATAACCAAAGAAAATATTTGTTCAATATGCATTTCATTTTCTTTTCCACGTCATCGCGTACAAATGCAACATGCTTACGTGCCGTCTTCTCCGTTGGCAACCGCAGCTCGGGATTGTATTTGTCCCAAAAGTCCTTAAACGGTTGTTTATCGAGTAAGCCTAGTGGCAAATTACAGTTTATCAACATAAGAATTACATAAAAAAATGCACTTCTCGGTGGCATGCCCAATTTTCGTTTTCTATGCTGTGCGGAATTTACGTGTCTTGTACAGTTCCACTTCTTATTTGACATCAAATGTATTTTGCACACTTTACAAACTATCTTACTCCCGTTGTAAAACAAATCGGGAAAGTCAGAAATACACTTATTTACTATATTTTGAAAGGGTCGTTTTTTAGCCTTCGACATGTTCACTAAAAACTACAATTAATAACTACGTCTGTGTCAATAAAATCAGAACGCACTACACTAAATAATAATTACAATTAATAACTACGTCTATATCAATAAAATCAACACGCTCTATCCGCTATCCAATGCTAAACTGAACTGAGTGATGATGATTTGTCGTGTCGTATCATAATCGACCAGCCCTCCCCGCCCACCTAAACACAGTCACACCGCCGCTGCGATTGCTCTCCAGTTACCGGGCTCTATTTATAATTTATATAGCAAAAAAAAAACTGTCTACTGTATTTTTATAGCCATCTACTGTTTTTTTAATAAAGTACGAAGAAATAGTTCAGTGCATTATTATAGGTTGAAGTAATCTCAGTTTCCAAGTAAATAAAAGTACTAATGACATCAGCTGTCATAACATAACTCATAACTAACTCGCAATGTATTTGTGGATAAATATTACACCCATATTACATAAATTACGGATACACACGAACTTTACTATTTGGACATCATATTTGAAACATTTTAGAAACAGAATATGAAATATGTACCTGATTTGCATAGAATATTTTCGAAATACATACATATGTTGTGAAAATCCCGTACTAATATGCTTTTCAGAAAATTCGAAGGATTGTTACTTGGTAATGTTTAAATCAGAAAGTTGATTAACAAATGTCAATCTACTTTTGCTTGCATTTCTGTTGCAAATCTTACACTTAGAGTACTTTGCAAAGCATGTGCCAAATATAAGTAAAATAGTTTATAAAATTTATGAAATAAAGTAGTGAATTCAGTTACTAACACACAAATTGTCATGAGGAAATTGTACGGCAATATTAATAAAACAAACAAGATTATCCAATATCTAAACACAGAAACTACACACAGTATAATCATGTACATACATACAATTACTCAACCCAAATTGCCTATAAACTGTTTATTCATAAATCATCTCAAGCTCCTCATGACATCCAGTATAGTATGTAATGTTTAACACTTGATATTGCAATCACTCAGAGACTAATTATACCCGTTTCCGTTTTGTAGATAATTAACTATAATATTCTGTATTTCACTACGCTTCGCGTGCTTTCAAATAAAGCATTTCAATTTGTCGAAGTTTATTGGTGTGAAACAGTGCAATGAGATTTAAATGTGTATTCGTGTATTACGTCGCAACACTAATTTACGATTATTGCTCAGCATCGTGTAATCAAACATTTCAAAATACTTTAGCTGAGGTATCGTTAGACGGGGAAATATTTCTACAAGAATATATAAATGGTTGTCTGGAACATAGACCAATAAAGAAAATAGTGTTTAGAGGATTCGTACCAAACCTGTACAAAGGGGCGATATCAAATCTGCCGGATTTAGAAGAATTCCGTTTGGATGGAGCAGGCTTACGTTATATGTACTCAGATTTTTGTTACAAAGTCCCTAGCTTGCATAACGTCATCATTAATTTTAATCCACTTATAGAACTGAAATCACATATATTTAGTGCATTCACATTAACTGCATTGAATTTATCTTGTAATATGATTGAGAAGATTGGAGATCATGCATTCGAGAATACAAAGCTATTAACATTAGATCTGAGCAATAATCGTTTGCTTACCATTAACTCTAACGCTTTTAAAAAGTCAATTATTAACGAATTACACTTTCAAAACAATAATATACTGTACCTCCCTACGAATACTTTTGAAGGAGTTACTTACGTACATAAAATCAATTTAAACAATAATAAAATTTATCATATCGAAGACCAGGCGTTCATAATAAATGATAATAAAGGGGATCTGAGTGTATATCTCAGAGGAAATGCTTTGACACGAATAAATTTCCTAAGCAATACAAAACTAAAATATCTTGACGTCAGCTTAAATAAGATCAGCTACTTATTTTTGAAGAACTCAACAACAATAACAACTATGCGAACATGTCCTAATCCTTGGCATTGTACATGCTTGTGGAATTTTTGGAAACTTGCTGAAGTACGTGGAATCACAATAGAAGAGGCACCTATTCAATATGACGGTCCTGTCTGCATAGCGCAAACATCCGAATGTAGGGAGAATTATAACTACGACAAAGTAAGGGACTTATATTTTTATGCGTTTAATTATGAGAAGTATTGGTATTTTTAGAGATTATACATGATTGTTAGGGTTTTGTCATATACACAGGTGTCCCAACTTCCTGGAATTAAAATTGCGCCTATTGTGTTAGTAGTAGGAAGCTAAAATCTTCTGGAAATATAATAAACCGCATATAGTATCTGCTAAAAATATTTCTGTGTATATAGGATGATCGACAAGTAGCGAACCAGGCACCTACCTTGTTATTTTAAATAGGACGCCCTGTATATTATGACATTTTAGTATCCCCATCTAGAAATAAACCAATATAACGTAGTTTCATACGTCTGCATCCAAAAGATTTCAAGATATTTTTAATTTTGTCCCCAATCGCCTAAATGTAGATACAATCCATTTCCTTAAAAAATCCGTAATTCAAATACATTTTAATGCAAATTTTTACGAAACCAAATTGCATAGTTGGCTCTATACGGCATGTTCAGTATTGAACACCAAACTTTGTCAAATTCAACGTAATTTTCTTAAATAGTACCACATACTTTTTCTGCATTCATTGTATAATGTCTTTGTATAATGAGGCATAAGTCTAACAGTAAAAGTAAAAGAGATATCTATAGTTAAACGCGAGTCCAGCATTTGGAAATTGCATACTAGTCGTTTCTGCTGATGGTACTGTTTGGACAACAGTAAACAAAAGATACTGACTGACGTTTTTAAGTAATTGATTCAAAAATTTGAGCTCAAGTAGCTACTTGTAGCTAAAAATGAGTCTTGCACTTGAAAATTACATCCAAATGGTTTCTCGTGTTAATATAGTTTGGCTACCATGACAACAGTAAACAAAACATCCGAATGTATTTACAATATTTTGTATGTATTAATGAAAGTTCATGCAGGCTAACAATAAGTGTTGTAAACATAAATATGTCAGCATAAATTTATAATCAAAACAAGAAATCCAAAAAGATGGAAAACATGGAATAGAATCGAAATACAGTGTGAATAAACCTAATAACGTGCATTGTAATTTATTATTTGTAATAATTAATAGCTATCTACTTTCTTATCCATCTACAGCGAACGCTCGAAATTCCTTCTTCCGGCCATGATACACTTGCGCAATCGTTTGTAAAAGTTGTTATGCATTCTTCTTAGGACACCAAGTATTGCACCCCGAAATACCTACGTTATCCACAACTTCATATATAAATCATACGTAATTAACTCTTTTATTTATTTTGTAAGTAGCTACTTGGTCTTGACATTTTTAATCAACAGAGAATAACAGCAATACCAGTATGTTTTGTTTATTGTTGTCATAGTAACCAAAATACCAACACCAGAAACCACTTAGATGCAATATCCAAATGCAAGACTCGTGATTACCTCTAAATATGTTTTATTTTCAATATTAAACGTACGCATCATTATACAAAAGCGTTAGAGATATAAATTTTCTATGCGGCGGATATGTGGCAAATTACATGGTGCTACTTAGAAAAGTATGTTTTTGGCGTTTGAATTTGGCAAAGCTTGGTATTGTCTAGGTAAAGCCAATTGTTCAATTTAGTCTTGTAAAAACTTACGTTAAAATTTGTTTGTATTGGGGATGTTTTAAAGGAAATAGGATTATCTATATTTAGCCGATTGAGTACAAAATTATCTCCAAAAAAACCTCGAGGTTTGTTAGAAGAAGACATGAAATAAATGTTATATCAGGTTATTTGTACGTGGAGAAACAAAATGTGTAGTAATACACAAGATGTTCCATTTAAAATAACAAAGTGAGTGTCTGGTTTGCTGCTTATCTATCAAATATTCTGTACTATTTACACAATAGGCACCTCTAGGCAATTCTAGAAGGTTGGGACATCCTGTATATAGCGCATCATTAATTTTAAATCTTTTATATCTAATTCAATCATAGCCTGTACATATCTCACACAAATCAATTGTAAACATACAAACATACAGAATGTAATACAGTGTAACTTTGCCATTTTTTATTAAAAAATTATATACTCAATAGGATTGTGGATAAAATAACATCTTAGAAACGTTGGAATCAACACTAGCATGTTATAAGTTGGATGGATACACATTAAAAAATTGAGGGTTAATATTAACACTGAAAAATGGGACATGTAGGTTCACACTTATGAGAAATGATTGACCGCGCATTTTCGAGTGTAAAGAATTATAGAAAGTATTTGTCATGGATTAATAAACAGTGTGTCTACTTAAGTTAGCTGCATATGGAAACTTTTTTGTTATTAAAAAATATATAAAGAAACTGATAATTAATTAAAAGTAACCATCCTTAAATAATAAAAAACCTTTTCACTCATATAACAACTTTGTTAATTTGAGATAACTTTACAAATATTTACATCACTTACAAATTTCAAATAAAATTCAAAATCAACTTCTACTTTTCAATAATTTATACATATAACACTTCAATATAAACTTACTAAATCTAGTACTTAAGTCTAACAATTTTATGTACACATTTAGCAATTTATACATTGTAATACACCAATGATGTCCTTTAAGCTTGGCCTGAGGATCGGTATGTGCCCGAAACCGGTGGCAAGTTAGGTTTTTCTTATTAGAGAATTTTTGTGAGTACAGGACCATTCATTTACCTTTCCCGATATTTTTTATCATTAATTTTAAGGAAACAAGTGACTCTTTACAAAAAATTCTGCTTTCTGAGAAAAATAATACTAATACATTCAAATTTGAGGTAGCATGTACGGGATAGTCAAAAATGAGTACGTCGGTCGCATCGGTACGTTGCCAAAAATTTTCTAATTTAGAAATTTTAACTTTAGATTCTTAAAGTTCATGATAAAGTAGTCCCGCAAGGTGATCTTCGTTTTTCAATATGTCGAATAGTTTTCGAGATATTCTACTTCGAATTTAGGTCGGGAGGAAGATTCGTATAAGTAAAAATTACAATATCATAATTCTCACAACAGGTAGATATGACTGTATATATGAGCCTAGTTTTTAATTCTAAACAACTTTTTTTATAAACAATTTTTGAAATTGACATGAATAAAGGTACTTTATCATTGTGCAAAATTCATATTTTATGACAAACCTCGTATAGGACTGATAAATTTTATGGTGATTATTCCATCATGGGTTTTGTAAAATTAAAATAAATAATAATAAAAATTCATCCTAAACAAAACTAATTTCTAGTTTTTTTTTTTTAACAAGATTTGATCATAAAATCTAACTTAGATCAAAAGAAAACTGTATTCATGGTCTCCTATTTACAGTCGATCATAATCTGTACGTTTCAATATATGATTAGATTGTGGTTTGTATGGGTGAAATTTATTATCTTTCGTAATTTTTGCAGTTGTATCTTCACATGTGAATGTATCACCGTAATAGGGTAAAGTGTGAACAAAACTACAAAATCACATCTGTAACAATAGATAGATATGACTGTATATTTGAACATAGTTTGTAATTCTAAACAATGTTCTAAACCAACTAAGCTAGAATATACAGTCATATCTATTTATTGTTAAAAATATGATTTTGTAATTTTTACCTACACGAACTTCGAACCTTCCTCCCAACCTAAATTCGACGTCGAATATCTCAAAAACTATTCGACATATGGAACAACGAAAACCACTTCCCGGGACTAATTTATTATGATCTTTAAGAATCTGAATCAAAATTTCAAAATACGAAAATTTTTAGCAACGTACCGAGGCAACCAACTTAAGTAGACACACTGTATATTGAATAATCAATACGGTGAATTATTATTAACGGTGAAAAAAACGTAAGAAGAAAATGCGTCGAAGTTGGTGGTAATATTTTCCAAATTAATCTTTGATTTATTATTGTTTGTAATAAATATGGCTCTATTTTATTAATATTATTATAATTATTTATTCCCGTAATAGTTAAAAATCTGACTCAAACATATTGGTTCATTTTACTTATTTTCGCCTTCTGAATATACCCTCGAAGCACTTCCCTATCCTTATGAAACACCCCGTGGAAAAAAGGACAATAAACGATCTTTAGCAATACTCTCAAACATTTTGGAGAAAATGTATTCCGCAATTAGGCGGTAATTATTAAAAGATTCGTACTGATCTGTATATGCTTCAGTTTCGCTCTCGCTTATGGGCACTTGTCAAACCTCTCCTTTAATATAAATGGTGCTAAAAAATAACCTTATTTTTAAGACTACTAAATGAATTTACCTACCAATATCACGGTTTCAGACAATATTTTCATTGCTTCCACATACGGGAACTCACCCGTTACCACCGATACCAGAAGGCCAAATGGCTTTGACGTCAGCAGGCTGTGACGTATTTTGCAGTAGGTCGTCGATCAGCCATAAACGCGTTGACACGTTCAAACCGTCTCTGCGTTTTGAGTTGGTTTATCCAAATTATATTGGTTTTATTAAAAAAAATACTGTGTACTGATATTTCCGTACTTAGTTGGTGATACCTGTAATGTTTTTCTAGCGCTATGAAAGCGATAAAACCTTTTCTGAAACGATAAAAACAGGGTTTGTGAGTTACACTTTGTAAAAGAAGATATTATTTATTTTTTTAACAGCTACAGATTCAAGGACCGGTGAAACTATAACTGTAAGTTTAAAAAATCCTAGGCTTAAAAAATGCTATGCCAACTCAATTCCCTAACTGTCCGTTATATTTGACAAAACACGTGAAGATTTTATTGTTCAAATAGTTTTATATTCTTACGTTATATTTAACAAAATTATTTTTAAATGTATGTGATAAACGTTCTGTTTTAATACAATATATTTTAAATTATATCACCGAACGTAGCCATTTGGATACTGATATATGTAAATGTCATATTCACGGCAGTGAACGTATTGCAACAATTGTAATAACTTGTTCTACAAATACCCTACTTAAAAATTATTGTGGGAAAAGTAATGATAGATTAGGTAAAACACCAAATAATAGGCTCCACATTTACACTGACTGTTCAAAGTCGAACGAAAGTACATCCGAAAATTTGATGTTAAGCAACACAGCAAATACAGTTATCATCTCTGATTCAAAAGCAGCTTTAATCAGTTTAAATAGCACTAACAGGCTAAATTTGAGCATTACGCAAATTGTAAGGCTGGTAACCAAATTGGCATTAGAAAAGAAGATATTCCTCAAATGTTTGTGGGTCAAAGCGCATTGTGGAATAACGCACAATGAATCAGTCAGTCTTTTAGCTAAAGAAGTCACCAAACTTTCATCTTGCACGTTTGGTTTCGTTCCATCGACCGATGTATTCAGTAAATTTAGATCTGATATGCAAAGCCAGTGGAATAAGATGTATGGCGAAATGTATAGCGAGAGACCAACCAACTACTTCCAGACATGTCAAGAGCGATATACGTACAGTTGATCAGATCAATGTTTAATCATGGCAGATTTCCATACCATTTGAACAAAATTAAGATCCTAAACAGCGACAAATGTGAATGTGGTGGTGTAGCCGATGTGAACCACATAATTTTTGAGTGCCCGAAAAATAGGGCCGCTACAATGGAGCAGTTAGTTCTCTTGGCTAATGCTGCTTTGCAAGGCCACATACAACAACTGCTACGACTACTAGGAAAGATAGATTAAGTAAAACACCACATAATAGGAAATTAAAGACCCTGGTTAAATAGTATGTCTGTAAATTTTCTCGTGAAATTGAACAAAATTTCAAATAAAATAGCAATTACTGTATCACTTCAACCTTAGTTTCGTCCAAATACATGCACAATTACAAATAATAATAGTTAGTCGATCAAATATTAATCACAAATACATCTTTCTCGAAAACGGTGCTCGGTGTTTGGTTTTTGCTTTGAAACTTCGTTTTCCCAAAATTAAATCGAATGGGATGCGAAGAAGGGCTCAGTTAGACGACTGGCATCCTCTTTAAACCGGAAGCCCTTCAAAACATAAAAAAGAAATGCAAAAAGCTAGCGACTAGTTAAATAATTGTGCCGGAAAATAACAAGTTCTTTTCTATTAGGACGATACCGCGAGAAATACCGTTATTATAAAACTTATTATCTAATTCTTGCATAACATTGAAGAATCTGAATTTAAAATCATCCATTTGATTGTGTCAGTTATGTATATATGTATGTATATCGGAGGAATGCGAAACCGTTCTCTCATAAATATAAAGTTAATAATTTTAAATTTAGATCGCAAACGATTTATTCTATTTGTACGGCATAGCAAGTTCATTTATCGACTACGTATACTATATACATAGCTATACATCAAGCCAATTTTTAAAAATGTGCAATAAAAATTATGCCATTAATGATGGTATATCACCAAATCGTAAACGATGATACAAGCAATCAACAAATTGGATATTGCTGTCATTTACTATTTACCTATAAGTTTATTTTAGATGAAATATACTTTTCAATTCATTTGTAATAAACGAAAATAGTACGTAAGCAAGAAGGATTATACATATTTTGTATAGCATAGTTACTTAACTATAATCAGCTTACACATGAAAAGTAATTTTTACAAATTAGGCACTTACAACCATTCATATTTAATATGAAACCTAAACAAAACTCCAAATGTTTATTTATGTATATCGATAGAATAATATTTTCACACTTTCAATTTTCTCAAATACACAAATAAGCAAACGTTATAAATAAATACTAAGTTACGTATAATCAGATTATGTTCATTCTGTAATTAGTAGACACAATAAGTGATAACCAACTTCAAGGTCTGCAATTTTCCAAAATAGATCAGGCAGACATTGCGCAATAATATACTAGACAATATTACCAAGTGAAAATAAAGGTATACACTCCCAGATTTAATAAATGATTTTCATAACAATATGTAGGTTTGATCAAGCTCGGTGTTGGTTTAATCTGAAAATGTATTTTTCTTAATTAAAGCACAATATCAGAAACATTTATCATGTTATACATGGTTGAAATCAGAAAAGAATGCGCTTTCTAACAGTGACAAAGTCCAATATGGCGCTGATAAGAAACAAGAAAGTTGATGATGGCCAGAAAGAACCGAAATGTAATATAAAAATTTCGAGTACACCGCTGGATAGAAGATCGAAAGTGACCTTGATAATGTGTTTTTAGTGTTTTTCTACAAGGCCACATAAAGGTGCTACAGCTAAAAGAAAAAAAATCAGCATTTTTCGTTTCTCATTTAAATCTCGAACGTCAATTGGCGCAGGCGAATTTTTTCTTGGGGTTCGTAACAAACACAGAATTTAACAACTTTGCCGAATTGAAATCTACCCTCCATCTCTAATAACACTGAGCAACAATGAAGTTGGGTGAAGATATCCAATTCTGAATGAATTTAACGTGCCGAACACGAATATTACTTTGAAAAAAATTGGTTAGCTCTCGTTGCAGAAATATTCGCGTTTTGTCCCTTTGTAAGTGCTATCGTGCAATAGAATGCAATTTAGTAAAATAAATACATAGTTACGAAATTTTGCGTCATATTGCACATAACTTCATGCAAAGAAGTCACTACATCAGATTAAACAACTCTTCACAAATCCCAATTTTGAGAAACTTTGAGTGTAGCTGTCGCCTGTATGCACTAGATACACGAATGTTATTCCCGGCTCAAGCGGAGCACATTGTGCTGTTTCGCTGAACTCGAGGGTTTTGATAACGCTCTAAACGTGACAGATCGACTCCATGTGACACACAGACACGTTTTCTGCGCGCACACGCACGTAACTGTCGCCTGTATGCACTAGATGCAGGAATGTTATTCTCGGCTCAAGCGGAGCACATTGGGCTGTTTGAAAATGAATCAGCCTGCATAAATATTTGAATTCATTCCCACTTCAATTTCCTATGCAAAGAATCATGTGTGACATGAAGGTTTACAGAGTATTTTTGGTTAAAATTGTCAAAATAATTAAAGAAGATAAGAATAAGTATGTACATATATAATGCAGTCCTAAAGTGTCCCACCCTGTATACGTTCTTGGAAAGGTAATCGAAGGACGAATCCGACGATCCCCAACGTGTTATAATTTAACTTAACAAATACGAGAATATGCAGCAATAAACGCTTTGGTAATCTTTTTTGTTGTTACGCAAAGTTGGCTAGGAAAGAGCGCCAAATTACAACGCCAGACTGATCTAAAGAGCTCATTTCTAAGCAAAGTAATGACAATTGCCAAACTGTCAAATCCCAATTCCAAAGGCGTAATTACTCTTCTTATTTATTGTTATTATAACCTGCATTTGTCAGATTTTCGTTCTTTCCGCTTGTTATAATTTTATGTCATTTTAAGCTGTTTTGTTAATTGTTCTTTCTCCTTTACTTTATCGAACTTTATTGTAACTAATTAATTGTGGTAGGTTTGTTTAAATTTGTTAGTTTTTTATGGTAACTGTGCTTGAGTTTCTGTTTTCTATGTTGTTGATTTTACAATGGCCTTAGCATGGACTACGTAAGGTAAACATCAAGTACTTAATTTTAATGTTCGGTGAATTTGGCAACAATTACCACGAAGTGGAACGTAATGAACACTGCCCTTGTACAGCCGGAAATATTTGAACTTTGCGCTAAGTAAGGAGAGATAGTATAAAATTTACAGGGCGAACTGCTTAAACAGCTGGTAATATGATTTACATAATATTAAAATTGACTTAGCAAATTTGCATGATTCTTACCGAAGCCATCATAAAAAAGTTAAAGAGAGAAAACAATAACGATAACAAAGAAGAAACATATGACAAATGCAGGATATAATAGCAATAAATAAGAATAATTTACCCTTTTGGAATTGAGATTTGACATTTTGGCAATAGTCATGATTGCTCAGCAACGAGCTCTTTAGATCAGGTTGGCGTCACAAGAAACAATTTGGCGCTCTTTCTTAGCCAACTTTGCGTAACAACAAAAACAGATTACCAAAGCGTTTATTGCTGCATATCCTCATATTTGTTAAGTTAAATTATAACACGTTGGAGATCGTTGGATTCGTCCTTCGATTACCATTTCAAAAACGTATACAAGATGTTCTATTTAAAATAAGAAAGACGTCACTTTCGATGACACCGGAAATACAATTGATAAAAAAGAAGAATGAATGAAGGCCTCAATAACCTTAAATATATCGATAACGGGTGTGCAAAAAACATTCAACATTACTCATTTCTTACAAGAATTTTAAGCGCTAAATGCATCAGAGGAAGAACGTAAAGCATCAGACATCAGTCTACAAACTCTTTAAGATTTTATTAATTATGTGTTGGCGATAGCGTTGCCAGACCTAGTGATTTTTCAGTAGATATATTGATTTTGATTCCAATCTACTGATCTATTTATTTCGACTTACATTCTACTGATTTTCTGAAATGTTAAGAAACTATTTTCGTTTAAAATATACTGTCATCTACAATACTGTTACACCAAAATAAACTCTTTTGATAGTAAAATATGTTTCACAGTGTTATTTTGTGCCAATTTTTAGGACTGTAACTACGCTACTGTCTTAAAAAGCCGCGTTTACACGGGTAAAGTACTAAAATTAATTTAAACTTGACTAAATTACTGGCCGTGTCTAAACCGGGCCTAATATCACATAAATCGAAATACACAATTTTCGGACACTGTTAGTCCCTGCAACTAAAGGATAAGTCGTGTAGGTGTGGTGTATCATGCGTTAAGCTGAGACTTCTTGTAATTTATGGCAACTAACCCATTGTATCTTTACGTTTAATTGCATGTTGCATCGATGAATCGCCTTCGATAGACTTTCCCTTTATTTGTTTCATTTTATGTTCCTGTTTTGTAGTTTTGTAGATAAATCTACTGTCTCTAAAATGTTAATTTCGATTTTTAATGCCTACCTAATTATCTAATAATTATTTTATTTATGTTATTTTTATTGTTTATATTTCTATTTTGTAAATAGATATCGTTTCTTTGGAATATTTATAAAGATTATTACAAGTTAAATAATTTTTTTGGGTAATGTTATTATTTTATAAGCAGATTCCATTTTCTTAAGAGTTACTTTTCTGTTTACTTTTATTTTAATAATAAAATATTCATGCTTTTTATGCATGTTGTAGATAATTTATTTTTTAAATTTATAACTTGTTTATCTAGTAATATAATTCTACAATTTACTGATTTCTACTGATTTTTTGTGAAGAACCTACTGATTTGTTAGAAATCAATCTGGCAACGCTGGTTAGCGATGCGAAGTTACTTTTGTTATTCATTTTTAATACGCAACGCGAGAAAAACCTGAAAAGAGCTCTCATAATCCGTTAATAAATACGTTTGAAGTTCATTTTAAGCTTTCCATAATTTAAAATCTTCAGAAATCAAATCACTTTTGGAGCACCGCGATTAGAATGAACGAAAAACTTTTTGAATTACGGGTATCCACTCATACAAGTCTGAAGAAAGTCCTTGAAAATTGCTTTCATGAAGACTTAAATTATTTTCGTCGTACGCAAAAGGTCTTACTTTTCAGGCATGAAATGAAGTAACTATTAATAAATTATACAAGGCGGATTTAAGTTTTCTTCTGTCTTTAAGGGGTCTATATCAAAATATTTAATACGAACTACGGTATTTTCAATGTTAGAAATGAATAATAACAGTAATAATAATATTGTTGGCATATATATAACTATAACTTTCTTTTAAATAGTATAACTGTAATTAATTACAAACTTGTTTTGTAATAAAGGTGAAATTAACGATAATTGTAATTATTATTCAACGCTCAACACGTGTATCAATTTAAATATTTGATGAAGGCGAATTACAAACAATACGAGTTGTAAAAATGAAAGTTTGCATATCAAATAAAAAGAATTAAATTATAAGCACGTTCTAACATACCTTTTTACGTCGACACTTACGGAGTGACAACTTCCTAATATTCATGTTCATGTTTAAAAGTCAAATCGCAATTTCACTCTCGATAGCAAGCCTACTTTGGCAGCTTCACTTTTGAATGAAGTCTACACGTAAATCGCAAAGAGAAAAAAAAAACGGAGGAAACGGATCGCTAACAAAAACAGCTTACTGAAGTGTTATATGCTGACTGTAATGTCGTTGATCTTAACTAGGAAAATATGAAATGTAAACATCAGTACACTTTACGCATATAGCTTGGATTCGTAATTTTATACTTTGTTTGAAATATCATCAAAATGTTACGTAGCTCAAGGAGTATGCATTAGCTATTTTATTATAGGTTACGTCCATAAAATTTCGAATAAGCATTACTTCGGAATATTACCACATTTTCGCCGAGTACCTATTTAAACAGAAAAACATACTCCATATTCCAATAATAAATTCTAAGAATTTTAATTTGCTCACAATAAAAAAAAATTAAATCAACTTTCTTGAAATATAGGAATAGAGATTACGTAGGTTTCTTGTTATTTTTCCTCATAATGTCTAAAATATTTTTTTATGTGGTAATTGATTTCTATATTTGCAATTGGTAATTTGCTTCGCAGAACTTAAAGATCTCAATCATCCTTATCAGGAAGAAACAGCATCTCATTATTGTAGTAGGTGTGGAAAATACTTTCTAGGATAACTTAAAATTCACAATAAAATTACAGAATGGTATCTGCATAAGTTATAAATATGCTAGGAATTGTACTCTAATTTCACAAGCGGATGAAGCGAATGCAATTACTGTATAATTACTTCGCGATTATGTATGAAATATTACATTCGCAATTGTAATATTACATAAAATTGCTGTTTTTAATGATTTGACTAAACTTTACTAGTCTGGGCAAACAGCGGTAACAGTCATTGTAGTAGATATGTGGTGCGGAGTCTGCGATTATTTATTTCACGCATTCACAGTGTCAGTACTAAATCGAAGCTGTATGCGAGTAGTTCTGTGTATATGTAGGCTGTCGTAACTTACATATTCGTAATTGTACGCTTATGTTTGCTTTAAAAATGTCGCAGTTAGGTACGTCACGAAAACGACCAATGGTAGACACAGTTAAAAACTTTATAGTGTCTAGTTTGTAAAATCCCTTTAATGTGTTGGTCCAGAACCCATTGTCAACGTCACATCGAAAGCAAACAGCATTCTTCTGCAAAAAGTGGCATACGAGACCAAAAAAAATTACATTTGATTTATGTGTTACTCCTATTTTATGTAATCTATCGTTTCGTTTACTAGACATTTGTCTGCTTCTGGAATAAATATGCGGACTGTAAATTACCTAGTCGGACATCGATACGAAATGTAGGGCCATTTGCTTGTGAACATATAGTAGAAAAAAGAATGAAAACGGAATTGAAAGATAAAAAACTGTGGTTTTGTGTGGACGAAACAACAGATCGTCAAAAACATTCTGTGGTTAATGTAATGGTACGTACAATGGAACCACATCGACCGTCATCCTCCTTCTTACTTGCTTCCAAAAGAGTTATAAATTGTACTGCCGATGAGATTTTAAAAGTGGTGTTGAACTCATTGAACAAATTTGAAGTTTCAACTAAGCAACTTTTAATGTTTATGAGTGATGGTGCCGCAAACATGTGTTCTGTGGGTCGATCTCTTAAAGAACACAGTGGTAACTTCTTACATGTAACGTGTAAAATCCATACTCTAAATCTTGCCACAAACGATTCCTACATGTTTTCCACTAGTAAATGCATTGATTGCTAGTACAAAGGCAGTGTTTCTAAAGTCCCAGAAACGTACCCGATTATTTCACAAACTGTGTCCTGATTTACCAGAACCACCATAACCGATTGTTACACGCTGGGGAACATGGTTGCAGGCTGCGTTCTACTACAACAGATATTTTGATCAAGTGAAGAAGGTAGTTTTAAAATTCAATCCGACAGAAGCTGCAGTTATCAAGAAAAGCCAGAAAGTCATGGACATATTGACGCACCCTCGTAGATAAAATCATTTTTTACAATAATATAGTATATACAAACACCTCCCCAAATATAATTATGTTCTTTCTACCATGAGTATATCTCTAGAAGTCAATCATATTGAATTTATAAATACTAAGTTATTATAATATATTACTTTTTCTACTACATACATTAAAATAAAATAAATTTTATATATATTTATTTTTATATTCCCTTGTACGTAACGCAGAACAATAAAATAAACACTAGAACTAAGTAACCCCCATCCAATTTGCAAAAAAAATGGAGAAATACTTCAAACAGTACCTATGTTTGTAATAAATAAAAAGCAGGATCGTTAAGAGAACGTATGTGTACTTAAAAACTCATCTACCGACACTAAATACTATTTGTACAGCTAATTTATGTACTTGAACAGTTTACGTTTTAACTTTGCCAATATATTCTTGTTCACGACGTAAAAATTGATAATTCTACCGGAAAACTTTCTAAATGGGAATTCTTACAATTCAAGCGTAAAGCTTATCGCAAGTACCTATATAGTAATTATATTTCTTTAAGAAGAATCTTTAATCCTCTTTTCAAGAAGATTTCTCCCTACTCTAAGAGATACTATTAACTAGTCACAAGCTCTTTCGAAAGAGTGTTTAAAAATTTTGTCCGTGCACAAAATCTACCAAGAATAATCTCTACTAACCAATGAACTTCCGGTTTTCTATAAATAAAATGAAAGTTTATCAAAATACACTGAATACTGGAAACAGATAACACAGCATAATACAATAATAATAATAAGCATTGAATGCGGATGTCTTAGGTAGATAAAAATCCCAGGTACGAAATATGACATTAGGAATAAACCGTATTATCATAGCTTAACGGTATCATATACTGTACTGCTCAAGCTGTTACGTAAATATATGAAACGCAGAATACAAGATATATGAAACGGAGAATACAAGTGGGAGCATGAGGGACGCACACCGCGCTTATATTCTTTCTTTTCATTATACACGTAGAGATACAGGACTGTATACAAGGTGAGTCAGAAGTTTGGAAAAGTCTCCAAAGAAAGATGAAATTCTTAGCCATTCTTGTTTAATAATTTGAAAATCTTTTTTTCTTGATTTTAACGGCTTAATCGCTAAATATATTGTTTGAGTTCATTAAAACTTATCATTAGAGCAACGCAACTGCGCTGAAAGCCAGTGGCGGACGCATAAAAGTTTACACAAAATAAATTAAATGGGGTACGTGCTCAAACACTTACCGTTTTAAGAGTCCTCCGTGAAATCACAAAGTGGATAATGTCTATTTAATATTTGTAACATTAGATCTGTTTCCAAATTTGTTTCGGCAAAGTGAGTGCGGCGTGAAGAAAAAGTGTTTTTGTATGCCGAAAACGAACGTTCTATATCTAGTGACGTTATATTTGCGTAAGTAAAATAATCTTTCAAATAACTTAACGGTTCTGTTGACACACCTTCACAAATTTGTCTTAATGTGTCAAAATCAGAGTCTTTATCTAAAACACTTTCAAACCTTTCTAAAACACAAACATTTCTTGCGTCTTCTATCGCGCATAGCTGTGCGTGAACAACTTTCGAGGTTTGTGAATGTTAGAAGCCTTCTGATTAGAAATTTTCCATAGCTCATCTTAAACTTATGGATAATCCCTTGATCCAATGGGATGTGATGTTTGGAGGCAAGAAAAGGATGTTCGCATTTTTTAGTGTCAGTTTTGTATGGAACGTGGCGTTATCCAGAAATAATAAGACTTCTCTATTTCCTTTTCTCATTTTTTCGTCAAATTTTCATAGCCAGAAGGTCATAATTTCTGTTGTCATCCAAGCTTTTTATTAGATACCCATTCTGAGGGCAGTTTGTCGATATGAGATCCTTTAAAGCATCGAGGGTTTTTACTTTTTCCAATGATTAATGGGGTTTCCTTGTCACCTTCCATATTAGCGCAAAATAAAATTGTCAATCTTTGCTTTGCCATTTTTTTTTACCTGCACATTTAGCGTTTTTTAGAGCGAACGTTTTGTTGGGCATTGCAAGATAGAAAAAGTCCCCTTTTGTCAGCATTGTACACATTTTTTGGTAAGTGGTCCTTCAATATTACTTGTAGCTTTGATTTTCAGGCTTCAAAACTGTCCATGTCAACATCAGCCGACTCACCACAAATTGTTTTAAAAGCTCTATTGCGTCTTTTACAAAATGTTTCTAGCCATCCATTTGAAGCTTGAAAACTCGTCAGTTTTAAATTTTCGGATACTTCCAAAGCTTTTTCTGTTATTAAAGGTCCAGATTTTTATTTCTGGCTTTACAGCAATTGTAAACTACTTCATCAATCGCCGATCCTTCGGTTTTGGAAAACTTTCTCTTCTGCTCTAAATTGGAACCTTCTTCAAAGCGCTTCTTTAAGTCGGATTTGTTTTTTATAATTTCATTAACTTGTGTTCTTCTAACACCAAACTTTGCAGATAACTTTCTAGCACTGGCACTGAACTTTTCACTTTCCACAATAATATCAATTTTGTCTTTAAGAGACAAACGTTTTCTTTTTAGCGACATGATGATCGTTACAAAAGCACAGTCCAACATAAACTAACACACAATCTATGAATCTAATGTGCTTGAAGTGAATCGACCGAAAAGTTACAAACAACTAAATACATACAATCAACATTATGTACATAATTCCCCCAAATCTTAGAAATGTACAATAAAGTAAATCTGTTTACAATCGTTCCATCTGTATTAAATTGAATGAATAAACGTCAATTACGGGAAGGCGGCATGTCTTTGATGTTTTTGGGGTGGGTAAGCCGAATACCGTTTTTCAGAATTGACCGATGATGAGAGATAATTTTCATGGAAGTGGCCGTGGTCGTTTTATGGAGGTGCCCGCTATTAGGAGGGTCATTATTACGGGTATTCCATATAATTGGTTTTGTAAATTTGAAAAGCTGGCCGTTTTTTGAGCTGACGGCTTTTAAGAGGTGGCCGAAAATAGAGGTTTTACTGTACCTTCAAAAGTATAGTTTATACAATTTCACTGATACGGTCTTCATGGTTGGTACATCAACTACTCACATCAGTAGTACTATCCTAATCAAGTAGCTTCGAAAAATTTTTCAATCTTTGAGTATATAGCGACATGACAGTATTGAAAATTTGTGATTTTTGTTTTATTACATCATATTTAAAAGTGATTATTAAAAGATTATTAAAAGACAGATAAATAGAATCACACCACATTGCAACCTAGTATTTAAATGTTATTTTATATATAATAAGATATAGAAGTTTTCCAACTTTAAGCAAAGAATCTAAAGCTCTATGGGGAAGTTATTAATAAACTAATAAATTCCTTGTGAAGCAAATCCCTTATAAAACTAAGAAATAATATATCTGCACTTGGTTCAAAAGGAGTCATTAGGAACAGCAATTTCTCCTATTCCCATTCCTCAATCAAAGTGGCTTTTATGACAGATAATTTCAAAAAGAACAGCAAATATTTCAACAATTGCTACAAGTAAACTAAAAGGAAGCAAGCCATAAATAATATTGAAGAATCGATATTATGCTCAAATTGTAAAAATATTTAGCAATACATATTATTTCCGGCTGATGACCACTAGAACCATAAAGACTGGTAGAAGTAGGTATACTAATTTACCCCAAATCCGACACAGTCGAACAGGGAATTTTATGGAATGGAACAAAAACATCCTAAATATATATTTATGAATAAGAAATAAAATTAAATAACCCTATTACAGTATTATATACTTGAGCAAGTTAAGGTTATAAACTTTAAAGTAATAAAGTAGATCTAGACATGTAAAAAAATAAACGGAAGACCACTTATATAATTCCTCATATTTTCCAAAGCGGTTAACAGTGGTTCTTGGTATTTATTCACAATAATCCACACACCGCCTCTAAGAAGTGCTGTAAATACCTCCGCGTACTTTGCCGTACATTTTTTTAAAATCCTCGAAAAAGTTTTACAAACACGTATTTTCCCTTCTAAAGGTGCGTTTACTTCTGACACTTTTCTCTGGAAATATATGTCGAGTATCAGACAGAAAATAGCTTTGACTGTTTACATACTGATAATAATAATAATACAACTTTATTGTCCAACAGATTACAAGATCCAAACAAAGGACAAACATTAAATTCAATTGCAAACACCTTTATATATAAATACAAAAGAAAAAGAAAAACATTGTTGCAAACAACTTCCAAAACACTCTACAACATTGACAATAACAATAATTACACATAAACTAAACATTAACTAGACATTAACTAAGATGTACTGCAAGTGTGGCCTAGCAATATCGATAATTTCATTCATTGAATTATAATTTATGTCACAGAACTGAGAAACTGCATTAAAATTTCGGGTCATGGTTAATAGTGGAGAGTACGTCGTATTGGTTGTAACTGTTGAGATATAAAATGTTGATATGTGATAGAAATGTGATAGAAATTACTAGAAATTTATGTCATGGATATGTATCCGACAGTTCCCGAAATGGTAAAATTTGTAATAAACGTACGACACATAAAGGTGCGTTTACATCTGACACTTTCAACATATGTTCAAAAAAGATTTTTGTGTCTACTTGTGTCACGTGTCGTAAATTTCTTCTGTACACAGTTTATGAAAAGTTGCCATGGTGAAAACATCGAAACGCAAAATCGCGTCCTGTGTAATTATTCTGAACATGAAAAGGAAGAAAAAACGTCCTGTGTGGGTTCGAGACTGGATTTTAAGACGTGAAAAAGTCGGTGCCTACAGTCAATTAATGTCAGTATTGAGGATCCAGCGCAGTTTTCGAATTTTTTAAGAATAAAACCTGCTGATTTCGAAAAGCTTGCTTGCAAGATTAGTCCCCTTATATCAAAGCAAGATACCAAATTCAGAAAAGCTATTAGTGTGACAGAACGACTTGCTATGACTTTGCGATTTTTACCATCTGGTAAGTAGGTAACTACTAATAAATAAAATTTTTATTTTGTCAAATGTTTATTAACAAGTATATGTTTACAGTAAGTATATTGTTCAAGGAATATAATGTAATGTGATTCCACATTACAGGTGATTCTTACGGAAGCCTAAATTACTTATTCAGAATTGTTCCTGAAGTATGCAGAGTAATTACGTCAACATTAAAAAAAGATTACAGTAAGGTAATTATTAAAAAGTTGTTGAAATAGGTGAAAAGGTACTTTCAGTTGCAGTCTGTATGTCAGATGCCAAGGTTTGTGGTGGTTGTAAATTTGTATATTGTTTAGAATTGCTTGACGAATCGAAATATCTATGAGCCGAACCAACTGAATTCGGATTACTGTAGCTGTGAGTAGTTGGATTTGATAGTATCTCGTCCTCCTCATTTATCTCAAGTATGACTTGCTGAAATTTTCTTTTCATTTTTTTACGTAAGTAATCAGAAGAGAGACTTCTCATTTCGGACGCAACGTATTTCCCAAAAACATCATATTGGTCCTCTTCTTCGTTTAATGTGCGTATTGCTTTTTGCATGAGTAAATCATTTTTTGAAATATCAAATTTCCTTTTCTTCTTGGGATTAGTTTCGTTTTTTTGCGACGTGGGTGTGAACGATTCCCTTCCTCAGACTGTTCCAATAATGTACCTTGGTTGTCAGATGGTGTATTGTTTTCATTTGCGGCCTCCTCCACTGCAGCATCCTAGTCAAAATATAATTAAATTAATTACTTATGACTTGTAAAAAATTTTATTTAATTTTTCTTTTTTGTTACAAGCACCGTCTACACCAGAAGACTGGCAAAGTGTTGCCAACAAATTCAAGTTGAAATGGAACTTCCCTAAATGTTTAGTGCTATTGACGGTAAACATGTTCTTATCCAAGCCCCACATAATAGTGGCAGCTATTATTTTAACTATAAAGGGCAGCATAGTGTTGTTTTAATGGCAATTGTAGATGCCGCTTACAAATTCCTCATTGTCACAGTTGGCAGCAATGGAAGAGTATCAGATGGCGGAGTTTTCAGAGCCAGTGGGGTAGCAGATTACATTGAAACTGTAGCAACAGGTCTCGAAAAGACTCCTCTCCCAGGAAGAAGATTATGTGTGCCACATGTTTTTATAGCGGACGATGCTTTCCCTTTACAACCTCATATTATGAAAGTCAAGGTTCTATGAGAATTTATAATTACAGCCTATCTAGAGCAAGGGGAATAGTGGAAAATGCCTTTGGTATTATGTCTAGTGTATTTAGAGTATTAAGGAAACCACTTCTTCTTGCTCCAGAACGTGCAGAGACTATGGTTTTGGCCGTTTGCAGTTTACATAATTGGTTATTGTCTGACAAATATTCTGCACATGTATACGCTCCGGAAGGCACATTTGGCCGAGAAGATTTAGAAACAGGCGAAATAATACATGGAAGTTGGCGACATGAAGATCTCGCAGCAGATAGCTACCCCTGGCACAACAAGGCAGTAATAGCTACTCAAAGAACGCTAAAGAAGTACGTGAAGAGTATAGGGAATATTTTGTAAGCAGTCAAGGGGAAGTTCTTTGGCAATACAGATTAATGTAAACAATTAAACTAGTATAAATAAATTAAACAAATTAACCTTTTTTTGTTTTACTATTGGTATATTTGCTATTGCCGGTCTGCACGCTGAGCCTCCTTGCAGAAATTACAACAAATTATAGTATTTAGAAACTTGCAATTCGTCAGTGCCCTGGCCGGATTTTGTCTTTCTGGATTTCTTAAACTCACTGTTAAATTGCTTTCTTCAGTTGTGAATTTTCTACTGTCGTACTGAATTCTTCTGCCATTTCCTTTAAGGCATCAAGTTTCTTCACTCTGTCTTTGTAATTGTTGCTTGTTACATCCCATAGTTCCGATTTACCGTGGTACATATTAATCAATTCTTCTATCTCTGCTCTAAACCAACTTTTTTTGTCACCCATTGTCACACGATACTTATTGCACAACGCACAAAGTAGACCAACAACTAACTTGTCGCGACAAGTGTCGAACAGGTTTGAACTTGCAACTAATTAGTGTTTACATCTAAGGGGATAGAAGTGTCGACACAAATAGCTGGTGATTAACATGTGTATCTCTGACATGAATTCTTCACTGTTTACATTGGTCGCGATTTCTGTCTGACATAAATATCGCGCAATAACTGTCAGATGTAAACGCGCCTTTACACAGAAGTATATCAACTCCTTCCACAAAACAAAATTCAAGCAATTAGCTTTTATAATAATGTTGTATACATTTTAGTAACAAATATGTGAGTCTGTAGTTTTAATATAAAGGAACGGCAACTATGAAAAAAATCATTAGTTTTTAGTCAAATTTGTGAAAAGTATCTTTCTTCACTTAGTATGGCTCTAAAAAGGAATTAAAGCTTGGGTTACATTAGAGATATTATAAGAATGAGACCTTTTGAGTATTTCCTTCAAAACCCTTTCATCGAAATTCCCATGCAAAAAACTTTTATTTTGGGAATAAAGTGCACTTTTGAAGTCATTTCGATCACAATACGCTGATTCGAAAAGTTAAAAAAATACAGGGTGTTCCATTTAAAAACCAAAAATTGGGGACGCTTTCGATCAAACCGACTCGATATTCGAAACTATCCCAAAGAGTCATAACGGGAACTAGTATAAATTCAAATTTTTTTCTGGAGCAATAAAAAACTCACAGGCTGTACTCACTTCTCGTTGTCATTTTTAATTTTGTCTTTGTTTGCCAAAATCGTTCACTCACAATGTAGGACATTGGCTAACTTATTAACTAATTAAATGAAAACCTTCGCAAGCGTATTGGAAGATTGAATACATAACGAATAATACAGCTTTCGGCAAATAAATCTTCAGTTTTGTACCCCAACAGGCGCCTAATGTTACTTACATTTCTATAGTAGCCTATAAGTTATTATGTCTCTGTGCTCGATACGGAGAAAAGATGTCTTTTTCTTGGAACAATTCTTGAAGATGTTTGCGTGTGTAAACAATGTACTTGAACTTATACGCAGATGACGACTACTATTTGTAATTTCATTTTGTTGAAAGTGCTTGGTCTCACCTTACTGTGTAATCAGCAGTACATGCCAACTAATTGCTTAAATAATGATTACATAACAATTAAATGTCGACTTGAGTGTAATTGTATATCTATTGATGTGAATGAAATATATGAGTGAGTGAAATTAGTATTCCCATTGTCGAACGGGAATTTCCAAATGGCCGACCATGGGAATCCACGAAATTTCAAAACCCGACTACAGAACGAATTAAATAGATTCCGCATTCGGCTAGCATTTTAAGTATGTAAATACGTACTTCTTTTGTGTCGGACCAATATAAAAATAAGATAAAAGGTTATCCGAAAACATTTGATATTCCATAAAATTGTAAGTATCCAATGCATCTGTTGCAATACATGCATTAGATAATTAATTACTTCGTGCAATGTATTGTGTAGGCATTTGTTAACATCATTAATAATTTTACTGTAGGAACTAATCCACCCCAATTCAATATAATGGAAACGAAAGCGGAAACAGCACTAACACGGAATGGATTCAGGCAAGATTAAGAAAAATCTGCTATCGCTAACAAACGAGTATTTTATTACCCTTCTTCCGATAAGCTAGATTACTAGAAGCAGTAAATTTGGCACTGCATTCGTTTACACGGAAAAGGAAAAACAAATATGGAAGCAACATGACAGAAATATATTACTTGGGTTGTGTGAATCTATTAATTAAATGATGTAAGAGAAAAATAAGTTATTATGGCTCGTTTATCCATTTTTGGATCTCATACGCTTTGATTGTAATTAATTGTTAGAAATAACTTAAAAAATAAGAATTTTTTCCCAACATCGTAACTGAATATAGCTGAAGCCTATGAAATGTGGTTAAAAAAAATTTCGGGTAAAATAACGAAATGATAACACTTAAGGAAATATCTAAATTGCCTTATGAATTAGCAAGCAGCCTTTTTGAAGCAACCTTTACGTATGATTAACAGCACTACTCAGCTGGATATTGTCCATTACAATTGTAACGAGGGCTGTTCTCTTTCCTCTGAGCCAGGTAAAGCAATACACAATTTACTGACAAAAGAGTTTTATTTATAGTTTTTCAAAGTATTCCCCTCCACAGTGGATTCATTTTTGCATCCGTCCAACCTTCGAAACATTTTGTCCACTCTTCCTGCTTTGGGTTATTTATTTCATTTGTAAATACGTCAACCGCTCCTTTAGCCGACGAAAAGCGTAAACCCCGTAAGCTCTTCTTTGCACGCGGAAATAAAAAGAAATCATTACGTGCTAGGTCTGGATTATATAGCGAAAGACCCATTATTTCAATGTTTTGGGCATTCAAGTACTCGTTGAAGCAGCAGTGTCCGCCCGAACGCTACTTCGGTGTAAGATGATCCTTCCTCTTGGACGTTTTTCGCGAACATTTTGGAGAACTTGAGGCGAACAAACTGCAGCGTACTATTCAGAATCAACAGTGCGACGATCCTCCAGTGCTGCAGTGGAAACATGTCCTGTAATTTGTAATTCCAAAAAATATGCCGACCATGTTTTTGTTTCGGCTTTTTTCATGAATAACTTTTGTTCGAACCGATTCGTTCTCAAAGACCTACACTGCCGACTGTTGCTTTCTTTCAGGATCGTAGCAATACACCCACATTTCATCACCTGAAATGATGTTGTACACTAAATGTAACGATCTATTTCCAAAGCGATCCAGTGTAGATCTGCATCATGCCACACGGTTTTCTTCAAATGTTTGTGTAAAATGGTGTCAATTGCTTTCACACCAATTTCTAAAGTTGCTTGAATACTCCTGGCAGTAACGTGCCGGTCTTCTTTAATCACGTTTCGTACAAAAACCAATACCCTTTTCGGTAACTGCCGTTTTCGGCGTAGGAGCTCGAAAGATTCATTTGAGGAAAGTCGACCACGTTGAAATTATTTGTACCCTCCGCTTTACGTTAGCTAAGGAACGCGACTGGCCACCAAACACACGACTGATTTTGTCAAAACATTCTTTACGGCTTAAGCCACGCTTTAAATTGTAAAAAATTACAGCTCTTTATACAATTCTATTTCTTGGGGAAAGGAATATTTTAAAATTATGTACATATTTTAAAAACCTTCAAGTATATTTCACTATAATTAAAGTCGTAAACAACTATGTTAAAATGTCAAAGAAAATTAGAATTAAGCTTTAGCTTCATCATTGTCAAAGATTATGTTAAAGAGGGGTCAATGAACAGTAGTTTGTGGTTCATATTGGGCACACATATTTGCGTTAATGAAAATACTTGCCTTTGGGGAATCAAAACAAGCAAACGAACAATATTTCAATTAAGAAACCTATTACTTCTTACGATCGCTAGATCAGGGAAGCATGTTATTACTGTAGTAGAGTAGATACGTACGGTAAACACAGGTTGTCGTTGGATTATAATCAAATATAAATTAAATAGGTATAAGCGTGTAAATATAATCTGTGTTAGTAATGCCTATATTTTGAACAATGAATATGCGTGCTTGCATTGACAATGTAAAGCTAAGAAGAACGAATCGATAGACACTGCCGATCACCAAGACGTCCCAAATTTAATATTCACGGTGCATTAAATAACATATCGAGTATGGCTAGAATTTCTAATGGAACTTAATGCAATTAGTCACTTTCCCAATATGTTGGGTAATCGAATTTTAATCGCGTTCAATGTTACTGCCGCAACCTGCATATACAACGTCGATACCGAAACGAATTGAATTTATTACGGATTGCCCCATTGTGTACTTACGTGCACGGTGACGGAGAATACTGACCCTGCGTTTATGGAATTCAAGACGTTGCTGTATATGGCAGCACATTTCTTCCAAGAACTACAAGTGCAAAGTAGGTAAATAATACAAAGCATGACTTTAATGTCAATGAATTTTTCTAATATACACCGCAAGGCAGTCAATATTCTGTACAATATCTTTTGTAACAATAAATAATACGTCTTAGAAACGATTTTCGACAAGTAACGTAACAAATTGCTACCGCGGTTTACAATACGAACAGTAACAATGAGTTTAAACAGATTCCAACGAAAACCAGGAACTAAAAAAGATGTAAATTAGTTCTTTGAACTTGTTGGGTCCAAGGTATACTATGGACAAATAAATTTTATAAAGAAATACTATAGAAGTATTCTATATTTAACATTAAGTTTTATTTTACTTTTTTTACCGGTTACCTCTTCCTATTTAATAGGGGGTCGTTTGAGTTCAGAACAAATGCGAACACGGGTGTCTTTATGGATTTGAGTCAATTGTCTTTCAACCCACCTCGCACACGTTTTGCGATAATTCAGCTTGTCATGAATGATTGAATACACAGTTCCAATACTAACATTACACAGATCAGCTATTCTCACGATTTTTATACGCCTGTCATCGAGAATAAGGTCATTTATGCCATTTTGTAGCGCGTCTGTTCAATCCACTTATACGCGTTTCCGCGGCTTAAACACTTTTCACCATACTGTTTCAACACCTTCGGATAACAAAAATCTTATCATTGAACGGTGCTCTTCCACTGCACACGTTTCGAAAGAAATCGACATTTTGAAATGGACAAAAGAGGTTATGTTTGCTTTTATTTCTTTCAAACAGGTGATTCAGTTCATTCCCAACGTTGCCAATTTGACCCACAGAAAGTTTCATCTAATACTATTCAGTAGTTTTCTTCAGTTGCACCAGAAAAACCGTTCAATGTATATCAAAACTTCCAAATTCCATCAAATTTTAAGCCTATTATTTCTAGATTTTATCATTCAAAAATCCTTCATTTCTCAGGTAAAATATAAGTAACCTTTTACTAATTTCGGAACATTAAAATAATTACAATCTATCAGTTGAACGTTATTCATAAAGTTCACAGATATAGTGCAGAAGAGCCCAATGTGTTTGGACTTCTGTTATGCGAAGCTCAATTTAGTGTATACGAAATGAATTTGGCTTACTCCTGTAGAAGTATTTTGTCTTCCTGCCATCGCTACATTCCACAATGTAATTTTGGGCGTTTGTTCATGGTGGTATATTAAGAAGTGCGAGGGATGATCGTAAAATAAGGTTTCCATATTTTTAAAAAATAGACAGCATTCTTTATTTCCTTAATATTACACATCGTTTTAAAGGTAAAAACTTAAGCTATTTTTCGACATAATCGCCATTTCTATCCAAACATTTTTGCAGACGATGCTCCAACTTCTGTATCCCCATGTCGTAAAATTCTGCCGCCAGTCAAAATCTTCTCAATTGTGGTGTTGGAAATCTCACTACACCATTTGCGGACGTGTTGAACAGCTATACACTTTTCTCCATAAACTTCGGTTAATTGGCGATGAATGACTGTAGGTGAAACCCCTTTCGCGTTCAAAAAGCGTATCACAGCGGGAATTTCGCACCTGGCGGTAGCGACTATCGGGAGTTCCATCTCGGAGGGCTGCTTACCCAACACTGAGCGGCGTAGCGAGACGGGAGTAGTACGTATATAGAGTGGGAGAGCTGCTGCATACGCCAATGTTGTCGGATTTCGCCTAACACGTCTTATTGCTGCTGTAGGGCTTTGGGAACATAATTTTACGATCATCCCTCGTATTTTAATTATCTTTTTTTTATAATATGTAAAAATTTATGCAATGTATAATTCAAAAAATGTTCTTTTTGTAAACAGTATTCCGGAAATAAAATTGCTAAATTGTCCTTTTTTATGTTTACTATTTTAATCTTGTAAAATTATCATAGAAACTTTTTAACTTTATCATTCCCGTAAGTTCAATAACAAGGAATTTGTCAACAGTGAGCAAATAGTTTTAGACATGGTGTATGTTTTAATAATATAATTATTATTAATTTCAACTACCTTAGATATCCTCAAAACTGTTTATTAAAGATCTGCTCTCGTCCTTCTTGCCTCTTTGTAGTTTCCATATTTGAAATGACAAACGAGTAATAGTAATGATAACATCTTCTGTACTATTTAGATTGTCAGTTGAGTTTCTCGTTTGAAAAATATTCCATTCTGTACAACAAATGTATTAAAGTGAAATGTCTAACATCGCTTACATTACTGACAGTGAGTTTATCATGCTGCACATTACATTATCCTTCATACGTGTTACATACAACCCTCATTTTGCATGAAGACATTTCTGCGAATCTGACGAGTCGTGAGCAGCTAGTTGATGGTTTGTGATGGATAGAATAAGCGAATATATAAGAAGATATCTTTAAAAAACATGCAGACTCGATAAAGTATAATGTATCACTTCACTTCAATTGTTAGTAGTTTGAATCCAGAAATATCCGTTATTGTGTTGAATTTTACATTTTTAAAATGCCATAATTTACTTAGGACTATTGATTTTCTAAAAATTGAAGCTTGTAATATCTTTAGAATTCAGTCATTTATTCGGGACTATTGATTTTCTATAAATGCAGATAAGTTTTACAAACATTTAAATTATTTAAACAATGTTGAAATTCAGTATGTAGTGTAGCATTGATGTATAAATTTTAAGTGCTATACATTGTGATAAAAGATGTGCATTCATTTTGACTGTAAATCACAAAATAGAACATAATCAGTGTAGAATATCATTTTAGCTTTGGTTTTTATATAAAATGAATCACCATGAAAAAATAAAAATGAAATTTTAATATAGAAAAAGAAATTGCAAGCTTTTATATATAACAACAGGGTGAGCTGAGAGGAATGGACCAAACTTTAGGAGTGTATTGTGTACGTGAAAATAATGTAAGAAAACTCATATGTTCATATCTGAATCTCATCTGTTTTCAAATTATAGCGTAATTAAAAAATTGTAAGTAGCGTCCTTGTAAATGGGCTTGTTTTTGAATTAATACGTCTTAAATAAAATAAAAATATACTTGCATTGACTGCTCATGTAAAACAAAAAGTCAGGTACGTTCGGCATTAAAAGTTTCTTTCTCTTCTTATCACATATGGCGTACCGGCTATTTGAAACAATCCTTTCGAGGCTGAAAATCATTTCAATAATTTTGCTGTTCTGATAGGTGACAGTGTCAATTTATTGTGACAGCGAGCTAACGTTTATATTCGAATTTGTACATTATTTTGTTAGAAAGTACCACACATTTATTCAAATTTAGAATATGCAAATATGGTGTTTGTTTATGGTTTCTGTAATGAGCATGCTGCAGCTGCTGTTGGAGAATATCGTCAACGGTTTCATTTATCAAAATTTTCAACAAACTGTGCGAGACCGGAATGCTTCCCAGTGCTAACATAACATCTGAACGAGCTAGGACTTGGCAAGGATTAGAAGAAGTAGAAAATATTGTGGATCTAGCAGAAGAAGATGCAACGACCAGCTCACGAAGAATTGGTACTCAATTGGGCATTCCATAAAAAAGAGTAATAAACACACTCCACGAGCAAAGCTTATATCCATACCATATTCAACGTGTACAGCACCTACAATCAAAAGGTCATGCTAAGCGTATGGAATTTTGTCGGTGTATAAATAATAATCGTGGTGTTGTATCGCGCACAATTTTTATAGATGATGTTGTATATTAAGACTGCTGTTTTACTATCAAATGTGTACTTCATTAAATAACTAACATTACGTCTCTAATACATCAGATATAATACCCTTAAGCTAGTCGCATCTGTTCTATCTATATAGTACTCATATTTCAGGTGGTACTGATACCAACCTAAGAACTAAATAACAAATATATAATAGATGAACTCGGGACTCTGATGTATGCGTGAAAGTAATTTTCAGCAGTTTTCGGTAAACGTGTAGTCCATAGTTGTTCAATTAGCTCTTTCATTTGGGAAAATCGCCTCACAGGAGAGCACTACTTACATTTGCATGATGGTGCTACTGCACATTTCACTTGTCAGGTCAAGCAACATTTGGACGATAGATTTCCAGGACTTTGGATTGGCCCCCAAGATCTCCAGACTTCACACCACTAAACTATCGTTTGTGGGGTTGGTTCAAAAATGAAGTTTACAAGGTAAAAGTCGATACTCGGGATGTATGAATGCGACATATTAAAAATACTGCAGCCAATATTAAAGAAGAGCAACAGGCGCCCTTCGTAGACAAAGCATAAAATGTTTAGAGGTCAATGGCGGTATTTTTGAACATTTACTAAAAGAACGCTATAATTAAAAAAATGTTAATGGATGAAATTTTGTTTATTTGTAATTAGGCTATAATTTGAAATGAAAATCGGATAAGAACATATGTTTTCTTACATTATTTTCACGTGTACAGTACACTCATAGAGTTTGGTCCGTTCCTCCCGACTCACCCTGTGCATATATAAATATAGAACTTTATTCTTAGTAAGAATTAGATTAGGGGAATATCATTTGCTCTCTCTTAAATTTGGTAAACAACAAAGACGATACGAATGAATTTAAGGGTGAAAGAACATGATAAATGTATCCGCAGTAGTCAAAGGACATCCAAAGTATTAGGTTAATAATTTTGGCTTTGACTTGATTACCTTCTTATTTGCTTGTACACAAATAGATACACTATTTGCGTAACTGTCAAGATTAGACCAGTACTAATAAAAATAGTCATTCCACAGTAAAAATCGAAAAGTTAGTAAAAAAAGAGAAGCATTTTCTATTTTTAAATAATTATGTTATTGTATTGTGCTCTTGGAGACATCTATTGTATGATAGCTGATAAAACATTAAAAATCTAATTATTTATTTCATCACAGTTGAGAATATCAAATTTCATTCTAATTTTATAACAAATATTCAAATATTAATTATAAATATGGTTTATATAGTATATCTCTGAAATATTTTTTGCGTATTTTAATATTCCAACTTAATTTTTAATAATTTAGAAGTATAATCCAAGTAAATCATACGAATTATGCTGTAATTGCGCCTGCAGAGTCATCTATTGCATGGAAGCCGTAAACCACGAAAACGGCAAAGAAAGATGATATAACATCTAGTGATTCTAGATATAGACTGGAATATGTTTGAAAGTAGTTTTCTGTTCAAGAAAGAACTTTAAATAAAATGACCTACAATTTAGCTTCCACGTAATTCTTAAAGTCAAAATATAGGTGGAAACCGCATGCAGTTATTTGAATTTTATTAAAGTAAGAGCGTATGTCCTGCACTTAGCGTCTTATAAGCAGTTATAATTACAATCTAATACGGTTTATACAGTTACCTTCCAACGTTCGATTTTATTGTTATAAAAGTATAAAGCTGGTGTTTGATATATATCTACTATTATTATTCTAACTAAATATTTGCATGTCCAAATTAAGAATGCTTTTTGGTGATTCCTTTCGACATGGAATTTGCTCTTGCAAATAATTTGAATACAATAAATTATTGTCAATATTTGAAAAGCTTTGTCGTTTCAAGCATTATATTTTCCGTACTGAAAGTTAAAAATTACATTACTACTGAACATCAAACTCTTTAAGATAATTTACTGTACTTAGGAATGAAACCATGAACATATACACTGAGGGAAAGAAATGTGTTAAAATAACAAAATTGATTTTGTTAGCTGGAGAAGTGTTAGTCCAACAAATTTTATGATTAAATTACCTATCACCTTGCGTTGACTTAACAATTACATTTGTGTCAAAAAATTCTGTTCGTGAAACACATTTATTTGGTTGGGAAGTAAATTAAAAGAAAAAGTCGTTTCAGCAGAGCACAATAGTGATGTCAATTTAACAAAATCGTAAAGGTTGAACAAAAATAATAAAAGAATAGCATTAAAGCTAAAAACGGTTTGATTTAACCAAAAAGTTGAATTAAATTAATCAAACATAATTGTTGATACATAGGGAACAAATGTGCTTCTGAAATTAATATAGTGTGCTAATTGCCAGAATACGTTTTCGGGGAAACCACTGTATAGAAATGTCGATTAAAATGAAATATTTGTTTTAGGATACTTAGACATTAGCAGTTTTTCATGAATAAACCCTTCAGTATTGTATGCAGTTGTTCAGTTAATCAACTTTTATTGGTTATAGTGGGGAGGCATCGTGTCTTGTCTTGTATTGCATCATTCTATCTATTATTTGGTACAAGTAGTAGTGTACAGAATTTTTTCTTTAGTTTTTATATTTGTTTTATAAAAAAATGGGGGATGATTATGTGAAAATATTATTAGTGGAATGGGAGTTTAAATGGTTAATACCGACTTTCGTAGGTAAATAGTTAGAATCTTTTATGAGTAGATACAAAAGTTAGTGAGGAAAATGGAGCTATATTGTTAAATTAACTGTCTTTGAGTCCCAATAAGTTCTAATAGAAATTACGAAACAATACAAATAATGTATACATTGAACATCTCCGATGTCGTAATACAATGGCTTCAGCTCTGACTTTTACAAAATGGTAAGAATTTCTTTTGTAAATATCGTTTTATTTTTTTTTTTTTATTAGGTAATAAATTTAACAGATGATAATTTATAAAAAATAATAATTAAAGAGAATATGCATATGTAAAAATTGTACAATTATAGAGAAAATAATACACTTCTACCTATTCAATTTGGCCCTATAGTCGACGAAATTACGTACACCTTACAATTCACCCTTATTAGCGGAAGTCAGATTTTCCCAAATCAAGTTGCATATTCAATTATTAGCAATAAGCGGTATTTTAATAATTTCCTTATATACCTTCTGTCCATGCATAGGTAAATACTCCAGTGACCATCAACAAGTGAGTTTCAATTATTAACGATACAGTATCTAACGTTTGTTTTTTCTTCAAGAAATAGTTAATACTATTCAAAACCAACGTTCATCTGTTAAAATGAATACCTTAAATAAAATAAGACCCTTACAATGAAATCTTGAAATATGGAAACGGTAAGAAATTTGAATAAGAATTTTAACTTAAAAATATATTCGTTATTTAACTCAATATTGATGTAACTAATACGATAATTTCTATCATATTCGATGTTTACAAACATCTTGTAATATACGCATTACAAATTCAATTACCCCCAATTACCTTGTAATCATTAATCATACCTGTTTATTAGAACACGAAATTGATGAAGAAGCCCTACTACAACTTGATGAAAATGTGATAAAGGAAATTATTCCGGTCATAGGAAAGAGAGTGAAATTTTTAGCAAAATTGCGACACTATCACAATATAAGTGGCGCAGGTTTATTCCTCGCAGATAATATGTCTACTGACACACTTACAGTCACAGAAGCCTCAGCAAGTAGTAGCACCAATTTGGAACAACGTCAGCACACCCTCCACGAGGCATACAACAAATCAAAGCGCTCATACCCATTCTTGGGAGAAGAAAACATGAAAAGGGCATTTAGACAGTCTTATCAAATTGATTTACAACATTTAATGTACATGTAATTAGGAAGTACTTATTCGTATATATGTGTTTATTATATAACTTTGTAGTTTCAGATTAATATTGTCCTTGTGTTACTATTACATATCTGATGTATTGTCTTTTGCGTATCAGTGCTGAATATATTAGTTAGGATGGAATATTGCCTTTTATTTTTTTCTTCCACACTTAAATTTGTGTTTTTAAGTAAAAATATTTCAGGAGTAAATTCTACATGTCAACGTGAAATACTAAATATTTTGTTGCAAAGTTTGAATTTATAAATACTATTTTATTATAAACTTGAATTCTTTTGAACTTGAATTTGTTCAAAAGAATTCAATTTTGTAACAAAATAGTATTTACATTCATATTCATTAAGATTTTTTAACAAATGAAGGTACTCAAAACAACAAAGAGATTTGTTAAATTGAATAAGAAAAATGGTTGAGCTAACACTTTTATATTCTACACGCAACAAGTTTTTGTGTTGACGCACCACTATAATTTTGTTGGCCTAACGAAATTACGGGAACAGAATGAACAAGGGATAAGTTTAATTCAATCAAATGAATATGTTACACTAACCGCTGAAATTGCTTAAACTGAGATTAAGCGCACTGTTGGATTAACAAACACCTCTGTTACGTTTGATTTAACAAATATATTTTGAAGCAACGTTAAATGTTGATTGAACCAAAAATATCGGTCGACTGTATTTAACCTAAATTTTTTGGTTGGTTGTCCATATTTTTGTTGGATCAATGCATTTTTTTCTCTCAGTGTAGTATGCATATGCATCTATATACTTTGGATAGAGTAGATCAATGGAAATATGTCTTGCTGTCGGATAAAACAAAATTTGTTAGGATGTAATTGCAGAAAATATGTGTTTGTCGACTACCTACTCTGTGTGGGTATACACTTATATTGAAATATTTTTTGGCATGGAGTTATTGCATTCAAGGCATTATGCACAAATGCATTAGTACCTTGGAAACTATTATGTTGCCATACCTAAAACTTATTTTACATGCCGCGGTTTATTGACCAATTAATTGAGCAAGTTGCTATTCGATTTTATTGTAACGTGTAGAACAGCAAAGGTCAGTACGATTTTTTGAACAATTTATCCTACGTTTAATTGAATTCAATAGAACATGCTCTGTTTTTGCCACGACTTTTCGTCGTGCCACTAATATTGCTGTTTTAATAGCAACTACGAATTTTGTTTAGTGTTTCTAAAGTGAGCTTAAATTTCGAGAAATTACGACGATTATGATGTAACGGATATTTTAAATTAACTAACCAAAACCGAAATAACCTTATTTATATCTGTGCCTATAATAAAACTGCCAAAACGTAGCAAATACCTATTATCACGAGAATGTCTGGGTAGCCGTGTTTCGTTATTTCTCTCTCCGACAGACTTTCAGGCCCCGATTTGGTTTGGTGGTGTGCCTAATAATACATACATAGGTATAAAAGACACATTTAGGTAGCAAAATGCCTCGCACTCGTTCTAAGTGCGTTTATACAAATATATATAGAAATATGTACAAAATAAGTAAGAAAACCGCATTATGTAACATAGACAATACTCTCTTAAGTATGACCAAAAAATATCGGAAATATTACAAAAATATATCATAAAAAATACGTGTAGAAATTAACACTAAAAGTGGTTTGTACAAGTCCACTCTATTTTAGGTAAATTTCACATTGAGAATTTTGGAAAGGTTTACAGTAAAACCTATACTCTAGAATGTTTTAATGTGCTACAGTGTAAAATGCTAGAAAATAAAGTACACCGTTGCGTGTTACTTTTACATTTAATAGTGTAATTGTTATATAAAAAAATCTACTAATTAATTATGATATTCACAGCGGGGGATGGGACATAGCTTGGAGATTTGTAACTTTACATTTCATTATAAAGCTAGCTTTTATTTTAATATGTTGGACATGTCCACTTTACAATATAACTTTTACATTTTAACATTAATTTACGACAAGTGATTTTATTCTATATACATATATATGTATAATATATATGTATAATTACCAGTTTGAGTTGTAATATTTTATCATATTTTGACATATTTTTTGCCTGCAATAAATTAACTGTAAATATTTTCATATTTAGGAATTGTTTTTCTAAAATTTCACATATACAGTCCTTTCTGTTTCTTGTAATCTAAATTATTTGTATTGCAGTTTACACTAGACTAGTAACTTTTATTTTTACTGATATTTATTTACATTAACTATATCTACAATTTTTAATTTTCTTTCATACATTTATACAAAAAAATAGAAATTTAGACTATATTTTTTACTAGTTGCAATGTTTAAGAAAAATAATTTTAACATATGTTGCCTGATGATAAGCTGACTTGCCCGAAACCGGTAGCATCTATTTATTAAAGGAGTTTTGTGAAAGTTTGTACCATTATTATACATACTTCCGGTTTCATACGTGTTTTGTAAAGTATGATAATTGTCGAAATACTGTCTTTCGGATTTTGCCATGTTTATCGAACTAATGTCAAATACATTAGTGTAACACAAACGGTAAACTCGAAAGACACTACTTCAATGGAAAGCAGCTGCGAAAACCTACACTCTATCATACTTATCGTTACAAGGTCAAGAGGTAAGTAAAAACATTTATGGTCTTACATTCGTGATAAAATATGAAAACCACGCATTCTGCTCGGATACACTTATTTCTTTTAATGCATATGCGTAGGTTTCAATATTCGTAGGTGGTAGTTAACATTTTGCAACAATTTAATAATATATTCTTCCTTTAGAATTATCACATTACCGATAACACTATGCTAGTTGCAAAATGTTGGGCACCCGTGGGGTAAACCTAATTCGAGTACGCTGAATCCAATGCTCATGTTTTCGAGCAATTTCAATTTTAAAACTTTAGGCCCAAAGAACCTTCTAGAACATTCTGGAATTTTCTGGAAAATCTGAGCAATGGCCGAAGAGCTTTCTGGAATCTTCGAGAACTTTCCCTGGACCGTTCATGGACCACTCGTGAACCTTCTAGAACCATCCCCGCTACTTCCACTTGGTCAGATCGGTATATAAGCACTGGTAACCGCTGAGAACTCAGTTTGTTTTCAGAAGTCAAAGTGTTAACATCTAAAATCTAAATATTAAAGCAAGTAACCCAAACCGAAGTAAATAGTGAAAAGTTCGAGATTGTTCATTGTATTGGCTTGTAAAATCAATTGATTTGAAATATCAAAAATGGATAATGTTCTAAATTGAATACCTTTTGTTACGTGTGTGGAAAATTTGTAATTAAGACCACTCGGCGTAAAATAAGTGCCGAAACCGCTGATTTGTATGATCTATAAAATGTTTTTACTGGTGCGTATTGGACGCCGTCTATTGTTTGTACAACATATGTTTTGAATTTGAATGAATGGACAAAAACCGGAGCCGCTTTACAATTTGGTGTTCCGATGATTTGGATAGAACCAAGAGAACATGATCCAGCTGAATGTTATGCGTACGTGGATTATACTGTGAAATACATTCAACAACATGTACTCAATTACCGCTGCCGCATTCAAATACAATCCCTGTTCCAACATGACCAATTTCAACAGAACAATCTGAGCCATCAGCGTTAGGAACCATGAAAACCGAAGAAGCAGGCGTATCAATATATGAACCATCAAATATCACTGCTCCATGTAATCACAGTGAAATCACGCAATCTCGTTTGAATAATATGATAAGAAGCCTGAAACTATCACAGATACAATTCATTCTTTTGGCAAAGGACTTGAAACAAACGAACATTTTGGCAGCAGATGTTGGGATATACGGAGCAATCAATCGTCATCATTGTTTTACGAATTTTTTCAAATCCATTGAGAATAATTCACTCGCTTATTGCACTGATATCCGTGGTTTGACTTTAACAATGCAAAATGAATATAATCCCGAGCATTGGCGATTGTCTATCGACTCGTCAAAAACCAGTTTGAAAACGGTTCTACTACAGTAATATATGCATCGATAAAAAAATCATCGATTTAGTGCAATATAATGACCAAAAGTGGAAAATTTGTGTCGACTTAAAAGTGGGGGCTCTTTTAAGAGGTATGCAAATGGGTTATACCAAAAATATATGCTACATGTGCTTGTGGAATACCCGTTTTGCTGGCGACCAATATAACGTACGGAACTGGCCTTTACATGAGGAATTTAGATTACGACAAAACAACATTATTGAGATTTCACTTGTGCCGATCGAAAAGGTTTTGTTATCACCGCTCCAGTTCAAACTAGGAATTGTTAAAAAATTAAAAAAAGCATTGAACCTAGAAGGAAATGCATTTAATGAATTGCGTTGTATTTTCCCACGGTTAAGTGGGATGAAAGTACCTTTTATTTTTATCCCATGGTGTCTGAATTTGAATATTGATCTATTGAAATTTCATTTTGTGTTACAAGAATATTTAATGGCCGGACATTCGTCGTTTGATGAGGGACAAACGATTTGAAAATGCACTCACTGACATGGAGCTTGTGGCATGGGATTGTGTGAAAGTGGTTATTGACAATGTCCTCGGAATTCATCGATCCGAAAATTGGCGCATACTAATTGAAGACATGCTCGCTGCTTTTCACCGTTTAAATGTGACGGCGAGACGCGAACATTGGTACAGCGGCAAAGAGCTATATGCTCTTTTGGGTGACATTTGTTGGAATTTACAAGAAGAAGACGACGATACAGAAGAATCAGGGCAATCAGAATAAAAAATGAAAAAAAACAAAAAAAAAAATTGTTTTTTTTGCAAAAAAATGAAAAATCGGCTGAATTGATTCAATTTTTTTCAAATAGTTTCTATTCGATGTATATTCGTCGATACCATGCCTATTCGAGCGATTTCCATCGATTTAAATTCAATAAATGGTCAAAAAATGATAAAAATTATGTTTTTTTGGATCTTTGGGCCTAAAATTTTTAAATTGAAGTTGCTCAAAAACGCGAGTTAACTTTTAAAAACGGTTGGCACCATTGGATTCAGCATATGGAATTAGGTTCACCCCCCGGGTGCCCGGCTTGTTACAAAAAGAAGCCTCCAATTCGAGCACAGTGTAGTTGACACCGCTATATTAAAATGAGGAGAAGCATTTATATTCAAGCAAGTGCTTTTGATATCCATTTGTTTCACACATTTTAATTGAATTCATTTCTCTCGTATTATACAGGCGTCGATATGTCCCTCTTTTCGAATAAAACGTTGAAGGAGACAACACCCCCTACTAAATTCATTTTCGTAACAGTGTGTAATTTTGATCAAATTTGGTGTTAGTTTCAGCACGCAACTGTGTAGAACTAGAAATTTTATCCTTTCCCTTTACGGCACGGTGTATAGGTTGCTTTATGTTCATTTGTAAAATTTTTAAATAATAAATAACCTATTCATACTACTTTTTCATGTCCAGCTTGGGAATGGATTAACTCTGCAGTCATGTAATACAGTTATAATATTATTACAGGTAAAAAGGTTAAATCTTATAAAATTTATTGATGAAAAAGTTGGACGAAAGGTATTGTTGGCGATGTTTAAAGACTCACTTCGTTTTTATACTTTTGGTAGTAAATTACCTGTTACAAATAAATCCATGCATATATCATCACATGTCAGAAAGGCATTCATCAATAATGTAACAAATTGCCCGTGAGTTACCTGCTTTGAATGGTTCATTCACAATTCAAGTATGATCGCAAACAGGAGTGTAGCAAACGCACGGGACAATGGTTTCGTTTCGTTAAAATTGAAAAAATTACAAAGCGTTCTGTATAGTGTCGATCATGTTGCTGGTCCCAATATTTCCTTTATTTGCCGTCGGTATGAACTGACATAGTGCTGTGAACTTCGGTCATTGTAAATTGCCTTCTGTAGTGTGGAGTAGTTTTTCAGGTGACAGCAATTCATAATATTCAGGTGTCGCGATACGAATTCACCGCCACTTGTAAAAGGGCGACGCCGATTTTTCACAGCTCTTTGTCCTCTTATTTTATTAACGTGCCGCTTTATTTGCGGTACTCTTTTTTTCGCCTACGGCCACACCTATGATGATTGATTTATAGTTTCTGTTTGCTGCGATGAACAATCGACTGCATCAATTTTTTTTTCATAAATACTTTACGTCACATGGCTTTTTATTTTTTTCGAACTACATACTATTCGTTTCATCTCGATCAAAGTATTATCGTACTTAATCTAGCTTAATCGATTGTATGCTTAATTATTCTGGACGATTGAAACGACAGTTAAAAAAATGTGATATACGAACTTGAAATTATATAGCCCCAATTAATGAAATGTATTCCTTACCTTTCACTATCGATTTTTCTATTTTACATTTTTATTTAAATGCAATTTATTCGCCACATTCGATGGTTCTAAGGTCATCAGTAATTACGAACAATACAAAGCCCCTTACGGAAATTTTCATCTTGGATAGCCCATGAACCAGCGATGAGCAAGATTTGGGAAACAACTACTTTTTGAAGCGACTAGGCGGGCTCGTGTTTTATTGACTCTCGAGGAAACTGGTAGGCAACCCGAACCTCTTATTATGAGACGAATAAACACGAGCTTATCTAGCCGCTGCAAAAATTAGTCAGTTATCCTACCTTGGCCATCACTGCCATGAACCAGAGATGGGGATCACTATATTACAGCGAACAGCCTTGTGTATTCAGGAAGAAGATATTTCGAACACTTACTGTAGTTTCTCTAGTTACTTGTACGGCCAATAGTTCTCAAAAGCTGGGTTCGCTTTGGTAAGTAGATATAATTTGTGAACTATTTTAATACATATACAGTTAATTTTTCCTTGAGGGGCTGGTATTGCGGAAAATTTAAACAGTAATTGTCTTGAATTAAGGCGGACCGCTTTGATACAAGTAAACGTTTCTCTGCGTGCAAGAATATAAAAATCAAGTCTGTCTTTTGTGCAATAAGATTTATTTTCATTATATATCAGTAAACGCTGGCAATGAAGATGAAGAAGATATCACAAATGAACATTTGGAATTGTGTAGACATTTCAGTAGACATACGACCGGTGTATCAAATATAAACGGGACTCGTTTTTTTAGAAAATTCTAACTTTATTTAACTAAGCTTACAAATATATATAATTTTTCTACATACTCTCCCGCCCTAGAAATACATTTTTCCCATCGGATTGGAAGCTTTTTTATTCCATTATCGTAAAAACTCTTAGCCGTAGGAGCACAAACGCTTCCACCGCTTCGTTGTCGTCGAAACGCTGGCCTCCAAGCGCTTCTTTGAGGGGTCCAAAATGATGGAAGTCACAAGGTGACAAGTCTGAATTATAGGGTGGATGTTCCAGCATTTCCCATCCTAATGCATCCACTTTTTGCATCGTGGCGTTAGCCACATGAGACCTGGCGTTGTCATGCTGAATAATGACACTTCTGACCGATTGCTTCTTCCTTTTCCTTCGAAATGACAATTTCGTGGCATCCAGTATTTCACAGTAATATTGCGCATTAATTGTGCGTCGATCGTGGAGAAAATCGACTTTGCTGATCAAAATAAACTGGGGATCATAGCTCTCGTTCTCGACCTTTTCACGCCTTCCAGAAAATTTTTTGTGTCATGCAATGCAAACGCACGGGTTCTTGACAGGGTGTTGTCCCCGAACTGTGTTTGTAGTCGCCCCAAAATTTCGGTTGGGTTCATCCCCTCCTTGGCCAAAAACTTGATGATAATCCGCTGCTCCACGGAGACATGCACTTCTTTCTCGCTCATGGTTTCTTTTGATACTAAAGCGACCCAAGAGAGTTGCGGTCGGTTCTCCTCTCTCCCTAACGGTACAGGCTACCTGCGCATCAACCCCTTCCAGGTCTAGAAGCCCTCCGAAATTTTTAAGAAAATTAGTCCCGTTTATATTTGATACACCCTCGTACAAATACAAAACATTGTGGACAGTGTGCTGTGGAAATTTCCTAGCAACTTATGTTTGCAATGAGCTCTACTAGTGCAGTTTAATATGGTATTATGCAGAATTGATACATATTAATTTTTTTCGTAATAAATTAGATAACTTAACATTAGTACGTTTAATTTGTTCTTGTTTGATTTCTACATTAGGTAAAAGTGTATGTGCAATGTGTATAGTAGCTTATATAATACCCTACATATACATACGTTGTATTGTCATAATTTTAAAATCAATTTTTATAGATTTCAAGTACATCGGTACTTGAATGCCAATTAGAGAAAGTTTACACAAAGGATTTTTTTTCAGCCTTTGTCGAATATTGTTCAGCGTTAAGCAATTCATAAAAAACGATTACAACAGGTGCGCTGAGCGTTTTGTAAAAAGTTCGTATAATAGTAGCACAAATCTCTACTTATACGGTACGTCAATTAAGCAATCAGCTTTTTTATGCAAGAGAGGCGTTTTATTATAATTAGAGTTTGTTAAAAAGGTGGTACCGGATGGCAGTAGCGTAGCGGTAGCGGCGTGGGTAGGGGTAACTTTCAACTCGTAGTCGATCTCGACACTACCGCGATACTGCAATTTTTATACTGGCGATCTTTATATGATTTTATTTTTATGTTAAGTGTGTGCAACATCCCACAACATCTGGTATCTAATGAACACTTTCGTCTTTTTTTGGCTAAGTACGTTCCCTCATGAAAGCTGCCAACATCTATGCAATAACGATACAATTTGCCACGCGTGCAAGGTACAGTAAAGGAATGTATAAAAGACGAGTTGAGAAATAAGAAAATCTGCCTATGTGTGGATGAAACAACTGATGCTCAGAAACATAGCGTCATTCATGTTGTAGCGTGTGCTTTAAAACGTGATGGTCCACCAGCTTCATTATTGTTATCCAGTGAGAGGATTCAGAAAACTAATGCAGAAACCCTTGTCAAGATAATAAAAGATTCGTTGAGAGAATTTTGTATCACAGGAACCCAAGTCACAATGTTCGTTACTGACGGAGCCGCAACAATGCTGAGAGTTGGTAGGATGTTGAAAATATGCTTTCCGACTCTTCTTCATATAACATGCTCCATACATGCATGTCACCTCGTGGCAGAAACCATTCAAAAGAAGTATCCGATGGTGGATAAGTTAATAGCATCTACCAAAAAAGTGTTCATCAAATCTCCCGTGTATTCAAACAATTGTGTCCGAAAGTGGTGGTAATTTCGGACACAATTGTTTGAATACACCTCAGCCTGTAATATCACGATGGGGAACATGGCTCCAGGCACTATCTTACTATCAGAAATACTTTTCACAAGTGAAAAATGTCATCTTGAGACTCGATTCAAATGATTCCGCAGCAGTTCGAGATAGTCAGCAACTTTTTTCCAATTCCGACGTTCAATAAGAAATAGATGAAATTTCCATGAACTATTCTGAAGTTGCACAAACTATTGAGCAATTTGAAAACAGTCAATTGCATAAACAATTTACAAGCCGCTCTAGAAAACTTGACGAACACTGTAGGCGTCGATGTTGCTCAAAAATTTGGTGCAATTTTAACGAAAAATCCCGATTTACAAAAGGTTCGGTCTATAACTGAAAATCAAGAGTGCCCAGACGAGGAAAAGGAATATCTGACATTTGCAAATCTTACTTCACTGGATGTCGAACAATCATTTTCGAAGTATACGACAACGTATTCACAACACCGTCGACGGTTGAATGAATCGACAATGGAAGCGGTTGCCAATTGCCACAGTGGACATCAAGACGACAGAAAAAGGTAACAATATTATTTTTCACTAATATTGTATATTACGTACCTACTTTTATGCGGTGCGCCACTGCCGGTAACACCTTTTTAACAAATTCTAATTATAATGCTTCTGGCACTAATAGGGCGTAAATAATAATAACAAACTTTTTCGAGTGTACCGTGGATGCTACGGCGTTATACATAATATGAAACTAATGACTACAACCCTACTGTAGAATTGTATGTATTGTCCCTTAGTTTCCTTCTATGGACATGAAACGATAAATGTCAAATACTGAATAAGAGAATTAAGTATCGATTAATAGTAATAGAAAGGTTAGTAGATGTATTTTCATTATGCATAAGCAATTCTTGGTTTGATGTTTTAAGTTTATACATAATAAATCATATTTAAACGTGTCACTGGTCCAGGGTAGAAGGGTCTAACCGTAGCTAGGGTTCATGTCCTACTAGGGCCGGCGGCAGTTTTCCTCCTGGGTTCGGTACAGTACCGAGTGATGGTTCGCATGTTGGGGAATTATTAGCCGCTCATCACCATTTATGGCGAGAAAGTAATAGTAACAAAGCCATGGAACACTGCACACTCGCAATTTATATATTAATAGCTCATGCGGCTATAGTAAGCTTGAAGGTTTATGTACCCCGTTAAGCTGCCACTCCGCATACAGAAGGAACATGACGTACCTCAAAACATATACCACTGAAGGAATTATCATGTATTTCTAAGAGGCAAAAAAAATTGTTGGAAATCATCTCTTTCATTTAATATCTCATAGCAGTGCTAGAATAGAATGAAGCTTAGATAGCGATATGAAAACGATTTGAAAACAAATTCTGTGTAAAGCAGTTGCTATCCTGAGAGTTACTCTAAAGGAAGATGGCAGTGCCGAGCTGATTTGTTTAGTGGATCGACTCTATTTCACTTAGCATAATTGAAGGAAGAATAAGAATTACAATTTTACGGCAATATGGACAATAATATTAATTGTTAAGATAATATAACACAAACAAACTACAACGAATTAAAAGTCTACCGTAAACTTATTGTATGCTGAAGGATGTATAATCGGATACTCAGAAATTATCTCAAAACGGAATCTAATTATAAATTCGTGGAAAGGAGTTTAACACATTGCTACCGCGCCGTGTAAAACGAGAAAAGGAATAAGACGATCAAACTTGAAAAATCTGGGTTTCAAAGAGTAGCATGGTCGGCGGTTCTTCTTCCGAAAGAGGGATAAAGTTAGTGCGAGTCATAGTCGCTTCCCTTCTCCTTACCTACTCCTATACATTATAAATATAACAAGTAACGTGCCTAACAAATATCACTATTCATTCGCCAGCTTATTGTATTTGTCTATGTCGGTTTGTTATTGCCTCATGGTCTGTAATGACCGGCTACTGAGTTTACCTCGCTTTATATTTCATAGGCAGAGACGGATTCGGAAATAATTTCTCTCTCCTATGAACATAATGTTGTCAAACGGTAGAATAGTAGAAATATCATAGACAATAAAGTAAACATATAATTAGACAGCTACCAAGTAATAACTAGATTAAAATAGTTTGTGGTCTTCGATGTTTTTCCAGAGTCAGACTGGCTACCTATAAACTCCCTTGTCATCGGGAAATTGCATCCTTATAGCCGTTGATTAGGACGTTTTCTAGCTTGAGCTGGATCTTCCTTTGAGTAACTCCATGTATCCTCATTCTTATCAGCATTTCCAATTCAAATAACGTAATAACGAGGCGGCGGTCGATCTTGCGGATCTCTAGTGCAACTCTTGTCAGCAAGGGGTTGTCGGAAATGCTCACCGCATTCATGCATTCTCAACCAACTCGCGGAGATGCGGGAGTCAAGTTGGGAATGTTTAAGTCCGCCCTTAAACGCTTATACCGGACGAACTATGGAGCTTTGACAATCATCCTCATGACTTGGCTCTGTAGTCCTTCAAGCATTTTCAGGTGGCTGCGGGCCATCATCGACCACTAATACATAATACATCATGTATAGCAGCAGCTTAGTCCTGATGTCGAACTGACTTCGTATGCAGTGACTAAATCGTGTTCTTCGCCACGACGAACATCGCCCTGGCATACTCCGTCTGTTGCCACCACGTACGAAGCTTATCCATCACAACTGTTATATAATTAGTGGTTGGATCCCATTTAAATGCTTGATCATTGATCGTTAGTTCTTGTGGTGGCAGTCTTCTTCGTCTTGTGAACAGCATGGTAACACTTGCTTTCATTAATTTAGAGACCCCAGGTCTCCGTCCACTCCACTATGCTATCCAGGGCAGCCTGTGGTCTTCTAATGACAAGTTTCTCGTTGCTATTAGCGCTGATGGACAGTTGCACTCCAGGGTGCCTGGAGATGTCGTATGTGTAGATCAGAAATAGATCCGGGCCGAGGAGGGAGCCCTGTGGAAACATCAGATCTGATTGAAGGCGTAGAGGTTGTATATTGCCCAACCTTCACCTCAAAAGTTCTGTCACCGAGGTAAGAGAGGACCAACCTTAGATCTTCCCCGAATTCAGTTTTCTTTATGTTGTAAGCTATGCCATCATGCCAAACAGTATCAAACGCTCTCGCCTGCACAGGAAAACAGCCTCAACCGTCTCTCTGCTAGACGGCATCACGAACTGCCTCTGACAAGTGAAGCAGTTGGAGTTCAGCAAATAATGCCCTGAATCCAAACTATTCATCCGGCAATGGATTCAGAATTGCCACCTCATTTCTCAGTCTGATTCCGCCAAATAGGCTACCAGGTCTGGGTATAATAACAACGCCGTGCTTTCAGTCGTTAAGGAAGTTATGTAAAAACAAGACTCTATTTATAATATCGGCAAGAATCCGAAACGTGGTCCTCGGTAGGGGCCACAAACCAGTGCAGATATTGTGAGTTCACGAAGATGTTATGGGCGATAAGCAACTAGGTGGCGACCATGTTGGTTTGTATAGACTGGTACAGATTGTTTAGAGTAGATATGGATAATTCACATTATTTCCACGTAATTTGCTAACCAATCGTACGTTTTGGAGGTCTCTTTTAGTTATAGGGGACTGCATATGCAACTAGTTGATAATTTCATCTATGTTTTATATAATTTCCAGTATTTTGTGTGTAATAAAACTTCAAGATCCTTCGTAGTTAATTAAGATGTGCTCAAATGTAGGTATATAATCCAAAATCACTCCAAAATTACACAAGCTTTCGCCGGTAGATAATGGTGGTAAGTATTCCCTGGAAGTTTTAATTTTTTTGCTTCTAAACTTTGCGCATTTAGCAATGCAAGGCAGGTAAGTGATTTGAGTAGGCTATTCATATAAAGTAAGAATAATGAAGGCCTAAGATTCCTCGGTGTACACCCGATGATGTGTAATATAAGGTTGAAATAGAAACTATTGTCGATAATTGATTTTTTTTAGGTGTCAAACACGGAGAATGAAATCCAAATGAATTAAGCTTGTTAAGACATGTATGACAGTTAATAGTATACAATTACATGCATAGATGACGTCCACTTAATTGCCGCCATCTAGGATAAGGATTCATTAATATAAAATTAAACTAAAATGTTAGTAAATTAATTATATTAGAGCAACACGACATGGACCCATATTCAAGTGGTGCAAAATGTATACAAACGCTAGTGTATACGATTAGAAAGAACTTATTCATAGCTATTGGTAACATTTGAAAGTTATTCCAATAAAATCTTCAGCACTTTCATTAATATTTGCTTCAATATCTTGTTTGGGTTGTGACTGGAGCTGGAAATTCTTTAACTTATGTTCTTCGAATAGTAATTAGGAAATTTATTGGAATATTCGAAATTACTCGAATATTTGAATAATTATCAAATTATTCGAATATTTGAACTTTATTAGGATATTTATATATTAATTTATTACATGTAACGCGAAAATTATTACATAAATAATGGATGTTGTATTAAAAAAATATATTTCGTTTAATTGTACTTATGTATGTATGTATATAACGCACAAAAAACATGTATACTTAAGAATAGTAAAAAATAAAAAAGGACAATAGATATAGAAAATACATCTATTTAAAATACATACATAAAATAAAAATTTATTTCTATAAAGATGTCAGAGAAAACAAACAAAACGCAAAAAGAAAGAGTTAAAAACATATGTTTTCATATCTTTTTGCGGGATCATCCATGCGCTCTCTAATTATATTATAAGTTATAGCGGGGAGTATATTCTTATTCGAATAGTAATTTGCAAACTTATTCCAATATTATCCAATTATTCGACATTCGGATATAGTAATATTCGAATTTAAAGCATGCACCAATTCGAATATTCGTATTATTCGAATATTATTCCTAGCCTTCCAGTTGTGACTGACTTCCTAAAGTAAACTCCACAGAGCTTTACTCGTTTATTCAGAGAAGGAATATTATAAACATAATAACTAGAGTTGCTCAATTTGCGCCCACAGCCAGTGGCAGGCGCATAAAAGTTTACACAAAATAAATGGTCAGAAATAAAATATAATACGTGCTCAAACACTTACCGTCTTAAGAGTCTTCCGTGAAATCACAAAGTGAATAATGTCTGTTAAATATCTGCAACATTAGATATGTTTCCACAGTTGTTTCGGCAAACTGAGTGCGCCATGAGGAAAAAGTGTGTTTATATGCAGAAAACGAATGTTCTACATTTAGTGACATTATATTTGCGTAACTAAAATAATTTTTGCACCTTCACAAATTTGTCTTAATGTGCCTAAATCAGGATCTTTCTCTAAAACACTTTCAAACCTTTCTAGAACACAAACATTTTTTGCGTCTTCTACCGTGCATAGCTGTGCGTGAATATGTTGCACTATTTGCAGAGATTCCACTAACAACACCGAAGGATTTTGTAATGTTTCTATTGCCTCCACTAGTCAGAAGTAATTCTTCTGAATAATTTTTAAATCCGTTTTAACCTGACTATCTTGAAATTTCGACTGGCTTTTCTTGATAGCAGCAGCTTCCTTTGGATCGAATTGTAAAACCACGTTCTTAATATTCTCAACATATTTATGGTAATAAAACGCGGCCTGCAACCATGTTCCCAACGTGTAAGAATAGGTTCTGGTGGCTCAGGCATACGGGGGCACAGTCTGTGAAATTTGGGAATACATTTTGGGGATTTGACAAACACTGCTTTTGTGTGCGCTTTACAATAAAGGTAACACATAAATTAAATTTAAATTTGTTATAGTGTCGTGTGCAATTTTTTTTTGAAGAAAGCTGTTTACTATTTACGTGACGTAGACAATCCCTTTTGGACCAACACATTAAAGGGATATTACAAACTACACATTGAATTTTAACGCCATCATAATTTAGGTCAGGCATTTCTGCTATAAATTCTGTAACTTTGTCCAGCATTGGTCGTTTTCGCGACGTAGGCAACATTTTTAAAACAAACGTAGGACTACGAAATAGTATTTACGGCAGCGTACATGTATACACAACAGTTCTGGTTGAAACTCGCAGTTATACTGAGGGTTGTATCGAATCTCCGAACAACCCTAGGAAAGAGCTCGCCAAATGACTTGAAAACGTTCCCAAGTACATAATAATATCATGAAAACTCATATAAACTATTAGGGAAGAAATATTCTTAATAAGGCCTTATACTCTGGATGCAACGTCATATAGCACAAGTAGTTGAAATTAGAACAAAAAGGAGTCCAATTGTGGTACACATTCACTGGAAGTTTCATTTTTGTTTGAATGAGCAACTTTGCAACACTTAGCAGTATTAAGCTTTCGCTCGTTGTTCAGACACCATTTACCAACCGTGTCTACGTGCGTAGGCCAGTGTAGGACAGGTAGGTGATTTGAGTAGATTATCCACGTAAAGTAAGAATAATAAAATCTCAAGATCCTTAACGTACATCCACCAATGTGTAACACTCTGCTGAAATAAAATCTATTTAGAATAACTGATATTATTTTTCAGGTATCGACGCCAAACACGAAGAATAGAATCGAAATGAATTAGGCTTGTTAAGTACGTGATGGTTAGTAGTATTAAGAACACAGTCTACTTAACTGCGACTGTCTAAGGATTATTTATTATTATTATTATTATTTTATTTTGATCACGTAGCCAATTATTTGGATGTGAAACGTAATAAAATGTAAATATTTGTACATATATAGAACATATGTAATACAATAAAAAAACGTCAACGTTCAGCGAAGAATTCTTTCACAGTATAATGCGCCTTAGATCTCAAATAAGTTTTTAATGTTTGCTTGAATATTTTTAAACTATTACTATCTTTACAAACAAAATAAATATGGGAAACTCCCATTTCCAGGTTTCAAATTATTACTTGCGCTCTTGCACACTGTAGGTCTACATGCCAACGTTGTTATAAGCGTACTAACGACATGAATCGTATCGATCGGATTCCACTTAATCCCTTCCTCGCTCTTTCGCCGTACATATATCGATATAGCTAAGTTCACATTTTCCCAATGTGCATACGCGCGTGCCAGTATGCAGAGGGGACCGCTTCAAAGCTATGAGGAGCCACAATTAAATTATTTTTATTTCTAGTATCATGACTATGGATGTTACTAACAATATCAAATGTATTCCTGTGAACAAATACATATTGCAGTAATTTATATATGAATAAGGATGCTAAAGTGAGTAAATAATTTTCACGAAAAACTTGGCGACATGACTCAGTTGGCTCCAGATTGAAAATAACACGTAGTATTCTGTATTGAATAATAAAAGCTCTACGTCAGTCAACCGATAATGCCCAGACAACAATATATGGCAGTACCGAATAGGCAGGTGAGAAGTACACAGATAAAAGAGGTTTGCTGTCAAACATGTCAGGTTACATATTGCAAAATAAGCAGAATTTAAATGTGGGCAAACAACTTCAACATGTGAGACCCAATCCAGATTATAGTCAATATGAATTCCTAAGAATTTAGCTGTTAAACTGCGTTCTAACACGTGATTGTTATAAAGTACACTAACCTTCAATGATTCAATGATATACTTTATTATGCTTGCTAAATTAGCTATATAGTAATGTAATCCGACATAAATCCATGTTAAAGTGAAAGATCTTGATGGCCTTGGAGAATTTTTGAAAGTTATTCCAGCAAAATCTTTAATATTTTCAATAATATTTGTAACAGGTGTCGTTTTCTTCAAGCTGCGGCTGATTTCTTATGGTAACTTTACGAGACCTCTACAGGAACACATGAGACGTCTTTAGTCGGGCAAATTTTTCAATATCATCGTCATCTCTCTGAACATTTCGTAATAGCATTTCCCAGAAATATTGCTATAACTCTTTGATCGATGGATGACAGAAGAGCTTTTATATTAAAAGCTAAATACTCAACGGAAACCTGTTCAACTTTTGTTGCCTTTAAGTGAACCCTTTTGTATTTGGAAGTGTAACGAGGTAAACCTAGACTATACAGAAATTTCATGGAGAAGGGTTATTTCATTAAATGGGTTGGTAGTATGTATCAAGTGTGATACTGGATATAGAATGTTTTTCTATTTTGTTAGATTATTCAGAAAAGAAATATAGCAGTCTGAGCATTTTAAAGGATGTAAACTAATAAGGAAAGGTCATCCTCCATAAGACCTAACACTCTCTGGATGTAATATCGCCGCACTGGTGTCATAGAGCGCAAGTAGTTGAAATCAGAGCGATGCACGTATGACTGAGGTTATGGATCATCGAAATTTTGATATATTCCAATATCCTTCGTACCATGAAAATTTATTAAGTAATTGTATTCAGCCAAAGTGAGGATGCTTCAGTTAATTTTCAGTATATTGTAGTGTGCATTGTAGCAACAAATTTGAACAACTAACAATGTTATGGTTCTTGGGATCGTTGCTTCACAGTTTCTGTGGAAATTCAGATCACAGTTGTATGCGAAACATCAGGAGCAAGCAACGAAGCAACACGGCGGAACCCAGGAACCGCTGCGGCCATGACTAACGACCGTTAAAGCTTGAAATATTATTTAACCAACGATATTGTCAATCATTAAACGTTTTCGCTTTATTTCTGAATATTGCCCTTTCTTCAAAATATGTCACATCTTTATCACTACCCTTATGGTATACGTCAAATATTAAGAATTTACAATGATCTGAATTCGGCTCTGTTCGAGGCGGTGTCTTTCATGCATTTACCATCTTTATCTTTCAGAGCGACTTTAAAATATCCGTATCTATTCTATGTAGTTGCTTTTTAAATGGTATTCTATTTTCAGTGTTATTATTGCTCTAGTGTCCATGATTTTATTGTATGTGTTAGTTTTATATTTGTTACGGAACTCTAGTAAGTAAAAATTTGTATTTCCCTATTAGTCCGTTTGTTACAGTTTTGTAAGAAAAGGAGAGAATGTGTTCCCTTCGTATTGTCGAATGGTACAGTTAACTAAGCGAACCGACGGTTCTCATCGTAAATCATTTGACTTGTTGAATGCCTATTGAGAGATTCGTTTTGCTCATTAAGGACGCGCGTTTTGATTAATTGTTTTGAGGTGTTACTAGTACACGTGTTCTTAAATGTTGTTTTCCTGTTGTTGATGTGCTTACCGAATTTCATCGTACCAACTTACGTTTAGGGAGATTGCACCTAACATTCGGCAATTTAATGTATCGTAATAATTGATGTTTTTAGCCATATTTTTGTATCATTAGATATATCAGCACGGTGTCGAAGTATATAGTGTGTAGCCAATTGCTGCAAAAGAGTTCTATATATTGTTCTATACACAAAGTCGTAAGGTTGGCATTTGGTAATGAAGTAAGAGTAACTTTGCAGTAATACTGTTAAATAACTATCAAATATAATATAATTGAAAAGTGTCAGGTTACCATGACTTACTAATAATTTTCGCCGCTCTCGGTATACGTATCTAAATTGTTCATCCATCTGAATATATTACTCGAATATATGGATAATTATGAATTTTGAAAGCAGCAAAACATATCCCAAAAGTTCAAACCAACAAGAACAGTAATCAATCAGGCCTTTCCAGGTTTATTTTATAATACTTATAGTTGATTTATGTCTACTTCTGTTGACATAGCAAAAAATCTCTTGTGCAGTAGGTATCTCAATTTAGTAAACAAAATTAAATGTTTGGTCTTAATCCTCTTCATTCGAATAGTTTTAAACCCTTGTTGCATTATTTGTATAAAGTATTGCTAATCAATACCAAACCTACAAAGCTAATAGACAGAATAAAAGGCATTAGTAGAAAACTGATAACCTTAACTCTTGTAATTGACTTGGGTGCTTTAGAATATAAATCTACTCTTTTATTTCCAGAGGCGAACGGTAAACCTTTCTACGTATTACTTAAACAATATGACACCGGTAGCATTTAATCTTCTTAAGATATCATAGTTTTTCATTATTTAAGTGCTAAATACCCTTTACCTTAATATATGACTGTATAAGGTAACTGTGTTTAGCTGGACTATCTGTCAATGGTCTCTATAAATTATGAGTTTACAATACTAAGTAGAAGTCGAGAGGTATGGTATTTTTAGTAAATATAGAATGAAGTGTCCGCATTTGCATTATACTTTTCTCAAATACAATTTTTAATACAATCGTAGAATAGGGAGACAGTGTATTTTAATTGAAATGTATAGGTGGATTAATGGTACATAATTGGTTAAAGATTTTTCTCCATTTGCCATATGGAACAAAGTAAAAAAGAACAAGAGTGATAGACATAGGGAAGACTGGGCACTTACTAGAAATTAATTTGCACTTCAGAGGACAAAGACGTTTAAATGATTTATGAATAAGCGGAATAAGTTACTCTCGGTTTAAGGTAACATTGTTTAATTTAAGATTATTCACCTAACTTTCCCACCGATTTCAATTTACCTCTTTGACATCCGCAGCAAAGATCGCAAACAACTCTGGCGTCCTTGGCTTTTTTAACATTTATGTGGCAACAATCTCATATCCTCAATCTCCGGGAAATCATCTCTTTCTACTAGATGCCATTATTTTAAATGGGTCCAATTGTCATCAAAGAAAGCATATAACAAAATAAACTAATGAACTCTTGATATACAGGGTTAGTTTCTTCCGATGTTTAGTATGGGGATTTCGGAAACTAGCGGAGATAGAGACGATCAAATGGGGAAGAATTGCAGTTTTACGAGCTCAATTGAATGAGCGTTTTATTTTTTGGAAAAAAAATCCCCGGGTAACTTGAAAAAACTGTTTTTTTATTTAAACTTTTTCTTTAAGCGATAATTTTTGAGGTATAACAAAAAATTTGCGTTTCTTTAATGCAAATTATAGTCGGCCGTGACTTTACAGTAGATGATATTAGAGAAGCTGTACTAGAAACTTTTGTTAATATTGCCGGAAGTTCCGTCAACGAAAGCAACAAATTCAATTCTAAAAAGGTGTGGCTTATGCATCAGTCATAATGATGGACTTTTTGAACATATTTAATCTTATATACTTTACATGCTTTGATTACTTATTTAGGTACTTTAGTGATAACTAAAGTATTTATTTATTAATAAGAAATTAAGGTATATCCTTCCTTTCCTTTATTGAATTTATCTTTTTTCATTCTCTGTTTATTTTGTTTCAGAAATCTGTCAAATATTTGAATCATTAGATATGTTTCCACAGCTATTTCAGTCAAGTGGGTACGACGTGCGGAATAAATGTTTTTTAATGTCGAAAACGACCGTTCGACATCTAGCGATGTTATATATGCATATTTAAAATAATCTTTGAAACAACTTAATGGATCTTCACACGCACCTTCACAAATTTATCTTAATATAAGAAAATCGGAGCCTTTCTCTAAAACACTTTCAAATTTTCGTATTACACACCTATTTGTTTTGCCTTCTACATCGCATAATTGTGCGTGAACATCATTCACAATTTGAATAGAATCCACTAGCGACATCGAAACATTTTGTAATTTTTCTATTCCCTCCGCTAGTCCGAAGTAATTGTTGTGAATAGTTTGTAAATCTCTTTTAACCTGACTATCTTGAAATACACATTTCCTTACTTTTCTTGATTGCTGCAGCTTTTGTCGGATTTAATTTTAAAACTACCTTCTTTACTTGATCAAAATATTTGTTATAGTAAAACGCAGCCTGCAACCATGTTCCCCAACGTGTAACAATCGGCTGTGGTGGTTCAGGTAAATCAGGACGCAGTTTGTGAAATAGTCGGGTACGTTTCGGGGACTTTAGAAACACTGCCTTTGTACTAGCAATCAATGCATTTACTAGTGGAAAACATGTAGGAATCGTTTGTGCCGCAAGATTTCGAGTATGGATTTTACACGTTACATGTGAGAAGTTACCACTGTTTTCTTTCCGAGATCGGCCCAAAGAATGCATGTTTGCGGCACCATGACGTTGATAATGGCTTCTGGACCAACACATTAAAGGGATTTTACAAACTAGACATTGAATTTTAGCGCCATCAAAAATTAAGTCCGGCATGTCCACTATAAAGTTTTTAACTGTATCTGCCATTGGTCGTTTTCGCGACGTACCTAACTGCGACATTTTTAAAGCAAACATAAGCGTACAATTACGAAATAAGTTACGACAGCCTACATATACACAGAACTACTCGCATACAGCATCGATTTAGTACTGACGCTGTGAACGCGTGAAATAAATAATTTCCGATTCTGCACCGCATATCTACTACACTGACTGTTACCGCTGTTTGCCCAGACTAGTGATTTGATCTAGATGCGTAGTTACGATCCTTGGTACGATACCAAAGATTAGAGACATGAAGATACGACATTAGAAAGAGGAACTGCAGTGTGAAAGTGAGATACAAAACATTCCAAATTAAAAGGCCAATCACATATTTGGCAAAAGTATGTCTGAGATACTATCTCAAAATTATATAGATAAATTTTATAGGTTATGATCATCCGAATGGCATTTACAAACTAGATAAGTATTTTAAGTTAAGTCTATTAACACCATTGCAAAAACATTAAATGTGTAAGTTGGGAAATTTGGTTTTTTCGTTAAGAACCTATTTGGCACCGAATTTAATTAAATGCTCGTTATTAACAAGCATTTCAATGATATTAAAATCCAGTTATTGCAGCCATATTAAAATATATAATGAATGCTCGGTTCAAACTTCCCGCGTTACTGCATTCCAATTTAACGAAACATCAAAGGTTCCGATAGAATCGTCGCATCTTTAATCTCTAACGATACACACAACACACATTTTCTTTTATTTTTATTAATAAATGGCATACCACATGTAATTACAGATAGAAACCTAAGTCGATGTTTGTTTTTTGACATCGATATTTGTATCCATCGATATTTCAAAAACATCTATATACATCGCTCATCCTTACCCCATACTAAACATCGGAAAAACGCGCAGAATATATCTTTCTCTGAGTTTCTTACTTTAAAAAACTCTTACAGGTCAGCCGATATATACGAGCGTGAATAAATACAACATGGATAATGCCCGTTTCACGTGGCATTATGTATATTACACGTCTAACGTAGTAGGCTAGGAAACGTCAAAATGAGATGAAGTGTGACGCAATGATCGTTGTTATATATACTAACTCATGAATAAATTCCAAAACGTTAGCTGCCAGGAGAAACGGTAGCAAATGGCAGCAGTTCAACTTTTGTACTATTTGGTATAACAATCATATGCGTGAACGGTTACCGCTATCAGTAGTTCTTTTTCGGAGGCCGATGGATGCTCCGCGGGATGTCTAAACCGCTGCAGGTATATTACAAATCTTTTCTCTTACTCTAACGCTAACGTTTCTAGTATGTATAACCTTTACTCTCATTGTAAAGTGAACCTGTGGGAGGTCCTGTTTTAATTATCCTACCGTGATTTCCGACAAAAACCGCTTGCTGTCTAATTGTTATTCCTAGGTATACGATACTTTTAAGCTTTCTTTTGAAACGATTGTCAAGAGGTGGTGCAGTTAAAATACGTAAATAGGTTTCTTTGTTAGTAAATAAGCGTTCAAGAAGTTTCATGCTTTTTCGGTATACAAGGGCCTATTCTTATCAAATATTTAATTGTTTAAAGCTATTCCTAATGTCTATCTCTACTAAAATTAAAGAATAGTTAATTTAGTACTTATTTAAAGTACACCCAGAGAAACATTTACTTGTATCGAGCCTGTCCGCCTCAATTCCAGACAATTACTGTCCCAACTACCCACAATAAATGTATTGGTAACAGTACACACAGAGAAGCGTTACAAGTAAACGTTTCTCTATGCGTCTCTGTGCGTCTTAATTCAAGACAATTACTGTTTCAATTATACACAATACAATAACTGTTTTAAATTAAAAGACATATTTTCACAGAGTTTTTTTCTCCGTTTAAGAGAAGTGTATACTTGCAATGAAAAAATTGTATTTCTTTGTTTAAGATATTTATTAACTTGATTCAAGAAAATCTTGCAGAAAATTTGAAGAAAGAGATTCTTAGTATAAATAAATGGCCGCTATAACACAAAATAATATTTTCTTAAGGATAGTACATAGTTTTCTTGATTTAAGAAAGCGTTTAAGTGTTGTTCATTAGAATCACAAGTAGAGTAACCTAAACTTGCGGACTCGCATAGGCGTCGGTATTACGGGTTAATATAAGAATACGAAAAATTCATAAATAAACTAAACCGGTAGAGAAGCAGGCATGTAGTGTCGACCTTGAATATAAATCATGTTAAACCGCGCTGAGAGAGATTTCGTTTTAGTACCGGTTGAGCTGTTGCAGAGATTAGTCGAACGGTCAAGGTTATGTACTTACGTGTCGCTTTTGAAAATATAGCTGGTGTTTTTTGTGTGTTGTAGTATTATACCAAGTACATAATTAGTGTATCGTTTCATATAGAACTAATATTTACATACCTAAGAAAACAATGCCTCGTAATAGGTTTGCTACTAATGTACATAAGTATGTGTCACTTTTTCCCCATTTAAAATATGACGGTAGTGCAGTTTTTGCTTAATATGCAATGTTCGTTTGGCTGCATTGGACAGAACTGATTGCCAGAGGCATGTCAATGGTATTAAGCATATGAGAAATGCAAGAACTGAAATATCTTATACACTATTCCTCATACATTTATTAATTATGTTTACCTCTTGTAATCTTCCGTTGTCGTTGGTGAGAAAAGCAGCTTTTAAAACGTTTTGGCGACAATACGTTCCAAAGTACCCATTACCCTCACAAACACAATTACAGAATCATTTGCCGCGAATGAAAGAGACGCTAGAAAATGTGTGTAAACGTGATTTGTGTTCCAAAAAAATATGGATTACCGTGGATGAGACGACCGATATAAAGAAAAACAGTATTGTGAATGTAATAGCTCGCGTTTTATGTAGCGAGAGCACAGCATCTCGATATTTGTTAGCTTGCAAACGTGTTCAACAATGTACCGCGGAAAATATTCAAAAAGTGATAATGAACGCTTTGAAAAAATTTAAAATTGCCCAAGATCAAGTTGTGATGATTGTGACAGATAGTGCAGCAACGATGTTAAGTGTTGGGCGATCCTTAAAATATATATTTCCTAACTTAATACATATAACCTGCGTGCTGCGTGCTTTGCATTTAGTTGGTGAAGTTGTTCGACAACATTACGGAAACGTTAATCGGATGATTGGAAGTACTAAAGCAGTGTTTCGTAAATCTCCTAAACGTTTAAAAGAATTTCGTAAATTTTGTCCAGGTATTCCAGAACCTCCTGAACCAATTTTAACGATGGGGTACTTGGCTAACAGCAGCTTCTTACTATTTGATCCATTTTCAACAAATTCAATCGGTTATAATGCGATTTAATCGGAATGAATCCAAAGCAATTAGAGAAAGTCAAAGAGAATTTCAAATTCCTCAACTTTTAGAAGATTTAACAACAATATGTACCAATTATACAGTGTTACTAGATGCCATCAGAAAACTACAATGTACTGAATTGTCATTGCAGGAATCATTAGACATGGTGGAGAGTGTAAAAAATAAATTACACTCATTGAATGATACGCCAGGATTATGCGCTAGTCAAAAGTTGGCAGATGTTTTAAGGAAAAATCCCGATTTTAATACTTTAGAGGCCGTTTATAATAAGTGTAAGAATAGTGCACTTTTAAGTGATTTTGAAAAACAGTTTCTACATGCAAATGTAACTTCCTTAGATGTGGAGAGATTGTTTTCTATGTATAAGAATATTTTTTCTTGTCGACGCACAAGGCTAAGGTAGAGTTTTATCTACAGAATAATGTTCAACAAAAGTGAACTTAATGTAGAAGTACACATGAAGAAAGTACCTAGAAACAATAACCAAGATAATGCTAATTATAAATAGCTCATGGTAATGATGGAATCACTCCCGACAAAAACAATGTGAGAAAAGAAAAGCACTAGCGTTTTTTTCTCCTGTCCGCATCGTTTGCTCAGTTCACGCCCCTAGTCTCCAAAAACAGCACTGAAATATTTCCTGGCTCCATCTACTGCCAAGACATATAGTCATGTGGTCCTAGATAATAACAACAGAAACCGGAATACAAATGCGATACTTACCCATACAATGATATAACCTTTAACGTACAACGTTTCATAAACATTTTCAAAAGATACCGGTTAGTGTATTTTTTTATAGTAATAGTAATAAAAAAGGGATAAATATAATTGAATTGTACTGTAACATATAAAAAAAACTTTTTCATTAGTTGCTCCTAATTTTAATTATCAACTTTAGGTTTTTCCCATTATTGTAATCTTTTCTTTTATTGGATATCCTTGATGACGAAACCGGTAGCCGAATTTCTCAATAGAACTTTGTGAGATCTGGACCATTTTTTAATTTCTAACTTTAAAATGAATATTTTCCTAGCTTGAAACCAAATGATTTACTTGGAGAAAACATTTCTCTGTCTTGGATTTTCTTGATTTTCTAACCTTAAGAAAATATGTATATTACTGTCTTGAAATAAAATATTTTCTTGAATAGAGGCTGATTTTTGCAAGAAGATCTGCTTTCTTGTTGCAAGAAACCATCTCTCAGTGTGTAACTACTATCGTACGACATTAAAGTATAGAAGAACATTCATAATTCATAACTGCCTTAAGAGAATTTTTATTTGTCCAATGACGTTATCATAATTCTTTAATAATAATTTTCACTTTTTGTCTAGTTTTTGACAGTTTCTTGCTGCTTAAATGATGAATCAAGATTATTGGTGTCTTACATAATTCTTTTATAAAACGTTTCAAAACTAAAATCTAATTCTAAGCTATCATTGACCAAAAAGAATCAGTACGTCGGTACAACTGTAGGTTTTGGTTATGGGAAAATAATCACTGGACTGAAGAAACTCAGTCAACATCAAGGTAAGTTAAATTCTGGGAGTGATAGGACTACGTTTCATAAAACCCAACTGCAGTTTGTTACTTAGACTTTTTTGAAAGATTATTTTTATATAATATATAATCAATTATCCCAGGAATGTACAGTACTGTCTATAACTGCCTTCAGAAAGAAGTTGACAACTTTTCTACTAACATAGCTAAATGGTACTGTTGCTCTGTGATGCCTATATGAGTGGCGTTGCTTTTGCCTCAGAATTTCACAAGGATTCCGAAAATATAGTAGCATATAGCATTTAAAAAACACAACTTTGGATTGGACGCCACACCGTTAATCGCACCTCATCACATGAAGAAGGTCTTTTTGACAAATTGAAATTAAATATTTTAAGAATATACATAAATAACTATTAAAAATACCGTATCTTGGCTATAGATTCATAAAACGATGATATCTAAATCATATTCTCAAATTTTGAAGTCTATGACGATGTTATTAATACCTTATATCACCTGGCTAAATTACCTGTAAAATGGAGGCATAATTAAAATGGCACACGAGTTTCTGATATGTTGTTCGATCTACTTCACTACTTATCTCGCAAAGTATATTACATATTTAACTCACTTATAGTTTTAATTAGACCGGTATACGGAAGGATTGACACGCATTAATTAAAATTTCTCGATTACCCTGCCAGTCATGTGATAGGATGATAATTAATTATGATACAGGCGTTTTCTTATCGCCGATACAACATCGCTTAAAATTCTTGCACAACGAGCTCGCCCACAAACAATGTCTTTTGCAATCAAGTTCTATGCTTATTGTCTGCTTGTTTGACGTTTCCCTTGTTATTTAAAAGAATATAATCGATAGATTCCTTCGTGTTAATTAAATATATATTCCAAGACGACAAAAGTCTGCGTATATAAACACATTAGTAATAATAATAATAATAATGATAATGGTTTTCTGCATAAATTCGTCAATTTACACTTGAGATAACAAAAAGTGGTTAAAATAGTATTAATAATTTCTGAAAATAAAAATTACCGGTAAACCGGTAATGAAAAAAAATTTTACCGAATTACCGGTACTGAAAAAAAGTCGGTAAATTTGCAATCCCTAAATGCCGGTTCTCACACAGCACGTCAAACAATTGATTATGTGAAGGAGAAAAACGAATTAATGTCTCATTGCCCGTATTCACCTGATTTCTCGCCTAACAACTTCTTTTTGTCCCAGAATGTCAAACAAAGAATGCGTGGACAGCGATTTTTATCACCTCAAGAAGCAGTTGAAGCCTTCAAAAATCATGTTTTGGAGGAACCACTTTCGAAGTGGAAAAAGACGTTTCGAGAATTGGTTTCGAACCTTAATGGCGAATATTAAAAAAAAACAATAAAACGATTTGTACCAAAAAATTTGTTGTTCCATTGTTTTTGTAAAAACCTAAAAGGTATCCCTTTTACTGACGAAGCTCCAGAAACGTAAAAGATGTTAAACTCAAAGTATTTTTTGTAAGTAATATCTGTATGAAAGTACTTAGAAAAAGAGAGCTGTAAACAGAGAGAAAAAAATTGTATCAATAAATAATCACCTGTCATTAAATAATAAAAATTAAAAAAAGAAAACTATGACAATAAATAATCACCAGGCATTGAATAATAGAAATTAACGGAAAAAAAGCTATAACAATAAGGACTGCCGAGCTGTTTAACGTGACCGTTACTTCCATTTCATTTAGACCGGCAAGAGGTGCGTTATTGCCATTTAGTAATTTTAATAACATATAATTTATAATTAAAAGCATATTTGGTTATCAACAATTGGCGTTGATCTCTTTTTAATAACCGTTGTTTTCACACATAGACAGCCGTGTTTAATAATGTGTGAAATATAAGTATCGATAAATGAGAAGGATGTGTATCCGCCTGCATGAATTTAATAATTTAATCGTTATTAATTATCAATTGACAAAACAGGCGCGAGTGTAATGAATATAAAATGTTGGTGGTTTCTACAATAGCAATTAAAGAATAAATTAATCCAATGTCTAAATTAAAATCTAGCCTAAATTGATGTTCAACAAAGGATTAGGCAAGCATAATTATTATGTTGTAGGTATATTAACAACAAATAGCATATATGGCGTGTTCTATTTATATTTCCAATATGTTTTCAGGTGAGAAACTATTTTCAGGTGATAAAATACTTTCAGAAGAGCAACATACGAGGTGTGGCAGTTAAATAGCCGGACTGGTGCTACAAAACACATTATTGATTACCAATTACATTACAAAGTTTATCCCCTTCAATATACTCTCCTTGCCGATCCCTACAACGCTCCATACGAATTTTCAACTGTCGAAAGCAGTGCTGGAAGTCCGTTTCTGTCAGCTTGTTGAGAACCTCCGTCGCTTTCGCTTTCATCGCTTCCACACTGTCAAATCTTGTCCCCTTAAGCTCCGATTTTACCTAAGGAAATAAAAAAAGTCACAGGGGGCCAGGTCGGGCAAGTACGGTGGGTGGTCCAACACGGTGATGCCGGATTTCGCAAAGAACGCCTTCACAGACAAGGCGGAATGGGCTGGCGCATTGTCTTGGTGGAGCATTCAGGATTTGCTCTTCCACAAATCGGGTCTTCGTCTTCTCCCTCGTTCACGAAGGGTAGTTAGAACCTCGACGTAATAATGTTGATTGACTGTCTGACCTTCGGGGACCCAGTGGACGTAGACAATTCCACGCGTATCAAATAAAGCAATCATCATTGCCTTGAATTTAGACTTGCTCATTTTCGCTTTTCTTGCCCTGGTGTATGTAAAAAAACCACGACTCATCACAAGTAATCACTCTGTTTAACAATTCTGGATCATCATCAATGTTGTTTAAAAGGTCAGCACAAATGTTCATTCTCGATTCCTATTGCTCTGGAGTGAGAAGCTTTGGCACCATTTTTCCGCAAACTTTCTGCATGTTGAATGATTCATGCAAAATCTGACGGACAGTTTCTTTGTTAATTCCTGAGATTTCAGCAAGAGCTCGGACCTCAAACGACGATTTTCGCGAATTAATTTAACAATTTTCTGAATGTTGTCGTCCATTTTTGATGTTGAGGGTCGTTCAGGTCGCGGATCGTCTTCGGTCGTTTCACGTCCCTCCTTAAACGTTTTACACCATTTAAAAACTTGTGTGCGCGATAAACACTCACTTCCGTACACTTCCTTTAACATGGCATGAGCTTCTGTAGCAGTTTTTTCCAGTTTCACAAGAAACTGGAGGTTAACTCGTTACTCGATCTGAACACTTTTCCGACGCAACGCTAGCGTAAGGACTTGAACGGACGATTGCTACAGCGAGACTGAGCGACGTACAACCGTGTCCGTCGAGCTCAGGGTGGGGGAAGCATCTACAAGCACAGACATGTTCAAACCTGCCATAGCGTGCTCGCTGTTTGCCGATAGTAGCACCAGTCCGGTTATTTAATTGCCACACCTCGTATACTTCTTTTTGTTCTAACTGCCATATCTTCAACAACCTTATATTCTTACAGGTTCCAATCTCTCAGATATCTTATATCTTAAACTTAGTCAATAAAATTGAAGTAAATATCCTCACCACATTTTGTTAATAATTTTCAAACCAATGCTGACGAATGCCGTTGATCATTCTATGTTATTATCCTTATCAGTAAGCCGGGCACAATCGGTCTTCGCAACAGAATCGGATCCGTCGTATGGGCCGCGGGTTATAAATAGTGTATGTGTGACTCACAGCCGACAGAAGTGATATTTTGAAATCAATACCCCGGTGTAAAAAATAAAAGCTGGCGCTGAGCAATAGAAATGTTTGGTAAATAAAGCGAATACATGCACACGTTGAAAAGTTTTTATCGCCTCTACTAGTTTTTTTCTTTGTTTGAAAACGGCATTTGTTGTATATGTAATGTAATAACCGTAAAAAGTAAATAAAGTAGTTCCTTAAAAAATCTGTTGTACTTAATACCGTAACAATAAATAATAATATAATAAATAAACGTAATTTCTTAACAGTGTGGATAGGATTGTTGAAAAACTTGCATCAGGTAGGTTTCCACATTTATCTCGGTGAAGGATGTTCGTTGTGACGAAAAAATGTTCTTATATTTCGAGAAAGACGGTTCAATATCTAAGGAAGTAACATAAGCATAATTAAAATAATCCTCAGGGTTAGTTAATGAATCTGTAGATGCACTACCACATTTGTTTTAATTTTGTACAATCGACATTTTTTTTAAACACCGTCGAACTTTGCGTCGTTTATACTGTATAGCAATGTATTAACTTCGTCCACGATTTGCGCTGATTCTACTAACGACAACCCAGTATTTTGCAATTTTTCTATTGCGTCTAGTAATGTTGTCTATAGTTGTCTATAATTGTTGCTAATACTTTTTAAATCTGTTTCAACGGAAGTATCTAGAAATCATTTCTCTGGTTAATAGCTGTAGCTTTTAAGATTGAAATTAAAAAGAAATAACTTCATTTACATACAGTACTTTTAATAAGGACTCTAAGGTGTATGGAAGACAGTGTGGGTGAGGTGGCTTTTTCATGTATATTACAAAATTAGTGACACGACAGATAAGGAGTTGTTTGACAGTAGCACTTTCGGCTTTGTTTTTTTAAAAGGATTTTACACAAAAATAAAAGAATTTTCGGATGAAGTAAGAATAATATTAACTATGAATTCAAGTCAGATGCGAAGCGGTGGAATAGTGGAAAGTTAACCACACAAACCATCGCATTAGATTGTATATAATTATCTCTTTCTAGCATGTATACGAGTCGCGCGGAAATTCTGCAGTATTTGTAAAAGTTCTAAGCCCGTTTCGTATCCGGGAGTACCTTTCGGTTTTGGAAACAAAAATCATCAAATTTTCTTCGTAATAAGATACTATCGTAAACCGAGGTACCACTGTATCTGTAAGAAATATAACTCTCTTATATCACATTTTAATTTTGCTCCGCTTATAAGTTGTAAAGTTGAAAGAACGTGTTCGATACTGGAAGACGTATCAACTTCAAAAAGAAGCCGTTTTACTGCAGAAAATAGAGAAAAGTCTCTGTGGTAATGGCCAACTCCGTTCTCTTATTTCCTACCTGAAACAAATTTATTACATATGTACATATCTTCTATTTCAATTTATAATTAATATATGAACATGGTTTAAATACATTTATAAAACTTCTGTCTGGAATATGCAATATACGAGGGCGAATCAAATATTAACCGGACTTTTCTTTTTAACGTTCCCTTGGTGAAGTCAGTAACGTGACGTGTTGAGATATGTTGGATGGGGTTGTAAAGTGGAGGGGAGTAAATCGGTTCGGCTCGCCAGAGCAAATTGGTTGTTAGTAGCATCATGTCTGAGCAAGAGGTGCACACGTCTGTTGAGCAACGCATTATTATTAAATTTTTGTCGCGGGAGGGCGTAAAACCTGCCGAAATTTTGCGTCAACTAACTGCACAGTTCGCTGAAAAAACACTTTCAAGGACCCAAGTTTACGACTGGCACAAAAAATTTTCCGATGCCCGAGAGTCAGTGCAAAATGAGACCTATGCACGCCGACCGCGGACAAGCACCAGTGAGACGAATATTCTTGCGGTCCGTGAGATGCGGCGTACTACTGTCAACTGCTTGATGAAGGGAAACTGGCCTATCGACGAAAAACGCGAGACATGCCTATTCGAAGTGCGATTCTGCTCCATAACAACGCTCGGCCACACACAGCCGCATTAACCCAAAAAAAATTGGACAAAATTCATTGGGAAACACTGGAACATCCGCCCCACAGTCCCGATCTGTCGCCGTGTGACTACCATATGTTTGGGTCACTCAAAGAAGAACTGGGAGGTCATCACGTTGACGACGACGGTGTAGAAACGTTCGTGCGCAATTGGTTACAGACGCGACCACATTCATTCTTTGATGACGGAATTAAAAAACTTCCGATTCGGTGGGAAACATGCGTGAATAAAAGAGGAGATTATATAGAAAAATAAGGTGTATTCAAAATTGTATTTACTGTACCAATAAATGTTCTAAAACAAAAGTCCGGTTAATATTTGATTAGCCCTCGTACACCTAGTGCGTCTCTGAATCATGCTTACGTTGCGCGGCTTTGAGTCATACCCCTTATAATTTTGCCGTTCACTGCTCATTATAATTCACGATAACTTAAATTGAATAAATGCAAAAAATACAAATTTTACTTCGTTCCTTCCATATTGACATCATTCCTGAATATCAATTCTTAAAATGTGCTGAAATTTAAGGTTTGCTCCAATTACCGATTTCTATACGGTACGCGATTCAGTTCACACACCAATTATTGTGCGTGCGTCGACATACAGGGTGAAGCAACAGTTCGAGATTCTTCGATAGAACCTTTACTACTAGTAATGGGAGAAAACACCCCATACAAATCATAGATACCATTAATAGCATAAGCTAACATTATTTTGGCATACACAGAATGAACCAAAAAAAATTACACATAAAAATTAGGTTTTTTTAAATGGAACATTCTATATAGGACATTTTTTCCTATTACCAATAGTGAAGGTGCTATCGAAGAATCTTGCATTATTGCCCCACCCTATACATCGTTTGTGAATTAGTAAGTGATGTAGATGTTGGAATATTTTTTGGAATCGATTGTGTATCGACTTTAAGAAAGAAAATTGTAGACACGGATGCAACGTGTAGTATGAATATTGTCTATTGGTACGGATATGACTAAACTGCGCATGGCAGTACAAAGATGTACCGAGTCGGCCGAACAGCAACTGGTATGTACTTGCACGATACAAAATTAAGTTGGGACAATAATATTATTAACGTTCTAGGCAGGGTACATAATGTAGTTGAAACGCCTTCTTTGCACTGCGCAAAATTTACGGCTTTATCAGCGTGTTGGAAGGAGCTGATAGTTGCTAAGAATCAATTTTAAGTAATGTGCAATCAAGCGCGCTTGTTTAGGAAAAAAGTCCGTTAGCACACCCAAGAATTTTCAAGATTGTTAACATTAATAGCTATAGACTGTAGCAACTACATTTAACAACCTACGCGCATTTTTAACAAAATAGACACGCTCTATTTCATTTGATCTGTAATTGTTTACTACGTTAAGCATTGCATTAGATCGTTTGATACGTAAGTTAGTATTAAGAACTTGCACATCTACGCTGTGGCAACTTTCCCGTTTAAAACGAAAAAACTGAGGCAAATCATATATAAGCACAGACCACCGGAGTAACGGTGCAAGGTATGGTGTTCCTTCATACCGATTTCTCGATAAAAACATGTCATCCATCATCGTTCTGTGCGAAGACATATTCTTTAATGAGCCGACCGCGGCTAGAATCTCCACTCTTGATTATAATAAAAGAAATACACACGTACATGAATGTTGCCTCACAGGAAAAAAGAAACGAATGAAATGGAAAAAGAAAGAAGCGCAAACAAACGAAACAATGACAGGCAGACAATCGATTATGTGACGCAATTCTGTCAGCAAGGGTTCTGGCTGATACAGACGCTGGATTTTCATGGATTGCTTACAGCCGTTCGCAAGAGTCGTCGTAAAAATGTTTTTTTCAGAGAGTGTTGCATCAAGTGCCGTATTTATATTGGTTAATTGATATAATCAGGTTAAGTATTAAATATAAATATTCGCTATTTTTAGAATAGGTAAATATACTTTCAGTTCATATCCCTAATTAATTAATAAATTTCTTATATTCATATACGTATATATTCGTACCTACAGGTTCCTGTTACTCCTTCACAGGAGAATCTAATTATCTGAGAGAATAGGATAACAAGGATCGCCGGCTCGAGTGTCGTTGTCAAGCTGTCAACTTTTTACACGACAAATATATCAGATACCATCGTACCCTGTCTGAGGCACCTATTAGGAACTTAAAATAAATATATTAAAAGCAAAGACAGTATGAGATGGATACTTCGGTTAAAGGTATGATGGAAACGAAATATTTTTTCTTGATTCATTTGTAATATGAAATTTGGCAAAGACAATGTTCACACGATTAAAAGCGGGCTACTCACCTTTTTCATTTTCAACTTTTTCAAGGAACTTATTGTTTTTACGCATGTACTCCAATCAAAAAATTAATTAAAAAAAAGTGATCATCTTATAAAATAGTAGCAAACAGTTATTCAAACAGATTATTTTTTTGAATAAGTTCCAAACTAGTTAAAAGTTTAAATAATAAAACTGTTATTTTATGAAAAATACTTTGAAGATCGTCATTAGAACAAAGTTCTTAATAAGAATCTCCGCTTTGTTTGATCAAAATAAGAAATCATGTGTTCAACTGATAGATACAATTAAGATGTTTAAATGTACATCAGAAGTTCCAAAGATAAGGGAATCTTCAAGCTGCCCATGGATTTCTGTGTTTTCCAAGATATTGCCATTTAAAGAAATGCGGTTGGAAAAATCGCATAGGTATTCTAGTATGTTTCGCTATTGAGCTACATTTTTCCAAAAAATCTTTATCTAGATTAATACCACAATATTAATAAAACATTGTCGAACACTAGTTTCTGCAACAGTAACTGCCAGGCACGATAAGCTTTCTATACGGAAAATGCACTAACCTTTAAATTATATTAACATTATTTTCTACAAGCAGATACGTAGGTGTTTTTTCACCTGAGAAACTGTTCTACTCCGAAAACGTTGGCAAATTGCCGAGAATGTACTTCTTTATTAAAATAACAAACAAGATACCGATATGCGATTTTCGCCAGCACCGAAGGTCTTCTAAAGAGATATTCTTGCTTTTGAATTTTTTGGAAGAAAATAAGAGGCGCACGTACAGCTGGAGATAACACCCTATAATAAATTTATTGAATAATAGCACTAATTGCAGCTTTTAAATCAACTCTAAATAAGCTTTTCTTTATTTAATCCCGGTGAAAGCTGCAGCAAGTTATAGATGTTTTAATTTTATATGGATCCTTCCACCCTTATTAGATTTGCTATGATAACAAAGTGAAGAGTAGCCAAGTAAGGTTTTAAAGCTGAAGCTAATTCTGGCTTTTTTAATAGCAATTGCGCACCTTGGCAGACATATTTGGAATCTAAGAATATTTGGCCACTACAATGACATATTTTAAAATAGAGAAACTGTTAAAAAAATGTAATTTTTGTAAATTAGTTAAATAATTAGATGAACTGGGGGTTCGGAAGTATTCTTACACGTTCTTTCGGCAATTTTAAAGGGATTGTTATGTCAGTAAATGGAAATTAACGAAAATTAAAACTGAAAAATGCAAACTAACCTGGATTTCTAAGATGATGTCATATAAACTATATATAAACGGCCAATTCTCAAACTCTAACCTTCACTTCTACTTTGAATTTTTATTATGATTTGAATATTTCACACTTTCAAACTTGGAACACACTCAAAATACAAGTTACTTCGATGAAAGCTTGACTAAATGTCATCAAGTTAATTGGCGTCCCTTCACTCCAGTATTTTAATCGCGATGGCGATTGTTTTGTCCTCAGCAAATTTTGATAATACCTTTCCAAACATGATTTAATGCTGAATTTTTGATAAATAAACGTATTTATTAATCTGGCATAATTTAATGAATGCAGTGACGCGACTGGATGATTCAAATATGATATTCTGCGATCCAGAATTTCAATGGCAACTGTCTAATAATAAATTTCACTGACGTACTTGACCAAAACGTTACGAAAGATATTTTATTTATGAAATCATGCTCGAGAAGCCTCTGGATTTACCCTGTTGTATGTTTTTCATTGATCTTCAAGATTTGCGAAATGGAAAAATTGTACAGAAGAGGAGTTACGTCCCGATTATCTCACAGTTGTCGTTGTCTGGACTTAATTAAATTATTTAATACCCACAGTCTGAAAATCGGAGGCTCGGAGAGGAAAGGAGCCTTTCGAAAAAGAACTAATATTAGCCAGACGGAGTTTCACATTGACCGAATGGCCGCACTGAATACACTACACGTGCTCGAATGACAGCTGCGTTTGACGATGTAAATATAGACCATTACAATAGTTATGGAAATTTCCTCCCCATCGCTTTCGGTTTTAGTTATGGTTTTCAAGGTATTGACGGTGGCCACCTTTACTGAAACAACCGGTATATTGTACATACTAAGTTTAAACTTGTTACTAACTACGGATATGTTGGATGTGGCTGAATAATTAAGTGTTGAGGGCATATAGAAGAAGGATTTTTATTAAATTCTGTGTTTTGTGGAGGTATTCCATTATTGTCTTTATTGGTACGTTAAAACAGCGATTTTCAACCTGTCGGGCGAGTAAACTAAAGGTGGGGATGGAGAGGACCGAAGATGTGGAGAAGAGTAGGGAAAAATTAGTAAACCCATTTATTGAAACCAGAACAATAACATAAAGTGTATTCGAATAATAATAGATAACATATTCTGACATGAATTGAACAACGACAAAGATATTTCATCAAATTAATTATAAAAATTCTGAAAAATAAAACAGACATACAGCGTGTCCCTGGATTAATGCATGGATAGGTATGGCAGACAGAAAATTATTTAGCTGAAATTTCATCTTTTGGGGTTCAGTCATATGTCATAATTTTATTGCCGAAAAATCAAGTAGATCTTGGAAATTTACAAAAAAAACTTTTTTCAATTTGCAAAGTGTATTTTCTAAAGGAGATACGATAAGAGGGTTATTAGAAAACAATGTTCAGAGTACTACATGACATGGAAATTGCATCGCAACAAAATTATAATCAATTATTTTCTTTGAATAGTTATACGTTTCTGCCAAATAAATTTTGCTAACTATTGTAGGTTTTTTTGTGCTTTAAATTAATATCAATTTATTAAAATATATACAACTGGGAAATTAATTATGCAAACTATACAAGAACGGATTTACCCAGTTCAGTGTTATGGCATTGGAGAGTTATCTGTTCCAGCAGTTATTAGGCTATTTAATGTTAAATTTCCGTCTCCTTCAAAAATTTCTCACTACTGGCAGTATACACCATATTCCAAAGAAAAAGAAGAGCTATGATGAAAATGACGTAGGTACTATGTTAGCGATCAATTCAGTATCTGAACAGCCCAAGCTATCATTAAGAAAGCGTTCCAGAGATATTCGCATTAGTAAGTCACATTTACAACGCGTATACAAAGCAAATAAGATAAAAGCATACAAAGTTCGAATTCGTCATACGTTGGAGGAAGGGGATGAATCTCGAAGGTTGGAATTTTGTCTTTCTTTGGGTGATAAAATTTTACAAGATAGGAATTTCCACAAAAATATCATTTTCTCGAATGAATCGATTTTTACTATTAACGGTACTTTCAACATGACGGTTGCCCTACTCACTCGACTTGGCTAGTATGTGAATGGATGCTAGAAAAGTTTCGGGAAAAGTGGATAGCTAATGCTGGTCCTATTTTATGGCCGCCCAGATCCCCGGATCTAACAATTATGGACTTCTACTTTTGGAGTAGAAAAAAACAAATAGTGTATTCTGGAAGGCTCCCAAATGATACTCAAATATTAAACAGTCGCATTAGGGAGGCTATAAATTCCATTTCTCTAGAGCAAATAAGAACAGCATTTACTACTTTTCGTGAAAATATCGAGAGGTGTGCGGATAAAGGCGGCGGACTATTTAAATAAGCAAATCTTTTCAATAATAAGAATAGTGATATTTTAGTTAAAAAGAAAAGTTAACGTTAATATTTTCAGCAATGTGAATTGTATGTAGTTTATAACTTTAGATTAAATTTTATCCCTTATACTATACTCTTGGTTTCCGGGTTGGAACCGCGTCGTTGTAGTAGCTTTTGCCGACGTCGTCCACACTCTTATGGGATATATTCAGGGCTGTTACTATACATTGAAAATGTCCTATAAGAGTGGGGACTATACGTCGGCAAAGGCTACGACAACGACGCGGTTCCAACCCGGAAACCAAGAGTATAGTGTTATTGACGACCGCAGAAGCCTACGTACCAAATTTATCCCTTATAATTATTTATTTTATACATTACTATTATGACCCCTATAACTGTTATTATTATTATTAGGGAGAAAATATCATTGTTTTATAACCTTCTTATCGTATCTCTTTTAGAAAATACATTTTGCTAATTGAAAAAAATCCTTTTTTGTAAATTTCCAAGATCTACTTGATTTTTCGGCAATAAAATTATGGCATAAATTACTTACTATTGAAGCAGGACTGAACCCCAAAAGATGAAATTTCGACTCAATAATTTTCTGTCTGTCTTACCTATCCATGCGTTAATCCGGGGACACGCTGTATAATTTTTCTTCGTCATGCTTGTATATACAATTTTAAACATCCGAATGTATACAAATGTCAAGTATACGAGTGATTTTTCTAGATGTGTAGTAATTTTATTTAATTCTTGTGTCGTTGTTCTGAATTATTGGTGAACAGATCTGCACATAACTCACAAAATACAGTTACTTTATAAATCATTATTATTTTTGAAGGGAGTATTTTTGAGTATAAATCTGTTAGAAGTTTCCCTGTGGTTTCCGCGGTAAGGTCTTGAAGTATAATCAGCAGTGCCACTGTTTGTTTGAAAAGGATTAAGAACCTAGGGAGACTGAATGGCTTATTAGTTTCAATAAAGATAGCAAACACGCAAGAAAAATAAGGCTTGTGTCTTGTATGATGTAGTGCATTTATACAATCCATCTATAACAACAGTAGCGCGCTGTATTATTTAGATCAGAAACTATTTAATCACTCATTGAAACTGACCAATGATCGTTTAATTACAATTCGCGACTTTACCGCTTTGACTACATGATCTGAAAGGGGTAAATTAATGTTAGTGGAAAAAGGAAAAGGAAGGAGTAACCAAGGATGGATGCGACTGGGCTAATCTCTCCACCGACGCGGTCTGTACAGATAAAGAAGTATTTAAAAAATGTTCGTGCGGGTGCACTGCCCGGAAAAGTGAATAGCATATAATTTTCAATAGGCATAATGCATCTAATACGACGTATACACACCAGACTCGTAACAGTGGACGCTGCGATAATTCATAATGAGCGGTCAAAAGAAGGAGAGGAAGAAGAAAGAATACGCAGGAAAGCCAGTAGCCAGTGACTATTGAGATCAAAGGAGGCGGCCAACGTTTCAAGAAAGCGCAATGACTCTGGAATTCTTCTCGTTCGTATTAGAGAAACGCCGCAACCGCATTCATACGATTACGTTCGTATGTAAAATTCAATTATAGAAGCGAATAAACAGCCGGTTATGGTTTTATGAGATATTGGTAGCAAGGATAGTAAAAGAGCTTTTCAGCATTCATCTAGTTGATTGGTGCACGACTAACTAGCGAAGATAAACTGAGAAATATAAATAGCCTTCTTATGCCATCTTTGAAAACATTTATTCCAAACAGTTATTGAAGGATCATTTTTGTCTTTAATAAGATATAATTGTAACTCTATTCCTTGTCTACATTCATGCGATACATACATAGATCTAGATAGTCTACCTTGCGTTATCGTATGAACTTAGAAATGTATATAATTTAGAAACATTTTTCTCTCAATGGAACAGTGATGTTTAGCGGTTTCATAAATTAATCTAGTGCACCACATGGTTCAAATCTTGGTCCCTCAAAAATGCATGTCGCAGATACATAGATATTAGTTATTTTTTATGATTTTATATTAGAGTAACACAAACGACTAAATTTGGCAAGTACCTACTCTGCTAAAATAATCCACTACATTATTTGTAAATACGCTCTTATTCAAATAAATTTGTTAAATTATTGAACTTTATATTAATTAACCTACCTAACATAACCTAAATCATGCAACATGCAGTAAATAAGCCTCCCATCTCAAAAGAACTTTCCAGGGAGTTATTGTTTGTTTCTCCTATAAAGTGAATACACTCAGAGAAACGCTTCCTTATATTAAGACTGTCCGTCTCAATTCCGTTTCAATTATCGGCAATACAATTACGAGGGACACGCTATATATTTTGAGATGCCACAAAAGTAGAGAAGTTAGAGCTGGCAACACTGCATTTCTAAATACCACCATCCTTAAGTAGTAAACTCTGACTGTCAGTTGAGTCGCTACTGTCATAGAGTAAACGTGGTAGGTACGATTTGTCATCGAAACATGGACTTGTCAAGAGAACATGTACGCGCAATGATTTACTACAATTTGAAGGTCGGTTTAAGTGAACAACAAAGTCTTGAACGATTGCAACTCGCATTTGGTGATGAAAGTCCATCACGTGCAACTGTGTTTCGCTGGTATAGCGAATTTAAAAGAGGACGGATATCGCTTGGTGATGAGGAACGTACCGGTAGGCCCTGTTCTTCAGTTACCGCTGGAAACATTGAGAGTGTGAGACGTATGATCGACGACGATCCAAGATGCACCTATCAAGTGATTGAGGCAACTCTTGGTGTTGGATCCGCAACAGTAAATTCAATTTGACATGATCATCTTCGGATGAGAAAAATTGTTATTCGTTGGGTGCCGCACACGCTTACCGATTTCCAAAAAGCAGAGCGAGTAAGAATCGCTCGGGAAACATTGGAAATGTTAAATAATGGTGGATCGCATTCTATCAAAAATAGTAACAGGTGATGAAACTTACATCCCATTTTACGATATTCCTACTCGCCAGGAGAGCCACGTGTGGATCCACGAAGATGCACCAACACCAACAATGGCCAAAAGGCAAAGGGCTGTCAAGAAAGTTATGTACGCAGTTTTCCTCCATAGTACCGGATTAGTAAAATCAATGAAGCTGGAAAATCAACGTACAGTCACAGCAAACTGGTACACCACAAAATGTTTACCTGCAGTTCTTGAGTCAGCCAACATTCGCGGGTTAATGTTGCATCACGACAATGCATCGTCACACAATGCACAGCAGACAGTTGAATGTTTACGTGAAAATAAGGTAAGAGCCATTGAACATCCACCCTATTCGCCTGCTTTGGCCATGTGTGATTTCTGGTTGTTCTTCAACCTAAAGAAACATTTACGTGGTCGACGTTTCACGACGGAGGATGAGATAGATGAAGCAATTCATCTATTTTTTGAGAGCATTCCAAGAGATGACTGGCTTCACGCTTTTACGTTGCGGAAATTTCGGTTACAAAAGTGCATTGATTATTTTCAACATAAATAAAATCGTTTTCGCAAAAAAACTTGTAGTTTTCTTGTATCTCAAAATATATAGCGTGACCCTCGTATTGTTTTAAATCAAAAAAAAATATTTTCTTAGCGTTTTTTTTCTCTATTTAAGAAAAGTATATACATACTTGTACTGAAATAATTGTATTTCTTTGATTAAAACATTTGTTAACTTAATTCAAGGAAATCTTGCAGAAAATTTGAAGAAAGCGATTGTTAAGGTTCGTTCCAACACGCTTATGAAACCGTAAGTTTACCGTCCGGTACTTGTGCAACATGCTACAGTTCTTTTTTTGTACTGGACAGCAAATTTACGGTTTTCTGAGTTTGTTGGAACAAGCCTTTAGTATTGTTATAGGTAAGTTCATATCGCAATCCTAATTCCTGCTTAAGTATTTAGTAGCTTCATAGATGCAATTCAGTGTTGCGATAGTTCGTGTCAATTATGAAATTGTATTTTGGGGTCGTTAAGTATAAGCATTTCCGCGATAACTCTTCGCAGGAAATCTAATCCTAACAATCCATCTACTGATAGACCCAGGTTGTCATCGCAAATAACAAATTCATGTTTAATACTCTTACTCCCTAATTTGAATTCTAAAGGTGACTTACCCAATATGGGTAAAGGATTACCCGATATACTTGTTATCATTCTCCCTTGTTCCCCGATTGTTTTAATCTTCACAATAGATACTGCCACGCCAGAATCGACTAGAAACACCTTGGTAGTTTCCCCTATACTTATGCGCACTGTACGCATTGCTGTGTTGATCCCATTTACGGCCGGTATCTTCTCAAAACGTTGTGATGCTTCGGTTACTGGTCCTACCTGGGTTGGGGTGTTGCCAGTGTCGCATTTCCGTTTAAAGTTCTTTCTAAATCACCTTCTTGAATCCTAGTTCTGCAATCTCTTGCCATATGCCCGCTCTGAAAACATCTAAAACATTTGATTTGTTGAGTTTCTTGACAGTAGCTTGAAATGTGTCCGGTTTTCCCGCAAATACAACATCTTGTTTGTGATCCTTCTGGATTTCTCTTTTCTTCTGATTGACCAGTTGACTTGTGTCCATTATTCCATTTTTCATTCCGTCCCCCATACAATATTTTCTTAAGGATAGTAAATAGCTTTCCTAATTCCAGAAAGCGTTTATGTATTGTATATAAATCAATAGTTTAGTTTTCTTAAAATAAAGCGTTCCTGAAATGCATATTATTTATATTTACATTAATTGCACTTACCAGTATGACATATCCGTAACATAATGCAGTAACTTATTCATATTGCATGTGATTTAAAGGCTATCTACAGAATAATGTATAATGTATAATACAAAAGTGAACTTAATGTAGAAGTACACATGAGAAAGGTGCATAAGAAACAATAACCAAGATAATGCCAATCAAGAACTCATGGTATTGATAGAATCACTGCCGGCAAAAACAATGTGAGAAGAGAAAAGCACTAATGCTTTTTGCTCTTGCCGACATTGTTTGTTTCTCAGTTTATGCCACTAATCTTCAAAAACTTGGAAGAAACATTTTTGTCTTGGATTTTCTTTATTTTCTAAGTCTAAGAAATATTTATTTAATACAAATAAAATTTCAAGAAGATTATTTCCTTATATTACATTTTCATAGTCTTGAAATAAAAATATTTCCTTGAATAGAGACTGATTTTTGCAAGAAAATCTACTTTCTTGATACAAGAAACCATTTCTTTGCGCGTAGATGGTCTTGTATGAAATATTAACTTAAAATCTCAATTTAAATTTTCCACCGTGACTGAATCAGAAGTTATTCACTTCTTAACAAATATTAAGTCTACTGCCTCTTTCTACACATGATTCGATTATGTTGCCCTTTAATTATCCCTTACGTTACACATATAATTAATGTATGTCTTGTTAAGGAAATTTTTCCGGAGTCTTGGAAATGTGCAATCGTTTGCCCTATTCCTAAAAAACAACAACCTCAGGAGTTCCGTGATCTCAGACCTATAAGCTTACTACCAGTATTGTCTAAACTTTTGGAAAGAGTTGTAGCTAAGCAGCTGGCTGCATATATTTCATGTAAAAACTTACTGCCCCATTTGCAGTCAGGTTTTCGATCCGGCTACAGTTGCGAAACGGCACTTTTAACACTTACTGACGACCTTATTGAGGCCACCGAAAGAGGAATGCTATCTTGTCTTGTTCTTTTAGATTAGAGCAGGGCTTTTGATACTGTTAATCTCTCTATATTATTAGCCATATTAAAATACATTGGTTTCATTCAAAATGCCTTAAGTCTAATCACTAACTACTTAAACGGCTGTAAACAGTATGTCAGAATTAATGATTCCCTTTCTATACCAGTTAACATCTTGCAAGGTATATGCCCAGGTTCTGTAATTGATCTGGTTTTATATACCATCTATATATCAAACTTTTACACTAAACTGCAACACTGTAATTTTCATACCTACGCTGATAACACACAAATATATCACTCCTTCTAACCACATCAATGGCGAGATGCGGTTAATCTTATCAACAACGATTTGGACTTTTTATATAATACTTCTATAAAGCATTGCCTCAACCCCAGTAAATCTAAAGCAATTTTATTTGGCTCCAAGAAAACTTGTGGTAGCTTGTCAAGGATCTTTAACGTTCAAAATAATAATGTTCCAGTTCCTTTTGTAGAAAGTGCTAAAAGTCTAGGATTTATTTTGACTAACTCATTTAGGTATCACGAACAAATTTCTAATTATATCCGCAATGCTTACATGAACCTAAAAAACCTATACCCTTACAGACAAATTTTCAATGAAACTCTTAAGAGGAATCTTTGTCAGGTTTTCGAGTTGTCGCAATTTACATACTGTTTGCCGGTTTATCACCCTGCACTAGATGCTATTTCGCGTAAACGTATTCAAAAGGTTCAAAATTCTTGTTTGCGATTCGTATGTGGCATATGTAAATTCGAGCATATCTCTCACACGTTAGTTACTACAAAATGGTTAAACATGGACTTTTCACTTTTTTGTCGAATTTCAAATTTAGGCATCCTTTCAAAAGAAAAAATTGTCAATCATTACATGTTATAGTGTTATAGTTACATACTCTAGGCAACTGTTATTATTAGAGTTTGTTAAAAAGGTGGTACCGGATGGCAGTAGCGTAGCGGTAGCAGCGTGGGTAGGGGTAATCTTCAACTCGTAGTCGATCTCGACAGTACCGCGAGAGAGTTCAAACCGACAGTACGTTGCACGCTGCACGCCAAATAAGTACGCGGAGATGGGACGCCCAAAGGGTGTAACGTTCCCTTCGAATGTGAATAAATATCGCAGGCATTTCCCTGGATTAGAATATAGAAGTCCGCATATTTATTGCACAATATGCAATAGCGGATTGCTAAGTCGCGATAGGTTTGAATGTAGAAAACATTGTAAAAGTAAACGTCATGTATTGAATTTAAGAAACAGTATTCCATACTGGCAATTTTTATATGATTTTATTTTTATGTTAAGTGTGTGCAACATCCCACAACATCTAGTATTTAATGAACACTTTCGTCTTTTTTGGGCTAAGTACGTTCCCTCATGGAAGCTGCCAACATCTATGGAATTACTTTACAATTTGCCACGTGTGCAAGGTACAGTAAAGGAATGTATAAAAGACGAGTTGAGAAATAAGAGAATCTGCCTATGTGTGGATGAAACAATTGATGCTCAGAAACACAGCGTCATTCATGTTGTAGCGCGTCCTTTAAAACGTGATGGTCCACCAGCTTCATTGTCGTTATCCAGTAAAAGGATTCAGAAAACTAATGCAGAAACCGTTGTCAATTTTGTATCACAGGAACCCAAGTCACAATGTTCGTTACTGACGGAGCCGCAACAATACTGAGAGTTGGTAGGATGTTGAAAGTATGCTTTCCGACTCTGTTTCACATAACATGCCTCATACACGCATGTAACCTCGTAGCAGAAACCATTCGAAAGAAGTATCCGATGGTGGATAAGTTAATAGCATCTACCAAAAAAGTGTTCATCAAATCTCCCAAACACATCCGTGTATTCAAATTCAATTGTGTCCGAAATTACCACCACCACCTCAGCCTGTAATAACGCGATGGGGAACATGGTTCCAGGCAGTATCTTACTATCAGAAATATTTTTCACAAGTGAAAAATGTCAACTTGAAACTTGATTCAAATGATTCTGCAGCAGTTCGAGATAGTCAGCAACTTTTTTTCCAATTCGGAAGTTCAACAACAAATTGATTAAATTTCCATGAACTATTCTGAAGTTGCACAAGCTATTGAGCAATTAGAAAACAGTCACTTATCTGCACGAGACGCATTAAATTGCATAAACAATTTACAAGCCGCTCTAGAAAACTTGACGAACACTATGGGAGACGATGTTGCTCAAAAATTTGGTGCAATTTTAACGAAAAATCCCGATTTACAAAAGGTTCGGTCTATAACTGAAAATCAAGAGTGCCCAGATGAGGGAAGGGAATATCTGACATTTGCTAATCTTACTTCACTGGGTGGCGAACGATCATTTTCGAAGTATACGACATCGTCGACGGCTGAATGAATCGACAATGGAAGCGTTGCTGATGTTGCAGTTCTATGCAACTTACCAGGGCGATGGCCAATTGCCACAGTGGACATCAAGACGACAGGAAAAGGTAGCAATATTATTTTTCATTAATATTGTATATTACGTACCTACTCTTATGCGGTGCGCCACTGCCGGTACCACCTTTTTAACAAACTCTAGTTATTATTGTTCTTATTATATAAAATTCGAGATTAGTGTTGTAAAGCAGCTTACCCTGAACTCCGCCTCGTGAGTGTCTATGCAGATATTCTATTGATATTGTAACCTGTAGCGCATATATTAGGATTTGTTATTATTATTGTTATGTTTTTTAATCATACAATAAAGGCATATATTATTATTATTATTATTATTATTATTATTATTATTATTATTATTATTAAGTTACAGCTTATAAACTACTCAACAATACAGAGTGAGTCGGGAGGAATAGACCAAATTCCAGGAATGTGACAATAATGTACAAAAACTCATATGTTCTTATCCGATTTTCATTTGTTTTCAAGTTATAGCGTAATAAAAAACATTTTAACTAGCGTTCTTGTAAATGTTAATGTATGATGATGAAAATCAGATAAGATCATACGAGTTTTTTACATTATTTTCACGTGTACAATACACTCCTGAAGTTTGATTCGTTCCTCCCGACTTACCCTGTATAGAAGATAATCTAAAATACAATATATGATACGCATAAATTTGAAACCGTATCTCATTGAATTGATCCATGATTATTTAAGAAAAGGAATTTATAGTTGGATCGCACACATACGTCTTTTTTGTGCTACCGCTGTAAACCAATCCTTTCTATCAAGAGAAGGATGTTACATGAGACGGGTTAATAACTCCGGGCTAAACACCATTTCAGCCCACAACATATCAAAGACGGGGTCCCAACTTATTGACATTTCTGTGTCTCGAGTTGATTTCTAACACAGATAGCGGCATATGATGTTACCTGTCCTTTACGTAAAGGCTTCGGTTTCACCTGTCTTTTTCTGCTTTCACGATTTTTATGCTTTCGTCCCGGTGTTGATTTACTGACTTATTTCTTCGGTATGTCACATTTTAGTTGCTAATCACGAAGGGGAGATTTTTTACTATCTTTTTTAACTAATAAATATAGATTCGCAAAAAAATTTCTTTAACTAAATCAACTTTATTATAGTGCTAATAAACTATATGCCCTTGCTTTGTATTTTAGTGGCAACTATGTTGTATTTTTTTACTATAAAGCCTCTACAATTGTAAATTAGGTTTCAATACAACACAAATAAGCGTGACCCTAATGTTTTCTACCTTATGGATTACAACATGATGTTGAACCGTTCCCTAATAGAGATCGATCACCCCACAAGTAGTTTCTTCCTGTTTGTTAACTAATACTGCAAACCCTCTTCAATGGTTCGATTTCTTGTCGGTTGCCAAATGACAAAAATATGATTAGTCCTACACAGTAATAGATGATTCGAGCCGACAAGAAAAGTACCTACCTGATCTATATTTACAAATAGTCAATGAAAAAGGATAGTCTCAATTCTAGCAAACACTTTTATATAATCAATACTGGGATATATTTATTTCGTAAAATTGAAGAAATTGCAAAATAACGTGCATTTTTTAATTTTTCCAATCTGAAAAACGCACCGTCTATTATGGTCTAAGTATGGACCTTGTAAACACCAGCTTTATGTAAAATATTGATATCTTTATTATTTTATAGTGATGTTGGTAGATTATTGGGGTTGTGATATTGGTCTATTTAATATTATTATTAGAGTAAAAGATGGTAATATGGAATACCAAGGTTTCTCAATAATATGTGATACCATGTCCACATGGGATTTTTTTTTTAGTATGGATTTTTATAAAATTGTAGTAATGCAGAATGTTTGAGCACCTTTTAAAACCAACTTGACACGCATTAAACGCAATTTATCTTCTACCGTGTATAGGGTGTAATAAGTACCCGTATTTTTCAAAATAGAGGAAAATGTTATTAGAAAAGTTGTTTAGAACTAATAGCTATACTCAAATATGAAATCACCGAATTCTATACCAAAAAAAAAAAAACACTTTTTCCCGGATCACCTTTTATGCACTTCAAATTTACACACATCTAATCTTCTTAAAGTATTCATAATTGATATAACTAATAAAAAACGGGAATTAGTGGCATTCCTTAGGTATTTTGAGTTGTTAGCAAGAATTATTGAAATGTACGTGAAGAATTCATGTATTTTTAATGCAGTTTGTTTCATTTCCTCGGTGAATTAGGACCTGAATGGAAGTTATTTTAGAAATGACACTTTAAGGTAGGTAATATTTCAAGTTATAACCTTTTTTTGTTAAAGGTGTCAGGTATTTGATATCAAATACTATCAAATAACTTATGCAGGAATAAGTAGTAGTTTTGTGGAGAAAATTGTTTATTTTTCAAGATTGGCAAGAAAAAATAAACAAAACTTACAATATTGAACTGTAACTCAGAAAATCATTAAACTACGTTAAATCAGTTATCACATATGAGTGTGTCGTTCGTCTCTTTCCATGCAGATAATAGTTCTCCGGGAAACGTCACTAATAGCGTTAATTATGAAACGTTCGGGTATTGATGCCGCATGTCCGGTAATAACGTTTTCAAGATGGTCATGATTGCAAACAATTAAATTCTTTTAGGAAGGTTATACTTTAAAATATTACTTATTTTAAAGTGTAATTTCTAGAATAGTTTCCATTGATGTCCTAATTCACCGAGCAGATGAACAAAATGCATCAAAAATAAGTGAATTTTTCACGTAACTTTCAATAATTCTTGATAACAACTCAAAACACCTAGGAGTGTCGCTAATTCCCGTTTTTTATTAGTTATATCAATTACGGATACTTTAAGCAGATTAGATGTAAATGTGACGTGCATAAAAGGTGATCCAGAAAAAAAGGGAAATGTTTTATTTTTGAGATAGGGTGCGGGTTTCAAGTTTGAGTATAACTTGGCTTGACCGTTGATGAATCAAAAGAGTCAAAGAAAAAAGCACTGGCGCATAATTATCACCAGCGGCTTCTTCATTAAGTCAATTGGTTAATGGAGATTTGTATTCTATTCATGCATTTTGTCAAACCTGTCAAACGAATTCGGCAATTCCATGAACAGTATCCGAATATCCCGGAATCCCCAGAGATAGTTTTGACCCGATGGAAACGTGGTTGGAAACTGCGTCCTATTATTTTCAACATTTCCATCCACTCTAATATCTAATGTTACAACTTGATACAAAAGAAGCTGCTGCCATCAAAGCAAATCAATTGAAATTTCAAGACTATCGAGTTGAAATTGATTTACAAACTATTTTCAATAACTACCAAGTAATAACGAATGCCATCACAGCATTACAAGTGCCTTCATTACCGTGAATCGAAGCTTTGTAAATAGTAGATCACATACGAAGAGGACTAGAAATCTTACGTGACGAGAAAAGTGCCTGTGGTCGAGTAAAATTTAATAGTGTACTAAAAAAAATACAGATTTGGCTAGGTTAAAACAGATTACGGAGACGTTTACTTGTTTCAAAGACCATTTCAATTATTCAAAAGTTACGTCACTACATGTCAAACAGTCATTTTCGTTATTTAAAAATATGTTGTCATCGCTGCTAACAAGGTTCAAGGAAACGGTAATGGGAACGTACGCTACGACTCGGATGTTTAGTCGAACACATTTGGAATTTTAATATTTACTAAGTAAAAGTTTTTCGACAGATTCTTACTTAAACAAAGTTACGGATTTTCTAGTTGGACGCCTGTGACCGGAAACCGTGATTTGCGAACCTTAATAATCATTTAAACAATTGTAAACGTTATGTTAATTAAAATACTAGTAGCAAGTAAACATTTACATGGACCAAGGAAACATTTATTTGATTTTCTAAAAATGTAACTGACTTAAATCAAATCTTTTGTGTTTAAAAAGCGTTCCTGTGTGAGCACTTTGAAGCCGCTACTTATAGAAATAAATGGTGAATACTTTTACAGAAATAATCACAAATTCCCATAAAGGGAATATGGAAATATGTCTCATCATTAATCTGGGCAAACAACGGTAACAATCAGTGTAGTAGATATGTGGTGCGGAGTCGGCGATTATTTATTTCACGCATTCACAGCGTCAGTACTAAATCGATGCTGTATGCGAGTAGTTCTGTGTATATGTAGGCTGTCGTAACTTATTTCGTAATTGTACGCTTATGTTTGCTTTAAAAATGTCGCAGTTAGGTACGTCGCGAAAACGACCAATGACAGACACAGTTAAAAACTTTATAGTGGACATGCCGGACTTAATTTTTGTTGGCGCTAAAATTCAATGTCTAGTTTGTAAAATCTCTTTAATGTGTTGGTCCAGAAACCATTGTCAATGTCACATCGAAAACAAACAGCATTCTTCTGCAAAAAGTGGCATACGAGACCAAGAAAAATTTACATTTGATTTATGTGTTACTCTTATTTAACTCTTATTTGTATGGTAATGGCACGTACAATGGAACCACATCGACCGTTATCCTCCTTCTTACTTGCTTCCAAAAGAGTTATAAATTGTACTGCCGATGAGATTTTAAAGGTGGTGTTGAACTCATTGAACAAATTTGAAGTTTCAACTATGCAGCTTTTAATGTTTATGAGTGATGGTGCCGCAAACATGCGTTCTTTGGGCCGATCTCTTAAAGAACACAGTGGTAACTTCTTACATGTAACGTGTAAAATCCATACTCTAAATCTTGCGGCACAAACGATTCCTACATGTTTTCCACTAGTAAATGCATTGATTGCTAGTACAAAGGCAGTGTTTCTAAAGTCCCCGAAACGTACCCGACTATTTCAGAAACTGTGTCCTGATTTACCTGAATCACCACAGCCGATTGTTACACGTTGGGGAACATGGTTGCAGGCTGCGTTTTACTACAACAAATATTTTGATCAAATAAAGAAGGTAGTTTTAAAATTCAATCCGACAGAAGTTGCAGCAATCAAGAAAAGCCAGGAAATATTTCAAGGTAGTCAGGTTAAAAGAGATTTACAAACTATTCACAACAATTATTTCGGACTAGCGGAGGGATAGAAAAATTACAAAATGTTTCGATGTCGCTAGTGGATTCTGTTCAAATTGTGATTGATGTTTACGCACAGTTATGCGCTGTGGAAGGCGAAACAAATTGGTGTGTAATACGAAAATTTGAAAGTGTTTTAGAGAACGACTTCGATTTTCTTATATTAAGAAAACTTTGTGAAGGTGCGTGTGAATATGTATTAAGTTGTTTCAAAGATTATTTTAAATATGCAAATATAACATCGCTAGATGTCGAACGGTCGTTTTTGGCATTAAAAAACATTTATTCCGCACGTCCTTCTCACTTGACTGAAACAGCTGTGGAAACATATCTAATGATTCAAATATTTAACAGATGCTACCCAGTTTGTGATTTCACGGAAGACTTTTGAAACGGTAAGTATTTTAGCACGTTTTATAATTTATTTCTTACCTTCTATTTTATATGTAAACCTTTATGCGCTCGCCACGCCTCTGGCTGTTACCGCATATTTGCCCAGTTTACTTATCATTACGACATCATATATACATATGTTTTGCTAAATTAGTCTCTAAGAAATCGATTGTTCTATGACTTCAAGAAAATTTCTAAATGACAAAATGGCTCGGTGGGCCGGTGATAAGACGGCCTGCATCTGACTGTGACAGACGCGTTCCCATCAGGGTTAAGCGCGGATTTTTCTGGTGGGCCCGGTACAATTCCGAGTAACCATTCGTATGTTGGGAAGAGTAATTAACTGCGCCATCACACTTTAGTCGCGTAATTTACAAATTATAGGTTCCCGAGGTTATAGGTTTTAAAGATTATACAGCGTGTCCACCTATAGTGCGTGAATGAGAGATAATCCCCTTTCCGAGCAATTTAGCGAAAAAGTTTTCAAACAAAAGGTATTCTGAACAAATGCTGTACAATATAGTTATACTCAAGTATACAGGGTGTTCGGTTTCCGCAGCACACGTTACAAGTTTGGTTCTTTTAATGGAACATCCTGTATATTATTACAACTTTATATGCCGCTCTTCAATTCATGTCAATTTTCATCAATATTCCTTATACCTACATATCTACCTTGGATTTTGAGATAATTGCCATAATTTGAAATTTTTCCGTAATGCCATTGGTTCTTTAACGGCTGATATCTTAAGGGCCTTACACGCTAAGGTGGTGATTCAAATTTTATTCGATTGATTATTTCTTGCTTGGAGTTTCAGGCAATACATGGAAAAGTTTGTTTTATGTCAACTAGAGTATAAGATGACCATCGAAATCATTGCCATTCATGCTATTTCAATTTTTTAAATGTATATTTATAAACATTTCCCTATACCTAAAATGTGTCGTTTTTTCGTAAGTTAAATATGAAGCTATGCAGATAAGTTTTTTGTTGTCGGAAGACATTCATTAAAAATAAACTGCAAAGTTTCATTCATGGTGGTAACTGTCCTGAAATTGGATTAGTTGATCTAGACCCTTAATAATTGACAAAGAATCATTTGTGAAGCGGCAACTAGTTAATTGCTTTATGCTAAAGTATGTGTTTATAGAAGCTATAGAATATTTTAATGTAAATTTTATAACAAAATTTCCGTGAAGTCTTAGTAAGATGGTTAGTGCCTAAATCCGTTGCATATAGAAGTAGCAGAAATAAATGTAAGATGTTGTCGGCTGTTACTTTGAGAAAATCTATGATAAAAAATTAAAACACGATTATACTTTGAAAACTTCACCTTATTTCAGTCACTTGTGACTGCCGTTTCAACAAATAACCAGACGCATCCGTTGTACACCCTGTTATTTGAAGCGAAATTATAACCCCAGTATATATAGTTGTTTAATTCATATATACCTATAGTGACCTATGTTGTAATTTTAATTTAGTTTGAAAATGACAATTACAGTCACAAGTGACGGAAACAAAGTGAAGTTTTCAAAGTATTTGGGAGGACTTGTTCTTTATGAAGAGATATTGAATTGAATGTTTTAAAGTTTATGTTGGTACAAACAAATAGTTGCGTATAGTTTCCAACGATACAATACGAAGACTTCGTTTTTTAAAATACGTTCGTACAAAGGAGTACGATCTAAATATCGACACGCACAGAATCTCTTCAATAGGAACAATAAACAGTATCAAACGGAAAGGAAACCGCATTGGCTGCCGAATGTGGGAAATCTTAATAAACGATTAATCGGGGTTGAGCGGTTCCTTTAATGTACAAATACGCCAGAAAGCACCGTTATTATCGCCAGTCAGTTCATATTCTCACTTCATAGTTCGTCTTAGAAAACACCAATATAATGGCGTGGTAACGTGAAGAAAAAACACTGTACGTCAGAATGGAAGATCAGAGAGAGACAGAGCAATTTCCATGCCCCCTCTTTTTAAAAAATACGCACGATCTAGTATGGCTTACGAACTAAATAATCGAGCGGTTTTCTTTGACGGCGAGTATTTTCGTGTAAAAGGATGAAACTTTTACTAAGCCCAAAGAAAAGGACCAGGGTTTTACATTATAAGGATTACATTGCAGGTATCTGCAGACAACATCAATATTGCGGGCTCCGTAGATTGAAAAGATCGGTTTCAGCTTATCATGACTTAAAGATGCACTTATGCTGGATAGATAGAAATGCCGTGCGGATTTATTCTGGATTTTTATTTCTATTGAGTTGCACAATGAATAATGTTACAAATACTTTATTGAAAAGTTTTATATGAGGAACAGGCGGGCCGATGAAATGCCATTATTGCTTCTTTGTTTTTTTTTAAGACCATTGCAAATATGTTTTTGGAATTAATATGTAACCTCGTCTTTGCTGTTTGTATAATATCAGCCAAGATCAGTTTTGCTAATCCCCAAATAGAACATAAATGTTGGACCAATATTGGCAAGAGGGTATGCATTCAAATTTCTTTACTTTGAAAAATGAGGGACACCTAATGTACATATGGGGTAATTCACGAACTATCTTTTTAAATTCCGGTAGGTCTATTGTATGCATTCATGTATGTTTGGCCAATGTGTTGTTTACACTGTGTGTCGTTTTGTATTGCAGTAACGAATAAAAACTATCTATCTAATGATGTATTTCCTAAAAATATTTTCAACTTCATGGTACTCTTGGTTAAATAGGAAAGGTATATCAACTTTCTTATTTCAAACGGTATATCCTGTATCTTATGGATTCTTTAGGTAGATCTTTGAAAAACAAGTTCAACGATATACCATATCATAGATGTAGGATGTAGCACCTATGGCAGGTATGGGCAATCTTTGCTTAGCTGAGGGCGTAATTTCGGGACTTAATCAGGTCGCGGGCCGTAGGTAAGAAATAAGTAGGAAGTAGTGAATAAAAAGCAAATTAACAAAAAAAGATAGAAAAATCAAATGAAAATCAATGAGAGACTTGAGTTTGAAGCTGAGAAACAAGATGATCAATATTGGGGTCAATATCACTAGTACATAGGCGCAAAGTGTTTTCTAAATCAACATCTGTAAGCCGAGTACGATGCTTATTTTTATTAATTTTCATGATTGAAAAAAACTGCTCACATTTATACGTGCTTCTGAGTGTGCAAATTATTTATCTTGCGAAAACTCTCACCTGTGGATATTTTTCTTCGGAAAGGTATGTTCTGTAAAATTCGCTTAGTTCCACATCATCAAATTTAGACTTCAAATATGAGTCTTCTTGAAGCTCGATCAACTCCATTTGTAGGTGAAGTGGAGCATCTTTCACATTACACTTACACGGATTTGCAAAAATATTGAAAGTGCTATCCATATTCCTGAAATCGGAAAACCGATCAGTGAATTGCTCTGACAGTAGTTTCAGTTCTTCAGCATAGCGACCGTAATCAATGTTTTCGTGACTGGATAATGTTACAAAATGAAAATAGTTTTTACTTCTCATTTGTGTTTCCCACAAGCGAATTTCGTTTTGAAAAGCTTTAAGGTGACTGTACAGCTGATTGACCAATTGCCCTTGTTTTTGATGCTTCAAGTTCAGGTCGTTTAAGTGTCCTGTGATGTCTACCAGAAATGCCAAGTCACAAAGCCATGTTGGATCACAAGGTCTAAGGTCATAAAATCTTTTTAGCATTTTGCTTTTGCTTAGCCACCTTACTTCGCAATAGTATGTCACATCATCGTGTTCTGAAAAGAGTTCATCCAAAAATGCTTTAAACTGGCGATGGTTAAGACCGCGGGATCTAATAAAATTGATGGTATTTACTACCACGTCCATAGCGTTCTTCAGTCGAATGGACTTAGAGCACAAGTTTTGTTGGTGAATAATGCAATGCAGAATTATTAAATCACATTCTTGCACATTCATAGCGGTTGCTCTTTCTTTCAGAATTCCGATAAAACCTTTCGTGGACCGACCATTGAAGGCGCACCATCTGTGCACACTCCAACTAATTTACACCACTGCAAACCATATTGCTTAAAAGTACTTTGCACCTCGGTAAGAATATCTTTTCTAGTAGTGGTCCCTTGTAGCGGCCGTAAAGCCAGTAATTCCTACGTCACTACAAATTCTTCATCAACACCTCGTATAAAAATAGCTAACTAGGCTGTGTCAGATAAATCTGTACTCTCATCCAAAGCAATCGAAAATGCTTGAAAACCAGCCAGTTTATCAGTCAATGTTTTTTTGATATCACTAGCCATCATATCTATACGTCGAACAACAGTACGTCGCGATAAGCTCACTTTCTCAAAATCTTTTTTCTTTTCTGGGCACAAAAGTTCTGCAACATCTACTAGGCATTCTTTAACAAACTCTCCCTCAGAATATGACTTCGATGTTTTCGCTATTTTGGAACTAACTATAAAACTAGCTTTAACAACACTGTCTAGATTTGATCTTTGTGAATGGAACATTTCTTGCTGTTTCCCTAAATCGGTAATGAATTTTTTAATTTTATCTTTTCTTAACTGGCCCGTAAGTAATATATATTGAGCGAAATGCTTGCTGGAGTAATGCCGCTTCATATTGTATTCTTTAAAACAGAAATTGTTTCATTGCACAGCAAACACATAGGTTTACCACTGTGCATGATAAAAAAGTATTCTTCAGTCCATTTGTTTTGGAATTGACGATATTCTGTATCCACTTTCCGCTTTTTTAAACCAGACATCTTGATAGATTTTTTTTCTTCTGAGCTGAATTTGCTTGAATATTTCCCGCGTCTTTTCTTATCAGTTGTTAAGAAGTAATGAGTTGACACGCGCGCTGAGCGGTTTATATATTACCCGCAATAAGCAACTAGAATACTCTCGATCGTACGCGAATATGCGATGCTAGCCGCGTTATGAATAACAGTCGGCTCTGGAGCGCTTCGAGGTCATCGGGCGGCTTCTCGAATGTTTATCTGTTTGTCTCTTTCTAACGACTATTTCTGACTCGATCTGTGGCGTTCCATTGCGTACGCTTAATAATATTATTTATCGATTTTAGTCCTTATGATTTGAATAAATACAGTTTTAGGTTGGTTGACGGTAATTACAAATAAACTATGTGTGCTAAATCTTTAATTTTTTTGACGCGTTATTTGAATTTCTCTCGCGGGCCGGATTGAATCTGGTGGAGGGCCGGATCCGGCCCGGGGGCCGGAGATTGCCCATATATAACCTATGGGATATTGTATTTTTCTGGAAAATTTGATAAACGGAGACTTTAACTTATACATCAACATATTCTATTTGGTGTTGCCCACGTAACGTAAATTCCTCTTTATTGCTATAAATATATACTAAAAATGTTATATAAAGTGTTCCAAAAACCTAGTCCAAATACTGGTCAACTGATAAATATTTTAATTTTTTTAAATGTAACCCCTATTTCCGAAAATGTCTACATATTCTACTGCGTGTGTTCTTTGAGGTACCTTATGACATTTTAAATCTGATGTTTGCAAAAAACTAAAAAAATGCAGTGGCTAATAGATATCGAATAAATTTTGTTAGCACTCACGTACACAGACTTAGTATTTTAGCGGGTAGAATTAATTTACACAAGCCACTAAACTTCTATAGCTAGCCTAAAATAGTAAAATTTACGAGAAACTTTCATTATATAACTTCTAATAAAACTACATTGATTATCAACATTTTTGGTAGGTGAGACATAGTTTGAAAAATATAAGAAGCTATTGTTTACTAAACAAAGTAGGTAATAATAAAATGCATACAACTTGCTAGTTCCAAGGGTCAATAACTATTAGATTTTACTATAACTGACACCACCCTGATTATTTACAATGGTATTAGCAAACATCTTATCGGAATGATACAATTAATATTTGACTGTTTACTTTATTAATACTTCTTATTGTTACGATACGTGGGTGGGCCACAGTTTATCGCGTTATGAGTTGCGTAATCAAGTAAGTTTGCCCATACAGCAGGGGTCCACACCCCTATGAAATAGCCCCTGCATTTCAGTTATTTGTAACGAATCATTCGCTATACATTTGATGGATGAGGGTGTTTTTATCCTGCGATGTAAGCTCTGTGCATTTTATAAATGTATTTATGTTATATAAGTGTATATCTAATTAGCTGCACTATTGTGTAAATTGCAACGCAACTTATAATCTTTGTTAAGCTTGTACTACATATTTATTTTAACGCTGTTTTGTTAATTCTGAAATTAATTATTCTAGGTTCAAGGTTTGAGAAGTTTCAGATGAATATTTGAAAATTTCTGGAGATTGTCGCTAACGTAAATTACTCCAGCTCCAACTTTTACGTCATGTGTAACAAAAAGTGCGGAAAATTTTACATTTCAAATCATTTATTGAATTTTTTTCAAAGCAATAAAAAAGTCAAATTCCAATGTAGGGCTCTATAGGGATAAAACCCATGAATATATTTTAATGATTACTACACCATTAAAGGAAGAATTTATGTAATGTTCCTTTTACTATTTACTAAAAGGTACGAAATATTGTAACTAAATTATAATAATATTATTTAATACAAGCAGAGTGGCGCAGTGGAAGCGTGCTGGGCCCATAACCCAGAGGTCCGTAGATCGAAACTACGCTCTGCTAAACACACTTTTTTTCATCTGTGTGGTGTTATTTGGCGAGTTTCTTTTATTTCACTAAGTTGCTTTAAGGAAAATATACATAGAGTGTTTATTTCTTGGAGAAGTTATCCTCAATCTATTAAAGAAAGAAGATGTTACCTGATTAAACAGATAACAACGAGAACCAATAATGAAACATAATATTGTAGAAATTTTTTAAATGTCGAAATTAATTTTTTGCACGTAATTTAATAGAGCGCGCAAGACCGAATGCAAGGTGTCATGGAAAAGTTCTAAAGTAGTTTTATTATCCTCCACTCGAATACATTAGATATTAGCATATTCCATTTTACCCATCTATTCCATAATCCCCGAACCTTCTCTATTAATTTATTTTACTGACCAATTCGCTGAAAACATTCACATTTATCCTATACCGGGTGTCCCAGATTCAATGTTAAAGCGATATCTTCCTTATTTATAGAGATATAAGATCGAGCAAGGTGTCGTCGAAAATGGTTTGCAGAATCTTAAAAGGTATACTTTTTAAAACTACCCTTATAAACCACCCTCTAAGAAACCTCCCCCAGACCAATGTTTTAAAATTGCACCTCTCATCTTTTACGACTGAAGTGTTTGGAATACAACGGTATAAAAGAAAATTGCATTCAAGAAATATTTAATACAAAATGATCATATCACTAATAAATAACAAAAAATTCTTACAAAAAGTTAAATAAACATTAAATACATTAATAAATTCATAAAATTAGTCACTTCCAGATATTGTTCAAGATGAACACCATCCGACGCAACATACGTTTTAAATCGACCAACTAATTCCCCCGATATTGTTACTGTGATTATATTCATTGTAACGGAACTACTTGCACGCCGAACGTTAAGTTCGTACGCGGAGTAGAATACACAACTTCTACTTGAAGTGCAGTATATTTTAGGGGTATATTTCAAATACCCTCACAAAAAGAAGTCCAGTGGGCTTAAGTCTGGCGAGCGAGCCGGACATTGAATAATCCCGTTAGTACCAATCTATCTATTGGGGTATACATATGCCATTTAAATACTTCTATAATCAACCGCGAGTTATGAGGCGGAGCGCCATCCTGCTGCCACCACAAATCATTGCGCTCTGCTAATAGAATATCTTCCATTAACTCGGGAAAGTCATTATGTAAAAAATGTAAATAATGTTGCCCTGTCAAAGTTCCTTCAAAGATGTATGGATCAATGATACGTCCATTAAATAATCCGCACCAAACATTGGTACCCCATACTACCCGAAAATAAGTGTCATGCATCCAATGAGGATTTTTTGGAGCACGGTAATGGCAGTTATGGCGATTCACCACCCCATTGTTACGAAATCGTGCCTTGTCAGTCCACAAAATGTTATTGGTAACTGTGGGATCGTCGTTTAATATTACTTCTTCTACTTCTTCTACTAACTTCTAGTACTTCAATCATAAAGTCAAAAAGATGAGGGGTGCAATTTGTAAAAAAGTTGGTTAGGGGGAGGTCTCTTAGAGGGGATAGATTTAAAAAGTATACCTTTTAGGATCCTGCAAACGGTTTTCGACGACACTTTCCACGATCTTGCATCTCTACAAAGAAGGAAGATATCGATTGTAACATTGAATTTGGGACATCCGGCATAGTGCACAAGTATTGCATATTCTTCACATTACGATCCTAAACAGGCAGAATTCGGTCTTATGGCCATATTCTGTATATTTACTTTCGTTTGCAAGAGACATAAATACATATTACATGAATAAAATTTAATGCTCTATATCCAATGTAAATTTGAGTTGAGTTGGAATTATCTAGCGTGTACACTTTCAATTTATGTAATTTGATTCCACTGAGCTTACCGACTTAAATGAGAGCATTTTGCGTTATATATGCGGTCTCCTTTGCACCATTTAGTATCTTGTTACATTTCAATTAATATATGACTTGTTACTTCATGAGTAATTAAGTTGTGGCTGTATTGAAATGTGGTTCGAGTTTTCCATTTTACAGGACAGTATAGGTAAGAAAATAAAAAATAAACAACGTCTATATTAAGTGTTCCGTTAAAAGCACGGGTGACGGTTTCTTGATAAAAGTGGCCTCACTTGGAATTATTTTTTATAAATTCATTTCATTTTCTCAAAGGTTACAATAAAAGATAATATTTTTTTTCGGTTTGTATTTGTATTTTAGTTTTTATAGACTCTCACGTCTCAATATTACTTACTTACTTAAACGTTGCGCCTATCTGCCGTTAGGAGTAAGGCTTGGTTTGCAGATCAGTTTACTTAATTTCTCGTCTTCTACAAATTTTCCTCCACTTATTCCTGTCTGACGTCTTTTGTCCTATCTCGGCCCGTTTGATATCCCTTTTCATTAGTAGCTCTTTAATTTGTTCTTCCCACGTCTGGCTTGGTCCTACCCTGCCTCACTGCTCGGGTAGTTTAGCCTCACAGACTTTTTTGCAATCTTTTCATCACCCATTCTGAGCACGTGTCCGAACCATCCTAGTTGTCTCTCCTCTATTTTGTCTGTTATTGATTTGATGTTTAGTTGATGTCTAATGGTTTCGCTTCTGATTTTGTCTATTCTCCTCCTACTTGCTATTTGTCTTAGGAACCTCATTTCTGCTGCGTTTACTTTACTTCGAGTTCTTCTATTTAGTACCCAGTTTCTGCTTCACATGTTAATATTGGTATGGCTACTCTTTTATAAACTTCTGTTTTCATTCTTTCTGGGACTTCTTTCTTAGCTAAGAAAGGCGATCTTGTCACTTTGAAAAGCCTGCCAGCCACCTCCATTCGTTTCGGGTTTATTGTCTCCAAGTACTTATATTTATCGACCTGTTCCAACTTTGTACCTTTAACGTATATTTGGTGTACTTTATGTTGTCTTGCTATTATCACTGTTTTTGTTTTATCCACGTTCAGCTTCATTCCTCTTTTCTCCATCTGTGTTATGTAAATATTCAAGTTATTTTGCAAGGCTCGTTCTGCAGTTGCCTAGTACTATATCGTCTGTGAACGCTATCCCGTTTAGTTCTATTGCTTGCACTTTTCTGTAGCCTATGTAATAGTTGTTTAGGTCCCGCTGACATTCTTTTATCATATCGTCTAATAACAAACTGAACAGTAGTGGGCTTAGGTTGCATCCTTGCCTTACTCCCTCTTTTGTTTGGAACATCACAGACGTGTTGTGTCTTACTCTTATAAGGCAATTGCTTCCTTCATATACGCTTCTGACTGCTCTCACTAGCGTTGGCTGCACTCCCCTTTTGTTTAGGCTCTTCCAGGTCGATGTAGCATACGTGTACCCCTTCATTGTTCCTAATCGTTCTCTCTCCCATTTGCCTTATTATGTGAATTAATTCCTGTGTTCCTCTTTGTTTCCCGAATCCACGTTGTGTTTCTTCCATTGTTTGTTCTGTTTGATCTCCTATTCTTTTGTCTAATATTCTTACGTATAGCTTTCCTGGTACAATGAGCAGGGTTATACCCCGGTAATTATTGCAGTTCCTGCTATCTTCTTTTTTATGTATTGGTATGATTATCCCTTTCTTCAGTCATTTAGTACTTTACCTTCCCTTAGCGCTTTATTAAATACTTGTTTTAAGGCTATTATTCCGGTTGGTCTCAAATATTTGACCACCTCAGTTGTTATATCATCTATCCCAGGAGATTTTTGTGGTTTTAATTTCATTATTGCGTCTTCTATCTTCATTATCGGTATTATTTGGCTTTTTCAGATCTCTCTGGTCTCTTCCTTTCTATTGGTTGATCTTCATCTTTTTTGTTCATCTGTTAACAGTTCTTGGAAGTATTATTTCCACCCTTCCATGGTTTGCTTTTCTGCCTTAATTATTCTACCCCTTTTATCCCTTCGTCTCAATATTCAGAGTATACGAGATGTGGGAATTAAATAACCGGACTGGCGCTACAAAGCATTTTATTGATCACCAATTACATTACAAAGTTCATCCCCTTCAATGTACTTTCCTTGCCGATCCCTACAATGCTCCATACGAATTTTCCACTGTCGAAAGCAGTGCTGGAAGTCCGTTTCTGTCAGCTTGTTGAGAACCTCCGTCGCTTTCGCTTTCACCACTTCCACATTGTCAAATCTTGTTCCCTTAAGCTCCGATTTTACCTTAGGAAATAAAAAAAAGTCACAGGGGGCCAGCATCCAGAATTTGCGCTTCCACAAATCGGGTCTTCGTCTTCTCACTCGTTCACGAAGGGTTAGAACCCCAGTTTTTCCCAGTTTCACAAGAAACCTGGGGTTAACTCGTTGCTCGGTCTGAACACTCTGCATTTTTCCGACGCGACGCTAACGTAAAGATTTGAACGGACGATTGCTACAGCGGGACTGAGCGACGTACAACCGTGCCCATCGAGCTCAGGGTGGGGGAACCATCTACAAGCACAGACATGTTCGAACCTGCCGTGACGTGCTCGCTGTTTGCCGATAGTAGCACCAGTCCGGTTATTTAATTGCCACACCTCGTAAAATATACTCTGAATATTGAGAAGGTGTACACTACCAGAAAGGTTTGTTTTCTATATTTATTAATTTTAACTAAAATACTTGTGTATTTTATAAAAAAAGTACATTCTACAAACTAAAGAAAGGTCACTTTTATTCACCCGAGTCTCAGTATCACTTCCCCTAGACCAGCAAACGTTATTTATTTATTTACGCTATGAGCGGAAGTGAGTACCATCGCAATTCTTTTAAAGGTCAGCTTTTGACATTATTTCAGAAGCATTAATGCAGTTTTATGTTGAATTTCACCTTATCTCGATGAGTACAGGTCATATAGATTTAAAAAAGGAATAATTTACATGTTCAGGTTTTAAGGTAAAATGAGGCCGCTTTTCTTAAGAAACAGTCATCAATCGTATGTAAGTTTAATGGCATCGGTAGAGATTTGTTGTTGTCTATATATTTTAACGAAGTGTATTGGGGTGAAGTACGTGTAATTACACCCAAATCCATTCATTTACATAATTATAATTTGAATTTTTAGTCAAAACAAAACTACACTTTATATTTACAGAATTTGAATTGCCTTTTATTATTATTCAAATTCCGGTTTTTTGATAATTTGTATTATCTATTCTTTGTGTTTTTTAAAGACTCAATTAATATTAATTTACAGGGAATAATCAAAGTCACAATTATATCCAATAATTTATCTTTTAGTAATATTTTTTGTGAAAAACACATAAAAATCATGCGCAACACTATTTATATGGAAACATCGATAGGCCTACCGTAAAAATATCGAAGTTCTTGAATTAACGTTCCTGTGACAACGCAGTAAATAAGGATGCAGAAATATAATTTTTATGACAGAAGACCAGTTTTGGATAAAACTATTTTGAAATCAATTTTTAAACAAATATTTAAAGTATTTTGATTATCAAATACAATCAAAAGGAGTTTAAAACCATTTAGAAGCAAAGAAAAGAAAAGTAACACTGAACAACAGCCAAAGCAGAATGAAAGAGGACTACATTAGAGGTTTCATCAAAAAGGACCAAGAATATTTATAAAGGAAGGAAAGAGGACCAAGAATATTTATAAAGGAAGGGAAGAGGACCAAGAATTTTACAAACACACTCACACACACACACACGCACACACACAGAGGCTTACAGCTAGAAGTAGTTTTCTAAATTCCTTTTAAATAAATTATTGAAAATGAACAAATTTGTGATTATTCTTAATTTCATATTTCATTGTAACATCTCAGTATTTATTTACATATTACTCAACTTTTCAGCTCTGGGTAGTAGTTACATAAAGGTCTGATACAAAAATAGACATTTTTACAAGACAGGTGTGTACAGGGGAGGAAAAAAATCGCAAAGAAAGGAGGAGGCTTTATTTGCTTACTCCATGTTAATACGGACATGTCTATATAGTACAAATATTTGTGTTTGTTGGTCTAGATTCCAATTTGTCTAAAATTGAGGCAGATGAACGAGGCGGTCCTTTTGAGACGCCGGTTTGCCGGTCACAGGGTGGTCCTTCGTCTGCTGTCAACCGGGTCAAGGGACAGTTGAGATGTCACTGGTACCGTACTTCAGCCTTGGGTCGTTTACTTGTAGACAAAACGACGGACTGGAAGAATAACAGAAATCGGTAATCGGTCTTAGATAGCTATGTGACGTTGTGTATGTTAGCTATTTGAAGTTCTTTTTGATGTTATAAGACAGATAAATTGTATACTCATTACTGGAACAATCGTTGATAATATGAAGCATCACTTTCTTTCCAAATTATTAACTGTAGTGTCATTATTGAAGATTATCTTAGATTTCTAATCTTTTATAACCTAGCTTTTATCTTATTACCACATTATTTGTTTTTAAAAGCAGTTGAGTTCTTGCCGAAGCAAAACTATTGGTTAAAATTCTGTTACTGCAGAATAAAGCATCAATATCTACAAGCAAAAATGCCATATGACATGATAATGACCTGGGATTGCTGATTGCAACACTTTGTTTCTTAAAATAATTATTGCCAACTTGTCATTTAAAAACAGTCATCAATATTTAAATTTAGTAATATATGTACACTTCCTTTGTCACCTTGCTTTTCTCACAATTGACCGGTCCTGTGAATATTGGCATTGAATGTAAATTGATTGTTGTAATTTATTTCTTAGAAATTAGATTATTGATTGCGGGTGCCAAATAAGTATGTTTATCTGTGACTATAGAGTATGTCAGGGTTGAAATAGATAAATTTCCTAAATTATACAGGGTGTGCCAGAAGGGAGGCGACAATATCAGAAGTGTTTAAACTGAGAAATCTCGATTTTTTTTGATAGCAACATCTAATTTTCTAAGTGGTATTAAATTCGGTGTCAAAAAAATATAGCAAGTGCTATTACTGAAGTTAATAGTTTGGAGATAGTTCGCGAAATTCTCCTTAATATTAAATAGCGCATTGTTTGATATCAGTTTCATTTTGCCATGGAGGGTAGATGTCAAATGACAATCAACAGTAATAAACACAGTAGTGGTCTTCAGTTCTAATTAGTCAATATAATTAACACCCAGTTATTCATACTATATTTTTTGTACATATTTCTCAGTTTAACGGAAACGTCGGCGTTAGGATTTTCAAATGAAGATTATTTAAATTTAATCATAATTTATGGCGAATGCAATGGCAACAGAATATTACTATTCTATTCGTATAAATAAGAAAGGTTGACATACCGATAAAAATTAATAAAAATGTGTGGAAAGTGTGAAAATCAAAACAAAATAAAGAAAGGTGAGCGCCAACGTATAACCTTTTGTTCTGTAAGCGATTTATACCTTTTGGTAATTGTTTACTTCTCTGTGCCGCTACGGTTACAAACTTTGTTGGTCGAATATACTGCTAATGCTCGGGTCGTACTAGCGTCTAATGTCGTTAATTATATTATCGTGTTATTTGACATTCGTTTAATGTCAAATAACGCGATAATTAACAGCATTAGACGTTAGTGTGGCCCGAGTATATATTAATATTACGGATTATGGTGTGTTTAACATACCCGTTATTAAGAGGATCTCTCATAATGAAATTGTTTATTAATTGCAATTAAGAGCAACAAATCCAAATAAAAAATTAACCGTATACCAAAGCAATTGCTCCGAAACTACGTTCACTGTAGAATCTAACAATTTATATCACATTAGTCTTTAGATTACGGACATCTTTGGCATGCTGCGCAGGATATAAATTTCCTAGTTCCTTGCCAAATTACGGTTTCCAAGAAGCAATCCGAAGGCATTGCTTTTGAGTGTAAAGCATTTTCCCTTTTTATACACGCAGAGAAATACTTTCTTGCATCAAGAAAATCAGTCTCTATTCAAAGAAAATATTTTTACTTCATGACTATAATTTTCTTAAGGTTAGAAAATCAAGAAAATTCAAGACAGAAAAATGGTCCTCCCATGTAAATCATTTAGTTTTAAGTTAAGAAAATGTTCATATGAATGGTGAAAAAATAGTCTAGATCTCACAAAGTTCTATTGAGAAGTTAGGCGACCGGTTTCGTGTTCAAAAAACACATCATCAGGCCGACTACAAGGATATCCAATAAAAGAAAAATTACAATAATGGAAAAAAAGTCTAAAGTTAATTGAAATTAGGAGCAAGTGAATGAGGTAATGAAAAAGTTCTTTTTTATAGATTACAGTATAATTAAATTATTTTTTTAATAATGTAATTAAATAGGGATTATTTTTATGTAGTTTAATAATGAATGAGTTAATATAGTTTAATAATGAATGAGTTAATATATAAGTATATCTATCCCTTTTTTTCTTATTATTGATTATAGAGGGTGTCTCCAAAATGTTGGGACATAGCTTAACTACAGACTCCTGGGATTAAAATAAGAAGATTTACCCCAACTTACCTATATCCAAAGTTGCCTCGTTAAATTGGTACAAGACGTGAAAGTTGTTTCTCCGGAAAAAAATCTTAAATACATTATAAACAAAAAAATACAAAATGTATGGCATGGCATGTAATGCATTCTTTTATTAGTGGCAACTACATAGTCTTAAGTTATAGAAATTGTTCAACATGGCCCCCATTTTCTTGAATGCATAGATTGATCTTACGCAAAAAATTTATCTGTACGTTCTGCAGCATTTGTCGATTATTTTTAATTGTTTTGTTAGCAAACTCATACTCATTTGTCGTTAAAAGATAGTAATCCGGTTAACTAGATTATTGCTAGATTATTCCTATCAAAAAAAGCATATCATCAGATCAGATTTTATTTTTTTTCCGGAGAAACCGTAATAGTTATCAAAAATTACAAAGATACAAAAAATGTTCCTAAAGAAAATATCTGTTTGTAACAAACAATTGAAAGTTCGCAGCCTAAGCACTAGAAAGTTATCACCAAATTTGTATTGCGACATTTTAATTTAATACACCTACAACCTACCGATGAAGACCAAAACCATCTCGAAAAGTGACTTATAGTCACAAAACACTCCATACCAAAAATTATAACAATCGATCAAAGCCTCGTATTTTTATACGCAAAATTATTTTTTTTCAAACAACTTTCACGTCTTGTACCAACTTAACGAGGCGACTTTAGATATAGGTAAGTTGGGTTAAATCTTCTTATTTTAATCCCAGGAGTCTGTAGTTAAGATATGTCCCAACATTTTGGAGACACCCAGTATATTAAAAGAACTATAGTTCAATTAGTACACGTGATAAATAGTAAAAAGAAGAAAAAAAATATTAAATTAACCGGTAGCTTTTGAAAATGTTTATGAAACGTTGTGCGTTAAAGGTTATATCAATGTATGGGTAAGTATGTCATCTGTATTTCGGTTTCTATCGCTATTATTAGGACGGCATGACTATATCTTTTGCAGGTAGGTGGCGCCAGGAAGTATTGCAGTACTGTTTTTGGAGATTCGGGGCATAAACTGAGGGAACGATGTGGACAGGGGCAAAAAGCGATAGTGTTTTTCTCTTCTCACATTATTTTTGCCGGGAGTGATTCTATCAACGCCATGAGCTATTTATAATTAGCATTATCTTGTTTATTGATTCTATAGATAAACCTCTACTTTAGCCTTTTTAAAACCACAAATAATGAGAATAATTTACTGTATTATGTATGGATATGTCGTACTGTTTTAAACAAGATAAGTGCAATTAATAATGTAGGTATAAATAATATGCATTTCAAGAATTCTAAGTATATAAATGTTATATTTTAAGAAAATAAAACTATTGATCTATGAACAACACCTAACGCTTTAATTAAGAAAACTATTTGCTACCTTTAAGAAAATATTGTTTTGTGTTATAACGGCCATTTACTTATACTAAGAATCGCTTTCTTCAACTTTTCTGCAAGATCTTCTCGAATCAAGTTAACAAATGTCTTAAACAAACTTATACTTCTCTTAAACGGAGAAAAAAAGCGCTAAGAAAATATTTCTTTTGATTTAAGAGGGACAGTCTTGATAGAAGCAAACGTTTCTCTGCGTGTATACTGTTGAAAAGATCAAATTTTGGTGTAGGGAGTTTTGGTGTTTAGGCAGCAGTTTCAGTAGCAATAGTAATGATCTTTACAGATAATTGTTAATCAAAAATATTTATAATAATAATTGAAAAATTGATATGGCCGCATTGGGCAGTTTATACTAATTTATGTACTATTTTATTGTGGATGTGTACATAGACAAATGTAAATAACTAAATAATGTAAGTACTTAACGTTCATATTTCTAATCCCAAACATTTGAAGGAATTGCAAAATTTCTAATACAATGTTTTTGTGAAAGCAGTTTAGAATGTTTGGTGTTACAGAATAAAAATACTAGCGTGATGTTACAAATACGTAGGTATTTGTACTATGATTAATAAATATAAAGTTTGTTCGTTTGTCTTGCTCGCGTCAGTTCTAGAGTGTAATAGGATTATGATCACGTGATCGTTTTGGTTGCTCAGAACTACACTAAATAGGTACAAACGAACCGTTCAAATTGGCATTTGTATAGTATACATAACCTAAAAGATTGAGAATGGTGGCAATTGGCAATCACGATGGCATTAAGAAATCCTTATTATTTATTAATTGTTATATTTCACTTTCAATAATTACAAGGGATGTCATTTTGTATGAATATAAAGTAAAGTTGGGTTAGGCAAATAATATAGTGATAGCTGCACTGAACTGCACAAACTTACTCCACCTCCTGAGGAGGTGTAAGTTTGTGCAGTTCAAAACTGTCGGAAGCTGCCTAACATATACAAACGAACATCGGATTGCCAGTTTTTTTTACAAACGAACGCGCAATGTAGAAATTCGAACTACTTCGTATTGCACTAATAGGCATCACTTGCAATTCATGCAATTTCAAATTAATTTTAGGGTATACGTGCAATTTATGTAAGTATATTTAGGTATGCCTGAGCGGAGGTTTCGTATAGTGAGCCCCGTGCCTGTAAATACAGCAAACCCGGAGCCCATTGACATGGAATCGTGGAATGAATCCCGAATGCAAATCTACGACAAACAAAACGGAATCATCTCACCTGTACCGCTCAGGAAATGACCGAAGAATAATCCAAACAGCCGGCGGGCCCAAAAACTTAATAAATAATCTTAGCTGCCGTGTAGCAATCGCTAGAAGCGTTGGTTAGACGCCGACGTCGCAACAGAAGTGTTTCTGCGAAGACGCTGGCGGGCAAGCGTCGATTTCGTATGCGCCGCCGCGACGTGTTACGTGAACAATGGCGTCTGATGCGTAACCAATCGCGTCACTTCTCTGTCGCGGCCAGTCAGGCGAGCTAATGCGGGAAACGCCCCACGAAATGCGTTTTCTTAAGTATGAGGGACGAGAGAAGAAGCGTACCAACTACATAGAAAGCTACAGCGTGCGATGCAGAAACTGTATTCCTAAGTATTTTTCTATACACAACGGCAAAATTAACTGATAGCATAGAAAACTTTGCTGTGAATGTATGAATCTTCAACAAGAAAACGAGGTACCTCTAAGACTTGCTGACGTCCTACACCTTTGTAGGTGCTTATATCCTGCTTGAAGTTTTGTTATTCACTGTACTTACTAGGAATACTAACATGCACTTTATAATTATTGCTTCTGGGTGTTCCGCGTTCCTTATTTCGCTAGAGATACTTTGTTTCATAACCGGGAAGCAGAGAGAATGCTGATGGTATCTATATAACTTCATATTCTACCAATAAGCCGAAATATGCAATTCGCTTTTATTGGGATTCAAAATTATATTAGAGCAAAGAGTAAGGAGAACAAAACGGAGAGATTCGCATTAGAATGTAGTTAATCGAAAGGACTTTTTTCTTTTACTTGAATATTTACGTATTAATACATGTTTTATGCCTCTAATAATAAAAAGTGCACAAAAAATTGCGGGATTTTTCTTAACTAAATGCAGACAACTGGGCTACCTCCAGTCAGTATAGGAATATTACCTTAGATGTGCTTTTTTTATTATCAAGGAAATAAAAATTACAATGTTACATTACATTACAACACACAGAAAAAAAATGTTAAAGTTACTTCTACAATTGTAACAAATGCCACTACAAATAGTTATTGGATCCGTGATGGGGACAATTTGTAGCAGATAGTGAAATAATATTGTAGAAAACAAGCGTGGCGCAAAACTTGCAATATTTACTTCAATAAATTTGCATATTTTTTTAACAATTGATCAAGTGTATGTATCGTACTTATTCAAATGCTTAATGTAACAAATTTTGACAGTTACTGCTTAGATTACACAAATTAGGGGAGAGTCGCGTAAATCGTACCGGCTCCTCAATCGTACCCCTTCAATATCTCGTTTACCGTTACATCAGTGAGACATCTTATGGTATATTTAGCAAGTTTAACAACGATCAGCTTAATGTAGTAAATGCCGTTGGAGAAATAATACATATTAAAGATTTCTTAATCCGGTGCTGCAATATTTCGTTGAACTACGGTAGGTAATTTTTCATGACTTAGGCGATTGTAATTGACATAACTTTTTTTTTCTAAAACGGTGTGCTGTTGTTCGACGTTGCATGTGATTAAACATAACCTTACTTTAAAAAAATCTGTTAAATTATACGTTTTGTTATTTTGTATGAAGTTACCTAAATCTTACCACTATATCGTTGCTTAATTCGTATCAGTACGATTTAGGAAACTTTTGGTGGTACAAATATTTATTCATTTTTTCAGAAAATGAATGATCAAAAGGAAAAGAGAAAATATTATCAGTGGAGTGAAGCAGGTATGAAAGCAGCATTAAATGCCTTTCGGGAAGGAAAAATTGGTTTTAATGAGGTTTGCCGCCGCTTTCAAATTCCAAAACCTACCTTTAGGAGGCATCTACAGGTTTTCAATATTAATCCCAATAAGAAAACAAAACATATTGGGTGATCTTGCATCTTTCTTGAAGAAATTGGACAGACTTATAAAAACATTGGAGATTGGAGTCCATTTTGTTAGGGATAACTATTACAGAGGTACAAAAGGCTGCTTACGAGTTTGCTGAACGTAAAGGACTGAAACACAACTTCCATAGTACTAAAAGAATGGCTGGAAAGAAATGATTCTATATGTTTATGCAACGCCATCCTCAACTTTCACTGAGCCAACCAGAGTCTACATCAATAGCGAGATGTAGGGGCTTTAATACGACTAATGTTAAAGAATTTTTTGATATATTAGAAATAATAGTTGACGAAAATGGTTTGACAGCTCCTAAAATTTTCAAAGTAGACGAAACAGGGTTCTCTACGGTACAGAAAAGATGATAGAAAATATTAGCAAAGAAAGGAAAATCTCAAGTTGGTGTTGTGGCTAGCGGTGAAGGAGGAGTTCATACAACTTTTGTAAGCTGCACAAGCGCGTCAGGTCAATATGTAGCACTGATGTTAATTTTTAAAAGGAAGGGAATGGCTCCAGATCTATCAGAAGGGGCTACTGCTGGCTGTATCACTGAAATATCAGATACTGGATACATAAACTCAGAACTATTTGCAACCTGGCTAAAGCACTTTATTTCTAGCGTGAAACCTTCCGCGCAAGATAAAGTCCTTTTGGTATTACATGGGCACACAACCCACTCAAGAAATTTAGCAGCCATTGAACTAGCTAGAGAGAACGGAATTATACTTTTACAGTTGCCAGGCCACACTACTCATCGTTTACAACCCCTGGATGTTGCGATATTTAAACCATTCCAACTTACTACGATCAGGCCGTTGAAAAATGGTTGAGGGAACACCCTCAAAGAACAGTAACCCAATTTCAAGTAGGACGCTTAATATGGGAAGCTTATAGTAGAGCAGCAAGTATAGCAAATGCCGTCAACGGATTTCGGAAATGCGGCATTTGGCCTGTAGACCGCAATGTTTATACAGATGTTGATTTTGTGGGAGAAGATGATCTCCAAGCTGCACAAACGACAATGGTTGAAAACAAAGACGACAGTAATCAGATAAAAGATGATGATGGCATTCGTCTGGCTGTTCGCATTCAAAAACAAGAGACAAGATCCACATCCCCAGCTGTTCACGATATTTCTGTTGAAGATATATTGCAAATTCCTGATGTTAATGGAAACAATAAAAATCTTCGTGCTGGAAAACGTGCTCAAAATGCAAAAGTGTTAACTGCAACATCTTATAAAGATAACTTGGAAGCAAATCAATCTGCCTTTAAGGAAAAACAAAGACGTCAGGTCAAAAGAAAAATACGATCAATAGAAAAGGAAAACATTAAGAAGAAACCAAATGATACTGTAGTAGAAGCAAATGAAGAAGAGTGGTTGTGTTTCCTCTCAATCTACGGTTAAATGTGATGTGTGCCAACTTTGGGCACATGAACTTTGTGCTAATGTTGAATACGGAACATATATTTGCGATAGATGTACATAAATTATTCCATATTTTTCTGTTGAATGTTCTGTTTTTTATTACGGCTAGTACGTTTATATAAATATACTCATTTCCAACATAACCTATTGCGTTATTTTTGTTCTAAAATAACTCTAAAATTATGGTTATAGTAATTCCACACAGTACGATTTAGGAAACTTAGTGGTGCGATTTCGGCGACCGTTTTCCTAAATCGTACCATTTGTACTATTTCTAAAAAAAGTTTTATTTTACTCAAATCACATCACTAAAAATCTCAAAAAAAGATATAAGGAGAAAGAATGATCAAAGTAAATATTTTTATTAATAATAATGATCTAATCACAAAAATGTGGGCAATTTTTTTAACTTTGTCCAAAATGGTACGAGTTAGGTGACTCTTCCCTATTTGAGTAATTAAAACATTCTATATTAACAATTACGACAACAAATTATGCAATTATATGTCAAAAATGTAATGTCAAAAATGTAAATGTTTAAGAATTTTAATGGTTGAAAAAAATAGATAACATGGAAAAGTTGCAATATGAAATCGTAGAAATTACTAGAACTGGTTTATATGCTTTTAACAAGGATTTACAATTTTGGGAAATTGATTAACACAAAACTATAGAAGAACTTTATGAATAACGGAAGAATTAGTGTAATTTTCCAAACTTGATTATATTCAAATACTTCCTATATGTTCATTAAAATATACTGTTGCTAATAATTTTTAAATTCCATAACATAAGCGTAAACCTGGAATTTGTGCTATTGCTTCAATCACTACAACACCATTTATTCTGTGCATGTTACCTGCTATATGAAACCATAAAATATAGCATTTAGTTTACCGGATGAACAGGGTATGTTTACTTTAAACTAAGCAAATGTTAATAATGTGTTAAAATAATATTTGGCATAAGGAAAGATACATTGGCAAAATTGTGGTATAAATTCATTAAATTTGAAGCAATTTGTTTTTCAAAGAAATGCTTGGACAGGTAAATTTTATTTTTAAAAAATAAACGCTTTGCCATCAATTCTGTTTTCTCCATTTCTGTTTTTCTAGTAATGACGTCACCGATAATTTTTTTAAATGACAACTTTGCTGTTTCCTTTAAATCAAATATTCGAAATAGCATCCACCGGCTTCTTGACAATCAGGAAATCTATGGACACATTCATTTGTACATCGCGAATGACGTCAGGACTTATTCGACTCATTTCATATCTAATTTTATTTTTTAAATCTCCTAGATTTTGTGGTCTATCAACATAAATTTTTAAATTTAAATACCCCCTAAGAACAAATCAAGGGGCGTAAGATCTGGGGATCTGGGGGGAGGAGCACTCTTTTGGTCCTCGCCTACCGATTCACTTCCCAGGAAAGCAAACTCGCGAACAGGACGTGCAAAGTGCGGAGGTGCACCAATTTGCTGATACCAAATATCGCCATTTAGTAAGTCAGGATCTTCATTTGGAAAAATTTCTGCAAGAACAGGTGCATTCCTCAAGAAATCCAGATATCGCTGCTCCGTGAGCTAAAAATACTGAATCGATGTAAAAACAACTACAGTCAATGGCCATATTACTTGAAACATGTCAAAAATCAACCCTTTTACCTGGAAATTCCCATCCGATTATAGTGATACTCTTTTGCTTTGAATCCGATCGTTTATAGGGGGACTAGATTATTGTATCAATAAATAAAAATACCAGAGAAATGATATTTAGAAGAGTAAAGTACGTATATATAAATATTTCAGTTATCAACTTACATTTAGCGAGTTCACAGTTTAGAGAATGCATCGATATTTTTTAAAATATTTCGTCATAACCGTTTAGAAGCTAAGTTGTGGACTATCGTTAAGTGTTTTGTGTTGATATATCGTTATTGCAAAGGTAAAATTGTTATTCTATCTCTCTCTTAATAATTAATTATTTGGAATTTGAAAAAAATTGAAATATTTGGGGTTTTTTTGTAGAAAATGCCCGGGAAAGATTTAACAAGTGTACAAAAAGCCGCTATACAAGCTCTTCTACAATCAAACAAACATTCACAACGAGAAATTGCAAAATTACAGAAAGTATCTCCTTCTTCTGTATCGCGTTTAGCTAGAAACTTAAACGAAGAAGCTAGCACATCGACACAAAGACGGGCAAAGTGAGGTCGGAAAAGAAAAATTTTGAAGAGATCTGACCGTGAATTTGTTCATCAGGCTTTGAGCAATAGATTTGCTACAATTAAAATGATTCAAAAAATTTTACAAGAGAGAGGAATAGAGATTTCGAGCAGAACTGTCAGGCGCCGATTGCGCGAAAATCGCCTAATGGACCGAAGACCTGTAAAAAAGCCGCGTTTAATAGAAAAAATGAAATCTGCTCGTCTCAGCTTTGCAAGAGAATATCGACATTTCACAGATGAGAATTGGAAAAAGGTGAATAACTTAACAACATGATTTTTACTGAATTAATGTTTGCATTATTTAATAGGTTTTCTTTAGTGACGAGTGCTCGCTCTGTGTGTTAGTGCAGCGAGCACAATTTGTTCATAGACGAACTGGCGAACGTCTTACAGAGTCCACGGTTCTTCGAACTGTAAAACACCCTCCGCAGGTAATGATTTGGGGAGTGATTAGTGGAGACGGACCCGGCCCTTTGTATTTTGTAGAAGGTACAATGCGTCAAGAGCAGTACATAAATGTGTTAAAAAACACGTTATTACCGTATTTTAAGCCAGGACGTCGCATACCGACAGGACGTATATTTATGCAAGATAATGCTCCTTGCCATGTGGCAAAAAAAGTTAAGAAATTCTTTGAAGACAATCACATACCTCTTTTACGTTGACCCGGAAATTCACCGGACTTCAATCCCATCGAGAACATATGGAATCGACTAAAAAGTAAGGTATATGAAAGAGAAAACTCTACAAAGGAAATATTAATGAAGAATATAAAGGATGTATGGGAGAACGGTGAAGATATAAAAGAGACAATCATATCTTGCATTGAAAGTATGCCCGAAGAATTAAGGGTGTTATTAAAAATCATGGGTTATGGACTAAATATTAATTACTTATTTAATATTTATATATGTTACATATTTTTACAATATATTTTATAAATAAAAAATATAATACATGTATAGTTTATATTTTATTATGAAGAAACTACAAAATATTGAGTATTTCAAGTAATTTGGCCAGGGACTGTACAATCAGTTTCATTCTCTAGAATCGTCCGTGCTTATTTTGTGGTTTGTAGTAATTTTACTGTATGTAGGAAAATTACAGTAATGTGAATAGATTTACATAAGATTTAGTCACACTGAAGTTCATGTTGTAATTTAACAGACCTCGATGTAGGCCTACATTGCGCGTTAAATACGCAACAACATTGATACAACATACATGACGTTCTGTTATGAAAAACACAAAATCGTATGTAAAATTACAATATCTCGTGTAGTACGTTCGATAAGGATTTGTAAGTATACACGTTTAAGTACAGTTACGTCAGAGATTGTAGAAAGTCAGAGTCACTCGCCATTGCAAACAGCATAATCGAAAAATAAGAAGTATTATTAAAAGATCGTTTAAAAAATGTAGGTCACATATATCCGGTATATTTTTTATAAAAGGGGATCCGTTTTCAAAATCCATTATTTAATGAAGTTAGATTTCCACCGCAAATTTAATTCATAATAAAAATTACTGTGTATTCAATAGTCTCCATTTGTGAAGGGCATCTACCTTAAAATATGCCACAAATTTAAGTGTAGGCATCTGTTGTTTGTCAAAAATAGGAAAATTTGGATTCCTGACATATTTACAGTTTTCTCGAGGCCTGCCGGTAAAGTACATGCTGGAATTTATGTACTATACTCTTGGTTTCCGGATAGTGATTTACATAGTTTAACTTGTTATATTTACAAGTTTGTCAAAAGAGAAAAAATTATTCTGTTTAAATTGCTGCCTTTTTCTTAAGGAAATGCTTCAGTAATCAACTAAGCTCATGTAAAATTGGATTCGTAATATTTAACAGAAAAAGCTATTTTTTATATAACTTTAGTGATTAGATACTGTGATATTTTATCCAAAAGGCAATCAAGTTTCTTCTAGAAATATATTTGAAATAACATTTTTCATAATTTTCCAATTTTTTTGTACATTTTATTCAATTTCTTAAATCGAAATTTACCGCGTATCTATCCCATTCAATAGAACCATAGATACATGTAAAGCCGTACGCCGCTAAAGCGTTTGGTTGTATGTATAAGCAAAAGTTGTAGCATGAGGATGTAAAACTCCCCACTTTAATAATTTGGAGGGTGTTACCCACCCTGGACACGCCTATCGACACTCAGATCAAGTCACCTCTGTACGGCTGACTGACGTGATGCAGAAGCCAGTCTTTGGTCCGCTTCGCATGGTAGCACAGCAGTGGTCTTCAGCATATCGTACTTTCAAGCACGTGCCAAAATTGCCGAAGACCAACGGACCACGAATTTCAACGGGTAATTACCGCTAAATCAAGCGGAATCGGTACGCGTCCGTGAATCCAGCCAAGTATAACGCTGTCTTCAAGTGATCAGACTTGAATTCTCTCAGAATTTCATCGTTTCTTGTATTCCTCTTTTTTTGTCACTAATTTTCGCGACCTTTGACAGGTTTTTTTTTATATCTTATAAGCAATTTCCTTAGAGGGTTATTATGTGCAATATCCTGAATCAGTGCGTTATGCTCTAACTAAGAAAAGGGACTTTGGACTTTTAAAAAGTTGCTGTTTGTGTTTTTGTTTTGGAGGTGAGTTATCTTCGCTGTCAAATAATTATTAGAATATCAAAATTATTTTACCCTGACACATTAGAAATAAAGTAGCTTCAAGAAGTCACATGACGTTTGGTCTCAAACCTAATTGGTACCTCTAATGCTTAAGGCCATAAACATAGAAGTAAAAAAAAATTATAAGGCAAAACAGTTTTGATATTCTTTTTTTGCACACTTTTGAATTTATCAGAGCTACTACATTCTAACTTCCAAAGTTAGTTGGATAAAACTGATGTAAGGCGATTTAACTTTAAACTAAACCGCATGAGGGCTTATCGGAAACTTTGGTGGTTATAAAGCAAACACATGGATCTACTCTGTTTTGGCGTTAGAGTATTTACTGTGCTCAGCTTTGCTCATAACAAATTAAGACTTTCGAAAGTTCGATCATATAAAATGTATCCCCCAATATTTGAAAGTCTTCGGAAAAGCGTAATTTTTTTCGCAAGATGCAGAATGGAGGAAGAACATTTTCAAAATTGATAACAAATAATTTTTTGTCTCATTTGTTTTCAAGTAAATAAATAAACCCCAAGAAGTGCTTAAAGAGTTAGATCTATTCTTGTTACACTAATTAAATATTCCAAAAAATATGTTACGTTTTCGGATCTGACATAGCCTAAGTATAATCAACTAAATAAAAGCGAATTTAGAAAAACGGTCCTTTTCTGGTGTAAAAAGTAAAGACAACAATTACAGTTATATGGTAACTTTTGAATTTCTGTTTCTAAAAGCATTTTCCGGCAGAGTGTTCAATTTCTTCGTTATGATATCACTCGATATCACTAAACCAACTGTAAGTGATCCTTTGATGTTCATTTTTCTGAACATAAATGCTGTGAAAATCCTATTGCGAAAATACAAAATGGAATAATCGAAATGCTTATTATAACTAAAAGTCATAGTATTTATTTTATTTCAAATATTCAAAGATTTCGTGGCTTACCTTACAAAATATGTTTGAATGTTTCGAAAACCAAAAAATATATGTAACTGCGGTTTAGTCCATTCTGTTAAATGTTGTGTATATAAATAGCAGTGGTCACAATTGTAAATTAATAACAAAATTATGTTAAGGGGGAATACCGTAGTGTTTTGACTTTATTATTATAGTACACATAGACACCAAAAGATTATCAACAAGTAACAAAACGCTATATCTCCACTAAACTAACATTTTATTTTACACAATTTATTATATTATACTTGCGCATAAAAGTAGCAGTGATAATAGAAAATAAAATAAATGCCTCTGTAACAGTAATAAATTAATATTTCTAATATTTTAAACATTAATACTTGATTGCATGACGCTTACTTTTAATAATCAGGACACCGACGGGGCTTGCTATCAACTAGCCGTTGACATCTCTCATGCGGAACAGTTATATTAATAATTATTAATATAACTGGACAACAGCCAAAATGTATCTAAAATAAAATCGACTATATCTTACTATTTTTGGTGTGCTAAAACCGAAAATAAACTTATCTTTTTAATATTAGTTCAAGTTTGAGGGATACGTGATGCCATGTGTCCCTATATATTAACACTGTAACGACAAACGCCACTATCGTGAATATTATGGAATTGAATAGAAAATTCTCGAATCTTCTCGAATATTGTCTAAAAATCTAGGAACCGTATTTGGGTATATAAGCCGCTACAAGGCGGAGAGGTTAGTCGGTCAAAGTTAGTGAGTCTAATCGAATAGTTGACATTGTAAGGTGTCCCGAAAGTGTGTAAACAATCCAGATCACTTCTGTTATGTTTGTGGTGAGGTGACTTTTGCGTCTCAGAAGCTGTCTATTACTCCATTGATAAACCAGGCTTTATTTCGGTTGCAAAATAGGGGATCAAGAAAAACATTGGGCGCCACATATCTGCTGTAATACATGCGCTTCAAGTCTGAGAAATTGGTTAAATCATAAAAGACGATCTATGCGGTTTGCTGCCCCAATGGTCTGGAGAGAGCCTACAAATCATGTTAATGATTGCTATTTCTGCTTGATACCTCGTGTTGGGCAAGGCACAGGTATATCCAAGAAGAAAAAATCGGTTATTAACTGTCCAAATATACCATCTGCCATGAGACCTGTGCCCCATAGTGATGAACTTCCTATTCCAGAACCCCCAGGAACATTCACTTACGAATCAGATAATAGCTTCCATCAGGATATATCAACAATGGAGAAAAGATACCAGGGAAATTGGAATGCTTCCATGCTTGCGGACTACTGTTGGACTCTTGTTAGAGATGCTCTAGAAACAATTCACAAAAGGATTGGAAAAAAATCGGCGCATTTAGTGACTCTAAAAGTGTAAAAGTATCTATTTTTTATTATTTTGTTAAAAATAAAATAATGTTCTTGAAAACTGCAACTAAGTTTTTAATTTCATTGTCATTTTTCTATTCAGCTCCCAAGAATTAACAAAAAAAATGCACTTTTCAAACAAGATACAACAAATAAACTAAAATTTGTTGTCCAGTGAATTAGTATTAATATTAATATTATCTTCGTTAAACGAATTTTGACTCTTCTCGCCGTATGTTTTGAGTCGTTATCCGCTGATAGACTTAACGAAGCGATATTTTCTCCTTCGCGTAAGGTAACACGATGTTGGTTGATAAACGTCTTGAGTTATAACCTGAGGAATTTCAAAAATGATCCTAGACAATACAAAAAAAAGGCTAGCCCATACAATACTACTGGGGCTTCTATGTTTAATAGTTCTTTTTTTGTAAACTATGGAAGAAATGCCGTGTTTGGAGGTGGTTGTACAAACTCTCCATCACAATTGTCATTATACAAGTAATTTTGGACTTATCACCTCGGAGAATGTTCCTCCATCTATATGATGTGCTCTTTTACAAAATCTAGGCTTGCTCTAATGTCTCTTAGTCTTAATAATGGCACTCTTCTGCGTCTTTTAGCGTAGAAATCGTTTTCTAACAGACGTATTTTTACAGTAGAACTACTAATATTAGGGTTTAATTCGCTAACAATTCTAGAAAATGTTACAAACGGATGCCTTCTCGCCAGTTTTACAAATTGTGTGTGTTCTTTCAGTGGTTTTTCGTATGCCACCTTAATTTTCTTCTCTATGTTGCCAATTAATCTAATTTGTATTTTTTTTTCTTGTACTATGCACCGATTTGTGCGACTCATGACAATAAAATCGTTACCTTAAAGACGTACAGCCAACCTAAAAGAGTTAGAATACCATTATTTTAGTAGTAGTAGTAGTTTATTGCGCCATCAATTTTACATGGTCTGTCAAAAAAATATAATTATATACATAGATGTATGTCTATACAGTAGGTACGTATGTCTATATTAAAACATTTCATAAAGAAAATAATTGTGATAAATAAACAACAAACAGAAAAAAAAGCATTAACGACAAACAAGACATTCAAGTTGTATAGATAAAATCATAAATAAAAAATATAGATAAAATAACATTGTAAATAAGGTTGTAAATAAACGCTGTATTCTCTAAAAGGCAAAGGACATGAATTCAGCGATATTGTAAAAAACATTTTTGTGTAGTAGTTCTTTTACATTGCCGGTTAACTTCTTTAAGTTCATTCCCTTGATGTTTTCTGGAAGATGGTTATACAACGTTATAACCGTTATTTCAAAATAATATCGCTCTACGAACCTTCTTCTATTAAAAACAAGCCACTGCTATGTTATTGCAGAGGCATACATATATTGCCCTGATTCTAAACTTTGATAATTCCTTAGACGATTCGGTGCAGTCTTTCATAACAGTGTCGATGTTGACATATTCAGCCTCTCAGTAAAGAATTACATTGAAAATGAAATCGGAAAACAAAAAAATTACACAGCCAAATTACACAGGTTTGTATATAGTAGTTCAATATATGAACTATTATAGGCGAGTTTGGGTATTCGTTCGGAGTAACTCCATTTACTCCAAGTACCCTACTAGCGCCCTTTAACGTTCGGAAATGTCGTGTTTTGGCGCAACACACAAATTCAAACTATTGTAGTTTTCGTGATACTATAAACCTAACGAAAAACTAATGTATAACACTCTGCACAAACATATTTCAAAATTAACGGCATTTCCAAAGACCGAAAGAAAGAAACATTCGAATATAGAAGTAGGATTTATTCGGATTGCCCTTATTAGAACGAGTGAAATATAATCGAAACTCGTTCCATTTTGGGCTGTTTCAAGTTCATTATCAGAGTAAAAAATCTAGCACACGTCTAATGCGATTTTAAATTAGCTTATTGTAAATAAAAGAGAATGAAATTTGACAAGCTTTTAGGTCATGTTGTCGTAGTTAATAAATATTATGCTTTATGATATAAATATATAAACAAAAACAAGAAACATGTTGTATTCCAACGTGGAAAGGCGTAGAGCTTAAAATTAATTTACTTACATTTTATAAACCGTAGGTTTTCATTTCGTGCCGATATCATACATGTTTAACGTTTTTCTACTTAAATTAGGCTTTCCGACGCTTCACATTAGTCATTGTGTCAAAATGGTTTGAGGAATAAAGTAGGGATACTATTTCTGGTTTGCTTGTTGCTTTTTATAAACAATTAAGGCAGACTTTTCAGATTTTATCTCCACTTTTGTCCAACCTCATAAAATGTACTACTTAGGAAAATAAAATTAAATAACCCAAGAAAATTTGCGACATTTTATTGTTCAAATGCTTACAAAAATAGTTTTTAAGTGAACTACCTTCCATATTTCTACAAATTCAGAAAAAAGCAAATTGTGAACAAACACTTTAATATACTACCAACCTAACATTAAAAGTAAACTTATAGGGGAGCATTTCATTTTGGATAAATGCTGAAATAAAGTTCAAGCAGGCACTGGTAATGACAAAAAGATTAATGACATTAATGTGTATAAAAAGAAAGAATTTAATAATGATAAATTAAATGCATTTATAGATGTCAAAAAGCGCTTTCTTGTTCGATACATTTTTAAAGCATTATGGGTATCATTCGTTTGACAAATTATGACATTGCTTTTAGTAGAACTTAGATCCCGGCCGCAATTATTTTGGAACTGGAAATTCCTTAAAAAAGTAAATCTTTCAATTTTTAAGAAAACAAATATTAGTAAAAGAGCATGATTATACATACACCTGCATTATATTAATAATTTTATAATTAAGGAGTGTTAATAATTTAACGATTTGAAGTAGTATTTTGTAAAATTAGAAAAATATAAATTATTGCCGAAAATTCAGCAAAAAAATAAATTCGTATAATGTTATTGTACTCACACCAGTAACACCATACGAATTTATTGTTTCCAGAATTTTCATGCCAATTGCAGTAATAGTAACAAAGACTGTCGAGTAGTATAACGCAGAGAAACGTTTACTTGTCCGCCTTAATTCAAGACAATTACTGTTTTAATTATCCACAGTACAATAACTGTTTTAAATCAAAAGGAATATTTTCTTCGCGCTTCTTTCTCCGCTTAAGAGATGTTATGCACTTGTAATTAAATACATAATTGTATTTCTTTGCTTAAGACATTTGTTAACTTGATTCCAGAAAATCTTGCAGAAAATTTGAAGAAAGCGATTTTTAGTATAAATAAATAGCCATTATAACACAAAACAATATTCTCTTAAGGATAGTAAATAGATTTCTTAATTCCAGAATGCGTTTAGGTAATTTTATTTTCTTAAAATAAAGCATTCTTTAATAAAAATTCTTGAAATGCGTATTATTTATATGCATATTATTAATTGCGCTTACCTTGTTTTAAAACAGTACGACATATTTGTACATAATACAGCAAATTATTCACATTGCTTGTGATTTGAAAAAGGCTAAAGGTGGATGCCATCTACAGAATAATGTTCAAACAAAAGTGAACTTAATGTAGAAGCACACATGGAAAAAATGCATAGAAACAATGACCAAGACAGATAATGCTAACAAATAGCTTATGTTATTGATGGATTCATTACCGGCAAAAATAATATTAGAAGAATAAGAGCATTAAAGCTACTTACTCTTGGCCACATTGCTCTTACATCTCTCAATTTATGCCACTAATCTTCAAAAACAACAACTGAAATATTTTCTGGCGCCACGTAGTGCCAGTAGTTATAGTCATGCCGTCCTAGAGACAGTATACATATATGTATACTCTTTCCTAGAGAATAGCGAATATAGAAGCCGAAATATAGATGGCATACTTACCCATGCAATGATATAATCTTTAACCTAGGACATTTCATAAACATTTTCAAAAGATACCGGTTAATGTAATATCTTTTTCTTTTTATTACTACTTACCACGTGTACTAATCTAATTATAGTGTTTTTAAATATATAATAAATAATAATAATAGAAAAGGGATAATTATTAAACTACAGGATGACACACGGGAGAAGGACGTTTTTTAATAAAAGAATACTCAGAAAATTCACAAATGAATGTATGTTTATTGACATGTAATTAAAGCTCACTAGTTGCCATTTTTATGTAGGACAGACTTATGTGTGAAAAATAATGTCGTCGAGGTGATGTCCATCATTTCGAATGCACGTCTCAATTCTCTTCTCAAAATCCTGCATCACACGGTTCAACATCTCTGGGGGGATGGTAGCAATTTCTTCAGTGATTGCATTCTTCAATTGGTCAAAATTTCAAGAAAATTATTTTCTTATATTATACATTTTTATCGTCTTGAAATAAAAATATTTTCTTGAATAGAGACTGATTTTTGCAAGAAAATCTCTGCGGGCAGTAAATTACAAAATTCTTTTAGATCCTATTTATTTACCTTTTAAATTTCGCTATTCCTTAGAAAGTCTCATTATAATACTATCTCTGAATTCTTTGTCTGATGTATCCATAACTGCCGGACATCAAATTTTTATATCTTATTAATATGACTTGATATGGCTTTGTTTGTGTATTGTTACACATGTGCATGTATGTTTTATTCATTTTTTTTTCTATTTTATTTTATGGCGAAACCTATGTCCTTGTGAATCAATCGGCAAAAGAATTATTATTATTAATTTAACCGACAGGGTAACACACATATTACAAGTATTTTTCATGTAAAACGTTTACTCGCTAATGATAAAAGCCTTCTTTAGATCTTCAGTAAAATGCAATGTTGCAAACTACATTTTCGTATTGTATCCCTATTTATTTAATCATTTTTAACGAATTAGCGCAGGATTGTTCCAAGTGGAAAAACGTTGCCTATTGGCTAAGAACATATCAGGATTTATTTTGCCGCTCAAATTTAAATTTATTCAATTGATGTAAATTAATTAAAGCGAACTTTGTGTGTGTTAATCGTGTGCGCTTTTCATTGTCCTCCGCAGCGTCGTTTCTACTACGCGACTCCACACTGGCACCGTTCTAATGTCGGCTTCTTTAACGGAGCGTGCGGCGGCTCGCTTTGGCGAAAGCCTGCCCCGGAAACATGCAATGTCTCATAATAAGTGCTTTCGACGACTCTACGCGACTCTCGCATTCAAACTTTGTTGCTCCTCGCAACAGAAATGTTCCCTTTTCATAAATGTCATGACGATGAAAGTAAAGAGTAAAAAAATATTGAAAAGGAGCGCGCCGTGCTACAGAAAAGATGGCAAACTGGAGAAAATGTTCCAAACGAGCTTTTGATGTAAGAATTTTATGTATAAAACTCGTTACAATTTATGACACTTTATGTTTCGCGGCTGACTTTTTCCATTAAAAAGTTTTTAAACTCCCTTCTTTGGAGTAATATTTCATGAATGCGGCGCTACGTATAACTACACGGAACGAATTAAAATGTCAATTATTGAAACGATGAGTGTGCGAAAGGAAAAAGAAATTAAATTACTTTGTTTATTCGATTTTCAGAAGGTAATGGATTATTAAATATTAATTTTCATTTAATGCTCTTTATTATCATTTTTCAATCAAATATATTTTAAATTTAGGCAATACATTTCGTATTATTTCAAATGTGATATTAAAAAGTAACATTTATGGGATGTATCATTAGCAAGGTACACCTTGGGTTATATGGCAAATAACACTAAAGTATCAGCACACTTCGGCCACACAACTCTTTATTTGATTGATTCCGACAGTCGTTTGGAGAATTCAAGTAAGACCGAATAGGTCTTACGGCTGACAATGAGTATCCATGAATCATCGAAACGGCTGTTCCGAATAAATCAAGTAATAACTTGTGTGGTGCGGAGTGCGTCGATATTTTTGTGTTATTTGCTATGCCTTTATGAGAAAGGAAAGCTGTTCTAAAAGTTTTCGCGTATATTAAATATTAAAAGTGTGTCATGTAAATTGCAAAATATAAATTGTAAGGCGGTTGAATAAGTCGTATGACCGCAAAGTTCGACAAATTCCAAACACTGATGTAAAAAGTTAGATGAAAAGCAGATCTGTTGAGTTTTTCATGAAAGCTCTCACAATGGTATAATTTGTACTATAGCGGAAACTAGACACCCTGTATACTTTGACATAATTTTATGTTGTGCAGAACTCATCTCCGAATATATTTTATTTGAAAACTTTTTCTCTAAATTACTCAAGAAAGGAATTATTTTCCGCCCGTGCACTATGTGTAAAAATAAATAAGAAGCAAATCAGGTTTCTGTAAAACTTTGTATGCTGATTGGTGTAGGAATGACAGATACTAGCATATATTTTTAGCGGCCCAATTACTCATTTTTGACTTTTAGTCTTCTGCAAAGAAATACATGACTTTAATTCAATTTTAAAAATTTTCAACAATTTTTCAAAAAAATGTTTAAGGTACCTAATTTCCAATTTTTTTTTAACACTTCAAAGATATGTTTCATGTTGGAGTGTTAAAGGAACTTCTCATTTTAAATGCATAAAAATAAACATTTTTTTAAATATTCATAGTAGTTAATGCTTAGGCTCCCATTTTTCAATTTTCTAAAAAAAATGATTACATAAAAATTGTAATTTAACTCGAAGCAATAAAATGTGTTCTTCGGAGAACTGAAGATATATTGTGCTACTAAAAATATGGGTTATTGTTAACACCTTGCTAAGTCCGTAGGGGAGTCGCTGACAAAACACTACTTTTGAAACGCTAACATTTCAAAACAATTTATTGCAAATAATGGAATTTGCCCAGAGAAAGATCTTGTGAAGATAATTGCAACAACGTTGTAGGAACGATTTTGTATTGAAAATGTACGAACTAATTGTAGAAAGCTGCCCCATCGTTAAAGAGTAATTTTCATTAAAATATTGGAGTAATTTTATTGCAGTAAAGTATGCTTTAAAACTAGTGAAACTTCACAAAAGGTAGTCTAGATCCTAACACTTGAGTAAAAGAATATGCTGTTTCGATATTTAATAAACATTAAGTAAATTTTATTTTCTTGGTTTACGGGTTGGAACCGCGTCATTGTCGCAGCTTTAGCCGGCGTTTCGTCCACACTCATATGTGACATCTTCAGGGCTGTAACTGCGCACTGACTAGAGACTTATTCATTCCGGAGGGGTTTATATAGGGGTTGGTTTGGTCAATGAAGCGGAAATGTTTTACGTCGATGAAGCGGGAATGTTATACGTTAATGAAGCGGAAACGTTATGCGTCGATGAAGTGGAAACATTATGCAGCGATGAAGCGGAAATGTTATGCGTTAATGAAGCGGAAATATTATGCGTCGATGAAGCAGAAATGTTGTGCGTCGATGAAGCGGAAATATTATGCATCAAAGAAGGGGAATTGTTACGCATCGATGAAGCGTGGCGGTTGCTAGGAGGTTTAACTAGTTGGTATTTCCACGTGTGATGTAAGGTGTAGCCATTTAAATTGCTGGGATGTTTGAAAATTTCTATTGATTGACGGATTTTTTTGCTATAATAGTGAGCATTGCGAGATAAGATGCGGGTAGAGTTAAATTGGATTTGGTGGCCAGTTTCCAGTCTATGCTCAGCCAGTGCGGACCCGGCTACACGCAACAACTGCGTACAACGCTCGTGCTCAGTAATACGAGTGCTGACTGATCGCTTTGTTTCACCGATGTATACACTACCGCACGAACATAGAATCTGGTAGACACCAGGGGCTTCCAGATGTTTGCGGCCTTTGATGGGAAAGTAGTCTGAGAGTTTGAAATTGGACTTGAAGATGGTTTTTATGTTGTTCCTGAAGAGAATCTTGCTGATGTGATCGGTGACACCATGAATGTAGGGCAGATATACTTGCTTATGGAAATTAGGGTTAGATGAGGGGAGTTGCTGTGGAGGAGGGTTGGTGTAGCGATTAATGGTAGTTTGAAGATCTTTCCTGGAATAGTTATTGCGAATCAAAGTTTCAATGATGTGGTTCAGTTCTTGAGGAAGCAAATTGGATTCAGATATGGAAATGGCTCTTTGGATAAAAGAATTGATAACACCGCGTTTTGGGTTGGATGATGGTGAGAGAGGCCATTGAGGTATCTATCCGTGTGCGTGAGATTTCGATAAATGGAATGTCCCAGTGCACCGCCAGGACGCCGGTATACGAGAACATTTAGGAAAGGAAGGCAATCGTCCGATTCGGTCTCCATGGTGAAACGTATGGGATCGTGTTGAGAATTCAAAAACGATAGGAAATTGGTTAAAGATTCATGTCCATGGGGCCAGATGACAAAGATATCATTATCGTTTACCTGTAGCAACACTTTGGCTTAAGGCTGTAAGATAATAGGGCTTGTTGTTCGAACACTTCCATAAAGATGTTGGCAACGACAGGAGACAGAGGAGGTCCCATAGCTGCGCCTGAGACTTGCCCGTAATATTTATCCCGAAACTGAAAAGAGGAAAGACAAGCTTCAACCAAGTCAGCCAGATCATTCGGTTGGTCATTGGAGATGAGGAACTCTCTAATAATGGATACTGTATCCGGTATGGGAACCTTGGTGAATAAGGATTCGACATTAAAGCTGACAAGTAAATCGCCAGGATTTACCGTCAACTTTTTCAGTCGTTGGACGAAATGTTGGGAATTTTGAAATCGCTGTGCCCAGCGTAAGGTTTTAGAAGGTTAGGAAGATACTTCGATAATTTGTAGGTAGGGCCATTGATAGTGCTGACAATAGGATGTAAGGGGATATTGGGTTTGTGAATTTTAGGGAAACCGTATAACTTAGGGGCTGAAGAATCACTAGGGAGAAGTGACCTCGGAATATCGGTAGGGATAGATGACGTTTTGATGGAAGTAATGATGGAACGCTCAATTCGAGAAGTAGGATCACGTTGAAGAAATTGATAGGTGCCGTCTTGCAGTAAGGGAAGAACTTTTTGCTCATACTCTTCGCTGTCTAGGATCACTGTAGCATTTCCCTTATCAGCTTTTAGTACAGCAATTTTAGGGTCAGATTTCAGGTTTCTTAAGGCCCGAGTTCCTGACTTAGGAAGGTTTGATTTCGGAGGTTTGGCACGCGCGAAAATTTTAGATGTTTCAAAGCGAATGGGATCAGCAGTTTCAGGCCGAGCAAAGCATAGCGCATAGCGGTTGACAGAGCATAGACTGGAAAGTGGCCACAAAATTCAATTTACTCTACCCACATCTTATCTCGCAATCCTCGCTATTATAGCAGAAAAATCCGTGAATCAATAGAGATTTTCAGACATCCCAACAATTTAAGTCGCGAAGATGACCCCCTTACATCACACGTGGAAATCCCAACTAGTTAAACCTACTAGCAACCGCCACGCTTCATCGATGCATAACAATTCCGCTTTTTTGCTGCATAACATTTCTGCTTCATCGACGCATAACATTTCCACTTCATCGACGCATAACATTTCCACTTCATCCACGCATAACATTTTCGCTTCATTAACGCATAACATTCCCGCTTCATCGACGCATAACATTTCTGCTTCATCGACGCCTAACATTTCCGCTTCATTAACGCATAACATCCCGGCTTCGTGGACGGATAACGTTTCCACTTCATCGACGCATAACGTTTCCGCTTCGTTAACGTACAACATTCCCGCTTCACCGACGTATAATATTTCCGCCTCATTGAGCAAAATAAGCTCTATATAAACCCCATCGGAATGAATAAGTCTCCAGTCAGTGTGCAGTTACATCCCCGAAGATGCCACATATGAGTGTGGACGAAACGCCGGCTAAAGCTACGACAATGATGCGGTTCCAACCCGGGAACCAAGAGAACAGTTTAATTAGTTTTTAATTATAGACGACCGCGGAAACCTACGAACCAAATTAAGTAAATCTGACAAAAATTTTAGATTTTACTATTCAGTATTATAGTGATTCAAACAATTGTAGGCGAGCCACACAAGTTATGTAAATTATATTATCTTTCCCGTTCTTTTGCTTTACAATTTACAAAGATGTGTGAAATAGTAAGAAATAACCCGGGACTAGATTTGCGTCATTGTATCATGTGCCAGTACGATCACATATTGGGCAAACCATTATCTCCAAAACTTCTTTTTATTGTGTTAGTAAGGTTGGCACTAAACATCTTTGGTAGATATAGATCCCAATTATATTTGGAAGACGCAATTACTTCTTCTTTCCAACTAAATTAAAAGCAATTGAAAGTAGTTTGGTTCAAACTGTATTAATTCAAAATGCAATTTTAATCTTCTAATCACAGCTTTACTTTACGAGATGATCGGTATTATAATTATACGAAGTGCTCTCCCTTTTCGTTTAAAGGGTTCTGCACATGGATATATGCTTACGATTTCTATGTATATATGTACTTGCGACATTCGAATCTATACGTATAAAGCGAAAGGAATCGAGTACGACCCGGAACTTCCCCCCGATACGTAAATCAGTAAACATCAGAGAGGTTTCCGCTCACTCGACGTCTGTCGTAATTAGAAACGGCGATTTGAAAAACACATTTTCAAAGTTAATGACGTACGTCGGCCACATAAAAGATGAGATCAAACGGCCAAGGTATATACTTTTTTCGCGAATAAAGAGGACTTTTTCTTTTCCTCCGATGACTGCGGTCTGCAGCCACTTGACGAAATACTTAACATAACGATTGCAACGGCACGAAACGGCATCTAGATCGTAAATAGATGTGTATGTATTCGAACATATGTATACATGTATTTTATTAAAGAAGGTTGCAATCATAGCGAAAACTTATGGTACTAGAGCTACCAATAGGAATATTTATACGAGGGTGGTTCAAATATAAATCGACTTTTACTTTTTGTGACGTAGGATGTAGCGGAATACCTTCCACCACGGCACTATCGCGAAGGAGGCGCCAGGTTCGGCTGCATAACACACTGTTGTCAAGTTCGACGTAAACAAAGATACTCATCTCAATGAAATATCAATTTAATCATGGGGAACCAATATTATCAAAGTCGCAACTGCAATTTTGGTGCAAAGAATTTCGTGGAGGATGAGACTGCAGCGCACAGTAAATGGTATCAGCGCAATCCCGAGACATGTTTTAGATTGTTCTCCAACGCTTCGTAAAATCCGTTTCTATAGTCACGTGATTCCACATATTCGGTGCACTTAAAATGCCACAAGAGGAACTGGAAAAAGGGACTTACTTCACTGGGAAAATTCATAGAAAAAGGAGGAGATTATGTAGAAAAATAAGAGACTTTCCATTTTTTTAAAATAATGTTCGAATAAAAAATTTTAATCTGCCCTCGTTTTATCATTTCTCAGCTTACCAAGCCTTAAATATGTTTAAATCACGTTCTCGAACATTGTAACACTGAAACGCTTCACTATCACCTCTACCACTACAATTCACTGACACTGGATGCTGGTTTCGATAATTAAGCTATCATTTTCAGCAGTAAAATGGAACTAATGAACTAAGGTAATCATCTATTTATACAGGTTTAAATTTACGGTAGACTGGTCGCGGTTTAACTCTGGAATTTGGGGATCCTACATCAGAATTCATTAAAATGTGTTTGTTTTTATAAATTTTCCTGCGTTTATAATAATTTAAGTGTACATTGCTGTTTACGTTTTTAATTAAGTTTATACCATCAACATTACGATTCCTTAGAAGCACTTGTAGCGAGACACCCAATTTGTCAATCTTTCTAAATTGATTTTTTATTGGCCGGGTATCACGATCTTTACATAATAATAATAATAATAATATATTTTATCCTCGCCTACCAATCCACTTCCCAGGAAAGCAGTTGTTTAAAAACTCGCGAACAATACGTGCAAAGTGCGGAGGTGCACCATCTTGTTGAAACCATATATCGCCATTTGGTAAATCAGGATCATTTTCATTTGGGAAAATTTCTGCAAGAGCATTTCGAAAATTGGGTATAAAGGAAACATTAATTTCTTGAATGACGGCATCATTGCTTCTTGTTATTAACAAAATTTATGTTTTCCACTCTTTTAATGACTTATTTGAAAATTTTCTTATATGAGGTATTAAAATGTTGATGTTACCTACAATTAAATCATTTATAAAAATAAAAAAAAATCGGAAGTTAAACTTTGAAGCGAAGGAAAATTGATGCAAAAATCTATATTCCTTTAAAATATACTTTTGGTCGCTGGTGCACCTACTAGCACCTGCTTCTAATTTATACTGCAGGTATGAAGAGGAAAAGCATTGCCTTACAAGGAAACATTGCTTCTGTACCTTATTTCCATATCTATACATCAATTTTAGTGTCTTGTACATCTTTTAGAAACAATACTATTCTTTAGGATACATCAGCAAACAAAACGAAACAACTACAATGAAATGAATACTCACACTTCTGCTGTTGCAAGAAAATTGTGCTGGAGTCTCGTTAGAATAAAAATGGTCCTCTAGATGGGGCATTGAGTGGGCTCAAATGCTTCATGTTGATGTCCTAGGATGGAGAAGTGGCATGTATTCGTAATTAGATATCTGTTTCCTGATGATTTTCACATAATTAATTTGGCAAATTGCTAATTTGCAGTAATAAAAGGATTAGGGAGAGCAAGGCATTATACCACTTTTCTAATATTTACTTATGGTAGATGACGTCTCTCACACGCAGAGGAACGTCTACTTTTATCAACGCTGTCCGCCTTTATTCAAGATAATTACTGTTTCAATTGTCCGCAATACAATAAGTTTTAAATCAAAAGAAATATTTTCTTAGCGTTTCTTTCTCTCCTTAAGAGAAGTATATACTTGTAATGAAATAATTGAATTTCTTTGTTTAAGCCATTTGTTAACTTCATTCAAGAAAATCTTGAAGAAAATTTGAAGAAAGCAATTCTTAGAATAAATAAATGGCCATTATAACACAAAACAATATTTTCTTAAGGACGGTAAATAGTTTTCTTAATTCCAGATTGCGTTCAGGTATTGTTCATCCCTTGCAGGTTTCAAGGTTGCAAGGTTTCATACCTTGTTCAAAACAGTGCGACATATCCGTACATAATGCAGTAGATTATTCACATTGCTTGTGATTTTAAAAAGGCTATAGTAGAGGTTATCTACAGAATAATCTTCAAACAAAAGTGAATTTAATGTACAATGAAAAAAGTGCCTAGAAACAATGAATAGCTCCTATTGATGGAATCATCACCAGCAAAAACAATATGAAAAGAAAAAAGCATTAATGCTTCTTGCTCCTGGCTACGTAGCTCTTATATCTCTCAGTTTATGCTATTAATCTTCAAAAACAGTAACTGAAATATTACTTGGCGGCACCTAGTGCCAGTAGCTATAGTCTAGCCGTCCTAGATAATAGCGATGGAACCAGAATACAGATACCATACTTACTCATACAATGATATAACCTTTAACGTACAACGTTTCATGAACATTTTCAAAAGATACCGGTTAATGTAATATTTTGTTCTTTTTATTACTATTTACTACGTGTACTAATTTAACCATAGTTTCTTTTAGATATAATAAATAATAATAATAAAAAGGGGATGAATAAACTTAAATATTAATTCATTAGTCATTAAACTACATAAAAACAATCCCTATTTAATTACATCATTAAAGAAATAATTTAATTGTACAGTAACCTATAAAAAAACTTTTTCATTAGCTCATTCATTTGCTCTTAATTTTAATTATTAACTTTAGTTTTTTTTCCATTATTGTAATTTTTCTTTTGTTGGATATCCTTGTTACTGGCCTGATGATGTATTTTTTGAAGACGAAGCTGGTCGCCTAATTTCTCAATAGAACTCTGTGAGAACTGGACCATTTTTTCATTCCTACCTTTAATATGAATATTTTCTTAACTTCAAACTAAATGATTTACTTGGAAGAAACATTTTTCTGTCTTGGATTTTCTTGATTTTCTAATCCTAAGAAAATGTTTACTTAATCCAAATAAAATTTCAAGAAAATTATTTTCTTATAATATTAATTTGCATTATTATATTCTTGATATAAAAATATTTTCTTGAATAGAGACTGATTTTTGCAAGAAAATCATTTTTTTTTGATGCAAGAAACCGTTTCTCTGCTTGTAGAACAAGAATTTAATTTTTATGAAAAACTCTGCTTAATAATGTTTAGTTATCAACCTTGTGCTCCTTTGTTATATTTTTAAATCATTTAGTCTCGATAACTTTAAATGGATTGCACTTTATAATTGATAATTAAATATTTCTTCGGACCACTATGTAGGTTATCTTTAATCTACATACATGCAGCGCTCTAAAGCATCCGAATAACCATGATCAAATATTACAAGCCGGTAAACATATCTGAATGTTAGAACTAATGAAAGAATTCAGGATCGAATTGTGTGCACCGGACGAATTGAAACAATTAAAAAAACGAGGAACAAACGGGAAGTGAATAGAAAGAAATGGTGGAACTCACGTTGGTCAGTGTTTGCTTTGAAACACATAAATGACTGCATAGTCATCATATCGATAGCAAATGTTTAGACAGTCGATTGTTCGGCGTTGATTCAGTTGCTTCGGCTTGTTCAATCGCAATCAGCGATACGTCGGAAACAATGGAGAAGCGGTGGACGTTTAAATTTGTCTTCATTTACGTGTGTCGGTTGCCGGCCTCCTGTAGAGAACAATGAACAAGAAAGTTGTCACAGATTTTGTGCTATTCACGATCAAAGGTCACAGAGGACTCTTGTAAACGTAGGTATAATGCAACGTATACATACACAATGCAATTCCGGGTGATATAAGCTTACCTGTATGTTGAATTGACTGGGGCGAAAATAACAATAAATAAGATGTTCGTCCTTTGAGTGGATGGCAGGTAAATTATTTAACTTTGGTACTGTTTGTGTATGTCAATAAAAGGCAACATATGTCTTTTCTTGTATGGTATACACTGTTCACACGCACCTTATCTAATTGTTACAATGTATATAAAATAGGTACCAACATAAGAATTGTTTGGAGATATATTACCGTTCATAATAAGTGGAAATTTATGCAGTATAACTAAGACGCTGTACTTTTCTTAAATAGGCATTTAGAACAATTTTATAACTCCAAAAAACTTTAGCAATAACTGGAGCTTGTTTATCTTACTGAAACAGGATATCATTTTCATTTAAGTACCTTAAACCATATTTAATTGAAGTCAATTCACAAAGAAACATACTTGGTGACTTATAATAAAGCTTCACATCACTAACTATGCTTAAATTGCTGTAAACACGTGTGCAAATGGTTTCATGCAACAGATAAATCCTAACTGCATCAGGCAAGCCGTAGATTTGTATGAGGCAGACGCCATAATTTCTCGGCCTGACAGAAAAAAATAACTTGGTAAAATTTAACAATTTTTATTTTTCAATATAATCCCCCCAAATTTCAATACATTTATTACCACAATTAATTAATAATTTTACACCCTTGTAAAAATAATCTAAAGTTTTTCCCTCAAAATGTTGTATTACAGCTGCTTGTAACTTAGTACCGTCCTTAAAGCGATGTCCCCTAAGGTCTTTCTTTAAATCAGAAAATAACTAAGAACCATTGTTTCATCTCCTGTGACAATGGACTCCAAAATTGGTTTCGGATCGTTTTCACGCATGTTTAAAAACGAGCGCGCACATTCGACGTTCCGGCGTTCACGTTGGAGAGCAGAAAGAAGATTTGGTACTCATTTTGCACTAATCTTAATTATGCCCAAATGGTTATGCAGAATTCGAATTGAAATGTTTTGAGACGTTATCAGTTCAAACGGCCGACCGGCGCGCTCATCATCTTCAAGGGGTTCTTGCCCCAAATGTAAACATTTTGCCACTTTCTTACAGTGGAATATAAAGGACATAAATCACCATAAACGCCGTCTAAACGTTGCTTAATGTGATTAGGCGCATGCCCTTCCTTTATTAAAAATTTAATGACCGCGCGGTACTCAATTTTCGTTACCTGAGACATTTTCATGCATTCACGTTGTCTGGCTGGCTACTAAAAACGACTACTCTTCGAGTCGTAATATATATATAGTGTAGGCCCCACACATGACATGTGCAACTATGACGCAACGGAGTTTGAATACACTTGAACCTATCAGGCCGAGAATTTATCGCGCACACCTCGTGTATATGTGTATGAAGAAAAGCTGAAATTATTGAAAATATAAAAAACGATTATATACTTTATCTTAAATATGTTCAAAGTAATTACCTTCAGCAATATTTAAGTATTCTCTCCTTCCTCTTCTCTAAGGCCGCCAACCAATTTTCTTTTGGAATACTTGCAAAATACTGATAAATTGCAGTTGTTTCCTCAGACGAAAATCTTGTACCTCGAATATATTTCTTTGAGCTCATAGAGCAGTCAAAAGTCACACATTGCTAAATCAGGTGAGTACAGTGGAGTTCTACTACTTTCATATTTTTTTTTTACAAAAATATTGAATCGTGAGAGCTGCGGCAATGCATTATCGTCTTGCAACATAATACCCTTCTCAGGACCTCTACAGAACACCTCGGGCAAACATTTTTCGTGTACTATTTAGCTGTTACTGTTTTTTTTTTGTACGTCAAGTTTAATTGCACATACAAGGCCCGTATTTCTAAAGAATACCATATCATAGCTCGCTGCTTCTTTGTCGTTGTTGATGTTTATGGATCCATACACGACTCTCTTGACGGATAGGTATGACGGAAACCGGAATATACGTTTCGTCACCTTAGAAAAAAATTGGTGTGCGCCGTTCTTCGAAAGAATTCCATGACAAATTCTCACGCTTTGATTTTCGAAAGTCAGAAAGCTGATGCGGCAAAAGACAAATTACTTTTTCTAAATACAAGTGATCGTGAATGAGTGTCTTGACAGCCGAGGATCCAATCTTGAGTTGATGTTCTATCACAGCATACGTGGCTCTATTTTCCTCTTCAATTATTTACGGCCGTATGAGGGCGTCCTGCCCCTTTCTGATGTTGAACAGAACTTCTTTCGCGTTCAAAGTCGTTACCATCGGTAAATTGTAGTGTGTGAAAGTGCTCTCCAATTAATCCCATTTTTTGACGGTATCCAAAGACGATACCCAGCTTTTTTATGCCCAAATCTTCAGTCAATGTATGTCAATATACACGTTCTTTCGAGATGCCCATAGCTTCTGCTATCTGCTAGCACCGTTTGTTGAACTTTTCGGATGTTATCGGCAGTGGTTGCAGTTTTTAACTATCCCGTTCATCATCAAGAGCAGGAACAACCACCTTTGAATTCAACTACCCAAAATTTCACTGTGGTGGTGGAAAATGATGGTGTAAGACCCCCGTAAACACCGTTCATCTCGGCTTTAATTTGCGTAGGGGTATTGCCTTTCAAATACAAGAATTTTGTTTTATAAAATTGAAAATTGTTTTATCTGAAAGGATGCGATGGCTTTGTTTTATTTTATAAAAATCAGAAAAGTGTATTTTCGAATTCATAGCAAATTTATAGTGATAATGATAAAATATTTCCTATTATCATTGAAACTATGGTAAATGTCTAAAGTTAAGTTATTATTTATAGTTTTGTGGAGACTATACTCTGTTTTACAATCCATGTTTAATATATTAATAAATTAATACGGCGCAGTGAGAATGTATACATGTATGCATGAGAGAAGACGTTTTATAATTGAGAAAATGTTTTACCAAAACAATTATCTGGTAGTGTTAGTGAAAACGATTGCAGTGCTGATTCGTCTAAATCGGATAGTAATAGTAATTACACACTTTGTGAGAGCGTTATTTTCTTAAATAATTAATGGCTTGTCTGTTTCAGGTAATAGCGAAGGGGTCAGGCTGGGAGCGACCTCTGGACCTATCCCGTCTCCGGGCGGGTTCTCTCCTGTTTTGTCAGCAGCAAAAACGCTTTCGCTAAGGGAATCATCGTGTGCTGAGGCCTTCTGGAAAATGCCCCATAAAGGTAAATATTAAACGTTATTGGCAAATATGCATTATTCATTCTAATTAATTAGGATAAAGCGTCAAGTTTGTTCTATCGATATTTTAACTGTTGCGTCGCACTAAAGATTCTGATATATGATAAACTGTTATCAACTTTCTACTCGAACCACAAGAATTGGAAAACAAATCTCTTATTTCGAATATAGGCGAAACGCGCGCTTTTAGTAGGCCTTTCTGTGATGTCATCAGGCCGAAATAAACAAATAAACCACTACATATAACTTTGGCAATAGTATGCGTTTGTATTGTCATTTTTGACATCAAAAACGGATTTAACGTGCTTTTATGTTTAGAAGATTTACCGCCGCCAAAACACCATAAAAAAATCTTTTCCCTATCCCAAAGCGCGAGAAGCGCAGAAAGTTGTGGTAATTTAATGAATAGGAAAGTAGTCAGACTAACCTCCTGTTGGATTATGCTAGTAGGTTTGACAAATAAATGATAGCTGTATTAATTATGAAAAACACCGAATAACTATACACTGTTCAATATTTTCCATTGATTATATAGTTGGATGGGAGTACAATGCAAGGAATATATTGTTCGTTTCAAAAAATTATTAAAAGTATTGAATAGAGTGATAATCTGGTCCGTTTATTATTTTAAATGTTTCACTTACAATGATAAATCTCTTAAGAATTACTTAGAGTTAATCTTGTAGGTGTACTACGTGTGTGTGGTTGTGCTCCTCTTCTGATGGATCCTAGTTTCCTCTATTTCAGCAGTGAATGTTCAATATCCTCTTGTAATAACCCCTCTGGTCGTCTTCTTTGATCAAATTCTCTTGGTTATTTCTTGAAACTGTTTCTGATTAACTTTAATAGTTTTTCAATACTTTAAGTTTATTATTTCAGCAACATTTTAGTTAAAAATGCAATTTCTAAATTGATCAGTCGAAAAATGTGTTTGTTTACTGTCAGAATTTTTCGTATCTAACTTCTTGTTTATCCGTTGTCTTGGCGCGACCAATCTAACAACTTGATACTAAATTTTGATGTTCTGATGGTCGATTTCACTGTTGCAGATGGCGTAAGGGATTTTGTTGATTGATTTCCAAAGGCAGTGTGTTTTGTATGTGTTTTGTGTCATTTTTTACAAATTGTCTTTCCAAACGTAAATTACTTAAAATAACCCAGAACTTTGATTATCCCCTCAAAAATAACATTAATGGAGTCTTTTTTTAAATAAAAGATTAATAATATAAATAATCAAGAATTCAAATACTTAACCTGAAATAATTTGAATTCCGCAAATGTTCGGTTAAATTCTAATATTTTATGAATTTTGATTGAAATGAATATAGCAACGTATAGACGCAAGCTCTTCATATGGGATGTCCCACTACAATATATATGTAATTAGATGGGAGCGAAATATTTAAGCAGTTACCATTCAGTGGCGAGTTAGTGCTTTAAGGGAATGGACGTGGTAAAAAAGGTAATTTAATTCAAATCATACTTGTAAAAAGAACATATCCATAACGTTCTCATATTTGTTGCAAAAGAAAGGGGGCGATCGAATGTTGTCCCATCTATCGCTGATGCAAACCACTTAATTAAAATTTGAATTCCAAGGATTTTCAAAAGCTTTTTCTTTCTAAAGCAAATAAAATTTCAATTCCCCATCAGTTGTTTACTATTGTAATCTCTTGAATATTACATCTAAGGAAGATAATTCATTTAGGAAACCATAGGTACTTATTAAATGTTTTAGAACATCTATTATACAGGGTGAGTCGGGAGGAACGGACCAAACTCTAGGAGTGTATTGTACACGTGAAAATAATATAAAAAACTGATATGTTCTTATCCGATTTTCATTCATTTTCAAGTTACAAAAAAAAAATTATATATCAACATTTTATGATTAAAACGTTCAAAAATACCGCCATTGACCTCTTCAATACCATTGCCCATTGAAAATACAACAACAATAATTAATTATTATCATATAAAGAATGCAAAGTTATAGGTTTCGAAGATGAGCATTTGCAAGAGAAAGATCCTAGGCGATAGCTACTGTGCATGATGATTTTCAGTGTCTGTACGTAAGTTCAATCCTGTGCTATCCCTCCTTCTTGGGAATTATATGCAACTATTTTGTGTTGGGCTTTAGTTTTAAATGTGAACAAATGCTTCATGCAAGTTATTTGGTCGCACCGTTGATCTGTGAACTTGCGCTACATGTTGGAGGTGCACAATTTTCTATATTCATCAGGAAGTTAGCCAAGTTCAGGAAGTTCAAACATGTCAAACGTTTTATATTGTTTTCTCGAATATAATATATATTTGGGCTTTCATTTACTTTGTTACAAAACTGTATGTAGTGATTTGATTCAAAATAGTTTCCAATGGGAAAGCAGCAAACTTATGTATAACAAATTTTCAGCGTACATCATTTCTCAAGATGCAGGCAGTGCATCCATTGTCATTTTAGTCTTTACTTCTTTACTTCTATGGCAATGGAAAAGCGTCTGTCTAGCGCACCGTTGTGGTACACGGTACTACAGATTTCCTTAGAATAGAAACTGGCTGTGTGAAAATGGCGTCTCTTTGTTGACTCGGTTACCCGTTAGTTCGCGACACTCGCGTTCAAATTGCATTAGCCTTACATTACATGGAGAATTGAGGATGTACCGAGACGTGAAAGTCTACGTGGAGTGGGTTACTCGTCTCTCTTTTCAGTTCTCTGTCATCTTCGCTCCTCTTTCATCGTTCGCTGTTCCCATTCGCAAGCGACGTAGACGCAAATGGGTAAGATGGTGACAGGAACAACTAGCGAACTCTCCGGTTATATCCGCGCGGACCAGACATGAATTAATGGCGGAATGGAAATTAGAGAAAACTAATTCGGCTATAGGAGACTTGAATAATTTAAACTTAAAAGGCTGCTAATGAACATCTAGATTCGTTTTAACTCTTGGCGAATGTTCGCTTCAACGTCTCTTGACCGGTTCGCTTCTTTGTTTTCACCGGGATAACGGGTTACACAATGGCTGAAGATAGAAAAGGACGGGAAGAGGAACGATTGAATAGTGATCCCTTACGCTCTGTCAACTGTAATTTAATTTGTATCAGTTTAGCTTTTATAGATTACGTACAAGAATATAATTAGCTACCGAATAATGCTTTCCGTTTCCTTGAGAGATTTGTTATTTTACAAAATACTTTTGTTATTTTACATAAATTGGAATTGAAATAAATTAATCAATTCCATCAAATCTGCAAATATCTGCTAGGTATTCAATAGTATTAGCTACTAAAAATAGCGCTATCCTGTAGCCATGTAGTTAAGTATTGAATATTGAATTTGGGTTTAATTTTACAATAGATAAATGTTCACCTAGTACTCAACATGCATTATAGCCCTCCAGAAGGTGTTTTTTATACTGTGCCTCCAGCTAGCACAAGGTTCAGGGCGGGGTATGGCAGAGGTCTATCAAAGTCTGAATTTCGGTGAAATCTTTTGGATAAGGGCGCCAGGAGCTTTTTCGAGAAAAGCACAAAAAATTTTGTTGTACCTCCCCTTGATATGTGGAAATAGCATGTAATGACATTTCAAAAGCAAAATCTTTCATTTAGTTATGTTACTTAAAAAAAAAACAAAAATAAAACTTTTGGGAAAAACCTTTGTCCTTAGCGGGGTGGGTCCTCAGGGGTGTCCTGACTATCCGGTCGTCTGGATCTTCGCACACTCACCGGTTCATTGGTCTTTGAGGTTCCTCCTAAAGCGTAGGGTAATTTGGAATTGAACCTCAATTCTTACTCTCTTTGTTTCTTCTTCTTAAGTACCTAGAAGTTAAAAAAAAAAAAAAACAGCAAGAGGGAAGCTAAAGCGATAAAATCTAAATGAATAAAAAATTATTTCACGTGTTCAATGAATATCGAAAAAAAAGTGATGATCAGCCATAAAAAAAAATTACTAGGGCTAGTAATTTAGCATTTAACGCAAATAAGCTAGTGATTCGCAAAAAAAAATCACATAAAAAGGAACTGAGGCAGTTCGCTGACACAAAATACAATTGAAGTAATGTTAATACTTCCGATAAATTTCTACCTCTTTAATTTTAAAAATTCATGAGATTGGTAGCCATTGCACCACGTGCACGAGACTCGATAAAAAAAACATGCGATAAAGTAGCGATAGCTTTCAACAAAAGTGATAAGATTGATTAAATAAAATTTGATATCGTTATTTTGATAAGCAAAGAGGAGGTACTCACCCATTTAAGGTAATTTAGTACCTTACTTTAATAGAAAAACCAAACGAACTGCAGCTCACGTTGAACTCGATCAGAGATCGTGAGCGAAGGGGCGAAAGAAAATTTCATTCGGTCGAGGATACGTGTAAAAATCGTACGCAAATAAAAAAATTTAAAAGAAAAATTCGATCTTGCAACAAATCGAAATAAATATTCGTGCGCATACAGCGCCGTTCACAATAAACAGACTACGTAACAATATAGTTGTTACAGCATAATACTATAATGTTTCAGATTTTTTTAAAACCTCCTCCACCCCCAAACTCGTTCGGTTTGTTATTATTTTTACTATTATTATTATTATTATTATTATTATTATTATTATTATTATTATTATTATTATTTATTTATGTGTACATAAATTTGTGTTAAAGCTTTGCGTTGCGTGGCTTTTTGGAAAATATAACAATTTAATTTAATTACTGCTTGTTGACTGTTAACGGTATAACAAAGTATGTTTTGCGTCACAACCAATGTACAATTGTGAAAGAAATGTTATTAAGATCATGTTAAAAAGATTTCGTTTTAGCTTTAAAGAACGTATGAATCATAAACAATAGTACACCTCTGTCTTCTTGTTAACGAAAAGGGATCATTTGTTGTAACGTTTTTGTCAGAAAATTTCCAAAGTTAAAGCTATGTGGTGCTTTACTCCTAATTTATACACATGTATTAATTTAGTGTATTTATTAGTTTGTTGGATGGATGCCAAAATGCAAAGCTGAGAACATTTTTCGTGGTTTAAATATTGGAACTTTTGACTATTTATCGCATAATGAATAAATCTGGAGAAAGAATGCCGTAGCTTTATTTAGCAAAAAGTGGACCATCCCAAAAATTGGCAGTCAACACTTGTTGCAGAAAGGTTTACAAAAATGACTGGAATGCTTAGAATATAATAATAGTAGTAGTATAGTTGCCCAACAGAATATATACATTCTAATTATAGGACAACAAAAACTACTTACATAAAACAATACAATGCGAATTACCAGTGCACAGTGCCGAAATTTTGTGTTCTGAATTGTAGATATGTTAAATTAAATCGGGGCAATAATAAATGATGAAAATTTCTAGATGAATGAGCAACAATTGCAGGTTAAAATATAGAAAGTTCAAGAAATGGAGGATATTGTTCTGGAATGAATGATAATGATCCTGTAAACAAAATTTAAGAGCAGTTGAAGATAATAGTCCTGTGTCTTCGTTTCTCTGTTACCTTAGGATGTAAGGAGTAACTGGTTGTGTTAATCTATAACACTTTCCTGTGATTTTTTCATAAAGCAAAAACTTTGCTAAAAATGTTGTTTCTGTCGTTACCGCCGATATAACAAGGCCTCTGCGCTCTTCGATGACGTCACGCTGTTCAGGTGATGTATCACCATGCACGATATTAGCCTAAGCGGTAAAGGAATCGTTTTTTGCGTTTCTCTTTTAAGTTTTGAAGGGCTTTCGGTTTAAAGAGGATACCAGTCATCAATTCAGCCCTTCTTCGCATCCCATTCGATTTTATTTTGGAAAAACGAAGTTCCAAAGCAAAAACCAAACACGTAACCGAGTACCATTTTCGTGAAAGATGTATTTGTGGTTGATATTTAATCGACTAGTTATTATTATTTGTAATTGTACATGTATTTAGATGAAACTGAGGTTGAAATGATACAGTAATTGCAATTTTATTCAAAAATTTCACGAGAAAATTTCTGGACATGCTATTTAACCAGGGTCTTTAATTGCCTATTATGTGGTATTTTACCTAATCTATCATTAGTTTTCCCACAATAATTTTTAAGTAGGGTGCTTGTAGAACAAGTTATTATAATTGTTGCAATACGTTCACTGCTGCGAATATGACATTTACATATATCAGTGTCCAAATGGCTATGGTCGGTGATATAATTTAAAATATATTGAAATTAAAAAACATCTCTTGGTGTTCAAAAATAATTTTGTTAAATATAACGTAGGAATATAAAACTATTTGAACAATAAAATCTTCGTGTTTTTTTGTAAAATACAACAGTTAAGGAATTGAGTTGGAATAGTATTTTTTTAAGCTTAGGACTTTTTAAACTTACAGTTATAGTTTCACCGGTCCTTGAATATATACATAGCTCTAGAAAAATAAATAATATCTTCTTTTACAAAATATAACTCACAAACAAAACATACAAAACAGATAACGCCACAGTTTTTAAGTTACCCCGTCTTTATCGTTTCAGAAAAGGTTTTATCGCTTATACAACACTAGAAAAACATTACAACAAAGTACGTAAATATCACTACACAGTATTTTTTTAAATAAAACCAATATAATTTAGATAAACCAATTCAAAACGCAGATGTAAAACATGTAAACGCGTCTATGGCCGATCGTTCACCCAAGAATATACGTCACAGCTTGCTGACGTCAAAGCGCTTAGGCCTTGTTATATATCGGAGGTAACGGTACTGTACGAAATGTAGTAATATTTATTACGAGTTATTCGATATCTGCAGAAAATGAATATTGGCCGTGAATTGTACCACATGCGTGCGTGCATATTTGAATACAAATCTATGTTTCATTTGACACAACAAATGCAATGCTTTGTTGGGTTGTATTTATACCACTCTATTAAAATAATATGTATTCATGTTCTACTGAATTAATATAATAATATAGTGTACATATATTGACGTAGTTAACTAACAATATTATTAAATCGTTTTCTCATGTTGCAGAACTTGATTGTGATTATAACATAATTTGTTCTAGATGTTCTTCTGTTAGTTTTATTCGCTTAGGTGTAAAACTGCAGCAAACGATTTTGCTACATCGCAACTTCTGACAGAAAAATATTAGTACGGGAAATAAGATCAGCGTATCTTACTCGTAATTATAAATTAATCTTTTTGATAACACAATATATTTGTTTTTACGAAAATCCATCTTTGTTTGCCTTTAGGTAATTACATAACGGAATTTAAGACATTTAACGGCCCAAATATGTTAGTTACAAGTGTCAGAGTCACAGGTTCACACGCCGGGACTGCTAACTCTCACAATGAGGTTTTCGTGGTTTTATCACAGTCTGACTGTAAATTTTGCTTTTCAATTTCGATCTACAATTTGCGAAATACATATTGGCATACTGTATAACGTATTTGGAAGTTGAGTTATATTTTTGCGTTGTTTGGCACTGTTTGAGTTAAATTAGATGAAATTATTTACGAAGTCATCCCTGGCTTGACCCACTGTGACATTTTCAGATCTATTGTGGTTCCTCATTGCTTAATCATTTATGTTAACTTGACCTCTTTTACCAAACCTTGCGCGCAAGGGTTTCGGCGTTTGGATATTTCGAAACCATTTTTGAGAGTAGCATATCTACTAGTCTTGTGCAAGTACAGTATGTGGACGGCAGTCCCTTCTTTTGATTGGTAGAATCTGTACGTTGTTTCTTCTGTCAGGCGTAGGTTGCTCATATGCTTTTTGAGCATACAGTGTCCTGCCAGCAAATCTATTATTACATTATTTGAAAGACTTGGAAATTCTTATAGTTAGTGTCGAATCAATTTTACAATCTCAAGAAGCAACAGTAGAAAATCAGCTACGAAATGATATTATTCATCTAATAAAAACCGAGATAAACGGACTTAATAAATCAGCTATAGTCCATTCATTTTAAGAACATAGTAGATAGCGCTGCAATCGACGTCCGTATAACACTGCCAAAATTTAACTCGATTAAATAATGGCGGGTAATTTGAAAGTAAAATGTCAGTTCTGTTACCTTTGTCAATTTCTTTGAAAGTAATTCTAAATACTATTGACAAATCGCTCACTGGCGTTTCACGTATTCTATACACTTCTGAATAAAATAGTTTTTACGAGGCACTTTAATAGATCTGTTTTAAAATAGCTACAATAATCATAATTTTATAAAAATGTACAAATTACTTCAAATATAATTTATCCATTCATCCAAAGCTTCGCAGGTTGTTGTTCGTTGACGTTTCTTTGGAGGTGAACCTACAGTTCCTGTAGACTCCATTTCTTTTACAATGTTCTATATAGTTGCTTCACCAAGCCCTAGCTGCTTGGAGGTTAGCTTTATAGCTGCCGATTTAGATTTATCCTGTTTCCACTGTGTATATAAATTATAAGCCATTAGCCTTTGCCCATTGCTGATGCGTTTCCCTTGAGGCTTTTTGATGGACCCATGAGATGGCGACCTTGCTCAACGACCCCTTCTTCAGCCATGTTACAGATGTGTTAATCCTGGAATAGCAGTTAATAAGTACAATTGTATTATCAAAATTGGGAGAAAATACCTCCTCTCCGTAGATATCGCATTAATCGTGTTCTGACAAGAACAATTTTAATGCAATATGCTAAATAAATAATAATATAACGAGAAACACAAGAAAGAACCAAATAGTCAACCTAAAGCAACGAAGAACTTTAACAACTGACATTACAAAAACGTAGCGACCAGTAATATTTCATTTTATCCAACATAAATTTCGTATACGCAGGCACCTTCTTTCGCCGTGTGTAATTTTGCCTTAGGTATTAGCCAATAGCAAAGTGAATGAACTATACACCATGCCCAAACCAAGGTGTCTTTAACTACAGAACCTTAAAATCAATCAAAGATAAGATTAATAAAACTAACCTCGTTTTAACCAAAGCAGACAAAGGCGGTGGTTTGGTCGTCCTGAACAGATCAGATTATAATCAAAAAATGTTTGAATTTTTTAACAATAACAATATCAACAAAATCAATATCTCAGTTAGTTCGTTCATTAATAAAGTAAAAAATTCTTGTAATTTTCTGATAGATGAAAAATTTAGACTGGAAGTTTCTCCTGACCACACTTTACCACTACCACTTTATGGTTTGTTGAAATTACATAAATCAAACATCTTTAATGAGATACCTATCAGACCAGTAGTTTCATTCACTAATTCTTCAGTCTACAAACTTTTTAGCTGGTTAAATAATATTTTAAAGGAAATATACCAAGGTTCTTTCATACACATTATTAAGAACTCTATAGAACTAACTACATTCTTAAAAGATATAATGATCTGTCCATCTGACTTGTTGATATCCTTAGATATTTCCAATCTATTTACGTTCCTCAATTTGAAATGGTATAACTTTTAAGGGATAAACTTCACTCAATTATCTCCCTACAAAAAGAGATGATCTATTAAGACTTACTGAAATATGCTAAGAGCAAAATTTCTTCCAATTTAACAATGAATTGTTTGCACAACCCTACGGTTTAGCTATGGGCTCTCCTATCTCGCCTATTTTAGCTGATGTTTTTATGCACTTCTTTGAATCAATTCTCTTATTAAACAATAACCCTTTTTCTAACTATATAAAATTTTACATCAGATATGTTGACGATATCCTAATCATCTGGTATGGAAACAATTTGTTTGACTACCTCTTCTAGATAAATAGCCTTCATAAATCTATTAAATTTACCCTCGAAACTGAAACCAATCAAATATTAATTTCCTTGATATCGCTATTTCAAAATCCTTGTCTGACAATAGATTACTTTTTGATATATTCAGGAAACCCACCTATAATGGGATTACGATTAATGATTCCTCAAACCACCCATTCTCCCAAAAATACTCATCATTTTACAGTCATCTACACAGACTCGTCAACATACCGCTTACTCCAAATTCTTTCAACAAAGAACTATGCATAATTAAACAAATAGCTGTTTTGATTGGTTACAAACCTGGAATAGTGGATAAAATCTTAAACAAAATCCAAAGAACACGTTTAGAAAGAGAGATCTAATTAGACACAACAACCTTCACATCTTCAAATAACAATAAATACTTTATATCTATTCCATATATTGGTCCTATCTTGTACTCAGTTTCAGAAGTACTAAAAAACCACTTCCCGAGATAAAATCTATTATTGTTTTAACAGAATTTATGTCTTTGCCCAGTAAGCTGTTAATTTAGGCCTGCATCCAAATATAAATTGCTTGGCCTGTCTCTAACCTGAGATATTTTTCCACTTGTATACCGAAATGTTTTGAATTAGACTTAGTGACTTAGCTATTCTTGGTCTAATCTCGTCTTGAAGAAATTACAGTTTTCCGCATAAACTAATTTGCATCTAACCAGCTTCCCATTTACCACTGGCATATCGAAATAGAAGCTTTCTGTAAATGAACACTTCTAAATTTGAAAAAAAAAAAATTAAGAAAAAATGTAGGGTTGTTACACTGACAACATAGTAAGAAGTATTTCACAGTTCTAGCTCCATTTAACACAAACCTATTTATTTAAAGATATTTTATATGTGAATGATCTTTTCTAAAACATCATTTTTGAATAGTGAGAAATTGTTGTCCTTATTGTTTAGGGACAATCAAGTACATCTTATGGTGTAATCGCTTGGTCTATATTTTAAAGGAAAATGTTCAAAATCGCGCAACATAATAACCCGCCACAATTTTGGTTCTCGATAAAAGCGACGACCGTAATCCCAAAATACCATTACAACAAAAGTAACGAATAGAAGAGAGATTAAAGTACCTTTTCCTATGTATGTACGTATAAAGTGCTTGAATGCCTTTCCAAAGTGGTTTATACACAAGAGGATCTGTGAGTAGATAAAAGGGGTTTAAGTGCGTTATAATCCGACGGAACATTAGTGAATAGAGGTGGCTTCATATTCTCCGCGAATGTGTACATGTGTGTAGAATTAGGCTCGTCCTTATATAGCCGTACTTACCTCTACGTATCTATGTGGATGTGTACATGTAAGACTGTGCAAAGTGAGGGTGATGCGGATCCAGAAGTTAGTAAGTTCCAAAGTTATTTCGTATATCCCGGGGCCGATAACTGCTGCTCTCTGGCGCTTTCGGCTTCAATAAGAGTAAGGAAATTTCGATGGAGAAGTTTACGTTCACGTATAATCACGGTGCGTTGAGGAACTATCGATGTACCCACAACTTTGGCTAGGTAGGCATAACTCTTAAACTATTAAAGTTCCTCTTTCTCTATAGAAAAGTGATATATTGTTGTTAATAGAAGCAAAAACAATATTTCTTATACTGCCTACGAAAGCAAATTCTTTCGGCACCTAACGCAATGTCAACAAAAAACGAGGGAATTTTTGAGCATTTAATTTCATTTATAACATAAATCATTCCTTAAAAATTCTAGTTTTGCGTATGAAGAAAATTTTTTTGTTCTTTATTAGTTGTCCATAATAATTGTTCCAGCTATTGTTTTTATTGGGTGAACGATACAATTCGATTTTAATTTTATTTTTTTTATTTAGATAGTGAGATTTAAGTGGTTGTTTACCTTTTTCGCTCTGTGTTTTCACTTCAAACATTTAAATCTTTTATTTTAGACAATAGGATTCCTTAGCAGAATACAGTTTTTTGTTTTATGATTCTGCAGCACATTAATTTTAGTTTATAGGTCGTAGACATTTTAAGTTAATTCCTGTATTAATTAAACTCAGATATTCGCTAGTATGTGAATTATAAGAATAAATATTTTCTTAGATTTCAAATTGGAATAAAGCAATACACTCGGTACGAGTAACTAGTCGCGAGTGGCTTATGTGCCGATGACAATCGAACTTAGGGACTGACGAATATGATGCCTTTAATGTATTGCGTTAGGCACCGAAAAAAGTTAATTTCCTGGGCGGTATAAGTTGTGTAAATATAAGAACATTTTCAAGAAAGAGTGGCACTGGTGTTGTGCTCCATAGATTTCTTTCTAAAGCTATACTTACATCGGTGGTTCAAATCTCTTTTTTTAAAAACTATTCAATGGTACGTAGACCATACGTAATCTACATAATGTACGCTTATCAGTAAGACACATAAATTGTGATCTAATGGAAATCAGCGAGTTTTCTGAATTAAACGAGCTCAAAGTAAGTCCAAACAAATCTGCGACAATCTGCGAATCAATGGGATATTCATTCTATTTTAACACCAATCCCCAAAATCGTCACATAGATAATGTCATATGCAACAAAGATATCATCATACCAGCATCATATCGTACTTCCATATCTATAGGTTTTTCCTGTTACTATATTTATTCACTTTACAAGTCGTTGCCGGATCCGCTGAAAGTGCTTTCCTTAGCAGCACTTACCCTTCATATGGTGTATCTTTAAAAATCATTTGATCTAAAAGATTTTTAATAGCACCTTTATTACACGCAGAGAAATGGTTTCTTGCACCAAGAAAATAGATTTTCTTGCAAAAATCAGTCTTTATTCAAGAAAATATTTATACTTCAAAACTATAAATATGTATGATATAAGAAAATAATTTTCTTGAAATTCCATTTGGATTAAATAAATATTTTCTTAGGGTTAGAAAATCAAGAAAATCCAAGACAGAAAAATGTTTCCTCCAAGTAAATCATTTAGTTTTAAGTTAAGAAGATATTCATATTATAGGTAAGAATGGAAAAATGGTCCAGATTTCACAAAGTTCTATTGAGAAATTAGGCGACAGGTTTCGTGTTCAAAAAACACATCAGGCCAGCCTACAAGGATATCCAAAAAAAGAAAAATCACAACATCGGAAAAAACCTAAAGTTAATAATTAAAATTAGTAGCAAGTGAATGAACTAGTGAAAAAGTTTTTTTTATAGGTTACAGTATAATTAAATTACTTCTTTAATAACGTAATTAAATGGGGATTATTTTCACGTAGTTTAATAATTAATGAGTTAATATTTAAGTTTATCTATCCCCCTTTTTATTATTATTATTATTAGTACATGTAGTAAGTAGTAATAAAAAGAAAAAAGAAATATATTAACCGGTACCTTTTGAAAATGTTTATGAAACGTTGTACGTTAAAAGTTATATCATTGTTATGGGTAAGTATAGTATCTGTACTCTGGTTCCGTCGCCATTATCTAGGACGACATGATTATAACTAGGGGGCGCTAGGAAATATTTCAGTTGCTGTTTTTGAAGATTAGTGGCATAAACTGAAAGATGTAAGAGCAATGCGTCCAGGAGCAAGAAGGCTTAATGCTTTTCTCTTCTCATATTGCTTTTGCCGGTGATTTCATCAATACCAGGAGCTATTTATATTAGCATTATCTTGGTTATTGTTTCATGTGTACTTCTACATTAACTTCACTTTTGTTTGAACATTGTTCTGTAGATAACCTCTACCTCAGCCTTTTTAAAATCACAAGCAATGTGAATAATTTACTGCATTATGTATGGATATGTCGCACTGTTTTAAACAAGGTAAGTGCAATTAATAATGTGTATATAAATAATATGCATTTCAAGAATTCTAAGAAAATGAAACTATTGATTTATGAACAATAACTAAACGCTTTCTGGAATTAAGAAAATTATTTACTATCCTTTAGAAAAAAATGGTTAGTGTTGTAATGGCCATTTGCTTATGCTAAGAAGTTAATAAATGTCTTAAGCAAAGAAATAGAATTACTTCATTACAAGCATGTACTTCTCTTAAGCGGAGAAAGGAACGCTAAGAAAATATTTCTTTTGATTTAAAACAGTTATTGTATTGCGGATAATTGGAACAGTGATTGTCTTGAATTAAGGCGGACAGCTTTGATACAAGTAAACGTTTCTCTATGTGTACTGTTACCAATACCCTTTATATAAATATTCTAAAATTATTTTGTAATTTACACAGTACATGGTAAACCAAAACAATTAAATATGAGCACGTGTGTTTACTAACACAACATCACGTCATCACGTCAACATCAAGACATTTGGTTTCTACTGCAACGTCTATGGTGACTTCGCGTATGATTGTTTATCTAAACTGAACTGCTTTTAAAATATTTAAGCAAAATATAAAAAAATACAAATGATTGCTTAATAATGAATATTTCTCTTTCTATTTTAGGTATCATTTAAATGTTTAGAGTATGGGAATAGGAATGTTTTACTAAGGGGCCCTCTTTGTCAATGTATTCTTCAAGCAAGGTATGTGTACACTCTGTACCACACGAAATATTTAATTAATTCGTTTATTTCTGGAATTTGTGGATTCCTATTGTCAACTGTACGATCGTACCTTTTCTATTCACATTGTCAGTCATACATTCGGTCGCTTGTTATTCAATAACAAAAAGGCAAATGTTGTTCGTGTTGAACTATTTCTACATCCTATATTCTTACATGTCAACGAAGTGTTTTACAATGCGATTTCTGTACAAGCTCTATTGTTTTGAAATAAAACTAATGGGAAGAATCATATAGACAACTGCACTTATAATAATACTCCATTTTCTACAGATTTTTTAATACCTTTAAGTGGCGAATACCATTAAATCACGCACTCGAACACTGCGGTACTGGAACACTGAAAAACTTCATTATCACCTATACAACACCACACTAACACTGGACGCATGTTTCGATATCCAAACTGTCATCTTCAGTAGTAATATGTATATACTGCCCTGTTATAAATTTGAAATTGTTATCTAGCTAAAACATTCGGGAGGATCATCTAGATACTTTTTCGGCAACTTAAAAGAGTAAATTGCCAAATAATAACGTTTAGGGAAGATAAATTAATAACAATAAAAAAACTAACCTCGAAATTTGACGTTTTCTTAAAACCCCGCGTTCTTTCAAATGACACAACTTGGATTAGCCTTCCATTCAAAATAAAATTTTGACATTACAACACTTGAAATGACTTTGACAATGAACCACTTAACGAAAAACCTCTTCTCTCAAAGGTGATTCAAGCTAGAAGGACGGATTGTCTTAGCGTGTGTTCACGCCTTTGTTATCGACAGCTTTTGTTAAATATTAATTCCGGCCAACTCCGATTCACATTTCACATTGACAATACTTTATATTCTTACAATTTAATTTACAATCAACTAAATTGCTTTTTTTTAACAATATCATGTACAGCCTGCAATATGCTTCTAGAGTCCGCGATCTAACGTCTGGAAGTTACATCAAAAACGAACATTAAGTATATGAAGAAAATAGAGCGAAGATAAGTTATGCTTTTGTTTATCATTGGCTGGAAAACGGAGTCAGAAAGGCGTAACTTGGACAGTTGTTGTCAGAGCGTAATCGGCGAAACGTCATTCACTGTGGCGCTAATGATAGCGGTTTTATATGTTGCATTTTTAACATTACAATACATACGCAGCTATTTACAGGTCTTTTAGGTCCAGAGCTTAACCATTCTCTTCTATCCTTGACTTTGTTTGTCCAATTTTCAACTTCCTTGGTCTTTCCTTTTCTTTCTTGAAGGTGGTTACTATCTTTTCCATGAATATATTGTCTTCCATCCTCTCTAAATGCCTTAGTCGCTGCATTATTTATGTTTTTATAACTGCATCTATTGCTTGTTCCCTGTAAATTTAATAAATTTCTTCATTAATTCTTCTAACATATTCTTCATTGGTCTTTTCCCCCATAAATTCTTCTGATAATTTCCCTCTCCCATGGAGTCAGGTTCTCTTTTGTCTTCCTATTCAGGATCCATATTTTGCAGCCATACAGTACGATCGATCGTATTATTGTATTATGAGTTTTAAATTTGTACACTTTGACAATTGTTTGAACCTTATTGGATAACTTAATGCTTCTGCACTTTTATGGGTTCTCCTTAGCAGTAACACTGAACTGACAAATTAACTCATCCATTTATACACTTTCAAATTTGTGGCAGACTGGCCGCGCTTTAACAAAGATTAAAGGCGATTACGGGTCCTACATTTGACTTCATTGAAATGTGTTTATATTTGTAATTTCCATGTCTGCATAACAATTTATTTGTATATTGTCATTTACGCTCTTAATTAAAAGGGTAGTTTAACATATTTCTTATTATTATTGTCAATACTTTCTGGTGCACTTACATTCTCCAACCTGCTTAGCTCCCCATTTAAGTCGTAAAGTAACTAACAATCTCAAAAGTTTCCAGCCTAACACAGAAAGAAGTATCTTTTTGTCAAATTCAGTTTTATTTCTCAACATAGTCTCCTTGTAAGTTTATACACTTTTTCCAGCGATGCACTCATATCTTTAATCCGTTCAAATTTTATTTGGTATCTTGTTCTGCAAAACAGGCATTTACGAATGTGATGGCCTCCTTATTTGATGAAAATATCTGTCCTCCGAGTGAAACTTTGAGTCTGGGAAATAGAAACAAATAGCTGGGGGCCAGAACTGGTGAATAGGGTGGGTGGTCTATCAATTCGAACCTCAATTCATGCATTTTTGACATGGCGAGCACTGAAGTGTGGGATGGTGCGTTGTTTTGGTGGAACAAAACCTCTTTTTTTTCAAATGCGGCTGTTTGCCGCAATTTTTGCTTGTCAAGTAATGATGCGTAATATGCCCCTTTATTGTTTTTTCTTTTTGAAGATAGTCGATTAACATAACTCCTAGCCGACGGAACAGTCCTCGCCTTTTTCGGAGCTGATTTACCCTTTGCAATCCATTGTTTCGACCGTGTCTTGGCTTCAGGAGTATACTAGTGTGTCACAGTTTCATCTGCAAAACTACTAAAACTTATTTCGTTTAAACTGCTTCAAAAGGGCTTTGGAAATGTTCATTCGAATGCGTTTTCAATATACGACAAACAAATGATGGCGGAGAATCTCTGTAAACAGCATCCACCTCGACTCTAATTTGCGCACTGGCTTTCAAATGTGGGAATTTAATGACGGCTCGATATTCGATTTTTTCCATTTTTACAGAAACATTAACATCGACTGACATAAAAGACTATTAAACAACAAATGAGCTTCTAACATGGTTGGAATTTTCAGAAGCATCGCTCAGTGCATACACATCTATATTACACGAATATTTTTGACGAGTAACGCCGGAAAAATTTTATGAATCACTCTGTATTCCTACGCGTTTAAAACTAAAACAACATTGCTGTAGCGTAATTTCAATTAATTTTTAATTATAGAGTCAAGTATACTAATTTAAAACCATAGACGTTTTATTATTTCTTTAGATTTGTGCGCGTTTTCCATTAAATATTTCCAAGTTTTTGCGGTAGGTGGCGCGTCTGCGAATGCGTACGCTTCGTGTAGGATTTAATCTGTGTTCCATTTTACGCTCGTCTGAGTGTAACCCGCTTCGCTTTGAATTTGCCGAGTGTAGATTAATGTAGAATTACAAGGAAAATTCTCAGTGATTCGGGACAAATAACTATTTTAGTAGCGCTCTGCGCCAGACAAACTTAACACAACCGATGAAAAGGTTTTCCGCGGTGTTGCAATCGAATTGATCGAAGTATGTAATTTAAAACCGATCTTAATTACAAGCAAGGAATTCGAGATACCTACCTACTCTATGTTTCTAAGGAATAATTCCATTGTAATGATGATAAATAATACAGTGGAACCGATTCCGTGACATTTTACATGAATGTTCAGAAACTGTGTTGTTAGATGTATAAGTAAACAACAACTAGAAAAAACAAGTTCAATTTACTGGACGTCTGGTTCCATCTTCGATAATTGTTTTTGTAAATCAATGCCCAGTTTATTGGACGTTATTATTTTAGACAAAAAAATTAAAATAATTAGGAATAATTTTATTTTTAGTAACCAAGTTTTTATTTTAACAATTTACAAAAATAATAAGAAAAATAAGCCAAGGACGGTAATTATGAAAACATACAGAATACATAAAAACACAGAAATCCTTAGTTATTCAATCTCTCCATATGCCAAGCTTTGAAGAAAGGAAAAGCACGTAAACCGTTTTTTTTTATTTCCGCTACATTGGCTACATCTTTCCTTAGCCGATTTGTTTTTAGTCGTCGATTATGTCCCAAGTAGTTGAACATATTATCATTATCTTTGTTCTTATATTTTCTTTCCTTAATTGTCAGCTTTAACGTTTCCTTTATAACATCTTCTCTAAACCTCAAAAACTTCATCGTTGACTGATTCAATCACTCTTATCCTGAACCTCATAGCTTACGAAGCGTAAATTCGGAATTCCTTGGGAGCAATTACGATATACTACACTGCCAAAGATAGGATGGAAATATAATGACTCTATAGACCACTGCTTAGATAAAATTGGAAAATGAGGAAAAAGGTAAATAACAGGCAAATCGAAAGAAACAGTGTGAGCTCTTCTATATGTTTTTTGATCTGCAATTGTAATTATGTTGGCGGTAAAAAACTCTTTTTTTTAATATACGTCACAGAATTACTAAGGTCTATCTTGATGCTTGGTATTCTGGAGAAAGGTACATAGGTCTGCAGGACTTTTGTTTATATCTGGTCAATCATCATCATCATTGCCTTGGGTCGTAATATTTATAGGTCAACGTAGCTGACTGTTAATGCGTTTTTCTGTAGGAGAATCCATCATCGTCACGGAAAAGCAGATAAGCAAACTGGGATGGCCGCAAAAATAAAACGCCTTTCATTAAACACTAGACATTACTCAATCCCCATCTTTCGGATAATATAATTTTTAAGATAAGTAATCAAATATTTATATTTAAGATAACGGTAAATTTTTATGACTGCATTGACGCCAAACCGAATCATTTAAACCGTGCAAGAGACCGGGACCACACTACGAAGGTAGTCGTCAAAGTTTCTAGCCTAACACAGAGACAGGTATTTTTTTGTCAAATTTAGTTTTATTTTTCAACATTGTCTCCTTGTAAGTCTGTACACTTTTCCTAGCGTTGCCCCCATTTTCAAATCGTAGTTGGCATCTTGTTCTGTAAAATGGGAGTTTACGAATGCGATGACCTCCTGATTCGATGAAAATCTCTGTCCTCCGAGTGAAGCGGAGCCTAGGGAATAGAAAAAGTCGTTGGGGGCCAGATCTGGTAAATGGTCACTTAGGATCCCAATTCGTGAATTTTTGCCATGGCGACCACTGAGACGGCCTTGGTGGAACAAAACTTCCTCTTTCCTCAAATACGGCCATTTTTGCGCGATTTCTGCCTCCAGCTCGTCAAGTAATGGTGCCTAGTGTGCTTCCGTTATCTTCTCACGAAAGTTTTGTCACCGATTCATGAAATATACATAGTATACATGTTGGCCAAAGAACTTGGAGTACTAGGAGCAGCATTGTGCTATTTGCTGTATGCCGGGATGAAGCCAATATATTTTGGCCACAAATATCAAGTAGAGTATTTCGTTAGCGGCCTAACATGCTTGGTAAGGTAAGGATTTTATCTCCACTTTTATAGGAGCTGGGTATTTGTTGTCCATATTGCTTATCTGAGTGCACATTCCAAATTTCCTTTACTGGCAAAGGAAGCACTACATCTTTCTCACATGGAACAAGCATGTAGGTTCTATCATCCTCAACATTTTATTTGGTGCGATTATTAACTGTTTTATTCGGTTAGATTCCATAATCGTCTGTTATCAATACAACTCTATCAGCATAGGATCTTCTTGCAAGTTATGAGCAATTTGTAATATGATTGGATTTATGCGAATAAGATGCTACTTATTTTGAATCTATATTCTTAAACGTGGAGAATCAGACTACGGCCATGACCAATTATGTGCTTGGATTTATCGATATGCACAACCAGGGCTTTCAATTTATTCATGAGAAATGTAAAAATAAAATAACTTTAAATAGCAATGCAAGTGACCCATGAAGTTGAGAAAGATAATGCTGAATAAGTTATGAAAAATAAAAGATGCTGATATATTCACAGAAAAAAATCGTGGGTAGAAATTGATACTAAAAGTTGTTTATATAGGTCCACAATATTTTAGGTAAATTTCACACTGTGAATTCGGGCAAAGCTTATCAAAACTATGTAATAAACCTGCATTTTGCTTTTCGATTTTTTACATCTCCAGGTGTAAGAAATCTCTAGGATATCTTACCAAATTGATTTTAGTGACAATGTGCAACTTTTACTAAATTTGCTATTAGTTTTAACACATAAACTTTTTACCACTTGCTTTTTTCGCTTTAAATGCGAAATTTTTCAACTATGGCTTTTTACTTTTACTCTCCAATACACGTAGAATAAAAGTAAAAAGCCATATTTTAAGAAATATTTTAATCAATTAAAGGACATATTTTGGCCGATTAATATATATTTTAAGAGTAGGTACTTATCACCTATTAACATCATCACAGTGGAACCTCAATTTAAAATGTATTAGTCAAATTAGGTTAAAGAAATTACAAGTTTGATTTAATAACCTGTATTTTGGAAAATTTGAATGAAAGAAAGGATACTTACAAAAAGTAACCATTTTTCCCGGCAGCCAGAATGCAAAAAGGATAAGATACGCATGAAAGCATTTAATATCAAGTCCTACATACGACATGAATTATGTCATTCAATGGCTCGGAGGCATAAATTTGAAAAATACCCACCTACCTTTTTCTGCGGCAAAAATACAATACGGACGGTACGAAGTTCGGTTGACTTGATCTTTCGAATCACACCCCCTTGAATAATCGTACCCTCTCGACGCGGCACAGCTAACCACCCTCAACGACGCACACAAGCTGCGGTCTTTAATCAAGCTGCAATTAACTTGAGTTTTTTCTCATTCTCCCCGGTTTATAATGATCGAGTTAATATACGGAACACGTCATCGTGATTGAGATCGACTTGTAAATTGTACGACCCCCTATTTCTATCCGATGTATTACCACACCATCGGTTTCTATTGCAAGGTACCTTGCTATGTGAATCGCGTTTGAAGGGCTTACTTAATTGTGTTTTGATGTTTGGCGGTCAGAAATTGTCGTTGAAATTGTTGTTGAAAGCATTTGTTGAATTTGTATCACTATACCGTAACGACAAAAAGGTTGAACTCATTATGTCATCTTTTTGTGGGCAGAATTGAGAAGTACATCTTTGCAACAGGGTACACTATTTGTTTTGTAATTTGTCACTTGAAAAATCTGTTTCTTATAGTAGTTCCACCACCCTCACAGAACAAAAGAGCTTCGCTTGCTATTTTGATCACTAATTTTACATTTTTTAGATCACAAAAACATACTGTTTGTTTTACAATCAACATATTGCAGTGTTAATAAATAAAATACGAGGGTAAGTCAAATATTATCTACACTTTCGCCATAACAAGCTTTGAAGGTTATCGTAGTGGCGGCCGCTTGGGCATGCGTTGAGTTGGCACCTCTGTGGTCATGTGTGCGGAATTTAATCACGATCGCGTCACTTGTTTGCTAGCTGCAACAGCACAAGCATGTCAGCTCCGCTATTAGTTTGCATCAAAGAGGAACAGCGAGCAGTGATCCGATTTCTGTGATCAGGAGGTGTGAAGGGTGCTGAAATTCACCGAAGACTTTTGTCACAATACGGGGACAGTGCTTTATCCCGTAAAAGCGTTTTTTGTGGATCGAAATGTTTCAAAGTGGCCGCATGAGCGTAACACAAAAGAGGGAGCTGGACGGCCGTCAACCTCGACCACCGACGACAACATTCAGCAAGCTCGAGAGATGGTTACAGCAAATAGGCGAGGTTGCATTTTCTTTAAACATCAGTCACTATTCTGCTAAAAAATGCTTCGCCTTCCGCGTTGAAGCGATCCAGTAAGCGTTGGCAGATGTCCAGACGTTTGGTTTTGTTTTCTGCGGTAAGCATTCGTGGTACCCATTGCGCACACACTTCACGAAATTTGAGTTCGTCGTGGATAATTTTATAGGCAGAACCGTGACTGATGTTTAAAGAAGATGCAACCTCACCTATGGTAACTCGCCTATTTGCTGTAACCATTTCTTGAGCTTGCTGAATGTTGTCGTCGGTGGTCGAGGTTGACGGTCGTCCAGCTCCCTCTTTTTATGTTACGCTCGTGCGGCTACTTTGAAACATTTCGATCCACAAAAAAACGCTTTTACGAGATAAAGCACTGTCACCGTATTGTGACAAAAGCCTCCGGTGAATTTCACCACCTTTCACACCCTCTGACCACAAAAATCGGATCACTGCTCGTTGTTCCTCTTTGGTGCAAACTAATAGTGGAGCTGACATGCTTATGCTGTTGTAGCTAGCAGACAAGTGACGCGATCGTGATTAAATTCCGCACACATGACCACAGAGGCGCCAACTCAACGCATGCCCAAGCGGCCGCCACTACGATAACCTTCAAAGCTTGTTATGGCGAAAGTGTAGATAATATTTGACTTACCCTCGTAGATGCAATCACATTCCAATTATACGAGGATGGTATGAGAAGCACTTTGTGTTTGGAGATAGATCGCACTTTGTGTGAATCTGCATCACTGACTGTGAATACTATTCTTTAGTCGACATCGGTTAAGATTTCGAAGAGATTCATCCAGTAGTGTTGCTTTAAGAGCTGTTGAAAGTGAGCAAGTTTATGTATTTGTGGAATCATGGAAAAAGAACAATACCGGTCAGTGATTCGATTTCTTTTTTTGGATGGGAAAACATGTACAGAAATCAAAAAGAAGTTGAATGCAGTTTACAAGAGCCATGCACATTCGATGATTACCATCATACTGTGGTTGAACATCCGTCTTTGATGAAGAGTCGGTCAAGTCGTTACACTGAGTGATTACGGATGATATGATGAGTAAAGTTATGACATCGTGTTAGCAGATCACCGGATGAAGATTAGCGAGATTGCTAATATGGTAACATTTCAATTGAGCGTGTGCAAAACATCCTTCATGAAAAATTGAGTGTAAGGAAGCTATCGGAGGGAGAGGTGCCGCGTCTGCTGGCGATTGATCAAAGACGGAATCGCGTGATAACTTCAAAGCAATGTTTGGACATATTTAATAAGTTTCTGCGGCGTTAAGTGACTGTAGATGAGACATAGGTATATCCTTATACCCCAGAAACTAAAAGTCAGTCGGCAAAATGAGTTTTTCACGTCGAGCGTACACCAAAGAAGGCGAAGACCATTCTCTCAACCGGAAAAGTTACGGCGACGATTTTTTGGGATTCGCAAAGCATAATCTTAACTGATTGTTTGAAGAAGGGAAGGATAATCACGGGACAGTACTACGCTGATTTATTGAACCGATTCGACGCTGAACTAAAGAGAAAAAAGATTCTCTACCATCATGATAACGCCCCAGCCCACTCATCGGCAATTGCGATAGCAAAACTAGTCCAGTGACGGTACGAATTGGTGCCCCATCTACCATATTTGCCAGATTTGGCGGAAAACGCTTCACGTCAAATGAAGAGGTAGTTGCCGAAACGAAGGCCTATTTTGCAGAGTTCGACAAATCGTCTGTTTAGAACAATGTTGTCCTAACTCGGTATTAGCAATATTCGAATTAGAATACTGTTATTCTGGTTAGAAAAGTTGGAACATCGCTGGACTAAATGCATGGAGCTACATGGAGATTATGTAGAGAAATAAATGTACAAAGTGCAAAACAACTGCGTTGTCTTATTTAACACGTGTATCTATCATACCATCCTCATACGCATTACATTATATTCAGAAGATTTTATCTTCTTTTACATGACCACTTGAAAAGGAAATCCATTTCCTTAACGTTGTAGATACTCATGTATTAGCTAGTATTAGTTACTATTTATAATTATATTTATTATTCATTATCTAAGCGGTTTCGAAATGACAAAGTTACGTAAACATCGTATATATGAAGATGATGGAAATAGACTTGAGTAAACGAAGAGGAGTATAATGAGAAATATGACAATTTGGAACACGAGTAAAATTTCCACGTATGCAACTAAGCTAGCATCATGAAGGAACACATTTACCACTTGTAGTGCAAGCACTTTGATAAATATTTTTGGTAGCAATTTTAGATAGATTGTGCAATATGTAAGTGCTTTGCTGAACATTCCATATGTGGACGTTCCACTAATTAAATCAATATATCAGGGAACTTTTGTTTTCCACACTGATTGTGAGTTGCTGAAATGTTCTTATCCATTAATGCAATTGAGCAGTTTGAATAGCTTTTCATGAATAAATAATTTCGCAGCAGCTGGAATTTACCGAGCTTCAATTTTTAAAGATTTATTCTACTTTTTGCTAGCATGATGTCATTCAACCAGTCAAAGAAAAGGCTAGTTGTGTGACTCAATAAGTAAGGAGGCGATTTTTGGTAATAAGTTTAATATAATTTATGGAGTATTTGGAGCTATGGATAACATTTTTTGGAAATTATTCGAAAGGAATTAGTATACTGAATTCTAATATGTGATAATCTGCTCTCTTGATTGTTAGAAAGAATCCAATGTGATAATTATTATTAAGTCTGGAAATAAAAATTAAATTGAAGGATCGGAGCATATCTCTTACATCTCTTTGCAGTTGTAAAATATGAGCCGACTCACATCCACATTATTGACTAGTTTTTTAACCTAGCTCCATTAAAGTTATTATCATTATCATAGTATGGAACAGGTTACATGTCATCATTATGTATTGGGAACTGGAGTACATCATGGCTCCATTTTTAGCAATTTGCTCTCTTTATTTTTTGTTAATAACACTGAACAACAGCCAAAATGTATCTAAAATAAAATCGACTAAATCTTACTATTTTTGGTGTGCTAAAACCGAAAATAAACTTATCATTTTAATATTAGTTCAAGTTTTAGAGATATGTGATGTCATGTGTCCCTATATATTAACACTGTAATCGCAAGTCCGCCTTGTACTGAACAGTCCATGTATACAAACAAATAACAAACGCCACTATCGCGAATATTATGGAATTGAGTCGAAAATTCTCGAATTTTCTCGAATATTCTCTAAAAATCTAGAAGCCGTATTTGGGTATATAAGCAGCTACAAAGCGGAGAGGTTAGTCAGTCGAGGTTAGTGAGTCTAATCGAATAGTTGACATTGTAAGATGTCGCGAAAGTGTAAACAATCCAGATCACTTCTGTTATGTTTGTGGCGAGGTGACTTTTGCGTCTCACAAGCGGTCTATTACTCCATTGATAAAATAGGCATATCTACTTTATTTAGGTTGCAAAATAGGGGATCAAGAAAAACATTGGGCGCCACATATCTGCTGTAATACATGCGCTTTAAGTTTGAGAAATTGGTTAAATCATAAAAAACGATCTATGCGGTTTGCTGTCCCAATGGTCTGGAGAGAACCTACAAATCATGTTAATGATTGCTATTTCTGCATGATACCTCGTGTTGGGCAAGGCACAGGTATATCCAAGAAGAAAAAATGGGTTATCAACTATCCAAATATACCATCTGCCATGAGACCTGTGCCCCATAGTGACGAACTTCCTATTCCAGAACCCCCAGGAACATTCACTTACGAATCAGATAATAGCGATACAGCGATTTGTCATGAAGAAGATATGCCATCAACATCAAGAGGTCCTCATTTCACACCAAGCACGTCAAACCACCAACCGCACAAAATAACCCAGTCAGAACATATTAGAAGACGATGTTTCGGTATGTGTTTTTCGTAATCGCCATAAAGGCCTAGTACCATTTTTTGACATGGAAAATAACTTGGTTTTCTACAATAACATTAGCGGTTTATTAGCGCCTTTAAATATAAACTACAAGCCAGAGGAATGGAGATTGTTTATATACAGTTCAACATTCAGTTTAAAGGCAGTACTATTGCATATTGAAAATATTCTACAGTCTATTCCTGTTGGATATGACGTTCGCATGAGAGAATCATACGACAATATGAAGTACCTATTGACAAGCATAAAATACGATGAGCACCAATGGCAGATCTGTGACGACATAAAGGTTGTTGCACTTTTACTTGGGTTGCAGCTAGGCTATACCAAGTTTTGCTGTTTTTTGTGTGAATGGGACAGTCGGGCAAATGCACTTCATTACAAAAGATAAGACTGGCCTGTTCGACAATTATTAGAGCCAGGTCAAAAGAATGTACAACATATGCCATTGGTAGACTCCAAAAAGATTTTGTTGCCACCACTGCACATCAAATTGGGCCTAATGAAAAACTTTGTTAAGGCACTGAATAGAGATGGGCCAGCTTTTCAGTACCTGCGTCGGAAATTTCCAAGGCTAAGTGAAGCAAAAATTAAAGAAGGTATTTTTGTTGGGCCACAGATTCGAAATATTCTGAAGGACGAACATTTTGACAGCACTAACAAATAATGAAAAAAATGCTTGAAATGACATTCGCCTCGTGGTCACTTATTTCTTGGGAAATAAAAAAGCTGACAATTACGTTACTCTTACTGAAAATATGCTGTGATTGTATCAAAAAATGGGTTGCAATATGTCTCTAAAGATCCATTTCCTACACTCACACCTGGACTTTTTTCCCGGAAACTGCGGAGCTGTAAGTGATGAGCACGGCGAACGGTTCCATCAGGATATATCAACAACGGAGAAAAGGTACCAGGGAAATTGGAATGCTTCCATGCTTGCCGACTACTGTTGGACTCTTGTTAGAGATGCTCCAGAAACAATTCACAAAGGAATAGCAAAAAGACGGCGCATTTAGTGACTCTAAAAGTGTAAAAGTATCTATTTTTTATTATTTTGTTAAAAATAAAATAAAAAAACTTGTTCTTGAAAACTGCAACTAAGTTTTTAATTTCATTGTCATTTTTGTATTCAGCGCCCCAAAATTAACAAAAAAGTGCACTTTTCAAACAAGATACAACAAATAAACTAAAATTTGTTGTCCAGTGTAATCTAACCGATTGCATGTTATTCCCTTATTTCAAATATAGTAATAGAGGAAATGGTCCTAACATAGTCCCCCATTTTGTTTATTCTTGATAGCTTTCCAAGTTTTTTGAAACTGTATTTGAAAATTGGTATACATCTAGCCCAAAGGTTTATGTACAATATTCAAAAGCGCATTGTTTAGAAAGTTTGCAAAACACCGTAATTTAAAGTAAACTGTGAAAATTTTTAAAGTTATCTGAACAGGGTAGGGTGTATAAAATATGGGTCCCCATTAAAATGAAACAAAAACAGTAAATAAGAAAACAAACAAATTAATACTGATGTAAAGTATTAATGGCAAAACTTACACACATAAGTATCCTTTTTTACACAGGAACATTGCTCATGTGCCCACGTATTACACATTAGGCATTCCATCCAAAGTTCACCCTTTGATCTTGTGAAAAGCGACCTTCACAAAATAGAGAAGCAGCATCTTCATCATTCGGTATTTCTTGCACCACGTCATCGTGTCCCATGTCTATGTCGTCGTCAGCTGGTAAAAATTGTTAATTTTCTTCCTTAGAGTTCGACTCGTATTCACTATCGCTTCTTTTGGTTGATGCTTTTTTCTGAATTTTCTCCTTCGAAAACACTTGTCGGTCCAGCTTTGGCCTCTTAGCAGTTTTGTCGAGTGATTATTCTACAATATTGTGCGAATTAATGTGAACACAAGTGATAATTTGAAACAAACAACATTTATTTATAAAAGAATACAATTTAAATTGTTTTAATAGGAAATATGTCATCCTTTGGCTTTTGGAACTTCTTTAACGCGTTTTGGCATAGAATCAACGAGTTTTTTACAGTTTTATGATATTTGCTGGTCTCGAAACCATATCTGGATTACAGCCTCAATCAGTTTTGTTCTTGTTGTGCAATCTAATTTACGAAGTCTAGCTTTTACAGTAGTCCACAGATTTCCTGTCGGATTAAGATCCGGTGAGTTTCTTGGCTATTCAAGGTATGACATATTTTTGTCCTTGAAATATTTCTTCATGACCTTGGACACGTGACATGGAGCTGAATCTTGTTAAAACTGCTTGACCGTTGGCATCGACTTTTCGTAGCTCAGTTTCCAATCTCTGTTCTAGCAAGTCTGTATGTTTGCGAGTTCATCATGCCTTCGATCGGCACAAGAAATCCGGTACTTTTTTAAAAAAAGCAGCCCCAGAACTTCTTTTTTAACGGATGCTTAACTGTTTGATCAATATGAGCTGTCGTAAGTTTTTCGTTGTCACTTGTTCTAACAAAACGAGAATGCTGTCCTTGTACCAAAAAATAGCTCTCATCTGAGAACAATATCTTTCAGCAGTCAATAACTGTTTTTTTTTTTTGAGGTCTGATTGTTTTTCTTCCACCTTCTGTAAGTCGTCTTCGTACGGTAGAGCCATGAACAATAACTCCAGCGTGTGCTAAGTCTTGCTGAAGTCCTTGGCTTGTTTTCCTATTAATAAAGCTTCATCCCTTGCTGTTGTCTTTCTCCTCCTCCCACATTTCCATTTTCTGTTCACCTCAATGGTCCCAGTGTCCCTTTTTTGCTTCAAAATATTGTTTACAGCTCCTAAACCTACACCACATTCCTTGGCAATATCTCTTTGAGACATTGATGTGTGTTCACTCAAAGTAACAACCTTAGTGCGCTTTTTGAGAGTAATATCCATCTTCAAAAATAAGAAGCAAATAAAGATTACTTCAGCAAAAACACAATAATTCTAAAAAAGAACAAAAATGCAACACAGACGTGTTGCATTTTTGTTCTTGCTTGGCATGTCTTATTACTCACTGACTGTCAGAACAGTAAAACAAAATTGTCGCTACTTTGACATAAACGTGTTGCCAACTGCTAAAAAAAGTAAAATTGTGAAAATTATGATGTGTTCACATTAATTCGCACAGTACTGTAAGTTAGTTTTGTTTTTGGCCACTACAGGAGCTTCTTTCAAGAAATCAGTTTATTGCTTTGGTGTGGATGGCGAAGGAAAATTATTTTCCTTAGAAGATTCCGCTGGCGAACAGTGAGGTAAATCTCTCCCCGATTGAGTTTCTGAAGTGGAACTGTTTAAATTTTGGGATCTAGCGGTATTATGTTACAAGTTTTTTCAGCTACGATTTGCACTGCATGTGCACTGGAACTTGTGTAAGCCTGTTAGGTCGAGAACTTATGGCGTCTACCTCGTATTAGCCTAAACAAATTGTTTGAAGTGTTTTATTGTCTAAAGATTGCATGTTAAACAGATTAATTAGAAGTCGATCTTATTGATAATTTCTTTCGGGATAAGCACAATGTGCTTGAAACCATAGCCGTACATTGCTTTCCACGTTAACCCTTTGCGGTCAAAATTGATTCTTTTTTGAAAATAAATGCGTAGGTGTCATATTAGAGTTTATTTTACAAAAATGAATACAAATTATGGTATGATTTTTTCGATGGTTCGACGGTTGATACTTAACATAGGCGACCTATTTTACATGGTGACATCGTCCGGACACCGGCAATAAATAATTTTGAACTGGTGCTCAACCCAAGAAACCACAAAGGGTTAAAGCAGCGTATTATGGCCTAGACACTATTAAAGATCTAAATAAGATACAGATTAATACCGAGACCATTTATGCTCTTTGATATGACGATAAACTTAAAATTTTTCCTAAGAGGAAAAGCAAGGAATGTAAAACGGCTAGTGTTCTGCTAGTTTTACTAAATATTCACGTTACTTTACTGTAGACGTGCAATGAAGAGCATTTACATGTTTTCCTCGAAAGATATGACTTCATCAAAGATCTTGGAGTAAATTTCGATATAAAGTTGAGTTTTTTCTCACAGATTGAGGATAATACCGCACTAATAAGTCGCTACAAAGCATTTATTAGATCTAAACTAGAGTGTTTTCCTGTTTATTTTCTTCTATTTTTGTGACTTAATTGTAAGTTTTCGATTTTCAATTTTTCTTTCATGTAAAATCTTCCCTTTTGTGTTATCCAGTAATCCAGAAATTAGTAATTTCTTACTAATAATTAGTTTATTTAGTGTAAATTGAGGATTGTACGTCAAAGGATACAACATAGGCTAAGAGACTGATCTAAATCCCTGTCTATTTTTGTTTAGAAGAACGTGTTTTTCTATTTTTCAAACTATTCGTTCTTCCCTCAAATTGTATGGTATTTCGGTAAACACGTTTAGTTAGCAAACTAAGTGTTTAATCTTAAAGATTTGTAAGACAAAGACATGTATTATAGAGGGAAGTGTTCAGTTAGAGTATAATCCGATTAAATATAGTAAACTGTAGTAAATTATTTTACTTCAAATAAAAGTAAATCATATTTAAAATTTCATTTAAGATTATACCTGGATGCGTATATTGTTTATATCGAATTAGAAAACAGCGCTCCAGCCTGGAGGACGAAAAGAAAGAAAGCAATCGAAAAAAGAAAACAGGATGATCGAAAAATGAAATTGAATACGAACCTTAACGCGGTTTTTGTTATGTATAAGATCCGTGGAGGCGAAACATATTGAAAAATTGCATCGCAGGTGTGTTCGAGTATTGGAGGCAGTCACTGTAAAAGGCGATTGTCGCAAACCCTCAGATTTTGTACTTTTCTGCTCAACACCTACGTGAATAAATCTCTTCTTATTTTATGTATTCCACTTCGGGTTTCTATACAATTTACCCGGATTATTCTCCAGGTCTTATATAACTTTCCCATTCGGCAAAAATGGAAAAGTTACCAGATTAACTGGATCGCTTTTGTACGATGGTTTGAGTATTTGTGTGCTCGAATAAAATCAATTAACTAGGAATTATTTTCCGTTCTCGTGCTTCCGTTAATATCGGTTACTGTATTGGTTGAGGAATGGTTTTCACTGGTTCAATCTCAAATAGAACGAAGTCATTTGCCCGATATTTTGTATTTTGTTAGAAACTGTAGAAATAAAATTATTTAGAACCAAACGAAAATATCTTAATTGTGGAAAATATTAACTATTCCAAGCTGCAGACGTTCCTATTCGAAACTTGTTTGCTGTTTATGGGACTCCCTAGCTTTTCCTTGTTAGTTTTAAGCATTTTCAATCACCAGCTGAAGGTAAAAGACAATAAAAGTGTCTACATCAACGTACACTACTACAGAATTTCTTGTCGTAGGCAAATACTGAGCACCTTTTTCTTAGTGAAAGAAGTGTTTACGATTTATGATCAAACAGTAAATGTGTAAAAGGCAATAGCATTTACTTATTTCCTATCTTTGTCCAAGTGTTGACTGCAGAATTTATGTTCAGCATGACACTAATTATGCCACCTTGGGTAGTCTCCACTAGCAACAAAATGTGACAGCATATAAACTTGCGATTCCGTTCCTAAATCCCACAATACACATCTTCGGATACAGTAACTAATAGAAAGAATATAAGAGCTAAAGCAATTTTTGCCAATAGTCCGTCTGGATTGGCCTCCTCCAGAATTTAGGCGTAATCAAATATGCTGGTATTGTTAAATGTAATACGTGGGCCAAGCTGATACTATTGAGAATACACAAGTTATTTTAAATATGTTCAAAGTAATTCCCTTCAGCAACAATACCTCTCAAAGGCCGCCGACTTTCCTTTGGAATATTTGCAAAATACTGATGAATAGCCGTATTAATTTTTTCCTCAGACGAAAATCTTGTACCTTGCAAATGTTTTTTTGCCAAACCAGGTGAGTACGATGGATGTTCTATTACCGTTATGTTTATTTCGGGTAAATATTGGATCCGAGAGCTGCGGTGTGAGACGATGCGCTATCGTGAGACAACATAATACCCTTCTCCGAAACTCTACTGAATACCTCAGGCAAAAATTTTTCCGTGTACAATTTAGCTGTAACTGCTTTTTGTTCATCCAATTTAATTGCACATACCAGGTCTGTACTTCTAAGTACAGCACCACTTTTTTCATAGCTCGCTGCTTCTTTGTCATTGTTAATGTTTCTTCGTCTTTATGGATCCATGCCCGACTCTCTTGACGGGTAGGTACGTCAAAAAACGGAATATACGTTCTGCCACCTGTCACAATTTTAGAAAAAAATTCTCGCACGCTCTACCTTTTCAAAGTCAGAAATCTGCAGAAAGTCTGAAAAATGCAGGGCGAAACTATTGACATATTTTTTTAAATGCAGGTGATCATATATGCTTGTCTTAACAGCTGATGTTCCAATCTTGAGTTGACGCTCGATTTCAGATACGCAGCGCTGTTGTCCTCTTCAATTATGTTCTGAACAGCAGCAATATTTTCTTCGATGGCGGCCGTATGAGGACGTACTGCCCCGCCTACAGAACCTTTTTCACGTTCAAAGTCGTTATACCATCGGTAAGTTTCAGCGGAAGAACGTGCTTTTTCATTAAAGGTTGAATCTGAACTTTACTTGCACTCATAAGCACTTAAGCCTTTCTTGAAATCGTAATAAATCATTATTTGGAAATGCTCTCCAGCTAATTCCATTTTTTCGCTTATGTTAGGACTTAAAAAAGTTCGGTTCTAAGTAATGCAAATACAACAATTAAGCCTCAACTGACAGATAGAGAGTTGGCCTAAACAACAGTGTATGTTTTGTTTTTCATGGCCTACTGGATCTTTTTATTCTCAATAATATCGGCTTGGTACTGGTATAAACTGCTTGAAATAATAAAATTACAAACTACCCATACAGATACAAATAAAAGCTTTAATATTTGTTTGAATTTGCGTGTTGAAGAAGCTTAGAAATGCTCAGTTATGAGAAATGTCTAGTTATGCATAATTCAATAATTCGTAATACATATTCAGATAACGATTTTCCTCTATTTTATCCATACACAGCACACATTTGAAAACTTATCTTTGATCGGTTTCCAGTTATTGAAACAAATTTTATGTAACAAAAAATAGAATTACATAAATACCAGCCTAACCCTGAAGTTATTGTTTATGACTCATTTAGAAGAGGACTAAGGCTAAGTTCAAGTTTATCCCTAACTGCAACAAAATCGCTTTCAAATATATTGTTATTGGGATATAATACACCATAAGAGCTGTAGTTATAATTTATATGCACATTGTTGGAATCTCCCATTTAGCCTTAATTCTCTTTTCATTTTTGCAGAAGAAGACCTTATGCACCATACAACGATGGGTCAAAATACAATATTCGGATGTTCTGCTGCAGGTCACAGCGGCATAAATCAACTCGGGGGCGTTTATGTGAACGGGAGGCCTTTGCCGGACTCCACTAGACAGAAAATTGTCGAGCTGGCGCATTCCGGTGCGAGGCCTTGTGACATATCGAGGATATTGCAGGTGTCGAATGGATGCGTTTCGAAGATATTGGGGAGGTAAGCTGGTGTTTATTTGCAAATTTATGCGTGTGGTAATTAAAGGCACTGTGCCCGTAGGTATTACGAGACCGGTTCGATCAAACCGAGGGCGATTGGTGGATCGAAACCCAGAGTGGCCACACAACCGGTCGTCCAAAAAATCGCTGAATTCAAGAGGGAATGCCCCTCGATCTTTGCGTGGGAAATCAGGGACCGGCTACTTTCGGAGGGTGTTTGCAATAACGATAATATACCTAGCGTAAGTACATTGACATTAATATATTCTTTACTTTTATATGCAACAGATTAGATATTGACTATGTTGTTAGTTACAAATACATATCTATTTACGACCTAAGAAATAGTGGTGCAATTACTAGGGAATGTGCTAATCTTATTTCCGATAAAATACATTACAATTTTGTAATGGATTTGTCTTTATAGCGATATATACGGCGTGATTTTCTGAAAACGATCCATCTGAAATATTTCAAAAACGAAAATAGAAATTTCCAAAAAAGCATCTACTTTTATTGTAAGGGGCACAAGCTTTGACATACGAGGTGTGGCTATAAAATAACGAAACTGATGCTGTAAAACGTTTTATTTTAAATTTATACATATTTAATTATTATCAATATACACTCCTCCTCTATCCCTACATCGCTTCATGCGAATTTTCGTTCGAAACAGTGCTGGAAGTCTTCTTCTATGAGCTCCTTCATCACGCGTGCTGCTTTTTCTTTCACAGCGTCAACGGTCTGAAATCTTGTTCCTTTTAATGCAGATTTGACTTTGGGGAACAGATAAAAGTCACATCGTGCCAGGTCAGGCGAATAATTACTTGGCTAGAAACGTCTTGACAGTGCAAACCGGTGCGTTGTCCTGATGTAGAACCCATGACTTTTTTCCACAAATCGGGTCTTTTCTTTCTTATTTTTCCACGAAGTTGAGCAAGAACCTCAAGGTAGTAATGTTGATTAATAGTTAGACCTTCAGGAACTCAGTGAAAGTACACAATCCCATGAATACCGAAAAAAACAGTCATCATTGCTTTGAATTTTGATTTGCTCATTCGTGCTTTTTTAGCTCTCGGTGAAGTTGGGTCCTTCCAATGCATGGATTGGCGCTTAGTTTCTAGGTCATAAGTGAAAAACCAAGATTCTTCACGTGTTATTACTCTTTCCAAGAAGTTTAGGTCATTTTCGATGGCATTTAAAGTGTCAGTACAAACATTTACACGAGCTCCTTTTTGTTCGATTGTGAGAATTTTAGGCACCATTTTCGCCCACACTTTTTGCATGTTAAAATTGTTACGTAAAATTTGCCTTACGCATTCTTTGTCAATTCCTACAGTTTCAGCAATCGCACGAATAGGTAGCTATTTTTAACCGTTTTTGATGTGGAAGGGCGACCCGGGTGTGATAAACATTCATTGCCATATACTTCTTTTAATAAAAGATAAGTTTCGGTAGCGGTTTTTCCAAGTTTCATATGAAATTTCACGACAATTCGTTGCTCTAAAACACCTCCAATTTTTTCGGCAAAACAAAATAAATAGATCTTATGCAAACGAAGGGCACGGCTAGACTAGTTTGTCTACAGACACGGAAGGGGCGGCAATCGAAAGAGAAGGCTTCACGCTAAACAGCTGTCGGTCGTACAACTTTGGCGCATGCGCAGTTCTTCTGTAGTAGCATCAGTCTCACTTCGTATGAATCACACTTATGACGTTTACACCTGCGCCCCACTAATGCTATCCAAAAATGTTAAATTTAACGCTATTGCCGAAAGAGTGGAAATGATCTTATTTGATTTATGGCGCTGAGCAATTTGCTCGGGTGACGTCAAGAAATTTTCATGAGATGAATAAGAATATGGAGCATATGTAATTGCATGCGAAAACTTGTGCAAAAATTTGAAGCAACTGGAAAAGGCAAGGTAATAAGGTAATAAGAAAATTTCACCATGGATCCAACTAGCTCTTTGCGTCAGGTTGCAGCATCCACTGGAATTTCTTATTCATCGGTACGCAAAGTAACATAACTACATAAATTTCTCACATACAAAATGAATGGCTTAGTGTGGCCGATTACTAACGACCAGAATTCTGCAAAAATGATTGGTACAAATCAACTCTTTACTTAAATAGACACGTGAACCAATACAATATACAATACTGAGCGATGAAAATCTCTATATTATGGGAGGACATCTAGGGAAGCGTATGTTTTTACAAGAATGCGAGGTGATACAATAGTTGGACCCATAATGAAACGCTAATTAATATGTTGGAGAATATTGTCAATCCTCTTATAACTGAGGATGTTGAAAACTAGCGTGATGAAGAAGGTAACGTCAACCTTATTTCTCAGCAGAATGGTGCTCCACCGCAGTTTACTGCAAATGTTCTTATGTCTTAACCAGAAATGTTCGGATCACTGAATTGGTAGACGCGGAACGATGGAATGGCTTTCACGATCACTGGACTTGACAAGTCTTAACTTCTTTCTTGTGGTGCCGTTCTTGATGTTATGTTTATCTTAATTATATTAGATGCTGCAAGAAAAAGATAATTAGCAGGATGATTTTTTTTAAATATACGAGTTGCTGAAGATATGGAAGAATATCGGGTTCCACCACCTCATCAACGTAACGTTGGGCGTTAACGGTGCCTCGGATAAACACTAAGTGAAACCTACTTCAACGGCTTGGTGCACACGCCTCTCAACAGAAAATTGAATATCGCGACGTTCCCCACGTCTTCGTCTGACCCCCATGCAGCCATCATGCATCCCTATACAAAATCGAAATTCATCACTGATCACCACTCAATGCTACTCCACGTTCCAGTGCATTCGCAACCTAGACCACTCCAAATGTTGCTGTCGGTGTTGAGCCGTGTGGTAACACAAGATGTGTCGCTAGTATTGCAAGCTGAAAGCTCTGATTCGGCGATAAATAGTTCGAAAGGTCACAGGACGACCTTCACTACCTAGCCATAGATCGGCAATTGACCTGGTACAGAAGAATCGGTCTCTAAGTGCCATTGGGCGAAGGTGGCGGTCCTGTACCTTATTAGTTCCTCTTCGGCCTCCGGTTTCTCTTCGGCGACTTTCCCGGCACTCCCTAGTCTATGACTGATAATAGCGCATGATGGTGGATTGGTTCTGGTTAAGGCGATTTCTAATTTCGCTGAACAAAAAACCATATTCACGCGAGCCAACAATTTGACCTTTGTCGAATTCGCTCAAGTGGCGGTAATTTCAACGTTGCCGCACTCTAGGCATAATCAAACCCTCAAAACACGTTAAACAAAAGCATGACAAGAGAAAACAATGAAAATGGAATCAAAACTCGCAAGAAATACACGTAACAATATCAGAAAAGGCGCACAGAAAGTTATGATCAATTATTACCTTTGAATAGTTATACGTTTCTGCCAAATTTGGTCAAAAAATTCGCACCCTTTCTTGGTGTTGCAATTTCCATGTCATGTAGCATATTTTCCTTAATTGGTATATCAAAATTTATCAATATATAGTCGACATTCCATATAACAAAGTCTGATTATTTCTAGACGCGTTTATAAATTATAGTATTTGGTAGGATTAACACAATGGAATGCACGTGCGTATAAATTTGCAATTATTTCCATTAAATCGCCACTACCTGCGCCGAATCTTTAGAAACAAGATAACATATAAACGTCACTTATATTAATTTAGTCGTAAGTGAAGAAATTATCAAGCAAACCGATAACGCATACGTTTCAGATTCGATCTTAGCTGTTTTAGTGCGTCTAACAAAAACTCGGTTGTGGTCTAAATATTCAAGTTTAAACAGTGTGTAGCTAAAAATCGGAGTTTAATATTTAAGCGGCTGTGTTCATTGAAACAAACTATCTAATTAAAATATTTATTAGTCAAGTATAGCATTTGATTGAATGAGGACTTGAACATTTTGTTCCTTCAAGTAAAACATTATCTTAACTTAAGGCTCTTAAACATGTTGATGCAGTTAATACAATCCTCGATCATGGAAATAGGACCACTTGAGAAATATTAAATTTATATGAATATTTATTAAATATAATTTTAATTATTAAAATGAAAATTATAAAAGCATAATTGTTGTTTGAGTAATACCCTAATACATTATGGTCACAGATAATTGCTGATTATAAAAATAATACTTAGGGGTGCAATAAACCGATTATCCACCTGCTATGAATCTTGCCATTCGTAGGTACAACAGTTATGTTTACTTTCCAAAGAAGAATATTTCAAAGAGTTTTAATTTTATTTGTGTGTATTTATTTTCGCGGTCAATTATTATCATAATGGGAAAGAAGAAGGATATAACCAGAGAGAAAAAAGCACGAATTTCTGCTCTTTTAGAGACGTGAGAGTTCTCTCAACGTGAAGTTGGATAAAAAGAGGGTGTATCACATCAAACTGTTCTGAGAATCGTGAAATTAATTAAGGAGAATATTCATAGTACAAGGCAGAACATACTGTGCGGACAAACGCAAAACAACTGTTAGAGGTAATCGTCGTATAGTAAAAGTAGCTACAGAACATCGTTTCTTATCCACTAAAGGTGTTCATAAAATTCTTAGTAGGGAAACTATTCAAATATCAGCCCGAACAGTCCGTAGACATCTTCATGAAGCAGGCTTGAAATGCAGACGTCCGGCAAAGAAACCAAGACTAACATCTAAAATAAAAGTGTCACGATTTCAATGGGCTAAAGAATATAAAAAATATACAATTGAATATTGGGGAAAGGTCAGTTTCATTTATCATCTATATTTTTGGTCAAATTCATCCTCACTGTTCGCTTAATGGTTCTCTACGTTTTGTACTTTTCCCTGGATTATTTATAGCGACGAATCACGACTAGTTAGAAGTGCTAACGGAGAGAAGCCAATTTGTTCGTCGATGTCCTTCAGAGCGTTATAAAGAAGCATGCACGATCAAATCTAACACCCCCCATCTTTAACAGCTTGATCGTGTATTACGACAGAACGACCGGGACCATTATATTCCGTTAACGGAACAATGGAACAAAAACAATGTAAAAAACTATTTAATACCTTATATTGGTTCATTGGATCCGACTCAAGGACCATATACTTTTATGCAAGACAATGCACCGTGTCATAAGGCAAAGAGTGTAATGCGATACCTTGAATGTAAAAATCTGCGTGTACTACCTTGGCCAGGCAATTCACCAGACATAAACCCAATTGAAAATGTGTGGAATGTCTTGAAAAACATCGTAAGAACACGAAATTCAACTACAAAGGAAGAATTACAACAACATATTGAAGATGTATGGCATAATAGCGACGAAATTAAAAAAAAACAATAAAAGCTGCATTGGCGGTATGCTAAAAAGGATTGAGGAAATAATAAAACACAGAGGAGGAACAAGCAAATATTGGTAAATATATGTTCAAATCATACTTACTTGCATGTTATATGTAATTAAATAATAATATTGCCAACATTACCAACTGTTTTTTTTTAAATTTTACCCCAAAATTATATAATTTTTAAGTGGCCCTAATTCGATGGCCAGGGACTGCAGATTTGGTTGAACTATGTAAATTTAATGCTTATATGTACACTTAAGTGAAAAATAAAATTTATAAGAAATCATAATTACCAGGATTCATAGTGAACAAACCCGATTCATCGTTCGGGATGCGCTGCTTTCCTCAAACTTATGGCGGCGATACAGTACATACACATACATATGTTATTACTTACCTGAAATGAATATTATTCAAGCAATATCTGATCTTTGCATCAAAGGAAGTGCTCATTGTATGCCAAGCACTTTATTTACTTTAAACATAATATATGGTTCACCAGAGAAAAATACTTATTTGGTTATAATAAAGAACAATTTCCAGAAACAAGGTTGGCAGTTAAGATAAATAAACATATTTACTATAGGTAGTTCAATAAAGTATTTAGTTATTTTGATTATTTCATATACATAGTTGCTGTGGTTATACCTTATGTTTGAATGAATTATGGGCCTTTCAGTGTATGGTACAAACATAATTTCAATTCATACTTTGACATAATAGCAACGCACCAGCTTAGGTTGTGTTCCAAGTTGAGTTGCGAACATAGTTTGCAACAAATAGTCATTTCATATCCGGTGAACCCTCGCTGAAAAACATTTTTCCAGGAAGGCTCGCAGTTAATTTGAACGGCTTGCCGAACCACGAGCAAATTCTGGCATCATTGATGTTAGGCCATCGGAGAATTTCATGACGGTATATCAATAGGATATTTGGCGTTGTAGTTATGCGTGTTTGAACAAACATTTCAGATAATAAATGAGCGAAATGCCGTGCGTTGTTTATTGAATATGCGCAACGTAAATTTTTTATTTATCTATTTCCGAGAAACAAGTTTTATCGATTGGCAGAATTTTGCGACATTTAATAAAATTTCTATTAAGTGTTGTTATATTTATACCATGGTGTATTTTGCTTTAGCAATTATTTTCCATCAGTACTTGTTGAATTTTCGCGTAAAGAGACGAAATAGTGTATCTGGACTTTGTATTTTGCAAGTGTACTTTAAAATGATCTTTAATTATTGCCTATGGTTTAATATTATGTAGTGAAAATGGTATTCAGTTAAAGTTCGAGCAATATTTGAATTTTTGTATTTGGATACAATTTCGAAAGTTCAGCAAATGAAACGTTAAAGGTAGTGACTTCTGTCATAATCCCTAATTGTAATACTTTAACTACTAACACACAGGTCTTGCTTAGTTATGTATCTTTCTGGTGGCACATATTTTGAAGAAATTTTTTCTTCTTTCTGACAATGTGTACAAACTTTAGAAATTATCGCTTTATGAATGATTGCGTGTCATAGGAGATCATTAAGAGAAAAGCCTTAGTATGATACCTCCAATGAGTCATTTCTAGGATTACTTTCTCCTTGAACGTACTGTCAGATGAACTAAATTAATCACAAAGAAACAATTTTGCCATCGAGTTCGAAAGCAATAAACATTACCATTTCGTTCATTCCGCAGAGTTATAAACTAAATTGGTTTCGATCATTAACCTTTCTCCCGGCTCAATTAGTTATTTATATTTAATAACATTTTATGCTATTAACAAATACACATCGGGAAAATATGAAATTAGCTATATCTATATATGTACGGTAAGAGAGCGAGGGGGAATACGATCGATTCGCTGCAAGTCGCGTGTTAGTACTTAGTATACTTGTAACAACGTTGGTATGTAGACCTACTGTGTGCAAGAACGCACGTAATAATTTGAAGTCATTATTTTGTTGTTGTTACGAAGCTTAGACGAAACTAATAAGAGATTCTAAAGACAAAAATAAAAACAGATTCCCATGATATAAAAGAAAAGAAAAATAAATACTCTAGAAATTCTTTCTAAGTTCATCCGCACATAATGCAGTCTACGTCGTAACTAACCACATCGATAGCCGTCCTGAGCCGTCCACTGCCGCTAACCCCTCCGCTTGTGGTGAATCACCAATTCGCGTTTACCGTTGTCGCATGTACGCTTTTTCGTATAGCTAGACATTTTCTTACCTTTAGATACTTAATGTTTCTATATTTTTTTCCTTAAAAAAATTACCATTCCAATTTTGTGCACAAAGATTATAAAGGAAAGAATAAGTAACCGTATATCTCCAGATTCAAGTTTGTTAAAATAGCCAGATTCAACTTCCTAATAACGAAGTTATGAAAGCTAAAACGAAAGCCTTGTCAAAATAATTCTGATTTAGATTCTTTTTTAAAGTCAGTCTTGTAATAAAATAACGTATCTATTTACGAGAAGACAATTAGTTAACTTTAGTAAAAAATAATATGAAATACATCATTATTATTCGTAGGAATTAACTTGACAACCAGCAAAACTTACAGATTTCATGTCTTTGAAGGACGAAAAGATGTGGAATTAATTCTTTTTCAATTATTTTTCGGTGTTCCTTCGAGTCAATCTGTTTCTGGCGTTAAAGTACGTGAAGTTTACTTTACGTGTGGTGGCGGTCCTACGGGGTATATAAACTTTGAAGTTCATAACCTCAGGAACCTTTTAGTGTGTAAATGGTCTATATAAAGTGTTCCATGGCTTTGTTGCTATAAAATCTCTTGCTGTAAAGGGTGAAGCACAATAACTTATTCCCCAACATGCAAATGGTGACTCGTTTGTTTTGGGTCTACCAGAAAAATCTGCCACTTTACCTAGTAGGATTCGAACGCACAGCGCGTAACTCTGCCTCAGTCAGGAGCAAGCCTTCTTATCACTAGTCCCCTGAGCTGTAAAGTTGCGATGCTTAATTAAAGAAAAACTTTGAATTTCTATTCAGAAACGATTACTCTGTAAGCTTTTCTATCCTTAAGGAGTTATAGCTTTCTTAGAAGGCATAGTCACTTGCACCTCTCAAGAACTTAGAACAAAAAAGTGATATTGCTTGAAAACAAATATCACTTGTTACGACGAAATTATTGTTAAGAAACAATTTTCTCATAAATTCTCATTTTCTGTAACTGAAACGTACTTTGGAGTAAGGGTCAATACATATTAAATTGTTCGCAATTGTACTGTAAGGCCCTTTTCTGGGAAAGGTTTTAATTATTCTTAGGTAGGTACAGCAATTACATACGATTTAATTTTTTCAATTATTTTTTTTAGGTTAGATACAACTACATCCGACAGTTAAATCTTGCTATAAGGTCGGAATACACGAGCAGCTTCAAGCTGCTGCTGCCGGCAGCAATTTGTCGTCGTGCTGCTCGTTGCGACAGCTGTCAGCAGCTTTAAGCTGCCAAGTCGGGCAGCATTTTGTTGCCAGACCGAGCAGCATTTCCGCCATATTTCCGCCATATTTCCGCTTGGCACTGACAGCTGTTAATTAGAAAATAATGGATTTCTATGAGGAAGCACTATTACTGGTTTTATTAACACAGAGCTTTTCATACGTTATTTATTCAGCTCCCCGAAAAGGAAGAAAATTTTCCAATTATTTTTGTATGTCAGTTATGGCGTTTGATGAAATAGTAAACATTTTGAAAAATGAGGTGAAGCATTTCAGCTGAAGAAGGAATTGCGATTGCCTGTATATTTCTACCTTCATACCTAGAAAATTCATAATACAGCTACAGAAAAATCTTTATTCCATTTTGTTATGTTACCAAATGTTTCATTTAAGAAATTTACAAGAATAATATACACACGTCAAAATATTGGAAATATCCTTTCGCCCTAAATAAAGTTGTTGCGTATAGAATAAGAAAAAACAGTTATTATCAGCTTTCTAAGGATAAGTATATGTGTAATTTATCGAAAAATTCTTATAACTTTACCTTACACAACAAGAATAAATATTTTTGTATATTACACTGAAAAAGGTGACATTTTTGTAATTTTAATTTCTATTTTACGTATACCTTATTTAATACAAATAAACTGGTAAGATAATATTATTGTAAAAAGTATGGTTATAGGTGTTATACAATATTGGTGGTGACAGGAGACGTATGCGTGTTTTTTCCCCCGACAGCTTAAAGTAGTCCGTGTGCAATGCACAACTGTCAACTGCACGGCGGGATTGAGCAGTAAGATGACAGCTGCCGCTTAGATCTGCAGCTCGTTGCAGTCCGTGTGCGCGGTTGCAATTGAAATAATGCTCCGCCGAACTGCGACAGCTTCAAGCTGCCGGCAGCGGCAACTTGAAGCTGCTCGTGTATTCCGGCCCTAAAATCACATCAAGATTGAAATTTTACAAATTACGTGTGATACATTTGACAGTAATGGCGCAAATAAATTCCTGTTTAAGGCGTAAATGGTTAATGTGATGAATCAAGTCAATAATAATAAAGCTAGCAGAATAAAAAATGTATTTCTTAATAAAAGTAAGAGAAAAATTTGGCAAACAATTATAATAAATGCTCAAAGTGATCCTCTTCGGTTTCAATACAAGTCCTTACTCGTCGTTTCATGTTGTTAAAGGCGTTGACTAGGTGTTGAGGCGTTATCGCGTCACAAACATTTTGAATTACTTCAGCCAATTCTTGCATCATATGACAAATTCGGTTCCTGTGACAGCTTTCTAATTTACTTTTTAGGTGAATGATCTATACGCTTTCTCACATCCGCAATAATTTCAGCAGTTCTTTTCTTGAGCCTACCACTACTGGATTTGGGACTTACTGCACCAGTTTCACGAAATTTAACAACGCAGCGAAAAATTTGTTGATATAAATCAATATATGATACTGCAAAATGTGGAAACTGAAGACGAATTTCATTCATACGTAGTTGCATAGAATGAGACCATTCCACATTCTGTTGCTCTCACCCATTACCAAAATAGCTTTCAGTGATAAATGTTTGGTGATTAAATATAATTCGAATTGTCAAAATTTTTCAATAATTATCAAAGGTAATTTGAAATTTCAATCTTGGGTTTATAAAACCGATTCAAAGCATGTTAATTTATGCCAAACTTTTTTATGTGTGTACGCATTGAGGATGTTTAATAGCTTTTATTGAGGCTGAAATCATTGCCTTACAGTTCGTGTGTGAATCGAAATCTCCTGCTGTAAGTTTTATTAACCACAATGAATACTATTGGACAGTGAATAGTTTTTAAACGCATGTTTCTGAATATTTATTTGAAAAAACAATTTTCTCAAGAAGTTAAATTCAGGCCTGCATTTTTCATTAAATCCTATTCGAAAGAGGACCAATACTAGTAGAAAATACATTAACGTGATCGCGTTGATTTTATCGCACAGCGTCCGGTTTTATCAAAGGGTCAGACGGCGGACTTAATTCTAGCAATTAAGGAATTTCGACGTGATGGAGTTAATAAATCAGAAAATAAGGGACAATATAATGCGCTTGCGTGAGCACGGTCCATCGATTCCGCGATACGCATTGCGTAAAAGCGACCGAAACTGTCTGCGCCTTATGGAAGATTAAAAAGAGGGATGAGCTCGGACAGAGGGGCAGGAAAATGGCGGATCTTTCGGTCTCGCATTGGGCAGATGTGCTCATTTGTTTTTATGATAATAGGGTAACCAAATAGCTCCCATTTTGCCAGGTGCTTTAAATGATTTGTTTTCCTTCTGCTGGCAGTCTTTCCTCCCTCGAAAATATTTCCGTACGCTTTTTGTTATCTTTTCGGTAGCGAATCTAGACTTTATAAAAGTAGAAACGGTCTTTATTTCAAATATCACGAGTGGTTTGTTTAGATGATGATTGTTTCTGTATTTGTTTTTCCTTTATGTTCAAAATAATAGAAAGCAGAATGTTATCTACTATGAAAAGTTGGTGTATACAGAGCAAACACAAAACAAAATTGAGTTCATATATAGGCCTGTACAGACAGAACAGATGACACAGTAAAGTCTCTAAACCCGCAGTTGATGAAATCCATATCAAAACTGATGAATTATATTTAAAATAATTTTCATCTAAATCATGTATTGGAACTGAAGATTGTGATGTAGAAATAGACGACATGTTCCAAAATAATATTTTGACAATCTTTTAAATTTATATAACCCTAAAGTAGTTACATTAAAAGATGACACTAAAGATAATCTTTGGTGAGCTTTCTAATTGAATCAAGCTTTTGATGTTTTCTCTTGATGTTGATAAGAAGAAGGAGAAGTAACTAGTCCAACAAGTGCTTTACTATTTGAGTGTTTTATTCACTTTTAGTTAAGAACATGAACTGCATTAACATAAACTATATTTGATTTGTATGTACCCTCGCATCAAAACCATAATAATTCATATTCTATATGGTGCACTTCTGAAATTAGACAAAAAGTCAAGCTAAAGACGTATTACTTTAAACAAACCACTATCAAATAACTCGCACGTACTAGTACAGCATAGATACTTACGAGGTTTAGTTAAAAGCTAAATTAGAACTGCCTATCAGCCATATATTTCTTCCGCGGAAACTTCATTTTCCGATAATCCCCAAATGTTTTGGTCTTTTGTACGCAGTAAGAGCAGAAGTTCCCGAATGCCTGGTACTGTCTTACGACAACGTTACCTACGACAATCTACAAGATATCGTTAATACAATTTTTTGACGCAATTACTTTTTAATTCGCTTCAGGTGCATATTACACAATCTTTTACAAAAATATTTTGTCCGCTTTGACGACATGTCATCGTAGTCTAGAGCAGATCAATTTTAAAATATCTACCAAAAAAAGAAAAATAAGTTAAGCCTTAAGCAGATGGCAGCATTGTTTTGTTATCAGTAAGAGTTATTTAAAAAAATACTGTGTAGTGATATTTCCGTACTTTATTGGTGATACCTTTAATGTTTTTCTAGTGTTGTATAAGCGATAAAATAATATATACTAGTTGTAAAAGAAGATATTATTTATTTTTCAACAGCTACAGATTCAAGGACTGGTGAAACTATGACTGTAAGTTTAAAAAATCCTAAGCTTAAAAAAGATGCTATTCCAACTCAATTCCCTAACTGTCCATTGTATTTGACAAAAAACGTGAAGATTTTATTGTTCAAATAGTTTTATATTCTTACGTTATATTTAACAAAATTATATTTGAACACCAAGAGAAGTTTTTTAATTTCAATATATTTTAAATTATATCACCGACCATAGCCATTTGGATACTGATATATGTAAATATCATATTCACAGCAGTGAACGTATTGCAACAATTATAATAACTTGTTCTACAAACATCTTACTTAAAACTTAGTGTGGGAAAAGTAATGATAGATTAGGTAGAACACCACATAATAGGAAATTAAGAACCCTGGTTAAACAGCATGTCTGTAAATTTTCACGTGAAATTGAACAGAATTTCGAATAAAATTGCAACTGCTGTATCATTCTAACCTTAACTTCATCCAAATACATGTACAATTACAAATAATAATAATAATTAGTCGATTAAATATCAATCACAAATACATCTTTCACGAAAACGGTGTTCGGTTATGTGTTTGGTTTTTGCTTTGAAACTTCGTTTTTCCAATATAAAGTAGGATGCGAAGAAGGGCTCAGTTGACGACTGGCATCCTCTTTAAACCGGAAGCCTTTCAAAACTTAAAAAAGAAATGCAGAATAAAGGATTCCTTTACCGCTTAGGCTAATATGTTGCATGGCGATACATCACCTAAATGGCATTACGTCATCGAAGAGCGCTGAGGCCTTGTAGTTCCGGTGGTAACGATTAGACCCAGTTTCACACAAAGCAAGCACATCAGCGAGTATGATTCGAGTGGTCGAGTGATCTAATGTTATCAGAAATGTTATGAACAAAATTTAAAGTAAAACCGCGGATAAAATTTCCTAACAACGAAGAAGTCCACCTTTTTGCAACGTTGGAGTGGTAGGAAAAAAACAGTTTTACATCCGCAATTGGTGCTATGGATTGCCTATTATAAAACCATACATTTTATTTCTTTTACATTCTAGAAATATTGAGATATTGGGCTATAATGCAAACCACTTCAGTAATAGATAACAGTTCACACGAAAGAATAGCAAAGTTTGTAGAATCTTGCTGCATATCGAGTGTAAGCTCAGATTATTAAACTACGCGTATGTATTGGTCATATCGCCGATTTACTCTATTTGCTCCAACAAGTGTAGTTCAAAGTGTATGATGCCGTAATATAGCGGAGTATGATAACATTCACAATTTATCATACTCCGACTTTCCATAAAAATAAGAAAAGGTCCTCTTTTATTTCGGGCCTATTATGATAGATTTTATAGCTTTAATTCCTTTCATTCGACATGTACAGCCCATGTAGATGCGAAACATAAATCACAGGAAACGATTTGTCATAGATACAATAGAGGCATTTAATAAGCCTGTTAGTATTAATGGTGCGCACTTCACAGCTCAATGGAATGTTAAATTTTCCTCGAGCTTTCCGAATTTCGACTACCTGGGTTAGAGATACGACGACGACGTTATCGTTGGCAATGCAAACATTAGCAGATCTTGTCACTAATAGAGTTTGCAGAGCGTTGACATACGACATGTTACACAAATAAGTTGCCTGGGGATCCAACACGAATATATCATGTCGAGTGAGATGCTTAAAATTTATTCACATACGCGCGCGTATCTGTATCATTATATACGGTATGCATGTAACACCATACATATGTACATATTACACAAACATAAGAAGGTAGACGGTATTTACCTTTCGGGTTCTATCGAATCCGTATCTAGTTGTGTGTATTCGTTAAGCAATAATAAATTTCCGGAGAATTCCGAAAAGACAGTTGCCTTCCGTTTCTGCAAATTCATTTCAATTACGCAAATGCTGAAGATATTTGAAACCACGCCAAACGCTTTATATGCAACGGAATGAGTAGTTTATGAACTTTAGTTACGTGTTGTTAAATTATACTCCATCGTCGCTAGTTGAGCGTCTTTAAATCTACACCACCACCATCACAGCTTCATCGTTCAAAAAGTGAATATACGAGGGTGTATCAAATATAAACGGAACTGATTTTCCTAAAAATTCCGGAGGGCTTCTAGACCTGAAAGGGATTGATGCGCAGGTAGCCTGTACCGTTAGGGAGAGGGAAGAACCGACCGCAACTCTCTCGGGTCCCTTTAATATCAAAAGAATCCATGAGCGAGAAAGAAGTGCATGTCTCCCTGGAGCAGCGGATTATCATCAAGTTTTTGGCCAAGGAGGGGGTGAACCCAACTGAAATTTTGCGGCGATTACAGACACAGTTCGGGGACAATACCCTGTCAAGAACCCGTGCGTTTGCATGGCACAAACAATTTTCCAGAGGGCGTGAAAAGGTCGAGAACGAGAGCCATGATCCCCGCCCAAGGACAAGTGTGACCGAGGCCAGTTTCTTTTTTGATCGGCAAGATGCTTTTCACGTTGATTTTCTTCACGATCGACGCACAATTAATGCGCAACATTATTGTGAAGTACTGGATGCCACGAAATTGTAATGTCGAAGGAAAGGGATGAAGCAATAGTGTCATTCTTCTGCATGACAACGCCAGGCTTCATGTGGCTAACGCCACGATGCAAAAAGTGGATGCATTAGGATGGGAAACGCTGGAACATTCACCTTATAGTCCAGACTTGTCACCTTGTGACTTCCATCTTTTTGGACCCATCAAAGAAGGGCTTGGAGGCCAGCGTTTCGACGACAACGAAGTGGTGGAAGCGTTTGTGCTCCAATGGCTACACGAACGTCCGAAGAGTTTTTACGGTGATGGAATAAAAAAGCTCTCAATCCGATGGGAAGAATGTATTTCTAGGGCGGGAGAGTATGTAGAAAAATAATATATATTTGTAGGCTTAGTCAAATAAAGTTAGAATTAAAAAAAAAAACGAGTCCCGTTTATATTTGAGACACCCTCGTATTTGCAATCTATAGAACGTAATAATTGGTTAGTGAATAATATATCGTTAGAGTTTTTATTACCATATGAAAACACCACCAGTTGTAGTTTTTTGCGTAATTAATTTGCTTGCTTGATTTGGATCAGTCGGTGAACTGTTGAACAGATTATTTTTGTTGTTAGAATTTAGAATTGAAGGTGCAGCGGTTCAATGTGGAGGTATCTGTTATGTTAATGTAATCGATTCTTCCTTTTGCGTTTACATGGTACACCTTTATACAGACATTCTTTAAATCTGCTCTATAATGAAGGTAGGATCTTAGGGTTTGGAAGTCTGTCGTTTGTGGTAATCAACGTTCAGCCATTCATCTTATTAGCTACTCCAAACCGTGAACGTTGATTACTAGAGACGACATATGGCAAAACTCAGGGGAAATGAGATTCTTTTAAGAATATCAGGCTTATTGTAAGATATCGCAATGTTTGCGTTGAATTTGAAATCGTGTATGTATTTGGCTTAAAAAGAATAAATTCCGTTTAAAGTTATATTTTCATTTGATCTAAAAATACATAAAATAGATATCTAAGAGTACTCTATGCCACTGTTAACACTATCTAACACTCAGATTCTAAGAATAGCGTACTCTAATAATTTTAAGATCATTACTCAAAGAGGAATTCACACTACAAAAGATGCTAATCTTAACCTAAGTAATTATTCTTTTGAATGTCTTAAAATTATTAACTACCAGAAAAGCTAAAGGGATTGGATATAGGTAAATTCGATATAAAAACATTGTATTTATTATACTTTTCTTGCTAGCTAGGTTGTTGGATATTTCTTCTTGTCAGTACAATCCCTTGATCGGTTAAATGTTTTTACTTGACTAATAAAAGCACTTCATCTTTAAAACACATCTTTGTGGTGGTTTGAAGGTATTTCCCGTGGTACTGTGGCGATGATTCTCTAATGGTGTTTTTTAATTTTCGAAAAATGAGGCGCAGTATTCGAATAATTTCCCGCTTAAGCAAAGTCAGTGCATCGCCTCAAATCAACGATCATCCGCGGTATCTTGCAGCATTCAAGGGCTTCTTCATACAATGTCTATGTTCAATTCCATGGTAATCAATAAAGACGAAGAATGTGAACTTGAATATTGACTCCCCCATAAGTTTCTTTCTGTTGGAATTATGATGACGTGCGCTACAATGCTTTACCTCTTTATTTCAGAACCATACTCAAGTACCTGCAAGAGCTGCTGCTTTTCTGCTGAGCCTAGTAAAATAATACTCAATTTATTGACACAACACACTTATTTATAACATTTCAAAGTATTCCCCTTCATACCTAATGCTTTTTTGTGTCAATGAAAACCAATCTTCAAAACATTTTCTCCAATCTTTCCGCGTTAGGTTATTTATTTAATTTCTAAATTTAGCAACTGCTTCCTTGGCCAATATAAAACGTAAACCTATTCTTTATACGCAGAAGTAGAACAAAATCAGCTAGGTATATGCTATGCGGTGAATGACCCATTACTTCAATGTTTTGGGCATTCAAATACTCAGTCGTTCGAGCGGTAGTGTACGCCCGAATGTTATCTTGGTGTAAGACTATTCTTGCTCTTGGACTATTTTCGCATACGTTTACGAGAACTTGATGCAAGCAGACTGTAGTAAGCCATCCAACACTAACAGTACGATGATCCTCCAATGCAACAGTGGAAACGTGATCTGTAATTTCAAAAAATGGCGCACTATCTTTTTGTTTCGACCATTTTTACAAACAACTTTTGTTGGAGTCGATTCGTTCTCAAAGATCCAAACTGCCGACTGGTACTTTCTTTCGGGATCATAGCAGTATACTCACGTTTCAACATCTGTAATGATGTTACATGTACATCAAATGAGGCGAACCATTGTCAAAGCGATCCAGTGTAGATCTGCATCCATTCCATACGGTAGCACAAAGATGGCGTTAATTGTTTTCACAACAATCTTTAAAACTACTAGAACACTCCTAGCAGTAACATGGTGGTCCTTTTCAATCATCTTTCGTGGAAGACCAATATTATTTTCGATAACTGCCGTTTTTGACTTAGGAGCTCAAAAGTTCTCATTTAAACAGAGTCGACCACCGACGTTGAAATTGATTGCACCATCGCTTTACGGTAGCTGTTGAACACGATTTGTGACCAAACACTTGAGTGATTTCTTCAAAGCATTCTTTGCGGCTTAAGCTACGCTTGAAATTGTAAAAGATTATTTGTTATGTACTGTTATTTATTATGAATTTTAATAATTGTTACCCTCAAACGTCAAAATTCCACGTATGCTATATAGTAACACAGCATGACAAATAAGCAATCATTGGTTTTCTTGGAGATAATAATTTAATAGACCTTCATTAAGTTAAGGCATTTTTACATTGATATTAGTAAAATACCTAGCAGTTAACTTTTTTATCAAATATTCTGAGTTTATTAATAATTTAGCTACATTATATTTGTACAAACAATATAATTTTATACTTACTAATATATTTCTTTAAAATCTAGAAATTATATATTTTTTCTTATTTTACTAGCAAAATTTTAAATAAAAATGCCCATAAGGATGGAATTTTTGTAGCGTAACATTATCCTACGCCATTTACTGAGATGTATAACATATATATGCGATTAACCTTAAAATTAAAATACCATATTTCTTTCTGGCTGTGTAAGAGTCCTACAGAGGACTGTGTGCAATGTATTTCCATTACCTTTTCGTACAGTACCATGCCTACAATTAACTATTACTTTCCTACTTCATATTGTACTGAAATGTTACGTTGAGAGTTGAGACGTACGTAGATACAGTATCGGAAAACGAGGGGCGAAACAGAAGAGGTCTACTGCTGAGGAAAATTCGGTAATTCACATAAATAGCGAGGGGCGATAGCAGACATGATAGGTCAAACAATTCGTGTGCAATCGGATGTGAAAAGGAAATGCCAGTGTAAGGAGGAAAACGTCTGTAAATGGGACCGTTTCATCGCCCGAGAGCATTCTCGAACGGATGCCTCAACATCGTCACAAATCGAAATTGTTAAACTGCTTATTTTATGGTGTCTCTTCTTCGTTTGCGTCCTCTTATCTTACTTTTCGCGTTCTTCGCGCGAACAGCACGCCTCATAGGATCGATCGGATCTATATGGGCGCTATTTGTGCATATGGAATAATTTAGTTATAGCTATTTATACCCGCTTAGACCGCAATCGATGAAAAGAATACTATTAAACTGTCTTCAGTTAAAATGATATCCTCAATACTAGAATGTAAGAGAAGGCAATCGTTGTCTGCTTCTGCATCAGAGCTGCACATATTCCTGCAGTAAGAGACCGATTCTCATTAACTACATATGAATCTGCACTAAGCTACACATAATAATCCAGAAAGTGAAGTAACCGTTCAAAAACAAACATTAACAATATTGTAAGAAGTTAAATATATTGCTAAATAAATAGTCAACTGATAGGCTGGTTAGATTTTCATTAGATAATCTTTATTTTTGTGCTTTTAGGATAAACATTTGAAGAGCAAAATACGCAAATTACAGAAATCAGCGGTTTCGGCACTTATTTTACGCCGAGTGGTTTAAATTACAAATTTTCCACACGCTCCATAAACGGTCCATGGAAGGTCCTTGAAGGTTCTAGAAACCTCTTCGGCCATTGATCAGATTTTCCAGAAAATTCCAGAATGTTCCAGAAGGTTCTTTGGGCCTAAAATTTTTTAATTGAAATTGCTTGAAAATGCGAACTAACTTTAAAAAACGGTTGCTACCATTGGATTCGGCGTACTCGAATTAGGTTTACTCCCCGGGTGCCTAGCTTGTTGCATTTTGCAACTAGCACAGTGTAATTGATCAAAAGTGTAGTACTCGCCAAAATAAACCGTACCGAAAATGCAGTTGTATTTGTTTTTTAACGTGTATAATTTACATGTTCAAAATGTGCACCATTGCGGCGTAAACAAGCTTCACTACGATTTTGGATGTCACTGAACATATTATTAATGAGTAATTGAGGTAGTTGCTGAAAATAGTTTATTATTGTTTGCCGTAGTTCTCCAATATTCGTTGACAGATCTTCTGAGCGAAATACTGTCTCTCTCATTATACCCAAACGTACATATGCATCAGGTGGTGTGAAATCAGGTAAATGAGATGAGAGCTTGAAGTCTGTTGCACGAGAAATTATTGTTTCCAAAATGTTCATAAAGTAACGCTTGTACATCTGGCTATATGGCTTGTTGCGCCATCCTGTTGGAACCATTGCCTGTTCACTTATAAATTTCGTGCGCAACAAAAAATTCTGGAATCTCCCACAAAGGGTGGTAGTGATGTTCTGTCTGTAACGCCCTTGGTAGACAGTAACTGGATGTTCGTGCCCAGATCCAGCACAGCAAACGGTAGCTTGAGCACTGTGGAGTGGTTTCCTGTCAATAACATCTGGGGGTCAAACCCAAGGAATCGAGTTTTTTGTCTATTGCATATGCATAAATATTGTGAAGGTGAATGTGACTTTCGTCTGAAAAGCAGATATTTCTTAAGAAATGAACAAATTGGTACAAGAGACTCAACACACGTCCGCAATCAACTTCTCTTGCACGTTTGTTCACAACGTTTGGTCGTTGTCAAGTTTTAATGTGGTACGGATAGCCACCAATAGATTTGAACATTCAACGTATGGATGTTTCACTTTTACGCAGTTCGTCGTGAGTTTCTTTGCGAAGACTGCAAAACCTCGGCAAAAACGCGTCCTTTATTATCACTATTAGTACACACTGTTCTTCGACAACCTGAAGAGTTTTTGAGCTGACACAAGGCACTACTAAGACGACGAAATTTCTCAACTGCCCACATTACACTTTTACTGGGTGAATGTTTGTTAAACTGTAGTTATTTTTCATAGACTTGTTTCACACTTGTGCCATTAACCCATCCATTTCCGTATGAGCGAAAACAGTGTTCTGCTATAAACACATATCCCTCAGTTGTCAGAACCATTTTCAAAATTATTTTAACACGAGCCTAGTGTTAATATAACTGTTAATTACGTGTGTATGAGAAATATCATACCCCTTAAGATAATCTATTATACTTTTCATTATCTAGGAACAGCCAAGTTTTTTTAGTAAGTGATATAACAATGTATATTAAAAATCACGTATCGGATATGAAAAGGTAACATAATTGTAATAAAGCTTATTAACATGGTGATATAGGTTGTTAACTCACTTTTATTATCTAGGTTTTATTATCTATTTCTTTGTGTCTACCTTCATTGTTGTGAAGAGAGTTAACGATTCTTTATAAATTAAAAAATAAGAGGAAGTTCCCTCAATGCCTCATCACAAACAACAATTTAGTAACTACAACATGTCACAATTTCTTGCGTCGAATATAAACAATGATTGGTTTTGCTTTCGAATCTCATAACAAAAAGACGGAAATCACAAATTGAATTGAATTTTGCTTTGTTATGGCCTTATACTACTGCTACTCCCTATTACTTTTGTAGTGATATTTTTAATTCAAATCAATTGAATTTACTTTTGAAAATTAATAATAATCGCAAGAAAAGATATTATAAAAGGTCTTGTTACTTATAATCTAAAGTATACAAATTTTCATTACCATCTATTCCAGTTCTCAATTTTTTTTTTGTAATTGAATAATTCGAATTGTTTTTATCTCTCACTCTCGCTCCAAACGTAGTACTAGTAATTTACTTTTCAATACTAGGTTTTAGTTGATTGTAAAACAATTTATTCAAACTTTGCAAAATATGTATGTGTACACCTTACGTATCATACAAAGGATAAGCAAATGTGAAATAGCAGTTTATTATTTAGTTATATTTAGCCTATTATTTCTTAAATGCATCTTGGAAACTGTTGTCCTGACGTACAGTATATAACATTACCTATAATCGACACCCATGTATCGGCTAACTGCCAGTGTTAAGGTGAAGTTTCCCAATCTTCTTTTATTTCATTTTTCCGTTTGTTGCTATTTCTTCCTAAAGTTTTAACCTCTCCACTCCTTTCCTTCAGGTATCTACCAATTTCATTCCATTTCATCCATGGTCTACCCTTTTCCTTAATTTTAGTTTTCCATATTTTCCACACTTTCTTGGCTAGTCTCGTGTTAGGCATACTACATATACGAGGGTAGATTGAAAAGTTTCCAATTCATTATGTAAAATATGAACTACTCGTTCATAAGAGAAACCCACGACTACTTCAATTTCACGCACTTTTGTTTGGCGATCTGCCAAAACCATGTCATGGATTTTATCCACAATATCTGTCGTAGTAGCCGTTTTCTGACGTCCTGAACGTGGTTCATCACTTGTATGCGTGCGGCCATGCTTGAATTCCGAAACCCAAAAACTTACGGTGTAAAATGAAGGTGATGAATCCCCAAGAATGGCATCTAACCAAACCATCTCAATGCATTTTCACTTATTCTTTTTTCTGCTAATGTCTTTGCTTGGTACCCTGTCTTCCAGTCTTAATCCCTGCAATTCTTCTGAATATTTTCATCTCTTTTTTGTAGTATTTAACAAAGTGACAATAAACTGCAGAATTATAAGTTTCTAATGAAAAAAAATTATGCAACAATTTTTTTTTTGAAATAGAAGAAATTTAGTGGAAAAGTATTACAAAAAGAATACTTCAGAAGAATTAATCATGGAATATCCAACCTGTTTAAGGGAAGAATATTGTAGAAGTTATTATTTCTAGGGCAAAAACCAAGTTGCATTGTTTCGAAGGTATAAAAAAGGACTAGCAGTAAAACACTAACATTATTTGAAAGTAAAACTGGAAAAGAGATGGGTAAGCAGATTATTACGGAATCAGATTATAAGGCTGTTGGAGCGAAAAATTTGTTACTTGACACAATTACTAAACAAAAATTCTTTAGCTTTTTGTGTCTTTATACTATATGTGTGTAATATAGAAGCAACCAAATTCTTGGCGGAGCTGGATATACATCTTAAAGTCTCTAAAAGTCATGTACTACTTTGTACATAAACTCTATTTGTAGTTTTATATAATGACGTTCCAATTAAAAGCTATAGCTTTGGATAAGAAAAGACACGACAAATAGGGTTGTATGTATATGTGCAATATACCTTTGAAGTTTTCATCGACGCCAACGTCGACATAATGCAGCCCCAGTGCAAGCAGTTATTTTATGAAGATATAATCAAGCTGCATATTTTTATTATTTCCATATAATTTGAAATCATTTTCCCAGATCTTTATCTTTCTAAAAATTTAATTTTTTGAGTCGTCCATAATATTCAGTTGTTAGTATGATTATAATTACTAAATTCTGGAAAATACGAAATTCAGAAATAATGGTAAACATATGTCCATGCTGTATATTATTATTTAAACAATGGTAATGGAAATCACGTACTATTCCATACAAAACTTCGTATAATATGTAACAAATTAAATTATCAAGGGAGATATATCGTTTAATACAAAATCTATTGAGTTATTTGTCAGATAGGTTCGCACGACAAGGCGTAGTAAACAAAATCAGGTGAACAAGAAGGGAATTCGTGGTGTCTGTCGGCATGTGAGGGTTATCGTTGCCATGGTAACTGTTAGAAGGGGTATGTTGGAACGCAACCGAGGGGGATTATAAAAATAGATAGAGATTACAGAAAATGGTGGACCTGCTGCGATGTGAGGATATTTTCTCTGGTGGAATATCTCTGTTTGATGAGAAACGTGTATCAGCACATTTTTCTCGTTTATTAAATGCGCTGTTAAGAACTATATTTGTTTCTAATACGCTTATACTGCATTTAACTTTATTCTATTTTAACGAAAAATTAAAACACCTTAAATAAGACTAGGAAGTAACAGATATATATTTCGCATAATCTGGGCATTATCCGACCGATTTTAGTTAAACGAAGTACCAAGTAAGATGAGTGCTTAATTTAATGAGAAGTATCGAAAGTGTACATATGTAAGTATATAGAGTGAGGTCCTAAAGTGTCTCCCCCATGCTAACTTTTTAACGACAGCTGCTAGCGTTTTTAGAAAAAATAGGTAAGTTTCTATTTTTGAGTTAACTTTTGACGTTGTCGGCCGTTCAACTGCATTGCCGGTATCACCGGAAGTGACATCAGCTTTCTTATTTTAAATAGAACACCCTGTATATTTTTACGTTTTTGGAAAGGTAGTTGAAAGACGAATCCAACGATACCACATATATTATTATTAACTTAATTTAATAATTTAATATTATTAACTTAAGAAATATGATGATATGTAGAGTTCGTTAAAAAGGTGGCACCGGAAGTGGCGCACCGCATAAAAGTAGGTACGTAATATACAATATTAGTCCGTCGACGGTGTTGTGAATACGTTGTCGTATACTTCGAAAATGATCGTTCGACATCCAGCGAAGTAAGATTTGCAAATGTCAGACATTCCTTTTCCTCATCTGGGCACTCTTGATTTTCAGTTATAGACCGAACCTTTTGTAAATCGGGATTTTTCGTTAAAATTGCACCAAATTTTTGAGCAACATCGACTCCTATAGTGTTCGTCAAGTTTTCTAGAGCGGCTTGTAAATTGTTTATACAATTTAATGCGTCTCGTGCAGATAAGTGACTGTTTTCTAATTGCTCAATAGCTCGTGCAACTTCAGAATAGTTCATGGAAATGTCATCTATTTCTTGTTGAACGTCCGAATTGGAAAAAAGTTCCTTACTCTCTAGAACTGCTGCAGAATCATTTGAATCAAGTTTGAAGATGACATTTTGCACTTGTAAAAAATATTTCTGATAGTAAGATACTGCTTGGAGCCATGTTCCCCACCGCATTATTACAGGTTGAGGTGGTGGTGGTAATTTCGGACACAATTGTTTGAGTACACGGATGTGTTTGGGAGATTTGATGAACACTTTTTTGGTAGATGCTATTAACTTATCCACCATCGGATACTTCTTTCGAATGGTTTCTGCTACGAGGTGACATGCGTGTATGAGGCATGTTATGTGAAGAAGAGTCGGAAAGCATATTTTCAACATCCTACCAACTTTTAGCACTTAGGCTTACTAACGGAGCCACAACACCGTTAGTAACGAACATTGTGACTTGGGTTCCTGTGATACAAAATTCTCACAGCGAATCTTTTATTATCCTGACAACGGTTTCTGCATTAGTTTTCTGAATCCTTTTTCTGGATAACAATAATGAAGCTGGTGGACCATCACGTTTTAAAGGACGCACTACAACATGAATGATGCTGTGTTTCTGAGCATCAGTTGTTTCATTCGCACATAGGCAGATTTTGTTATTTTTCAATTCGTCTCTTATACATCCCTTTACTGTGCCTTGCACACGTGGCAAATTGTATCGTAATTGCATAGATGTTGGCAGCATCCATGAGGGAACGTACTTAGCCCAAAAAAGACGAAAGTGTTCATTAGATACTAGATGTTGTGGGATGTTGCACACACTTAACATAAAAATAAAATCATATAAAAATTGCCAGTACGGAATACTGTTTCTTAAATTCAATACATGACGTTTACTTTTACAATGTTTTCTACATTCAAGCCTATCGCGACTTAGCAATCCTCTGTTGCATATTGTGCAATAAATATGCGGGCTTCTATTTTCTAATCCAGGGAAATACCTGAGATATTTATTCACAGTCGACGTTACACCCTTTGGGCGTCCCATCTCCGCGTACTTATCTGGCGTGCAGCGTGCAACGTACTGTCGCTTTGAACTCTCTCGCGGTACTGTCGAGATCGACTACGAGTTGAAAATTACCCCTGCCTACGCCCCTACCGCTACGCTACTGCCATTCGGTACCACCTTTTCAACAAACTGTATCCTGTTTTTGTTGTTACGCAGAGTTGGCTAGGAAAGAGCGCCAAATTGTTCCTTGTGGCGCCAGATTGATCTAGAGAGCTGTCAAATCTCAATTCCAAAAGCATAAATTATCAAAATTTGTATCTGTCGGTGAATTATAAAAATCTGTAATTTCCTTCGAATTTACAGGGACGAGATTTTTTCAAGTAGGTATTTAATTAGGCCGGAAACTCCAAGGAAGGAATTAAAAATTGTCTGTCGAAATATTATGATATATTTGCAGATAAAAATAATAACTAGGTATTAAAAAGTCAACGTTCCTGGCATCAAAGTCCCCGTGGTGTAGTGGTCAGCACGCCCGTCCGTAAAGCGGGAGGTGTCAGGTTCGATTCCTCTCGGAGACGAGGTTTTTTCAGGTATTTAATTATATTTACCTTGTTCACTTTTTACGGTTATTACATTTCATACATAGCAAATACCGTTTTCAAACAAAAAATGGCAATAAAAACACTTCAATGCGTACATTTAAAAAAATATTTTTATTGCGTCAGTTTTTATTTTTTACCATTGGGTATTGATTTCTAAATTTCACATCTGTCGGGTGTGAGTCACACATTTACTCTTTATTTTATAATAGGCGGCCCATGCGACTGATCCGATTCTGTCGCGAACACCGGTTATGCCAGGCCCACTCATAACTATGAGCCATAAGATATTATTTTATGTTTAGGGAATATACATACAAACAAATGTTATTTTTTTATATAACTTACTGTTTCAAAGGATTTTTTTTTGTGAAATGTGTTAGGCAATAAAGTTTATTACTATTATTATTTAAAGTTGATCGTTTTGTAAGGAATTATATTTTTGTGAATTTCTTGGGTGATTAATCAAGATTGGGTAATTCCGAATGAGTTATAACTTATAACATGTCTACCATTGAATTTCAAACAAAGTAGTTAGTGTGATACAAATACATGAAAAGAATTTGCGCCCTCTTTGATTTGTAACAATTTGTAACGAAACGTATTATTAATTTAGCGGTAGCAACAAATTGAAGAAATAATGAAACTGTTGAAATAAAAGGATGCATATAATATTGACCTATCACCGAATTCGACGATCGAATTTAAGTACCAAAGAGCTTTGTACTGAAATGTTCTAAATAAATTAATTTTTCGCAAATTTGTTGGTTACTTATACGGACTGAGGGTTCGGAAGTCTTCCAAAACACTTTTTCGGCAATTTAAATAAAACTTAATATCAACTTATGGAATTGGACGAGTATTGAAACTGAAAAATGTAAATTAACCTGCATTTTCTGAAGATGTCGTATAAACACAATGTTTATTTGAGATTTACAGGAAACCTGCCTATTCTTAACCACTAAATTTCACTTCTACTTTGTATTTATAGTACGATTTGAAATGTTAAACAGTTTGAAATTAAAACACAGTCTACAAAAGTGTTGCCTGGATGAGCAACCTGAATCAAAGTGAGAAATTAATTGGCTTTCCTCTACTCCTTTATTTTAATCGCGATGGCGACTGTTTCCATACACAGCAAATTTTGATAATTCCTTTCCAAATATAATTTGATGATGAAATTCGGGTGAATAAACTTATTTATAAAAGTAGCATGATGGAATACATGAAGTGACGCAACTAGAGGACTCAAATTATACCACTCTGTGTTTAATAATAAATTTTACTGACATTTATCACACTATCTTAACGAAATATATTTAATATTCGAAATTATGCTACCTCCGGATTTATGCTGTCACTTGTTGTAAGAAGATAATTCCATTAAATTTCAAGATTTACGAAGTGAAGAAAATGAACAGAAGAGTAGATACTTGTCCGCTACCTCACGTTTGTCGTTGACTAGGAGTTGGAGCTACTGAAAAGGTGCTAATAGCCGCCAGGGGGATTTTCACATTGAACGAGTGGCCATACTGAACACACTATACGTGCCGGTAATGGCAGTTGCGTACGAAAATGTAAACCAGAACACTACAATACGTATGTATGTATATACAAATTCACAATTCGATCCATATCTAGTAGTTTACGTGGATGAAACCATGTTAACTTTTGACAGGAAACTATTAAGAATTGCAGTCCAAAAAGGTAACCACAGAAGTAGGAAGTACAAGGAAGAAGAGGATAGAGTACAATATGTAAAAAGCAAACGCATAAAGACTGGGCTAGAATGAAAATTAAAGCATGCGATAATTGAAAGAATAATCGTCTAGAGGCTGCTAAAAGATTGACTTCAAATTTAAATTCAATTCTAACATTTTGCTTTTAACAATATGATTTCACCTATGATTCTTGACTTGAGGTTTTGCATGATTTCCCTTTTTTATTATATATGAGAACAGTCTGAAAAGTTTCCAGCCTAGTACAAAAACAAATATTTTTTTTGCCAACTCAGTTTTATTTCTCAACGTAAGTCTATACACCTTTCCCAGTGATGCTTCTGTCTCTTTAATCCGTCCAAATAGAAGTTGGCATATTGCTCTGCAAAATAAGCGTTTACGAATCATTTTCAAAGTATAATCTCCTGAAGTATTGCGAAATTTTTGGAGATTTATTGAATTAGATTGAACTATTCGATTTCCGGATCAATTGATTTCATTTGAATTTTTTAATACCGTAATTCTTACCATGTCCTTACACTCAACTCTGAAGAAACAAAATAGTACTCATTAGTGGATAAAATTTTTACATTCATGGTATCTAATTTATATTGATGCTTACAGGATGTTTTGTGTAAAACTTGTTGATGTTTTTTTAAAGATAACGCATTATATCTTTAATACTCTTCTCGTTTCTAGAGTAACCTCTTGTATCTGTTGAATTAATTGAATTCAGTGCGACTTCCCAAAATATGTTTTCTAAAGATCTTCTTTCTCGTGGTTTTTCTTAAAAGTGATTAAAAACTATGTTAAATCGTAATGTTTTTGTATATATCTAGTTTGATATGTAATTATATTAGTAATAAATGTGTATTAAAGGATTACGAATTAAAATTATAATTACTTTTAAAATTGCATTTTATATTGTGCCAACCATCTTAATAATTAATATCACCTTAATACATTTTCACGACGAAGGAACATAATGGTAGAATAAATTATCATTGGCGGTTTGATTTTGCGAATGTTAAGCGCGCAGGAGGCGAATATCGTCATCAAGGAAGCATTGTCTTTGGTGGGTGGCTGAGGGATGGTGCCTCGCCCCTTTTTGTCGTTCGTCCTCCCTTTGCTCCTTCATGGTTATCAATCGCGCGGTTTACCGAAAGGGAAATCACCGTGGCCTCACAAAATTGAACAATTTAATTCCTGAAAATTCAATTACATTTCACGATAAATTTCTTTCAAGTTCATTTTGAAATTCCTATTATTACCGCGGGTACCGTGCGGAGACCAGTTGTTGTTATGTCCCTTCGTCATCTCTCCGTACGAAGGGAGGCCAGACCATTTCACATATGACCGGTCACGAATTGCTCAGATGCGCCCATTCAAAATTTTGCTCTTCCTTAACTATCGTGCTTTCGGCATTTCAATTTCGCTTTTAGTTTTATATAGTATAATACTTAAAATTACATATTTTTATTTCCAACATAAAAAAAAATGTAGCAAATACATTTACAAATGCGAAAAATTGTAGGATGATATATATACATATTATATGTAATAACCACGATGTAGAAGGTTCTTTTTAAAATCTATAACGCTATATGCTACAAGCGATAAAAGAATTGTTACAATATTGTAACTTCTTTGTGAAGAGTATTAGAGAGTTTATTTACAAGAGCAAATGACACCAAACGGTTAAGTTAGTTGCAACCAGGGGCGGCTGGTGCGGGGCTGCGGAACACGTTAAAATATTTCTAACCAAAAAATATTTATTTATATATTTATTATTAACGTATATTTTATTAATCTTCTTATAATTTATCGAGAACTGCACAAATATTACCGCGTTCTTTATTTTGATATAATAATAATAATAATAATACATATTCGAACAAGTAACGAAGTAAGGCGAGCATATGCGAAAGCATATAGGCTTGTGTTCACAGCTTAATATTTTTAAAATAAAGTTTTCTCATTGGTCAACGCCGCACGCGATTAGCTATTGCAAGTATACGTAGTATGTGGCTGCAGCCAATGCAGCCACAGACAGTTTGTTCATTAACGTTCAGCGGTGTAGGTGTTGGTTTTCGCGTTTACAATAAAATGCGATATCGTAAAATGTGAAATGTTTCAAATCACGTTTCTCCAATAACATTTGTAGTTTCTTAGGCCCAAGTATACTATAAATAGAAACAAGGTTGTGTGATGCGCTTTCCGTTTTGAAGGTTCAGCGTTCGAATCTCAAGTAAGGCACCAATTTTTTTTTTCGTTTTTTCTATTTTATTATTTCTTCATCATTATCTACAAATAGAATAAAAACATGAATAAATTTATTCATTTGAAAAGATTAATAAATAACACCTAAAGACTTTTCCTCTCGCTTGCAACTAATTAAAACGGTTGCGGTGGATGTGGGCACGCGGCAATTTAATTTCTGTATTTGTTTTAGATCACCTATAGCCGTATTATGGCAAAAATATAATGTTATTAACAAAAGACTAAACACATAACACGTTTATTATTATTTTACCGCGTTCCAACATTTTTTCCATTGCTTTTGGTTCTAATTTTCAATTGTAATAGCTCTGCAAGTGGTAAACTTTATTATTTCGCGTTACATTTGTACTTGCTTTGTGAAATTAATTAAGTTAGTAATGTACATATAGATATAATAATACAATCTTTGACATCAATAAAACAATAAATATTTATAACACATTGATTTTTTGCAAGAAAATTCTAAATCTAGTGAAAACATGTAATTAGGTTTCTGTTAAATAAAAGTATAACTATATTGCATCCACCACCTTACAATGCATATGTAAGTATAATTTGACTTCTTTTCCTATTAATGAGGGCAGAACAGGCATTTATCAAACCCACGCCCCGCCGTTGGTTGTATCCTCTCGTAATGGGGAGTTTTAGAGTATCCATGCAACCAACGTTACCTTACTTTATTCTTTATTACAAATTAAACTCTTAGATTCTTCTTACTACTTAACATTTCTTAGCTTGAGTGGTGAAGCATTATTAGAGGTTCTTTTTTATTTTAAAGTTGAAATCATTTCCGGATTGGGACTTTCGTTATCAAGAAATGTCAGTTGCTTAGTTAGCGACTGACATCATCTACGAATGCTCATTAGGTTGTCTAAAAGCCAGGAGTAAAATTTCAAATTAACATCTGGGAAATAGAATTTTCCAGATAAACAATTTCAATCCTTATCTTTGCATTTTAATTCAAAGAATTTCTAGAAATGCAATGGTAGAATTTACAGTAGGCGAAGTTATAGAGAATGTTATATCACTGCAAATTATGATGTGTACTGATGTTGTATGCAATGGTTCTCAGAAAATATTTTACCCTTTGTTAACAAAATGCATGAAAGATTGTTATTTATATCCTTAAGATTGGTGAAAATACTACACGTGACAACATTCTTCACTGAGAACAGTTACTTACAACACTTAGAAAATGTCAAACGTGTCAGTATATTGCACTAGCCAAGGGGAAGATTGCTGCATTACGTTGCCATATATATCTTTTGATGAAAATGAATTAGTGATGAAATGATAATACAAACCTTTGGGTGAAAAAAATGATATTTTCGGAATAATTACTTGAAGAATCTTCGTTGTTCTACAACTCACAAGGGAACACAGATAAGTGTGTCACCGATTTAAACGAGACTTTGTAGGTTTATAGACCGATGTAGTGTAAAAACAACAGTAACTTCCTTAGCTGCCCAATCTCATATTAGCGATGTATAAAGCGTCCTAAGCTCAACACTACCCTTCGCTGTTTGACTCAATAACTCAGAAACAATAGAAGAGATATCAAAAAAGACAGAAATCAAACTGTTTTGCATGCTCTTAACGATGGCGTAGGATACTTTCCCTATAATATTTGTTTAGGGAAACAATCCTCTACCCCATTATTTTTTTGCAAATGTCAGAATTTTTGTATACTCCAAAAATACAGAGGTTCTGTAGAACTTGCAGATACATGGTACGGCGTTTTGAGCTTAGGGCAAAAGTATTTCAAGAGATGAAATAGAATATCAAAATGTCGCTAACGTAAATAGTCGATTATATAAAAATTATTTAAAATATTTTTGAAGACATATTACTTCCGGTTATGCCGGAAGTGGATGTGACTCCTTATTTTAACACAAATTTAGGTACCTACCTCTTGCAATTCTGAAATAGTATTATTACTAAGGTTCGACAAACGAGTGCGTCGACAAACGTCAGAGGTGTATTGCGCAAAAGTAGGTACGTGAGATACAGTATTATTAAAAAGTAATATTATATTCTTACCTTTTATTGACGTCTTGACGTCTTGAGCCAGTAGTATTTTGTCACAGTGGACATCATGACGTCAATAAAAAGTAAGAATATATTATTTTTTAATAATATTGTATCTCATGTGCCTACTTTTGCGCGATACGCCTCTGACGTTTCACTCGTTTGGGCATAATCGATATATTTCAATAATCGAATGAACCGAACGAATCGAAATAATCGTTTAAAATAATCGAATGATCATTCGAAATCATCATTCGAAATTTACTAACGATTTCGATTATTTTCCACGTTTATTTGACAGAATCCGAGTGACGAGTGAATTATTTCGAAACTCGAAATCTCGAAGTTTCGAATACAGATCGTAATCCGTTTGTGTGCTCCTGCGCAGTCGAAACGAATAATGAACGATTTCTGAACCATAATCGAATGATCGATTATTTGGGTATAATCAATATATCTCGATTATATCATTCATAATCGCCCAGCACTAATTATTACCTATACCCAAATTTTACCATTTCGCAAGAAAATTATTTTCTTCTAAAAAAATAGCACTTTAACTTTAATTGCTTGTTTATTATAAACTATGCTGGTTATGGAAGAGCTGTTTCGTTGAACTGATGAAGAAGGTCCATATTACTAATCGCTGTGTTAATAGATTGAAAATACTATACAGGGTGTTTAAATTTTCGAATCAAATTTGAAAGGGACGAAATTAGCAAAAGTCGATTTTTTCAAATAACACCCTCCTCAAGTAAGTGTAATTTTCAATTCTATGGAAGAATTCATATACACTTTGTGTATAATACACTTTGTGTATAATATTCTTTGTCGAAAACGTGTCGTTATTATGATATAATCAATTTTTGCATCTATCGTTTCGATCAAATTGCATGAATTGCTCTATGAATTACTGTCTCATCCACCTTACTCGTCCAATCTGGCTTCCTGCGACTTATTTTTATTCCCCAATATCAAAACATGGCTCGTTGGGAAAAGATTCAGCTCAAACGAAGGGGTTATTGATGAGACAGAAGCTTATTTTGTGAAGTTTGAAAAAGCGTATTTTTCAAGAGGTTAAAGAATTGGTAAGGACGTTGAGAAAAGGGTATCTTACTAAAAGGAGATTATATAGAAAAATAAATTATTTTTTTAAGTTTGTCTTTCTTCCTAACTCGGGTATTTATTGAATCATCCTCGTATACCTACCTCTAGCTTAGTATTTGAGATAATTCAGATAGTTTAAGATTTGAGTTTTCAGTGGCATGTTACTTTTTTTAAATTGATTTGATACATAGTTGAGCATACTGCCCATGATGTTATTCCGTACACATACATTTTACCTTATACCAATAAATTTATTATTAGTAATCATTATTTACTATTAGCTATGGAAATCCGAATTTCTCTAATACTTTATTAAAATGTACCCAATTGCCAATATACCAGCGTAGATATACCTACATATTTCTCTCAAAAGTGCAGTTAGTTATACATACATATAAAATGAAGTTGTAGCAATTATTAGAAATAACAAAGCTTCATTATAAGCTCTTCAATACGCTTATAAATATATGCTTTTTTCAGCACAAAGCTACGGACTAATCTGCAATCGACAAATGAATAAATACATTTTAAAATAAATGATATGCAACAGTCACAGAGAAACAAAACACATGCCATCGATTGATGTTCATCTCTAATACAAATGCTATTTGTATTTGTCGCGAATAATTTTCCCGATATGCATACGGCCTGCGCATAAAAAGAATTTGCATTCAATTTTCAGTTTAAAGCAGAACGCGCCATAATTAAGCTAATGAATTAAATGTAAATGTGAATATTGCGCTCGCATTGTGCAGCCATATGTCATTAAGTTACGTACCCTGTTCGTGACATATCTGATCATGGATCTGAACCAGAGTTTTCAATAAAAGCCAAATAGGTTTACCCTTATGCATGAAATAAGATCTGCATTTTAAGTGCAAATTAGGGGAACATATTTATCAATAGTATAGGAATAACTGAAGATGGGGTCTATATTTTTACTTTCCTATATTACTTAATTAAATAAGCAAAATTACGTTAAATCTATTAATACTATTTTATTTATTTGTTCGTTTTCGATAAATTTCCTTAATGTTGTTGGTTCTAAGGGCGCTAAATTAAGGAGTTAGTACATGCAAAAACATGAGAAACAAAAACAAAGGAAAATAATTCCCCCAATTTATTTATTATACACTAGGCTTTCGCATATAGGAGTGTTATGCCAAATTTCTAGTTGAACTAAATATTTCGAAAAGATTTATTTAGTGTTTTCAAAAGTACTGTTAAATGGGGTGAAATGAATCAGGTAAAGTGAAGCGGATCAAGATTGCGGTATTTATTTGATTTTTATGTGCAAATGCTAGCGAGTGTCTTTAGCATCTCCTCTGTTGTTTAAGTAGTGAAAGTTTTGTTTTGTGGGTAAGTGTTTTGTATTCTAATTAATAAAAGTGATTGAAAATATTAAATATTTTACCAAATATTACAAACTGCTCTACAGAAGAATTTAAAGTATTTAAAGATTTCGCCATAATTGATATTAATGTGTTTGACAGTTCCAAACAAATCCATAACAATTTTCTTTGTTTGAATAGGATGCTCTTTTAAATATGAATTTTTTCTTTGAAAAATGCAATTTTATGAGGTGATGCGGGTCACATAAAGTTTATCATAAAGTAGATACTTATGTTTTTTAGATATGCCCCATGTCTATACAAAGAAAATAGGCCAACATGGCAACCAAAATGATGAGATAACTTTTAACAGCTTAAAACGTTTTTTTTGGATACCCGGATGTTCCGGACATATCCATCATAAAAAAATCGCAAATAGTAATGGGATATGATGTCAGAGATGGTAGATATGCATCCATAGACATTTCCAATTATAATTTACTGTAGATTAAAGGCATTTTTCGTTGTTCTCTTTTTGAAAAAAAAATATAATTCTCGTAAAACTGACTTCAAACATTTGATATCTCGATATAGTCTGCCCCTTTTTTTATTTGCTTTCATTTAAATTTATTTCTGTTACCAAAGATGTACCAAGTATACTTGAAAAATAAACTATTCTTTAGAGTTGACTTTACTTCCCGTGGACCTAACTGTTCTTTCTATTTGCCGGTTGTTTTTTTTTTGTTTTAAAAGCAACTACGTTATTGTTAATCCACATTTCAAAGTTACAGAAATGATTCGATTCATGTCGATTAACCGATTGTGATAATTACTGAATAAGATATACTTTCTCGCAATTTTTTTATATAAATACCACTATTAATAATTAAAATTTGATCCGTTTCACAAAGATTCACTTTATTTTGATTCACGAAGACTCTTCAAAAACAATTCCCCTGGCAACTCTTCAACATTACAAGAGAATTCTTGCGCATCTTTGTTTGCATCGTTAAAAGTCCTTCCACATTTTTTTGTTTAAGAATAATTAGGAAACAAATGCGGGAAGAGTGCAATTCAAACTGCAACTGAAAGAGTTGCCTCAACAGTTGTTTTTGCAGTATTTTGAGAAATGGTTTCAGTGAATAGATAAATGTATTACTTTTGAAAAGAACTACTTTAGAAAACCTTATTAGGTATGTATATAGGTCGACTATTCAGTTAGTAGCCTTACCACCTTCACAGTATTATCTCTAAGCCCAAATTTTAACCATCCAAAGTCAGCGACTTTCATTCATAGCACAGTCTAAAATTTGGAAAGCAGTTCAGAAAACTTAAATAACTTTCTCCGAAATTATCCTAAATGTGATTACCCGCTGTGAACTATTTGCATAAGACTTGTGAACAAAGTATAAAAACAAATTGGCCAGGAGTAGTAAAATTAGAACTAGAAACACACCATAACAATAATTGAACGAGCAGAGAACATTCAACTTCAAAGTTGCACCGCTATTGACAACCTAGTAGGTCTAATTTAAGAATTGGTAAAGAAAGTATAATTTGGTAATGAGAATTCAACTGCTTCCAAAAGTTTAGCAAACTGCTATTCCAAACTTAGCACTTCATCTTGAGGAATCTAAATATAGGAATAGATGACAGTTTGTTTGCTTTGCTGTAACTTATTATCCTTTTAAGCTTTTAGGTACCCCACTTTTTTTTCCTTATAAATGGAATTAAAATAGCTGGTATACAATAGTAAGTTTCAGGACATATACTCACCGGCACAATTGATCGCCCACCCATATTTTTTGTCACAATGTTTGTTTATGTTAAGTAATACATATAACGATGACAGTTACTTGTCAAGTGGGTACTTTAGCAATAATTGGAACAGTTATACCCTCGTTTCTTTTATTAAATTTGTGTCACCAAGGCATTTTTGTCATTTAGTCGTAATATGATCTTGTTGCGGTTACTTGACTGTGATTGCATTTCCTGTTCTCTTTATTTTTGGTTATTCAAAGTTATTCAATTAAAGTTTCTTAAGATCGTTGGTGGGTTTTAACCAAATACAATTCCGTTATACGCTACTGGAGTAGCTAGGGCTGTGGCTTTAGCTGACGCTGGATATAGCCAACGTCACATCGCTAGAACACTCGGCGTACCTCGAACCATTGTGCGGGATGCCATCAGACGATTTCGGGAGACTGGTTCATACACGTAGAAGCCAAATCAAGGCCGACATCGGTGTGCTTCTGCCCGAGGCGACAGCTCTGTTGTCAGTAACGTGTTGAGAAGTCGCTTTTGCACAGCCAATGGAACTCGTACTCGTCTTACTGAGGTGAGGAATGTTAATGTCAGTAAACGTACGATTAGAAGAAAATTGACAGAAAGTAATCTAAGGGCATTTCGACCCGTTCGCGTCCCCGAACTTCTCCTACAGCACTGTAGAGCTAGACTTCGTTTTGCTAGAGAATATGCTGATTGGACTATGGAGCAGTGGCAGAACATACTATTCTCAGATGAGAGCAGGGTAGCCTTAAGAGGTCCAGACAGATGTTAGCGCGTATACGGATGAAGAAATGGAAGGCTTGCACCATGCACTATAACAGAAACAGTGGATTACCAGGGAGGGTCAATAATGATTTGAGGAGGTATCACTTATGAGGCTTGTACCAAACTTGTTGTCTTCAATAGAGGCAGTGTGAACGCTCAGAGGTACATTGCAGAAATTCTTCAAGATCACGTTATGCCTTTCGCGCCATTTCTAAGGGAAAATTTTAGGTTAATGGATGATAATGCACGATGCCATGCCGCTAGATCCGTCATTCAATACCTTGACGAGGTCGGACTTCAAACTTTACTATGGCCGGCACGTAGTCCAGATCTTAATCCCATTGAACACATTTGGGACAACCTTAAACGACGTGTTCGGGTAAGGGTACCAGTGCCTAGGACCATAGGAGAGCTCAGGACAGCTACGGTAGAAGAGTAGCACAATACCCCTCAGGCGAATATTCAAGATGTAATGAATGGACTTCCAAATAGGCTTCAGAAAGTCGTTAGAGCCCGAGGGGTAACACCCATTATTAAACTTAAAAATGTAGCAAACAATGATCTGTTTTTTTTTTTATTAAAAATGTTGATTTTTCGTCGTAATTAAAAGAAAACATTTTTGTGGGATAATGTCTAATAAATCAGTTAAAAAAAACGTTTTGCATTTGTTTTTATTGCTATAGGGTTGCTTACAACAAACCTTTTATCAAATTTGCTTAATATTTAACGATTTCTACAAAATTCAAGAAATCCAGGCTGGGCGGTTAATTGTGCCGCTGAGTGTATATTTAAAAACTGTAAAAACGGGCAAATTTAAAAAAATCAACTAGATTTTAGTCGTAAATATACTTACCGTCTTAAATTGTAATCGAATTTTATAAAAAAAATTGATAAGTTAAATTTGAATTAATTAAATAGTAACGTTTCTGATATTTCTATTACGAGATAATTTCAATGTGCCCTATCTAATTTAGGTAATAGGGATAAACTTTTAAAATCAAAATCAAATCAAATATATATACATTTAAATTAGAATATATTTTTTTGAAAACGATTCTATAAATTATGATGTGTATTAAAAATGAATATATTAATAGATTCTTATACATAATTTAAAGCGTATTAGTTTATAAATAATGGCGTATCAATCCAGATTTAATGTCCATATGTTATTCATATTGTTAAGTTATACATTTATATCTTTATAAAAACGGTGAAATTTATCTTTCATACAACGAATATTTGGCAAAATGTTATATGTGATGTAATATTGGACAACTGCCTTCAATTCCCAACTCTTAAACAAATAAAAGTTTTCCCTAAAGCAGAATGGTTACGCGCATTAACTCAATAAAGATATTAGTAGTTTTTGTGGGAAAAGAATACATGCAAACAATATACGCCAGATGCAATGCTGCTGCAACAGCAGCAGTGCAGCACCACCGCAGCGCACCCTCATATAACTAGCTTAAAGTTGATCCCCGTACGTTATTATAGATCATTCTTCGCGACTAACCATGCGGAAGACAACACCTCGTCATTGTCTGTCAACGACATGCGTATAACCCCACGTTTACAGTATGACTTGCAAGTAATAGTCTTCATTAGATTAATTCGATTTACTCGACTCGATTGCGCTAAAGTAAGAACGGAGTGAAGAAAAAAATTAAAATTTTCTATGCATAAATAAAGAGAATTTAAATTCATTCCACAAATTCTTATTGTTGGAGGATTGAATAGAAACAGATTTTCCAAATAGCCTTTGGCTTCTCAAAAAAAGCACACCTGTATGATGGTGTTGTTATCACTGGTAGTTCATTATTTTTAATATGGACAAGACATTTTGGCACTTTCAAAATTATTTAGGCAAAACAATACATCCATGACGATAACCTTGCTTTAACCAAAATGCAATCGATCATTCTTTGTTTTATTTGATATGAAAATAGTACTACGAGGAATATTTCAGGTTTTACAAAAACAATAAAAGAAAAAAATTTTTGGTACAAATCGTTTTGTTGTTTTCCAAATTTTCGTCATTAAGATTTATACACTTTTGCATGCGTTCGAGCCAATTTTCGAAACATTTTTTCCATTCTGAAGGTGGTATCTCGAAACCATGGTGTTTGAAGGCTTCAACAGCTTCTTGAGATGATAAAAATCGTGTCCACGCATTTTTTTGTTTGACATTCGAGAACAAAAAGACGTCGTTAGGCAATGAATCAGGTGGATATGGGCAATGAGACGTTAATTCGATGTTTTCCTCCTTCAAATAATCAATTGTTTGACGAGCTGTGTGAGAGATCGTACTGTCACGATGAAAGATAATGCGACGTTGTTATTGTCTTTCTTCATTTCATCGAGGATTTCTGGCAAACAAATTGCTGTATACCATTCAGCATTAGCTGTTCCTCGAATTCCCAAAACAATGCTTGCGACATGTCCAATACTATCGAAAGAGACAAGCAATCATTTTCTTGGAAGTGCTTCGTAAACGAGCAACTTTTGTTAGATTCGGTTCATCTGGTAATACTCAAACAGTTGACTGTTGCTTAGTTTCCGGCTCCTACGAGTATATCCAACTTTAGTCACCCGGTTACGATGTCGCATGCGGATTTAAGGTTCCTCTAACGATTTTTTTAGCATTTCCTTACACCAATTGATACAAGTTTCTCTTTGTGCTTGGGTCAAATTATGAGGAATCCATCGGGAACAGATCTATTTCACACCTATGTAGATGTTCATGTAAAATCGAATATACTGCAGTTTTCGATATGCGTAGGGATGTCTCTATCTCACAATAAGTCACATGCTGATCCTCTTTAATCATGTTGTGCATGATGTTGGTAGGGTTTCACAAAATTCATCACTAAGGAAAGCACGACCAAGTGCTTCATTACTAAAAGTAGAACGAAGCGATTCGAGGTATTGTATCGTAAAAAATCATTCAACGAAAACCTTTACGTGAAATTTCAAATTTTTTTCATAAAATTGCTTTTTTAAACGTTCAGTGGCCGATTTCTATGCTGTCACTGCTTCAACAATAACAAATGTCAAATTTTAAGAAAATAGTGATGTCAGATCTGAATAGCGCCATCTAATGGTCGTTTGTAGAAACTTAAGACGCTATCCTTGTATTTATACTAACACTCCTCTGTTGATAAATAATACCACGCTATTTGAGGATTTCTCTTTAATAGTGAAATTAATAGGTACATTTCTTTATACAACAAGGTGTATCTGTGTTATATTTTATATACTTCAAGCTAGTTTGATATATTTGCCATTAGTAACATTTTTCTAATTCGTTACAGGTGTCTTCTATTAATCGCGTCTTAAGGAACCTTGCGTCGCAGAAAGAACAACAGGCTAATCAAAACGAATCAGTTTACGATAAGTTACGAATGTTCAACGGTCAAACACCTGGATGGGCATGGTATCCCGGTACACCAACTACACCTCACTTAGGCTTACCACCAGCACCTACCTCCCTTACTAGTCAATTTACCAAAGATGATTTGCAAAAACGAGGTAAGCGGGTATATATGTTTTTACCAAAGAAATTGAAGTACTAGAAGCAGTTGTTTACATTTATGAGGGTGCCCTACATAAAACCAAAATATTTACATCAATCTCCCCTAGAGTGGGGATTGAACATTGTTGATTCTAATCGTAACTCGTCGTAATCGTAGTTTCAATCTATGTCTAAACATTTCATTGATTACGTGTATGTTTACACTTCTAACCGCTAATAAATCAGTCGTACAATTACCGTATCGTGTATTATTAGCGCATCTCTGGTGTAGTCTCATGCATCTGAGTCCATTAAGTGCTACAATACAAAAGAACATTGAAGTATTAGAGGATTCCATAACTCATTCGAAATTTCAAATCAGAAAAAGTTATCTAGCTTTAGAGAATGTCTCACCTTTGATATAAACTTGTGCATGATTGTAGAAACTACCATATGCGACGCTAAACATAATTCCTTGTTTACCACTAAAAATGTTAAATTGTCACTGAAAATTAATCAATTGCCGCAACGAACCCACACCAACTTTGGAGAACATACAAGTAAACTTTTTATCATGAAGCAAGTTTGATTGGAGGGAAGTCAAGAATTTGGAGTGTATTATGTAAACAAATTTCAATTAGTAATCAATAAAATGTTGTATAAGTTGTATGCGTTTTTTTTTGTTTTGAGTACGATATTCCCTCTTATTAATATCTCTTCCAGAAGTTTAGCGAGCTCGTTAGGATGTAGGTATTTTTCTTTTAGTATTTATATTCAATAAATATAAACCTTACTTACTACGAACTGGAATGGTAACCTTTATTATAGTATATTATATTTTGAACAACCATTCTTTCGTTTTTTTGAAAACACTATGCTGCTGCACACAGTTTTTTAATATTCTTGTCCTTAACATTTTACTACCCACAATTTTATTAATAATCACTAGCTGTAATTAATAATTTAAAAATTTATAATTTTCGGCTTTGGCAAATATTTCTTTGTATAATACCTTAGCCATTTTGATCAGATTTACAGTTTCGTAATAAATGCTGCAAAATTACAAATGCTGCAAAATTTTTGTCTTTATCAAACTAGAAAATTTAAAAACGCGGAAAATCAGTCATTAAAGTTTCTTACCAATAAAACAATTAAAATAAGACCACGTAATATGTACAAACAACAAAAGTAGACGTTTTAATAGGGCAAGGTACCATTGCTGTCATAAAAATCTGGAACAACTCGTGTGAGCTCATTTGAAAGTTTTTTCAATTTTGTGACAATGACTTGTTGATTTAGGATTGACGCTGACAGACAATTTGACATATTTTTTCATATTTTACAAAAGACATATTTAAAAAAGGTAATGTCATAATAGTATAGCTTGTCCCAGATTTTTATGAAAGCAATGGTACATAATAAATCGGAATCCAATAATAAAACGGTCATTTGGTTATTTAAGGATCGGTATTCGTACTACCTAGCAAAACGTTTATAACAACAAAAAGCTAGTCAAGCATATGGTACAAACATACATGATGAAGAGGACATGCATTTTTCCCAAAAGCTTTATACAGAATGCTTGTAAAATAAGCATTGCTAATATTATTAATGTCGCTTTGGAAGTTACATGTATGATTTAACTTGATAATTGCGATAAATGCGATAATTACAGGTCACACCAATTTTTGTAATCCAGAGATTCTGGATATTGAACAAAGCTATAAACGGTTGCAGATTTTAAGGGCATGTAGTACAATCGAAAATAAGGTAAAGAGTCTTAATAAACATGTCCGCAACATGCTTTTACAGCATTCCCATTGGCAGCACCGTACATAATCATCATACTGCTCGTTTCAGCATTTGAATAGTACGTCGAAATAGAGACACGCAAATCAACAATGATGGTACAACAGCGTGGGGTTGCCCAAGGATCTATTCTGGGACCACTGATGTTTATCATCTACATTAATGACTTTGAAAGAAATGTATCCGCGGACACTATCTGTCTATATGCTGATGATACGTCGTTAGTGATCAACGGCAAAACAAGAAATGAAGTGCTAATGAAGGGTGACAGTGCTATGGATGATGCAGAAAGGTGGTTTTCAGCCAACAAACTCAGTCTAAACCCAAATAAAACCGAACACCTTGAATTCTCCCTAAACAAAAAAGAACTTACCAGCAGCGTAAAGATTCTTGGTCTCCGAATTGACAGCAAATTGAACTGGTCCAATCATATTGACGAACTGGCCAGGAAACTGACATCAGCAGTTTATAGTGTCATTAGAATTAAGAGTGTGTCAACCTGTAACGCCGCAAGAATGACATATTTTGCAAACTTCCATAGTGTGGCAGTATATGGAATCCAATTTTGGGGAATGTCTTCGGAGGCCAATCGTATCTTCCTTCTGCAGAAGCGAGCTGTTAGGACTCTGTGCAACCTGAGAAGAGAACAAACGTGCAAGCAGGCGTTTATAGAACAAAAGATACTTACCATACCAAGTGCATATATTCTCGCCATTGTTAAATACATACATAAAAATCGAGAGCATTTTTGCACCAACGATGAGTCACACAATTATAACACCCGCAACAAGGACGATCTTCGGTTACCATACCATAGAGTGCAAGCCACACAGAGGAATGCAGATTTTTGGGGCATAAAAGTGTTTTATTCTGTTGATGAATTTCTTAGCCACCCTAATTAATTTGTTTTCAATGTTTGTTTGTTCTTCATGTATTTATACAATGTCTTTGTTCCGTATTTTATCCTTACAACTTTGATTTTATTTATACACTGTTTTACTTTGACGATTTTTGTAATTGTTATTACAATAAAAATCAGGTTTATTATTATTATTATGAATACGTAACCATTGTAATTGGTACAAATTGCATAAAACTTCAAATCAAACTGTCAAAAAAAGCAGCCGATAAGCACATGTTTACTGGGATGTGTTATCATTGAGTATTTCATGTGTCAGGAACACTCGTTATCTCGTAAACGGTTGATTTGTGGACATATGTTTATTAAGACTTTTTACCTTATTTTCGACCGTTAAAATCGACAAACATTATTTTAAAACATCCTGTATAAATAAACGTAAAATAGTAATGAAACCGTAAATAGAACTGACGTATTCTTAGAACTTTACTTATTTATTGTATCAGAGCAATCGCACCTGTATTTGTCTTTTAAACGCTGTGAAATAACAAAATATCAAATCTGCTAATTTCTATCGCATTCCAGTATATTTATATTCAATTTATGCAATTTAATAGGAATTAAGTTACAGTTTTCTTTGCAAAAAAGATATTAATTAAAAAGTCGATTAAAAAAAGACCTGTTTTAACAGTGTTACATAATATAGGTCTGAAGAAAACAATATGTGATTCTCAATACATTTCTTAGACTAAAATATATGCAACGACGCCTTAACCAGAATAAAACTAGCCACCGCCAGAAACTTTTATAATTTTATGAAATTACCAAGAAAACATAAGATAAAATGTTCTTCATACGTCCTAGTTTACAGTAAAACATTTTGCTAAATGGTCATGTTCAAAACAGTAGGTATATACTTATTCTTTCGATAATTAAAGTTCAGAAATGAGGATATATATGTAAGTCTCTTATAAAGACAACTCCTAAATGAACTTTAGCCAATTACCAATATACAAACATGGTAACAATCAGGTAGCGATGCTTATCAATTGGTCATATTTAATCAATTCTTATGCAATAAATGATCTTAAAGTGATAACTTCAAATATCTGCTAATGCACTAATTGTAAAAGCTATCATAGACATCTTGTTCTAGTAAACTAATTAGGATGACGTCAAGGAGTAAATAAGTGCACATTTTTTACATACTTTTGCTTGCTGTAATTCATATTTTAGAAAATGCTGTAAAACTCCTACTATGCTCTCTTATAGCATCTTTTTCCATTTAAGGAACATCATAACTTTCTGAATTATCACTAACATAATTTCTTAAATTTTATGAGAAGTGTAAACCATATTTTAAGATGACAACATGAGAACTGGGATTTAATTGCATTGAAATGATTTGCAAATAATGATATATCTTGTAAGTAGTATGAAATTGGTAGATGGAAAACTCGAATGAATTGTACTTACATTCATTGTTTGAGTATAAATACTATACAGTTGGTGCGGAATTACGGATGATATAAAGGTATTAGATGACATCGTAATTACGAATTCCAGTTTCCATAACATCATAATCGCGCATAACCACAATATCCTGACAGACAATGATAGCCGATATTAATAAACGCTCGTGTAATTTCTGCCAGCAGCCTAATTCAAATCAAATTCTATGTTATAATGTGGCTTTCAAAATATCATTTACGTATGTCGATGGTTTATGAATCAGCTTAATTAATTGTAGTACGACTACTTTACGAACGTAATAAATTGTAATTAAATTTCGATTTATCGTAAATGCTGTATACGGCTTGTGACTCGTGAGTATAAGAATTATCACATTGTTTTGAAAAGTAAATGCTATTATTGTTTCTGATAGTAACGAGTTGAAAGAATAGTGCTTGTTTAAGCTATATGACAAATAATACTAAAGTATCAGCACACTCCGCACTACACAAGTTATTAATTGATTCATTATAAAGAATTTATGGGTTCTCGAAACAGCGGTTCCGGATTAATCAATTAATAACTTGTATGGTGCGGAATGTGCCGATACTTTACTGTTATTTGCCATACTACCCCACAGTCCTTGCCATCATTAAGCTATATGATTTACTTGTTCTATACAAATACTTCCGAAACAACAATTTAGTAGTTATTATCTTTGGAAAAATATGCGCACCTTTATTTAAGTATTCAGAGAAGATTAAGCTGCCTAGTGTAAAGTTGACTGGCAATGGCCGGACTAATTTATGAAATTTTTAGTTTTAGACATACCCATCGCAAAAGCTAAAGCCTTGGCAAGTGGTCATTACCTACAATATACAACTATAATTAGAAAACGATTAAAGTTCTAAAACCGTACGTTAATGTTTGTCCAAGAACGGATACTATCACTTCTTTTAAATGATATTCAAATTCCCCAAGGATAGTATATTCATAATAGTTACTCTCAGATAGACATCTTTCCAAAAGTCTCTTACAGTAGCAATCGAAATTGACTCTCGAGAATTACTCTCTACCGGACAGCTTCCTTTAGCAAATACATTTTAGGTGGTTATAAGTTTGCTGTAAGAAATCAGTTGAAAATTACATTACCTTCAATAATAGTAAGCTAACTCTACATTAATCAATAAATATGTAAATATTTTGTAAGAGTATCATTTTGTAAAAGTGTTGTTATATTTCACGTGGAAAAACTATCTTTAAGGTAATTCATTTAAAGTTGGTAGTACAGGTGGAATTTGCTAAAAGAAGAAATTAATACAAGAATTTCATTACATTCTAATGCAAATGAAAGAATTTTTGTGATGAAATCTCTCTGACACAAAATGGTCAGCGAGATATGATGCCTTAAACTCATTAAAACAAAATTATCATGAAATTTTAATAACCTTAATAAAATTATTATTATTATTATTATACCAACGTAATGCAGAGCAATGAAGTAATAGTAAAGAAGTCATGCTTCGGACAAACTCGTCCTGGATATCATAACTGTAATGTTAATTGTTATATATAATACCTAGGTAATGATATTAATTTAGAATGTTGGAACCATCAGTATATTCAGCGTTAATATATAGCTGTACTCTCTCTCCTGAAATATATAAAATTACATGTAAAATTACATTCTCTTATTTGTTAGAAGTATATAATATCCACAGTGAAAATTACATATAAAACTAAAGTCGTATACGTTATATTTGCACTATTCCTAGGTTTTTCTATTTTGCTTTGAGGAGATGAACTGCGGAAAATGATTTCAAGCTACGGCTTTATTGTGGATGCTAGATATTGAATGTATACACCGGGAAAATATGTATATACTTAAAATAACAATATATATAGTAATATATGAGACAGCAAAATTTTATCTTAAGTTCTGCTCTAATTTTTGTTAAGGCAATTACATATTTTGTTAGATTAAATAAACGTGTTGTAATTCTTAGTATAAATTGTTTTTATTTTAAAAATATAGGGGTTTACTGTCCCAACATTTTTCTCTGTGTAGATTTAGGTAATGTTGATTAATTATGCGCTTTATGATATAAGCAGTTCTAGAAATGAAGAGGAAATAGTTTTGCAGTGATGAAGAACTCTTTTCCAGGTCTTTTCTGAATTTTAAATGTGGTACTCCTTGCCTATACTTTTTATACAGATATATGACACTTTGGTATTATTTCCGTGTTACGTTTTGTTCAGAAATTTTGGTAGTCACCTCGCTTACTACTTTAAATGCTATAAATTCCTTTATTTCTCTATACTTATTAGCTTGTTGTTACAACGTGTTGCAAATCAAGGTCATGCATTAAATATCAATTCCAAGTTATTACCACGCATTCCATTAATAAAGCTATTCTTTTCATGATTCTATTATTATTATTAAGCTAATACATTTCAAAAGAAATAGTAGCTGTTCTTCGCGTAAAACTTAAATTATCCTATCTTCAAGGTGGATAAGTCCTTGTTGCTCTTTCATAGTGCCTGGTGAGTTTTTGCCCGGTATACTACCTTTCTCCGCTCCCTTCTGTTTGTTATTAGTTTCCTTCACTGTTCTATTTCTAACTCTTTGATGTTTTCTTCCACCTGGTTTTTCCATCTGCTTCTTGGTCTTCCTGGGCCTATTACATATTGGATTCCATTCAGTTATAATTCTCAGTGCTGTCTTCTTTTCTCTTCCATATAAATGTCCATGCCATCTAATTCTCATAGATTTAATAATCCTTACAATATTTTCTTTCCCTAGTATCTCTTCTATTTCACAAATCATTAGCTGCTTGTACTCGTTTTCACTGACTTTCCTTGGATCCATTATTGATCTTACTACTTTTCTTTCCAATACCTTCAGTTTTTCTTCTTCATTCTTAGTCAGTGCCATCGTTTCGGTTGCATATGTTATTATTGGTCTTACTAATGTCCTGTAGATTCTTAGTTTGGTTTTTTACTTAATTTTTTTCCCCTTTGAACATTTGTTTGTTGCAGTAAAATGCTCTATATCTTTTCTGTATTCTCTAATTTGTATCTTGTTTTTCATTTTTCCTGTTTACTAATACTCCTACCGTTTTTTATAATTCTAAAATATTATTATAATGGAATATCCTTTCGAGATAACTAAAGCTGGTCACGAGCGGTACCGCGCAGTAGCGTAGAGTCGACCACGCCTCGCGTTCCACTAGAGTTATTCTGCTAATAGAGATGTTTGCTGCCGCAAATAATTTCGCTCATCTTTTAAATAAAAATTAAATAACACGTGCTCAAACACTTACCGTTTTAAGAGTCCTCCGTGAAATCACAAAGTGAATAATGTCTGTTAAATATCTGCAACATTAGATATGTTTCAACTGTTGTTTCGGCAAAACTAGTACGGCATGAGGAAAAAATGCGTTTATATGCAGAGAACGAACGTTCTACATCTAGTGACGTAATAATTGCGTAAGTAAAATAATCTTTCAAATAACTTAACGATTCTGTTGACGCATCTTCACAAATGTGTCTTAATGTGCCAAAATCAGAATTTTTCTCAAAAACACTTTCAAATTTTTCTAGAACGGAAACATTTTTTACGTCTTCAATCGCGCATAGTTGTGCGTGAACATGTTGCACTATTTGCAGAGATTCTTCTAACGGCACCGCAGGATTTTGTAATTTTTCTATTGCATCTGCTAGCCCGAAGTAATTGTCGTGAATGATTTTTAAATCCGTTAGCGGCAGCTTCCTTTGTATCGAATTGTAAAACCACGTTCTTAATATTGTCAAAATATTTATGATAATAAAACGCGGCCTGCAACCATGTTCCCCAACGAGAATAGGTTCTGGTGGCTCTGATATACGGGGGCACAGTCTGTGAAATTCGCGAATACGTTTCGGTGCGCTATTAAAGCGTCTACCTCAAGATAACATTTTCTGATACTATCCGCCACAAGATTGAGAGCATGAATTTTACACGTAATGTGTAACAAATTAGCAGAATGCTTTTTAAGAGACCGGCCTACAGAAAGCATGTTTGCAGCACCATCACTCACTAACATCAAGAGTTGGTTTGTTGAAAGTTCAAACTTGTCCAATGTATTTAACACTAACTTTGAAATTACTTCGGCAGTACACTGTTGTATTCGTTTGGAGACTAATAGAATTGAAGGCGCCGATTGATGAGGTTCCAATTTGCGTGCCATTACATTAAGAACAGAATGTTTCTTCTGATCTGTCGTTTCGTCGACACATAACCACAATTTTTGATCTTTCAACTCCGATTTTATTTCTTGTTCAATATGTTCGCGCGCAGATGGCACAATTCTTCGTAACGATGTTCGACTTGGTAATTTGCACTCCGAATAGTTATTCCAAAAGCAGATAAATGGTTCCTTGTCTAGTAAATTAAACGGTATATTACATGCGATAAACGTAACGCATAAATTAAATATAAATTTTTCATTGTCTCGTGCGCAATTTCTTTTTGAGACATGCTTTTCACTATTTACGTGTCGTAGACAATGTTGTCTGGACCAACACATTAACGGGATTTTACAGATTACACATTTAATTTTAGCACCTTCATATATTAAGTCTGGAATTTCTGCAATAAATTTTCGAAGTTTGTCCGACCGCGGTCGTTTTGCTGACGAAATCATAATTTTTCTAGAACAGATAAACAATTGCGCAAATGACCGGCAGCGAAAATGTCCGTGTTGCTCCGCAGACGAAGTAATACTACCGTTCCTCTCGGTACGAACTGATTCTACGCCGATGCGCGGTACCGCTCGTGGCCAGCGTTAGAGATAACTAAATTATCAAAACGTGGCTCTCTTTACGTAACTTACCTAAAGACTACCAAGGAGTTAAAAAAGCATATTCTGAAGAAAAAGTACAGAACTAGTACATTTGAAAGAAATTCAGATTCCTCCATGCATAATATCTTTGCGTCTAAAAGAAAGTGAACTCCTTTGGCACTGTTCATGCACCTGCAACTTATCACGTCATTAGGTTTGTACTAATTATCATTTAAGCAGACTTGGTATTCTTATCGATTGTTTTACTCTTGCACTTTGTTCTTTTTTTGCTCGGAAGATGGAGTAATCAGCATATCAAACCACTACCCTAATAATAAAGCAGTTTCATGAATATGCATGAAGTGTTCGTAAAGCATTTTTATATTATTTGATGAAATACACGATCGTGACAACCGGTTCTCGAACTTATTAAAGGCTTTTTTTAATCTCTGCCGCCGTAACAATTTTAATGTCGTCGAGATTAGTTTCATCTCTTTCTAATCCTTCTTGCTTTCGGTTCGCGTTTATCACTTCAATGGTTTTATGGGTCTTGTAGCGTTTGTTTTCGTATACACATCTATAGACGTAGGTATAGGAGAATAGAAGTGGAGGAAACGCTAACATAAAATTATGTCATAATCATTGGCAGTATATCTCCTTTAAAAAGCAGATATAACGACATATTATTAATCATAGTTTTGAAAAGAATTATTTTTGTAATTGGATGAAGAATACGATGCCAGTGTAAAATTGCTACACTTTCTACTATTTTGCCATCTTATTTCAATGAAGTTTAGATGGATATAATACATATGTAGATATTATGTACTTTGCCACTTTATCTACTGACAGTAACTCTCATCGAATGGCTATCGATGGCTTAGTGGTAATAACACGTATCATCAAATTTGGGAAAATCCGGATTTTTACGGATTTTTGATGATTATTCTGGGTGGCAATGTTGTACGAGAAAAAAAAACGCTTGGACCAATAAAAATACTTTATTTTAATGCCATAGTAATATCACGTGTCAACCAGTAAATTTTCTTTTTTTGCAATACACCTTTCAAATATAATATTAACAACATTTTTCAGAGCAACTGTCCTAATAACTTAATAGGTACTCAAAACCTTTCAATATTTACCCGAAACAATAAGCATTCGGTGCAAAGGACAAGAAATCTATGTCCCATTATGCTAAGTAATATTTCTTTATTGTACATCAATGAAATAGAAAGGTCGAATGGTTAATATTACATATGCCAAAAATTACCTCTTCCGTATTTAAAAGTTACGCTATTCTGGTGAATGCTGTTCCCGATTTTTTAAATTAATTGAAGTGTTTCTAAAAAAAAATAAGTACAGGATGATTCTGAAGATGAAACAAGAATATCATCTTTCACCGTCAAAAGCCAGGAAGCATATGAGAAAAAAGCAAAAGATATGCTGAGGATATTGCTTAGCTTTACATAGATAAAGTTTTCTAATAATCATTTCAAATAAACCATCAGAAACGTTTGAATTGCTAATAGTATGTCAAGTTTGAAAAATTAGTTAGGAACACCAGAGTAAAAATGTCCCAGCAAATTCTAATAGGATGAGCAATTTCTTCGTTGATTAAATAAACAAAACTCTGTTTTTCTCAAAGCGATTCAGGTTGTTGTGTTATTCCTGTACTAGGATCATGAAGATTAATAAATAAACTCTCTTTCAAACACTATATTTTTTATAAAGTAATGTTCTTAAATCCACAACATCAAAAAAATAAAGCCTTATTTGGATGCTATTTCGTAACTGCTGCTCTTATCAATCTCTTTACCACACCCTCTGTCAGGTAATGCCGCAGGCACGTTTTCTTACGAAAGTGAAACTAAACAACAGGATTTGAAAAAGTGAACAACACCATTAAAAACGTAAGCACTATTCACCATTTGGTCTAAATAACAAGAAAAAATTGCTTCAGTGAAAAGAAACTATACAAAATGTATGAGTTACTTCATATCTTAAATTTATTTGTAACTTTCAAAATTTCAAATTTAGAATAAACCAATAACACAAGTTTACAAATTCCGATCAACTTTTGGGCCCGAGAAGATGAGAACGATTCTTAACGTAATTTGATGTGCTGAATCTGAATCTTCAATCCGTTTGTCAAGATTGGTTCAGGTTTTCGAGTTCTCGCATGTTGGCAGCATTGCGCTGTCAAAAGCGACTGTCAGTTCACAGCGTCGCTAGAAAAATCATTTCAATAGTGTTCGAAACGTTTTGTATTTGTTTAAGAAAGTGTGAAAATGCAAAGACAACGTTGCATAGTTGATTCAAAATGTTTTTGTTACGTTTGCGGATGTTATATGCTCGGAAAAAGTGGCAAAATAATTACAAAAGCACTCAAAGATGCGTATTTACATTACTTTGGTTTCTCTGTAACAAACACACGTAATCCGTGGGTGCCGAAATTGTTTTGCAACGCATGCAGAACAAAACTGTACAAATGGTCACTTGGTAAAAATGTGTACTTTTCATTTTCATTGCCAATGCTATGGAGAAAACCGAAAAACGATGTGGATGATTGCTACTTTGATGAATGTCGGTATAAATGCAAAAAAACTTACACAGTATAAATATCCTGATGTATTATCAGTGTCCAGGTACACGTGCAAATGCCCTGGTAACTTCGACTTCATCACGGTCGATTAGTGGAAGCGATTACATCTTGGAAGAAAAGCATTTAATTTCGCAAAGCGAACTGAGTGATTTGAATTTATCAAAACAAAAAGCAGAGTTGCTTGCACCACGGTTACATTAGTGGAAATATCTTGACACTCGAACACAAGTGACTGTATACAGAAACAGAAATCAGGCGCTTTTACCGTTCTTCAAAAAAGAAAAGCTGTTGTGTTTCTGCGATGACATCAATGGTTTATTTGATGTGATGAATACACCGTTCGATCGAAATGAATGGCGTTTGTTCATCGATGGTTCAAAATATAGTTTGAAGGCCGCTCTATTACATAATGGAAATTTATCCATTCCGATTGCACATGCAGTACAAAGGAAGGAATGCTACGACACAATGCGTAAAATCTTTGCCAAAATCAAATACAATGAGCATAAATGGAAAATTTGTGCGATCTAAAGATTTGAAAATTAATTAGATAAATCTGAAACATTAATTGATCTACATATTATTCCAATAGGTGATTGGTCTCTTGATTGGAATGCAATCTGGATTTACCAAATTTTGCTATTTTTTGTGCCTGTGGTATAGCTGGGCAACTGAACATCATTATGTGAGAAAAGATTGGCCAAGTCGTACGAATTATACGAGCCAGGAAAGTAAAACGTCTCTTCTGCATCCCTTGTGAACCCAGAGGACATTTTCCTGCCACCTCTTCACATTAAACTTGGTCTTATAAAGAATTTCATCAAAGCGCTAAACAGGGAAGGACCGGCTTTTCAGTACTTAATCAAGGTGTTTCTCAAATTGTCATACGCAAAAATTAAAGAAGGAATATTTGTCGGACCTGATATTCGAAAATTAATGGCCAACGGAAACTTTACAAAATGTTTAACGCCCGATGAAGCCGCAGCATGGGCATCATTTAAAAGTGTTGTTCACAGCGTTCGCGGCAACTGCAAATCCCTGGATTACAAGCAAATAATCAATAATTTGTTGCAAAATTACTGCAAGATTGGAGCTCGAATGTCTCTCGAGATTCATTCTCACATCGACTTTTTCTCTGAAAACTTGGGCGATATGAACGACGAGCAAGGAAAGCGCTTACACCAAGATATGGCGAAAATCGAAAGACGATACTAAGGATTTTGGGAGGATGGCATGATGAGCGACTATTGTTGGACTCTAATGCGTGAAACAGATCCCAAACAATACAAACGACTCAGTTCCACTGCTCTTCATTTTTGATTTATCACTTTTAATTGAATAAAATGGCCTTTAATTGTCAAAAATTGTAAAAAAATTTTTTTATTGAATATCTCGAAAACTAGAATCAATCTTAAAAAAAGGATTGGAGATTCGGATTCAGCGCTCCAAATTACCTTGCTGACAACTTTTGGTTGCTCAGGTCCAAAACCGTGTATACTTGCGTAATTAATCGATTACTTTTGCCAATTCTTTTAGTTTTAAATACTGTGATCTCAACTATTTATGTAATTAAAAACCGATGAGGAAGCGCCATTTAATTCTCAAACTACTGTGACCACTTTCCGTTCTTTGGGCGAACTACATTTGCTATATACAGGCTGAGTCGGGAGGAATATTTTCTTATCCGATTTTCATTTGCTTTCAAGTTATAGTGTAATTACAAATAAACAAAATTTGATATTGGTATCGTTGGATACGTCTTTCCATTTCCAGAAACGTAAAAATATATAAGGTGTTCTATTTAAAATAGGAAAGTTAACGTCATTTCCGGTGGTACCGGAAATGCAATTGTATTCGTATGGGGGACGGCACTTTAGGACCTCACTGTATCAATATCTTGCACTTTTATATTTAGAAACGTTATCTTTTCTCAAAATTAAAATCTCTCGTTTATATTGTAGTGCGATTGGATAAATGCAATCTTTTAGAATTGACACAACTTTGAATTATGGAATATTGCGGTTGTGTGGATAAAAAATAAAGAAACAAGAAGAAAAATAAAAGTTTTAATCCTCCATCTTTCATTTTTCCTCAGTTAACGGGATCGTAAAAATTACGCAGAAAACAAAAGTGTAATGTTGAAGTTGTATCCGACGAGTACGGACCAGTCGCTGTTCGCCATCCCCAGTCATTTCTAGCGAGCTTTTCTCTGTTTCCCACCACCCATTTCGCATCCCATTTTACTTACGCTCCCGTAAACTCCACCCCATTTCATATCCACCCTCGCCATTTCATTCTCCTTGTTTTATTTCATCTTCTGATCCCTACCCGTTCTTCTCCCCCTGTGCAGCGGCAGCGCTCTCTCTGTTTATGTTTTCTGCCGGCAAAATCTCGTCGGCGAAAATCTGCATAATTTTAGATTTTATAAATTCCCGATACGGTCGCTACAAGAACTCGTCAAGGAATGAATTGTCTCCTTGTTACCATACCATTAGCGGAATCTGAATCAATTACGTTGACTTCCCATTTTGCGATTTAGATTGAAGCAAAACTAAATACTTTTCCAAGTATTTTAAAAGTATAAACAGTTAACATCCATGACTTAAAAAGCCACTGGTTGTGAAAATAAAGAGTACTGACAGTTTAGAATGTTTTCGGTACTGAACATCCAGCATATTTCAATAATTTTATTGTCGATACGTTGAGAGCTTATGCGACCCACACAAGTGATGAGTTTTCTCCGCCAACATTATTTTCGAAATTAGGAAATCTAACTGGTGTAAATCTACTTGGTATTACTTATTTACCCGTGTTGCTTGTTGCAGTTAATCAGATTTTTAAAAAAGTTTTGAACATGAGTTATTTTATTTCAAGACAACTTTAGCAATTTATTTGATCAAGAAAATTAATATTATAACAGGGATAAACCCTTTTCTAGTTTTTTCAATGTTAAATATTACTCGTTACTTAAAAATTATTATTTGAAAAATACGATGACTCTTCTTCTTAAAAGCTCTTCGAATATAAAAAGTTTTATTCGGGTCTGCTGATAGTTTTACTTTGAGATTGACATTACCTTATATATTACGCCAGGATACTGTTACACCAACTGCGTTCACTATGTATGTATTTCTATACCTGACTTGACCCATGTCACTAACTGTGATCACATGGTTAAATAAAATATTACTATTACTATAACTCGCTTAATATTGAAGCACAAAATTTTCATTCTGCGGCACAAAACTAGCCCGAAATGATAGCGTATACGCAATTTCAAAATCCAGTGGTGGTGGGGCTGGAGACATGCCATGCCCAAAATTCAAAACGTTATAACTCCTTTAATATTGAAGCATAAAGTTTTCTTTTTGCAGCACAAAACGGCACAAAACGAGCACAAAATTATAGCATATACGAAATTTCAAAATCCCGAAGTGGCGGGGCTGGCACAAAACGGCACAACATGAGCACAAAATGCTAGCGTCCAATAAATTCTCTTTTAAAATGCTTTTGTAAGTGTATTGGTTAACTGTACTGTCAATTCAATACAATGAATCTACATAAAAGCAATCCGCCTTTCCATTTCCAACACCAAGAACGTCCGTTCGATAAAATTCGTTTGATTTTAGACATCTGAAAAAATGACGGTTTTTCAATTTATATATTTTTGCCAAAACTTAAACAAGCTTTAATATTTTTCTTCGAGAAAGCGAGTTTCTTCTTCTTCTCCATTGGTATAAAATTGGCTTCTTTAATGCTCTTCGAACCGTCCATTAGCTTATTTTGTTTCCAATATCGCATTGCAGCCAATGACGCCGCCGTTGCGACTTCTGAAGTTATGTATTTTGTTAGTCGTCGCTTGTCCTGATAACTTTGGACGTCCCCCGAAATATATAGGAACATCATTACAATATCGTTTTCGGCAACTTTTCGCGTTGATAGGCCAGATTTTAATTGAGAAATAATATAGTACGTTAATGCGTTACTGCACGAACAACAATACAGCTACTAGAGCACTTCCGACTCCGGATTAGAGCAACGCAAACTGCGCTGAAAGCCAGTGGCTGACGCATAAAAGTTTACACAAAATAAACACGGCCGGGACAATTCGGTATAAGCGTCAGTATAACTGCGACTCGAAAGCCGATCTGTTGTGTATGCATCTACGCTGTCGTATACTATATCGTGGTTCTACGTTTGTTTTGAAAATGTTTCCTACGTCGCGAAAACGACCAAAGTTGGACACAATAAGAGAATTTATTGCAGAAATGCTTGATTTAACGTGTGATGGCGCTTAAATTCAATGTGTAGTGTGTAAAATAGATTTAATGTGTTGGTCGAAAAGTGATTGTCTACGGCACGTAAATAGTGCAGGACATGTTTCAAAAAAAAAGTTCTACACGAGATTATGACAAATTTAAATTTAATTTATGTATTTATTGCATGTAATTTACCATTTCATTTACTAAGGAAGAAAGCATACGTCTCGTTTTGGAATGAATATTCGGACTTTAAGTTACCAAGTGAGAGAAAATTACAGAGAGTTGTGCCGTCTGCTCGTGAGCATGTCGAGAAAAGAATTAGATCGGAGTTGCAAGATAAAAAACTGTGGTTATGTGTGGACGAAACAACAGATCGTAAAAACATTCTGTGGTTAATGTAATGGTACGAACAATGGAACCACATCGACCGTCACCCTCAATTTTACTAGCTTCCAGACGAATACAACAATGCACTGCCGAAGTAATTTCAATGTTGGTGTTAAATACATTGGAAAAGTTTGAACTTTCAACAAATCAACTGTTGATGTTTATGAGTGATGGTGCCGCAAACATGCTTGCTGTAGGTCGATCTCTTAAAAAACATTGTGCTAACATGTAAAATTCATACTCTCAGTCTCGTAGCAGATAGTATCAGAAAATGTTATCCCGAGGTAGACGCTCTAATAGCACATACAAAAGCTGTGTTTGTAAAATCACCAAAACGTATTCGGGAATTTCATAGACTATGCCCCGGTATTCCTGAACCACCACAACCTATTCTTACTCGCTGGGGAACATGGTTAGAGGCTGCATTTTATTATCTTAAATATTTTGAGAATATAAAGAACGTGATTTTAGAATTCGACCCAAAGGAAGCTGCGGCTGTCAAGGTAAGCCGCTTGGAATTTCAGGATAGTCAAGTTAAAACAGATTTGGAAATTATTCAGAACAATTACGTGGAACTAGCGGATGCGATAGAAAAACTACAAAATTCTTCGGTGTCGTTAGAGGAATCTTTGCAAATAGTGCAACATGTTCACGCACAGCTATGCGCGATAGAAGACGCAAGAAATGTTTGTGTTTTAGAAAGGTTTGAAAGTGTTTTAGATAAAGACTCTGATTTTGGCACATTAAGACAAATTTGTGAAGGTGCGTCAACAGAACCGTTAAGTTATTTGAAAGATTATTTTACTTACGCAAATATAACGTCACTAGATGTAGAACGTTCGTTTTCGGCATACAAAAACACTTTTTCTTCACGCCGCACTCACTTTGCCGAAACAACTTTGGAAACATATCGAATGTTACAAATATTAAGTAGACATTATCCAGTTTGTGATTTCACGGAGATCATTGTTCACAAAAACTATGTATACGTGTTTCAGCCACAAACGTTCTAATGCGATGCAAAACCGACTACGCGCAAAGAAATTGTATTTACCAAAATATGAATATTACGATCGGTAAATTTTCTGCGTAAACCTAAAACATTTTACTTCATGCTTGTATTTTATTTTTTTTTTTTTCGATTCGATGTTGGATAAAAATTCATTTTAGTAAAAGTATCGTACATGTGATCACTTTTGCTCCTCACTGTATATAACCTAACAAATTCATTTCAATGAAATCACACATACGTATCACTTGTTCAAGATATTACAAAACGACGAAAAACTACCCGAGTATCCAATTACCGGGAAACAATGAAATTCGTTGGAACTCATTTGCCGACAAATAATTGTTTTTTTTTACCTTTCAGCAGACGCGATGCACGAAAATACATCTGATGGAAATTCCGAACACAATTCCTCTGGCGACGAAGATTCCCAATTGAGGTTGCGATTGAAAAGGAAACTCCAAAGGAACAGGACTTCCTTTACCAACGAACAGATTGACAGTCTAGAGAAAGGTATCAATCGTCTTTATCCACTGTTACACCATAGTAAAGCTTGCATATTGAACGTGGTACAATATCCTTTAAGATCATTACGCGAAACTTTTTATGACAACATAAAATCGGTTAGATTGAACTGATCACAAATGAGAAACAGAAATGGACGTATCTATTTAAATTATTTTTCCTTTATTGAAAATTCCTTTTTTACGACAAATATTTCTTCATTACAGAATTCGAAAGGACGCATTATCCGGACGTGTTTGCCAGAGAGAGATTAGCTGAAAAAATTGGATTACCTGAGGCACGTATCCAGGTAACAAATCTTTTACAAATAAGAACTAAATGAATATGCGATGTATTTGAAAGTAACTACAGGCATATGCATTTAACTTGTTGGTAAAGTAAAATAACATGCGTAATAGTGAGTCACTTTTTATGTCTTTTAAATAAAATTAATTTAACTTTTTACTAATATCTGGTTTGTATCATTTTAACCGCGAGGTAGTACCTGCTTACTTATACGTATACAAAATCTATTGTTTATACGATGTTTAAGTTAACAAAACTGAATGCGAAATGTACGAAAACAAAAGCAACAAATGAAAAAGAGGTAATTTAATACGAACTGAACGTTCGTAACTTATTACTTATTTAAAAGTCAAAATTTAACTATGCAAACTGAGGGCTGTTATTTTGTCTGAACATATTTAAACGTGAAACATCAAAATTGATGTTTCAATTTGCTCTACACAGTTTAGCTTTAAAAGTGGTTGTTTGATTAATCCCAAGTTTACTATCCGCTGGCTATCGGTAAATAAACTAAAACTGGACCGATTTGATGTAGATTTTGTTGTTTTTGTGAAGACTCTGTTGGGGAAACGCAGTCGTTCCCAGTGAAGTATGAAAAATGGAAAGCTACAATCTTACAGCAATTTCAGCACACAATAATAATAAAATGTTGTAAGATATGCATTCAAACTTTGCTGTTCACTATTGCTAATTTAGTTGCTACACAAGATTAAATCAGAGAAATTTAAAAAAATAAAAGACAAGCATTTTGTAATACATCGTCATGCTTACGTTACTGGATATAAGAAGCACGAATGTAGGCACGACAAATTACTTTTTTTTACAAAAATAAAGTTAATTGAAAGTAAGCCCAATGAATGTCTAAAATTGCCTTTCTCATATCTAAAGGATAATAATTATATGTTTCGCATGAACTTTCAAGATTTGAGAGAAAAATAAATTTCTTCACAACCTCATTTTCTAGCGAAGATATTTAATTGATAGCGAATTCCATTTATTTGCACTAAAAGTGAACTAGAAATGTTGTCAAAAACAATGTTGACAGTTTCGAGGATTTCGTCATTTTCAGGCTTATTTTCTGTAATTTTTCCACTGAAAACGAAGGTTTTGATTGAGAATGGGGTTACAGTTCTAAACCATCTTACACTTGGTGCATTTTGATGTAAGTTTTTTAATAAATAAAACAGTGGAATTTCACTCAAATGCTTTCAGTGGAGAGCTAGTGCAGTAAATGCAATTCGCTATGCAACTAATGCTACTAAGATCGAAATTGAACTTATTACTTAGATATGAAAAGATCATTTTAAATGTTGAAATATAGTAGCAAAATTACTTAGTTTGCGATTATGGTAGCATCATTTTTAAACTATTCTTGAACTATTGTTGAACGATAATGATAGCAAGGACTGTGGGGTAGTATGGCAAACAACACAGAGTATCGGCAGACTCCTCACCACACACAATATTAATTAATTCGGAACAGCTGGGCCCTCATTTTCAACTGAGTTACCGAATAAATTTGCTGAATAAATTTGCCAGATTTATTAAAACAAAAAATGCATTTTCAAACACCACCTCCTCTTTAATTGGTTCTATCAAAACTAGTTATTATCGTTCAGAAATGATTCGTGTACAGTTTAGGAGTTTTTTAAGAATAATCCAAGGGCAACCTGGTCCGTAGGCTTCTGCAATCGTCAATAATGCTATACTCTTGGTTTCCGAGTTGGAACCACGTCGTTGTCGTAGCTTTTGCCGATGTTTCGTCCACATTTTTACGAGACACCTTCAGGGCTGTTACTGCACACTGACTCAGTCAGTGTGCAGTAATAGCCCTGATTCAGTCAGTGTGCAGGAACAACCCTGAAGGTGTCCCATAAGAGTGTCTACGAAACATCGGCAAAAGCAACGACATCGATGCGGTTCCAACCCGCTCTTCTACGGCATACGCAATATCCTCAAAAGTTAAGCGTCTGTAGGTCCTTTCATCATTCACCGTAAACTAATTGCTATTAAATATTTAGTGTTATTGGGAAACCGCGTTCTGCCAGGTCTTAGCGTTCTTGATGTTAATCTCGATGATATTTGATACCAGCAAGACAACAGTACCGGTTACACCGCAAGGGCCGTGTTGCAGTTTCTAATAGAAACATTTCGAGATCATCTTATAGGCGCGGGTGGTATAATCTCATGGTACCCTCGTTCTCCCGATTTGGCATCGCAAGATTTTTTCTTTTGGAGTTATATGAAACAAAAAATATTACATTCATAAGCAACAACGAACCCAAAACCTAAACGAATTGCAACAAAAAGTTAGCGACAGTGCTAATAATATTCCCGAAACCTTTCACGTGTAACTGCTAAGAAACGCTAGTGATGTATTTGAACATTTATTTTAGCAATTTGCCGTTAATTCGATTTGAGTAGAATACAGTTTTAATTTAATTTCACAATACCAAGAATATTTTCTGTTACGTTCTCCTGGTTTGAAGAATAATGCCGCTAGTCGTCTGCTTCTTTGCGAAGAGGGAGGACCTATTGCTTTTGCTAATATGTATTTATTTGCTCGACAGCTCAGTACCTCTCGAAATGAAACACAATACGTATGTATAAAAATAAATTTATTAAAACAGTTCCCCTTAAACCGATCTTCAAGAAAGGTCACTGCAATAACCTAGAAAATTATCCTCCGATTTCTATTCTAACTACCTTTTCCAAAATTTCCATATCATTACGTAATAAAATATAATACTTCTATAATTTGTGAAGAACTTCTTGTATACAATGAACATGAAAAGTCTCTACAAAATTATACGTACTATGGTAATTAATTTCATTATGTTGATAAATAAATCTTTACTCAAGAACAATATATAAAAAGAAGTAATTTAACCTAAGTAGAAATATTAATGACTGAACCGAATTATCGATAAACAAATACAAAATGATACATCCGAGGAACACCCATCTTTCAAAATTAAAATTGCCTCTATCCTCTTGAAATGTGCGTTTGTCATCAATTTTGCCAAAGAGGAATATGGTTCAGCAAATACGTTACTTGTTTCTCCAACTGCTTTTTGTTTTCAGTATGTAATTGCAAGAAATTCAAAATATCTTTGACTAGTTTTATAAATTTCTTTAAATAACTGTGAAACGAGTGAATTTAGTCGTAGGAAGTAAAATATATTTTACTTTTGTTTTTTGGAGTAGATTGTGCAGAAATGATCAAAATAACGGGTTGCTATTAAAATGTTTGGACTGGCTCTTCGGAACACTCTGTATAACATTTTTGATATTGACTTATAACTCTAACTAGCTATTTATGTAATTCATAAGAATCCCAAAACTGATATACATAGCTAATGCTCAAGGAGAGGTATTAATTTCTAAATTGAAGTTTGCATCTGTCAGCATTTTCAGAAAAAAGTAATTTCTCAAAGTTAGTATATGGTATCTTACATAATTTTACTTGAATTTAGGAGAGCTGTGCAAAGAATCCATAATATGGAAGGTATTTTTATTTGAAGTCAGAAAATTGGTACCTATCCGTTTCCGATTTAATTAAGACTGTCATGAAATCGAAAATATTAAAGAAAATAAATCTTTCTTTGAGCAGCTCCACTTCTGTAAAGCTCGTAATCACTAGCAGCTGGGGTTCCACTTCCAGCTGGGGTTTACCGATAGCATCCTCGCCTGTGTTAGGAGATACGAGAGTGTGTCGTGTAGTCTGAAATTGCATCTGGTTGCTCACCCTAAACGTTCATACGATTAGCGACTCTTATGATCCTCCTTCTGGGGCTCTGTGGCTCAAGAACCATTCTACCTAGTGCTCGGTTGGTACCGGCGCAGCGGCCAGGTTTCGGATGTGATCGACGAGTTTGGGCACGTTCGGGGCCGCCCCAATTTGGCCATTCCGGACAAACCATGGGGCTATAATAATCAACCTCAACATTTTATTTTGTAGAGTCCCAGGAGTTTGATCAAGCCAAGGCTCCATAGGTCAATATGGAGGTGAGGTAGTGCATAAAAGTAATTTGGTTTTGGTCTCCAACGGACTACCTCTGCAAAGGAGCGGCATTTACTGATCTTAGCCCTGGTAAACTTTGTCTTGACATGTTCCACGTGGTTCACTTAGAGTCCGTGATATCTGATTGAATTTGCCAATACCAACTTCTGGTCGTTGATGAAGATGTTATCACCTAGCAAGCTGCGCTTGTTCGTGAATGCAACCGCTAACGACTTGTTTCTATTGATGGAGAGCGTCTACTTGGCTGTCCACTCGACGAGTTGGTTCATCGCTTCCTGCACCTGCAGAACCTCACTTCGTTATGTAGCATAGACATCAGAATCATTCAATGATTCCTATAGGACTCAAGAGCGAATCTTGAAGCGAGACGAGAGCTAGGACTCGACACGGACGTAGGATGTGCGTCTCCTCAAAATATAACAGAATCAGCCTAGTCGAGCCTGGGTCAAACCTTCATATCCTGGTCACTTTATATTTGTAGATCTTTATCCATAATATCGTGCACCAAACCTGCAGAAAGATATACATAGATTAAATAAGTACTTTTCCTGAAACATGATACGCTTTCCTTAGAAATATTTTCCTGAAACATGATAAGCTTTCCTTAGAAATACAAGACAGAGGATTGTATTAAAACACACACAATGTTCTTAAATTATACGTGAATTTAATCTGAAAACTGGCAGTAGCGGTACAATCACAATAAACAGAAAATAATAACAAATATCATTTGTCGTATCAAAATGAATAATGCGAATTTTTCTTTTCTATCATGATATAAACGCTACACGCTCGTATCTTTTTATTTATGTAGCTGGGTGATGACATAGCCAATATTGCACGAACTGACCATATATATTACGGTACGGTCGGTGGGCACAGTAACAATCTGCTCTTTTTTATCCCATCCCTTTCCTTCTTCTGCGTCGACAATAAATCAAAAACAATTGTATCTGGGAAATATGTTCCAGTATAATAAAAAAACTTTTATTATTGTTCCTCCATATTTCAATTCTGATTCGGAATGGAAACAAAGGAAAATATCCCCGGAAAATGGCAAACAAGTTTGTTTCTTTTTGATAATTACAAAAATCATTCACTTCCTATTTTATAAATCATGTAGCTCATATTTTTTACTACCGTCTTTATTATAGCAGGAGAAACGTATTTTTGTATTAATCAATAACATGCCGTAGCATTTTTTTTCTAATTAAAATTAAATTGGTTTCCTACTTATTTGCAAACTGTTCATCCCTTAACAATCCTTTTGAAAGAAGATGTATAAAATTATTTAATTGTATTCAACGGTATAGATCCTTCGTGGAATTGTTTAGATAACGGAATACAAAGTACCGTCGGGCAAAGGAAAACTAGATGTAGGAATCTATATTTTTTTCTTGGAATTTTCCGATTAATTAGATGTAGGAATATTTCGCAGTTAATATTTGTTGGATAACATTGTGGTTTCAGGGGGAATTTTTGCGTATATCTATTGGGAAACCTTATACAGAGTGTTTCAGTCTTCTGGAATTGTAGAATTGTGCCTACTGTCTAAACGGTAGAATGTTAAGATAACGTAATAGACACCATGTTTTTCAAAAATATTCTTAAGTACACGAGGTGATTGATTAGTAGCGAGACTTTGTTATTTTAAATAGAATACCTTCTATTTTATTACACTTTCAGTTTCCTCGTCTAGAAATAAGGCGAAGAAGAGATATTTACAGTTAAACGACTCCTATATTTAGATATTGCAACCAAGTGGTTTCTGATGTTAGTATTGTTTAGCTACCAATACAATAGTAAGCAAAACATAGTGAGGTTGCTGTTCTTAACTGTTGATTCGAAATTTTAAACCCAACTCGCTTCTTCTAAAATGAATTACATAGAAAACTGTTAATACATATGATTTATGAATGAAGTTAGAACAGCTTTTACAAACAAATGCGCTAATGTATCAAGGTGGCAGGAAGGAATTTCGAGAACCCACTGTAGATTGATAAATAACTAGGTAGCTATTACTTATTGCAATAAAATTTACAATCAAGATTGTTAAGTTTGCTCATCAATTCAGCTACATATTATTGTTTTTTTTTTATTGTTTATTGTTAGTCTACATATATGAACCTTTGTTAAAATATTGTTTTCCTTCTTCTTTTTCTTTAAAAAGATGCATTAGTATTACAATTTCTTTTTTTATTTCTACATATGTAAAATGTGTTTCCAGTAGCATCAAGTCTTTAATTTGACAAATGTAACACAGCTTATACATCCTACTAACCAAAATCCACAATTTCTCTTACTTTTTCCTAATTCATAAATTATACCTATTACTTGTTTTCTCTACTTAGTCTAAGAGCGTCAATGTCGGTAAGTTTTGTTTACTGTTTTGTATATTAGGAAGAAATGTGGTTAACGTTGTTATTGATTATTTCAATTTTATCGATGAATATTTTGGAGATTTGGCAAAACACAAATAAGAAATAATATTCTAAATAAACTGAAGAATATGTCCAGTAATTTTGGTACGCCTTTGAGTAAAAATTTAACCCAATTTTTGCTATTAATTCTGTTCTATACTAAAATTTTTTTGCAACGAAGATATTGCATATAATGAAAGTGACGGATGCAACAATATATTTTCTTTTCGAATACTCACTAATTGTTATGGTAGAAAAGTTTCACTATATTTAAGGATGTTCTGCCTGATAAACAGATCCACTTCAGATAAGAAAATTTAGAACATGTGGTAATAATTAATGTAAATTACTCATGCCTAACGTAACTTCATTTGTATTACTTTCATTTTATGAAGTCAAGTACAACCTCATGTGCTATGTATGATAAACCTAACACGCATCTACGGCACTGAAAAATCACATTTTGCAGCAAGGGTTTTACGTCGAAGGTCGGACAAACGACCATGCAGGTAGTACTGACTGCTACGAGTTTTCCACCTCTAACGCACATTCATGCCAAAGCTGAACAACCGCAGCTCGCCGATGCCGTGTAATTCATAGTCGATAGAGACAGCCTCCGGTCCGCTCCCTACTAATGAGCCTTTTTTTATTTTATGACAATGATATACTTTACCGCAATCCACTGATTAATCATTTCCTCGTTCTGTATTTTGACAGGAACGGGCTGTGAAAACTTAATAACATAATAATAATAATAATAAAATGTTATTAGGAACTTCGCGGGATTCCATCTTAGGACTGCTCTTATTTCTTGCATATAAAAGTTAATCTCTTGGCTAACGATACCTTAGTGAGTGTCCCAGACAGCAATGCGAATGCAGCAGAAGAGATGACCAACTGTGAACTGAAAGATGTTTCGAACTGGCTAAACAGATGCATCTGGCGCATTCCTACCTTATCCATGAGTTTAAGAAGTTTTCATGTAAATAATTTCGTACTGGTAGCTGACTATACGGTGCCCCATAGTGTTGAAATTACTCTAGCATAGCACGTGTTGCCAAATTTTATTTGTCTAATATACCCTGGAATCCGTCACCACCTAATGATCCATCAAAAATGTATGAACCGAGAATTGTAGAACCAACAACGCCACACCAAACATTGACACCAAATTTAATTTGTGGTCTTCTTTGTACTATATCGTACACATTGTTTTGCTTCCAAAGATGTCCCTTAGATCTATTACATATACCACAATTTGTAAACGCCTTTCATCTGTCCATAAAACTTTAAATTTAAACTATTAGTCAACTCTACATAAATTCCTAAACCAGGCACAAAAAGCAAATCGCTCATCATGATCATCGGCATGTGGTGTTTGCCCAACTGATAACTTATAGGTACGATATTGATGTTTCCTCAATATTCGTACAACCTTACGTTGTGAAGTTTCTGCTTCCACTGTAATTTATCGGGTTGAAGATGACGGATTTTGAGCTGTATATGTCAATATATCTCGGCAGCTTCGTTAATTTTTCTTTATTCCAATCTTTATTCTACACCAGGGTTTCCTAACGGGGTCGGTATCGACCCCTTGGGGCTCAATGGGGATCAATGATGATCAAGAGGTCGATAGCCGAAAATGTACCGGCGATTGGTTGCGATTGAACTTTACACTAAATGGTAAATAAGCTCATGATCAGCAGCGAAAGGACGCAGGGTCGAATTCTTGATTGTTTTTTAATGAAAAAGAAAACTGAATCAAGAAAAGAACCAAAACGGTGAAAACATTACCGTGTGAGTTTTTCTTTGATTAGAGGTAGACAATATTTCACCAACAGCAATTTATCACTTCGTTTAATTCTTTATCTTTAAATTACTTATTTGCAATTATTATTATTATGTCGTGTGCGGTATATTATAGAAAAAAAAGAGATGGATGAAGAAAACCACTCTTTTAAAAGGGGTCAATGCAAGAAAATGGTTAGTCTGAACAATGAACCATATTCTCCTAGATTTTTATAAAATGTAGGTAGAGAAGGCGACGAAATTTGTTGCGACAAGTATTGTTATTGAGATATTTTTATGAGACCATAGCCAACTATGATTGCCATGACTTCAAAATAGCAGACGTAACAAAATTCTTGATTATCGATTAGTCTATTTTATAAAGATTACAATTCGTTACCTTAATGCAGAACTATCCTATACCTTAATACCTTAATACAGAATTATCTACAACTTTTTTGTTAGTTGGCTATGATTGTTTTTAGAAAAACAAATAGTGCTCTAAATTGGTCTCATAAAACTGCAAATCTTTTCATATTTAGCGGCCCTCTAACTCCGCTAGTTTTCAAGATCCTTATAATTAGAGCCCGGTATGCCCCCATATGGATAAGAATGGCAAAAAGTTGACACCATTAGATATGTTTCCACAGTTGTTTCGGTGAGCGATGTTCGCCATGGTGAGAAAATGAGTTTATACTTTGAAGAAGACCGTTCAACATCTACCGGTGTTATACATGAGTGATTCAAATACTCTTTGTACTTAGTCAGTGGATTATTCGATACACCATCACAAATTTGTTTTAGTGTGCTAAAATCGGGATCTTTCTGTAGCACACTCTCGAACTTTTCTAAAACGCGATTATATTTTGCGTCATGTATAGTCAGTAGCTGTGTATGCACTCCGTCCATAATTTGCAGAAACTCCAATAATGATAACGATCTATTTTGTAATTGGTCGATTGCGTCAGCTAATTCTTTATAGTAGCTACGAATTTTTTTTAATCTGTTTCAACGGAAATATCTTGATATTTCGACTGACTTAATAGCTGCAGCTTCGGCAGGATTGAATTGTGCTACAACGCCTTTTACTATTTTGAAATGTTCAGCATAATAAAAAGCTGCCTGCAACCATGTTCCTCAACGTGTCAGAATTGGCCCCGGTGGTTGATGAATACCAGGACACTCTGTGTGAAATGAGCGTAGGCGCTTGGGGGATTTCAAAAATACTTTTTTTGTGCTTGCTATTAATGCATCTACCTCGGCAGAGCATTGTCGAATGGTTTCTGCCATAAGATATAAAGCATGTACTTTACACGTATCATGTAAACACTTGCAACCATGTTCAAGAAGAGAACGGCCTACCAAGCGCATTATCACTGCGCCATCGCTTATAAACATCAACACTTTATCTTTTGGAATTTGAAATTTTTCCAACGTACTAAGTACAACCTTCGTAATTGCTGCAGCAGTATACCCTTGCAGTCTTCGGCTAGCTAGTAACAGTGGTAATATAGGTTTACTAAGGTCTAGTATGCGTACCATCATATTTACAGTTGAATTTTTTTTTACAGTCTGTTGTCTCGTCAACACATAACCAAAGAAACTGTTTTTTCAATATGCGTTTCATTTTCTTGCTTCGTGAAACCCATTATCAACAACAACAACAATACACTAACGGCGTCTATTAGTTAGGAAGTGTGACATTTTGTGATTTTGTTTATTCTTCTGTCAGTCATGGTACGCTAGATGTCTTGTTTCCATTTCTGATTTTACAGTGGTATCTTTCTCAACCGATTTAAATTTTATAAATAACATCTAAATGCTAAAAGAGGGCCTTTTCAAATTATTGCGAATAAATAAAGTGTTGCATTAAAAAAAATTCACTATGGGGTCTGCCAAATTATGCAATTTTCATTTCGACTTTTATAAAAGGAATGACGTATTCTTAAAAACCATAAAAGAAACTTGGACTCATATAAAACTCAATGGTAAAAACCGCATCTTAATACTTCATGCCGTTCGGAAAATATAAGCTTGCAGAATCAGTCAAAATATAATGAGACCCTGTATTATAAAACATAAATAATTTTGGACTAACATCTAGTTCCTGAATTTGCCTAATGAGAACAAACAAACTTAAGTTTCAGGAAACTGTAATATTTTCGTAACGATACAGTTTTTGTGAAACTAGTTTGCTATATTGTCATGTTTTTAGATTAAAGTTTAGCTTATTTCTTTTGGGATACATAATACAACAAAAAAATTTAACATCTCTTATGCAAAGATATGGTTCAATATTCATTATTGATTTAATCAAAGTATGCAAAAGAAACACAACCACGTCTTATTTAAGAAAAAGCACATATTGGCTCATTAGAACTCTTATCTATGAGTTCAGGCGTCTTTCAGTCATTACGTTAGACAGTACATAATTCTACTACTTGAACTTAATGGTCAATATAGTTTTTATTTACAACAATGACGGATTAATTGCAATTAGTGATTTATTTTGTTATCAAATATAAATTAGAATTTGATAAATAACATAATATATGTAGGCTATTTTGGCACAGTCTGCCATAAATTCCACCGTCGCGAAGATAGCTAGAACGCGAAAGTTGTTTACAGGAAACTTTCAGTCCACAGGAATGACAAATTCACAAAGAAGGAAAATTCGGATTCACCGCTCGTTGAAGTGATCAATACCGGCAACAAACGAGGCTTGAAAACATGCGTCAACACCACGCTGGGTTCAATTCGGAATCGCTCGTCAATTTGTCCCCAATCTTCCTCCCTTTAGGCGACGGCCCTGTACACCCCGCCATCTACGATCCCTCTTTTTACTCTATATACAAGCGCGTATACAAAGCTAACGGTACATGCACACACTTACTACTCCCTCTATTCAAACATTATTTACATGCTATGATAAATATTATGATATAAAAGATCTCAAGTGCCTCGAAAATCATATTGGATGCGTGACTTGCCCGTATTGGGTTTAATTTTCTAAGGACTTTATTGGGTGCGTTTGTTTATATACGTTTATATATATCTTGATGTATAGAGGGAATCGTAGGGTAAAGGGCGAATAATCAAACAAATAAAACCCTCAGGCAGCTGGAAGAGCTGAGTCTTTAAGCAGAAAGTAGAGAGAAGACGTTGAGGAATCGAAAAACAGACGGAATTCATTACGGAATCATTTAATGTTTCTAAAACCGTATTTGTGTACACATAAAAGGCGAGTTTGCAGCTTTGAAGAGATGAAAACACACGCTCACAGTAATTTAGATAAAGTATCATGCGAGTGGAGCTGTATACGGATCGCTTGGTTTTCATTCAAAGCTCCTTCTACTTATCCAAATTAAAAATGAAACTTTTTTGTATGGTACTTTATTCATTGCGAAAACGTTTTTAATTTCGTACCGTTTTTTCCTTTTCCGTTGCCGTTTGGTTGAATATATGTACGCAAGTACGACATAAAAGATGAAGAACATCTGAAGATTCAGCTCTAAGCTTCGTAAAGACTAACGACGGTTTTGCGAAATGAAATGGATTTCTTTTCAAAAAAGAGGAAACCTTTTAGGAATAAATGCTGTCGTTCGACATCTAGTGATTGTTGCCACATATACAGAACCCGTCTGAAAATACGGGTAGACTTTTAGTGGAGATTATAAAATAAAGTTCCTTTTTTAACATTTTTTCCAATAATACCTCACCTTTATTTAAACTCCTCGAGTTAACAATTTCTCAGTATCGAGTTTTTACCAAGCTTCATTGACAGAAACTTATTGAATTTTTAAATTTTATCAAACTTTATAGCATCCACTACAAAACGTTAAGTACTTGCCCTGAGTAAAAGTATTTTTTTTTTGTCAATAATATATAAATAACTTATTATGCAACTTTATTATCGTATTTGAACTTTTGAAAGCACAGTTGATATACTTCAAGTTCTTATATAATTTGGGAAATTGAAACAATTGCGAGTAGGAATTGGGTCCTAATTGCTACAATAATAGTATTTTAGTATATTTATGTAAAACAAGTTTCGCCATGATGAATACTGTCACAAGTGTCAAACCGAAGCGAATTGAACTTAAAAAAATGGATCTGCAAAAAAGAATAAGTTTAATATAATGTTATTAATGTGGTAGAAAAACATTGTTGATTTTTGACGATTTCGTATGAAAATGAGTTTGAGAGCAAGCCTTTGTAAAATGAGGGTGCACTGTAATTTTATTAGAAAATTTGAAAGAACAGGGTCTATTATTGATCTCCCGAGATTAGGAAGACCAAGGATTAGTGATATCCAAATTGCAGAAGTTCTCCGGAAAAATCAAAACATAGGCAGTACTAACCGGCTAGAAATCGATAGGGTTATCCAATATCAAAACGACTGCAAATGCCATATACCACGGTTTAGAAAAGTTTACGCAAAAGCCTAGAAGTGCTTCCTTATAAACTGCAACGACTCTTTGGTCTGAAGGCAAATTTGGCAATCAGCTACATTGTTTCTTTGCCTATAATGGCTCAGATTGAAATGGAACCAAAATGATTATCCCGTATTTTATTGACAGATAAGGCCCATTTTTTTCTTAATGGGAGACTCAACATTCAAATCTGTCGAATATGGCTAACAGAAAATCAACAAGCAAACATTCAGGAAGGTTTTCATGACAAGAGCGTCAGTGTTTTATGCGGTTTCACAGCTAATTTTATGATTGATCCGCATCTTTTCGAGGAAATACAGAATGACAAGGTCGTAACTGCAACTGTTACTGGTGAATGATACCTGCAAATGTTAAGAGATTATGCAATTCCACAGTTGCAAAACGAGGATGCAATTGAAAACACAATTTTCTTTGTGCAGGATGAAGCATCCCCGCATACTGACCGACCAGCTAAAGACTTGTTAACCGCTGTTTTCCAAGATTGTGTTATAAGCATTTTGAAAATTAATGGCCACCAACATCGCTTGATATGAACCCAATGGATTTTTGGTTTTGGAGTTATTTAAAAAAATTAGTGTTTAGAATACATACAAAAACATTGGAAAAATTAAAAGAGAGTATTAGGAAGTAAATTGCTGCAATTCAACCCGAAGTACGGTGTATAATTTGGAGGGAAGGTTGGTGTTTTTATACCACCAAAATGGAGGCCATATTGAACGGTTGCGGTAAACAGTGTTGGACGTAAGGAATCCTATTATTATCGAAGAAATTCAGTTTCCGTTGATTTTTGTTGACTTAATTTATTGAAGTTGTATAATAGGTTGAAATATATCCCTTACCGTATAATAACCTTTTATATTGTTATATCTTTCATTAAAAAATCTGGCCATCACTACATACATAATGAAAGGTATAATAAATTATATTAACCTTTATAGACCGGAGCGGGGTACAATTTATTGTACCCCAGACATCAATCTTTTAGAATATGTTCTAAAATATTTCTTTTTATTCAATTTTCCCTTCGTTATCCTCCTAATATAGTATTACAAAAATACAATTTTTATTATTTAAAAGATTTTTAGTACAAAGAGATCTTTTTCATTTTTTTTTTGTATTATCATTTGCAAGTTTGTGAATAAAGATTATTTATACAATAAACTGCTACTTGTAATAAATCGTCTTGGATTTTATTCCTTAGAGTACCCCACCTAGTATTTAATGTATATTTCTGACCTCGGGTTTATGAAGGTACCATTATCTATTTTTTTGAATGCGCACTTATAGCACTTGCTGAATATGTTATTATATATTTTAGCTTTACGTTGCTAGAGTAAATAAGAAACTGTGCTATAGAAAAGCAAAATATGTTCAGTAACTTACGGTTATTTATATTACTATGCCCAACATTTCTTGGTGCTTTTAAATTATTCCAATGATTATAATTTAAATTGTATCAAATGATAACAATCCCTGTTGCAGTAACAAATCATATTCAAAAAGTAAACAGTTGAAAGTACAATTTGAAAATGTACTCATTTTTCAAATAAAAATATAAACGAATTTTGTTCTTTTAGTCTTGAATAAAACATATCCTAATTATTGATTGAATTTTCTCTTGAAATATGAATTTAGTAATTTTAACAAAAAGCTATACTCGAATATTGTAAATTGTAAGATGTGTAATCTAAGCAAGAAAATTGATTCAGGGCTATTACATTAAGAAATAAACAGACAATAAGAGCAAGATGTATTGCGATTATTTAAGAATACACACTTACTCGTCATTTACAGAGGATTTAAATGACAACTATTCACCTTTTAGACCGATACAGTTTTTCTGATTACGTATACCACATATTCCATGATATATAAAATTCCATAACTGTAAGGCTGCATAATTCGGGTATTTAATCGCTTACAAGTAATTTTTAGCAAGTCAGACAACCAGAACTTACTTAATTCTTATATTATTTTTTCAAATTTGCTTCTTTTCATTCGAAAACTAATTTAGCAACTTTTTACTTGCAGGTCTGGTTCAGCAATCGCAGAGCCAAATGGCGTCGCGAGGAAAAATTACGAAACCAACGACGTGCGGTAGAACAAGTAGCAGTTAGTCCACCAGTTTCAACAGGCAGACTGCCAATAAACTCCGGATTCAATTCAATGTATTCCTCGATCCCTCAACCTATCGCGACGATGGCTGACACGTACAGGTAAGCTGCCATGTTTATTAAGCTATGTAATTTTTTTATTTTAAAAGGAAATGCATTTTATTATTTAGTGCCCTTCTGTGCCACTAGGATGCGTGACATGCGGATTTTGTGTCCAAGCAGACAATTAGTACTAATTATTTGATTCCATTACCTTCAATGATAATATTGAGCAAATTTGGATGTGCTTTCTGTTTTGAATTTTGAATTCGCGCAATATTTTACGAACATTATAATTTACTAAATAAACAATGGCAAAACTCAATTTTGGAATGTGTTAAAGAAGTTTGTATCTATTCAAGAGAGACCAATCCATAAATAAGACATTGCTAACAAAAAGAATATGCTTCTTATATTTCGAAAACGTGATTGACATGTCGTAAAGCTATACACTCTACAAAAATTTGAGAAAATTCCTGTTTCGTTTCAGGACAATTTTGTCACCATAGAACCATGCAGGAATTTTACTTATAAACTTAAAGTGTGTCGGATTGCTAACTATGTAATTTGAAATTAAGTAGTGATCCTCGTTTTTACTTTAATTTCATTATATTTATATCAAATGGGACATATGCACATCATGGGTCCTTTAGAAACCGTTTTGCAGGATTCAAGAAACTAAAAGCAAAATGTACAGTACTCGCTATAGCTAAAATTATTCGTTTTGGCGACCTATTTGTGAAGGGGCTTATATAAAAACCGACTTTTGAGAAAATCAGTTTTCAAATTCCAATACTTCTAACAAACCACAACAAACCAACAAACAACATGTAATTAAATCCCAGCTGGGACGGTTGGATTTTAATTACGGATAAAAATCGAAGTATTCCTTCTTCTTGGATAAGAAAGTAAAACTGTAAATCCCGTGCCAATACGATGTTTGCCACACTAAAAATCCCTACCGGAGGTTGGCACACCTCTGGATTAGGCCAAATTGTAATAGGAACGGTTAATAATCATAGTAATCGATGCCTGCCTAAACTAAAAGTGGTATAACAAGTCGAATAATTTGCTAATATTTCTTGGAAACATATTTATAACTTAATATTTTATAATAGCTAAAATTTGGATTAAAGCGTTGTAACTTCTGCAATCGACAAAGTTAAATGATTTCATAAATGTTAGTGTAAATGATTTCATCAATTTTTTCAATGAGCATAACCCATAAATCAAGAAAAAAAAAACAGAAATGAAACGAATTCATCAGGAAGTTGGTTGTCAGAACCTATTTGAGACGTTTTATATGAACATATTGGCAGAGAAATAAAAAGTAGGTTTATTGATATATTTTTCTATCCCTTCTTTACTAAATGACAACGGTACACAACTGAAAAAAAAGTACATTGGTGTAATAAATTTAAAATTGGTCCAACGAACAAGTTTATTATTTTAATAAACTACTGTTTATAAAATTAATGAACACGTACTTCGTGAAAATAATAACTGAACTTATTCAAATAAAGACCACCTTTGTTAATACTTATCAACTACTTTATTACAAATATAAAAAAGCCATATTAACGTAATTGTTTTTTTTTATTAAAATTGATTCTACGAAAACTTTTACTATTTTCCTGAATACAATAGTAATTTATTCTAGACAAATATATCACTTGTTGTGACAAGAAACCATTTCTAGTACCTGGACGTAAAACAATACATTTGAAACTAAACAAATTAAAAAAAATTTTGTAATATTACACTTAAAGAAGGGATAACACAAGAAGATAATAAATGTGATTTTTTTAATTTTTAGTAACAATAACCAAAAATTAATGCTAATATATTGGTGCTATAGTATTGGTGGAATCCCTCCGGTTTGTCTTGCTACCTTCTGGGACGGCATAACTGTGTTCCTTAGCGATAGGTGTCGCTAGGAGACATATTCAGTGCTGTTTTTGGAGATTAACAACATAAACCGAGAGGCAAACGCAATTGTATGCAGCAGAAAATTGTGCTCGAAACCACGCTGATGACGCCGGGTAGGCAGAAACGTGTCCGTGTGTTAGTGCTATTTTCTCTGCTACATTATTTTTGTCGGGAATGATTCCACCAACACCATGAGCTATATTAGCATTAATTTTTGATTTTTAATACAATTACGTTACCTTTTAAAATACCTTTTATTAAAAAATTTGGCTGTCCCTAAAATAATAAAAGGTATAATAAATTATATTAAAAGGTCTGATATTTTGATATTTCATAGCTGGTAATATCTATTTTCTTGAATGTACAAAACAAGTTCCAGCTTTTTCACATTTTAGGAATTGAGTTGCCAAAAATAATTGTTGCTGCCGTCCTCAAAAACTAATTTTACATGTACATAAATAGACACACCCTTGTTTGCTATTACTGGTCATATTCAAACATCTAAATCTAAGATTTTTAGATTTAGATAGATTAGGCTGGTGAATAAAACTATATAAAAAACTGACACATATTGCAACAAGCCTTGTAGAAGTTAAATAATATGACAAATTTGGTAACAAGAGCTACAGCCTAAGAAGTTAACCGACTATTTTTCTTAGTTAATAAGCGGAAATTCACTGCATTCATAAATGAAGTTTAATAATCGATTCACCGATTGTATATTTCTATCAACCTTTTCATTGAAGTAACAACTTTTTCATTGCTTTAATAAAAAGGATTCAAACTCAGTTTATTGATTCTATTTTTTCAATGTTCAAACGGAAATTTAAACAAGACTGCAAAGACATTGTTTCTATTAAACTCAATTAAATTGCGCAGTGTTGGTGATGTTTTTACCATTGCAATTGCTTATACAGATGTTCATTATTATTCGACAACTTTTCATGCAAAATAAAAAAATTAGAAGGAAGAATAACTAGATTAGAACATTTAGAAAGGAAATGGTTTATGAATTCGAATACGTTAAATGTAAACATGAATATGTAACATCGATTGTTTCTAAGGCTTATCGAATTTTTAAATCTTCCCAAGATATAAAAAAAGTCCTCTTCAAAAATCCAATTATTTCGAAATACTTTAGATACATCTCTACACTGGCTGCATACTGTTCTTATGTATATGTTAACGTTCATGAGGGTACAGACAGTTTCACTCAAGCTATCAGTTATGTAGCATCTGTATTCCGACTAAACAAAGGTGTCTGTCGGAATCCCAGTGACGTGATATGCTTCCAGCGGTCACGTCATGTCAGCGGCTGCGGAGGGATTACAATGTCTGAAGGGACAGCTTGAATCCTGCTACTTAACCGTACAAGGCATTCTCGGACGAGGGGCCTTATACGCAGCAGGACATCGAATATACTCCGGGAACAAGACGTTCCAACCGTGATTAAAAAAGCCAGGAGAAAAAATAAAATGAAAGGATTTAAAAGTGCTACCGTTCGTTAAGGTAGTGATGATTTTTTTTTTAATTTAAATCTACAATCTGTAAATGTATGCAGCATATTTCTTTTTAATAGTTGGAGCAAGCGTAATCTAAGCATATAAAGTTTGCGGTAAATGGATTAAAATCACAAATTACAAGTTCGTTGTTAGAGGACAAATCGCTGCTTTGTAAGAACCCGGGCATAGCCCATCAGGTCCAGATAGACTGTACATAAAATACTTATTTAAATGGAAATGAGGTAGCGTCGGCGAAGGCACATGCATCAGCTGTAAAGTGCAGACGAATCAGTCCTCCGATGTCCTCCAAATTGACTTAATGCATTACACACCATTACATCAAGAACTAATTAATCTTCTCTACTTCTCTGGATTTTAACTTAGCTATTACAAGTCAATTATTTTTTTTAATGCTTGGCATTAACTGAAGTTGTCTGGATTGTACATTAGCGGTATTCATTTCTTCAGTTTTTAAGTCCATAATGGTATAATCAAAAGTAGCTAGCTATCTTTACCGATTTCCAGTTCGTAGGGCAAAAAAAATATGGAATGAAAGGCGCTTACTATTAAATTAAAAAAAAAGGTCTAGTCACAACATACTAAAAATGTTACAAATTTGTTTACTTTAAGGTAAATTTAGCTCACTTTCCTTTACTTGATGGTGTTTGTAACAATTTCAATTTATGAAAGTGTGAAATGTTGAAGCGAAATGTGTGTTTATAAATTTATATTTTTTAAATGTGCACAAAATCCGCATCGTATGAGAACAATTTTTTATTAACCAATGTTGGCTGCATATAAATTATGGGATCCCCGAGTTAAAAAAGAATACCAAAACATAATAAATAACAGCTTAGAAAATACGGAAGCTACTAAGGAAATAGAAGAAAAATGGGAAAAATTAAAGAATTGCATAATTGCGGCAAAGAAGAGTTGTGGAGCAACAAGAAGAGGAAACAGGCAAGAAAAGAAAAACGCCTTGGTGGACGACAGACATTAAAATACGTAGCGGTAAAAGAAAAGAAATTAGCCTGGTGAGCATACCTAGATACGAAGAATATAAGAGAATATACAGAATACAAAGAAAAACGAAGAAAAGTAAAAGATATGATGAAGAAAAGCAGGAAAAACACATGGACAGAGTTCGGGAAAAATTAGCTAGGAACTATAACGAAAATCAAAACCTTTTCTGCGGAGCCTTAATGGGTATGAGAAAAACAAAACAGAACAATCTAAAAAACATAAAACATGAAGAAGGCAACATAGTTACTGATGGAAGGACAAAATTATGGATATTTGCAAGAGATACTTTTAAACACTCTTAAAGGAAGATGGTATGGAGATGGAGGAAATGGTACAACAGGAGAGGGAGACAATACAAGAAAAAAAGGATGGGGAGGTAATTCAACAAGAAGATATAACAATGGAGGAACTGAGAAACGCGATTCAAAAGATACGTTAGGGAAAGGCACCAGGACACGATGGGATCGCAGCAGAAATTTAGGATACGAAACACTACTCAATCTGTTGAACCACATTAAAAAAGAAAGGAAGAGCTCCAAAGATTGGCAAATAGGGGTTATATGCCCAATTTATAAAAAATTAGATAGCCAACAATGCTCCAACTACAGAGGAGTAACTTTGGGGAGTACGGTAGTACTCTATGCCAGAGTACTAGAAACCCGACTGAAAAAAGAAGCTGAACAGACACTGGAAGATATACAATGTGGATTCAGGAAGGGAAGAGGCTCGCAGGACCAAATCTTCATACTAAGACAGATTACAGAAAAAACTGCAAAAACTGGAAAGAAAATTCACTTGTGCTTCATAGATATGATCAAAGCATTTGACAGAATAAACTTGTGGAAAATTTTAAAGGAAAAAGGAATCAACGAAGATCTGATAGAGTCTATAAAAAGTTTGTACTTTAGAACAACTAATTATGTCAGAGTAAGAAATGAAAAGTCAGGCATGTTTACGTGTAATAAAGGAACAAGGATGTGTGAATAGCCCAATGCTGTTTGATATCGTGCTAGATGAAGCAGTTATGAAATGCAAGCAACAATGGAAACCATTCATCGTGGGGCACTGGAAAATGGAAATAATACAAGTCACAGAACTAAGTTACGCAGACGATATGGAATGTAATACAGAAAAGACAAAAACAATGATAGTAGGGGATGGAAATGGGAAACACAATATAAAGATAGAGGGAAAAGATATAGAACAAGTCAACCCATTCAAGTACCTGGGAGGAATAATAAATAACAAAGGTAACTTAGATGACGAAATTCAGGAAAGACTAGCAAAAACAGGACGATTATACAGCACAATCAAAATTCAATTTTTAAGTAAAAGGGAATTCCACCGGAAGTTAAAGCCGAGGTGATCAAAGAAATAGTAAAACCAATACTTACGCATACATGCGATTCATGGACAACAAATGGGAGACAAAGAAGTAGAGTGAACAGCATGGAGATGAGGTTTCTGAGAAGAATAAAAGGCAAAACCAGACTGGACAGAATTAGAAACGAGACGTACAGAAAAGAGCTCAAGGTTAAAGCAATAGAAGAGACCATATAGCAGGGTCAATTAAGATGGTTTGGACACGTTATGAGGAAGGAGGAGGCGAGATTGGCTAAAAAAGTGTACGAAGCAAGAGAAATAGGAAGAAGGAAAAAAGGGAGACCAAAGAAAACGTGGAACGAGGAAGTGAAAGATGCAATCGAGATGAGAGGAGGAAGAAGGGAGTACGCAAGAAAAATAGGACAGAAAAAGGTGGAGAGATTTTTGGAAAAAAAAACTACGGAGTTCAACTTCGCAACAACCCTACACATCATGGTAGAAGGGTTCTAAGATTAAGTAAGTCATGTTGACTTTGTCATTTATTCATGTTCAAAAAGTGATGTACAATCATAGTTTTGTTGCGTTGTCCAATATAATTGCTTATTTAAATTGCCCATAAAAAATCCTTAATGTTATAGATAAGGTTATAGTAAAGTGTCAAAGTTAAGTATGCCATCATAGGCAGGTTTCCTCTATGCATAAATTACTATAAAACAAGAGCGGTTACATTTTAAGCCGATCAATGCCTACATGGAGACAAATATATAGTTTAAATAAGAGTACAATATAGTGAAATATGTGACAGCAACACTCTATGTTAAATCCAATTGTAATTTTTGTTAGAGAAACTACATGTTTTATTGGATTAAATAAACGTGTTCTAATTCTTAGTGGGAATCATTTTTAAAATACAAGGGTTTATTTATTGTCTCAACATTTTTTTGTATAGAAAGCTAAAACTAAGGATAGTTGAAGTCCCCAAATTCTAACACCCCTTCTCTTTGTTTCAGCTCAATGTCGGGTGGATTGAGCAGCAGTTGCTTGCAACAACGTGATCCGAGTGGATACCCTTACATGTTCCACGATCCTCTTCATTCGCTAAGTTCATCCTACAATTCGAGAGCGGCTGCGGCGGCATGCAATCCTTCTGTAGCTCATGCTCAGCCAACTACGCATCCTTCTTATGCTGCATCGGGTACTCCCACTACTGCTCCACCATCTACAGGTATAGGCGATATTTAGTGTATGCGTCTGAAAAAATTTACAACTTTATATGGAAGCGTAAAAAATCAAGGGTTTCATTTGTTAATTAATAATTACATTCACAATGATTACCATCAATGTGCTTTTATAGCAGATATTTTGCGACGAACCTCGTATAGTTCCAGGATCAAGGAACTCGAACAGCTTTCCCTCGGCAGTAAATTTCATTGTCCGTGATCAGTTTAAAGTGTCGGTGGAGGGTGGTTTTCCAATTCTCGGCTCGGCGAGCGTTCAATAATGTGCGAACTAAAGCGAGGGAGGGGATATCGTTGTTCTGGTTACAAGCTTCGTTTGGTGCCTCTCTCCTGGGAGCCCACTTAACCTCAGACTTCATGTACTGTCAGAACAAATGCATTAAATAGTTTTACCAAACTTCCGAATGCCGTCTACTTTCATCATTCATACAACGTTGAACCATTTATCTTCGGCTAAACACTTGCAAATTGTTTAGGATTTTTTTTCCTATTTATCTAAATTTTTGCAAAAGACCTGTTCTCGAAAAGTTAATCGTTCATTAACCTCGTGCTTTTTTATTAAATTTAATTAAGAAAATCTGTTTGGTAATTATCTATTTAACAAGGTTCATGGGATGCCTATTTACATTGGAAATAGGTAAATATTGAAACTTAATTATTAAACACTTTCTTTTGGTGTAAATTCTGTTCAAATAGTAATTTTATGTTCGCGGGGCCCGTGGGTTAGTATTTTAGTTTCTAAATTTAATTGTGGCGACTAAACAAATAGAACATTTAAACTAGGGTTTTGTGCGTAACTTTTAGAATTTTTTCTATGATTGTTTGTTGGGCTTATTAAATTTATATTCTATCAATTCCCTGCGAATTTAGAATAACCACTGGAATTAGCGATTTGACACTTTGAAAATAACATGCAACTGAGTACTAAAAGTGTTATTCCTTTGATAAGGAGTGGGGTGGCATACGTTATGAATGAAACTGTGTGAATGCGCACTTTGATCAATTATATTTGTCGCAATTTTTGGTCCTGCTGGAAGGATTCACCCTACTTATGGTACAGTACTTTTAGCAGGACTACGTCTACGGTGCAATGCCGCGAAACTTGCCCCGTGGCATGCGAGTTGAGAAAATTCCCCATAACTAAATAAAATCAAAACCACCCGGCTGTTTTCAAATGCGCTAATAAACAAAAGTGTACTCTTTCGTTTCACGTATAATTGGGGCTGCTAGCTGGAGTGCTTTAAAATTGGGCGTGAACGTAGTAGGACCGCGAGTACATTCTGTCCTACCGGTAGGACCCTGTAGGGTCTATAATGAAAAACAAACGTTTTAGATAGTTCAAAAATTACTTTCATTTGAGGTAAACTAATGAACTTGCTTACTTACCTGTTTATTTGAGAGAAAAAATAAGTCAATAAGTCAAAAAGACACCTAATTGGAAATTGTTTTAATTTCTAATAAACTTTTAATGCATCAAATGTTATTCAAAAGAAAGACGTATTTTAATTCTTCTAATCCGTTATGAATCACTGTCTAAAACGGGATTCCAAATGTTTGCAAAAATGGTGATTGCTAGTTGCTCACTAGCGCCAACGGGCAGTGACGGGGGTTCGATACAACCCTCAATATAACCGAGTTTCAACCAGATCTGTGGTGTATACATATACGCTGCCGTAAATACTATTTCGTAGTTCTACGTTTGTTTTAAAAATGTTGCCTACGTCGCGAAAACGACCATTGTTGGACAATGTTACAGAATTTATAGCAGAAATGCCTGACCTAAATTATGAGGGCGTTAAAATTCAATGCGTAGTTTGTAATATCCCTTTAATGTGTTGGTTTTATTTCTGACCATTTATTTTATGTAAACTTTTATGCGCCCGCCACTTGCTGTTGACGCAAATTGAGCAACTCTAGTGATTACTGATTACAAGCTAACCAATTGATCACCAGGATCATTGAAATATTGGGAAATATGAACTAGAGAAGAAGAGTAATTACAGTAATATTCATTCCTTCATCCTTTACAGCTTCTATATCTTAAAGCATAGTAGTGTTCACTTATCACGAACCCAGTTATAACGATTTTTGAAATGTTGAAAACTATATTATCGTGTAATCAATACAATTACATTTTAAGAAAATTTGTTTTGTGAATGTAGACAGTAAAGCAGTTAAATTAAATGGGAATGTTTTTGTTATTCATAGTTCAAGACAAATCTCGATTATAACGAGTCACTTTTGCTGGTCCTTTAAAGGTAGTTATAATTGAAGATTACAGTACCTAGGTAAGACCATACTGATCATTAAACTAATGAAAATATTGATCAGATTATTAATAAAATTAATAATCCGACTAACTAGGGAACAAAAAACAAATGTTTGTTTAGATTTAGGCTTTCGGTGTAAATATTATTATTTTTAGCGTACAACTATTATTGTTGTCGAAAAATATTTTGATAAATTCACTTTTTTTTCTTTTATTCAGGTGTAATATCTGCCGGGGTTTCAGTTCCAGTACAAATACCTAGCCAAACGGCAGATTTATCCTCGAACCTTGCTTCTAATTATTGGCCGAGGATTCAGTGATCTCAACTTTTCGGGTTTCCTCCGCCGAGTTTACTCGTTCATCAGGATAACCCAGTACTCCACGATACACTAACACCACCTTCTGTGTCGGCATCCAATCCAGATCAAGAATCGTCTTAAACACGCTACCAAAAACGAGATTCCCGGTTGTTTTAACCGCCATCTAGTGACACGTACCGAAGCGTCAGGGTTCGACACCGTGAATTGCAGGGTACTTTCTGTAAATAGTGTAAATAGCGCTGAATTTCAAAGTTAGCCCAGTGTTCGTGTAATAGATTTACGATACATACATTTGGAAATACCGTAATAATACGTATGATAGAAATAAGACCCCCAGAATGAGAAAGATATTGCATAAAAAAGTTAATTATTAAACTTCGTCGTAGTCATGTGTTAAATTTCGCAATAATACGAATTTGAGAAAGCAAAATAGCAATAATTTTAAATGTATTTATTCTCAGTAGATGTTGAAAAAAGTATTTTCTGTAATATTCACCCCGCAAAACCTTTTCTTTCTATAGATAACCAGTTTAGTTCCTAAATAATGAAACCATTTATTGAAGACGATTGAAACAAGTTAGCATTTAGATACATTAAAGCAAAATAAAAGTATTATATGTCGTGTATAAATTATTGTTGCTGTGATTAAGTTAATATTATTATGAAACCTGTAGGAATAGTGTTGCTGTTTTAGTGTGTATATTATTAGTACACTTGTGGAATAATAAATAATATAACTATTCAATGTATCCTCTTTTATTATTTTTCTAACACATGTTTAGGTACATATACATAATAGATACAACGATAATACGTACACATAATTTTAATTTGCAAAAACGAGTATTGTTATTCTAAAATATCAGATCGTTTAAGACTGGTAAATAAAAGTCAATGCATTGTAATCAGTAGTATTTCTACCCCTAAAATTTAAGCATATCTAGCACCCAAAAGAGGGGTATTTTCGGTTATAGCTACAAGTCTAGGACTTGTTGGCGGTGGAGGGAACGGTGCTCGCCCTTTGTTCTGTTTCCACTGCGCGTAGACACCTATCATAGTGACCAAAACCCAGCTGATGAGAAGATTTTGATCTGTAGAGAAAAAGCTTATTATTTTCAAAAGGTAAGTGCTAAAATATTATTTTAAATTAATTTATTGCATACATATTGCAATTAATTAAATAATTTTGTATGAATATGTCGGTATTATAAGTTACACCTTTATTCCATGTTTTTTTTCCTTAAATCTCCATCTTTCTATTCGAGGTATACATAGCGTTTCTAAGAAATCTATACAAAGTACTGACAAATTTTTTAAGCTAAAATATGAGGATTCATCACAATTTAATTTAATTCGAAAAGTGAGTGTTCGAGATACATATTTCATGACCTGCTAGCTCTTACAATCTCATAGTAGTGGACCTCTTAGGCTTTAAATTCTAATTGTTGCTGAGCTTTTTGCCTTCAAACATGTTTAAAATTTGGGCGAGACCTATTTTTCGATAAAGGTTTAGCACAGCATAGGGAGAATACACTAATGACAATCGGCCGTTTTCAGTAAGCCAATTTTTCAAAACGTAGTAAGATGCGCATAGCACGTAGCGACAGAAAACATTCTTCCATTGGTTCAGGATGAGCGTGGCATGGCGGTAGCAACAGCATTTCAAGGCCATTAAAATTGGCTGACAGATTTCATTTATCTGTAACTGTATATACTGTGGTTTTGGTATCATAAAAGTTTAAATATTTCAAAAACAAATGCTGAAAGCGACAAAGTATATCTTTCTTTGATAGAGGATGTCAGAGAATAGGAATTTAATTAGGAATGTAATATGCAGAAGCACAAAAAAGTTATGACGTTCTATAATCGTGTGGCGCTTTCTATTCAGAACAATGAAAATGTAAGCGGATATTATTTTTGTGACCCAGACAACCCCGTAATAGCAATTAATTACAATTTTTACAGATACTTTAACCTTTACAGATCTGGTGTACATTAAAAATTGCCTGTATTTGAGAAGCGATAGGTAGTACAATTTACATTGAAATATTTCTCACCACTGCTCCAGTCAATTCTATAAGTAACATGTAAAACGCTTTCCCAGTCCAAAGTAATTTATGTACGGTAGGGGATATGAGCGTAAATTTGGTACGAAAATTAATGTACGCTATGATATACAAATCGTGTCAACTGTTGTAGAATGATGGGTCTGTAGAGATTAATAAAAATTAAAAAAAGTTTGACATCCCGTATCCGGAACACAATCAACTTCTACGAGTAGGGTCGAATCGTATTTTAGAATAAAAGCTTTCTGATAGCATTCATGTATCTTTTTTAAGAGCAGTACATACATCACTCTGTCAATTGTAGTAAAAATTATATTATGGAATGTAGTACAGTTAACAATATTACCATTTTTATTTGGTCATATTACCATTTTTACATTGTTACCTTAAAAACCTTTCCAACTTTTTCCGTTCAAGAAATTATTTGAGTTTATGTATATGCACATACTTACCACTAGATTGAATTGGAGGATCAATAACAGCAAAATTGAAATTAGGAACAGTTGCTCTATGTAAAGTATTTAGAAATATGTATCTTATATTACCACCAATGTAATAATCAAATGGTACGATCATAATATAAGCACCCAGAAAGCTGGTGGTTAAAATATTCGAACACAAATGTGAAAGAATCAGTAGGGCAAATGTTACTAGCAATGTAATTCCTATCAACACACTCCAATAATTGATATCGTTTTGGAAAACTAGTATGTCAGCTAAAATAGTACAAAAGATTAGCATTCGTTTAACGTTTGATTAAGTATAAATTGTTTACCCAGACCAATATAGAAAAAGATTGATGCTATTAGGTAACCGGCAACTATGAAGGATAAAGTCACTGACAGTATTGGAATTCCGAACTTCCACCACATGGTAACCCAAAATGCGCCGTATATTACACCAATCACGCTTAAAGATATTATTCTCTCTGCAAATATCATCAGTAAATATTGAACTGTGTCAATAGCTTTATATACTATAAACTAACCTTCATCAGTAAGTTGCATGTAAGCTAAAATAACGTAAGTAAAAACTGCAGCGACGAAATATCCGGTGAAAAATAGTGAAACTTGGAAGAAACGATGACCTTTAAAGCACATGAATAGTCCAAAAAATACCATAAATCCATACAGGACTTTCCAATAGATTGATACTAAAATGAAAAAATGTAGGAATATTAAATATTTTAAAGCATATTACTATACCTACCTGTTTCATAACAATCCTCTTGAATATCACAACCATACGAAACTGCTGGAACATAAGCCGATTTAAAGCCACGAAAATTTGTTACAATTGAGTAGACTGAGCCGGTTCCTGCGTAAGCTGCGTAATAGCGTCTTAAAACGGGAAAACCTCTCGATTTTGAAACCTAATCAAAGTTTACTGTACAAACAAAAAATATAAATTATATAACGACCTTTCTTCCGTTCTGCTCAACTCTATGCACTGTCAACATTTTTTCAATTCCTGCAAAATATCCGGCTTCGGTTAAATCCCATTCTTCCAGGTACATATGGTACATTTCAATATGGATATCACCTTCTGGGCAGTAACCATCGTACAAAGCCGGTGCTTGGGCATCTACCCTGATCAAGTTGTATTCATTAGTTACTTTTTGAAACGGTGCTATTTTCACGTCAAATGTTAAATTGCAACCACCAGGAATGGGATCTGCAAATTAAATATACGCTAGTAGATATAATAGTATAATTAAAATATTGCAAAAAGCTCAAATTACTGGATTTCTGGTCGAATAATAACTATTATGGCAAGATTCTTTTACTTAATTTCAATACTGACGTAATCTAAAATGGATTGTGCATTTTTGGAAATTTTTGACTATTGCTAGTCCATTAAAATCTGTGCTTTAATTCAATACGGTAATTTGTATTCCTAATGAGCAACGTCCCTGAATTCATCCGTATGGAGCGAAGCAGTAAGGTGGTGGCAAAATGACTCTCCTATCGGAGGTTGTCGGCATCTTCCATCTTTTAAAACCTGTCAATTTGGTTCGCTTCATCGCAAAGTGTTGGCATTTACAATCTGCAATGAAGCGATATTGGCCAAATGAACGCGTAGAAATAGTTAAATCATCTTTTGAAAGTAAATCAAACGGTAGCTCGGCGAATAATACGCACTGTCACATCTCATGCAGCTGCTGGTACAGTGGCTATTTTGTGGCAAAGGATTCTTGGATGGCTATATCGAAGGTACGTATTAATTGCCTATAAATTTTTGCTATCTCAAACATTCCGAGGGAAAAAAATATTTCTGCCGAAACACTACGCCACGTTATGCAACAAGCTCAAGGAGGAGCTTTAGCTACAAACAATTATAATGTGGCACAATAAGCGATGTCTCCCGAAGGAATTCATTCATATTCACCTAATTTATTCTAAAACATCAGGGGGTTACTTTTGTTGAACCCTATATAAGAGTATGTTCAGCGAGGAATGGGACAGCGCGATATCTCAGGAACGAATGAAGTTGTGGGCAATATTTTTTGGTAATTAAATGTATCACCGCTAGGCGGCGCTACCTAACTTTTTTAAAATCGAGTGCCCTTCTTCTTTTTCGATTTGTAGAATCTACGCTACGTTTGTGGTAACTGCTACCAACCTATCTGCTGCACTTTTCAAGAAAATAAAAGTTTTATATATACAATAAATTATTGTATAATATTGGGTATGTCGGAAAGTTCTGTCGTATTTTTTAAATAAAACAAATGTGAAATTTAGAATATATTTATTAAATAATTAATTACAATGTACTGACCATCATTTTCTATAACTGTTCTCCATCTTTCAGGTAGTCGTCTAATACCGTCAGCAATAAAATTCCCATGTTTGGAATCGAAGTACTCGATTAAGGCCGTTCGAACATCATCTTCTGTATGAAAAGTTTTTCCATTCAAAAAATTTTGTAGAGATCGAAAAAGGTAAAAATCTGAAGGTGCCACGTCAGGAGAATATGGAGGATTTGGCAAAACTTCCCAGCCAACATCTGCCAATTTTCTTTGGGACATCAAAGAAGCATGGGGTCGCATTGTGTTTCAGCACGACAATGCTCGACCCCATGCTTCTTTGATGTCTCAAAGAAAATTGGCAGATCTTGGCTGGGAAGTTTTGCCACATCCTCCATATTCTCCTGACGTGGCACCTTCAGATTTTTACCTTTTTCGATCTCTACAAAATTTTTTGAACGGAAAAACTTTTCATACAGAAGATGACGTTCGAACGGCCTTAACCGAGTACTTCGATTCCAAACCTGGGAATTTTTTGCTGGCGGCATCAGTCGACTGCCTGAAAGATAGAGAACAGTTGTAGAAAATGATGGTCAGTACATTGTAGATTAATTATTTAATAAATATACTCTTAATTTCACATTTGTTTTATTTAAAAAATACGACAGAACTTTCCGACATACCCAATATAATATAAAGACTAAGTTCAAAGTTACTCCATAATCTACACATTTCTGATAGCGCCAACAACAGCAGTTGCATTTCGTAAGGTTTCCGGTGCTATGTTACCACAAGCGAGGTATCATAGAAAAGGAAGCATCATAGACTACATTTTTTAAATATCCCAAGACAATAATTTAAGGGACTTGAATCGACAGATCGAGCTGACCATCTCACTACAGTAAGGTATTTTTTCATGTGTCTTTTGAGTTTTGAGTACTAAATACAATTTTTTCATATTTACTCTGAGATATGTTTTCATTTGTCTTTCAAGTTTGATCTATTAACATTTTTGGTAAAACAATGTTTGCATTATTGTTTTTATAGATAAAATCTTTTATTATTAATGATACACGCTGCCAACATTAACTATGTAGTGATCCTACAAAGACTCATTACCATGGTGCTGCGCGAATGCGGAGCTAAAGTTTAGGAAGTGGAGGTAGAGGTGGAATTATGCTAACCAACCTAAAACCGTTTGCTCTAGCATACAATGTTGAAATAGGCCCAAATTTCAATTTTGAACATTGTTAGCATGTAGCATTTCTACCATAATAGTAGTTACAGATGTAGATTAATTTTATAAATCTCACCTTTTAAATGGTTTATATCAGATGAATGTGGTCTTGAAAAAGACAGATTTTTAGAAATTCAAGCAAACGCAAGCAATAACGGGAGATATAAACGAACGTAGTCGACAACGCGATTGACGAGTTAACCGGTCGATGTTTTTTGAGTTGATGAATGCATCTTACTCAGCGTGGAAGGGGTAAAAGAACGAATTTTTGTCTTCTGCGCCGTGGTCATGAGTCTTTGTAGGATTTTTATAGACGCGCGATTCGCCGTTTACGGCTCATCGGTGTACCTTTGTAGAAGGTGGTAGTTATATTTGAAATTGTTGTATATATAGGAAGTTAGTGTCTACATGTATGGATGAGAGAATCTAATTAATTACCTTAATAATTGAAAATGTTGAAATTAATTGCTATATCGACCTCTACAGAAGTGAGCAATGAGTAATGCCCCACGTTCTGTAAGGATAGCAGGGATCGATCTTCTATTATTGATTTAGCATAAAATTAATCAAGTTATCCTCATTATTTCTAATTAAACTTGGTTACCTAGGTATATGTACGTACATTTATTATTTTATTGAAAAGTACAACAGACTGGTTGGTAGTGGTTATAAGGAAAGTTATCAATAATGTGAAGCAGATTCCAAAAGAAAGGAGGAGCATTCCATTTGAAAAAAGTAAATTAAGTAGCGCCACCTACCGGCGATGCAGTTGTTTTTTTTTTTAATCACCAGGGAATATGTGCCTCCAATGGACATTCATAGTAAAGTTCTCAAAGCTTTAAAATCTTCATTCGTTCCTGAGATAACGCGATGTTCCATTCCTCGGTGAACACACTGTATAGTATATAAACAATGATTTAACAATTTGTAAAATTTTATTAATGCAAAATCATTTGATCATATTTTGTGTCTTATCTTGCTTATTATCTGCGACTAACGTAGATAATTGCTTACAAACAAAAGGGAAAAAATCCGTAATTCAAAATAATATACAGTACCTTTAAGTTTAAATTAATGCTTCAGCAACTTCATACACTGCTACTACAATGTATATTGAAGGAATGTACATACTAACTGTCACCAGAACAGGTTTTCAGCCTGTTTTACACGCCGCGATTTACTGGCCAATTAATTGAATAATTTTTTAGTGATCGTGAATACTCATTTAGTTGCGTTAGTTGATTATTAAGTTGGTGCGTTGGTTCATTATTAAGTTGGACATTTTCATCTGCTTATAAGAATAGATTGACAGTCTGCCTTTATCAAATGTTTTAGCAGTTTTGGTATATGCACAGATTGGCTTACTTTACTTTAAAAACATAAAAAAAAATTCGTAAATATATGCACTACGCTCATAACTTTGGGCAGCCTTGAATTTAAGACTTTTGTATACCAGGAATGCATTTAGGAAATACCTTCCAGCATTATTGCATAGTATGCAAATAATTAGTAAGATTCACTTACATTCTTTAAATAATATCGGTCTATTTACTTCTTTTATCTGTATAAGAGGTAATACCGTCATAAAAGCGCAGGTTGTGGCGACAAGAATGAGCGTATTTCTTGAAATTCCAGGAAAAATGCAACAGTTGATAATTTTACTATGCATCATGAAGCTATAATAAAGCCATTTGAAGTCATATTTTTAAATTACGGTTAGTTATCATTAGTTATCTATGTTAGTAGCGACAACATCTTTTAATGAATAGTGTTTATAATTTCGATTAAAATTTTAAAACATGCCGAAAAGGAAAGAAATTACTGTTGAAACGCGTGCTCTGATACTAGAACAACATAACTTAGGGATAAGCAATCGTCAAATTGCTAGAAAATTACATTTAAATTCATCTGTTGTTGATTATAACATCAAAAAATACAGTGAAAGTGGCAGTTTTCAACATCAGCTCAAGGTATTGTAAAAACAACTCCAGCAATCGCTGCAGAAATCAACACTGTACTTCTGAAGCCGATTAGCGTGTTCACGGTTAAACGCCGTCTGCAAGGAGCCGGCCTTCACGGAAGAATTACGATGTGAAAGCCCTTCGCCAAATTAATAAGAAAAAGAGGTTACAATGGGCACGTGAACATCGAAATTGTACAGTAGAAGATTGGAGCAAGGTATTGTGGACCGACGAATCCAAATTCAAGATTTTCGGTTCGCGAAGACGAGTGTTTGCAAGAAAATCTGCAAGTGAACGTGCACTAGAGCAATGTACAGTCTCTGCCGTCAAACACGGTGGTCGTTCGGTAATGATTTGGGGTTGTTTTGGTGGTACATCCGCAGGTGATCTCGTAAAAATTCAAGGCATAATGAGAAAAGAGCAATACAAACGCATCTACAAATGCTCTGGTATAAGAATTTTGGTTCAGAATTTTGTATTCCAACAGGACAATGACCCAAAATGCACTTCAAAATTATGCAAGCAATATTTAGAACAGTTGGAAGAGGAAGGGACACAATCATGAAATGGCCACCTTAAAGCCCGGACTTGAATTCCATCCAGTTATTATGGCAAGAACTCGATCGGGAAGTAAGAAAAACTGCTCCAACTCCAGTAGATGGCATGTGGAACAAATTACAGACAGCATGGGCTCGAATAACTCCGGAAACATTGTTAAAATTAAATGCAAGAATGCCCCGATTGTGCGACGCAATCACTAAAAGTAAAAGAGGTCACACAGACGAATCTTAAATTTAGGTCGAATAAAATAATTTTAATTGTTTAAGTTGTATATTTGTGTATCCTTTAATACCAAATACATATTTTAATATTTCCTTTTAAATATTTAATGATTTACCCTGAAATTTGAGGTGCCCAAATACTTATGAGCGGTAGTGTACGTTTCTGTTACTAAGTTGGTATTAAAACAGCAAAGTGAAAAATTGTGGTAAAAATAGAGTATGCTCTATTCAATTCAATTAATCGTAGGATAAATTGTTCAAGAAATGGTAATGATGCTTGTTGTTTTTCACAAAGTCGAAAATTAACTTGTTCAATTAATTGACCAATAAATCGCGGCGTGCAAAACAGGCTTTATGTGATTTTAAATTGTAACGTTGTTGTAATTGGCAAGCAGATATCTCGTTTTTATACGTTATCTTTTCGTGTAAACTACAACATATTATGCAATTCCCAGTTTACATACAATACTAGGAAATTTCACAAAATATGTAAGCATATCTTTTTACACTCTACTATCTCCGATATAAACATCAAGTATATAAGTTTACATTTTTAAGAGGTTATAAAACAAAAAATAAATGAAGATGAATTTTATTAATTGAATTTCGCACTTCTCCTCTTTTACATTAATTTCCATAATAATTATTGGTGTTTTATTGCAAATATTTAGATGTAAAATTTATATTTCATATTAGTTTTGTTTTTTTTTATTATTTAATTATCTAATGTATCTTTGGTTACATTTATTTAATTTCATATTTGAAATACAATGGAGCAGAAGCAATCTGCCGAACAAATAAAACTTTCCCAATGAGGTAAGCGCTATAAATTGCAAAATAGAATTTTACGAAACCATAATAAGTGCTTATTTCGATTTGTTGTTAGCAGCGAATTAAAAGAAAATTATCGGAATGAATAACTAGAGAACTGGCATGTTTTTCAATGTCATAATAATAAGAAAATACATAAAAAATTGAGGGTTTTGCTATATGATAAACTTAAATTAACTTCGATTACAAAGATTGGAAAACAAATGTCATTTCAAACGTGGGTGAAACTAAATAAAACGCGCGCGCTTTTGAGCACTCTTTTGTAACATCACCCGGCCGAAAAAATCAACCACTTCATTTTTTGACGTTGGTAGAAGTACATTTATATTGTCATTTTTGACATTAAAAACTAATTTTACTTGAAATATAACTTTTTTTTTTGTTTTTGATATGACAATAATTTAACATTCACACGACAGTTCAACGCATTACAAAGGAGTACAATAGAGAATTTGACAAACATTTTAAACAGGAAAACGTTACTACAAATCATATCATAAGTATACCGTACGAACGAGCGTGCTATGCTCACCTAGCGTAATCGGCATTTTTCGGAAATGCGGGAGCGATGTCGAGGCTTGTTACGTTAGTAGCCGATGCGATGTATTTAACAATTAAGGTGCGGAATTGAATTTGCGTTCACCTAATTTTGACAAGCAAATGACATTCAACACAGTACACACATAAATGTAATTTTATCGTATTGAGTATTAACATGATAACCTAAGATTATATAACAATAATAATAATAATTAATTTGACTTATCGATAAATGAGTAAAGACTTGACAGTAATTGTCACAGGCCTTTTGTACTATATCAGAACGTGAACGTTTACGTATGTATAGTTTACATGTGGTTTATCTTTTGAATGATTATTTTCAAATACGGTTGGTTTCAGTAGTAAGAAGAGGTTGTAGATTAATAATATACCGTACTAGCGAGCATGCAATAATCACCTTGCGTAACTGGCATTCTTGTGAACAAGGTGCTGAATTTGCTTTCACGTAATTTTGACAGGCAAAATGACAGTACACGTTTAGATGCGCTGAGTTCGGGTAAAATCGGGTGAGCATAGTACGCTCGCTCTTACTGTATAACTTTGTTTCAACGCCCTCAGAAAACTGTAAATTTACCGTCCAGTACCTGCGCAGTATCCTAACTGCAGCTCTTTCATATTACGCATGTACTGGACGGTAAATTTACGATTTTCTGGGGGCGTTGGAACAAACCTTACATTGTATGAAAACATGTATCAGCAAGGAAACTATTTTTTTAAAGTAAAATATGTGCTATGAATATATTGTGTCATCATATTTATAGTAATGATGATCGCGAAAAATCAAAATATCGTGATATATTTAGGGAATTAATCAATTTTTCTGTTAATTTGGATCTGATGCTTTGAGAACATTTAAACGATGCTAGTGCTTGTAAAGGAACTTCAAATACAATCCAAAATAAAATTTTATATTTTATGCTTGCTGTTTGCAGATTAGAAATTTCAAGTTAAATTAAAAATTCCGATTTATTGTGTAATAAAAATACAGATATAATAAATTGGTGTCAGATGATAATTAAATTTAGATAAATCTTTAATGGCGGAATTTATGAACACTTTTGGGGATTTAAACGAATTAAGGATGGGCAGCGTTCAGGCACACATTAAAAGTAAATATCCTTGTGCTTTTGCTGCCTTTTTCAACATTGTATACTAATAATTACTTATAAATAGTCATTATATACAACTTTGAAAGCAAATAAGATTTCATACAACTTTCCTATTCAGTTTCCATTTTCCCAGGTTGGTTGAATAAAAATAATACATAAACTTTGAATGGTGTCCATAAGCAACACAAAACTTAAAACTTTTTTTTTTAATTGCTTTCCATTAATTATCACGTAATTTATTAAGAATACCATTGTTTTTTTATTTACTATGTATGTTTTGTGTACGTATTAGTCCTTCGACATGCACTGATTATATTATTTATAAATGTATGTATAAGGTTTTGTTATTTTTTTATTTATTTACAACATATGAGTGGTTTTTGTGTGCTGTTTTTAATATTAGGTTGATAATGTAGTAAAAATAATCAATATCACAGAAAATGTCTATTTTCACCAAACCAATCCAGAGAAAAAATTCCACCAACTTGCTGTTGTAATTGATATTATAGGTCCAGTCATAGCAGTGGTAAACAACTTTCGACGTAGCATAAAATAATATAATAATCAACATACGTAATGAGTTGATAGTTTTCTTGAGGATACGATTTTATAGTCACTGCGAAGGCGTAGTGATAATATATAATTTTATGGTTATGGAAGAATGTCAACGCACATATACACATAGATTACTCATAACATCTTATATAAATACATGCAAAGTATAACAAATAATACATATTAAATTACTCACCCTTAATATTATGTCCAACAACTGATAACAGTATTGTTTTGTTGACATTGGAATTGCTAGATAAGTAGTACTGAGCATAAGATCTCATATCCTGTATAAAAATCAAACCGATGTTGGTACCATTTACATATGTGTCCACAGCAAAATCACTTGTATTTGACAGTGAAACAGATTCTTTGAAAGAATGCACTTGTATTAGTAAATATCCAAAATCGAAAGGAATATCTTCAATAGAAATATCTGCAGAACCTTGTAAAACCTCGTATGTCTTGAAAACATTATTACTACTGTTAAATGATGATAAATTTACATGAATTGTACCACCTATAAATAAAGAAAAAGTATGCATAAATTCCTTTGTAGTATTTGATTGTCTTTTACCGTCTTCTATTGCATATCCTAATGATAAAAGTGAGGTTATGGATAATACTATCAAAGAAATATTCACTGATTTGGACATTTTTACTTTTTCCTACTGAAATTAGAAAAAAAGGTATTCATAAATATTATTCACTGCAATCCGTAATAAATTGTGATCACATTCTTCACAAATTAGCTTGATTAATTTAGCACTTAATAAACGTACTCGCCTTCAGTTTACATGTATAAGTACAGCAAACGCCGCAGTGAGCGCAGTTGTGCTAAGATGGCCCCGTGGATCAATGAATAGTAGTAATAGTAGAGTGTGTAAAATCGTGTTTTTATAATGGTATGTGGTAAAAGTGCGTAATAAGGGTTGCTAGCGTAATGGGTAAAGATCAGGACCTCTTAGAAGCGGCACGTAGTGGACAAGTTGCGGTTGTCGAAAAAATATTGGGGCAAAGGGCTAAAAGGAGTGGCCCTCTTGCAAGGTGGGTGTTATGATCAGCTGTCTATTTTGTAGGTATTAAAGGAAATCATTATTACATAATTTACACACGCATACTTCCCGTCTAATTAGCATACTTCTTCCGTAAACAATTATTGCCTCATGAAAGGGACCAAATGCTTTGTTTTTCGTCTATGATATCCTATTTGTCCAACAAAATATATCGGATATATAGTCCACCTAGCTATACTTTTATTACATACAAAATTTAAACATGAACAAGCCATGTTAATTGGGAAGGTGTTTAATTCTTTTCTGTATGATTAACGTAGCGTCGTGTGGTTAGCGCGGCAATAAATACGTAATTTTAAATATATTAAATATTTAAAATATTAAATTTGAATTAAATTCAGGGTTTTAGCTTTTCTTTTATTATTTTTAGTCACATTTTCTAAAATTTCCCTATATACTCAGTTTCCTGGCGAGAAAAAATAACCTACAACATTTACTCTATACCTTTATTCTAAATAAGTAGATTTTTTAAATTTCGCGGATGATTTATGTTGGTAGTTCCGGCAATAAAGGACATATTGGGCAATTTCTTAACGTAATGTAGCCAAATATGCCTTTTATTGCCGGAACTACCAATTTAAATCATCCGCGAAATTTTAAAAAATGCAACCAAATTAAATAATCGAGCAAATTATCAATGAAAACATCAATTATTCACCAATTTCCACTTGAATCGAAATTGATCCGTCACGATGTCATAGTGGATTAATTATTATGGATCTTTTTATATAGTATACTGCTATACTGTATGACTTTTTTTAGTGAGAAAATAACATAAAATGGGCCTACTGTGTGTTTTTATCGAACCTGTTTCAATATAAATACCTAACGAAAAGATAAACAAACGAGTTGTAATATATAATTCGCTTTCAATTTGTTATAATACTTGAAATATACATTTGCAGATAAATAATAGAAGTGATTCACGTGTCTGTAAATTAGTCGTTTATACGTTTCCTTGTTTTGATGTTAATTGGTTTAAAGAAAAAAAAATCTATTAGTAATCACTAATCATTGTAAAAATATGTTTGCAACACGACGAGATTTGCGTATAAGAATCCTGTTTATTCACTATTTCACTTGCATGATTCCCTATTTATATTTGTTATTTCTTAGGGCATATTTCTAACTACAAAGCGCTTAAATCTCAAATTTGCTGTCTGCGGTGTTCAAACAATGTTCAACGCTTGATACATACTATAATTGTTTACTACCTGCTAGTTCTGGTATTAAGCTGAATCACTCTGGTAATTTTACGTTGAAGTTGCTTTCTCCGAATCACAAAATGCCTTGTAAATTTATGTGCAAGGTCGTACCAATTGTAACGTATTAAATTTAAACGGTGTGAGATTAAATACATTAAAACATAAGTCCTTACATTACAAATTTACCTATGTGACAATTGCTTTATAACCTAATGGCAAATATTAATATAAAACCTCTATTTCTGTCTAAGAATTTTCTTTGTGGAGTCATAGTAATTTTACATTAAGTATAATATTTTAATTGTGGTTCCAAAAAGAATTACATCGAGAATATCCAAAAATGGCTTGACAATATACCTGATATGAATCTACTATATGTTTAATATCTAAGCACATCTTATCTAAATATAGAACTTGCAGATTCATGGGCTCACATAATTAGAAAATTCCTTACATTGTCACATAACGTATCTGATATTCATGGTGCTCTTTTTAAAATTGATTTTCAAGGATATACTACAAGTCAAAGTAAAAATTATCTCGATTTGCTTTTGAATTTTGAGGCAACATTATCTCAAATTTCAAACAGCGCCTACATCATTCTATCAATGAAAGTTGTATTCAAATTGTATTCTTATCTACACAGGAAGTAACTATACATTAATTTGATTTTACAAGTGATAGTTTTAACCGAGGGGTGACCCACCTCAACAAAATGGTGACATATTGACAATATTATTCACATTACCGATATTTTCATGCAGTAGGCTGTATTGCACAAACAAGAAATTCATGAGCTTGATTCCGAAAAATCGTGAGATTGCGTGCTGTACTGAACGGTACTTAATAAACTAAAAGGAACATATATTTATTACCCTGGACACTGATGAATATAATTCTAACTTAACTTTCCATATTGAAAACTGTAGACAAAAAGAATTTCATTGTAGATATGGTCAGTATGTGATGTGTAAAGAAGATTTCGAATTATCAGTATAGATATAACATAAAAGTACTTTAGCAAGACAAAAAAAGTACTGAAAATCCCTAAATTGTACCAATTCCATCTGCTGCTTTCACATTCCATCTATATCATGTATTTACCCAAACTGCGTCATCTGGCCTCTACAAATAACCAATTAACCGCCTATTGTTTAGGATTGTATTACGCTAAATTAATAATACATTAAATTTATATCTTTTTCCACTACTTTTTCTTTATTTTTTGTTGATGAAATGATATTAAAGTATTTTTTTCATTACATAAATGCACATTAAGGTGATTATAAGGGCGCAAATGTTGTAAACATTTTTCACAAATTTGAATAAGCATAATTACGTTGTACAAAAAAGGAACATAATAGGTATGCAAGTTCTTTTGTACCCGAAAGTTTTAATTGAATGATCGAATGAAAAAAGTACTCGTTTTCTAAAAGTAGCACCTTGATACTGCAGCACTGAAAAAGTACTACAAATAGTGCTTTAGCACCGCTTCCGGCAACGCTGACCATAAAACTGTTTTACGCATGCGTCAACGGAACAGTACGGAATATACCAAATATTCCGGAAGGACACGAAAGGAAAGGGGATTTGAAAAAAGTACGGTTGGGAGCTATCCGCTCTTTGTAAATAGGACTATATAGAACACATATATTTAAATCTTGTACTGTACAAAATGATTCAGCACAGCACTTGGGATCAAATGGAAAACAGCAATTTACATAGAGGTTAATTTATATTCTAGAAACAAACTTAAAAGTCTGTAGAAGCCACAATTGAAGGTATTAAAACAAAAATTAAATACAAACTTATGAAAATCTTATTATAACTTCACCAGCGCCTACTACAAATTCTGCGGAAACTTATTTTATTCGGATTCGGAATCTTATTATTTTTTGACATATACAGCGTATCTACCCTGTGCGTGAGCGGAAGATAATTCTTTTCCTGAGCAATTTAGAGAAAAAGGTTTCAGATAAAAAATATTCGGAGATAAGTTCTGCACAACATCAAATAATTTCCAAGTATACAAGGTGTTCAGTTTCGAAAAGAAGTTTTTCGATGTATTGCCGAAAACTCCAAGAAATACTCAATCGAACAAAATTTGTATGGCGGTTCTAGCGTGTTAAAAATCTCAAATTATTGCAAGGGACTGGTGGCATAATGCCTAGCGCGCTGGGCTATCCGTTTCGGGGTGCCGGGTTTGAAGCCCAGGGTCGCAACTCTTAGAGTAAGGTTTTTCGTACTTTTCCTTACTTGGCGAATATCGAGGAAGAACATCTTAAGACGTCCTACGGGCGTAGGCGTTAATATAATAATAATAACTCATGGCTGGCCGATGTCCCATGTAATTGGCGAAAGCTGTTGGGGGATGTAAAGGCATGAATTAGTATTATTGTTATTATGTAAATTTTCTCAAAAACTAAGATAGATGGGTATAGGAAGTATATTATGAAATGAAGGGAGACATCTAAAAACGTAATAATACACAGAATGTTAAATTTAAAAAATCAAACTTGTGTAGTGCGCTGTGGAAACTGAACACCCTGTAGACCTGAATATAATTTTATGTTATGCAACACTTGTTTCCGAGTATTTTTTAACTGAAAACTTTTTTCTAAAGTACTTAGGGAAGGAATTTCTTGCACCCACGCACTAGGTGAACACGCTGTACAATGTCGCACAAAAAGTCCGCATCATATCTTTGTGTTAATCAATATAAAATGTAGTAGTAAGTAAATTTTGCTTTGCCTATTGCTTTTTATTAAAAAAGATGTCAAATAACATGCACACGAACAATCGCGTAACTCCCGCCAAATTTGACATTCTTGAGAAAATTATAAAATCTGGCTCTATTTTTCAAATTTTGTCAAAGGAAAAGATTTGCCAATTTTTTAGCAAGTTAATTGTTCATAATTGAAAGTAAACTGAATCTATAAATCTATTTATACAAAAATCAGTAATCGAACGTATTTTTGGTATTTTAAAGTGAATAAAAAACTGTAGAAACTGCTTCAACTTGTAAAGTTGCTTTATGGTTTGTACGAATAACTACAAAGCTTACTTTATTTATTACAATCTTTTTATTAAGTAATCAGTTGCATGAATAGAATTATAAGGAAATTATAAGGAAATATTAACAGAAACTAACAAACATAATTACCAAAAAGTAATGTTAAAAAATAAAAAAAAATTAAAATTGGCAAATTTATTTTATTCGTTGAAAAAGTGGCACGTGACTTGTCATCTTTTTGACAGTTTTTATGTAAAATTAAATGGCAAAGCTCCCACTGAAATGTAATGATATTTAAGCAAACAATATTTAAATTATATTAAACCTTTCAATTCGTGAGGCCCTGAGCGTTTTTCTTTTATGAAATCGGAAGATTTTACGATCTACCGTGAGATCTGGCATCACTGGTAACGATACTAGTCATTATTCCTAGACTACATGACATTCTTAAGGGAGTATACTTATAAAGGCGTCGACTTGTACTTAAAAAATTGAATAATTTTAATAATACTGCAAGATTCAAAAGAACTGCCTCGTTATTCGTTGTGAGTTATTGTCCTGTATCTGTGCGAGATACAAATTAACATTATTCACATGGTTTTGTTGTTTCAAGAAGTTAGAATTTCTTGAAAAAATCAGTCTCTAATAAAGAAAATGTTTTTATTTCAAGAGTATCAAAATGTTTAATATAAGAAAATAATTTTCTTGAAATTTTATTTGTATTAAATAAATATTTTATTGGTGTTAGGAAATTAAAAAAATTCAAGACGGAAAAAGGTTTCTTCCAAGTAAATCATTTATCTTTTGAAAATGTTTATGAAACGTTGTACGTTAAAGATTATATCATCGTATGGGGTCTCTACTTTCTAGGACGACATGACTATATTTCTTGGTACTAGGTGGCGCCAGGAAATATTTCAGTGCTGTTTTTGAAGGTTAATGGTATAAACTGAGAAATGAACAGCAATGAGGGCAGGAGCAAAAGGCATTAGTGCTTTTCTCTTCTCACATTGTTTTTGCCAGGAGTGATTCCATCAATACCATGAGCTATATATCAGCATTATATTGGTTATTGTTTCTAGGCACTTTTTTTCACTACATTAAAGTTCAATTTTGTTTGGTCATTATTCTGTAGATAACCTACCTTAGCCTTTTTAAAATCACGAGCAATGAGAATAATTTACTACATTTATGTACGGATATGTTGTACTGTTTTAGGCAAGGTAAGTGCAATTAATAATGTGGATATAAATAATATGCATTTCAAGAATTCTAAATAAATGCTTTATTTTAAGAAAATGAAACCATTGATTTATGAACAATACTTAAACGCTTTCTTGGATTAAGAAACTTATTTACTATCCTTAAGAAAATATTGTTTTGTGTTATAACTAAGGTTCGACAAACGAGTGCAACGTCAGAGGCGTATCGCGCAAAAGTAGGTACGTGAGATACAGTATTATTAAAAAATAATATATTCTCACCTTTTATTCTCGTCTTGATGTGCACTGCGACAAAATACTACTGCCCTGATAAGCCGCGTAAAACTGCAACATAAGCAACCCTTCCATTGTCGATTCACTTAGCCTTCGTTTTCGTGTATTTCGAAAATGATTGTTCTACATCTAGCGAAGTAGGATTTGCGTAATTCAGATATTCCTTTATCTCTTCTGCGCAATCCGCATTTTTATTTAAAACTGCACGAAATTTTTGAGCGACATCCAGTCCTATAAGATCCGTCAAGCTTTCTAGAGTGGTTTGTAAATTATCTAAGGTATTTAATGAGTCTCGTAAAGAGAAGTGACTGTTTTGTAACAGCGATATAGCTTGTACAACTGCAGAATAGTTTATGGAAATTTCGTCTATTTGTAATTGAACGTCCGAATTGGAAAAAAGTTGCTGACTCTCTCGAATCGCTGCAGATTCACTTGATTTAAATTTTAAAATCACATCCTTCATATTTGCGGAATATTTATGATAATAAAATACTGCCTAGAGCCATGTTTCCCATTGAATTATTGCAGGCTGAGGTGCTAGTGGAAGTTTTGGACACAATTGTTTGAAAACGCGGATATGTTTGGGAGATTTCACAAACACTTTTTTGGTAGATGCTATTAAATTATTCACCATCGGATACTTCTTTCGAATGGTTTCTGCAACGAGATGATACGCGCGTATGAGACATGTTATGTGAAGAAGATTCGGAAAGCATGTTTTCAACATCCTACCAACTTTCAGCATTGTTGCAGCTCCATCAGTAACTAACATTGTGACTTGGGCTCCTGTGATACAAAATTCTCTTTACGAATCTTTTATTATCTTCACAACGGTTTCAGCATCACTTTTTTCAATCCTTTTACTGGTTAATAACAAGGAAGCTGTTGGATCATTACGTTTTAAAGGACCCGATACAACATGAATCACGCTGTGTTTCTGTGCATCAATTGTTTCATCCATACTTACGCAACTTTTCTTATTTTCAACTCGTCTAGTATACAGTTTATTGGTGGGTAGTTTCCACGAGGGAACATATTTCCAAAAAAGATGAAATTGTCTATTAGGTGTTGTGGGATGTTGCACATACTTAGCACAAAAATAAAATCATACAGAAATTCCCAGTACGGAATATTGTTGCTGAAATTGAGTACATGACGTTTACTTTTAGTATGTCTTCTACATTGAAATGTATTGCGACCTATCAAGCGTATATTGCAAATTTTGCACTGAATGATAGTGCCTGTATATTCCAACCCAGGGAAACGACTAATATATTTATTCACATGCGATGCTAAAGCTAAACCTCGCTTACGACGATCCATGTTTTAAAATATGCACACCGATAAATCGATAATTATCGAACTGCCGTTCACTTCCACGCCTATCGAATGACTAACCTCTCCACTGGCTTCGCATCAACCTAAATCCCCTCTCGGCACTTCTGCCATAGCACGCGTTTGTCGAATCTTAGTTATAACGGCCATTTCCTTATACTTAAACAAAGAAATATGATTATTACATTATAAGTATATACTTCTCGTAAGTGAAAAAAACGCTAAGAAAATATTTCTTTTGATTCAAAACAGTTATTGTATTGTGGATAATTGAAGCAATAATTGTCTTGAATTGAGGTGGACAGTCTTGATACAAGTAAACGTTTCTGTGCGTGTTTCCACCAAGTCGCAGTTTCCGAAAAAAATCCATTTTGTTGGTGCGTTTCAACTACTTTAACAAGTCAATAAAAAGCGATTACGAGAAATATGAGACAGTGCGGAAGTGTGTGGGTACATGTTTAGTTCTAAAATTCTTGATAAACCTAAAATAAAATATTTGATTATTTTTAATCAAACGATAATGATATATTAAAAAATAAGGGTAATGGTATGCGATTTTGTCCTAGCTTTCTAAAGAACAAGTGCGATCAAAGTTTTACGACGGAAGTTTGTGAACGTTATTTCCCTATATTTTGTATTTTTATGTGTTTTAACTAACAAATATAAATTATTTTTCGAGATAGTTATGCATAGTAATAGTTAATCATAACATAACACAGAAGAACTTTTTGATCTCATCTATTTAAATGAATTGAATTTGCTCTTACGCTGCAATTTGTACTCATATTATAGTTTAGAATACCTTAAGTTTTAGTTTTCACAAATTTCTCTACAGACTGCTCCAATCTAGCAGGCCTCTATCTTGCTAATCTTGCTTTTTTCTTAAGTTTACCTGATTAATTTTCGTATAGATACTTCGTTATTTCTGCAAGAAATCCCGAGTTGTCCGTTGTTGAAATCGGCTAATTGTTCTTTTCGATGTAGTCAAATTCACCTACCATTTGTATTTAAAGCAAGAAAGCTTATATGAAAATCTTGAGATACATGAAAGCCATATGAGGTTTTACTACTACCAATTCTATGAAAAATCTGTCTTCATGATGTCAGTATACCATTTTGGTATCTTTCGCATGAAATGACCCGGAAAACAGAATTTATAATGTCGATGTTGGTTTTTCTTTATAATAGACGTATCATTCAATTTTCTGCTTTTTTCTTCTTAGAAATGTAGCCTTCTTTCTTCATAATTATGTTTGTACGTGTTGTTTAGTAAACGAATAATGTTCAAAGGATTTATAACCACCATGTTGTAACTAATAGTGTACACTTGTGTGATTAAAACCACCAACGAAACAAACATACTTGACATAACATAATTATATCAAACAAGAATATATTTATATGTATTATACATTTTGTAATTTGAGGGCAAAAGAAATATTGCATTTATTTGCGGTGGTTCAATTTATCTCCATAAAAAGTATTTTAGTCGAAAGGGGGCATAATCTTCTAAACAGCTTCATAGGGCCTTCAAATCCGATAAGAAATAAACATTTTCTCCGTTTCGGTAATGGGGCGGCGGGAAGGGGGTGACTTTTTCTCACCTCGAATGCAGATGTTTGTGCATCCGCACACACCAATATTTTTTATCTTCAGCAATTGTGGAATAACTTAGAAAAAACCAAAATCATCCCTATCTTCAGTGCCCCGTTTTACCCCTTTTAAGGCTTTTTTAGCAGAAACGGACAACGGGGGTTTCCATAGCTCTATAGGGTCTTCACTTTAGCCAAGTTTCATTCAAATCGATATCCCCGGGTTGGAACAGTTTCCTTGTTAGTGAATTTTAATAGATACACTCAAAAAATAAATAATAGAACCCAGATAATAAAAGTGAGTTAATAACCTTGATCACCTTGTTAATAAGTTTTATTATAATTATGTTACATTTCAATATCTACTATGTGGTTTTTAGTGCATATTGTTATGCCTCTTGTTAAAAAATCTGGCTGTCCGTAGATAATGAAAGGTATAACAAATTATATTAAAGGGTACTTATTATATTTCTTATATCTGGTATTATCTATTATTTGAGTAATAAATTAAAATCTATTGATACATTACTTATCTAAACTATAAACTGAATTCAGTACCCTGCAATTTGTTTCTTATAGTAAGCGACTCCTACATTACCTCCATTCATTACTACAACCTACAGTTAGGTTTGGTTTGTTAGGTCCTAAAGTTTGATACCAACGTTTTTACAAAAACTGGTCCATTATTATTTTTTGTGGATTAAATTTTCCGGTATCACCAACTAATCTGCCTCGTTCTGCCGCCGATTCTGATGGCCCGAAAACTTCGAATGCCTATAACTCAAAAAAGGTTAAAGATATCGACAAAAGAAGAGCGTGTTCAGCGGGTCAAAATCTATAGCATGGCATGAACAAGTTGGATATTTTCGATTTTTTTTATTTTTCTTAATTTCCGAGAGCTACAAATTCTTATATCGGCTATTTGTCGTATCGAGACCGCCCTTTAAAGACCTCAACGAGTACTTCATAATTCCAGAAACCGCAATCCTCTAACTGTAACCGTTTAGACGCTAGAGAGCTTCAAAGTTTGACGATTTAGCATTTTTTGGACTTTTCTCAACTTTAAACGCCCATAACTTCTGAACGGTTAGCACAACTGATGCGATTTTTCCTTTGTTTTGATCTACGTCGAAATAAGTTAAGTTAAAGTATAACTAACATATGTGATATCGTCTTTCCGTTATCTTTCCAAAAATGTAAAATTATACATAGTGTTTCATTTAAGATATCGTGATATTGAATTGCCAATAACACCAAAAGTTGGTTCACGAGAAATAGAAATCTACCTGTTTTTGTTTTGCTAGTTTCCATCGTTCAAAGGTTAATTAATTTTTAATTGTACACTGTCGCTGAAATATTCGTTCCGCAACTTAAAAGTTGCTTTACCTTCATTACTTGCTGCTTTTGATATCTCCTCTTCCTATACAAAACTGATCCTGGTATGATCCTTTGCTACTTAAAATACTTTCCCAATACTATCTCATATATGGTTGATATCGCCAGAAGCTTTTTTTTTGATAAAACACAAGAAAAGTGTAAATACATTTGCTGTTTCTCAAGGATTTATTTCCTAAGGTTACAACTTCCACTCAAGAGAAAATCTTTTCGCTTCATGAATGAGACGTGGAAAGTAATGAAATTTGGATTTAATAAATATCCGACTGAACATATCTGTATGTTTGTATCGAAGAACGTGAAAGCATCAGAGGAGAGCAAGAGATGTAATAAATCGCGACCCTTTATGAGATTTTCGGATTGCGTTCGCTTTGAGTGTAGAACTAGAACATTTAATCCTTCTGACATATTAAATGGCAATAAGTATGACGGTGCATTATTGCCTTCACAACGACTAACACCCGTCCTGTGAGTGCTTTAATATCTATCCATTTCAACAGCTCCTCGTTTCTGTGAATGCTTTGTAAATAAGGCTCTATTGTTTATTAATATAAATCTCACGAGAGGTTCTAATAACTTGATTGCTTGAAGAAATGTTAAAGCATGTATTGGTTTTAGGCTTCAGTTTTCTTCTCTAAATCGAAATTGTCCGACTAGTACTTTGGTTTAGTTCACTACTCTTCATCAGTAAAGCATACGAGGTAGGCGCCATAAATTCTCGGCCTGCTATAGAAAAAATAAATTTGGTAAAATATGACAATTTTTATTTTTCAATATAATCTCCCTTAACTTCAATACATTTATTACAATGATCAATTAATAATTCTATACCCTTGCAAAAATAATCTAGTTTTTTTCCCTCGAAATGTTGTATTATAGTTGCTTGCAACTCACTATTGTCCTTAAAACGACGTCCCCTAAGGTTTTTCTTTAAATGAGAAAATAAATAATAATCACTTGGAGCCATGTCTGGACTGTACGGTGGATGTTCCAATTCTTGAAAGCCATATTCGCGGATGGCGGATGGCACGACGGGTGCATTATCGTGCAATAATCGAACACCTTTTGTCAATTTTCCTCGACATTTTGTGTGAATATTGTCCCTCAATTTATGCAATAAAGACGCATAATATGTGCTGTTGACAGTTGTATTGCGCTTTTTAAAGTCAATAAGTAAAATATCCTCACAATCCCAGAATATTGTGGCCATCACCTTTTTCGTTGGTTGAATGACTTTCGCCTTTCTGGGACGAGGTTCATCGGGTCGCCGCCTTTCTATCGATTCCTTTTTGGATACAGGATCATAATACAGAATCGTTGTCTCATCTCCTGTGACAATGGACTCCAAAATCGGTTTCGGATAGTCTCCACACATTAAAAACGAGCGAGCACATTCGACCTGACGTTCACGTTGGAACGCAGAAAGAAGATGCGGTATCCAACTTGCACTAATCTTATTCGTACCCAAATGGTTATGGAGCATTCGGCGAATACTTGTTTCAGAAATGTTAGGCACCACTGCTAATTCCTTCACTTTCAAACGGCGATCTGCTAATACCATTTCTTCAATAATTGAATTGCTTTGAGGCGTTTTCAGTTCAATTAGCCAGCCAGGGCACTCATCATCTTCAAGGGATTCTTGCCCCAAAGGGAAACATTTTGCCCACTTTTTTACAATGAAATATGAAGATTCGTATGTTCAGTATAATTGAAATTGGTATATATTGTGATATTTCAAATGATAATTAAAAATATTGAATAGGGAGGTAATCTGCGTTCCTTTTATTTTAAGTTTTTCACTTACAGAGATTAAATTTATTACTTACAGTTAATATGTGGATGTGTTACATGTGTTTGTGTGTTCCTTCTTCTAATGAATCCTAGCTTTTATCGGCAGTATCAATATCCACTATGCTCTCTTAAAACCCCTTTGATCGTCTTCTCGATGAAATTTCTCTTGATTGCTTCTTAAAATTGTGTTTGCTTGATTAAATACTCTTCATTATTGTTTCTAATTGTTTCTATTTTACTTTTGCAGTTTTCCAATACTTTAAACTTAATAATTTCGGCAACGTTTAGTTTCCAAAATGCAATTTTTAGATTTTTCTGTCGAAAAGTGTTTGTTTACTGTCAGTAATATGAACATATTACTCGGCTAATTAGATCATGGCCACAACTTTTTGGGATTTTGAAGAGGTTCTTCTTGTTAATTACTTACCAGGCGGATGCACCTCTACAAACCAATATAACCTGAACCTTATTTAGAAAGATCGTGAAGATATAAAGAAAAAGATGGAGCCGAAGCAGTTTGATACATTAGGACAATGCGTTAGCTTACAATAGTTGTGCTTCAGCGGCTGCCAAACACAATACAGTCGTACCAACCCAATAATGAAATACTCTGTAATATTCGTCATTGGTAATAATTACATATAAAAATGTTAATGTATGAAAAGAAATATCTGGGGTTTGTTTGACTATTTTCTGTTTCTTTTTATTATCAGTTAACAATAGATATTTTCGCACATTCTCTAATATAGGCATTTCTGTATTTGCAGTTTAAGACGAGGTCCCGGCGCAAACGTGCAAGATAGTAGTGGATATACTCCCCTGCACCATGCCGCTTTAAATGGACATAGGTAAGGATAAATACATTTAGAAATATATGGTTTAAAAAGTAATTAGGAAGAAATTACAAGCACCAAAAGGAATTAGTTGTCTTGAATTAACTGTAATTTTGGAGAAATGTTAAAAAAACTTTCAATATCTGAGCATATTTTTATAGTCAATTAACGATAGAATAACAATGATTCATCACAAATAAGCTTTCATAACAGAGAGCTTCAGATTTTAAACTGCAACTGCTTGCTGCTCATTAGTGGTTTTTTAGTGTTTGTTGGCAATTACATCATTAGTTTGATTTTTTAATGATATATTATATATTAGTGAAATTATTGAAACGGTAACCCGTATCTTCAATAAATTTGTGACGGTTACTTTGAAAAACCAATCGTTAGTGTTTTAATTAAAAAAAAAAAACAGGAATTAATCTGGGGCATATTACATGTTGCTCCTTTTACTGTGAGATCAAACTTATGAATTAGAAAGGTTATGGCCAATATTTTACGTTACAAATTATTACTCCCTCAAATTTCAGTTATTGCTGAAATTTGTTAGTAAAAGACAGATATCTGTAAAGGTTAAGAGCATAAAAAGTGAATAAATTCCATTCTAGTTCAGGAAGTGTTATAACAATATTTTGAAGATGGCGCTTCCATATTATCGAGCTCAACCTTCAAACTTTAATCCATCGTTTACCCTTCACATTATATCATTTTTGGTTAATAATTAATTTTACTACATTTAACATTAATTGAACAAAGAGTAATAAATTTAATAAAAATATATTTGTATTTGTGGTAACAAATTATTAAAATACACGTACCAATGTTGATGTACTGCTTATTTATTACTTTCATTAAAGAGATACAACTTAAATAATGTCAAAAAAATATCTTCCATAAAATGATGAAGTTCTATAATACGAGGGTAGTTTGAAAAGTCCATGCAAAAGTGAAAAGTGCTTAATTTTTTGTAATAGACCATTTTTTATTTTTCAACGTAGTCTCCTCTTAGGCCTATACACTTAGTCCAACGCTGCTCCAGTTCGTTGATCCCTTCCGAATAATAGAATTAGTCCAATTTCGCAATTCCGGCATTTGTTTCTGTGATTACATCCTCGTTTGAAGAAAATCTCTTTCACGCCAGCCCTTTTTTTCACATTGGGAAACAGGTGGATGTTTTTGCAATTTTGCACGATTCAAACAAACGCTGGACACAGAGTGGCTAAACTTCGGAGTTCCTTCAAGAGATGCACAGACTTTTTGAATCACCCTTGTATTTCGTTTTGTAGCAAATTACAGTCTTACTTTAAGGAATAATTAGTATCTTTGAGTAGTCCACCAACTCGAAGTAACGATCTTGAGCTTCTAAAATGTCTTCGTCTAACCTGTACTCACATTTATAGTGCTGTTTCATTGAAGCTATGCATGTTGGAAACATTTGATTCCATCCATACTTCGCTACAGCAGACTGCCTGATGGGAATTTGGTGTTCGTTATCTTTCCAAAACTTCCGCAGACAAGAACAATGCCAAGGATTAGGTTCCATAACTAGCTCATCCACCCACACTAAATCGTTTGGATCTAGATAGCTGATCCTATTGAAACTAATGTCTAGATAATGCGGTCTAATAGTATTTAGAAATTTTAAATTATTCAAGACATTTCCAGCGAGCATAAGAGAATTTATTACATTAAAACCAAGGTTATCTTCGATAACGTGAATGTTGTTAAAAATAAGATTCAGATTATCAAGCCGTCTAACCATCGCAAACACATGATTTTGTACTCGTAGTATATTATTATTCGCCAGCGATAAGTCATCTACAAATGAATTTTCAAACCAAGTTTCATCTATATGTTTGAGAAAATTATGTGCCAAATTCAAAGAAGCTATATTCATATCGGCGAAAGCGTATTTTTCAATAGTATCTATTTTATTGTGCGATAAATCTATGAACCTTACGTCAGAAGCATAAAACACTAATTGCGGTATTTCTTTGATTTGATTCGATTTCAAACTGATTTTTTCTAATTTTGGAGTTTTGACGAAAAATTCTGCCCAAACGTTTCTTATACATACGTCCTCTAACAATATTATCCGGATATTTTCTAGATTTGAGAATGTTCTAGGGCTAAGACAGTATAAGCATGTCTTGTACTTTACTTGGAAAACATCTGGATCATTCTCCAAAACACCACGCTTTAGATCCTTTAACGATGTACTGTCTAGGTAATCCACTTGAGCTTTCACTAATTTGTTTATTGCACATTCTGTTTTGCTGCACTTTATTTTAGCACTTATTAAAAATAACAATATAACCACACGCATTGTCGAATCTACTTTTGTTTCAGCAATTCACTGTCGATATCACTCTGCGTAACGATATAAAATTTATAGGTGAGATAAGTCAGTGTTAATTTTTTTGGTTTATTATTTTTTATATTAATGAAATATCAACTTCAGTATTGAGGTTAATGGCTGAACTTCTGTGTGCTTAGGCATTGCCTTCTGTGGTGAACGTCTAATATTTCCTCCCAAAGTTCCATAATAAAAATTGTTCAATTAATAATTTGAGTAATCTATTCTAGTGTGGAGATTTTCTATCACAGTACATTACACTGTACCTAGTGTGATACTCGTTGCGTTTCGATGAAAACTGTTTTTTACTAAAGCCTTGATTGTATATTTATTATTTGTTTATCAGGTTAGTGATAACTTGTACTTGACCCATAGCCTGTTTAATACATATATGTTTATACAGGCTGTTCTAAGTTGGGTAAGTTAAAACTTGGCAAATTTGCAAAATTTCTCTGCGAGGTAATAATAATAGTACCGTTTATTGTCCAACGGTATACCCAATTGCAGGATAATTAAATTTGGATACCTACATGCATACGTTCATATATACATATATATAAAAAGTAAGCGACTAAATGAAATAAAAAAAGTAAGAAAAATAACTTAAACTAAATTACGATTTGAATCAAAAAATCATTATGAAATAAATCTGCGCTTGAACACATGTGTAGCTACTAATGGGGAACTTTGGAGTAGGTTGGTATGAGGAAAAGGCAACGAAAAGGTAGAAGGAGAACGCGAGGAAATACGTGGCACGAGGGAAGTAAATTAGATGAATCAACATAGCCATGTATGATCCCCCAGATAAACTTGGCACCTGCAACATCACGGTGGTGTTTGGGTGAGTCCAATCCATGTCTTTCCAGCAGCAAATCGTAATCGGCACCACGTTGCGGATATATATATACATATATTGTTATGTTCAATGTTTACATCGGAAATCAGCTGTCAATCTCAGACGTATAGGGTATTCAGGATAGCCACTCGATAGTAATAAAATTCCCTCTAGCGGAGAGAAAGCTAATTTCGAAAGCCAAATTTTCCCACCAGGCCGGCTGGCCTTGGAGTGAGGACATTATATAAAATATATAAGTCCAGATAACGACGATCGTAGTGTAACAAATCCACTCTTCTTTTTATCCTCCTAATCTCGCAAATTTTCAAAATTAATGAAAAATTCTCCTAAAACAAACAACAGGGTAAATTCAAAGGTCTTTCTAACATTATTTCGTAAATTAAATCTCTGTCCTAATGTTATTAACTAATCGACAGTGAAATTTCGTATTTTTGGGTTTCTATATCATAGAGTCGTCTAATTCATCTGGTAGCGTCAGCCCATTCATTCTCTCATAAATAACTTCATTCATCGAAATTCATCATAAAATTTATATTTGGGTAGATATCAAAATTTGCTGTGCAATGAAACAATCGTTATCGTGATTAAATAAAGGAGAAGAGGGATGGCAGTAAATTTTATCAATTTTGGTTAAGCTTCAGTCGAGTTAACTAGTGTTTTGGCTGCGGTTTTCATTTAAAGTATACAATAGAGCAATTAGAATGTAAATTCAAATAGAAGAAAGGTTCGAGGTTAGAACAAGCAGATTTCCTGTAAGGGTCATAGGAAACATTGTGTTTATATGACAGCTTCATAAAATTCAAGGTTTTTTTTGTGGTGTGGTACAGCCCATGGTATTGGACATATTTGGGTGTTTTCGGACTTTCACTCATCACTGTATATCATTAAAATAAAGTGTTGGCATTTTTGCTGTCTTCCATTCAAGGAGTTTCATAACGTTAAATAATAAGCACAGTATTGATAATGAATTGTAATAATTTATTTACTGCTTATACACATCTATATGCAATACACATCAAAGAAGAAATTTTATCTCATTTGATTTAATTACATACACACCATTGCTTTCATAAAAATACTTCAAGTTCCAACTTCTTTTATATATTTGAGCAGTTTTGAAAATCTTCACACAATATTGTTTATTAACTATATTTTCCGAAGTCTGCGTAGTTCATTGATATAAAATAAGTTTCCTGCGCAGAGGAAAATCTTTCATCCTTGGTAAAAGTACAAGCAAAACCTTGGTCATGTGGTGCGATACATACTGGAGTATTGCTATCCCATTGTTGCTTCAATTCCATTGAATCCTCAACCATAATATTGTAACGTACGTTATCCTTCCAAAACTTTCGTAAGCATGCACATTGCCAAGGATTCGGTTGCATTACAAGTTGCTGCACTAACGCAACGTTCAAAATGTTGATGTAACTAATTTTATTAAAACTAATATCCAAAATAGCAACTTTTAAATTCCTTGAAAAGTCTGTATCCGTTAGCCAGTTTCCAGCAAGTAGTAAATTTTGTAAGTTATTTACTTTAACATCGTTATCAATGCGGTGAATTCTATTGTATTCCAGGTTCATGACTTCGAGGGATCTTATTTTATTGAATGTTGTTTTTCTAATCCGTGTAATTTTATTGTAAGCGAGATTTAGCCTTTTAATGTTAGATTCTGCAAACCAATCTTCACCAATTTCGTGAAGCTGATTGTGTTCTAAATCTAGTAGTAGTACATTAGGCATATTACCAAACGCATAGTCGCCTATTGTTTGAATTCGATTGTATGATAGTTCTATATGGTCGATTATGCTATTTCTAAACGTACTACCTTCAATTGCTTCTATATGATTCGATCTTAGCAATACCTTCATCAGCTTTGGCGTCCGCTCGAAAAAACCTGGCGATAGCTTTTTGATACAAAGCTCCACGGTCGATATTACTTCCAACTCAGGTAAATTAGTAAATGTCTCCTCTCGAAGATGGTTTAAACATGAATCAACTCTCACTTCATTAAGCAGGTATAGATTACTTATTCTGCAGTTGTGAAAACGTTCATAACTAGGAGTACCGTCTTTGTCAATCAATGAAGCGTCAATGTAATTTTCGATATCACAACCTTCATTATTTAGAACTTTTATTATAATAAATGCTACGAGTATAACTGAACGCATGTCTTTTTCTAAAATACACGACGGCACTACAATGAGCGTGAGAGATTGATAATGATTGGTAATGTGGCCTATTTTAGACCACTATCTGTAGGTTATGACCTTACAACATGTATACGTGTTTAATCCATTCCAGAAAATGATAAACGATCTCTGTGAAAAGAAATGGAATGAGTTACAATGTTGCAGTTTAATTAGTAGGGATATTGAAAGTAATCAATTGCAGTAATTCTTTAAAAAAAGGATATTAAGGAACACTACAATAACAGGGTATGATTTCGCAGTTTCCCTGAATGTATCACAGAAACCGTTTTCAGACAACCAAGAAAGCATGTTCTAACATTGGATAAAACTCAATAAACGAACTAAAAAATTCTTCGCATATCTTTCAAAATTGTTTACATTCGTTATTGATGCGGCTTCTTAATAATGCCGGTACGATGTACTGTGGTCGAAATGACTTTACACTTTACTGTACACTTTATTCCCAAAATCAAATTTTTTGCGATAAAAGGGTTTCGAAGAAAATATTCAAGAGCTCTCATTCCCACAATATTTCTAGTATAACGTACGCTTCTTAGAGGTGGTATGTAGATTATTGTGTATAAATACTAAGAACCGTTAACCGTTTTGGAAAATATGAGGAATTATATTACATTTTGTCGTAGGGTTATAAGTAGTCTGGGCAAACAGCAGTAACAGTCAGTGTAGTAGATATGTGGTGCGGAGTCGGCGATTTCACGCGTTCACAGCGTCAGTACTAAATCGATGGTGTATGCGAGTAGTTCTCTGTATATGTAGGCTGTCGTAACTTATTTCGTAATTGTACGTTTATGTTTGCTTTAAAAATGTCGCAGTTAGGTACGCCGCGAAAACGAGCAATGGCAGACACAGTTAAAAACTTTATAGTGGACATGCCGGACTTAATTTTTGATGGCGCTAAAATTCAATGTCTAGTTTGTAAATTCCCTTTAATGTGTTGGTTCAGAAGCCATTATCAACGTCACATCGAAAGCAAACAGCATTCTTCTGCAAAAAGTGGCATACGAGACCAAGAAAAATTTTCATTTGATTTACGTGTCACTCTTATTTTATGTAATCTATCGTTTCGTTTACTAGACAAAGAAGCATTTGTCTCCTTCTGGAATAAATATACGGACAGTAAATTATCTAGTCGGACATCGATACGAAATGTAGTGCCATTCGCTCGTGAACATATAGAAAAAAGACCGAAAACGGAATTGAAAGATAAAAAACTGTGGTTGTGTGGACGAAACAAAGGATCGTCAAAAACATTCTATGGTTAATGTAATGGTACGTACAATGGAACCACATCGATCGTCATCCTCCTTCTTACTTACTTCCAAAAGAGTTATAAATTGTACTGCCGATACAATTTTAAAGGTGGTGTTGAACTCATTGACCAAATTTTGAAGTTTCAACTAAGCAACTTTTAATGTTTATGAGTGATGGTGCCGCAAACATGCGTTCTTTGGGCCGACCTCTTAAAGAACACAGTGGTAACTTTTGACATCTAACGTGTAAAATCCATACTCTAAATATTGCGGCACAAACGATTCCTACATGTTTTCCACTAGTAAATGCATTGATTGCTAGTACAAAGGCAGTGTTTCTAAAGTCCCCGAAACGTACCCGACTATTTCACAAACTGTGTCCTGATTTACCTGAACCGCCACAGCCAATTTAAGTTAACATACTTTTTTCTCAAAGTTGACGAACTTGGAATATTGTGCTGTTTGCAATAAGTCTTCAAAAAATTCTGGTACACTGGGTGGTCAAGTTTACTCAGAGGTATGTCCACAGCGGCAAAGAGATTGCATAAATCTTTTGAAAATTTTTCTTGGTCCAAATTTTTTTCCTCAAAATCGGTCAGCAGCTGTTGGATTTTTTGAGGCTGCGTTTCTTTCTTTTCTTTGTGGGCAGTAGTTCCCAAATGTTGGTCCAACTGAAATTTTTTGTTACACGTAATCTGGAACACAATAAATACATAATTTAATAGAAGAGGTCGTTACTTTGTGAAGATCTATATTAAATGAATGGGAAAAAAATAATTAAGAACTAAGTTACAAATATAAAATATAATAATAATAATTTCTTTTTCGGTTATTTTAAGATTAACTGTTTTTGTTTTCGTAATTTGTCGATTTCTTTATCGGAATTGATTAGTTTGCCGGTGTCAGATTCAATTAGCCTTTGTATTTGATGTTGTGCCGCCGCCTTTGTCGGTGAATATTTATAAAATAAAATATTAATAAAAAAATTAAACTTACTTTTTTTTCGCACACTGTGCAAAATATATTATTTTGGTCGATGATCTTTAGGTCCTTGTTGCCCAAAGTCCGCTTTTTTAAAAGTAGTCTTGTCGAGAGCTTCTTTAGGCATTTTTACAGTATTACACTTTCACTTGCACACTTACACGTACTCTATTGATAGAAACTCTCTTAAGTACGAATACGAAAATTTGCATCTTCGTCTTTTAAAAATAAAATCACAAAGCAAGGGCAAAGGTAAAATTACCCCCACCTACAATTATTAACCAATAAGCAATAACACTAATTTATTCTCGTATGTCTCAAACACCAAACCCATAATTAGCATTCAAAAATCCCGAACAAACTATCACCGATAATCCTGTATGAATTACATTGATTACATTTGGACTAATAACCATTATAAACCAATAATGATATGGGTGAAGAGAGCCAGATGGATTACCAATCTCCCGCTGAGAAATTTCTTAGCCGTTTATCGCCTTCTTTGTATAGTGGGAAAGTCCAAATTACAATAGAAATACCGATAAAATCGCTTAAAAGAACAACTTTTATTTTGCATATGCATTTATAAAAAAAAAGGCCAAAATATGCATTTATGCACTTAACATGCATTTTGCATATTTTCGGAGCTCTAGTTATGTGTTATAACTTCTGGCACTCCTGCTTGTTTGACAGCTAAAATAAAATTTCGCACAGATATACATAATATCAATATTAGACGAAAAAGATACAATACACATATCTCGCCATAAGACGTCGTTCTTTAAGCGTTCCTTTTCCTATAACGTGGCAATTTACTATAATTCTGTGCCGGCTGAGGCTAGGCAGCTCTCCCTTTCTCTTCTCAGGTTTAAGAAAATTATTAGGGGGATGTTATTTTTTGGACAAGTTGTGGTTGCTGGAGTGTGATCTCGCGGACTGGTGTGTAGATTTCTAAATGTAAAGTGATGTTGGCGTTATATGTTGACTGCCTTATGTATACTTCTTTTTTTCTTTCTCAGTTTTCTTCTTTCTTTTCTCACTTTTTTCTTATTATCACCACTTTTCTTCTTCCTCTTACTAGACTTACTTTAACTTTAATTCAGTATATAGTTTAGATTAAGTTTTGGACGTATGTTGTTTTTGAAAGGAACCCTTCAATTGTTTCAATCGCTATAACGAGAAAATGGTTGATTTCAGACCATTCACATATTAGTAATTTTTTGTCTAAAATCCAGCGGTAAGTAACAAATGTATGTCATAAAAACTTAACGCAATATTACACGGATCTCATTAGCAATTCAGAACCACGTAAGTGCCTGTAATTTTTGTAAATGTCGATTTAAAAAAAAACCTAATAACTCTTAAATGTTTAGTCTTTGGATAGTAGTACCTTATTACATTTTGCCTGAGAATTGAACAAGGACTCCAAAAAATTCATTCGTGTACATATAGTATGTTCCATTTAAAAAATACAGCTTTGGATCTCTACGAAATTATGAAATAGCTGTAGATTTCAATATTATTTTAGCCATGCCCATAGTCAACCTCATAACAAGAAAAAACCGTTTTGAAAAATCTCCATTCACAAAGGTACAATCTTACGAGCCACCGGAGATGACACCCTGTACCTATAGTTCAGGAAAAACAGCGTTTTCTTACATTTAAACAGTATTTTTTTGATTAAACAAATATTTCAAAAAAATAATTTATTATGTTTTAAGAAATGTTTATTATACTATTGAAAGGAGAAATTTCTTTGAATTTATGCAGATTTCTTTGATTTAAATTTTTTTTTTCTACTAGTGTGCATAGCGTGTATAAACAATCTATAGAAATTTTGTTGTTGTCCTTGAAACTCCTAGTTGTTATTGGTATACTAAATAATTAGCTATGTATGTGTTACATTACAGAATATTCTCGCAATTATAAATACTTTTTTGTTTTTAAATATCTTTATGATTCATTCCATCTCTCTTTTTAGTTTAAGTTGTGTTTTAGGACCAAATCAAGTGAAGGATAAAAATTAACAACAATGTAAAATTATTTTATTATGAAAAAGAAACAATTGCATAAATGTAATTGTTATAATACAAGATAATAATGTAGTTAATCATATACTTAGCTTTCTATCTTAAGACATTAGTCAAACGCAACATCGTGAAGATATATTTTCGGTAAATATTACAATTTGTTGTATGAACTCTTAAATATCAGGCACTTATACATTATTAATCAAATATTGATTTATATTGTAGTTTAGCGAAACTAAGTGTATTAAAATATTCCTTTCTTGTGTCATCATCACCTCTTTGTTCTACACATTCTGTTGTTTGCACAAGGCAAATCGGAAATTCGTCCTTCCAGTTGATGTAAGTAGGCGGCTCCTTCAATTCAATTTCTTTAGCATTAGCGTATGACCAAAATTTTCGTAAACATTCGCACCTCCATGGATTTGGATAGATCGTCAGTGTCTTTATCGATGCGCTACTATTGAGGAACATATAACTGATCATATTCATCCCTAAATGCAAATATTTTTTCTTACATTTAAACAGTATTTTTTTGATTAAACAAATATTTCAAAAAAATAATTTATTATGTTTTAAGAAATGTTTATTATACTATTGAAAGGAGAAATTTCTTTGAATTTATGCAGATTTCTTTGATTTAAATTTTTTTTTCTACTAGTGTGCATAGCGTGTATAAACAATCTATAGACGTTTTATTGTTGTCCTTGAAACTCCTAGTTGTTATTGGTATACTAAATAATTAGCTATGTATGTGTTACATTACAGAATATTCTCACAATTATAAATACTTTTTTGTTTTTAAATACCTTTATGATTCATTCCATCTCTCTTTTTAGTTTAAGTTGTGTTTTAGGACCAAATCAAGTGAAGGATAAAAATTAACAACAATGTAAAATTATTTTATTATCAAAAAGAAACAATTGCATAAATGTAATTGTTATAATACAAGATAATAATGTAGTTAATCATATACTTAGCTTTCTATCTTAAGACATTAGTCAAAGGCAACATCGTGAAGATATTTTTCGGTAAATATTACAATTTGTTGTGTGAACTCTTAAATATCAGGCACTTATACATTATTAATCAAATATTGATTTATATTGTAGTTTAGCGAAACTAAGTGTATTAAAATATTCCTTTCTTGTGTCATCATCACCTCTTTGTTCTACACATTCTGTTGTTTGCACAAGGCAAATCGGAAATTCGTCCTTCCAGTTGATGTAAGTAGGCGGCTCCTTCAATTCAATTTCTTTAGCATTAGCGTATGACCAAAATTTTCGTAAACATTCGCACCTCCATGGATTTGGATAGATCGTCAGTGTCTTTATCGATGCGCTACTATTGAGGAACATATAACTGATCATATTCATCCCTAAATGCAAATATTTTTTCTTACATTTAAACAGTATTTTTTTGATTAAACAAATATTTCAAAAAAATAATTTATTATGTTTTAAGAAATGTTTATTATACTATTGAAAGGAGAAATTTCTTTGAATTTATGCAGATTTCTTTGATTTAAAATTTTTTTTTCTACTAGTGTGCATAGCGTGTATAAACAATCTATAGACGTTTTATTGTTGTCCTTGAAACTCCTAGTTGTTATTGGTATACTAAATAATTAGCTATGTATGTGTTACATTACAGAATATTCTCACAATTATAAATACTTTTTTGTTTTTAAATACCTTTATGATTCATTCCATTCTCTTTTTTAGTTTAAGTTGTGTTTTAGGACCAAATCAAGTGAAGGATAAAATTAACAACAATGTAAAATTATTTTATTATCAAAAAGAAACAATTGCATAAATGTAATTGTTATAATACAAGATAATAATGTAGTTAATCATATACTTAGCTTTCTATCTTAAGACATTAGTCAAAGGCAACATCGTGAAGATATGTTTTCGGTAAATATTACAATTTGTTGTGTGAACTCTTAAATATCAGGCACTTATACATTATTAATCAAATATTGATTTATATTGTAGTTTAGCGAAACTAAGTGTATTAAAATATTCCTTTCTTGTGTCATCATCACCTCTTTGTTCTACACATTCTGTTGTTTGCACAAGGCAAATCGGAAATTCGTCCTTCCAGTTGATGTAAGTAGGCGGCTCCTTCAATTCAATTTCTTTAGCATTAGCGTATGACCAAAATTTTCGTAAACATTCGCACCTCCATGGATTTGGATAGATCGTCAGTGTCTTTATCGATGCGCTACTATTGAGGAACATATAACTGATCATATTCATCCCTAAATGCAAATATTTTATGTCAGTGTTAAATAAAAAGTTTGTCTTAGTTAACATGTTCTCCGATATATCTAATTGTTGAAGTTTTAGGCCGGTAAATGTACCATCTTGGATGTAGTACATACTATTGTCAAGCAGGTCTAAAAATTCCAAATTTTTTATACCAGCGAATGTATTCTTTCCTATCCATGTTATTTTATTAGATGTCACTTGAAGATTGTTAATAGTAGAATTTTTAAACCATCCATTTTCAATGCTTCTTAAGCTATTGCTGTTTAACACTAGAATATCAGTATTTAAATTTTCGAAGGCGGCATGTTGAATTCGAGTTATCTTGTTATTTTCTAAATCAATTAGATTCGTCTGCATATTAGAGAATTGACCTCTTTTAATTTCCGCAAGTGGATTAAGATTTATTGTTAAGAATTTTAAATTTGGCAAATTTTCCATAAAACCAGCTTGAATGTCCTTAATATTAACTCCTACCATTTTTATGTCATTTAGGCGGGGCAAATCTTTGAAGGTGCCTTGTTCGACGTTCTCTATGCATGATTTTATAACTATTTCTTCAACCAAAGTATCTATGGTACATCCGTTTAGTATTTGCGATGATGTCGTTCCTTCAATCTTAAGAGTTGCTGTTGTATTCACAAATGTATTGCAGGCGCCACTACTCTGTTTTGTAAATAACACTACTTGAATAACTAGGAGAAGATACCGGAGATTGTTATAACACGTTCTCATCATTGCAATTCACGTTGTAGCAACACTCGTTAGTGAACTACTATAGCAGACTGATGTCATTAACGTCTCGGTTCCGCACGCTGTTGATAAATGGAAGCAATCATCTTGGAAACTGGTGATTAGTGGAAACAACTATAAACACATATGCAAACGAATGTAAAAAGTACCTTGGAATTATTCGGAACCGTGCGGTAAATTTTAGAGTGTGGTTTTTTTTTCCGGCACCTGTGGTACTGGTTTTAACATTCAATCTGGGAAAAGAGATAACCAATTCCGCAATGTACAAATGCGTCCGTGATTATATCATTATTAATAATATACGTAATTAGTAGAGCCCGGTAACAAGGAGCCGTGCCATAGCCGTACCTGCCTAGTATACAAAAACAATAGTAAGAAAATAGAAAGAAAATAACAGAACTAATAGATAATTATAATATGTGAAAAGTAGTGAAACACTCACACTTTTAAGCAGCCTTGGCTACGGAACAGTAAAACTAGAAGCACCATTATCAGTATTAACATCATATGGATAAGAGTGGCAAAAAGTTGACACCATTAAATGTGTTTCCACAGTTGCCTCGGTGAGCAATGTTCGCCAATAATGTACCATAACCATCTATTTTGTAATTGGTCTATTGCGTCAGTTAATCCTTTATAGTAGCGACGAATATTTTTTAAATCTGTTTCAACGGAAATATCTTGAAATTTCGACTGGCCTTAATAGCTGCAGCTTCGGCAGGATTGAATTGTGCAACAACAGCTTTTACTATTTTGAAATGTTCAGCATAATAAGAAGCTGCCTGCAACCATGTTCCCCAACGTGTGAGAATTGGCTCCGGTGGTTAACGAATACCAGGACACTTTGTGTGAAATGATCGTAGGCGTTTAGGAGATTTCAAAAATTCTTTTTTTGTGCTTGCTATTAATGCATCTACCTCGGGAGAGCATTGTCGAATGGTTTCTGCCACAAGATGTAAAGCATGCACTTTACACGTAACATGTAAACACTTGCAACCATGTTCAAGAAGAGAACGGCCTACCGAACACATTATCGCTGCCCCATCGCTCATAAACATCAACACTTTATCTTTTGAAATTTGAAATTTTTCCAACGTACTAAGTACAACCTTCGTAATTGCTGCAGCAGTACACTCTTGTAGTCTTCGGCTAGCTAGTAATAGTGGTAATGTAGGTTTACTAGGGTCTAGTATGCGTATCATAATATTTACAATTGAATTTTTTTTTTTACAGTGTTGTCTCGTCAACACATAACCAAAGAAAATATTTTTTCAATATGCGTTTCATTTTCTTTTCCACGTCATCGCGTACAAATGCAACATGCTTACGTGCCGTTTTCTCCGTTAGTAAATGCAACTTGGGATTGTATTTGTTCCAAAAGCCCTTAAACGGTTGTTTATCGAGTAAGCATAGTGGCAAATTACATTTTATCAACATAAGAATTACATAAAAAAATGCACTTCTCGATGGCATGCCCAATTTTCGTTTTCTATGCTGTGCGGAATTTACGTGTCTTGTATAGTTCCACTTCTTATTTGACATCAAATGTATTTTGCACACTTTACAAACTATCTTACTCCCGTTGTAAAACAAATCGGGAAAGTCAGAAATAAGCTTATTTACTATGTCTTGAAAGGGTTGTTTTTTAGCCTTCGACATGTTCACTAAAAGCTGCAATTAATAACTATGTCTGTATCAACAAAATCAAAACGCACTACACTAAATAATAATTACAATTAATAACTACGTCTATATCAATAAAATCAACACACCTTATCCGCTATCCAATGCTAAACTGAACTGAGTGATGATGATTTGTCGTGTCATATCATAATCGACCAGCCCTCCCCGCTCACCTAAACACAGTCACACCGCCGCTGCGATTGCTCTCCAGTTACCGGGTTTTAGTAATTAGACTTGGCACTCTGCGCGGCGCGCGACAGGGTCGGGTCCACTGTTGTGTGTTGATATATGGTATGATACGTGGTATATATGGATCTCCGATCGCTTCAAGTAAGTCCAAATATGAGCAAAGAAACAACGATTTTCAGAATACCCTATTCTTGAAATTTGAGAGAAAATTACAACGTATACTGAAATATAAAAGGCTTGAAAGAAGCTTATGACATTCTTAAATCAACTAAAAATATAAACTTAGCTTATTCTTTTCAAATCAGATAAATACAGGATTCATGTTGACGACGTCTTGTATTTAAAGTAAGTACGAGGGTTGTCTGAAAAGTCGCAAGCCTGAACATGAAGATAGCATTACTGTTTAAAAATATTCTGGTAATATAATTGCGTATGCGTTGAAAAATACTTTCGAAAATTTCAGCCATGTTGGACGCTCAGCTGTTTTTTAACAGTCGTTTGTGTCAGTTGATGTTAGTGTTTCTATAAAAATGGAAAAAAATCGAATATCGAGCCGCCATTAAATTCTTGCATTTGAAAGATTACACGCCTACGTAAATTAAAGCCGAGATTGATGATGTTTACGGGGACTCTGCACATTATTTGGCCTCACTGAAATTTTGACCAGCTGAATTTAAACGTGGCCGTACCAGCTTGATTGCACGCAGAGAAATGTTTACTTGTATCAAAACTGTCCACCTTAATTCAAGACAATTACTGTTTCACTTATCTGCTATACAATAACTGTTTTAAATCAAAAGAAATATTTTCTTTGCGTTTCTTTCTCCGCTTAAGAGAAGTATATACTTGTTACGAAATAATTGTATTTCTTTGTTTAAGACATTTGTTAACTTGATTCAAGAAAATCTTGTAGAAAATTTAAAGAAAGCGATTCTTTGTGTAAGTAAATGACCATTATAACAAAAATAATATTTTTGTAAGGATAGTAAATAGTTTTTTTAATTCCAGAAAGCGTTTAGGTATTGTTCATAAATGAATAGTTGCATTTTCTTAAAATAAAGCATTTTTACTCGGAAATCTTGGAATGTGCATGCATTCCAAGATTATTATTACTATTAATTGGGCTTACCTTGTTTAAAGCAGTACGACATATACGTACATAATGCAGTAAATTATTCACATTGCTTGTGATTTTAAAAAGCCTAAGTAGAGGTTATTTACAGAATAATGTTCAAACAAAAGTGAACTTAATGTAGAAGTACACTTAAAAAAGTGCCTAGAAACAACAACCAAGGTAATGCTAAAAATAGCTCTTGGTATTGATGGAATCACTACCGGCAAAAACAATATGAGAAGAGAAACACATTAAAGCTTCTTTCTTCTGGCCACATTGCTTTTCCATCTCTCAATTTATGCCAGTAATTTTTAAAAACAGCCACTGAAATGCTTCCTGGCGCTACCAACCGCCAGTAGTTATTGTCATGCCGTTCTAGATAGTAGCGACGGAACTGGAATAAAGATACCATACTTACCCATAGGATGATATAACCTTTAACGTACAACATAACATTCATAAACATTTTCAAAAGATCCCGGTTAATGTAATATTTTTTCTTTTTATTACTATTTAACACTTGTACTAATCTAACTATAGTTTTTTTTAATATATAATAATAAATAATAATAAAAAAGGAACAAATTAACTTAAATATTTACTCATTAATTATTAAACTACATAAAAATAATCCCTATTTAATCACCTTCTTAAAGAAATAATTTAATTATACTGTAAAATATAAGAAAAACTTTTTTCATTAGCTCCTAATTTTAATTATTAACTTTAGGTTTTTTTTCCATTATTGTAATGCTTCTTTTATTGGATATTCTTGTAGCTGGCTGGTGATGTGTTTTTTGAACACGAAACTGGTCGCCTAATTTCTTAATAAAACTTTGTGAAGTCTGGATCGTTTTTTCATTCCTACCTTTAATGTGAATATTTTCTTGACTTAAAACTAAACGATTTTCTTGGAAGAAAAATTTTTCTGCCTCGGATTTTCTCGATTTACAAGGGGAATATGTTCAGAAATAAAACTGCATTTAACAAAAAATACTTATTTCTGTGCTGGAAACTTTTTAGATTACCCTCGTATATTAGTCTTGGTGATCTTTAATATTGCATATTGCAAGCAAATTTTTAGGGAATCACCGGCAATTGATACTCACCAATTTAAATGAAACTTTGTGGGCTTGCGGACCAATTTAGTGCAACACAACTCCTAGCTATTTGCGTTAATATCTATGAAACTATGGGAAGTATTTAAAAATACTTTGGATAATTTTTTAACTGTTTTACTAGTATTAAATGATAGCACCAGTAGTTTTCTCCCAGCTAGTACCAGTTTGTGAGGACAACCCGCCCACCCGCTAGACTTTTCTAATCCAAAACATTTTTAGTTGCTAAAAGAATATAAAAATTACATTGTATTTACACCTGTATATGAAGTTTGCCGTGAAATAATCCAATTTGTAAAAAAATATTCAATCTGTTATATTTAATGTTATAAAGCGTGTCCATCTAGTGTGTGGACGGAAGATAATTCCTTTCTAGAGCAACTTAGGGAAAAAGTTTTCAATTAAAAAGTAGATATTTGCTGCACAACACAGAGTTATATTCAAGTATATAGGATGTTAATTTTTCACTGCGCACGATACAAGTTTGGTTTTTTAGATGGACTATCCTATATAAATAAACTCATGTTCTAAATTAACGCACCACGAAATGTTTTTGATGTATTTTCCATAATCTTTGTATTTTCTAAAAATTTTTGGTTTAACATATTACCACTATTCTTGCACTGAATTGGTCTACTTATCTCTTATTTTTGAATTCCCATAAAATGGTAAAAACACAAACAAAATTGCGAATACGGTATTTCTATGTCCCTGTTTACAAATATGGAGCAGCTCATTGAGTATTACTTCAATATTTGTCATATTCAAGAGAGTTCGGTACCATTGTATACATACGTTTCAGGGCAGTGCTATTTTCACCAATAATACACCGGAAATGTCACGTTTTCCTTGAAAATGAATAAAACTACATTTTAACGTGCTTTTATTCCTATATATGTACATGTAATATAATATGAATATGTACCACACACGTTATTAATTTATGGTAAATGGGTATACATTTTAAGTGAGTAAAATCAGTTATACATATGTGGCTCACTTTGATAATTGCTAATTTAATTTTAATTATCTAATTTTGCGTAATTGACATTTTTAAAATACTGCATCCTAATATCATCGTAATTTTCGTGCTTTGAACACTTCGGATTTTTAGCGACACATACGGGATATATTTCTCTCCAAGTTGCTTTAGTGGATGGTGTGTTTCCAACTCCTATGTTATTTGTAACAGCAAACTTCCAAAACTCCTGTAAACAATTACACTGCCATGGGTTTGGAAATACGAAAAAATATTGGATTGACGTGTTCTTCGGAGAAATATAACTGATTCTGTTGAAACCGACGTCTACCTTTGTCAATTTCACATTGTGCAAAAAATTTAAATGGGTTAGTGTATTCCCAGTTAAATTTAGGTTTCGCAAACTTTTCATGTGATTAAATGTATTATCGTCAATATAGTTAATAAAGTTGTAGCTAAGATTTATTTCCTTTAAATTTCTTATTCCTTTGAACGCGTTGGAATGAATGTAGCTTATATGGTTACGGCTGAACGACAAATAAGTGATATTAGAGTTATCAAACCACTTCGACTCAATGTTTTTTAGGTTATTGTCGTCTAATATCAAAAACTTACTACTAACATCTTTAAAAGCATCTTCCTCTATGAAAGTTATCCTGTTTGATGTAAGATCCAACTTTTGCAATGCAATTGATGGAAAGATCCCTTTACATATTTTCGTTAATCTGTTATCGCGTATGGAAATTTGCTTTAATGAAGGTGTATTTTCCGTAAAATTCGGTGATATTTCATGCAGATTCCCAGCATCTATGATAATATTCTTCAAATTTAGCATATTTTTAAATGTTTGTGGTTGAATAGTTTCCATACATCCTGTTATCCGAATTTCTTCATATGGTAAATTATCTAAACACCCACTTAAGCTTATTTGCCTAGATTTTCCATAAATTTTCACCCAGGCTCTTGTTTGTAAGAAACCATTGCACTCTGCGTCAATTTGTTGGACGGATGGTAACACAAAAAGAACTAACAGTAGTCTTAAATACTCACAGCACTTATTTTTTGCGCGCATATTTCGCGAGGATGTTGTCTTTACGGCACTAGAATTTGAACTGAAATAACCTCACCACCACCCAATGTTTTGAGACTGGTTCCTAATGGAACAAAAATGCGTGATGTTAATGGTTAATCATTAGTGAATCAGTGATGTAGTATCTTATTTTAGACAATATTTTTTTTTGTTTGACTACCTTATTTGCATACTTGAAAGCATACGACACGAACATACAGTAAGCATTAGTTACTCGGTTGCTGGACGAAGCCCGTATGTCATTAACATTTTAACGGTTTGGGTGCAATGATTTTTAAACAATTTATAGCACTGAGATTATTTTAATTAATTGAACATGGTATAATTCCAAAACAAGTTTTTATGACATGCGCTATATTTTCTCTGCAACTTGAATTTAAAAATCTCTAGTAATTCTAATATATAGCAGGCTGCCAAAGTATCCCTCATTCAGCAAGCTTTTGAACGACACCAGCTAGCGTGTTTAGAAAGAAACATGTCGATATTTATTCTTTGTATATTAACTTGTACGCTCGTTATTGCATTCCATTTTCATTGTCATCGGAATTGATGCCAACCTTGCTATCTTAAATAAAATTTTTACATTTTTAGAAAGACATTGGGAAACTAATCCAATAACATTGCATATTATTATACACTAAACATACCACGATATGTAACAATAACGGTTTTGGCATCATGTTCTTGTTTTTAAGTAAAGTTGGCCAAGAAAAAAGCACCAAGCACCAGGATATGATAGTCATCGCACAAAGCGTTTTTTTGGGAGGCAACTTAATCACAACATTATTCTTGCAAGAATAATCAAAGTTCAATTCTAGAAGCAAACACTGAACGTCTTGGGATTAAGAGTACTTATAGAACCGTATTTTGGAATCCTTTCCAGGTTTGGATTTCGAATTCGCGAAATTTTAGAGCGGATGAATAGAGATAATTTCTCGTTTAGTAAGTTTAAAATAAGCGATGTTTTGGTGAATAGATTCCTGCTATTTTCAATTTTATTTATTGCTACATTTCGGGAACTTTTAGGTACCACCACGCAGTTAGTGCTATATTTCAAGAGGAGTAAAAATCACAGCTGTTGAAATTTTACCAAAATGATGCAAGATATTTGAGCGCAATATCAGATAATGGTACGTCTTTGTTCAGAATACCAATTCATGTTAAAATATGAGGTGTGGCAATTAAATAACCGGACTGGTGCTACTATCGGCGAGCACGCCACAGCAGGTTTGAACATGTCTGTGCTTGTAGATGCTTCCCCCACCCTGAGCTCGATGGGCACGGTTGTACGTCGTTCAGTCTCGCTGTACCAATCGTCCGTTCAAGTCCTTACGCTAGCGTCACGTCGGAAAAATGCAGAGTGTTCAGATCGAGCAACGAGTTAACTTCAAGTTTCTTGTGAAACTGGGAAAACTGGGGTTCTAACTACCTTTCGTGAACGAGTGAGAGGACGAAGACCCGATTTGTGGAAGAGCAAATCCTGGATGCTCCACCAAGACAATGCGCCAGCCCATTCCGCCTTGTCCATGAAGGCATTCTTTGCGAAATCCGGCACCACCCGACCTGGCCCCCTGTGACTTTTTTTTTATTTCCTAAGGTAAAATCGGAGCTTAAGGGGACAATATTTGACAGTGTGGAAGCGGTGAAAGCGAAAGCGACGGAGGTTCTCAACAAGCTGACAGAAACGAACTTCCAGCACTGCTTTCGACAGTGGGAAATTCGTATGGAGCGTTGTAGGGATCGGCAAGGAGAGTACATTGAAGGGGATATACTTTTTAATGTAATTGGTGATCAATAAAATGTTTTGTAGCACTAGTCCGGTTATTTAATTGCCACACCTCGTAAATGTTATCGTGCAGGCATTATCTCTTAAAGTTGGATATGCTTACATATTTGGGAAAACGGTTGGAGCTTAGAATATACTTTACATTTACGGACAACATTCCAGCCGAAGGTCTGTTACTCATTGGAAACAACACTAAATGTAACAATAAATAATGGCGGGCATCCTCTGTGCTGTACTTTTTACTAATTTTTGAAAGAAATCTGCAATAATATAAATTGCTTTGACATTACACTTAATAACACTTCTCGAAATGATAATTATTTCCGTTGTTTTATTTTATTTCAGTTTTATAACTGAGAATATTATACATGTAATACATCGTAAAAATTAATACTGTTGGTATCCAATAAAATGTAAAATCCGTGCATTCAGAATCATATTGAATTTCCATGCTCACAATTCAAAGTTACTTTGCATTACATGCGGTGTTCAATAAATCTGGTGATTATTACAGCTATATTGTTTGATAATTACTCGACCTATTGCAGGTTTTCACAATTTACTGCGAAACTTTACGCTACTTACAATTTGTTCGAAAAAGTTATCGGAGAACGTGACTGGATTCGTGTTATCGGATAATGAATTCAATCGGATAAAGAATCCGAATTCAAAATTTTGGATACCCAATCCGAATGCGAGTTATCGGATAACGGATCCAGATCCTAGGTTTCGGATAATGATCCGGACCGAGGTTTCGGATAGTGGATGAGGATCCGAGGTTTCGGATAACGAATTCGGATAGTAAATTATTCGGATCCGGATAACATCTCTAGGAAAAATTGAATTATGTCAACAAATAACCACTAGACGACAAAAATAACCTTTTTTCTTTGTTTCATGCTGAATTCAAATATATTTTTGGATTTTTCCGACAGGACATTTTTGTAATACTCGTTAGACATTTTTATAAAAATAGTAACTAAGTATCTAACTCAAAATGATTTACTCCTCGTTCTAGCTTACCAAGAAAGTGGTAGATAATGATCTGGGATATCTGTCTTCTTGGTCCAACAACCAGCCAGCATATTAGAACACCATTTGCCTTGGTACCTTTATTCCATTGTAGAAATTTGCTGAAAAGTTCACAATGCTCGTTACTGACAGCTTCAAGATTTTCCTGGAAAAAGTCTAAGTGAGAGTCCAAGAAGTAAATTTTTAAAGACATGCTGCATCTCACAGCTTTATATGAATTCAGGTCAGCTAATACCACGACAGTTTTCTGCTTTATGATTTTCAAGAAAATTGCTACATATGCTTTTGAATGTCCGCCAGGCTGCTTTTTCCAGTGGATTTAATAGTCAAAATGTTCAAGTCATTGCTGATCGTTGTTGTTGTTGTTGTTGTATTATTGGACGAAGGGTCAGGTTACGGAATACACCTCGCACTTCTAGGCTGATTATTAGACAGCCTTACTAGAATTTGGCCGAACCCAGATGTGTTCCAACCTCCTGTAGGAATTTTTATCGTGCCAAACATCGTATTGGCATGAGGCCCACGGTTTTACTTCCTTATCCGAGAAGAAGGCATACTCCGATTTTTATGCGTAAATAAAAACCAACCGCCCCGACCGGATTTGATTAGTGATCGTATTTGCGGCCCTACACAAATCCCGTCTTTTAGTTCAGTATCACTGACTTTGGGTCACTGAATTTCAATTTCATGTACAAGAGTCGATCAGAATGTTTATCCATTGTTTTGGCGAAATTGTCATTACTCCCAATTTATTATGGAATAGAGGTAAGTATATTTTTTCAGGATTCATTAAACGGATATGTGACACATTTTTCTGATCTGGGATAAGAGATCCACGTTTAGGCCACATTTTTTTAATGTAATGATTATTCTTATCTCTGTCGCATTCGCACAAAAACCAACAACATTTCGTGCACTCAAGTTGCAAATCCATCAATAAGGCGATGACCTTCAAATCACCAGAGATATTCCATTGACACTTTTCATATTGGATTTTTTCTAACACTGGTTTCATGTTTTCATATGTCTCTTTCATATCAACGGCATGCACTGTGGGTATTGATGGAAGTTCATTGTCAATATATATCAGCACAGCCTCATTTGGCCGATGTTGATCCTCGAGAGTCTCCATAATAAAACAAATATTATTACAAAACACAATACCTTTTTCATCAGAGAAGTGGTGTTTGAAATCACTGTGGCGGCTATGACAACTAGTTATTTTTTGATAGCGGATTCCATCCTTTGAAACTGGAAGTTAATACTTCAGGTTACCGTTTAGACAGGTTTAAATCCCAAATAAAAAAATTGAATGAACCTGCGCAGTTGTACCTTATGGAGCCTCAGCTGTATACAACATATAATTTCTTTAAATACGTTTTGAATAAAACCGCTGAACATAAGTTAAAGGTTTCTATGACAAGCCACAGAGAATGCTAAAATCCGATTTAAAGAAGTAGCTGCCACAGGCAAAGTGTGCTTGATGGTAAAATTTTTGTACATATCTGAATTCAGGATGAAAAAATGCACTAGATTTACTATTTAGATATTTTGTGAAAAAAATCATGTTAACCATTGTAATTTGCATAGAGTTCAAAATGAAATAAATTGTATTGATGAAAGATAAGATAATTGTTAACTACTTAAAAATTTCTTCCTTGTTTTTTTCAGAGATATTGTAAGACTGCTACTAGAACACGACGCCTCCACGAATATTGTGGATGCTAAAGGTTCCACACCTCTTCACCTGGCAGCTTGGTCTGGAAATGCTGACATTGCAAGATTGTTACTTCGTGGTCATTCGATGTGTAATGTCAACTTGACGGTGAGTTAAATTATAAATCAATATACAAGGTTCATTATGCATGCCTATCTTGTTTACTTTGATGATGTCATAATGTATTTCAGTGTTATAGATAATTGAAATGTTATTGTGGTGTACATACATCAGAAGGTATATTTTCTATAGGATTTTCGTATAGATAAGGATGTTTTTGTTCAATGTGGCAGTGACTCATTAATTGTAGATATTATAATCAGTCAGGAAGCGACTGGACTAGTAATCATTGTAACGTGCTATTTGTAACAACTATGAAGGCAAATACCTACTTGAAAAATTTGCGCGGTCATTACACTGGACAACAAATTTTAGTTTATTTGTTGTATCTTGTTTGAAAAGTGCATTTTTTGTTAATTTTGAGGCGCTGAATACAAAAATGACAATGATATTAAAAACTTAATTGCAGTTTTCAAGAACAAGTTTTTTTATTTTATTTTTAACAAAATAATAAAAAATAGATACTCTTACACTTTTAGAGTCACTAAATGCGCCGTCTATTTGCTATTCTTTTGTAAATTGTTCCTGGAGCATCTCTAACAAGAGTCCAACAGTAGTCGGCAAGCATGGAAGCATTCCAATTTCCCTGGTACCTTTCCTCCATTGCTCATATATCCTGATGGAAGCGTTCGCCGTGCTCATCACTTACAGCTCCGCAGTTTCCAGGAAAAAAGTCCAGCTGTAAGTGTAGAAAATGGATCTTTAGAGATATATTGCAACCCATTTTTTGATACAATGACAGCATATTTTCAATAAGAGTAACGTAATTGTCAGCTTTTTTATTTCCCAAGGAATAAGTGACCACGAGGCGAAAGTCATTCCAAGCATTTTTTTTTCAATATCTGTTAGAGTGCTGTCAAAATGTTCGTCTTTCAGAATATTTCGAATCTGTGGCCCAACGAAAATACCTTCTTTAATTTTTGCTTCACTTAGCCTTGGGAATTTCTGACGCAGGTACTGAAAAGCTGGCCCACTTCTATTCAGTGCTTTAACAAAGTTTTTCATTAGGCCCAATTTGATGTGCAGTGGTGGCAACAAAATCTTTTTGGAGTCTACTAATGGCATATGTTGTACATTCTTTTGACCTGGCTCTAATGATTGTCGAACAGGCCAGTCTTGTCTTTTGTAATGAACTGCCTTTGCCCGACTGTCCCATTCACACAAAAAACAGCAAAACTTGGTATAGCCTAGCTGCAACCCAAGTAAAAATGCAACAACCTTTAAGTCGCCGCAGATCTGCTATTGGTGCTCATCGTATTTTATGCTTGTGAATAGGTACTTCATATTGTCGTATGATTCTCTCATGCGAACGGCATATCCAACAGGAATAGACGAATATTTCCAATATGCAATAGTACTGCCTTTAAACTGAATGTTGAACTGTCTATAAACAATCTCCATTCCTCTGGCTTGTAGGTTATATTTAAAGCAGCCAGTAAACCGCTAATGTTATTGCAGAAAACCAAGTTATTTTCCATGTCAAAAAATGGTACTAGGCCTCTATGGTGATTACGAAAAACACACACCGAAACATCGTATAGGTTTCACTGCCGCAGTCTTAATCCTAGTAACGCTGCCTTACTTTTTGGAAGTTTTAGATCTCTCACGAGATCGTTTAATTCTGACTGGATTATTTTGTGCGGTTGGCGGTTTGATGTGCTTGGTGTGAAATCAGGATCTCTTGATGTTGATGGCATATCTTCTTTATGACAAATCGCTGTATCGCTATTATCTGATTCGTAAGTGAATGTTCCTGTGGGTTCTGGAATAGGAAGTTCGTCACTATGTGGCGCCGGTCTCATGGCAGATGGTATATTTGGATAGTTGATAACCGATTTTTTCTTCTTGTATATACCTGTGCCTTGCCCAACACGAGGTACCATGTAGAAATAGCAATCAATTAACATGATTTGTAGGCTCTCTCCAAACCATTGGGACAGCAAACCGCATAGATCGTTTTTTTTTTTTATTTAACCAGTTTCTCGGACTTGAAGCGCATGTATTACAGCAGATTTGTGGCGCCCAATGTTTGTGTTGATCCCCTATTTTGCAACCGAAATAAAGCCGATATGCCTGTTTTATCAATGGAGTAATAGACCGCTTCTGAGACGCAAAAGTCACCTCACTACAAACATAACAGAAGTGATCTGGATTGTTTACACACTTTCGAGACATCTGACAATGTCAACTATTCGATTAGACTCACTAACTTCGACTGACTAACCTCTTCTCTTTGTAGTTGCTTATATACCCAAATACAGCTTCTAGATTTTTAGAGAATATTCGAGAAAATTTGAGAATTTTCTATTCAATTCCATAATATTCGCGATAGTGGCGTTTGTCATTTGTTTGTATACAGGGGCTGTTCAGTACAAGGCGGACTTGCGGTTACAGCGTTAATATATAGGGACCCATGACATCACGTATCTCTAAAACTTGAACCAATATTAAAATGATATGTTTATTTTCGGTTTTAGCGCACCAAAAGTAGTAGGATTTAGTCAATTTTATTTTAGATACATTTTGGCTGTTGTCCAGTGTTATCTTTCTGGATCGTGTAAATATTTGGCAATTTTTGGCAACGCATTAAAATAGCACTTATTGTGTTCCTGAAGATGCTTTTGTTTATTTTCTGTTTTAGTGATTTTGTTTACCTAAATAGTCCAAATTGTGTGAAATAACGTGATTATTGTAAGCTCCACTGTGGTGTTTTTAAAATAACAGATGAAATGGCGGGCAAAAAAATCGATCCGATTTAATTCAATTTTGTTTAATATTGAACCTTATAACTATTTAGAGCTTAATAAAATCACTTTGTAATTAATTAGTTTGTTAATAAATGAAACCCCGGAAAGCTCATACAATTAGCATTGGCAAACAAAACAAAAATGTAAGATTATTAACAAACGTAACAAAATTAAATTACAGTGACTAAATATATACTGCGGCGGGATTAAATGGAAACAGTCCACATTTCCGAAAACTATTCTTAATAGTAGTTACTAAATTTTCTTTGCCTAAAACTTTTTGTAATAAAGGACAAAATGTTGATTTTGTTAAAACACTGTTAATATTTTCAGATCACGTTGCCCAGTCGTGTACTGTGTTCTTTCATTCTGATTTAAGAGGTTTGAAAACACTAACGTCAGCAGGTTGCATTATATGAGTGGAGTTTGGTGGAAAGGAATGCAGAAGTATGTTTTTATCGTGACAATGTTGTCTCAAGTTCATGGTTAAATGGCTTTTATGGCCATCAACAAAAACAAGAATCGGCTTTTTTACACTATGATCTTCAATCCATTTGTTTAACCCTTTTGTTACATAATCATAAAATATATCCGCTTTCATCCAGCCTGTGTCAGATTTCCCCAAAAACCAATCACTAGGCATGCTGTTAACAACATCGTTTGGTGGTCTGACGTACGGAAAAACAACGCAAGGGGGCAAAGAGTAGAACCGTAACAGCTTCCTTTTCTTTACCTTGCGTTATTTTATAGACATTTTTATATCCTCTGGGTGCTATAACTTTCCCTGTTCTTGGACAAAGTATAAAACTCGTTTCATCTCCATTAAAGATTCTCTCTGGGTCATCTAAAACATCACTAGCTCCTACAGAATCTAGATAGTTTCTTGAGTTATCAAACCATTTTTTATACTTTCTTCTGTTACCACCGCTCGTCCTTTGGATATCGCTTCTGGAGTTCTATGGCATAAAACTGGATTTCTCTTCAAGAAAGATTTATACCATTTCTTTCCCGGTCGATTATTTACAAAAGGATTGGGTCTATTATCATAAAAAATGATATTGTGAACTGTATTTACAAGATCCTCCGGCTTCAATGGGAATCCGCATTTAGCGAGGTTGATGCACCAGTTAGCAATAGCTGTTTCTTCCACTTTGGATAATATAGAATCTGGACCCATTTTACGCGGCCCTTTTGGCACCCTTAAATATAATTGCTTCGGTTAGTTTTTCTTCCGAATATTGATAAATTGGTCTTGGAAACATATTGATTCTCTATAAATAAATAAAACTTTCATAATGTCGCATAAAAGTGTATGAAAAGTCACTGTATAACATCAGCAATTGAATATTTGCAAATATAAACACTTCAAGGCTGAGTACTGGAGTCACTAATACCAAAAGTCAGTCACAGTGTTATAGGCGGCCGATTATTGGTAGAATCACCACGTACAATGCTAAAACTAGACTTACATAATTGCGTTTAGTGGTATGTAATAGCAGTACAAATTTCAACTGTATAAACCAAATTGACCAAACACCCAGTAGTCAGCCGAAGGTGGTCCATTGGTTTAAACACCTTAAAGCAAACCCCAGTAGTCAGCTCTCACATTTTTGTGTAATTATATTATTGAGCATGTTTTCTGCTTGCGATAGGTAGTAGAAAAAAGAATGTACATTAATAAATTAGGTAACATATAACGAAAATAGGCAATAAATATTAACATACTCACTTATATTGTGAACACTCCACGTTAGCAAAAAAATGGCGCGAACTACAGTTTCATACATGTCGATCGCCACGCTGGATTTGAAGTTGAATTATTTGGCAGTTTGAGATGTCACTACTTTGACTGTGTGCGTAACGACCAATCAAAGATTGCATAAAGGTTTGGAATTGGTCAAGTCAGTGTATTTTATTCTAACCGCTATTATTAAGAATATAATGGTGAAAAAGGCTGAGCATTGGAGTAGGGCTGAGAACCGGATACATTACCCTACCTCTTATAACTTTTTGGATAGATTCTTAAGGGATAGCTTCCCACACTTCTGTTAGTGTAATTTTAAGTTCTTGAACGGTGGATGCAGGCGGATATCGTGCACGAACGTGTTGTTTAAGATCGTCCCAAATGTGCTCGATCAGATTCAGATCGGGACTAATGGGCGGCCATTCAATTGTTGCTATTTACAACTCCTGAAGGTAGTCAGTTACTGTTCTTGTCACGATTATTATCATGTATTAAAATAAATCTATCACCATTGACCATGGGACAAAAGGTACAACATGTTGTTCTAGGGTGTCTTCTACGTATAGGTCTGCTGTAATAGAGCCTCTATCGATAAAGGGGGGGAAATTATATTGAGCATAACACTGTTCTGGTCTCCTCCATATTCGATCCCGACCATCAGCACCAAATAAGCAAATTCTTGATTCGTTTATAAATAGAACGCGACTCCATTTTTGTAAAGACTAGTTTTGATGAGTTCGAGCAAATTCAAGTCGACGTATTCGATGATGTCGGAGAAGCTTAGGGACAGTCGCTAGTCGGTAAGCTTTCAAGCTGACTTTCTTCAATCTTCTTCTTACTGTCCACTCAATTACGTTGGTTTCACGTACTTCTTGTGAGCAGTTTTGAGTGCAATGATATGCCTGCTTCGTAACGCAGTCGATACAATAAAACGATCGTTCCGTTAAGAAGTGTTTTTTTTTCGTCTCAGTCCGGGTCTTCGTTTAAATAAACCAGTCTTCTGATAACGTTTATACACCCCTTGAACTTTGGAACGATTAATCCCAAGTCTTATTGCAACATATCGTTGGCTTCGTCCATATTTAATGAAAGCAACAATTCGAGCTGCTTCAGTTTCATTCACATACATCTTAAGGGTATTCAAGTGATTTAAAATTCGGAATAGTTTTTCTACCTTGAAAAATTAAAAAAAAATTGAACCAACACACAAATCACTCTAACTGATTGAAATACTGAACGCATTTGGAAAGAACAAATGCCTGCAATAACATCAAGTAGCACTTTACCCAAATGACATTTAAGTTGATTCTCAATTGTTTTAAACATTACTAAGCCTGCTACGTTGATATCAAACAGTTACAAATAAGTTTCAACATTTCTGAGAGAAAATTTAAAAAAAGATTAAAGCAACTCGAATTATTTGCTCGCCAGTGTATATTTGGCTGCCAATAATTAATTTCTGCTTTTTATCTAAACTGTTTTGTTGCTTAATGTCGTTGAAAATTGACAACAAAAGATGGTTATGTTTTTCGATTGAAATTATAAATGCGAGTTATAAAAAAATCAAAATCTGTTTAAACATTTAAGGTAAAGGCAGGTATGTATATTTGGTATAAAGTGTTATCTCCTTTTAATTACTTAAGTCGATTTGATTGTCGACTTTGTTTCAACAATAATCTGTTTATATTGGGAACAACATATCGATTAATTTACAAGTACTGATACAAATCGAGCGTGACAGATGCGGATACTTTATAGTTATCTCGTATGCACAAAGCGAATCATGCGATGTTTGACAACACTAATATTTACTACGATTATTTTGTATACAAGGGAGATGTATGGGGTCCAGTGTTCCGCTGCATTACGGAACTTCTGCTACCAGAATTTACCCAAGCAAATCAAATAGGCAATCCAAATGATTGGCAATGTAAGTGGCCATTTGCCAGCATTAATCATCGTGTGGCATGAATAGACTGTCCCTTTCTCGTAAGGCCACTTGACGCAAACCTTTTGACCGTACCGACATACTAGATGTCGGAAATCACCGACTCGTTGATGGCATTACTTGCGCGTACTGCTCCTAATTTGCGAGCAGTGTAATTTTACTGCTTTTCATAGTAACCTTTCAGACTTGATTACTCGATCTAAGGAAACAATATAGTCTAAATCAATATGTCCAGCGTAAATTTTAACTAGGTTTTCATTTACACTACTACACGAGTGAAGGAACAAGTGGAAACCAACAACTCGATTCACTAACTTCCACAATATTTTACTATACATGTTTAAAGTTACCTACCCAAATTTAAATGTCTAGTATCTAACCTGGGCAAATATGCGGTAACAGCCAGAGGCGTGGCGAACGCATAAAAGTTTACACATAAAATAGAAGGTAAGAAATAAATTATAAAACGTGCTGAAACACTTACCGTTTTAAAAGTCTTCCGTGAAATCACAAACTAGGTAACATCTGTTAAATATTTGAATCATTAGATATGTTTCTACAGCTGTTTCAGTCAAGTGAGTGCGACGTGCGGAATCAATGTTTTTTAGTGCCGAAAACGACCGTTCGACATCTAGCGATGTTATATTTGCATATTTAAAATAATCTTTGAAACAACTTAATGCATCTTCACACGCACCTTCACAAATTTGTCTTAATATAAGAAAATCGGAGTCTTTCTCTAAAACACTTTCAAATTTTCGTATTACACACCAATTTGTTTCGCCTTCTACAGCGCATAACTGTGCGTGAACATCATTCTCAATTTGAACAGAATCCACTAGCGACATCGAAACATTTTGTAGTTTTTCTATTCCCTCCGCTAGTCCGAAGTAATTGTTGTGAATAATAAAGTAATAATAAACAAAAAGCTTGTACAGAATAGTTATTTGACTAGACTGGTTACTTAATTTTTTTGGAACATAGTTATTTATTTAGATTTGTTATTTAATCAGAATAATAGCATTTTTTTTTTGTTTATTTGATATGTTTTATATACCGATTAGGAAAATGAGAAATTACCTATATCGATATCCCCTCCTCGCTCTCTCGCCGCCCATGCGAGGGAGCGTGGAGGGGACTGCGTGAAATCTCAGCAATTCGTGCTAGTACACTTGGAACAATGTCGGGATGTAGACCTACTTTGCGAAGAACGCACGTAATAATTTGAAACCAAGGTCGCCTGGAAATGAGAGTTTCGCATATTTATTTTGTTTTTACTTCGAAGCTTAGACGAAATTAATAAGAAATTCTAACGACGAAAATAAAAACAGATTCTGATGAAATGAAAGAAAAGAAAAGTAAACACTCTAGAAATTCTTATTAAGATCATCTGCACATAGGGCAGTCTACCTCGTAACCAACCACATCGGTAACGTTGCGCCATCGACTGCTGCTAACCCCTCCGCTTGAGAACGAGGAGGGGATAGCGATATGGCTAATATCAAATTTTCCTAATAGGTATACGTTTATAAATAGAATTTCTGTTATTACTATTTACTGTTTTTTATTTTCAATATAAGTAAATTTTCTGAAAATAAAAATTATCGGCAATGAAAAAAGATTTTACCGGATTACCGGTATTGAAAAAGTCGGTGATACAATGACGCTATTCTATTCCCGAGTTTTTTACACATTTTTATAAAATGTAATTCCGAAATACAAGTTAACTCGCTCGGCTTTCCTACAATTGTTTAAATCAGAATAGCAAAATTCTTAATTTTTGGTAGATACATTTATTTAATTTTTATTAAATATCAAAACGGTATATTTAAGCATATTCTTTTACTCAAGTATTAGGAATTAGACAACCTTTTGTGAATTTTCGCTATTTTTGCAATTAAATTCCAGTGTAGAATTTAAGACCATGTCCTTTCATTGTAGATATACATATGTACATACATAAGTTATTCATTTATTTTACTTCAGCTACTATTGACATTGATTGAACCATTATACAGAGAAATATAACTAATTTTTCTTTGAAGTGAAACTTAAAGATGGTTGTGCTGTAAATTAGTTTATAAAACTGCTTCTAGTTTATAAAACTGCTTCGTTGTTAACATGCGAAAACTCGTGTATGTAAAGCCATCTATTACTAAGAAAATTAAGATGTAGTCGGAAGTAGATACTTTATCTTTGGTTTTTCTTGTTCCAGACCAAGGACGACGAGACAGCTTTACATTGTGCAGCTCAATACGGCCATACGGAAGTGGTGAGGTTATTATTGGAGTACAGCTGTGATCCTGGTATCAGAAATAAAAGAGGAGAGACCGCGTTAGATTTGGCCGCGCAGTACGGAAGGTAAAGCGTTTTCTTAATTAAATTCCAACGGCCGCTCTTTGCCATTTCGCCATCCGCACGGCGTTCCTATTCTAACACAATTCTTCATCTGCCAGGTTAGACTCCGTTGAATTACTAGTACGGTCCCATCCCAGCTCAATCCAGTACATGGAAAGGGCAGCGCCCGGTACGATATTTCGGCACACACCATTACATTTGGCCAGCAGAAATGGACACAAGTAAGTGAGTTTTGGTATGTTTATGTGTATTTGTGAGGGTTAACAATGAAGAGATTATAAATTATCGTATTAAGTTACCGCAAGCGTTAGTAGAGGATTTAACCAGTAAAAATTAATGTACGTTTGGTAATAGCTCCGTGTACCATGATGTCGTTGCTAATAGTTTTCCTAGAGTCATTTAAACTATACATATATTTAATTTTGATTAGATTCCAAGGAGCTTTAACGACCCATCTACAGGATGAGTCAAGAGTTTAGAAGAGTTTCAAAGCCCTTTTATTATCCAAATAAACACTAAATTAAAATTTAACATGTGTGGGTGTATACAAGGTACAAAATTGACGAATATTTTTAACTCTATACGATGGTTATCTACAACGAGGCGCGACTAAATGAATTTTTAATAACGTCCTATATTATAACTAGAGCAACGTAACTGCGCTGAAAGCCAGTGGCGGACGCATAAAAGTTTACACAAAATAAATTAAATGTGATACGTGCTCAAACACTTACCGTTTTAAGAGTCCTCCGTGAAATCACAAAGTGGATAATGTCTATTTAATATTTGTAACATTAGATATGTTTCCAAAGTTGTTTCGGCAAACATTTCTTGCGTCTTCTATCGCGCATAGTTGTGCGTGAACATGTTGCCCTATTTGCAAAGATTCCACTAACGACACCGAAGAATTTTGTAGTTTTCCCATCACATTGTTCTGAATAATTTCCAAATCTGTTTTAACTTGACTATCCTGAAATTTCAAGCGGCTTACCTTGACAGCCGCAGCTTCCTTTGGGTCGAATTCTAAAATCACGTTCTTTATATTCTCAAAATATTTAAGATAATAAAATGCAGCCTCTAACCATGTTCCCCAACGAGTAAGAATAGGTTGTGATGGTTCAGGAATACCGAGGCGTAGTGTATGAAATTCCCGAATACGTTTTGGGAATTTTACAAACACAGCTTTTGTATGTGCTATTAGAGCGTCTACCTCGGGATAACATTTTCTGATACTATCTGCTACGAGACTGAGAGTATGAATTTTACATGTAATATGCAACAAGTTAGCACAATGTTTTTTGAGAGATCGACCTACAGCAAGCATGTTTGCGGCACCATCACTCATAAGCATCAACAGTTGATTTGTTGAAAGTTCAAACTTTTCCAATGTATTTAACACCAACATTGAAATTACTTCGGCAGTGCATTGTTGTATTCGTCTGGAAGCTAGTAAAATTGATGGTGACGGTCGATGTGGTTCCATTGTGCGTACCATTACATTAACCACAGAATGTTTTTTACGATCTGTTGTTTCGTCCACACATAACCACAGTTTTTTATCTTGCAACTCCGATTTAATTCTTTTCTCGACATGCTCACGAGCAGACGGCACAACTCTCTGTAATCTTCTCTCACTTGGTAACTTAAAGTCGGAATATTCATTCCAAAACGAGACGTATGCTTTCTTCCTTAGTGAATGAAATGGTAAATTACATGCAATAAAAGTAACACATAAATTAAATTTAAATTTGTCATAATCTCGTGTGGAATTTTTTTTTTGAAACATGCCCTGCACTATTTACGTGCCGTAGACAATCACTTTTCGACCAACACATTAAATCTATTTTACACACCACACATTGAATTTTAGCGCCATCACACTTTAAATCAGGCATTTCTGCAATAAATTCTCTTATTGCGTCCAACTTTGGTCGTTTTCGCGACGTAAGAAACATTTTCAAAACAAACGTAGAACTACGATATAGTATACGATAGCGTAGGTGCATATACAACAGATCGGCTTTCGAGTCGCAGTTATATTGACGCTTATACCGAATTGTCCCGGCGGTGTTTATTTTGTGTAAACTTTTATACGTCCGCCACTGGCTTTCAGCGCAGTTTGCGTTGCTCTACTCATATATGTATATCGCTCACAGCACCGTTATTTTTCAATGTTGTTTATGCTTTTTGCAGATTACATTATATTCGATTCTATCTTGGCATAATAAATACGACGAGCTACCGTTTTATAGGAATCTTTTTTATCGGTTTATATTTCCTTCGTGAGCGATGTATTCGTATAATATACATCGTATCAAAGTAAGCGTCTATATGGAGGATATTCACAATATTTTTTCACACCTAAATACCTCCATCGACTGCGCCTTTATCCCATATATCTATCTTGGAGGTGTATGGGCGCGTATTGGTCATTACGCGCCTCAATAATTATACATCCTCGTGATCATCCTGTCGTACATAATTGGAATTGCCGCTATAATGTGTGCATAGGTGTGTGCAGTAAACAAGCTGTTGCATAGAAACCCCTTGTGCAACGGACCACCGCCACCGTCGATGATGATGATGATGAGGTAGGGTTGTGGAAATGCACTACTGTAGGAATTAGCGCCCTGATGCGAGCACTCGATAACTCGCCGGCACCGTTTCCCACTTTACCGCTATTGCGTTGGTAGTACCGAACGCGGGCGACTTGCACACCGTTATCTATATAAATGACTGCGTTAATTAATAAATGAGTATTGGATTGTTAATTAATGTCCATATATGTACTATCTACATTAGATTTAATTTAGATTTCAAACCCGGATATGTAAGGGCTTACCACTAGAGTCAAAAATCCGTTTTCAAATTGTAATTAGATTATTCCGGAATTTGCGGAAATGTAGATGCGGTTGAGCAGAAAAGACCAGGCACTGGTATCTGGTGTGTACTAGTCTAGTAAATTAATATATTAGCTCTATAATTTTTTTAATTTTTTCAATTTCTTTAATTAATTACGTCAGAAATTCCAAAGATTTTCATAATTCACCGACGGAAGCTAAATATATTAATATAATAGCTCTTAGCAAGACCGAACTTGTGACCGGGTGCACTGTTAATTAGGGATAAAACGATACCGTCACCACTTCATATTTATCCTTCAAAGTATCAGTACCTTATTGATATTTCTAAAGAATCTGCAAATATGACATCTCACAACACCAATCTCCACAATTTCATCATCAATTAATTTATTTTTTCTAATTTTTGGCCTAAATTTTTTATATTCTAAACAATTTTTAATCAACCGTCGAACTACATCTATAGACGGTTTTAGCCTGTCCGGGTATCTTTCCCGAAACAGAGCGCACGTTTCTGGTTTATCGATTCCAAACGTGACATTTTCTTGTATGTTATAAAAAAACTAGATTACGAAATGTACGATATATTAGGAAGTTTACTAATACAGTATCGAACTGATATTATAAATTTAAACACACTCTAAATCGGTGACGAACGTTCATAGATAGCCAACTTGAATTTTTGAATACAATAACATTAATTGTGAATAATTGCCCAAGTATTCATTTTAGGTATAGGGAAATGTAATATCATTTTGTTGAAGAATTTAATATTCCATCATTTACAATAAAAATATCCAGTGCGTACTATTTAAAATTACATATGTAGATATTAATGATTGTTAAGTTTAACATATTTGATCGATAAATATTGACACCCTGTAAAATGTTTGTGTAAAAATGGAAATACTTTTCAATAGCCCACATTTATAGCTTACTAACTTGTAACAATCATTAATCAACTCTTTTGCATACCGAGTAAATAAGTGGTAAGGCACTACGATGATTTTACTGAAATCTTCATGAAAATCAAGTAACCTTCAAAACGGTAATATTTAAACCTCTCGAAATAGATCGATTTTACGTGAAATTAATTGCTGTATTCAAATGTTTTGTAAAAATTAGGGCAATCTATTAGAAAATTAAGTGTACGTTGCTTTCGGTGAAACCGGAAGTTGAATAGACGTGGCGATATTTTTTAAAAGTTAGCACCCTCAAATAAAGTAAGTTTGCAAATTTACAAATTTGGAACCTGCTTAGTTTCTGATATACGGCTAACGTAAGTTCATCCTGTGACACCCTGCATACATATCTGGGCTTCCGTCGGTGAAATGTGAAAATTCGTGATTTCCGACGTAATTCAATTTTTTCTCACCTACGAAAGCCGGTCATACTTACCATAACTGAATATGGTAAGAATGTAAACGATTTTTCCTTAATAGAACAGATCGTCCGCTTATACCTGTGTTGGTAATCTGTTCTTGTTTTTTTGCAAAATTGTCAATATATCTGCAATATTCAAATCTCAATTTCAAAAGGAGGACATTATTATTGTTACTTATTGTTATTAAAGCTTGCGTGTTGATTATTTTCCCTTATTTTTTCTTGTTTTGTTAGTTGTTGTTCATTATTTACTCTGTTGAACCTTAAGTTTGTTTAAATTTATCAATTTTTTATAGACAGTGTCATTGTTCTTCAGTTTTCGTGTTGCTGCTTTTGTCGGGTCAATGTTGAACCAATTCAGCGGTGAAAATTTTTAAATAAACCATAAAATCAAAATGAAATTATTGTTTCAAATTCATAAACTTTTAATGCATTTATCCTGTTACACAGTTTGTATATCATACAGAATAACAATTTATTAATGTTCGAGTGCATTCATTTTCTCTTTCTACACAGCAATCTAAAAATGTTTCGTAAACACTGAGCATCTCTTATTGGCTCTTTGTACTTACTCTCGAGGTACTTATATGTTAGATAGATGATGAATAGACGCTGTTTTTAAGAGAAAAAAATGAAGCTGTATTTGCCTAGAACCCCTGTTATCCATTAAAGGCCCAAAAAACATACGAGGTCTGTTCAAAATGTGTACGACCTGCCCTGTTTCCCGCTAAAGTAATAAAACGAGTGCAATGATATTTGATAGGGAGCTGTAGAGTACCCCCGTGCGCATGTATGTAAAATATCCCGTGCGCAGCTCGTGATCCTCGGCAGTGGCAAGTACGTGAGTGCCGTAGTGTGCTGGCAGCTCGTCGTGTTTGCAAATTTCACGAAATGACGGAACTACTGGAGCAGCGCTACTGCATCAAATTTTGTCAGGATCTTAGTGATACTCAAGCGGACACCATTCGAGAGATTCGGTAAGCTTTCGGTGACGATGCCATGGGTACTACACAAATCAAGGACTGGTGTAATCGGCTTAAAGATGGTCGACAGTGACGCGCGTTCTGGCAGACCATCAATAAGCCGAAACGACAAAACCATTCAGAAGGTTAACACCTTGGTCCTGCAGGATCGTTGTATCAGAGAATTATCAGACGAGGTTGGGATAAGCATTGATTCCGTGCATGCTATTTTGAATGATGATTTGGGCTTCCGGAGAGTGCTCAAAAAATTCGTGCCGAAGTTGCTAACGACGGAGGATAAGGAACTGAGTGCAGAAATTGCGCAGGACATGCTGAACGTGGCAAATGATGACCCAGACTCCATGAAGACTGTTATCACTAAAGTTCGACAAACGCGTGCTACGGCAGAAGCGCCGAAAGGGGACTTAGATCGATGTGAAGCTAGTGGAAAGCTTAGTCATTCGATAGGCGTGGAAGTGGACGGTCATTCGATAATTATCGGTTTATCGGTGTGCGTCTTTTAAAACGTGGATCATTGTAAGTAAGGTTTACCTTTAGCATCGCATGTAAATAAATATATTAGTCGTTTCACTGGGTTAGATATACAGGTACTACCATTCAGTGTAAAATTTGCAATATACGGTTGATAGGTCGCGATACATTTCATTGTAGAAGACATATTAAAAGTAAACGTCATGTACTGAATTTAAGGAACAATATTCCGTACTGGGAATTTCTGTATGATTTTATTTTTATGCTAAGTGTGTGCAACATCCCACAACACCTAGTAGACAATGAACACTTTCGTCTTTTTTTGAATAAATATGTTCCCTCGTGGAAACTACCAACCCATAGACAATTGCGATACAATTCACTACATTTGCAGGGTACAGTGAAAAACTGTATAGTAGACTAGTTGTAAAATAAAAAATTTTGCGTGGATGTGAATGAAGCAACTGATGCACAGAAACAGCGTGATTCATGTTGTAGCGCGTCCTTTAAAACGTAATGACCCAGCAGCTTCCTTGTTATTAACCAGTAAAAGGATTGAAAAAAGTGATGCTGAAACCGTTATGAAGATAATAAAAGATTCGTTAAGAGAATTTTGTATCACAGGAGCCCAAGTCACAATGTTACTTACTGATGGAGCTGCAACAATGCTGAAAGTTGGTAGGATGTTGAAAATATGCTTTCCGAATCTTCTTCACATAACATGTCTCATACACGCGTATCATCTCGTTGCAGAAATCATTCGAAGGAAGTATCCGATGATGAATAATTTAATAGCATCTACCAAAAAAGTGTTTGTGAAATCTCCCAAACATATCCGCGTTTTCCAACAATTGTGTCCGAAACTTCCACCACCAGCTCAGCCTGTAATAACTCGATGGGGAACATTGCTCCAGGCAGTATTTTATTATCATAAATATTTCGCAAATGTGAAGGATGTGATTTTAAAATTTAAATCAAGTGAATCTGCAGCGATTCCAGAGAGTCAGAAGCTTTTTTCCAATTTGGACGTTCAATTACAAATAGATGAAATTTCCACAGACTGTTCTGCAGTTGTATAAGCTATATCGCAGTTACAAAACAGTCACTTATCTTTACGAGATTCATTAAATACCTTAGATAATTTACAAGCCGCTCTGGAAAGCTTGATGGATCCTATAGGACTAGATGTCGCTCAAAAATTTCGTGCAGTTTTAAATAAAAATCCCGATTTACAAAACGTTCGGTCTATTACCGAAAATAAAGAGTGCACAGACGAGATAAAGGAATATCTGAATTACGCAAATGCTACATCGCTAGATGTAGAACGATCATTTTCGAAATACACGAAAACGTTTTCAGACCAACGTCGAAAGCTGAGTGAATCGACAATAGAAGCGTTGCTTATGTTGCAGTTTTACGCGACTAACCGAGGCAGTAGTATTTTGTCGCAGTGGACATCAAGACGTCAATAAAAGGTAAGAATACCTTAGTTATCACTGTTGATGAGTCGTGGGTTTATGGGTACGACCCAGAAACAAAGGCGCAGTCTTCCCAGTGAAAACATCCAACATCTCCAAGGCTAAAGAAAGCACGGCAAGTTCGCAGCAATGATGTTGACAGCTTTCTTCGACTGCCGTGGAGTGGTTCATCACGAGTACACTCCTCATAGACAGACCATTAACAAGGAGTACTACCAGCAAGTCCTCCGTCGTGATGCCGTGCGGCGCAAGAGACCGGATCTGTGGACAGCGGGAACTTGGCAGCTGCATCATGACAACGCACCGGCGCATTCCTCTCACCTGATTCAGACTTTCTTGACCAAACACAGCATCCCATTTGTTCGTAAGCCTTCTTATTCTCCCGACATGGCTCCTTGTGACTTCTGGCTGTTTCCCAAGTTGAAAATGCCCTTGAAAGGGAAAAGATTTGATACTCGGGAGGACATTATGCCGAATGCGACGGAGTAGCTGAACCGCGTTCCAAAAACAGCCTTCCAGAGGTGCTTCCAACAGTGGTAGCCACCCTGGGATAAGTGTGTACGGCTCCAAGGAGAGTATTTTGAAGGCGATTAAGCTTTCATATCTGTAAGTGAACAGTTCGATTTTTCCCGGCCAAAGGTCGGATACATTTTAAGCAGATCTCGTATATTTACGCACATGAAAAAGTTCAATCTGCCTTAAGGCATATGTTTGCGTTGATAATGTACTAATTCTGAGATGCTATATATTTAAGTATGTATTGTGTCATAAAGCTAAGTGCATGTATTTAAAGATAACCAATGCTTATTTCAAGCATACGTAGATCTGTAGTGGAAACGTATACTACGGTATAAAACCATGGCCATAACTCCAGATAATCCATGAGCGTTACGCTCTTTATGCGCCATAAAAATCTTTATGTGTTTATCCTGAATTTTAAAATTCAAAAATATAGTTAGGGAAGATGTAAAGTATTTTGTATATTATACATAAATTTTATATAATATAACAAAAGCTCCATCGTGACTATAATTAAATTTTGTCCGTTCTCCGTTACTTGCATATTCATGGGCATATCAGTTGCCGTTCTGTTATAGGTCTAATATACGTGTGATGCCACGCGTGTTCGGCCCTGATTGCATACACATGCCATAAGCGAAGCTGAGCCTACAGATACACTACATATTACTGCTCATCCACCGTATAACACATGCTCTCTACGTTCGTCGTTACGTAGATGCAGGTCTCGCATTTGTTTGATATATCAAAAGCTCTTTATGTTTAAAGAGAGAGACGCTTCGAATACGCTAACAAGTGAATAGCTTGTGATATGTGCATAATAACTAGATGTTATCTGAAATACATTTAAACTGGGGAGCATTTTACTGCACTTTTTTTTAATTCAACCAACTTAATGGGTAAAAGTTATAAAATATTTCGCACAAGAAAAGGTATAACATATATGTCGACGCCATCTCTGAAAACGACGCTCTTGCAAATTACAGCACATGAACAGAGTTCTCCTCCCTAACGTTATAGAGTTTGCATTGCGTTTCTTCCGATAAGTTGGTCCAGTGTGAATTTAAATATACATATATGCGTTGAAAAAATGTTTAACCTTTGTTTGACCTGGAAAGTTTTGAAGTCTCTTTTCTTTCTAATAGTTAGCACAAGAAGCACAAGAAATAGAGAAATACATTTAAGGCTTACTATTGTATTTGCGCCAAACATTTTTTCTGATAACTCTCCAAATTATCAATGTTTGACAGACTTGTTTTTGATATTTTCAATTTAATCTTACGCGAATGGTAACCCAGCGAAACAAAACAAAGAGCATTGTACAATATTATCTTGTTAGTGGTAAAGTAAATAAAACAAACGAGCTTATCCTTTTCCTGTTAGTGTAAAAGCTTCCTAACAAAACCGCAGCGCTTGACGACGCCATCGTCGACTCGCTATCTGCGCGCCTAATATTTAAAATGTACATAATTTAATTATCTATTCCGGTGGTTTGACGCGAAGCAGTCATTTAATCGTAATTCCGTGGAAATGCTTGCATGTACGGCGAAGTAACCAGGATGACTCATCCAGTTGATGACTACTCACGCGTCACATTTTAATAGCATGCATAATTTTTATCGAAAAATATACTTTGCTTCCACTGTAGGTCGGTAGTAGAGGTATTGCTCAAAGCTGGTGTGGACGTCAACATACGCACCTACGCCGGGTCAGCTCTACACGAAGCAGCCCTTTGTGGTAAATCTGAAGTAGTAAGGACGCTGCTGGACAACGGAGTCGATCTATCAATTAAGGACGCCAACAGGTGTACAGTGAAGGATTTGTTGAGCCAGTTTCCATCGAATACTACATCCGAAATTATGGGCCTCTTGAAAAGTAAGTTGTTAAAACATGTTTATTGTAGGTAGTTGTATGCTTGATTAAAATATACAGTGCGGACCTAAAATGCCCCCCCCCCCCATGTTAACTTTTGAACGACAGAAGCTAGCGTTTTTAGAAAAAATAGGTCGATTTCTATTTTTTGTAAACTAACTTTTGTCATTATCAGCATTTCAATTGTATTTCCGGTTTCACCGGAAGTAACGCCAACTTTCTTTTTTTAAGTAGAACACCTTGTATATTTTTCCGTTTTTGGGAAGGTAACCGAAGGACGAATCCAGGGATACCACATATGATATCCTTTAACTTAAGAAATATGATAATATGCAGCAATAAAGGTTTTGGTAATCTGTTTTTGTTGTGACGCAAAGTTGGCTAGGAAAGAGCGCCAAATTGTTTCTTATAACGTCAGACTGATCTAAAGAGCTCGTTGCTAAGCAAAGTAATTATAACAATTGTCAAACTGTGAAATCTTAATTCCAAAAGCGTTAATTATTATTTTTTATTTATTGTTACCATAACCTGCATCTGTCATACTTTCGTTCTTTGTGCTCGTTATTATTTTATGTAATTTTAATTTGTTTTGTTAATTGTTGTTTCTCCTTTACTTTATCGAACTTTATTGTAAATTATTGTGGTAGGTTTGTTTAAATTTGTTAGTTTTTGATAGGCAATGTGCTTAAGTTTCAGTTTTTAATTTAATGATTTTACAATGGCCTCCGCATGGACTATGTAAGATAAACATCAAGTACCTAATTTTAATATTTCATGAATTCTGCAACAATTACCACGAAGTGGAACATAATGAAGACTGCCCTTGTACAACCGGAAATATTTTAACTTTGCGCTAAAGATAGATTGTATAAAATTTACAGAGCGAACTGCTTTTACAGAAGATAATATGATTTAAATTATTGTACAATTTGTTGCGCAACCTTGGCAAATAAGGTGACAATTGCTGCTAGATTTACGTGATACTAAAATTGACCCAGCGACTTTACATAGTTCTTGCCGAAGTCATCATAAAAACGTAAAAAATAGACATATTGTCTTTCAAATACTAACACATTTAAACAAACTTACTATAGTTACGTATTGTCTATCGAAAACTAACAAATTTAAACAAACCTACCATAATTAATTAATTGCAATAAAGTTTGATAAATTAAAGAAGTAGCAACAATTAACAAAACAAGTTAAAATGAGAAAATAACGAGAACAAAGAAGGAACGTATGACATGCAGGATATAACAACAATAAACAACAAGAATAATTTGCACCTTTTTGGAATCGGGATTTGATAGTTTGGCAATTGTTGTGATTACTTTGCATAGTAACGAGCTCTTCAGATCAGTCTGGCGTCACAATAAACAATCTCACTCTTTCCTAGCCAACTTTGCGTAACAACAAAAACAGATTACCAAAACTTTTATTGCTGCATATCATCATATTTCTGAAGTTAAAGTGTAACATATGTGGTATATTTGGATTCGCCTTTCGATTACCTTTCCAGAAATGTAAAAAAATACAGGGTGTTCTATTTAAAATAAGAAAGTTGACGTCACTTCCGATGACACTGGAAATACAATTGAACTGCCGATAACGGCAAAAGTTAGTTCACAAAAAATAGAAATCGACCCATTTTTTCTAAACAGGCTAGCTTTTGTCATTCAAAAGTTAGCATGAGAGGGCGACACTTTAGGTTCGCACTGTATAATCTGCTGTTGCAGCATCATCTTTATTCATCATGATGTTCCCTGCTTTATTCCTGGAAATGTTGATTAATACTTTTGTTTTTGTATTCAAGTTTGAATAATTTGTTGTTTTTATCGTAAAACTCGACTGTAGATGGCGTGTGTAATATTTTCAATAGTACTTTAGAGAGTATTTCTACGATAGAGCAAATTAATTCTACTACTGTATATCTTTTCAGAAGATAATTGCAATTTTAGGTTTTTCTGCAAAAAAAAGTAATTTTGTAATTAATTTAATTCATCTATTTATGACGTTGAATCAATTATACTGAATTCACCTTTTTTGGTAATGCCATTGTATAGCCACCTAATAATATGATTTTTTTTGCTTTAGAATAGATGAATTCTTTTGCTTGAATCGGTGTACTCCCTTATGCCGTGCAAAAAAAAATTTACCGCATGCAGTCTCCGAATTTGTCATTTGTTTTTTACTTCAGGAAGTGTTAAAGTATATTTTATTGTCTTATCTTTCGAAGAATAATATAATGCGGTTTTCCCTACTTCCTTTTGTTATAAACTAAAAGTGTTATCTGTTTACATTCTGTAATCTTTCTACGTCGAAATTTCCTACATTTTCAATTAACACACCTCTAATTACTTCTAGGAAAAAACAGGTTGAGCGTTAATAGACCATCTAATTAGTTGAATTGAACACTAGACTGTTGTGTTTCTAATTTTCGTCATCGCATACATTCATATTTGTTAGGTACCCCGAGAAATCTATTATTTGTATAACTCCAAAGGAAATATGTATAGTGTGTAACTAAGGTGGGATGTGTCATTAACATTTTGCTGTATAGTAGAAGCAAAGAGACATTTCTGGTTTTAAAAGATTAATATAGCTGTGGTGGTCTCCATAAAGTTTTCATTTGTTACCAACGGAACACTTGTGTCATATATTAAAAGTTAAAACAGTCAGAGGATAGTATAATTTTGCAATTAATTTGTCCAAAGCGCTTGGCTTTGTTATTAAAGTAAAACAGTGTACTAAAATACTATTTCTCTTAAATAAGGGATCTTGAGATACACTTTTATCGTTATTTTATTTCATTCATGTTTAATGCCTGAAGCTACGAGGGGAGTTTTTTATGTTATCTACCCTAACTATGAAAACAATATGCTATAGCGACAATATTCTTATGTGAAGTTTCTGTGACAAGTTTGGTTCTAATTGCTTAACATTTGCCATTTATATATCAATTCAGAGAAGGGAAAATGAGTGATTTGAATCTTGAACACAGAAGTGTCATGAAATTTCTATCGAAAGAAAGCTGTAGCCCGAAGAATATCCACGAGAGAATGGTGGCAGTGTATGGAGAAAATAGTCCGTCCTATTTCCAAGCCAAATATTGATGCAAGCAGTTCAAATGGGACATGAAATCCATTCATGATGACCCAAAGTGTGGAGGACCTCTGGAAGCACAAACTGAAGAAATCATCAACAAAGTTGAAGATTTGATGGTGACTGACCGCCGAGTAAAAAGTTTCAGTTATTGCTAGAGAAATGGAAATATCAAAAACAGAAACAAAGTGTCGGCACGATGGATTCCCAGGCTGCTCAGTCCCGAACAAAAACTGTATAGACGACAAATTTGCGAGGAGAATTTGACTGCTTTATCCCAACGTGAAGATCTCTTCTATGGAATTATGATCGGGGATGAAAGCTGGGTACACCACTCGAACCTCCCACGAAACAAGAACCCATGTAATCGATTCACAAGGGCTCCCCACCGTCCAAGAAGGCGAAAACGCAATTTTCTGCGGGAAAAGTGATGGCAACAGTTTTCTGGGACGCGGAGGGGATTCTCTTAATTGAGTTTATGCCAAAGGGGACTACAATAACAAGGAATGTCTGCAAAGGCACAATTAGGAATTTGAAAACGGCTACACGCCCACAATTATGCCTAGAAAACTCTGCTTTTGCACGACAACTGCAGGGTGCATGAACCACGAATTGTTGAATGCGGCTTTCAGGAATTACAACATCCATCTTACAGTCCCGATCGCCCCCTGTGACTATTATCTTTTTCCAAAATTCAAAAAAACACGTCGCCTTTTTATCGAATGATGACTTGCAGAATTACTAAAAGATTTTTCTTCGAAGACATAGCGTTAATAGAAAAACGTTGGAATAAGACTGTTGGTGTTAATGGTTTTTACGTTGGAAAAAATGGAATTTTAATTGTGTTTCTATCCTTGTTTTCATAACTAGGTAGATAACATTAAAAACTCTCCTCTTAATTACGTAGTGATCTTTGTTATGGTACAGACTTCAAGAATGTTACCGTTAACTTTTAATGCATGGCACAAATGCTCGACTGGTAACAAATCCAAACTCTGTGGTATCTCGTTTTAAACACTCGCGCTAATATTCTGATACCAGGAATATCTAAAGTCTTCTCTCAACTCAACCAGTAACCGGAAAAACAAAAGAAAAATAACCGCAAAATCAATCAGTGTCTCATCAGGGAGAAGCCTCATAGGTCATCTATGGTTTTTATCTGTTCTGTCACGCATTTTCCATACGATTCATTCCAGTCTTCTCAAAGGCCACTCTGATAAAAAGGAATTATTTTCAGAATTATTCCAATCGTAAATATATGGTTCCTGTAATCGTTTAGTTCTAGGTATGTGTGTTTTTTTTGTTATCGGTCGATGTAAATATCTTTTCCTTTGAAAAGAACCTTATTCCAGAAGTAATCCCCGCTCGGGTACGGAAGTGCGAATCCTGCACTATTTTATTCCTGTTGTTGAGTTGGAATTTATTTTCCTGAAGCTTCTTTATACGTATACCGTGTTAGAAAGTTCCGTAATAAAGTGAGCCGCTAAAACACATAGGCACTGTTGCAAAATTTGCTCGCTATAAAAATATAAGGGCGGGGAGTTGCGCGACGGAAATGAATCAGTATCAGTAATGATCTAACTGCTGTCATGAGAGGAGCCCACTAGACTCTAGTCAAGTGATGCGTTTTACCCCTAGTTTATTTCTTTAATTGATTATCGTTGCCTTTCTCGATCTTTTGTTCCTCTGTTATTTTTGATTTGCTTTGTTTGTATCTCGTAGTTATACTGTGGATTTTTTTTAATTATGTTCTTTCTTGAGAGTCATTAAATGATACTACGTTACTAGTTACAGTACTGCAAATGACTGCTTATATCTATTCCTTATTTATCGTAGTAATAGGTTCAATTGAATTTTTACACATACAAATACATTTTGATATAAAGTTCCATTAATTAGATTTAGAAAACATGTTTTTGTTTTGGAATTCATAATGATTAAAATTAAATGTACAAATTGACGTTATGTTGGTTTCGCCATTGCATACAGCGACCAGTTCTTTGGTGGCTCCAGTATTAATCGAGCATCAGTGACAATAATAGTGGATATCTTCTAATGAGTCATTATTGTTGTGATAGGGTATTCAAAGTTACACTATGGTTTGTAGCCGTGAGCTACTGAAAGTAGCTTTTTGCGAATTGGTACCTTCTCCCACTGGTTCTATATTCACATTACGGTACTACTCCATTCGACCAACCCGGCGACATATTTTCTATATGAAAACTGCCTTCACCTAAGCCTGCGAAATGCCTCCTTTCAAATTTACTTATTAGTTGAGTGCTTTTTGTAGACGTTGTAGCATTTCTATGTAAGTGTAGTAGATTATTACTGAAGGCATCGGCACACTCCGCACCGCGCAAAATACATATTTAATATATTCGAAACATGTACTTCGAAAATCCACGGAACATATGTTTCGGAAATCCACAAATTTCAATAAACAGTGGTATAGTTTACCAAAACATTATCTTGTACCGTTTTCGTATAGTTTTTGCCGACCTAGCTTAAAACAACTTGCAACGTTTCAAGTTTAATAATAATAATAATGATAGCAAGGACTGTGAGGTAGTATGGCAAACATGTGGACGATATTTTCGCTGCTTTTGATACCAAGAAAAGTACTATTCCGGATTTCCTGGCGACACTTAATTCAAAATTCGAAACAATTAAATTTTCATTAGAAGAAGAAGTGAACAACAACTCCCTGGACAGTTTAGTAATTAGAAACAACAAAAGACTGGAAGTAGACATTTATAGAAAGGAAACGAACACTAATAGATATATTCTGATCGATTCTAACTACTATAGACAACACAAAATGGCCGCGATTAGTTGCTTAATTAATGGATTGGTGAAATTCCCTTTGAACAAAAATAGGTACAATAAAGAGCTTAAATTCATAAAAATGTAGCTATCTACAATGTTTACTCTTCTATGGACGTCGACCGTATTCTTAAGAAAGTCCAACATAGGCATTATGTAAAAAATTCCACGACCTTGATCCCAGTAGAAACCCGCGACAAGAAATTTGTGAACCTTCCCTTCCACAGAATATCGAAAGGTATTAGTATAGTTTTTAGGGGACAAGACATGAACGTATGTTTTAGTTCACGTAATATACTCAAAAATCTTCTTCGAAATCCGAAAAATAAACCGGACATGAAAAAAAGGTCGGAAATTTAGAAAATTGCATGTAGTGATTGTAATAAAGCCTATATTGGTCAAACAAGACGAGCAATAGGTACTAGATTCAATGAACACGTTAGGTGCTACAAGTACGGCAAGATAGAAGCGTCAAGTGTAGCACAACACATAAACGAAACCGGGCATAATATTAAATTAGAAAGCCTGAAATTGATTAAGAGCGTAACTTTGCTGCGGGAACTAGACGCCTATGAAGCCATCTACTCAAAAAGTAATAAAAATCTGTTAAAACAGAGAGAACGCACCACCTTATTACTCTTGTCTTTTTGATTTACTAGGGTAAAACGACCATATGGTTTAAGTAACGTGCTACATTGACAAAAAAATCTTTCGTCTTGTCCCGTCCATCTTACACGTTTTAGATTCAGAATGTATAGACGGAAGAAACACAAATTTGACGAGAAGAAATGTACCATTGTAGTATTGCTCTATTTTTATGAAGATGGCACCTACATGTCAGGCAATAACAAGGGTTCTTCTCGTTCCGTATATGTTTCGCATGTTTTAGTGTTAAGCGACAAAAGTAGGTACTTGCAAATATATTTTTTCCTCGAGAGTAGGGATGAACAAGCATGGTAGAATTAGAATTGTTTTCTAATTCTACCATATTCATCTAATTTTACCATATTTTCTTCTTCACATTCATTCGGTAATTCGGTTGATAATGAAGACCCATGAGTCCTTGAAGCGGCTGATCCCAATTAATTAATAATTTGTATGGTGCGGAGTATGCTGATACTTAGTGTTGTTCAATGGAGTTTTGGCTGCATTTACACAGTAAGTCAACTGCGAGGAAGGATATTCGTGTAATTTCGGTATTTTTTTGTTTTCCCTTAAACAACAACGTTTCTAATTTAGTATTAAAGCATATTCACGAGCTACGAGAATTATTGTTTCATAATGGTATCAAAATTATTGTTAGAATTTAATAATAACATGAATATTCGATTTTTTTCTAGAGGCGTCTAATATTAGAAATACTAATAAATAACGTAAAGATACACTTAAGTATGTAAAAGTCAAGTCTGTTTAACATATATTTTATTGTTACAGAGCATAGAAAGTTAAGAACCAGTCATTTCGTTGACAGTGATGCTGACAGCGTTAGTCAACCTTTCCCTATGCCAAACGTCGACTCAGACCTTGGGAGTCCGTACGAGAATGTACGACCGTCTTCCAGGGGACGCTCGGTAACAGATCCTTCACCGGCATCTTCACCCCATAGATGGGATTTTCGGCACACACGATCGGTGGAGTGCGTCGAAGACAGACGAACATCCGGAAATTCGGCGACCTCAATGTACGTACATTTATAGAGATCTGGTCATAAATTGCATTCGTGTGGTTATCGAAGTGGATTGTTATTTGTAGTTCTAGTTTCTGGAAACATAGTTTACTTTCACGTATATTTGGTTGAGTGTTAATAGGTTATTGTTTAAATTTTTGGTAGTTTATTAGTGAACGAGGTTAATGAACTTAAAGTCCGATACTGTTATACAAGAGTACATTACAATATTATTTGTACAGTAGTATACAATTAATTTCTGTGGTAGTGGAATATCTTTCAAGCATCCTATTTCAAAACCAGTGAAGGGTTGCATTCTAGAATGAAATCTGTGTACAACCTGACGTTTTATTATAAATCTGGAGCATTTTATACAGTCGAAGAATTAAATTTCACTTCCTTGCCTACTAATCATAATAACTTGATTCTAAAATAACAATTAATGAACATAATCCATTCGTTAACCGATCATCGATTTGCCATAGATTTTTATAGAAAATCGATAAATTCGTGGTTTTTTCTTGTTCGTAAGGCATCAAAAAACCGGCCCAATGTCGATTGCATTTCTCTCATCTGTAAGATTTTTTGGAAGTGGCGAATCGTGGTTTGGGTACTATTTTAAGACCCTTGCTGTGAGATCCTCCCGCCTTTCTTAAAATATCTTTAACCTGGGATCAGTCGCGTCCCATTTGACTTATAAAAGCGCTAAAAACTATGTATATGTTGAGGCGGTTAATGATCAGGGTTTAGCAGTTGTTAATACTTTATTCTTTAATTGTATTTCAAGTAGTAGCGGTAAACATAATTAATCGCGCCTCTGTCACCTTTGTGGGCAATCTATTGTTAATGCCTAAACAATGTTTTTATTAAAATTGTGCAAAGAGCATTAAGCCCAAGTATTTGAACTATTTGTGACCAACCCGATCAGTATGAATGAATGAATACTGTTCAGAAACGAAACCGTTTGATTTGGGCAAAATCGAAAGCAAATAGGACTTTTCATCTTTGAAAGAAAATTATTTTCAGCAACGAGTCTAAGTTTGACGTTTGCATAGGGAATAATCGAAAGCGGGTGATCAGAAATAAAGGAAAGGCTTTACATAAAGACTTTCAAACGGACTGTTAAATTTTCAAAAAAGGCAAATATTATGAGGTTGTATGTCAGTCAGTAGTTTTAGCAAATTGGTATTGATTGAGAGTAAGGTGAAAGCTGCAAATATCGAGAAATTTTGCGAGACAGTTTGTTGCCCGGTGTTGAAAATTTTATGGAACATACCTCGATTTTATTTTCCAACAAGATGGCGCCCCATCTCATATTGCGCGTGCAATCAAACAAAACAATGGATTGCCCAACAGAATATGAAAGTTTTGTTTTGGCCCTCAAGTAGTCCAGGCTTATTGTCATCGAAAATGTATGGCACGAAATAGAAAAGGTACCTAATGAACAGTCCTCAAAGAACAAATAATGAATTAGGTGCCAAATTAAGGCAAATCTGGGATACGTTAACTCCCGAATTTTGCAACATGCTTGTAGAAAGTATGCCAACACGTATTCGAGCGGTTGTCAAGTCAAAAGGAGATATAATAAGTTGGTAGAGTCATTAATTATATTAATTTAGTATTGCGTCCCAACCTGTAGTTCTTTTGTTCAAATTTATTATTATTTATTATTTATTGCAACTTATTTTTTTTTTTGATCCCTACATGTAAGAATTTAATAAACATGTCTCTCTCAAAGTTTGGGTAGATTCTCTTTCACACAATCATATATTAAGAGCATTAATAAAATAATATAGAATTAGTATACTGCGTCCCGACATACATAGTTGTTAGGGCTCATGCTTGTTTACAGAAAACAGCAAAAACATTTTAGGAGCATTCTTAAAGGCACAAATCCTTAACTAGCCACACTACAAAGCTAGCAACAAATTTTTAAATCCCTGATTCAATTAACCATAGCGCGACTGGTCCGGTGACAATAATAAACGTCGGTGTTCGTTAACCGAACTCAAAACTCCCTCGCCAAAGTGTTTGTTATCCAATTTGTTCGCAGTCCGGGCTGTTCGACTCGTGGAATGGATCCACAAATTTTTCTACCTCTAAACATTTGATAAGCCATGTCTTAAGTATTGGAAATAGACTCCTTTGAAGCCATATTAAAACAAGATTAAAACTAAATTTTGTAAATTGTACCGGTAAATACGACAAAAGCAGTTGAAAATCCCCTTTTCAGTTGTATAGCAGTATAAAAATTCATTATAAGTGAAAAAATAATGTTTTTCTTAAATTACAAACAACAGATGTTTTGTAATGTTGTGCTGTTTTTTCTTCTACTTACTGAAAGCTGCGTTCCATTTACAGTAATTAAAATTTTCTCGCCAACAAGTAGAAGTTGTATTATTCTAGTTTCTAGTTTCTTAACAGTTGACAATCGTTAAATTGTTTTATTTCTTTTACTTTTTACACTCTCAACTGTCTTTAATAAAATTAGCCTTTCATTTAAATTAAATTTATTTTATTTACAGTACCCTTGCTTTGATGTTAATTATTGTACTTCTTTTTTTTACTTTTTAATAGTTCCCTATATACAGGGTGGCGCACCACATTCGCGTCAGTTTATATGAAAAACGGCAAAATATTTTCAAAATATTTTTGTAAAAAGCTATGTAGGTTCACTGGGAGCAAGTTTTAAAATTGTTTTGAAATATACAGGGTGACTCAAGAAAAGTTACGCACCAAAGTTGTGAAAATTTAAATGGAATACCCTCTATATTATTGCATATTTTGATGGTGCAGACTAATTAAAGGCAAGTTACTGTTGTTTCTTATACCTAGCTCAAGCCGTTTTTGAGACATTTAACTATTCTCGAAAATGTAGACCAAAATTTAAAAGGCGCACCTGTCTTACGTATTTAAGCTAGATATTTCAAATTGCATTTATTTTTAGTCGAAGTATTAGACTTGGTGATAAATAAAAATTATCTCTAAAAATTATACAGGGTGGACGAAAATATACTTTTTCAATTTCGAATATTCATTTCTTGCCATTTATTTTACGAAAGTAGGCTCTGACGTTATTATTACTGCCCACAAATAGATGATATTTACCAGTCTAACCCTTCAACTGGTTTTTCTTTCATACTAATTAAAAAGGGACATAACTATAAATAGCAAATACATACTTTATTGAACAAATAACAAACTTAAATGTAAAAAAAATCTAATGTTTCAACAAGCGTTCAAAATGCATAAGTTAATTCTTTCTCAAAATAACTGTTTCATTTTAAACAAATTATCTGGCGTTATACATATATTTGTTTAATTATCACAGTGTTTTATCCCAAGAATCTAGAGACAAATAATTTTATATACTTTAGACCATTTGTGAATGTTATTTTTTCAATACAAGTGTTTATTGTTTGCAGAAATGTATACAAGTGCGTAAGTATCCTCTAGCCCAAATGGTAATCCTGAATAATAATTTTGAGATGCATTTCTTTTTTGTATAGAAATATATTTCTACATCAACTCCTCCATCTCTTTTGGCTATAGTAACTAAGTATTTGCAGTCTCGTCACTATCCAATGCAATAAAGTATTAAACGTCAATAATGATTCTTAAACCATTTTAATGTGAAAATTATCTTCTTGATGTCATTTCCATTCCATCTTCTTAGCACATCATTCCATCTTTTTGTACATAAGTTCATGAGTTAGAAAAATCCTTGTTTTTGTTATTGTAATAATCTTACACTAAATCAAGAATTTTTTGTTTTATGTTTGTGAAACAGTAGCATATTATGGTGTATTCATTATTTATGTAATGATGATTTAAAATGGTAGACACGCTTTATTTATTTTTGTTATTCGTTTGTATACATTTTTTATTTTCTTTTTAACACCGCTTGCTGCACGGCTTCAGACACACTTTTTAATGCATGTTATAGGCGAACAAATAAATCTTACCAAAGCTTACCGCCCAAGCAACGCACAAGAAGTCATCCAGCAAACAGATCCATGCATGATTGCCATTCGCCGTGGTCAGGAATCAGTTTTAATTTTAGCCAACAATCGCAAATCACCGAATTAGAAAGATCTTCTACGTCGTCATCATCTTACAGAACGGCGTCTGATTGTTCCAGGGAATCGGAGAACAGCTTATATCAAATACCATGCGCGCCAAGAGTCTTCATGGACTCTAGTATTCATTCTGACGACCTGCAGTTGTGCTACAACAATAGAGAAATGGATCAAATCAGTTTATCATCGACGGCATCCAGTACAGGATATCCCAGAAGGCCGGATAGTGGTGGTGCACCTCATTATGTTCCGATGAACGTTAGTAGAGGCGGGCACAGTCCTGGGTCGAACAGTAAAGTTTCTGTAAGTAAACACTATTTCTTAATCAATTAATGTTAATTCACCAAATTGTAAATAAAAAAAATCTAATCGAAGCGAACCTAGTTGCCAATATTGAATGAAAGACACTGAATCAATGAATACGTGATAAAAACTAAAAGTAATTATTAAAAGCAAAAGATGGTAACTTCTAACGAGTTCAGGACTCTATTTTTTAGTTAACCCGTTAACCGCAGACTATAAAAATAATACAATTTTTTTAAATTTTGATTGGTAAGATAACTAACAGAGTTAAAATAAAAACACTTGTGCAATTTTATAAATATATTTGCATGGTAACACAAAAAAAACTGCTGTTGCGAAAACGCAATGTTGGCCGTAAATGTACAGTCCCTGGCCAAATTACTTGAAACACTCAATATTTTGTAGTTTTTTCATAATAAAATATAAACTATACATGAATTGTATTTTTTATTTATAAAACATATTGTAAAAATATGTAACATATGTAAATATTAAATAAGTAATTAATATTTAGTCCATAACCCATGATTTTTAATAACACCTTTAATTCTTCGGGGCATACTTTCAATGCAAGATATTGTCTCTTTTATATCTTCATCGTTCTCCCATACATCCTTTATATTCTTCATTAATATTTCCTTTGTAGGGTTTTCTCTTTCATATACCTTACTTTTTAGTCGATTCCATACGTTCTCGATTGAGGTCCGGTGAATTTCCGGACCAACGTAAAAGAGGTATGTGATTGTCTTCAAAGAATTTCTTAACCTTTTTTGCCACATGGCAAGGAGCATTATCTTGCATAAATATACGCCCTGTCGGTATGCGACGTCCTGGCTTAAAATACAGTAATAACGTGTTTTTTAACACATTTATGTACTGCTCTTGACCCATTGTACCTTCTGTAAAATACAAAGGGCCGGGTCCGTCTCCACTAATCACTCCCCAAATCATTACCTGCGGAAGGTGTTTTATAGTTCGAAGAACCGTGGACTCTGTGAGACGTTCGCCAAGGCGTCTACGAACAAATTGTGCTCGCTGCACTAACACACAGAGCGAATACTCGTCGCTAAAGAAAACCTATTAAATAATGCAAACATTAATTCAGTAAAAATCATGTTAAGTTATTCACCTTTTTCCAATTCTCGTCTGTGAAATGTCGATAGTCTCTTGCAAAGTTGAGACGAGCAGATTTAATTTTTTCTGTTAAACGCGGCTTTTTTACAGGTATTCGGCCCATTAGGCGATTTTCGCGCAATCGGCGCCTGACAGTTCTGCTCGAAATCTCTATTCCTCTCTCTTGTAAATTTTTTTGAATCATTTTAATTGTAGCATATCTATTGCTCAATGCCTGATGAACAATTTCACGGTCAGATCTCTTCGAAGTTTTTCTTTTTCGACCGCACTTTGCCCGTCTTTGTGTCGATGTGCTAGTTCCTTCGTTTAAGTTTCTAGCTAAGCGCGATACAGAAGAAGGAGATACTTTCTGTAATTTTGCAATTTCTCGTTATGAATGTTTGTTTTATTGCAGAAGAGCCTTGTATAGCGACTTTTTGTTCACTTGTTAAATCTTTCCCGGGCATTTTCTACAAAAACCCCATATATTTCAATTTTTTTCAAATTCCAAATAATTCATTATTAAGAGATAGATAGAATAACAATTTTACCTTTGCAATAACGATATATCAACACAAAACACTTAACGATAGTCCACGACTTAGCTTCTATACGGTTATGACGAAATATTTAAAAAAATATCGATGCATTCTCTAAACTGTGAACTCGCTAAATGTAAGTTGATAACTGAAATATTTATATATATATGTACTTTACTCTTCTAAATATCATTTATCTGGTATTTTTATTTATTGATACAATAATATAGTCCCCCTATAAATGATCGGATTCAAAGCAAAAGAATATCACTATAATAGGATGGGAATTTCCAGGTAAAAAGGTTGATTTATGACATGTTTCAAGTAATATGGCCAGGGACTGTAGTCAATACTTATAGTTTATGGTATTGGCCAAAACACTACACATTTTTTACACACGAAAACTAGTGTTATGCCACACATTACACCGTCGTCTTTTCTCTTCCTTGGATTTAGTAATTATTTGTCTAACGTTATCGTAGCGCATAGCATGACGCACATTCATTGACGAGGTATGTCCTAGTCAAAGCCTTGAAGTTCTTTTCTTCTCACTTTTCAACAAACTCATTTCGATACAACTTCGAAAATTTAATTCGGACATTTTTGCCTCATTACAAATTCTGCCAGGCATTCACCAAAGCATTCCCGATGAAATTGAAGAAAAGCGGGCACCACCATTTCTTGCCTCTGATACCAACTCTGTAATTGGCGATGGCATTATCATGTAAATCCACCCTGCCCATGTGTCGATTGTATTTTTCGATTATATTTGGCTGTTTTACTTGCGTCTCCTGTTATTCCCTGTGGTTCTAATTTATCCGCATTTGATGCTTACAGTAACCACTGCACTATCGTTCCAACGTATCATTAGCACAGAAGAATTTTTGTCACATGTGACATCAAATGTTCCTCGGGCTGTTCTACTTAGCGAATTTGAAGGTAGTAAAGAACATTTAGCCGTTCGATATTCCCGTATCGTACCAGTGACATAAAATTCCTTTTCTTCAAGCATAGCCACGAAAGCACAACTAGTAAAAAAGTTTTCCAAATATACTTTGTGGTTACCCGGATTTTGAATAATACACAAGAGCTCAAGTACGGTTTGCGATTCTGGTCCTAATCCATTATTTTTTTTTGTTTTCCACCATACGGGAAACACTCCAAACTGTAAGAATCTTTCATCCCGGAGTTCAAATAATGACCGCACTTTGGAAAACTTATCATCGCACCACCAGTACATTTCAATGGGAACTATTTCTAAATACTCTTTTGAACTATTCTGTGTATGTATGCAATGTCGCCAAACACGAGCGAATTTTTAACGCCTACTTTTAAGAACGCTCCTCCTAAAAAAACAGTATTAGTAATACATAGATTACTGACCATAATTTTTAAATGCATTTCTGTCAACAAACATTAAAAAAACACTTATAAAATAGAAATTGAATAACGTAATACTCGGAAAGATAAGGAAGCTGAACAAAATTTTCTTTGCTTTATTGACAACTCTGTTTCTCATCAAAACAGTACATATTAGACCAGCATGGTTTTTAAATTCTTAATTGTAATTAATCTTACTGATACGTGTTAAAGTAATTATTCACCACTGCACAGTACATTTTTTAGCTTCAACGTAGGTGTAGGTGTGCCAGTAAATTTAATTAAACACAGTGGGAGCGTTGACGTTCACTCGGCTTTTTAAGTAATGCATGTTTTTGTAAACATGTTGAAACTAAGCTAAATATATTTGTATATATTTTGCAGCAGTTTTCGATAAATTCATGAATGACTTTGGGCAAAGTTTTAAAGTACCTTTTTTTAAAGCTTCAATTCACTTTTATAAAATATAAAGCAGTAGGTACCCAAGATTTGGTGCATTTGCGTATATTTTTTTATTTTAAAAAGAATATTCATATTCTCCAACAGCCTACTCCACCAAAAAAGCCGCCCAGGAGGAATCTTTCTGTATCTCCCACCCATCAGCAGCCTATGTCCACTTCCGTTGATGGTTACAGCAACCATGCCTATGAATACGTTTACTTTGCAAAGACGGGGACGCGAAGTCAAAACAATATAAATGAATTAGAACACGAAAATAAAAGAGAAAGACTGGTCCATGGTCGAAGTGTCGATCAATACGTAGAAATGAATGCCGTTTTTAACATTCCAATCGATGACGAATCCCATCGACAAAAAGAACTTCACCGAGGTAAAAGCGAAGATTTGGATTGCAGACGGAGAGAAGAACCAGTAGCAATCACGAGCGTCTACGAGAACATGACCATCAAGCAACAGAATCCTCGCCGTAAACTACGGAGAAATCAAGACGTCTACGAAGATTACGATTTCCGAAAAAAGGACGAGAAAACTTGTTCTTCCGCTCCAGAAACAACATTCGTATCTAGTGCTTTTATTATGGTGAAAGATAATTATAGTGATGATAGATACTCTTCCGATAGTGTTAAAGTGACTAATTCGAACATGTTAACGCATTATCCTTTAAGCCCAACGCATTACCATCAACCGCCAACTCCGGATCATCCCCCGCCATCAGCGTTGCAAGCCGAAAATTGCATTTTAGAAAAAATTAGACCTCTCAGCCAGGTAAGCTTGTAGGCAGCTATTAGCACGCATCCAACTAGCAATCATGTGATATGTACTAAGCAATTTTTTTTTAATTAATGGGAAATTATACTATTTTATGCACTACTTAGTAATAATTTAAATTGATTATTTTGCATTTTTATATCAAGGCATTTAAGTATTTGATTAACTTAAAATAGCTAGTTTTTAAAGAATATCATTTGCCATAAGTATTAACTTAAAAAAAAAGAGCAGTAAAAATGTTAACTATTTTTATTAATAATTTTACACGTATCCTAAGCGCTTTAGTCAGGCAATATTTTCTGGCGTTTCATATTTATACCTTTTTGCAGATTAAATTAGTAATTATAGATTCATTCTGCGAGTATATTATTAATTTCAGATTATAGTTTATAAACAGTATAAATATGTGATACGTATTCTATGTCTCAATAGGAAAACACCTACCACTTACCTCTTCAAGTATATATTAGTATAATTTGTTCCATTATAAATTGATTTTAATTAGATAAAACATATTTTTTAATAAGATAAAACATAATTTTTAATAAGTTAAAACATATTTTACATATATATTTTCCTTTATCATTGATTAAAAAATTAACAGCTAAAAATAATTTATTTACTTAACTAATTGTTAAGCAACAAAAATTATAGTATTTTTAAGCAAACAAATATTTTCAAAAATAACTTTTAACCTTAAGAAATTTGGTACCGACCGCCGTAGAGATTTTCTTGGAATTACTTTAAAGTTGTACTATATGTATAAGCTACGAAGAATTTTGTAGCTTACATTAGTCCTCTATTTTGAAACATACAGTGTGTCTCACTTTAGACCCCAGTATTTTTTATATATTATCGATTAAAAAAAAAATCTTTTTTCTGATTGTACCCCTTACTAAATTGTACATTTAGGGTATGTTACTTTCTCTTCACAGTAAAATGCTAGTCTATTACGATTTAAAATAAACAGCAAAATTGAAGAAGTCGTATTAGGGATTTTTTTTATAAAAAAATCCGAAATTTCATTAAAAACAAAAAATTTTGAAAATCTTTCTCAAATAATTTTTAAGTCCAGAAAATTCGAATAACAATCTCACGATGCTTAATTAAATACTTAAATAACAGCATCTTCAACTAAGCTACCATTAGCACGTATGCGTTTTTCAATTCATTTTTTTGTTGTTTCCGACAACCTTTCTCATTTCTTCTCGACCTATGTCTTGGCAGGCTTGAGTTATTCTGTCACAAAGTTGTTGAATTGGTCTAGTTTTATACACTTTATTTTTAATAGTTCCCCAAAAATGAAAATCTAATCGTGTGATATCGTGAGATCTAGGTGACCATTCGATTAGGGGACTATTACAACCTATCCATCTTCCCTGGAAATTCTCATTTAACCATTCCCTAACCACAACTCAATTATGTATAGGCGCCCCGTCTAATTGATAATACATTCCCTGTCGTACTGCTACTGGATCATGTAATGCATCCCATAAATCGTTATTTAGAAATTTAAAAAAACGCGGAGCATTTAAATTTTGCCTAAACAAGAATGGTCCTATAATCCCGTTGTTTAGAATTCCGCACTAAACGTTAATTTTTTGAGAATACTGACCTTTACAGTTTATTATCCAGTGTGGGTTTTCGGCAGACCAGTATCTACAATTTTGTGATGAAACTATTCCATTGGTGATAAATGTAGGCTCATCAGTAAACAAAATTTGCTTTAGGAAACATTGATCAATTATAAAATTACATTGACTCCACAAACAATATTCCAAACGTCTTTCAAGATCCCCCTCTTCCAAAGTATGCAGAAATTTCGGCTTGAAAGGAATTTTCTTATGTCTACGAAGGCACCTCCAAATTTTATCTTTTGAATAATTTAAAACTGAGGACATCATTCTTAGACTGGATGTTGGATTCTCTGATATAATTCAAAATAACGTTATCTTCAGGATGATGATAGTTCCTTGTAATTGATTTTGTCATATTTCCAGTACGATTAAATAAATTGTTAATTCTTAGTACAGTCGTATGCGTAACGGGAGGACGGCCTGGATGTCTGGTATTAAATTTACGGGCAGCTTCCTGTGTTGAACGAACATTATCACCCACTAATCTTATTATCTCAACTTTATCAGCCAAAGTTAAATTTACAGCCATATTAACATTTGATAAATGACATGTGGTTAGATCAGCAATACATTGTTTTTGATGTATTAATGAAAACTCATGGCAAACTTGTAATATTATTCGAATTTTCTGGACTTAAACATTTTTTTGAAAAAGATTTTCAACATTTTTTGTTTTTAATGAAATTTCGGATTTAGCTTATTTGAACGATTCCGAACAACTTTTGTTAAGAAAATTTTTTTTGATAAAAAAATTCAATTTTGCTGTTTATTTTAAATCGTAGTAGACTAGCACTTTACTGTGAAGGGAAACTAACATACCCTAAAAGTACAATTTAATGAGGGGTATAATCAGAAAAAAGATTTTTTTTAAATCGATAATATATAAAAAAAGATACTAGGGTGGTGCCGTCTAAAGTGAGACACTGTAGATATTCCCTCGATTCAAGTTCAAAGTTAAGTTTTGAAGCAGAAGGCACAATTGACTACATGTATATTTGCAAGCGCTTCTTACGCCCTAAGTTCTATGATATATTCCTAGGCAATTCGTTTTCTCTAACGCAATTTGCAGATGTACTCTGCAGAAAATATGCGAGGGTATATCAACACTCTACTACTAAATCACAACGTATGATTCTTGCCAAATTTATTTTGTGAAAAGTTCAACGAAGAATTTTTTGTTGGGGTAAGTGAATCAAATTCAGTGATTTTCATCATCTTATGTCTCAAACTTTTTGGTTGCTGTTATTGCTAAATTAAGAATCAACCAATACCGTCAACCGGGTGAAGTTGACGATATTTACAGATAACTAAAAAACAGATAATTATATTTTAATACAATTAAATATATAACTTCGTTGATGTTTGGCCAGTCTATTGATCATTGCATCAGCGCCGTAGGGCTAGCATCTTTTTGGTTAAAAGATTCTGAAATCTGGGATGAAGTCGATCACCCATATTAAAATACATAACTCTCGCTTTAGAACGGTTTAGGGCGAAATCAAACAAACAGAAATAAAAAAATATATTAAACAATTGCAGCAACATTTTGCAATAAAACGCATATTAACACAAACAAATATCATTTGAGCGCGTTTTTGCGCATCATTGATTTCTTTGTCACGAAAACCTTATAAGCATTAATAAAACTGAACAGAAAAATTCCTAGTAATTAATTTAACCAAAACAAACGAAACGAACACATGCAAAAATTTTTGCTGGGGCGTTTCCTGTTCTTCTTCTCTAATTAGTGCACCCACTTCTTGTGTATGAAAATAGCAAATACATACTTATATACACAAAAAATTTACTGTACGATTGTAATGCGTTCGTGTGTACACCTCATATCACAGCAGACAAAATTCGAATAAGAAAATCATATAAAATCAATTGCTTTAAATCTAACTTCAAACCCGAATAAATTTCAGCTTCACCCTGTTATTTGGTGTATTTGTTTACAAAAATTGCAACTGAAACGACACTAAAAGTAAATTTCCAAATTTCTTTGTAGGCAGCTTTTATTGAATATATTCCTTATCACCTAGAGTGGTTAGGACCGGCCTAGTTGTAATAGATTCAGCTGTGCAAATTTTTGATTTCGTATAGTACAAATTAAAAGAGTTTGCTTTTGAATTTTTAATAATTTATGTTAAACTTACTGTTCGCATTTAACTCCCACATACGGGATTACACTTGTTCATTAGTCGGCTCTACTGTTGTAAATAAAAAACAACTGACTGTTTATGTGTTGTTGCTACATGAATTAAAAAATGTGAAAAATCCTATTTGATTGACATCACCCCCGTTGACGGTAGTAAATTAAAAAAAAAAACTATGATTTCCATGTTATATTTTTCATTAAAGGCCGTGCGACACGATAACAATTTTAGTACAAAAACTGAAACTAAATTTTGGCAACAATTTTTTTTTCAATTTTCGAGCTTGTTCTATTGTTAAGTAACGAATTTTATAACAAATTTTGTACAAACTCGGTTAAACATATAAATATTTTTAATATGACATGAAGATATAGCATGTGGAAATCGACGATTCGTTTCAGGTACGTACAACATTTATATGGGGATTTGATTTATAGTTAATCCGTCGTCCTCAAAAGTACCAGAAAAGACAACGTTAGAATTAATAAATTGTAATTCCCAGGTTGAATGAACAAGTATTCATTCGAAATAAGTAACTTCGTAGATGTGAGAATCATCAATGTCTTTTAAGAATTAATAAAAGCTCCAATTCAATCATTAGCTCGAATATCCTCCTTTTTAACGATTCTCTCATGTTTAGATAAAAAAATGCTGCTCGTGGCGGTCTCGAAGTGCAGTATTCAACTATAGCGTTCGGGTCGTTTGCAACCGGTCGGTATGTAAAAAATAACTACATTATTTTCATGCAACGTGCTTCAGTTATGTCAAGATGCTTATTGTCAACCTAAGATCCCGTGCCAATTAGTAAAATACGCACCGAACACTGCTTATGTACAGTGTTTAAGTATTCATATTTTTTCTTTTTGTGTACCTTTACATTAACATGTATACTATTACACGAATAGTGTGGTTTATTACTTTTGTGAATTGAGTACATTCAAAGTAATAGGGACCTACACATAATTAGTACAAATCTTTCCCTAAAATCATTACTAAAGCAAATATACTCGTATGTATGTATATGGATGTGTCATTTGTAGTCTGCTAATTTTAGCCAGTAACATTTTTAACCATTAAACAGGAGAATTCGTTTTCATATGTACTATCATGATTATTAATCATTGATTATTAATACGATGTCCAGTGTCTTGCAATCTACTTATAAATTTATTTTGCTTTCCTTGTTATCATTGACTAACATAATTATTACATATAAACGAAGAGGGGAAATACGAAATGAGGCAAGTTTCAAAATAGTAATTGTGTGTTTTTCCAAAAACTGCATAGAAATCGTTTTTGCTGTTTCTTATTAGATGCATCATATCAAAATTTAAAATTGGAGAATATATCAGAAAAAATAAAAGAACCCGTAACAATCTCCAGTGTTTAGACTAGATTAGATTGAAAACGAGGTAATTCCTGGCCTATTTTACTGCGACCTTTTCAGATCTATTGTAGTTCCTGTATTGTTATATCATTTACATTAGCTTCGCTTTTTTCACCAGACCAAGCAACCTTGTGAGCGATCTCTACGTTTCGGCTTTTGAGTATTCCGAACTCATTTCTGAGAACCGTATTCCTGCTTGTATTGTGTAGTCGCGCAGTACGTGAACGGCAGTCTCTTCTTCCGCCTGGCAGGACCTGCATGCTGTTTACTCTGTTTGGCCTAGGTTATTCATGTGTTTCTTGAGCATACAATCTTCTGTTAGCAGGCCTACTATTGTTTTAACAGACCTTCTAACTCTACCTAGTAAATTTAGGCTTGTATCCAATCAGAAATTGCTTGGCCTGTCTCCGATCTGGAACACTGTGTCACCAGTCTTGAGATTTCTTATCTTTCCATTGCTTAGTAGTTGATTTAACTATATGCCATGGCTACAGAGGCGAGAGCCTTGTTTTTTCTAAACTTTATTTTACCTTTTTTGATGTTATTCTCAACACCTTCTGCCGCAGTCACCTTTAATTGTTTCTGAGCGTTTCTATGATGTAGGGGTATTTTAATTCCCTCTTGAAAACTAATCACGTCTTTTTCAGTCGTCTAATCCCTAATTCTACAGGTGAAGCTGGTTTTTATCAAATTATCTTTGAGTGAACCAAAATTATACTGCTTTTACTTGCTTTTGTAGATAAATTATACGCATTTTCCTCTGGAAGTTGATTCCGCAGGAAAAGAATGTATTTCTCATTCTACAAGCTACCTGTTGGTTTAAAGTAGGCGCCAAAATTATTTGGTAACACTTGCAGATTATCTTGTTCCTCCGTCTAATGCTTTAAATGTGTTGAATATGTGGGAGCCTTCTCCAATTAGGTGTAATAGCTGGGCACATTGTATGCTTTCTTGTTTAAGGAAAAATTGACAATGTTCACTTCCTGCCATGGCTTTTGGGGCGATACCTACGCTATAATGTATACAATTACAAAAGGCACTTAAAACCTGTATATACAGTGTGTTAAAACTTAATTAACTGGTACTCTCTTCTTCCGTTTTCACACTCTTCAAATGATCAATCGAAATTATATTCAAATTACTGCAAGATATCAAAACTCCAGCCAAGTAGTTTCTACGATCTCAGAAATAAGTTATTATTTACAAAGTTAGTTGCGTCCTACTTGCCACACCAGTAAATTAGAAGTACCTGTTTCGACTGCTTAAAATTGATCAAAAACTACTTAGAATTATAAAAGCTTTAAAACTATATCGCTCGTATTGAGCATGCCACATTTTGGTGGTACAAAATAATTTTGCAATATAGTATAATTTCTCAAGAACATATCGAATTTTATATACATTATACCATCGCATTATACATATGCATTTGTCTATTGAAAGTATTATATGTATGTATTTTGTTACGTTTTTAATTAATAAATGATTTTATAACGTTTTCCTTTTTTCGTTTTCTTTTATGTACTTTATTTGCACCCACCTACCTTTTTTGTAGTTAGATCTTTGTCCGCATTATACGTTTGTTTCACGTCATTAGAGTACATGCATTTGTTATCTGTTAAACACACCTCTAGATACATTATAACATCACTAAAGGCCTTTGTAAATCAAGTAAATGTATAAAATATTTGTAAACATGTTTTAAGAATATCTAAACTAAATTTGAAAGCTACAAATCGGAGAATTTTGTTAAAAGGTAAGTTTTTATGTGAAAGCTTGTGTCTCTTGGAATAAGCACCACATTACGCTAACAACCGACGAATTTTAATAGTTAAAATTATCTGAGAACATTGCTTATCGTCGCAACATTTTTTTTTTCTGTAAAACGTAATATGTTGGTGGAAAAAAATCGAAAACGCTCAGCTAAACAACCGCTTATAAACCTAAAAACTTTATTATCTGTACGAATTTCAATTCTACGTATTTCAAGTTAAAAGCAGTAAGTAACATAGGAGTTGATTTATGTAACTTTTGTCTCATTGTCTAAGTATGTTAGCACCAAATTCCAATTGTTTTTCTTGTTAAATGTGGAACGTTAATATTATTTCCAGTCTGGTGATTCCGCGTCGTAACAACCTACATATGTTATTTGTACACATTTTCAAATTTATAGTACATAGTCAATTTGTTAATGATACCAAGTTTTCAACGTTTAGGAGAAGTTAATTTTTGCCATTAAATCTTAATGGATTTTTATAGTTTTGGTGTCTATTTGAATCAATTTTCTAAAAACTACAAACTAGACTGCAACTAGACACTAGACGCACATTTGAACAACTATGCTAACATCTTCAGCAGGAAGTTTGAACAGTGCTGAAGATGATAGCTTAGCTGCCGAAACATGCATCCAGTGTTAGTGAAGTGTTTCAGTGTTCCGGTGCCGCACTGTTCAAGCACACGATTTATTATACTGCAGAATTGTTAACAATGTTGCTATTATTATCTGCATTGTTTAGTTCAATTTATCCAATTACGTTAAATATATCGGCGAATGTGTATATGAAGGTTGTACGGAATTCTGGGATCCATCCTTATGATTTGCAAACAAGTTCCGAGATAAAAAAATATATTTTGTACATCGATATTTAGTAATATAGAGCCACTATAGCGATTTCTATGTACGGTACGCGAATTTTCCCCTGAAATTTTTGATAAGTTTTGAAATATTATAATTTAAGACAGATTGCATCTAAACACTACTTCCTGAGATATTTTGAGCTATTTTTTTGGGAATATAGGAGGGTAGTCTGAAAAGTTTCAAGCCTCAACAGGAAGATACCATTGCGTGTCAAAGATATTCTGGTAATATAATTGCGCATGCGTTGAAGCATACTTTTGAAAATTTCAGCCATGTTTGACGTTCAGTTGTTTGTGTCAGTCGATGTTAGTGTTTCTGTAAAAATGGAAGAAAATCGAATATCGAGTCGTCGTCATTAAATTACACGCCTACGCAAATGAAAGCCGCGATGGGCGCTGTTTATGGGGACTTTGAACCATTATTTGAAATTTAAACGTGATCGTACCAGCTTGATTGACAACCAACGGGACGGGCAAAAACTGCTACCAATACCGATAAAATCTAAAGAGTTCACCAAAAGCTGCTAGACGACCGTTGAATTAAGGTTAGAGAGATAGCAGAGGCTGTGGGCACCTCGAAAGAACGTGTTTGTCATGTATTGACTGAAGATTTGGGCATGAAAGAGCTAACCACGCATTGGGTGCCGCGCTTGCTCACTCAGGACCAAAAGCGTATTCGAATGAACATTTCCAAAGCCTTATTGAAGCAGTTTAAGCGAAATAAGTCGAAGTTTCGGTATCGATTGATAACTGTAGGTGAAACTTGGATACACCAGTACACTTCAAGGCACAGTCAAAATAGTGGACGGCGACAATGCCGAATGGGCTCCAAAAAGGCGAAAACTGTTCCATCGGCCAGGAAAGTGATGGCGAGTGTTTTTTTGAGATAGTCATGCAGTTGTGTTAATTAACTATCTTGATAAAGGAAAAGTAACTGGGGCATACTACGTATCATTACTTGACAAGCTGAAGGCAGACATTGCGGAAGAATAGCCTCATTTCAAGAAAAAGAACGTTTTGCTTCACTAATTCAACGCATCGTCTTTCACTTCAGTGATCGTCATGGCAAAAATTCATGAATTGGAATTCGAATTCATAGGCTCAAAGTTTCGCTTGGATGACAGAGATTTTCATCGAATGAGGAGGCCAGATTCGAAAACGACTGCTTTGCAGAACAAGATGCCAACTACTATTTGGACGGATTAAAGAGATTAGAGCATCGCTGGGAAAAGTGTATAGAGTCACAAGGAGACTATGTTGAGAAATAAAACTGAATTTGACAAAAGAATAGTTTTTTTTTGTGTTAGGCTGGAAGCTTTTCAGACTACCCTTACACGTTAACAAAGGCCATATATAGCCTTTGTTAACGTGTAACTACGATTTTTGAAAAACACTTCACGATTTATTTGTTAATCATTATTTAAATTGTAGTTTTTCATGATGAAGCCTGCAAGAAAATTAATAAATTTCGAAATAACATGGCAACACCGCGTCTTACGGGAAGAAGATATAGTTTTATACATTCCTGAAAAGTATTTCACTTAAAAATGTACCCTAACCGCAATGCTTGCTTACGGTATATTTTAGAGATGAACCCGCAATTTTGTGCAATATTTATAAACTCTCGAACACACTACAAAGAAAAAGGCCACAAGGCCCACAATTTAGTCCCTGCACCTTAATTATTCCTGGATGGTGGAATTGTTTTGGTACTAAATTTGTAACAATTTATTTGGTATTTGACGATGCTATAGAAAATACTGAATGTCATGAGCAGTGAACGGCAAAATCGTAAGGGGTACGACTCAAAGTCGCGAATCGTAAACAAGATACAGAGACGCACTAAGTGTATGTTGCATATTTCGAACGCTACGTATTTAAACAAAATTCATATATTAATTATAAATTGAAAATAGAAGATATGTATATATGTAATAAATTTGTGTCAAGTGGGAAATAAGAGAAATGAATTAGCTACTACCACAAAAAACTTTTCTATATTTTCTGCAGTAAAATGGCTTCTTTTTAAAGTTAGTATGTTTTCCAGTATCGAAAACGTTCTTTCAACTTCACAACTTGTAAACGGAACAAAAGTAAAATGTAATATAAGAGAGATATTTTATACATTTACAGTGGTACCTCGGTTTACGATAGTATCTTATTACGGAAATTTCGGATTACGGAAGAAAGTTTGGATGAATTTTTGTTTCCAAAACCAAAAGGTAATCCCTGATACGAAACGCGGCATACAACCTTTACAGATTCGGCAGAATTTCCGCGCGGCTCGTGTACATGCTAAAAAGGGATAGTTATATACAACGTAATGTGATGGTTTGTGTGGTTAACTTCCCACTATTCCACCGCCTCGCAGCTGACTTGAATTTATAGTTAATATCACTCTTACCTTATCCGAAAATCCTTTTATCTTTGTTTAATATCTTTTTCAAAGAACAAAGCCGAAAGTTCTATGGTCAAATAAATTCTTATCTGTGGCGTCTCTAATTTTCTAATATGTATGAAAAAGCCACCTCACCCTCACTGTAAACGCCAGAAAGTGTCATTAAAGGTAGTGTATGTAAGTGAAGTTATATATTTTTAATTTCAGTCTAAAGAGTTTTTAAATACCTAGAATTTCTTATAGGAACATTTGATTCTAATTGCGAAATTTCGGATTACGAAATGTTTTTGGAACCAATTAATTCCGTAAACCGAGGTACCACTGTATTTAATTTTTGTATTTCTCCTGGTAATTAGTTTAGTGTATTTAAATCGGAGTTTCTGCTGAACACTTTATCAACTTAATCAGTTTATTTTCACATTTATTTGGAAATAATCAACGATTAAAGTCTGTCAATTGGATAAAAATCAAATAAGATGTATTACGTATTTCCTTAAATCTGTGTCGAACAGATATCTCGAACACGTGTGCTAGGAAACTGACTTGCGACTGTGTGGGATTATTTAGGAACACTAAGGGTTGGAGAGGGCATTTCTAGCACAAGCGGCAACGTTATTCGCTATATGTATGAGACCAGCGCTTATAAATGAATTCTTACCTACCCTAGTATATTCAGCAATTATATACGTCCTAAACGTTCAAGAGATTATTTTAATACACCACTTTTGTTTAAAGTAAATTTCTTCCATATTAAAATCTCTTAATGGCGGTAAAACAAAATTTTGCAATATACCAAAATAACTGTTTTGATTTAAATCATATTCGAAAAACAACAGACAATTTTATTTAGGAAGTTCCTGCACCTCATATTCACTTGAGGTTTGAAAATACGACTAAACTTAGGTTTAAACGGATAAACTTCTTCATTAGTTTTTTTTTTTTTTGTAAAACATACCCGCAAAACTTTTTCGCAAGGATAATCTAAGGTTTCCTTTCATAGTATTGTTACTATAGCGTCCTCAGCGCATTGTTTTATAGTTGCGTCATTATACTATTTCTATAACTAAAATACAAAGCAAAAACTTTTATACAGAATATTTTTTCAGAAAGACTAAAATAAAAAAGTTTTTCCTTTTTTTGAATCAAATCCATGCGCACACAGTATACACAAAGGTAACATTTTTTGGAAACGAAAAAGACAATATTTACTACATTGTTAATTCTTGGAAGCTTGAATAATTGTGTGAACTATATTGCACTATTGTCTTATGCAGATGGTCATATATAACAGGGTAGTGCGAAAAGTTTCTAGCCTAACACAGAAACGAGTTCTTTTTTTGTCAAATTCAATTTTATTTCTCGGCAAAGTCTCCTTGTAAATCTTTTGCATCGATGCTCCCATCTTGTTCTGGAAAATAAGCGTTTACGAATGCGATAGCCTCCTCATTCCGTGAAAATCTATCTTCTGAGCGTTGTCTTGGTAGAATAAAACTTTCAAATGCGGCCGTTCTTCAGCAATTTCTGCTTTTAACTTGTCAAGTAATGATGTGTGCCATGACTCCGTTATTGTTTTTCCTTTTCCAAAATAGTCGGCTGACACAACTCCATGACTACTCCAAAACTCACTTTCTCGGTCGAGCAGTCTTCAGCTTTTTCGCAGCCGACTCACCATTCGCAGTCTACTATTTCGACTGTGCCTTAGCTTCAGGAGTGTACCGGTGTACCCAAGTTTAATCTACAGTTATTATTCTACGCTGAAACTCCGACTTATTTCGCTTAAACTGCTTTAACAGGGCTTTGGAAATGTGCATCCGAATTCAGTGCTGAGTGAGTAAGCGTCACACCCAACGCACGGTTAGCATTTTCGTGCCCAAATCTTCGGTCAATATATGATACACACGTTTTATCGAAATGCTGTCTCTCTAACCTTAATTCGACGATCATCTAGCACCATTTGTGAAACTTTCCCGATGTTATCGTTAGTGGTTGCAGTTTTTGGCCGCCGCGAACGTTCATCATCAATCGAGCTGGTGCGACCACGTTCAAATTTCACTGTGGCAAATGATTGTGTAGAGTTCCCGTAAACAACGTCTATATCTCGGCTTCAATTTGCGTAAGCGCATTGCCTTCCAAATGGAAGAATTTAATGACGGCTGGATATTCTATTTTTTCAATTTTCCAGAAATACTAACATCAACTGACGCAAACGTCTGTTAAAGTTTCAAAAGTATAGCTCAACGCATGCGCAATTATATTACCGGAATATTTTTGACGAGTAACGTAATCTTCATGTTGAGACTTGGAAACTTTTCAGATGATCCTCGTATTATGGTTCATAAGGATGGGATATAAAACTGATTTTTATTCTCGATTAAACAACACGACTGGAAATAAAATCTGCATCGTTTGGGTCGAAGGGCGAGTATACTAACTACTTACCGCACAGATGGTTCTTAACATTACTTCATCGTTGTATTATACATAATGTCCCATCAGAATCTGCAGCTGTACGTATCTGTGCGTAATATCCATAGAAAAAAAAACGTAATACAAAAAAAAAACAAGTGAATTACGGCTAACTATGAGACTAACCCATATCTGTTGCTTTCGGGTATATCAGAATATTATTCCATTTAAATTTTACATAACATTTCAAATTTACTCAAACTTAATATGCATATGTATGTGTTACTATTGTTGAATTAAAGCTTTAGAAAAGGAAGATCCAGACGGAAAGCACCAGTCTTCCAAACGCCCCTAGAATTTTGTGGTATAAATTTTGATGTATCGGTGTAAATTAAAAATGCATCTGCTATCTAGGCTCTCGCGATAAAATGTTATAGTAAATTAGTGTCAAAAAAGAAAAAAGGTAATTTGCTGTTAATATTTGGTACTTGCTGGGCAAAACAGTAAAAGTAAGTAAGCAAGTTGCACTGGGCTAAAATAACTAACACCATATATAATTGATTGAGGCTACTAACAAGGGTCATGGCAATGTATGAAACTCATAATACCAAAATTTAAGAGCACTGCTTCTATGTTTGCTTCCATACAAATGCTGCGTTACGAAGCTATGTATTCTACTAACTACTGCCTCTACTACTATTGGACGTGACATAAATTTTTGTCAGCAATTTCATGATTCACAAAATACTGGAGAAACATTATAAAACAAACTAAAATGAATATTATAACATTATAACACACACATATACATTCGTTCTCTTTGTATATACTGCATGCATTTCCAAATTATATTCGTAGTGGAGTTTTTTCTGTCGCATGACCTAATCACGCTTTTGCTTTAAATGCATTGTTCTAACACTGCTCTTCAAGCTATGGCATATATCCTGATAACAAGCTTCTTAGGAGTACAAAAGACGTTCAAAAGACATGGAGACAGAAACTGAAGACGAGTACCTCTTAATATATGATGAATCCAGCGGGAGCTTCTCTAGTAGCGTATCGTTGTCTGATAGGAGCGTCGACAATATCGTCGAGGAATACCAATCCGATGCGCCGTTTGCAGGTAATACAGTTTCACGTTATCTTTATTGTAAATTATGGGTGTTTTAATACAAATATTTAGTTTGTATAAAATAAAAATGGTCATAATTATGTTATTTCATGACGCCATAGTTATAATACTCGAAATATTAATAAAATTCTTATGAACTAATTACACTAATAAGAATGATGTGGCATTTCTCTAAAGCGATTTTTACAATTCCGATTCCTTCAGTAAACATAAAAACAAATAAAAAAGCATTTTCTAATGCAATGCGTCAGTTAGGAAGTTAAGGTGAGGTATTTCAGTGGCAATTTAGTACTGATATATGAATAACATACGTTTTCAATTATAAAATCAAGATAGTAACCAAGATGAGAAAAGAGATACTAATGATTAACCTGGGCAAATATGCGGTAACAGCCAGAGGCATGGCGAGCGCGTAAAAGTTTACACATAAAGTAGAAGGTAAGAAATAAATTATAAAACGCGCTGAAACACTTACCGTTTTAAAAGTCTTCCGTGAAATCATAAACTGGGTAACATCTGTTAAATATTTGAATCATTAGATATGTTTCCACAGCTGTTTCAGTCAAGTGAGTACGACGTGCGGAATAAATGTTTTTTAATGCCGAAAACGGCCGTTCGACATCTAGCGATATTGTATTTACATATTAAAAAAAATCTTTGAAACAACTTAAAAAACGCGCACCTTCACAAATTTGTCTTAATATAAGAAAATCGGAGTCTTTCTCTAAAACACTTTCAAATTTTCGTATTACACACCAATTTGTTTCGACTTCTACAGCGCATAACTGTGCGTGAACATCATTCTCAATTTTTCTATTCCCTCCGCTAGTCCGAAGTAATTGTTGTGAATAGTTTGTAAAGCTCTTTTAGCCTGACTATCTTGAAATATTTCCTGGCCTTTCTTGATTGCTGCAGCTTCTGTCGGATTGAATTTTAAAACTACCTTCTTTACTTGATCAAAATATTTGTTGTAGTAAAACGCAGCCTGCAACCATGTTCCCCAACGTGTAACAATCGGCTGTGGTGGTTCAGGTAAATCAGGACACAGTTTGTGAAATAGTCGGGTACATTTCGGGGACTTTAGAAACACTGCCTATGTACTAGCAATCAATGCATTTACTAGTAGAAAACATGTAGGAATCGTTTGTGCCGCAAGATTTAGAATATGGATTTTACACGTTACATGTAAGAACTAAGCCACTGTGTTCTTTAAGAGATCGGCCCAAAGAACGCATGTTTGTGGCACCATCACTCATAAACATTAAAATTTGCTTAGATGACACTTCAAATTTGTTCAATGTGTTCAACACCACCTTTAAAATCTCATCGGCAGTACAATTTATAACTCTTTTGGAAGCAAGTAAGAAGGAGGATGACGGTTGATGTGGTTCCATTGTACGTACCATTACTTTAACCACAGAATGTTTTTGACGATCTGTTGTTTCGTCCACACACAACCACCGTTTTTTATCTTTCAATTCCGTTTTCATTCTTTTTTCTATATGTTCACGAGCAAATGGCACTACATTTCGTATCGATGTCCGACTAGGTAATTTACAGTCCGCATATTTATTCCAGAAAGAGACAAATGCTTCTTTGTCTAGTAAACGAAACGATAGATTACATAAAGTAAGAGTAACACATAAATCAAATGTAAATTTTTCTTGGTCTCGTATGCCACTTTTTGCAGAAGAATGCTGTTTGCTTTCGATGTGACGTTGACAATGGCTTCTGGATCAACACATTAAAGGGATTTTACAAGCTAGACATTGAATTTTAGCGCCATCAAAAGTTAAGTCCGGCATGTCCACTATAGAGTTTTTACCTGTGTCTGCCATTGGTCGTTTTCGCGACGTACCTAACTGCGACATTTTTAAAGCAAACGTAAGCGTACAATTACGAAATAAGTTACGACAGCCTACATATACACAGAACTACTCACATACAGCATCGATTTAGTACTGACGCTGTGAACGCGTGAAATTAATAATCGCCGACTCCGCACCAGACTGTTACCGCTGTTTGCCCAGGCTACTAATGACGTTTAGTATAACGGATGTAAGATACTTAGCGCGATGTAGTGTTAAATATGTGAATTCGGCGAGTTTATGTGCATTTCTAAGAAAATGTTTTATGCGATACCAGTAAACTAGCATGGGATCTGTAAAGAATGACATAATTTCGAATACAAACGTATCTATGTTTTATTACGGTAATAACAGGTTATATAAAATCAAAATACACCTAAAAGTCCAAGTTAGAAACTAGTAAACTAATTGGGTAGTCTTACACTTAGAATACTCTGTTGTCCCCAAGCCAACAGCTTCTCTTAGTCCTTTACCAACTTCTGTTATGTTGTATACCTACTTGCTTCGATCTGTCATTCTTCACTCTATCGGTACATACTGTTGTGACGATTATTCAAAAGTTTATTTATTTTTATTTACTTATATTTGAAAGTGGGGTTATTCACATTTTTAGTTGTATATGGTTGCAAGTTTGCGGGGCAAAGCAGTACTGATGGCCTCATCCCTCGATTTTCCCCCAGATTATTTTTTTTTTCCTTTTCTCCTCTTAGATATGAGGGTAAGACTCATTTCATTCAAAAAAGAGTCTAATAAAGAATATTTAATAATTTAATAATATTTCTTAAATTCAAAATTTATTAATTTCATTGTGTATCAGTGAATGTATTGCTGCTCACATGCAGTAATTAAAATACTATGATAAACATAGTAACCATTATAACCTAACGTACTTCAAAATTTCGACATGGGAGAGAACATTTTTGGTGGATATTGTAATCAGAAAGGACGTTATTTGATTTTATTCATAAAGCAAACTTTGAATCTGTTAGAAAAACGAAAATAGATGAGATAGGAAGTTTTGACTAAACGACAATCTTTTTTGATTAATTGAAAAGTTTCAAGCAAATATGAAACTATATCAACATTAAGTTTTAAAAACAGCATACTAAATCAATTTGGAATCTCCATTATCAAAATTATGAAATATTAAACAAGGCTTGAAGAACGAGAACATTTGGATTTGAATTGGGTGCAGCGTCGAGGCAAGACTTTCGCAAAGGGACATCGAACTTCATCTTTCAATTACAGAACTGCATCGGGTTGTTAAAAACTCATTAATTTGGCAAAATAAATTTAAAAAAATCAAAACGTTTAATTAAATAAATTCATAAAAACAGCTGTACGATAGTGATTGCTAAATCAAAATTTTGTAAGAAAGAAATATAATTAAATTAATGTCGATGACCCGGTGACGGTTCATATTAATTAATTGCAAGAAATGAAAAAAGAACTAAATTCTCACAATTTCTTTATCAAGCAACCTGGCTACCTGGCAAATACTTTACTCCATGTCGTACATACCTTGAATTAAGATGCGCATTTTTAACATGTTTTGGCTATCCAAACTTTTTCACTTTGCACCTGCATGATAAATTCCAATGCATACGCAATTATACAGTATGGTGCTGAAGATGTGCAGATTACGCACGAAATGTACACACACAACAAAATCAATTATTTCCAAAGAAAATTCTGGAAGATTTAATTTATTATTTTGTGTTAGGGTTAGTAACTTACAGTTAGCCGTGTTTTATCTAATCCCGTAGATTCTGGCACCAACTTTTAACTCTGTCAGATGGTAGGTTAAGAAGAGTTCGAAGCAGGGATATACTCCTAATGTATTGGTTTATAATGCCGGAAATTTGAGATTGGATCTCATGTAGGCATATATTTTTGAATGCCAAGCATATATATTGAGAAAAGCAAAACTACAGATATTTATCCAGAATCTAAATTAAAAGTGGGCGAAAGATAAAGAATTGGAGACCAAAATGGTCAATACAAGCTTTCTGCCACGAATGTTTATTCGTTATGTAAATGTCGTTTGATATTAGCAATAATCGTCTTCGTTCGGACAAATCTTTAATATTTTATTTTACAACTAGTGTGTTTCGAGCAGCTATGGTAGCTATGGTAAGAATCAAAAAGTAGTAATAATTTCTAATACTAAAGCAGTCCCCAAACATTTGGTTTCATGCAGGTTAAATGTGAGGATTCACAAAATGAATTGGGGTTGAATGTTTTTATCAGCGTATGAAGTTTTTAAGCAACTCTCACGTACACTTGGAGCTATCAATCATTTCATTCCCATCTGGTTGGAATGCCATTGACCGCATCACTTATCATCAAACCGAAAAAAAAACATTCGCTTGCTGCCGCACGGCAAACCCGAAAATTTGATTCCTTAATTCCTAAACCATCCCAGAACTCTAGAGTCATGTCACACACTGCCATAAATCTTTCCAGTCGACCTTTATCTTCTTATGAAGTTGCTGTACACTCCAAAGGCCCTATCTTTGCCCCTACGCCTAAACTTATCCCTACTGAAGACATCATTACTAGCATAGAGTCTCCTTTTGTCTGTCTTTCATCTGAAACCGCTGATCCCAAACGCCTTGAAACATCCAAAATCCTCGCGCGTGCCAAACCTCCGAAATTAAACCTTCTCAAGTCAGAAACCTTGGACTTAAGCAACCTGAAATCCGACCCTAAAATTGCTGCACTAAGAGCTGTCGGGGGAAATGCTATGGTATTCCTGGACAGTGAAGAGTATGAGCAAGAGGTTCTTTCCTTACTGCAAGACGGCACCTATGAACTTCTTAAACGTGATTCTATTTGCCGAATTGAGTGTTCTATCATTAACTCCCTTAGAAGGTCATCTATTCCTACCGACTACCCAGAAGTCACTTCTCCCTAGTGATTCTTCAGCTCCTAAGTTACACGGTCTCCCTAAAATTCACAAACCCAATATCCTCTTACGTCCTATTATCAGCACTATCAATAGTCTTACATACATATTATCGAAGTACCTTTCTAGCCTTCTAAAACCTTACGCTTGGCACAGCGACTCTTCCATCCAAAATTCCGAAGATATCGTCCGACTGAAAGAGTTGACGGTAGATCCTGGTGATTTACTTGTCAGCTTTGATGTCGAAGCCCTATTCATCAAAGTTCCCAAACTGGATACCGTATCCGTTATTAAAGAGTTCCTTATCTCCACTGACCAACCGGATGATCTAGCTGACTTGTTTGAAGCTTGTTTCTCTTCTACCTATTTCAAGTTTAATGGTAAATACTATGAGCAAGTCTTATGCGCAGCTATGGGATCTCGTCTGTCTCCTATCATCGCCAACACCTTTATGGAAGCGTTCGAACAACAAGCCCTACTATCTTACAACCTTAAATCAAAGTATTGGTACAGGTACGTTGGTGACACTTTTGTCATCTGGCCTTATGGGCACGAATCCTTAAACAATTTCCTATCGTTTCTGAATTATGTACACAATTCCATATGCGTCATCATGGAGATCGAATCAGACGTTTGCCTCCATTTCCTAGATGTTCTCGTACACCGGCGCGGCGTCCTGGCGGTGATCTGGGACATTCCGTTTACCGAAAACCCGCCCACACGGATAGACATCTCAACGACATTTCACACCCTCATTCAGCCCAAAAACGCGCCGTTATCAATTCCCTTATCCAAAGGGCCATTTCTATATTGAACTCATTTCGCTTCCTCAAGAATTGAACCACACCACTGAAACTCTGATCAGCAATAATTATTCTAGGTAGGATATTCAAACTACCATTAACCGCTACACCAACCCTTCTCCACAGCAACTCCCCTCATCTAACTCAAATTTCCTTAAGCAAGCGTATCTACCCTACAACCATGGTGTTACCGATCGCACCACCAAGCTTCTCTTCCGAAACAACATAAAAATCATCTTCAAAACCAATTTCAGACTACTTTTCCATCAAAGACCGCAATCATTTGGAAGCCCCTGGTGTCTACCAGATTCCATGCTCATGCAGTAGTGTGTACATCGGTGAAACAAAGCGATCAGTTAGCACTCGTATTACTAAGCATGAGTGTTGTACGCAGTTGTTGCGTGTAGCCGGGTTCGCGCTGGCTGAGCATAGACTGGAAATTGGCCACCAATCTAATTTAACTCTACCCGCGTCTTATCTCGCAACCCTCGCTATTAGTAGTAGAAAAATCTATGAATCAATAGAGATTTTCAAACATCCCAACAATTTAAATCGCGAAGATGGCTACCCTTTGCATCACATGTGGAAATCCCAACTGATTAAACTTCCTAGCAGCTGCCACGCTTGATAGGTCCATAGCTTTTACGCTCTATTAACCCGAAACAAGCTCTATATAAACCTCTCCGAAATCAGTAGTCCCCAGTCAATGTGCAGTAACAGCTCCTTAAGATGTCCCATAAGAATGTGGACAAAATATCGGCAAAACCTATGACAACGACGCGGTTCCTACTCGGAAACCAAGAGCATAGTGTTTTTAAGCGACTTTTTGCAACAAAATGAATGTAGATATCCCACTGAGTGTTGGACCAAACAAATTCATTTTCACAAATGTCTGTTGTTATGCGAAGTAATGAACTACTAAAATAGTTAATGTACTTGCTAAAACTATTTTCTTATTCCCATAATATTGTCACATTTGAAGAAAATATTACAGCATTCTAAGGAAAAAAGGTTTATAAGCGCAAGAACACTTTCCATTAAGATATCTACTTCACATTATTTTCATGAAAAACACGATTTGCTCTCAGTTTTATTTCCGGTCGATTGCCTTTATATTTATAGCGCAAAAAATTTCCGTAAGGAACAAACGTTTGTGACGAACGATTAAGCTAATGATGTTAAGGGCCAATCAAAGAATGGAATTTCTGGAAAAGATGATGGGATAGCAGTATCATGGAGTAAGAAGTTGAAGAAGATTGTTTCTAAAAATAGGTTATTTGTTAACTGTTGATGCAATGGAAGAATATATAATATTCCAATATCCTGGTTTACAAAAAAAACAATTGTGTCTAATTTCAACATAAATTAATTCCAAAAACACATATCACCACAATCACATTGTTTCGGGGAAAAATTATATTTTGCGGTTTTCTACGTTTAAATAATTTAAAATAAATTTTTATCACAAGCAATCTAATTATACTTTACATTAAATCTAACAATTTCGTATTAATTAGGATAACGAAAATGGACGTTTTAGAGCGAAACCAGGCTCAATACGTCCACAACTAATTAAAATTAACCACAATTTTCACACCAAACTCCATTTAAAATAGGTGCTCTATTCCAGTAATTAAAAATAATTTTGCGCCGGTATTTAATTATACCACGAAAAATACAATACTAAAGTAAATAAAAATGTAAATATACGTACTGTGTACTCACGACTATACATGCAGTGACCAGACGGTAAATAGAAAATTAATTAAAACTGAAATTAATTAATTTGTAATGTAACATGTTACGAAATTAATTTACTCTGTTTATAATGCAGTGGTTCCATGTCCTAACTAAATTATTAATATAGCTCTTTTGGAACGGAAATATATGTATGTATATTATACAGTATTTACTAAAGGAGTTTGTAGTTATATATTTTTTATTACATTATTATTTTTATTATATAATATATATATATAAATTGTCCATATATATATTGTCGTGATATTCCTTTACATTACTAGAAATGGCAGTTTGTATTACTTTAGTACATCGAAATTCCCCTACTTCAGAATTTTATCTCTGTCTTATGCAATAGGATGTATGAGATTTTCGTTAAAAAAAAAATAAAAAAATTAGTCCAAACAACAACGTGTACAGTGAGACAGTAATCTTTACTAATTAAAATATAAATTATATTTGTTTGAAAATAAATAATTCAAAATGTACTGATGGATTAATGGATTTAAATCATCGTTAGTAACCATATTTATATATATTGCACTACCGTACCTGCAACATTAAACCACCGTAACCACGGAAGCGAATGAATTTTCTAATGAAAATATAGTCAACTGGGGCTTCAGAAAACAAAAATAAGTCAGAGAGAAACAAATTTCGACACACAACTAATTTCTAAATTCTTCGATAATTTCAACGAATATTTAAATATAAATGAAATTTTACTCTGAATAAGCTGCAGTACATGTCAAAAGCTTTTCGCAATTGTAATTTGTAAATATCAAGACCCGAAGACCAAGCTTCTAGTCCACCTATTGAAGATCGGTTACGATCCAAAGAAACAGATGCCGAAGTAATACATCAGTGCACAGGTACCGAACATTATTAAAAATTTGGCCAAATAAATAAAATTTTAAACAAAATCCATTCATTTAATTATAAAATCCGATTTCAAAAATATAAATAGCTACGGTTTGTGATAGGTTTTTGTACAACTACTATTGTCCGAAAGAAATATAATTTATCTTATTTTAAATTTATATCAAAATTATTATTAATAAATCACCGACTCTCTTTAAAATTATTAAATCGTTTCATTTTTCTATCAAATCAACATTTCAATATTGGTCGTAACGGTTTAGCTCCAAAACGCGACACAATTAACAGATGGGTACAAAATTTTAGATTGACGGTATCGACAATGAATCCGAAACCTTGAGGTCGCCCCCGAAGTGTCAGGACACCAGCCTCTTTAGAAAGGGTGAAACAAGCAGTAAATCAAGGTCCAGAGTGCTCTGTGCGGAAACGGACTGCAACACTCTAAATGAGTAGTCGAACACTTCGCAGAATTTTACACCAAGATCTGCACTTTCACCCCTATAAGCTTATGGTTGTCCAGCAACTGAATGAAGGAGATTTTGCACAACGCCAGCAGCTCGCTGAAATAATGCAAATGATTTTTGCTGATGAAAATGAACCAATAATAATAATGAGCGATGAGGCTCATTTTCATGTGAGCGGTTCTGTTAACAAACAGAATTATCAATATTGGGCAGTAGAAAATCCCCGTCAACTGCATCAACTCCCACTTCACAGTGAGAAAGTCATGTTTTGGTGCGCTGTGAGCCGTCTTGGAGTGATCGGACCTTATTTTTTCGAAAATGCAAGAGGAGCAACCGTAACTGTAACCTCCGAGCGATATGTTTTATGTTGGAAAACTTTTTGATCCCAGAGTTGCAACGACGAAGAATTAACACAAGAAATGTTTGGTTCCATCAAGATGGTGCCACAGCATATGCAGCGAGTGCCTCAATGGAAGTTGTGCGCCGCATTTTTCCCGAACACGTAATCTCCCGTTTCGGTGATGTGCCATGGCCAGGTCGTTCCCCTGACCTTACACCTGCTGATTATTTTTTATGGGGACACCTAAAGGCGAAGGTCTACATCGATAAACCTAGAAATCTGCAAGAGTTAAAAGAAGCCATCACGGCATAAGTTAGAACAATTGACACCGACTTGTGTGAAAGGCTGATGCGGAACTTTGAGGAACGACTACAGCAGTGCATTGCAGAAAACGGACATCATCTGCCTGACAAAATTTTCAGAACATAATATCACTTTTTCATTGTTAAATGGTAACATCTAAACTTTCATTTTTCGTAATTAAAAATTTTTTAAAATTAAAAAATACCTGAGTTGTTCTCATTTAAAAAACGCCCTTCCATTCTGCCCCACCCTGTATTTACCAAACTAAGAATATTGGTGCTCGCTATCTGATTTATCTCAAATATTGGAGGCATTATTTTTTGTGGGTGGAACAAATTTTAAAGGTTATTAATGAATGAGTAAAAGAGACACGCTCATGTTAAATAACTATCATAATGATAAAAATATTCTCTCTGTTCATATTCGTCAATTGAAAATATATTTTAAAATATATTCTGCTTTAATAAAATTTACTTTAGTACCCGATTGTCGCTTTTAAACCAAGCGTTTAAACCGTTTGCCTTGGTAAACTGAAACGCAACCCGATTCAAGCAACCTTCAATATAAAACGTAATTAACGACACTTGAACTGCAAGCTTAATACTCTACTCGAAATGAAAGCTTTCGGATGTTTCTACCATGTGTTGCCATTTAATTAATTCCCCGTTTTCTCCTTCGGTCTCTCTGTTTCTCTGGTTCGAAGTTTAAATAAATATAATAATACATTTTTGAGCGTCTCCGCGAAATAACGAAGAGACGAAAGGGATTGTAATTTTAATTAAGGGAGAAAGCGCGGCTCTTTGGACCGAGAAAACCGGCGGAAAAAGGTAAACAAGAAGAAATAACAAAATGCTGCGTAATATGCAAGACTAACTTTAACTGGAATACGTTAATAATTTATTGTGTTCTAGGAATTAATTTTGTTAGTCGGAGGTTTTATATTAAGAATTACCATAATGTGACATTATTAGTATTTTGATTGAATTGGTTATGGTTGTTACATAGTTATAAAAATTAATTGTTAAATTTGGGCGAAGTACAGAAAAGAGGAAATTCTAATCATAAAATTTCTTAATAATCGATAATTTTCTAACAGCTTACTAGATATTTTAAACAATAACGACCAGAGCCCGGATTTCGATATGCTTACATATGTGTGATTTGGGCAGAAAGCAGAACGGCGTTTCAAGTCTTTATATGCAGGGGCACAGTTTGAAAACACATACATCTGTAAGTTCATCCAGATCACATTGAAGAGCATACTAAAATCGTATTGCTTATATTGATTATTGATCAAAAGAAGAAAAATTGGAAGCATTATTTTTCTATGTATAAAAAATTATTCAGTTTTTTTTCTTTACAATGACATAACAACGTGATCCAAAAAAACGTTTGCTCTCTCCAAAATAGATCCCTTCTGGTTACAAGTATAGATTTACTTGAATTATCAAATGTTTCACTTTTATTTTTTACTTCAGCATTGTATCGTGTATTGTAATTATGTAATGGATTGTACTTCTGTACTCCGAAATAATAATAGATGTGTAAAAGCCTGGGCTGGTATGATTTAAATCGCGGTTTGAATCAAAACTGTTAAACAGCAAAGAAAACATGGTATCTTCTTTTGTGTCGATGTAATTTGAAAAATAGCGCCAATACAAAAGAGCTACTTTCTTTCAGTGTTTGATTTTCTATTGTGTTTTATCTAAGCAAAATTAAAATACAAGAAAAATGTCTGGAAGAAAGAAATATTATGTTTCGGAAAAGTTTGACTCGAAAAAAAAATAAAAACGACAAATTTAACAATGTGGAGCAGAAATGCAAGGATTAGTGGCAAGGATGAAAAAATATCTAGAGAAATGTGAATCAAAAGCAGAAGGTGAAATAGCAATCGCGAATCAAAATAAAAGTAAATATATTGAAGAGAATATGAATTACATATCCATTAAAAAGGAAATTTTCTTTGCATCAACATAACCTCAAATATTGTTTTGCCTTCCATACTGTCACGCTCCCTGTGTGACTGGGAGTGTACTCGCTCTAATTCTAATAGATATTAAGGGGTCCTTACCTGAAGTTCTAGTTATCGTTCTTCTTAACGGGGTAACTGGGTGACGGAACTCATAACACCTTTTATTACACTATCTCTTTATTACTTTTCAAGTTATTTTACAACTTCTTCTTACTCTAACAATGCTAATACTTTACTGTTCTCGTTACTTTACTGTTACACATCTAAAAGTCTAATCCTCTAATAATCCCTTTTTTCCTTAATTCTTAACTTTTCCCTACTCTTCTACCTATCTTCTGTCTTTTCTTACTTTCTTCCTATTTCATGTAAGTCGGAATCATAATTCAATACTTCCTTCAATTCGCGTGAATATCTCTCGTCAGTGTCTCCGTCGTCTACCGTACATCCTGTACATATGAGATGCTAAGGCGGATCCGGCGCATTGAATTATGATATCCACTACTTTACGTTTTATAATACCTTCATGGTAATACTATAAGTTTTCTTTAAAGTGGACCTTAATATTTATAGGAAATTACCGAAAGACAGCAGCTGATTCTTTTATTTCTTATTGATATTTCAAACCAATCAACGCCGTCTACAAGTAACGCAAGCACTCCCAAGAGACGGAAAATCGATGATTTTGTTATTAAAACTTGTGCTGATGAAAAAAATAGACCTCCAAGTAGCAAGATGCATGTTCGTGACCAACACACTTTTCTGACAAAAGAAAATAAAGAATTTACCAAATTGATAGGTACCTGTGCTGAGACCTGGATACAAAGCTTCCGACCGAAAAAGTATTAGTGGACCTCATCTGAATTACAATTGTAGAGCTTTATTAGAAAGGCAAACAATTTGCTTGAACATTAACGGATGGTAAAATATTTGCATCGAATTCATCGAAGCTCAGACTGCTGAGAGAAAAGAATCTTTTTACTGAAAATGTCTATACCTTTGTTCTAGTCTAGAGTAATAGAGAGTTTTGGTCAATTTCTAATGAAACATTCATAAAAAAAAAAAACAAAATTAAAAAAAATATGATTTAAATCAAAAAAATCTAATTAAGTCAAGAAAATCTGACTAATTTGATTTTTTTTCGAAAAAATCCTATATTATTACTATTATAATTAATATTTGTTTCTACCAAGAACCACTCTTTCTCATTTGCTGCTATTATGATTATATCTTCGAAAATTTTCAAATTTTTAGTAAGGTACTGAAAGTTTTAAAATCTTCATTCGATCCTAAGATATCGCACTATTCCATCCCTCATTGAACAGACTGTATGTAATACAATAAGCAATGCGATATTGTAAATTCTCCTACAGATAAAGCCGAGTATTTCATTAATTAATTATTTTCTTTCGTCAACTAAATAGCTAAAAGCATTTTTGGCGACATAACTAGAATCTTTTTTATGCTGTCAAATTTACTCACTTTTTTGATGGAACATTTTAGGATACCATGCAGTGAACGTTGGGTACCAGAACACCTCCAGTACGGTTGCTGACACTTTCGTATGTGTCACCATAATTTTAGGAAATTAGTTGAAGAAATAGGACATTCATTACCAGAGAAATCATACCATGGTAGCTATACTGTGGTGGTAACACCACTAATTCTTTGCGCTATTTCGCCCACTTCATTAGCTATAATGGACCCTTCTGTGTCATATACAATATTACGAAAATGTGTAGTAATCTTCATATTACAAATGTAGGTACACCATTACTAGTTACTGAATATCTCTTCTCGTACAGACATTTACTGACAAGATAAAAATACTCTTTTAACGTAAACCATTCAAAACTCCGCTTACCACATCGGTTAATAAGTCTAACAAACCGAAATTAACCGGGTTTAAAGTAACGCCACTAATTTGACCTCAAAATAGCAAACCTTTTGATTAGGAGTGAATCTGATAGAGTTAAGATTCACTCCTAATCACAATCGCAAAAAAACGCCTTAAATCCTAATGGATTCTGTATAAAAAAGCAAATTATTAGTCCCGATAGTTCAATTCTCGATACTTACGAGGTTCCTTATAGTTCGAGGTCGCTCGCTGTAAGCAAAATTACCGCACCGCAATGTTTCTTCTGGAATCTCCTCAAACTGCAACAAACAAAATCGTAAAATCAAACAGAAGTATATTATGTTTTTGTTTATTAGAATATGCAAGTAAGTTACTATTTTTACATTACTAAATAAAATAAATTACTATTCTTTTTTGGACCCTTGTTGCATATGCTGTGTAGATGTACTATCACTTGCGTAAAAATCTGAGACAAGCGACATTACCTATTTTAAACATGTCTTTTGTAAACTATGAAAAAATATGTTAAATTGTCTGTCAGTGTCAATCGTAAATGAACAAATCATTGTCGCACGTTTGAAAAAACGTCAAAATGAGCTCGTAAGAGTTATCCCAGATTTTTATACAAGTGATGGTACTTAATTCTTTTCTTTTGGGGTTAAGTTGTTGTGTGTTGTGGAACACAGATGGTATGAGAGGTATCCGTGTTTGGAGACGGATAGCGCTTTGTGTCAAAATCTGCATTACCGACTGTGAGTACTATTCTTTAGTCCACGTCTGTCAAAATTCCGGAGAGATTAATTAAGTAGTGTTGTTTCGAGAGCTGTTAAAAGTGAACAACTTTATGTATTTATGGAATCGGGATAAGACCGTGATTCGATTTCTTCTCTTTTATGGGATAACGCGTGCAGGAATCAAAGAGAAATTGGATGCAGTTTATAAAGATCATGCACATTCGATGACTACCATCAGATACTGGTTTAATAAATTTAACCGTGGCCGAACATCTTTGATGAAGAGCGGCCAGGTCCCATTCAGGTGACTACGGACGATATGATCAAGTCCATGGTACCGCGTTAGCAGACCCCCACGTCGGGTGAAGATTCGAGAGATTGGTAATAGGGTAAACATCTCTATTGAACGTGTGCAAAACATCCCTCATGAAAACTGAATATGGGAAAAGCTAACGGGAAGATGTTGTCTGCTGACAATTGATCAAAAAGGGAATCGCGTGATAACTTCAAAGCAACGTTTGGACATGTTTAAGCGCAACACGAATGAGTTTCTACGGTGTTATGTGACTGTAGATGAGACCAAAGGTCAGTCAGCAAAATGGGTTTCTCTTGGCGAACGTGCACCAAAGAAGGCGAAGACGATCTCATCAGTCGGAAAAGTTATGGCGACGATTTTTTTGGATTCGCAAAGCACAATCTTAATTTACTATTTGGAAAAGGGAACGATAATCATGGGACAGTACTACGCTGATTTATTGGACCAATTTGACGCTGAACTAAAGACAAAATTGCGATAGCGAAACTAGTCCAGTATGGTATGAATTGGTGCCTCATCGACCATTTTCGCCGAATTTGGTCCCCTGTGACTTCTTTCTGTTTCTAAATTTGAAAAAATGGCTTGGTGGAAAGCAATCCACGTCAAATAAGGAGGTCATTGCCGAAACAGAGGCGTATTTTGCAGAGTTCGACAAATCCTCTTGTTTGGATGGCTTAAGAAAATTGGAACATCGCTGGACTAAGTGTTTAGAGCTACAAGGAGATTATGTAGAGAAATAAATGTATCCAATGAAAAACAATAGCGTTGTATTCCTTAACACAGGTATTTATCATACCACCCTCGTATACTTGTAGAAAATGAGCGTTTACTCTGTTATAAACAAAATGTCTGCTCAATAGATTTCTCCATAAAACTGATTCGCGTTCTCAAACTTTTGTCCGAACAAGAAATAATAATCCAACATGTTTCCGTAAAGAACGTATGCTGGAGAAGGAAGTTCAGCTGAGTGTCTATTTTCAAGAGATTTCGTTGCATTCCCATAGTAGGCGTTTAAGACTTAAAAACTGTGTTTCTAATGCTACATATGCATATCTAAGAAGATATTTTAACTTAAAGATAGGCGGTGAGTCGAATTATTCAAGACGATTATCATTCAAGGTAAAATTGTAGCCTGGACGAATAAAGTCATGTGAAAACGAGTTTTTTGATTCATTTGACATTTATTTTTAGGCTAGGCACAGTTTCAGAAGAATAATAGTAGTACAGTAATACATTATATAAAGTCAAACGTTACACATATACTCGTATACCGGAATTTAGTGTGGAAAATACTAAAGATGGAGAAATTAGATTTTCTGTACGTATGCAGTACAGTACAGTGTATTTTATAAAATTATTTACTGCCTTCAACTTTTATCATTTCAAATGGATTGCTATATTTTTTATTAATCATTTTGATAGCCATTTAAATTATCTTTGCAATGATATATGGTTATGTGTACTTGCGATAATTACTTTTGGCTATATTGCAAATTTTGTTAAAATTTTGTCAGTTGCAGACTCTGACATATTAAGACCTAGCATGAAGGCAATTGTTGTGTCGCGAATTACTCTTTTGCTATCAATTTAGAGGCGAACACTTTATATGTTTTAAGGTGGTATAATTTAAAAATATATACAGGGTGCTAAATAACTCGTGTAACATTTATCGAAATTCATTAGAATTGTCATAACCTATGTATGATTTTAAAATTGTGAGGCGATAGAAACGGGACCATTTACCTCTACTCAATTGTTTTTTTTATGTAAATTGTTTAGATTATTTACGAAGTATATAATGATAAACCATGCGTTATACAAAACTATTATTATTTTTACTTTCTAAAATGCAATTTATGCTTTTAGATTCTTAATCTCCACTCTGCTCTGTGCAGATTCTCCTACGTCTCTATACGGACTGGTTTATATTTTGAGCTAAGTTGTCCTCGTTTAATTGAAGAAAAGCATTTTTTATTCGCTGCTGCATGTTTTCTGCCATTAACATTCTTGATGCTAAGAGTGAACTTCTCTTGCTAACATCAAGGACAAATTCATTTTTGTTAATGAAAGTTAGTAAAACATAACAGCAAGAAAATGATATAATTGACAACAAGATTAAGGCAGTACGTAGTAACTAATACTCGTAATTAACGTATAAGTGATTCAAATTGCAGTAAATGAGCCCTAATAAAATTATAACAAATACTAAAACTCAATAATAGCAAAGAGAAACAACGAAAGATAACTTGATGTGGAAATTTTAAACAGAGACTTGACGATTCGTTAGATAATAGTTTTTGTCTGAAAATCATGGTCATCTAGCTGTTAGATGCCCCGCATATCGAATATTACAAACGTATTTCCAATAAAAGTGTAATATCTTCAAAAATACTATAAGTTCTATTTAATAAAATCGAAAAAATAGCGTTTGAATTTGGATAAATATTGCACGACATATTTAACACCCTATATATATTTTTACATTATACCACCTCGAAACATATAAAGTGTTAGCCACTAAATTTTTAGTAAAAGAACAACACAAGACACTACATTCCTTTTCAGGCTAGATCTTAAAACGTCAATTTGCCACAGTCAAAATTTTAAAAGTAATTATCAAAAGTATACATAACCATATATTATTGTAAAGGTAATTGAAGTAACTATCAAAATGAATGAAAAATAGAGCAGTCCAACTTTGATATTTTTAATGGAATTACATACTTTTTATTCCTTTTTAGGTTCCATGAATTGTTGTGCAATGATTTGTATTAAGGTTCCTTACCATTAAAATCAACTGGTTTTGAGTTATTTAGATTTTTGTGTTTCTTTTTTTTTCTTTTACAATACACTCTTTAAAATTACACATCGAAAATATAATTGAATGAATTTATGTCATATTTATACCAGAGACAATATAAATTTGATACTTTCCAGTAATAATGCACATTTAATTTAAATTCATAAATTGGATCTTAGATTCTGAACACGTGGTAAACTAAATATTCGCTACATTATTGTTGGAAAGTAAGCAATAAAACCATTTCAGTAAAAATAATCAAAGTTGGTTACGACTTCTGGTATAATCGGAAGTAATACGAGTGTAAACATTATTTGTTACAATAGCGGGTGCCCTTATTGCCGGCTACAAATTTTCAGAACGAGGCTAAGATGCTAACTGCGAAAACTTTTAATGAACGTGTTGCGCGGAAATCCCTATAGATATGAAAATATTTAATGTGTGCTAAATAATAGCTGCTCTAAAAAATGCGTTAATATTCTAAAAATGGTTTTTCCTCTTTTTATTTCTCCTCTACACATACTAGGGTAGGTAAGGATTCATTCAAAAGCGCTGGTCCTATTCACAGAGCGAATAACGTCGCCGCTTGTGCTAGGAACGTCCTCTCCACTCCTCAGTGTCCCTAGACAATACCTCACAGTCGCAAGTCAGTCGCTTAGCATACGTGCTCGACACAGATTTATGGATATACGTAATACATCCTATTTGATTTTTATCCTATTGATGGACTTTAATCGTTGATTATTTCCAAATAACTACTTTAATGCAATATTGTCGTTTATGAAACAAAGAAAACGTTCCTAATTTAAAAGGAAAAATTATGAATTCCAAAAATAAATAGAATCTCTCATTATAAAATAACTAGATCCAATATATTAAATGTTTAAATGATAGTAAGTACATAACAAATACATAAATTTAAATGCAAATTCCAAAACGAAAACATGTTGTCTAGCTCGGGTTAATGGAATTCTATGTCAAAATGAATCGCGTTTGTATGTGTAAAAATTCAGTTGAACCTATTATTATAATAGATGTTCAAATAAGCAGTCATTTGCAGTGCTGCCTCAAATGTGATACTATTTCATGACTTCTTAGCTTATAAGAACGTAATTAAAAAGACACAAACAAATCAAAAATAACCAAGGAAAAGATCGAGAAAGACAAGGATGATCAATTAAAGAAATAAATTAGGGGTATAATGCATGACTAGAGTCTAGCGCGAGGGTACTCTGACAGCGGTTGGACTGATTCTAATTCATTTCGGTCGCGCGGCTCCACGCCCTTTTACTTTCATAGCGAACAAACATTGCAACAGTGTCCATATATTTTAGCGGTTCACTTTACTACGAAACATACTAACGCGGTAAATGGTTCTATGGTAGAGAAAAATCCCATTAATCCAATCAAACGTAAATCCAATACCTATGGTTGGCTTTAAAGCTAACAGTCTTACAACGGTAACTAATCTGAGAATTGGGTTTTTCTTGGGATGTGACGAATATAACACATGGACTGAAAAGTCCCGGGCCTAACACATAGATGGCGCTAGTTTTATTGCATTCACCTGTTTTGCAGTTAGTACTAACCTTAAAAAGACATCTGTTAAAATTTCATGATATTCTATTCATTAGTTTGTGAGTTATTGTGCTAAGAGTGACGCTACTTTTGTTATTTCCAAAACAATGGATCAAAAAGAATTTCGTGTTTTAATTTTACACTGCTTCTTGATGGGAAAAAATACCGTTCAAGCGAAGCAATGGCTTGAAAAGTGTTATGGGGACTCCATCCGCTCCATCAGAAACAACAATAAAACGTTGGTTTGCTGACTTCAAACGTGGTCGTAGAGACACCGATGATGCAGAACGCAGTGGACGTCCAAATGAGGCGGTAACACCAGAAAACATCAAAAAAATCCACAAAATCGTTTTGAATGATCGAAAAGTGAAGTTGCGTGAGTTAGCTGACATCGTAAAGATATCAAAAGAACGTGTTGGCTTTATATTGCATGAGCATTTGACTATGAGAAAGCTCTGTTCAAAATGGGTGCCGCGTTTGCTCACTGTTGACCAAAAATAAGAACGTGTTGATGCTTCTGAGCAGTGTTTGGCCATGTTTAAACGTAATAAACCGGAATTTTTGCGTCGATATGTGACAACGAATGAAACATTGATCTGAGTGGACAGCAACTGGTGAACCTCGTCCAAAGCGCCCGAAAGCACAACAATCGGCTGGAAAGGTTATGGCCTCGGTATTTTGGGATTGTGCGTGGTGTAATATTCATCGACTATCTTGAGAAGGGAAATACCATCAACAGTGAATATTATATATATAGCGTTACTGGAGCGTCTGAAGGCCGAAATTGCAAAGCAACCTCCGCATATGGCGAAGAAAAAAATTTTGTTTCATTAAGACAACGCACCGTGTCACAAGTCAATCAAAACAATGGCAAAACTACATGAATTGAACGTCGAATTGCTCCCACATCCACCGTATTCGCCAGATTTGGCTCCCAGCGACTACTGGCTGTTCGCAGACCTAAAAAAAATGCTCGCCGGTAAGAAATTTCGCTCGAATGAAGAGGTTATCGCTGAAACTGAGGCATATTTTGAGGCAAAAGATAAATCGTTTTACAAAAGTGGTATTGAAATGTTAGAGCGGCGCTGGAATGATTGCGTTGTTCTTGATGGAAATTACGTTGATGAATAAAGCTAATTTTGAACAAAAAAAAACGTGTTTTCTTTGTCAGGCCCGGGACTTTTCAGCCCATGTGTTAAGCATTAGTAGAATAGGTATTTTAAGGAAAAATCGGTGTATTTATTTATATGTTACAAATAGTGTATAAATGCTCTCGCATCCATTATGAGTAAAGCACTATGGAAATAGTTTGCAATATTAATTAAATTGCAGGTTTAATTAAGGGTTCCACGAAAGTCGCTGAAAGCGTAAACTCAAACAAACCTACGCCAGCGGAAAGACCTAAAACTCTTAAGAAACTTAAAAGGGTTTATGATTATTCTAATGGTGACACTACAAAGAACGATCATCAAAAGTCCTGCAATAATTCTTCCGGATCGGATAAGGAATCAGAAAGCAAAGAAAATAAGGAACGGGTATCGGCGTTAAGTCCGTTCGATGAGCAAGAAGAATGGGCGAAAATACAAGAAATTATGGCGTCGTTCGGTACTGGACTGGTCAGGGAATCCGTGTTCGTTGCCGAATTAGAGAAGGAATTTCAAACTAGGCTAATGAGCTTAAGCTTCTCGCAGAATAGCTTAACCGCTGAAAATATTTGTACGGTCGAAAGGTGGCTCCAAAGTCTCGATATGAGTGATTACGCGAGTCTCTTTGTAAATAATGGTTTTGATGATTTGGATTTTCTGGTAAGTTTTTTTATTTTTAATTATCAGTACAATATTGTTATGGCACAAATGCAGTTTCTATACTAATTTGCCAATTATTTATGATGACGTACTCTTTTTACATACACAGTGTGGCAAAATCCATTCATTCTACCAAGCTGAAATTAAAATTTGCGTATATGGACGAGCTCAGTAATTACCTGTGCATATTTTATAAAAATATTTGCAACTTCGTAGGCGATTATAATAAAAAGACGAGTAAACAGGAAAAAAGTACGATAATAATTAAAAAGGTCCCGGCAACTACACTACGAATGCAAGTAGGACTTGAAGCTTATTAATATACTTTGCTTCTTGTAGCATCTATTGAACACTTTCGTTTTAATGTAACATTTATACTAGGGCGGAGCAAAAGTTTTTTCGTTTTTTGTGAACAAAATTTAATTCAATGATATAAGAAACATAAAGATAATTAATATTCAAAATATAATCTACTATGATCGATAGCTCTCTGCGATTGTCTGGTCAAGTTTTCGATTCCACGCTTGTACCATCCAGCTGGTTTACAGGTGAAGAACTCGCGACACCTCCACGACATTGGCAAAAACAAGCCCAGCGAGAAAGTGTGCCAATGACCTAAAAAGGTGGTAATCGGATGACGCGCGCGAGTCCGGGCTGCAAGCCGGATGTGGTAGCAACTAGACCCCATCAAATTCTTCTTGTTTCTGGAGAGTTCTTTCGATGATATATGGCCTAGCATTATCTTGACGGAATAGCACGCGATTTCTGTTTATCAATGCGGGTATCTTTCTCTCAAAACTGCATATATTCGATCCAATTTCTAGCAATTGTTTCAAAGCTTTTACGCTTGGCCCCAGGTTCTGCAGATTAGGAAGGTAGATTCACTTTTCCTCACACGTTACAACTCGTCGATAGAAATCGAGATCCTGTGAGTTGGCAAGAAGTTGATTACACATTTGCACTCGTTGTCATGCCTATTCTCTAGTCAATTCAGGAAGCACTTCTCTGCATCGGCTGTTTGCCTTCCTCAGTTTGTGAAGATGGTGACTTATTGTACACCGCGAAGGGCCAAGTTCCTGTGACAATTGTCGCGCGCTGGAAGCCGGAGTTTCCTCAATTCTTTGGCGGAGAACCTCTTGGTCAAGGAGAGAAGGTCGTCCGGAATATCGTTCCTCTCGAAGATCTATTTGACAATTCCTGAATTTTTTATACCAGCTTTGCACAGTGCGATTTGAGATAACATCTTAACCTTCAGCTTCACGGAATATACGACCAATATTGACAGCGCTTCTACCTAATTTCCAGTAATGATGCAACATTGAGAAAATCTCTTTGTATATTGGGCATTTTGGGTCCATAAAAAGCGGACAATGTATTAACAAAACCTCGAGATAACACGCTTACAAGAATGTTGGTTAATATAGCATTAACAATGACAACTATTTTACTTTTATTTTCGACAGCTTTATAAATCCAAAGTCTACCAATCAAAAAACGAAAAGCTTTTGCTCCACCCTAATACATAGTAAATTAGAACTATCAAAATTGAAAGATGATAAAAATCTAAATAAAGAAGTCAAAATAATAACTCCATATTTATTTGGACTGGACGTATATAGTAGCATTTTACAGGATCATAAAAACAAGACTATACTAAACAATATAAAAGATCTTGCTGTAGTTCTGATGTTCAATTAACTTTTTCTTAATAACAAATTCACGTTATTATTTGTACATAATATGAAAACTTAGAACACTGTTAAGGCATAATCCATAAGAGTATATTTCGTCAATAAGATGCTTCTATTACTTTCTAGTTTTTACACTTTTCAAGCTTGTGTTCTCATTCATATTTGTCATTAATGTTGCCTCTTTACGACCGCGTAAATGGAAAGACGTGAAACTATTCAAAATTCTCCTAAATGATACTTTTTTTTTTGATTTTATAACGAGATATGTAAACTTAGTATATCATGAATATATATTATAATATATACTGACCGCCATAAATAAATGAGCACCCAGTATATCATGAGCCCATAAAGAAAATTAAGATTCATCAGAAAACACGCGATTCTATTCGTCATTCCAATGTAACCTTTCGTTACACCACTCTAATCGCGGACCTCTATGGATAGGAGTTAGAGGTAAACAAAGCAATGGTCTCTACGATTTAAGTCCAAACGATCGGATTCGTCGGTATGTAGATCGTATAGAGATTTATTGGTTAATTAATCCTCTGTGTCTACCACCAATTTCTCTGGATGACGAAAAACGGTCCCGAAAAGCACGGTCTTCACGAACAGTGATACACCTCGAACGCCCAGGCCGGGGACGCCGTCGTTCTTCATTGTTTTTTGTCCATCTTCGCCAACATAGAGCAATTGTAGCAACACTACGTCCTATACGATCACCAACATCACGAATGGGTAATCCGGCTTCTCGTGGGCCGATTTTTCTGCCGCGTTCAAATTCTGTTAAGTGATGAAAATTTGCACGTCGTCGAACAGGAGGCATTATTCTACACTGTATTAAGACTAATTAAAATAACAAGTGTGCTTTATACTGTCACTTAAGGACGCAATGTCATAAATAACAATTTTTAGTAGTTGTCGATTGTCAACTTGACTATCAGTGTTAATGCATTATTAGTATTAATCAGTGTTGTAATTGTATGATGTCGAAATTTTCATCGTTTCTTAGTATGATATAAATACGACTTTCCTGAAAATTTCATCAAAATTTATGGCGGCCAGTATATGTATTGGTTTCCGTCGGCGGAAAGTGAAAATTCACGTTTTTCTTCGTTTTACCGACGTAATTACGTCCAAAAAAATCACGAATTTTATCTCCTGAACATTGACAATATGAATTTTTTTTTCTTTAATAAATCTTGTCCTCATTTTCGAACACTTCATTTTTTTGCAAATATATAAGTACTTTAATGTTGTGATTAGGATTTATACTGGGTTTAGTGTTAATTTTTCTTTTAATTTAACAATCTTATAAAGAAAAAAGAAAAAATAAAAAATAATACTATACATTGTCTGGTTTTATACTGAACATTAATTTAAAATCTGTGCATATTCTATTTAAAGAATAAATGTAAAACCACAGATTCTTGCGTTTATCGAAATTGTGTAGACATGCTGAAAAAAAAATTAAAGTGCAATGGCATACATTCGACATGTGGGCGTATTCAATTTGTTTCAGAATGGTATCTTAGAGGAGAATGACTTGAAAGAGATGGGCATCAGCAGCGAACTAGAAAGGCAAATAATACTAGACGCTTGCAAGCATTTACCTTTCAAAGTGAACGAACAATCGCAGTGCAATAACAATAATTTAAATGAACAAAGTGATTCCGTAGACAGCTGGCTGAGACGGATTCACTTGGAGCAATATTCCGAGACGTTCGCCAAGCATCTCTATCATGATATGGAGAGGATAAAGCGTATTTGGGATGTTGAGCTGTCCGCCGTTCTGGACATTGAGAAGATTGGACATAGAAAAAGGATATTAGCTAGCGTAAGCAGCGGAGAACATATAACCACTGGACCTAAACTAGAAGATATCAGCGCCGATCTCAATACTCTGGTAAGTACTAATTCCCTGCGATACGGAATGTTTATATTTCGTAGCTATTTACATAGGTTACCAGTATGTGGACGTTTTATAAACACTTTTATGTAATGGATTACAGTATCTTAGTACCTTAGTAACAGTTGAAGCTTAGCATACAGTGTGTCTACTTAGTGCGTGGACGGACTATAATTCTTTTCCTGAGAAATTTAGAAGAAAAGGTTTTCAAACAAAAAATAATCCGGGACAAATGCTGCACAACATAAAATTATATCCAAGCGTACAGGATGTTCAGTTTCCACTGTGCACGATATAAGTTTAGTCTTTTAAATGGAAGATCTGTATATTATTACAATTTGAATTACCATCCTAGCGTGTAAGGCGTTTAAGATATAGACCGTCAAAGAAACAGCGACATTTCGCAAAAATCTGGAATTAACTAAAAAACTAAGATAGATCGATTTAGGAAATATGGGTGAATGTTGCCATGAATTGAAGAGAGGTATCTAAAATCGTAACAATATACAGGTTATTCCATTTAAGAAGCGAAAGTTGTATAGTGCGCAGAGGAAATCGAACATCCTGTATACTCGGATATAATTTTATATTGTGCAGCATTTGTCCCCGAATATTTTTATTTGAAAACCTTTTCTCTAAACGTCTCATGAAAGAAATTATCTTTCGTCCACGCACTAGATGGACACGCTGTATATGTAAATACAAAATCTTAGGATTGATAATTAATAATATATACAAAGATCTTGGACATTAGCTTCATGGTGGAACCTTTTAACAGGAGCTATTTTTAGTAGTACCAAATCCGTAACAATGAATTAAAGGTACAACAATTAATGGTTTGAAACGGTTAAAGAAAACTAGGCTTTTATGTGAGAAATATTAGTAATGTAATTATTGTTTTATTTATTTATTTATGTTATCCTAAATCTGGGGTAAACCGATGCAACTGGAAGCCCAAGTTTCTTATTTATTAGAACAGATGTGACCTGCCATGAATTTAAACTTGAAGACACGATACATTATTATATAACTTATGCCAAACGGTTTTTGTCAAAATCTTAGAATTTTAAATCAAGTAAGCTGAAATATTCTTTAAAACAACTTTGCCATTTCTCAATACACATTTAAATCAAATTCATGGAATATTTGGTCACAAAATGTATATTTAAGTGGTTCTTCATTAGAAAAATGGAAAATAGGAACCTGTTTATATTTTTATACCGTTTGCACTACAATCCGAAAATCTTATGTTGATGTTATAATTATATATTACATAATTGTTGCGTTACAAGGTTAATCTTCAAGTTTTAGTTCATCGCAAGTTCACGATTTAACAAGTGAATGGAAATCCTTTTTGGTCTGCGTTTGGAAACAAATTTGCTGAATTACATCGCTTTTGCCTTAGCATTAAATTTTGTGAAATATTGCAGTGCATGTGCTAATACGTTTACTTCTGTAGTAGCTGACATAATTTACGACGGTATTTACGCAAGTGGTCGATATGATGGATGTATTAATGACCATCGTATCGGACGATTTTGGTTACATGTCCCTACGGAAGTAATTTTAAAGGGAACGTTTCTAAATTTACATAAATTGACTGGAATTGGATTAAATGATTGTGGTGTTAGTGTTATAGAACCAGGATTTGCCGAAAATCTAACTACTATACGGATATTTAAGGCTGAGAGAAATCATCTAAAGGTTATAGAACACGATGTCTTTAACACACTACCACTCGAGCTAATCGATGTTAGCATCAACAGAATATTTTATATCTGCTATGCTTTCGAAGGCATGGATTTAAAATACTTGTACCTTAGTGTTAACTAAGGTTTGACAAACGAGTGCAAGGTCAGAGGCGTATCGCGCAAAAGTAGCAGTGTTATTAAAAAATAATATATTCTTACCTTTTATTGACGTCTTGACGTCTTGGGGCAGTAGTATTTTGTCGCAGTGGACATCAAGACGTCAATAAAAGGTAAGGATATATTATTTCTTAATAAAACTGTATCTCACCTACTTTTGCGCGATATGCCTCGTTTGACGAACTTTAATGATAACAAACTATCCAACGTAAATTCGACATGGTTTCGCAATACTAAGTTTCTGGCAATGGCAATTACAGACAATCAAATTATGACAGTGGATGATGACATCCTAATCCCTGGGTTGTAACTGTTTAACGCGATTCCTGAGGGAGAAACAAATCCAGGTTAAGGATACTTTTGCGTTGAAAGTGCCGCCTGCGAAAGTCAATCCTATATGTGTCGCTCTTATGGTCAAATGTGGAAATATTGGAGTAGATATGCAAAAGTTGGGAGATGCGTATTTTCGGTTAATCGACTATAATGCTCTCGGAACGTTTGTGTACAGTAAGAGCACTTTGTAGATTATAATACTACCATATTTTGATATTAGGTTGGATTATAATCAGTACTTATGGATAATCTTTCAAAACTATATATTACTGAAGTATTCAAATTTTATAGGCAGTAGATAAAACGACCGATTTGTTTGTTTATAAGAATCTTAACTGTACTCAATCATGAAAAAAATACACACATGGTCCGTGTAACATATTTTTTAATCTTTCACGTCTTATTTTAAGGGTTATAAGCGTTAATCGTTAAACTAAAATATTTACAACTTATTTACTTCCACATATATCAAGATTGTTGTGTTTCAATAAGCATTTGCAAATGCTCCAACTAATTTTACAGAAGGTTATTATACACTAGCTAATAGTAACGATGACCGAAACCGTGATTTTAATTGCGGATAAAAATCAGAGTATGCTTTCTTCTCGGGTAAGGAAGTAAAACCGTAAGCCCCGTGTCAGTACGACGTTTGGCACGTTAAAAATCCCTAGCAGAGGTTCGAATACCTCTGGATTTGGCAAAATACTAGTGAATACCTCCGGATTTGGCAAAATACTAGTGAATACCTCTGGATTTGGTAAAATACTAGTGGGGTTGGCTAATGATCATAGTAATTGATGCCTAGAGGTGCGAAATATATTCCGTAACCCGACGCCTCGTCCAGTAATACAACAACAATAATAAAGGGCTAAATTAACAACACTCATAGGTTAATTGTGTCTACTATTAATTTTATCTGAGTAATTTTTGTGTTGTACTTCTTGAATTTCTAACTGTACAGACATAGAGCATATATAATTAATATCTAGTTATATATCTTTGAATCTATTCAGAAAAACAATATTCAGCAACTCAAATCTGAAATGCACTCACCATCAACGCATTCGGCAAACAGCGATACTGGTACAATAAGGCACAGGCGCAAGAAATCTAGACCTGCGCCTCCACCACCCACCACTACGACCAAAGTGGAGGAGAAAAAAGTGTCTACGGCAGAAATATCCGTTGGCGGTACGAATTCTATAAAGGCACAATGGAGGCACCAACCTATTCTGCTAATTACGGGCGTCGTCAAGTATAGCGTGAATGTATGAATTCCATTTTATTCATATCCACATTTACTTAGTACGCGTACATTACAGTATTTGGGGTCGACAGCAGTTAAAGAATTTAAGGGAATGGATTCTACGAAAAGATCCATTCAGAAAATTCGCAAAACGACTGACAGAACAAGCCAAGAAATCATCTTGTCGATATCATATCGTGGGCTCAAATTTATCAATCCGATGTCAAAGGTAAGAAAATCTCTGCATTATTAATTTAGATAGGCCAAGTTGACAAATATAAGGAATTAAAATAATTGTTTTCCTGAGCAATTTAGATAAAAAATGTTCAATTATACAGGGTATTCAGTTTCCGCAGCACACGATACAAGTTTTTGGAATACTTTGCATATTATTATGTTCTTGGGTGTCGCTCTTTAAGAGATGTAAACTTTGTTGAATATTCCCTATACATATCTAGCTTGCGTCTTAAGGTAACTTGTGATTTTTGCGAAATAGCTTTGTTTCTTTATCGCTCGATGTCTTAAACGTCTTGCATACCAGAATGGTGATTCAAATTTTATTCAGTTGAGTATTTCTCGGGGTTCCCAGCGGCACACTGGAAATCGTTGCCCAGTTTGTTTCACGTTATTTCAATGTTTTTAATTGAACGTATATTTTTATAGGATTTGATAGAAATGCTCTTCTAGAGCCTTTTTATAATAATTTCCCTATAGCTAAAATATGTCATTCTCTAGTTAATTAAATTTGAAGCTAATTAAATGAGCTTTTGCTAAAATACATAGAGTGCTGCGACGAAATATTATATACCCTTGAAAATGAGTGATTCTCTTGGTATTTCCGACGTAATTAAATATTTGTTGAAAAAATTTCGTCCTGGTAAGGACGGGCGCTAACCACTACGTTATTTAGCAAGTTAGTTCAGCATAAAACGAATCAAAAAAAATTTGTAGCTTATTTTTAAATAATATGTTTAGAGAAACAAAGGTTAATTAACAAAGTTAACATATTTTTGGCTTCCGTCGATGAATTATGAACATCCGTGATTTCCTTGGTAGTTCCGATGTAATTAATAACATAAAAATGTGAACGTTCATGGCATAAGGTCTCCGTGGCGTAGTGGTTAGCAATCGTCCGACAAACGGACGATGTCAGGTTCGATTCCTTACCGGGACGAGATTGTTTTTAAAAAATATTTAATTACATCGGAAAACTTGGAAAATCACGGACTTTCATAATTCATCGACGGAAGCCAAAAATATATTAACCATATACCTTTGTTTCTCTAAACATATTAATTAAAAATAATCTGTTAATTTTCTTTTATTCGTTTTATGATGAACTCTACATGCTCGTTAACTTGCTAAATAATGTACATATATAAAAAAATTATGGTTACTTCAAGTAGGTATTAGAATAGTACCGCAAAAGATAACGTTGACACGTTAGTTTTAATGAACATCGTAGCGAAATAAAAATTTATAGTATTTTATGGCAACACCCTGCAGTCTTTAAAACGAAAACTTGTTTGTACAGCTTTCTATTGAATTTACTAAAGAACGACACATTCTAGGTACAGGAAAATGCGATTAAAAAAAAATTTAGAACTGTTTCTCGATCCGACAGAGATTATTGAAGAAAGTTGACATGATTTGAAGAGCGGCACCCAGAAACGTAATGTTGCACAGGATTTTCCATTTAGAAAACCAAGCTTGTATCGACTGCAGCGGAAACTGAGCAACTTGTATATACTTGGACATAATTTTGCATTGTGCAGAACTTGTTTCCGAGTATTAAAACTTTTTCTCTAAATTTCTACCGCCCGTGCACCAGGTGAATAAAATATTATTGAGCAATAATATTGCACAAAAAAAATGTGCAATAAATATCAAACTGCTTTTGAATCGTTGAATATCTTGCTTAACCTTTTAAAATGGCATCGAACTATTGTACAATAATAGTGGTAGTCTATGGGTTGCTTAAGACACTGAATAGTTTTCTATAACAAACCACCAAATTACCTATATTCTGTGGCCTTTCCATGATAATATCTTTTAGGTGCTTCATTGTTTGTTTTTTTTTGTTCAAAGGATGCTTTCATAACCCTGGAACTTTGACAAATTCTCAAAAAGATAATTTTCGAACTAGTTTGTTAGTACTAAACGATGTCTTAAGTAATTTTCCTCTAGTTGCAATATATTTGTACATAGATGATTCCCGACTTTCCTTACATATTTTACTTGCCAAGGCAATAGATTACGTTAAATTCATTCATTTTAACTGAATAACTGAATTTATAGAAAATATCCACAATTGCCCAGTAAATAGTAACTAGGAGAAACAAGCAGCAAAGTAATTTCGTTAATTAAAGTTTTGTGCTTTTTCACATGTATATAAAAAATAACCGGAACTTACGCCATATTCTATACAGTTTTTTGGTAGTCTCATAATAAAGTTAACTAACGTTATAAAATCTATTTACCCTTCATAGTTACTGCAATAAAAAAGTAATATATATATAAGAAAACTACGAAAAACTTACTCTAAGAGTTGTGGGACCAGGGTTCGAACCCGGTACCTCGAGACTGGTAGCGCGGCGAGCTAGGCACTGTGCTAGCAGATTCTTTAAGGATATAAGGAGCTCACTTTTAAAATGCTACAAGTCCCCTATACCTACTCCCAAACAAAAGACAATAAGCTCTACTTTGATTACAGCACATGTCTTCCAAAAAATGTCGCTTTCCAACTAGCGTCTTAATATCTAGACAGGTGATAATCCTTAGCCTGTGAAACCTAGATTAATCTATGGTGCAAATGTTGCCGATTAGATCAGGGCTTATTTTTTTGTAACAATAGCTCAGACTCAAAAAAATATATAATGCCAGGTATTTTAATATAATTTATTATACCTTTCGTTATCTAGGGACGGCAAAATTTTTATAAGATGTATAATAATATATATTAAGTAGCACGTACCAGATATTAAAAGATAACATAATTGTTATGAAGTTTATTAACATGATGATAAAGCTTATTAAACTCACATTTATTATCTATCTGTATTCGCGATCTGTTGCTACGATGCAACCTGCTATTTTGCAATTGCTAACTACCTTCAGCAGTTTGTAGCAGTTAATCAATATAAAAAGAAGCTGTTACTTTCTGTAACAGCTTTTTGATGCCTCACACAACTAGACATTCGTCGAGTACGCAATATTTTATCACGTTGTGAAACGTAAATGTTGACTTATAATAGTGTAGCAGTCAAACGCTATAAAGTATAAAACGTTTCTGTATTTCTCGCTTCGATAACTGTTTGTTTATATATAATTTATTAATTTGGAGTTGTAGTTTCTATGTATGTAGTTTCTTCACGTGATTATTAATTTAGTACTAAGTTATTGTTAAATAAGTTTCAATTGTTTATTTATTATATAAATCACATTGTAATTCTTCTTATAATCTCAGTGCAGTAATTTTGCTATTATTACTTTTATAAATTAGTTTTACCTAAGTAATTATCCAAAATGCACAGGAAAAACAATACAAAGCGAGGTTCATGACAGAAAACATGTATCGAAATACATAAAGAACAGTAACGAAAACGTAAGGGTTATAAAAATATAAAAAAAACAATAAATAGAGAACAATGGTAATAAAAAATATTATAAACAATTTATCAGTTGAATGTATCGTTCTGTAACGAAAACTGCTACAAAAAGTAGCAGCCTTTTTAAACTGCTAACCAAAGGTGGCGTAGCAGATTGTAGCTGCTAACGCAAACGGGCAGTTTTACGCGTCATTAATTTGTACTATACCTTTCTTCAGTGCAGACATTTCGAAAGAAGATATATTCTATTAATAACCTTAACTTACTTAGAAAAAGGTGCTTACTAAATTAATTTCACATACTAACTTCCCTAAAACAGTGACTTGTTACGTTTAGAAAACAAAACACAAATAGTTGCTATTTGACATTTTGGTATTTGTAGACTTGCATAGTTTTAAATGTACACTCAAAAAACCTAAATAATAAAAATTAACATTTATCACCATGTTATTAACATGGTAGAGTAGAATTGGCACCTTGTGCAGCGCGACAGGATCGGATCCGCTATTATGTCTAGATACGTTGTATGTATTGTAGTGTTCAATATTTACGACAACAACATCGGCTGTCAACCTTTGAACGAATAGGGTGTTCAGGCTAGCCACTCGTTGACAACGAAATATTGCGGGTAAAAATGTAATTTTCCAAGTCACCATTTGCCCCCAGCCAACTGGCCTTGGGGCGAGGACAGTATATTAAAAATATGAATCCAGATAACGACGATCGTAGGGTAACACGGACAAATCCACTCTTCAGTTTATTTTCCTAATCTTGTAAATCGCCAGAATTAATGTAAAAGTCATCTAAAACAAACAACAGGGTAAATTCAAAGATATTTCAAACATCATTTCATAAATTAAATCGCGGCCCTAATGTTATTAGGTAAATCGTTGGTAAAATTTCACGTTTAAACATCGTCAGTCATAATTGAAGTCATAGAATCCTCTAAATTGTGCCAGCTGGTTGTGTCACTGCATTCACTATCGTATGCTATTTCCATAAATAACATCATTTCATCGAAATGCATCATAAAAGTTTATGTTTGGGTTCAATTTATCAAAATTTGCTGTGGAATGAAACAGTCTCCATCTTTCGCGATTACAAATAAAAGAAAGATAAACGACGCCAAAAATTTCATCCATCTTGATTCAGCCTTCGTTGAGTTAATGTGTATCTTAACTACGATCTCAATTTAAAGTGTTCGATAGTGCAATCAAAGTAATTTCCAGGAAGAAAAGGTTAAAGTCTAATACAGACAGATTCCTGTAGGGGTTATCATAAACATAGCGTTTATATAACATAAACTTCATTCGAATTCAAGGTTACTTAAAAATTTTTATTCTAATATTCCGATGTATTAATTTCTAAATTCACAAGAAAATTGCCAAAAGAGTATTCAGGAATACTCCCGACCCCACTAAGAATTCTAAAATTTAGATTAAGTTAGAAAATTTAACATTTCTCCCTAAAATCCCCTGAGACAAATATTACAGTATATACATACGTATCCATCATGCATCTCTGAACGGCGGTCGATGTTAATATTCGCTTCGCGCAGTCTTTTTGTGGGTACATGCATACTTACTACTCGGCGCGTCGCCCGAAAGTGCCAATTCTATTAATAAGCTTTATTACAATTTTTCTTTTTTCTTTTAATATCTGGTACGTGCTCTTCAATATAATATATTATTACTCTTATTAAAAAATCTTTTAGTACAAAATTTTCTAGAAAAGCTACTCCCTCTGAAATCTTTAAATTAATTTTATTACATTTATTATTTGTTTCTACTCCAGGAATCCATTTGCGAACATGAAATTCGAAACGTTCATTGCGCATGTCAGGATCCGGAATGCAGATTATACTTTGCGTATATTACGAAGGATTCAAACGATTACTACTGCCACATCTTCTCTACAAATACGGCCGTAGGTATTTTTCCAAAATTTTATAGTAGTGTTGTATTATTTGATAAATCCGTGAAATTCTCAGCTATTCAAATGTGTTCTCCCGTACTTTTTATCATAGTTTCAACATTTATGTTTAGGAACAAGCAACTGACATCATTCTTACCCTGGGCCAAGCTTTCGAACTCGCTTACCAAATGGCGTTGAGGGAACAAGTAACTAGCAAATCTAAACCGAACAAGGACACATACAAACCTGCCGTCAGTCCAGGCTCGGTTTCTTCCCATAGTAGGGACTTCAAAGACAGTAGCGTCTCGAAAACTGATTTGAAACTAAACGGCCACCCCTTGAAGATGAAGCCGTTGACTCTATCGATTGCAGCGGAATGTGTTATCGATACGCTAACGCAGAGGACACCAACGAAAACTAACTTTAGCGATACCGAAGCATAATCTAGTATCTTAATTATGATGATTATGTTTAGCAAAAGCAAGGTTTTACGTGTTGCGACATATTTGTGATATGAAATCGTAAGAAGAATCTTTTATACATGTTGTCCCGGGCAGGCACTGGGTATTTTCTTTTCGATTTCGCACTGCCATTTTATTTTTACAATAAAGAAAAAACCTGTTTACGTTTTTCCAATTTACAAACAAAATCTCTTCAAACGTATCGGATATAACTATCGTATTTATATCAGGAAAAGAGCTCAATCACGCGACAATGAGGTTGGTTAGAAAATTAAGAGGTATAGTTATGTAGTTTGAAAATATTTGCTTTGCATTTTCTAATTTGTAAACACTTGAAAGTATGGCTATCAAATTTGATTTAAATAAATTGTGTATACTAACTTTTAGATTTATTTGAATTGACGGAGTGATGATAGGAAATAGTGCAATAAATTGCTTTAGAATAGATTTCAAGTGTGTGTTACATTTATTTTTTGTAAGGCTAGTATAATATACTACCATATTTTTTTATGTTTAAGTAGAAGCGCTTCCTTACTTGTAATTTTCTTAGCTCACCATGTAACTCAAAATTTAAAGGTATATGTAAATAAAACGCTGCCTACAAGTATGTTCTATAGCATATTGACGAATTTTTCATGTATACATAAGACAAAGTTGGTGACCATATCATAAACATTATTATTGTACATAGGTAGCAGAAGTAATAAAGTTGTAGATTAGTTTCGTTCATTAGTTATTCTCGGGAACAAAATTGTATAATATACAAAGTATTATACATAACATAGTTATTGTATACACAAACAACCAATACAACGCCAAAACTAAGGGCTTTTATTTAACAATGAAATGAATAAAGAAACCAGGACATTTATTATATACATATATAATATAGTATACATGATATTTAATTATAAAGCACACTTTCCATTTTTTTAATACATACATACATTGTAAAAAATCTCTATCTTCCATTATTATGATAATAAAACATTTATGACATTTACTAGTAAGTTCTACAATATCTTATAACAATAATAACGATAACATAATTAAAATTTAATTTTGTATTATTAGAATATATTCTTGGCTCTCATTATCTGTAAAATAACGATGATTATATAACAACATAAATGTACATAAAGCTAAGATTGATTAGAAGTATGTTTCCTTTTAATTTTATAATGTAGAGAAGATTAAGAGAATACATAAATAATAAATAAACTTCAGAAATGCTTTAAAAGTCACCTTAGTAATCAGGGTTGTTATATAATAAAAAATAAAATCCATTTTTCGATGTATAAGAAATTGTTCCTGTATCGTGAGAATATGCATAGTTTTATTTCAAGTTGCTTCTTTCCGCTTGAAAATTGTTTTGATTTAAATGAAATAAAATTGCAAACTGTTTATAAGATAGTTGATATCGAAAAATGTTAATGTTCAAATCTATTTATGTGCAAGAGAAAATGTTCGGGAAGGAGACATGAATGCATGAGGAACATGTCGATAAAGATGTACGTATTTATAGAAGTTATTGAGGTAAAGTACTTTTAGGCACAATCAAAATAAACCATCCCCATATACCCCAAAGATCGCCAAATGACAACCAGATTTTGTATTTAACTTATGATTAAATAAATATTACTTTTTTAAATCAACAAACAAACAAATAGTCGTTATCTTCAATTGTGTACTTTTGATAATTTCATCTTTTGTGTATTTTTAACAGAGCTAACAAATAAACGATATTAATATTGAGGTTTTATTTTCTTTTATATACGTCCTGTCCATACGCACTACAGGAAGTTAATCGTTCTAAGGACCGGAATTTCTGATGGAACACGGAAGTGAGCATCTTGACCAGAAGAACAATTTATGTCTTTGATCTCGACGTGCGTTGGATATAACTACTTGTTCACTTTTACATTATCTGTAGAGAATATTGTGTAATTTTTGGCAATCAAAATTGAAGGCTATTTAAAATATAAAAAATGTAAGTATTAGCCAAGAATTCTAATAATAATCTGTAGATTTCGAAAAGCACTTTCCAAAGAAACTTCTAATTTCGACTGATAAATTTGAATGAAATTAGTGGGTTTACAGAAAATCTGTGTGCTGATCATGCCAAAAATGAATTGAAAAGATTGAAATGGACTCTAAAAAATCGAGTTTTCAGGCTTTCCAAATTTATTTCTTTAATGTCGAGGTTAATAGTTATTGCAATATACAGTCCATCAACACAGCCCAGACGTCTATGACAGTGTTTTTTCCAATAAAAATAATATATTCATGTGTATACACAGCAATGTTATCAACGCCAAAGGCCCGAAAAGCGTAACGTATTAGTAGATCGTAAAATTGTTTACACAAGGAAACAAAGGTGATTTCTCGCAGAGAGCTGTCCTAGGCGATTCAATGTATAATTGCACTGATTGATAACCACTACTAGGCATTTCAAGCAGCGATAAATATTAATCTTAAAACTATTTTTTGAGCCATCAAAAGTCGTTGATATCTTCGAAGCTGAATCCAAACTAAGGTAATGTATGTTAAGGTAGATTGGATTAATGATATATACCGTAATGTTCAATATTTACAACGACAACATCAGCTGTCATTCTAGAACGAATAGGGTGTTCAGGATAGCCACCCGATTGTGATGGAAGTTCCTCTAGCGGGTGAAAAGGTAATTTATCGTAGCCAACATTCCCCCCAGGCGGACTGGCCTGGGAGCGGGGGTATTAGATATAAAATATAAATCGAGACAATGACGATCATAGGGTAACGTAGATAAAGCACCATCTTCTGTGCAATTTCTCCATTTGTAAATCGTCAAAATTAATGTAAAATTCATCATTCCGTAAATTAAATCTTTGTCCTAATGTTATTAAGTAAATCGTCAGTAAATTTCGTCAGATTTATATTGTCAGTGATCATAGAGTCGTCTAATTTCAGTCATCTGGTAGCGTTACCGCATGCATTCTCTTATGCTATTTCTATAAATAATTTCCTTTCATCGAAATGCATAATAAAATTTATATTTGGGTTTAAATCATCAAAATTTGCTATATAATGAAACAATCGCCTATCGCGATTAAATAAAGCAGTAGAGGGACGCCAGAGAATTCATCAATTCTGGTTAGACTTTCGTTAAGTTGATTGGTGTTTAGACTACGGTCTCAGTTTAAAGTGTTCGATAGTAAAATTAAAGTAAAATTTCAAAGAAGAAAAGGTTAGAGGTTAGAACAGGCAGATTCCTGTAGAGTTCATAATAAAGAGAGCGTTTATATGACATCAGCTTCATTCGAGTTCCAGGTGAGTTTGTATTTTAATCCTAAAATTCGTTAATTTCGATTTATTAAATTCAAAATTCACAATAAAATTGCCCACAGAGTATTCAGAAATACTCCCGATCCCACAAAGAATTGAAAAATTTTAATTAATTTAGAAAATTCAACTTTTTCACAAATTTACCATGAGAAACATATTTCAATACCGATTCCACGCTGAAAGTTCTTTTAATTTGTAATAGGGCGAAGTAGTGCATATCGAATCCACGTCATCTTCAAAAGTGAACTTGTCATCCACAAATAATTCCCAGAATTTTACGTTAGAACTAAATTCAATGTTACGTACAGAGAGCACAGACCTATACTGACTAAAATGAAGAAAAATCGTTTTTTCTTGGTTTAAAATTGGGTGATTTAGAGTAAACCACAATGAAAACTTTCTTATCGCTAAATCAAGGTATGCCTCGAGAGCATCAATAAAATCAGACACAACAGCTACCATTGTATTGTTCGCGTACATCACTAAACTACCAAATTTTGTTAGATGGTTGATGTATACTAAAAATATAAGCGGACCAAAAATAGATCCCTGTGGCAGGCTCAATGCAATGTTCCTCTGATTTGAGCAACCGTTGGAGTTATAACACAATGCTTACAAATGACATAACCTAGTCTAACAAATAGCCTCTTATTCCAACCGCATAGAACTTTTCTTTATGTTAACAGAGATCTGGGCTATCGAAAGCATAAGATAAACCAAAAAATTGCTCCTGCAATAACCTTTGCTGACCTGTTTGTGGACGCATTACAGGTATTTCATGGATGCAATCTTCCGCACGTGCATCAAATTTAATAGTAGTCAAATGGCTATTCCAAGCGTGTACAGAGAACAACCTACACTTACAAAATGTAAATTTTTACCAAATTTCATTCAAACCAAATTTCAAGATAAAGTGTTTGTTTTTTAGAAACTCGGAAGCTTGTGTTTACAGCAGTTTGCGAGCGAAGGAAAGTAACATGAGGTAAGAATATCCAAAGTAGCTTACATTACGAACATATTTACACTTGGATTTTAATATTTCTTTTAATAATTCTGAAATATTGGACTGAATTTGAAATTTCCGATCTATATTTGTTGTTTCATATCAATTTTATCATCTTTACATATCAATCTCAGAGTTTTCATTTTCAAAGAAAGGTATTGAGATTTCCGAGAAATTTATATAAAGGCTCGTTTTCTTTTAATATAACTGAAGTAATGTTCGCTAGAAGGTAAGGTTAAAACACGTGATTTTCAAATATTCTAAATTCTTTTGTTCCTCAGATTTACTTACTGTTATTTAATAAAGGACTCTATATTATTCTGAGTTAGATCGGAGCAGTTTTCACTGGAACTCGCTTAGTATGTTAGATATAATATTATTAATTACTACCTATAGGTTTTTAATGTCATTGTTTTTGTTGCTAATCTGATTTAACAAAGACTTAATAAAAAATTAATGATGGCCGTAACCGATGACTATATAAGAGTAAAGCTCTCAACTTACACAGCTGTTCCAACTTTCTGGAATTGCAAGTTCTTATTTTGAATATTAGACACACAAAGAAAAAAAAGTTCTTGAATGGATGTGGTAAGGCAGACAGGAAATTATTGACTTGAATTTTCATTCTTTGGCTATGCTTACACACTAAGTGCTAGCATAATTTATTACCCTGAACGTTGTTTTTTAATAACCCTTCTTTATCAATTTCCAAGATATACTTGATTTATTAGCAATAAAATTATGGCATAAAAAATGAAATTTCAACTCAATAACTTTCTATCTGCCTTTGGTATCCATGTGTTAATTCGGGGACACGCTGTATACCTTTGAAATTATTTGTTTAATTCAACAAAGGTTTCCTTGAGTGAAAGTACGTTTCTTAAGAACGACAGATTGACTTTGTTTGAATGTACAAACATTTTTATTTGACATAATTTTGTTGAGTCAAACAAATATATGTTAGAATCGCACGCTTCACGCATCGTCGGCAATTTCCGTTGCGTAGACGCAGGGCAATCGCAATCGTAGTCCTAGTTTAGGTTATGTGAGATGGTAGTTCGTAAGCGGTGAGATGTAAATGAAGAAAATAATGGGTAAGTAGGAAAATGAACTTATATGTTTTTACCATTGGATAACTAATGTTAAAATTTCTGCGTAAAAAAAAATAAAATAGTTACCATAGATTGGTGGATATCAGATTTCCTGTTTGTGTTAAAGATTAGCGAAAATTACAAATATCTCGCCGATATCATTTTCAAGACCAGTAACACCAATGTTAGCAGTTTAAATAAATTGCGATTCAATTCACCACACATTTAACAATGCCTTGATCTTTCCGTTTTCATATTTTGTAAATAATTGTTTCCTCCTTTTTTGATATAAAAGGTATTTCAGCAAAGGCAAGTGATAAGGCATGCTGTTCTATCTCCTATCCTTTTTGTCATAATACCTAGCACCTAACCACACAGCTACTCTTGTCACTCGTTCGCGATTCTCAGGATTCCCACGAGATTACCGAGAAAGTAAGTTTCGTAATATTCTTTGCAACCAAAAGTAATACAAGTATCACATTAATTTTTATGTATTTGTACACACAGTTATTTTGTGGTTATGTCATCTTCATCGGAATAATTTTGTACGTATACAATTACAAAATTACGTATACATGGATAATTATTGTTTTTATAGATAGCTATATAAAAGTGCATACCTTACAATTTTTTGTCGACGTATTTTTGTAGCTATATATTAGAACAATTTGGACAGTCTGTTTGATGTTATCGGCGCACTATACCTAACTTTGATGTCATTAATACTGTTAAAATCAGCTTACAATTTCCAGATATCAAGACTTAACCTAATCTAACTAGATTTACTTTACAGGTTCCTGAGAAATGTGAGTAATCTCAAAGAAACTTGAAGGAAATCTGTAAAATTTAAGGTTCACCGTTTTTGTTTGCGACACGGAGATCTTTAGGAAGGCTTTGATATCACCTTAACGTAATGGAGGAAGTATTTTAGGAAGCTGACGTTTATTTACTAGAATAATAGCACCACGTCAGTACCAAATGGAGATTAATTTTCGGCATTATACTGATTCTTTATGTACTTTTGTTACTTTATCTACAATGTTAATAAAGTTTTTCAAAAGATTGTGTATTTTTAACACATTGTTACCCTATGTGCTCATAAATGGATGCTTTCTTCTCTAAAGAGAAGAAAGTATTTATCGTACTAACCATTTCAGTGGATTAATAATACCAACAGAATAACATTTGTCAAAGTAACAGCATACTTTAAACCACAGAAATATTTTATTAAGCAAATACATATTTATTTAACCTTTTAACGGTAAACGTTCCTAAAATGGGAACATACTAAAAAATCAAAATTATTGAATTAATCATCTTATTTGCATAAAATTTTGATAATTAACAATCAGAAACAATTACATCTATCTATGTTTTAAAACATATAAAAATTTTATGCAAACATCATTAATTCAACAAAAATTAGATTTTTTGGCGTGTCCCCATTTTGGTTCGCCATTAAAAGGTGAGGTCAAATAAATGGTAAAGAAAAATATATTTATTTCAAACTGTCAAAGTTCTTTAAAAGAAAGAACTGTATTGTTGAATCAAACATATTACGTATGTTAAATCAAACAGATATATTTTAAATCAAACATGAGGTTATTTGTTTCAAAAGATTATATGTTTCAAATATTTCTTTAAACTAAAAAAATATATCTTTGCCACCATTTAAAATTAGCATTTGGTTGATTGAATGCATATTTGTTTGAGTCAGGAATTTCTTTTTCTGTGTGCATGCATACTAATAGATGTAGAGATGTAAATTTCCTATGCCGTGGATATAGGAAAAATATATGGTACTATTTAAAAAATTTTGTTTCTGGTATTTGAATTTGGTAAAGTGTGGTATTCATCAATACTGAACATCCTGTATGTTTCGAAGGCGTTCTGATACCATGCTAGATAGAGCCAAGTGTCCAATTTAATCTGGTAAATATTTGCGCTAAAATGTATTTTCATTTTGGATTTTTTGGGAGGAAATAAACGTACACGCGGACAGAATTATAAATATCTCGAAGTCTGTTAGAAATTGACATATGAAATCCATATTGCGTAGCTTTACTTTTACATGAGGAAATCAAAAACCTAACAATATAGAGAGTGTTGTATTTAAAAGAACAAAGTAGTAAAGGCTCAATGAATACAAATATTTTGTTCCACTTCCGAATGGCGTACAACTGATCGTTACGAAACTAAAAATACAAGCAAGTGACAAATGACATGTTTAATTTCCTTTCACCAGGGTTGATAAAGAATTTGTGGAAGTATGAAGTATCCAGTTTGACGTTCGGATTTATTACATGTGATTTATTTCGATTTCTTTTGTTTGCTGTTAGATGAATAAAATACGGTAATCGGGTACTCTAAATCGGTGGCACTGGAACACTGAAACAGATCACTAAAGCCGTTACCTCAAAACTTAACTCGTTCTGGACGCACGTTTATTTTTATTTATACATTTTTTGCCGTTATTTAGTGATATGAGAGTTATTTAATTTTATACAGTTTTAAGATTTTGTTATTTTATGATACAGTTTTTTTTTTCTCCTTTATTTTGAAATAAATTTGTTGTTTCTGTAAAAGCTATCTTTTTTTAAGATGTATGTATTACGTCAATAAGTAATAAGTAAAAAACATGATTTAGAAACCATATACATTAAAATTCGTTATAACATAATTATAGAGACCTGCAATATCTAACGGACACAATGCTTTTTACAATTCTCAATGAAGGCGCTGCAACGCGATGTTTCTTAAAGTTAAGAGAAAACCATATTTCTGCCCCAAAATGGCGGCTTCTCTAGTGACTTTTTAGTGGTTTCAATATTTCACCAAAATATTTTGTGGAATACAGTAAAATTAACCTATATTTTTGAAGTTTGTGTCATGTTAATGTGGTTGTCATTTATGATTATGATTCGCTTTAATTAAGTTCTGCTCAGTTCTATACCGTTATTTCGTGTTTTAATTAGTTTTTTTAATATAAAATACTATTTTGTATAGGTACTACGTCCTTAAAATTATCAACAGTTTTTCATTTCCCTGATTAAAACCTTAAAAATGCCAGGTTGTTGTGTAAAGAATTATGAGAGGTCGATATGTTTTAAATGAAACAACAAGCGATATGTCTATTGATGACAATCAAGATAAAATTGAGGAGTGGGACATGTTAGAAACAATGGAAAGGTCACCAAAAGATGCGGTTTCTTTAGTTGCCGATTTAAAACAAAAATTAAAAGCAGAACACTTCAACATCGTCTAAGAAATATGAAATTTCGACCAGGTATTTTGCACGAAGTGTTAAAACTGAAAGTAAGTTTTTTAATTAATGAGTAATGTATTTTGTTGGATGTTTGGCCATGTTCATTACAATAGTTATATGTAGTTATAATAATAATAATACATCTTTATTGTCCAACAGTCAAAAACCAATTACAGGACAAATATAATAGATACATTGAATTTTCAAAAGTACAGAGCTACTATTGAATATACATATACAAGGGTAACAAGAAAGTGTGGATAGGTACAAGAAAAGGGAAAGAGTGAGTGAAGGAAAAACTGGAAAAAAGTATTAGTGGAAAGGATCAGGATATTATTTATGAAGGTTACGTGTCATGTGCGTTAGAGGAGCCTTAAGTAGCGCGTTCGTTCTATAACTAGGAACACCTAGAAGATCAGTTAAGCGGGTGTTATGCTTAAGTACTGTTATTGCTATAAGCGCCAATAGATGCAGTGAATCCATTTGGTTATTTAATAGATTATAAAGAAACATAAAATAAAAATAACAATATTGTAATAAGTTTAAAATAAATACGTATACATCTTACTGTTTCTGTATTTTTTTTTTAATAAATATATTTACCACATTACATGCTGCTCAGAAAATTTCCATCCATGTTTTTAAAATCACTGCTTTATTCATTTGATACCAATGAACAAATTGTTAGAGAATCAGTCATGTATTGCTTGCTTTACGTTTTAAAGTTCCCGCATCTTTTTGCCCCAAAATGGCGGATAATTGCGGTACTTTATATATCTAGTAACTTTAATGTTTCTACCTTTTTCTACAATTTGCTTACTCTCTTTTACATTCTCTATGGTTCTTACTTCATTTGCTTCTAAAATAAACTTCATGTGTTATCATTAACCTGGGCAAATATGCGGTAACAGCCAGAGGCATGGCGAGCGCATAAAAGTTTATACATAAAATAGAAGGTAAGAAATAAATTATAAAACGTGCTGAAACACTTACCGTTTTAAAAGCCTTCCGTGAAACCACAAACTGGGTAACATCTGTTAAATATTTGAATCATTAGATATGTTTCCACAGCTGTTTCAGTCAAGTGAGTACGACGTGCGGAATAAATGTTTTTTAATGCCGAAAACGACCGTTCGACATATAGCGATGTTATATTTGCATATTTAAAATAATCTTTTGAAACATCTTAATGCATCTTCACACTCACCTTCACCAATTTGTCTTAATATAAGAAAATCGGAGTCTTTCTCTAAAACACTTTCAAATTTTCGTATTACACATCAATTTGTTTCGCCTTCTACAGCGCATAACTGTGCGTGAACATCATTCTCAATTAGAACAGAATCCACTAGCGACATCGAAACATTTTGTAATTTTTCTATTCCCTCCGCTAGTCCGAAGTAATTGTTGTGAATAGTTTGTAAATCTCTTTTAACCTGACTATCTTGAAATATTTCCTGGCTTTTCTTGATTACTGCAGCTTCTGTCGGATTGAATTTTAAAACTACCTTCTTTACTTGATCAAAATATTTGTTGTAGTAAAACGCAGCCTGCAACCATGTCCCCCAACGTGTAACAATCGGCTGTGGTGGTTCAGGTAAATCAGGACACAGTGCCTTTGTATTGGCAATCAATGCATTTATTAGTGGAGAACATGTAGGAATCGTTCGTGCCGCAAGATTTAGAGTATGGATCTTACACGTAATATGTAAGGAGCCACAACTGTGTTCTTTAAGAGATCGGTCGAAAGAACGCATGTTTGCGGCACCATCACTCATAAACATTAAAAGTTGCTTAGTTGAAACTTCAAATTTGTTCAATGAGTTCACCACCTTTAAAATCTCATCGGCAGTACAATTTATAACTCTTTGGGAAGCATGCAAGAAGGAGGATGACGGTCGATGTGGTTCCATTGTACGTACCATTACATTAACCACAGAATGTTTTTGACGATCTGTTGTTTCGTTCACATACAACCACAGTTTTTTATCTTTCAATTCCGTTTTCATTCTTTTTTCTATATGTTCACGAGTAAATGGCACTACATTTCGTATCGATGTCCGACTAGGTAATTTACTGTCCGTATATTTATTCCAGAAGGAGACAAATGCTTCTTTGTCTAGTAAACGAAACGGTAGATTACATAAAATAAGAGTGACACATAAATCAAATGTAAATTTTTCTTGGTCTCGTATGCCACTTTTTGCAGAAGAATGCTGTTTGCTTTCGATGCGACGTTGACAATGGCTTCTGGACCAACACATTAAAGGGATTTTTCAAACTAGACATTGAATTTTAGCGCCATCAAAAATTAAGTCCGGTATGTCCACTTTTTAACTGTGTCTGCCATTGGTCGTTTTCGCGACGTACCTAACTGCGACATTTTTAAAGCAAACATAAGCGTACAATTACGAAATAAGTTGCGAGAGCCTACATATACACAGAACTACTTGCATACAGCATCGATTTAGTACTGACGCTGTGAACGCGTGAAATAAATAATTGCCGTCTCCGCACCACATATCTACTACACTGACTGTTACCGCTGTTTGCCCAGACTAGTTATCATTTACTTGATTCAAAAGTAAAGGACTTCATATTTTTAATATTATTTTATTCAAACATACATAGGTTGTGATATATCTTTGAAAAGTGAAAGAAAAATACTGCATCTTTAACTACGTAAATCCAATATGGCGTCCATCTAAAATTACAAAATTACAATTTAGGGATTATTTATTATTTATCTTCAGATTTGCATTTTAGGCTTAATCATAGTACACATGCATAGCACAATGAAGCGGCTCATCAAGAAACATTTAAAGTAGAAGGGTATATATAATTAAGATATAATTAAGGATTACTATGTTTATTTAAAATTTACATATTGCATAATTTATTTGGTATATAAGGTTAGTTTTTCACTTAGCTTGTTAATTCAGTTTTACTGCTGATGATGATTGGCTATCGAAACGTGCGTCCAGTACGAGTTAAGTATTGTGGTAAGGGTTTTAGTAAACTGTTCCAGTGCCAAAAATTTAGAGTACCCGATTAAAATCTGTCATCTTGAATTTCGTGTTGATGACAGCCGTAGGTGTATTTTTTTCGTATCCTTTATAATTACAAAGAGATTTTGCCTAAAAAAAAAACAGCGATTTTCCCAATAATTTCTGGATTATTTGGAATGTAAAATTTTTCTCAACAGAATCTTAGCTAACACCCAAAATAGCAAAACTTTGCCAGTTTGAACATATATTTCATAATAAGGAAGATTTATCCTATTCAGTTTTGGACAGACTACATTATCTTCTGACCGAACCAGCGAGATTCTGTCCGAGCGGTTTGGGCATCATCCAAGTACGCTGTATAACTGTACACGCATCGTCGAGATTGTTGTATATAAAGCGCCTCAGGTTATCTATCTAATTTATGTAAACTATTAGTTTAAAGGTACGCGACCACTTGTTAATAAAATTTTGTCACAAGGTTAAGCTTCCAATTTTAGTTCATCGCGAGTTTACGAGTTGACAAGTCGTGCAAGAATGAAAATCCTTTTTGTTCTGCGTTTGGAAGCAAATTTGCTTAATTACATCGTTTTTGCTTTAGCATTAAATTTTGTGAAATATTGCAATGCATGTGCTAATACGTTCACTTCTGCTGCGGCTGATATAATTTACGATGGAGTTTACGCGTTTAACCATCGATATGATGGATGCATTAATGACCCCGGCATAGAACGATTTATCCTACATACCCCTACAGAATACATTTTAGAAGGAACATTTATAAATTTACATAAACTGACTGAAATTGGATTCAATGATTGTGGTGTTAGCGTTATAGAACCAGGATTTGCCGAAAATCTAACTACTATACGGATATTTAAGGCTGAGAGGGATCATCTGAGAGTTATACAACACAATGTTTTTAATGTCCTACCACTCGAGCTAATCGATGTTAGCGCCAACAGAATAACTTATATCGAAGACTATGCTTTCGAAGGTATGAATTTAAAATACTTGTGTCTGAGTGGCAACAAACTCTCCAGCATAAATTCGACATGGTTCCGCGATACTAAGCTTCTGGCATTGGCAATTACACACAATCAAATTATGACACTGGATGATGACACCTTTAGCGGGGTCACGAAATTAGTGACATTAAAGTTGGATTTTAACAAGATTCATACGATAACGCCTAATGCGTTTTCAAACATTAAATGTTGCTTGGCAAAAGTGTATTTGCCTGGAAATTCGTTATCGCGCCTTAACTTCAGAATAACAAATGAATTAGCTGAAGTGGATGTGAGTTTTAATCTAATATCATCTATGACTCTAGCAGATAAAACTACGTTAAGAAAACTATCGATACATCCTAATCCCTGGGGTTGTGATTGTTTAATGCGATTTCTGAGGGAATGTGAAGAGAAACAAATCCAGGTTAAGGATACTTTTGCGTTGAAAGTGCCGCCTGCGAAAGTCAATCCTATATGTGCCGCTTTTACGGTTAAATGTGAAAATATCGGAGTAGACGATAGAAAGTTGAAAGATGCGTATTTTCGCTTAATCGATTACAATGCTCTCGGAAAGTTTGTGTACAGTAAAAGCGACGATTTTATAGATTATAATACCACGGTATTTTGGTTTTCGGTTGGGTAATCGCTATTTAGGGATAATTTAATAAAACTGTGTTACTGAAGTATTGAAATTCAAATCATAGGCAATAAATGAAACTGATTTGTTTGTATGTAAGAACTTTAATTACATGTCAGAAGAAATTAAAACGCCAAAAACTGTTGTAACAACTCCTAACCTTAGAGTATCAATAACTGATATGAGGAAAATCTAATCATCTAATCAAATGTAATACATTACGCGGGATAAATTTGAAACGCTCCTGCTAGTTAAAAAACAGACAATAGTAAATCAAAAAGTTTCAAATGCGTCTAGTTCACGTGGCGAAGTTACGTTCTTAATCAATTTCAGGTTTTCTAATTTAATATTATGCCCGGTTTCGTTTATGTGTTGTGCGACAATTGACGCTCCAGTTTTGCCGTACCTGTAGCACCTGATGTGTTTATTGAATCTAGTACCTATCGCTCGTTTTCTTTGTCCAATATAGGCTTTATTGCAGTCATTACATGCAATTTTATAAATTCCCGGCCTTCCTTTCATGTCCGGTTTACCTTTCGGATTGCCAAGAAGGTTTTTGAGCGTATTATTTGAACTGATACATAGATTCATATCTTTTCCCTTAGAAACTTTATTAATACCTTTCGATATTCTGTGGAAGGGAAGTTTCACAAATTTCTTGTCGCGGGTTTTTACCGGGATCAAGGTCGTGGAATTTCTTACATGATGCCTATGCTGGACTTTCTTAAGAATACGATCGACATCTATAGAAGAGTTACTATTATAAATAGCTAATTTTTTTTTTTGAGTGTATAAGGTATTTCATTTTAATGCATACTTCCTATTTCTTTTAATAACTTGTAAAGATCTCTATTTTCCATTATTATGATAATAAAATATTTATGATAATATTTACTAATAATATCTAATACGTAATATGTTCTACAATATCTTGTAAAACTAATAACGATAACATAACAACATGTGTGTGTACATTAAGCTAAGAGTATTAAAGTACGTACCTTTTAATTTTAACGTAGAGTAGGGGATGAGTATAGAATATTACTCTTGTAGCCTAAGAATATGCATGGTTTTATTTCAAGTTGCTTTTTTCCGCTTGAAGATTGTTTCGATTTAAATAAAATAAAATTGTAAACTGTTTATAAGATAGTTGATATCAAAAAATGTTCGAATTTTTTTATGTGTAAGAATTGTTTGAGAATTATGAGAAGATTAAAAAACAAACAGATATTCGTTGTTTCAATTGTGTACTTTTTATAATTTTACCCTTTGTACATTTCTAACAGAGATAACAAATAAACTATATTGATATTGAGGTTTTATTTTCTATTTTCTGTGTACCTCCTCATACACGCTACAGGACGTTAATGTATCAATCGTTCTAAGGGCCGGAACTTCGGATGGAACCCGGAAGTGAGCTTCTTGACCAGGAGAACAATTTATATCTTTGATCTTGACGTACGTTGGATGTAACTAATTGTTCACTTTTACGTTATATGTAGGGAAAATTGTATAACTTTTGGCAATCAAAATTGAAGACCATTTAAAATATGAAATAACTAAATATTAGCTAAGAATTCTAAAAATTGTTTCAAATTTATCATCTTCGCATATCAGTTCATAACCTCAGAATTCTTTTTCAAGCTTTCTATGTGTGAGTTGAAATAATTTATATAAACTCTCATTTTTTTTTCTGTTAATATTTACTGAAGATACAATTTTATTAATTAGTTTTGGAAGTCGTTATATACCAGATTTTTTAAAGTTAGACTACATAGTATAATTTGGTACAACTTAGTTGATGTTTCTTTCTTTGTTAGGTGGAAATGCATATCTGTTGATTTCCAAGTGTTCTAAATTCTTTATACGGCACATTTAATTTCATGGACACCAATATTATTCTGAGTTATATTGAATTTGATATAATATTGTTAATTATACCACTTTTAATTTATACTTAGTAGAGATTTTCATTGTTTCCCACGACTATTTATTGGATAAGTTTGAGAAATGCGGGATCGAGAATACAGTCCTTAAATGGTTTTCCTCTTACTTTCAAAACCGTTCGCAATTTGTGCAAATTAAACTCTAGAACACTGTGGTTATTCATCTAGCTGTTTACCAATTATTCTTGGTGTTGTTCAAGGAACTGTTTTGGGACTGGTTAAACTCTCACTCTACAATAATGATTTACTTTATAATAGATTTTTGCATTATAATATATGCTGATGATTAGTCTGGACAAACAGCGGTAACAGTCAGTGTAGTAGGTATGTGGCGCGGAGTCGGCAATTATTTATTTCACGCGTTCACAGCGTCACTACTAAATCGATGCTGTATGCGAGTAGTTCTGTGTATATGTAGGCTGTCGTAACTTATTTCGTAATTGTACGCTTATGTTTGCTTTAAAAATGTCGCAGTTAGGTACGTCGCGAAAACGACCAATGGCAGACACAGTTGAAAACTTTATAGTGGACATGCCGGACTTAATTTTTGATGGCGCTAAAACTCAATGTCTAGTTTGTAAGATCCCTTTAATGTGTTGGTCCAGAAGCCATTGTCAACGTCACATCGAAAACAAACAGCATTTTTCTGCAAAAAGTAGCATACGCGACCAAGTTTAATTTACATTTGATTTATGTGTTACTCTTATTTTATGTAATCTATCGTTTCGTTTACTACACAAAGAAGCATTTGTCTCCTTCTGGAATAAATATGCGGACTGTAAATCACCTAGTCGGACATCGATACGAAATGTAGTGCCATTTGCTCGTGAACATATAGAAAAAAGAATGAAAACGGAATTGAAAGATAAAAAACTGTGGTTGTGTGTGGACGAAACAACAGATCGTCAAAAACATTCTGTGGTTAATGTAATGGTACTTACAATGGAACCACATCGACCGCCATCCTCCTTCTTACTTGCTTCCAAAAGAGTTATAAATTGTACTGCCGATGAGATTTTAAAGGTGGTGTTGAACTCGTTGAACAAATTTGAAGTTTCAACTAAGCAACTTTTAATGTTTATGAGCGATGGTGCCGCAAACATGCGTTTTTTGGGCCGATCTCTTAAAGAACACAGTGGTAACTTCTTACATGTAACGTGTAAAATCCATACTCTAAATCTTGCGGCACAAACGATTCCTACATGTTTTCCACTAGTACAAAGGCAGTGTTTCTAAAGTCCCCGAAACGTACCTGACTATTTCACAAACTGTGTCCTGATTTACCTGAACCACCACAGCCGATTGTTACACGTTGGGCAACATGGTTGCAGGCTGCGTTTTACTACAACAAATATTTTGATCAAGCAAAGAAGGTAGTTTTAAAATTCAATCCGACAGAAGCTGCAGCAATCAGGAAAAGCCAGGAAATATTTCAAGTTAGTCAGATTAAAAGAGATTGACAAACTATTCACAACAATTACTTCGGACTAGCGGAGGGAATAGAAAAATTACAAAATGTTTCGATGTCGCTAGTGGATTCTGTTCAAAGTGTGAATGATGTTCACGCACAGTTGTGCGCTGCAGAAAGCGAAACAAATTGGTGTGTAATACGAAAATTTGAAAGTGTTTTAGAGAAAGACTCCGATTTTCTTATATTAAGACAAATTTGTGAAGGTGCATGTGAAGATGCATTAAGCTGTTTCAAAGATTATTTTAAATATGCAAATATAACATCGCTAGATGTCGAACGGTTGTTTCCAGCATTAAAAAACATTTATTCCGCACGTCGTACTCACTTGACTGAAACAGCTATGGAAACATATCTAATGATTGAAATATTTAACAGATGTTACCCAGTTTATGATTTCACGGAAGACTTTTAAAACGGTAAGTGTTTCAGCACGTTTTATAATTTATTTCTTACCTTCTATTTTATGTATAAACTTTTATGAGCTCGCCACGCCTCTGACTGTTACCGCATATTTGCCCAGGTTACGTGATGATACTTCCGTCATCGTTAACTGTCATACAGATACTGAAACAATAGAGAAGGGCAACTTGCTTCTTGAAAGACTACCCGTGGTTCACATCCAACGGAAGCAGTTACTTTCCACAGTAGGCAAAAGTTGATATACAGCGCTAATCTCTATATGAATTGTAATGATATTTCTATAACATTTCAAAATATATTGCGATAATTTGTGTCGTAAGTTGAGCAAAGGAATATTTCAAATCCGTGTTATTCGGAATCTTTTTGTGTGACTGCTTTGAAAATGCTTTATTTCTTACATATACAATAGAGATTAATGTACGGTATAATCTTTTGGGGAGGTTCCTACCATGCATTATGTGTCTCTATGCAGAAGTGTGCCATCTCACGTGTGATGAATCGAAGATCTAGTTAATCTAGCAGACGTTGTTTCCGCACTTGGAAATATTTCCTCGTATGAGTTCGTATAAATTGAAATGTGTATGTATGTATTTATAAACTCATAAAACTGAATTAGATACTCGTTATGAGCATCAGTACTCGACAAGAAATAATGCTATCTTACCAAAAAAAGGTTGATTTAAAGTTTTCTGGGAATTCTTCATCATTTTTAAGGCGTTAGGTTGTATAATCATCCGCCAATAGAGTTGACAACATTATTGTTTTAGAATAGTTTTAAGTTTACGAATGAAAAAACTTATTATGTTGCTACAGTTTTTATACCCTGGAAGTTAGTCATCAATTTGGTTGTAGAGTAGGAAATACATACAACACAGTTACCATTTTGACGTAAACCTAGTGTTACTAATAAAGTATTATTGTTACCATTATTGTATCCGACTATAACTCTGTTTATCGCTGTTTCCCTTTTATTATAGTGGTTTTATCTTATGTGATAGCGCTATGGATTGGAAAAAGATTGTGAATCCGATATATTTGTTATAAGTATGTCTAAAATTCTGTCCTCAATACCAGTTTATCGCCAGCCAGTAGAGTGGTGAGCCGCATAAAAATGATAGCATTTATTACTCGGATACCAAAAATAATTTTATTTAATTACGCAATCATCGCATTAGTATTGAATTTAATAACATACTGTAGTTGTGCGTGCGGAAACACGTTTGAAGCGTCATTAGCATACGGAACATATGACGGCCACAGTAAACGCTATGTATACGATGGATGCATTAACAGTAGTCATATTCAAAAATTTATCTTATATTCCCATACGGAGCACATTTTAAAAGGAACGTTCTCGAATTTACCTCTGCTCAACGAAATTGGACTTAATGAGGCAGATGTTCATCTGGTGGAACCAAAGTTTGCAGAAAACACGCCCCAGTTGAAGATATTCAAAGCAGAGAGGAACCAACTGAAGATCATAGAGAAGAATGTTTTTAACACATTACCATTGGATACCATCGACATAAGTTCCAATAGAATATTTTACATCGCAGACGGTGCATTTCAAGGAATGAATTTGAAGTATTTGTGCTTAAGTGACAACAAACTTACCAAAATTAATTCGACTTGGTTCCTGAATACTAAGATTTTCGCGTTAGCATTAACACATAATCAAATTACGATATTAGATAAAGATATATTTTCTGGTTTAACAAAATTGGTGACGTTAAAATTGGACTTTAACAGAATTCACTATATTGGTTACGATACGTTTTCAAAGTTGTGTTGTTTGAAGCATCTGTATCTATCTGGAAATTCACTATTAAGCCTTAATTTTAAAATTTCTAATGAATTGGAGTTTGTGGACGTAAGCTTTAACCTAATATCATATATATTCCTGGAAAACACAACTTCTTTACGAACAATATCCATTCATCCCAATCCATGGGCTTGTAATTGCTTAATGCGCTTTTGGAGAGAATCTACCACGAAAGAAATCGAAATTCAAGAAACTAATTCATTGAAAGCGCCACTTCGAGAGAGTAATCCTCTATGTGCTGCTGTTAGAGTTATATGTGGAGAGGACAGTATAATGACCGCAAGTATGATTAACAACATATACTTCGGATTAGTTGATTATAACACTCTCGGAAAATTTGTATACAAGAGACAAGATGATTTCGTAGATTTTGTTACTACAAAGCTTTGGTTTTCATTTTAATATATCTTAGTAACTACAGACAACTACTCTGTCTACTAATTTTACTTTATATTTATGGTCGATGTTCATATTTAATCGCAATTTTTTCCACTTACTTTAGTTTGATTATGACGATATGGGATAAAATTTATTTGTAAAGCAAAATACATTTTTATAATCCAATTGGAGTATTTATTTACTATAACTCCACAGAAACAAATCCAAATTATGGGAAACATTGAAGCTAGAATTGATTTTTGTATACAATCTAACAAGTGCTTTTCTACATACCATTTCTGATTACCAATAAAAGCTTATGGTTTTATTGATAATCAGAAACACTAACTGATTTTTTACTGTACCAGGTTAGTAATTTGCCCATGTATTACAATTTGCTTTCAACTTTTACCACCTCTACACACATATGCGGGGGAGAACTTATAATAACGCAACGGAAGCTGTGCAAATGTTTTCTGGCCGTTTTGGAGAATTAGCAAAAGAATTACTTTGTCGGTGTTTTGAAGAGAGGCTTAAGGGACTGAAGGAACCATTAAAAAGAAATCATAAGAATATTAAATAATTTTCTAAAGTGGTTGTGTATAGCTAAAAATGTACAGTGCAACCCTCATGGGACAATAGTGCGAGATTGTTCGATAGCACCTTTATTATTAGTAATAGGAAGACAGTTCCTAATCGTAAATTATAGATATATATTAGTAGCATAATCTAAAATTATTTTAAACTTTAGGTATAGAGAAAATTTTATATAATTAACGCAAAATGTTATTAGCAATTCGAAAATTTAAAAATATGTAGGGTGACTCATTTAAAATAGCGAACAAAATGTCACTCAGAAAATGAAATTTTTAGTACGTTGTCGGAGTTGACCTATGATCTATGTTTTGATTGGAAATATTCCTAACTCTATAAGTTAGATAACATCTCATGTGGAAAGCAAAATATCAAATATTATGCAAGCTACAGGGTCCGGCAACTGGTATTAACGATCTTTAGGATGTGATGGTAGATTTAGGAATTGAAATTCGCAGATTACAAAAATATAATTTTATTCATTAGACCATGCAATTTTGTCAGATATTTAATTTTTTAAAATTATTGTAGACAGATGTGATCCATTATGCCTTTCGCATTCGGCGAGACGGCGGAAAAAGTTTTGCATGACGCGCTGCAATACTTCCGGCTGGATAGCATTAATTTCATTTGCTGTGTTTTCCTTTAGTTGTTAGATTGTTTGAGGTCTGGTAGCGAATACCTTGGACTTCAGATATCCCCACAAAAAGAAATCGCACCATGTCAAATCCGGGGATCTTGCTGGTGAATGGATATCCCCGTTTTTCGAAATGAGACGTCCTGGAAACATGTCCCCTAAAACTGTCATACAAATTCTAGCCGTATGGCTGGTTACTCCATCCTGTTGGAACCAGAGTTCATCTGCATTTGCATCTTTTCCTAATCGTCGTAATTCCCCGGGCAAAAAATTTTGAAGCATTGCCAAATATCGACTTGAAGTAACAGTCACTGTCCTGTCTTCATCCTCGAACCAATAAGCACCGACAATCCCAAGGACTGACACACCGTACCATACTGTAACTTTCTGTTAATGTAGAGGTCTTTGATGCACCTAATGAAGGTTTTCTGCAGACCAATATCGCAAATTTTGCTTATTAACGTTGCATGATAAAAAGAAATTAGTTTCATCAGACACCATTAAATTGTTTAAGACACTTGGATTATCATTTAGAAAAGCCCTCAAAACTGTAGGCGTGTTGGTAAGTCCTGCGGTTTTAACTCTTGCACTAGTTGAATTTTATATGGATGAAATCCAAAGTCCAAATGCAATATTCGACGAACGCTCCTATCACAGAGTTGCAGCGCCAACGCTTGACGTGTTGCCAAACGCCGCCGTAGGCTTCGCAAGACAGCAGTTCGCACCCTCTCTACGTTTTCGGGTGTACGAATCGTTCTTCGACCGTCATTATAAATATTGTTAAGATTTCTGATTTCTTGATACCGACGATCCCACTCTAATATCGTCTTCCGCGAAGAAGTTCTTCCATGTCTAGCAATGTTGTATTCACGTCGAAATCGGCATTCCATCTAAAAAAGTATGACTTTGATATGGAACTTTTTTTGGTTCGCCTTCTATATGTCAAAATAATTTCAGTTTGTGCATATCTATAGGAAATTTTCTCCTATTACCAATAGTAAAGGTGCTATCGAAGAATCTCTTGCCCCACCCGGTATATATGTGCGTATATAAATACTTATAGTGGGTTTTTGCTAGATATAAGCTCCTAGTGGGATTCATTATCAAATTTTAATAAAAAATAATCTCACCGCAATTGAAACCACCACCACACTTAACTATAAATGTCACATTTGTAAAGTACATTCGTCAGACGAATATTTTTAGATTAACTATGTAATACACAAACAAATTAAACCTAAACATACATACTCAATGTAAGATACTTTGTGTCTTAGTAGTAATGGCAACAATGATTTCTAATTGTATCGCCCATTGTTGATGATACCCGTTGATATTAATATTACTCATATAACGAACGATTTTATTGAAACTAACAATCCAAATGAGCACTTCAATCTGGAACTTCATGTAAATGCAGTATCTACTTAATAGTAAAAACATCGTTCTTGAAAGTAGAAGCGATTCAAATTTAGAAATTGCTTGTACTTTGAGAGAACTGTAAGAAACATGGAACAAAAAAATAATAAAATATAGTCATAGTCCCATTAGTCATTAACAAAGCGGTTGAAGACAAAATAGTGCGCACATGTGTAATTCTTCTGGATAAATATGACTATGCAAGGTTAAGCACAACGAAAAGAAAAAATATAGCTAAGATGCCTGTTTATCACAAAAATAAACATATGACAACGTTGTATATTTAATTGTTGTTATTTAAATGTGTGCCATCACAAATTTTATTTAAGTCTATGTAATCCCTTGCAAATATTTTATTTATATTAGAGAGGAAAATAGATTAATAAAATAAAACTTTTAGCAGGAAATTTTTCGTCTTACATCTTTTTGATAGAACATTAAATATAGATCTGTACTTACGCCTTATTTCTTTTCATTTTAATATTTGGAATCTATTTCAGAAGTTATCCTTTTCCGTTTTTCACTAAAATAATTATTGTATTGCTAGATCAAAAACAAAAAAGAAGAACCGCAGTCAGTAGGATTCGAACCTACGCTCCCAGAGGGAATCTGATTTCTAGTCAGACGCCTTAACCGCTCGGCCATGACTGCTTGTGATGAAAGTCGTACAATTCTGCTATATTAACCGAAGTCTTATTATTATTTTACCGTGAGATAGATGAATATTTAGGCCTATCGAAGAATGCAGCACATTCGATTTTGCTTGAACATTTAGATGTGAAAAAGATTTGTTCCCGTTGGATTCCGCATAATTTGACCCAAGCGCAAAACAGGCTCCTATCAATTTGGTGTAAGGAAATGCTCAACAAATTCGACAGACGAACTTCTACTTGGATATATTCGTACGAGCCGGAAACAAGCAACAATTAACTGTTTGGGTGTTACCAGATGAACCGAATCCAATAAAAGTTGTTCGTTGACAAAGCATTTTCAAGGAAATGAAAGTTTGTTTCTTTCGTTGTAGTAGACATTTTTGCAAGCATTGCTCTGGAGGATCGAAGAACAATTAATGCTGAATAGTATACAATAATTGGTTTGCCAGAAGTCATCGATGAAATTAGGAAGAACAATCGACAACGTCACATCATCCTCCATGACGACACAGCATGTCAAGCAATTGATCATTTGAAGGCGAAAAACATCGAGTTAATGTGTCATTGCCCGTATTCACCTGACTTATCGCGTTTTTGTTCCCGAATGTCAAACAAAAAATAAAATAAAAACACCGATTTTTATCACCAACAAGCTATTGAAGCCTTTAAAAATCATGTTTTGGAGATACCACCTTCAGAGTAGAAAAAATATTTCGAGAATTTTTTCGAACACGCACAAAAGTATATAAATCTTAACGACGAATATTTTGAAAAGCAATAACAGGATTTGTACCAAAAAATGGTTTTTCTTTCATTGTTTTTGTAGAAACTTAAAACATATCCGTCGCACACCGCGTTCGCACATTTTATATCAAAAATATTTTCAAATCATTACCAAAAGAAATATTTAGAAAGATATTACCTTTCAAAACTGGGACATACTCTCAAATCTATCACATCCACCATGTTATTAAATGCTACAAATAAGGAAAAGTTTAAGTATAAATATATACACGTTTTGAAATACATGTGTTATTGTTATACCAAACATTAGCAGTAATTAATGTAATTCTACAGTTTAATAGGTGCTTCAAACCTCTATTAATGTGTACTTGTAATTGTGGGTGGGTTTTGAAGAACATATGTACTTGAAGGAAAACAAAACTGTCCACATTTTCATATATCAGCATTTTCCCAAAATGTTAACGATCTTTCGTCAATATTTTTTATGTTTAACCTTTGGCGGTTGATTTGAATGTAACAGGCAATTTTTCATCAACTAAGCAAAATGATGAAATATAATTTTGCTGTTAAGTGAAGTAAGAAGGTTAGAAATAAACTTGAATGGCGTTGAAACAAAAATGTTTAAGGGTGGTTGGGTACATTTCAACAATGTATTTAAGTTAACCGTTAAGTGCCCAACAATAAAAGAATGCCTACATCAAGCACTACACAGTGCGACTTTTTTGAAACTGCAAGATTTGTTGAACTAATCCTTTTATTTCTTTGGACTATTGTTTGCAAATGCCTTCGTCAGTGTTAATGAAACCTTTTCAAATAATTCTTAGAGACGCTATTCAATGAAGGGACAACATTTGTTGATAGACTTTTATTTGGTAAGTAATATAATAGAGTCAAGTCAAATATTAGATATACATACATACATAATATGTAAAAAAAAGCTTTTCCATGTTTTGTTCTCATCTAAACTAATTTGTAATGTATGTTTGTAGTACGCAGGATATTCGGCTTAATTCCTACGGCCCCCGCGTATTTGCCGATACGTTACTTCCGGAAGAACGGGCACCACCGGAGGATTGAACCAGACGTATACGTCAAGTGCAGGCAACATGGGGGCACGCTGCCAATGGCTCTCCGGTTCTCTGTTTTGCTAATTGGATTGGATTTTTAATTAATATGAAAATTGCACGTTTAATTTTTGTTTGAACAAAAGCTTTTGTTTGACGTATTGATGATGACGGCGATGACGCGGGTCGAGACGGGACGACGCGGCAGACACGGGAACCGAAACGATTTTTTTGCTAATTTTTTCACGTTGTTCATCGTAGAACGGCACTGACATCGTCGTCCTCCATTCTATCCTGTGATTTGTCGAAAATTTGATATGCAACGAATACAGACGGACGGGCGCGGATTTTATTTTTTAAAGGACCGTCATGCATCAACTCCAAGCTTAAAGCTCGGGCTGAATGGAGCTTACGGTCACTGGGTTACGAATAATTACGTTGTATATCTTGCTTTACTCGGATTAACGCCGAAATGGCTGCTGCCACATCACGATTATTTATGTTTACGCAATGCGGATGAAACTATTTTATGTCGTATCTTTTTTTACAACTTATTGGTGATATGTTGTGATATTACAAGTACCATATGATTCGGTGTATAACTATAACAACAATTAAAAGCTTAAGCATTATCAATATCCAATATCTATTTGTCCTCTCGGGTGACGTTTGTCTCGTGAAACAGTAAGTGGGGTAGCAGATATGACAAATACAAAAGGAAATCCAGGAGTTTCCAAAACATATGTTCCGAATTTATTAAATATTTTTTATAGTATGGATTGTCGCGATGACTTTTGTGCTTAACATATTTCGCCACCCCAGGAACATGATTGTGGTTTGATACCTAGATTTTGATTTCAGTTTGAAAGGAAAATACGTACACATTAACAATACTCAACACTAAAATATCACTAGGATTTGTTCAGGGAAATCCACACTAGTAGTGTTAAAATTTGCGCACCGTTTTAATGTAACGTCTAGTACAAAACTAATACTATCACAAACAGAATATCTACACTACATAGTATTGTATTCTAGTGCATTTCGTTTATATTCACGACGATAGGCTACTATACCTACTTCTGAAAATAAGTAAAATACCTTTTTAAAAATTAAGTGAACGATATGGTAAAAACCTATTTTCTAAATATCAATCTTCTTGTTTCAAATCTAACATCCCATTGTATCGATTTCTTTTCGTAGTTCTCTTAAGTGTAAGTTAAATGATGCATACTATGGGTCCAGGACGTAGAGTAGAAGATACACCATTTTACTTTATAAGTACATCTTCATTGTAAAATCGAGTTGTTTAAGTTCAATTTCACCAGAATATACTCAAAATAATGGCGCCTTTACTTAAATTTCTTGTGGTCCTACACATTCTTGGAAAAAAAATCTCTTGAGAAAAATGCCAAAATTGTTACTTGAGGAACTGGGGTGCAAATATGGAATACACTGGAAATTTGCTATATAGCATTTATTTATTGGTAAAACCTACGAATATTATGATTGCAATAATAACATACTTATTTGTACCACTCACATCCTTCCTTGTCTGTCTGTTGTAATTGCCAGACTCATTTCTTCTTCACAGTACTGCTTTCTTTTTTTTTTACAAACTCGATGCTGACTTCTTCTTGGCATTCTAAGATAGAAAAAGGAAAGCTTAGATAGAAAACATATGTGAAGAAACGGGTGTGTAAATATAGAATAGTGGTATTCCATATTCCCAACAACCCACATTGTAAACATTTTAGATTAGATTTCATTACGTATTAAAAAAATAATAAATGGTAGTACAGTACAACATCGATAGTTCGTCCATGCGATGATTCAGACACTCCAGCAGTTCGGACACTCTTGCAATCTGGACATTATTTAGTTCATTTGCCGCTACAATTCGGACACCTCGCTATAAACGTATCTAAATGTATTATTATTACACAGAATACACGGGAAACCCGCTAAATATTTACTTTTATTAAACGTGTGATTTGTAGACGGCAAGTAGACATGTTATTTCTTGGTGATCACGCTGCAGGCCGCACGCACACCGTTTTAGTTAGTTCACAGTGTTAAAACATATCACTTGCAAAGCAAAGACGCATCAAGTCTCAGTCGATAACACGAAATGTCACAAAAACGTAAACGTCTTACTCTCACGCTAGAGAGAAAATGTGAAATTTTAAAAGAAATAGAAAAAGGAAGAAGCGTGAGATTCGTAGCCAATAAATTCAATACGCCACGATCGACAGTGGCAGATATTAGAAAACAAAAACAACAAATCATACATTTTGTAAGTTCATCATTTCAAGGAATAAGTAAGTAAACATTTACTTAAGGTGAAATAAATTTGATATCAAGTTGTTGATTGTTTTAGAGAAAAGAAAAATTATGAAAAAGGCTGAGAATCCTGAGATAGAAGCGGCATTGTATACGTGGTTTCTACAACAAAGGGCCGCCCATGTTCCAATTTCTTCGGAAATTTTGAGAGAGAAGGCTAAATACTTTTACGAGCATGTTACAGGAAAAACTGATTTTCTTACTAGCGCTGGTTGGTTAGATAAATTCAGGCAACGTCCTGGAATCTGATTTTTGAAAGTGTGTGGAGAGTCTTTTTAGCGACATCGCTGCTGTTCTGTCTTTCAAACTTAAGTTTATGAAAATTGTGAATGAGATGAATTTATCGGAGGATCAAATTTATAAAGCCGATGAGTCAGCTACTTTTTGGCGAACTTTACCCACAGGAACACTAGTGCTTCAGGATGAAAAATCTGCTCCTAGTAGAAAAATGTCCAAGGACAAACTAACATTTATGCCATGTTGCAACGCAACAGGAACACACAAACTTCCACTGCTAGTTCTCGGAAAAGCAAAAAAATCCTCGAGTGTTCACAAATGCAACATTGCCTGTTATATATGATGGATCTAAGAAAGGTTGGATCACTAAAGTTACATTTTCAAAGTGGTTTAATAATAATTTTGTTCCTGAAGTTAAAAAGTTTTTGGAAAGCTCAAATAGGCCCCAAAAAGCGTTATTATTAGTAGATAATGCTCCATCACATCTGGTAACTGAAGAAATGAATGATCCGAGTTTCCGTATTTTACTGATGCCACCAAACTGTACAGCTATATTGCAACCTATGGATCAAAATTTAATTCAAAACATAAAAGTTTTTTACAAGAAAAGTTTACTAAAATATGCAGTTTCCTTATTAGGCAAAGGCACAATCAAATAATGAAACTGTGTTGAAACAGCCAACAATTTATTCGTTTTTTAGTAAATAACAATATTATTTAGACAAGTTATGTGAACTGCAATTTCATTTCAGTTCAGTTTCCAATAAAAATAACTAACTGAAATGTCTAGTTGATTTTAGGCCATTTAAATATGTGTTTAAAAGAAATTAAAAAACGCCGCCAATCCGGACAAACTCGATGATCCGTATAGGGCAACAACTTTATGTGACCGAACTGTCGAAGTTGTACTAGTCAATAGTAGCAGACACTTAAATAATAATAAGCCACAAAAACAAATAATTACTTATGTGTACTTACTTGTGTTTCAACTAAATAATTGCTTTAGTGTTAGCTTTGGGCTACGTACATATTGTAATGATATATGTGTGAAATTAAAGATAAGAATGAATTAAATAAACTTATTTAAGGAAGGCACCTGCGATGACGAAACTTGACAGAGCGGCAGCTGAAAGATGCACCAAAAAGCACCTAGCGGCGGGACCTCGTGCTGCTTTTGGATATAATTTGGTGCTCATGGTCCAAACATCGAAATAAGCCTTATTTCGATGTTTGGTCCGTAGCCTTCCACGGGCGTCACTAATACTATACTCTTGGTTTCCGCGTTGGAACCACGTCGTTGTCGTAGCTTTGGCCGACGTTTCGCTCACACGCTTATGGGACATCTTCAGGGCTGTTACTGCACACTGCCTGGGGATTTATTAATTCCGAAGGCGTTTATATAGTGCTTGTTTTGGATCAATGGAGCGAAAGTGTTATGCGTCGATGAAGCGGAAATGTTATGCGTCGATGAAGCGGAAATGTTGTGCGTCGATAAAGCGGAATTGTTATGCGTCGATGAAGCGGAAATGTTATGCGTCGATGAAGCCGATGCATAAAATTCAAAATCAGCTTGTTAGTCATTCTTAATATTTGTCGATCCGATTATAAAAGTATTTATATACCATAACAAGAAATCTTTATAAGCCAAATCAACTAATCTAATTTTATTACAAAAGGGAATTTTAATCAAGTTTTGTCATTACTGACAATCCGTTAACACTTTTACTTTCACGAGAAATGTCGTATTTTCATTCCCTAATAGCAACGACAATAAAACTTGATGTAAACCGGTTGACTTTTAATTTCGCCACCGTACAACTCATTCAACGTACTTACGTTCGCTAACGAAATTAAGGGCAATGAGTCAAGCTCTTACTGCCTGGTAAATAACGCTATTGCGAGAATAAACTCAAGAGCAATTGCCAAGTCGGGGCGTCGTGTAATTGCAGTCAATAATACTGCTTGCTGCCTGTTACTATAGGTACTACTACCCACCTAATACGACTGATGTTGGAGTTGTTACCGGGAAATTGTTTATGTGGTTATTGTCTCCGTTGCCCTGTAAATTGTCTAGGAGGGGAAGTATTTGTCCGAGTTCATGCTGCGAGTTACGCGAATTGCTAACGCTACAAATTATTCCAAAGCGTTCCACTCGAAAATATGGTGCAAATGTTTTGATTCTCCATTAATCGTGTATTTTATGTTGGAGTGGTAGCAATTTTCCAGCACTACATCAGTATGGAATTTCATAGGCGTTAATTAATCTAGTAACACGTAGATGAAGTATGTAGATTTTCTATTTCAAATTGACGAAAGCCATACTTTCTTTATGATGTTTTAGCGGAACTTAACAAGCTTCACAACTTTTATGGAAAATGGTCGAGATTGTGAGATTTGATGTTTTGGAGTTAAATAAGCGATGCTGGTTTGTTAGTGAAAATGTTCAAGCATATAAAGACACAAAAACCATAGCCCTTTTAACAAAAGCTTTCCTTAAAAATATACACTCTGTAACATCATGAATTTTGAAAAGTTTTCTCATTAAAAGATTTTTAGTTCGTAGATTCGGAAGTATTACCTACATACTCTTTCAGCAGTTTAAAAGATATTAAAATGCAAATAATAACGTTTTACAAATGATAAATTGATGGAAAAGGAAAGCTAACCTCAAAACTTGACGTTTACGCGCCCTCTATGCTAACAAGTCCCGTAGCAATTCCTCGCGTTCGTTTGATTGATCAAACTAGTCTTGACCTTGGTCTTGAAATAAAAATTCACGATTTCAACACTTGAAACCACTTCTTAAATAAACTACTTAGTCAAATAGGTCTTCTCTCAAAGGTGACTCTAACTAAAGAGGGTCAATATTCTTTGTGTCTCTTCGCTCCTTCGATTTTCTTGCAAAAATCAGTCTCCGTTCAAGAAAATATTTTTATTTCAAGACTATAAAAATGTTTAATACAAGAAAATATTTTTTTTGAAATTTTATTTGTAATAAATAAATATATTCTTAGGGTTAGAAAATCAAGAAAAACCAAGACAGAAAAATGTTTCTTCCAAGTAAGTCATTTTGTTTTATTTTAAGAAAATATTCATATTAAAGGTAGGAATGAAAAAATGGTCTAGTTCTCACAAACTTCAATGAGACGATAGACGACCAATTTCGAGTTCAAAAAGCACATCATCAGGCCAGCTATAAGAATATCCAATAAAAGAAAAATTACAATAATGGAAAAAACCTTAGGTAATACATAATTAAAATAAAGAGCAAGTGAATGAACTAGTGAAAAAGTTTTATTTTTTTTGTAGGTTACAGTATAATTAAATTATTTCTTTAATAATGTAGTTAAATAGGGATTATTTTTATGTAATTTAATAATTAATGAGTTAATATTTAAGTTTATTTATCCTTTTTTTATTATTATGTATTATATATTAGAAAAAACTGTAGTTAAATTAGTATAAGTGGTAAACAGTAATAAAAAGAAAAAAAATATTACATCAACCGGTATCTTTTGAAAATGTTTATGAAACGTTGTACGTTAAAGGTTATATCATTGTATGGGTAGGAATGGTATCTGTATTCCAGTTCCGTCGCTAGTATCTAGGACTATAACTACTGGCACAAGGTGGCGCCAAGAAATATTTCAGTTGCTGTTTTTGAAGATTAGTGGCACAAATTGAGAGATGTAAGAGCAATGCGGCCATGAGCAAGAAGCTTCAATGCTTTTCTCTTCTCATATTGTTTGTTTCTAGGAACTTTTTTCATGTGTTCTTCTACATTAAGTTCACTTTTGTTTGGACATTATTCTGTAAATAACCTCTACTTTACCCTTTTTAAAATCACAAGCAATGTGAATAATTTACTGCATTATGTACGGATATCCCGTACTGTTTTAAACAAGGTAAGCGCAATTAATAATTTGCATATAGATGAAATACATTTCAAGAATTCTAAGTAAAAAATGCTTTATGTTAAGAAAATGAAACTATTGATCTATAAACAATACCTAAACGCTTTCTAGAATTAAGAAAACTATTTACTATCCTTAAGAAAATATTGTCTTGTGTTATAATCGCCATTTACTTATACTAAGAATCGCTTTCTTCAAATCTTCTGCAAGATTTTTTTGAATCAAGTTAACAAACGTCCTAAGCAAAGAAATACAATTATTTCAGTACAAGTATATACTTCTCGCAGAGAAAGAGACGCTAAGAAAATATTTCTTTTGATTTGAAACAGTTACTGTATTGCGGATAATTAAAACAGTAATTGTCTTGAATTAAGGCAGACAGCTTTTAATAAACTTCTTGAAATTCGTTAGAAAGCATTTATCTGCAATAAAACCAGAAGACGAATTTGATGTAGTTGGGGAATAGAATATAATAGAATACCTTTATTCGTTATAGATCACAATTGATGTCGACGAAACATATTTTTCTTATACACTAGTATTCATGAATTCGTCAGAGGAGTAGTAGCATTGATCCATAAGGTATTCCCTCAAAGAGAATTTAAAACGTGCAGGCTCGGAAATCGAACGAATGTTAGGCGGTATTCGATTATATGTCTAAATACTTCTGTATTGAAGACCTTTCTCAAAGAGGGAAGTTATATGCATCGGAATACGCAAGGTATCATAATTTCTTGCATGCATCTTTGAATAAACATCACAATTGCTTACAAATGTATATTTATGTTTATAAGCAAAAACTGTGAGCTCATATATATACGAGCGTAGCAGGGGTAAAATGTCCAAGTCTCTAAACAGAGGGCGGTATGGAGTACGACAACGCTGCTTCAAAATTGTCCTAATTATTCCTTTCTGTTTAACAAAAACATCGTAGAAACCAGACACTGATCCTCAAAAGATCAACCCATATCTTACGAAAATGTAGCTTTCAGGTTCTGAAATCTAGAACAGCAAAGGACTTATTTCGAAGAGTTAATTAACAATATACTATTTGTGGCAGATGACTAAGGCAAGGGGATCCCTTGTCAACGACATTGTTTAATATAGTACTAGAAAAAGCAATTCTAGACGGCCAAATACCAACTAGAAGAACAATATATAGTCAGTAAATACAAGTCATGGCCTATGCAGATGACAGTGATTCTTGCCAGAAATAAAGAAAATATAATAAGGGCAATAAAAAAGATTGAGCTATAAGCAAAGGATAAAGGATTAGGAATAAATGAGGAAAAAACTAAATATATGGTTCTAGAAGGAGTACAAGGAAGAACGCAAGGGACAACACTAGAAATAACTTAAGAAGATGGAACACAGTATGGTTTCAGAAAAGTAGAAAAGTTTAATTATTTAGGCGTAACAATAACGAATAAAGGTGAAGAATGCAGGTGATTATAAGGCCAATCGTTACATATGGAAGCGAATTATGGAAGTTAAACTAAAAAGAGAAATCAATGTTGGAAGTTCGGGAAAGGAAAGTACTACGAAGAATATAAGGAGGCAAAAAGGATGGAGAGCTGTGGTTGAGAAGAATTAATAAGAATTAATAATTATATAAGTGCTGATGAAAGGAATCACTGGAAGGAAGCGGAGAGGACGACCACGCACAGGATGGTTAAAAGCTATGGAAAAGGACCTGCGAAGTTTGGAAGTTACGGACTGGAGACAGATGCAACAAAGCTATGGGCCTACTTGACCTAGAACGCTGATTATATATATGTGGCGGAGTTATAAAGTTTAGCGGGAATTCTAATTTTCTTTTTCATTAACCATGATTTCGTTCTTATAGTTCCCTTTTTTTTATTTTTTTCAGCTAATAGTATTGCAGTGTTGCGAAGACGTTTACTTTGCAGCTCCAAGTTTTGTAATGTGTGGCCTCAATCCATTTTGATAAACCGCATCAGATTCATTGTATCCGATAATCTTACCACGAATTTGACAATGTATGGGGCCCTGTAGAATAGTTGTTAGGGTTTGAATGGTTTAAAGTTGGGATGGGAAATACTTTCTGCAAATAACGTTTGTATTTGTGTTGTTTTCAAAAGAATGATTAGTTTTTTGGACGTATCTTCTTCAAAATGGAAGACAAAACTTCATATCTGTGTTAAGTAACATAATCAACAAGTTATGAAATAAAGACAGTTAGAGCAGCGAGTTGTTCAGTTACTGGAAAATGTTGTTTCTCGATATATTTTGAAATCATATTTTTTTTGTCAAATTACTATGCTAAGCTTTTAAGTACGCTCGAGTTGACCTCATTTATTCAAGCAAATATTTATTTTCGCAAGACAGAGGATCAAATTGAATTAAATTTGGAGATATGCCTCCATAAAATAAGAGACCTACTATTTTATCTATACCTACTTTAAAGTACATTTCCTAGTAAAACGTTAATCCTGAATTGTAAGTAATTTGCAGGTCCTTCGTCGTTCCGTCCTTCTACTTTCTCGTAAAACCACCTACGGATTTGACGAAGAAAAAAGTCCATTTAGGAGAACATTTCAATGCATCTTCTTCAGCGCTTCCCGGCGGTAATACTGTTCGCATACACATACGTATCGGATAGGAATCGATTCTGTCGATTGCATTGTGGCATAACATCGACCGCACCAGCCGCTTCTCGCTCGAACCAACCACCCCAAGATGTGAAGTGCATCATTTTATTGTGGAAATCCATTTCAGCGCATCTGCCTCGGTTATAACCTCCATTGTCTACCTCTTCTTCTTATTCTGCTTATCTCCGCTTCCGTCCCTCGATCATTTCCGCCAAATGCACTTGAAAACTGGCAAAGCTGTGCGGTTTACTATATATAATGTTGGGAAGATGAGACGAAGGACCCGATACCTATCTATTATATCTGCATTCAGAGGATATTATATATATAATGCACGTACACGAAGGTTTACGGCGATGATGTTTTAATAAATTTGCGAATTTGGTCGTATTGTGTTTTGAACGTAGCCGATAGAGTTGATCTGCAAGGGTGAATGGCTGAAAGGGGTTCTCCAATTCAGTTATCTACTTTAGAAATGCTATTCAACAATAAGAATATTATATATCAATAGTTATTGAATCGTAACGTTCTATCCAATTCTATCCAAAATCTTACTTTCGCAGTTTATACGACTATTTATTTAAATAGGTAAAAGTAAATTGGTTTGTAAGTTCATCTCAAAGTCACACCAAACTGGAAACGATATCGTTGTCCTTGATGACCTTTGGTGAATATTTGCATAGTGAAATGGTGGGATTATGATGAAAAGTTTATTACCTAGGAAACAGTGTGATGAAAATAGGTACTAATAATAATAATTTTATTTGTTATTAAGACCCACATTGTATATATACAATATAACAAAAAAAAGAAAAAGAAGAAGTAATATATAAAGGTAAAATATAAAATATAATAATACGAAAGCAGCAGGGACAAAACAATTAGAAGCAAGATAAATGTACATACAACTACAGGAAATTGAGATATTCATCGATGGAGTAGAGGTATATGTGATAATAAAAAGTCTAAGCAGATACCGAAATTGCTTCAACGTTCTGGCTTCTTTAATAGCAGTAGGAATCCTATTGTAAATATTTACGCCAAGGCTGGTGATCCCCAGACGAGTTACCGACAGCGTACGACTAGAAACACGTATGTATGTGCTCCTTAATCCGCGTAGGATAGTCATGATACTACGAATTATGATCAAAATTATGCATGTTATGATGGACGTGGGAAAATGTTTAGATTTATAAATATAGATATGCATGATTGAGTAAAATCGACCTAACGATAGCTTTCTGGACCAGAAACATCTTTTTGGCAGACGGAGAAGAACCCCACGATAATATCCCATATTGCAACCTGGATTGTATCTCAGAGTAGTATAAAGTAAGCAGACAGGAGGGGGTAACTTGAGTCCTAGGGTATCTAAACAAATAACATTTAGAGGATAATTTATTAGCTAATAGTAGACAGTGTTCATTCAAAAGTAGATTAGACTAAAGTCAACTGTTAAAATAATTGTGTAATGTGGTTTTCTAATTGCATAAAGTAGAGTATCTTCTAGCGTTTCGAAAAATACATCTACATTACCAGTAGGAGGCATGTATATGTTTATCAACAGTAAATTATGTTCAGTTATTTCTATGCTACTACGTTCAATGATTGACTCAATACTTTTTTGTTGTAGGTTTTTTAGCTCCTTGAACGAATTACCTTGTCTGATGAAAATGCATGAACCTGCATGCCCTCCAACATCTCTGCAGTAGCAGGAAGCCATAGTATAATTAGACATCAACACTTCTTGCATTTGTTTGATGCAGCCAGTATTATTCAGTTACAATCTTTAATTCATAATCAATTGTCATCGTCAAGGTTCTTCAATTCATTTAAATATACATGGTATAAAAATGGATACATGAGCGAACGGCTACTACATTTTGAAAATCCTGTAAGATTTTGCTTCCTGAAGGATACACAAAGTACACCAAAATGCGATATTTGCAGCAACCCTGTATTTATGCGTTGTGCATGGTGAAAGCAATTCCTTTGTTTTCAACATTTCTACACGGATTACCATTATTGCGGTAACTATGTAGCGTAGACTGTTATGAAATATGCTCCACATTGTACCACCTATCATTCTTTATTGTTTAGCGTATTTTACACCCCGCCAGTGGGCTATTGGGCAGCTAAAATAGTAATAAGCAGTTGTTCTTACACTATATCGATCTATAAACCCACAAAGTTTCATTTAAATTGGTGAGATGCACTTAGCTGTGTTCCCCTGCTAGTGTTTCAATAGGTACACAGATGAACTTGTTTAAATTTCACGGATAACTTATGTTGGCAGAAATAAAAAATCATGTATCGGGAATGTTCTCTATACGATCTAATAATTATTTTAGTTTGTTGCGAGAAATAGAACAAATTAGTACGATTAATGAGAAGCTTGGTGGAAGCTGTACGCAGAGCGTCCATTCCATACACTCATATTTAAATAAAGTGCCTTAAACAGTGTTTTACCTGCTAGCGTTCCAATCTATCAATACATTATTGCCAAACGTCAAGAATTTTGCACAGCCGTTTGGAAGTTCTCTTTAAAATTTGCATGTAAATCGAATTAGTTTCGTATTGACTCAAGACTGAAGAGAGGCACGGAGCAAATGTAATAACTTCCACACTTCGCCTCGACTGAAATATCGAATCGGCACCGGATCCATTTTGTTCCATGGTGAAATATGAATCGGCCGACGATGCAAACTAATGGAAACGATTTAAAACACAAATGCTCCTGGCCGAATCGTTTTCTTTTCCTCGTAAGTTTGTGAAAACGTGATTTATGCTTCGGTATGGTCTAGTACAAGGATCTTTAGCATTAGATGTGTAATTTAATAATACGATAAGAGAAGTACATATGAACATAACGATTTAAATATTTAAATATTTTATATATTTTAAAATAAGAAGTAAAACATGATCGATTAGCAGCTATAAAATTAATACCAATGGCTTCTTTTCGAAACTAATATTTTATTCATATGACTGTTAACTTTTCATATATAAATGTTATGTTTACATTCAATAACAACAATAAAAACAAATTCGTCAAAAACAGTGATCTTCACGAGTACCCTATAACAGACAAAAGTAACTTTAGCGTTCCCTTTATACCGATTGGGAAAATGTGAAATTAGCTATATCGCTATATGTACGGCAAGAGAGCGAGGGGGAGATTGAGTGGAATCCGATCAATTCGATGCGGTTCGCGCTAGTACACTTCTAACAATGTTGAGATGTAGACCTACTGTGTGAAGAGCGCACATAATAATTTGAAGTCATGGTCGCCTGGAAATGACAGTTTCGCATATTTGTTGTTGCTACGAAATTTAGACGAAATTAATAAGAAATTCTAAAGACGAAAATAAAAACAGATTCTGATAAAATGAAAGAAAAGAAAAATAAATTCTTACTAAGATCGTCCGCACATCATGCAGTCTACTTCGTAACTAACCACATCGGTAACCGTCGTAAGCCGTCGACTGCCGCTAATTCCTCCGCTTGTAAACCCATTCGCGTTTACCGTTGTCGCATCTACGCTTCGTATAGCTAGACATTCTCTTTCCTTATGTGTGTAAGTCTGTGGCTAAAAATCATCAGGTTACTGACAAATGTGTTGTGTATTTTAACTTTGAAACAATTTATTTAACGTCATAATATTTTCATAACATTACATGCAAACTGAAACAGTTCACTAGAACCCTTACCACAATACTTAACTCGTACTGGATGCACGTTTCGATAGCCAAGCTATCATTATCAGCAGTAAAACTGAATTAACAAACTTACCCGATTATTACATGCAAACTATAAATATTAAGTGTATTTAGATTGGGCTCTAAAGGTGTTCTGTTCATTGGTACAATTACAAGAAATACTACATAAGTTCATATACACACTTAAAATATAAATCCACTAGACAGGACCGTATCCTACAATTATAATAATAATAATAATAATATTAATAACAATAATAATAATAATAACAATAATAATAATAATAATAATAATAATAATAATAATTTTATTTGCCAATTGATCCAATAGGATACAGGCTTCGTCGAACAATGACTATGCCGAACTTTTAATGTGCTACTGTTTACTAAGTGATTGTCCTTGCTGTATGTTATTTATATATTTTATTTTTAACCTTTACACTTTTATTTTGAACGATTTTATTCAGTTAAGTCAGATTTTCTCAAATTACGTGTCGCAGGGCAAGTTTTACAACGACATGATCCTGCTGGAAGTACTGTTTCAAGGAGGGTAGGTCATTTCAGCAGGACCAAACTGTATATACGATCATCCTTTCAGCAGGGCCTCCTTCTGGAAGGGTTTTCCGAAAGAACAAAGCGTTGTACAATCTATCATCAAGTTGCTCATATAGTAACAAGAACAATTTCTTATGAAGTTGCTTGAGACAGGTGTCATAGACAACCCATATGAATTCCTATATAACAAAATTTATACACGAATTAACAATCTCAATAGGATTTATACGAAAATAGATGTTGTCTTTATTTTGTGTGCTATTTACAAATATAACAATTTTATGATTTTATTTGGTAGTTACAAGCAAGTAAAAAAAAAATGAAACTCTAAACTCAAAACTTTCTAATTCCCTTTCTTTTTTAAACTTGTGCGAATAGTAAAGCTTAACTTATTAAATATCCCTTCCAGCGAACCATATTTCAGAGCTCTGGTCATCTTTGTGTTTATATCATAAAATATTATTTTAGCTGTCAAGTGGAGTCACTCATACTCTCTAAAAGTTGCCTTTCGTAATATTTAAATATACCTGCGAAACTGTGTATTCGTACATGTGTCGCTACAAGAACACAACTGGGGCTATATTCCAATTAAAAAAAAATTAATATTATCTAAAAAAATGTGGACACTATCCAGGTTTCTTAAATAAAATAATAGGCCTAGGCTTCTCGTTTTAGCAACCATGTTCAGTTTCTGGAATAGATTTTGCTTTTGTTGAAAAAAGAATTTTACGTAATGGAAAAATATGTACTGTGTACGAGGTAGGCGCCATAAATTCTCGGTTTAACAGGCTTATATAGGTTCGAGAGTGTTCAAACTCCGTTACGTAATAGTTGCACATGTGCGAGGCCTACACTATATACCGCGTTAGTAAGTTCCGCAGTAAAGTGAACCTGCCAAAATATATGGACAGTGCTGCAACGTTTGTCAGCGCTGAAAGTATAAGGTGAGGAGTCATACGAAGCGAATCTACATATCAGTAAGAATCCAATCGCCGTCAGGAGAGAATCGCGCTAGACTCTAGCCATGCATTATACGCGTAGTTTATTTCTTCAATTGGTCATCCTTGCCTTTCTCGATATTTTCTCCTTGGTTATTTTTGATTTGCATTGTTTGTGTCTCGAAATTATACTGTAGAATAGTTTTCCTTTTAATTATGTTCTTATAAACTAAGAAGTCGTTAAATGGTACTACGGTAGAGGCAGTACTGCAAATGACTGCTTATTTGAACGTTTATTATAATAATACGTTCAACTGAATTTGTATTAATTAGATTTAGAAAACATGTAAGTGTTTGTTATGCGCTTATAATCGTTTGAACATTTAATGTGTTGGATATTTGGAAATGAAAAAATGTAGTCTAGTTAGTTTATAATGAGAGGTTCTATCTATTTTTAGAATTCGTAATTTTCCTTTCAAATTAAGGACGTTTTCTTTGCTTGATATACGACAATAGTATTCATTTTCAAATAGTCATCAGTAGGACAAAAATGAAATAAGATGTATTGCGTGTTTCCTAAAATCTGTGCCGAGCTGTAACCTCAACTACGTATGCTAGGCGACTGAGTTGCGATTGTGTGCGCTTGGCTAGGGACACGAAGAGAAGCGGAGGGGACGTTCCTAGCACAAGCAGCAACATTATTAGCTATATGTATGGAACTCGCGCCTATAAATGAATCCGAATCAATATATTACGGCTCGAAGAGTAGTGGTTCTCAGTAGCCAGCCAGACAACGTAATTAGTGCATGAAAATGTCTCAGGTAACGAAAATTAAATACAGCGCGGTCATTAAATTTTTAACAAAATCTAATCACGTCAAACAATATATACCAACATTTCTGCATACACTTGAAGAAAACGATGAGATTAGAAGAATAGATTATTGTCTCTGGACACAAGGAATTTTTTTTAATCTAATTTTAAATAATGTTTTCAAAAACATTATGTTTACGGATGAAGCCACCCTTACAGCTAAGGGAGTTGTTTCATCACAATATTGTAGATGGTTTTCTATTTGTTAAATATTTGATAAGAACACTGCATTATAATTGATAAAAAGAAGTAAAACGACAATTTTATTCTAACTTTAATATTGTAGGCAAATAGCTGCTCAAACAATTTCAATATTATTATACTTAGTTTTTTTTAATACTGTAGTGAGATTTGTTATAAAAGTGAGATTTGTAATCATATTAAACAGCTATGTGTTCGTGCAACTGCAATAATAGCTTTTAGACAAAACCAGTGTATTAATGTGTAAAATAAAAAGTAAAAACGAAATAATTTAAATTTAACTTTAATTTTGCATAAAACAATTGCTATTCAAAATATTTTAACCAAAATTTGATTTTAAAGTTTTCAGGTGGTCCTGAAACGATTTTCATAACTGTTTTTTACGATTAAACAAGGCCTACTATGTTTTTTCCATCTCATTTTTGATCATAGTAGGTTAATGATTAATAGTATGTAAATTTTCTAATCATACAGCAATTTCCTTGAAAGAGGTCTATACCTCATAAAAATTTGAAATCAATTGGTCTATCAATAACAAAGATGCAGGGGCGTCAATTTGTAAAGTGAAACACACTGTATATGAAATATGCATACGTGCTTAGCTCAAATTTTATATCAAAATTCGTTAAATATTAGATATTAACAAAACATTTGCGCAATTTGAATTATTTTGGAACAATATTCGAATTCTTAAATTCTGATTATTTATATTATTAATCCTTTATTCTTAAAAAAAAGACTCAGTTAATGTTACGTTACAGGGAATAATCAAAATTCCGAGTTATTTTAAGTTATTAAAATTTTTAATACATTTGTAAAAATGACACGAACACACACAAGAAACGCATTGTATTTGGAAAACAACCATCAAAATCGCTTACGTCATCTGTGGCACCGAATTCAATATTCAAAACATCAAAATTAAATATCAAGTTGTTAGATTGGTAATGCAAGGACAACCGATAAACAAGAAGTTAGTTACGTAAACAGTCTGACACTGAACAAACACTTTCGGACAGAGAAATCTAGAAATTGCATTTTAAAAACTAAACGTTGCTGAAATTATTAAGTTTAAAGTAGTTTTTCAATACTTTAAAATGCAATTTCTAGATTATTCTGTCGGAAGGTGTTTGTTCACTGTCAGACTGTTTACGTAACTAACTTCTTATTTATCGGTTGTCCTAGCATTACCAATCTAAAAGTAAAGTAAAAATGAAATAGAAACAGTTACAAATAATAATGAAGAGTATTTAATCAAACAAACACAATTTTAAGAAGCAATCAAAAAAAATTTCATCGAGAAGACGATCAAAGGGGGTTTTAGGAGAGGATATTGGATATTGATACTGCTGAAAAAAGAAAACTAGGACTCATTATAAGAAGAAACACACAAACATATATAACACACCCACATATTAACTGTAAGTAATAAATTTAATCTCTGTAAGTGTAACCTTCGGCTGCAGCAGATGACGTCCATCCTCCATGGTGCTTTATTGTGATCGAATTGCTACCTGTATTGGCTAAATGCAAAACACTGGAACGTCGAAAACAATGCTCACTAATATAGCTCAGAATTTGTCAGTTTGAGAAGTTGCAATCGCCCATGCACTAGTTATGATTGCAAAAATGTTTGAAATATTATTCTTTCTTTTTGACAACCTAAATTGAACGCCATTATAACTAAACCTGCATGAAGCTTAAAAACCTGAATATACTCCATACCTTTGTTTCGAGGTAATTAATATATTATGAATAAAACAGTGAGAAAATTTCGTGGTGTGTCTAACTAACTATAATTTAGATCAATTCTCAATCCATCATACCTTTCATTCTAGAAAGAAGTATTTTTTATGATTGTAAATTTTACATTTAGAATTGTTAAAATTAAAGCCGAAAATTCAGCCAACCAACTAAAATCTTCTATACGAACGGAATATTTTAAAATGATATATCGAATTTGATTCCCTCAGCGTCCTAACAAAATTTGCACGCTTCAATGTGCTCAATAACGACCTTTGCGGCAATACGAGCACGTTTTTAAAGAAAATCGATTTTACGTGCAGGAATTCGGCGAATAACTTCAACAGGAAAAAAGAAATAGGCTTTTTCCTCACCACCAAAGCTATATCGACTTTTATTAAATATCGTTCGTGAAGACTAGAATCCAAGATATAAAGTAAAAAGAATTACTATGCATTTATTAGAAGATACTAGCCTTACTATTTTATAATTTCTCAATTACCGTGTGGTTTATTAATTAATGGTGGGAAAATGTAAAACTTTCAAGTTTATTACAGATCGCAATATCAAAATGGTGTAATACTGCATGGTATGCCTACGCCCCTGTATTTTACTATGATTGAAAAATCACCCTGAGGCAGGTGAGATAACACGGGGTGGCAACCCCATAGCGAGGGAGATGCGCCAAGCCATTTGTTCATTGTCATATTCACGCAAAACCAGTGCGGTAACAACCCGACCAGAGCGGTTTGAATTGAAAGTGGTACCCGTCAGAGGCCATTGTTATACTTTAATTTAAAATGGCCGACAAAAATCGTTATCTAATGTTTGTCCCTCAATAGGCAGATGTTTTTCTCCATACATCACGTCCGCAGTAGATATTTTGTGTGATTGGGAACAATAAGGAATATGAAATGATGTCATACGCTGGCAAACTAGTTATTAAGTGTAATGTCAAGAAAAAGGAAAATTTCGTTTAGTAGATGAATGCAAGAAGTTTATATTAAATTAATAAGTCGTAACTGGTACTTTTAATATGTTCTTTAGACCTTACTAACCTTACTAAGTGAATCGAGCAGATTGGGAAATGCTGACACTAAATTCTTATCTTTCTCTTACATAATTTGAAATTTTTAAATGAAGATTTTTCAGTTAATTGATTGTTATATAAAGGTTTTGTATTCTGTTTTATGTTTGTTTGCATACCGTTTGTATGTAAATTGATGCAGTTCTATATACGTTTGTTCACTTTGAACCAGTCATTGTACATCTATTTAATACTCCCTCCGTCCGAAAATATGGTATACATTTGAAATTTTTTTGAAAATTAATGAGACATTAGTAAAGAATTATAATTAAATATACTTAGTTAGCAATTCTGATGCTAGGCAAGCAACTAATACATAGTTGGCTGCTGTCCGATTTTGTTTGTTTCAAAAACGTCAATAGTTAAAACGTCATTTCATGAAAAATAATTTTACACACGCTCTGTTCACAAAATGGCAGATATTGTTACAAATAATGAAGTAAGCTTATTGAAAAGGAATTCCAAGTTCAAAGCAATTAACAGGTGAGCAACGTCATGGTATATTGCAAAAATTGCTGCAGTTGAAGGAAGGCCAGAAGCTGAAGCATGGGAGCATAAATAAAGTTGCAGATAAACTTGGGGTAATCCGTTTGTCCGTGTCTAGAATTTGGAAAGTGGCTCAAAAACAGTACAATGACGGTAAAATTTGTGCTGATGTTACTTCAAAAAATAAAGGTAAATGTGGACGGAAACGTAAAGATTATTCAGAACAGTTAGCCAAAGTTAAGGACGTTCCTTTCAATTGTCGAGGATCAATTCGAAGTCTGTCTTTTGCTGTCTATATTCTAAAGTCTAAATTGTTCGACATTTACAAACGTGGAAAGAAAATCAAGCGTATATCTTCTACTGCTAAACCTTTGTTAACAGATCAAAACAAACTAGAGAGATTAAAGTTTTGCGTGTCGAAAGTGAGACCGGATGGAAGTTTTGAAGATTTGTACGATTATGTCCACATAGACGACAAATGGTTTTATTTAACACAAAACAAGCGCTCTTATTACATTATTATACGATTTTGGATCTTGGCCTTTTCAATTCTATACAATCTTTGCAACATAAAGCTTCGCCAAAAACAGTTGACGAATTGATCGAATGTTTTTCTAACATTGCAGACCTGTATGGAATCAACTATGTTGGTTGAAGGAGGAAATTCGTATAAGATTCCCCACATCAATAAGGCCAAACTACGGCGTGAAGGATGCTTACCATCTAGTTTAGTGTGTTCCCAAGAAGCCGTAGGCAAAGCTAGATCCCTCATCAATTAAATTTTATTCGTAATTATATTTTATAGTACACCAATTTAATAGGAATATGTAATTAATTAAAATTGTAAATGTATACCATAAATTCGGACAAAAGTAAATTCCAAATGTATACCATATTTTCGGACGGAGGGAGTATTAATTTTGGTTTCGGCACAAAGTATTCAGTCTCAAGATGGCCTCACGTATCTTCCATGTTTGAATATTGATTGTTATTATCTAACAGCAGAAGACGTGTTGGATCAACACTTCTAGCAATTTGGCATCGACGCTATCTAAAATTTATCATACAGTGGGGTTCACGTGATGTCGTATATACACAGGTCCTTCATTTGAGTAAAAACTCAAAGAAAAGCTAAATGTTATCTGACTCAGAATAAAAAGAGTGTTTTTTCAATGAAATCAAAGACTGCACCACACGCTACCGATTAAGGCAAGGCGTTGCTTAATGATTGATATTTTTTGTAATACTTTGGAAGCGTTTCGTATTAGTGATCAAACATACATTATCAAAGTTCGTTAATTTGCACTCTTGACTTGAATATTTTTTTATTATTGTCACTATTTTAGAAATAGTTCCAGAATTGAATCGTTCCAAAACTGCATAGTATTCTAGTGTTGACTATTTCTTATGGGATTAGTCAATATTGTGCATATTCTATGTTATGGTATCCACTTTTGTAATGACAATTGTAACATAGTTTTGAATCTTTCTGTAAATCGCTTGCATATTGTTCCACTGATAAAAAAGCAAGCTTTTACAATTCATATAAATTGAGGATAGTTTATATTCTCTAACAGTATGTACTGATGAATATAAAAACAATATAGCATACTAGTGCATTTCTATCTCATTTCATTCTTTCGTACACTTATTGGCAATTTTACTGATTTTCTTCAGGGGAATGTGTTTCCCAGTAGTAATAACAATTGACCAAGATGTAATTTCTGTAAAAATCAATTACAATATTTCAAAGAAATCAGCCTTCAATGGCTTACCTTTAAAATTTATGCCAAGTTTGAAACTTTTTATAAGGGACTTGCGACATAGAAAGAAAAAAAATATTATTACGCAATCAAATAATATCAACAAATCTGTTTGGAATTTAATTTAGAAGAAATCCAATCCAACATATTCAATATTTTTTACTAACCTTATGGCTAATCTTTTAAAGCAATCATTTAATCTAAACAGTATTTATTTTAGCCTTATGGATAAACTAACTGAACCAATTCTTTTTTCCTTTCCAATATTACTGAAGCTTATTATACTGATTATTTCTAAACTCAATGGTTACTTTTTATGTGGTGATGGAAATATTTCTCTCTTCCTTATTAAACATTTCACAGCCACTACTTTATGTGTTCAATTTCTCTATTGGCACCGGTGCTTTTCCGTTTGCTGTAAAAGTCGCTGTAAGTAGACTCTTATTGAAAGGTGGAGAGCATAATAAAATTAACAGCTATCCACCAATTAGTTTATTAATCTACATTTGGGGGAAAATTTTTAAAACAATATATAAAGCTTCCAGACTATTTTTACCGATTTCAACTGAGACAGCAAATGAGTACTTCTAATCATAGACTCTGGCATTCCATGTCTAGCAATGTGTACCGATGTGTCAAAAGTTTTTGTCTACATTAACCATAAGCTTTTACTGTATATGCAAATCAAATCGTTAGGATATTCGCGGAACTATAAATGATTGATTTAAATATATATCACCTTCTAGACAAAAAACAAAGAATTCATTCTTATAGTGTTATATGTTCAGACTATAAAGTGGTTAATATTGGCATTCCACAAAGCTCGGTACTGGGTCCTACGTTAGGATTAATATTTATTTATCAATGATTTATTAATTACGTTGACCTTTCGGTTTCCGCTACTTTATATGCTAATGACGTCAATCTTACTGTTGATCGAACTTTTGCAGTTAGAGATGTTATTTTTGGAAGGATATGAGGGTGGTTAAATACCAATCGCTTAATATTGAATACACAAAATGCATTTTTATTTTGAATAATTCCTAACTTAAAGTTCCTAGCTTTAATTAAAATAATAATTTCGTCGACTTCTATTTTAAATTAAATTTTAAGAATCGTCATTGATGAAAACGTTAAATGGTCACTTAATATAGATTTGTGATGTCAGAACTTATCAAGTTTATATATGTCTCCGTTCAATCTTAAAATATGACATAGTTTTGTTGTTCTCCTAAAGTTTCATCATTCTTTATTTCTAAAATTAGATATGGGTTAATTTGCTGGGGTCCGTGCACCGATCAATATTGGTGAATACTAGATTAATATCTAGTATTTCCATTACAAAAACAAGAATTAAGAATTATTTTTAATTTAGATCGACAAGAAACAAATTGCTCACTGTGTATGGTTTGTATATTCTAAAAGTAGTTTGTTTCGTTTTTAGCCTTTTAAGCATTCAAATCAATTCGGTACTAGTAAATGTCATGACTATAGCACAAAGGAGTGCCATTACCTTTTACTATCTCGCTACAGTATCACCTTTTTTCAAAGAAACCCTGTATGTACGGGTTGCAGGCTTTTTAATAGTTTACTGCAGGATATATGAGTAATTGATGCTGACAATATCTTCGGGTTTAAGGTAAAAGACTTATTATTTGAATACAATTGCTGCAACTCAAGAGAATTTTTAAATAAATTTTTAAATTTTTAAATTTATTGTATCCTAGTCTAATACAGATATCTTTCTGATATCTAGGACGGTTCTTGTACCTTAGTAATAGGCCAGCATGCGATATTTACAGGTACTTCCCTAAAGTACTTTTCACCTTTCCCTATTAGACAGTCAAAAAAATTTATAAAGGATCAAGCAATTGTAGAACAATTTACTGCAATTTGTTTGGTAATATACGACTGACTGATGAATATAAAAACAATATAACATGCTAATGCATTTCTATGTAAACAATAGCAGGATTCACCAAGATGTAATTTCTGCTAAAAATCAATTATAATATTTCAAAGAAATCAGTCTTAAATGGCTAAACCTTTAATGTTTATGTCAAGTTTGACACTTGACATTTGGAACTTGTGATACAGAAAGAAAAAGAGCACAGTGATCATTACACGATCTACAACTTGCGCAAATCCCTACTATTCGGTTGTAGTTAACGGATTGTATTTCTATTAGATATATTATTGTTGTAAAAATTTAGTCAATGATCTGTTACAAAGGTTGCTACAATAGTGTACAAGTTTTAGTTACACACGTTGCAAAAAAATTCAACAATATTGTCCTATAGATTGTACTGCATAATACAATATGTATGCAGTGATCTTATAATTATAACGGTTGAAAGAACAAGTAAAACGAAATAATAATTATTATTCTTATGTTTTCGTATCTTCCGCAAGATTACCAATTTACAGGTAGCATTGGTCAGCCACGAGAATGTTATCAACATCTGTGATGTTTCGCAGGTATGTGATTACCATTCCTCCAAACATTCAACAAATTTGGAATAAAGAGATTAACTACGGAAAACATTATTCTTAAAGAATTGTGAACCCGATGAAAATGATTTGACTACATATAACCAGATGATTTATTAGAAAGGTATTAAGTTTTCGTTGCGACATCTATTGGTGAATAACCAATACTATCTAGGTCTAATCCTAAAGCAGGAAACATATGGTTCATGCATTAAGATAGGCTTCGATAATAAAATCGTCTGTACAGATGATTTATTTATGAATTCATTCATTTTCTATTGTTTATTTTGAAAGAATTAGAAAGTTTTATGTTAAAAATTGCCACAATCCCTTCCTGCACGTCTCGCCATAAAGATTGTTGGAAAAAATTATACATTTAGGTAAAAAATTCAATAGAAACTTGACCATAACTTTGAAGTATTATCTGTGACAACTTGTAATAATTAACAAAAATCTGCGGTCGGGTTACATAATTGTGTTAATGACTGCTACCATATTTTTCTATAATATTTTTTTTTCCGTGTAGAGCTTGTAGGTGTTTAAAGAATGCTACATACAACATGTTCTACATTTGCTATTACCATTATTGTCGCATCAGTTACGAGAGCTAATAGAAAATGCGTATTCACATATTCATCCCCATGTATTTACATGTATAATCGATAGTTTTAGCTATCCGTGCTCTTTCTAAAATCTAACTTCTTGTTGTAAACGGAAATCCAAAATACAGTAATTATTAGTGAGTAGAATGAATATACCAATTTATGAATTACTCTAATTTGAAGATCTACTTTAAACTAATTCGTAAGCTTCTGCAAGCAGACGATAAGCTACATCGTTTTTTCTTCGTTTTTGCATTAGATTCCTTCGAACAAGTCGAAACCATCGCGGACCCAGCAGTGCATCCATGCACGGTAACGCTTAATACCGGTTTCACGGCTTGCTAGCTTGAACTGTGTAATTTTGCATTTACAGCGGGTTGTGTGTAAGCGTAAGGTTTTCTAGTTAAGTGGTCCACAAAATTCGGTAAGTCTATATAAGGTCCCGTTTAACGTGGTCATGGTGCAGTCGTTCGTCGATGTTCACCAAGTCAGCACTTCGTCCTGGTGATTTTCTTGTGTGCATTGTCGAAGTTAGTTAAGCTGATAATGTCGTAGATGTTATATTTATAGGTGGTGAATGTGTTTAATTTACTACGAATGGTGTTTGGTAGACGTGTCACAAGGTTGTTCACTCAATTATGGATCCTAAACACAACGGTTCCGAATACATCCAAGATCAGAACTTCTGTACACGCGCGTTATTTGAAAATTAAAACTTCTTCCGCAGTTAAATAGATTAGATACTCAACATACAGATTTTATGCAGAAGATACAGTGTTTAAAAGATCATTAGTTGCAATTATTTAATTATTTTGGCAGGTTATAAGTGATGTCAATGCATGACTATGTCTGACACTTACTAAGAGAAGATCAAAAGTTTTAATCGGTCTTAAGTTTACTAAGTTGGTTGTGTAATTATCTATAGTATAAAGGCATAAATGTAGAAGCTCTGATATGAATTTTAAAAGCTAACATCTGAAGTATATAGCATATTAATACGAGTTATCAAATACGTTAAATAATTTCAAATTGTATATGCTACATTATAAGCAGATTTGTATTTATGTTGGTACCTACATTGTGATAAAATCGGTGAAGATCTAACATGGTCCAGTACATGCGCATTACAAAAGTCGTATTCCAACTAGTCAATGTGCCGTACATAGCACGATAACGAAACGTAATTGTACGGTATCGTCGAAAACAGGAATCGTTTGGACTGACATGCGCAGTGCAGCTTTCCGTCATTTGTTATTTGGTTGTTGCTGTGTTTGTGTCAAATTCAATTGTCAATATACATGTACCATCACTTTCATAAAAATCTGGGACAACTCTGTTGTACCCATTTGACGTTTTTTCAATCTTGTGACAATGACTTGTCCATTTAAAATTGGCACACAGACAATTTGACATATTTTTCATAGTTTACAAAAGACATGTTTAAAATGGGTAATGTCATAATAGTATCCCTTGCCTCAGATTTTTATGAAAGCGATGGTACCAAAAAATATGTCAAGTTGTTTGTCAGCGTCAATCATAAATGGACAAGTCATTCTCACAAGATTTTTATGAAAGCGATGGTACCATCACTTTCATAAAAATCTGGGACAACTCTTGTTAGCTCTTTTTGACGTTTTTTCAATCTTGTGACAATGACTTGTCCATTCACGATTGATACTAACAGACAATTTGACATATTTTTTAATATTCTACAAGACATGTTTAAAATGGATAATGTCATAATAGTATCGCTTGTCCCAGATTTTTATGAAAGCGATGGTACAAGTTGACGTATTTAAAATTTGGGTTAAATTTGCAACCTATCTACAACTGTTTTCGAATTATTGGAAACTCTAGGAGGAAGCTGGAGGCAAACTAGATAAACCACGCAATTTTCTTGCAGATGTTGCGTATTTTTCAATGCACTTTTCGAGTTTTCTAATTTTCACTATAAAAACTAAAAGTCTTTTTCCTTTGCAGAATACGTAGCAGGTATCAAAATGTTACTATAAATTGATTTTGAGAAGCAGAAAAAAGCCCATTTCAATACATTTTAAATGAAAGTTTTCCATTTTCTTGACATATTTGCCATAAATGATTCACGTGGAAAACAATCGATCAAAAGAAATATAAGAAACTTAATATTTTTATGTTAAAAGCGACAAATACTTTATAAGCGAGCAAAGAAACCCTGATTAGGAATGCTAATAAACACCTTGGGGATAAGATGAGTAAAAGCTCTTGTTCTTAATCTTAGTTCTAACCCCAACCTAGTAGAAATAACATACTGGAAATGTATGAATAAAGGATACCAGCATATGAAGTTATTATTAACAAAACATTCTTTAGATATTTATGATTCTTATTTGTAAACTGGAAATTGATTGAAACCTGAATTATTGGAAATTTTAAGACGACAAAAGTCGAGAGAATCCAAGACAGAAAAATGTTTCTGTCAAGTAAATCATTTAGTTTTAATTTAAGAAAATATTCATATTAAAGATAGGAATGAAAATTAGGCGACCAGTTTCGTGTTTCAAAAGCACATCAATTATAATAATGGAAAAAAACACCTGAAGTATTAACTTCAGGTGTTTTTTTAAAATTAGGAGCAAGTAAGTGAACTAATGAAAAAGTTTTTCTTTGTGTTACAGTATAATTAAATTATTTCTTTAACAATGTAATTAAATAGGGATTATTTTTATGTAGTTTAATAATTAATGAGCTAGTACTTAAGTTTATTTATCCTTTTTTTATTATTATTTATTATATATTAAAAAGAAACGATGGTTAAATTAGTACACATGGTAAATACTAATAAAAGGAAAAAAAATATTACGTTAACCGGTATCTTTTGAAGAGATAACCTTCAACGTAGTACGTTGAAGGTTACCATTGTATGGGTAAGTATGGCATCTATATTCCGGTTCCTATCACTACTATTTAGGAAGGCATGACTATATCTCTTGGAAGTAGGTGGCGCCAGGAAATACTTCAGTGCTGTTTTTGAGGATTAGGGGCATAAACCGAGAGATGTACAACAATGTGGGCAGGTGCAGAAAGCGTTAGTTCTTTTTTATTCTCACATTGTTATTGCCGTGAGCGATTCCACCACTACCATGAGCTATTTATTAGCATTATCTTGGTTATTGTTTCTGGGCCTTTTTTCATGTGTATCTCTACATTAAGTTCATTTTTGTTTCAACATTATTCTGTAGATAACCTCTCTACCTTAGCCTTTTTAAAATCACAAGCAATGAGAATAGTTTATTACTGCATTATGTACGGATATGCCGTACGGCTTTAAACAAGGTAGGTGCAATTAATAATGCGGATATAAATAATATGCATTTCAAGAATTCTAAGTAGATAAATGCTTTATCTTAAGAAAATGAAACTATTGATTTATGAACAATACCTACGCTTTCTGGAATTAAGAAGGCTGTTTACTACCCTTAAGAAAATATTGTTTTGTGTTATAACGGCCATTTACTTATACTAAGAATCGCTTTCTTTAAATTTTCTGCAAGATTTTCTTGAATCAAATTAAAAATGTCTTAAACAAAGATATACAATTATTTCATTACAAGTATGCATATACATATTTCTCTTAAGAGGAGAAAAAAACGCTAAGAAAATATTTCTTTTGATTTAAAACAGTAATTGTATTGTGGATAATTAATAATAATAATAATAATAAAGTTTATTGGTACTAGCATATAAACATACAGAATTACAAGAAAAAGACAAAACAGAAGTAGTAATAGTTACATTATAGGTGAACAACAATAATCTTACAATAGCATAATACCAAAAAGACTATTTCGCCCTATAGTTATAAAATAACCAGTTTAGCGTTCTTCCAATAGCCTACCAACGAATAACAAAAAAAAAACATAAAATTAAAATAAGACAAAATATATAAAATTAAGTCCATCCACACACTAACAGGTTTTAAAATTAAAACTAAGGCGACAGAAAAAAAAATGTAAACTAAAAATAACTTACATGGTAAGAGTAAGTAATTGACTGTCCAGTAACATCTGTTTAAGTTTGGTTTTTAACGAGCACAAACCGAAATTATGCGGAAAGGGGGGGAAACATATTTATTTAGAATATTGTTAACATTATAAGAGAAACTTCGCTTGAAATATTCATTTTTGTGTCTGGGAATAGTTAAATAATTACGAAAACGTATTGTTATGCTACAAAAAACAATTAAAAGATTTGAATAGGGAGATAATCAGTTTTGTTTTTATTTTAAGCTTTTTACTTACAAAAAAGAAAATGAAATTTATCAATTTAAATTACTTACAGTTATGTAGTGGCGTGTGTTTGATATGCGTGTGTGGGTGTAGAATCTTACTGGTTCCTTCTTCCCTTTTCTTGGTAAAATCCTCTTATCTTGGAGCCCTTTGATCGTCTTCCCCAATTAAATTTCTTCAAATTACTCCTTAAAATTTTCCAACTGATTTAATATTCTTGACAATCGTTAGTGATGATTTATGGTTCACTTAAAATGCTTTTCAATACATTTGCACTGATAACTTTGACGATATTTTAACTTTTATATTGCAATTTCTAAATATCAAACGGAAGATGTTTGTTTTCTGTCAGAATTGTTTTCGTTGCTAACTTCTGTTTTTTCTCGTCGTCCCTAGCATTGCCAATCTAACGACTTGAAATTTAATGTTGATGTTTTGAAGATCAAACTCGGTGTGGCAGGTGACGTAAGGGATTTTGACGGTTATTTCCAAATACAGTGTGTTTTTTGTGTGTGTATGTGTTATTTTTGCAAATAACGTTTTCAAAATATAAATAACTTAAAATAAGCTGAAATTTTGATTCTCCCCTGTAACATATCATTAACTAAGTCTTTTTTTTTTTTAATAAAAGATCAATAACATAAATAATCAAAATGTCGGAACTCGAAAATTAATCGAAAATAATTTAAGTTTCGCATAAAACTCTATTAAAATCTAATATCAGCGAATTTTGATATAATATTAATTATAATGAATTTAGCAACATATTAACATACGCTTTTCACGTTGGAACATCCCACTACAGTATATTAACATTGTGATGTTGATATCGGTAGCGAAATCGAGACGACAGATAGGGTGGCATACTTAGTTCTAACTACTTTACAATAAAAAGGTACACAGTGCAGTAACCGCCTATTCTCCATGTGCAAAATATTATGTAATCGCAAGATATGTGATGTACTTCCATCCCTTGATATATTGGTATATCGAAACAGTAATTGTCTTGAATTGAAGCGCACAGTCTTGATACAAGTAAACGTTTCTCTGCGTGTACTCAATATAGTTTGAGACAAGAATATATGATTACCTTAATAAAATTTATAATAATCTATTCTAATAATATTATAATGCAATTATTTATTAATCATCACTGCAATGCTAACATTATCCTTTTAAACGCAAAATGGAGTAAAATACATTTTGCCAAATATTTTCCAGGCGACCTTTAAGCAAACTTATTTCTTCAGACACAGAAGCATTTTAAATCTAGTGTTCGCTAAATAAACATAAAAAATCCTGAAACTGAATGCATTTTACGATAGTTATTGGAGTAATGCTATTGGTAATATAAATCGGTCACGGCAAAGAAAGTAAATCGAAAATAATTTCAATGCGAACGATGACGAACGGTCATGTGCAGCGTGAATAGTGGAAAAATAAATTGAATTCTCAAATTAGCATCACTCCCCGTGTTTAAAGTTCGTTTTAATCAGTCGACCGATCTTTCTGAATGCGTTGATTCAAATGCATGCGAATTAGTACAGAATGCTATCGCTTCGTACACATGTACAAAATGGGGGGTTGGTTCGACGCGTTCGTCTCCCTCCTCTTCCCTTATCAGAGCAAATTCGATTAGTACAAACGGCATTAAAACAATCCTGTTTAAAACAGCCGGCTTAAATCCGTTCGGTTTCGCTATAGTCCCCTGCACGGACAGCTCAAAACCTATGAAAAGTCCCACATCGAAAACCCGAAACACGTCACCATCAGTTGCGGGGAAAATGTATTTTCACTGTTGTAATTCTTGCTATAAATAGGCGCTCGCATTCCGATAATCTTATATTACATCGATCGGAAGTACGTATTCCAACGTATCTAGTAATACACATCCTCTAGCAAATATATTAGGCACCACAAAAAATATAATCTGAAAAATTATTATCCTGGAACTATAACTTCGCAATTGCCGCTGTGTTTTATTTGTGAACAAAATCTGAAACGTGTTTTTCTAATTTAATTTTCGCCCTCATAATTAACTTTACTGCATGTCATGGGAGGTTTTTCAAAGCCTAAATTGATATCTTGCACTTGCAATTTTGTGATTCAAGATGTTTTTTTTAGTCCAGCGATAATCTCATTTGAAAAAAAACTAACTGCAAACTTTATTAACAAGGTAGATAGGTATTGATGTCAAGCATTCACAGCCACCGACATTCGGATAGAAAGATAAACTATGCAATCTTGCAACGATTCTCGAATAAATATAAGAAAACAACAAAGCGTGGTATTCCTGACGAACCTATCAACGCAGAAGATTTTACTTTACGGTATACATTTGCGCCAATAACAGGTTGTGACGTGGACAGATCCCTCTCAATATATCTTTAAAGATATCTTCAAACAGAGCTGAATTTTGTCGAGGAAAATTTAGATAAGTATTTAATTATTAATTCATATACATGGCACGACAATGAGTGATAGATTTGGGTCTTGTTTTAACGCAGCTGACTTACCATTTTTAAAATTTGGCCACGAGTTATTGCCAGTTGAGTTGGTCTGCCGTGTTCTACTTTTCGTGGTATTAAAGTCATCACAAAATAACGAACATTTGTATAGATGGTATCAATTGCGTCGATTATTAAACTATCGAAGAAAAACTATTTGGACAATATAATAAATTACTCGTTACTGCAAGCAACACTAAAGTATCGGCATACTCCGCACCACACAAGTAATTAATTAATTAATTCTGAACAGCCGTTTGAAGAGCTTGTGGGTCCCCATTCTCAACCGTATGACCGAATGATGTGAGAAAAAACTCTAATTTCAACATGCCTGCTCTATCCTTCCTATCGAGAAAAATATTTACAAGTACCAACTTTTGCCGCCTATACACCCTAAAACTAAAACATGCGAAAAATACGGAAAAACATATGAAAGGGTCTCTTGTCATTGCAGCACGAAACGTAAAACATGTGTCCGTCTTACCCTAATACATCAAAATGACTTGAGTTAGACAGCGGTCCTTTCTCTTTATTCATCAAATTTGTGCTCCTTTTTATGTAAATAGTTTCGTAAGCGTCTAATTCCCGCGCCGAAGTTAGGTTCTTCATAAATTTCAGGTTTTCTAATTTAATATTATGCCTGGTTTCGTTTATGTGTTGTGCTACACTTGACAATTCTATCTTCCCATATCTGTAGCGCCTGATGTGCTCATTGAATCTAGTACCTATCGCTGGCTTCGTTTGACTAATATAGGCTATCATAATCACTACATGCAATTTTATGAATTCCTGACCTTTCTTTCACGTCTGGTTTATCTTTCGGATTGCCAATAAGGTTTTTGAGCGTATTCCGTACGTTCACATCTTGTCCCCTAAAAACTTTACTAATACCTTTCGATATTCTGTGGAAGGGACTTCACAAATTTCTAATCGCGGGTTTCTGCCAGGATTAAGGTCGTGGAATTTCTTATATAGCCCATGTTGGACTTTCTTAGGAATGCGATCGACATCTATAGAAAAGTGGCCATTGCAAATAGCTACATCTTTTATGAATTTAAGCTCCTTATTCACCCACTTTTACTCAAAGGGAATTTTACCAGGCTATTAATTAAGGAACTAATCGCGGCCATTTTGTGTTGTCCACAGTAGTTAGAATTGGTCATAATTTACCTATTAGTGTTTTTTTCCTTTCTACACATTTCCAGTTTCTTGTTGTTTCAAATTACTAAGCTATCCAGGAACGAGAGTCAATTGTTAATTTCTTCTTCTACTGTAAATTTAACAGTCTCGAATTTGAATTAAGTGCCGCGAGGAAATACGGAATAGTACTTTTCTTGGTATGAAAGACCTTGAAAATATCGTCTACATACCTAAGCCAGATTCTAGGAAAATATACGGTGTCCTTTTTTCATACAAGTTTCAAGTTTACTTATAAACAAGTTGGCTATGAATGATGCCGTACCCTCCAGTTGTTCATAATACTTGCCCTCTGTTTTGGTTCATAAAGTTCGTCTTTTGTATTCCAAAATTTTGATATCATTTTATTAAGTTTTAAGTACTCAACCAAGTATTGGAAATAGACATCTATAGAAAGGAAATAAACACTAATAGATAAATTATTACCACTTCTAGCTACTGTGGACAACACTAAATGGCGGCGATTAGTTTCTTAATTAATAGACTGTTGAAATTTTCTTTGAGTAAGACATTTGTGAAGCTTCCCTTCCCCAGAATATCGAAAGGTATTAGTAAAGTTTTGGGGGGACAAGATATGAACGTATGTTTCAGTTAGCGAAATACACTCAAAAACCTTACTGGAAATCCGAAAGATAAACCAGACGTGAAAGAAAGGTCAGGAATCTATAAAATTGCATGTAGTCATTGCGATAAAGCCTATATTGGTCAAACGAATCGAGCGACAGATACATTCAATGAACACATCAGGTGCTACAGATACGGGAAGATAGAATTGTCAAGTGTAGCACAACACATAAACGAATCCGAGCACAATATTAAAGTAGAAACCCTAAGATTTATTAAGGACGTAACTTTGCCGCGGGAATTAAACGCTTACGAAGCTATTGACATAAATGGGAACACAAATTGGATGAATAAAGAGAACGGACTGCTGTTTTACTCAAGTCTTTTTGATTTATTAGGGTAAGGCGGACACATGTTTTACGTTTCGTGCTACAATGTCAAGAGACCTTTTAGTCTATTTTTCCGTATTTTTCCCATGTTTTAGTTTTAGGGTGTATAGGCGGTAAACGTACGTACTTGTAAATATTTGTCTTGAGAGAAGGCATGTTGGAATTAGAGTTTTTTATCATATCATTCCGTCGTACAGTTGAGAATGGGGACCCACGAGTCTTTGAAACGGCGGAGCGTGCCAATACTATAGTATTGCTTGGCATACTACTCCGCAGTCCTTGCTATCATTATTATTTATTATTGTTTTAGAGAAAATTGTGCTACTACTAATGTTTTACAAAAACTTCAAGAACACTTTATATTTGGCAAAGATAAATTACATCTTAAGGTGCGCATACGTACATGAGCAAATTTAACAGCAAATAATTGTTCAGTGATAGTCACTAGCTGCTTCATGAGCAATACCTAAATCATGAACAAAAGATTACTCCTGAGTAGGGAAATTCTGAAACACCCGACATAATAAAAACAAAATGTAAATTTCTTTTCAGTTTATGGTTTTTTTCCCTTCTCTTCCATCTCCATCTTATTCGACGTGGACGATTTCTTCAATTTCACTACTACTTTGATTAGATAGCAGCATAATACAAACATTGAACACTTTGTATTATTATCTTACAAAGTTCACTTTTCGTGTTGTAGGAGAATAAATAAATCGTGGAAAGGTTAAGACAACAACTGATAAACAACTCTCAGTGCACAATCGCAATTTGAAGCGACACTATTACCGGTAATCTTTTTAATTTGCATTGTTCGTCCCCTGTATAATCTTCTTCAGTGTCCAGTGGAAATATGTACAACTAAAGTTCATTATTAACTACAACTAATATAAAGTTCATTATAAAAAATACTCTTACTAGACAAATTTCTCAAGAAGGTGCTAACAATTTTATTGTATTTCCATCAATTTAAATTGTCTATCATAAGTAATAACATATATATTCGACATTTTCTAGCACAAATGGAAAATTCCGAAAGCCAATATGAGGATAACGCATACTTACAGAAAGAAAATCAGTTATTATGACCATGCGAAGGATGGAAACTATTGGAAGCTGTGGGCTAAGCGAATTTTAAGTACTACAATTCTCAGTATCTAAATGAAAACTTTTAACATTGTTTAATTCTGACGTAAGGTAGTTTGGTGGAAATATTGCTAAGAGAAGATCTTTGTAATTCGTTAGAAAAATACTTCAATGTAACAAAGTGACAACATTAGCACAACTCACAGTTTTGTCTATACAACAAAAGGATTTGTCGTGTATTAAACCATCTATTGTATTTTGTAATAATAAAACAAATTACTTCTTATTTAGTAAAATAAAATTCTATTTTGAAACTATAGTTTTCAGCGAAATTTTCTCAATGCCTTAAGAATCACCACAAATAACGAGATTTTGACAATAATCCGAGCAGTTAAGAAGTACAAGTCAAGAGCAGAGCTTGTTAGCTGGATATTCTTTATTCTACGAGTCGGTATCTTCTTTATTTTTCTTCAATTTCCGCTCCGATCAGCGCGAGCACAATACCAGGTATTGAAAACCAAGGAAATTAATGAGTTCGCTCGAAATACAGACGTCTCGATTTTCTTTTGAATTAAAATAAGAAAACGAATGATTTCTTTCCCAAACCAACTAAAGTAATAAAACGCTTTATTTCCTTCTCTTCATTTTCTGTTGGATATGACTTTAGGTTTACCAGGGAAAATATCTCTTGTCCGACATTGTTAGATTTAAAAGCTTTTGAAACGCGGACGTAGAAGGATATTTCCTGTAGTCGATGTACTTATAATTGCTTAACGCTTGAACGAATATACCTATAGTACATTTTAAATTAATAAAAAGTATTGGGAGAAAACAAAACGTATTGATTACTTCTTAATTTTGAAATATTTATAACAACCTTGAAATACATTGAAAGAAATTTCTGTTAATATCTACAACGATGCAATTTAATTATTTGCTGCTGAAATTATGTAAAAAGAAATATTGTCGAATGCTTTTTGTAACGCACCCTTTAACTCTAACGCATTATTAAATGGCTAAAGCTATATTTTGTAAATTCTTGTTCAAATATGACATTAGAATGGTTTATTATATTCACGGGGAGCTTGTGTTTTTCTTGTAATAAAGTTTTTAGCAAGAACAATATTACTTTGCTTATTACTAAAGCTGGCCACGAGCGGTACCGCGTAGTAGCGTAGAGTCGACCAGGCCTCGCGTTCCACTAGAGTTATTCTGCTAATAGAGATATTTGCTGCCGCAAATAATTTCGCTCATCTTTTAAATAAAAATTAAATAACACGTGCTCAAACACTTATCATTTTAAGAGTCCTCCGTGAAATCACAAAGTGAATAATGTCTGTTAAATATCTGCAACATTAGATATGTTTCAACTGTTGTTTCGGCAAAACTAGTACGGCATGAGGAAAAAATGCGTTTATATGCAGAGAGCGAACGTTCTACATCTAGTGACGTAATATTTGCGTAAGTAAAATAATCTTTCAAATAACTTAACGATTCTGTTGATGCACCTTCACAAATGTGTCTTAATGTTCCAAAATCAGAATTTTTCTCAAAAACACTTTCAAATTTTTCTAGAACAGAAACATTTTTTGCGTCTTCAATCGCGCATAGCTGTGCGTGAACATGTTGCACTATTTGTAGAGATTCTTCTAACGGCACCGCAGGATTTTGTAATTTTTCTATTGCATCTGCTAGCCCGAAGTAATTGTCGTGAATGATTTCTAAATCCACTTTAACTTGACTATCTTGAAATTTCCACTGGCTTTTCTGGATAGCGGCAGCTTCCTTTGTATCGAATTGTAAAACCACGTTCTTAATATTGTCAGAATATTTATGATAATAAAACGCGGCCTGCAACCATGTTCCCCAACGAGTTAGAATAGGTTCTGGTGGCTCTGGTATACGGGGACACAGTCTGTGAAATTCGCGAATACGTTTCGGTGATTTGACAAATATTGCTTTGATATGCGCTATTAAAGCGTCTACCTCAGGATAACATTTTCTGATACTATCCGCCACAAGATTGAGAGCATGAATTTTACACGTAATGTGTAACAAATTAGCAGAATGCTTTTTAAGAGACCGGCCTACAGAAAGTATGTTTGCAGCACCATCACTCACTAACATCAAGAGTTGGTTTGTTGAAAGTTCAAACTTGTCCAATGTATTTAACACTAACTTTGAAATTACTTCGGCAGTACACTGTTGTATTCGTTTGGAGACTAATAGAATTGAAGGTGCCGATTGATGAGGTTCCAATTTGGGTGCCATTACATTAAGAACAGAATGTTTCTTCCGATCTGTTGTTTCGTCGACACATAACCACAATTTTTGATCTTTCAACTCCGATTTTATTTTTTGTTCAATATGTTCGCGCGCAGATGGCACAATCCTTCGTAACGATGTTCGACTTGGTAAGTTGCACTCCGAATAGTTATTCCAAAAGCAGATAAATGATTCCTTGTCTAGTAAATTAAACGGTATATTACATGCGATAAACGTAACGCATAAATTAAATATAAATTTTTCATTGTCTCGTGCGCAATTTCTTTTTGAGACATGCTTTTCGCTATTTACGTGTCGTAGACAATGTTGTCTGGACCAACACATTAACGGGATTTTACAGATTACACATTTAATTTTAGCACCTTCATATAATAGGTCTGGAATTTCTGCAATAAATTTTCGAAGTTTGTCCGACCGCGGTCGTTTTGCTGACGAAATCATAATTTTTCTAGGACAGATAAACAATTGCGCAAATTGCCGGCAGCGAAAATGTCCGTACTGCCCCGCAGACGAAGTAATACTACCGTTCCTCTCGGTCCGAACTGATTCTACGCCGATGCGGGGTACCGCTCGTGGCCAGCGTTACTTATTACACTAAAAAGATTGATATTAGGGGTAAAGGAAGGTAAACTATTTCAAATGTAGCATAGTGACTGCAATTGCCTGACATTTTTCTTAAGCAGTTTCAAACACTTTATTTTAAGCATGTTTATATAAAGTGTTTACCTGTTTTTATGATAAAAAAGTATTTTGATAATTTCTACATGTACAGCAATATATTTAACGTCGAAAGTGTATCCTGCAGACTGTTGCAAGAATCTTCCCCTTTATATACTTTTACGTATAGGATTTCTTAGTGTCTTTTGCGAACTGAAACACACGTCTATATCTTGTCCCGTAAAAACGTTACCAATACTTTTCTATATTCTGTCAAAAGGAGGTTTCACAAATTTCTTCTGACGAGTTTCTACCGGAATTAAAGTCACGGAATTTCTTACATAATGCCTAAACACTAAAAAATCTCGTCGTGTAACATTCATGTTGTGTTCTTTATTATATCTATCTTTATTCAATGGTTACCTTTTAACAAATAAGACGATTAACTGTTTTATTTTGGATTACTTTAAAACTAACGTTAACTTTCAGAATCTAACGTTTAATCTTTTGTTTGAAACCCCAAACGGTACATTTAAATTTACCCTCTCTTGCTTTTGAAATCTCAGAACCGCTGCCAATGATATAGTATTAGAGATATGTAAATTCAGTTGATTAAGTAATAAAATGTATGTATATATTTAGTTAAACATTAATTAAACGCTTTAAGGGTCAACTTTAATCCCTTTAGTTTCGCGGTTTTAAATAATACATTAGCATGCTTTAAATAGGAAAGATGCTAAATTAAATAATGGGCCTTCTTCGGATAACTTCGCCGGTTTGGTAAAAAAGTATTCTAAGTTACATGTTTATAAAATCGATAAATCGCCAATTGAAAATTTTAATTTGAAGTAACTTTCTTTTTGGGGAAAACATTGCTTTCATATTTTTACAGGATTCTAAACGTAATGTTAACTAATAGTTTTACGATATTCTTTAGAACCCTCTCCATGTAATTTGATAACGAACTTATAAAATGCGAAATTTGGAATTTGCACCAAATTGGTGACTCGTTATTAGTTAAAATTTTGAGGTGGACAACCAATGATACATTTTTACCGAAACTTTACATGCTATCTTATGTAACGGACATGTGCATCATCTGCAGTTGAGCTCCGCCCTATGTATGCCAGTCGCCAATGTGCATTGGAGTGGAAGTAACAAACCGCCCCTGTACCGCCCTTCTACTCCTGTCACATGCAACCCTTATATGATATGTGTTGTTATACAATACTGCACCTCTTTTGGAAGAATAGAAAATATGGGTTGATATAAAAAAGCTTTTATGTTCTACTGCAAATGAGTGAATTTAATGCATGTGTCTATGTGTGTTTTGTTTCTAGGGTTGCTTAAATGTAACAATATAATTTCAGCATTTGCACACGTTAATTTTGTTTCTAGTAAGTCCCTAATGTCAAAAACTTGTTCAAGGGTTGTTCAAAGAATTTTTCGGTAAAGTAAACTATGTTACATGTAGGCGGTTTCAAAGCATGTCGAAGGGTTTGGCATTTTATATAAAACTTTATATCTGGCGTAAGTATAAGCAATATTTTTGGCAGTATATTAATCAAAAGCTCTTACTTGTCACACTGCAAATTTATTTATTACCCATAATAGAAAAATTGCAGCAATTATAAATTTTAATGTATCTACGTGACATATAGATTTAACTCAATAGCCAGTGTTTATGGTATAATTGCTTACTATAGCTGGTTTCACGTTTTGAGACAGAAGTATTGCTCTTATGGAGATAGCGTTAAACGTTGCCAGATTTCCAACGAAAGGGTTATTTAACAGTAGAAATTATCAGAAGAATGTTCCGTATAGGTTATTGTTATTTAAGGGTAATGTGCAACGATTTCAATGTAAATTTGAAGTTCACAGTATATAGAAAGGAAATAAACCACATTAAGCGTTTTTTATTTCTGTCGGTTCAAATGCACTTGTGTTCGGTTGATTACACATATTTACTTACAGGTTATATATCGTTAACAGGCATGAAAACAAGTACATATATAACAAATTATTTTCCAATTTCTTTTGATTAGAGGAATTATACTATATTGTCTCTAATAACCAAGCCGAAGGAGCTTATCCAATTATATTCTGTTTATTATTCAAAAAATATGTATTTACAAGTTATATATAATTTACAAATATAAATAAAGGTGTATATTCATTTAAATGTATTATAAATCCTCATTTCAATGTGAACTAGAGGAGTTACTGAAATTTACATCGTGGTTGGCGACCAAATTAGAACAATATGCAATTTTATTGTCTGTATTGTACAAGAAATAGGTACGGCTGATATACTGTTTACAGGTATTAAAATATATTTACAATAATTATTTTCACACATCAATTTTAAATAAAAGAATTAATGAGACTTATATTGCGTCTCATAACATATATCCATGGATCTTCTTCAATTAAAACAAATAAATTACAGGAAAAAGTAATAACAACGAAATAAAGTTTATACCTTTCATTACAAGATATTTTCATATCTCTTTTCCATATGTTTTGGCACTTCATTAACTTTGAATGCTGAATTGTTGCGTGAAACATAGGTTTCAATTTGTGCTCTCACTGTTCTCTCCGCAACTGCAGGCGAATGATTCTCTTTATCCTCTTTCTTTTGAACTAAACACATAATTCCAAGTGCTTTGCTTGTTTCTTTAACTACATTGGACACATTCATGGTTTTTATAAATGCGTAAATTACAGTGGGTGACCAAATTACTAGAAACACTTAACATTTTCTGTTTTATTTCACACTGGTAGGAAACACAAGGTTGTATATACCATCATAGTACTTTTTCAGGTAAATAATAAGACATCATAACTATTTAAATGATTTTTAATAATAAATGTTAATTGTAATTTTTAATATTTTGTGACACCTTTCGCGGCAATACGCCGGAGCATGCTTTCCATGCACTTTAATGCATTTTTTTTTATTTTTTCATTGTAACGTCACACACTAATTAGTTTCTAAATCAATTGCTGTTTATTTGTGATCAACTCAGGCCAGGCCATGGCAAAACATTAATTTTTTCCTTTTCCAAATAGGCTGTTACACTTTTGGTTTTATGGCAGGGAGCTGAATCACGCATAAACGAGAAATCCTTCCCATTTGGGAACCATTCTCTCTTCTGATGCAACAGTGTGGTCCCCAAGACTTTGATGTACTGATCTTGTTGCATGGTTCTCTCAACAATGTAAATGCGACCAGTGCCTCTACCTGAAATTATGGACCACACCATGATGCTCAATGGAAGCTTGACCCTCTCTGTGATGCCGTCCTTATTATATTTCTCTCCAGGACGCCTTCTAACAAATGTAGACTTGTTAGTTAGGATCTGGAAGGTCGACTCATCTGAGAAGCAAACCTGAGAAGATAATAAATTAGCACATTTTCTCGTTAATATTGCATATCATTAAGTATTACCTTTTTCCAGTCCTCCGCTGTCATATGACGATGGTTTTTAGCCCACTCCAGTCGCTTCTTCTTCATAGCTTCAGTCAACCTTGGTTCTTTCACTGGCCGTTAGCACTTGAATCTTTGTTCCATTAAACGTCTACGAACTGTTCGTTCGGATAAATTTATTCAAGACTGTTGCACCAGTCTTGTCAGCACTTTTCTGCTTGTTTTCCGGTTCTGCAGATAAATATGCCTAATTTTCTTATCAGGCCTTGGTGTCGTAAGGCGTTTTCGACCACTCTTTCCAATACGATTCGCTGCACTAGTTTCATTTTTCCCATTTTTGCTAATGTTGTGTTGACTGTAGCTACAAAAACATTAGCAATGTCAGCTATTTTCCTTTGGGAGTATTCACTGTTCCTCAGAAATCTTTCGACTTTATGTAATTTGATAGTTTTTCCACAGTCATAAATGGCTCTAGACGGTAAACATGAAAATGGCACTGTTTAGCGACCCCTTTTATTTCGCATACGTTTTTATTAATGCCTTTGATTACATCTAATTGGTTACGCCTACGTTTTCTATTATTCTTGACAGCCCATTCTGTGTCCGCATTAGTTGATTTTATATCAGTTTGTTTTAGTGTCTCAATATTTTTATTTATTGTAGGTGTACCTTTCTTCTTATTCCTATCCGACATACTAAAATTGTTTTTTTCATTATTTTGTGTTTTTACCACGTCGGCAAAAGAACTAGACGTTTTTGTCACTGTAAATGATGTTGGGCGATCCTTTTCATTCATAATTGAGTTAAATTGTCCATTACTACTCGTTAGAAGCTGAATAAGTTGTATGTTACTTTCCTTTAGAATAACTACTTCATTTTTTAACTCCTCCAAGGATGTTTGAAGTCGGCGAGTTTCCTTCTGGACAATGTTTGCAATTAAATCAGAAAATTCATCACTACTTAGAAAATTTATCACTTCATCACTTTTTTCTAAACCAGATCTTAAGCCGTCCCTCGGCATTTTGATTATTAAAATAAGCGTTAGCGCTCGGAAATATTGTACTTTTACTTATAAGCTTAAATCACGTGTTAACTGTACCGCGTCCAGTCACGTACTTCCGGTGACACTGACTTTACGTAGTACTTAAATAACACTGTAGAAACTCTATAAACACCGAAAAAGTTTAATAACCACTATTACTAAACTCAAAGTCATACTCACTGGGGTGTGATAGACACCATATTTGAATTATTTTACAGTTTTATTGTAAATAATCGAATTTTCTCTCTTAAAATGCATAAGCATCTCAGGCAACTCCTTTTACAGGAGGTTTAACTACAGTTGCCTATAACTGAGTACTAAAATAAATATTATCTCAAAAACTCTGTAAAATTTCAAGTGTTTCTAATAATTTGGCCACCCACTGTATTTGTTTTTCTCTTTTGGAATGCCTTTCGCATTGGCGCCTTCCTTTTTATATGGTAGTAATTAGTTATTGTACTATATTTACAGTAGTTGACATTATTAAAAGTTGCAGTAGTTTTTTAAAACAACTGATTCATTCAAAAATAGATGCAATTGAAGGGAAAAACACGGAGAAAAGGACACCGGAAGCAATAAATAACAAGACAAGCGATGAACCGAAATTGACAGGCGAAATAAGCGTAAACAAAACAAACGTTTTTTTATAGATATAGACTAATAAAGGAAGGCTATACTTCATAAGACCCAATACTTCGATCTCAACATGAGACCAACTATAGACTTTAATTGATACCCGAAAGACTTTCGTTTATCAGTTTTTCTAATGGTGCATATTGTTGCAAGTTTTGTGAGGTGAAGGTGTTAATGGCTCGTTCACGACATTTTCTTAGTTTGTTAGTTTATCTTTACCATCATATTATTATATAAAAAAACGAGTTCGTTCAACAGCAGCAGACGAAGAGATCGAAATATTACTATAATTTTCTGATTATAATTGCATTAGTATAAGCAAAATTATTGTATCTGAGTTTGGTGACAAAACTGTAAAATATGTACTGGGCATCTTTTTCATAGTTATCCAGCTTAAATTTAAAATACAAGTTAGATAAAAATTAAAGAAAACAAGCGAGAGGAAAATTTGGAAAGGCCTTCGATTGCAAATATCTATCAACATTATTATTGTAGTATCTTATTGATTATACGATATATCAATTTGCAATTAGTTGAATTGGAATTACAAATTAGAATTTTCGTCTATCACGAAGAAAATTGGAACGTATATTTTTGGAACAGGTGATAAAATACTCGAGATAAAAGGGAGTGGGGATTTCCTTTTGTTTTTGAAGAAAAGATTAGGGGTGGTTTTCTATTTTTTTAAGTATTTAAAACAGCTTTAGCTATCAATAGGGATTACATTAGACGAATCTTTAAAATTTTAAAACGCTTGTATAATCAATTTTGGTTTTAATAAATTTGTATTCTCTTGGGCTCTTAACCATTTGTTCCTTTTGATTTCAACCTTTGATCCCGCAAGTATTTACTTTAAACCTATTTTTTCAAGAAAGGGAGATCTACAATCGTAGACTCACTTTTTCGTAATGTGGATATAATGTGGATATCAGGACATACAGACTAAAAACTAATTAATAATGATACAAGCTACCAACATTCACCATACACAGACCCGCGTTTCGCCGTTACGGCTCATCGGTGTACCTTTGTGGAAGGTGGTAGCTGTATTTGAAATTATCGTATACCTACAGTAAGAGCGAGCGTACTATGCTCATCCGATGTTACCCGGAGGATAGAGCAATATTCTCACGTCTGGTAGCTAGGACAGTTGTACTAAAAGCCTTTAATAATGATCAGAACCTCGGCATAGATAAACGTGAAATTTTCGAAACCACAGACATTCGAAAAACTTTCATTGGAATGCTTCAATCTGCATGACATTATGTAGCGTAACAAGGGTTCCGCATTAATGCGCCATATTTCAGTCAGGACCTCATAAGGCTATTATAAAGAATTCACAAAGTGGATATATAGACTAGTAAAATTCTTAATGCTACTTACAAACAAATCCTAACATCTCGTATGCGGATGTAACTATCTCATCAATGTGGTCACCCAATGACAGAGAACTAAATAAAATTCCCAAATCCCTAAAACTCGTGCCACAATATACTGGAATCAACGTGGTAATTATAACTTAGAGGGAGTTCTTAGGAGTATAAGACAGGACCCTACACTTGGAAACATTCGCGTCAAAATTGTCAATCTTGCACCACTTGAGCAACAAGTTAATACTTAACTGCAGGTTACCGCTGTCTTCAATAGAACTCACCGTGGAAAACAATTTGGTACCATTCGCGAACATAAGAACAGGCAAATCGTTGACAAACATAAGAAAAAGTAATGGCCCCAAGATAGAACCTTGGGGTACATCAGACCTAACCATTCTGTTATTTGAATTGAACCCATTATAAGCAACATAAAAGATACGCCCACACAGATAAGAATGCATTAGCCTCATCAAAATATAACTCAATCACCACGCAGTTTACGCAATAGAAGACCATGATCGATCCTATCAAACGTCTTAAACAGATCAGTATAAACATCAACACGACTAGTAGCATCGATAACCACCGAAGTAAAAGCAACGAAATTTCTTACTGTTGATCTTTTCTCAGTAAAGCGGTGTCGAAAAACAGAAATGTGATTTTTAAACTCCAAGTATGAATGTAGCGATAGAAAATATACTCTATATTATTTATATTCTTTTACTCATAACTTTTACGCTAAATGGTTTCTTCAGTTTTCTGCTCAACAACTTGCTTATCTGACATCCAGGAAATTTGGACATCCAACGCCTATAGAACGAAAAATTGTAAAGCACAACAATCAGTACCTATCATAGGCTGACATTAAGTGCAGTTACTGAAAGTAACTTATCTCTTCATTTTTCAGTGCGTGATTGCATTGAGCATAAACACTTCTCTGTTCATGTGTCTTTTCTTGTCTGTTCAAAGTATGTTGGTATAGTATAATTTTAAAAAATAAATTTGAAAAGTTGACCAAAATAATGCTAATACAGCTCATGGTATTGGTGAAATCACTCTCGGCAAAAACAATGCGAGAAGAGAAATTGGCTAGCCAACGGACATGTTTCTGTCTACCTGGCGTCATCAGCCTTGCTCCGAGCACAATTCCTTGCTCACAATTGCTGTTCGCCTCTCAGTGTACGCTACTAATCTCCACAAACAGCACTAAAATACATTTCTTAGCGCCACCTAGTGCCAAGAGGTACAATTGTGCCGTCTAGAAAGTAGCGACTAAAACCGGAGTACAGATGTCAAACAACCTATCGAGTAGTTCTTGGGCTGCTTAACGTAAGAAGGCGTTGCGTCTAAGCGGTACGGTATTTGCACATGTAAATGACAATACACATCATGTGAATTTTTAATACATCATGGTAAGCCTAGGGAATCATTTCTATATGCAGATAGCGTAGCTCTCAGGCGCAACGCCATCTTGCGTTAAGCAGTCCAAGAACTGGTAGTTTGGCATGTACTCCGGTTGCTGTCGCTACTTTCTAGACGGTATGACTATATCTTTTGGCACTTGGTAGCGTGAAGAAATATATTTTAGAGCTGTTTGTGAAGATTAGTGGCATAAACTGAGAGGCGAACGGCAATGGCGAGCAAGGGAATGTGCTCGGAGCAACGCTGATGACGCCGAGTAGGCAGGAACACGTCCGTTGGCTAGCGTATTTCTCTTCTCACATTATTTTTATCGGGAATGATTCCACCAATACCATGAGCTGTATTAGCATTATTTTGGTTATTGTTACTAGGCGCCTTTTTCATGTGTATTATATCATTGACTATTTTTATACGGATCAATTTTATGAAAATCATAGTTCCACTGCTTACCCACAAAAACGTTACCAGGTGAGATCGTATCTACTTGATTGTTTCTTGAGTACGCGTAACATAAACGGGCTATATTTAGTCAATAGTTGTTCTTCATGGCTGCGCTGTTATAGATTTCGATGTCTTCAGAAAAAGTTGCTTGAATATATTTTGGAAGAATCACCCTATAGGACTTTGTTTAAAATTCACTCATTCATACTCACAGCCATCAAAGGTAGTTTCACTTGGATATCTTGGTGGTTCAGATGCAATATCCTGTATATCTATACACACCGTTTGTTCATATTCCCTTGTAGAGATGTATACTTTACATTCTCCGATGTGTAGGTTTCAGGGAATCTATATTCCTACTTTCTATGACATTAGATAGGGCATAGATAGCTCACATTCAAATTTAGGGATTCGCCGGGCTATGCATAAATAAATAAGTCGGTGAAACTTTCGGTCCACTTAAGCGGGCATGTGTAAACGCAGTCAATCAATCTGAAACGGCTGATCCAATATGCTATCGGCAGGTCGACAGAACGGACGAGTGTGACAGGCGATTTGCCCAACGGTGTGTGAATGAGGGACGGCTCGATCGGGCCAATTTCTAACTTAATCTGGACGAGCCGGACAATCTCAGGCCCCTGGATAAACGCGAACGAGAATATATTGGACGCTTACTCTGGCACGATCCAGACCCGATTTATTTGCACCGGTATTCTTGACCGGTCTTTTTTTCTACTACTGCTTCTCTATTGCCGATATTGTAACAGTGGCGTAGCGAATTCTTCAGCTAAGGGATTATCCTTAACGCTGTTAGGTATAGCAAAAGGAGACAATTTCTAAGATTGAATTGCTAAGATTAAATTTAGTGAAAGGTTTTAATTCTTAAAGATCTTCGTTTTAAGCACATGTAATACATATGTACAATTACTCCTAATATTCTATTCCTTCAGTTAGAAATGGTAAAGTAACTTTTATATTTTAGACACAGATTTTACAATATTTAGGGCCGGTCTATTTATGTGAAAGTAATATGACAAGTAGCTACTGGTCAAGTATCTTTACATATAACAAGTAAATAATTTGAGTTTATTCATCACATTTTATCTTACAGTTTACTACTTGGAAGTTTCGATGTTTTCATGCAGGCAATAGTTTGTGGAAAAGAGATACAAAACCTACATAATAATCTGTTAAACAAAAGTAAAAGACGTTTGTATGGTCTTTGTGAATTGTAGTAGCTCCAGTACTGATGGTATGGACAATCTTAACCGTTTTAACCCTTAATCGCCATTGTTTGATTTTTGATACGTACGATTTAATATCCGCACAGATCTCACACTACGGGAGGACGATTAAGGGTTAAAAAAATCTAGATCGTTCCATTTATCAAAATTATTTTCGTTTTAAAACCTATTTTTTTGTATTATAAGGGTGCCGTATTAGATCTATTACATTCACTGTTTGTATTTTATAAAAAATAAGGATATAATCAATTGAGGGGTTTCCCAGCAAAACAACACTTGTCCAAAAATAAGATTTTCTAGAATACGGAAAAAACTAGTTTTCTTTGGTCCAGTTAAAACTATCGTTGGCATTTTCTTTAGGAATAAATGGTCATGTGGAAAGAAAAAAAATAAAAATTTGTTACCATATGTTATGTTTAAGGAATTTTGATATATGTTGTTTCTTCGGGAAATCCCTATGTCCATCTTTCAAACAATGATTGTCACAAGGGTCACAAGAGGCATCCTGCTTTTACAAAATAACTAAGTGATTGTAAACTGAAATGATTTGTAAATGATTAGAAAGTGAACCAACTCAACTGAAAATGAAGTGATTTGATGTTAGGAAAAGAAACAAAGGAACACGTATTTCAATTTACGTAACCGCAACGTAACTAACCAACAAAATAAATGATTAGGTACCATTTGAACTTGTTCAGTATCTTAGCAATTGCACCGAAACTGAATATTTGTAAGTAGAACGCTGCTAGCGTCAAAGTGATTATTTGATGATTTTGAATCAATACATATTCAGTTATTGGGGTAAAAGGAAGATGCCTAAGGTAATTTTATTTAAACTCGTCTTGCGATATTAACAATAAAGTGAGGTTATAAACCTGTCATTAATGAGTTACATGTAGGACTAACTTGTATATAAATTTACTGGCCAGTAAGTGCAGCTGCTTGTTACTTTTAATTTACCGGGAGGTGAATATACAGTTTTCTGCACTATTCTCTCAAGTAAGCTTACTTGGGACTTTAACAGAAGATGAATAAACCGGCCCTTAAACTAATGTTACAGGTTTAATCTGTTGATGCTTTGTTATCTCGCTCAATATTTCTTCATTGCTTCATTACAAATTATGGATTATAATTATAAGCTGTTGGTAATGGGTGCAGTAAAATCCTTGCGTGGTTGAAATTAAATAAGAAAATCTAAAACAGCACCGTAAACAGTAGTTTGTAAATTTACACCAGAAATCGTGGAACCCAGTAACTCTATTTTTAGTAGTGTTCCAGTGTGAATATTAACCACAAACATACATTTAATAAGGTATATTTACAAATTCTTATGTAATACAGTACACAATATAATGTAATTTCACATACGGTTTTGTATTTTCCATAACAAACCATAACGTTACATTTTTTATATGAATGTACAGCTAGGGATGTACAACCTGTAGGCAATGTATATGTAAACAATGTATTGTTTACATGCAGACAATTAAAATTGTCCACGTAACGTGAATACTGTAAACTCTTAAAAAAAATGTAAACAATATCAAATATTAAAATAACACTTGCACTTGCACTCTTTCAGTCAAATATGTATTATATTGAAACGATAAGTTTTGGAAGAATCGACTTTGATTGATTGATTAATACTAACAAGTATCACAAACAGTGTAAATTGATAAGTTCTGGATAGAACTAAGATCGCTTAATATCGGTAAACGTAAACCGAGTAAAATACCGCAAATGCTATCGGATGCTAATGCCATTAGTGATTATATTGTTTCAGTGGTAGTAAATGTCAGAAGTGTATTCACTAGTGATAATTCGTTTTTGAAATTGTTTTATTCATCTAATCGTAAAATGAATTTTGAGTGCTTCTTAAATTTTGATTGTGTAACTGATGATAATATTTATAAAACAATAAATAGCATAAAATCGAACGCTACTGACACAGATAGTCTTAACATTAATCTTATAAAGGTTTGTTGCCCAACAGATGTTCCCTTGCTGACCCATTTGGTTAATTCTTGTATTGTAAATTCTGAATTTCCGGATGCGTGGAAGGTGGCTAAAGTTATACCATTGCTAAGGCGTAACCTTAGCCGTCAAGTTTTGCAGATTTGAGACTTGTGAGTTTTTTGCCGTGTTTGTCAAAAGTCCTGGAAAAGGTTTTAGCACATCATCTGCGACAACATTTATTATTAAATGGTATACTACCGGATAATCAATCAGGCTTTAGAGCTAGATATAATTGCACTACAGCTATGCTAAATGTAAGGGATGATATTATTTCTGCAATAGATAAGGGGCAGGTAGTAATATTGGTTAATTTGGATTTTTCTAAGGCTTTTGACTCAATTGAACATGAATTGTTGTTATTGATCTGTCACTATGTTGGATTTTCGGTTAATGCAATTAAGTTGATTAGATCTTACCTAGTAAATAGAATACAATTAGTGACGGTGGATGGCCACACGTCTGCTGCGCGAGGAGTTGTGTGTGGTGTGCCTCAGGACTGAGGAGTTCTGGGTCTGCTTTTATATATAACTTATACCAGTCGCATTGCCGACCACTTGCAATACTGTGACTTCCATGCACACGCGGATGATACAACGTTGTACCTTACATTTCATCCAATTGATGTAGATGTGGCGAAAGAAAAAATTAATAACGATTTACACAGATTCATAAAAATAGCGGAACAGCTTCGATTGAAAGTCAATCCAAATAAATCACCGGTAATTTGTTTCTCTGGAAAAGCTAATATAAATGTAACTAATTTAATTTCGATAAGAGTGGGGAATGTGGAGCTTCAAAAACGGGATATCGTAAAAATATTGGGTTTAACATTGGATAATTCTTTAAGATTTAGGGGCACGTATCAAATATTGTTAAAAAGGCGTACACTACCTTGAGAGCTCTTTACACAAACCACCATTACTTTGATACCAGCTTAAGGCTGCAATTGGCGCGTTTGCTTTCGCTATTTGATTATAGTTACATATGTGGTCTATGGGCCGTACTTGGATGCTTTTTGTATTTTGTTTATAATATTTGTAAATATGAGCAAATCTTGGGTGCTTTAAATATTTCGCAATGGCTAAATATATTTAGTGTTACTAAACCTTACATAAATTTGTTCACAACGCTTTAACTTACATACATAGTAAAATTACTAAATAACACAGAATAAGCGCAAAATGCCAATTACTTGGGGTGAATTTCTTTGGAAGTGGTATTTTTACGTGAGACACATTTACATTTTTACAACACGGTTCGAACTTTTACATATTCACTGACAAACATAGAATTACTTTGAAGATATCATATTTTTACGTCATGTTGTAATCATCGAACCTACTCTCTACAGTGAACGAATTTAATCATTTGAATCAGATATACACTTGTAGTATGTATTTACGTCCTTTGAGAAGGTGTTAAACTTTTAATCTTAGAATTTTATAAAATACACATCGCCCTAACAGAGATTTTCTTTCAGCATACTCTGTTATAAAATCAAGCAGCCAGCAATGCAGTAACACTAATTAAATTCGTTAAAGAAATAAAAACGTTTATTATCTTGGTAAGTACATATTTAAAGAAAATACAATCAATTAAATTTTACTTGGAAATATCACATTTACTTAGATGATAAATTGGATGTCCTATACATTGAAAATAAAATCTGTGGTATTACGATTAAATAAAAGATTTACCGTGACCCTACTTAATACAAGGTACTTTTACATTGTAAGATACAAAAAAATGTGAATTTTCAATTTTAGTGTAATTTTACATATTTTAGTTTTTAACCGAGCATTTATAATTTTTCAATTGCATTCTTATTAGTGCAGATAAGAGGTATGCTAACTTATAACACATTTTAAAATTGTTCTGCATTATCACACACCCTATACCTATGTAAATCATTTTACATCCGTTAGTACCGGTATTTGATTAATCTGGTAGTACGTCTAAAACACAGTGAAACGTTTTTTTTCCGCCAACACAGAACATAACCTCTAATAAGGACCTACGAAGCTTTGAAAGTAATATCATGATTTGATTTATTACTAGTTGTTGTTGTTGTATTATTGGACGAAACATCGGGTTATGGAATACACCTCGCACTTCTAGGCTTCGATTACTACGATCATTAGCCGACCCCACTAGAATTTTTCTGAATCCAGAGGTGTTCCAACCTTTGGTAGGGATTTTTAACGTGCGAAACATCGTATTGACACGAGGCCTACGGTTTTATTTCCTTATCCGAGAAGAAGGCAAACTCCGATCTTTACCGTAATTAAAAACCAACCTTCCCGACCGGGATATGAACCCGCCCCGTTCGGATCGAAAGGCAAATTTGCTAACCGAGACGGTCTTTATTACTAGTGAAAATGCAATAACTACATACAGTGTGTTGCCGAATAGGTGTCACAAGAGGAAATACTTTTTTACTATTGATTTTTGCATTGATTGCAGCAATGCAATTTGATATTAGTGCAAAACAAAAATATACAAAATCTGTCGATTTTAGGTCCTACTTTAAATTTTATTTTAAAAGTTTGGTATTATTTGTGGGTTTTAGGACAAGCAAGAACTTTTATGAAAAACATTTTTTTTTCAAAAATCAATAAAAACGTTTTTCCTATGGTGATACCTATTGGGCAACACACTGTAGAGTTGTGATATTTGTTCTCTATTGGAAAGACGCTTTGAATTCTCAGTTTGAACTATTTTTGTTCCATATTTTAATGAGGCGAAGCAGTATAGTTGACCTCTTCCCTCTACATTCCCCTTGTTCGTTATCTTTTCTTTGTCTTACACATGAAGACGTTATTTTCGTTTTTTTTTTAAAGAGTACAATCAGTAACGGACACACTGATACATTAATTTTACCAACAGAAGCTTTAAATTATATTTCTTTTAAAACAAATTACGTAAATGCTTTGAATATGGATAGGCAAATATTGCTAATTACATGCAATTAATAGATTTTAAATCATCGTTCACATAGAAACCACTTTTTAATGCACCGTACCCGGCAATACCGTACCTACAGAATTAAACTACGTAACCAAGGAAGTGGATGGTATTTCAAATGGTAATAGAAAAGCCAAGTTTTATTTATCAAAAATAGTTAATTGGAGCTATGAACAAAAACAATCAGAAAGACAATATAAACAAAGTTTTCGACATATAGAAATTTTCCAAATCCTTCGGTGTTTTTATTAAAAACTTGAATAAACATGAAACTTTTCTAAAATAAAACTGCAGTGCATCATAAAAAAATCCTTTTTCGACATACTATTTGAAAATTACAATCCAAGGGGCAAGGCTTAAGGACCAAGCTACCTGGTTTCCAACGATGGCTGGTTACGATTTAAAAAAAAAATGTTTCGCTGAGATTCTGCAACAATGTACAGGTACCGGAAATTAAAATATTTGGCCAAATATTAATTCAAAAGAAAAAGTCAACCATTTTCAATTTTAAATATCCAAATTTCAAAATCAATCTTCAATTTAATAATTTAATTTTAAACTAGCTATCGGATAGGGATTGATTTAGGTTTTTGTCAATTTATTGTCCACAAGAAATATAATTTATCCAAATTTATTTATTTAAAATTCCAAATAAAATCATTGTCTGTTGTTTACATGTACGCATGAGTTAATCTAGTTAGATATTCTCATTTGTACATTTTTGTCGAGTAAATTGCTGTAAACGCCTCTACAGAACTGAACAAATCATATTGTTCCAAATTCTGATGCGACAGCAGCCCTCGACTACTGGTTTAAATCGCCATGGTTAATTAATTCATTGATATCGTAAAAGCCATTACCTTCCACAGGACACACTGAAGAGCTGAAAACAGCGAAACATGCGTCTGTGTATGGTGGATAGGTGATGGCTTTTACGATTTCAATTAATAAACCCAATGTCTCTTTTAAACAGATAAAATCGTTTCATTTCTCTTATCACTTTGTTGATTTGCAAAAAAAAACATTAAGTGAGATTTCCCACGATTAACAAATAACGTTAGCCCTGAGATTAATTTAATTCATTTAATTCATATTTAACTTTATTTACACACAAATATCATTACAGTATTTGGCGCCCAACGTACATCTACATTACATTTTAGTTTTAGTTGGTTACTTTCTTCTAAGTTATTGCAAATTTCCAATACAACTGGGCCCCCAAATATGCCTTAGTAACATTTTTTGCCATATCTGAAAACTAGGCATACAGTTTTTAGTGCAATGGTTTTTATTTAATAAACGATAAACATTGATAATAGCGATTAGTTGGCAAATAAAATGAAATAATATGACGCGCCAAATATCAAACTGATACAAAACTCAGCTCCATGTACACATTATTAAATTTATCTGTCCCTGTTGCCGTAGGGCAGTTACTACAGAACCGGAAACAGAAGAGGGCGCCACGTGCACATTATGAAACTTTCCGGAAGTGAACTTCTGTGCTTCCATCAGATTAAAATTCCCGTTTTAGAGGAACGTTTGTCATATTTCGACGCAAGGGCTGTTTGCCAACAAGCGTAGGTTTAATAAAAGCTGACATAATCTGTACATCTATTAAAATAATCGTATTCATTTAACGTTGCAACTTGAACGAAAATATTAGAAGTAATTATGTCGTTTCATGGTTTTAAGCGACTGGGCTTCATTATCAGCAAGCTGGAAATGTCTCCAATTGGAGTTATTTTGCCAAAGTAAAGAGATAAATAAACATGTGAAGCGAAGGAGACGCAAGCTAAAAAAATTCTAGTTTGTTCCTTTGATTAAATAATTATTGGCGGGGAAAACAAAGTAGCTGTGATCAAAGAGTACCTTTGACTAGGGATTTATAAGGTTCGTTCCAACTACCGATTTCTGTACGGTACCTGTACCAATTCACACATCGATTATTGCGCGTGCGTTAGATATACATCGTTTGTGAATTAGTACATGGTGTCGTATATGTTGGAACGCTTTTTGGAATCGATTGTGTATCGCTATTAGGAAAGAAAATGGTAGATAAAAATGTAACTTGCAATATGAATGTTCTCTATTAGCACAGATCCGCATTGCGCATGTCAGTACAAACGGTTCTTGCTTGATACGATGTACCGATATGACCGTACAGTAATTGGTACTTGTATGATACAAAGTTAAGTTGGAACACTATTATTATCGTTCAAGGCACGGTACATAATGTAGTTGGAACACTTCATTTGCATTGCGCAGGTACCGGACGGTAAATTTACGGTTTTATAAGCGTGTTAGAACGAACCTATAATGTACAGGCAAACATAAGATTGCATTTAAATTTATAATTTTATCTGAATTTAGTTAGATTTTAATATGGCACTACAATATGTAACCAGTAGGAAAGACAATAAGATCAAGAGAGCAAATAGTGGGATATACGCAGACGACCTAGTCATAATTGCAAAAAGAAGAGATCTAATGGCACAAGTACTACAAGAAATTATTACGGAAGGAAAAAGATAGGTCTGAAAATAAATATGGACAAAAGAAAAATCATGAGAATTGGGAAAGAACCTGGAAGTAAAAAAAATAAAGTCGGAAACAGGGAACTTGAGGACATAAAGCAATTTAAGTATCTAGGGATGACAATATCCAATACAGGAGATAGGTCGGGTGAAATCGAAAGGAAAATTGTGGCTGCGAATAGAGCCTTTTACGCAAATAGAAAACTTCTTCACTCTAAAATACTCACACGAAAAACCAAAGTGAAAATTTATAAAAATGAAGAAGAAAAACTGAGAGTGACCGAGAGAAAAATAATACGGAAAATAACGGTTAAAACTGGGACGAATGAATATAGAAGTATCCGAGATATTAGAGACACTAAAAAACACGAATATAGTGAGGAAGATGAAACAATAACGAGCAAAATGGCTGGGCCATGAAAGGAGAAGAAAGGAAGAGGATGTACCTAATAAAAACAATTTTGAACTGGATGCCTGCGGGTAAGAGAAGAAGAGGAAGGCCAAGAACAAGCTTGATACAAGAAGTTACAAACAACATAAGTAGGGCTGGAATAAAGAATGCAGAAGAACCCACGAAGAACAGCGGAAAATGGAGAAAACTATGCAGTGAAATAAAGTAGAAAGAGGGTATGGCCCATCCCGAAATTAAGGGCCTAGACAGCTTACGAGCGGCGCTACTCCGCAAGGAGTGTAAAGCCACATCATCATCAGTTAGATTCAATTCACCAGTATAATGTTCAAATACTATTGAATTTAATTTGGAAACTATTACAAGATTTCAAAATATGAGCATACAGACACGGGATAGCAATTTACAAACCAGAATTTCGGCTGCATTTTAGAACATGCGGTTTAATCTTCGATAGCAATGTTCTGTAGTATCTTAGGAATAATTTTAGTTCTATTTTTGAAAACGTGCGGATGCCAATCGACTCTTATATACTCCAAGTTCTTAAACAGTTTTAGGAAATTGAAATAATTGCAAGTAGGGATTGGATTCTAATTGTTACAATAATGGAATTTTAGTGTATCTATGCAAAACGAAAATGTCATCATTACAACTACTGTCACAAGTGTCAAAACAAAGCGAGTGCAATTTAGTGACATTCTCAAAATGAAACTGATCTTAACGCAAATTCGAATGACTTGAACTTAAAGAAAATGAATCTGTAAACAAGAATAAGTTTAGTACAATGTTATTAAGGATGTGGTAGAAATTACTCTGTTGGTTTACGAAGATTTCGTACGAGGATGAAGACGTATCGTGATTTGATTAGCAAATTTGAAAGAACAGGGTCTGTAATTGACCTCCCGAGACTAGGAAGACCAAGAATTAGTAATGTCCAAGTTGCAGAAGTTCTTCAGGAAAGTCAAAACATAGCTAATAGTAACCTATTAGAAATCAGTAGTGTTAATGTAATATCAAACCGACTGCAAACGCCAGACAGACTTCGCAATCAGATATGACTTTTCTTTGCGAATAATGGTTCAGATGAGGCGTGTTTTTCTCTTAATGGTGGTTTTCAAAATAGTCGAATATGTATAAGTTGCTGCAATTCAACCCGAAATGTATAATGCAGGAAAGGTTAGTGCTATTTATGCCACCAAAATGGAGGTCACTGAACAGTTGTGGTAAACGGTGTTGTTGATAAGAGATCCTATTCTTCAAGAAATTCAGTTTCTATTGATTTTTGTTGTTGGCTTAATTTGTTGAAGTATAATAAGTTGACATATATTCCTTATTTTATGATAAGCTTGTACATCGAAAAGCACGAGAAACTTACAAGTTGAGGTGACTAATCATTTTCAGGTAAGTTGGAAACTATTATTGACGTAGAAAGGTTTTTGGTGTGCTGCAAATATTCGGTATTAATGTTGGATCAAGGGTAGAAACGTTAATGAAGGGACGCATTCCCAGAAAAGCTATAATGGTGTTTCAAAATCGTTAGTTTCAGTCATTTTGCCTATTAATGGACATTCATACCCTTAAATTTTCCATTTTGAAAATTCTAGTAATAAACAATTTCGAAAAAATTGTATACGTTTGAGAAAATTTGAGAAATCCAGATGATCAATCTATATTCTGGCCCGATATGTACAATGACCATGATAGGATAAACTAGGAACTAGGAATTAATCTTATCCAAAAGGCCAGAAACCTTAATCTATCAAGTGATATTGTAGAAGATATGTAAATGGTTAACTAGTCTCTTATAAGAAGAAGTTTAAACATAAACAAGGTAGATGGTGCAGTAAATGCCTTTTGAAGTTCATAAAAATATGATGAAGCGTGCAAAATCAAAAATTCCGTCACAAGGTAGTCGAGATAGTCACAATTTAGTTCTTTGGAACCATATAATTGGGAGACGCATAAGACTCTGGAATATGATGATTTAAAAACCCATATGAATCTTACCTTCTAGTAAAGCTATAAAAAGAACTTTGAAATCATATTACCTACTTTACCTTCTGTTACTGGATATTAGATTTGCTATAGTGTCCTAACCTTTTTTAATTAATATAGTAAATGTACTTTTTTTTTTCAACTGCGTAAAGTGCATTCGCTGACACAAGACATAAGGAAGAAGACAAAAACGTAATTGTCAGATGCAAGTGTATAAGGGTACATGGGATCCCTCGATATCCGACAGAGAGTTCCCCTATAGAAGGGTCTGTCACAATATCCACAGTTCCGGATTATACTTTAATTGATTCGGGCACGCAGACTGTGGCAGCTCGCGCGTAAATACCCATCATTGTGTGCCGATATCCCTAATCATTATCTCTCTCCATTCAACTCCTAATTGTACATCTTTTATTTACTGAACGTTTATTGTTGTTGGGACGGTCGTTGGCTGCCGAATGCCCGCAATACATTTTCTTTTATTTGACTGCTGGCATTAACATGCACGTACAAAGGAATCTCGCTTCCACGAGGCAATTATTTACTTTTTGTACCTTTTTTCATGCCAAGTGCCACGTGGTTTTTTAGAAATTAGTTGGACATTGTGTTTTAACTGTTAATATTTGATGTATTTGGTTGTAGACTAGATTCTGCCTGATATAGTCTCGCTTGATGTTACATTCCGCTTATTGTTAAATTTAATCTCTCACCTACATGTTAGCAGTCAGGATGTATTGTACCATGTCACCTTTATGGTAGAGCTATGCTTTATTATCAAACTTTTCCTATTTTGATACGATGGGATAAAAAACGAAAGGATATGAATACAAAAAATTTGTATTGTAGAAAAGTATGACAAGCTACTAAACACAAATCAAAGAACTGTAACCGCATCTTTTTCAAATTTGGATTAATTTTAAGCATAATAACGTTTCATACTTTCAACTAAATAGTTATTATCTTCACGAATACGTTCGATTTGAGATATTTGGGCACTGTTTGGTTCTCTATATGCCTTTTGATGGATGGGCTTCGCAAAAAAATAAGTGTTTTGTCATTTCGTTTGACAAGTATGGAGGCAGATCCGTTTTGAATATTAATGCCTTTCTTTAAATCCTATTTCAGGTCGACTGAAATCAAGAAAGTGGTCATGTTGGTAATAATATGGATTAAGTTAGATTTAGCGTGTAGATGATGGAAGATAATTAATTTTTAAGCAATTTAATAAAAAGCTCTTCAGATAGAGATTATACTGTTCTAACTTATTTTTTTTAGCGACTTAAAATTATTTGATATTTTGGTGAAATGCGGATGTCAACGCCTTAAACATATCTTGCATGCTAGAGTGATAATTCAAATTTTGTATGAGTATTTCTTAGTAAGCTTCAGCACTACCTTTTTATCAAGTGGAATCGAAAAGCTGACCACTGAAGTTGTTCAGTGAAGAGATCATCTTTCACCCATGCACTAGGTGAACACGATGTGTATTTGTAGGACTTGTTTGTTTCTAGACGTCTAAAAAGAGAGGCAGAAATTGGAGGTGATCACTTCCTACTTCAGATTAAGAAATAAATATGAAAGATTAAACAAATAACAAAAGAAGAATAATAAAAGAGTAGTTCAAGGCATAGAAACTTATAAATATAGAGACGCAGGAAAAAATGTAAAAGAGAATTGACAGGGATCCCTAACATAAATAAAAATCTAGAAAATGCAGAAGTGAGATGGCATAGTTTTAAAAACAAAATAATAGTAGTTACAAAAGAAAGCTGCGGCGTAATAAAAGTCAGAAATTGAGGCATACAAAGAACAGCATGGCTAAAATACATTTAATTGTGATGTCATATTCAAATCGTGCTGGCTGTAGAAATATGTAAATTGTACGTCAAATCGTCAGAAATTTTCTCGGAAATACCTCCGATTTTGGGAAAGCTAATGTGTGCACTCTAAAAGAATGCTTAGATTTCTAACAGGGGTTGCCCAAATCGAGGAGCAACCACAAGAGGCCGGTATCAGCATCAAATTTACCTTTATTACGACTACTTGCATATGGTCGTAACTTACTCACCCATGCTTTATCTTTCTTTTACGTGGATTACGCTGCTGTTGGTGACGTTGTTTTGAGCTTCTACCTAATCTCTTGAATTTCTCTGGCAGATATTGCCTTCATCTTACATTTCTTCAACATAATTTTTATTATGTGAGACATGTTTAAAATACAATACCGAATTTATTCTAAAAAAGATTCTAAATGAAAATGTTGTTTTTCCTTTCCTGGTCAAACTTAATTGCGCCTTCTAACAGGGTAAATTTTACATTATTGGTATCGTAGTTCAATCTAAACGAAACTATAATTACCAAAGCATTGCTAATTGCACTGTGAAGCTAGCTGTTCTTCATAATGTTTAGGTGGTAGATATTTTCCCTAAGTTTGTATTCAATACGCACACTGGAGACAGTGTTGCCAGTGCTGACACAAATGTACCAAAATGAGTACGTTTTATAACGATTGGTATATTCTTGATACGAGAAAATATAATTGTTTCTTCTGTTAGCAATTTATAATTTGTACATTAATTGAAAGTAATGAGGTTAGGTACAAGTTTGACGTTGGTAGCGTCAATTAGCCATGCTTCTTATGGTGTTGCCAATAAGTTCGCTCCGGTAAAGGCGTAAATGAAAAATCTGCTCGGAACAACATCCTCGATCGCAAAACTGCATTTACGTCTGTTGTGACATAAATAACTATTTCCAATGGCAACACTGACCGGGGAGTCTTTTTATATAGTGTAAGTACCTTTAAATAATGGTGTAGGACAAAATGATAGAAGCAACAAAGATATTATAAAAGTTTTTAACCTAAAAATAGTTTCTTGAAATCGTTAAGCATATACCAAGAAAAAATAATGCGGAGGAATTACAGTTTGACTGTAAATTACTTCAGATACGAGCTAGTGGAGAATGCCAACTCTCCTAGTTCTTCCTTTAACAAATGTGTAATCCGCAAAGTCGGCGTATCTGCTGATTGCTACATCACACATTTACCAAAATTTATTGCTGGGACTTTTAGTAGCATCCCATGATAGTAATAAATTATAGCCTACACCACAGAATAGAATGGTCCATTAATTCCTCGTCTAGAGCACATTTAGTCATGGTATATAAATTAGCAGTAGTACCATACGACAATTGTTAATAATCCGTAGAATATTACGTAACGAAACCGGATACCGTAACGAGGCTTCTTCTTTTATCAGCGCCTCAACTCTAGTAGCGATGAATAGACAAAAATTCGTATCTCCATTAACCCTGAACTTCTGTCAACTATTAACACCCTACGTCCAGCAGAGACATACATAAACACTTATGACAGTTATGATAAATCGGCCGTAGTGATAATGATTCGACAATATCGAGCTATGAAAGGAGCACATCCTGCACGTTAGGGGAGTAGAGAAGACTTAGAATTAACTGTCATGGATACAGTAGTTTAAAGCGATAGGGGCGTAATTCGAAACGTTCCTAGCCTATTGTTTGTAACTACATCGAAACGGCCTCCGCGCTTGCGATTCCGTAGAGCTACGTCGCAAGGGTGGCGATGCTTTAAAACATTATGCATTTAAATTCATATTTAATATACAGCACTCGAGTCCGACCCTTGGAGCGATGAATATTTATTATACTTTTGTGCCTTGGCGGAGCTTTTTATCAAGATGAATTAATAACTGTTTTGTAACGTTTTATGTATGTATGCCATTATAACTTTTAACGTCCGACCTATGATTATTCATTAAGTGTAAAGTGTACGAAGGAAAGTTTCCACCCTCGGCTAAGAGATTGCTATACTTGTTAATAGTTCTAATCACTTGAGTTGTTATATTAAACACGTACCGGTTGAATGTAAGACATAGAAGAAAAAAGGCTTAGCTTAAGAACACTTCCTTGTTGAAGTACATACTTTTTAATTACCTACATTCGAGGGAAAGCTACAACGACTTTGAAACTTCTGAACTATCAATAATATTTAAAGGATTTGTGACGCCTTCCATATATTAAAGGACACGAGACATATGTTTCCTCTTACCAGTGCCAATACTATTTTTATCTCAAATAAATCCAAAAGAGCACTCGGTGCAAAGGTGATGATACCTACGTGGATAATACACAGATAAACAAATTGGGACAGCAGCTATATATTTTGTCAGATTAAGTAAACGTGTTGTAACTCTTAGTATAAATTGTTCTTATTTTAAAAATACATGAGTTGCTGTTCCAAAATTTTTCTCTGTGTAAAATTACAAAGAAAGAGCAGCAGCATCATCTCGACAGCAGAAATAGAAAATAAAACTTACAACAGAACGAGAAACACTATTAACGATCCTTAAAAACAGTAAAAGAGTAAAGAGATCGTTTATTAACCTTTTCATATGTGTTACCTGTACGGAGATTACTGGAGCAATATCCATGATTAAGGTCCCCTGATTGTAACTTCTAAATATACAGGGCGAGTCAACGGTTTGGCAAAGTCCATTTATTCTCCAGAGATAAAATTATCATTTGACGTATATAGACGTACATAACAATTGAAAGGTTGAGTGGATAAAGGAGATAAGTAACAAAGTTAGTATAATGAACTGTAAAGAATGAATAATTTCTGTGCATGTTAGAAATTGCTACATGTTTCTCTTAATAATGTTAGGCAACCAGAAAGCCACAGTTTATAATCAAATTTTTATAAAATATGTAATCACTCCTCTTATTTGTTAAAAGAAAATAGATAAAGATAGATGTAATTGAGTGAAATATTACCACATACTCAAATATTCTTCATTATTTATAGATTGTATACAGAGTTGGCGGATAAAAGTTGCGACAGCCGTAACCCGTTTATGGAATAACAATTCTACACAACAGCGGAGCCTCGCTGTTGTGTAGAATTGTTGGCGAACGGATGATGCATTCACTTTTTAATTCGATTTAATGTATTCTTGTTTATGTTATAATATTAGCGGTGCGACAAATAAAAAGAACTGTTGGATAATAGTTATAGAACTTTCGGTTTCGTGATTCGAAAAGGCGATAGATTTCACAATAATATAAAATAATTTTCACATAAAGGATCAATAACATCGATCATAAATTGAAGTCAGGCGATCGCATTACGTTATATGCAACTATTTATTTCTGACATGTACACGAGTCGCGTGGAATTTCTGCCAAATCTGTATATGCGCATACACATTATTATTTATTTATCAAGCTGCTCATTTTCATCAATAATCATATTGTAACACTACTGCTATTGTTTTTTGATAAATTTTAGTGATACCTTAAAGTTATCAATATTTTCTTTAGACAGCTGACCCATTTTGCTATTCAGTCTTGATATAACGTAATCTTTTGCGACATTGAAGTGGGAGTATTCGAATTATAATTGTCCTTAATCCTTGGATGCATATCACGGGTCTCTGAAGCCCAGCCACTTAAAAAAACTGTAGCCGTGTTTCAACATTTTTGTTTTATTTACAATTCCTCTAGCAATGCGTCTGTCGAACTTTGAAGTAACAGCTTCTGCATAAGAACCAGGAATTATGTTTTATGAAAAGCATGAATTTAACAAAATTCCGTTTCTACCCCATATCTACCTATGCATCCTAGGGTTAAATAAGTGCAAACTACATAACTCTGCGTATGCACTTTATTCCATCCCCGAATAGAATAAATTAATTCACTATATTCTTCTTTCCACTAATCAAGCATCGTCATGTCTATGACATGAACGATTTTGCTTAGCTGTGGTAATGATACTTGGATATTCTTTTTGTAAAAAATATCTTCACGTTTTCTTAATTGTTTTTCCATGCGTCCAAAATCACGATCCGAGTTCAAAGAAATACATCCCACTTCAGGGAACTTGGAGTCAATTGTTTTGAAAATTCCTTTCAAAATTAAAATATTGGTGGATGCAAATAATTTGAAAATGTTTGTTCTGTCCTGCCATTATTTTAATACAAAACTAAAGGCACAAATGACATTTTGAGTTCGAGTTTATCCATGAATATTTAGCGGATAAAGGTTATAACTGCAGGCAAATTGTACAAAGGCGACATCTGACTAACCAACAATAAGCAATGTAGAGTAACGTCACAAATAAGTCAAATATATATTTCTTCCCAATGTAATTAACATTGCATTCGTGTCGTGTCCGTTTTTAAAGATACACGCTTGTTGCTTACTTTTGTAAATAATGTTAGTGTTAATTAGGAAAAAAAGAACGTGTTAAAATTAATCAAATAACAAAGAAAAGTAAAGAAAATACAATTCGAGTCTACAATGAAGTAAACTAAAAGAAAGAAAAAGAAGAATATATATGTCACAAAGTAAAAGCAAGAAGAAACTGACAGCTAACTTTCTTTGTTAAAAATTTTATGAAACAAAAATAAACAAAATGTTAGATAATTAATTGTTAAAAAATATCTGTAACTACATTGTAATTGAAAATGTCGACAAAAAGGAGCGACGGAATGAAGCAAAGCAGGATTAAAACCAAGAAAAACTTTTTTGTTTTCTGTTCCAACAACGCCTAAAAGCCCAAATAGACAAAATACTCGAAATGTAATTAACTCAAAAAAAATTGTTGTCTGCTAAGCTATTGCAGATGGGCATATTAGGTCTACTATTACAAATTCGTTAAAACATACTTAAAATGAATAAAAACCTATTGTATAAATTGTATTCACTTTGGAGGTTTTTTAAGACACCCTATATAAAGAGCGCCAAATTGTTTCTTGTGACGCCAGACTGATCTAAAGAGCTCGCAAGTAATCATAACAATTGCCAAACCGTCAAATTTCAATTCCAAAAGCGAAAATTATTCTTGTTGTTTATTATTATTATATCCTGTATTTGTCATACATTCCTTCTTTGTTCTCGTTATTATTTTCTCTTATTTTAACTTGTTCTGTTAATTGTTGTTATTTCTTTACTTTATCGAACTTTACTGCAATTAATTAATTAGGGCGAGTTTATTTAAATATGCTAGATAGACAAAAAATATGTCAGTTTTTAGGTTTTTTGTGCTGTTACTTTTATGATAGCTTCGGCACGAACCATGCAAAATTGCTGGGTCAATTTTAATATTATGTAAATCTGGCAACAATTATCACCTTATTTGCCATGGTTGCGCAACAAGTTGTGCCATAATTTAAATCGTATTATCTTCTACTAAACCAGTTCGCCCTGTAAATTTTATACATTTTATGCTTACTTAGTCCAAAACTCAAATATTTCCGGCTGTAGAAGGGTAATGTTCATTATATTCCAATTTGTGGTAATTGTTCCCAAATTTACCGAATATTAAAATTAGGTACTTGATGTTTATCTTACGCGGGGGACACTTTAGGACCCCACTTTGTATACACCAACGGAAACCAAACATTTTCGATACCTTGCGCAACATATTAAGCGTACACAGTTGTCGGATCTTGACTGCAGTGCTGCGTTCCTTCCGTCTCCATATTCGTCAGTCCACAAGTTCAACTGCGATCGACACAAGATAGTCGTGACTAGTTAATGATACTGGTGATACTATGCTTTATTCCAGTTCAAGATCCAAGAAAATATTTATTTTTATAATTCACATAATAGCGAAAATCTGAGTTTAATTAATAAAGAAATTAACTTTAAAATATCTATGACCTATAAACTGAAAGTAGTCAGAATCATAAAATAAATAACTGTATTCTGCCAGAGAATCCTACTGCATAAGATAAAAGACTTAGATGTTTGAAGTAAAAATACAAAGCTAGAATGTTAATCATTTGTTACTACTTAAATATTACTATCTAAAATAGTAAACCAAATATTTCAAACAAAAAAATTAAAAAAAACAACTGGAACTACTATTATAGACAGCTAATAAATAACAAAGAAAAATTTGCTTCATCTGTAACACCAGAATTTCTACGGAATGATCGGTAAATTAAATAAAATGCTCAAAAATTCCTATAACCCACATAGGTATTATGCATCCACGCTTGCAAAACTCATGACAATTAGATAACCACCGTAAACTTGGATTTCACTTTGCAGTACGTGTGTACATAACATTTTAATTTCATTTTTTTTTGGGGGAATAAATAGAATTTCTCGAATGGTTGATTTACTCTGTACATGGGAGTTGATGCGAGATTCCATTTTTGTGTAGTTAAGCTGTCGTGTGGTATGGATGCAATTATCCGAAAATTAAAAAAACAGGAATGGATTATTTAAAAAAATATAGAAATATATGTTATCGACATGAGTGTATGAAAACTGACTTAACACTACAAGTAAATCGGAAAAGGTATCCTCAGACTGGTAACTAAACTCTCAATATTTCAGGCAGTAATAGAAAAGTTATTTGTATACTAGGTGTCAGGCCGCAGTAGCATTCGAGGATGTTGCAATCAAAATCCTGAGTTGGTATTTCATTTCATTAAACATAATCAAACCATTTATCGCACGGCAGACTGGAATTCAGTCGGTGCTGGGGTGAATCCACAGGCTAGAGTTACATGACTCAACGAAAATTCTGCCAAGGCTCTGAATATGTACAGTACTTCCCCTGAACAAGGAAACACCTGCTCAGAATCTGAGATGATGAGTGTTGGATGTTCTTAAAGGAGGAAGTTACGCATTTTGCTAAATTCTCTGAATTTGGCAGTTTTCCAATATCAGGTAACCTAAAGAAGATCTTGTTGAGCAAATTTCTGGATTTTCCCATAAAAATACGGAACTACAATTTTACATTCCTGGGCTAAAATGGGTCTTAATGGTTGATATAGCAGATCTCTAGAAGCAGTGTGCGGAAATTGTCATGTAAAAAATTAAAGTAAATAGCGATTTAGGATATATTTTTAGGATATTTTTCAATCCCTCTTCTTTAAATTAATGTTACTCAGAGAAAAAAGTTCTTGAACTATTTATTTAATTCAACAAAGGTTTATTTGAGTGAAAGCACATTTTTGAGAACAACAGACTGAATTTGTTTGAATGTACAAACGTTTATATTTGACATAATTTTGTTGACTCAAACAAATATATGTTAAAATCGTGTACTTCGCGCGTCGTCGGCAATTTCCGTTACGCGAACGCACGACAATTGCAATCATAGTCCTAGTTTAGATTATGTGAGATGGTGATTCGTAAGCGGTGAGATGTAAATGAATAAAATAATAGGTGAGTGCGATAATGGATTTATATATTTTTACCATTGGATAACTAACGTAAAAATTTCTGTATAAAAAAATAGTAAAATAGTTGCCACAGATTGGTGAATATCAGAATTCCTGTTTGTTTTAGCGATTAACGAAAATGACATCTCGCCGATATTGTTTTCAAGGCCAGAAACATCAATGTTAGCAGTTTAAATGAATTGCGATTCAATTCACCACACATTTAACAATGCTTTGATCTTTCCGTTTCCATATTTTGTAACTAATTGTTAGTATATTTCCTCCTTTTTTGATGTAACAGGTACTTCAGCAAAGGCAAATGATAAGACATGCTTGCGTGCATAAGGTATTTAGTGTTCTATCTCCTACCCTTTTTATCATAATACCTAGCATCCTTCTAGCACCTAACCCTAAGTTATCCCAGTCTCCGTTCGCCTAACCTAACCTAATCAGATTCGCTTTGCAGGTTCCTGGGAAATGCGAGTAATCTCCAAGAAATTTGAGAAATAAGATTTAAGGTTTACCGTTTTTGTTTGCGACCACGTAGATCTTTGGGAAGGCCTCGATGTCACCTTAACGTAATGGAGGAAGTTAATTGTATTTTAGAGAGCTAGAGTTTATTTACAAGAATAAAAACATTACGTTACTATAAAATGGAGATTAATTTTCGGCATTATAGTGATTTTTTATATGCTTTTATTAGTTTATCCACAATGTTAATAAAGTTTTTCAAAAGATTGTGTATTAACAGAATAATAGAATAATATATTTGTCAAAGTAACAGCATACTTTAAATCACAGAAATATTTTGTTAAGTAAATACATATTTGCCTAATCTTTTAATGGCGAACATTCCCAAAATGGGAGTATACTAAAAATCAAATTTTTATTGAATTAATCATATTATTTGCATAATTAACAATCAGTAAAGTTTACATCTGTGTATATTTTAAAACGAAAATTTTATCCAAGTAATACGATTAATTCAATAAAAATTTGATTTTTAGTATACTTCCATTTTGGGAATGTTCGCCATTAAGAGGTGAAGTAAAATAAATGGTCAAGAAAAATACATTTGTTTCAAACTGACGAAGTTCTTTAAAAGAAGAAACTGTGAATCAACCATATTACGTATATTAAATCAAACAGATATATTTTCGAATCAAACTTGAGGTTATTTGTTTCAAGAGATCATATGTTTGAATGAAATAACAATGTCAAAGAATTATCTCTTTAAATGAAAGAATTATATCTTTGCTGCCATTTAAAAATCACGAACTTTTTTTTCTCCATGTAACATTAGACGGAGGTAAATTGACTCCATATTTAACGTGTCACAAGAAAATAGTGTAATTATACTGAAACATTCCAGAAATTTGAAACTATGAACGACAAATTTCCAATTTATAATCAATTGTTATTTTTCTAGTTCTGAAACAGCAACAACACTTATTAATGGTATGGGTCAGCTATATAACAAAAATTTGTGACAACTTCAATTTTAAATAAAAGGCATTACATAAACCATGAGGAAGATGCATTTCGAACAATTGAAAAGATGTTAATACCAACCTTATTATTGAAAATATAGCATTATTGCAGCAAGGAATCTACTACATAAGTTTCGTGAAATGGATTTGACTGGTGAACTGCCTGAATCTCGGCTTATAATTTATAAAATGCTTTCCATACTTGGACGGCTGAAAACCTTTGTCTCATGTAGTTTTTGCTAACAAAAGAGTGAAAGATTAGCTTCATATAATAATGTACATACATAGAGAATACCTTAGAAGCCTTGAAACCTTAATACGTTAATACTATTTATTCGCAAGGTTCCCATGAACTAGAGTACAGTAAAGAATATCCCATCATATTATATTAGCGATTGAATAATAGTAAGCATTAATAATCAACGTTTGAAGTGTAGCGTCTCTGCTACAATGTATACGCAACGGTATTTTCCTTTTCGGCCCTCATAATGTTTTTGTTTCGTCCATTGTGAGGCGGTTTGTTACACAACCTCCCGCTGTTTAAACATAATAAACGAAACATTTACCTTTTTTTCTTATTCTACATTGTGAAAAAGACGGGGAGCCTTTGTGGGATTAATAATAACGACTCTCTGCACTAACGCAACCCGAGTTCTCTTCTGTGCACGCTTCAACGATTACCCAGATGTGTAAGTCGAGTGCTTTTGGTGTGTGCATGTATTTTTTTCTCCTCTTCGTTACGGAAACGCTTCTTTCGAGGAAGCGGCGCTACAAGCACCCCCTGCCGACGGCGTCTGCGATACATATGGAACAATTTCAAGTGAACATAAAGAATTTGCAATTATACAAAGCCATTAATCAGGAGCATTTCCACAGTGTAAATCAATCCGAATTACGCGTTTCACACCCGCTGCTCGTCCGGAATTTCTGTTTTACTCTCCCCGGAATCGTGCGGATTTCGCAAACCGGATTAATTGTATTTGCTTGAATTGCGGCCGTATGTATTACGACGTTTATCGAAATGCAATTTCGCCTTAGATTTTTTTTGTATGGCGAGCTGTTCGCAAATAGGGAAAAAGTACTCTTTTAAAATGTAGTATTGAAAAATGTAAAGCTTAATTTTCTATCGCCATGTAATGTATTGATCTTTTTGGTAATTATGGTATATTCTACATTCAAACGGCAAATAGAAAACTTCTGGTTTGATAATTCATTTTATACTATTTTAGATCATGTACAGGATGAGTCAACGATAGAGTAAAGTAAGTTCATGATTTATCGGTAATGATGTGGTTAGTAAGTCCGTACATTTTAAAAATATATAAAAGTACACAGGGTGCGATAGAAAAGTAGAGCAACCAAAAGTTGTGTATATATGAATTAATTTTTTAATTCTACGCCTAATTCTAATACTTTTTTTGTATGTATTTGGTATGTTGAAACCTTGCAGTTTTTGAGATATTCACTTTTAAAGGTAAAAACTCACATTTTCAAGCATCTATTTAATTGAACATTTTGCTGTCGTTTCTGTAAGAAAAACGTTTATATTTGGTAAGTGGAAAAACAAATGTTAAGTTAATAGGTACTTTATAAAACATTTGAGATATCGGTTACAGGATGTTGAATATAATTGTCCAAACGGAAAAAGAACGAAATTTAAAAAAAAATCACTTTTTCCAAATGGCACACCCTGTACATTCTTATTTTATCTTATAAATAACTAAGAACTCTAATTTTTGTTGAATATGTCCTATACCTATCTTCAATACTTTTTGAGATATTTCTTTTTTCATTTTCTTGTATTGCTTTCTAGTTTATTATTGCTTCAATTGAATTGCCATGGAAAACAATAGTCAGGTTAAAAATCCATGAAATGTCAATATAGCGCAGTGTTGTGACAATAATATTTTATTATTTCGCTGAACTTTTGTAAATTATTGCGTTTGAAATGGATTATCCAAAAAATGATTTAATTGATATGATTTATATATTAGGCGAGGCTGACAAAAACTGGGTTCTTTGCACAAAGAACTGATAAAATGAAGTTTACTGAACGCCAGACACCTAGCTCGCACAGTTTTTATGATCTAAAAGAAAGATAAACTAAACTTTTTAAGTGAAGAATTACCTCCATTACTTGAAACACTTGGCTTCAACAGGGTGGTGCGCCTCCGCACTACCACTGTGAGGTTCAAGAATTTTTGAATCAACAATTTCCACAAAAATGGATTGGGCGTGGAGGTTATATTGAGTGGCCACCAAGATCTTGCGATATTACTCCATTAGATTGTTTCTTATGGGGTAATATAAAAGATCGGGTGTATGTTAATCAACCTACCACAAGAGAAGATATGCAGAATAGAATAAGAGATTTCTGCCGGAGCGTAACACCACTTATGTGTGAATAAATATGTGCGTTCAACAAGAAGGTCATCTATTTGAACATTTATTAAGAAGAAATTAATTATTTTAATCATGAAGCTTCCTTTGTTAAATATGTTAGATATATACCTAGTACATATGTTTTTTGGCTTATTTTAATTTATTTATTTTGTTCTAGATAGCAGGAAAATTGCTTTCTAATACATTTTGATTGTTTTTGACAATATATTTGTTCAATACAAGAAAATGAAAAAAAAATATCTCAAATAGAATTAAAGATAGGTGTAGGACATATTCAACAAAAATTAGAAGGTCTTTAGTCCTTTATAAGATAAAATAAAAATATACAGGGTGTGCCATTTGAAAAAAGTAATTTTTTAAAATTTCATTTTTTTCATGTTTGGACAACATTCTGTAGCCGATATCTCAAATGTTTTATAGAGTACCTATTAACTTAACATTTGTCTTTCCACTTACTAAATATAAACGTTTTTCTTACAGAAACGACGGTAAAATTTTCAATTAAATAGATGCTTGAAAATGTGAGTTTTTACCTTTAAAGCTGAATATCTCGAAAACTGCAAGGTTTCAACATAACAAATACATAACAAAAAAGTTTTAGAATTAGGCGTAGAATTAAAAAAGTAATTCATATATAAGCTGTCCCTTTAAAAAAAATACAACTTTTGGTTGCTCTAATTTGTTATCGCACCCTGTACGCTTTTATATATTTTTAAAATGTGCGGACTTACTAACCATATCATACGATATATAGGGTTTTATCACAAATTTTACCGATAAATCATAAACTTATTTTACTCTATTGTTGACTCACCCTGTACAAGTTTTTGTCAAATATCTGCAACTTTTTCTTCTTTGTAACGACTGCTTTAAAACTTTTAAGGTTCAATGGTAGATATCAATACAAAATTACGAAGATACTACTAGTTTATTAAAAATAGGAAGTAATAAGAAATTTAATTAGCTACATGCATTAACACGGACACTGCAAAACTTGATATACTATGCGAATTTTTACTGTCATAAGCAGCAACATTGTATTGTGGGGCAGTACAGCATATGCAGATACGGTTTTCAAGATTCAGAAGAAATGCATATGAGCAATGATAAATTACAAAAAGAAGCATAAAAACAACTCCGAATAAATTTAGACAAAAAGTAGCATAGAGAACGAGACTAAAGCAACGCAGAACTTGCTATCTCTTTTCGACAATCAGCACTGAACTACATATGTATGTGAATTAGAGCTGCTGGCAACAACAATGTTCTCGGCATACTCCGTACCATACAAATTGTTAATTAACTCGGAAAGGCCGTTTTGAAGACACATGGGTCTTCATCTTCAGCCGCGTACCGAATGATGCGAGAGAACATGTATTAAATCCAAGGAACCCGCTAAATCCCTACTCTTAAAGAAAAATATATACAAGTACCTACTTTTGCCGCTTAGACTAGAAAGCTAAAACAAGAAGAAAAGGCGGTAAATGGTCTTATCATCACGAAACGCAAGACATGTGGCCATCCCACCCTAATAAAAATAAAAATCGAGTGAGACAACGGTTATGTCCTTTCTGTTCGTCAAATTTGTGTTCTTTCGGCCTCTACCCTTAGAACTACAGACTGGACACATGTGGAATGTACGAAAGGATCGACGTCTTTTGTTACAGCACAACCATAAATTAAATGACCTCTTTACCGTAATAAATCGAAAAGACAGGAAAACTGTAAAGGTTCCTTCTCTTTACTGATTAGGTTTGCATTCTCATTTATGTAAATAGTCTCATAGACGTCTAGTTCAAGCGGCGAAATCAATTTTAGGTTTACCAATTTAATATTATGTCCGGTATCGTTTATGTGTGCTGCACTTGACGCTTTTATCTTCCCGTACCTGTAACACCTGATGTATTCCTTGAATCTAGTACCTATCGCTCGTTTCGTTTGATATAGGCTTTATCACAATCACTACATGCAATTTTGTAAATTCCCGACCATTCTCTCATGTCCGACTTATTTTTTGGATTACCAAGAAGGGTTTTGAGTGTATTTCGCGAACTGAAACCTACGTTCATCTCTTGTCCCTTAAAAATTTGACTAATGCCTTTCGATACTCTATGGAAGGGAAGTTTCACAAATTTCTTATCGCGGGTTACTGTTGGGGTTAAGGTCGTGAGATTTCCGTCATAAAGCCTATGTTGGACTTTCCTAAGTATGTGGTCGTCCTCTATTGAAATGTAACCGTTGCAAATGGCTACATTTTTTATGAACTTTAGCTTTTTATTGTACCTACTTTTACTCAAGGGGAACTCCACCAGTCTATTAATTAAGAAACTAATCGCGGCCATTTTATGTTGTTCGCAATGGTTCGAATCGGTCATAATGAATCTATTAGTGCTTGTTTCTTTTCTATAGATGTCTATTTCTAGTTTATTATTGTTCCTAATTACTAGGCTATCTAGGAATGGGAGTTGATTGTTCACTTCTTCTTCTACTGTAAATTTAATGGATCCGAATTTTGAGTTGAGTGTCGCGAGGAAATCCGGGATGTTACTTTTCTTAGTGTCAAAAATCGCGAAAATATCATCTACATACCTAAGCCAAATTCTAGGGAAATACACGTTGTCCTTTTTCAAACAAGTTTCAAATTTACTCATGAACAAGTTGGCTATGAAAAGGAACAGCAGATTGCCCAACGTCGTACCTTCCCGTTGTTCATAATACTTGCCCTCAATTTGAAAACGGTTTTGGTTCATGCACAGCAAAATTAGTCTTTTGTACTCCGCAGTTCTGACATTATCAATTTTAGTAAGTTTTAAGAACTCAACTAAGTATTCTATGGTTTCTGAAATCAGCACGCTGGGGAAGAGTGAACAAACATCAAAGGATACTAAAATTTCTCCATCTTCTAATCCAATATTATTTACCTTTTTTATAAAATCCAAGGAATTTTTATATTCATTTACTAGCGTATCCGGTAAATTCACCGAAAACAATTCATCTAAAACAGTTCACCTAAAAACAATTCACCTACGTAACAATTCACCTACGATCAAGTACGTTCTAGTGTTTCCGACTAAGAAAAATCTTCAACTGTTGGGGCAATCTAAACATTGGTATGCTGACGGAACATTCAAGACTGTTCGATCTATATTCTATCAGTTATATACCATTCATGGAGTGATATTTAATACCGTTGTGCCGCTAGTATACGCGTTGCCACCAAATAAATCAGAGGACACATTAGAATGTTGAAAGCTTTAAAAGAGCTGCTTCCCGCATATGTAATGCCACAAACGATCATGACTAATTTTGAAATGGGGTTTATAAATACGATGAAAACCGAATTTCCTAACACGCGACATCAAGGGTGCTTCTTCCATTTTTGCCATGCTACATATCGCCATATTCAGCAACACGGATTAAAGCAGCGATATGATAGTGATGCCGATTTTTCACTGCGACTTAGAATGTTAGCTGCTCTAGCGTTTGTTCCTGAGGTTCATGTACAAAAAGCATTTGAAACGTTGTGTGACAGCCAAGTATTACCATAAGAAGCTCAGGAAATTGTCGACTACTTTGAGGACACATGGAATGGGCGTCCACAACGGCGAAATAGAAGAAGAGAAACACGATATTCCTTAAGTGTATGGAACTGTTACACCAGAGTTGATGATAACTTGCCGAAAACCAATAATTCCGTAGAAGGATGGCATCGCGCCTTTGAACAACAACTGTGTGCTGACCATCCAAGCATTTGGAAATTTGTGGATGCATTAATGAGAGAGCAGTCAATGAATGACCTTAACATATCGCAGTACTTAACAGGTCAAGACCCGCCTGCCAAAAAGAGTAAATATAAAGACTAAGGACAGAAAATAAAAACAGTAGTGCATTCATACGATCCACAAAACACGGTATCACACTTAAGAGGGATTGCTCACAATTTAAGGTACTAAAAAATTGACAAGATGTAATATTAAAATAAAAAAAAATTATAAAAATTCAAAAAAACATAGAAGAGTTCAAAAAAAAAGACAACTACTTCAAAAAGAAGTACGCCTATGGAAGACTACAAGGCCGACCTCCTCGTGGTGTCTTCTGGGTAACGCTAACAGGCTTTATTATGTAATTAATAAATTTTCGGTGAATTACATCTGCGGTGAATTGTTACGTAGGTGAACTGTTTTAGGTGAATTGTTTTCGGTGAATTGTTTTAGGTGAATTTTCCTAAAATCATTTACTAGTCATTTGGACAGATTATACGTAGGTGAGTTTATACCTGAAACTATTGGTCTCATAAATTTTCCCGGTTTGTGGATTTTTGGTAAACAGTACATTTTTGGAACTGTCTAGTTTGGGATTGGCAGTTTTAACTTAAGGCTCGCGTTAAGATGTTTTGGGCAATTTTTCAGAACCTCTTTTGTTTCTCTGATCATGGATGGTAACGAATTTTTTCTTAATGCTTTATGCGGTCCTGAAAGCAAATTGTGGATGTGGTTGAAATGATCCGGCTTGTCCAGAATGACTATTCTGTTCCCTTTATCTGCTTTCAAGTAAAAACAACTTTTGTTATTGAGGCCTTTAATAGTCCCAAGGTCACCTGTGCTGTTATCATACCTTTTGCCTTGTTCAGGTTGTTAGAAATCGTGATTTTGTACGCGTTTCTTATATAATCTTTCATTCTGACATCTTGGTTCTTAAAGGACGTTTCTATTGGTGCAACGAGTTCGTCTGTCGGGATTTTCGTGTCGCGAATACAATGTTTGAGCCCTTTGTTTAACAGTACGATTTCGGTTTTGTTAAAGGTCTCTGATGACCGATTACAGATCAGTGCTGTGCTCTCTACGAGACATGCGATACTTTCGTCCTTTTCAGAGTTGCTGGAACCTGAACCACACGTGTATGTGAACCACATGTGTATGTATGAACTTTCTATACTCACGTGTTTACGAACGTACGGATGTCAAATTGTACGGGTACAGACACAGGTTTTGAGACCCGATGCATTCACTTAACTGGAACTTTCACGTGAATTTAACAATACACATACATATTAGATACACGTCCAGTTCGTATACGTGCCGTTCAGAAGAGGTTCGGACTAGTTCGTGTACACGTATTACATGTATTCACGCACATTAACAAGCTCTAATATGACTGTTAAGAAATCTTTCCGTAATACGTTGATATAGCCGTGGAAATGTACAGTAAACGTTTGCTTTCTAACATTATGTTGACACTGCATATGTCTTAATTAGTTCTCCTAAAAGATATTTAATTAACAAAATCTGGAAACACGTCAGAGGAAAATCCTATTCGAGCCTATCCCAGCCTGTTTTGTAATAACAGTGTAATTTAATTAAATTTTAATCAAGTCAGGAGGTCGCTTTTAGAGTGACTAATAAAATTTTGGAAATCTCACATGAGAGATTTTTGATGAAATTACTTCTTTGAGCAAATTACCTCACGGTAACCGCAAAAGTCGGTGAATTAATTTAGGCACATAAACAGCAAGGGTTGAATATTCAATTAGTCTTAGAATTCTTAATGTGTTGGCGGGAGTAGAGATCCTTTCGCGTTTTACGATGGACCAAGCGAGACGAACTATACGGGACGGCAAAGATAGAGAAAATGAAAAGGTCAAACTTTGTTATTTTCAAAACATTTCTACTGCTACTCCTCCAACGTAAATATATACTATTTGGAAGTTTGTAACTTTTCTACTTTAATTCGAATAAAATTATTAGTGCGAGAAATTATTGAAGAAAGCTAGGTTAATAATAAATTACGAATACAAAGTTTGAGCATTTCAAGGGAGCAGAGTATCTAAAATTTAAGATAGCTAGTCTTTTGCTACGAAACTTATACTATGTAAATCGTTAAAATACAATAACTGTGCCAACAAACTTATCATACGGATCTTTGGGTGAGTATAATACCTTATTTTTATAATGCATTTTATATTCAAATCTAGAAAATAAAGTATAAGTTACAAATTTATAGAAATATGTTCAATATTTCGTTGCGATATCCAGAAAAATACGAAACTGAAAATTTGGCGACCTTCTGACATCATTAGGATCTACTCAACAAATGTATTTTGACTTGTCTGGCGTTGATAGCTATGGCGGAAATCGCTATCAAGTTGCCTATTTTGAATGAAATACCTTTGCGTTTTATATATTACAATTTTGAATTCTACTTCTGTTCAATAATATAATAGTGCATTTCCTTGTAGGTTAAATTAAGCTCTGAGCAATTTAAACTTGATTACGATATGATGTCTCAGTAATAATAAGAAATTAAGTTGAGAAGCTCTCTAATCAAAAATTTGCAACTCAAGGAAACACAGGTAATTAATCGTTCTTGGCATAAGACCTCGTGGTGTAGTGGTTAGTACGCCTGTCGGGCAAACGGGAGATGTCGCGTTGGATTCCCTACCGGGGAGAGATTTTTTTAAATATTTAATTACGTTGGAAATACCAAGTAAATCGTGGATTTTCACATTTCACCGACGAAAGCCAATATATATTAGTATTGGCCACCCCTCTAACTTTTTCAAATGTTACAATTTTTATTTGCCGAACAACATGAAGATTACGCTGAATTTATACAGGGTGTGGCGTTTAAACCGTCGGTTAGCCGGATACTGGGAATTATTGCTGACTAAATATTGAAAATTTGTCTTCGAGGATTTTTGACACTGATCTTTCAAATAAAAATATCGGCAACTCTGAATTATTTCCGGTTATACCGGAAATGAATGTCACTTTGCTTATTTTAAATAGAACATCCTGTATATTTTTTCATTTTCTGTATATTTTTTCTTATTCTACATAAGTTCTGCTAAGATTTCCCTATACCCATCTTTCGCTGTTTTTGAGAAAAACCGATTTTAATGAATTTTGACGTTTTATTGAAAGCGGAATGGAAAGTTATGTAGTCAGTACATTGTGCTACTGTACAAAATTATAATGTTAATAATATAGGGCGATAGAAAAGGTTATTAACTTATATTAACCAATAAGACCCAATAACCCACTTATTTTAAATGAAACGCTATGTATAGTATCAGCGCATACTTATATGATTTGTTTAACTATTCTCTGTTAATTTAATTAATAAACACCCCTTACACCCATGTCTACTAGCCTATTTTATTTTTTTTTGTATTAAGAATAAATTCGGATAGTTTTAGATACAATGATTAAGTAATTTAATAAGAAATCAAAGCTATTTTAAAATTTTGAAATATTTTGAAATAAGCAAATAAATTGAAATCTTTACAATTAACCACCGGGCAGTTCTAAATATTTGTAATTTCCTTTTAAATTGCAATTACCTTTTCACTCGAAATTATAGTATTAAATCGAGTATCATTATAAGTAAGCTACTTATTTATTTAAAATTAAATATGTATCTAGTTCACTAAATAATTATCTTTTCGTTAGAATTTATTATTTTTATCTTTTTGTTCATTTTCTTAAGAAGCCTGTGGAACGATTTGACGCTTCTCGATAAAAGCGTCAGATATTCCGTTGTCAAGTAGAAAAGTAGAAAAGCGAGCGGTGGAAATTTTGAACACATTTAATAAAACTTTGTTTATTTTCAATTTATTTAATTGTTATGTCCTTTTGTATCGTCCTATATTATTAACTTTATAATTTTTTAATTTTGTACACTAGCACAATGTTCTGACTACATAACCAGAAAATTTCAACCTCGTAACTTAAATACTTTCTCAATCATGAACTTTCCATTCCGCTATCAATAAAACGCCAAAATTCAATGAAATCCAAAGGTAGGCATAGGGAAACCTTAACCTTAACGGAGTTTATGTAGTAAAATATACAGGCTATTTTATTTAAAATAAGCAAGGTGACATTCGTTTCCGGTGTAACCGGAAGTAATCCAGAGTGGCCAATATTTTTATTTGACAGATCAGAATCAAAAATCCTCGAAGACAAATTTACAGCTAGTAATAATTCTTAGTATCCGGCTAACCGACGGTATATATATACTGTATATATATTGTGGTGATATTCCTTTACATTATTAGAAATGACAGTTTGTATCACTTTAGTTCATCGTTAGTTCGAGGCGAAGCAGTGTTGTTTAATTTGATCTTTGTCTTACACAATAATATGTATGAGATTTTCGTTAAAAAAAAAATTAAAAAAATAAGTCCAGGTAACAACGTGTACAGTGAGATATTAATTTTTACTAATCAAAATATATTTAAATTATATTTCTTAAAAAATAAATAATCCAAAATGTACTGAAATTGGATAGGCAATTTGTTAAACACTACAGTTAATAGATTTAACTTCACTTTTCAGGCCAACTGACTCCTCGGCATTTTAAGGATTCCTGGAGTTGACATTACAATATCTTCACCATTCCAAAGAAAACAACATTACTGGTGCAGCCTTTAGATGTTTCTAGTTTCCGTATATGGACATATTATACGATAACGTATTTAGATGACATGCTACTTATGAACTACAGTATAAATCTACTCAAAAAGCAACAGTATTATTCAATTACAATCTTTAATTCATAATCAATTGTCATCGCCAAGGTTCTTTAGTTTATTTAAATGTGCATGGTATAAAAGCAGATGCATCGACGAATCGTGGCCACATTTTGAAAACCCTGTAAGCTTCTGCTTTATAATATTAATGATGATTTTGACAGTCTCTTTGACTTCTCCGATCAACTGAATCTGCAAGTTAATCCTAGCAAGTCGCAACTGATCATTTTTGGACCTAGAAAAGCTCAGAGCCACAAGCCAACACTAAGCATTGTGGTCAAAAGTGAAACTCTAACTTCTACCGATTGTGTTAAAAACCTTGGAATGCATATTGACTTGGTGTTACACTTCCACCAAAACACCTCCTTGCTAATCCAAAGATCCATAATTACCCTGAGATCTATCTATACCGATTAGGAAAATGCGAAATTAGCCATATCGCTACCCCCTTCTCGCTCTCACGCCGGCAATAAATGGCTCAATATTACCGATGTGGTTAGTTATGAGGTAGACTGCTTATGTGCGGACGATCTTAGTAAGAATTTCTAGAATATTTATTTTTATTTTCTTTCATTTCATCAGAATCTGTTTTTATTTTTGTCTTTAGAATTCCTTATTCATTTCATCTCAACTTAAACACAAAATAAATATGCGAAACTCTCATTTCCAGGCGACCTTGACTTCAAATTATTACGTGCGCTTTTCGCACAGTAGGTCTACATCCCAACATTGTTGCAAGTGGACTAGCATCTCCCGCATCGAATTGCTGGGATATCTCAGTCCCCTCCACGCTCTCTCGCATGTACGGCGAGAGAACGAGGAGGGAATACCGATATAGCTAATTTCTCATTTTCCCAATCTGTATACATAAACGTACTTTGAATCGGGAAATTAGATCCATGTTATGTAAGTCTCTGGTCCTCTTACACTTCAGTTATGGTAGCTGTATTTACTCCTCTTGCCTGACTAGGCATAATGAACTGAGGACAGAAAATGCAGAATTCTTGCACTATGTTTATATATGGCTTATATGGTAGGCGAGGCGTCTCCCAAAATCTAATCGAAACTAACACTCTAAATATGCAACACACCAGGCTGCTTGCTTCATGTCCTTTTTACTGGAATTTTATTTCTAAAAAAACACCTGCCTATCTTTACGATAAAATCAAGTTTAGGTATGAAGCACATATCATGATATACTTTTATTCGATCTCAACAGAACCAGTCTGTTCCTCAATTATTGAGAAGAACATCAGATTTAGTGCTGAAATAAAGGAGACAGATAGTAGTGAATGCTTCATTGAAAGAAAAGTTGAGTGCTATTAACAAGTGTAAATCGTTATATTATGCTCATTATAAAGATTATTTACTACATAATGAAGTTGCTACAGAAACTTAATTGGTACAGATCTGTGTAGGTTGCCGTACGTCATGTTTCTTAATCTGCATGAGAACGGCGCAATGAGTAACGATATATGCGGAGGAGGGTGTGTTTTATGTATATATGTGCGAACGACAAAAGCTTGGTCGTAGGGTGTTAAAAAACGTTATTTCTCGTCTCGTTGGTCACAGACGCTGACCACGTGTTATGGCGTATTCGGCACGTGCGCTTCCATTGTCCCAAACGCTTTCATGTTCCCGCGACGTCGGTGCGATCCGTCCCGGCGCCGACAGAAACTGTTACGTCAGCCGGACGCGTGGCCCTCTTTTACCATGGCCTCGCACGGACGTCTTTCGCTTCGGATTCTTCATGCATCCACCCGAAGTTATATTTACTGGAATCAGTAATAAATTGCTTGAATTTACCAGTTACGAACACGTGTTGTGGCTTAGCTACAGACATTTGGAGCAATTTGTGGTGATTTTTTGCAATTTCTCTGTACCTAATTACCCGCTGCGATGCAGAAGTTGGTGACGTTCATTGTTAAAGCAGCTAGTTTAATGTAAAGTACAAAACGTGCACCGGCAAAAAAAAATAAGTAGGGGTCACTCAATCACTCATATGCATATGTATACATAACGCGAATAGGCAGAAGTAAGCATGTAAAGGTGTTGGCCTCTTCTTTTTCAATATAGTATGTTATTGTATGACAAAACATACTGGATTATGAAAAGTTTACTACATATATACATAGTTATGCGTTTTCAGCCTGTAGTGAGAAAAGCTTTATATTCATTTTACGTAGTATTTGTCAATTCTTAAATATTCGAACTTAATTTTCAAGTTGGAACTAAAATACATGTGGTGTGACCAAGTAAAATTGACCCTACGAGCAGCACTAATGTTCGATTTATTAAATTAAAAATAAACGTGACAAATTCGACTAATATTTAACCCAATTTTTCAGAGGATACATTCCCTTGCTGTAGTTAAAGCATCTGTGGAAAACTTTTTCTTGGCCATACCAAAATTCAGAAAACTCCGATTAGCTTAAAATGTAGCAAAATTGTGAAGCTTAACGAAGAGATGTCGGCAAATACAAGGGAATCGAATGCTAATATAACCCAATCAACAACAAACTGCACTGGACTGCACCTATAAAATTTGAGGTATGATGCGGTAGGCACTGGTATGGTATATTTCTCATTGCTCTAAGCTACCAAATAGAAATATTATAAAGTCTTTTTCAGTTATCCACAAATTCAAAAAATATTTTATTTCGTTTGTTTTGAAATTTTTGTTCCTCTGGGTTTTAGTGAAGTTAGGATTCTAAAAATCAAGCGTACATGGATGTTGTTTACTAAATATGTGATAGAGAGGAATCATCTTTTTCTTCTGTTATCTTCTTATAACTTCCTTTTCAAGGACCGGGTAAAATAGAACAATAAAATAAGTTTGATTCAATAAAGTACAAGAGACTCTTCATATCATAGTTATAACACTGAACTGAAACAAACAGTTTGCAAATAGTACTCTGTTAAGCACTTTTCCATGTTCTTCTTCAACCCATTTAACAAGTCCTCATTTTGAGGTGAAGTACCTCATTGCAAAGGACAAAAATACCATTTAACGATTTTTATTGGGATTCCAATTCTGATATGAAAAGGAATTTGAATTCGTTGGATAAAAATTGTTGGATGTAACGAAATTAATTTCTTTTATCACTAATATCTTTTATCATTAAATATCATGTATACGTACCTAGGTATTTACTAGATTAATTAGACTTCGATGAGCATCTTATAAGCAGAAAACGTTACTTTCTTTTCTGGTTTAAAACGCAACTGGGTTTCATCGAGCATCATAATGTAATTAAGCAGAGGCCCTTTGATAAAATACTTAGACATTTCACCAGTAGCTTTGCGCATCTTCTATAAAGCTCTAAAAAGCGTACTTGTTATCAAATTAACGAATATAATTTGGTTTGACGACATATGTACATACATATACAGCGTGTTCACCTAGCGCGTGGGTGGAAAGCATTCCTTTCCTGAGTAATTTACAAAGAAAGATTTCAATTAAAAAAATATTCGGAGCCATGTTCTGCACAACACGAAAATTAATCAAATAATTATGCAAACTGAGGATTCGCAAGTGTTCTAAAATACTTTCCGGGCAATTTAGATGAATTTTAAGATCAACAAATGAGATGTTAAAGGAAATGAAAACTAAAAATAACCTGAATATTACGATGATGTCAATTTAAGCTCTATGTTTATATTACATTTACTGGCAAACCTGCCTACCCTTAATCACTGATCTGTACTTCTATCTAGAATTTATATTACAATTCGAAATATTAACACTTTAAATTGGGATCGCAGACAAAATACGTGTTAACTCGAAAGCTTGACCAAAAGTGAGAAAATCAATTGGCGTCCCTTTTTTGCTTTATTTTAATTGCGATGGCGATTGTTTTATCGTCAGTAAATTTTTATAATTCCTTTCCAAATATGAATTGACAATGAATTTTTGACGAATAAAGTTATTTTTAGATGTAACATAATCGAATGGATGTAGTAGGGCGACTGGACGACTGAAATGTGTTATTCTGTGACCTAAAATACCACTGACAACCCAACAATAATAAATTTTACTGACTTTCTGGACAGAAACATTTAATTTAGGAAATTATGCTCAAAATACCTCTGAATTTACGCTGTTGTTTGTTGTAGGAACGGTTTTCATTATTTTGAAGATTTACGAAAATATGAAAATGAACTGGAAAGGAATACCTTCCATCACGTTGACCGAGTGCCTATACTGAATATACTATACGTGCTCGAATGACAGCTGCGTTCGATGATGTAAATTTTACAACAGTTCAATATCTATGTTAGTTTTTGAGATAGTTTGTGGTTTTTGCGAAATTCCGTATCTTTAACGGTCGATATTGTAAACGCGCAAGAGCAATGATTCAAACTTTACTGGTTTGAGTATTTCTTGGAGTTTCCGGTAATATATCGAAAAAATGTTTACATCAACTAGCATCTACAAAATGGCCATCGAAATCGTTACCGTGTTTGACTCATGCCATTTCAATTCTTTCATGAAATCCCTGTATATTTTTTCAGAATCTGTTAGAGAAACTGTTCTAGAATCTTTCTTGTAAACATTTCCCTATACCTAAAATGCATCGTTCAGTAGTAATTTAAATATTAAGCTATGCAGATCGGTCTTTCGTTTAAAAATCTAGGGCGCTGAGACGAAGTACCACAAACTTCTTATCACAATTCTAGTATTTACTCGAAGTAATTATCAGTTTGCTATATACATTGTTTAGCAAGTTAGCAAGTACGTACAAATAATGAAGAATAGATTTATTTCAAGCATCACATGATAAGTTTTTTCAAAAGTAACAAATATAGAAACATACTAAAAGTTGTTTCCGCAATTTAACTAAATAAGAAGTATTTATGAACAACTTTCTGGATGAATTTCTTAAGGCATTGCACAACATGGATATGCTACAAAATATTACTCCTGAAACGATTTCCACAGCTATTTTGTAGACGCTAGCCGATTGAAAAAAATGTTCGATATACTGGCGAAAATTTCAAGAAATCTTAATCGAATAATATTAAAATCATCGTTCTACCGCGTAAGGAGTTTAAGATATCGGCCGTTAAAGAAACAGCAGAATTCCTTTAAAATCCCAAATTATCTCCATTATCTCAAAAACTAAGGTAGATGGCTATAGGAAGTATTGAAGAAAGTTGATATAAATTGAAGAGAGGTACCCAGAAATATAATAATTTGCAGAAACTGAACACTCCGAATACTTAACCAAAATAATGCGAATGGTAAGCTGAGGAATCATTTACATTAGCAGATACGGTAGCGCTCAGGCGTAACGCCATCTCGAGAGGGGCTTGACATCTGTACTCCGATTTCTGTCGCTACTTTCTAGACGGCATAACTATATCTCTTAGCACTAGGTGGCGCCAAGAAATATATTTTAGTGCTGTTTGTGGAGATTAGTAACATAAACTGATAGGCGAACAGCAATTGTGAGCAATGGAACGTGCTCGGAGCAACGCTGATGACGCCGGGTAGGCAGAAACTTGTCCGTTGCCTAGCGTATTTCTCTTCTCACGTTGTTTTTGCCAGGTGATTCCACCAATACCATGAGCTACATATATAGCATTATTTTTGTTATTTTTACTAGGCACTTTTTTCATATGTACTTCGAATACTTGGACATAATTTCATTTTATGTTGTGCAGAACTTGTCTCCGAATACCTTTTATTCGAAAACTTTTTCTCTAATTTACTCAGGAAATGAATTATCTTCCACACACGCACTACATAGGTGGACACTCTGTACAAATTTGCAATTTCTTTCAAATGCACATCTCTGTAGACGGTAAAATTTCCAATACGGACCAGGACCAAAATCTCAGTGTCTCGAAAGAATTGATGGGTTCCATTGTTCTTTAGATAGCCTATTAGGAATGTATTATTTTTTAAAGAAAAACCAGAATTGTAGCTAAGAGTACATCAGAAACTTACTTATAATTACTTTATTACTACTTAATAGAGTTGCTTATTCTCAATTAGCTTTCACATTTGGTATACTCTTATATCTTTCTATATTACCAAAATCATTTTCAAATGCAAAATACAAAAATTGCCTATTCATTATCCAAAGGAAATAAATTGGACAAGAATTGTAATCTATTCACAATGCATTTAACTAACCTTCTTAAGTTCCTAAGATAAATAACTTAGATTAGCCAAACTATTAATATTCCTAAATAATACAGCATTTAATACTTAAAAGCTTAAGATACTACTTGGGATATAAGTAAGCTCATATTTATTAAATTCCTATAGTTACTTTACTAATTCAAAATATGTCACTAAATGTAAATATCAAGTAACTCGTTACCTATCAGAAAAGTAAACGGCAAAGGGATTGCTTTTTGTTCGCAAATATATTTAAGGTTAATGAACCAAATATAAAGGATTACGTATTTTTCAAAACAAATGAATCCTATCGAATGAATATCATTATAAGAAGATATCTCCTTATGTGTCCAACGAGCAGATAATAATTGAAGAATATACGATGTAGACTTATATTTCAAAATTCCTCATCGAATCGTCAGAGAAATAAAATGCACGCAGCTAAAATTTAATCAGTCCTCACTGCAAAAGATTTATTGCATTTACAGCCCGTCTGGAATCTCTTTGAGTAACACTGGAAGTTTAATATGAGTTGCACTGATAGTGTCAAATATGACGAGTATGCGTCGGGCTAAATAGAGACGTCAAAGGAGCCATTTCCGGAGCGTGCCAGACGCGTGTCGTGGATATTAACATTGTGACCATCATCCATATATAACATAATACGTATACGTACACATACATGGATATGCCCTATGTCAATTCAGAATATAGATATCACAGCTAGGACTGCTAAGACCCGTCAAATTACGCTGTAATGCGATTCGATGCGAATTAGTCCCTCGCGTATATGAATTAACTCATTATTAATATAAACAAAAGTCGCGTGTCATAACTAGTACGTTAGTGTTAGTACATGTAGTAGTTACAAAAGCTTACGTATTCAGATACAGCTTTGATTATACAATTTGAAAACGATATTCGCGGGATGTATACAGTGAATTTTTTAATACGTAGCTATTTAACTTGTAACATTTACAGTAATAATGAAGTAATACTGAAAGTAATACTGAAAAATGCAGATAATTTTTCTTGTAAAATTGTAAGAATACAAATAGAAACTAAAGAGTGTAATCCTAATCTAAACACTAAATCTATAATTACAGCTGTCCCAACCTTCTGGAATTGAATAGTGGGAAGCTAACATTTTCTGATGACGTAATAGACCTCATAGAGTACCCTCTAAAGATATTTTCATATATACCGCGTAATCGCGAATTAAACATGGCATTGCCTGAAACTCCAGGAAATACTCAATCGAATAAAATCTGAATCATCCCCATAGCATGTAAGGCGTTTAAGATATCAGCCGTTAAAGAGATACAGCGACATTTCTCAAAAATCTCATAGAATGTCAATCATCTCAAAAACTGAGATAGGTAGGTATAAGGAATATTGATGAAAGTTGATGTGAATTGAAGAGAGGCATCTAAAATCGTGATAGTATACAGCGTGTTCCATTAATAAAAATTGAAATAGCCTGAATCAACATGGTAACAATTTCCATGGCCATATTGTAGATTTCAGTTGATATAAAAGACTTTTCAGTATATTGCCTGTAACTCCAGGAAGTACTCAATTGAATAAAATCTGAATCACTACCCTAGCGTGTAAGGCGTTTAAGATATCGGACGTTAAAAATACAGCGACATTTCGCAAAAATCTCAAAGAAAGTCAATTATCTTAAGAACTAAGATAGATAGGTATAAGGAATATTGATAAAGGTTGATGTGAATTCAGGAGAGGCATCTACAGTCGTAATAACATACAGGGTGTCCCATTTAAAAAACTAAACTTGTTATGCGCTCTGCGGAAACTGAACACTCCGTATACTAGAATATAATTTTCTGTTATGCAGCAATAAACACAATTTTGCTTCATACAAACTGTTATGCGATTCCTTGTATTTTATTGAACATTTACTAACATCTTAGGAATATTATTTTATGTAATGTTCATATTATGCATTCATTACCTTAAAAAATTCATCCAGGAAGCTTTTCCTAAATATTTCTCATTTATTTTCAGTATGTTCTTATTATATTTCTTACTGCTCAAAAAAAACTTAGTATGGGGTGTTAAATAAATCTATTCCTTTTATGTTAAACTCTAATTAATGTTCGTCTACCTATTTTCGCTATTTATTATTTATACATGCTGGTTAACTTACAATTAGACAATGTATATATGAAAATGATGGATATTTTGAGTAGATGATAAAATTGTACCAAAAAAGATGACGTTTACACATTAGCTTTAATGAATATCTTGAACGAAACAAAAGTTTATAATATTTCGTCACAGCATCCTACGTTTTTAAAGGAAAAACTTAATTTACTAAAAAAGAACGCATTTTAGGTATAGGGAAATACTTACAAAAACAATTCTAGAAGAGATTCACTGTTATATTTTCTAAAAATATACAGTGTTCCATTAAAAAAAAAACGACATGAGTCCAACTTGGCAACGATATCGATGTCCATCTTGTAGAATTTGGTTCACATAAAAAAATCTTAGATGTCTTGCCAAAAACTCCAAGAAATACTCAATCGAATAAAATTTGAATCACCACTATAGCGTGTGTCTAAGGTGTTTAGGATATCGGTCGATAAAGAAGCAGCGAGATTTTGCAAAAATCTCAAATTATATCAATTATCTCAAAAGTGTAGATAGATAGGTATAGGGAATATTGACGAAGGTTGTCATGAATTGAATAGGGTATCTAAAATCATAATACTATGCAGGATGTTCCATTAAAAAAAACAAACTTGTATCGTACGCAGCGGAAACTGAACATTCTGTATACTTGAATATAATTTGATGTTATGCAGCTTTTGCCTCCAAAGATTTTTTATTTGAAAGCTTTACCTCTAAATTGTTTAAGAAAGAAATTATCTTCCGTCCGCGCACTAGTTGAACAGGCTGTACATATTTCCTTAAAATAATCCGAAATGCAAATACATTCTAGCGTATTTTTTATTTTTAAGGGATTAATTTGCATACTTTTTTCCTTTATCTCGACAAGAACGCCTTTTGAATATACAGGTGTTCAGTACTGAATACCATACAATGGAATTTGTGTAACCGCGTGTAGTATACCCATGATTAATCTGTTGGTCTTTTAAAAATTCATAGTGTTCTTTGGCGAAACAAGCACACTCGTTCACGAACAGTCCGGGCAAGGTAAGTATATTGTGTCTTTTGAAGCTGTCTCTACAGGATTCACCCCTTTTCAGATGGCAGATACTTCGTATGCACGATTTCTGTAATAAAAGAATTCGAGCATCGTCGACGGAGTTTCCCCAAAAAACAACGCCGTAACGAACCCTGGAATGCACGTACGCGTAATAGGCAGACAAACTGGCTTGCGACGTTACGTACTGTGATATCATTCGTAACACATAATTAAAGGTGGAGATCTTGGATGCCAGACGAGACACGTGAGATTTCCAGTTGAGTTGGGAATCCATCCAACTATCTGATGTATATTGCAAAGGACATGATCCCTATGCAATACAATTTTGTTCAGTCTTACAAGGTGATCATTGAAAGCCGTACTGAGTGGACATCCGGTGAAACCCAATGCAAAAGGGGTACCCTGGAATGGTACATGGATTGCTCGAGAATAGAAGGTGTCGGAACAACACATCAACATATTTCAAGCAGAGATTTCTGCTTTAAACCTGTGCGCCTTAAAGAACCTCGAGAAAAGGATACGACGCGCAACTATAAATATACACAACGACAGTCGGGCAGTTCTAAAGGCCATTAAGGCCTACACATACGAATCTGCTCTGTTACATGAATGTGTACACAGTTTAAGGCAACTGGGCGGTGGGTCCCAAGCCACAAAGGGATCGAAGGAAATGAAAAGACAGATAAGTTGGCCAAAGAAGCAGCGAACATGCCTTTCGTTAGTCCTAGCCCCTTCTGTGGTCTCTAAAAGAGCCACATAAAATAAGCAATTAAACCATGGGAGGACAATCAAAAGTCCTCGTACTGGGAAAATGTTCCAGGACAAAAACAGACGAAAGCACTTATATCAGGCTCGCCAAATACAGCAAAAATAGCGCTATCGTTCAGCGAAAGGGATCTTAGATTACTGGCAGGATTTCTGGCAGGCCATGTAGCCCTAAAATATCACTTATTTGAACTAGGAAAAGCTGAAGATCAAATCTGTCGTTTATGCCAAGAAGACCTGGAGACGGCAGAATACATCCTATGTAAATGTGTTGCCATTAGTCGCACAAGACACCAACATTTCAGTAGGCCATTTCTTGCACTTATTGAACTGAAGGAAGCAGACTCTAGAGTAGTACTAAGGTTTATTAAAAGCCTCCAACTATTCTAACACACACAAGGGCATTTTGTTACAATAGATTTATTAAGGTCGCAGTGACTAAAGGCATCTGTGCCATGACCCTTCTAAAATAATAATAATAAAATAATTGTTATTACTTTTGGTATTACTTTTTATATATTACCAATAGCCGAACATTTAAGAGCCTTTTCGCACTAGTTAGATTTTGATTTTGTCAAATAGAAACGCAGTTGAACGCCGCCGTAGAAAAGGTATTTCTGTGTGGGTATACTTTCACATTAAGTTCACTTCATTGACGATTGGTTTCTATAGTGATTATAAAATAGCCAGCAGAGCGCAGGTTAGGTAACGCATACGCGCTAAGAGGGGTGTTATTTTCAGGTACTGAGGCAATCGCGCGTGCTATGATTATAGGCTACAATAGAAAACGACCGCTATTAGTTGTCACTATCGGTGTCGATGTCGTAATACCTCCTTTCTTTGCGCTAATGTCGGTATTTTTAGAGACCATTCTTGTCGTCGCGTATCCATGCCTCTAAAAGACCGCTCCTTTTTTCTCATATGCCGACGTACATTGCGACAGTTTTTCAGGATTGCAGATAACATGGGATTTAAGCTTGTGGTTCAATAAGCATGTCGTTAGAGTATTATGCCTATAAATAAAGGAGAACTATCAATACTCGCTTTCGACAAAGAAGCCATTCATTAAAGGGAAAACGTTGGAAATAGGTCACAATCCTGAAGGATAATCTAACAATACTAAAATAGGTTCAGATTGCGATTGTTGTGAAACTTTTAACAAAAATGCATATCTTACAATAAAAGAATAAAGAAAGGACCGTGCCTTATAATGTAGAGAACATATGTATATTTTGGAAGAAATATTAGTTAACTCAAGAATTTATTGTTACATTATTAAGGAAAGAAGATCTATAGTCTATTTTTCAATTTCGCAGAGAATTCTGAAATTCGCACGCTAAAAGTAGAAGCTCTGATAACTCGGTTTTACAAAGCGTTACTAGAGCGTTGTTGTTGATAGCTGACAGGTGGCAGTTTCCTTTGTATACTCATATAGTTCGGCGCCGTTTGTTTTCTATCTCGCTAAATTTTATAACAGTTCTTCTTAGAACTGATAATTAGTTACCTACTTACCTATAATTAATTACCTACCGGTTACCTATATGTTTACTGTGACATATCAAGCAACCTGTGCCGATTACCAGTGGAAGTTGTCCTGCTTTCCTTCCGAAGAAACGTGGTCGTCTTGGTCATTTGTCGTTAACAAAGAAACAAACAATCCTTAGTATATGTTTAAGAAATCCAGAAACAAGAATATCGCAAATACGAGGGTATGTCAAATATAAACGGGACTGACTTTCTTAAAGATTCCGGAGGGCTTCTAGAACTGGAAAGAGTTGATGCGCAGGTAGCCTGTACCGTTAGGGAGAGGGGAGCGCCGTCCGCAACTCACTCGGGTCCCTTTGGTATCAAAAGAAACCATGAGCGAGAAAGAAGTGCATGTCTCTTATTATTGAGGACAATCACCATTCCGCTCTGGATATTTCCATTCACAATGTCATTTCGTTTCCTTCCAATAATAACCTCAGATACAATCTTCTCAAAGCTAATTACTATGAGCTTTATTCTGATTTACTTACAACTAATTGGTTATTCCTTGAAAATCATCGGGACGTTAATTTGGCCGTTCAAGATTTTTACCGCAAGTTATACGATATTTTAAATCTGTCTGTTCCTTTGCTGAGCTCATAATAGCTACATCCCTCCTTGGTTCTCACCTGCGATTAAGAAAAACCTAAAACTAAAAGCCTATTATCACAAAAAATGGAAAACACCTTTCTACATCTCAGCATGGATTTATGTTGCACAGATCTACTACAACCAACCTTGTGCAAATTTCACAAACAATAGCTGAAACTGTCAATGGGGGTGGCCAATTGGATGTTGTCTACACCGACCTTTCACGTGCATTCGACCTCATACACCATCGTATTTTGTTGGAAAAACTGAGTTTTTTCGGCATCGGCAAAGACTTTCTTTTAACGATATTTGAAATATATCTTTTAGGTTAAACAATTGGCGGAAGTAAATCAATAAATGTTCGTTAGTCTATTCTGGTAAAGACCTCCTACGTTCCTTATTCATTGTTGCCAATTTATTATGTAATGAATTCAGGTTTCCTTGGTTTCTTTCACGTTGTAGAGTTTAGAGCCTCTATCCACCATCGTCTTCGCAAATATCAGTCATAACAACACTTATTCAACTGTCTTCGATATTCATTTTGTCAATTTTTATGCATTAAGCATAACGTACGATATATCCACGCCGCATCAAAATACATGGATGTGATCCCAGGTTCATAATACAAATCAAAATTACATTGACAATTGGATGACGATTGATATAAGTAAATGTTAACGTTATTCATGGCTAGTCAACCACATTGAACCACTCACTCATAGAACATTCGTAAATATCCGTTTAATAAATAAGAAGGTGAAGGCAATTCTTAAAATTTCGTATGTTTGCATCTAAATGTCCATAAATCTGAAAATCTAAATTAGAAAACAAGGCAATTACTATGTGTTATACAATCATTTTCCAATGATTTTGTTGAAGATATATTACGCTCAGAAGGTTTATGTACACAAGAGATCAGCGCTGAATTCGTCGATGAAGATAAGAATACAGCGGTGGTTTCCATCGTAAATTAAACGCTGAAGCACGAGTCATCGACGAATAAAAGAACTCACCTGATTCTATTTGACAAATTGACAAACGAGAATACTCAAAGTCAAAAATCTATTTTATTGACACTAATACCACTGACAGTTTACACATTTAACATTCTATTTGTAAATGAGTATGACAGTGGATGCACATGCAATTATTCTATGATGATATTGGATGGTAGTTCTATTAGGGAAGGCATATTTGATACAATTATTAAATTTCAATGTTTCTTATGTTTCAGAATACTTCTAAGAACATGTCGCCACCAACTACCAAGAGGTTCGATTTTTGTTTCCATTGCATAAGGATAGTAAAATGGACTCCTGTTGTTTTTATTATGTTACTAGTACTGTGGTCGTACTACACCTACGTATTAGAATTATGTCTTAAAACTGTAGAAACGGAATGGCAGCAAATCGTTTACTTAGTCGTATACCATATTTTATTTATCATGTTCATGTGGTCTTATTTTCAAACGACGTTCACCAGGAATGACAATATTCCTGAAAAATTTAAATTACCAATTTTGGCGTACGAGGCTCTGGTGGAAGCAGAGGATGAGGACATGCAACGACTAATATTAGAGAAAAACGCAAGAGACCTTCCAAACGTTAATCGTTCTGCGAACGGTTCGGTGAGATATTGCGAAAAGTGCAGAATTATAAAACCAGATCGTGCCCATCATTGTTCAGTTTGTGAAACATGCATATTGAAGATGGATCATCATTGTCCCTGGATAAATAATTGTATAGGATTTAACAATTACAAATTTTTCGTCTTGTACTTAGGGTACGCATTAATATATTGTCTATACGTCTCCTTAACTTCAATTACGTATGTTGTGCGATTTTGGCATGGCGGGAGGTTTCTTATACTCTTTCTATTCTTTGTGGCAGTGATGTTTGCGATAAGTCTTGTTTCTCTATTTTGCTACCACTGCTACTTGGTTTTACATAATCGCACAACTCTGGAAGCGTTGCGAGCACCTGTATTTAGTACAGGACCGGACAAGCAAGGATTCGACTTAGGAAAAAAGAACAATTTCTTAGAAGTGTTTGGAAATAGAGTAAGTCTATGGCTAATACCCATCAACACTTGTTTGGGAAATGGTTATATATTTCCCTGTCGCAGAAATTTTGAAGACAGCGAATTATTGTTGACTTCTTACAATTACGCAGAAGATGAAGAAAAATCAATAGGTTCATATCAATCACAATAGGTAAGTAGGTAATCTTACCATAAATACTTTCATAGTATGGCTTATATTAAGGACAATATGTATACATTTGAAGCCAAAATATGAATTATTATTTTACTAAAATACTGTGTATACATTTAAGCAGCATTTAATTATTTTTCAGAAGCACCTCTGTCCCTATTAAAGATGAAGATCGGTCAGATTTTTTTCGTTTGAGGACTCAGTCTTGACTGCGATGTGATAGACATCAAAAGTCTATGACGCAAGACCATCAGATGTTTGAGGGAAATGCGGAAATTTGCTATTGATGGCATGTTATACAATATCCAAAAGCCCTAGCAATGATTATTATAATCAATGGAATACCACTGAACAATCTATCGGAGCATTTTGTGAGACACAATAAGGAAGAAAATATATAGAGAATCCAGGTAAGTCCTCAACATGATGCAAAAAAATAGAAAAGTGAATAAAGCACGAAGGTAGCGTCTTAAGTTTTTACAAACGACCACTATTGAAATTTGATAATGATAATTTATTGCCCAACAGATATAACATTCAATTACAGGACAATATAAAACTAAATGTATATGACAAAAGTAACTATTGTAAAACAAAACTAAATAATTCTAACTAAAACTATTCAAAACAAAACAAACTTTGGTCTAATACAAAACCTAACATAGAATTATAAAAAGTGAATTGTGGGTGAGCATTTATTCAACAGTGTAGGCAACGGAGAGAAATGAATGTCAGTGGAATTATCGGATATTGAATTCTAAGAGTTGCATAACCTTCTTAGAGGAGATTTTAGCATTATATTAGTTTTAGGCTGGGGATAATAAAATATATTTGGCATTGCTATTTTCGTAAAATTTTACATTTGCTATTGTTGGAGCAGTGGCAGCGCAGAAATCGACTGAGTAATTTGTTTACAGTGAGCGTCTAAAAAAAGCAATTTTGTGAAGAAATGGAAATTTCGCCTGAAGACACGGCACAACAACAATGCCTCGAATAGCTTCGTTCAACATTTGGTAATGAAGCACCACTAGAACAGACTGTTCGAGAATTTCACCGTGGTCGTGGTCCCGTCAGTGATGAATTTCCTGAAGGTCGACCAAAATAGATTGTTGTTTCAGAAAACATTGATGCTGTGTGAAACACAATTGAAGAGGATCTGCATGTGATTTACAGGTGAAACAGAGGCATCCTTAGGCATATCGAAAACTGCACTACCGATTTGGCATGAACATTTACGTGCGAAAATACCTGTTCCCGATGGATTCCGCATAATTTAACCCAAGCACAACAAAGGCTCGTGTCAATTGGTGTAAGGAAATGCTTAAAAAATTCGACAGAGGAACCTCAAAATCCGTATACAACATCGTAACAGGTGACGAAACTTGGATATATTCCCACGAGCCGGAAACTAAGCAACAATCAACTGGGGGTTCCGGGATAATCCTGAATGAATTGATTCCAACAAAAGTTTTCCGTTACTCCCGTACTGGACATGTCGCTAGCATTGTTTTGGAGGATCGCAGAACAGTTAATAGTGAAAGGTATACAGCAATTTGTTTACCAGAAGTCATCGATTAAATCAGGAAAAACAATCGACAACATTACATCATCCTTCATCATGAACCCACAGCACGTCAAACAAGTGATTATTTGAAGAAGGAAAACATCGAACTAATGTCTCGTTGCCCGTATTCGCCTGATTTGTCGCCTAACGATTTCTTTTTGTTCTCGAATGTCAAACAACAAATTCGTGGACAGCGATTTTTATCACCTCAGGAAGCTGTGGAACCCTTCAGAAACCATGTTTTGGAGATACCACTTTCAGGGTGCAAAAAGTTTTTTTGAAAATTGGTTCGAACGCATGCAAAAGTGCATAAATCTTAATTGCGAATATTTTGAAAAACAAGAAAACGATTTGTACAATTTTCTTTCTTTTAAAACTTAAAAAGTATCCCTCGTATGTGTACCTCCTATTTTTTTCAGAATTAATTAGAAGTATCTTTTCATGTCAACATGAGCGCAAGTTTTGTTTGAATGATCTTCTATAGATGTGCATTTAAAATTGCAGTTTGCATACCTGATAATGGCTTGAAACATAACCGTATTATTGTAGTAAATCGCATAACAAATTTTGAAGTATTTATGAATTATTTATTCTAAGAGACTAATTTTGAACTGAAACTTAACTGTTGAAGTTGTTGTGATTTCTCATTTCTGAAAAGAAAACTTCTACGTTGTTGCATATAATTTTGTGCGGGTTACTGCAATCAAAACTACCTTAAGAAATAATGTTAATATACACTTCACGACACATAGATTCAGATAGTTGTATGACCTTTGTATTTCTTGATCTGAAAAATCGGGTATCGGGGGGTAACAGATTTGCTGTCTTTTATTATAATATCCTGGCTGTGTTTCATTTAACTTTGTTATTTTAGTCTATTATTCGGCACTCATAACATGTTTTAAGGAACATTTCTCTAGAATTATGACATTTGTAAATATAATAAAATTACTTGTAGTAAATATTGTAGAAAGAAAATTATTTGAATTTTGCGCTATTCTTAAGTAGAAACTTTATACATGTATAGTGTGGTACAACTGATCTTTAGTTAGTAACTTCTAAGTATGCAAAAGACTTTTTGTTCACGTTAGTTACTGTTAAACTAAATAACTTGTCTTTAAACTGAATATATCTTTTATGTTGTGCAACGTGTTTACTTACTACATTGGTAAACACCAAGATATCGGCACACTCCGCATCACATAAAATACTTAATTAATTCAGAACAATTGTTTCGGAAATTAGTAATTTTGGCGTTTGCCGTACTACTCCACAGTCCTTGGTATCATTATTGAAGTTGCTGAAAAATTTCAGACTCAACTTAATAACTTCGTTCAGATTTTGCTGTGAGTTATTCAGTTGAATCGACATGCTGCTCATGATGCCAGCTTCTTTAGGAAGACCCTGAAGAAGTTGAGAGCAAAAACGTCGATTTAACCAAATGACACGGCAGAACCCCAAAGAAGATATTATCAGCAGCACCGACCGTAAAAGTTTACGAGTGTTGATCAACGCACAAGATGTAAAAAATGAAATCTACCAAGTGACAGAAAATAGAATACCCAATAAAGTATAACTGATTCAATTTGATTTAAATATATACTTGCATATATGTATACCATACCTATGTGTAAGTAGTCAAAAGTTATAAATGATTGATAAGAAGAATGTTCCGTGGTTACGTGTTTGACCGCATCTATGTTCTACACAGTAACGTTGTCTAGCGGTATCTCGTACTGTGCCAGTTGTAGCTCCTGCCGAAGAATTTCTTACGTCGGAACACGATCGTGAATCTTCTGTCCATAATATACGATACATTGTCAATGAGTGAAGAACCTTGCGATTCCGGTAGTTATGACAGCGGACTAATCTGGGAGATGCGAAAGCATTCAAAACTCCTGTAACTATACAAGGTGGAAATAAAAATTGGAAACACCATTTTTCTTCGAAGTTATTATAGATACAAAAAAATTGTTCAAATAAAGTTTTTAGTACTTCTAATAAGCTATCTGAATCTGTACAAATCTGGTAGAAAAAGAATTAAATTTTCTTAGATATTACTACTTTTATACATTTTTTAATGGTATAGCCTGTATATCTTTATACTAGTTATTAGAAAATAATTTTTGCTTTAAAAAGGTATCAGGGTTTTTCCTTGTAAACTTGTTAGTTCTTCCTTTTCAAAATAAGGTACGCCTTGAGAACAAAATTACTATTGAAAACAATGTACAAAATTAAAACAATTTACTTTATTGTCATAGTAGCGATAATAATACTTAATACAACACAACCAGAAAATTATTATGGTAACTTTTTATACGGGATTCGATAGACATATTTACGTAATCCAATGTTTGCACTATAAAGTTCCTTTTTTTCAACAGATGTCTATTAAATAGCCTTTTCTCTGATTGTAATGATATTACATATATGGTCCATTAAAGGAATAGTTAGAGAGCTATTTAGAAAAGAAGAGTATCTTCTCTAAATTGCACAATGCCTAGTAGGCTGAAATAAATTTGTTAGCGCCCTGGTATTGAACTCAGAAGGCTTTGAAAATAATCCTTTTATTTGAATATTTGTAAGTGCAAAATTGAACCATTTTGCCATACTTAAACTTATAATCTATTTCTTACAATAATCGAGATTCCCATGGCGCATTGGCGCGGGAATTTGGATAACCTGCAGAGAAGATGACAAAGCAATTGACTATTTATAATGAAATTTGAAGAATACAGAGTTAATCAGCTGCCAATAGATGTCAGTACTAATTTCGAAATAGTCTTTTAAATTATTTATTAGTAAAAAAACAGTACATATTGTATTTTACATTGACAAATCGGTACTTTTAAAGTGTGTGTGATAGTCCTTTTTACAAATATTTCAACTTATTACTATTTTTAATTCGTTATTTTAATATGTATCCAATCAAAATGTAGGTACTGTAACATTTTAAAATTTTGACAAAATTCTTACCGTTTTTAAATTTAAGTTGTTAGTATTACCTGCATTAATATATATCCATTGCATACATAGATAAAAAAAATATTAATTCAAATATTAAAAACTCATTTCATTCATAATTACTACATACTAAATTAAAATTAAAATTTATTTACAAAAAATAATTTAATATAACTTAAGATAGTTTTCTAAATACTTTAAGAATAGAATTTTTGTTAATTAGTCCTTTTATAGAGTTGCCTGAGGAGGAACTTGTCTCGAAACCGGTAGCGCTGACTAATATTATTAAACAAACTTTGTGAGTAATAGACCACTTTTATTGACCCCAATTATGATTACCTCACAACGAGTATGTTACCTTAGATGCATTCAAATGAACAATTTGATGTATGAAAATTCTATTTTGTTTATTTTAAAATTATTAAAGAAAATCATCAGCGGGTGTGTGCTACAAAGCAAATAGATGATATTTTCAGAAAGAGATATATGTAGTAACAGTAACACATAGCACATACTACTACTACTAGCAGCTAATGTGCCACCAAAAACAACAAAACCATTGACATGTATTCAGCTAATTTTACTACGAACAATATGTCATTTATTGCAGGTTTGAAGAAAATGCTTTAAGGAAAATGCCCTAGATGCCCTACGTAAGAGACAGCTTTCAGAAAAATAAGAATTGGAAAATAGGTGCGTGTTAATATATTGGAGAGAACGGACAACGAAAATGATCCCTGACGCATGATTCCGAATTACAGAACAAGATTTTGGAAATTAGCTTTTAAGTTACTGTATCTAAAGTTCTAAATACATTTTTCAAAATATGTATAAATCATGTAAATTAAGAATGAAAATAGGTCACGTAAGGATGTTTGCATTACTCACTTAAAACAAAAGGATGGGTAACGGTTTCTTAACTAAACACTTTACCTTAAGCTTTCATTTTCAGAAATTTGTAAATGATGCCTCTTTAGGATCTGCATGACCTGTGCCTATCGAGATAGACTGAAATTCAGCTTAAAACTACATTACTGCTTCCGAAATAATTTCCTGTGAAAATATAATTTTTAAACATGATACATGACGATTCAATTCTATTTGGTGAAACCACTGACGAGGAAGCCCCACTCCTGGGGCCACAGATGGATTCCCAACTCAACTGGAAATCTCACGTGTATCGTCTGGCTTCCAAGATCTCCACCTTTAATTATGCGTTACGAATAATATCACAGTACGTAACGTCGCAAGCCAGTTTGTCTGCCTATTACGCGTACGTGCATTCCAGGGTTCGTTACGGCGTGGTTTTTTGGGGAAACTCCGTCGACGCTGCTCGAATTTTTTATTACAGAAATCGTGCATACGAAGTATCTGCCATCTGAAAAGGGGTGAATCCTGTAGAGACAGCTTCAAAAGACACAATATACTTACCTTGCCCGGACTGTTCGTGCACGAGTGTGCTTGTTTCGCCAAAGAAAACTATGAATTTTTAAAAGACCAACAGATTAATCATGGGTATACTACACGTGGTTACACAAATTCCAATATACTGTTGCCGCAAACGACTAAAGCTTTAGTTTCAAAAAGTGTCACACATCAAATTGTGAAAGTATATAACCACTTACCAGTATCTATAAAAACACTAAACATCCACAAGTTTCAAATAGATCTTCGCCGTCTACTAACAGAAAATTCCATATATACCATTAATGACTTTTTTAACATAAAATTTTAAACTGTTTATGTGACAAGTTAATTTTTATATGTAAACTTTTACTAATTATTTGACGTGTTCTATACATTGCGATGTAATGAAGGAACAAATATATTATTATTATTAAACTTAAATAGCGTATTCTACCAACCAAAGTGACGACAAAATCATATATAAACATATACCGATTGGGAAAATGCTATAGCTGGCTATATGTACGGCGAGAGCGTTCCATATATGTGTACGCTGATATGGTGATATAGCTAATTTCACATTTTCCCAATCGGTATTCAAAAATACTTCGTTTTCGAGCTACATCTTGTTGATGTTGTATAATTAGAAATCACATTGACGAATTAATCATTTAGTAACAAGGAAAATTACATTAAAGCAAAATTAATTTTTAATAAGAAAGAATTTGGGTCAGTAGTGTTACGAATAAACCGTTTTAATTAGATAAGATGTTCAAAATGAAATCCGTTAACGTTAATGCATTTTCTACAACACCGAACCAGTGATCAATCGCGCCGGATATTTGTGTTGGATTTTCTTCATTCTTAAAATTGTTCTCTCATATTGACCGGTGTCGCAAACACTTTATCTTTTAACCCAGCTAAAATTGAATTGAATCCAGCTGTCATTTGTAACTATAATGTGCAAAGTCAATGAGACCAATGTGGCTGGTAGTTAAAATCAAAACACTCTGCTGTCACTTGTGATTGAATAATTATTATTATTTGATACTGTGAAAAGTGTTAGTGACAGTGTTATTATTTACAATTATGCTCCTAAAGTTTAAAAGTGAAGAATATGCAGATATTCACTTTTTGCGACGGTAATGCCGAATGCTGAAGCAGTACAGAAACAACATTCCAGGGTTTAGAAGAAATAATAATCGAATTTTGCAATTATTCGAGATTAACCGGCAGCTCAACAACTGCAAATTTGACAATTACGGGTAAGTTATACATTACGTGCAGACAGAAAACCTGTTCATGATTTACACCCGGAGGACGCAGAAAGAAGGGTAATTTTTTGAAAATGACTTTTACACGAAGGGGAAAACAATCATGAATTTTTGCATAAAGCACTGTGGCCAGACGAAGCTTCATTTACTAGGCGGAGTCGCTAATTATCATAATCTTCATGTTTGGGCATATGAAAATCCATATGAAATTCGACCTGGAAGATCGCCAGATTTGACCTCGTTGGACTTTTAAATACATATAAAAGTCCAACGTGCTCTACAGTGTACGTTAAAAAACGAAGTGTATGCGACAACTGCCAATACAAGAAAACAGCTAGTTTTAAGAATCGAAGAAGCTCGAAATGAAATGAGACAAAATCCAGTACAAATATCCGGCGCGATTGATTTACTGGTTTGGCGTTGTAGAAAATGTAATTTTCCTTGTTATTAAATGATTAATTTGGCTTTATCGTAAAATCGAAATCGGAGCATCTTTGGGTGTATGTCATCACTCATCAGTTTGGTTGGTAGAACACGCTGTTTTAGTTGTCCCAAATAAAGCTGAATTATCCTGTGTATCGGTTCAAGCGTGTAGCACGGTAATTTTTTTATATTACCATTCTCATACCCCAGTTTGCGTTGTACTAAAAAATTGCGGTGATACTCGCTTACGCTCATACAACTAAAATAACTAAAAAATTCCAATCAGTCAAAGAATAAAACAGCCAAAAATTTTGAGCAGTTCTAGTGTAATTTATTTTTTTCGTTCTACATGGAACGTTCCGACAATAACTTTGTCTTTATTATACTATACAAATTTAAGTGTTACAATTAAAAACACGAATACAACGAAAAACACAATTTCATTTGCAATGATAAATTAATAACGTTTGTTGGTCGAGTGGAAGTGACACTGAAAACTCCGGTTAAAAAAAGTGTCCTTATTTTTACTTTATACAATGTATTTTTTATAAAATACACAATTTACATAGTTAAGAAATATAAAAAATATAAACCTTCCTGGTAGTGACTATTTCAATATTCAGAGTACAAAAGGGGTTTATAAAAACTAAAGCATACACACAAACCAAAAACATAATTGTTTTCATTCATTGCAACTCTTGAGATATTGAAATGAATTTTTAAAAAATAGTTCCCATTCTTTATTTCTATGGATTTACATTTTAAATGATGCAATGTGCTAACAAAGTTCATACGAAATTGTGAGAACAAATTACGAAGTTCTATTACCAAGAAAGCAAAGTTACTGCCATCCAGCGAAATCCACATCAAGAGACTGCTTTATATTCGATAGACGCGAAGTCAAAATTCGGTAGTTCAGATCGTACCATATAGAAACAAAATCAAATGGGTTCGCGTTTCACCAGCAGTAAAGCATCCAATTCCGAAACCTCGTTTAGGTCTGTAACGACATTTGCTGTGATTTAGATGTATAGAGCAAGGTAATGTAATTACGTGCCGGGGACGACATGCTGTGAAGAGGCCCACAGAACTACAAATATTAATAGAGTTGCAACGCAATATGTACGCATCACCGGTCAGACAAATTGTTTTATAAAGTGATTACGCGACAGCAGTTATCGGCTGCCAGCCATAATGTTGAGCGATATTCTGTGCCGCTGAAGATAGGATTGGAGCACTTGTGTTCACGTTCAATTGCCGTAGGGGGAGAGATATACATCGTATAAACGTACAAAATTACACCCTCTACTTCTCCGCTCGTTGATATGGTACGCGTCCCCACTTCTTCTGTGTAAGACCTCCTCTTGTACAAGAGAGATTATAGCAATTTTCGTTAATTGAATGAGTTATTAATGGATATTAGTTTCGTTGTAGTCATGAGAGTTAAATACGTAAGTTCACTATACTTCAAATAGTATACGATCCTCTTGGTGAGGTACTTTTCAAATCTTTTTGTAATAAGAAATATAACCTTAGTCGTTAGATCAGCTGCACTTCTTTTAAACTTGATTAACAGTACAAGTAACTAATAAATTGTTAATGTACGAGGTGATACTCAAAAGTTCCCGAAATGTTGTGATAAGTAAAGTTGAAAAATATCAGGGTTTCATTTACCTCTGGCACCTTCAATATAGTCACTTTGAGAATGCAAACACCGATTCCAGCGCCTCTGCAATGAAAGGAATAAATTTTAGAAGAGTTATTTTGTTAACGCAGCATTGCCTGCTATTCAACTTCAATCTTCTCTATCGTCTCAAATCTTCGCCTCTTCAACTTATCATTTTCGAGTGTATACACACGCAGAGAAATGGTTTCTTGCATCAAGAAAATAGATTTTCTTGAAATTTTATTTTCTTACGGTTAGAAAATCAAGAAAATCCAAGACAGAAAAATATTTCTTCCAAGTAAATCATTTAGTTTTAAGTTAAGAAAATATTCATATTAAAGGTAGGAATGGAAAAATGGTCCAGATTTCAGTCAGGTCAGATTCATTGTGACATTAGGCGATCGGTTTCGTGTTAAAAAAACACGAAACCATACAATAACGGAAAAAAAACCTAAAGTTAATAATTAAAATTAGGAACATGTGAATGAACTAATAATTTTTTTTTTTTATAGGTTACAGTGAGTCAATATTTAAGTTCATTTATCCCTTTTATTATTATTATTATTATTTGTTACACGTGGTAAATAGTAATAAAAAGAAAGCAAAATTACATTAACCGGTACCTTTTGAAAATGTTGATGAAACCTTGTATATTAAAGGTTAAGTACATCCCCTACTGGAACTAGGTGGCGCTGGGAAATATTTCAGTTGCTGTTTTTAGTTAGTAGCATTAACTGAGAGATGTAAGAGCAATGCGGCCAGGAACAAGAAGGATTAATGCCTTTCCCTTCTCATATTGTTTTCGCCGGTAGTGATTCCATCAATACTAGCAGCGGTTGATATTTGTGTTACCTTAGTTATTGTTTCTAGGTTTTTTTTGCATGTGTACTTCTACATAAGCTCACTTTTATTTGAACACTATTCTGTAAATAACCTCTACCTTAGTCTTTTTAAAATCGCACGGATATGTCGTACTGCTTTAAGCGTACTGCAATTAATAATGTGCATATAAATAATATGTATTTCAAGAATTTTAAATAAAAATGCTTTATTTTAAGAAAATGAATTAAGAAAACTATTTACTATCCTTAAGAAAATATTGTTTTGTGTTATAATGGCCATTTACTTATACTAAGAATCTTCTTCAAATTTTCTGCAAGATTTTCTTGAATCAAGTTAACAAATATCTTAAACAAAGAAATACAATTATTTCATTACAAGTATATTGTAGTGGGATGTTCGACGTGAAGAGCGTACGTTTAAATGTTATTAAATTCACATTAATCAATTCAATATCAAAATTCGTTAAATACTAGATTTATTCTTAAAAAAAAAGACTCAGTTAATGTTACGTTACAGGGAATAATCAAAATTCCAGGTTATTTTAAATTATTTACATTTTTAAAACATTATTTGTAAAAATGACACATACACACACAAGTAGCACACTGTATTTGGAAAACAATCATCAAAATCCTTTACGTCACGTGCAATACCGAATTCGACCATCATTACATCAAAATAAAAAATATCAAGTTGCTAGATTGGCAGCACCCAGACAACCGATAAACAAGAAGTTGGATACGAGATTTCTGACAGTAAACAAACACGTTTTTCGGCTGATAAATCTAGAAATTGTATTTTAAAACCTAAACATTACTGAAATTATCAACTCTAAAGTATAGAAAAACTGTTAAAGTGAAACAGAAACAGTTACAAGTAATAATCAAGAGTATTTAATCTAACAAAAACAATTTGAAGAAACAATCAAGAAAATTTATTCAAGAAGACGATCAGAGGGGTTATACAAGAGGATATTAGATATTGATACTGCCGAAAAGAGGAAACTAGGAACCATCAAGAAAGAAATACACACATACACAAAACATCCACATTAACTGTAAGTAATTTTAAAAAGAAATTTAATCTTGTAATTGAAAAATTTATAATAAACGGAACATAGATTATTTCCCTATTCAATATTTTTCATCATTATTTGAAACATCACAATATACTTCTCTTAAGGGGACAAAGGAACGCTAAGAAAATATCTCTTTTGATTTAAAACAGTTATTATATTGCGGATAATTGAAACAGTAATTTTCTTGAATTAAGGCGGACAGCTTTGATACAAGTAAACGTTTCTCTGCGTGCATTATTTTGCTAGAAAATGCCACACACTTATTCAAATTTAGAATATGCAAATATGGTGTTTCTTTATGGTTCTTTAATGGGAATGCTACAGCCACTGTTGAAGAATACACTAACGAGAACAGCAGGCGCCATTCGTAGACGAAGTATAAAATGTTTAGAAGTCAATGGCGGTATTTTGAAACATTTATTAAAAGAACGCTATGATTAGAAACGTGTTAATGTATGAAATTTTATTTATTTGTAATTACGTTATAACTTGAAAACAAACGAAAATCGGGTAAAGACATATGAGTTTTTTACACCATTTTCACGAATACAATACACCCCTGGAGTTTGGCCTGTTCCTGTATAAGGAATACAGAGAATTAAAAAGGGAATTATTATTTTGTTCAGAACTCCTTCTGCACGGTTTGTTGACTACACTCCTACCCTAATCTTGTGCAATCGGTACCCAAGGTTAGTATATTTGATATTAGTTTATGTTTATCATCTGTACATACTGGGTTTTTATCTGTAGAAGTCAATATTATAATTGCCATTCTTATTAATACGTATGTTCTAAAAAAATATTCAACAAGACGAAAGCAAATCAAAAGAGGAACACTAAGATAATTAAAATTTGTAGATTGGTCATGCCCTTTAGCAATAATATCTAAAATTTCAAAATTATGTTAGAGCAACCATCTAAGTCAAAATAACGGTCTATGTATTATAATCTGAAAAATAATGCAAAAGCAAAACATTCATCGATGATAATTCACGCATTAACTCATGTTTTGCAGATGATTCTAATAAGAACAATTTATTACTAATTTAGACGACTCCACTTGAATAATATTTTATTTCATGAAAAATGATTAACAGGAAGACACTCGTCAATGTTTCCTAACCATTTATTCAGAAATTGCGGTTAAAAATTTTAAATTTTTGAGAGTAGGCGGATTAGTTCACACCGTAAAAGCAATGAAAGCCAATTTATGTAATTATGATGTCAAAGTTATTGATCGTTGCCGTCAATAAGACAATTCTTCTACGAAAACCTTTTTTTAATTGTCGTGACGGCCCAACGGGCTGTATAAGTTCTTTAAAGCTTGTGATAACCTTAGGAACCTTTAGTGTGTAAATTGAGTATGTAAAGTGTTTCATTGCTTTCTTACCATCCCCCCCCCCCTCACCGTAAAGGTTGAAGCGCAGTTAATTGCTCCCCAACTGTCACCCCGCAAATGGTGACTCGTGATTGTACCGAACCCACTAAAAGAAATTGATTATAGCAAGACTCGTACGCACAGCACCCAACTACTCAGTTAGGTCAAGGCCCACTTGCCACCGAGCCCTTTAAATACATCTTCGAAAGAAATTTGTATTCTGCAAACTGTGACATTTCGTCGTTATCATGGATGAATTCATAAAAAGATCACAGGTTATTACAAAGCTTCTTGAAAACCTCTAAATTAGTTATCAATACAAATGGATCATTTTGCCAGCGCGCAGTTAGGGTAAAAGTTTCTCTAATAACAGAGTACTTTTCACAAATCTCCGCTATATCTGCACGTTGATGATCCCAAAACAATTCTTGGTCTTTCTGAACACCTTTAGAATTTGGTGATTTCAACGTGGAAAGAAAACATTTGATACTCTGAACATGTTCACTATAATGCGTTACTACTTCAAGCCAGGTATCCCCGATTGGTGGTCTAGGTTCTGGTGGCAATTGAATTCCTTGACAAAAGTCCTTGAATCGGCGAATCCGGTTAAGGGATTTGAGGAAAACCTTCTTTGCGTTAACTATGAGTTGGTCTACTCTTGTACATATAACTGAATCTAATGATATCTGTCATAAGATGAAATGTATGTCGTAAACATATTACATAAAGGAGATGCGGAAAATGTTTTTAGTAATCTCCCAATCTTAACCATAGTTGCAGCTTCGTCAGTGACAAAGATTCTTAATTGACTTTGACGTTGTATACTGAAGAAATTAATAGCGTCTTTTATCACCTGCACTATATTCTATGCCTTAGTATTTTGTAGATGTTTGCTGAACAAAGCAAATGGTATCGACGTGCCATAAAATTTAAAAGTACGCCATATAGCATTTATTAGATGGTTCTTGTTAGCATACCTTCTTTTGTCGACGTTTATCCATATTTTCTTATTTTTATAATATTCTGTACGGTGTTTGTAACTCGTTATTCCAATCTCGGAAAATACCTTCCCAGTTGGCTTCTGCTCGGTAATTTCCAAGCAGGAACATTTTTTTCCCCAAATAAACGAAACGTCTCCTGTTCCTCAATGGTTTGTGGAACATTACAAACACTACTAGTTTTTAAAATCAAATTCTACTGAGTACACTTACTCTTTAACTAATTGTTACATTAAGGTTAATTCAAGATTTTATACAATTTATTTACATAAAGGAAAATAATTTACATTATATACATTAAGCGTCATATAGAAACTTGATACAACACTTTACAAACATAGATTAATAGTACAATATTGTAATTACGATTTTGATGGCTTTCTAGCATGACTGAGGATGTGCGTAATGCACGAAACCGGTAGCATTGGTTAAGTCAATGTGGAATTTTGTGAGTGAAGATCACTTTTATTTCTTTCCTTTACATTTATTGTGCCCTTTGTAAATTAAATTTTCATCATATACATTTTACAAGACACTCAATAATAAGAATGCATACTTAGCTAGCAAGGCGAGCGAACTGATAAGATATATCACCCAATAGCCCCGTCTTAACTGTAGTTAACATGTTAACACCGAAAATAAAAACGATATCTAAAGAAGCCTTTCACTTAGCCCTATTCTTTAAGGCCCAATATAAACTTGAAGTTGCTACTTTCGTGCTCCCTCTGGACTATTTCGGTAACTTCAAAATTCGCCAAATTGCGAATAAACAGTTCTCCTTAAAATTCCCTCTATCTATCTTATTTTCTGCTTATGAACGAAAGTGAAAATAAAACGCTTCTAAATGTTTTAGAAAACGTCAAACGCTTACGAGTGAACATACTTACGGGCTCAACAAGCTAATTGACATATCCGGCTTATAGATGTCGCCAATAATATTAATGTAATTTTAAAAACTGTCAAAATTACCTGGATTATTTTAAAACCTAACACACGTGAGTGTTGTTTAACTACAATGCTTACGGTTTTGGTGATGGTGCAGTGTTTATGCGGTGGTATCGAGCACGGTGTCCATTTGTCGGCAACCGGGCTTAGCTGCTTGTGTCCAGAATTCAGTGTCGGGATGAAAAGAAGTAAGTAATATTTTCAACGTTTTATTTACAAGCTCTAGCAAAATAACCTTAAGAAAAGAGAACAAACGTAATACACAAGTTAAATCAAAATAACATAAAATTATAGTTCGGTGTTTAACAGGAAAGATGTTTTCTCAATAAAAGAGACCAAGTAGTGGAATGATATGTGTTTGCTTAAACTGCTCACTATCTCAAACAGTCAAATGTTTGTTACGGGTATTAGCAAAAATTCGTTTACGGTCTCTAAGTTAAAATAAATCAAGTATTTGCAACGGATTTTAGTATAAGTTAATTACGGACATGAATAATTGAAATGGTGGTCTTTCTCGCGAAGGAATCTAACAAACAGCTGATGGCTGTTGCTATGGGGGTGATTGGAAAAATATTCCAGAGTTGCCCGCCGAAGCTGACTGCCTCCGGGATACTTGTCGGAGAAAATATTGCAAGGTTGCCGGCGAAAATCCGACTACCCAAGGGATATTTACCGAACTCTACTCAGCCTGTTGTAATCTGCGTGTGCCCCGACTTGCCACGTAGAGGTGAAACTATTGCTTAGCCTATTGTAGTCAGCGTAATCGCGGACTTGCCACGCAAAAGTCTGTCTAAATATAAATCTGGAGGGTTTATATACAATTCTTGACCATGACGTTGTACTTTTTGCTTATGACTAAGGTTCGACAAACGAGTGCAACGTCAGAGGCGTATCGCGCAAAAGTAGGTACGTGAGATACAGTGTTATTAAAAATTAATATATTCTTACCTATTATTGACGTCTTGATGTCCACTGCGACAAAACACTACTGCTCCGGTTAGCCCGGTTGTCGCAGTGGACGTCAGGACGTCAATAAAAGGTAACAATATATTATTTTTTAATAATACTGTATCTCACGTACCTATTTTTGCGCGATACGCCTCTGACGTTGCACTCGTTTGTCGAACCTTACTTATGACGTACTGTGGCTTTGTACGTAACGCGTACAAGTAAAACATTCGTTAAAATATATCGTTACACAACTTCAATCGGTTTGATTAATGAAAAATATACACTAGTATCCAAAAATATCTAATATGCAGGATTTTTCAAAATTAATTTACAAAATAAAAATTGAACTTTCAAAATAGAAGTTGAATAAAATAGCAAGATAATTTAAAGATTTGTTAAAAAAGAAGATTGTTATAATTTCAAACTCTTTTCTTTTTGCCTAGAAGTCTTTAAATTTGCGCGGACGGATAACGGTTTGTCACAAAGCAACATACCCCAAAAATTAAACAAAACGGTAAAATTAAATAACGGCATGGAATCAATGTATTTAAGTCAAAAAAGAAAATTTGAATAAAAAAAATTTTTCAAACAGAATTGAAAAGTCGGGCTATAGAAGGGTATAATAGCGCCGACTGAACTTGTAGTCACTACGTTACGTGCGCCGGCAAAATGATCCATTTCTAGTTATCAATTCCTGGCAATAAAGCTGCATTTGCTATAACTCGCGTCATGCCACTTTATATTGGAGCAATCTCACCGTAACTCCTCATTGTGACCATTATAAGAAAATAGCAATTTCTAAAGAGATGTAGATACTTTGTTACAAAAGCAGTTAAATCTGCAAATAGTATTTCACGTATTGAGCCAGTAGCTAGTTGTTTTCGTAAACGTGTACGTATCTACGCGTCTAGGCGAATGGAAAGGACATAAAATATTTGCAACAAACTGGCATTGTGATCGTGAAAAAGGAGCGTGTTGAACGAAGCATGGAAAACTGACATAAAATCCGAGTCGAGTTCTACAATCATCAATTCTACGTGATTTATGTGACCCGTTCCGTGCACAATAAATCCATAATACTTTCTCATATTCCACTGACGGAGAAGAAGTGGTGGCGTGGCTCTTGTCGAGCGCGCCTGTTTTTGCGTTACGAATGTAAATCTTACCAATCCAATAACGACAGATATACAAAGCATTAATAGTAAGGCAATATCAAACAGAGGTGTTGGTATTTACCACAACAGAACAACTCGAAGGAGCAGTATAAGCTAACCCCTTGATAAGGTTCTCCTAATTCAAGAAGAATTTTCTCCACAGTCTTTATATCTTCCTTGTTATGATTTTCTTTTTACCTTATTCAAACTACTTTATTATGAAACTACATTCTTACGTTATATTTCACAACAGTAATATGTGTACCAGAGACTGTCCTGATTTGATAAGTACTATAGATAAGGGATAGTTTGCCTACATGGTACATAGTAGCAAGTACATAGTATATAAATACAAGAAATAAAGATAAATACATTATAATATACTGTAATGTTATAATTTACACGTAGCTTCGAACGTAGCTGTCATTGGCAGCACCTACAGTGTGTTTAGGATGTTCAAAATTTCTCTGGCGGCTATTAGCACATTTTCTGTAGCTCCAACTCCTTTTATCGCATTCGATC